>JALMGJ010000001.1:33992500-36612500 GCA_023362775.1 Charina bottae
TTGGCAGGGCAGCGTCCTTTCCCTGTTGGGTCAATGCTATGGTGTTGGCCTCTTTGATGGAGGGGGTAGTACCTCCTGTCTTGAAGGAGGTGGTGGTGCGCCCCCTTCTCCAATGTCATCCAGGTTCCAAACTTTGCTTTTTAGGGAAGGTGGTTGAGAAGGTGGTCGATCTGCAGTTGATGAGAACCCTGGAGGAAGCGGATTATCTAGACCCGTTTCATTTGGGTTTCAGACTGGGATTTAGTATGGAGACAGCCTTTGTTGCTCCTGTAGGTGACCTGTGACAGTGCTCCTTGAGCTCTTAGCAGCTTTCAATAATATAAACTATGATATCCTTCTGGGCTGGTTCCAGGGGTTGGGGATAAGGAGCAGCATTTTACAGTGGTTTCCTTCCTTTCTGTGGGGCCAGTTTGAGTCAGAGTTGGTTGGGGGGGGAGGTCACTCCCTAGGCCCCTCTTTTGTGGGGTGCCGTAGGATCCAGCTCACTCTCCTCTTTTATTCAACATCTACATGAAACTTCTGGGTGAGGTCATCTGCTGGATTGTGGTTCAGTATCATCAGCACTTTGATAATACCCAATTATATCTCTCAACCCCAGGCTGGCCAAATGAGGCTGTCAAGATTCTGTCCCAGTGCCTGGAGGCTATGTAGGTTTGGATGGGGAGGAATCATCTCTGACTCAATCCTATCAACACCGAGTGGCTGTGAATGTTAGTGCCACATAAATCTGGGGATATTCCATCTTTAACTTTGGATGGGGTAGCATTCCCCACCCCCCATTCAAGAATGGTTTGCAATTTGGGGGTCTTCCTGGACTCCCAGCTGCTTGATAAGCAGGTGGCAGCTGTGGCCAGGAAGGTCTTTGCACAGCTTCATCTGGTAGGCTGGTTGCGTTCTTTTCTAGATTGGGAATAAAACCATGTTAGCTTATTTACACAAGACAAAAGCTCCAAAACCATTGGCATTTGTTTTAGTCAAATAATTTATGCCTCTGTATGAAGTACTTGCTGCTGAAGGTAGCTTTTATGTATCAAATCAGATCAAAGCCTTTTATGACCAGATGTAGATTCAATTTAATAACAATATTATGGGAGTAGAAAGGGAATGGGATAAAGTAGCTAAGGAATTTACATAAAAGAGAAGAGAAAGAGAAAAAGTAAAAAGAGCAAGAAAGAACTGAAGTACCAATGTCGTGGATTCAGTCTGAAGAAGGAGCACAACACTGAGAAGAACCATGTTTATTGCAATGATCACTGGGCGCCTGCTTTACAAGAAAGAGGGACCCCAAACAATGGGAAAGCAAAGGTTTTTATAGAAGTTGAGGGCTACAAGGCAGGAAATCCTAGGGATCTGATTGGCTGGCCAGTCTGGGGAAGCTAGGCAGGTCCTTGTCAGTGTACCTGGGGTGAGTTCTATTGTTAGCCAAAATGGACCTTTCAGGAGGGCAGCAGAGCTGGGGAAGTTCACTGTGAAGGAGATGGAATGTTGAGGTCATCAGCTGATGGAGGATGGAAGGTTGGGGTTTCTCTAGGTTGCAATTTCCTTGTAAGGCTATCCTTGGGCTGTACTGTGAGCTGGTGACGAGGACTCTCTTCTTTGGTTTAGATGGGATTGCAGGGGGGCTTTGTCTGGGACAGGGAGGATCAATTTGGGTCTGATGGGATTAGACAGAGGAACTGGGTTTTGACCCTGGTCATATCTAAAAGACTGGGAGGGGTGCAGTCTCCATTTTGTTTGCTGGGTTTGTTTTCTTTACTACACCAGACCATATCTAAGTATGTAAGCAGCAAAGATTGCAAGAGATGCTTAACTGTTAAGTATGTACAAAGCTATATTGCTGTTTACTAGTTTAGTAGAGTATTAAAATATGAATATATTAAAACATTTAGATAATTAAAAATGTGCTGGTAAAATATGGAAGTTCTACCTGGAGTAGTTTGAGCAGGTTGTGGGTCCCATCTCTGAAAGAATGTCAACTGGCGGGTCCCAGGAAGAGAGCCTTCTCTGCCGTTGCCCCCGCCCTATGGAATACTCTTCCCCCAGAGGTGAGGCGAACCCCCACTCTCCCGGCCTTCCAGAAAGGAGTGAAGACCTGGCTCTGCCATCTCGCATGGGGCGTGAAGAAGGGTAACCATCCCTGGGGGTGGTTAGCACCCTAAAGACGCTCCCTGGAAATTAAATTAAGAACTTTTTACCATCTACCTCTTGGAACATATTATTTATTAAGAAGTTTGTTTTTATTGTATTGTTTTATAGTATTTTAACTAATATTTTATTCCTTTTTTATGTAAACCGCCCAGAGTCACTCTCTGAGTGAGATGGGCAGTGAATAAATTTGATAAATAAATGATGATGCTTACTTTATACTTACTTAGATGTTTATTACAATCATAATTTAGGGGTATCTTTTATACCCCTAAGAAGAGCGAGAAAGAGAAGTGAGAGAAAAATAAATTAGTCCAAGGACAGTGAGCTCTCAGGTTGAATCTGAAGTTAACTGTTGCCTAGTTTTGAGTGCTGTAGCAACAAATTTGGCTACTGTGGAGTGATGTCAGGATTTGAGTCTGGAAGCAGGTAGTGAATATAGAAATCATCCATTCTCCCCAGCACTCAAAGTAAAAGGAGATGTTGTTTCAAAGATCCTTGTAGAAGTTACAGTAAAGGAGGACATGTCGAATGGTCTCAATTTCCTTGCAGTCACAAGGCTTGTTTGCTGGAGTAGGGGGATGTCGGCATACAGTACCTGTCATACCGAAGCGCCAATGGAGCACATTGTGCCTAGCTCTGAAAAATCCATTCCTTATTTAGAGGAAGTGAGAGTGTACAAGAGGCTTGCTGGTTTCCTGGAATCTGTCTAGAGCTGTGAGAGAGTGAGCTGACTTCAGATTGATATTCAGTAGCACTCCATCTTTGCAACACTAGCTTTTTGGCTTGCGTGTAGTTCAAAGATATCGTAGAGTCTACAGGCAGCGCAGTGGGAAAGAAACTAATCTTTAACCCAAATGTCACAGATAGTTTCCATGCCATAAATTCAGTTTCTACTTTTACTTTTCAAATAATTATTTTACTTTACCTGATTTATTTTTTACTTCATTGTAGCCTTACAATAAAGAATCGTAGTTACAACCTGTGTCTTCCATCCTGATTTGACTTAACACAGTACAGTGCTCATTTCTGACTTACCACAAGCTATTGGATATGAAATCCAAATTATTGGCTTATATTTTAATGGTTTGACTTCTAAATTTCAGGTTAGAAAGATTAATACTTACAAACAATGGAATTTCTTCTATACACTTTCCTGATGCAGCATTTGGTATGTAAATTAAATACTATTACATATGTCTGTAATTTAATTTTTCACAATTGTTTCACCAGTTTATTCTTCTCTTTTACAGGTTACAAGACTAGAATGTTTCCTTCATTAACACATCTTATATTAAAAGACAATATAATAGCAAAAGTAAGATACCTGTGGCATGAATTGGGTTATGAATTCAATTCCCTTAATTTACTACAGCTTTTATCTTTTTAAATGTCAATCATTTATAAAAATGCACAGTAAAGATGGTATAATTTCTTGACAGACTATTTGACTTTTATGTTTTTCTGGCAATTAGTATACAAAGATATAGCCTTTGCTACATCCATCATATGACCTGCTGTTAGAGTTAATTCCCTAAGGCAACTGAAATGAATGGGAAATTACTGACCAATATAAGCATTGTCAGACTGAAGTTGTAATAGACTGCAGCTTTAAATATAATCAAAATATTTAACATATTTTGATTTCTTTATTAAGTGTCATGAAGAGCATTTGCAAAGCTAACTACATAAGTTAATTTTGTAACTTGTATTTTTATCAATTATGTCATTTTAATAAATGAGTAAAATTGATATCTCTAAGTCATTGCAAGAGGTGTCACTTAGGGAGTTTTGCATAACTTTATGTAAGCAGTAACAGAATGCCCTTTGGTTTCAGACTTAGTGGTTCAAAGTTGCCATGTTTTCCCATTTTCTGTTTTCAGTGGTCTGTTATCAATGAACTTGACAAGCTACAAAAACTTGAATCATTTGATTATCGGAATAACCCTTTGATGGATTCAGACAAAAATGTAGAGACCGTGAAACAGCTTATTATTGCCAAAATAGGCCAGTTAAAGTTTTTGAACAAATCGCAGGTATATTTTTATGTTCCGTTACCAATATTAAGAAGGCATGTACGTTATTGTTTTCTGAGAGCTGTTGGCCAACCATGGATTCTAAAACTTTGTAGGTGCCAAAATACCCAACAATAATAAATGAATGTGTGACCTTCCCCTCCTGAATTAAAACTACAGGTAGTCCTCGCTTAATAACCATTCGTTTAGCGATGATTTGGACTTACGATGGTACTGGAAAAACTGACTTATGACCATCGCAGTGGTCACGTGATCGTGATTTGGGCACTTGGCAACCGGTTCGCATTTATGACTGTCGCAACTTCCCGTGGTCACATGATCATTTTCGACGTTCCCGGCCAGCTTCTGGCAAGCAAAATCAGTGAGGAACCGCATGATTCGCTTAATGACCACGTGGTTCGCTTAACACCCGCAGTGATTTGCTTAACAACCGCCACAAAAAGGTCGTAAAATCGGGTGGGATTTGCTTCGCTTAGCAACCGAAGTTCTGGTCCCAATTGTAGTTGTTAAGCGAGGACTGCCTGTATTGGATGCATTCTGACAGGGCTTTTGCTGAGTTGGAGTGCAGTCTGAAGGTGATCCAATTATGCTTGTGTAAGCCAGACAAGACCTGGAGCTGACTGTGGCTCAGATCATGAGCTTCTTACCGCAAAATTTAGGCTTAAATTGAAGAACGTAGGGAAAACCACTAGACCATTCAGGTATGACCTAAACCATATCCCCTATGAATATACAGTGGAGGTGAGGAATAGATTTAAAGGATTAGATCTGGTAGACAGAGTGCCTGAAGAACTATGGATGGAGGTTCGTAACATTGTACAGGAGGCAGCAACTAAAACCATCCCAAAGAAAAAGAAATGCAAGAAAGCAAAGTGGCTGTCTGATGAGGCTTTACAAATAGCTGAGAAAAGAAGGAAAGCAAAAGGCAAGGGAGAAAGGGCCAATAACCAACTGAATGCAGATTTCCAGAGAATAGCAAGGAGAGATAAGAAGGTTGCAGTGGCAATATGAATGTCACTCAAGATGATCTAGCTGCCCAGGATACTTTAGCCTGTCTCAGTCACCTTGGATGGCCCCTAGGAATAGGTTGGGGCTCCTGCAGAAATCATTGCTGTGAGAACAAGGGCCTTTGGAGGAGAGTCCTGATACTTGGATCCTGTGCACAGCTTGGAGAGGACAGAGTGGGAGAGATTGCCATCCCCTCAATAGGAAAGGTTCTGCTTTTGGTACACTTAGGTCATTTAAATTTGGACGCTGGAAGAGCAGCTTGTCCATCGTGTCTTGAAAATATGTGTGGCTTTTGATACCATACAAAAAAAAGTGCCTCAAAACAGTAGCAGCAGGCCACTAGTAACAGATCCATATTACTAGCAAATTGCATACAATTCCAATACTGTATTTCAGCCATGTATATGAGACCAGTAATTCTTCCATTTTCACTATATTGAAAAAGGGAGCAATAAACAACTGGCTTTGACATTAGTCTGCCCTAAACTTTTGGCATTGATATTTACATCTGGAACAAATATAATATGCTGAGTAATGTTTAAAAGTGCCTGAAATGAAGTTAGCTTGTCGCTGTTTTCTATTTCTGTGAGAAGCTGGGCTAATAATTTCATATGGAAACAGCACCTGGCATTCAAAAAACTGCTTCTGCTGAGGTTCTTTGAGTCCAAACTGAAGCTTGCAATATGCTGAGAGGGCCTACTGTTTGAGGAGCTCAAGTCCAAAGCCTATTTTGGGGATGAGAAAGGTTATAACTCCTTGCATAATTCTCTTGAATGGGGCCTGGGAACATTCAACATTCCACACAGGCTTCTTTTAATGTGTATGTTTGTGGATTAATGGAATGGAGGGTTCATTTAGAAAAATCTGAGAGCGTGATACTGAGCATTAAAGAGGAAGGTTAGAATTATAAATAAAATTAATATTTATTTTATTTTATTTTATTAATTTGATTTACCACCGCCCAACTCCCCCAAGAGGGACTCTGGGCGGTTTACAATCAAACATAATTAACTATAATACAAATATAAATAAAGTTAAATTAACATTAAAATAACAATTCATGAATATAATAAATATAATAAAATCCAGATGGCAGTATCTTCTTTAAAACCATGGAAAGGGCACTCTAGGGCCACCCTAAGGCGTTAGCCATCCCCAGGAGTGTACACTCTTCTTCCCGCCCCAGGCCTGTTCACAAAACCAGGTCTTGAGTTTCTTCCGGAAGTCCAGGAGCGAGGGGGACTGTCTTATCTCTGGGGGGAGAATGTTCCACAGAGCAGGAGCTACTGCAGAGAAGGCACGCTTCCGTGATCCCGTTAGATGGAATTCTTTAACCGATGGGGTCTGTAGCATGCCCTCCCTGCATGACCGGATGGGACGGGACGATGTAATGGGGATGAGACGGTCCCTTAGGTAACCTGGTCTCATGCCATGAAGGGCTTTAAAGGTCATAACCAACACCTTGAATTGGACCCGGAAGCGAACTGGAACCCAGTGCAGCTCGCGTAACTAAGGTGTTACATGTGTCCGATTAGGGACACCCAAAATCGTCCGCGTGGCTGCATTCTGGATCAGCTGAAGCTTCCGGGTATTCTTCAAGGGTAGCCCCATGTAGAACGCATTACAGTAGTCTATGTGGGAGATAACCAGGGCATGAGTGACCGTTCAAAGGGCCACTCATTCCAGGAAAGGTCGTAACTGGCGCACAACATGAAGTTGCGCAAAGGCCCTCCTGGCCACGACTGCCACCTGCTCTTCGAGCAGAAGTCGTGAGTCCAAGAGGACCCCCAAGTTACGCTCCGGGTCTGTCTGGGGCAGTGCAACCCTATCCAGAACTAAAGATGACAATATGGGATTGCTTTAGGTCATTGCCTTTAATTGTTATTTTCAAACCTTGAGTGACACTGAATTGAACCATCCCTACTTTCTTAGAGAAAAGCTCCGACCAGAAATGCCATAAATAACAATATTAAATGATACTATATAAATTGATTTGGCTATTCTGATGTTATATAATACAGCCTTGTTTTGCCCCAGATATTTCCTGAAGAAAGAAAGGGAGCAGAACTTGACTATAGAAAAAAATATGGAATTCACTGGTTAAAGGCTGGTGGTAATCAAGATCCAAAGAAAAATAATCCAAGTGAGGAATTCCTTGCTGCTCATCCAAGATTTCAGTTACTCTGTGACCGTAAGTATAGCAGGAAGCTTGGTTTCTGTCCTCTGGCATTTTCTCTTGAGTTTCCAGCTGCCTGCCTGCCTTGATTCTAATTCTTTCACAGATGAATAGAAAGAAGGAAATTTTGCATGCTTGCTACGTTGCTGCACAGCTTGATGAATCTTCTCCGCTGTGGTTCTTGCTGGTCTTGCTATTGTCTTTCTCTAGCTTAAAAATTCTTGGACTAGCCAACTTGCTGCTCCATCCAAGCTACTTGCTATCTTAATTTCCTTAGTTTGAATCTCAGCCAATACAACATGCTCTAGTGAATATTGATTCTGTGTGGCTGCCATTCTCATATTTTCTTGCTTCATTTGAAGCCCCTGGATTGCAGAACTTCTAGACATCTGTCCTAAAATTCACTTCCCAAGGCATCCATTGCTTTAACTTTACATTCTCATTCTAGGAGGAGGAATAGGCAGAGAGTTCTCATATATCTTAACATCTTCACTTCCTACATTAACAGTACTTTGCTAAGATGCAAAGGAAGAACCTGGTTTCCAGGTTGTATCCAGAAACCAGTTTAATTTTTTTTCAATCGAATAATAACTGCATCTGAAGCAAGCAACAAGTTAGGGGGAGATGATGAAAATTAAAAACGCTGTAGAGGAGGAAAAGGAGATTGTAGAGGAGTTGAATAGATGATTTGTATCTACCTTCAATATAGGACTGAAGATACCAGTCCCCAAACCTACGTAAAGGAAGGTAATAGGCATCCAGCAAAATTGGTAACAGGAGGTTTTGCTACTGGGAGTTTGAATTTTTTTTTTAAAAAAACAAAACACCGGATCCAGATGGCATCCATCTCATTCATTCATTCATTCATATACATGCATACATACATACATACACATACACATACACACACACACAGAGAGAGAGAGAGAGACTGTGTGTGTGTATATATATCTTTAAACAAATTAAATGTTGATCTTAAAAAAAAAAGCTGTGTCCCTATGAGAGGACTTGAAAGTGGCCAATGTACTATCGGGTTTTAAGAAGGGATTCAGAACTGCTGGTTAGTTTTAATTAAGGATGTACAAAATGTTCCATGCCTGAATCTTTCCATACACTGAGCAGCCAGTCTTGGGTAGTTGATGCCCAGCCTGAGCATGTGGGCAGAAGTTGTCAGAGTATACAACGCTGGGGCTGCCAATGTTCCTTCTAGTCCTCAGAGTAATACGTTCTATTGAGTAAGCAGACACTCACAAGAAATTAGATAAAATAGTCTATTTACTCTATATACATACGCAGTCAACGTCCAACAGATACAGATGATAATGATAATGAAGATAGTAACGAGAAGAAGAATGAACACCAGAGCTCCTCTGCTTATATACATCCATTAACCAATAACATTAAAGGTCAAATTCATTATCTGCCACACCCAGCATAAACTACAGCAGCTATAGTATGAGTCATTACCTCATCATACTTCATCAATGGCAGCTGATAGAATGACTTGCAGAAATTATTACCTCTCACTTGTCTAATTAGTCTAGCTGTAAATTCTGGGTATGATTCAAACCCCAACACCCCTCCAATTTACAATAGACATTTCAATTAAACATTATAGAAGACATACACATATTAGATACACACATCCTATGTCTTTCTATACATAGAGGCTTGGTCATTATATCCGCAGTGTTCTCTTCAGATGGACAATACTTTAATTCAATCAGAGATTCCTTCACAGCATTTCTAACATTTTGATACTTAATATCCACATGTTTGCTTCTCCCTCTGATTTTATCATTCTTTGCCATCTGGATACATGCCTCACTATCTTCATATACAATTATAGGTTTCACAATTGTTACATTAACATCCCTTAACAATTGCCTATACCATATGAGTTCTGAACATAGGTCAGATAGTGCAGCGTACTCTGCCTCTGCAGTACATACGGCGACAGAACTCTGTTTCCGAGACCTCCACCCCACCAACAGAAGTGTTTCAGGGGAGTGAACCTGGGCAAAAGCCAAGAATGAGAGATGTCTGTGGTGACAGCATTGCAAGCAAGCAATGGCGGCAGCGAAGAGAAAGAGAAACTGCTGGCGAGACGACAGGGCTGGATTGCCCAGTGGATCTACTGTTCTGGGACGTCAGTGGTGGCTGAGAAAAGGAGCTCAGGCCCTGTGGAAGAAGAGCGGTGCTGAGCACTAGCCTTGCCCTACCCACACTGTAAAAATCACCCTGCGATCCCTCCGGTTCTAGTTTCGGCCAAAAGCTGGAACCATCAAAATATTTCAGGTTTTGTTTCTGCCAATCCAAGACCAACCTGAAATGGTTCAACAGGGCTTTTAGAAAACTATGTTTGTTTCTGGTTTGAAACAAAACCTTTTCCATTTTGCACGCACCTTTAGCCTTTATTGTGGGAGAATTTGAGGAAAATGTTAAATTACTAAGCATCTAGAACAGGGCTTTCCAAAGTTTTCCCGCGGCGACACACCAACCGCCATTGGTGTGTCGCTGCGGGAAAACCCGGGAGTGCCGCCATTGCGGCAGCGCGCAAAAACCTGGAAGCGCTGCTGCCGCTTTCCGTTTTTGCGCACTGCCGTGGCTGCGGCGCTTTCGGATTTTCGTGTGTCGCCGTGGGAAAACCAGGAAGCGCCGCCGTGACTGCGGCACTTTCGGATTTTCGCGCGCCGCCGTTGGTGTGTCGCCGCAGGAAAACCCAGAAGCGCTGATGGCCCGGTGGCGCGCCATCAGCGCTTCCGGGTTTTGACACGACACATCTGGGCCCCGCAGGCGACACACTTTTGTGTTGCGACACAGTTTGGAAAGTTCTGATCTAGAAGGACATGTCTTGCTGATTTAGAATCAGTACGTCTCTCACAAACCTAAGTGCTATATTGAAAAACGGAAATAATTTAACATCCTTTATTTTCTGAGACTTTGGGGCCGGTTTGATTCAACGAGCAATATGTACTTCGACTTCCTAAAGGTTTCTGACAAATTTTCTAAAGCAGAGTTTAGATGTAGGTGATTTCTTCTTTGTTACTCTTAAGCAGCCATTTATTTATTTAATTTATATGCTGCCCATCTCACTGTATAAGTGACTCTAGGCGGCTTATTTATGTATATTGTACCTGCTCCAGTAGGAAAACTTCAGAAAATTTGACATCCTATAGGAATTTTGCCCTTTATATTGCAACGTTCTGGCTTAGTATATACTTTTGTTATTGTTTTCCCTCTTAACAGTCTATGGTGCCCCAGAAGATGGAGAGATGGAAAGAGAACAACCTTTCTCTCTAAAAAATCAGCTGCTCAGTAAGACACAAATTTATACTAATTTATCTAAATATATAATACTATGCTGAGAAATTGTTAAGTATCTGCAAACAGTGCTGGTTAAGTTTTCCTAGCAATGCAAATTATTACTTTAATGTCTACAATGTATTCCCATAGCTATTATTCGTATCTAGTTTGCATTCTACATACATACTTGGGATTCATGCTGAGCAAATGTGCCTTAATTAGCAGTGGTGTGATTGTATAGACCAGTGGTTCTTAAACTGCTTGACCCAATTACCCCTTTTCCTGGTCTTGAATGTCATTACCCCTGGAAAAAAAGCAGATAGACTGTTGTTTTACGCAAGCGTTTCAGCAGTGGCAGTCCCAAACTGGATCCTCAGCTCACAAACAAGCAATTAAAAATTGCTCCATTACCCCAGAATATGCCCAAATTACCTCTTGGAGGTAATTACCCCCCGTTTAACCCCTGGAATAGACAGAGAAGTCTTTGAAACCCCCCCCCCAATCCTTCTAGAAGATATAATTGCTTAACTGTTTGATAGAGTGCTTTGCCAACCCTGATACATGTTGCAAAGTACCCTTTTCAGATGCTTTGCACAGCCCTACTCTTTGTAAGATAGGAATGTTTTTTTTGGGGGGGATATATTAATTTTATGACACAATCAGCATTGTGACTTCTGCTTTTGATCTAAAGGGAGTTCTTGTGTTGCCACCATCATGCATGAGTAACTTTTGTTGTGAAATGGCCAATTGCATAAGCACTATGAGCATGATTCCCTGATAAAATTTGTTGTTAGAATTAAACATGCCAAAGTGTTATCAGCAAACCACAGTATGCATATTGCCTTAAAGATGCTCACTTACTCTCCAGTTTTTGTAGTCAGTACACCAAGGTTTGAATGGAAATGAAGGTGTGCTTTCCCCCCTAGATATTTATATTTGATTCAATCCAGTGATAATTGGACTAAATTGATTAAATTCAGTGGGAAATATTACTCTTGACTAATTTATCCAATTGGCTTCAGTAGGTGTACTTTGGCTGTAATAAATTCTAGAGTCAACCACTTTGTTTATAGAACTTTTGTACTATGTTAGTTTTCTTTTTTTTTTAATTTCTTAAGCTTTGACTTTTAAGTGCCCTGACAATGCCGACCAAAAGCCCATAGAGAAGAAACTTCCAGGTAAGGAAAATGATGTCTGTATTCCATATTTTCTGCACAGTACAATTATTTCAGTCATTTTTGTACGTATTGCAGTAAGGTGGGTGGTAACACTCTTGAAGATATTTTTTTTCCTATTGAAGTCATTGCAAATGCATTAGCCTTCAAAAGTAATGCAAGCCAACATCTGTTTTGAAGCAGAACAAGAGAAATCAATGTATGGAAAATAGGCTATTGTACATTTAATCCAGAGGATTCTTCTTAGATTTTTTCTGTATCAATGAGGATGGTTTCTTTGTTATGTCCACATAGATTCTTATGTATAATGTATAAAAGAAAATGGACATCTGTCCCTATTTTTTTTTCATGTCACTGGAAAGGTGCATTTTGTTTAGAAATGTAAAGCTCATTTTCAGTAAAACGTCCGGTAAAAAGATGTATTCCCTCTGCTTCACTGCACTGATAATGGATTATTAGAATAATGAGATATCCAAAAACCATTTGAGCCTTGTATTCTGAAAAGTATTTATTCAAAATAAAAATCACATTTATCACAAGTTGCATAAAATGATACAGCTTTTTCAAAAAGTTAATAGAAAAATACTTTAAAGTACATTTTTGACAATAGAGGAGTAACTCACTATTGCTGTGCCTTCAGATAAAGCTTTAAATGAAATAAGGGGGAAATTACCCAGCATAGCTGATCTCTAGATGGGTCAAATTTATAATACTTTTACTCCTTTAACTCTTACTATAAAAATACACCTTCATGTTCATGTTATTAATTTGAAATACAAGTGCATAAGGTTAATGATAATCTGGACAAATTAGCACATAAAGTTTTGGGGACCTCATACCATGAAGTCTTTCTGCAGAGGAAAAGGCTTCACTCATAGTGTTAAAGTACAAAAGAGCTAATGCCATAAACAATGTTTTAAAGGTCACTTAGGTCAGTCAGTGTGTTGTAGATATAAAGTTGAGACTTTAATTTGGTACGGTTTGTTTAGTAGGAGTACTGTTTTAATGTCAAATTTAAATTGTTCTAATAATTTGTTCCTCTGAACTGCAGGAGCTCAACTCCCACAAATCTATTTCAGGATCAACTTTTGCTAGAACTTCAATTGCTGTGGAATCAAGTGTATCTATCTATAATTAAACAATTCTCTCTTTAATGCACAGATTCTATGACTATCCAGAAGGTCAAAGGATTGCTGTATCGGCTACTTAAAATTCCAGGCTCAGAACTGAAACTATCATATGAAAGTTCTAAAGTAAGCTCAAATTCAGTAATGCAACAATACGTGAATCGAGACTTTCCAGAATAATACAACTTGTTACACTGCTAAAATCAATACACTGCACTCCAACGTTGGATGATTGATTTCTTTAAAGAAAAGCAGTATTATTGTTTTGAGATTGATTAGCTTCCTTTCCTTTTTATTCCATCTTAGTCTTTTAAAAATATACAAGATTAAAATGTGCAAGTCTAATATCTATCTGAATCTTTTTCTTATCCTAGATGAAAGGCAATGAATTTGAATTGGACAATGACCTAAAGCCCTTGCAATTCTACTCTATTGAAAATGAAGACTGCATTCTAGTACGATGGTAAAAGCTGCCTTTAATACATTTTGAAGAGTACTTGCATACTGCTAGCAAGGTTTATAGGCTGATTTTTAATTGTATTGTTGGGGAAAGCCTTTATAACAACATATCACTGTTTGGTAGAAAGGCTTCTGTAAATCATGCCTCTGTTTTGAGAAAATGAAAGCTTTTACCAGCTTCAAATAAAAATTCATTTGTGCTACACTAGTAACTTAGAGAAATCAGTGGGACTCTCAACACACCTTCCACTCACTACTATACAAATAACATATTTGAGAGAATTAAAAGCTGAGGTATTTCATTACCAACCCATCCCAGTAGCCACAGAATACCAGAAAGCATAAAAATCACTTAACAGAAAAAAAGGTAGTATTTAATATGCATATGGGAGAAAGGGCTGCTGTCTTAGTCCCTCTACATGTTGGCTAAAAGTACACAGAGGATAAATAGAATTACTACAGCATCTAACTTCTTTACAGAAGTTATGTGATAATGTATCAGTATTCCCAGAAAGAGGCACTGTTTCCCTCATTTTTGAAACACAGACTGAAATTAAAACATCAGTCTGATCCACAATTCATAAGAAGCCAACACGTGTGTGCAGTCTGCCTCTGTTAAGTGGGTTCTACAGCAAGGCATATGGGCAGAGAAGTGCAAGTTTAATTATGCAATATGTACAGTATTGTATCTGCCTTTCTCAGTTTAGCCTCAATCCCTTGCTCTCGTATACACTAAATCCATGAAGAGTCAAGTTTATCTACTTCTGTAATATATTAATAAAGAATTCATATTTATATTTGGCTTCGTAAAAGAGTATGTTCAAAAATGAAATGTATCCATTTATTAAAAAGGGGATATGTGTGCAAACATAGCTCTAGGGGCCATTTCACACAAGACAAATTATCTACATGAAACACTTCTTTGAAGAATGTGTGAAGCTTGTCTGTAGTTTACTGCCATACTGAAATGAACATACACTGTATGTAACCAGTGGAATAGAAGCATAAACCTGCTAGCAACATACTCATACGTTTGTCACCAGCAACAGACTATATAGGAGGCTGATGGAACATCTTTTTGGGGGCCTTCCCTTCCTTTCCTCTCTAATGTTTTCCTTAGAGTGTTTGTCACCCTTCATCTTCCTTCACACTTGCAAGGGTCTCCACAGCGTTCCTTTATTCTCCAAAGCTCTGCAAGCTCCTCTGGAGAATACTGAGGAGAGGACAGCATACCACTTTCACAAGTCTTCTCACACAACCAGAGATTGTCCTGTTTTAAGAGAAAACAAGATACTGTAAACATTGCTGCACCATTGCACGCGTAGCTTCAAAACCAGTTTCAGGAGACTTGATTTAGATATGTGTTCTCTTGGGATATATAATTTATAGAGATAAAGATAAAAAATAACAGGTAGGCAAGAATACAAATGTACATACGTTGATCTGTTCTAGTTTAGCAGGTTCTGGCAAGGTAAGCCAGAGAATTTGAAGAAAGGAAAGAAAGGCAGAGGCAATATTTTATTCAAAACTGATTTTTGCACTGTCCTTCCATAAGCTATGTTTAAAAAGCTTGGTAAAACAAAACAAAACCAAAAAACACACATGAATTCCTTAAGATGTGGACAATATGTTAAAGAATAAATCTAGGTTTGATGTTGCCTGAATAAAGATGAAGTTCTTGAGATACAAGTCTTAATTTGGGTAATATATACAAAATTTATGTATTTATGTATTATCATTCAAGAACTCAAGGCAGTGTAGGTTGGTTGGGCTGAAAGAGACTGACTGGCCCAAAGCTTCCAAGTTGAAGAATTTAGCTGAATATCAGAGAGTTGGAAGGTCTACCTAATAGATACTGTGGATATAAAAAGTCTACACACACCCGTTAAAATGCCAGGTTTTTGAGATGTAAAAAAATCAGACCAAGATAAATCACTTCAGCACTTTTTCCACCTTTAATATAACATACAAGCTGTACAATTCAGTTGAAAAACAAACTCAAATCTTTTAGGGGGGAAAATAAAAATAAAAAACTAGAACAACATGGTTGCATAAGTGTGCACACCCTTAAACTAATACTTTGTTGAAGCACCTTTTGATTTTATGACAGCACTCAGTCTTTTGGGGTAGGAGTCTGTCAGCATGGCACATCTTGCCTTGGGAATCTTTGCCCACTCTTCCTTGCAGAAGCGCTCCAAATCTGTCAGATTGTGAGGGCATCTCCTGTGCACAGCCCTCTTCAGGTCACCCCACAGATTTTCAATTGGATTCAGGTCCGGGCTCTGGCTGGGCCATTCCAAAACTTTGATCTTCTTCTGGTAAAGTCATTCTTTTGTTAATACGGAGGTATGCTTTGGGTCTTTGTCGTGTTGAAAGATGAAATTCTTCATCTTCAGAATTTTAGCAGAGGCCTGAAGGTTTTGTGCCAAAATTGACTGATATTTGGAACTGTTCCTAATTCCCTCCACCTTGACTAAAGCCCCAGTTCCAGCTGAAGAAAAGCAGCCCCAAAGCATAATGCTGCCACCACCATGCTTCACTGTGGGTATGGTCCACTTTTGGGGATGCACAGTGTTGTTTTTGCGCCAAACATACTTTTTGGAATTATGGCCAAAAAGTTCAACCTTGGTCTCATCAGACCATAACACATTTTCCCACATGCTTTTGTCAGACTTGAATGTGATCGGTTAATTCTGAACACAGCCACATCCCTACTTATAAGAGGGATGTGCATTTATGCACTGTGGCTAAAGCAGTGCTTGGATACAATCCAAAAAATGATAGAATGATCTCAATTTGAATTCAGGGTAAGCCATTTAACATCACAGTGATCCAAATATACGCCCCAACCACAGATGCTGAAGAAGCAGAAGTAGATCAGTTCTATGAGGATCTGCAGCACCTACTGGATAATATGCCAAAAAGAGATGTTATTTTCATTACAGGAGACTGGAATGCTAAGGTGGGTAGTCAAACGACACCTGGAATTACAGGTAAGCATGGTCTGGGAGAACAAAATGAAGCGGGACATAGGCTGATAGAATTTTGCCAAGACAATTCACTGCATAACAAACACTCTCTTCCAGCAACCTAAAGGACGACTTTATACATGGACTTCACCAGATGGTTGACACCGAAATCAGACTGACTACATCCTTTGTAGCACAATTTAGAATCAAACTAAAGAGAATAGAGAAGACCCACAGATCAGTTAGATATGAGCTCACTAATATTCCTAATGAATATGCAGTGGAGGTGAATAATAGATTTAAGGGACTAGATTTAGTAGATAGGGTCCCGGAAGAACTATGGACAGAAGTTCGCAACATTGTTCAAGAGGGGGCAACAAAAAACGTCCCAAAGAAAAAGAAAACCAAGAAGGCATGATGGCTGTCTGCTGAGACACTGGAAGTAGCCCTAGAAAGAAGGAAAGCAAAAGGCAACAGTGATAGGGGGAGATATGCCCAATTAAATGCAAAATCCCAGAGGTTAGCCAGAAGAGATAAGGAATTATTTTTAAACAAGCAATGCACGGAAGTGGAAGAAGACAATAGAATAGGAAGGACAAGAGACCTCTTCCAGAAAATTAGAAACGTCCGAGGTAAATTCCAGGCAAAAATGGGTATGATCAAACACAAAGATGGCAAGGACCTAACAGAAGCAGAAGAGATCAAGAAAAGGTGGCAAGAATATACGGAAGATCTGTATAGGGAGGATAATAATATCAGGGATAGATCTGACGGTGTGGTCAGTGAGTTAGAGCAAGACATCCTGAAGAGTGAGGTTGAATGGGCCTTAAGAAGCATTGCTAATAACAAGGCAGCAGGAGACGATGGTATCCCAGCTGAACTGTTTAAAATCTTGCAAGATGATGCTGTCAAGGTGATGCATGCCATATGCAAGCAAATTTGGAAAACACAACAATGGCCATCAGATTGGAAAAAAATCAACTCATATCCCCATACCAAAAAAGGGAAACACTAAAGAATGTTCAAAGTATCGAACAGTGGCACTTATTTCATGTGCCAGTAAGGTAATGCTCAAGATATTGCAAGGTAGACTCCAGCAATTCATGGAGCGAGAATTGCGAGATGTACAAGCTGGTTTAGAAAAGGCAGAGGAACTAGAGACCAAATTGCCAATATCTGCTGGATAATGGAGAAAGCCAGGGAGTTTCAGAAAAACATCTATTTCTGTTTTATTGACTATTCTAAAGCCTTTGACTGTGTGGATCACAACAAATTGTGGCAAGTTCTTGGTGGTATGGGGATACCAAGTCACCTTGTCTGCCTCCTGAGGAATCTGTATAAAGACCAAGTAGCAACGGTAAGAACAGAGCACGGAACAACGGACTGGTTTAAGATTGGGAAAGGAGTACGGCAGGGCTGTATACTCTCACCCTACCTATTCAACCTGTATGCAGAACACATCATGCGGCGTGCTGGGCTTGATGAATACAAGGCTGGAGTTAAAATCGCTGGAAGAAACATTAACAATCTCAGATATGCAGAGGATACCACTTTGATGGCTGAAAGCGAGGAGGAGCTGAGGAGCCTTATGATGAAGGTGAAAGAAGAAAGTGCAAAAGCTGGGTTGCAGTTAAACCTCAGAAAAACCAAGATTATGGCAACCAGCTTGATTGATAACTGGCAAATAGAGGGAGAAAAAGTGGAGGCAGTGACAGACTTTGTATTTCTAGGCACAAAGATTACTGCAGATACTGACTGCAGCCAGGAAATCAGAAGACGTCTACTTCTTGGGAGGAGAGCAATGACAAATCTTGATAAAATAGTTTAGAGCAGAGACATCGCACTGACAACAAAGGTCCGCATAGTTAAAGCAATGGTATTCCCCGTAGTAACCTATGGCTGCGAGAGCTGGACCATAAGGAAGGCTGAGTGAAGAAAGATAGATGCTTTTGAACAGTGGTGTTGGAGGAAAATTCTGAGAGTGCCTTGGACTGCAAGAAGATCAAACCAGTCCATACTCCAGGAAATAAAGCCAGACTGCTCACTTGAGGGAATGATATTAAAGGCAAAACTGAAGTACTTTGGCCACATAATGAGAAGATAGGATACCCTGGAGAAGACGCTGATGCTAGGGAAAGTGGAAGGCAATAGGAAGAGGGGCCGACCAAGGGCAAGATGGATGGATGATATTCTGGAGGTGATGGGCTCGACCGTGGGGGAGCTGGGGATGGTGACGGCTGACAGGAAGCTCTGGCGTGGGCTGGTCCATGAAGCCACGAAGAGTCGGAAGCGACTGAACGAATAAACAACAACAAAAACATTTATGCAACCACGTTATTCTAGTTTTATATGTATTTGTATGTTATATTAAACGTGGAAAAAATTCTGAAGTGATTTATCTTGGTCTGATTTTTTTACATCTCAAAAACCTGGCATTTTAACGGGTGTGTAGACTTTTTATATCCACTGTATACAGTCCATCCTTAAGTCCCTTGCTGAAATCAAGATATATTACATCCCCAGCTTTTCTGAATGTATTGAATTTACCTAATAAATAAAATGACGTTAGTCTGGCAAAGGCTTTTTCTTGAGAAATCAACTATCACTTCTGCTAATCACAACACTGTTTTCAGTCAATGTCTTTATGATATGCCTACAATCTTTTGTTGCATAAATGTTAAACTGTTCTTCAGTTGGAGACATTTTTCAGTTGTAAGTTACTTTATACATTCTCCAGGATTTCTCAAAGATAATACATAATGGTTTGGCCATGCATCAGAAAGTCTCTTCAGTATTCTAGGAATACATATTCTTGTTGGAAAAGACCGGATAAAACAATGAACACTGATAATACTCAGCAATAAAAACGGAATAGTTTTGGGTGGGTGTGCCTTCACTGAGCATCTGTTACACTGATTCTACTAATAATCATTTAAATATGGAATTGTGGACATTGGAAAGCATACTTCTTTTGGAGAATTCGCTCACAACATCCCATATTAAGGGCTACAAATACTAGATTTTAAATACCGTTCTCTTTGGTATTCTCGTGGACTACCTTTTCTTTTAGCATACAGAGTGCAGGAAGCTAGATCTGGTCCACAATAGGGCTTTGAATTATAACAGTTCCTCTCATCTACATCCTTAGTATAAATTTAGCATACAGAATTTATCCATACACCATTAAGGGAACTTCAATCGTGGCATATAACTAAATGGACTATTATACAACATTTGATAGACAAATCTACACTTGATTTGCAACAACAATTTGACAGAGGTAAGGACGGGCCTTTCAAGTAATTTAATCAAATTTAGTCTAAACATTTTACATATAAAGTTATTTGTATGTTTCTTCCTGTGGTATTTTTTAATTGCCTTAAAAAGCAATTAAAGGAATTTGGCAGAGTAAGTTTTTCTTCTTTTGTTTCCTCCTCACTGTATTACAAATTGTTGAAACTACTCAGGTTTCAAAGCAATTTGGCATGAGATTGGAGTAGAGGGGAAAGGCCAACTGGAAAACAAGTTTGGAAATTTAATTTGGTTTGGAAAGTACTGACCCCTGCCTTAAATCTACATTTTTATTTGATTAATCATTAGGGGACTATTTTAGGTAATAAAAAATTATCTGAAGTGTTTATCAGCGCCTGGTTGATGATGTACATTTTCACACGCACAAGTCAGTGTCTGTGAAAAGGCACCTCTTGAGGCATTCATGACTCCTCCCCACCCTTCAATATGTATCTCAGAATTTCACAAAATTGATTTCAGGGCATTGTTTTAAAATGTTGGGGGTGCACAAGGGGTCTGTAAACGTTACTGCCATGACTCATACAGATTTATTCAGAAATTTCACTCTATAACACCTACCTGGTATCTTTTTGGCCCAATGGCTGCCATCCAAATACCCATGCTCACATCTTCACCCTAAGTGTATAATTTAAGTCAAAACAAAAACGAGTGCAGTAAATAATAAAAATCAGAGCTGAAACTGGCTACACAAGCCACACGCTTCATAAAATAATTTTTGTTTTATTTTTTAAACACCTATGTTTACAACATTTCTTTAGATTACAGATACCCTAACAACCCTATACTGGACAACAGAAGCATACTGAAGAACTTTCCTAAAAAAGAGACTCCCCCAAGTTACAGCAGATTCCCAGTAATTTCATAGATTTAGCTGTGATTTTTTTGGGCAACAATATGGAACTGGTTTGCCATTGCCACCTTCTGGGTTTTTTCAACTTCCTAGTCCCTTCTTATGGTCTCATATCCAAGTATTAATCAGGTCTAATCCTGCATAGCTTTTTTTTTGGGGGGGGAAGGGGGGGAATAAGTCAAGATCGTCTAGTGCAGTGTTTCTCAACCTCAGCAACTTTAAGATGTGTGGACCAACTCCCAGAATCCCCCCAGCCAGCATGTTGCCTGGGGGAATTCTGGGAGTTGAAGTCCATACAACTGAAAACTGCTGAGGTTGAGAAACACTGGTCTAGTATAATATGAAAATTCTGCCTTCAATCAGAATTCCATATATACCACTCATTCGCCTTTTTTTACCACATGTGCAAATGTTTTCATTATTTTAACTGTATATACAATAGTTTACATTACAACAGAGAGGAACTACGTGAAATTTTGCACAAACAACCTCTGGAAGGGGCTACTTCTCTCTAAAATTACTCTAATTTAATCAGAAAGCTAGGTTTTTATTAGTGATCCAATTTATTCAGTAGGTAGAATCCCGCTTTGCTCTAAACATGCCCTCCCCACCTGTCAAAAGACTTACCTGATATATCTTGAGTCTTTCAGAATTGCTTGCTAGCCATTCTACAACATCTTTGGAAATAACATAACCAGACCCACAAGCAAAGGCTGGATACGCAGGACTTGGGTACTCCAACTCTTGCCACTTCCCAGTCCGATCAACTGCCCAATTTAATCTGAAACTTAAACCAAAGCATTGTTCTGTTCATACAAAATTAATAAATACTCCTCTAACCTATCTGTGCAATTGAGGAAGCTTTCCTAAGATCTCTTTCACAGGCTTCACTAGCAGATTAAGTCCTTTCTCTAGCACTGTCAGACATTTTAATTCCCTTGTCCATTTCCTTAGAAGTGATGTGCTTATTCCCCAGATTGCCTCTTGCTGTCTTATAGGGCGGATAAGTAGACCCCTTTAATAATTCATCAAAAGGCTTAAGTAACACAAGGCTTTTAGAGGTTGGCCAAAAGACATCATTTCAGTGGGTGTTTTATAGTGTGATACTGCCCATAGTGACTAGCACAGAACAGTTCTAGAGATTATTGAAGTATCTTTTCTCCCCCCAAAATAATGTCTTCACTCTCATTCTATTGTAATCTTAGTATTTCTGAGTGTTTTAGGTCAGTCAATTTTCTCTTAGTTTTCTATTAACTCATATGTACAAGAGGAGCAGTATCTGCGTCACCATGTTTTAACCTTGGAATATTAAGTATTACTCTTGTAAATTCAATAGACAGGTTTAAGATCCTAAAGGAATAATTCAATTATTTGGATTTCTTTTCCACTCTATTCCAAGACAATTAGCAATGTAAGTAGTAGTTTGCCATTGCCTTCTCCTGAGATTTCTGTTTACTTCCCAGTGTAGACTACAACCCCAGAATTTTCTAGAAGTCTCCTAATCAACTACTAATCAGGTTGGGTCCTAGTGGCCCACCATTCTTGAAAAAAGTTAAAACAGGACATGCTGGCTGGGGGATTCTGGGAGCTGAAGTCCACACATCTTAAAGTTGCCATGTTTGAAAACCACTGATGTAAATTGAGGCAAATTATATCAATGCACACATTACATCAAGCCCCACAAAGCCTTACTCAGCAATGCAACGGACAATCCTGAACCACAGAACTCCTCCCCTCAATCTGTCAGTTAAAGCGAGGCTTCGCTGTACTCCTGTTCATTCTCACTGTCAGCATCTGCACACAGCAGTAAGTCAGGACCAGGAAAACCTACAGCACTTAACTTTAAAGTTCCTCTGCGAGAGATAAATTCAGACTTCCAATAAGTATTTGTCCTTTACCAGCAGCTTACTGCTTAGAAAACAAAAACAGGTCTTGGAAGAAAAAGGAGAATATGAGAGAGAAAAAAGCCTGTCAAAGAAATATAAGTTTTTGGCTTTGGTCCCTTCCAACTCCTTGATTAAACACCCATCATATGTTTGCACCTTATTAGAATCTTTTTCTAATCGGAACAAAACATAATAAACACAGCTTGTGGAGTGAGTATACACATGCACACTTCTTGGAACTAGATGTCTTGTATGTGTTGTTCTAAAACTTTAATCTTCCACAGCCAGTGAAACCACTGATTTATCAGGATGGAGGATGATGGGAGCTATAATCCAACTTTTCTGGGAGCTATCAGGTTCAGAAAGGCTGCCCTATAGGGCTGGACTCGGACAGTCTATAGATGGACACGCAGAACCAATCAAAATAGCTCAATGTAGTTTGGTCAACAAAGCAAGACAGTTTGAAACAAGGTTCTTAAAACAATGTTTTAATCATTGTTTCATGTCTTCTCAGTGGTGCTTCACAAAAAGAACAAATTAAGCATATTTTCAGTTTTTAAAATGTTTTTTTCTGCTAAAAAGATTTTCCCCTTCTCTCTTTCAACAGTCAACTCTCTTTAACTGCAGTGTATCTATTTTGATTACTATGAAATTCTTTACACTAACTATAAATAAGAATACAATATATTATAAAATAATACTCACTTTCCCCACCAGATATTTGGTCTGCCCAAGTTTTTAAGCTTTATTCTGTTAAATATTGTCTCTAAATCTATGTAGCAGTCATCATCTGTCTTCAGCAATACATCAAAACTTGCAGCTTCTACAGTCCTATATCAAAATCATCATCATCATCATCATCATCATCATCATCATCATCTAGAAAGTATTTAATATGCATGCTTTTTTGTCACGGATGGCAACTACTCTAGTCAAGATTTTAATTAAATCCATAGTAGCAAATAAAACAACATCTTATTTTAAGAATATATTAAACTGTGACACAGCAAATTGTAGAACATCTCATTCTTATACTGTACTGGAAAGAAGAAAATAACAACCTTGCAACAGAAGGAAAACCACACTGTTATTGGCCCTTTTTTAAACAGCAGGATAGCAGCTTATTCCAGTATTGGTAACCAGAAGCTCTTAAAAGTCTTTAAGAATCCTTGAAGGCTACATTAAGTAGAGGAGCAAAGAAAAGGAAACTGATCATTAACCTTGCTGATAAGCCTAAATACCAAAGCCTTTTGAGAGAGAATATATATCTACCAATGATTTTTAAAACCAAGGACTGTAAAAGTTCACACAATTTAAAAAAATGAGGGAACTGGGAAAGAAAGGTTATTAGGACTGTGCAAAGTATTTTAATGGAGCACTTCACAGAGCACATTGACCCAAATGAAACGGCTGAAGTATTTTCCTCAGGTACCTAGTGTATGTAATGCATACACAGAGCTGCTTTACTTCACTGGTAGATGGAACTACATGCACACGTGCACAGCCAGAGAAAGCATTTGAGCAAACATACAAGAGAATGCAGCAGCTTTTAAGACTTGGAGGAGTACTCTGCTTGCATCAATGTGCTTTGCAAAGTGCCCCTTTCGAACATTTTGCATAGTCTTATAGTTTAATATTAATATTACAGACACTGGGGAACAGGTGCCTCTGTGGTATGCAATTATAGCCTAGTCAATTATAACAGCAAAAGGAATAAAATAACCTGGGGCCCATTTTAATGTACATCTATTCTTGGAGAATCCTAAGTATGTCAGTACACTGCCTGTACTTCCATCTGAATGGGATGTAGGCAACAATATGTTGTTTTGAAAACTAATTTTTGGGTAGATCTTAGTTTGCACAAAACAGTGAGTATGCTTGGGATAAAAATTGGCTTTGGTTGTGCTTGTGACATACCAGCCAAAATGTCCTAAATTGACCAGTACTATCCTTACCTTTAGCAGGGAATGCTGCACGTGTGGCATAGGTACAGCTAAGGTTACACCTGGTCTATACCTTCACTATCTTAACTAAAAAGGGTTATGTGAAAACCTCAACTCAGCAAAGAAATGATTGGGCTGTAGAGGGCAATATTCATGGGTTCATCAGTTGACAACCATGGCATATGGAAGATTGTGACCAGAAATGTAAAAGGAGTAATTGGTAAAGAGCATGGAATAATGATGAAAGAAAAATAGGTATGTTGTATGTTTGGCAAAATAAGAAGAAATATGTAATAGGTTTAAAGGTGGTTTGATCTCATGATGTGGAGTTAATGGGTAGATACATGGAAGTGAAAGTTGTACAGAGACAGTTGTATAGAGATATATGAAAGAAAAGTGAATGGACTGAAAGGGAAGACCAAAGAATTTGTGGTTGGATGGAGTTGGTGAGATCTTCAAATAGAGAGAGGTGAGACGTTTAAACAAAAGGCAATGTATGAAGTAGTGGGTGGACGCAGTGAAGGAAGCAGGGATGGATTGAAAGAATAGAAAGGCATGGGAAGCTACAGTAAATGATGTTGGCATTAACTAAATTTAGTTAAAGTTCCTTTTTTTCTTCTTTTTATCTCCTGCCTTTATTCTGTTTATTTCTTATTCTTTTTCTATCTATCTATCTATCTATCTATCTATCTATCTATCTATTTATTTATTTATTTATTTATTTATTATTTCAATTCTCTACATAATATTGGTTACCCTGAAAGGATACAGAATTACATTTCATTCAGGCTTGCAGGTATTCAGTGTCGAAGTGTTGATTATTTCTATACCAGAAATCAACAAATAAAACCTCTCTGATATCCCCACCCCACACTCCAGCTTACCATCGATAGAAATTCAGTAATTTGGCTGGAACATTTCTATAAGTATCAACAACATCAACAAAAACTATATCATCATAAGTGTTGCTTTCTTCCTTCAGTAAGGCGTCCTCCTTTTCTAGCTTGTTCATATGATGCATGAATCTTTCAGAGCGACTCTGCAGGGTTTGCAAAAGCATCTCACCTTCTGAAATAGAAGCAGGAAAATGCTATCTCACATTACAATCTTCTACCGTCCTTACACCGAAGACTTTCTGATATACTTCATTTGAGCTACATCCACTGTTACATGAGTGGATGTCCTTGTACAATGGGAATTCTTGTTCTTCTCCCCATTCCACCAGAATGTGGAGCCACAGAGTCCCTCAACCCTCCAAATCTGATCTGGGATGTGCAAATGGAGAAGGAATTCATTTCACTATCAGATTTTGTTTTGATCAGCAGATGCATTCGATGAAAGGCAAAACTATGCTACTATAGGCAATTTATCAGTTCAATAAACGTGTGCAGTCTTCTAAAGTACAAAAGCCAATGAAGAATTAGGCAGCAATAAAATACTAGGGACTCTGAAAAATGATTGGGCAAAATAATGAGCCATACAAATGGATTTCTATGGGTGCAAAATGTCTTTCCCTATCACTTCTCCCTCTCTATATTCTGCCAAAATCTCCAGCCAGTAGTCAAACTGTATGTAGAGTACTGTATCCAGAGTAGTAGCAGCTACAGCAGGGTGGTGGAATTGTCTCTTCCCCATCCCTCTGATGGAAGTCCTTATCTCAGAAGCAAGGCTATTTTCATACACTCGTGTCTCTGCTATTTATTTCAATTCATAGTATTTTGCAATAGATAATAATCCTAAGGAAAAAATCTGCAAGATGAGAAAACTAGAGTTATCAAGCATACTTGGCTAAAGATATATTAAAAAACTTCCTTCACAAAGTGGATCATAACCCACAAAATACTGAGGCTTCCTCTCCAGTGGAGCAAAGACAAACTTCCAAACAAGACTGAGGGTTTGGACACTTCATGCCTCAGTAATTCTGCCCCTTTCGCCATCCGTATTTTAAGTAGTCAGACAACTGCAACAGTCCCCAGTCGGATAGGGTGCTCCAAGATTGAGGTAGCTGATCAGAAAACACAAATCCACCAATCCATCCGGACCTGAGACGTATTTCATCCACCTGCTTAGCGTTAACAGAAGGAAGTATCAGCATATTTTGCTGCTTACCTTGAATTGTATAAATAAAGCCTCCTGCGATCCCCTCCACACCTTGTGTAAATTCGTGTGGCAGTGATCCTTCTCCTGCCTATTGCAGACAGTGATTGAAAAGATCATTAGTTAAAATTTACACTACAGTCTTCTGTACTTATTCCATTTAGCCCTACGGGATAAATCTAATTCTACTGTCAGGATTCCTTCGTAACAACACATTTCTTAGTGCTCTGATCATTTATGATTCACAGCCTCTGCCTCCTCCTGTTCCCAAGATTCCTAAAACCTTCAGTTGGAGATGGACACAGGCCAACAAGCCAAGGAAATGGCAGGAAAGTCCTATTCTGCAAACAGAACAGAACTTGGCAGTTCTTAAGATCCAACATTTTTTCTCTAAAAATGTATCTACATGCAAACATATGGATATGTATGTGTAAAATGTCACAAAAGATGTATTCTATGATTTTGAAAGCATCAAATAATATTTCAGACAAGTTTGAGCTAGATAAGACATAGTTAAGCACTTACATAATGTAAATGTATTCATATAGATTAGGTTTATGTGATTTTTATTCCAGCATTAAGTCAAGGCATCCAGAAGTTTTCTCTCATTTTCAGTGTTGCTGAAGCAATGTGCTAGAGCAAATAGCAATTATATTGCAATAATTTACAAAACCAGAACATTTATTTTAAATGCTTTGCACCAGCTGATATATTTGTAGGGCTTTTAAGCAAACACTTTTCTGTTTTAACTCTGCCTTTTTCAGTGTCTATGATTTAAATTCCAACAATATTTGAAAGGCCACAGGTTTCCTTATCCCTGCTTTACTTCCATTAAAATTAGCAGCTAATGCCCCAGTTCCTGAAATTGGTTATTCTATGTTCCATGAGACTAAAATACTCATCTGGACACAATGGTGAAAAGTAGAAGGAAGGAGACAAGCTGGAATGTAACACCAGTTCATCGGTAGTTATGTTGAAAACAGCTACTGTCACCAGATGGTGCTGCAAAGCACAGAAGAGGTTATATGGGACATGATGCAGGACTCAAGGGACATGGTACCCTAAGCTCATCCTGGAAACTATAAAGTCAATTGTACATGTGCAAACCTAAACGGCTAATATTGGATTAACAGTCCTTAATCATGGAAAAGAGTATAAATCAAGACTGTCCCTTTGCAGCAACTCCTTAGGGACATAAAAGGGTTTTGCCAGAAGACCATTCTGTTTGCAAGATCACCCTCATTCATTGCAGTTCACATAAAACAGATGCATAGAGAGAACTGCCCCTCCCCAATGTGAAATAATACACCATAAACTACATGAAGAATTTAGCAATGTGGAAAATATTCTGTGCACAAAGCATTCCATGCATGGAATAGCTATTTTCAAGTGGTGCATGTCTGAACCAAAACATGCACGTTTCAGATGTTTTAGTCTGCATACTGGATTCTTTTTTTCCTGAGACAGAACAAAACAATTATTTCAGACAGCAACCACTCAGGGATAACAGCTGGAAAATCCCAAGGCTGCAGTGTTTTCCTGAAGGTGGCATATACTGACATTGACAACAGCAGAAAGGCACTGGGAAGCTCAGAAGGCAGGAAGGAGGCCGGCCACATCGGCAGCAGCAAATGAAGGGAAGGGAAGGGAAGGGAAGGGAAGGGAAGGGAAGGGAAGGGAAGGGAAGGGAAGGGAAGGGAAGGGAAGGGAAGGGAAGGGAAGGGAAGGGAAGGGAAGGGAAGATTGGGGGGCAGGCCAGCTGGTGGCATATGCCATGCTGGGAGCCTGTGTCCCACTGCGGAGACTGTTGTGGTAAGGGACAAGTGCACAGCAATACACTGATGGCAGCTGCTGAGAAGAGGCAGGGAGGGAAGGTTCTGGGAAGATCACAGACCAGCAGGGGGGTGGAATGTGCTATGCTGGGGAAGGAGGTGGGAAGGAGGGAGGAATGTACTGGGAAGACAGGGGACAGTGCATAAGCTATGCAGAGTGGGTGATGCATATTGGGCTTGGCTTCTCAACCCCATAAAGTCACTCTGAGACCACTCTGGTTTTTGTTTCAGCCAAAATCTGGAACAACCAAAACACTCCAGTTTTTGTTTCAGTCATGCTGTGTCCAAGCCCAAATGGTTTAGCAGAATTTCCAGATTACGTTGGCTTGTGTCAGTCTCAGAAAAAAACATATTTTCTGTTTTGTACATACCCTTCATGGAATTCAAGCTTGCAGAGTCTGGACAAAGTTAACTGTGGATAAAAGAGTGATTCTGGATACAGAGCCCCCTAGTCTATATCCATGATTTGTAAACTACAACTCAAGAGGACCATTGCCTTCCAGCATACGGTGGATTAGAACTGCAATCCAACTGAGATATTTTAACTGATAACTCACGGGTCAACCCAATTATGTTTGCAATTGAGTAAGCATCAGTAACAGAGTTCCAAACACTCCTGCAAACAAAAAGTTGGGAGGACTATAACCCACACTTTTGGATGGCCTTCAGTTAAGGAGAAATAGCACACAGCAGCTGTTTTTGACAGAAGTCATACATGGAGTTTAATGGTTACTTTGGTCTCAAATTAGCTGTAGTTATGTAGGGCATCTAGATTTGAAAAACCATTTCTTTGTTATTAGCTTCTGCCCCAGCAATGCTTGCAGTCTTTCAAGCATCATGTTCTGTTCTTGTGGGAGAAGTCCAACACTAATAATTGCATTCACTGAATATTTCCATGTACATTTTATTTATTTATTATTTATTATTTCAATTTATTCCCCGCCCATCTCCCTTGCAAGGGACTCTTTATTTTAGAAATAAAGAACAAAAGGGAATGTGGTGGATGAATGTGGCAGAAACAAGGATGCCTTGCAAAATTCAAAAGGATTGGAGAAGTCAGTAAACAGTGTTGGTGAAACTAGATCTAGCTATATTTCATTTCATTTTCTTATCCCATGCCTTTAATTTCTTTGGCTTAATATTTCTTATACCTTTTCTACAGTTTGCATACACTGCTTACCCCAAAAAAGAACAGCATAATAGTATATATGTGTATTTTAACAACCCAAAACCCCTACATTCCCCCATTGTATTAAATACATATTCATGGAGAACATTTATGTGGTTGCTAGGAGCTGAAAACAACTTGATGACACACAATCAATTAAATACATATATTTTTATATATCTGTACTAGATGTCAATCACTGCTCAAAGTTGTGCAGAATATTTTTTACACTTTTATGTTCCTTTTTCAGTGAACATAATATTCAAAGTGAATGGTGACAGATAAAGGAATTAGGATATTTTATAACTATTTTATACTTCAGCAAGTTCTAATTTTCTTAAAACTGTTTTGGTATAATTGTTCAGAAATAGTTCCTAGCTAAAATATGTCTCATCCTTCATAAGCTAAGAAAGTTTACCTGATTAGTGGCTTTAAATGAAGTACTTGATGAGGAGCTACAAGTGTTGAAAACACTAGCATTTAATTTCTGGATATATATATATATATATATATATATATATATATATATTTCAACTGTGAATTAATATAGCTACATAACATTGAAAGAGGAAGATATATAAATCAATATGGACAGAGAGGAAAATAAAGTATTTAAGAATCTGAAACATTTAGAAAGTTTACCAAAATACTTGCTTAAAAGAAATGGGAATAAAAAGACAGACCGTAGTGATTCTGAAGACACCGCCGCCATCATTCACCATCACTTTATGAAGATTTCTAGAAACAAGGCCTTGCAGATCCTGGCTTTCCCATACAATGGTGCCTTCAAAACTCTGTCAAAACAGCCACCATATACTATTTGACACATTAGGTAAATGTATTTCAGAAATCTTTTAAAATACTTTGAAGATAGAACAAACCTAACGCAGCATTATTTTATTAGCACTACCCCAGACAGACCCGGTGCGTAACTTGGGGGTCCTCCTGGACTCACGACTCCTGCTCGAAAAGCAGGTGGCAGTCGTGGCCAGGAGGGTCTTTGCTCAACTTCGCGTTGTGCGCCAGTTACACCCTTTCCTGGACCGAGAGGCCCTTCGAACGGTCACTCATGCCCTGGTTGTCTCCCATATAGATTACTGTAATGCGCTCTACATGGGGCTACCCTTGAAGAATATCCGGAAGCTACAGCTGGTACAGAATGCGGCCGCGCGGGCAGTTTTAAGTGCACCAAGATCGACTCATATAACACCTCTGTTCTGTGAGCTGCATTGGGTGCCAGTTTGCTTCCGGGTCCAATTCAAGGTGTTGGTCATTACCTTTAAAGCCCTACATGGCATGGGCCCAGGTTATCTGAGGGACCGCCTCATCCCCATTACAGCGTCCCGTCCTACCCGATCTTGCAGAGAGGGCATGCTGTGGATCCCCTCTATGAAAGAGCTCCATCTAGCGGGGTCTAGGAGGCGAGCCTTCTCTGCAGCGGCACCTGCCCTATGGAACATCCTTCCCCCAGAGATAAGACAGACCCCTTCACTCCTGGACTTCAGAAAAAAATTGAAAACCTGGCTCTGTGATCTCACCTGGGGCAAGAGGGAAAGTGGTCAAGCTTGGGGGTGGCTGATTTTTTAGAGCCGCCCCAAATATTTTAAATATGCTTCAGCGGCACTGCGAACCACCTGCCACTTGGTTTTAATTTAAATTATATTTATTGTATTTGTATTTTATTGTGTTTTTATTGTATTTTATTGTTATTGTTATAGCTGTGAACCGCCCAGAGTCCCTCCTTGAGGGGGAGATGGGCGGTCATAGAAATTTAATAAATAAATAAATAAATAAAATAAAATAAATAAATTATTATTTAATTTTGATATACAGATACAGACTAGAGCTGTGCAAAGCATTCAAAAAAAGTACTCTGCAATGGGCTGTTAGAACGTGCCAAGCACCTGTCTTCAAAGCACTGAAGAATCCACATGTTTTGGAAGGCTTCTGCAGCTGCTTTCCTGACTGCATCTACATGTGTGTGTAGGCACAGCTGCTTCACTGGCAACTCCAAAGAAAGCCTTCAAAGCAACTGAGCAAGAATTCCAAATAATATGGCTGCTATAGTGCTTTGCCCAGACTAAGACTCTTTGCAAAGCACCTGTTCTGAATGCTTTCAACAGCCCAAAATATATGCCTAACTGAGCCAACAGCTGCATATTATATTTGGTAATGAAAAATCAGTGATAAGACAAAGCTTATCATTTGTTCATCATGAGGAATAATTCTTAAGTGATTAAATAGAATTTTAGTTTTTTAAAAAGTACTACCCAAACTAGTAAAACACCAGGGTTTTTTTTACTGTATACACCTGTCAAAGATAAAGGCCACTGATATGTGCAGTTCGTGAAATATTGCAACCTTCAAAGATCAACAGAGACAGAGAAAACTAGTCTCCTTTAGCATGCAAAGGTGCCAAAAATATTTCATAAGTACAGTACAATGCAAGGGAAGTGGGCACTTTGATTTGTTAGCAAGTGCCTAGGACATTTTAAAAGGTACAGTTAACTAAAATAGCCTGGTTCATATGGAGTGCTATGCTTGAACTGTCAGCCTACTAGCAATTAGAGTAATCCCTATTGAATATGCTAGAATTTCCTTCTGACAAAGCAGAGATTTTTATCTGTACTGCTAAAGTTGTATCTAAAACCAAAATATCCTCTACCTTTTAAGTATAGCTATTGTTTTACATAGGCACAAGTTAGAAGCCTCATCTATTAGTGCAGAAAAACTGCATGCTAGTTTCTTTTATTTATAGTAATTTCAATTTAGATAATTTATTTATTCTACATGATGCTACTCTATGAATTCTAGGCAGATTACAATAACTCTACATATAGTCACCATAAATTCATAACCAACATTATAGTGGCCCACTCATTAACTAAAATGCTGTCAACCCTATATGAGATTCTCCTCTCCAAAGGCTGTGTAGCAAAGCAGAGTCTTTCCTAAATGACAAAAGGAAAAGAACTATCCTGACCTCAAGAGCAAGCTATTCCATAGAGAGGAGCCGCAACTGAGAAGACTATCCTCCAGGCCCTACCTTCTACGCTCCTGGGAGGATGGAAACCACAGCATTCCCCTTGGCTAATTACTGGCAGATCTGTAAGTAGTAAGCCCAGTCTGAGGCCTTGGCTTCTAGAAATCCAGCATCTAAGGCCCCAGAAAGAAATTTGACAAGAACGAGATGAAGATGATTGTAATCCTGAGAAGTTCATGGCTTACAGCTCATGTGTAATGTGCTGCCATGATGTTTAAAAAAAGGAAGAGACAGACACTCTATTCCTTTACAAACTACAAAGCAGCACAAAGAAAAGTAAGAGAAACAAACCCTCTATCATGCACTCCTCCCAAGTGCACGGCACAGTGGTCTTGCTCATAAAATATACATCCAGGGCATGGTTACTTGTACCAGGGGTTATACAATTAACTTGATTTTCCAGGTATGCACACAGCACTGAAAATGCAGATAGCCAATTTGAATGTCATTGTTTTGGGGGGTAATTAAGACAATTAATGCACATCAAAGAAGAGCAGCTGACAGAAATAACCCCAAAACTAATTTATAGCCAGATTTAATCAGGTATCACTCCTTCATTTCAGTAGGTGTCTCCCCATCTGCAGCTTGGACATCAGAATAAAATGCTGAGCAGCCACCATTAATTTGTGTTGCAACAAGAAGCAGAGAGACCGACACCTTCACATTTATAAATGGATTACATCATAAGCTTTTGCAGATTTGAACATACTCCATAAGATTCATATTCCAATTGTATATGCATTACTAGAAAGTAGGTACTAAATAGAAAATAGAGAAAGGAATTGCAATAAACATTAATGATATCAATCTATAATAGACATAGTTAGAGCCTGAATATATTCAGAATAGTATTCAGACCCACCAGAATAGCAATAACATTATGCAATAATCAATTTATCAGTATTAGAAATGCTGAATCAGAAGCAGGTCCCAATGAATTCAGTAGGATTTACTCCCAGATAAATGTGCACAGAAAAATTGCAGTTTTATTTAATTAGGTACTATCCAGCTAGACCTGTCTCCTGATGAATGAAAGGACAAATGCCCTTCATTTTCACCTGTCTCTAGAAACAACCTACACCATAAGAGATGATTCTCACACTGATAATGTGGCTAGCAGCTATGATGTAAACAATTCTGAGGTGCCCACTACCTCAGCTTTTCAAAAAGTGCAGGAGGAATAAAGCCAGAATCTAAAGGCTTTGAATTGCTTGTATATAACTGAATTCAACCTTTTTTTAAAATTTGGAGATAATTGTTCCTTGGCTGTTCTTCTCTGATCCTGTTTTTAGGGAGATCTGACACACAGCCTTTCACTGACCTTCCAATGACAGCTGTGACCTCGTATACCCATTTTATCTACTGTTTTCCCCTTCCACTTTCCTCCACTTGGCTAGGCATAGTTGTTTTTCCTAGTTCACCTTCTCCTCACATCACAAGCCCAAAATATATGAGTTTCTGCTTGCTCAACATCTCCTCAAAGAAGTAGTCAGCTTTGTTTCTTGCAGTTCATCGCACTCTTTAATAACTGTCTTCAAGTCCATTAATTCAAAGGCATTTATCTTCTTTCTTTCACTTGGACTATATTTCTTCAAACTCAGTTATCACATTAGCTGCTAGTTCATTGTAAAGAATCCTGAGAAGACTAATCAGGTGTTCTGGCACACCCATTAGCCTTAATATGTTCCTCATTTTGGCATAATTGATACAATCAAAGGGCTTGCTATAGTCAATAAAGCAAAGGTAAACCACCTTGTCATAAGTCTAACTTAGGTATGTATCCCAAAAGGTGTACTTAAATAATGCAACTCTCTTAAAAATGTCCAACAGCACATTATCTGTTTTTGTTCCATAGCTCATTAATAAATAGATAAAAACATGAAGAGTCATAAACAAATCAATGTTTCTTTAAATTAATCTCTTATAGGTTCTAGTTCTTTAGCTATTTCTTTTGGCAGTAATATACAGTTAAATACACAATGGTTCGAGTTAATTACACAATACTACTTATACAGTATTATACAATAATACTGTCCTGGCTTACATACAAATTCAACTTAAGGACAGACCTTGGGAACAGAATTCATTCTCAAGCTGGGGACTACCTGTACTTAATCAGTCTCAAGCTTCCAAGCCCTGAAGCTTATTAATCTTCCTTTCACTAACACCTTTAAAAGCATGAAAAAGATCAGAAGATGGACAAACCTCACCTTCATTTTCAACAACCCATTGTTGAAATTACTCATCTATCATATTATCCAGGCACTAAAAATTCAGTGGGATAAATCAATATCCACAAACAAATAATATCAATAATGTAAAATCAATATTTTTAGAACAAGTCCACATTCTTATTTTAATCCAGGAAAGGATTCTAATCTATGTATAGAATTGGCCAGTTTTTAGAGTCAGGTGAACCCCTGGGGGGTGGGGTGGGGAAATATCAGGGATCCTGATGAGAGCTCTGGTATGCCTCTTCCTTAAGGGGCCAACCTTGGATCCAGCAGGGCCAGGCAACTCTTGTCCCGTCTCCAATCTCTACTTTTGTGAGAAGGTTATTGAAAAAGTGGTGTTGCTTCAACTACAAAGAACTCTGGAAGAGGAGATTATCTGGACCCTTTTCAATCAGGGTTTAGATCCAGGCAGGGGATGGAATCACACTTGTCAGTGAAGCATGATGAGACTCTCACAGGGTAATGCAATGTTCCTCACCCTGCTGGCTCTCTCAGTTACCTCTAATACCATCAACCATGGTATCCTTCTGGACCATCTGCAAGGGTTGGGAGTTGCAGGCACCATTCTGCAGTGGTTCTGTTCCTTTATGAGAGGGCAGTTCCATTTGGTGCATGGGGGAATGAGTGGTCGAGCCTTTGGCACTGCAGTACGAGATGCCCCAGGGCTTTGACCCTCTCCATTTTATTTAATATCTCACTGGGAGAGTGTATTATTTGAGAGTTTGGTGTACATTATCATCAGTAATCAGATGATATCCAACTGTACAAATCTACCCTAGACTGAATAGCAGATAAAGTGGAAGTCTTGACCCAGTGTATAGAGGCTATAAGGGTATGGATGGGGAGGAACAGGTTCAGACTTAACCCAAATAAGGCAGAGTAGCTATTAATGCAGAAACCAACTGAGATGCTGCAGTTCCAACATTAGCTCTTAGTGGAGCTCTGCTCCCCAAAAAGGATCTAGTACATAATCTGAGGATTCTTCTGGACTCACAGCTCCTGCAGATCAGCAGGCAGAAGTTGTGAACAGCAGAGCCTTTGTCCAGCTTTGGTTGATGTACCAGTTATGTTTGTTCCTGAAACAGGAGGCACTGGCAATAGTCATTCATTTCCTCACCACCTCCCAACCAGACTACTATAACAATCTACATGGGTCTGCCCTTAAAGACCACCCAGAAGCCACTGTTAGCACAGAATGCATATTTACAGGAGTGCTTTAATACTCCCATACACCATGTATACTGAGAGCCCTACACTGGCTGCCAGCTTGATACCAGGTGCACTTCCAGGTGTGGTAATAACCTATAAAATTGTGCATGGCTTGGGTATTTAAAAGACCATTTCCTCCAAGTAGAATCTGCCTGCCCAAGGTCTGCAAGTAGATAGTGCATGTTAAGAGCCCCCCCTGCTTCCACCCCAGAGGTGTATTGGGAGGGGACCTGGAGGTGATCATTCTCTGCCAGAGCTTCTTTCCTGTGGCACCAGCTATCCTCTGTGAGCAGCATCTTCCCTATCCACATCTGGAAACCTGGGTGTTTAAGCAGGCATGCAGAGATTGTGGAGGCAACAAAGTCTTGCCCAGTATATGTGTGGGTGTTGCTTATTATGGTTTATGTTTTTTTCTATAGTTGTGTTTATGTTATATTAATAGATTTTTTTATATTTTTCTGTTGTTGGATAATAATATTATTTGCTTAGATTCAAAGGAAGGGGAATATAGGAAGCACCTATAAAATAAACATAGAACGATCACTTAAATGTTTTTGCCAAAACTACTGAATGTCTGAAAATGATGGCCTGAGGTAGATTTCTAATACTGATTCAAATAAAACGTTAGAAAAATAACAAAAATGGCTGATAAGAATGTTCTGCAACTTCGGTGTTATTGCTCTTTAAAAAACATATAAAGTGGCCTAGGCATGAAAGCCGGCTGGGTGACCTTGGGCCAGTCACACACACTCAGCCCAACTCACCTCACAGGGTTGCTGTTGTAGGGAAAATAGGAGGAGGAAGGAGTATTATATATGTTCACCGCCTTGAGTTATTTACAAAAAATAACAAAGGCGGGATAGAAAATAAATAAAATAAAATAAAATAGTCTAATTAATGGAATAAGCATTTAATTAGCATTCATTTTGCTACTGAATTAACACCTCAAATATATGTCTTAATTCAACAATTCATTGTTATCTGAATCCACAGTCCTGTCTTCCATCCCTAATCCTTATTCTCAGGATTTGAGTAGCTGCCTGGCAGCCAGTGCCATTGCTCAAACTGAACAGAAGCGCTCTCTTCAGAACAAAGCCCTCTGTGTTCACAATCAACGATACTCAGTCTAAACAGCAGCATCTTCTCAACATATGAAAACCTAACTTCACTAAAAGCAATTAATTCTGCCATTCCCTGAAACCGTGACGAATGTTTTAAAGTTCATTTCTGCTGAAGTAAGTATTTCAAATATTCTGGACTATAATTCTCACCAAATCCCAGACAGCGTAGCAAAGAATCAGGGATTATGGGAATTATAATCCAGAATGTGTGGGAAACACTTGATGGCTCATTCTTGTGATAGAAGAATATGCACAAGCCTCCTTGTCCTACCTTTCTCCTCTGGTATATCTGCAAGGACAACAGAGGTTTTTGGTTCCACTTTTAAACTAACAAAAGTTTTCCATTATATCTAATCTCTGTGATACTGTATTCATCTTAAACTATCATGTATTGAAGTAAGCCAGATAAAATGATGATTTATTATTCTGTCTTGTTCATTAGTCATAGGTTAAATCAAGGGTGGTCAACATGTCACTCCTAAGAACCATCCAGAATCATGCCACTCAAATTTGTAGGGAAAAAGTATTGTCAGCAGCATGATTTTTGTTCTTTTTTATTATTTCAAAATAAATATAATCAATCCCTGGGGGATCTCAGCATGTGGTAATGCCTAGTCGACCTTATAAGATCTCAGATAATGTAATTTTCCTACATACATTTTTGTTCATTGAGAATGATTTCTATGCTGCTTAGTAGAAAAAAAATTTTTTTTAATTCAATCTCAGAATAGAGCCATGAATGAAGTTGGCCAAGTTTACAGAAATCAGGCTGTGAAACAGAATTTTACTCTAGAGCTCACAAGTTGTCCGCACCTGAGCTAGATCTTGAACTCAAATCTAAATCCATCTTGTTTTTATCTGTCCTGATCTATTCGCCCTTCACTATATAAATAAAAAAGGCTTAAATTTTTTCATAATTCCAGAATGCAATATAATACATTTCTTTTCACCTCTTGAACAAAACCTACCTAAAATTTTCTGCTTCTATACCAAGTGTGGAGACAATGCTCACGAAAGCTTATTTCTCATTTCTCTCATATGTTATTAAGTTATTAAGGTCATTAAAAGGTTTCAGTTACTTTAGTATCATAGATCTTTAAACTTCAAAAAGAAAAGGAGACTAGTGGGTATTATGTGAGACATTTCAGAGTCCTATTAAATTAAATAATTTATTAATTACAACAAAATGCTGAACCAATAGGAATAAATGGGAAAAAATGTCATTGAGAAGAATCAGTTTTATGTATGTCCCAGAAATACACTGCACATACCTCTGGCAGAATGAACTGTTCTACAGGTTTGTACCAAAGTCTGCTCACTTGCACTCCACAACTAGGTGGACTAAAACGAGCGCTGAAGAGTGCCTCCTATGGAAACAATAAGCAACCCATTTGTGAGCCAGGAAAACAATTCATGAAAGTCACACCTTCTTGGCCAATTCATGAAAAAAATATATAACTGGGTCTTAAAACAAAGCAGAACATGTAAACCACTTTTATGTATGATTGATTCTGATAAATTCAAGCTTTTAAGTATCCTACACCTAAGAACTACAAAAATATTACTACATTGTTGAAAACAAAGAGAGACAAGCTTAAAAAAGAAGTTTATTATGTTTTACAGAGTCTGTTGCAAAACTTTCATCATTCTAATCAATTCCTTTCATGCTGAAATGTATCACTGTCAGAACAAAAATAATATAGATAGTTTGACATACAGTAGCTAACAATCATAAAATAATTTAGATAGTTAGACGTATCTAACAAACATACAGTTGCAATTGAAATTATTCAACCCCCAATGCAAATCAGGTTTATTGTCAAAATTTACAGACTTTCTTTCAGCTGTTTGCAATGAACAAATCAAACAAAAGCAATTGAAATAGCTCAACACAATGAATGCTTCAAGTGGTTTCCCCAAATTCAACTGAAAATGCAACTGATAATGACTTCTCCAGTCTCAAAATTATTCAACCCCCTGAATAGAATCCATCACAACAGCACACAGGCGTTGTCTCAAGCACACCTGATGCAACTAATCAAGGGCCTCATTAGTTGCACCAGGTGTGCTTGAGCTGGAACACATGAAATGCCTGAACTGGCTAGGGGTTTGTTGAGTGTCACGTTTGACCGCATGTTAGAAATATGGCTAAGTCAAAAGAATGGTCCAAAAAGGTAAGAGAAGAGATCATCGCCCTTCACAAACAAGGAACAGGATACAAAAAGATAGCGAAGGCACTGAATGTTCCTAGAGACACCGTTGGAAGCATAGTTCGCAAGTTCAAAGTCAAAGGAACAGTGGTTACACTACCTGGACGGGGCAGAAAAAGGAAGCTGTCAATGGCTGCAACCAGATTTCTGAGAAGGCAGGTTGAGAGAAACCCTTGAGTGACTGCAAAAGACTTGCAGCAAGACTTGGTGGCAACAGGCACTGAGGTTTCAGTGAGCACAGTAAGGCGCGTACTAAACACAGAAGGTGTCCATGCCAGAACTCCAAGACGTACACCACTACTGACCCAAAGGCACAAGAAAAGTCGGCTCCGATATGCTCACAATCATATAAATAAGCCACAGAAGTTTTGGGATTCTATTCTGTAGAGCGATGAAACAAAACTGGAACTTTTCAGCCCAATGGATCAGCGGTATGTCTGGAGGAAGAAGAATGAAGCATACACTGAAACGAACACTCTGCCTACAGTTAAACATGGTGGTGGCTTGGTGATGCTCTGGAGCTGCTTTGCATCCTCTGGCACTGGAAACCTGCAGCGTGTGGAAGGCAAGATGGATTCATTGAAGTATCAGGAAATCCTAGGAGAAAACGTCATGCTTTCTGTAAGGAAGCTGAAGCTTGGGCGTCATTGGACCTTCCAGCAGGACAATGATCCCAAGCATACCTCAAATTCCACTAAGGCTTGGATGCAGAAGTAGTCCTGGAAGATGTACAGTGGTCATCACAGTCACCTGACTGAAAATCTCTGGTGGGATTTGAAGAAGGCGGTTGCAGCACGCAAACCCAAGAATATTACTGAACTGGAGGCCATTGCTCATGAGGAATGGGCTAAGATTCCTCAGGAACACTGCCAGAAGCTGGTGTCTGGCTATGCATCTCGTTTGCAGCAGGTCATAACAGCAAAAGGGTGCTCTACTAAGTACCGAAGATGCTTGCCATGAAGGGGTTGAATAATTTTGAGACTGGAGAAGTCATTATAAGTTGCATTTCCAGTTGGATTTGGGGACACCACTTGAAGCATTTGTTGTGTTGAGCTATTGCAATTGCTTTTGTTTGATTTGTTCATTGCAAACAGCTGAAAGTCTGTAAATTTTGACAATAAACCTGATTTGCAATGGGGGTTGAATAATTTCGATTGCAACTGTATAAATCATCATCTGCAGGTTTATAAAAATATCTCCAATTCAAGATATCTACAGACTACATTAATGCACCTCTGTATTAAATTATGTTTTTAATTACCAGTAGTAATCCAATGTTAAAAAGGTAAAGGTTCCCCCACACAGTCGTGTCCGACTCTAGGGACCGGTGCTCATCTCCGTTTCTTAGCCGAAGAGCCAGCATTGTCCGAAGACGCTTCTGCGGTCATGTGGCCGGCATGACAGGCACGGAACACTATTACCTTCCCACCGAAGTGGTACCTATTTATCTACTTGCATTTGCATGTTTTCAAATTGCTAGGTTGGCAAGAGCTGGGGTGAGTGCGGGAGCTCACTCCGTCACGCAGGGCTAGGGTCTCGAACCTCTGAACTTGCGACCTTCCGATCGACAAGCCTGGTGTCTTAACCGCTGAGCCATCGCACCCCCTACAATCCAATGTTACACAACCTAAATAATAACTTTAAATGTTCAAACTTGTGGATGAAGTGGTCTTGTTTAAAGCCAGTCATATTGGCATTACCATAATGCATCTTTAATCTCTAAGTCAGCTAGCATATGTGGAGGATTCTTCTATTATTTGTCCTGGAGAATAAGCAGACAGCTTGCACAGCTCAGAAGAAACTACTACCACTTCTTACCATATTCAAGTTACAACATAAATGAGAACTCTCTAGTCTAGAGGGTGATCTGCAATGCACTTCTCTGCAAGGAGCCAGGCATTCACCCCAAGACATCAAACATGTTCATCCATAGACACATGGCCATAGTGAATTAACATTTAACAGATATAGAGGAAAATATATCAGCTGATGAAACCAATTCTCATGTCACACGTATACCTCAGCTGTGTTACGAAGTAAACATTATTTAGTATTCAAATACAATAAACCTTGATTTAACAGGGGTAAGAGGCAGGGGTGTCTTTACTCCTCAATGTCTACTACATCCTGAAATAGGCCATTTGCAGGAATTTATATCATTTTGGTAACGACATCCTTAGGTAAATGGCACAAATTACATTATTTGTACCCATTTACAACATTACACAAGTGACCTAGATGTAAATAATGTATCTTAATTTAACACAACTTTAAATGCTAACTAGGACTACTTCAGATGCAACTGACTTGTCATTTTGGGGAGATGTTCAGATGAACATTTTGTCCACTGCATAAGAATTCCAATAAAGGGGATTTTATTGTCTAATAGTTGAATACAAATACAAATGTAATACATTTTAGACTTAAACACATCTGCTGCAGCGACATGAACATATGGCAACTTGCCTTCCATGTTACAATTTATGTTACACAGGAATGCTCGTACAAATAATTCCAAAAGATTAGAGCTAGTACAATGCCAATTGTTATACACTTCTCTACTTTTAATGTAGATACTACAGGTAGTCCTCGACATACAACCATTTGCTCGGTGACTATTCCAAATTATGGCAGGGCTGAATGAAGGAACTTATGACCGGTCCCTGAAGTTACAGCCATTGCAGAGCCCCCACGATTACGTGATCAAAATTCGGGCGCTTGGCAGCCCACCCGCAGAGGCGCTTCAACTCCCCCCCCAACTCCCCCTTTTGGTCCCCTGCACTCCGTTGCCCCTGCTGCCCTAGCTGACCTTTGCCACCTTTCTGCTCCCACTGCTGACCAGGCATGCCTGGCCCTTCGCAAGGCAGCTGCTGGCCCCACAAGGTTTTCTTCCTAAGGTCGTGCATGGCGGTTGCCTCGTGAGACCTGGGGAAGATGGCCTCACATGGCCTCATCAGCAGCAGGAGCAAGAAGACGGTGAAGGTCAGCTGGGGCAGCGGAGTGCAGGGTGGCGAGGGTGACTGTGTCTTCCTGGGGTGTGGCGGCCTTGCGCCATGCTGCTGGGGTTTCCCAGGGTGCAGCAGTTTTATGCTGCATTGCTGGGGCTTCCTGGGGCGTGGCGGCTTTGCACCATGCTGCTGGGGTGGCTGAGGCTTCCAGGGGTGGCTGCAGCTTTGCACTGCGGCTCAGGGGCTTCTTGCAGTCCCAGAGCCGTGGGGTGCCAAGAAGCCCCTGAGCTGCAGCATATTCTTTCCCTGGTCTTCCTGAGCTTGCGCTGCATTGCAGCACCCCCCTTCCCCATCTCGTGCATGGCCTGCGCTGGCCCTCCCAGGCCTCCCCCACCCCTCCGCGGCACCCCCATGCTCCTTACCTGGGACTCCTGCCTCTTCCCGTTTAACAACCTGCGCATCTTGGGGTTACAACGGCAACCGGGACTGCCTGGGATTGCCATTGCTAAGCGATGCGGTCACGTGATGTTGTGCTTTACAAACGCATCGCTTAGCGGTGGAAATTCCAGTCCCAATTGTGGTCGTAAGTCGAGGACTACCTATACATGAAATGTCAAAAATTAGAGAATAGGTGCATTATTGTAAAATTAAGTATTAGTATTAGACAAGCTTAAGACAAAGAACCTTGCTTCATAATTTCAACAGCATTCCTGAGCTGTGTACTGTGGAATAGCCCAGTTGTTGTACTTTCCTAGACCTTTTATTGGGTTTTGCACACTTTCTTTAGTATAATGAATTGGTTACAAAACAAAAATTAAAAGGAAATATATGAAAGCTTGCTTTCTAGCTAGAAAAAAACTTATTTTAAAAGCTTAATTTTACTAAAATCCCAGGACAGAGCTTGGCACACATTATTATTATTATTATTATTATTATTATTATTATTATTATTATTTACTCATGGATGCCTAAGTATAAACCTACATATAATTCCTTCTCAATCTGCTAATTGGAACACTGGTGTATTTTTCAAAGCAATTCTGAGATTAAATTGTATGCAAAACTTCCTTAAACCTAAGCTTTCAACCTCTCCACTGAAATAACTGCTTTAAAACTTATTAGCAGAATGCTGACCACAAGATCAAACTTTTATTTACTATGGGTTTCTGAAAAGTCACTCCACAGAATTCATCAGCTACTGCAATCCATTGACAGAACAAGAGCTGAGAAAAAGTTAAAGAATCTCTGCCTTTAATAACTGTTGCAAGACAAGGGACTTAATGTGGTATTCACATTATGGTTGCAATGCTTTACATATCTACTTAGTGGTAAGCCCCACTGAGCTTCGCTGGATTTATTTCTGAAGAGGCTACAAGACTGCATTGCTGATGTATTTAGATTTCACTTTACAACATGCAAACCTTTGAGATGCAATTTACAAAAATCCAACAAACACAAGCCATCCACTCAAAAGCACGCAAGGAAAATAGCTACACTCTTCTAAACATAATGCAAATGTAGAACAAGGGTGGCTGAGACCCATGAGATATCCAACCTCCCCTTTCCCATTGTTTTGGTTAGAAATTGGTGACAAACTGTGTCTCAAGAGCTGGAAACCTAATTTTAGTGTTTGCTTTAAAGTTGCTTGTTTTTTCACATTTTTCTCCCGGCCCTATTCACCCTGCATCACGAACAGTATGGCTCTTGGTTAGAAAAAAAAATCCAAAGCCCTGAGCCATTGAAAGTTAACAACCTTGCTGTAGAATAGTGGCTCTTGAAGCCAACAAGAAAGCCAACCAAGCCAAGCCAAGCCAAGCCAAACCATGCCCCACATCGAGCTCCAAAGTCACTAGTAATTTTGATCTCAACAAAATCAAGTTTCACTGCCTAGTAAGCCGGTGTTCTTCCCTTCTAGTGCTATGAGGCTCTTTACTCCAGTACAGATTGAAGACTTCAAAAAATCATGACGTAACAATTGTCCCTACCACGTTGCCACACCCAGAGTTCTAAATGCTCACAAAATATATATCACACATAGAACTGATTTCTTGTCCTTCTCTTTTTCCCCTCACCACTATTCTGTTTCCCACTTACCCTAACTGCATTACTAGCCACTTCTAATTGCCCCAATTAAAAACAACAATTAAGAAGCAAAATAGTCAAACTGATTGCAGGTAACAGCACCACAAGCCATTTTGCCTGCTCATTCTTCATGGATATCTACTACCTCTCCAATAATCCCTGCTTAGTTCTACTGCCTAAAGAGACTATGGATTTGGTCTATTCGATTAAAAGAACGACAGAAGCATGGCATACCTCTTGTTCTGCTTGGTAGAGTTTTACTGTGATGTTTCTCTGGAATCCAACACCCTTAGCATCGTAGAATACCCCAAGACTGGTGATGACAATTGGATAAAGGACTTTGAAATGCACACTGACAACTCTGTCTTCTGAGAGCACCGAAGTATCATCCTCAGGCAAAGTGAAGGCTTCAATTTCTTGATTCAGAACTATTGAAAAAAATTAACAAAGCGTGCAAAACAAGCTCATCTAAAATAAGAAGAAAGCAGTCAAGACTCAGTAACTCTCTCAGATATTCTTATTTTACCAGATATGGAAAGTTTCTATATTAATTACCATCAAGAGCAGGTGCAGTGCATAAATGTATTTACACCTTACTCCTTACTCCTTAATATATTAGTTTGGAACTATATCCTATTTATTTTGAGCATTACTCAAATTAATAGGGATAGATGGGATTGTAGTTCATTTTCTGGCTCACTACAATGAAAAGGCAATTGTAATTTGCTAAACTATCACAACTACTTGAAAATATCTGAGCTCCTATTTAAATGCATTTAAGACTAAAAATACTTCTGCGGATAAGAAATTGTAGCGGCTACAATATTTTGTATGACTGATTACGGCTATGTACCATAATGTACCTTTTTTTCTCCCCAACCCTGCAGTTCTTACCTGGATTAGAGATATTCAGAAGTTTGCATGAATAAGGATCTTCTCTATCTTCCACTGGCACATTACATCCATGTGCACCAATTATAAACTTCACAAGGACACTAAAATAAGATTAATAACGTTTATTTTTTCTCCTATTATCTTCAGAATGGATTCAAGTTAACTAATTTTTAGGAAAGTTAACTGGTGTGTATTTAAAAGATTGCATAACATAATAAGAATATCTATCAGAACACATTTGTCCCAATTTTACTTCTTTCCAAAAGATTAAAGGAACTAAAGTGGAGAGGGGATACCATACTGTATGTTTAATACTTGTTTCTATAGAATTGTGACAATTTCCCTCAATTATTTGAAACAGAAAATCAGAAAGTTGTAACTGTTTCAGATTAATACTATTAAATTAAGAATATATATCTAAACCAGCCTTCCTGATGCCATCCAGATGTGTTGGGGATTTGGGGCTGGGGATGATGGAAGTGGTAATTCAGAAAAGCATTAGACAGGAAGGCTGTTCTAAATGTTTACTACATAATGAATTAATAATCACAAATGTAGCATATTAAAAATAAAACTAGCATGGAAACATGCCCAATAGCCTGCTTCTGCTACCAATTTTTTAAAACAATAATACAGATCTACCAATCGAAGATAATTTTGTAGCTCAGGGTTGAACTGTGGAGTCCTTGGTGCTCTCTGAGCCTTGTTGTTTTCTTGCAGACGTTGCATTGCCAGACTAGGCAACATCTAGTGTTAATCTTTGCATATCTGGGTGTTGATTGCTGGCAAGGTGGTGTTCTGGTCTTCTGGCTTTTCTATTGTCTCTTATGAATGGTATGTAAATGTTGTTTACCTCTATGTTTACCTCTATGTGTCTGTTGATGGCTGCTTTGTCTACCTAGGACAGACGGGCAGAAGACTAACAAAGCGCATCCATGAACACCAACTAGCAGTCAGAAGACACGATGAAAACTCATTAATCGCATAACACATGGACAGACTCAACCATACTTTCAACTGGGAAACTGTGAGCATCTTAAACCAAGCCAAATCCAAAAACGCTAGAGCAGGGGTCGGCAAACTTTTTATGCCGGGAGCCATTTTGACATGCTCGTGCACATTTTGAAATGCTCGAGAGCCAGGGGGCGGGGTTTGCGGGCGGGGGCCAATTGCGTGGAAGGGGGCGAGGTTTGCGGGCAGGAGCCAATCACGTGGAAGGGGGCAGGGTTTGGGGGCGGGATCCAATCGCGTGGAAGGGGCGGGGTTTGGGGGCGGGATCCAATCGCATGGAAGGGCTGCGCTGCGCTTGGCCGGCCACCCCGGTCCTCGCTCACCTTCCATGGCCGGCCCTCGCGGGCTGCCGGCGACGCTCCCGTCCCCCTGCACCCCAGCTCTCCAAGGCTGGGGCCACCCTCTCTGCCGCTCCCTTCGACGGAGGAGGGACCGGCGTGCCTTGGGAGCTGCTGCTGGCGGCATGTCTGGGCGAGGCGCGCGGGCGGAGCTGCCCGTCTGGCACTTGGGCGCTCCCGAGCCTCTTCCCTTCTCTCTCGCCACGTTCGGGCGTTGAGGCCAGGCAAAGCCGGGCGGTCGCGCAGGGGCGGGGCGAGGCGAGGAGTCCCGCTCCTGCGCCTACCGCCACATCCGCCACATCCGTCCGTTCCCGGCCTCTCTCCCCATATCCGGCGGGTTAAGGCAAGTTCCACTCCCTTTTTGCACTGCAGATGTTGCCTAGTCTGTCAATGAAACATCTGCAAGAAAACAACAAGGCTCAGAGCACCAAGCACTCCACAATACAGATCTTAATATACAGTATATCAAAGCATTAGCCTGGAAAATTCCAGCTATACAGGCTAATTCTGAGAACTTCACTGAAATTGTTAAGAAAAGCAAGACTTTTCTTGGTAGAACATTCAGGAAAGACATGCCAGAATTCTGCATAACATAAGGTTTGGGCTTTTATCTAAGTGATTCTAACAATATTTTGAAATAATTCACTTAAACCAATGAGGACTTTTCCTAAATACCTATAAATTCTAGATCTGCATCTTCATGAGAGAAGGCAGTAAGTATGGGGAATTACCGATGGCTTAATGTTGGGTGCTGCTTCAAATGCCTAAACCAAGTATTCCTTATAGCATTCCGCAATCCATCATTGTGTCGTGCAGAGAGTATCCCTACAATAACGTCATAATGTTTTGGTTTCCAGTGAGGAAAGAAAGCCAGTAGACCTAAGAGATATAAATTAAAAATTCCTTAGCAGAGAAACAGGCAAACAGGGATGCAGATCAGTGTTGTAAAAAAGACATTATTCAATTATTTGTAAACATTTTAGCAAGAATTCTTATAAACAAGCCAAACCCATATAAAATGAGAAGGCAGGCTTTACAAGAAAATATTTGCTTAAATTTAGAGGACACTAAAGATATAGTTTCACATATTTTGATAACTGAAAAATTGGCACAGATAATTGAATATGAATATGTATCAATATTGAATATCAATATGAGTGTGTGTGTATACACACACACACAAGCTTCCTACATTACAATAAACAATGACAAGTTCTCTACCTTGAAAGATTAATATTTATTTACTATATTTTCACAAAATCAAAGTGTTTAGATCAGGGCTTTCCAAAGTGTGTGTCGCGACACAATACTGTGTCGCCTGGGGGCCCCAAGTGTGTCGCGCAAGAACCCGGCAGCGCGCATAGCAGCGGCAGGCCATCAGCACTTCCGGGTTGCAGGACGCCGCCGTTGCTCGCGGCCGCAGCTTTTCTTGGCAGAGCGCCGCCACCGGCTCGCAAAAAAGCCTCGGATCACCGCAAAAAGTGACGGGGGGTGGAAAATATCCGCGCCAATCAGCTGTGCGGCGGGGAGGCGGAGGCGCGCCTCCTCCCCGCCGCACAGCTGATTGGCGTGGATATTTTCCACCCTGGGGCGCCCCCCCCACCGTCACTTTTTGTGGTGATCCGAGGCTTTTTCGCCTCGCGACCGCAGCTTTTCTTGGCAGAGGCAAGGCAAGGCAGGGCAGGGCAGGGCAGGTGCGGGGCAGGGCAGGGCAGGGCAACCCTGCCCTGACCAAGGCAGAAGCCAATCACTTGGGCCGGGGGGTGGGGTTTCCACCCGGGAGCCAATCACGTGGGCCAGGGGCAGGGTTTCCACCGAGGAGCCAATCGTGTTTATCGTGGGCGGGGTTTCCACCTGGGAGCCAATCGCATGGGCTGGGGGCGGGTTTCCACCCGGGAGCCAATCGCGTGGGCCAGGGGGCAGGGAGCCCTGTTATTACTGTGTTGTGAAATGATGCACGTCTAAAAGGTGTGTCACCAACATGAAAAGTTTGGAAAGCTCTGGTTTAGATGATAAAACAGATACATCTTAGATGTGATGAAATTATTCTAAAAATGAGAAAGTAAGCTGTTATACAGTTAATACAACTGTTAACTTAATCAAGGAGTAGAAAATGAGCGATATCCACGCTTTATAAATATTTCAGGAAGGTAGGGAACTTAAGGCTTTCCAGATATTGCTGAATTACATTTCCCATTTCAGTAGCTTTATCTGACAATGCCAATGGTGAGGGATGCTAGGATATGTACTTCAGAAGCATCTGGCGAGCCATAGATTCCCACTGTAGATACATACTCACTATACCCAACTACTATGGGAAAAAACTTCACTAAAATACAGTGATTAACTATGATAGTTTCCTAAGTCCAATAAACAAGTAATTTACATTCCATCATGGATAACAACATGTATCTATGGTTTATTTTTAATAAATTATTCTATAATGGATATATTCAGATTTATATTTAGCCCTGGCAAAAGATCAGTTTCATCTCATTCTGCTTAATTTTAGAATAAAAAAATTAAGATGTCAAATCAACTAAATGCCAAGTCTGTTTAGAAAAATGACTGCACATAATGTACAAGATATAATTTCAGAGTTTTAATTTTAGTACGAACTCCAAAAAAAATCAACAAATTGTGTGTTCCAGATCTAGTAGCTTGATGATCTTCCAAATATCACTGTCTTCTAATACAGTACATTTATGCAGATTATCATTGCCACCCTATAGTATCAGCAGTTGAAACTTGAAGTCACAAGACTATCTTTTTTTTTAGTTAAGAAAAATTGGTGTAAACACAATTGGGCTCCTTTTAACTAATACATTATCAAACAAACAAAAATGAGTTGCTGATAAGCTGAAAACGAATGTACAAATATGGGTAAGAGGACACATAGCCTGAATTAGTGTCATAAAAACTAAATGTTTTCCTTGGGAGCAGGTATCTTAATGGAAACTGCCCCACACTTTATAATTCTCCTCACTATGTTCATCAGTGAGAATTCCATCATCCCCAGCAAGACTGATCTTTCCATTATTTTTTCATCAAATAATACATTTCTCTCCAGCAAAGGAGATCATTACCTTGTCGTGGTGCTGGAGCTTGAGCACCTCAATGAGCACCATGAGCTAAACCGTGAAGGGACACCCAAGACGGGAAGGTCATGGAAGAGAGGTCAGACTAAATACGATCCCTGGGGAAGGTAACGGCAACCCACCCCAGTATTCTTGCCGTGAAAACTAAATGGATCGGTACAACCAGAGATATGTCGGTATACCATCGGAAGATGGGACTCTCAGGTCAGAAGATGGTCAAAATGCTACTGGGGAGGAACAGAGGATACGTTCAACTAGCCCCAGATGTGATGACGCAGCTAGCTCAAACCCGAAAGGAGGGCTAGCGGCCGACGGTGCTGGTGGTGAACGACGAATCCAATGTTCTAAAGATCAACACACCATAGGAACCTGGAATGTAAGATCTATGAGCCAGGGCAAATTGGATGTGGTTATTGGTGAGATGTCAAGATTAAATATGAGGATCTGCAGCACCTACTGGATAATACGCCAAAAAGAGATGTTATTTTCATTACAGGAGACTGGAATGGTAAGGTGGGTAGTCAAATGACACCTGGAATTACAGGCAAGCATGGTCTGGGAGAACAAAATGAAGCAGGACATAGGCTGATAGAATTTTGCCAAGACAATTCACTGTGCATAACAAGCACTCTCTTCCAGCAACCTAAAAGACGACTTTATACATGGACTTCACCATATGGTTGACACCGAAATCAGATTGACTACATCCTTTGGAGCCAAAGGTGGCGGACATCTATACATTCGGTAAAAACAAGACCTGGAGCTGACTGTAGTTCAGATCACGAACTTCTTATTGCACAATTTAGAATCAGACTAAAGAGAAGAGGGAAGACCCACAGATCAGTTAGATATGAGCTCACTAACATTCCTAATGAATATGTAGTGGAAGTGAAAAATAGATTTAAGGGACTAAATTTAGTAGATAGGGTCCTGGAAGAACTATGGACAGAAGTTCGCAACACTGTTCAGGAGGCGGCAACAAAAAACGTCCCAAAGAAAAAGAAAACCAAGAAGGCAAGATGGCTGTCTGCTGAGACACTGGAAGTAGCCCTAGAAAGAAGGAAATCAAAAGGCAACAGTGATAGGGGGAGATATGGCCAATTAAATGCAAAATTCCAGAGGTTAGCCAGAAGAGATAAGGAATTATTTTTAAACAAGCATTGTGCGGAAGTGGAAGAAGACAATAGAATAGGAAGGAGAAGAGACCTCTTCCAGAAAATTAGAAACATCTGAGGTAAATTCCAGGCAAAAAACGGTATGATCAAAAACAAAGATGGCAAGGACCTAACAGAAGCAGAAGAGATCAAGAAAAGGTGGCAAGAATATATGGAATATCTGTACAGGAAGGATAATAATATCGGGGATAGCTTTGACGGTGTGGTCAGTGAGTTAGAGCCAGACATCCTGAAGAGTGAGGTTGAATGGGCCTTAAGAAGCATTGCCATCAGATTGGAAAAAATCAACTTATATCCCTATACCAAAAAAGGGAAACACTAAAGAATGTTCAAACTATCGAACAGTGGCACTTATTTCACATGCCAGTAAGGTAATGCTCAAGATCTTGCAAGGTAGATTCCAGCAATTCATGGAGCGAGAATTGCCAGAAGTACAAGCTGGGTTTAGAAAAGGCAGAGGAACTAGAGACCAAATTGCCAATATCTGCTGGATAATGGAGAAAGCCAGGGAGTTTCAGAAAAACATCTATTTCTGTTTTATTGACTATTCTAAAGCCTTTGACTGTGTGGATCACAACAAATTGTGGCCAGTTCTTGGTGGTATGGGGATACCAAGTCATCTTGTCTGCCTCCTGAGGAATCTGTATAATGACCAAGTAGCAACGATAAGAACAGACCATGGAACAACGGACTGGTTTAAGATTGGGAAAGGAGTACGGCAGGGCTGTATACTCTCACCCTACTTATTCAACCTGTACGTAGAAGACATCATGCAACACGCTGGACTTGATGAATCCAAGGCTGGAGTTAAAATCGCTGGAAGAAACATTAACAATCTCAGATATGCAGATGATACCACTTTGATGGCTGAAAGCGAGGAGGAGCTGAGGAGCCTTATGACGAAGGTGAAAGAAGAAAGTGCAAAAGCTGGGTTGCAGTTAAACCTCAGAAAAACCAACATTATGGCAACCAGCTTGATTGATAACTGGCAAATAGAGGGAGAAAAAGTGGAGGCAGTGACAGACTTTGTATTTCTAGGCGCAAAGATTAATGCAGACACTGACTGCAGCCAGGAAATCAGAAGACGTCTACTTCTTGGGAGGAGAGCAATGACAAATCTTGATAAAACAGTTTAGAGCAGAGACATCGCACTGACAACAAAGGTCCGCATAGTTAAAGCAATGGTATTCCCCGTAGTAACCTATGGCTGCAAGAGCTGGACCATAAGGAAGGCTGAGTGAAGAAAGATAGATGCTTTTGAACTGTGGTGTTGGAGGAAAATTCTGAGAGTGCCTTGGACTGCAAGAAGATCAAACCAGTCCATACTCCAGGAAATAAAGCCAGACTGCTCACTTGAGGGAATGATATTAAAGGCAAAACTGAAGTACTTTGGCCACATAATGAGAAGACAGGATACCCTGGAGAAGATGCTGATGCTAGGGAAAGTGGAAGGCAATAGGAAGAGGGGCCGACCAAGGGCAAGCTGGATGGATGATATTCTGGAGGTGACGGACTCGACCTTGGGGGAGCTGGGGATGGCAATGGCCGACAGGAAGCTCTGGAGTGGGCTGGTCCATGAAGTCACGAAGAGTCGGAAGCGACTGAACGAATAAACAAAAAAATACATTTCTATGGGCAGATTACATAAAAAGAGTAAAAGCACAATAAAATTCAACAAAAATCAGCTTGAAGAATATAAAATGTATAGAAATAGCCATTCTAACACAAGGGGTTAAGTTTTCTGTAAATCAGTTATTTAATGCTTGGAGTAAAAGAAAGTCTTCACTTGGCACCAAAAACAATGTGGGCACCTGGCAAGCCTTTCTGAACAGAACATTTCATGGACAAGATGAAACAGCTAAAAAGATCACCCATTCTCTTGTAGTCATTCATTTAACTTCAGTCAACAGAGGTACCTAAAGAAGAGATCCCAAAGATGATCCAAGATAAAAGTACGCACGGGAAAATAATTCCTCCAGATACCCTGCCCCCCAATTATTTGGGGTGGGACTTTAATAGCAATAGTCATATTTTGAAATGCATTCAGAAAGAGAATGGAAAGTAGCATGGTTTATGACAAGAAAAACTTGGCAGATGAATTACTCACAAAATGCACATCTAACTTGTCTGGACTGAACTTTGGTCTCTGTCCAGTCCATTACTCAGCTGGACACTGATTCAGGACATTCACTGCCTCACTTGAATGAGGTGAAATTAGGAAAAAAACTGCATGTCATCTATATGTTGATGACATCCTCATATAATAATTCTAATTCATCCTCATATAATATTAATATAATTCAACCTACATCCTCATATAATCTCTCCAGCAGTTACATGCAGAAGTTATAAAACATGTGAGATAAAATAGAGCTCGAGGAAACCCTATACAGGTAGTCCTCGCTTAACGACCACAATGGGGACCAGAATTTCAGTTGCTAAGCAAAGTGATCATTAAGCGAATCAGACCAGATTTTATGACCTTTTTTGCGGTGGTCGTTAAACTAATCACTGCGGGCGTTAACAGACCACGTGGTCGTTAAGCGAATCATGCAGCTCCCCAGTGATTTTGCTTGCCAGAAGCTGGCCGGGAAGGTCGAAAATGGCAATCATGTGACCATGGGATGCTGCAACCATCATAAATGTGAACCAGTTGCCAAGTGCCCAAATCGTGATCACGTGACTGTGGGGATGCTGTGACAGTCGTGTGAGAACCAGTCGTAAGTTGTTTTTTTACCACCACTGTAAGTCCGAACCATCACTAAACAAATGGTTGTTAAGTGAGGACTACCTGTAATATTACTGCTCTGCTCTATGGCAATCCTTCAGCACTATTTTCTCAAATTAGACACCTGAACAGAAGCAGAATTACCCAAAAAACAATTTCAGTAACTTAGATGCCTGTTTCAGAAACAGACCGTGATTGATGATATGGAAAGCGACTGAGAGATTCAGGAGAGCTAACAGAGTACTCCCTGTTTCTTTATTGGTAAATGCCATCCCTGGGAAAATCATGGCTGTGTCAGTCTCAAAACTGCACTTAAATCTGGGTTGAAATGGATCCTGATAATCAACGTCATCCAAAAATGCCTGGAGTTGAATGTTAATTACTCAAGCATCTTGCTCATGCACCTGCTGTTGGAAGAAAGGAGACAGAGATTGTTGCTGTAGCTATGAGAACATTAAATGGAAAATCCCTGAATCCCTCAGAAACTCATTACCAAAACAGGACTATTTTCCTCTCCCCATTCCAAGTCTAGAGTTGAAGAGGAAATTAGGGATTATCGTGCCACTGTGTGTGGTCAAGAGTAAGGAGCAGAGTCCAATAACTAGGGTTTGAGCTAAAATCTGTAGAAGGTAGTATAGAGTTCCCCATGGGGGGAGATGGGCGGTCATATAAATTAATTAAATAAATAAATAAATATAGCACTGTTTTAAGATATGTTAGAATTTGTCTTGCGTTTTCTTTTTAGAAATTAATCTAAATAATGAAACTGCAACTGGATTCACATAGCACACTCAGCTATAGTTTATACACTATGGTTTAAACCACTGATCAGATGAGTTTGCACAACTGCCAAGTCATAAACCATGGCTAGTTCACACAACTTCCTAAATCAAAATTAAACATATTATTATTAGCACACAATGAGCACACCCAGATGCAAGTCTTATACCTGAGTTTTAGCACTGAGATGCAAAGGATGATTTTTTGATGAACAACATGCTTTTATTTCATCATCTGGAGTATTTGAAAAAATGTCCGACAAGACTTCAATCAGATGTGACAAGTAATAGCTCATGATGCTCAGTCAGAGAATCTTCTCTCTGTAAACCTTAGTTCCTTAGATTATCAATTTTTCTACAGAGACAGTTTTTTAAAAAACCAAGAGAATATACAGGACTTCAAAAACAAGTTCAGAGACCAATAGGCACTTCTGCACTTCTAAGAGAAGAAGAGATTAATTATAGACTCCATACAAAATAGAGTGTATAATGTAATACAGTTACGTCTACTGCAACTATAATTTTAAATTCCACAGAAAACACTTTTCAAGTGTTACATGATCTGGCCATAGAGCACGCAAGATATATGGTTATACACACAGAACAGCAAATCAGGAGGCATAAATCACAACAGCATATAGCCCTAATTCTACATCCAGAGTAATGGTAGAAGGCAGGAAGCTAATAAAAAATACAGACCTTCATGAACACACTGAAGTTTTCCGTTACAGATTATTAAATAGAAGCATGAGGGAATTGAAATCAAATTCCCAAAAGCACTTATGAAGCAGATATAATGAATAATTAAGTTCTAGCTACCTTTTCAAACTAAAACATTACTTCACTGCAAATCAAGATCTTAAAAAGAAAAAGTGCCTGGCCAAAATTACAGGAAGGAGATATAAACAGATGGTATTTACCCAATAGGAAAACAAAGTTTTTCCCCCAAATAATACCTATGAGTTGGGGGAGGGGTTATAATCTTAGAGCTGATGAGAATAAAACTTCTATTTTCTCCCTCTCTCCTTCTTTTTACCCCATCACCATTTGTGATTGTGGATGTTCTTCTTCTTCTTTGGCTGTTTATCCCAAAGGAGATAGTGCTTTAAGAAATTTGTGGGTGCAAAAGAGAATGGTTGGTATATGTTGATTTGTCCTGGCCTTGCCCTTTTTTTTTTTGGAGTGAAGCTTCTGGCAGATACACACCCACACACTTCAGAGATGTGCACACTTGAAAATGATTTGAAAGGCTTGGTTAAGGTTAGGGGACTGCAAACACAGCTGCTTTTTAAAACAGCCATATCTTTTTTTCAGTCTTCTGTGGCATCCTAACAGTTGAAGTTGCCAAGTTGGGAAACATTGCTTTATAGAAATAATGCTTTTAGGACTTACTCTTTGATTTTGAAGACAAAGTCACTCATAGTATCACTGAAAGCTAATATTCAGGCAAAAAGAATGCCTTAACCCAGCGGTCCCCAACCTTTCTGGCACCAGGGACCGGCCGTGGAAGAAAATTTTTCCATGGACCGGGAGGAGCGGGTTTGCAGGTGGGAGCTAATTGCGCGCACCGGGGGGTGGGGTTTGCAGGCGGGAGCCAATCACGCACACCGGGGGCGGGGTTTGCAGGAGGGAGCCCCGCAGCCCACTTCCTAACAGGCAGTGGCCCACAAGTTGGGGACCCCTGCCTTAACCTACTCCAAATCTGACTTATTATAATTGTTAGGATTGACAGAAGTCACCCACCACAACACTTAATTTCTTCTTCTATACTGAAAACCGGAAACTTAGCTTGACATTTACTAGCTCTCCTATACCACCCAGATTCCAGACAACCACTGCAAGTTTCTTCAAATAGCCAATCATATACTTGGCTACGAGTGATCGCCAATGAATGAATGAAAGATCCATTAAAGCAAAACAAGTAGTAGAGCCTACTTCATCAGATGCATGAAATGTTGACACGAGAGGCATACATGCATATGGTGGTGGAAAGTAGAACTATAAGCAGTGACCCAAGAGGAGGGAGAGAGAGAGAGATAAACAGAGACAGGCAGACAGACAGACACAGATAGATGAAATCATTTTCAAATTCTAATACTCCCTTAGGAGGAAAATTCATTGTAGTTGTTTACTGATAAGCATGTCTAGAATTTATTTCTAAAACATTGTTATCAATACATTTGTTCTATGAGGAATCTTCTATTGCTATTTAGTTTTCCTACAGTCAAGATGTCTCAAAAGGTGGCAGCATCTTAACCCAATCTGGACCAAGGTCTGACCTCCTGGGAACACCAGAGCTATAGGTTCCCTTCTCTACAGCTGTCAAGATGTACTGCATGAACATATCCATGAAATCACCAGAAGCTAAGCTTTGACTTGAAGGAGAGTCTACACAGAAAGCAATCTAACCTCTTTTTTTTCCATTTCTCAGCTTCTGCTCCATATTTTACTTTACAACAGGAATGATAAAAAATTATTCAAATCTACTGGCAGCTGTATCTGATTTGCAGTAGATTAGCAACGATTTTTGACCTTAACTGTTTGAAGAATTGCAGTTATGAAAACATATGCCTCCAGCTGGTGGAACTAGTCAAAAAAGCAACAAAAAAGTCAAATATAAGACTATCAGGCTCATCCTGTTCTTCAGCATCTACAAGATCACCATTTCCCTCTTACTTTTATCCAGCATCTCTCAAAATGTTTGGGGGACTGATGACCTGTATATCCTAATTGTGCACCTTTTCTCCTGCCTGGTGAAAGGGTATCTCCCCCGACCTAAGCCCCCTGCCCTCCATTCCTAAGCTTTTTCCTCCATGAAAGAGACTCTCCACTTCTCTGAGGCTGTCTCGTCTATTCCCCAAGTAGCCTTGTTTGCTTAGAAGGGGTGTTGGCCATTCCTTTCTTCTCTACAGGGATGAGAATCTACTCCACCTCTTCTCGGTCTTCCCTCCAGAGCCCGGGGATTCTGCCCCACCGCTCGGCTGGAAGGAGGAGGAAACAGCGCTGCCCGCCTCCTCTACCTCCTGCCCCGCTCCCTGAAGCCGTGAGCCGGCCGGCATAGCGGCACCGTCGCTTGGGGGAAAAGGAGGCCCTCCTACAACATTCCTCTGCCCCCTCGCCTCCCCTGCGGGAGGGAGGCAAGCGGACGGGCTGGGTGGCTCGGCCCCTCCTCCGCCACCTACCTGCCGGGTGTTGCTTCCCGGGGCCGCTGGCCGGGCAGCTGAGGAGGAGAAGCCAGAGGTGCAGCACGACCCCGACCGCACACGGGCACAGAAGTACCAACCAATTTCGCATTGGCCGCCGGCCACTGCCCAGCCGTCGCGGCCTCTCTCGGAGCAGAGACGGGACGACGCGCAGGGACAGTAAAGGTCTCCCCCGCCCTCCCTCTCTCCGGGCGGCACCACAGCGCCCGAGACCCTCGCCGGCCCCTCCCGCGGCCGGCCCAAAGCCAGAGTCCCGCCCCGGACCAGGAAAGCGTGTGCGCAGAGCCGGGCCTCTGCACTACAATCCCCACAATGCCTCGCCGCGGAGCGGAAGCGGCTTGACCTTGCCGCGAGCCGACAGCGCCTCGGAAGAAGCGGAGGCTGGAGGAGAGGAAAGTAAAGTAAAGCGCCCTTCGAGGCGAGCTCAACTCCTGGCGGCTCCTTGGAAAAGGGAAGAAAGAAAGAAGAGGTAGGAAAAGGCCCGCGCGGGGTTTACAACTGCAGATTGTTTTTGTGCCTCTTTTTTCCTTAAAAAAAAAAGAATGAGAGTCCCTCGACGTGAAGGTAAAAATAGGCACTGAATAGGAAAACTTTTATTTATGACATCTGATGATGTTTTCTTCAGAGCCTTTCCATTTTTAGCCCCCCCCCCCAATAGTTGGAATGTGTGGACCAAATCTTTTTAAAACAAAATTTTGCAAATGAGTAACCCCCGCATGGACTGCCGCCACCTTGGTAAGCAAGGTAGGACCGAATGGGAATGCAAAATCCTTTGGAAGATCTGAAGTTTGTAAAGGTAGTTTCCGTAAGGGAAACTGTCATTTTTGTTTAAACAGGAAGAAATCGAGAACTTGTTCTCATGTCCCAGTAATCATGCATGAAGATGTCCTGTTTACCATTTTGAAGGAAATATCCTCATGGTATCACTGTCATCTCATAACCAGCCCACCACTGAGGCAGCCTAAATGTGCCTCTAGTTCACAGTTTTCCAAACTGTGTGTCACGACACTTTAGTGTGTCGCAACACAGTCTGGTGTGTCGCCACACAACCCGGAAGCGGCAGTGGGGGTGTGCATGGTGGCGGCGGCAGCGGCGCGCCATCAGCGCTTCTGCGTTTTAGCGGAGGCCGCCGCCGCTGCCGCCATGCCCCTGCACGCCACCGCCATGTACGTGCGTGCCTCCGCGCACCGCCGCACCGCCACCGCTGCCGCCGTTGGTGTGTCGCTTTAGAAAGCACTGCTCTAGTTGTTCCAGTGTTAAAATAGTGTTTTCCTTCTGATACAGTGCAAGCCTTGCCACACAAACAATCTATGACATCTCATTGACAATGTGGGTGATGACAAGGTCAGGGATGGAATCTGCCCAGCTCCTATTGGCACTTGAGGGTCCTCCCCTCCAGTCTCTGGCATGGCCCTCCATGGCTATTTTGGCTTGGGCTATTGGGGAGACTGGACATCTGGCTTCTGCAAAGGCTTTAGCCTAAGTAATCCCTGACCAGCACTTTGCAAAGTGTTGTTCAGGAATTACAGGCTCCTTATGTACAGTACATGGGCATAGCATTCCTCTAGAAGAGCGCTAGACCACTTTTTTAAAATATGTGTTTAGAAGTCGTTTGAAAGAGTGCTAGTTCTGTCTTTTGAAGGTCAGAAGGCACAGAAGGTCAATTTAAACTAGGAAAAAGACCTGAGTTCTGCTATGCTGTTAATTTTGTCCCAAGTTATAGGTGGACAAGGAGCATTTTCATTACTTTTGTGGGGAGCAGTGACACCAGGTTGTGTACTACATGAGCTGCTTCTGAGTGCTACCAGCCATGGCTCTTCACTGCCAGCACTGCCATTCCCCTGCAGCACCCATCAATTGGGGATACATGAGAGCTAACAAGAGTTCTTTGCAAGAGTTCTGTTGCCCCCTTTCGACCAAGTGACAAGTCAAGGCACTAGGTGTGCAGTGAAGTTGAGAGGGAGCATGATGCATCTTACAGTCCCTCCACTGTGTCTGTGAACTGTTACTCAAACTATTTCTGAACATGGGTCTAGCATTTCTCTGGGACTCATAACCACAAGTAGATTGGCTGACAGGTTGGTGAGGAGGAAGAGGGGCATGGAATGAGGTGGGAGGGAAAGTGCCCACAATGCTCCTTGCAACCCTCAGGCTGTCACATATCAACTTGAAATATATAAAAGCTGGGGTGTTGTTAATGAAAATTCTGCTTCACCTTTTAGCCCAAGTGATGGGTCACATACACCAGGGGTCCCCAACCTGGTGGTCTGCGTGATTGGCTCCCGCCTGCAAACCCCGCCCCCCGTCTGCACAATTGGCTCCTGCCTGCAAACCCTGCCCCCCATCCGCATGATTGGCTCCCACCTGCAAACCCCGCCCCCCTGGTCTGTGGAAAAATTGTCTTCCACGACCAGTCCCTGGTGCCAAAAAGGTTGGGTACCCCTGACATACACAACAGAGGGGCGCAAGGTGAAACGGGAGAGAACTATCACACCAGTGACCTGTCAAAGCCATTTCTGGACATAGGTCTAACTCCTTCAGGAAGACTGCCAAATCTGTGTCCAAAATAGCCCAGCTGACATGTTGGTAGAGTAGAGGAGAGCCATGGGATGCAATGACCTGTCAATTGGACTATTTTTAGACACAGGTTTAGCAGTCTTCCAAGGGAACATTAACTCCATGTCCGGAAATAGCCTAAGTAACAGGTCACTGGTGCAAAGAACTTCCTTGTCCACAACTTGTAACTCAGGCACCTTGAAAGATTGTGGCCCAATAAGAAAATGTGTCTGCTCAATGCAAAAGAAAGTGATGTGAGATGGGGTAATAAGAAATCTTTACAGGGAAGGAAGAGTTAAAATTCTCCCCATATTTGCCAAACACGTTTGTAAAGAATCTTCATATTTTAAGTATCATCCCATCTATTTAAGATTAGTTATATCATGAGGAAAGATGGATTAATCAGTCCTGATCGCATAAAGACTGACTGCTTCCTTGACGTGATGATTAGCAAGCAAAAACTCACATACTTTGGGCACTGGTGTAAGCAGATGATGGACTACAGAACACAACCATCTTTGGTAAGAGGAGGGGGGGAGGAGGAGGAGGAGGAGGAGGAGGAGGAGGAGGAGGAGGAGGAGGAGGAGGAGGAGGAAGAAGAAGAAGAAGAAGAAGAAGAAGAAGAAGAAGAAGAAGAAGAAGAAGAAGAAGAAGAACTACTACTACTACTACTACTACTACTACTACTGTATATCCTCAGAAGAGCTAAAGTTTATTTTTTGAGGCAGGTTGAGAAAGCAAACGTTAGTTCATGCTGTCACCAGAAGTCAGACCTGACTTGATGGCACCAAACTCTGTGTTGATTATAATTGGTTAGTTTTTTATGAAGAGGCTAGGTATATGCAGTATTTTTGTGCTGGAAAAGTTTGCCTTCTGAGAGCTGCAAAAGACATGGCCATTGATGTGATGATGTCATCAGAGTTATTGGTTCTTTTTAGCCAATTGGAATTTGGAAGCACTTTTTAAACAGTAAAATGAGTGTCTTAAGTCCTTAAGCTTCCCTTAATTTGGTTCAAGAAATGGGGAAAAATGTGCCACAGAAAATCAATGGAGTTGCCACTAAATTTTTGGGACATGCAATGAGCTAGGAGCTGGAAGTTGCCAACCCCTGCTTTAGATCTTGTTAAAATTATTGCATGTAATTGGCTTTTTAAAATATTATTCTGATGGAATTGCATTTTTATTCTTTTAAATCTTATACAGATTCCATATATTATGATGTGATTAAGAAATATAAATAAATAAGTCTAAACATTTGAATTAGGGCCAGTGCCAGTACTTTTTATAGCCTAATATTGTTGCTGCCTCTCTTTTTGCACTACACTACCTGATGTCATTTCCAAAGTCTGCAGAGAAGAAACAGCTTTTTCTTTATCAAGAGTGCACCCATGGGGATTTATTTACACGAGGAATTCCTCTACAACTTATTGTTAAGGAACACAATATAATGTCTATGGGCAGCTGCTATCCAAGGAGACCTTTGAATATTGACTCAATCAGTAACACTCCCCACCACATTCACCCACCTCCACATCTACCACTTCTGTTGTTCTCATGAGCATATGGACTTCCTTCAGCTGATGTGTGTAAAGAGCAAAATATTATTATAATAAGAATAACATTCTGCAAGCAGTTAAATATATAAAGGATTATACACTTAGTTGCTTTTTACTGAATGCTGAAGTTTTTTTTTTAGAGTCCTAATGGAATTAGGGGATCATATACAGTATATAATTTTTATTTCTTTATCCAGCAGATGGCAGCAATACTTCAGCTTACAAATCATCTGAAAAAGAGATTTTGGTAGCTATAGAACCCTTGCTTTTTGGATAATATTCCTCTAACAAAAACAATAAATCACCAAATAAAAAGTACACATTATTATACAGCGAAAGTTTTAGCTTGAATTTTTATATAGCTACTGAGGCTAGACAATAGTATACTACAGCCAAAATAAAACAGCTTTTAAAATGGCTATTAAATATATAAATAGTGAAGTATGAATGAAACAGGGAAGTATGATTTGCAAACTGATAATGCCTGGTTCATATAGCATTGGTAATCAAGGGTATAGATGAACTTTATTTATTTAATAAATTTATATGGCCGTCCAACTCACAATGACTCTGGGCGGCTTACAGAAATAAAACCGCAAATACAAAACCCACTAAACTCCAATAATTTAGGATTGTTAATTTAATGTTTTTTTTTATTAGTTGTATGCTTATATCTACCATACTTGATGTCCTCTCCCAAATTCTTGCTTTTCATCTGCCAATCAACAGTTGTTATTTTAATACTGGAAACTATTTAAAGCCCGGCTTCTCCAGATAGTACATGGCCTTCTCCATCAGAAATCAAATAGCAAAAGTAGATAGCAAAGAACTCTTAAAGGCTGTTTGCTAAGCTTTTTGAGAATAAATTTATAGATATGCAGAACTTCTGATGCCAATTTAGATACCCTCACAGAGACTGGATTAAGAACACAGTTGAACCAGATTTAGAAAAAAATCCGTTGTGGAGACCTGTGGGTGCTAACGAACTGCTTAAAAGTGCTACCCGCCAGTTTTCTCTGTCTTTTCTGCCTCATTATATTGATCAGAACAAAACTGGTTGGTTGAATGCAGGTACTGTAGTTATAAACGAATGAATCCTTAGTATTAGTTTGTTAAACGTTATTAAATGTTGAAAAAATACCTATTCTGCTGATGTTTTCTATTATCAGTTGGTTTGATAAACCAACTGAAACCTTTTGGCTTAAGGTTTTGAACAAACAATGCCAATGCAGTTCCAATCATTTGGAGTTTAGATCCATTTCAAACTGTTTTCCATTCTGGTTTTGACAGAAGAAAGTATGTGGAAGTGTAGCCATTTAATTTACCTGTCCTCCTGCCAGGTTTTGACAACTGATCACAGTATCCTTCTAAAGAAGCTGGCAGAAGGGGTGATTAGGTACACTATTTTATAACAAATTTATTCCAGCTTGAGTAGCCATTTTTACAATATAAGGTTGCACTGAGAGATTCTGCTCTGCCCTATGGAGGTTATATCTCACAGTACCTCAGGGTTCTATCTGCTCCTCCCCCATGCCGCCATCATCATCATCATCATCATCATCATCATCATCATCATCATCAGTGTTTTTCTTATTTACCTTCTAAAAATTAATATCCTGTCTGAATTAATATAGTGGTATGATATTAAATTGCTTATATGCATACTTAATCTTATAGTTTCTACTTACATTGGGTAGGAGGGAAAGAGAATAAACACTGTGCTTACATTTTCAGAGGATAAACACTCTGCTTATATTTTCAATGTTCACTATGCCAGTTAGACCGCTATCACTTGGAAAAGCAGAAGTAAACATGTTGCCATGGGAACTGATGCAGCCTTGTTAAAATTAAATCAATTATGATGTTGAAAGGGTTCCCTAGTGGAGTGTCGTATGAAGAAAGCAAGTAATTATTTTTCTTGCTTTCCAAAACCATATTTAAATATTGCCATTTCTGTTTAAATACAAGTATAGATTGAATACATTGTGGATGTAAGGAGATAGCTCTTCTACACACATACAATTCTAGAAACCAAAGCTACTAGTAAAATAAGATTTTGCCTTGATAAACCTAAATTAAGAAGTAATAACTGCAGTTTTATTGTGCTAGGATTGATGGTGGAAGAATGAAATATGATTAAATACTAATTTCTTGTTTCATCTAGCTTCCGCACACATGCGGACACTTACTGTAGAATTGCTGATCTTTGTTTTCGTACATGCACACATATGCAAGTACAGCCTACCCCCTGTAGTTAAAAAGTGTGTACACAATGAGGGAAGATTCTGGAAATTACTTGGAGTGTGGTGGCATCTTTATGTAGTCCTACGAAAGTGGGCAATAGGATGAAAGTGTGAAAATGGTACTGACAGAAACAAAGGAAATCTTGGAAAAAGTATCTTACTGATGATATCACATTTCTTTCTTTCTTTGCTTAATGGAGCATTTTGTCACAAGAACGTCTCTTTAAACTGTGCATATTTAAATTTTGTAATGAAGAACCCATATATAGTTTCAAAAAGGCATGTGTAATGAATGACATCTATCAATTATGTAAGTTTTGGTTTTCTCTAAACTTATTTCCATGGAATGCAGCCTTCCCCAAACTGATATTTCCAAATATTTTGGGTTCAGCTCTTATTGATCAACATATCTGAAGGCCACCAAGCTGGCAAAATCAGCATAATGGGTTTGGCTGGAATGCTAGTCAGCAAATCTAATACGGTACCACTGAGCAGAGCTTCTCCACAATTAACTTTATACACCATAAAGCAGCCTTCTAATTAGAGGTTCACTCCAAGGATAATGTCTATATTATCCTGATTAAAGTATATTATTATTATTATGGTTGGTTGCACAGTCAGCCAGATGTTTAGACTGGATTTGGCATTTTTGTCCACCCATCAAGTCCTTCCCAAGGACCTGGGATAGGGAGATGTTGTTTAATAATATTAAAGGTATCGTCGCAGGATGTAAGCTGTTCCAAGTAAGGCTGCCTTTTGCAATTGACTGATGGTGATTTTGTCAATGCCAATGGTGTTCAAGTGGTGCTCCAGATGTTTTGGATTTGCACCCAAGGCGCCTATTACTATTGGTACTATCTTTGCTTTCTTTTGCCACAGTCGTTCTACTTCTATTTGCAGGTCTTTATATTTTGTGATTTTCTCCAGTTCTTTCTCTTATCTTCTGCTGTCTCCAGGTATTGCAATGTCCACTATCCAGACTTTTTTGTCTTATCAACAATTCTTAAGTCTGGGGTGTTGTGTGGCAGATGCTTGTCTGTTTGAATTCTAAAGCCCCAGAGCACTTTAGGTTCTTAATTTTTTATTACTTTTATTTATTTATTTATTTATTTATTATTCACACTTTTATGACCGCCTATCTCCCCCAAAAGGGGGACTCTGGGTGGTTTACAATAAAATCAACAATAAAAACAATAAAAACATAAAATTAAAATCAACAACAGATATAAATAGTGAATAAATAAATAAAAGTCCAAGTGACGAAACAATCTCATTCAGTAGGGAGGACACTTTGTCTATTTTGTGGTCCCATCAGTTCTTGCTTGCAGGCAAGTGGTATTTCTTGCAGATATTCCAATGCACCATTGTTGCTACTTTGTCATGCCATTGTTTGTAATCAATCTGTGCAATCTTCTTGCAGCAGCTAACTAGGTGGTCCACTATTTCTTCAGCTTCTTTGTAGAGACGGCATTTGCTGTCTGTTCCTGTCTTCTCAATTCTGGCTTTATATGCATTTGTTCTTAAGCCTTGGTCTTGTGCAGCCAGAATTAGCCCCTCTGTCCTTTTCTTCAACTTTCCTGCTCTTAGCCATTGCCAAGTCTTGTTGTTATCTGCTTTGCCTGCTAGTTTTTTTATGTACTGGCTATGTAATACTTTGCCTTGCCTTGTCTCTTTTCTATTCTTTATTTAGTCTTTCTTATAGGCTAGTCTGGTCTCTTTGGTATTCAGTAAGCCTTCATGGTGCACTAGCTTCAGTGCATCTTCTTCATTGTCCTTCAGATATTCTTCCAATGCACTTTTTTCTTCTTCAACGGTCCTGGTGTACTTGCAACATTCCATGCCCACCTATGCTCCTTGGTAAATAGAGTTTGTCAACATCACTGTGTGGATAAAGGGCATGATTCACTGTCATTATTTTTCTGGTCTTCCGATCCAGGGCTTCTAGTTCAGCTTGAGTCCAGTCCACTATTCCAGGTGTATTGCCCAGGGGTTAGTCGCCTTGATGGTCTTTCCGCCAGTGAGTTTGGACTTTAAGATCTTCTTCACTCTTCTGATGTATTCACTACTAACCTTCTTCTTGACTTCAGTGTGCTTGATGTTGTCAGCCTGAAGGATGCCCAGGTATTTGTAGTGATCTTCTTCATCCAGACTCTTGATGTTATTTCCATTGGGCATCTTGATTCTTTCAGTTTTCACTATTTTTCCCCTGTTGATGGTAAGGGTGGCACATTTGTCTAGTCCAAACTCCATTGCAGTATCTTGGCAGTATATACAGATAGTGTTGAGCAGCGATTCCATTTCAGGTAGTATTTTTCCATATTCAGATCGTCCATGTAAAGGAGGTAGGAAAGCCTGGTAGATGTTTTTGATGTTTGATAGCCATAGCCTGACTTGTTCAATATTGTTGACAAAGGAATCAATGCAATGACCAGCAGTAGTGGTGATAGTGAATATCCTTAAAAGATTCCTCTCTTGATATTAACCTCTCCCAGTCTATCACCATTGACCAGCAACTGTGTCTTCCATTGTGCCATTGATCTTTGCACAAAGTTCCTGATGTTTCTCTTGACTCCTGTTATTTCTAGGCATTTGATTATCCAGTCATGTGGCAGGGAGTCAAATGCCTTCTTGTAATCAGTCCAAGCTACATTCAAGTTGGTCTTCCTTCTCTTACAGTTTTCTAAAATCAACTTATCAATTAGGAGCTGATCTTTTGTCCCTCTGCTGTTTGGGCGGTTTCCTTTCTGCTCAGATGGAAAGAGCTTGTTTTCAACTGGATGCTTGTGGACTGCATTAGCTACAACACCAGTTAGCAATTTGAAAGTTGTTGGTAAGCAGGTAATTGGCCTGTAGTTGCCTGGTGCTGCCCCTTTTGTTGGATCTTTCATTATCAGGTAGGTTTTGCCAGATGTTAACCAATCTTCAAATTCACCTCCTTGCAGTAGGTTGTTAAACTGCTTGGCAATGAGTGGGTGTAGACCAGTCAGATGTTTCAACCAAAAACCACGCAGTTCATCTTCACCTGGTGCTGACCAATTCTTGCCCTTTTCTCCACCATTTCTGCTGTTATACAAGTTCTTTCATTTCAGCTTCTTTTTTTCCTTCTCCACCTCCTTTATCCAAGCTGCATTCTTGTTGCATTTTTTTGGGTTGTCCCATAGCTGTGCCCAGAACTGCACTGTTTCTTCTTTGTCAGGTGTTGGCTGGTTCATTGCAGCGTCTCCATTGATGGATTGGTAGAAACGTTTCTGATTCGACTGAAATTGGAGATTCTGCCTGTAGTGTGCAATTCGAGCTTCGTATCTGCTGATTTTCTTGGCTATGGCTGTTATTTGCTGCTTTATTATTTCCGGTGCTTCCTTGATCTTCCTTGTCTCTAGGTGATATTTCTTGATCAGGTATTCTTTTGTCTTCTTGTTCTTCAGCTTCTTTTCTTTCATCTGTTCTAGCTTGCTTTCATCTGATCTTAGCATGCTGATCTTATTTTCCAACCTGATCTTCCATTTTGGTGATGCACTGTTTGGCTTTTTTTCTTGTTTGTTGATTTTGCATCCAAGATCTTCCGTTATAACTGCAGCTGTGCTGAACATCAGCTGGTTTGTTTCTTGCAGTGAGCTGGTGCTCATATTTGATATTACAGTATTGGCGTCTTTTAATACTTGTGCTAGCTGTTTTTTTGTAACAAGCTTCAATGCAGGCAACCTTATTCTGTTGTTTTTGTGCTGTTCTAGATGCTCAGTTATTCTTCATTTCAGTTCCTCTTGTTTTTCAGTTAGAGCAGGTGTCCCCAACCTGTGGGCCGCAGCCTGTTAAGAACTGGGCCACGGGGCTCCTGCCTGCAAACCCCGCCCCCTTCCATGCGATTGGCTCCCACCTGCAAACCCTGCCCCCGGTGCACGCGATTGGCTCCCGCCCACAAACCCTGCCCCCCCAGTTCGCGGAAATCCTGGAAACCCCGCCCCCGGTCCGCGGAAAAATCGTCTTTTGAAACCGGTCCCTGGCGCCAAAAAGGTTGGGGACCCCTGAGTTAGAGGACTTTGTTCTTTCTGAGGAGAAGGTAGAGGAAAGGCTGCCTGCTTTGGGAATGAAAACGGTTCAATAGCGATGCTGGCTTCCTCTACTACCGACTCCCCCCGTTTGTCTCTACTGTCTGAACTACTTCTGGCAAGGCTTCAATTTCTTTGCCCCGGGTAGACCTTTCCAGTTCTTCCCATTCTATTTCTGTGAATACTTTATTTTGTATTATAAATCGATGCTGATCTGCTAGCCTCTGTCCTGTTATTTCTGATTCTGGATGTTGTTCTTTCCAGAACTGGTGCATTCTTTTCATATATCCTCTTCTCATTGGACTTGATTTGTAATAGCAAATCTTTATTTCTTTTTTTCAGTCTTTGTATATTTTCAACAAGCAAGCAACTTTTCTTCCATTAGTCCTAGAGCTGCTGGCCCTGGTTGCTCAGCCAACACTTCTGGGTCCTGTAGCCCACTTGTCACCAGATGTCCAGAAGCTCCAACACCTAGTGCGGCCCTTGTTGACCTGGGCGACAACCGATCTGGTATAAGTTTCTTTAAGTTACCTCTCACCATATTGTTTATGGGAGAAACACTCTTCGTCTGGCTCCTCTAATGAGACCTGTCCAGTATGGTTGAACCTCTGGCGTAGCTTTCTTCCTTAGAGCACACATGGCATGGTAGTGCCTCGCTGGGGGATGATGATGATGATGATGATAATGATGATGATTTTGGTGCTTTCAAGTCAGTGTTGACTCTTGGCGACTGCCTGGACAAGTCCCTGCAATTTTCTTGGCAAGGTTTCAGAAGTGGTTTGCCATTGCCTGCTTCCTACGGCTGAGAGAGAGTGATTGGCCCAAGGTCACCCAGCTGGCTTTGTGCCTAAGTCGGGACTAGAAATCATGGCCTCACAGTTTCTAGCCTGGTGCCTTAATCATTACAGCAAACTGGCTCTTATTATTATTACCATTAATATTATTTAGGTACAGAATAACTTTGCAGTGATGTCCTTTTATTATATTAACCCTCAAAATTCTAAAAGAGAATTATCATTATTTCCGGTGAATAGGGTTTCTATATGGTACAGATTCTGACCATTTTATTGGACGGTTGTTTGCCCAAATTCCAAGCTGCCGTTTAAAGTTAGACATGTTAGGCTTCCCATTGGTCTGGATGGCCATTGTGGGAACAAAATATCAGATTAGGTAGATCTGGTAGGCTGAGTTTATATTATGGTTTCTTTACACACTCCACCCCCACAATTTTGGAACAGCTTTCAGTTTGCATCACTCAAATTTAATTGTCTCCTCTAACTTCCTCTCAATCCAATTTCCTCCCTTCCTAAAGGAACCATCGCTAGACCCCACAATTTTGGACAATTTTTGATGGCCAGGAAGGCTTTTCTTTTTCTTTTTAAATTGTATTTTTATTGTTTACAATACATTATTAAAAAAACAAACAATACATAACAGAATATAATATAACATAACATGAACACAACGTTACATAACATAGCATTCTATAACCTTACATACATAGATTTAGCCTAATCTAATCTAACCTAATCTAACCTAACAAAGACAAAGCAAAACAAAACAACCAAAAAAAAGAAGAAAGAAATCAGTTAAACTAATTTGTTTAAAACCCTGTCTAACTAAGCAATCCATCCTTTTCACTTTCTATTTTGATATTTATTAATAACCGTCTTCCTTCTTTCTTCTTCTCATTCTTTCTTTCTCTCCTTCCTTCCTCTTCCCTCTCTGCCCTTCTTTTAACTCCACTTCCTTACTCCCTCTATTCTACTTTACTTTACCTCCTCGCCCCTTACCACCAAAACTTCAAAACAAAAAAACAAAAAAACCCAGAAAGGACTTCTTACTTCCCGTCTAATTTTCCATTACATATTTATATACTAGTTTGTTTCTATTATTTTAATTACATTTATAATATTAATTTTCTAATTGAACGTTTTGCGTTTTTTGAATAAATTTATAAAAAGGACTCCAAACTATATTAAATTCATCCATGTTTCTGTCGTTAATTTGGTCAGTCAATTTAGCCATTTGCATCAGGTCCATTATTTTTATAATCCATTCTTCAGTCCTGGGTATATATTTTTCTTTCCAGTATTTGGCGAAGGTGATTCTAGCTGCAGTTATTACGTAGAATAGTAATTTTCCATATTTTTTATGTAAATCTGGTTTTATAAATCCCAATAAATATAGTTCTGGTTCTTTGATAATATCTTCTTGTGTAATTTCACAGACAATCTTATGAATTTTGTCCCAATAATTCTTTGTTTTCCAACATGTCCACCATAAATGAAAAAAAGTACCAGTTTCTTTTTTACATTTCCAACAATGATTTGGTATTACCGGATTCATTTTAGACAATATATTTGTGGTGAGGTACCATCTATACATCATCTTGAAGAAGTTTTCTCTCATATTATAATTTAAAGTAAAATTCAAGTCTTTTAACCAAATTTTCTCCCAGTTTTCGCTTTGGATATTATGGCTCAAATTTTGTTCCCATTTAATTATGGGATTCTTTGTAGGTAACTTGGAAAATTTATTTTGGATTAAAATTTTGTAAATTTTTGCAATTAGATGTTCCTCCTCTCTCCACAATATATTGTCCCAATTAACATAACAATTTTTAAATTTAAAATTTTTGGAATCCATTTTAAATTGCGCTTTTATTTGTAAATATGTAAACCAATTGCAGGTATAACCCTCATTTTCTAGATCCTCCCTAGTTTTAATTTTATAGTTTGAGCCCTCAAATATCAACAAATCTTTGTAATTTAACCACTTATTCCTAGTTGTAATGCCTTGGATTGCAAAAGCTTCATGTGGGGATATCTACAATGGTATATTTGGTATTATTAGTTTCTTGTATTTCTCCCAAATTTTTAAAATCGATTTTCTAATTGGATGATACGTAAATGCCAGATTTGCTTTTATTTTATCGTACCATAGGTACCCATGCCAACCGAATCTGAGATCATACCCCTCTAAATTCAATAATCTTCTATTGTCTAATTTTACCCAATCTCTCATCCAAACCATTACACTAGCTTCATAATATAATCTTAAATCTGGTAGGCCAAATCCTCCATTTTCTTTAATATCTTGTAAATATTTATATTTAATTCTAGGTTTCTTCCCTTGCCAGATGAATTTAGCAAGATCTTTTTGCCAATTGTGAAATGTTTTCTCAGTGATTATTATTGGTATTGTTTGAAATAGAAAGAGAATTCTTGGGAGAATATTCATTTTGATTGTGGAAATCCTTCCCAGGAGAGATATTTGGAGTTTTGTCCACTTATGTAGATCCTGTCGTATTTCATTCCAAATTTTCATATAGTTATTTTTGAATAAATCTGAATTTTTTGATGTAATTTCAACTCCTAAGTATCTTATTTTTTTTACATTTTTGAACCCCGTAGCCAATTCCATGAGCTGAGTATCATTTGCAGAGACATTTAAATTTAACATCTCTGTTTTTTGGTTATTTATTTTAAATCCAGCAAATTCTCCAAATTCATGTATCTTTTTAAGTAGATGACTTAATGAATGATCTGGATTTTGTAAAGTAATTACAATATCATCTGCAAATGCCCTCAGCTTATAATTTTCTTGTTTTATTTTAACTGCTTCAATTTGGTTATCTTTTCTGATATTTTCTAGAAGAATTTCCAAAACCATAATAAATAGAAGTGAGGATAATGGACATCCTTGTCTAGTGCCCTTACCTATAATACAGTTTTGAGTTGTATCATTATTTACCACCACTCTAGCTTTCTGATTTGTATAAATAGCTTGAATAGCATTAATAAATTTATTTCCATAACCTAAACTTTTAAGCATTTTGATCAAAAATGTCCAATTTAAATTATCAAAAGCTTTTTCAGCATCTAAAAATAGTAAAGTAATTTGTTTGTCATTATGATTTTTTGCGTATTCAATTATATTTAAAATGGATCTTATATTATCTTTTATATATCTTTTTGGTAGAAAACCACTTTGATCCAAATTTATTGTATCTTGTAGGACTCTTTTTAATCTATTAGCCAGAATGGTGGTAAATATTTTATAATCTACATTTAGAAGAGAGATCGGTCTATAGTTTTTACATAGAGTCGTATGTTGGTCTTCCTTAGGAATTAGGATAATATTTGCTTGTGTCCAAGAATCGGGAATTGTATTTCCTGCCATTATTGAATTTAGAAGTGTATTAAACGGGGTTATGAGAAATTCTTGAAAGTGTTTGTAGTAAGATGCTGTAAAACCGTCTGGTCCTGGTGTTTTACCTGATTTCTGTTTTTTTATGGCTTCTATTATTTCCTGGTTAGTAATTGGTTCATTCAAGATCTCTCTTTGCATTTGAGAAATCTTCTCCATATTACTTTTTTGTAGATATATTTCACATTTGTCCTGTAATATTTGTTGTTTTTGGTATAATTTATTGTAAAAATCATAAAATGCCTTTCTAATACCTTGATTGTCAATAATTTCTTCTCCATTTACTTTTATTTTATTTATAATCTTTTTGTTTGCCTCTTTTCTTAATTTAAAGGCTAACCATTTCCCGGCTTTATTAGCATGTTGGAAATGTCTCTGTTTTACATATCTTAAATTTTGTTCTATCTCATCTATTGTTTGAAGATCTAGTTGCTTTTGTAAAATGGTTATTTGATTTTTAATATTTTTGTCATTGGGATTATTTTGAAGTTCAATTTCTTTTAATTTGTTCGCATATTTGTTGAAATTTTAGTTGTTTAGATTTTCTAAGATGGTTGCCGATAGACACAAAATGGCCCCTGATATAGGCTTTACCTGCTTCCCATATATTATTAATATTTACTTCATCACTCATATTTAACTCAAAAAATTATTTTAGTTTTCTCTTGCTATCTTCTAAATATTGTTTATTTCTTAATATAGTTTCGTTAAGTCTCCATCTATATGTTTTTGATGTAATTTTTAGGTCTAATTGAACAGCATTATGATCTGAAAACGTTTTAGCCAATATTTTCATATCCTTAATTTTATTTGTTAAATTTTTAGAGAGCCAAATCATATCAATTCTAGAAAATGATTTATGTCTTTCTGAAAAAAAAGTATATTCTTTTGCGTTCCCCATTTTATGTCTCCATGCATCTTCCAAATTTAAATTGTTAGCAAGATCAAAAAATTCATCTGGTAGTTTTCCTTGATTATGTTTAATTGGTTTCTCAGATTTTCTATCAAGTGTAGGTGTTACTACACCATTATAATCCCCCATCATAAGCCAATTCTTATTAGGTATATCTGCTAGGAAATTTAATAAAGTTTTTTAAAAAAGTTTTTGTTTGTCATTTGGGACATAAACTCCAACTAAAATTACTTTTAAGTTTTGAATCTCAATTTCTATAACGATGAAGCCAGGAAGGCTTTTCCACAACTTCATTTTGTGCACCAATGGTTACCTTGCCTGGATCAGGAGGAACTGTGCACCATCACTCATGCTTTGGTCATGTCCCAAATTGATTACTGCAACATGTTCTACATCAGGGGTGGGGAACGTCCGGCCCGTATAAGGCCCACGAAATCATTTGGTCTGGCCCTTCTGCGCGATTGGCTCCCACCCGCAAACTCCACCCCCTTCCGCGCGATTGGCTCCCGCCCGCAAACCCCGCCCCCAGTCCGCAAATGATGTTATAAATATCCAAATGGCCCTTGGCAGAAAAAAGGTTCCCCACCCGTTCTACATGGAGCTGTCCTTTCTTCAAAGGAAAGCTGCAATTGGCAGCATGAGCAATTATGGGCTTGCCTTAGTACGCCCATGTACCACACATTTATTTTGCAAGCTGCACTGGCTCCCAGTAGGTTTTTGGGTGAAATTCAGGGTGCTAGTTGGTACCTATAAAGCCCTTCATGGCATAGATTCAGGATATTTGAATGACAGCCTTTCTCCAATTGTCTCTACCTGCCCCATCAGTTCTGGCAGAATGAGCATGTTCTGGATCCTGTTGATCTAAGTGTCGTTTGACAGGACCCAGGAAACATGTCTTCTCTGTAACAGTGCCAACCCCTTAGAACACAATTCCTCCTGAGATTAGATTAGCCCCCAACTTGCTGGACTTCTAGACATGACTTTCCTTTCAAGCGTAGGATTTGGGAGATATATAGCTTGTGAGTTATATGAATTTATTGTTTGTCTGATTATCCTTGGTGGCCATTTTTTTTCTTTTTGACGTGTTTTTATTTTTTGTACTGATGTTTTTATTGTGTTAGCTGCCCAGACTTAAAGCCCAGAGATGGCGGCCATATGAATGCAATAAATAAATAAATCCAATCTAGCGCACAATTTTGAGTTGAAGTTTTGAGCTCCATCAATATATATACAAATGAGTTGCATTTTAAAATGTTTAAAAAGCTAAAAAAAAATATGTGCTTACTACACAAATAAGACTGCCCATATTTAGGGTATTAAAATATAGCATCTGTGACCAGAAACAGGTTGAAAAAGAACTATTTCCCCAGAGTCATTCAATGGCATCAGTGGAATTTTAACCCCAGGTTAAAAATTGATGCACAACTTTATATTAAATATTTTGTAACACTCCAATAGGCAGACAAATTATTACAACTGCAATCATAAATTAAAAGTAACTTTTATTAAAATATTAAAGTCAAGTAAGGAGAATATGATTAACAGCACATTTTATCATACAGCATATATCAAATGAACTACTGTATATAACTGATTGTCTGAAATCAAACAATCTTTTGCCAGCATTGGCTTAAGAATTTTTTTAAGATAAGAGCTAACATAAAGACCATAGAAATCTATGTTGCTTAATACACACTCAACTGTACTAAAAATCTGTATTTAGCATATTATAAAGACTGGAGGTATTTATCCCAATCTGGAATAATCTGGAATATTAAGGAACATATCTAGATGACATCATCCTCTGCTGCAGGCTGCATAGTTTATAGTGTTAAATGGGAATCTGTAGCCACAGAAGCTATAATCAACATGTGTAAGATTTTGAGAAATGATTCATTATTTGAACTGGACTCCACACTATGCCAGTTTGACCTATGGAATGAAATCAGCATGGTCTTAATTTGGCCTGCAGGTTTTCCATGTGCTGATACTATTATTACAATCATTATTAGTAGTGCTACTGCCCACTGTAATTAGCATACTGCAATCCCAAAAAGGAGAAGAGCCACATCTTGATAAAGAACATGTTTTACATTTTAAAAGTCCTAAATTAAATCCTTGGCATCTCAGGTAGGGCTTGAATAGGCTCCTGTTCAAAACCTGAAAAAGTGCTGCCAGTCAGCACAGATAATTCCAAGTTGACAAGTTGTTTGACTCGTTATAAGGCAGCTAGTTGGGAAGATTTGATTTGATTTTAATATTCGTAGTTCAAACATTCATCAAACACATTCTCTGCTGAATTCCCACTTTTTAAACGGAAATAAAATAGTTAAGAAATTGATGGTGGGTATTGCTCATCATAGTTTCAGTCTCTCTGAAAGACAGCCTGGGTTTGCACAACACATGAGGCTAAAAGGTGATTGGCCAGTTTGTGACTCAGCATGTTGTGCGAACCTAACCTGTATGGTTGATGTATGATTCACTGTAGTGTTCCATCAGGCATTTTAGTTAATTCATTAGCCATTATTATGTAAGTCTACTGTGCAAACAAACGGGCGTGGTGGCTCAGCGGGTAAGACGCCAGGCTTGTTGATCGGAAGATCGCAAGTTCGGAGGTTCGAATCCCTAGCCCCGCATGACGGAGTGAGCTCCCGCACTAGCCCCAGCTCTTGCCAACCTAGCAATTTGAAAGCATGCAAATGCAAGTAGATAAATAGGTACAACTTCGGTGGGTAGGTAACAGCATTCCGCGTGCGTCATGCCAGCCACATGACCATGGAAGCGTTTTCGGACAACGCTGGCTCTTCGGCTAACAAACGGAGATGAGCACCGGCCCCTAGTCTCGGACACGACTGCACAAATGTGCAGGGGGAACCTTTACCTTTTTTTTACTGTGCAAACAACAGTTGACAGTTCATGAAATTTAACTGACAAAATCTAATTATCACATACATAAAAACAAATAGGATTCTTTTATTACAAAACACAAATAGAGAACAATAGAAATGTTGAACATATACCACTGGTAGAAAAATTGACATTAAAGACCTTCACTTAAAATGTATTAACCTAGAATATATCGTGTTTCTAGAAAGGGTTACTTTTAGACTAAATTACTATATGGGAGAAACCTTGAGGAAAAGCATGCACCATCAGTAATGTATTTTCAGAGATAACATTTTTAATTGCAGGGTGAATCATAGGATAGTACATAAGAGTTTCTTCTCCCGGAAGGGATTTTCAGATGCGGGCACCGGTATAATAAGGGGATCTTCTCCCATATGAGCATCACAGTATGCCAGTAAATCAGCAGCTGCCTTGGACACCTAGGAGCATTAAAAGAAGAAGAAGAAGAAGAAAATAAAAATGGGGGAAGGGTTATCTAAGTATTGTTACTACTGCGATAGTGTTAATGGATTGATCCACACAGTAAGAGTATTTCTATGAAGTATTCCTGGTGGGGAAGCAGTTGCCCCAGGCCTGCATGTGACCCTTGAAAGCTTTCCGTGTATCTCCCACAGCCTTTCACCAAAGTTCTCTGCACTGTAATTTTGAATGAGGCAGAAACAGAAAAGTATTAAACACATACAGTTAAACAATTTAATGTTAATTAAATTATATTAAAGCTTTTGCCTTGACCCATCAGATGTTTTTTTGAAAATATGATTCAGAGGCACACACACACACGCATCTGAGACTGTACTTTGGTGTGTTATTTATTAATCTCTCTGTAATTATAGTATGTTTCTAAAGATGGCACCCGTATAGAGTATGGAGAAGTCCAAAAACAAATATGAAGAATGTGATGTCTTGATCTTTTATATGATATTTTTAAAAGCAATGTGGAAATATTCAGAAAAGTGCCATTAAAAGTGGAACAAAGACAAATGCAAAAGGAAACAAAAAAATAAGTTGAATTATTTAAAAAAGTGACCAGGATCTTTGTCAGATACTTAAATGATTTATTAGAGACACTTCTCTTTAACAGCAAAGCCTCTATAAGAAGTAGTGGCCTCCCTGCATCATACTGTATCTCAGATCAAAGAAATACAATACAGGTGATCGCTATTACTCACAGGGGTTTCATCCAGCATAAAACGGCAAACTACAAATAATGGAACCTTGAGTATATGAGAATTGAAGGATTAATTATCCTCTTCTTCTGTACCATCTACTGTATTTACTCGTCTTTCTCCTTGCTCTATTTTTGGGTCACCCCAATCACAGTGCTCCAGATAGATTCTTTACAGCAACTGACCCTCTTTGGAGTATACACTCAGATGGTGATGGAAGGAGCCACCTCATTCATACCAAGTGGTTCATGATGCTCAGAGTGAACTCTGAATGGGCTGCAGGCAGAACTAACACTCAGTGGCTGGACACCAGTGCTTTCTGCAGACCATTCATAGCTCACTCCAATTGCTGCAATTGATATGCGGGCTGCATTAGAGACCAGTGATGTAATCAAGAGGCCATTCCAATATGACAGAGCTGCACCAAGCAGAAGAGCTAGCACAAGTTGTGTGGTCCAAACAGGGCACCTTCCTCTATTACCAGTCATGTGTCACTCCAAAGAAGAAGGTCATCTGCTATGAGGAAGCCATGTGAAACTTTGCAACTGGGCTGGCCCACCAAGATATGCTATGACCAAGCAATTTTTTTATTCATATGTAGCTCCTATACATGTTTTATTTTAGTCTATGATAATGTACCAAATGGTACATTCTGGCACAAGTACAAATATTCAAAAAAGAAAAAAAGAAATGCTCAATTAGATTTGTCAGTTATTTTTGTGCTAACGGAATGTACAATGGTAACAGAGGGGAAACCAAGGAGAAACCACTGTAGATCATTTCATATCACACCTGAGGAAAATGTCAAACTAAATTTTGGACTTTGTGTCCTTCACCAAGCAGTATTATCTTGGAATCATTTAGACACAACTTCTGATAAACTGGTTTCCAGATCTCACAATCCAGAACAATGTAACTGTACAAGGCCAATAGTTGATTGAATCTCATGACTGTTGAGAATAAACAAGTCTCAGAAAATGGCTTATCTTTTTCCTTAATGACGTTTACGGAGAGATAGTGGACATTGTGCATCAACATATGGGTTGTATTATATAATCCTGATGTACCTTCTAACTTTATGATTCACAAAAGCCTTCTAAGTAATTGTCAATTTCTGTGACTTAATTCAACTTCCCTGTGACCTAAAGGAAGGTCAATCATCCTTACCCTTGAGTATTTTGGGTATTTGTATTGTCAAGATAGCACTGATCAAAGATTGATTTATTTCAGAATACAGACTAATTAAGAGATGTGGGTGTGAAGAAAGATAGGGAAGAATTTTCTTGATGCTTTCTAGCTTCATAATTCTCTATCAATGGAAAAGTTATACTTGTTCTCCTTCTCCACCCCTTTTTATTTATTATAGATGTATATTACCCCAAATTCTATCTCAGAGGGTGGTTACCAGATATTTGTGATTTAGGAGAAAGTTAGCAGTCTTTGAAAGAACTAGAGAATGTTATCATTACATTTCAGAGTAAAGAAGGTGATTAAAAACAGCCGAAGTTAGAACATAATCCTGTTAGATACCCTATAATTATAAGATTCAGTGACAAGAGAAAATGCTGCAATTACTACAGTCACCTTCCATGAAAAGACAGACATAATTACTATTCATGCCATGACACCCACTCTGCTTTTGCTTTGTATCTAAAATGAGCACATCCACAAACATCTCACTAATGCCAGTGTTGATTTCACAACACTATTTTAGAAATAATTAACAATCCCATCTTTAAAGAAGAATGGGAAAAGCACAATAGCTGCTGTACGCAATTGTTCACAATGATACTTGTGCTAAAAATCAGTGTTTCTTGAGTAGAAGTCAGCAGCAGTTTTGCTATTCTAAAAGGTATCTCCAAACTTGAGTTATACAAATTACTTCTACCAATATTGACTCTAACTTTTTCAATTTCACCATTTTTCTAAAAGGAATTCTCTTTCAGCAGCAATATTTCTCTATAGTGCATTAGTTTCTGGATCATAGCTACTGGTTTTAATTAAGGTCTAATTTTTTAGTGAATTTTGTTCACTATTCTGAATGTTTTAGAGTTTTATTTATCAGTTCCTGTTTGGACAGTCAGGTCTTTACTTATTAACTTGAAACGTGCAAAAGTCTCTTGCTCATGCAAACCGTGATTAAATCAAGAAGCCTCCCACATAGTTTCTTATTTTGGCTGAATTGAGAAACTATTATTACAACTTGAGAACAAACCAAAATATTAAACTTTACAATATTTTGAAATCGGTTTAATAGCTTTTTTTAAGTCACTAGCTATACGAAAAAAAGGAGGCAATAGTTAAATTAGAGGCATCTGGGTTTACTTATAGCTATGCAAATAAGCTCTATATACAAAGAAACATTTATGTATTTCTCAGCTTAATAATAAAAATGCAATTATCTGAACATGCCCATTATCTGAACATTTATTTATTTATTTGTCCAACTTCTATCACCGCCCATCTCCCCCCACAAAGGGGACTCTTGCATATGGTTTCCAGTTGTGTGATCATCCGAGCAGTATATAGGATTGGGCCTGTTTAGCTTTAGAAATAAAACTAGGTTAGATAATGTTTTTCTGGAAGAGAAGGAAATGATAGCCATGAAACAGTATAAGTCCCCAGTCTGTTTCTTCATCTCCTTTCCATAGTTGTTAGACCTAATCTCTTTGCTACCTGGCTGCATGTTCTTCATATAAGACAGCCAGTTTGGTCTAGTGGTTAAGGTGCTGGGCTAGAAACCAGGAGATTGAGAGTTCTAGTCCCGCCTTAGACATGAAAGCCAGCTGGGTGACCTTGGGCCAGTCTCTCTCTCTCTCAGCCCTAGGAAGGAGCCAATAGCAAACCAGGAGACTGAGAGTTCTAGTCCCGCCTTAGGCATGAAAGCCGGCTGGGTGACCTCGGGCCAGTCACTCACTCTCAGCCCTAGGAAGGAGCCAATAGCAAACCAGGAGACTGAGAGTTCTAGTCCCGCCTTAGACATGAAAGCCAGCTGGGTGACCTTGGGCCAGTCTCTCTCTCTCTCAGCCCTAGAAAGGAGCCAATAGCAAACCAGGAGACTGAGAGTTCTAGTCCCGCCTTAGGCATGAAAGCCGGCTGGGTGACCTCGGGCCAGTCACTCACTCTCAGCCCAACCCACCTCACAGGGTTGTTGTTGTGGGGAAAATAGGAGGAGGAAGGAGTATTTGGTATGTTTGCCGCCTTGAGTTATTTATAAAAATAATAAAGGTGGGATAGAAAATAAATAAATAAACATATTTTGAACTGATTCATTGAACACAAAGAGCTACGTCTTTGCTTGGCTACTAGCCTAAAATGTACGAATCCAAGCACTGTGAGTTTTATGCAATGGGTAATGGTTTAAAGTATTATATAAACCTATCCAATGGTGGCTTTTCAATAAACCATGGTTATATAAACCATAGCTAAGTACATGGACCCAATTATGAACTCAATTTTATAAGGCAGTAACAGTGTTTATCAAAGGCATAAAATATTCTGTTGCTCAGCGGAGGTGCATTTTTGCATATAATATCATGAAGCAATATAACTCATCCTCATGATCCTCAGCACCAGCTTTTTCAAAATTCCAATTTAAGTGTATCGTTCAGAATGTTTTGTATCTGTGGAAATGAGTCACTTCTGTTTATGCATATGCAGAAATGTACAGTACATGTTTATGTGGGAATGTTATTTGAGAAAATAATAAAATTTAATTATTCTACAGCTTACTTGTTGCTTCATTTCCAGAGAAACGTAAATGTGTATAAGCTCATTTTGCTTATCTCATGAATGTAAATATCACAACTTAAATTTCTAAGATATTCAAAGCCAAAAATTTGGCATGTGCAGCAGTGATTTCAAACCACAAATGGAAAAATCTGCTTAGGCAATGTTTTCAGAGAATGTGCGCCTGAGAGGTCTTTCAGAAACAATTTTAGTACTGCAGTCGACAGAGGAGAAGACAGCAGGTGAGGTGTTTTTGGGAGGTTTTAAACTTCACAGAACTGTCACTGAGCCAACTTGTAACAGCATTTAATTAATTTTGCAAGCCAAGGTGTCCTCTGTATTGTGGAAAGAAAATCTAAGGAATGTCAAAGGCTTTAAAACACTTCCAAATACCACTTTGTTCACTCAAGCACCAGTAAATTGTGCTGGGAAAGGATGTATCAGATCTAACACTCAATAAATCTGCTAACTCCAGTGACAATGGATATAATCTACTTTTTTCCTACATTAGGATGAGGGATGGTCTTTTCTCAACAGAGAGATTTATCTGCAAAATAAGATGGTTGCAAAGCTCCTGCAGAAATAATTTAAGGGTAATCTGATCCTTCATGACCAAATGACTTTCAAGCATAAATGCTGTACCCTATAAGTGATAGCAATATGCCCTAATTTCAGCATAACCTAAACATTTGTGCAACTTGAGTAAATTCCAACATGGCACAAATGGATTTACTTTGGAACAGTAGGACTTTTCTCTCTCTAACTCCGTACTGCTGACCTTAAGCCCCTTCCGCTCTGGGATTTCCCCAAGCTCTCTGCATCAGATTTTGAGAATCCAGGGGTTACAGGGGGAAGAATATCTCCCCCCTTTTTTCTGCAATAGATTCTGTTCCATGAACAGGAAAGGCTACTGTAATTGGTTACAGCCTCCCAACAACAAATACCAGAGGGTATTATCTGTGGGAGTTACGCTGAGAACTGGAGCATGCCAAGGCAGGAGTGACGGTTGTCTCAATGGCCACCTAGCACCCCACCTGAGACAAGCAAAACAGGTGTCCATTAAGCTATGAGAAAACGTGGTGGTGGTGGTGGGAAAGCTACAGACTTAAACTGCACTGGACATAAGGGGAAATTGCACTCTCATATTGACAGATGGCAAGCAACTAGTTTTAGCCTAGCACGGATGCTAGTATGCCATGAACACGCTTATCTAGCCATGCTGTGTTGAATATCTGAGTAGCTTCTGCAGATGTCCAGCCAGGGGGTGGCAATTTGTAAATATCATCACAAGTTCAAATTTACCTTTATCCTATCCAGATATGCCTCCATTTTTAACTGCTCCACTGCTTTTCTTGCTTGAGATATACTTGTTGTACTGTTATTAGGCATTACCTCCTTCATTCTGATTTTCCTAGATCAACAAAAATGAGAGCATTACAAAATGTTTGTTTTCCAAAGATAAACAACTCTTAGATATATTTTTCTAGCTCCCGTTTCTTCTTAGATCCTCCTTTCATTTCACTGATCAATCCTCATTCAGCTCCCAGTATGAAATTTTATCTCTACAATCTTGCATTCCCAAGGCTTTTCAATATATTCAGTATCCAGGTTACCTAATAGCAATGTATCATATTTAATACATAATTAAGTCATTCATTATAGCAGGAGAGAGCAGCTTTGGGCAACCCCCACATCTGAGACTGAGCAAGCGCTGCACTGGCAGGGCAGGATCATAAGGGACAGGATTTCCAGTTTTTTTCCCCCTAGTTATTTGGAAAAGGGGAGGTGGTTTTTTATTTTGTTTTGTCTTCTTTCTTTAATTGGCCTTTTTCTGTGTTTCCTGCCTCAAAATATCAGGAAACCGCACATCCCCAGGGATGGGCAATAATACCACTGATTTTCAGCCACCGGTCTGAGGGCTTCTGGGGCTTCAAAAATGCTTTGGGGTGGGCCACGAGTTACCCATTCCTGCACAATAGCTTTGGAGGGAGAGGGAGGGAGGGAGAGGGAGAGGGAGAGATCTTGCATCCTGGTTTCTCAAAACCTGGGCTTGTTTTACAAATCAGTGAGTTGTGCATTTGTCTTTGAAATGAAATCTCGGCCTTGGAAAACATTGATATTTGTTTATTTATTTAAAACATTTGTAGGCCAGATTTAAGGGTAAAAGCATGCCCAACATGGCTTCCAACATATCAAAATACAAATAGAAATGTAAGACAAATTGCACTGTACAAAATTTAATCTATTCTCTGTTTCATATTTTCAGTTCCAAATCTAGTAATGTAATTTCTAGAGAATAAACGAATAATGTTGAAGCTAAAACAGTTTACCAGCTTGTATATCTTTTTCCTGGTAATTTAGTTTTAGGTTCTCAGTACATTTCTTCTTTCATATTAAAACACAGAATGTTTCCTATTTCTCCTCTGCCTTCTCCTCTGCTTTATCTTACCGATTGTGTAAACCCAGCAACTGTGATTTATAAATCATGGTTTATGGCTTAACACATGCTAATTCACCCTATGGCAATTTATTCAATCAATAATAGTTAAACAATCCTGCCTTCACACAATATGTGAACCCCCACTAAAGTAGTACTGAAATGCTTATGAATGGTTAAAATTTCTGAATCTATAATACATTTTTATGTATAAAAGGTATATCTAGAGTTAGTACCAACATAGTAAGAAACAGAATCACTACAAAGAGAGAACTGAAAATTGGAATCAATTGATTTATTTATACCTTAAAGGAACCAGTTTATTTCTGTCTTAAAAGAAATGTTATAACCAGATTTTGAAAGAGATAATCAGTAAAAATCAGGTAATCAGTGAGAATCAGTGTCGCCCTGTAATATGAACTTCCCTATGATTTGCCTCGCTACCTCTCTTGCTGTTACTGATGGTTAGTAAAGGTTTTGGTTTTGATATTAAGATACTTTTTATGTATCATTCGTATTGTATTGTTCTGATGCAGACTTCATCGCAACATTACAGTTTTACCTGAGGTAAACTAATTTGAGCACTGTAATATGAGAGCTCAGAAAAGTGGAAACATTTTTTCTTATGAATAACAATAAATAAAATAATAGCAAATCTAGTTTAGAATCACAATTTAAAGTTTCCTGGGATATTTGATCTGAAAATCAAAGGGATGGCAAAAAACTTGACAAGAAGATGTGCTGCTGTCTTCTAGCTTTGCAGACTTACAGAATAAGAGGACTAACATGTAGGACAACATATCATTGTGTAGGCACATAGCCCAGGAGGAAGAGAAGTGCTACAAGAGAGCTGAATATTTGTGAGTGACAGGAACTTTTTTTTAAAAAAATAGCAAAGCCTCTGCAAATTCTGCTACTAAATGAGGCAGCAGAGGGTTGTTTCAGATTCAAATTAAAGCATTCCCAAATAATATGCCCAAAGGCAAAGTGGCAAAAAAGGAAAATTACTCCTGAACACTCACATCAAATTCACTTTTTTTAAAGAGAAGGAAAAAACGACACTTTAATTTATTGCAATCAGTGCTGAGAATCAGCGGTGCAAAAGTCAACTTGCGCTTTGCTTGCTTCCACTCACTGTGAATATGAGATAGAAACAACAAGAACATATTTTTTGTCAGGAATTTGGATTTCTCTCTGGAAACATCTGTATGTTTTTCAGGTGAGATTTCCTTTCCACAGTCCATTTGATTTGATTTATTTTAAAGTTTTGCAAATAAGAACATGGGGAATAAGCTAGGCTGCAGACCTATAGGTCTTGAGAAAGAATCCCAAAGGTCATCATTTAAGGCAGGTTTTAGATTTGCCCTTCTAGCCACTGAGACCAGCTCTTCCTGAAGACAGAAACAGTGACATGAAAAAGAATGAATGAAAGAATGAAAATGGATATGGTGTGGGTGAGGGAGGGAGGGACCTTGGATTTGAAAGCTCTTAAGTCCTTTCCCAAACCAGTAAAATATTTGGACGAACAAGCCTACTGTGATGAGTCAGCCTCATAACTGCTCTGAAAGAGTAGTTCAAATGCAACTAAAGAACTACTCAAGTACACATAATAACTGTTGTCCTGTGGATTCTTGTTCCTCTTTGGCCTGCCACCAGTGTTAAAATCTCATGTCTAAAAAGTTTTTGCCTGCTGCAGACATAATCAATTGATGCAATATCCCTGTTGTGATTACAGCATGGGTACATAAATTTGCAGACATAATTGTCAACCATCGATCAATAACCTATAACCACTATTTGGTGGGAAAAAAGGCATGAGGTCGCCAAAATAAGCCGGCATAATCAATTGGCGCGTGAAAGTCACTGGCAGGCAAAAAAAGTGGGCTTCCTTTTGTGGTGGGCAAAAAAGGAAGAGCCATTCTGCAAAAAAATATTCACTCCCTGTAAGTTTTTCTTTGCATATCTTTGCCACTGAATATTGTAAGAATGACATGTGAAGTGAGAAAAGTGAATGAGCAAATAGCAACCAAACTTTGGTGCTTGATTCATTTATTTCATAAACAAAGATACCCAATACGTGATGTGCCAGGGAATTGCTGTCTCCTCCCCTTAGAGACAGTAACTAGTTGCACCACTTTCAGGTGCATTAACTACAACGACATGCATACTCTCATACAGCTGTGTTGAAATTCTGGCCTATTCCTCTGTGGCAACCTGCTTCAGCTCAGTGACACTTGAAAGTTTACTAGCATTAATTGCTCGTTTCAGACTCTGCCCCCTTTCTCTTTGAGTTGGCCATTCCAAAACATTGAATTTGTTCTCCTATAGCCAGTCTCTTGTAGACTTCCTTGTATGTTTGGGATCATTGTCTTACTACATGATTCACTTGTGCTGCAGTTTCAGCTGATGGACAGATGGCCTGATATATTCCTGTAGAGTTTCCTGATTCAAAACAGAATGTATGCTTTCTTTGGTGATGGCAAGTCATCCAGGTCCTAAGGCAGTAAATCATCTCTAAACCATGACACCTCATGCTTGAGAAGTGGCATGAGGTTCTTAATGTGAAATGCAACATTTGATTTCTGCCAGACATAACAATATCCATGTAGCCCCAAAATGTTCATGTTTGACACATCTGTCCATAAAACGTTCCTTCAGAAATCTGGAAAGTTATCCAGGTGCCTTTTGGCAAATTTGACCAAGAAAACTACAAGGACATGTCCAGGCAGTCTCCAAGAACTGGACACGATTGAATGGATTAAAAAAAATAGTTACTATTCTTAGTAAGCAGTGGCTTCTACCTTGCTTACCATGCTCCCAAGAATGCCATTTGGGTAAATTATGTACATTGACTTTGGCCAAGGCAAGAAAATCCTGCCGATCCCTGGATGCTGTTCTGGGATTCTTTCTAATGTATTGTATGGTTTTATGCTGTGCTCTTAGAATGGTTTTGAGAGGATGGCTGCTGTTGGCAGGCTTTATTGTTGTTCAAGCCTTCTCCATTTCCAAACTCTGATTCTGAATCAGTGGAGCCACAGAGCTTTAGAAATAGTTTTTCACTGTTTCCAGACTGAAGATGTCTCTAGAATTGATGTGGCGAGACTTTCACTGTGATGAGAGGAGGCAAAGTTTGTGAGATTTACATAGGGTAGGGCTTGCTAGCACAAATCAGCCCTGATTGTTTAATGAAGTATTCACACACCTAGCCCTGGTTATCCCTCTAACGGAACTGATTGAATTAAGGGGCAATTACATTTTTCACACTGGCACATCATATTGGATGACCTTTGTTTGTGGAATAAGACACAAATGAAACTTTAATTATTTATTCACTCATATTCCCCATATATATTAGCCAGACCACGTGAAGCTCTGATTACATTCAATAGCAAATTATGCAGAAATTCAGAAAATCCTAAAACTTTTTCATAGAAGTGAATTTATTCTCTTGCCCGTTTCATACAATGACTTCCCTCTTTTCCTACAAGGGAGAGGGGGAAAGGACGCCTCTTCTGGATAAGAAGTCCAATCATATATTGCTAAATGAATCTAGAGCAAATAATAACCAATTGTTCTGTAAGCCTGCTGTAATGTCTGCTCAAAGGACTTACCATTTATATCTGTTTATAAGGGCAACTACTACAACAGACTGGCTTCTAATGAAGTTCACCCCAAGCATGGGCCTCTGCAGGGGGAGCAAATGACCATATGCACGTGACAACATTATCAAGCAAATGCTGCAACTTAAGCACTTGAGTCAAATGTCAGGATGCAGGTATATAATGGTAGCAATTGTATGATGGCCTCATCATGTCAGTGTCATCATTTTGGCATCATGTAGATGCTGCTGCATAGATATATATATTGCATTGGGATTCCTGGATAGACTGTAGCACTTCAAGTACAAAAAAATGGGCAGCATTTTAATTGACTTACAGTATTGCTTTGAATTGGGTTAAGATCATGCCTGATTTTCCTTAGAGATATTTGTTAACATTTATATGCCAGGTTAATTTCTAAGCACAACACAGGATTATAAAATCAGGGTTTAGCTCCATGAATATAGATATTTGTCTGGTTTTTGACATCAATATACAATAATTTAAGATTCATTACTATATTTTCTCCAGTAGGGACTCTTAGAACACATACCTGTTCAGGTCCCAAGTCTCCTATACCCTCAAGTCTCCACCTGGCCCAGAAAAATACACTGTGTTTTTGGTTTAAATCCCATTTTTGCTACTATCATTTTTTCTGTTAGAAAAAGAAACCAAATTTTATCCTCTGTATCCCTGTATTGCATGTTAATAGATGTAGTACTAAGAATGGCAGAGACACAGAATTCAAAATGTTCAGTAAAAGTTAAATTTATCTGAATTAGAACAAGACAATAAAGGTAATTTTTGTATGTTTGCTTTGTTACTATTTCCATCCAAATTATACTTGGAATTATAAGAGAAAGTGGGAAGTATGCCAGTTTTGATTTAGAGCACAGACCAAATTTCCCTAACTCTTTGTGGCATTTCCTACCAAATCTTTTCCCAAACCCAAATGTCACTTTTTTATGAGTTCTCTTCTAAAAGTTCAGTGCCCACTCAGCCTTTGATTTCTAAGATGTCTTGCCACTGGATGAAAATTTAAAATTTCAGTTTGGGCATGTGTTCAAAACATTTCTCCTGTATCACCTCTCATAGCACCATATCTCAGGAGTTAAACTGAGGTTGTCCTCAGACAGAGCTTACAAATAAAATTATTACATAAATATAGCATTAACCCTATAAATACCTATCGGAACTGAAATTTCTGTAACACTGCTCTGATTTTTTCTGTCATAACATGATTCCAGGTTTTAATCACATGGGTATAGAGAAAAAAGAAAAGAAACATAATCAGAAGTAGGCCTTTAATTGTTAATAATTGTAAGGCTATTTTTATTATTATTATTTGTATTTTAATTATTGGCTATTAAGTATTTAATGTAAATCAAATAAATAAACCATTAATACAGACCAACAGCACCATCTAGAGCAAGAATGGGCAACCTGCGGCCTGTATTTGGCCCTCAAACCAAATGGCTTGTGACCCTTATTAACTGCACCCCTAAATTCTGGCATAAACTGCCAAGAATTAGATGTGTGATTTGCCACAGTTCTTCAGTGAAAAAAAATTATTACCACCAGTCTGTTTTGACCTGCATTTTTCTTCTGCGCCCCCACCCCCACAGCGCTTCTGACAGACTGGATCTCTTTCTCATTTTGCAAAAAAGGCAGGTACAGAATAGGAATTAAACAGTTCAGCCTTCTTTATGTCCATCACCACCTTGCTATCTTCTCTAACCAGTAGACCGATCATTTCCTTGACTTTTCTCTTGTTGCACACGTACCCCCAAACCACTTTTTGTTGATTTTTGGCATTCACTGCAAGTCTCAGTTCATTCTGAGCCATAGCCTTCCTGATCCTTTCCTTACAAATTCAGGCTATTTCCTGAAATTTTGCTTTGTTATATGTCTCCCTTTCCATTTTTTAAACTTGTCTTTTTTTATTCTCTGTTTATTAGAGAGCTGTATTTTCACCTCCAGAATCCTCTGTTCCTTCCTCAGGCCTTGATCTTGGGTTGGAAGTATGGACAAAAATACCACTTGTGCTCCAACCTCTTTTGCTTTCCTGCCTAACTCCTGATAGTCCCTTGATAGTTCTTCCAGGCTGTTTCTGGCTGTCTCATTTGTTCCAACATGAAACAGAAGTAAGGGATAGTGATCAATAGGATTGATTAATCAGGTCAGTGCCTCTCCATCGCATCCTGGATATTCGCACCTGGGAAACGACACACTTCCCTTGATATCAAGTCCATAGATTGCTGACTCCAGTCCTCTCAGCAGCAAGTCACCCATTATCACCACATGCCAGACTTCCGGAGAAGAGTTTTCCCCCTTCTCTCCTTCCTGTCCCTGGAATGCTGGGGGAAAACTCTTCTCCAGAAGTCTGGGAGTCTGCTCGTGCACCCATGAATACTTGCACCTCTAATCTCTTTCTAACTCTTATATACACATGCCTCATACCTTCCCCATCATCATCTCCCTCTATCCCAGTGACCCAAACAGGGATATCCCAATCAATCACCTGTTTGCCATGCTTACAGTCCCCCAAGCCACTGGGAGTTCAGCTCTCCCCTTTCTATTTTCTGGTTTATTTATTTTTGTGCCAGCCAAAAACATCTTTAAAAAATCTGTTGTACTGCAGAGCAAGGGCTATTCCCATCCCATCCATTGTGTGGCACTGGGGGGGGGGGGGGGAGGAGGTAAAAACTGAAAAAATTATATAGTACGTAGAAAGGACCCATTTTCTGAGCCTTCTAGGACTTCAACTCTGTCACAGAAGGAAGAGGAGTCAATCACCTCCACTGACTCCTCACATAACAGATAATCCCAGATAACACAGCTGACCAGGGCCAGTTATTTTAGTTTCAAAGAGATCCAGAACTATTTGGGGCAAATAGTTGCCCCTCAGGGTTATTTGACTGAATCAAAGGACTAGGGTTTTGTTGTTTATTCGTTCAGTCGCTTCCGACTCTTCGTGACTTCAAGGACCAGCCCACTCCAGAGCTTCCTGTCGGCCATTGCCATCCCCAGCTCCCCCATGGTTGAGTCCATCACCTCCAGAATACCATCCATCCATCTTGCCCTTGGTCGGCCCCTCTTCCTTTTGCCTTCCACATTCCCTAGCATCAGCTTCTTCTCCAGGGTATCCTGTCTTCTCATTATGTGGCCAAAGTACTTCAGTTTTGCCTTTAATATCATTCCCTCAAGTGAGCAGTCTGGCTTGATTTCCTGGAGTATGGACTGGTTTGATCTTCTTGCAGTCCAAGGCACTCTCAGAATTTTCCTCCAACACCACAGTTCAAAAGCATCTATCTTCCTTTGCTCAGCCTTCCTTATGGTCCAGCTCTCGCAGCCATAGGTTACTACAGGGAATACCATTGCTTTAACTATGCGGACCTTTGTTGTCAGTGTGATGTCTCTGCTCTTAACTATTTTATCAAGATTTGCCATTGCTCTCCTCCCAAGAAGTAGACGTCTTCTGATTTCCTGGCTGCAGTCAGCATCTCCAGTAATCTTTGCGCCTAGAAATACAAAGTCTGTCACTGCCTCCACATTTTCTCCCTCTATTTGCCAGTTATCAATCAAGCTGGTTGCCATAATCTTGGTTTTTTTGAGGTTTAACTGCAACCCAGCTTTTGCACTTTCTTCTTTCACCTTCGTCATAAGGCTCCTCAACTCCTCGCTTTCAGCCATCAAGGACTAGGGTACAATTTTTTAAATTAATTAATTAATTAAATTTATTTTCTATCCCTTTATTATTTTATAAATAACTCAAGGTGGCGAACATACCAAATACTCCTTCCTCCTCCTATTTTCCCCACAACAACAACCCTGTGAGGTGAGTTGGGCTGAGAGGGAGTGACTGGCCCGAGGTCACCCAGCCGGCTTTCATGCCTAAGGCAGGACTAGAACTCTCTGTCTCCTGGTTTCCTATTGGCTCCTTCCTAGGGCTGAGAGAGAGAGACTGGCCCAAGGTCACCCAGCTGGCTTTCATGCCTAAGGCAGGACTAGAACTCTCTGTCTCCTGGTTTCTAGCCGGTTGCCTTAACCACTAGACCAAACAATCACCCTCCCAACAATGACTCATTGTGTTGTGTAAACAATAAAATATATTTTTATTTCTAACTTTTTTTTACTATTTTAGATTACATGGTGAACAACATCTGTTATTTATATGTTGTGCCCCTATACAAATGGGTTTGTGTGTGGATGAGTACATTCATGCACACACATGCATATGTGCAGTTTTTTCCTATTAGTTTTGGTGTCTTTGATTGATTGATTGATTGATTGATTGATTGATTGATTACGTGCCCTCAAGTCGCTTTTGACTCCTAGCAACCACATAGATTGATTTTCTCCATGACTGGTGTCTTTAAACAGCTATTTGTTTTTGTATACTTGTTACCAAATTCTGAACATTCTGAACCATGTTCATCATTTCTAAAGGACACTTAGCTACATGTTCCCCATCCCTTACCCTGAAAACAGTTTAAAATCTCTGTGATCTTTTTTCATGTTTAATGCTAGCACCCTGCTTTCATCACTGTAGTACAACTGGAATGGTCTGTCTGTTTTGCACTAAAAATCTGTTCTGGTACTATTTCATCCATACAATTGAGATTCCTGCCTGCCTATCAGCTCCCCAGTAGAGAAAAAAGCAGCCTTTCTTAAATTGCTGCTTTGAAGGTTTGAGGCTTCCAACACTTTTCCTTTTTCTTTCAGGACCGCCCTTTCCTTCTGCACACTACATCCAGCGGCTAATCATACGGCTAAAATGTTCATCAGAAACCAGCTTACCCTAATCACAAGCATCCACTAAACATGGATCTTCCATCCCAAAAAGGCACAAACATGAAACGATGCCAGTTTATAATCTCCCACTTCCTCAGAATATTTGCCTTCTGCCCACAGACCTTCATTCTCTGATTGATGCACTGCTACCACCTCCCTAATATACGTGTTGTGGACACACACACATCTCTGCCTTCTCAGCTTCTCTAGATCAGGTGCCACATGGCCCTAGAATACAGTATCCAGCAGCTCAAGATACTAAATCCCGACTCACAGCTTCAGTTCAGCAGAAAGACAGTCATCCATGCCAATTCTTGCCATACACTGATTTATATATTGGAAGTAAGATGAAGGTCTTAATTATGTGAGAAGTCTGTTTAATGCAGAAAGTAGCAAAAATGGGAAGCAGAATGAGGGCCTCATCACTGAAATACTGCCTTACTGTTCTGTTTCTGGCAATTCCACTGACAACTTTTTAAAACAAATTATTTCAGGTAAGACCAAGAATGAAATGTGCATGCTTTGAAAACACTTGCGACACACCCCAACTCTACAAGCTGTGAATCTGCCACCTGCCAGAAGCCATTCCCCCTCTCCTCCCCCACCCCCAATGCCCCGGAGTGGGGCTTTCCCCAAGTTCCCCATCCGTGCCCACCTTCGTCTTGTTCGAAGACTTACCGTGCAACAAGAAATGGAGGTTTTTAGCAGTCAGAAGGATTCGAACCGTGATGCCACCACACTCACGCCTCGGGTGCAAGCAGGAACGTGTTGAGCTTGCACATGCCCGGAAAAACGCTCTGACCGCGTTGGGGCAAAGATACCGTGTGTGTGTGTGTATGTGGTTGCTGGTTTTTCTTTTTTTTAAAGAAGGCTACCTGTCCGTCACGCCCCCTGGACGCAACTCTTGCTCCCCGAAGGAGCCGCTAGCCGACTCGCTCACCCTCGCTCGCTGTGGCTCTGCCTAGTCGAGCCTTTGGGGACGCGCGCGCGCTCTCGCGAGCCTCCGCGTTCGCCGCGAGGAGGAATTCCAGCTTATGACGTCAATCGGGGCGAGGGAGAGCGCGCGTCCCGCGTCCTCGGGCGGCCGTGGACTTCTTCCTCTACGTTTGAAGATGTCGGCCGTCAGCGCGAGCGTCATCTGGTCCAGCCTCGGCTAGATGAAGGCACTTATGCTCTGTTGCTGGAAACGGCGGCAGAGATGAGAAAATAGTAAAGGAGAGGCGCGCGAATACAGGCCCAGAAAAAAAGAGCCAGGAATTCCGAGCTGCAGGGAGCAGCGACGAGAAGGGTTTTTCACCCTCTCAGGAGACCCTGAGAGGGAGGACTGGTCTCCCAGCTCAAAAGGCCGGATGTCGGTAGCACCTTATCTCTGCTCGTCAGCATGCGGCGAAGGCCAGCGACCAAGGACCTTCAGCCGCAGACTTCGGGGCCAGAGCCCGGGAGCTTCCAAGCAACCGCCAGGGGAGTGGCTGATGACGGCCGTGTAAATAGGCTCAGCATGGGCACAATAGACTCAGCTTTATAGCTGGATTTTTTTTTATTCTTCCATTTTTCATAATGGACAATAACTGCCCTTTAAAACAAAACAAAAAATTTCCAAATAAATATGTTCAGTATCAGGGAAGCAGAAGCAAATGCCTGCTCCTGGTCCTGCTGAGTTTAACAAAGGAAACTAATTTGCTCAGCGTGCTGCCTTTTTAGGGCCTTCATCTTTGCTCTAAATTATTAGGAGTGCAGAAACAGGTGTAAAGCTCAGAGGAGGACATAGAGGAATGCAGGCAGAAGGGGGGGGAGGGCTTCACAATAGAAAAAACAGAGCTATATTGGGGGGGAAATCAGCTGCCTTCCCTGCCACAGAAATCTAAAGGAAAGGCGAAGCTTTTTAAAGCAGCAGAAAAAGAATATGACTCCGATAATTACTTCCAGTCTTGGACTTAACTTTATATATACAGTTCATATTACATACATATAATGTTCATGTTACAACTTAAAAGACAATTTTAATTTGGAGCTGATGTTACTTTTTTACAAGGAAAAATGTGAATGAACTAAAAAATTTAGCCTTGGAAAAGTTTTCCAATAAAATATCCTGCACAAAGCAAGAGAGTCAAAGTTGTTTAAAAGAAAAAGGTCATCCAGTTCCAGTCTATAATTTAAGAAGACAAGTGAGGGGTGAGTAAGAGCTGTTTCACACTTTGGGTAGGAATCATGTTCGCCAAAGATATACAGATGGTTCCCATATTAAACACAAAAGTGTGAAGGACAAGTGTTCCTAAACACTTCATTGCTATACACAAAACTTAGGGCACCCTGGTACATATTGAATATTGTGTGTGTGTGTGAATGTATCTACTTTTCACATATCCTACAGAAAAGACTAGTTAGCCTGTAGCTTTGCAGGAAACGGAATCCAATTCAAATCATGCTTTCAAGAGTGAGCAGTGTATGGACAACCCTTCAGCTGCTTCCTGCGAGAAAGACAAATCTAGACAATGGAAAGCCGTCACACTGACCATGAAGATATGTGTTATGGCCATGATCTTCCCAGTTTTAATATGGCTGTGAAAGCTAGACATAAAGGCTGAATGAAGAAAAAGTAATCCTTTTGAATTGGGGTCCTGTCCTGAAAAAAATGGAGAATACCTTGGACCACAAGAACAAATTGTTTAATCCTAGTTGAAATAAACCCAGAGTGATCACTGAAATAATAATCATGAAGCAAAAGTTTATCTATTTTGGATACCACATGCAAAGAGTCATTGAAGAAAGCTCTGATAGTTGGTCAAATGGAAGCCAATTGAAAAATAGGCTGGCAGAAGACAAGATGGCTTGACACTATTACTGATATCATGAGCGTGAGCTTACAAAAATTGTTGACAGACAGTCCTGGTGAACTGTTGTCTATCAGGGCATGAAGAATCAGAAGTAACTGAACAACAGTAGCAAACCCCCTTGTGATATCCTTTTCTGTATAACAGTGTACTGTTTAGCATGCTTCAGTTTAAATAAAATAGCCTTTTAGTTCTATTTCATTCCAATATCCAATAATAGGACACCTTGTTCTATTACCCCAGCTTGAGTCCACCCACAGTCATTGTCCCTTTATTTGAAGTCCGTAACTACCCATGTATTCAGGCACCCAGCACTTAGATAAGCCTGCCTGTAAGCACTCCTAATATTCTCCCAAATTCTTTAGTACCTCATCCAAATTTCACAAACTCAAGGTCCTTGCTGTTTTGCATGCCCAGACAGTGTTTCACTCTCTGTCAAGCTCCAGAGTGTTCACAGCATTTCTAACACAGGCAGCCCCTGAAGCTGGAAGTCCGTTTATTTATCACAAGGGGAACCCCACTAGACGTGTTTTGCTACATCATAGGGTGCTAACCTGACCAGCCTCTACACATCAGAAGGAAGTCATAGGATAGTTCATTGCAGACCTTAAAATTCTTGTGCTTTTTGGTGTTTAAGCATGGAATTTAAGGTATTATGCAGAATCTTCCAGGACTCTGCCAAGCATAGTCATTCTAATACATGTATTCCTAAATAAATTTGCAGATACCTACCTCTTAGTAAAACATTCATTCTGAAGAAAAAAGAGAAGACTCCAGTACCATAGCAGCCTTAATTGAAGAAACATTATTTTCTAAGAACAAGAGGAATGCCTGTATGATGGTGTTTGTCATTGCTGGCATTTTAATAAATACTTGCATTCAAATTTATTTTTTAAAATAGCTGGCACTCATCTTTTTTTACTCCATTGAAAGTTTCTACAATACAATTCTTATTTTTAGAAAACGGTTTTACAATTATTTGAGTTCTGCTGCTAACCTGCAGAAATAGTTTACTGAGTTCACTCCTGGAGAGGAAGGTATAATACAGCCAGGTGGTGAAAGCATAGTCCATACTATTCTTATTGTTATTTGTACTTATTTTTAAAAAGTGTTAACAGAATCTTAAAAAAGATTCTGATATAACAAATAATATTCTATCCTTGGCTTATCTTCTTAGTGCTAATTATGCTAAAGACAAGTCACTTCTGGGCATCAATTGAGGAACAAAAATGTATCTGTATAATACAATAGGGAAGCAATATATTTTTTTCTGTTTTACCTTACATCCTTGTAAGGGCTAATTTTGTCAAATGTTAGCTGCTTCATATTAAGCCCTCACACAAGTGATCATCTGAAAAAAATTAGGCTTGAAGTCACTAATGCTATAAAAGGCAAAATCAGAGAGCATCTTGTAGATGGAAAATTCAAAACCTTACAGGCAACTGTTTGTATGGAGGTTTGCGCAGGCATTAAAGATAATTATTTCTTTTTAAAAAAAAGCTAAATAAACAGTGTTCTATTTTGTGAGAGCAATGTCTTCTGCAAACTTCCAGATACATTTCAAAAACCATGTTGGCTGGGATTCAGGAGTTGGAATCCCAAGAGATCCTAAGGACACTAAGGCTGTCTCAGCATAAAGCCATAATTATTTAAACTATATGCAAGGACAAAGACTTTCAGAAGGAAAGCCAGACCTGGTTCACAGATAATGCCAGGCAAGACTTTTTTCAAACAATTGCTTCTTAGACTATCCATTGTGGCCTGGTCAAATAAATCACCAACCACAATGAATGGATTTGCGCTTCACACTAATGAACAAATCCCCTTATTGATGGACATCATTTGTGAACTAGGCCAGTGTACTAGTTATGTCATTTCCCAGTCCCTGCATGATAAATCTAGTAAAAAAGTGGAGGGAAATGTATCCCGTGTAAAATCAGGAGTCTGGTAGCACCTTTTCAGAGTAACACAATTTATTAAAAGGCATAAGCTTTCATAAACTGCAGCTCACTTCATCCAAACTCAGTCTGTAGTTCACAAAGGCTTATGCCTTTTAACAAAATCTGTTGGTCTAGAAAGATGGATAAAGATGAACTATCACACTTCACAGAAATATTATTATTTCAGGAATTTTGGTGTAGAGACACCTACTGAATTTATCAGCTTCTACGTAAAACAAATTTGAAATTCTGATTTTTAAAACACTCGAGACCATTATAAGTATGGTAGAACGAGGTGGACTACAATAATAATAATAAGTTAGGCAGAAAGACTGGTATTTATATAAACCTTTGAAGTATTTTAATTATATTTTTACATCACAAATGAGCAAAAGTTACCACCAGTGCTTCAAGATTTAGAATATGTGTGTCCAGGAAATTATCCATAAAAATATGTTTATGTTACATAACATATTGCAGCATACTGCAGCATATATACTTCTGGGTTAGCGCTCTTGGCATCCTCTTGGTACCAAAAAAGGCAAGCCAGAATTTTCCTATCACTGTGATGTGGTTTATAAATTTGGTGCATCAGCATACATAGCAGCCTTTCCTTGACATCATCAATGATCTACTTGCTGATGGCAAAGTCATTTAATGTACTTCAAAACCTAGCAAAACCAAAGAGGCTTCACAGTCCACTCTGTGTTGAAAGTGCTTCACAATTTACCAAGGCTGAGAAGCCTGCAGAGCTGTCAACCAGCTGCATAGCTGCTAAGGAATGAGTAGAACATAGGAAGCTTCAAGCGCTGTTGGTCCTTGCGACACCAAGAGATCACTGTTCCTTCATTATTTGCTGTGTACAAATGATGGCCATCACACGAAAAGGTAAGGCTATAAAGATATCAAAAACACACAAATGAAAACAAGTCTGTCAGATAGCTTAGGGTATATTAAACATACACCGTTAAAAGGCGGAGGAGAGTAGAAAGAAAAGGGTATAGCATATAAATGGGCTAAAGCCAATACAAACATTAATTTTCCTTATTTTCTGCATTTCAATGTAGACGACCTATCTCTGCTCAAAAGAGCTTTAGTATAGAATCCAACGAACGTGTGGTGCACATCATAGTTGGTGCATATCAAGTCTACTTCCATCTTTTATTTATTTCATTCTGTATGTTTCCCCAGCTAATGGTGTCTCTTGCAGTCCACTGCTTATTTAGCTAGATTTACATTGGGTTTTATTATTTACAGAAAAAATATCTCTGTACAATAACCTGGCATGTAAGCAATCACATATTTGCCCATCCAATGTAGCCTTTTAAATGTTACTGATGTGACCATGTTTCACCCCATGAAATGGATGTGCAAGAAATGTTCTGGAACAAATGTAAAGCATACAGGTAGTCCTCTGTTGACTGCTTCGTTTAACAACCTTTTGAAGTTACTATGGCATAAAAAAATAGCTTTGTGACCATTCCTCGCATTTATGATCATTGCAGCATCCTGCAGTCATGTGATCGCCATTCGGGCGCTTCACAACTGGTTTGTGACAAGCAGTTAATAGAGAAGGTGGAAGTAAAATAATAATTTTGCTATTCTGTAAACCGCCCAGAGTCCCCTATTCGGGGAGATGGGCGGGGATAAATTAATTAACGTCTTACTTAATGACTGCGGTGATTTGCTTAACGACCAAAAGGGAAGTGAAGTCATAAACCTATCGTGGTCACATGTTTCGTTTAGCAACCATGGCACTTAGCGACAGAATTGTCAATTCCAATTATGGTCACTAGGCGAGGACTACCTGTACTCCTATTAGTACAAGAAGTTATATTAACAATTTTTCCAACCTTTCCTCTCTTTGATTTATTCTGCATTTTAACAAGGGACACATTATGGGGAAAGTTTAATGTCATATTAGGCAGTAGGCACTTTTATTAAAATCAAAAGTTATTAAGTGCTACTTCCAGAAGACAAACCTCAAGAACTCTAAAGATAAGCAAAGCATTCCAACATTTATGTTGACTTTTTAGAAAAGGCATATCAATAAATTGCTAAATGCTACCAAATGATTATTTTTTACCTGACAATTGGTTTATTTGATTTAGGAAATGTAATTTCTCGCACAGGTTTCAAATCCCATGTGCTCCACAATCTAAGAAAAAGAAAAGACAGAATGAATGCTACTTTATGCAACCTAAATGACAGAAATGGCTTTTATATCTTGCCATGGTTTCTGCTCAAAGTTATGTTGCAGATTTTTATAATCTGTTGAACTGAAATTTAAGAAAACCTAATATTGAAAAACATGATCCTGATGTACTAATACATATGTACATTTTGTTATGACTACCACAGAAATCAGAATCTGAGAGAAGGCCTGCTGTGCTGGAAGAGATCCAAAACCCATATATTTTAGCATCTTGTTTCCAAATCTGTCAGTTGTGTCATCAGCCCACCCTGAACAAAAACATTTTTCCATTTGTTTACAGATACGTGTCCAACACTATAGCCAAGCAAATACCTTCCCACCAAAGTTCTGTTTTATCTTCTGAATCTGTATTGTACTAAATTATCCCTGGATACCAAGTCTGATTTAAATCTTTATGTTAAGAGAGACAGTCCCCATATCTACTCTCACAAAATTACTACAAGGCATCCGCAGCATTCACAGGTTAAGCTGCTCATCTTTCATTATAATATATGCCATCATAGACACCATTCTAAATGGGACAAACAAACTAGTCACTATGCAAAATAATATATGGGCATAAATCTGATATCAGTTATGAAAATATCCAAAAACTGAAATTAAGAAAACCTCAACCATCCAGATACATCTTTTAATGTTCTGTTGGCTCTATAAGTGCTTTTCCTTCCTGCCTTGGAATTACTGATTTGGAAGTCAGGGCTGCTACTGGTTGATAGATGCTAGGCACAGTTAGCTACTTCACAATCCCTTGGATGGGATGCTAGCTTGTTCACTGGAGTGGACACTGCCTTGTGCTTGGCTGGCTCTGCCCTTGCCTTATCTCTGAAAAAGGTCCAGAGAGCACATTCTGAGGCCCATGCTAGAACTTGAAAGGACCACCTTGGCACAACTTCACAATACTTTGGAGACATTGACTGTAAGGCTGCTGAGATAATCTCCTGTATCTTCTCATATTATTTTGAAGGTCTTGCTCTTCCCTTTCTTCCTTTTCTGCATGAGTATGAGGGGGATCATCAATAGGTGAAGAAGGAGGTATAGTAGGATTTATTTGATGAGCTTCTGGCCCGCCTCTCTTCCTGTTTGTTTGAGAGCAGTCTCTGCTGCCCATGAGCTAAATTATTATAGTTTATCACTCTGTCAGGCTTCACACCAGAGATTACACAGCAAATCTCAACTCTACAGACACTTAACCCCTTATTTAAGAACAGGCTTACTCAGCAGAAGACTCAGACATGACTCAACAAAATTAGATTCTTTATTATAGAAGGCAATGGCAAACCACTTCCAAAATCTTGTCAAGAAAACTGCAGGGACTTGTCCAGGCAATCATCAGAAATCAACACTGACTTGAAGGCAGAGAGAGAGAGGGAGAGGGAGGGAGGGAGGGAGATCTCCATATGGACTGTAGCTTCTTGTTCTGTGTATAGGTTTTGCATGATGACAATGAGATGTTATGGGATTCCCATTTTCCTTAGGACATTCTACAGCTTGACATCCTTAATACAACTGAAGGCCTTTCTATAACCAATGAAGCCCATCTTGACTTCTTTTTGGTATTCTTCGGCATGGATGCTGATACAAAGTTAGTGGAGTATATCTAGCCTGCTGTAAGGAATGAATGTCTTTTTGAAAGAAACAAACATGGCTGTGTTTAAGAGCTTCTACTGTGGAGGTCAAATTAAGAACACTTACTAAGAGATGAACTCTTGCCTAATATAAGACTTCAACTGTCTATGATTTGCTTGATTGCCATGTTTACTCTGAGCCAGAGTAATGCCATATTAAATAACCTACTTAGAGATGAACTATTTTTGAGCTGTTGCTTCTGTGAAGCATTATTAATGGCAAAAGTGCCTCAGACCAATTCTAGAAAGGTTCAGGGAAGTAGGCTAAGCTAGGACACATGCACAATGTATGTGACATATAATCCACCCATGTCCATGACCTAATGACGTAGAAATTCTTAGGAATAGTATAATAATATAATGGAACTACTGAATAAAGCATAAAGCTATCTACATAATCGGGGGATTGGTGGGCTTGTTTGAGCTTTATTGCTGAAGTTTATAACAGAGAATTGCTCCTTCACGCAAAGTAAAAGATGTGTAGCTTCAACAACTCTCCCTCTGAAGACTATCATTTCCCAGGTCCATTCAGTCTGTGGGACTGGCCAATCTCTTTCTTCAATCTCTGATCCTCAGATGCCACATGGCTTCTTGGCTGCAGCCTATTTTCACTGTGCCTAATAGCTATGCTATGGGTTGCCAGTCATCCTATTCAATTGCCCACAGTTCACAATGCCAGCACTGGACTCCTCCTTTCATAGTATTTCCAAATTTTATTTATTTATTTTTCTTTCAGTGTTCAGCCCTTAAAATGGAGCTGAGAGAAAAACCACTGCTTCTTCCTAAAAGTCAGAGTTGAAGACTGAGGAGAGTAGGTTTCCTCTATAGTACAGGAAGAAGTCTTAAGCTCTACTTTTAGCTAGAAGAGATGGAGTTATCCTTTTCCTGTCAGCTCCATCTTTCTTATTGATTCCATTGTTGATGACAGAGAACAGTAAACTAGCATTCATCGAAATTCAACTTCGTTCCTGCCCATGCTACAGGAGATAAATGTGCAGATTTTTTTCTTTATAAATCACACTGCATGTATTACCAGCTCACCAATGCAAGAATGTCTATATTCTTGCCCAAAAGCTATTTGATGAATTAACACTACTAATGGGGCAATTATTATCCTATGTACAGTACCTGCTGTATTCCTTTTCTCTCACTCGTTGTTTACAGTCCTCAGGATGACCAGACCACATCTGATGAAGTGGGCTGCAGTGCATGAAAGTCATGCCATTTAAAGGCCACAGTTATTAGCCTTTAAGCTTTCTAAAGGCTCTTTGTTGTTTGTACTGATATAAAGCTACAAAAGTAGAATCTTTGTAGAACAATGAAGGAAGATGTTTTCACTGCACCATAGAAGAAAGCACCACACATATCTTAAAATCAGGTATTTTGGGGGTGAAAATAATATACACCATAAATAGTATCCAAAAAGTGCATTATAGTCTTTATAAGCTACATATATCATTAAATATGAAAATGTTCTATTACAGTCACTCACCTCACAACTCCATTTTCTAGTCCTCCAGCAATCACATTGATAGAGACTCCTTCAGGCTGGTTGGAGAAAGCAACAGAGCATATGATTTCTCTGCAATGCACATGTCCCACCAGGTCACCATTGACTGTCCAGAGTCTGAGATCACTACCACCACCAACTGAAATATAGTCAAATAATTGAGTAAGCAAAATAAAATCTAGAACACAATGAGAACAAAGCAATATACAGGGCCCAAATGACTCAACTAAAACAATTAAAGAAAAATTCTAGTCATATAGAAGCAGTGAAGTGCATAATATTTTCTGACACTAACAATGTTTGCAAGGATATGTAATAAAAATTGTTGTAATTGTTAGGATTATCAGAAGTCAACTCAGCATTGTCTCACAAGCATAGGGGAGAAATTTCTACTGAAGCGTATCTCTACTGTGCTTGTGGGAGGTGCCTGGGTCACCTGCTTCCTGTTTCCTGCTCCTTCTTGGGTCTCTCGAGGCCAATTCTCCATCTTCCCTTCTTCCTAAGCACACGTGCCACTCAGGAGGGCCACATGGCTATGTGGGTCTCATCCGAAACATCTCACTTGCACGCAGACCGGAGATGATTAAGCCTTTCTACCATGAAACTGCTTGTAACCAAGATCTACTGAATACAATGTAAGCTATCTTTATTTTTCTTCAATTAACTAAGGCGTGAAGACTGTTTTATTTCTGAACGTTAATTAAGCTGCATGTACAAGTCTTTTCTGGGCACTTCTACTCTGCAAGATTGTCGTTAGCTGCTTGAAGTGCTTTTTCTAAGCTTCCAGACTCCAACAGTAATCAGGTGATATAATCATAAGTAATCACCACTAAAAGACAAAAGATGTCACTGGATTCTAGGAAGAGTTTTTGCCACTGGAAAGATAAAAACTTTCTTACATTTGAGGATGTAAGAAACACTTGAGAAATTACACTCATGTGAAAAAGTAAGTACACCCCATTGAACTGTTTTATTTTTTCAACATAGTTCAACATACAGATATTTGATCTTCATTTCAACAATATTGATAGATAAAGGGGATATAATATAACAAATATCATGTACCATTTACATTTTGTAGTCCATTGTGTAATTTAAATAAACATAAATGCAAATTTTACATGTGGAAAAAGTAAGTACATTCCTACATTTATTACTACCTCAAATACCTAAAATTAGAATCAGGTGCACCAGATCAGATGCAAATGATTAGAACACTGTTAGAGAGGATCTGGGAGGAACCTGTCTTATTTAAAATTCAGGCATTTAGTTTGATTTGCTCTTTGTTATTTTGGTTTGTGTTATCACCAAGCCTAGATCGAAATAGCTCTCTGAGGCCTTCAGAAAGAAGGTTGTAGATGCCTGAGTCTGCAAAGGGATTTAAAAAGATCACCAAACAATTGGACAACAATCATTCCACTGTCCAGAAGATCATCTACAGTACAAGTGGAGAAGATTTCAAACAACTACCAACTTGTCCAGGCAAGGCCACCCCAGCAAGTTCAGCCCAAGAGCAGAAGGCAAGATGCTGAAAAAAGCCTCGAAGAACCGCAGAATTTCATCATGTGACCTACAGGTAGCTCTCCCCACCACTGATGTCAACGTGCATGAGTCTACCTTTAGAAAGAAGCTGCACAAATTAGATTTACATGGAAGTGTGCCAGGAAGAAGCCTTTGCTGTCCAGAAAGAACATCAAAGCAAGACTAAAGTTTGCTCATGAACACCTAGGCCAGGGGTGGGCAACGTAAGGCCCGGGGGCCGTATAACACCCGCGAAACTAATTGGTCTGGCCTGCGGGAGTAGGGGCGGGCACAGCGGGAGTGGCAGCGGTGGGCGCAGTGGCGGATGTGGAGGGGGCAGGAGCGGCAGCGGGCATGGGCATGGCGGTGGCCAGGGTGGCGGCGGGCATGGCGGGCGGGGCAGCGGCAGGCACGGCAAAAGCAGGCACGGAGGCGGTTGTGGCGGCGGGCGCTGCAGCAGTGGGTGCAGCGGCGGTTGTGGTGGGGGCAGACGTGGCGGTGGGCGTGGTGGTGGTGGGCACAGCGGCGGGCATGGTGGTGGCGGGCACTGCAGCAGGCGTAGCAGTGGCGGATGCTGCGGCGGCAGGCGCAGGTGTGGCGGCCCCCCAGTCCGCGCGATTGGCTCCTGCCCACAAACCCCACCCCCTTCTGCGTGATTGGCTCCCACCCACAAACCCCGCCCCCTTCCACGCAATTGGCTCCCACCCGCAAACCCCGCCCCCTTCCACGTGATTGGCTCCTGCCCACAAACCCCGCCCCCGGCCCTCGAGTGATGTTATAAATATCGAAATGGCCCTTGGCATAAAAAAGGTTCCCCACCCCTTACCTAGGCAAAGAGCAGGACTTCTGGAACAATGTGCTTTGGACAGACAAGGCAAACAGAGTTATTTGGCCACAGTACCAAAAGACATGTTTGGCGAAAACCAAAGATCCAATTTGTATTTTTTTAAAGTATTTCTACCCTAAGAGAGGCTTTTTACATTAAGGAGAAAAGATCTCTCTTGGTGCTCATCGTTATTTTTGTGATCAATTCTTTTAAAATTCTTTCTAAGCTTTGGATTTTGCTTACCATCCAATTCTGAGGAGGATTGAGAGTATATTATTGTCTCCCTGTTATTATGTTTCTGCTAATTTTGAAGATTTTAGCATTTTTCCTACACGTTGAATCTGCCGTTATGAAATTTTCATTTTCCTGCCGCTACTTTCTCTGGGAACTGTCTGTGATCTTATCTTAACTCAGTTTGGAAACTTTCCATTAACTTTTACTTCTGCCGGTTAAGTATGTACGTGGCACCATAACATACTGCTTCAAAAATGGAGGCTTAACCAGGATTTTTCTGAATTTCATCAAGACATGAAAGCAGATATCAAGCAGATTCTTTCTGATACCTGCCAAGTTATTGTACGGGACATTCGGAGCATTGTGGAAAATATGTGGTTTGAAATGTACCATCTGGTTGAGGATACTGTGGATAAACCTGAAGAATCTAACAGCCATGGAAATGTCACTCCCAAGAGTGTGATTGGGCTTCTGTTGAAATCCAGATGAAATTGGCCATGTAATTGGCAATGCTGAATGGAAGAATTTAAATGGAGAAATTGAGCTGCAAGACATGAGTGAATTTGACTTTCTGATGGAATGTTATGGAAAAGAAGGGGTTATTATGTACGGGAGGTTTTCTGAAGAGAAGTCTGTGTATGTGAGGGGAGCAGTTGGGCTGTTTGATTTCTTTAAGAATATAGCTCTATGCCTATTATGGGGAAATGTAAATGTTCTGGTCTATTTTGAAGTGGGTTAAGGGACTAAAAATATTTATCTGGATGGTCTTTTGGTTTTGGATGACTTATCGTTAATGATTGGGATTTTGATTAAGGTTTTTTCTTACTCATTTTTTATATTCATGTTTTTTGTATTATTAATTATAATGGTAGACAATTTACATACTTTTTTATTTTTTATTTTTATTATAGTAGACAGGAATGTATAAAATAGTGGAAGGAAGGGAATAATTAAGTAATTGTTACTTTAGGGGGGATGTTGATTAGGTGATTTATATACTGAACAAAAAATAGTGTGTGTGTGTGTGTGTGTGTGTGTGTGTGTGTGTGTGTATATATATATATATATATATATATATATATATATATATATTTCTTTTAATATAAGGGAGGGAGCAATGGTATCTAGTGAGTTTTATAATTTGTTAAGGGGTGGATCTGTAGAAATAATGTGACTTTGGTTTAATATAGAGTAAAGGATTATGGGAAATTGCTGTATATCCTTGATGTTTAAAGTCGGAAGTCACTTCTTTTTGTAATCTATCTAAAAAAAATTCTCATGTTTTCACACTTTTTAGTTTTTTTTTCTTTTTTGTAGTTTTTTGTTTTTCTGTATCTTTTATCTTTTTCTGAAATTTAATAAAATTCTTTTTTTAAAAAAAAAAAAGTATTTGAGAAAATCAGATACAATGGTTTAAATGATGGCTATAATAAAGACTTCAAAACCAAGTGTAATTATATAGTTCAGTTAGGAAGTGGGCCACGGGGCTCCCGCCTGCAAACCCGGCCCCCCGGTGCACGTGATTGGCTCCCGCCTGCAAACCCCACTCCCCCAGTGCGCACAATTGGCTCCCACCTGCAAACCCTGCCTCCTGGTGCACGCAATTGGGTCCTGCCTGCAAACCCTGCCCCCCAGTCCATGGAAAAATTGTCTTCCATGACCGGTCCCTGGTGCCAAAAAGATTGGGTACCCCTGATATAGTTGGGAAGCTACAGTAACTTCCAAAACACCGTCCACAAGAGTAGGAAGAACAAATACTTGCCTCTTAAGAATTATTAAGGTTGAGATCAGGAGGAACATTAACATCTAACTGGAGCTTTAATCAGCACTGACCCTGTTTAGAAAAACTTCCATGACCTGGCTATTTAGAAAGCCTTTGGATATGATAGGTGTTTCCCACTCTGCAGTATGGGATTGCTATGTTGTCAAGAGTGGCATTCCTCAGTATGATGGAGGTAAGGCCTGTTATTATTATTGTGGGGTTTTGTATTGCATTATTATTATGTATTGTTTTAATCATTCTACAGTGTTGGAGTGTGTGCCTAAAAGCCAAAGTAAATAAGTAAACAAACACCTGAGGAACAGAAATCTTAAAAGCAGAAGAGCTCTTCCTCTAACACTAGCAACACAAGCCACCTGAGTCAGCTTGTAAACACACACTGTAAACCCTGCGCAAGATGGAATAATAAGATCATTATTGTGCAAAGGGCCAAGACCTCTATTTGAATCAACTTCTTCCAGCAAAAGTATGTGGAGAAAAGGCAAGCAGTGCAGCTCAGATGAAGATGCACTCGCACTCCAGTGAGTGTTAAAATCGTGATCCTACTTACCAGAGCAAAGAGGAAAAGCAACCAAGTACAGAATTCCCTCCTCCACCATTGGGGGAAAAAAATAGAAAGTTGTCTTCAGCTTTAGGAACTAAAATGAATTAGACAGAATTATTTGATACCTCTAGCCCCAGTAAACATGTGGCTGAGGAGGATAAGATTTTAAGAACTTAAGCTTTGAATCAATAGAGGAAACAGGTTGGAAGTAATATTTAGAAGCCTCATATTTCATTCTGTGTGTCCTTCCCACTCAATTGATGTTTAATTTATGATCAAAACTATCTTCAGCATCTAGCAAGCAGAAGAAATGAATAAGTATAAGTATCCTATTAATATTTGTCAAAGGAATGGATGAGGAATTTCTGATCTGAAGGCCACATGTAGTCCTTGGATGAGTCATGTTAAGAAGAGTTTGGAAGCTGCTCCTCCTTGACTTCCATACTGTTTGCAGAGGAAAGATTTCCTCCTCTTACCTAACAGATTGCAAGCGTGGGGATGGGGACCTGATCTGGCATGTGAGATAGAAGCCTGTTTGGAATGTGTGTGTATAGGAAAGTATGGGATGCCTCCTTTATGATGTTAAAAGCTTGCCAATAAATATTTTTGGATGCTAGGGACTTTCACATAGCTCTGGATAAATTCACACTATCTACTGGATCCTTCTCTTTTAGGGACATCTATACTGCTTATTGGGGGGGGGGAGAGAGAATGAGAGAGAACACAACCATTATTTGTTTGATTTTTTCATCCACAGTTAATGAACATTTTAATGTAATCCCTATGCTGCCAATTATTTCGCATCAGAAGGCCAGGAGGAGATATAATTTCAACAAAAGCAATTTGGGTTTTATTTTCCCCATGCTATATCTTGGTAACAAATCTAATGTCACAGCCATAACTTGACAGAAATGAAACTCTTAAAACATGATATAATTCCGAAGCCACAATATCACCCATATGTGCCTGATACATTTACAAAGCATATTCTCATTAGCATGCACATTAAACATGTTGCTGAGATTCAAAAACATTGAATGGTGTTTGGTGTTTCACATACAGAAGATTCCAAATTTAATCCCATATCTAGTAAAAAGGTAAAGGTTCCCCCTGCACATTTGTGCAGTCGTGTCCGACTCTAGGGGCCGGTGCTCATCTCCATTTGTTAGCCGAAGAGCCAGCGTTGTCCGAAAACACTTCCTCGGACATGTGGCCGGCATGACGAACGTGGAACACTGTTACCTTCCCACTGAAGTGGTACCTATTCATCTACTTGCATTTGCATGCTTTCGAATTGCTAGGTTGGCAATATCTAGACAGAATGTCAAAAACGATGGAGAGCCATTACTAGGCCATGCAAACTGTGACAAGATGGATTTTCAGTCTGAGTCAATATAAGATAGTTTCCAATTCTTGCCAGACACAAAATTAGGTTTCTCCTGGATACATTTCTGAATTCAGTTGATTTTATTCCACTGAATCACTGAACAAGTGTTTAGATAATTCTAGATTTCAACCAGTGAGATTATTTGCTAGATTTCTATCACTTGTGGAAAACTTGCTCCTTGAACAAGTGTCAAATCCAATACTCTGATTCCAGTTGTACAAGTTCTTGAAAAATTCCCTTCTCTGCTAAAACTATAGTGGTGGATGAAAGAGATTCAAACCTGAGACTTGGGAAAGCAGCTCTCAGTAATGAGTTGTTATAAACATCTATGTTTATACAAAGAGTTTGCTGTCTGACATAGTAAAAACAAACAGTTACATATTGGCACCATTACAGAATGGTCTTGGTTTGGGAACACTAACTCAGGAACTGGACATCTTATAGTTATATGATAAAACTGAAATGGGAAGGTGTTCCCTTTCCCTTTCCTTTTCCCTTTCCCTCCCTTTCCCTCCCTTTCCCTTCCTTTCCCCTAAAGCATCCTTGCACAGTATTAGAAGTGTGGTCATGCCTCTTCAAATAAGTAAACCATATCTGGGCTGCAAAAATTTAGAGCAGCAATAGATGGCAGCAAAAGTATACAAAATTATAACTCTGCTACCATCTAGTGGTAAACTGGATTTTTGCAGCCCAGATATGATATGCCTATCTATGGAAGACTCCTCCACAGAGGATAAAAATACAAAGGCTGCATGAGTTCAGGCTTGATCCATCATGAGAATGTCAACCCTGGGTCCAAATCAAACAGAGAACCCTGAGAAGCTCTAGGATCCAGATCCAATAATTCAGTGTATAAATAAAGAACAGGCTTTCTCAAAACAGGAAAGGGTATTTCTAAAGGGTATAAAGATAGCAGCTTGATCATGGTAGGCTTGCTTGATTAGCTTTACAGTAACTTATGACCAACTACTGTTGGGAAAAGGGATTGGGTTGACACATTTTGCTAAGCTGTTGTTTATTTTAATAATAGTTCACTGAATAAATCATACAGTCTTGGTTCAGACATAATGCTGAGTCATAAGGCATGTTTTACAAATCATAACCAAACAAATAACACTCTGGCTTAGCACACTTCTTCCAAAAGTGCAAATTGTGACCTCCAAGGGAATCACCAGACAACAGAAGTCTTTGCTGAACTGTATTACCAGTTTGATGCAGATGTATGCTAAATGCAAAGCAAGGAAACTGTTTCAGGCCTGCATGAAGCCTGAATGATGTTCTTGTTTTCTCAACACTTTGCTCTTGCCTTTTGAAGGGGGAGTGAACATACCTGGCGGGCACAAGGGTTCTACAAAAGCTCTAACCATCTGACCTGACCCTTACTCTGAAGAGGAAATTACAGAGGAGAATACTGCAGATGCTGCTGCAGTGAGGAGGAAATTACAAAAGTGGGGGGAGCAAGCACAGATTTGCAAGCACAGATCAGCAAGCTAGAAGTGAAAGAGAAAATGGGTTGTGGCTGTTATCTCTGGGAGGATGCATTGGGAGAAAAGAGGGCAAAAGCAACTTACAGCTTGCAAGTGATCTACAAGCTGCAGCAGTTTAAGAGAAGGTAATGCAAGAAAACACTTTTTATTCTCCCTCTCCCCCTCCTGGACTTTGGTGAATGAGTTTTGGTAGCTGTCCTAATGAAACCCAGATTTCAGGAACTATGCAAACGTAAACATTAAACAGCTTGTCCCCATTAAAAATATGTTGGGGGGTGTTTGTTTTCAATAAAGGTTTTATAAGTTGTATGGTTCTATTGTTGCTTTATTTATTATATACATTAACATTTAAGTATTAAAAGTACTCTATATGGTATATTTATTTCTTGCACAACCCTAATTCCAATAAAATTATTATTTTTATTTGGGGAGAGATAATTGCCTAAATTCATGCATCATTTTAGGAAGTCACAGGTCAATGAGTGAATCCAGACAGCATCTGGCTCCAAGCTCCTATCTTAACCTTGTTACTGATAATCTAACTCTTAATTATTGGACTGACATATGATGAATCTAAACTTATCTGTTTATCATGGAAACACTTAGCTTTTGTGTAAGAAGTGCTGAATGTGCACTGAAACCCAACAGCTTATTTAAGCAGGTAAAAAGTAATTTCTTTGGCTAGACTGTCTATATTGATTTTAGCTGGAATTTCTTTGTATGTTTGATTTTTTCCCTATTTTTTTTCTATATTTTTCTTTTCCCTACACCCCCCCTTTTTATTCTAGAAATGTGGCTTGTTATTATTGGTTTAATAAGTGAATTTCCCATTAAAACCATATGAGACTGCATAGTTGCATCTTGTGTTTCAGGACACATTTGTTAAGTTATATATTTCTGGGCTTTGAGTTCAAAGCACCTTCCTTTCTATTTTTTCCTAGGGCTGTAAGGAAAAGTCCTTGACAAGCTAAGAACTCCCCTACTGCACCGACTAGGTAGTGCCAGGAAGTTCGCTTTGATCCATGTTGGCTTGTCATAAGTATCCATTATTCGGAACCCAAGAATCCATTACTGGAAGGAGAGTCCTCCAGTGAAGTTTAAAATTACCCCCTTCTTAATTTGTAACCACCACCCACCTGCTTGAACCATGTGTTGAACCTTAAACTATCTCCTGACTCCCTTGCATGCCAATGACTTTCTGATAGGTTAACTGGCTAGCCAGGCACCCAGGCCCTAGATAGAAGACAAGCACAGCAACCATTCTTCCAATTCTAAACCCTCTTCCTAGGTTATTCACTGTATACTTTAAAGACAAATGAGGGCCTATTAGGTAAGCCAGTTTCACTTGCAGACACTCACCCACCTGAAGTTGCTACTGGAAATTAAGTTATCTAGTTAACTTGTCCTCAATATAGTTGGGAATCAGTTACATTTTTATTCTGACCAATGGAGATTTCTGTACAATTCAAAAGCCTGCATATCCTGGCAGAGGTTAAGGTAAAGGTTTAACTTCTTACTATTTCCTTTGTGATTCTCTGAAAAGTTGCATAAAATAGACTTCATAGGCTTAACATTGCTAGCTTGTATAGTTTCCATTTGACAGGGCACCTACCTGAATCACAAACAGTTGCAATGTCCCCTGTTGTTTCGCTAGCAGACACTGCGGTGACAGGACTTTTGTGCCCAGCAAGACTTTGCACATAGCAGAGCCTGTAACAATGAGTTGATTGTTCAAAAAATCGCTCTGATCATTACTAGTAATAGTAGCAGTAACTCTTTAAAGTAATGCTTCAAGCTCTTATTTCCAATACTAATTTGGAATATCTTATTACTTAACTTTTATCTAGCATCAATGTACAGGTGGGGCAAAATACACAGGTTAAGCAATCTTACTGTTAATTTTATAAAATGGAGCAAATCAATCTTCATTATAATTCAGAAACGGGAGACATTTCATATAGTGAGGAGAGTGATTTAAAGATGCTTCTACCTGTTCAAATCCCATATGATACAGGTTCCATCTTTGCTCACACTTATCATGATACTATAGGGTTTGCAGACGAGCAAGCTGGTGATCTCTGCAGTGTGCCCATACAGATGCATCTGAGACTCCATGTCAATTTCAGAGGGCTAAAAGGGAAGACAGACAACCATAAATTTACCAGAAGGAGGGGACAAAGGTAGTGTATTAGAAGTCAAATTTGAGACTAGATTCAAAGGTACACCTGCTTCAATCATTATTTTACTGCTTCAACATGTACCACTTTATGATTTTTGTCCTATATAACTGTTTTTCCCTATTTCAGCTACAAAAACAGTAAGCCAAGGCTGTTTAGGGCTCAAGTCAAGCTTTTCTTTAAAACTGAGTGCTTGATTGACAAACAGTTGGTACTATGGTATTAGCTGTGAAAAGTAGCTTCTTTAGATCTCTCACATAGTTATTAGCACAGAGGAAAACTCTATACAGCTGCTTATTTTACAGCACACATTGTTGCTTGAGTAATTCATGAGCGGATATATCCAATATATTTCTATAGTTGAAACCAAACGGTGTGCAAAATCAGAAACCTTTACCCCATGCAGTTTTTTATTTTTGCTTTTTCCTCTCTTAAACTGTGAGAATGCTAATTAAGATGCAGGAACGTAATAAAATAAGCTGATAATGACTGAAAGCAGAGGTGACAGACAATAGCTTTGATATGCCAGGCACAGCATTGTCTTGTTGGAATTCCAGAAAGGCTGCTAGACTTCAAAAACCCATTAATATACCAACCCTAAGATTTCATACACTGGAAAATAATTTTGGGCAAATTATCTGTGGCACATATTCAAATCATACACTGAAAATAAGTGTTTCAGCATCTGACCTATCTTTTATGGATAAAAAGGGCACTGAAAGGTATTTAGACCATATTCAGTAATTAGTACATGTAGCTGACAACTTGTTTCATATTTCTTGCTCTGCACAGAATCTCATTGTTTCTCTAATATTGTGGAAGAGAAATCTAAACAGATGTTGCTGAGCATGTTGTCATATCACATGGCCTCTTCTCATAATACCAACTGCACTCTATATTGCCCAGAGTGTGAGGCTCCTGAGAAAGGCAATCCAGGTCTACAAAGGGACATACAACTGAGCAGCAATGACACAAATGTTCTCAATTATCTCCACATCACTGAGCATGTTTACAAACCAAAGCTAAGCCTGCATTGCAATAATTTATTCTGAACCCCTTAAAGTAGTGCTGTTGTGAAAGTACTACTTTCAGATTGCAAAATTACCCAAGAAACTGCTTAGCCAGAGGAATAAAGAGATTAAAAGGTTGGGATAAATTAAGAACTCTCCCTGCCCTCCATGTTTTTCCCCAGAACACTGTCTGCCCTCCATGTTGTCTTCCTCCAGAACATGTAAAGGAAGCCCCAATTGTTAAAAAAGGTTAAAAAACAGAATGAGTTTGATAATGCCAGAGATTAAGATGGAAAAGGAAGCCCAACTGCTTAGACAAAGGATTCCCTTCCGGTTCAATTGGAAACCTTGGAACACAAAAGGTCAGCTCATTCACAGAACTTAGCCAGCCCATTCAGGTAGACGTCTATGAAGGTTCTCAGTCATCCAGGTGGAATTGTCTGTAGCTTGAATCATGTCAACTGGATTTAATCCAGTTGACATGATTCAAGCTACAGACATTCAGGTAGACGGCTGTTGTGGGTCTTCCGGGCTGTGTGGCCATGTTTTGGAAGTTGTGGTTCCTAACGTTTCGCCAGCATCTGTTTTTTGCTAGATTTTGCTTCTATCTGTGCTCCTGCCCTCTGAAGATGCTGGCCACAGATGCTGGCGAAACGTTAGGAACCACAACTTCCAAAACATGGCCACACAGCCCGGAAGACCCACAACAGCCATTGAACTCTGGCCGTGAAAGCCTTCGACAATACATTCAGGTAGACCTTCTTCCCCAGCCAAGCAGATCTCCATAATCAAATAACAATAGATTCCTTCCAAGGTGCACATTCCAAGTAAGCCACAGCCCACAGGGAACACAGACAGGAAACACAAACAGCAGGGGGCCCAACCACAGAGCGCCTCCTCTCTGAAATCCGGCAAATTACACTTCTCTCAAGTTCCTAGGGGGCGGGAACACCTTTGCATAGCAACGACCAAGCTCTCCTATATAAATGGCCTGTGGGGGAAATACAGGTGTGGCCACCTTCCAACTAGCATACTCCGTACTTTGTACTCTGTATATGCTCTTGGGAAATAAACCAGCAAACCTCTGTTCCAGCAACTGCCTGCGTCTATTCATTCCCGGCTTGGGACGAACCTTGGTAAGATTCCTTCCAACATAGTGCTGTTATGAAAGTACTACTTTCAGATTGCAAAATTACCCAAGAAACTGCTTAGCCAGAGGAATAAAGAGATTAAAAGGTTTTAGATTTAAACAAACAAGATTATGTTTTCTATTTTAAAAGTCCCTTAATAGCAGCATATTTTGGATACAATTTCATATAATGATCATCTCTTTTCTAAATCAGAGAACAGCTGCTTTAACCCACACAATTCCTTTGATGTGTATAACCCAAACCTGGTTGGATGCAAAGAGGGGACTCCCCTCTAAGAGATGTGCCCTCTGGGTTTTGAGTGTGACTTCAGCTGTTACACACAGAATTCTGTGGCTTTCAGGGGCACTGCAGTGCAATAACCCGAAGTGAGACCCTGTTTATGAAACTGCACTCTAGGAATCCTGTAGAAGAGATATATGTAGCTCAGAGTTGAACTGCTGGGTACTTGGTACACTCTGCCAGACATTTCATTACCAGGCTAGATAACATCATCAGCGCAAGAGAAAGTGGGGTTTGCTGACTGTTTATATATAATACCTTGCCCTGCCAGCCTTGGTGGGTGGGGGTTGTGCTTTCTCCTTGATAGTTCCTGGATTAGAGTATTGTCTCTTCCTTGATGGCTTATCTGGGTGTTGCCTGCTAGAAGAGATACATTCTAGCTGTTTGTTTCCTTCCTGGAAGCTTGCCATTCAGACAAATCAGCCATGGATAGACACACAGAGATAAACTCAATGTACATACCATTTAAAAGATACAATCAAGAGCCCAGAAAGGAAACAAACAGCCTACAACACTTCCCTTTCAGCAGCCTGAAAGGAGAGAAACAGGCTCAGACTCAACCCTGGCAACACTTAGTTGCTGTGGATATGTAGAACACCCCCCCCCCAGTTGAGGACTTATCACCTTTGGCTTTGAAAGTGGTAACACTGATGCGCAACTTAGGGGTGCTCCTAGACTCTCGGCTCCTGCCCAAGAAGCAGTTGGCAGCCATGGCTAGAAGGACCTTTACACAGATCCATCTTGTCTGCCAACTGTGCCTGTGCCTACACCAGGAGGCCCTACTCACTGTCACTCATGCTTTGGTCACCTCAACATACTCTACATGGTGCTGCTCTTGAAGATCATTGGAAAGTTGCAGCTGGTCCAGCATGCAGCAAGGCGGATGCCTCAGTTCACCTATGTAATACCTCTACTCAAGGAACTGCACTAGCTTCCATTAGACTTCCAGATGCAATTAAAGGTGCTGGTTATCACCTATAAAGCCCTTCATGGTTATTTGTGGACTGCCCGTCTCCCATTACAAGGTCTGGCAGGGTGGTATGCTCCTGACCTCCTCGATTAAACAGTGCCAACGAATGCGACCCAGGAAGCATGCCTTCTATGTCATGGCACCTGCCCTTGGAAAAGCATATCCTTGGGATTTGGATGACCTTAATCTTGCCAGCCTTGTGTAAGGCACTAAAGACCAGGCTCTTCCTCCAAGCACCAGTTGTCGGCATTGGGTGGCCCCACTGTGGTGTGATGACTGTTTTGCCAGATTTTGCTGTGTGTGCAAAACTTGATTCTAATTGTTTTTAATGATCGTGTTTATTTTACTGATTGTTAGCCATTCTGAGTCATGTATTGATTGTGTAGCCATATAAATCTATATGATAAACAAACAAACAATCAAACAAACATGATCCTGGAGGGCTTTGAGGTCTGCAAAATGGGCCTGGGTGCCTCGTAGCCCATAGGTTTGCTTCTTTTTAAGATTATAGATAAGGACCAAAATACATGAAACGCAAGAGATTCCTAACTGGATTACTTGGTATTTATTTATTTATCAAATTTTGCCACCGCCCATCTCCCCCACAAGAGGGACTCTGGGCGGTTTACAATAAAGCTAAAAAATTAAAATACAATAAAATATATTTATATTTCAAGCTGATATTTTAAAGGAGCAACAATATTTGGTGGCTATACAAATGTACATGTATATATGAAGGTAAAAAGACAGATATAGCAACTTTATGGGAAAGCACATTTGTTTGCAATTATTAGCAAAATGGCAGAGGTAAAAGAGTTAACACTTCTTTTTTAGATGTCCACACTTTAATCTAGCTATTCAAATGAAACTGGTATGTTTGGCAAAATAAGCAAAGTTAAATCAAATTATTTCTTAATATTTGAGTTGAGGGATGGGCAAGAAAGACACCAGACCTAGCCGAGGTGTTTCTTCTTTAAGATTAGGAAAGTAAGACTATATTAGGGAAATAAAGTAAAATAAACTATAGCCAGATTTTAAGCCGTTACAGCCTCCATTTTATATACTTACAGTACTACTAGTGAATCTGTTGATGTACGCTGTGATAACTCCACATTTGCTACCAGTAAAAAGTTGACAACTGTCTGGCACCCAGGCACAACTTGTTACCTTAGATACAAAAAAAAAGGTGAGACATTTAAACAGTATATATGCTTTATCTGTTGTTCATCTCAAAGAGTGCCAAACAGGATTATATTAAAAACAGATACATTTAAAGAGAAACACTTTGTGTTTCTTAGTTCTTCAGCTGTTTTGCTCTTGTACTCATTCCATTCCTCCACTAAAAAAAAAAGCTACAGCCACACTTTCAATAATTAATTAGCTTGCAAATCCACAAGCACTGACTCACATATTCAGCAGAACTTTCTCCTACTTTGAAAGTACTGCAGTTACTCTGCATCATATAGCAAACTACACGAGAAACTTACAAGGGTGCTAGAAACAGCTTTCCATGTAACAGGGAAAACTGCAGCTCAAAAATCAAAAGCTATAATGCATGTAGCTTGGGTGTACAGTGTATGTAACTGGGCTCTAGAATCAAGTATCTTTACCAATTCAAACACTCCCATTAATTCAGACTGAATCATTTCCTGATGATTACTGAAGTGAGCAGTGATTCCCTAAGTCAGGGGTGGGGAACCTTTTTTCTGCCAAGGGCCATTTGGATATTTATAACCGGGGACCGGGGGGGGCGGGGTTTCTGGGACTTCCACGGACCAGGGGCCGGAGTTTGCGGGCGGGAGCCAATCACAAGCACTGGGGGGGCGGGGTTTGCGAGCGGGAGCCAATTGCGTGGAAGGGGTGGGGTTTGCGGGCGGGAGCCCCGCGGGCCTTAGGCGGGAGCCCTGCGAGCCTTACATGGCCTGCAGGCCTGACGTTGCCCACCCCTGCCCTAAGTCTAGATACTGGTGGTATAATAGCCACAAATAGCAACTTCATCTCTATAGATATGATCAAAAGCAAACACAGATTTAAGAAAGCCAGGGAGTAGCATGAATGTAAGAGCAGTTTATTGTGGTATGTATTTGCCTGGCCCAGAGGCCATATGATCAGGCACACACCTACACAGGCGATGTAGGTGACAGGAATAGCAAAAACACTTATGAATCGTGGGGTCCATGAGAAGCCGGAAAAACAGCAGCTGGCTCTTTGTTTGCAGCCAGGAACACTCAACCTTTAATATATTTGATTAAGCAAGCTCAAAATCACAAAAGCTCACATCCTAATGAAGACTAATTATAACTCTATGGATTGCCTTCTGTTTTCTTTTTATGTTGTACCATAATAACACATGCATAGACTTAATAAAGTAGTTTTCCATTATTAAGAAGAAATTAAATTATGGGTTATGACAACAGAAGTGTTTATGAGGGAGTTTGTAGCAAAGTCATAAGGTTCATTCTCAGTCTGATAAACCATGGCTTATTAGACTAGGATCAGTACATCTAAAGCAGACTTTATTTGTTAAGATGCCATTGGATTGTGTTGTTTCTCTTTTTTTCCTAAATGCTACATTACATAAATTAAGTTACTTGAACAGAAGAGAATTAACAAGTTTTACCTGGTGAAACTGTGAGCTCTGTATAAAGTTTACCGGAGGTTCACTTTGCTTGCTTTTTAATCTTAAGATATTGTCTGCATATCCCCAACTCAGAATGGCCGACCACTGGATATCTGTACTATGCATGCTTCGAACACCTGCAACAGCAGTGAAATTCAGTTGACGTTTCAAGGTATTCTAGCACATTTTTTTAAAAAAAGCAAATATTGTAATCTATTTACTTTTAAAATCACTCTTATTCTAACAACTGGGTGCCTTCAGTTTTGCAAACCCATTAAAGCCATAAATAATGGGGCCTTCATAAGAAGATAGGCTTTCCATATTCTCTATGTTAAATCTCAAACAATGAACTTGTCATAACAAGAAAAAGGGTTGGAGTCCTTAGGGTTTCTCATATGTTCTTTGTTGCAGTCATGAATCCGTATTAAATAGTATTCCTGTAACTGATTTCTACAGGATCCAAGATGTCTCAGCCAGAGATATCCCTGACTATATGGGAAGCTAGCTAAGCCTGGTTACATCTGCTGAACCACTTAATTGTGGATGTTTCTGCAGATGTCATCAGAATTGTGCCTTCCACCCAACTCAGGATCTCTATAGCAATTACGCCATTCAGTAATATGCAATTCGGGCCTCGATATCTTATTTGTCATCTTTGGACAACTGAACCAATGGATAAAGAGGATAATTTGGTCTTTTTCAAACTCTGGTTTCCCAATGTTTCTGCTAGAACTACTGTATGTACTAGAATCCTTACCTTGCTCTTTGCTATAGATCATCAGGAGGCAGAATTTTCGGGACAAACCACAAATTGCTCTAGTTGGTAAAGCCTGCAAGGAGCCAAATCTTTCTCCATGTGGCTGGCTAAAGCAGACAACCGGATCGGGGGCACTTGGGGAACCTACATATTCCCCCCATTTTAAGCCTCTGATCCAAGGTAAAGGACTCTAAAACAAACAAATGAACAAACAAACAAGAAACAGCTGTCAGTGATACCATTTTAAAACAGTATTTTAAACACCAGGTTTAATGTGATTTTATTTCTAATGAAATTAATGCTAGATAACGTATTTACCCATCAGAGATCATATTTCTCCCAAACGCTTCCTTGTGAACTGGAGGGTGGTCATTAGGGCTGCGTAGAGCTTCTCATTAGAAAGCAAAAAAGTGCTCCAGAGCTTGTGAGGGGGCTAACATAGCACCTGTCCCTAACTCCTTGCCAAACATGTTTTTTCCTGGGATAGGGCCCAACTGCCAAGGGCAGCCAGGTGATCCCAGAGAAAAGGGTTGCAGACATCTGCAACAACCATGTCCCCATCCATTCCAAAGTACCTTTTTACCTTTGATTCTGAAGAGCTGCACAGCCCTAGTGGTCATCTCAAATTGGCTGGTTTGCATAAAAGCAGCCACTGAAGACAACAGAAGTGCAGATTAACTATACCATCACTGTTACAAATGATATAAGCCTTTGGAAATAAGCTGCTACCTGGGAGGAGCTGTTTGTCTGGTGCATTTAACTCGTGTCTTTTAATAATGCTTAGAGTATCTCTCTTTTATTTCCTTTTCTGTCCAATTGCCTTTTCCCCTCATCTCCCTCCAGTTTTATTCCCCCCCCCTTCTCCTTTCTGCTCTTTCCAAGTCAGTTACCTCTTTCTCTTACTCTAACCCCATCCTTCCTTTCTTCCTGTTTCTGCTGGAAGGAGGGAGAAGTGTGTGCTTGTGTCTGAGAGTAACTGGTGTGAATGTGACTGAGAATGGCTGGCATAGGCAATTGGGGATCAACTGATTACCTGTAAATAATTTTAATTAATCAAATTGATTTAACTTAATTTATCCAATTAATATACTGTTTTTTTCTTGATCCTTTTTGGCAGGTATTTATGTCATTTGTTGGGCAGCGGGCAGGGAATCTCCTTGACTGGTCTCAGCTGGAGTTGGCAACTCTCGCTAGTCGAGGTGAGGAAGCCGGGCACAGAACAAGGTATTTGTATGTGTTGTGTTATTTTCTGTTATATGTACATAAAGTTAACCTCAATGGCAGCTATCCTAAAACTAACATCAAAAGGCAATATATGAAGTATAAAATTGTATAAGGCAGAGAGCTACAGTTCAGAATTCACAGTGCCAGTCTATTAAATCATTATTTAGTGATCCGGGAAAGGTCAGTCATGATGCATATCCAAGTCTGAAGAAGCCCTTAGAACAGTTACCCAAATCAGAGTCCTGAGAAACTACAGATTCAGAAACCAAGGACGGGTCCCTGAAAACAGATGGGAAGGGAAAGGAAGGAGCATACAAACCCTGTAGAGTGTTCTCTGGTCAGTAAACCATGATTTATCAGACTGGGATTGTTAAGTCTAACCCAGGTCTAGAGGTTTAGTAAAGGTGGGTCACAATGCTATCTTCATTTTCTGAGTTAAGGAAATGTAGTTGGTCTAACCCTGGATTTTCATTAAGCATTTCTCTGAAGAAATTGAGTGACAATATTTGAAGAGACAATATTACTTTTAAAGCATTATTTTAAAAACTTTTTTTTTAAAAAAATAGCATTTCTTGACTTCTCTGTTGGCAGACACGGATAATTGTTCTTATAGAAATATATATATACAAGCATAAAATGATCAAGTAATCTAAAGCATGAAGAGTTACTTGATGCTCTGCAATCCAGAAAAAAAAAAGCATTATTGAAGGAAAAGGTGTTTAGGGTAACACATGATGATCATTAAGACACAGCCTTGACACACATTTTGACAAAAGCTTTAAAAAGAAGAGAGATTTCTTTACAGATATTCTTCACCCAAGGTCCTCCCATTAAAAAGGCAGTAAGGGATAAAACCCCTTCATGGATCACTGCCTTGTCGTGGCGAAGGGGCTTGCGTAACTCAATGAAGTCAGGTCAAGAAGAACAGGTCATGATGGAGAGTTCTGACAAAACGTGGTCCACTGGAGGAGGGAATGGCAAACCACTCCAGTATCCTTGCCAAGAAAACCCATGGACAGTATCAAAAGGCTAAAAGATATGACGCCGGAAGATGAGCCCCTCAGGTCGGAAGGTGTCCAAAATGCTACTGGGGAAGAGCGGAGGGCAATTCCGAGTAGCTCCAGAAAGTGTGAAACGGCTGGGCCAAAGCCGAAAGGACGCTCAGTTGTGGATGTGTCTGGAAGTGGAAGGAAAGTCCGATGCTGTAAAGAACAATATTGCATAGGAACCTGGAATGTAAGAACTATGAATCAAGGTAAGCTGGATGTGGTCAAACATGAGATGACAAGATTGAACATCGACATATTGGGAATCAGCGAACTAAAATGGACAGGAATGGGCGAATTTAATTCAGGAGACCATTATATATACTACTGTGGGCAATAATCCCTTAGAAGAAATGGAGTAGCTCTCATAGTCAATAAAAGAGTGGGAAAGGCAGTACTGGGGTACAACCTCAAAAACGACAGAATGCTTTCAGTTCGAATCCAAGGCAAACCATTCAACATCACAGTGATCCAAGTCTATGCCCCAACCACTGATGCCAAAGAAGCTGAAGTTGACCGGTTCTATGAAGACCTACAGCACCTTCTAGAACTAACACCAAAAAAAGATGTCCTTTTCATCATAGGGGACTGGAATGCTAAGGTAGGAAGTCAAAAAATAACCGGAATAACAGGCAAGTTTGGCCTCGGAGTACAAAATGAAGCAGGGCAAAGGCTAATAGAGTTTTGTCAAGAGAACACGCTGGTCATAGCAAACACTCTTTTCCAACAACACAAGAGACGACTCTACACATGGACATCACCAGATGGTCAATACCGAAATCAGATTGATTATATACTTTGCAGCCAAAGATGGAGAAGCTCTATACAATCAGCAAAAACAAGACCTGGAGCTGACTGTGGCTCAGATCATGAGCTTCTTATTGCAAAATTTAGGCTTAAATTGAAGAACGTAGAGAAAACCACTAGACCAATCAGGTATGACCTAAATCATATCCCTTATGAATATACAGTGGAGGTGAGGAATAGATTTAAAGGATTAGATCTGGTAGACAGAGTGCCTGAAGAACTATGGATGGAGGTTCGTAACATTGTACAGGAGGCAGCAACTAAAACCATCCCAAAGAAAAAGAAATGCAAGAAAGCAAAGTGGCTGACTGATGAGGCTTTACAAATAGCTGAGGAAAGAAGGGAAGCAAAAGGCAAGGGAGAAAGGGAAAGATATAAACAACTGAATGCAGAATTCCAGAGAATAGCAAGGAGAGATAAGAAGGCCTTCTTAAATGAACAATGCAAAGAAATTGAGGAAAACAATAGAATGGGGAAGACTAGAGATCTCTTCAAGAAAATCGGAGATATCAAGGGAACGTTTTGTGCAAAGATGGGCATGATAAAGGACAAAAAAGGCAGGGACCTAACAGAAGCAGAAGAGATTAAGAAGAGGTGGCAAGAATACACAGAAGAACTATACAAGAAAGATCTTAATATCCCTGATAAATACGATGGTGTGGTCACTGACCTTGAGCCGGACATCCTAGAAAGTGAAGTCAAGTGGGCCTTAGGAAGCATTACTAACAACAAAGCTAGCGGAGAAGACAGTATCCCAGCTGAGCTATTTAAAATCCTAAAAGATGATGCTGTTAAAGTGCTGCACTCAATATGCCAACAAATTTGGAAAACTCAACAGTGGCCACAGGATTGGAAAAGGTCAGTTTACGTTCCAATTCCAAAGAAAGGCAATGCCAAAGAATGTTCAAACTACCGTACAATTGCGCTCATTTCACATGCCAGCAAGGTTATGCTCAAAATCCTACAAGCTAGGCTTCAGCAGCATGTGAACCGAGAACTACCAGAAGTGCAAGCTGGGTTTCGAAGAGGCAGAGGAACTAGAGATCAGATTGCCAACATTCGCTGGATCATGGAAAAAGCAAGAGAGTTCCAGAAAAACATCTACTTCTGCTTCATTGACTACGCTAAAGCCTTTGATTGTGTGGATCACAACAAACTGTGGCAAAGTCTTAAAGAGATGGGAGTACCAGACCACCTTACCTGTCTCCTGAGAAACCTGTATGTGGGTCAAGAAGCAACAGTTAGAACCGGACATGGAACAACCGACTGGTTCAAAATTGGGAAAGGAGTACGACAAGGCTGTATATTATCACCCTGCTTATTTAACTTATATGCAGAGTACATCATGAGAAATGCCGGGCTGGATGAATCACAAGCCGGAGTTAAGATTGCCGGGAAAAATATCAACAACCTCAGATATGCAGACGATACCACCCTAATGGCAGAAAGTGAAGAGGAACTAAAGAGCCTCTTGATGAGGGTGAAAGAGGAGAGTGCAAAAGCTGGCTTGAAACTCAACATTAAAAAAACCCAGATCATGGCATCTGGTCCCATCACTTCCTGGCAAATAGAAGGGGAAGAAATGGAAGCAGTGACAGATTTTATTTTCTTGGGCTCCAAGATCACCGCAGACGGTGACTGCAGCCATGAAATTAAAAGACGCTTGCTCCTTGGAAGGAAAGCTATGGCAAACCTAGACAGCATATTAAAAAGCAGAGACATCACCTTGCCGACAAAGGTCCGTATAGTTAAAGCTATGGTTTTTCCAGTAGCAATGTATGGCTGTGAGAGTTGGACCATAAGGAAGGCTGAGCGCCGAAGAATTGATGCTTTCGAGCTGTGGTGCTGGAGAAGACTCTTGAGAGTCCCTTGGACTGCAAGGAGGTCAAACCAGTCAATCCTAAAGGAAATCAACCCTGACTGCTCATTGGAAGGACAGATGCTGAAGCTGAAGCTCAAATACTTTGGCCACCTAATGAGAAGAGAGGACTCACTGGAAAAGACCCTGATGCTGGGAAAGACTGAGGGCAAAAGGAGAAGGGGACGGCAGAGGATGAGATGGTTAGATAGCATCACCGATGTAATGAACATGAATTTGAGTAAACTCCGAGAGACAGTGGAGGACAGGAAGGCCTGGCGTGCTATGGTCCATGAGGTCACGAAGAGTCGGATACGACTGAACGACTGAACAACAACAAAGGGATAAAAGGATTAGACAGACAGACAGACAGTGTGTATGTGTATACGTGTGTGTATACAATGCAATGCAATACTATGCAGGAAGAAGTTCTGTTATATAATAAACAGAGTAGCATTATGAAACATACTGGATAGACAATCTCTTTAGTATGCTCCCTTGTTTCTCTGAACGCAAACTGCACTAACAATCCCATGGCAGCAGGGAGTTCTCCTTCCACGATAAGTTTCGATCCAGGTCTGCTGACGTGTGCACTGTGGAACAGCTGGCGAGGGGTCTGCCCATATGTTTTTATCATGGTCTCTAGAGCTCTTCTTTGGACTGGATCTTCAACAGCTGACACATCCATTCCAAAATATGTCTAAAATATAAATCAGAAACAAATTACATCTATATACGTGTATGTGTGTGTGTGTATGTGCGGATAAAGGGATGAGAGAGAGGAATTAGTTCTTAGTGCATGGATATGCTCCTGACTTTATTAGATTTATCTTTCATCTTTATTTTTTATAACTCAAGGTGGTGTACATAATGCTTCCTCCTCCTATTTTCCCCACAACAAGCACCCTTTGAAGTGGGTTGGGCTGAGAGAGAATGACTGGCCTAAAGTCACTCAGTTGGTTTCTCTGCCTAAGGGAGGACTAGAATGCACAGTCTCCCTGTTTCTAGTCCAACACCTTAACCACTACGTCAAACTGGTATACATAAAACTTTTTAAATAAAAAAATTAAGTAGCTAAGCAAGCGTACTATGAAGCTGAGACAAAACAGTAGTACCAATGCTCCAAGCTAGCAAAAGCTCTTCTTACTTCCTCTTGGCTCAGTTATCATCAAAATAAAAGATCCAGAAAGCAGAAGAAAAAAACGATGAGTTCCACACTTGTAAAGCGCTAACAGAAGAGACACCCATATTTCCCAGTTTCTGAACCTCTGCAAATATACCTTTGATCCTTCTATGATTTAGCCACTCTAAAATATGTTTATTTTTTATCACCACAGAAGCAATCTACATCTTAGTGTGAGCATCTCAGTGCAGGCCTGATTTTAGAACTGATACTGCTCTGGAAGCCTTAGGGCAGTGTTTCTCAACCTTGGCAACTTTAAGATGTGTAGACTTCTGGGACCTGAAGTCCACAAATCTTAAAGTTGCCAAAGTTAAGAAACACTGCCTTAGAGGATGAAGTTCATTAGGAACTGGACCAAGAGAGAGTGTTTCTGTTGATCCTGCTTGACTTCTTCACAACCTTCAATTACTACCTGTTCCTGTTAGATTCTGAAACAGGAACTGATGCAATAGTTCCAATTCTATCTGACTAACAGATCCTAGAAAGTGATGCTAGAAGATTTCTGTTTGGTTATTTAGGGCCAAGAAACAGCTGAAGAGATCATTCAGAAACTGAGCTTCATCAACATACTGTATGGATGATACCCCGTTTTCTTTTCTTTTGATACAAAGAAAGCAGTAAAAGTTTTGAACTAACAGCTGGAAATAGTAATGGATTGGTTGCAGTCTAATAAAATTCCTTAACCCATAGAAGACAGGGATGCTGTTCTTTAGTAGGGATTCCCGACTAAGAATGGGAATATGTTACATTTTAGATGAGCCTGGATCCCTCATAAATACTGGGTCTGATACTGTCCCTGAATGAAAGATAAATGCATTATGAAAAATAGGATACTTACAGCAGGATGAAAGACATTGATAGCTTGAACTGAGGCCTTGCCTTTTTGTTTATACCCAAATACTAAATCAATCCAATGGCAGATGGTTTGGGAAACATGGTCAGACTCTAAAGCTTGACGGTGGATCAGGATAAATAATCTTGGATCATTTCGAGCCCATGGTGGGAGGTTCACATGGTTTACTCTTTCACCATTCTGACGTACCCCAAAATCAAAACCTATAAATAGGAATAATTTATATTAGTCAGCTTAGATCTAAGTAGCTAATGTAAGAATTGATTTTCATGTGTTTTCACCATCCTTCCTAAAAACCAACTCAGAGCAGTAGTCACAAAATTCTCTTCTCCAACATTTTACATTAACAATTGGTTAAATCAATTGCACAGTTTGCATATAACTTTAAACATTAGTTTAAAATAATGAATATGAATCTTGGACTTGTGCGCTTCTCCTGTTTCTCTCCTCCTCCAGGAAAGCTGCTTTTTTCATCAATCTGCAGTTTATTATGAGTGAACCAAACATTTTGAATGTATTACAGACCCATTTCTTAATTTTTTAACCTACGTATTTCAATGATACTAATGGTGCTGGTTGAGTTCTACCTATGACAAGATAGTAAATTCTGACACAACAGTTGAAGGTCCATGGTCCAATTTATTTTATTATTTTTTAGATTTCTAGAACACTGCAATCATATGACTCCCAGCAGTGTATAGAAAAACAGTTAAAAACATACTCAATCATGGAATAGCAACAACAACGATTACAAATAATAATAATAATATGATTACAAAAATTAAAACCAACAATCTAATTGGAGCAATATGAATACTGGCATTTCACCAGAGGAGTTCAGTATTTACTTGCTTCCAGAAGGCCAGCAACACTGGAGCTATTTTTATTCAGGGGGGCATAATATGGGGGCCATTTTAGAGAAGCCCCTCCTCCTGGCCTTAGCCTCCCTGATTTCATGATAGTGGGGAACTATGAGTGAATGTTCCACTTCAGGTAGGACAGCAGTGGGTATACTAGTTGGAGCTGGGCAAAGGCCCTTTTGGCCACAACCTATACTTTTCCTTTCAGCAGTAGTTCTGAGTCCAGAAGTACCCTTGAGTCATGGATCTGCTTCCTTGGGGGTAGTGCCACTCCTTGAGAGATAAGACCAGAGGTAGCAGAGAACCTTGTGAATGAACAATGGCTTCATCTTGCTTAGATTCAACTTCAGCTTGTTTCTTCCCAACCATACCAAATAGCCTCCAGGCTCTGGAACAAGATGTTGACTGCACTGTGGGGGTGGCAATATACAAGTTACTGCTCCCTAAACTGATGAATGACCTGTTCCAGTGGCTTCAAGTACAGATTAAAAAGTAGGGTAGATAGAACCAAGCCCTGCAGTACTCTCTATATAGCAGGCCGCTGGGCTAATCTCCTGTTAGCTACAACCACTGATTAGAAACACCTACTGAGGAAGGGATGGGACACTGCGCCACAATGCCCCAATCCCTAACCCCACACAGATGGTCCAAAAGGATAACATAGTCAACAAAGGACATAAACCAATGCAACCAGTGTAGTTTCCATCCCATACCCAGGCCTGATTCCTGAATGAAATGTGTCCAGATAATGGCTTTCCAGGAGGTTTTTTTTTCACCAGTCTCACATGAGTCAATTGGAATAAAGTATTAGTTTTATTTATTTTTCTTGCCCATTACATCTGCAATCTACAAAAAAAACACACACACACACCAAACCTATGGTACCTGTCAGGCCAAAAGTTCAAACCATTCCCAGCCCTACTCCCCAACATTGTTGCTATTTTTAGGAAAGTATACTTTTGCTTATAAATGGGGTGATTGAATGCTGGTTAGATTATCAAAAAATATGGCAATGTCTTTTTAAAGCATACCTTCCCTGTTAACTAAAAACTCAGGAAGATAAAAAAATTCTGGGATGAGTTCCTTTACATCAGTCATGGATTCATATGATGAAAGGCGCCAGGTTGTGTTAGTAGAATGGAAGGTTCTGTCTGGAATATCAAAGCTCTGATCTGAAAATGAAACCATATTAAATTAGTCACCCTGTAGAAATAAATATATCACCCTAAGTATTTGGTTACAGAATGAATGCATTTTAATTCTCCATACTTTATTTTTTTTATTTTTTATTAGATTTATCACCGCCCAACTCCCACAAGGGGACTCTGGGCGGTTTACAATAAAACAAAACTAAGCAATACAATATAAAATCACACAATAAATACAATACAATACAATACATACTAAATAAATATAATGAAAACCAAATGGCTCAAGTTCTTCTACTACTGCAAGGTAAATAAAGTTGTATTAAGAAACTAGCCATCCCCAGGAGTGGCTACTCTTATTCTCGCCTCAAGCATGATGGCAGAACCAGGTTTTTAAGTGTCTGCGGAAATCCAGGAGTGAGGGGACCCGTCTCACCTCTGGGGGAAGGATGTTCCAGAGGGCAGGGGCTACTCTAAGGATTGTAAAAGTTTTGAAGTAAATGTTTGTTGGTTCTGTGTTATATTTCACCACCATTATATTTCACCATCACTGGATCCATTTTATTTATTGCACTTTTCTATAGAATATTATGCATAATGCAACTCCCATCCAATCACTGTCAAAGTCTCAGTGTAAAGATTTCTAACTCTATCTAAATACATGAAGGATGGTACATTAACCAAACAAAATAGCAACCTATCCAAATACTGCCGATTCAAAAGTAAGAAATTAAAATTATTTACACCATGAAGACCTAGAAAAAATGTACCTTGATAAGCTAAAAACATCTTTGTGAAAGGAGGCATTCTAACCAGAAAGTGAAGAACTGTTCCACTATTTGAGTAATGAGATCCATAATGATAAGGCTGTACGGGAGGCATTGGATCATCTTCTCTAGCTCCTTTACGGTATTCTTCTTCTAGGTACTGCAGCAGAAAGAACATAAGAAAAAATCATGCATTTCTGTCTAATAAAGCAATACTATATTGGTGCTGTTATTTAAATTAGCAATGTAGTAAACTGATTACTTAATGTTAACTTTGGACTGATAATTTAAAAATAAAATTATCAATCAACATGATAAAAATGGAAGTTAAAGATAATTAAAAAAACCAGAAACTGCCATAGTACTGTATAAAACAGATGGAAACTTCAGATATAAAAATTGGATGCCTCTGCAAGGCCTCTTAAAACTGTCTTCATTAGGACTAAAAAGACAACAAACAGTGCCAGTGAAAACATCTTGCAAAGAGCATTCCATACAAGACAGTCACAACAAGGAAGTCTGAACAAGACATTCGCAATCAGGTAGTTTTGGCACAAGGAGATGGCTCATTAATAACTAGATCCTGTGCCAAGATAAAAGGGTAGGACCTAGCACCTTAATCATGCTTGAAGGTAGACGAGGTCTCGAGAAGATACATCCCCCATTCCCGATCGCAATTAATTGTGTAAAAAAGCCATCTGGTTTTGTATTAAAGCCACCCTGCATACAATGTATTACCCTAGCTAAAAGATTTGCACATATTTGTTTATTTAATTAATTTTTATCCTGCCTTTATTATTTTTATAAATAACTCAAGGCGGCGAACATACCAAATATTCCTTCCTCCTCCTATTTTCCCCACAACAACAACCCTGTGAGGTGAGTTGGGCTGAGAGAGAGTGACTAGCCCAAGGTCATCCAGCCCGCTTTCATGCCGAAGGTGGGACTAGAACTCTCAGTCTCCTGGTTTGCTATTGGCTCCTTCCTAGGGCTGAGAGAGAGAGACTGGCCCAAAGTCACCCAGCCGGCTTTCATGCCTCAGGCGGGACTAGAACTCACAGACTCCTGGTTTCTAGCCCAGCACCTTAACCACTAGACCAAACTGGCTCTATATATTTTATATAAATATAAATATAAATACAATATATATATTTAATATATATATTTATATAAAATATAAGTTTATATAAAATATAAATATATTTTATATAAATATAAATACTGTACATATATTTAGCTTTTTGGCTAATGCCTAGCAAAACTGCATACAGCTTCATGTCACAGAGGCCATGTGACCAGCACATGATAGTGCTGGTCTTAAAAGTACCCATGAGCAGTGAATATGATTCTTTACAGGAAGTCCTCAGTTAATGACCACTCATTCAGCGACTGTTTGAAGTTATGATGGCGCTGAACGAGTGGTACTTATGACTCGTCCTCAAAGTTCTGGCCATCCCAGCATCCCCACAGTCATGTGATCACCATTTGTGACCTTCCCTGCTGGCTTCCCACAAAGCTGGCAGGGAAGGTCACAAGTCACTCCCACTCCTGCTGCTTTTTCTCCGGAGGAGCCTGGCTACAAAGTACGAGATCCTGGGGATCTCGTACTCTGTAGTGTGTGGCACCACGGCAGCCACCTGCACACCCTCCCATCCCCAGCAGCAGCCACCCCTGACCCAGCTGTGCTTGTGCTGGGCTGTGGCAGCCACTTGTGCGCCCTCCCGTCCCCGGCAGCAGCCACCCCTGGCCTGGCTGCGCTCGCACGGCACCACAGCAGCCACTCCCAGCCTGGCTGCGCTCACACCGGGCTGCAGCAGCCGCTTGCACACCCTCTGGCCCTCCAGAGCACCCACCCCATGCCTGGCCGTGCTCACACTGCATTGCAGCAGCCACTTACCCACCCGCCAGCCTGCTTATGAGCTGCCTGGGACTCACAACTTCCTGCCGGCTTCCCCATTGACTTTGCTTGTTGGAAGCCAGCAGGAAGTTGTGAGGAGGTCCTCACTTATTGACCCACAATCCTCGCTTAATGACAGCAACAGGGACTGCTGGGATTGCTGTTGCTAAGCGATGCAGTCATGTGACATCGTGCTTTACAACTGCATCGCTTAGTGACAGAAATTCTGGTCCCAATTACCGCTGTTAATTGAGGACTACCTGTATAAAATAAAAATTGTGGGTCAATCCAGAAGCTTGAAACGGCTTTCATAAACTGTACTAAGGTCCCATTAGTGCCTGACTGGGCAGGCTTAGATGGTTTCCGCATGGAATTGTTCTTGGGATGAGGCATAAATCAGCTCTATCCTCTACTGCCCTCGGAGCTGTGAAAAGTTATCACTGTACTGGAGTTGTCACCTATAATCAACCAGACTGAAGCCACTAGAAAAGCATTTCCATTAAGATGCTTTCATTCAATCACTTTTTAAAATATAATTCCTTAATTATTAACATTTAAAATCTTCTGAATTGTTACTGGTGAAGGACAAACCACACATTACAAATAACTGCATATCATAAAGTTAATCTTTTTAAAAGTGGCATCAACATTTCAGGTGGTGGAAGGAGGATTTTTTGCTCTTACTTAAATAGGTCCTAGGTTGTTTTTCCTCTCAAATATTTCTAGGTCCATCATACCTACTAGCTTTCTATTATGATCTCTCAGCAATTATAGTAGACTCTTTTCAAAGATGATATACCATGTAATCCTATATATGTATATATGTGTGTGCGTGTGTCTATAAAGGTATATACTGTATGTATGTATGTGTGTGTGTGTGTGTGTGTATGTGTTTGTGTGTGTGTATTTTTTTTCAAGCTTAAGTTCCATTATTTACAGTGGGTCTTACTCCTAGATAAATGTGCATTATCTAGTAAGTAAGGTTTATTAAGCAAGTAAGCCATCAGGAAACATGATAATGGCTAAAGGCTCTAACACTATAGACAAGAATCTTATTTGCTGAAATAGATACAGGTATGTGTAAAAATCCTGTACATAGGGGCATGTAATGTAACATCTTGTCTCTCTGCTCTGAGAGCTTAAGGGAAGGTGGACTGTATATACCAAGGGTCGGAAATGGCGGCTCGCGAGCCAAATGCGGCTCTTTGGCCCCTTGAGTGTGCCTCTTCCGCAGGCAGGCGTGGCGGGCGTGGCGCGGCAGCGAGTGTGGCGGGGCAGGCGCGGCAGCGGGCATGGTGTGCGTTGCTGTGGGCATACCCCTGGCAACCTGGCAGCCGTCTCCGGCAGCCATCTTGACGACGGGCAGGGCTTTCCAAACTGTGTGTCGCGTGACAAGCCGGAAGCGCTGAAGGGAGTGGAAATTCTCCGCGCCAATCAGCTGTGCGTCGGGAAGCCCGGCAGCCTGCACGCGCGATTTTTGCCTCCCTGCCGGAACCGAGGGCATTTTCGGGGTCCCCGGAGCCTGCCCTTTCGAAGGGGCAGCGGCAGCAGCAGCTGCAGTGCTGCCCCTTCGAAAGGGCAGGCTCCGGGGACCCCGAAAATGCCCTCAGTTTAGGCAGGGAGGCTGCGCCAAGCTGCCTCAGCTGTTCTGCGGGGAGAATTTCCACCCCAGGGCAGCTGCAGTGCTGCCCCTTCGAAAGGGCAGGCTCCGGGGACCCCGAAAATGCCCTCGGTTCCGGCAGGGAGGCAGAAACCTCCCCTCTCCACATGCACACGCTGCCCTGGGGTGGCAATTCTCCCCGCAGAACAGCTGAGGCAGCTTGCGCGCAGCCTCCCTGCCTAAACTGAGGGCATTTTCGGGGTCCCCGGAGCCTGCCCTTTCGAAGGGGCAGCACTGCAGCTGCTGCTGCCGCTGCCCCTTCGAAAGGGCAGGCTCCGGGGACCCCGGAAATGCCCTCGGTTCCGGCAGGGAGGCAGAAACCTCCCCTCCCCACATGCACACGCTGCCCTGGGGTGGAAATTCTCCCCGCAGAACAGCTGAGGCAGCTTGGCGCAGCCTCCCTGCCTAAACTGAGGGCATTTTCGGGGTCCCCGGAGCCTGCCCTTTCGAAGGGGCAGCCGTTGCCGCCGCAGCAACAACCTGGAAGCGCCGCCGCCGAAGCAGTCGAGCCTCTCTTTCCCTTCTTCTTCCAAACCTCCCCCGCCCCCTTCCACGCGATTGGCTCCCGCCCGCAAACCCCGCCCCCTTCCACGCGATTGGCTCCCGCCCGCAAACCCCGCCCCCTTCCACGTGATTGGCCCGCGCCCGCAAACCCCGCCCCCTGGCTCTCGAGCACTTCAAAATGTGCACGAGCATGTCAAAATGGCTCCCGGCAAAAAAAGTTTGCCGACCCCTGGTATATACCATACTGATAGATTCTATCTCTCTCTTCCAGCAACTCCTGAGCATCAGGACCTGGATACTTTCTAAAGCTAATGTACTGTATACAGTCATCTAAAGTGCAAGGGTCCATGAGTTCAATTCCCAGTAGAGGGTTTGAACCACATAGAACAGTGTTTCTCAACCTTGGCAACTTTAAGAAATGTGGACTTCAAATCCCAGAATTCCCCAGCCAGTCAGGAATGAATGCACATGTTAGCAGAACACAAGGCAAACTTCATGGTTTAACACTGCTCTCTCTCTCTTACATACCTGTTTGATTATAAATATGAATGGATGAAATATTTAATTACCTTGTAAGTGTCCACATAACGATCTTCCTTTTCTTTTGATTGTACAGCTATAGGTTTGATCAAATTTCTGAAATTACACAAATATTACAACTTGTCAATTCCAGAACTTAAGGAACACAACAAATGCAATCAAATGGATTTTTTTTTCATTAGCATATGTGAGTTTGACAGCAAGTGGTATATCTAGTACAGAGCTTTCCAAACTGTGTGTCGGGACACGTTTGTGTGTCAGCTGAAGTGTCTGGGTGTGTTGTGGCTGCTGCTGCCTCCGAGCCCTGCCAGGATTCCGTGCAGGTCCTAGTGCCTGCCTTGTGCCTTGCTGCCTGCAAACCTGCTGTTATTCCGTGCAGGTCCTAGTGCCTGCCTTGTGTAAGAGTGTGTCGCGAAATGATGCATGTCTAAAAAGTGTGTCACCAACATGAAAAGTTTGGAAAGCTCTGATCTAGTAAAACATTTTAAAAGGCAAGTCATTATATTTATTACCTATAAACAGATGGATCATTTAAGTCCAATGTTTCACTAGTGTAGTCGGAAAGTATAAAGGGAAATACTGGATACTGCATGAGATCGTTGAAGGAACGGCCAGCATGTTTGTTTAAATGAGTGAGGTATTCAAAATTAGTGATCTGTCCTGTATACCACAGGTGGGTTAATGCAGTAATGTTGCCATACTCCAAGAGATTAGGAAGATTGTTTGTTAAGATATTGTGGTACACGTCATCCCGCACCTAAAAAGAATCAAATAAAGCTTTTACCAAGCCACAAATCATGAGTCATCTGAAACACACATTTTCAATATCCTTGAATAGTCATATATTTATTTCAGAATTGTAGCCAGATTAACACATATATATCTTCATGCCTCATTCAACTCTTGATATGTAGTATCATGAATAGATGCTTGTCCTCCATTTCCAAAATAAGTTGCATACAGGTAGTCCTCGACTTACAACAGCAATTGGGACCGGAATTTCTGCCACTAAGCAATGTGGTTGTAAAGTGCAAATGCATCGCTTAGCGATGGCAATCCTGGCAGTCCCAGTTGCTGTTGTTAACTGAATCCTACGGTTGTTAGGCAAGGCAACTTCCTGCTGACTTCCCACAGCCAAGGCAGTGGGGAAGACGGCAGGAAGTTGCAAGTCCCAGGTGGGTTGCAAGCAGGCTGGCAGGCAGGCAAGTGGCTGCTGCCAGGTGGAGGAGGGTGCAATGGGTTGCACGGGTGTGCACGAGGGTGTGGGGGAGGCATGGCAAGGGTGCGCAAGGGTTCGAGGGGATCATGAGGGTACGGGGGAGGCGCAGTGAGGGGGTGCAGGGGTGCAAGGGGGTCCGTGAGGGTTCGGGTGAGGCTCGGGGAGGCTTGGGGAGGGTGCGCAAAGGTGCGAGGGGTGTGTGGGGAGGGTCAGGTGTGCGAGGGTGTGCGCAGGTGCAAGAGAGGCACGGCAAGGGTTGGGGAGGGTGTCCAGGGGTGAGGCAAGGGTCAGAGAGGGTGTGAGAGGGTGGAAGGGGGTGTGCAAAGGTGTGGGGAGGCATAGCAAGGGTCAGGGAGGTACACAAGGGTGCAAGGGGGTGCATGAGGGTGCAGGGAGGTGCACAAGGGTGCAAGGGAGGCGTGGCGAGGATTGGGGAGGGTGCATGAGGGTGCGATGGAGGGGCGGGGAGGGTTAGGGAGGGCACGAGGGGGTACATAAGGTTGTGGGGAGGAGTGGCAAGGGTGCACAAGGGTGCGCAAGGGTTAGGGAGGGTTCGTGAGGTTGTTGGGGAGGCATGGCAAGGCTCGGGGATGGTGTGTGAGGGTGAGAGGGGGTGCGCAAGGGTGCACGGTGGTGTGCGAGTGGTCGGTGCAGTGTGAGCACAGAGGGGCTGGGGGAGGGTGCACAGGTTGGGGACGCTTACCCCAGTGACTTGCAACCTTTCCTGCTGGCTTCCCCATTGACTTTCTGGGGAAGCTGGCAGTGTAGGGAAGGTTGCAAATGATGATCAGGTGATCGCAGGGCACTGCAACCGGTCCTAAGTGTGAGCCGGTTGCCAAGCACCCAGATTGCAATTATGTGACTGCGGGGGTGCTGGGACGGCCAAAACTCCGAGGACTGGTTGTAAACACCATTCATTCAACACTATTGTAACTTCGAACAGTCACTGAACGAATGGTTGTAGGTCGAGGATTACCTATACATGCACATTTGCCCACAAACTGTTCATGCTATCAAATGAAATATCACCATTACGCCATCTATGGAACTTTTCCACTATAATCTCTTAACATATAGAATCTCTCGCAAGAGAAAAAGCAGGCTTCCTCTATATCTTTGTGAACCTCTTCCTGTCTGATCAATCTTTTGAATTAAACTATTATTATTTCCTTTCTCTCTGTGATCTTTTAAAGTATATGTTAACATTGTGTTAGTACAGTACTTTCAGCTTCCAGAAAAGCTATATATTGAGGTGGGTAACCTTGGGGCTACAATATAGCCCGCTAACCTTCCGGTGGAAGGCCTTCCAATGACATAATGAATTGGTGTGGTGGAGTGTGTGTTTAAGGATGAGAATGGGAACATTAGCCCTCTGGGCTGTTTTTTCAGGGGGTAAGTGGGAATGCAAGCTTCTCACTTTCATTCTCAACATCAATTTTGAAATAAAACAAAGAAACCAAAAATTGTGCCACCATGTTTTCAGTTTTGCAACCAAGCATTTTAAGGTACTGGGGTAGGGGTGGGGTACAATACGCAAGCCATGGGTTGCCCAGCCCTGCCACAGGATTATTTTAATAAATAAATTCATTTGAATAAACACCATTATTCACATTCAGCAAGAAGCTTGAGGGAGCCAAAATAAAGAAATCATCCATTTCATATACAGGAGCAGTAAACTTAATTTGTTTTGTATCATTATGTAATGGAGTTCTGTAATGGGGTAGGGGGTGGGGGTTAGCTTTCCAAATTTTTGGAACTGCATTTAGCAAATGAAAACTAATTTAAATGAAACAGAATGCTAGGTTTGTCAAATTCCTTTTGTCTCCTCATTAAACCTTTTAAAAATTTACCTACCAAGCTTGATAGATAAATTTACCAATTGATTATAGTGACAAAGATACCAGTGTGACTCTTCACACCAGATGAAAATTGAATGAAAGTTCTCAATCACAGATGTTAGCACTGTTAAAATACTGGTGCCCATCCGCTGGCCTCTGCCATACCTACCTACAGAAAAATATGAGTGGGAAAATGGAGACTTTCCATCTCCTGGATTCCAAACCCTTCCAGGATGCCTGGGTGTTGGCAAACAATGGTTCCTTTCCCAGACATACGTACAAACCAGCAAGGCTTGGAATGCTGAGATGGATCTGCTGCTCAGTTTTTCTCTGCCTGGGCTCACTTTGATTTCCTTTGTAAATCTTCATACGTATGAAACAAAGTTACGCAAAGCTCCGTTCAACACTGCTGCATAGTCACCCAACATATTTACCTTTGTGTTGTCAAAAGCCAATAGTAACGTCCTGCCATTCGTTAAAAATATTTCTACAGCATGATCTCTTAATTGCCACCAACGCTTGTGTACTTCTTTGATTTCTTCAAATGTCCAAGAAAATGATGCTGGCTCAGTTTCTCCATGAACACTCTAAAGAAAATGCAGCACGTTAAAGCCTTTTCAAATAATAATACCCAGAATGTACTTCTTTGACATGGCAATATTTTAATGCTTTTGATAATTTGTGTATTCCACAGCAAAAATATTACTGTTATTATTTTATTTTGAGATTTGATGGCAAATGTCAGTATTAATAAATACACTAATTCTTTCTATTCATTGCATTTTAAATAAGTAACAAACATTTCTAACCAACCTAAATATTTTCAGATGCCAGAGAAAGTCTACTTACATAGTTTTTACAAATAATGTTTTAAATTTTCTTTCAGCAAACCACATAAAAACAGATGAATTCCTGAATTCCTAGGATTCTTAAATAATATTACAGATTATTGCTGGGATTATACTCACTAAATGTACATAAATATATTTAAAAGTATGATTTAAAACCAATTCAAAACTTTTACTTACTGAATTTTCAATAATTTCAGAAGCATTGTCTTCCACAAAATACATTCCACATTTGCCTGCAAAGTGAAAAATATTTAAGAGATATTCTTAATTTATACATTAGAAAGTTATCATGGTCTATATTTAACCTGTATATCACTGTTATCAAAGGACTGGCATGAAAATACGTTTAATTTAATTTATTAAATTTAGGCACTGCCCGCCTCCAAACTGACTCTGGGCAGTGTACAATAAAAACAACCAAAATAGAAAATAGAATATAATAAAATGATAAAAGAGAACAAGAACCAATGGAAAGTCCAGCTAACAACCCCCAGCCCCCCAACAAATCCAATCACCTTAACCCAAAGCCTGGGAGAACAGTCAGGTCTTTAAAGCTTTCTGGAATGTGTGGGATCCACACAGATATCAGGGGAACCTCATTCCAGAGGGCAGGACACATGACAGAGAAGGCACTCTTCCTGGGGCCCAATAGATGACACTATTTACTTGAAGGGACCTGGAATGCACCAGCCGAGCAGACACCATGGGAAATAGGCAGTCCTATGCCATGTAGGGCTTTATAGATCATAACCAGCACCTTGAATCACACCCAGAAGGATACTGGTAACCAGTGCAGCTCACAAAGCAGGGACATCACATGGGCATACTGAGGCATGCCCATCACTGCCCACACCACTGCATTTTGGACCAACAGAAGCTTTCAAGTGGTTTTCAAGGGCAACCTCATGTAGAGCACACTGCAATCGTCAAGTCGTCAGGTGACCAGGGCATGAGTGACCAAAGGGCTTCCCAACCCAGGAAATGGTGCAATTGCTGCACCAGATGGAGTTGTGCAAAGGTCTTCTTGGCCCCAGCTGCCACCTGCTTATTGAGCCAGATACAACTGGATATCAGTTATAAGTTGATGTACGTAGTTCTTGAGCGAAAACATATCCCAAAGTAACCTCAATACTCTAAGACAGAATTTCCACACAGCTAGTCTTAGCATGTTGGTTGCTTATGTTCTTTTTTATATTATTGTCTTTTCATTTGTAAGCTGCCCAGAGTTGTTAAGGAGTCAGCCAGCCTTGAAATGTGATAAATTAATAAAAATAAAGTATATTGATAACAAGAAAACCTCTCAACATCTTTAACAATACTTAAATGTCCACCATATTGGATATAGTAGGAACACAAACTACATAGACTGGAATTAAGGAGATTCAAGCTCCCACTTGACCACAGAGCTCACTGGGTGACTTCTGACCAGTCATTCTCTCACAATGTAAGCTGCTTCACAAGTTTACTTATATGGGATAAAATAAAGAGAGACTAACCACAGGTAGTCCTTGATTTACGACGACAATTGGGATTGAAATTTCCATCGCTAAGCAATGCAGTCGTAAAGCGTGACCACATTGCTTAGTGACAGCAATCCCTGCAGTCCCCATTGCCGTTGTTAACTGAATCCCATGGTTAGGCGAGGCAACATCCTGCTGGCTTCCCACAACCAAAGTCAGTGGGGAAGCTGACAGGAAGTTGCAAGTCCCAGGCCCACAGGCAGGTAAGTGGAGTGGGGGGGGTGGGGAGGGTGCACGGGGGTGCGGTGCACAGGGGTGCACGAGAGGCACCATGTGGTTTGTGAAGGGTGCGTGGGGGTGCGGCACATTTGAGGAAGAATGCGTGAGAGGTGCCACCCGGGTCGGGGAGGGCACGTGAGGGTGCGGCGTGGGTTGGGAAGGGTGCGTGAGGGTGTGGTGCAGGTTGGGAAGGGAGTGCGGGGGTGCGGAAGAAGTGCCACCCGGGTCAAGGAGGATTAGCAGGGGTGCAGCGTGGGTTGCGAAGGGCACATGAGGGTGCAGCGCGGGCTGGGAAGGGTGTGTGGGGGTGTGGCACGTTTCAGGAAGGGTGCATGAGAGGTGCCACCCGGGTCGAGGAGGGCACCCAGGGGTGCGATGTAGGTCAGGAAAGGTGTGTGGGGGTGTATGAGGGGCTGGTGCAAGCGCAGAGGGGCTGGGGAAGGTGCGCAGGTGGGGGACACTTACCCCAGTGACTTGCGACCTTCCCTGCCGGCTTTCCCATTGACTTTCTGGGGAAGCTGGCAGTGTAGGTTGCAAATGGCAATTGCGTGATCACGGGGTGCTTGGCAACTGGTCGTAAGTGTGAACAGGTTGCCAAGCACCCATATCGCGATCATGTGACCGTGGGGGCGCTGCAATGGCCATAACTTCAGGGTCCCTTCATTCAGCACCATCGTAACTTTGAATGGTCGCTGAACAAATGCTTGTAAGTCAAGGACTACCTGTATCTGCCATGAGCTTCCAGAGCAAGTAAGCAAACAAATGGAAACAAGGTATTACTCTACAAGAGAAGGCATTTTGCACTTCAGTTTTTGGATGGAGAATCTGGTTCAGTTACTGTTGCCCTTAAGTAAAGAAACAGGCAACAAACAAAGAAGATAGAATGGCTTGGGTAATACGAAAGAGTGGAAAGTAGAAAGAAAAAGATCACACAAATACCTAATCTACAAAAACAAGTCACACTTAAGCAGTTTGTACTTATTCCTTTGTTTGCCAACTATTCTCAGCTTCACTGACAAATTTGAAGCTTCAAATTTGCATATCTATAAAAAAGTATTGGTTAGCAGGTAGAAATAAAATTGTTCACTAAGTGCCAAATGAGACACAACATTAAAAGCGAGCTTAGTTTTCCCTTCTGAACAAGAGCAACACTTCCCAATCAGAAGTGGGACTACTATATAGCATACCTCAAAAAGGTCATCATCATCCCACTTTGGTCCTATTAAAAGTTCTTCTCCTCTGAAGCTTCTATTAAGACTGAGATGAAGGTGATTTTTGAAGGTAATGGAAAAATTCCTATAGGCCAAATTGTATCTTTGGATTAAATCACCTTTCCCGTGCACTGCAGTATGTATCCCTGGCTCCCTGGTTGTTATTCAGAAGAAAACAGCTAGACTCGCTATTTTCCCAGGTATCAAAAATACTCATCTCAAAATTGCTACCTTTATATAAAAGCCAGATTGCTTGGTTAAGTGCACAGTTAAGGGGAAAAAAGATTTACCTAGTAGCAATTCACCTGGAGTCTCTCTAGATGGGGCCACATTAATACATCTTCGATTAACTCTGCAAAGACATACAATAAAATATGACAAATTCATTTTATAAATATCTGAACCATTATATTCTCCAAAAAAATGTAATGGTTTAACAACACTAATTATGTTCCATGGCTTTGATGCAACCCAAATATGTCTAAAAAAGACAAGTGAAATTAAACATTAATTTTCCCTCTTTACTCCAGTTCTGCTCCAGAGATTTCTAGAATCCTCTAAAACAGATCAAGAAGTCATGCCAGGAAGGAGAGTGAAGGCAAATCCTGCTGCATAAATTAATTCCTAATCTTTAATTCTTAATCTTGGTTTCCACCCTTAATATATAAACTGTCTAATCTTTTTAGCTTTAACCAATCTTCTTGGTTTTGTTTTATTTACAGACATTAGATAACATTAGCTCAGGGAACAGAGAACTAAAGCAGACATTACATATGTGTTTAATCATTATTACAATGCCAGATTTAAAGTAATTTAAATCTGTAATTAAATTACTAAACTAATTTAAAGTAATGTAAACTATTTACATCATAATTTAAGGACATAGTCTTTCTAACATTTTATTTTTATAAAAATATGTTTGTGCGTGTGTGAGTGTACACACACAACATATGCATACATACAATAAGTTGGAAATGTACTAGTTAAAAATTTTAAGTACAGAATATTACAACCTTTGCTAAGTATATTACCCACTAAATCCTTTCAAATTCTTTTATTGTATTTAATATGTTTAGCAGATATTTTACTCTCTTAAATGTTCAAGGCTGTAATTTTTTTTTCTTTGTTACAGAATATCTCTATATTCATCTGATGTAGACATTATAAAAACTACTATGGTAATATAAAATCAAGGGTGGTAGATCCTAGTTATCATGTGTGAAATTTTACATGTAGAATATTTTTTCCTTCCCCTCTTTCTTCTCTCTGCAGCCTCCCTACTTCTGAGATATAGAGACTGGCTGATAGGAGCAATGCATCCCGCAATTTGGGCTCAAACATAATAGATTTATTATAGTAAATGGTCTTACGGGCTATAATCTATTTCACTAGATATTAGCAGGTTATACATATACAGGTGGAGGGGAGAAAATATAAACCGTTAAGGCCAATGCGTGGTATTACTAGACACAGCTTAAATACATAAAAATACACACAGAGATGATATGTAATTGATAATAACTGAGCCCTCCTCTTGTCGATTAAGTTAGCCTGCCCTCTCCCCACACCTGCTCCTCCATTTACACATTCAACCATGCACTCACATTTCTATAAATCAATTCTGGCCTAATTTATGAGAAGCTTTCTGGTTACATACAGATCACAGGCATAAGTATTGATGACCCTGCATTGTGTTATTGTGTTATTTTTTTTCCACAACCCCACTCCCCCCCTTCAAGCTTTTTACCTCTCATTAGAACTAACCTTATATGCTCACTGGCAGCTTTATCTTTCACTGTAGAAGAGTGAGATGAATGTGTTTTGTCTTCGAACAGGTAAGCCAGAGGGGGCTTAAGAACCTCTAAGAAGAAGCAAAACAAAACTTTATATTCTAAAATATTTCAGAGAAAGTAACTGGACTTGTAAAGAATATTGTAAGTTACCTTCCAATTTTTGTCTGTCTTTGAGGAGGTATTTATTTGGAATAGTTAAGTAGCACCTCTGCAAGCGGCGCCTCTCTCTGTTAGGTCCTTCGGTTGGGTCTAACTGCCAAGATGTTGGGTAGGAGGCAGGGTCATACCAAAGGGCCCTGTAAGTAGAAGCACTGGAGTAAGGACCACACACCATCTCATGGCAGGTTTAAGATGGAGGTCCAGTATGCCAAAAGTCTGTACCTTCCCAATTTCACTATATGCATCAACAATTCAATTCTGATGTGCTTCAAAATATTATGTGTACAATATACAATTATACTAAGCAGGGATTATATAAGCAGGGATGCTAAGAGCAGAGACATCACACTGACAACAAAGGTCCACATAGTTAAAGCAATGGTATTCCCCATAGTAACCTATGGCTGCGAGAGCTGGACCATAAGGAAGGCTGAGCGAAGGAAGATAGATGCTTTTGAACTGTGGTGTTGGAGGAAAATTCTGAGAGTGCCTTGGACTGCAAGAAGATCAAACCAGTCCACACTCCAGGAAATAAAGCCAGACTGCTCACTTGAGGGAATGATATTAAAGGCAAAACTGAAGTACTTTGGCCACAGAATGAGAAGACAGGATACCCTGGAGAAGATGCTGATGCTAGGGAAAGTGGAAGGCAAAAGGAGGAGGGGCCGACCAAGGGCAAGATGGATGGATGATATTCTGGAGGTAACAGACTCGACCGTGGGGGAGCTGGGGATGGCGACGGCCGACAGGAAGCTCTGGCGTGGGCTGGTCCATGAACTCACGAAGAGTCGGAAGCGACTGAACGAATAAACAACAACTAAGAAGGGATAAGAAACAATCAATCACTCAGGAGAGGTAAAGCCGAAGACGATACTAATTTTGAAGCCTAAATAAATCAGCTTGATCTGGTGTTTCAGCGATGTATTAATTTGGAATGAGATATATGAGCTTTTTTATTTCACATTTTACATTACTGTAACTTGCCCTGATTTTTAAGCTGTACCAGAGAAAAAGCTATTTGGTTCGTAGCATTCTCATCCTATACTGATTTCCTAAATTGCAGACTTCGCTTCTTTTAAGGGAAATAAAGGCAGAGTTTCAAGTGAACGTTTGCAGCGATCCTTATGAAATGCAAATCTTAATGTGAATGCAAATTCTATTTCACAAATAGGAACAGCTATCTCAGATCTTTTTCTCATTAAGCAATAACAGCAGCCACTAATTTTTGAAAGGTAAATAGGCAGTTGCTTACCTATCGTGTGTGAATTGCTGAATGAGCTCCTGCCAGTGTCTGCTGGCACTTAAGTCTGTTTTATACATCCCCCTGATGTGCTGAATCACCTTCTTCCTTTCCATTCCCTGGGACAGAGAGGCAGCCTGGGTGATGTCCCCTGCAATTTTAGAAATCTCCTTTGACTTTACATCCAGGCGCTGAAACAGACTAAATGGAGATACCAATTTAAAAGGATAGCACCACCTACATTAAGGAACAAATAAAGCAAGCACTACCCCAAATTATAGCTGAGATTTTCCATTTATATGGAAGCCGAGTTTTTCCTGTTGTTCTCTTTCAATTTAGCCACACACACACACACACACACACCAAATGTCTCCTCTGAAGTTAAAGATATTTTCAGGTTAGGATTCAATATGGCTTTTAGGTTTCAGAAGAAACTTCCCAAATCACCAACTCCTGAGATAATGCTGGATATAACCATGATTTACTTCTATAGCATGTCGCCTTAAAGCTATCCTACTGTGGAAAAATTGGATAAAAACAGAAGACTTTTGCTGCTAGAAAGAGCAGCCTTACACGGTTTCACACACACACCCCACCATCCTGCAATGTATAATAATGAAGCACATGGCATTTTCTATGTTTTCCTTTCCGTTCTGTTGCCAAGATGCACAGAGGTGAAGAAAAGCACAATGCAACAATATCATCTATTTTATGCTCTGTCAGTGTTTCTCAACCTTGGCAACTTGAAGATGGGTGGACTTCAACTCCCAGAATTCCCCAGCCGGGAAGGTTGAGAAACACTGCTCTATGTTATAGGAGAGGAAACTAGACTGGTGCCTGTCTTGATGAAGGCTCCATAGCTGGGGCAACATCTGTTTTTATTCTTAGTAAAAGCAGTAGCAACTTACGTTTGCCGGTTGTTGGCCATTATCTTTTCCCAAGCAGCTTTATTCACATCTTCTTCACCCACATATTTCTTATGGTCCTGATAAGCAGTTTAAAAAAGTGATTCTCTTTTTCAGCTATTTTCCTAATATTGCTGTGATATCAAGTACAGTATTTCCAATACTTTAATATTACTTACCTATTGCAGCCAACGTTTCATTTAAAGATACATGCTTTTCTATTTTTGTTTGGTGTATTATAATAATTTTAAGAAATACGTTTATTGAGACAGAGAAGCTACAATTTACAGTGAAAGCATTAATCATATGCACATTTATCTTTAATTTTGGCACTTCTGCATGAAATTTTCCTACTATATGTACTTTTTGCAAATAATTTTCTTCAATTCATTTTCCTTAATTTTCCAAAAATATGTATTTTTGTGCAAATGCTTTCCTAGAATTTCATTTTTACACACATTTCTTCTTGAGATAACTGTACTACATAATTTGGAAAAATGTGGATTTTGACAGATAACTAAATTTCAGTTTGCCTATTGATTTGAAAATGCAAAGTTGCATAACTTTCTATTGAAATGGGAAAAGGCTGATGCCCCATCTCTAGTTTTGCAAATATGTTAATGATAAAAATGTCATCAAGTGAGATCAGTAAAGAAAGTGATTATATAGATTTACATACCTCTTTCATTGCTTTCATGAGGTCAGGCTTCGGTGGTGCATTGAGAGGAATGTATTTATAACCACAAAGTTTTAATGTGTTCATGAATGCTCCAACCGATATCTGTTCTTCTTTTGTTAATTCATCTTTGTGATCATGCATTAATTCAAATAAGTAAAGTGACAACTTAGGCCCATGCTGCAATAATAATAATAATAATAATAATAATAATAATAATAATAATAATATAGAACAGATACAAATTAAGAACTATAGAAAACATTCATGTAAAATATTTATTTACATATTTTATAATACACCAGCTTATTCAACAAGTTTATGCACTCAAGCAGATTTTGAAGCTTGTGCTGTTTGAACAACAGTTCCTCATGTAACATGCTAAAGGGCTTTTAAAGTTGAAGGGACATGGATGGCCGATTTATTACATAGTTTGGTAATCTGCCATTCATAAAACTAGTGTCAAAAATCCCACTGAGAATGCATAAGCTCTTTGGCATGCCTAAATGTCTTTAGAAGCTATTATATAAAGGTACTTTCAAAGAAGGCTTGAAAGAGGACCATACCACCAGTAGTGCAATTCACGACAACTAAATATGGGCCTGGGCCTTTTTTTAACATGCGTTGGTTCTTTTACCAGACGTAACTACTAAAACGCTTCCTAAACAAAAGGCCACAGCTCAATGGCACAGCACTGCTTTGCAGCTAAAAAAAACTTCAGAGAGAGAAAAAGAGCTTCCACTGTCATTCAGGGCCAACAAAAATGAGCTAAAGGGGCCTGTGGTCTGAGAGACTCTCCCTACTGCTGAGCTGAAGTGCTCTCAACCCATCCTTGATCTGCCATGTCTTTTATCCCCACTGACAATCCTGATTCTGCCTCTATTGCCTCCATCCCTAGTCATTGCCTTCACTTGACTTCCCTCCAAGGACATAGGTGGCCAAGCCTAACAGAATGTACACACCTTGAGGCTGCCTTTGGAGAGTGTCAGAATAAGGGGGGAAACACAACTAACACCAGTAGAGCTAAGGATGACTTATGCCTGTTTACCTCGTGGGCATAAGACAAAGGCATGTCATGGAGAGTTGGCAGGAAAAAAAACATTGCCATAATTAGTTGTAAGTGGGGAAAGGCCTTCATCTGTGCCTCAGCTATATCACATTTTGGTCTGGAAATTAAGTAGCTGATACAGAATACTCAGTCACTCAGTATATAGATTAAAAGGAATACTCTATTTGTTATGAAATACCTGCATTACTTATTTGTTTGCTTCTAGGTCCAATCCAAAGCACTAATTTCAATCACAAAGGAACTTCATATTTTAAGCCCAATTACCTCAGGGAATAATTTCTCTCATGTGATTTCCTACTTATTCCAAATTTTGACAATGTGGCTTTGGTTCAAAGTGCTGTCAGCTTACAGGGTAAAGTTATCATCTATTAAGACCACATTTTTCTTGTAAATTCCTCTTATCAAGGTTTTGTTGAATAAATAAAAAACTAAAGAAAGCCACTGGTAGAACTAGAAATCTAAAATGTCATTTCCCATACACACAACAGGCTATTAAGGAATGGCACCACTCTCCAAGGAGTTTTGACGTTTTAACCATAATAGAACTTAAATAAGCTATCCAAATTCTTCAAAAAGCATTACAGCAATCTCCCTTCCAGCATTTCAAAAATGCCAGAATTCTTACTTGCAAAGTTGTACTTAAACAGTCTCGCAAAAGTTCTTGGTGGTTTATTTCATGTAAGAATTCCAAAGTGTCCTTTCTTTCTTCCAATGAGCGTGCTGGAGACAAAGCATGTACCAACAGTCGTCCAAGCTGCACTCGAAAAGTATCCTTACAAGACAAGAGAATTTTCTTCCACTGTTGCTTGGGGGTGCTTAACCTGGTAGCGCCCTAGGCATGAGAAAAGCTAAGTTATCTCCCAAGATTCTTCTTTCTCATCTAAGAACAAAACACATGGCTAATACAATACAAGCATTTGACTAAAATGAAGTATCCTTAATGGTTTTTTTAAAAATAACATTTAAGATAATGCATCACACCATTGTTGGTGGACACAAACCATAAACTTTACTAAAATATCTGGAAGGATTCCAACCAACAAAAAATGGATTCTAATTAGATTGAAAAGTTAGAAAGTTGTAATTCTGTACAGTCCATATAAAATAATGTGCAACATGTATATTGTTATTTACATTCTTATTCCCATTCAGAGCATACTGCACCTCAGACAGATATACTGATGCATTCTAACAGATATTCTATAGGTTAAAAGTGGTGTAGGAAAACCAAGAAGGAAGAAATATCTCTCTTCAATAAGGAATAAGACTGGATCAGGGGAACCGGTGAATATTAGGAGGTAATACAAAGCATGATCACTTACAACAGATAATCCAATTCCTTCAATCATTATTTTAAACATTTCCCTCAAGAAAGTATTTTTGGGGGTAAGTTGCTTCTGTTCATCCTCCTTTTCAGTCTTGTCCATTTGGGAAATTGAAGATCTATTCTGGAATGGGGCCTCAATCATTTCAAGGCAATTTTCAGAAAGGTCTGCAAATTTTAAAATGGGTTATATGGTCAATGTTAAGCCAGACTGTCCTGATCCAAGGCCACAGTCATCCTACTGTGGCGCAAGTCACATGGCTGTTACACTACAGCAAATTACAGTTTTGAATGTAATGTAATTGAATGTAATTGAATTTAATTTTATTCAATTCTTTATTTTGCATTAAAAGCACTTTAGGCTATTATTTTCATTGCCTTAAAAAAATGAAAGTAGGCTAAGAAGAATTTGTGGTAATTAAAAGACATGTAAAAATATGTTAAAACATTGCTAAAATAGTGCCAGCTGGCAAGGCAGGCAACATGTTATTTTTTCAATATCAAATTTTAAGCTGTACCAATATATGCATTTAAATGCACAAACATTTCTAAATAAAGGAACTGTAATATTTTAAAAATACAGAGAAGAAAAACAAAGTGAAAATAAATGAAAATAAATATGGCGCTGACAGGAGGAGCAATAGCAAGTTCAGCAAGAGGCTCAATTATCTGAAAGCAAATCCTGGCCTTTATTTGTTCCTAACCCACATCAATGATTGCCTCCAAGGACAGGGTGGGGACGAAGCCTGAGATGAAGAGCCCTGACACAAGGACATACAGTAAGTTCAGGATCACTAATGAAATAACTTGGTGTCCTGACTTTGAGTGAAGGAAACACGCCGAGACTTACGATGAAAGCATAGCAATTCAGTACTGTGCATGCATTTATCCCCCTGGAGGGAGCCCCCTCCTTCTTCACCAGTTACTGTATCTCCCTGACACTTGGCCTGCTTAACTTAGGTCTCACAGTGGTTCACATGCATAACAAATGTTAATCAGGCCAAGAAATCAAAGCCATTATGACTGCTGTACATGTAGTACTGTACATGGCCACAAATATTAAGAGAAAAAGGAAGAACAAAACAATGAGCTGAGCCTCAGTCTTACTCTCCTTCTGTTTCTAGTCACCTCCTACCCTCAGACTTGTCCTCCCCTTCATTGTCCCACTTTCTCTATCTCCTTCATCCATCCTTAGCCTTCCCTTAGTTGTCCAAGCCTCCTGGTTTACTAGGGGATAGAGATGGAATCTGATCTGTCTTTTATTTCCTAAGAATGCATCCATGTGAAATGCAGACATGCTGAAGAATTCAGATGACAAGCAATTCAAAGCCATCACTTTAAAGCACTCTTGCCCACATTTTTTTTATTAAAACCAATAGCCAGGACATGCAAAACACCCTGTCACACAACTTTCCAACATTACAATGGACCATAATCTGCATAATCCTTCTTTAGGGCAACTTTTAATATATTATTTAGTAAATAATTACAATATATGATTCTTTCTGCTATAGCGTGACATCTTGCTCAAGAGATGTGTCTTAATGGATTCCAAAGATTCATTAAGAAAGCTGATATTAGCACACTGGATTGATTTTAATAAAAATGTTGAAAGAATATTATTACCTTGATACATGAATCTATTGGTTGTTAGTACAGTAATCCTCTGTAACCTCTGTATAAGCTCTGCTTCAGTGGCACAAACAGAGCTGTCTTGATTCATTCTACGCTGCATCATAAAATTCAGTTCCTCACTTGCAATGGTATGAATTCTCATTAGCAATGTCTCAGACTGAGCAATAGAAAATGTTGTAGGTGCTTCAGAAATGAAAAAGAAATACCAATAAATACTGATAAACCCCTTGATGAAGTTTTAAATTGCAAATATTAAGTGTCCACAGTATTAGTGTTGACAGCAGGAGAAAAAGTTGTTAATTTATTTTCTTTTGACAAGGACCTTTATGTAAGGCAGAATTATTTAACAAAATGAATTAAAGGATAAAAACAGGTCAAGAGATTCTGCTCATATACTTAATTGACATAATATCAAATAAATATTTGATCATACTTTGTTCTAAAGATATATTTATACCTTTATTTTAATCATCTTCAATAATTAAATATTTAACAAACGCTACACACTTCACCACAGAAGAATAAGTAAAATGATAGTCAAAAGCTGCTCAGTTCAAAAAACTCTGGTTTTTCATTACTCACCAGCAATGCTTTTACGTTTTTGAAATATAGCCTGATGATCTGCAACTGTTAAATGGAATGAGTTGCTTAAATGCTCTGAATCTTGGTTTCCTACAGTTTTTATATACTTTACAGCTGATTGCAGGACTAAGAATTGCAAACTAACTGCCATTTCTGAAAGCAACAGAGATGAAATAAACAAGCAGTCATTTCTTCAGATTATTCCAAAGATTAAATTCAAACAGGTCATTCACACAAAGGAATTTGGGGCTTACTCTGTGTTCTTTCATTCTTGCTCATCTGCAGATGTCCAAGTAACACCATGAGATCTTCAATAATCCGAAAATATTGTGATCCTGAACAACTGCAGGCATGGATTGTCACTGCTGCAAGTAGCTGCTGTATATCACACACAAGTAACGTGGAGTCATTTGAGAGAATGCTGTGGAAAAGGTGAAATCAATTAATTAAATCCCATATTTTAGTTGCATATCCAAGGTCAACCGATCCAGCTCTAGTTCTAGACTTACTGGACAATTCCTAACATTTCCTTTAAAACTACATATCTCTTACAAGCTACAAACTTTCTGAAAAGGATTGATGAACTATAAGCACCTGCCTAGCTCTGAGCTATTTTTAGCGACATCATTCCAAGTTATGTAATATGTAATATGGTATTTAAGCAATGCCACCATGTTCAAAGGATCTGTCCAATCCAATGTAGCTCACTCCCTTTGGAAAATGGGGGGTTTACTAGGCCCATATTTTAGGAATGGATTTTTTTTTATTTTATATGAAATGTGGCTTCAGTAATCGAACCCAGCTGCATGTAATTATGATTACAAACATGTTGGCATTTAAAAACATAGTTCTTATATTTTACTTATTTACTTATTTTTTTCTGTTATTATTTTAAAAGCAATAACAATAAATAAATAAATAAAAGTTCTAGGACATTATTTGATCCTAGATTATTAGAAGTAAAAGGAAGGAATATAAACTTGGTTTATCTGATCAAGACTGAAATAGATACATTGTCATCTCTGGTAACCCTTAATGCACTTTTGTTGACATCAGGACTGAAATGACAAGGCTTTATGGATTTGTTCACAGATAAGAGGTGGGATATGGCAAGAAGAGATCATTTGTTGTATGTTAAGAGAAGGTGATAAGTTGTTTATTAGTTGTTTATAAAAGTTGTTTATACTTGTTGTGATGAAGGGGGACGTTATTTTCTTTATATATTTCTTTTCTTTTTCTTTACCATTTCCTTATTTTTTCTTTCTTTTCTATCTTTCTTTCTATTTTTTCTTTTATTTTTTTAGTTTGTATTAATTTTTATTGTTGTAATTGTAACCTTTAATAAAATCACTATAAAAAAAAAGATGACATCATTTATTTGATGGGACCTGGAGTGCAGCCATTCCGTCTGAACGCACCAAAGACAGCCAGACCCTCAAATAGCCAGACCCTATGCCATGAAGGGCTTTATTTCTCTTCCTGCAATTCACACCATTCCATGGAAGCCTGCTCCTTACAGGAGAATCTCAGAAGTAATCTAAATTATCTCGCTGTTCTAAAACAGAAGAAAAGTAATGATGCCACTTACTTGGCTTCGAGTCCATTAAGGGTTGCCAAAGTATTACAGAGCACATACAACAAGCCATTATCCAGCAGCATGTCTGCCATTTTAGAGCAAGAATTTATGATTTGCAGCAGGAAACAAAAGGAGTTGTGTAACAGGATGCAATCATGGAGGGAATTCTCAATAAGGCCCAGAACAGGAATTACACACCACTTTTGAAAAAGTCCAGCGTTTTTTACATCTTCTAGATCAAAGCTATAAAAACAATAATAATGCAATCTTAAACTCAGAGCAGCAAGAAGGCTTATATTTGTAAAATAGAAATATTGAGTATTGCTACCGGCAGTAAGAAACACAACTACAAACATGAATTTATCAATCCATACAGTATGTAATAACTTCTGTTCAATCATAACAAGTTGTGTGGATAAATGGAACCTTTAGCAGTGAATAACATCACAACACGACTCACTACATTACTCTTAATTATTTATTTTGCTACCACAGCACGTTTTAGGATTTAATTCAGTTTCTATATTATCATAGGCAATAGGATGACTAATAGCCTGGAAATGTTAACGAAAGTGCTATTAGCATAAAAATGAAATAATATAAATAAAATATATTGAATAGAGACTTGGATATGTTGCACTGAACAATACTGTAATAATACAATTATGAATAATAAACTGCCCTTCTTTCTTTCAGTGCCTCAAAAGCCAGGATAGTCTAATGACATTCTATGAGTTTGCTGGATTCTTCCTCCCTTTTGTATACAAAACTAGGAATGTTAGATGCTATCATATTATTTGCAAGATCTCAAAGATTACCTGTCTTTCTCTTAATATGGAAGCTACTAAGGAAAAGTATCACCTCTCAATGTTTTTGGCTTATAAAGAATTACCTCAAGAACGAATTCACTCTGAAACAAACCCACTCAAGAAAATGCCAATAATTGAAGCCAAAATAGCACCAAATAAATAACTATGTAAGTAAGGATTACGTTCTACCCCTCTTCTGGCATTTCCCATTGGGAAAGAAAAAGAGAAAAAGTGAATAAAATAAAAGGAAAAAAATAGGAGTAAAATAATAAGAAATAAATAAAAATAGGGAATAAGATTACAATTGCTGCCTTATATTTTTTCCAGTACAAGAAGACACCTTATTAATCTTATGCTGTTTCATAGTAAGGGGTGAGTAACCTGCAGATTGCAACTCCATGCAGTCCCCGATCCTGCTTTTGCAAACTTCAGAACCCTCCATGTTGATATCACTGAAATTCAGGGTCAAAATTGAACTAAACTCCCCCCCTCCAAATGCTTAAAAGTCAATTATTATTTGTCTTCAAATTTCCAGTCATGAAATCTCTGGTTCAGAGGTGGTTCGGTATTTTTCAGAAGTGAATCTTCTGAAAAATAAATGGTTCATGGTGTTCTAGACATAGTCTGGCTCTGAAACCAGACCGTGCCCAGAACATCAAATTCTGTAAGATTTACTTCCAGAAAATAACCAACAACCCCTGGATTGTCCAGATAGCACATTTCAGAAGAAATGGAACATTCCATGACTGGAACATATAGTTTTGCACAACCTTGCCAAATATGCTGGAGTGTACCAGTAATGTTATCAGCCAAGTACCCTACAGACCTCAGAGGTGGAAAAGAATTAAAAAACGAAGCCTATGAAATACAAATGTTACCCATCCCATACCTAACAGATGCAAATATTCTTTCCTTGGTGTAAGCCAGGAGGAACAGTATTTAGAGTTATCTATCTGAACGTGAGAATGTAGCAGTCTAAGCTAAGGGCATAGGACTTGACTATTCATTTAAGGCCCAACAAGATGTGATGAAAGCTTTGCTCTGTAAGTAACAGCTGAGAATAGAATGGAAGATCTCTTCATATTGAATACTGTTTAAATTCTATATGGAGGAAATCCATGCTCCAATACGAAATATAATATCAAAAATTGAAGGCAAAATCAAAGCAAAGTTCAAAAGCACTATGGGAACTGGAATTTTAAAGAACAGCTTACAGCATAAATTGATTTTTTAATGGAATTTTGCAGACAGATCCAGGCATTTTGCAAACAACACATCCTGAATACCAGAGACCTATTAAAAACTTCAAAAAGGCATTTGGGAATGAGTAAGGCCATGCTATCCTTGAAGGGTGGCATACTGACTGTTTATAATTGTATTAATTATAATTTAATGATTAATTAAATTATTCAGAATCTCCAGAAATTGAGTTGCATAAACTAATAGGTAATATGTCTACAGCACTTTACCAAATCTTTATTTCTGCTAAAAATGCATTATCTATCAAAAGAGGGGGGAAAGCTGTAGTTACTCTTCATCCAGGCCAACTGATCGACCAAAAAGCATTTCTATAAAGCATTCCATAAGTTCCTGAGTTCCTTGGTGAAGATACAGCTGATTAGCTAACAAGGAGAAACCTCGATTCTTCAAGAACTTCTCCTTTTGTTCTCTAGTTGCTCTGCTGAAATAGGTGTTCAAAAGCTAGAGAAAAAAAGAAAGATTCGGAGTTTGTAACGTATTCTGAGTTTTCATACAGGATTTGTACTGTCCCACTGCTAGTACATCATTACTGTACATTATTTGTAAAGCTTTCAAGCATTACTTAACTTTCATAAAATACTTTATTAAATTAAATACTCAAAGAAATATACAGGCAAAAAGAAACCCCATCCCAAACTGTTTTATATTTCATTAGTAATAAGGGAGCTTATCATGCACCCTGAATAGGTTTATATTATAGCTACATTAGGGGGCGTGGTGGCTCAGTGGGTAAGACACCAGGCTTGTTGATTGGAAGATCGCAAGTTCGGAGGTTCGAATCCCTAGCCCCGTGTGACGGAGTGAGCTCCCGCACTTGCCCCAGCTCTTGCCAACCTAGCAATTCGAAAGCATGCAAATGCAAGTAGATGAATAGGTACCACTTTGGTGGGTAGGTAACAGCGTTCCGCGTGCGTCATACCGGCCACATGACCGCGGAAGCGTCTTCGGACAGCACTGGCTCTTCGGCTAACAAACGGAGATGAGCACCGGCCCCTAGAGTCGGACACGACTGCACAAATGTGCGGTGGGTACCTTTACCTTTACCTATAGCTACATTAACTTGCACTCTGATCTTTTAAAATATTGCATATTTTCTTCCCCAGATAAGAAAAAATAAACAAGTCCACTAGATACAATACTGTGAAAACTGTAACTTTATAAAAGAAGAAATTATCTCATGTATTTTTAAGGAGTAGTAGGTAATCGTGTGGGAGTAATTAGTACTTAAGGAACTTAAGTTTAATTTGTTCTTAGCAAACAAGTACCTTGTGAAGATGTTAAAACTTAATTAGAGTAACATACAGTTTTTTTCAGCTTATGTCAAACTAAGACTAGCCCAATGTGGCAATATCCCATTTCCACATAACAGATACAACTTTTCTGCAGGTTAACTTTCCCCAATGAAAAATAATATAACTCCCAAAGAACAAGATGATTATTTAAGTTATGAAGAATTAAATCTAAAATTAAAAACTGAATAGGTTCACAAAGCAGATCATTGCTGTAAGAGAAACAAATTAACAACAGTGGAGTTTGTATTCACTCTCACAGAAAGATTGAAGGGTTTTTCTACTAATAAAAGGAATATAAATGCCACAGAAAGACGTGTTTGGAAAGATATGTAATTCAGCTCGTGACTGCTGATACTGATTTTTCAAAATGCAGGTAGTCCTCGCTTAACAATGGTAATTGGGACCAGAATTTCCATCGCTAAGCGATGCGGTCATAAAGCATGATGTCACATGACCGCACCGCTTAGTGTTGGCAGTTCCAGCAGTCCCCGGTTACCGTCATTAAGCAAGGACCACATGGGTCATTAAGTGAGAACCTCACGTGATTGCGACTTCTGACTTTCTGCTGGCTTCCACATTGACTTTGCTTGTGGGAAGCCGGCAGGGAAGGTGTAATGGTATGTAGGAATGACCTTGGGAGACGGGGAGGGGGGAGTGAGATGCTGCCTAGGGAATGATCAGATAAGAGAAGGCATAACCCGCTGCTGCATTAAGGACAGAGAAAGAAACTCAGAAAGGAACCTCCCTAACTTATCAGGCTGTAAAAGAGATTTGTACTTTCAGACTTGCAAGATTCTGTTAATGTAGCCTTATAATAAAGTAGAATTAGCTCATCTGGTTGTGTTTCATGTCTGGTCTAACTGGGAAGGCTGACATCAGGTCACAAATCACAATCTTGTGACTGTGGGACGCTGCGACGGTCGGAAGTCTTGGCCGGTTGCTGAGCACACGGATCGTGATCACATGACCGCGGGGGTGCTGTGATGGCCGGAACTTCAAGGATCGGTCATAACTACCACTCATTCAGCACTGTCGCAAGTTTGAATGGTTGCTGAACAAGTGGTTGTTAAACAAGGATCACTTGTTATTTAATTCGAATAAAATTGCTTCACTGAATGAAACATATAACATATTCCAGTCCCTGATTATTGTAAACAGTTTCAGTGAAGCAGATTAAGAAGCATGCAGTTTTAATATTCCATTTCTATCACTGGCCACATAAATAGAGGCATTAATTTCAAGTAATTCAGAAACTAGCCCCCTGCTTGTAATAGTTTTTAAACATGAATATTCTATGTAACTAGGAAGGCTGATAAGAACTGATAGCATTTCCTATTCTTGTCCAGCTCCAACAATACTGCAGCATTAACATTGTTATTTTTCCACTCTTATTGTGTCCACAGATAGCTGCCCAGCCACTCTGTTTAAGTGACTTGGTTCTTGCTAGGGAGAGATGAGTTGCAGCATCATCTGAAGGACTGCTGGTTAGGAATATTCTAACTATCTGGCAGATAAAGTTGCTCATATTCACTTGGAGTTGGACTCTAGTTGGACAATTCCTGTTGAGGTACCTGAGGCAAGGTCTTGTGTGGTTAGTGGGGATGAGTTTGAACCTGCCACTCCTGAGTAAGTGGACAGAGTCCTTGGGGCTACAAACCTGACCAACTGCTTATTTGATCCATGCCCCTCATGGCTAGTGAAGGCCACCTAGAAAGTAGCGTGGTTAAGTACATGCAGTAGCATCAAGTCCTTGAGGGAGGATGCAGGTTTCAATCTGCCTTGAAAGAGGCAGTGGAGCACCATCTCCTCAAGAAGTTATTGTTAGATGCAACAATTCTGGACAATTTTTGTCCAGTCTCCAACCTTCCCTTCTGGGGAAGTTGTTGAGAAGGTGGTTTGGCTGTGACTCCCGAAGGCCCTGAAGGAAATGGATTATCTAGACCCTTTTCAGTTGGGTTTCAGACCAGGGCACAGTATAGAGTGATCGCATTTGCTGATGACCTCTGGCAGAGCCAGGACAGGGTGGTGTTACCACAGATTGTGGTATTCTGCTAGACCACCTATGAGGGTTAGGAGCAGGAGGCACTTTGGGCAGGGGGGAGAAACCTAGCCCCTGATATGTGGGTGCTGCAGACTCAATACTTTGCCCTTCCTGTTTAAAATCTACACGAGACTGCTAGGAAAGTTTATCTGTTGGTTTGGGATCAGGTATCATCAGTTATATAACTCAACCCCCAGCCAACTTAGTGATGCTGTCAAGGTCTCATTCTCATGTTTCAAGGCTGTGAGGATAGGAGAAACAGATTCAGTCTCAACCCTACCAAGACTGTTATTGTGGATATTTAGCCACCTGATCCCAGAGAACCTCCATCTTTAGTTATGGATGAGATAGCACTTCCCAATTCAGAACTGGTGTGCAATCTGGATTCACAGCTCCTGCTTGAAGAGAAAGTGGCAGCTATGGCTAGGAAGGTCATTGCATAACTCAGAAACTTCAGCTGATCTAATTCATGGTGCCGGTTATCACCTATAAATACTTTCATGGCTTAGGAACTGGCTATCTGAGGTAGCTTCTGCCTATCTTGTTCAATCAGACATTGTTGGAATGCTCTGGGTCCCATCAGACAAACATTGTCATCTGATGGGACCCAAGAAGCAGGCCTTCTTTATCACTATGCCTGCCCTCTGAAGGAGCACTTCCTCAGATTCATACGGCTCCTACCCTGCCTTCATTTAAAAGGTTGCTAGAAACATGGCTTTTCCCCAGGCCTTGGTTAGGGTGGGAAGTGAGCCTCTCATCGGCATTTCTTTGTTGTGTTGGATGGTTGTCACTTCTAGATATCTTTTGTCTCTTTTCTGCTTCATTTATGGTTTTTGTATTATTTTTATTATTGTAAGACACCCAGATTCATCATGGAATCAGGGGGAGGGAGGGAGGGAGTGGGGGAGGGAGGAAGGGAGGAAGGAAGGAAATGTTTTCTGGACCAATGCATTTCATAAATGATGGATATTTCTTTTTTTATATATGATTAGCTTCAGTGGATGTTCCTAAGTTCTATTTCAATGGGATATCCTTCCTTTCTTAATTATTTTAATACAAATATAAATTTTTCTCTCTACCCATTTCTCTCATTCATACACTCACTCACACATAGGCCCTTACTTTAATCACTCCTTGCTGAATGAGAGTAGATGGATGGTTCACAAGAACTATGAGAATGTCTGGCTGAATCAGCTTGTCCAATACATCTGGAAGCATGACATCTGGCAAAATTAAAAGAATTCTTCGCAGAAGGTGATAAAGACCATGGCATATGAGTACGAGACAATCTTCTGTTGATCTGATGAAAATAAAACCCTGTATTTTTAGGATATCCTATACTGTTGTATAATGAAAGGAGACTGCATCTACCAGACAGATTTGAGAAAGGGGAGAATACCACAGTCTGAACCAGGCCATTTCTTCCATATTTTTACCATAACACAACCTTTCAATAGCACATGGCTATAGTCTCTCAGTCAACCTTTATTACTACCAACTATCAGCAAAAATTAAATAAGAGAAGCACAGTAAAATCCTAAACACTGATGCATTAAGCAGAGTTATCGTACCACTTAATCAAATTAAAAATTCACTGAACAAAAGAATTCAGTTTGAAGTATATGCTGTCAGCTGTCACACAGAGCATAGTTGCACTATATGATGTACTACAATCTTAGTTGTACCTAGGCAAGAAACTAGAAATGTTTTTGCCAGGGACATTTTTGACTGGTGTATGCAGTGTATGCAGAGGAAGAATTTATGTTCTGTTTGCTTTAACATAGCATTTATTATTAATGTATAATTTATACTTCTGTTCTACTCCCAATAGGAGCCAGTCTGGTGTAGTGGTAAGTTACCAAGCTAGAATCTGGGAAGCTGTAAATTCTAGTCCCGCTTAAGGTACAAAGCCAGCTGGGTGACCTTGGGCCAGTCGCACTCTCTCAGCTCTAGGAAGCAGGCAATGGTAAACCACTTCCAAAATCTTGCCAAGAAAACTGCAGGGACTTGTCCAGGCAGTCACCAGGAGTCAACACTGTCTCAAAGGCGCACACACACACACACAAAAGAAACCCCCTACTCCAATACAATCTTCAGCAGGTACCTAAAATATAATATCATAAATGAGCAGAGTGTTCCAGAGCATAGCAGCCACCACTTACCTATTGGACATGCTTTCGAATTTTAGTGGAGCCCATGCGTTAGCTGAAGAAAAGGTGAGATGTTCCCAGTCTTCTGAAGGCACATTCTTACAGCTTGGCCACTGAGCAATAGTAGCTCCACTGTGGATGGAGAAGGCTAATCCCAACCCTGCAAAATTGCCATGGCTTTTCTGTATAGGAGACAATCCCTTCAGATTGTCAGGCCGCTTCAGAGATAACTCAGGAATAACACCATCTTCACCAGATTTCACTCCTGGGATTGTTTCATGGTTCTCAGAGGTTTTATCTAACAATTCTACCTCTTCTCTTGAAATATCCAGTGTCTCGGCAGGTGTTACTTCCTCCAAGCCTACAACTGTTTTTGCAGATTCACAACTACTAATGAAATGCTCCTCCCGAATCCTTTTAAAGGCTTCTGGGTGCTTTACCAAACTGTTTTTCTGCAGTGGCTCAATTCTGTTAGGCTCTGTAACTTCATGAAGATTCTCAGCACTCCTGCCTATATTCCTAAAGAAACCTCCTTGATGCAATCTGGGAGAGGATGCAGGACTTGATGGTAAGCTTTTGCAGAGCCTTTCAGGCACCCGATGAACTGTTTTTTGTGCATTGCTTGCTTCAGAAGAATCAATTCCTGAGAAAACAGATATGCCAAATACTTTTCACTTTTTTTCCAATGGTTCATAACAAAAATGACTGCAATGAAACCAGTACATTTACTATTTCTGTTCCTGCACTAAATCTGTAAAGCACTTTCAGGGAAACTCTAAGCACACTTTGACTTTTACAGTCTTCCTCGTCAACAAGTATTTCCACATGGTTCATTAATCACCCTGCTTTCAATTTAATCCAGTCCTTACAAGGGCAAAATATCCTGAGACAATAAAAGACAATGTACGTCTCTGAGTTAATGACAAGAGTTCCTACGCCTCCTGAAGTCTACTTCCAGCTTCTCCTGCTGCCAGTCTTTACAAAGAGCCTAGCTACTTTTTTTTGACAACACTAAAGCCATCTCCTATAAGAAGCTAAGTTGCAATGTCAACTACAGCACTTGCAAGATGCTTTCTGCTCCATACTTGCTTCCTAACGTAAGTCAGGAAGAGTAAGTATATTGATTTCACCAATACAACCTGGATCAATGTGCATTTCTCCTTTCAAATCTCTGTGTTCAGTTTTAACTACTCTAATACAGATAATGTTTATTTATTTATTGTTTATATTTATATCACCACCCATCTCCCCAGAAGGAGATGGTTCCAATGATTAAATCAATGCATATTATTATTGATTACTTACCTTGTTGGATAGCAGAAAATCTAGCTGGGCTCATTATAGCCAAAACTGGACTGTCAACAGATTTTCCACCACTACTGGAATTCCTCATATACATGATGGATTGAACCTTCTCTTGAAAAATGCTGCCATCTAGAAAAAGTAAACAGTGTGAGTTAACACCTCAGATGATTTCACTCTTAGAGATAAAATTAAACACATAGAAGCTTAGACTATGAACTACACTTGTAAATATAATCCTAATTCAACATTGTTATCCATCAAAGTCCTCTTGAACAAACATATAACATTTCTTTACTTCTGCTGACACTGATCCTAAAAAGGAACAAAACGTATGTGTCCTTTGCTCTAAGACACGGGAAGAAGCCAGAGATGTACAATGCAGTCATATGCATATTTGCTCAGAAGTACGAGTTCAGTGACGTATATTAGCTATGAAAAGAATTGCACCTCAATATCTGTTTACACAGTAAAGAGCTTTAATTTTCAAGCCTAAGAACACCAGAAATAAACTGCTGGGCTCACTAAGACGTTAATAAATATGCTTAGCTATTTAAGGCTGTAAAAGAGGAGCTATGTTGGGCAGTTCATTGTTTTTGCTCTTGAAATTAATGGTAAAGTGCCTGAGGATGAGAAAGGACACCCATGGGCATTTTACTATTAATTTCAATAGCAAAAACAATTTACCACCAGCAATATACAATATAAACGTACATGGGGGCTGTAGCTCCTCCATTTAATCAGGAAGCTTTGGAAGTTCCTTCTACATGCTGAACAGCTAACAAGACTCTTTTGAGTGACTGCCAAGTAAAAGCATTTGAGAAGATGAGAATGAACAGTTTTCCAGCAATATTTCACATGAACATAAGTGCCCTCACACAATCCACCAAGAAGCTTTATGATCATATTAAGGCTACAAGAAGGCCATTCTTTATAGGAATTTGTAACTTGTATCAGCTGGCTGTAAATGACTGACATAAGCATGAACTTTTATTGAAAAGATTCTTGGTGATAAAATGTCATGTCACAGCTACTCTTCAAGTTTACACAACAATACTTCACTTTCACTAAATCATTCCTTTTAGTTTTTTCAAATCACATACCTTTTTTCCCCCTAATACAATGAATTCAATATTGTAAGACCCCCAAAATTTAACATAATAGAGCTAAATATAAATACAATGAGAAGGTCTGGGAGGAATAAATCAAAGCAGAGGTTATAGAATGAATGAGATGGGGGAGTAGAATAAAATATTATTGGCAATAGTTCTACTACTTAGAGTGGTAACCTATTACTGTCTATTACTATAGCATCCATCTATACAATAGATTCCTGGAGACTTTTCTACCTCAAAAATGCCTTGGAGGGTTGGAAGACTTGCCAGATCAGATTTTGTAAAGGAGGGGGGGAAACGTTCTGTTGGGTGCCTGAAAGCCTCCTACTGCAAAATTAATTTGTTATTTCCTGACTCATATCAAATTAAATATTTCATCTACCTATATGCAAAGAAAAATAGAAGTCTCTGGGATTGTGACAAACATATGTGTTGGTAGCAGGGTGAACTGCTACAAGGAAATTGAAGATCAGTGTCAGCAGTTCCAGATCTGGTGGAGATCCGAGCACTTCTTCAATTATTTTCACAAATGATTTGCAAACTTCTGAAGGAATAGATGTGAAATGTTCTTCTTTGTGCTCCTGGGAAAGAAAAATATAGGCAAAACACTGAAAATAGCTTCCTACAAAATTAGTATTCCATTTTAGTTTATCCAAAGATAAACTCAGAGAAAAATATTGTACATGATGGAAGTGTTTTCCTTAACGAGATGTTACAATATTATGCACAGCTACTGCTACTATACACCTTTCCTTGAAAAGGGTAAGAAACTTTAAGTATTTTTATTTAGGATATTGGATTAGATCCTCTTGCCAATTCAAAATCCAGATCTATAAGGTAATTTGATAGCAATCCCAATCCTCAACAATTATGGCTCAGTATTACCTGACAATGCAACGCACAGGTATAGCAGTAAGCTCTATATTAAGCTTTTCTATTTTTTTACTGTTCCAAAAACACTAGGATCAAAGCATTGGATATAAATATAAACTAATATTAGTGGGCTTTTGTGAAGCTGATTCCAATGAGATCTGAGGGACCAAAGGACTTGCAAAGCTGAAAGCCCTTCGAGGTTCTTGCGCCTTCATGATGCTGCGCCAGTGGCAAAGTAACAGTATACAAGGTATTTGCCAGGTAGAATAAAGCCACACAGACTGGCAGCAATAAAGTGCGTTGGAAAATAAGGATGTATTTCAGCAGTCAACAGCTTCTGCTTATGGTATAGTTCTAGCTAATTCTTATTTGCAATATATTTATGAAAAGGACAGGAGAGATTTTGGGAAGAAAAAAATAAAGCTATGAATCATTTTTATCTAAGCCCTACATGGCATGGGGCCAGAATACCTGAGGGACCGTCTTATCCCCATGTTATCGACCCGCCCCACCCGGTCATTCAGAGAGGTCCTGCTACGAACCCCATCAATTAGAGAATGCCATCTGATGGGGTCTAGGAGGCGGGCCTTCTCTGTGACAGCGCCCACTCTATGGAACACCTTGCCCCCAGAGTTGAGACAGATTTCCTCCCTCCCGACCTTTAGGAAAGAGCTGAAGACCTGGTTCTGCCGCCTGGCATGGGAAGGAGGAAGGGATAGTTCCTCATGGGGGTGGCTAATCCCCTAATTTTAATGTCCTTCTTTTAATGAATGCCTTCGTCCATCTGGATTTCACAATTATTATTGTATTGTACAATTGTGGCTTTATATATTTTAGATTCTATTTTAACTTATTTATTGTGAACCGCCCAGAGTTCCCCATGGGGGGAGATGGGCGGTCATATTAATTAATTAATTAATTAATTAATTCTATCTATCTATCTATCTATCTATCTATCTATCTTCTGTTACAGATTATGACTATCAGTTATATTCAAATTAAAAATAGCATGGTACCTGCAGAACTTGACATGTTCGCAACAAATGATGCACAACTCGAGCTTTAAGAAGTTGTTTAATGTTGAATAGCTGTTGCCAGTGATTATCTTGGATAAGTGTTTCTAGAGCTGATAACAGTGTTTTCCACACCCCTGGCTAAAGAAACCAAAACAGCAATACCATAAGCAGACAGAAAAATCAATTAAGTTGAAAGCAAGTTACCATAAAAACTGTAGTGAAAATGGAGATCTCACTTTGTTGCATGAAACTATATACAATTGTGTGCAATTTCATGATCATGGAGCTGCTTTCCACAACTTGCTATGTTGGAACTAGAACAATATTTAGAAATAGTCTTTTTGCCATTTGGCAACCATTTTGGGATAGGTCGCATACAAGGCTTCAGGGGAAGCATGAGCCTGTATTCTACCCACAAAGAAGGAACTTCTCTCTTTCTCCTTGTCATTTGTCTGCTGTTAATGAACTAAATGGAGAGCAAATTCCTCCCATCTCCTGACAAATGCACAATTTACTATTGCGACATTTATAATGGGATGGAAAACCGCAGCCTATTACTTCTGTTTTCTAGATGCTTAGTCTGTGGACTCCCAATATGCCCATCTGCCCTGCATAGCTAAATTTGGTTCCTGACCAGTTAAGGATGCACATGGGGCCTGATCCATTGATTGTTTCAAGAAAAGAAGCCAAGACCCTTGAACTGCTGGGGTATCAACTGGTGTACTCCTGTAAGATGAGGATGGCAAAAGCCTTTTCATTCCATTACACAATTGTACCATGTGACTCTAAAGGCACATGGGACTAAATTAGCTAACACAGCTAAGGAGTAGCAGATGGGAACAAAGCCTGAATGCAGTGCAAAAATATTTTCTTTTCAACTGAAACTTATGTCTAATTCCATATGAATTAAGTTCCCATGCAGCATCTATAGTTTTAAGAGTTTGGTGAAAATTAGGAGACGAGGGGAATGACCAACAAAGGTCTGCATTTTTCTTTCTAATAACCATTTTACTCTGGACAGAATAAAGAGACATTTCATCCTGGGCACAATAATATTTTACCATTAGTTACAAAGCAGTTGTTTTCTGATTAATGCAACTTACCTGGGCTTTAGACCATATCTTCCAATCAAACAGTAGCTCTTCCAACAATTTAACATCCTGGATTATTGCTCTAGATTCCACATCAAGTATGAATTGTCCATTCTCATTTAGACGGATTATTTTCTCATTACAGCATCCTTCAAGAAGAGTCTTTCAAAGTGTAAAAACATTTTGAATTGAAAATCTTTCAAAAATACCTTTCAGAATTTCTACATGCCCTGTACTGCACCACTAGCACTGATACCTCCTTTCAAAGAACCCAAGCTCCAGCAAAAATTATAGTAATTGTTGGCTTTTTAACTCATACTGTAGTTTTAGCTCTAAACTTAATGGTATGTTTGTCTGGCTGCAATAATTTATTTTAATGATCATAAAATAGATTGGTATAATAAACTATGTGTCTTTGCTGATACCAGTCCCAAGTGTTCAAAATGGGAGCAATAATAGTTTATGAAAATTGTATTTTTTTTATTTTTTATTTATAAACATATTTATATCCCACCCATCTCCCCCGCAAGGAGGGACCCAAGATAGTATTAACTATCTTGCTAAGATAATTGAAACATTTCCATACAGAACCTTACCTGCAAAATGTGAAATCCAACAATACACTTTGACTTTATCAACACCTGATGAATCATTGAATAACCGTTGCAGTTTTCTAACTCATGTATTCTCTGTTGATTGTGTTTTGTTAAGACAAGGATAACTTTCAGAGCTAAAGCTTGTGTTTCTTCACAACTGCTGATCTCTACAACCTAAAAATAAGCCACTATGTCAATGAAGAAATGAAGTATTTTTGACAAACTGATTTGCTGTACTAGATGTAGCTAATTTTATTGACTAAAATTTGTGGTAGATATTTTACTTGCAAACAGTAGAGGTACACTCATTTTGTCAAAACAAGTGATGCATGTATAACTGCATCAGATGGGTTGTTTTGTGATGAAACCTGCACAATGCATTCTTGAAATGGGGCATTTAACTTAATAAATCATACAATAGCAATATTTATATAGCAGTTCAGGGCGTGGTGGCTCAGCGGGTAAGATGCCAGGCTTGTCGATCGGAAGATCGCAAGTTCAGAGGTTCGAATCCCTAGCCCTGCGTGCGGAGTGAGCTCCCGCACTAGCTCCAGCTCTGGCCAACCTAGCAATTCGAAAGCATGCAAATGCAAGTAGATGAATAGGTACCACTTCGGTGGGTAGGTAACAGCGTTCCACGCACGTCATGCAGCCACATGAGCATGGAAGCGTCTTCGGACAACGCTGGCTCTTTGGCTAACAAACGGAGATGAGCACCGGCCCCTAGAGTCGGACACGACTGCATAAATGTGCGGGGGGAACCTTTACCTTTACCTTTTATATAGCAGTTCAGAGAATCCTGGGAGCTTCAAATAAAGTATAAAGTCTTTAAACAGGTACTCCTATTATTATTAACTTTATTATGGTCACTGACCAGCATGTCTAGGAAAAGAGAGACCCAGTTTCAAGTCCACCCTCAGTGCTGGAAGCTCACTAGGTGATTTTGGGTTGTCACTGTCTCATAGCCCAAGCTACCTCTGATGTCTGTTTTTAAGGGGGGGGGGAAGAAGGAGGAAGCACTCTGTACACAACTGCAACTCTTGCAAGAAAGGTAGGATATAAATCGAACACATAAATAACACTCATTTATTTTTTTAAATTGCTTGGATTTTTGTTTAAATTAACACTCCAATGAATTGGACGTTCCTCTTCCACATGCATTGCAGTGAGTGTGCGCTACCATGATAGATCACAGCAGGATGAATACACAAAAATAGAACACACAATGTGGGAATTCAATGTCACTTGCACCTTACAGCAGAAGAGCAGTGTTAAGAGTAATTTCTGAAAGCCAATTATTCCTATGGAATACTCTTTTTATACTGATGCTTCCTATACCCTAGCAACAGTAACAACAACGAAAACCCTGAAGGCCTATCATAAATATAGTAATGTAATTTTTCAACATCTTACTCTGGCAAAAAGGAAGACGAATGACCCAATTCCACCAATCTCATGAAGTATGCCTTGGAGACCTTTGTATTCAGCAGGCGGCAGCATTTTCAGATAATGAGGATCTGATAAATTGCTTTGTACTTCTTTTGAACTGAAAGGTCGTTGAGAAGGAATGGTTTTCGTTTGACCTTTAAGTCTGATTACTGGCTCATAGATTGTGTAGTAACCAGGGCAGCAAGTGGTGTAAACTGTAGCAAGGTTTTCCTGAAATATAATAGACAACATTTAAGAAGGGGAGGACCTGTGGGAGATTAACAGGATTAAGTTGTCAGAAGGATATATTCACTGTATTTCATTCTACTCATCCTCCCTTTTTCGTTTATACAAATTGTTGGTCTCCCTAGACTCATCTACTCCCCCAGACCAAATCTGGGGCCAGAGTAGGTAATGTCCAAGATAGGAAATCAGGACTGCTTCTGAAATATGGTCCTTCTCACACCCAGATGGCTTGATGAGAGGTTGTTTGTTTGTTTATTTATTTATTTAACAAATTTATATGTTTAAGAAACTCCACAGCAAAGGAGTTTATTTCTCTCTCCTTTTCTCCAGTATATTTAAAATTTCACTCCAATACATGTTCTAAATTGGTGTTCAACCTTAATTATTGTTATTCAGGATGTTTGAAATCAAGCAGAAATAAACTATTTCAAAGCAGATAATGAAATGTATTTGCTGTTTCATAAGTACATATTCCATTTGATTCAACTTCATTTTTCATGATGTATCTTTTGTGGTGCCTTAGCCAAAATTGCCATACAGAAGATATTGAGTACCAGGATTATAAACTTACAATTAAAGGCCCGGTGTCTACTTCTTTTTTTGTCATCAGAAGTTCTTTGATTTGTTCACACTGTAGAATCTCTCTATCTACATATTTGGAATAATTAGCTATTGATTTGCCATATTTACATGGCATTATAGAAGTGAAATCTGGTCCACAAGCATAGAGATAAAATGCTTCTTCAGGACCAACGGTTGCACCTACAAAAAACAAACACACCACAAAGTCCATTTCAATACATGCTGCTTCATGTACACAAATTATATTTATATTAATGTGGAATTAACATACTCCTAGAAATTTCACTGAGTTACTAAATCAGCATAAAAGATTACATAAACTTCCCACATGGGCAAGATAAGGTGCATTTAAAAAAGTAAAGTGGCTTAGCCACAGAATACTCCAAGGCATGCAGTGTTCAAAATAAGTATACTCATAAGACTTGCAGGGGCTGAAATCCATCTGTTACAGGCTAATACATTACATTGCTCCTTATATTACTATAGCTGAATATGTGTGATGCATAATGTAATATGAACACAAGCCTGTAGTATAATTGAAGTTTTTATCAACATGGTAAAAGCACGAGTTCAAGCTTGGTTGAAGGAAGACAATGATGAATTAAACACTGAATAGAAGCAGCTTTCAAATGTCTGTCAAAACTCCCTATAGTAAAGTTATAAGAACAAAAACATTGTGTTTACTCTGTGATGCCATGGTGACTCTGGGAGAAACTCATGACCTCACTCTGGAGCTTCCCCTGATGATTTTCTTTGGAATCACCATTTGTCAGCCATTTTCAAGAAAGCAGCACTTTATTTTCTTAGGAAAACTCATATCCTGCTGCTTTTCTATTTCTAGGATGGAGAAAAGCTTTTGAGATGGCTTGTTGAAATATATAAGAATTTTTTTAAAAAACTAAATGAACTGCAACTAACTGTTGACTGACATACCCAGGAGCATAGATACATTAAGCACTCATGAAACTAAATGCTGAAAAGTCTTAACAAGGTAACAGAAAATCTTCACAGAACAGGTAGGATGACTATCCCTATTTAAAGAATTCCACAGCCTAAGCAGATAATATGGTTATCCTGCACACTGGGACATGGAGGAGAGCTGATCTTAGTGCTTTTTAGGTTCATATGAGAAGCAGTCCTTCAAATATTTTCTCACAAGCAGAGTTCTGAATTCAGCTCAGGAACAGAGGAAGATGATTCTGGTCTACCTTCTACCTTCTGGGAAATTTCCAAGTGCTTTTCAAAGGTCTATATTACAATAGTCCAATCTCAATGCTAGATTTCCTTTCTCTAGAAATAAAATGCAGTTGCTGACATGGTCAGAGCTGGGTAAAAACATTTCAGATGACCTAAATAGCCAAATGTATTTTCCCACACTGAAAACCTGAGTCTTGAAATGGTTATTCCATATTGCAGAGATTATTTTCTTATACTTTTCTTATAAATATTTCTACCCATCTTGCCTGAGTTAAACTTTCATTGGTTTATTCCTATTCAGTGCAATGCCTATCTTAAGTAGTCATTCCAAACAGCTCCTCTGGAATGTAAGAAAGTGTCACACTGACTGTACATGGATGGTACCATCATTCAGATCCTCGGAAGACTTCTCCCAATAATGTAATGCAGATGTTGACAAATATTGGGAACTCCACAGCCCTTTACTGCTGTGAAATGCTGCTTAGCACTGCCTTTTAAAACTGTTGCTTGAGGAAAATCAGAACATGAACAAAACTATATGCCTGCAGTTTCTTCCCATCAAGTGGTACAGAATACTTCCATGGTTGATATATTTAAAGATGACTAAGGAAACCCTGCTTATTTAACTTATATGCAGAGTACATCATGAGAAATGCCGGGCTGGATGAATCACAAGCCGGAGTTAAGATTGCCGGGAGAAATATCAACAACCTCAGATATGCAGACGATACCACCCTAATGGCAGAAAGTGAAGAGGAACTAAAGAGCCTCTTGATGAGGGTGAAAGAGGAGAGTGCAAAAGCTGGCTTGAAACTCAACATTAAAAAAACTCAGATCACGGCATCTGGTCCCATCACTTCCTGGCAAATAGAAGGGGAAGAAATGGAAGCAGTGACAGATTTTATTTTCTTGGGCTCCAAGATCACCGCAGACGGTGACTGCAGCCATGAAATTAAAAGACGCTTGCTCCTTGGGCGGAAAGCTATGGCAAACCTAGACAGCATATTAAAAAGCAGAGTCATCACCTTGCCGACAAAGGTCCGTATAGTTAAAGCTATGGTTTTTCCAGTAGTAATGTATGGCTGTGAGAGTTGGACCATAAGGAAGGCTGAGCGCCGAAGAATTGATGCTTTCGAACTGTGGTGCTGGAGAAGACTCTTGAGAGTCCCTTGGACTGCAAAGAGGTCAAATCAGTCAATCCTAAAGGAAATCAACCCTGACTGCTCATTGGAAGGACAGATACTGAAGCTGAAGCTCAAATACTTTGGCCACCTAATGCGAAGAGAGGACTCCCTGGAAAAGACCCTGATGCTGGGAAAGACTGAAGGCAAAAGGAGAAGGGGACGGCAGAGGATGAGATGGTTAGATAGCATCACCGATGTAACGAACATGAATTTGAGTAAACTCCGGGTGACAGTGGAGGACAGGAAGGCCTGGCGTGCTATGCTCCATGAGGTCACGAAGAGTCGGACACGACTAAACGACTGAACAACAACAACAACAACAACAAGGAAAGGGAATGGGACTGAGAAGCTTGAACATTCTTGGTTGAGGGATTGAGAAGCCGGAACAGTCAAGGGAGCCCTGTTGTTTTCCAGAGCTACAAATGAATAGCTATAAATGAATTTCCTTAAAGTCTGCTACTATAAAAGGCCATTCTATTTTTTTTTAAAACATAGCTAGAATTACAGTAACTGGTCTGCAGTTTATATCTTCTAGTATCTTTGTTATAACCATTTGATAAAATAAAAGTTCCTAGATTTCAGGTGCATCTAATAATGGCTTGCCTGAATTAAACACTTTGAATTTCTGTAACAAAGCAAGATACAAATATTGTAAATAAGCCTTGAAACCAATTCCAATATAAGACACAAATTCAGGACAAGATGACAAGCAGTTTGTAAAGAGCAAAAATGGCAACATACCATTGAAAAGAAGCAAATTTCCAAGGCTCCATCTCCCAGTCAACTGCAAAATATCATCTTGGGATGATGTATAATGGCCTGTCATACAGAATGTCTTATTACAGTCGGATGACAAACTCATTTTTCTTGGAAGCGTATAATCTAAACAAATGTCAGGTTTTCTAAAACAAACAAACAAACAAATTAAATACATACATCTTTTAAAATGCCCTAAACCATTTCACTGAGAAAATAAAGGTAATAAGGGCTTTATGTTATTTATTATCTATCATCCATTAATAGAAGTGGCAAAGAAAGAGATTTAAGTAACATTGAAGTGCTCTACAACAGTATTCATCCATTCTCTTCTCTTCTGCCTTATGGGGTTGTGACTGCTCTAACCTGCATCAGTAAATTCTGCTTTTCTGCTTCTAATGAAGTGGCCAACATGTAGCAGTAGATAGCTATATGGTAGCAATTCAACACTCTAGCTCCCAAGAAACCTAAGATACAGATCTTCAACCACACGTTTCATTGTCCCCTAAATTTCCCCTGCATTATACAGTTGACAGCATAGAAATCCCATTCACCTGAACCTGCAATTTCAACCTCTTCAGTAACATTTCCTGTTAGTCTTCAATTCTGATTGACCAACCAACCAACCAACCAAGAGCTTATTTATGTCAATCCCATTGAAATATGAAATAGGTTCTTGTCTGCTGCCAAAGAACATTCTCAGTGAAGCACACAGAAGAACTATTGTGAGGACAAATGGACACAATTTATCCATAACAGTCCAATCCAGGCATCTGATGGTTTCCTAAATGCACTTGAAGAATTTCACATTGTCAGCTATACAGGTAGTCCTCATTTAGATACCACAATTGGGATTGGCAACTTGGTCATTAAGTGAAGTGGTCACTAAGTGAAAAATCATGTGACCGCAACTGTGCTTGCAATTTTACTTCACTTTCCTTTGCCTTACAGTGTCAGAAGGATATGATCCCAAAAGCCGGGTGAGCCCAAACGGCAGGGAAGGTTTCTGAAACTCGAATTACAAGGATGCCAGGTAAAAGGGCAAATCTTATAGCCCATTTTCCCCACTTCTCTGCCTTTTGGAATGCTCACCCCAGCGCTGGGATAATTAGCAAGAAGAGAATTGATGTTTGTATTTACATTCATTGGAGAGGAAGGGATTACAAGAGAGTAAGCAGGCACACAATGGGGAATACATCAAAAGGAATGCTCTAGCGGCGGCTGTTTGCCTAGCGCGCTTGCAACTGCAAGCTGCTTAGGAGGCAAACAAAAGCCTTCAGTGTGAAACTGATTAGGGTCTTGTCAAGCAGCCGGAGGGTTCTAATCAACTAAGGTCAGAGTTGAGCTTGTTAACTTGCAGTTAGCACCTTTTAGGGAAGCGTTGTACTGCGGAGAAAAGCAGCTCAGGAAGAGATAGCTTGTTGGCGACTTCCGGTGGGGACATGGCGAACTGAACAGCTGTGTCCGCGGGCTCAGTGGGCAGAACTGACAATGCAGCAGTTTTTTTGGGCTCAGGCAGGTTTTTCCTGAAGCCCAGGAGTGTTTTTCAGGAAAAAGGAAAACACCAGGAATCACCCCATCTGTCCTCCAGACAACTGCTTGCAGCCAGAAGATCGCAAACAGCATTCGCACTCGACTGTTAAGAGCATCCGGGAGGCTGGGACGTCACCATTTTCCAAGGCGCACTGTAGCCTTAAAGGGACACTAAGACCAGCCACCCCATTTCTAAATCACCCAATTTCTATTTTTTTTAAGTACGCGTACCCTAAGAGAGGCTTTCTACAGCAAGGAGAAGTGGGTTCTCTTGGTGCTTACTGTTATTTTTGGGATTAATTTTTTAGAAAAAAAATCTTTTTAAGTTTTGGACTTCATTTTCCATCCAAATATTAAGGAGGATTGAAAGTAAATAATTGTCTTCCTGTTATTATTTTTCTACTAAATTTGAAGATATTAGTATTTTCCTACACATTGAATTGGCTGTTTTGAACTTTCAGTTTTCTGCTTCTACTTTCCCTGGGGAACTGTCTGCATATCTCACTTTCGCTTGTGCAAAAACACATTCCGCAATTCTTTCATATCTTCAACTTTTGTTGGTTAAGCTCCTAGGGGGCACCATAATCTACTGCGTGAGACATGGAGGATTTTAAACAGACTTTCTCTGTCTTCCACCGAGATTTTAAACAGATTCTTTCTGATTCCTACCAAGTTTTTATGCAAGGCATTCAGGATATTGTGGAAAATATGAGGTCTGAAATTTATCATCTGGTTGGGGATGTCATGGATGAATTTGAGAAACTTAACAGCAACAGAAATGTATCTTCGGCTTTTGTTGAAATGCTGGATGAAGATTGGATAGTCGAGTTGAAGAAATTAAAGGGAGAGATCAAGTTGCAAGTCATAAGTGAAATTGATCTTCTGATGGAACACCATGGAAAAGAAGGGGTTATTGTGTATGGGAGGTCTTCTGAAGAGAAATCGGAGTTTTTGAGGGGGGCAGTTGGGCTGTTCAATTTCTTTAAGAAAAAAGCTCTGTGTGCATTGTGGGGATATGTAAATGCTCCGGTTTATTTTGAAGTGGGATAAGGGTTTAAGAATATTTATCTGGATTGCTTTTAGGGTTTGGCTGACTTTATTTAACGATTTGGATTAAGATTATTAAGGTATAATAAAAAATAATAAAAGTTTGGTTTTGGGTTTAATATGATTAAGATTATTAAAATTGTTGTATTATCAAGTATAATGGCAGACAATTTATATATTTTTTAGTTTGATCTTTATTATAGTATACAGGAATGTATAGAATAGTAGTAGGAAGGAAATAATTAAATAAAAGTTATATTTGGGGGGAAGTTGATTAGGATGGAGATATATATATATATATATATATATATATTCATTCATTCATTCATTCATTCATTCATTCTTTTGCTTTTAATATAAGGGGAGGGAGCAATTGTATTTAGTGATTTTTATAATGTGCCAATGGAATGATTTATAGAAATAATGTGATTTTGGTTCAATATAGAGTAAGGGTGTTAATTGGTGAGATGTCAAGATTAAATATAGATATTTTGGGTGTCAGTGAACTGAAATGGACTGAAATGGGTCACTTCACATCAGATGACCACCAGATCTACTACTGTGGACAAGAGGACCACAGAAGAAATGGAGTAGCCTTCATAATTAATAATAAAGTGGCTAAAGCAGTGATTGGATACAATCCAAAAAATGATAGAATGATCTCAATTTGAATTCAGGATAAGCCATTTAACATCACAGTGATCCAAATATACGCCCCAACCACAGATGCTGAAGAAGCAGAAGTAGATCAGTTCTATGAGGATCTGCAGCACCTACTGGATAATACGCCAAAAAGAGATGTTATTTTCATTACAGGAGACTGGAATGCTAAGGTGGGTAGTCAAGATCAAACCAGTCCATACTCCAGGAAATAAAGCCAGACTGCTCACTTGAGGGAATGATATTAAAGGCAAAACTGAAGTACTTTGGCCACATAATGAGAAGACAGGATACCCTGGAGAAGATGCTGATGCTAGGGAAAGTGGAAGGCAAAAGGAAGAGGGGCTGACCAAGGGCAAGATGGATGGATGACATTCTGGAGGTGACAGACTCGACTGTGGGGGAGCTGGGGATGGCGACGGCCGACAGGAAGCTCTGGCGTGGGCTGGTCCATGAAGTCACGAAAAGTCAGAAGCGACTGAACGAATAAACAACAAATAGAGTAAGGGACTGGTTATGGAAAATTGTTGTATATCCTTGCTATTAAAAGTCGGAAGTCACCTCTTTTTGTAATTTAAAAAAAAATTCTGTGTTTCCTCTTTTTTAGTTTTTTCTTTTACTTCTTTGTAGTTTTTCGTTTTTCTGTAGGTTTTATCTTTGTTTGAAACTTAATAAAATTCTTATTAAAAAAAAGGAAGAGATAGCTTGTTTAAGCAATCTCTCCTCCCTGCGAGGGGGCAAAACATGGAAAAAAAGAATGGGTCAGGCACAGGACAATACAATAATGTAGTAACACAGGGGTCCCCCAACCTTTTTGGCACCAGGGACCGGTTCCGTGGAAGACAATTTTTCCACGGACCGGGGGGTGGGGTTTGCAGGCGGGAGCCAATCGCTCAGACGGGGGGGGGGGGTTTGCAGGCGGGAGCCAATCACTTGGATAGGGGGTGGGGTTTGCAGGTGGGAGCCAATCGTGCGGAGCGGGGGGCAGGGTTTGCAGGCAGGAGCCAATTGCGCGGAGCAGGGGCGGGGTTTGCAGGTGGGAGCCAATCGCACGGACCGGTTTGTGAGCGGGGGCCAATTGGGCCTCACGCTCCTCGGCCCACCTCTCTGCCCTTCTTTGCCGCGCACTGATAGGTGGAGGTGTTTCCCCTTCAGGGTCCCCACCAATCAGCTGCTCCAGCTCAGGCTCTGTCTTACAGCTTCTTCCTCCTACTGGCTGCTCTTCCTCCAACTCATGGTGGCAGGGACAGGCTCGTTCCTGACACCACCACTCACCTCCTGCTGTGCAGCCCACTTCCTAACAGGCTGCGGCCCACAGGTTGGGGACCCCTGTAGTAACAGACTGTAATGGTGAACTGAGAGAGAGAGAGATGCTGCAAAGGTCATAAATGCACGCATTGGTCACAAAGTTACTTTTTCATCACCATCATAACTGTGAATGGTCTCTGTCCAAGCCAGTTGCTAAACAAGGACTACCTGTAATGTCAATGCCCAGGCAGTTGACATAATTGCTCTTAAGTACCTCTTCCTTTTCATGGAGACAAATCATCACCTTGATTTACTAGGGAAAGGAAAGGAAAGGTTCCCTTGTGCAGGCACCGAGTCATGTGACCCCTAGGGAGATGCCGCTTTCGCGACGTTTTTCTGGCAGACTATAGAGCGGGGTGGTTTGCCATTGCCTTCCCCAGTTGTGATTACCTTTCCCCAAGCAAGCTGGGTACTCATTTTACCAACCTCGAAAGGATGGAAGGCTGAGTCAACCTGAGCCGGCTACCTGAGAACCAGCTTCCACTGGGATCGAACTCAGGTTGTGGGGAGAGTTTCGGTTGCAATACTGCCACCTACCACTCTGTGCCACATGAGGCTCATTTACTAGGGAAGCAGATGGAATATGTGCCAGTGGAGGGACTCTTGGATAGTTCAGACTGTGTATGGAGTACACCTGAACTCAGAATTTGAATGCCTACTCTGCCACAATGAAAGTAGCTTACTTCTCTGGGTCCACTGCTTCTATACAGAATAGGTAAATTTTTGTACTATATGGCATTTCCTTTACCAAGAAATCAGAGGATAGGAACTACAACATGCAATGGCACGGTCTAAACAAGTTGCATTGTCTTTGCAGACAAAGTTGACTGGAGCTGTTAGAATTATAGCAGGTGATAGCGGTATGATGTCAGCAACCACTTGTCTTGTACTTTTTTATTCTTTTCAGCTTGTGGCTCTTGAAAATGCGGACAGGATGTGTGGAGAGGTGAGGGCCACAGCTCTTGCCCCTCCTGGTTTGATTAAATCAGGCCCACGGTTAATGGGGATGACTGATACCTCCTTATGGGAGGAATGTATTTCACTGCCTAAATACAGTCATCAGACCTTTACTGAAGACCTGTACAATTATAAACCATCTGAGATGTTTGTTTCTGAGTAAGTTGATGAAGAAGGTAGTAGTGGTCTTGCAATTCCACATTCTGAATTTTCTAGATCCACATTCTGAATTTTCTAGATCCATTTCAGACCAGATATAATACTGAAACTGCTATGTGGGATACTGGATGAAGGAAGTTTAGCCATGGTCATTCTTCTGGAGCTCCTGGCAGGCTTGGCACTTGGGGGCAGTTTTAGAGTAGTTCTGGTTCTTCCTGTTGAGCTCTTGTTTAGCCTGTTGGTGGTGCTGGGGACTACTGTTTGACATCTAAGCTACTATGATATCCCACAGGGTTTCATCTTGTTTCCATGTTGATCAACATCTACATTAAACCACTGGGAGAAATCATCCAGAACTTCGGAGCAGAGCACCATCAGTATGCTGATCATGCCCAGCAATACTGCTTTCTATTTAATTCAAAGAAGGCAAGCAATACTCTTGACTATTTCCTGTTTGTTAATGATCCAGATGATGCAGAACAAGTTCAAATTAAATACAGACAAAATGGAGTTGCTATTGGTAAACAGGAAACTGGATTCAGCAATTGATAGCTCTGTGGTCAGAGGTTCATTTTTCTAGCATGTAGGAATGTACAATCTTAGGGGTTGCATTTAATCCTCACTCTCTCAGTGTAAAGATACTTCCCTTACCAGTCTTTTAATTTGTGGGTGATTTTAGTATTTTATTTTAATATTTAATTTCAACCTACAGTATATTTTTAATTTTTACATTGTTTTTGTTTTAAATCAAATCAATAAATGTGAACAAATGCATGGGCTGTGTTTGGGGGCAGGACATGCTAGAAACTTCTTTACTTATCTTTTTTGTGAAAAAAGAAGGAAGGTGTATTTGTGAAATTATGAATCATTGGAAGCTTGGCAGTGCGTGCAGCAAACTCAGCAACTGGGAAAAGAGAATGACTATTGGCTGGCATTGTCAGTACTCAGCTACTGACTGGCTTTGTTTAAGCCAGAGCTTTCCAAACTGTGTGTCGCGACCCAAAAGTGTGTTGCCACACACAGCGTGGTGTGTCGCCACACCACCCGGAAGCGGCAGCACGCCCCCCGCGCCGCCGCACGCCCCCCGCACCGCCACTGTGCGCGCGCGCCGCCGCACGCCCCCCACTGTCGCCATGCGCGCGCATCGCCGCGCACCCCCCGCGCCGTCACCGCGCGCGCCGCCGCACGCCCCCCCCATGCCGTCGCCATGCGCGCCGCCGCTGCTGCTGGTGTGTCGCCAGTGGCAGCACTTTGGAAAGCCCTGGTTTAAGCTCTGATTTGCTGAAGGTATCCTCTCTGAGCTCCAGAATTAAAGCATATGGTCAGCACCTTCCTGAATTTGTTTTGAATCTGCAGTTGGTTAAGAATTCGGCAAGGGAAAAGCAGGTTGAATTTAAAGTACACTGAGAATTATGTGCAATCAGTAGGGTGGCAGATCTTAGTATCAGTTATCACATACTGTATGTCACAATCAGAAAGTCTCTACTGAACTAAAGGTTGTAAGGGTAACCACAATGTCAGTTGTAAGTTATTTAAAACATACAAGACTGATACTAGCATCAAAGGTTTACTGAAAGAGGCGAGAAATGATTCTATTATTTGTAATTAACATTTCTTAGTATGCATTTCTATGTTTTATTAAGTTCAGATCTTAGAAGAATAGACAAGGCTTCTAATGACCTCGTTATATCTATATATTATTTACAATCTTGGGAAAACATACCTCTGACCACAAATCCACAGAGAGAGAGTTCCATGAATATTCTTCTTGTTTTCTGGTTGTTCGATGTATGTTAGTGCCAAATGCTGCCATTTGCCTACAAGGAAAGTATTCTCTGGTGTTTCAGCTTGTGCTAATAATCCAGCTTTCATTTCATCATTTGGATCCATACACATACTATGAAAATAAAAAAGAGGAAAATCACTAAGTTATCAAAATACAATATCTTTCAAAATATATATTTTCCAGATATACTACTTTCCCAATACTACTTTGCTTATATTATTCTATCATGTCTTTTATTGATCCAAGGCATAACACAGGAATCCGATACACACTTTAAGAATGTACCAACTTATTTTTCTAGAAGCTGCAACTCTATTATGTATGCCAGTTTTTTAAAGTTATAAAAACACTACTCCCATCCAACTAGTTTCTAGGGTTGCCCTTAGGATCGTGCAATCTTTTTATTCTGAATTGTGTCAAGTGCAAAATTAGCAAAATGTCCTCCTTTGAGTACAAACTGGGGTGTTTTGAACACTTTGGAATGTTTCAAACTCAAAACAGAGTTGTTCTGAGGTTAAAATGGTCCATTTTATGAAGTCTTATAACTGTTTGAAATGAACTTTTTTCACATCCCTACTTGCCTTATTACTTTGTGAATTTTTTTCTTTTAAAACCCATACAACTCCTTCAATAGACATTTTCCTTAGCAATTTTAAGAAAAAAGACCCTATTTCATTGCTATTTCTCTAATATGATCACAGTAATCCAAATGTTCTTCTGGTATCTTTTCCATCATTAGAACAGCAATTGTAGGAGTAACTCCCCAGTGTTTTGTGGCTTGAATCATGTCAACTGGATTTCTATTTTCTCAGTAGAAATGTTTCACTCCTTATCCAAGGAGCTTCTTCAGTCTGAGTGAAGCTCAAGGAGTGAAGCTCCTTGGATAAGGAGTGAAACGTTTCTACTGAGAAAATAGAAATCCAGTTGACATGATTCAAGCCACAGACTGTTCCACCTGGATGACTGAGAACCTTCATCGACATATCCCCAGTGTTTTATCTTACTTTTCCAAGAATATTTGAAAGTACCTAGATCCTGTTTTCTCTCTCTCTATTGTAATCCCCTCTATCAATTTATTTCATCTGCTTTTTTCAGAAGAATTAAAAGTAATTTTCAAATTTCCCCCTTTTCATTCCTCTCTGAATGATCTTAGCTCTGAATGACCCTAAAATGCCATGGATATGCTAATATTAAGACACTATGCACTAGACATAAGAATATAGGGAGAACCATACTAAAAGCCTGTCTTGTCCAGCATTCTGATCTCACAATGGAGAAAAGGAGGAGAACACGATTTCAACAGCATTCTCCCACTGATATGCCTTCCCAACTTCCATCAGAAAATACTGCCTCAAATTCTGGAACTAATTAAACAGTCTAATGACTCATAACCATTACTCTATATAAATATATTATGCTGCAAAGTATGATGGAAGCATATGTAAGCTAGACGTTATAGCATATCTGGCTGGGTGGAAGAAGGTAAAAAGCTGGTGTAAAGGGAATTTCAGTATTCTTTTTTATATGTGAACAGTGCAGAACTTTTTCCCAAGAGGCTCATTCTTCATCAGTGCTTACTGGAAGTCCCTGGTAGTCATGCAACACTTTTATCACATACTGTAGGTAGCTGGAAGCAGTGCTGCCCCAAAGATTTTCATGAGAACCTCATCATCATCTCCCACTTTCTCCACACCATGCAGTTTTATTTATTTATTTCTTTATTTTCTATCCCACCTTTATTATTTTTATAATTAACTCAAGGCGGCGAACATACCTAATACTCCTTCCTCCTCCTGTTTTCCCCACAACAAAAACCCTGTGAGGTGAGTTGGGCTGTGTGTGTGTGACTGGCCCAAGGTCACCCAGACGGCTTTCATGCCTAAGGCGGGACTAGAACTCACAGCCTCCTGGTTTCTAGCCCGTTGCCTTAACCACTAGACCAAACTGGCTCTGATCTCTATACATCTCTATACTGCCTTAAGTTCTTGCCTTTTTCTAGTCAATAAACCCTGTAGCACTGTAAGCTTTCTCCACAGGAAGTTGCTTTAGCTCTTTATTCATTCTGAATAATATTTTTTGTACTTTCTCCAGAAACTCTCCAACAGACTTGGCTATTTGCCTTTAGCACTACCCATAAAGATAAATGAATTTTACATAGCGTAAAACCAGTCCTTCTCATACATTGGCCACCATGGCAGTTCTAACTAGTGATATGTCCACAGTTGCTACTTTTACAGGAGTTCATAAAAATCATCAAATTGCTAGAACCCCTTGATCTGGGGAACATTTTCAAAAAATTGTAATGAAATCATCATCTCTACCTTACATAGTATTACAGTTCTTTGAGCTAAATCGGCATTAGCACCAAATAAGATGTTTAATTGAGTATCGGCTTTTGCATGATGTCTAGAGAATCATGTTTTCTATACTTCTTCAGCAATGCTTAGTAAAACACAAATGTTAACATTTTGTTACCAGTTAAAACTGATTAAGCAAAAGCATCATTTTACTCATTGTGTTTGACTCATTCTTTGACCTCAACTCAACATGGGTAAATTTAGGGTATACATAAGTACAGTTCATAGTAACATTATATGGTAATGGTAACATTTCATTGGATGTTATAGCAAATCACTGGTGACAAAAGGCATAAATTATCTGTTCAAATGCATTCTTTCATCTCTAAAACAAGATAATGGTACCGAAATGTGAAAGCTCCTGAGTTCACATTAGCCCAGACTTGTATCATCAATGCTTTGGAGCCCAATGAAATTATATGAAGGCAGCCATCTTCAAGAAGTTTGTCTCCCAAATTGAGGTAATCAAATCCAGGTTTGCTTTCTTCTATAACACATAACAGTTATAAAACCAAGTGTGTCATTAATCAGAATATTATTCCGTAAAACAGAAGAATCTGGAACTTTGATTTATTTTGAAATTTAATTTACAGACATGCACAAGTATTATGCACAGGAGCATTTCATTTTGCATTTCTCATAACTGGGAAACAGTGAGCCAAGTTTAGAATAACTGTATAACTAACAAAGAATGAAATTGTTGTAGTGCTTTTTACTAAGGATTAAAAGCGCCTATGAATGTTGCTAATATACAGTAGGAGCCAATAAAAATAAAAATGAGTATGTCTCTTAAGTAAGGTGAATATGCCTCCTACATCCTCACCTGAACTGATTTAGAAAGAGCATATCAAATTTCAAATATGAAAAGGATTTAAGAACCAGTGGCACTGATATATGAGAATATTAAAAGTTTTAACTTAAAGCTATGATTGACAAGTTTCAAGCAAAAATACAATGTTTTGTATTCTGTACCAATAATTTACATCTTTATATCACAAAATACCAATATATCAACAAACTAACAGCACCAACCCCCCCAAATACAAGCCTTCCCCAAAGCTAATGTGAATGCATCTCTAAAACAAGATAATATATAATTTTACATATTCCTCATTAATTTTGAGGAGGACTGAGATTATGTTCTATTACTTAATTTTATGTATTAATAGAACCTAATCTCAGCCCTCCTCAAAATAAATAAGCAATATATAAAATAAAGCAAAGGTAGAGTTAAATGCTAGTTTAAAATGAAATGTCTCCACTTGCTGGCAGAGAAAGAGAAAAATAACCCATTTGGGGCACCAAATTCCATATATGGGGTACTGCCACTAAGAAAGGACATGCCACTATATGTGCTTAAAGACTACAGCAGCCAGGACAGGAAGATTTCAACTGATTTTTTAAAAATCTCTGAATATTTTCCCCACCAAATTCTTGCTTGATTGAAGTTTAGTTATATAAAGGCTTTACTGTTTACACAAATGATGCCTTAAAAAAACAAATCAAGGCCAAAAATTTTGAAATACAAGTAGTCCTCATTTACCGATCACTTGTTCAGCGACCATTCGAAGATACAATGGTGCTGAAAAAGGAGACTTACAACTCGTCCTCAAAGTTGTAGCCATTGCAGCGTCCCCACGGTCACATGATAGCAATTCGGGAGCTTGGCAACCAGCGCGCATTTACAATGGTCAGTGTCCTGCGGTCACATGATCAACATTTGCAACCTTCACAGCTGGCTTCCAACAAGCAAAGTCAATGGGGACGCCAGCAGGAAGTTGCACTTAATGACTGTGGATGATTTGCTTAATGACTGCAGCCAAAACTAATGAACTGTTTAGCAATGGAATTGCTAGTACCAATTGTGGTAGGTGAGGACTACCTGTAAAGGGCCAAAAGTATTTAAAAGACAGACTGTTTCTAAAACTTAGTACAGGTAGTCCTTGCTTAACAACCACAATTGTGACTGGAATTTTGGTTGCTAAGCGAAACGGTCATTAAATGAATCTGACCCGATTTTATGACTTTTTTGCAGCAGTTAAGTGGCTCACAGCAGCCGTTAAGCGAACCATGTGGTCATTAAGCGAATCACGCAGTTCCCCGTTGATTTTGCTTGCCAGAAGCCAGCTGGGAAGGTTGAAAATGGCGATCAGGTAACCACGGGATGCTGCAACGGTCATAAAATGCAAACCGGTTGCCAAGCGCCCAAATCGTGATCATTTTTTAATTGATGGGACCCAAAGCACCCCCACCCTTCCAAACCGTACCAGAAGTGCAGAGACGAGTGGAGATAAGCAGTCCCTCAGATAGCCAGGCCCTATGCCGTAGGCATCATAATATGAATTAGATTATAGGGCTGCACAAAGTATTTGAAGGGGTTTTACATTATAATAAGACAGCTACATCCTCCAGAAGGCTCTGCACCACTACTTTAAGCAGATCATCTTCACATGCATATACATGCACAGAGGATATTCATGGCATGCGGCCAGGATACTTGAAGGACCACCTCTCTCCAGTTGTCTCTCCTCACCCTATTAGATCTTGTAGGAAGGGCATACTCCAGGTCCCCATCATTTTGTGGGACCCAGGAAGTGTGCCTTTTTGCATGGTACCTGCCCTCTGAAACACCTTGCCACCTGAGATTGAATTGGCACCAAGCCTGCTGGCCTTCCAGAAAGTGCTTAAGATCTCAATTTTTGGCCAGGCATGGAGGTTGGGAAGAAAGGAAGATCTGGATGGCTGTCATTATTTTGAGGTTTTTTTACATTTGGCTGCTATTTCTTTTTCTTTAATTATATGTTGTGTTTTTTACAGTTATTTATAGTTGTTTTAATGTTTAACTCTGTTCACTGCTCAGAGCAGCCGCCATATAAATATAATGAAATCAATCATTTCCACAGCGTTACATGTGTAACTTACCTGGTTCATCAAAACTGCTGTCATGTGAAATTAGTGACTTGCTCCTTCTTTTCATTCTTTTGCCTTTCTCCAAGGAACTGCCTGCTCTGTGAATACATTCAGCGCTAAACCACAAGGAGATACTGAATCCTTCAGACATATGTGGCCAACAATTTTGCCCCACCAGAGGCAAATGGACTGGAGCCACATGCCACGGAGAGAGAAGATGGTGTGGCAGACTCTCACCCTCGGGTTCTTTCTTTGACTGGACTAATTTTGCTCGCCTTAGTAATGCTACAGTTTTGCTGCTGAGTGTGGGCGCTGGTTTTTGGCAAGGGCTGCTTCCTAAACTTGGAATTTGGTGCAAAGGAAATACAATATGCTGTAAAGGCCTCATCCTGGTATTTGCCTCCAAAATCTTTAGGATTCCTTTAAGGAGAATACCCTAAAAGGAATGAACAAAATTAAAAAATGATCATTATACTATATAACTTGGTTTCCTAGTGCAGCTTTTATGAGTGTCAATGTGCCTGTCGATAGCTCCTGCTTACTTTCTAAAAAGTTATTTTTTAAAAAAGTAAAAAATAAATAGATGCATATTACAAAATTAAGCACCACCCTCAAGCATAAGTCCCCCGTTGGGGGAGATGGGCGGTGATAAATTTGAAAAATAAATAAATAAATAATCAATCAATCAATCTCTATTTCCAGCAATGCTTCTGAGCTTCACACAGAATACAGAGGCATTCTTAGAAAATAAAACGCTAGATGAGTATAGCCAAAACTCTGTATAGAATTGCCCTGCCCAGAAAAAAAGCAGGCCAGGGTAAACTGAGAATATCCTGGAGGTCTAGAAAGAGTGGTAAGAAGTGAGCTCACCAGTTTGCCATCCAGTGAATGGCTGGTTTGGGATTTGGCCATGTGCTATCTTCCCATCATTGCTTTTACCCATACCCCTCAAGTCACTTCTGAAGATCAGTATATCTCTAGAGCAGGGTTTCTCAACCTTGGCAACTTTAAGACGTGTGGACTGGCTAGGGAATTCTGGGAGTTGAAGTCCACACGTCTTAAAGTTGCCAAGGTTGAGAAACCCTGCTCTAGAGTAAACTCTCATCACCAACAAAAAAAACCCCAAAGGCACTACCTCTAGGTATATATATGGGGCTCTTTAGGACATAACCTATGTCTGAAATTTATATTGTTGAAACTATTTTTTAACCAGGCATGTTATTTCCCTCTCTGATAAAATAAATAACCACGAACATAAAATATAACAATAAATTTTAAATAGCATTATTTTCAAAATGCCATTAAGTTATCTTTCCTGTCTGCTTTTCCCCAAATTTCTAACAAAAAATGGTATATTGTCCAAATCTATATGAACTGTTACTATACTATTATCAGTTACAGGATAACATGCTAATTTATTTGACAACCTCAGTAATAAAACACCAATATTAAATCAATAATTAATTTCAATTCCCTTTTACTATTAAAATATTACCGTAGAAGGTGTTTTTTCTAAAAAGATCCTTAGAAGAAGTGTGAGCTCTTCCGAAGATGTACTTGAGCTCATCAGAGAAACCAGCAGATCTACGAATATTTTCTGACATACTGAAAAGCAGAATCATGGTTTTGAAATTATTGCAGATTATACTAAACACTGTTCAGACTGTTAAAATTAGGCTGCAATCCAAGAAATTTAATCCAATAAACCACTCAATGTGGCTTCTAAGACTTTTCATATTCCTCCTAGCAACAATCCCTACATTGCTGGGCATATTTTTCTTACAATAGAGAAAATAATTGAAAGCAACATCTACATAGACTTGTGATTAGGAAAAAGTCCCTTGCTTCCTATCTAACTCCTATTTCTTCACTGTTACGGCTTCTGGTGTTTAAGCATGAGCACAGAGACATGCTGCTCTAGATGATTTTTTTTGGCCTAATAACAATGTAAAAATGTGAATAAATATGGTATCATAGTGATGACAATATCTTTATATATATGCATAATGCACAAGAAGGGGTAACTGTATTTTGAACCTTTTGGGTTACATTAGTAGTAACAAGGGTAAAGCAACTTGAAATAGCTACAGATAATATTATATGTTATATTCAGAATCTTTGCTTGTAGGATTAGATTTCACCCCAAATGAGATATAGATTGTTTGAGTTGTACCACTTCATTATAACAAGTTTTTTTTTCCTGAGGGAGATACTAGACAGACTATCTTAAACAATACTGTGAGAAAAACCTGCCTACCTATGTGCCTTCAGACCTATACTCTACCCAAACTATGGTAAAATAAGTAGAACTGAAGCAAAAACAGAAGTTTCTAGAGAATAAGCAAAAACATCTATACAAAATGTCATTTCCCAGGTAAGTCAAGGCAACTGAAGTCATATTATTGTTCAGTAGATAATATATTGTGAAGACGACAACATGTTCTTATAAATATCTACCTATCTATCTGAAGAGATTTATCAAACCAGAAAAAAATCAATACAGAATCTTATCGATTCTGTATCTAACCTAATAGAGGCTATTGCCTAACAGCGATTATTGCTCTCTCATACTTATAAATCTTTCCTAAAATTGAAGATTAAAACTGGCTGTCTTCTGAAACCCATTAGAACATGCAATGTAATGGAGAATGTTTGAACAGGTAGTTTAAGAACTGAGTAATAACTTCTTTCACAGCACAATCCGATCATCATCCTGGGACAAATATGTAGTTAAATGCTCGTTTACCGACAAAACGAGGACATAATCCAACAGAACAAAGTACATTTAAATCTCAGTATTTCTTTAGGAATTTAACTTCCTTATTAATGCTCTCTCACAGAAATTAATAGAACTTTAAAGTGCTTAGATTTGCTGGATTGTGCCCATATTAGACGCATACAGTGTGAAAATACATAACCGAGTATGAACATCTAGCACATAGCTTTCCAAACTGTGTTGCAACACAATACTGTGTCGCCTGCGGGGCCCAAGTGTGTCGCATAAAAACCCAGAAGCGCTGATGGTGCGCCGCTGCGCGCATGACGGCAGTGGGCCATCAGCACTTCCGGGTTTTCGCACGGCACACCAGGACACTGCTGCTGCCACTGCTGCGGCGCACGAAAACCCGAAAGTGCCGCGGTGGCACTTCTGGGTTTTTGCGCGCCACCACTACTGCGGTGCTTCCGGGTTTTCTCGCGCGCCGCCATTGGTGTGTCGCCACGGGAAAAGTTTGGAAAGCCCTGATCTAGCATTTCAAAATGCAGCTCTATTCATTTGTATCTTAAGAGTAACTGCCAAGTGTTAAGGCAGATCAAAAGGAAATGACTGTTTTTATTTATAGCTCACCATGAAAACTGGAATCTGTTTGTGTTAATACATGGAGGAATCCTCCCAGAAGGCTCTTTACAGCTCCCTATAAACCAACCAAGATAAAAAAATTATAATGAACGCTTATCAAGAATTAACAAAATATCCAGGAGTGATGGGGAAATACTGTCTAGCAATATATTACAGCTAAATGAATAACAATGCCAACCCCAATGTTCCTTCCAATATATTTTTAACTAATCCCTTTGTATTGGCCTGTTTCCTCAAGCTCATAATGATGTTTTCACATTATCAAGCTCATCACCAAGTGATAAGAAGATGCACAGACTCTAGTCTAGACATATAATCTTGTATCTAAAACAATTCACTCTTGTTTGTGCCAAGCATTGTACATTTACACCTCTTCTCTAAATTCTCCACCAACACAGTGCTTCCATAGGCAGTAGGCTGGATTGTTAATGCTCTCATCTATTACACCCACATTTATTCCCAATCCTTTGTTTCCATGCCAATTAAGAATGTCAGTCTCTCTCTCTATTTAATGTAAGGTTGATGGGCATATACATACATATACATGAGATAAGCCTGGCATTGTCTTAATGGCTGCTGATATCAAAACACGATGACCTAGTTTACCCAACATGCTAAAGCCCTTCAAATGATTAATAGGACAGTGCACACTGTAATCTGACTCCTTATCCATCATAGTCCTTTAAACATGCTTTATATCCTAAATAAGGCCAGGTGTGACACTTAAACTAGGAGTGGCAACCATTTCTAGTTAGCAGGAAGTGGAATTTGAAACCAAATATTAACTTGGTAGTTGAGTGACAATCTGCTGTTTGCTGGAATATTTCACTGTTCTGGAAGAGCTTGAATTCATAGATAGTTAACCCTATTTTTGGAAATGAACCCTCTGCAAAAGAGAGTTATCTGTGGTCTGGAACCCAATGGATTAACATTAAGAACACATTTAGAACACAATGAATTACTTAGTGTTCCAGAAGATTCACTTCCAGAAACAAATCATTCCTGGAATGCTTTGATTAGCACATTCCAAAGGGGAAAAAGAAAATGTTTTGGGAAATACCAGAATGCTTTGCACACCCCAATAATCTGGAGTAAGGTGGAAGTTTCCACTAATCATCCAGAGTGAATATGCATTGTCATATGAACATATTCACTAATAATTCTCCTAAAGCAGAAGATGACAATTGCATGGGGGCTGGAAAGATTAGGATAAGGATCCCTTGAAGGTTTCCTCTAGTTGAAAAGCTGAAGGTTCCTCAAACTGTCAGTTGATTTCCCTTTTTTCTAGGCTTTGTAGGAATACCTCTCTTGCCCCTCCTGTCCAAGCAATTCATGAACAAATGTGAATATAAAAGCAAATATAAAAGCTCATCTTTCTAGTGTATTTTCACCACTTAACACAAACAGCCCAATTCACCTCACAGGGTTGCTGTTGTGAGGAAAATAGGAGGAGGAAAGAGTATTAGGAGTATCTCCTATTCGGGGAGATGGACGGAGATAAATTTAAATAATAAATTAGGCATGTTCGCCGCCTTGAGTTATTTATAAAAATAATAAAGGCAGGATACAAATTAATTAATTAATTAAATAAATAAATAAATAAATAAAAACTAACAGCCCATAACTAAAATCATGTATAAGAAAAATAAACAATACACATACACACAATCTGGTAAAACAGGAGGTACAGTAGAAAACACAGTATCTCAACTAAAATTTATACTCCCTGTGAAGTGAATGTTTTTTGCAAATAGAAAGGTCTTAGTCAGTCAATGAAAACCAGTGCCTGACATCCCAAGGCAGGAAATGTTTACAGCTTAGGTATGGCTACTGAAGAGTCGTTTCTCTTATTCCCATCAATGCAGAAAATAATTTCTCCATCAAATCTTACAGCGTGAGCAACCTAGCGCGTGTCTCTAAAGTATTGTGCATCAAACTCTTCACCACCAACATTTTGAATTATGTCCTCAAACAAACCAAGACTTGTGCTAGCTGGAACCCTTAATTCATTGGCTGGATTGGCATAACACCCTATACTGATTAAAATGGCTCAAGTAGTTTGTGATCAGGATGTTATGAGAAGCCAACCATTGTCTTAATACAGGGCTTCTCAGACTTTGCAGTGAGGTGACCTCCTTAAATAATAAATGAACTTGTGTGACCTCCCCAAATAAAACTAAAGACTTCCCTGGGATTAGGGTTGGGCAAGAAATAAATATACTTTTAATAATTAAATTTTAATCCCTTTAGCAAATAAAACAATGATAGAACCTTCCAACTTTATAAAATCAAATCTTTTAATTGGAAATAAACACTAAAACCACCACATTTAAAACCATATTTGTAATAGGAAAAAAATTTCTGAGTGCTGCATTATTTCTAAAATCTGTTAATGTTTGAGACAGCCACTCTCATTTTTAATTCTACTATTTTGGATTGATACCTGCTCTTTACAGCAGCAACTGTAGAAAATCCTGCTTTTTCTGTTGGCTTATCCAGGCACAGCATGAGGAAGTCCTGCCAGTGATCCAGCTTAGTGTCTGTAAGCCACCAGTCAATGCTCCAAACTCACTCTCTGGTCTGCTTGGACAAGCCAGGCAAAATGGGAGCAAGTGTGATAGTGATCCAGCTTTGGGTATCCATGCCATGAAGGGTAAACATATAAAACCTCAACTCATTGGCAGCTGGCTTATTCAAACAAACTAGAGAGCCAAGCTGGAGCCCTGTCAGACCACACCAAAAGTGTATCTTCCTATTTTGCTTGGACAAGCCAACAGTCAGTTTGTCTAGGGAAAATAGGTGCAAGTTCTGACAGCAATTCTGAATTTCAAATAAAAGTCCCCCAAATTTGCATTGTATTAGCACACTGTGTGAACTAGGCCATTATATTAAGCCACTACATGCTTTCTTTGGGCAACTGGGTTTTGTAAAGTTGGGTTTAGTACTTAACACATTCTGTGAACCAGATTATCATAATGTGGTTTCTTTGTTTGGACAGATGGATTTTGTAAAGCTGTGTTTGTGCCTAGCATGTGGTGTGAACCCAGCCACAAGGTCATATACCTGTTGCATTAGTAATGTTGCATTTTTTTCCTTCAGCCTGACTACTTTCAAGAAGCTGTGGAAGACATGAGTGAGCACATCTAGGCTTGGACTGCCAACAGAAAGTAAATGTAATTCCAGCATACACAGTTCAGGATATATCAATTCTCCTTGAATAATGTTTTCAGCAAAATCACTAGGAACATTGCAATAGCCAAAACATCCTTTCTCTCTTTTAATGTCTGTTCCTGGAAAAAAAAGACACATATTTATATATGGAAATTCAGTTATTCAGAGGCTGTTTGCCCTCCTTGCATTTCTTTGTGAGCCTACTACCCAACAACAATGTTCGTTACTTGATGATGGGATGGATTATTAGAAACTAAATCTTCTACACAGTCCAAAGTCCTAGGTAAACTTGTAGCATACAATGATCTCACTGAAATGTAAAGGGTAAATCATACACACTTGTATGCAGTGAGACAGACCTGGCATTAGACCTTAGGTTGACCAGCACATAACGACATGCACACTGCATGATAACACTACCCCCGACTGTCCATTTTGATGGCTTTTCATTGGCTTACATGTGCATTAACAATGCTGCATACAAATGCTGTATGCCTATTTCAAAGAAAATTATTCTAGAAAGTGACACTGCACTGTACTTCAAAACATTACATAAGAATACAGCTCCCATAAGCAAAAAATAAAAAATTCTGAGTTGTATTCTTGTGTGACAAAATTATGAAGCAAACAAGAATGGAAGAAATACAGTAGTGGCTTCTGTTTTCTAATAATAATGCTATTGCAGAATTTTCCAGGTCACTGGTGTAGTTGTCACTATATTCCCCTCAATTTATGACTCAAACAGCAGACTATAATGATGAGCTAGAAGAAGAAAAAATAGCAAAAGGCTAATATGGGAAATGTTCGAAACAGTTCATTAGACAACACTTGAACAGGTCTGTAACTTAAAGGCTGCTATCATCAACTGCGGAAAAAATACTCTACAATTTGCTATTTCAGTGCAAAAGGGATTTCAAGAGGACTCGGAGCTCAAGCACTTGCCTTCATCCTTGCTTTCATTGTCATCAGAATTACTTTCACTATCAGCATCATAGCCTTTTTCTTCAGCAAAAAATTTAAAACAATAGCACTGTGACTCATCAGCTTCTTCAGATATATCACCAGGCTGAGATGCAGGCTCCTTTTCAGACTGATGGATCTGACATGCATATTACAGAAGTTTAAAATGTGCAATTAGAAATTAGGCTATCATCTAGTTTCATAGATTCTGGGCTTCACTGAGAACTATGCTGAAATATTGACAGGTAAAATAGGATAGAATATACAGTATTTGACTGGATATACTAACCCCCATCTGATTAGATACCTAAATCCCTTAATATTTTCAGATTAAACAAGTGCAGAAGGTAGCAGACAAAAGAGAGATAAAGGGACTCTGAATTTATGCTAAATGGAACAAAAAGATTAGAAGGCAGCGTTTAGCCTAGTAAGTTTGATATCTTGCATCTTGAAATTCACATACAGGTAATCCTCACTTAACAACCATTCGTTTAGTGACTTACAACCTGTCCTCGCACTTACGACTGTTGCAGCGTCCCCACAGTCACATGATCACAATTTGAGCACTTGGCGACCGGTTCACATGTATGACTGTTGCAGCATCCCATGGTCACGTGATCACCATTTTCAGCCAGTTTCTGGCAAGCAAAATCAATGGGGAACCACGTGATTTGCTTAACAACCATGTGGTTCACTTAACACCAGCTCTGATTCTCTTAAAGACCGCTGCAAAAAAAGGTCATAAAATTGGGTTGGATTCAATTAATGACCACTTTGCTTAGCAACCGAAATTCCAGTCCCAATTGTGGTCATTAAGCAAGGACTACCTGTACACATTCTGGCTTACAGTCTTCCAGTTCACCAGGCTCCCTAGCTTGCCCAGTGTTTTGTAACCTAAACAAAAAGCCATGCTAGATCAGATGAAAAATCCCATTTAGTCAAATATTCTGTTCCAGTTGTTTCCAAAACTTCTAAAAAGCAAAACTGTATTTAAAAAGAACATGAAAGAGGAATCAAATTGTTGCAGAAATCTTGGAAGTTACTCAAAGTTATACCTTTTCTTTCTTTTCTTCGGAACGATCCAGATCAGTAAAATATGTTCCCAATGCAACTCGAAGCAAAGAATCAAATAAAGGCTTCACCAACTCTGTTTCCATTATTCTAGCTTTTGCAAGCTGTTCCTTCATTTCAAGTAATATGTCTTCCACACAAATGTTCTAAATTAAAGCACAAATAATTATTCTCAACTTTTGATTCATGGAAATGCTATAAACATTCAAAAACAACTATAGTTTCTTCTCTCATTTGCATTCTAAACTTCTAAAAGTTGCTAAAAGCAAGAGGTAAAGGTAACGGTTTCCCCTGCACAGTCGTATTATGCTCCTATTACAATTACTATTTCCAACTAAGCCTCTAAATTTCTCTGTTGCATTCTGATCTAACAGACATGGTTCAATTTTTTTAAACCTACTAACCAAGTCAGTAAAAACAATAATTGTGATGGGATGTAAGGGTGACCTTGGAAGAAGGGGAAGAGATGCCACCTAGGGCAGGGCTTTCCAAACTGTGTGTCGCGACACAATACTGTGTCGCCTGGGGGCCCCAGGTGTGTCGTGCAACAACCCGGAAGCGCTGGTGGCGTGCCGCCGCGTGCGGTAGCATGTGCAGCAGTGGCGGAGGGCCATCAGCGCTTCCGGGTTGTTGCGGGACACACCAGGCCACCACCACGCTGCCACCGCCTCCACAACGTGCAAAAACCCGAAAGGGCGGCGGCGGCAACCCGGAAGCGCCGGCAGCGGCGCTTCCGGGGTTTTGCGCCCCGCGGTGGTGGCAGCGCTTGTGGGGTTTTGCGCGCAGCAGCGGCGGCGGTGCTTCCGGGGTTTTGTGCGAGGCGGCACTACCGGGCTTTTGCGCACCAGCCGTTGGTGTGTCACCAACAGCAAAAGTTTGGAAAGCCCTGGCCTAGGGAATGATCAGATAAAAGAGAAAGTAGTCTGCAACAGAGTAACGGCCACAGAAAGAAACTTAGGAAGGACCCGCCTTAATTACTCAGGTGGTAAATAGGGAGGGCGGGAGATTTGTACTTTCAGACTTGCAAGAGTCTGTTAATGTAGCCTAACAATAAAGTAGAATTAGCTCATCTCTCGTGTTTCCTGTCTGGTTCACCTGGGAGGGCTGACAAGAATGCATTTCTTTTGGAAAAAGGAGCAAGATACTACAACAGAAATTGAAAAGTACACTGTGAATAAGCATTCATGCAGCTTATCCTTAGGCAGCTTTCATTCTGTTCCCCTCAGACTCTTTATGGAAATGCATTATCTATCCATTTTCTATAGAGTTCCTTCGTATTATTCCAACATTTGCTTTCTCCTCAGAATTACCTCATACACTCTCTTTTAAATGCTGGTTCTCAGCTGTCTATGTGCAATTATATTGCTGCATGTGGGCTACATCCAAATTATTGCACTCTTTATTCACGCAGCAGGACTTCCCTTTGATCTTATCTTTGCTACAAATTCTGCACCACACCCAGCCCCCAAAAACTGCTCAGGAATATGGAGCACTCGCAGCATCGTGGAGGGCATGGACTTTTTTTTTTTGGCTGACAAATACCATTCTGTCAACTGAAACTTTTGGTAAAATTCATTAAACTTGAAAATTCTGCTTGTCATGAGATAAGATACTGTTTCAAGATGCCAAACAACTGACATTTTTTCTTCCACTTTCTAAGACAGCTGTTAATTTGAACTGGGAATGTAAATATTTCATGAGGTTTTAATGGCACAATACCTGAAGAAGAGACTCCATTTCAGTCTTCTGCTGGAAATGATTTGTACTGTGTAAACAAATTGCCAGCAGAGCTTCCAAAAGTCGTATACCTTGCAGCGGCCAGTCATTTTCTTGCATTAAGACATTTTTTGATTCTGCAGTGCCATCAAATGAAGCTTGCTCTGCATTTGAATGCTGGTAAGAGAGTCGCTTCTGTTGACCTATATTGTCAAGATTTTCATCAGTATTATTATGGCCTGACTGCCCTTTCTCATTGTTCAGTATCAATTGCGATGAGCAATTTTTGAAAAGAAATTCAATAGGTTTCTCCTGCTCACCTTCTTCCTTTTCTCCTTTCATGCCAAGTTTCTCAATAATCATGGCTATTAATCTGTGACATACTTCAAAGCCACCAAGTCTATGGAACTGTCTTTGGAACACTGCACTGCACAAATAGATCCAACGACACATTGACCAAATATCTGCTGCCCTGTGTATATGTTCCAAGGAAGGTAAAGACAAACTCTCAAATGACAGACATGGCAGCTTATTGCTGAAAGGTTCACTAGCTGTACTGTCATAACCTGAAGTATCTTCAGAATCATTTGTTGAATCTTGATCAGCCTCTGCTTCCTTACTTACGCATAAAAAAGCAACACAGAGAAGTATGTTTATCATGTTGATGTGAGCATCTTGACTGACTGATTTCTTCTTTTTTGGGTAGACTTCTTTAAGCCTGGCATAAAATTTACTAAGACTCTGAGGCACATCTGAAACCATTTGCTGTCTATGAACACCCAAGTCTAAGGCAGGCACTTTTTCTTCACTGTCTAAACCATCCACATCTGGCATCAATTGATCTGTCTGCTGGTCTCCAAAGGAAAATATTAATGTTTCAAATACTTTCAGTGAGTATGTTCTCACACTGTCCAAGTAATTTAATTCAGTCATTTGATTTATTCCGTTACAGCTTAAAAATAATTCTCGTATTATTCTGTGGAGAAAAATAGATATTAAATTGTTATCAATTAAATGAGAGAGAGAGAGAAAAAAAAATAATTTACTATAATGCCGTATGTCATTTGTGGGGCCTTATTAACCCTAAACTGATCCTTCTAAATTGTGTTCCTTTACAAACTTTTTGTTCATTAATAAGTAGTCTCTTAATAGCTACTAGTTGATAAACTAGTGGGGAGCTGCCCAGGAGTAGGAGCTTCTGACTTTACCCATCACCTACCTTTATTATCACCAGTGAGATTCCTAGCTTCCATTTTTATTATGCCAAGAAGATGTATGGAATTTGTTTGTTCCCCCCAATGAACAAAATGAACAAACCTGGATTTAAACAGTATTGGTAGAGTCTGTAAATAGATTTGAAGGACTTCCTGAGGCAGACATCCTTTTTGATAGCCACTTGCTTGACTAAAAGCAGTAGTTGCACCAGTTTGTTGGGAGTAATGAGCCAATTCAACACCTCTCTGGAGCACTGGGCTGAATATATAACTGTATAGTTTCCACTGAATAATCTCATTGCCTTTTTGGATCAAACTACAAATATGACTAGCAATCTGCATGCAACGCAGTTTGTCATCATCCTCAAAAACAAGGCTCTGATATGCCTCCAAGGCATCCCATTTCAGAAACATATCTTCAGATCCTCTGCTAGGCAAAATTCCTTGAAACCTATATGGAGCTGATGAACTTGACGCTGATACTTCAGTAGCATTCCCATGTAAGAAGTCATCAAGTTCTGCAAGTTGATCGCAGTCAATGCTACAGATGTTGCAAGAGGCATGTGTCACTTTCTGAGAAATTTGCAATCCTCCCAGTTGATCTAAAATAAACTTATTAAGGATGCTTAATATATGTGGCTGAAAATTCTTAAATATTTGTGATCTGAAGGAATGAAGCAAGGGGCTAATTACCGATTTGGGATCCATGCAACAACATATGCCTACATTATGGATACCAGTTAAGATCTGAAAACATGTACTGTTCAGAGAAAGTTGCTGCAGAAACCTCAGACACTGGTGAGCACAAACAGCAATGCAGCAACACCGGTCAGGATAATAAACTTCCCCATCAGCTGTTTCTTCAAAAGGACTCTTAGAAGCTTGATTTTTAAAAGTAGAAACTGGCAATCCTGAGAGATCTCTGTGGTGATGCATGAAGTGGGAATACTCACATCGTCTGTGTCGTTTTCTCGTACACACAGACTGATGAAGTTGTTCCGATTTCACCTTTTTGATAGTGCTGATTATTTTCATAATGCTGTTGATAAGGGCTTTGAGATACTCTGGCGCTTCTGTGTTGACTTCTGTGCCCCTTGCAGCCAATCCTTCCATCTGGAGTACTGTGGTTTCAAACAGTTTGAAACCCTGCTGCTGTATGAATTCATGAACCAGATCCATCGCTTGAATAAAATAATTTGGATTAGAGGCTGCACTCTGAAGGCAGCAGATTAGAATCTGCAGAACTCCTTCCATGAACTCAGGCAAAAGAAGGAATCTGTGGCGATATTGTGAGAAAAAGTCAGCCTGAATTATATTTTGTAAAGTTCCTTGTGGTCTTGAAGCAACAGGATTACATAGTATATCTAGAATACATTTCACTTTTAAGGCTGCTTTAAGTAAATCAGTAAGATTTTTTCTCAAATTGCCAGGCATAGTGTCAGCCTTATTAACATCCATTGCCATAAGATGTAGCACTGTTCTAAAAAGCATCCTCTGAACCAGCGCAACTGATTCTTCTGTCCAACATGATGAAACAGCTTCATTTTCAGCAGCATTATTTATATTGTAACCATCTCCAAGTTTAGACAAAAATTCCGTTAGTGTGCCTATCACACTGGCTGCCAATGCAGACTTGTGGTTCAATGCAATATCAAACTTACATATTTTTTCTAGCAATGACAGTAAGACGTGGCACAAATCAAAGGGAGAGTTGTCTAAACAACTGACAGATGATGTAACTGGTTCATCTGAAGCCTGAACAATACTTTCTTGACCTGGAATGAACTGTTTGGAGTTTGCATTCTCCCTCCCAGAATTACAGCTCTGGGCCACTTCAGTTTCTACAAAGTCACATCTACTTGTAACAGATCGTTCTTTAGATTGGTTTGTTAGAAAAGGCTGCAGAAGCTGTGATCTCCTGTGCCTCATCATAGTGCTAGTCTTCTCATCCGAATTGCCTTCTGAATCAGAGGTGGAGATTTGGGATTTCCTTGCATCCCTCACAGAGTATCGATGAGTAGTTTTGCGCTGATGTCTGTTCTTCCAAGAAGAATTTAGCTTTAGAGAAGCCTGAGCAGACAGATGAAAATTCTCTCCTATATTTTGTTTTTCCTGAGTAGGTTTGGGAGAACTTAGGGTTGTCTCTTTGGTCAAACATATTTCAACAGAGAAGGGCAGATTAAAATCTGTTGGAAAAGAGAATTTACATTTAGATTATTTCATCTGATATTAGAATCTCACAGCTTGAGACACAAATGTGTCATCATACACATCTAGAAGCAAACCTATATAGCCAACCTATCACTCAAAAGATCTTTAAGGACTGAAAGCTACACAGAGGGGCAGGACCTAATTGTGCAGTTATTATATGCACCTAAAACTTTTAGCACGATCTCAATGAGTCTCATTAAGACTCACATTGCAATAAATATAATCTACCTAGTAAGTTCAAATGTGTCCTGACCCAAATTCATATTTTTTTTCTTTTTTCTTTTGGTTACATATAACAAGAACTACAGGTTTTTAAATATACAGTGTCACACATTATTTGTTTTGGCAAAAGGTTTAACAAAAGATTTAATGATACTAGCTGAAGCAGCGCACAAATTTGACCTATGAGATTAGCCCTTGAACACCAAAAACTGATACCAAACTTTGCATATGAGCTCTTTAAAAAGGTAAAGGTTCCCCCCGCACATTTGTGCAGTCGTGTCCGACTCTAGGGGCCGGTGCTCATCTCCGTTTCTTAGCCGAAGAGCCAGCGTTGTCCGAAGATGCTTCCACGGTCATGTGGCCGCATGACGCACGCGGAACGCTGTTACCTACCCACCGAAGTGGTACCTATTCATCTACTTGCATTTGCATGCTTTCGAATTGCTAGGTTGGCAAGAGCTGAGGCGAGTGCGGGAGCTCACTCCGTCACGCGGGACTAGGGATTTGAACCTCTGAACTTGCGATCTGGCGTCTTACCCGCTGAGCCACCCCGATCAAACCTAAAAAAAAATCTCAGCTTATAGCACTTTCAGACGCAACTCAGCTCAGTACACTGCCTACAATGTATGAATATTCCTTCCTTCCAAGCTGTCATGAATATTTATGAAGCACTTTAAAAAGTGCAAGTATTTTATAAGGTAATTGAGAGATGTAGAGGACTACAATCGTAAAAGCTCTTAGACACATATTAAACAGTCTTGTTCTTATACAGTTATGTGCACAGAAATTTTAGATGCTCACTTATCTGTGAAAAATGTAATTCAACCTATAATTATAAAATACATTTTAAATTTATGTATCAGTATTACAGAGAACCTACCTATGGCCTTTTCTTTTTCTACAGGTATTTTCCATACTAGCGGCAGAAGTGATAGAAGGAGAGTCAGAAGGTCTTCTCGACAGGTAAGCTCCTATTTAAGGAAACAAAAGCTCATATTTTTATAATTCAGAAATTATAATTTACCAGACATTCATAATCAAACTTGGATTAAAAGTTTACTGTTTTTATTTGTTTTTTCAAAGCTTCCGATACTGATTTACAACATATTAACATTTTAACCATTTAACCTGAAGTGGAAAAAGTTAATTCAACTGAGCCCTAATCCTGAGATATTTTCTTTCTTCCATCTCTCAAGATTGTCTCTATTTCTTTCAATCTAACCCAAGGTTGAGTTTTAAGACCGAAAAAGTACCTTACATCATCTGTGGGTTCCTCAGACTTCCCCTTAGGTTTCAACACAGTTGAATTCATAGTAACTTTCTAGAACAGCTCTCATAAGTTGAGAGCACCGTTTCCTAATAGTTCCACTGCTCCCTGCCGCTTTCAGACTGCTCTACTTATCTATGGCAATTGTTTCACAGAGTTCAGTTTTATCACCCATTCTTTTTAACATCTACATTAAATTACCTGGGTAATTTGGGGGTGCTCTGCTTTAACTTTCTATCTAACCCAGGTGATCACAGGATACCAGTTCTTTTTAGCTGACACTGATGCCTGTATAAATGTCAATCAGGATTTTCTTTGATCTCTGGATAGGTTGGCTCCAGGGTGGATTTTTTTTTTACTGGCTTCTGTATCTTTTTGAAAAACTGATTCCAGAAGATGCTAGGAGCATGATAGGTTTTTGCCTTGTCTCCAAATACTATTTAATATTGACATGAAAACCCCTAAATGAAATAATCAGTTTGGAAAATAAATGTCATCAGTGTGATGTAGACAGACATATACAGCATCCACAAAAAACAAAACAATCAAAAGAAAATAGAAGTAATATCGTCTAAGACAGTATGGCTTAATCAGGCTATTAAATTTCTACTGGCTGCATTTTCACAACAGGTAAACTTGAGAAATTTTAAACTTTGATTTGTTTTTAAGTGGCTTAGCAAGGTACTGTATTTAAACCTGCCCATTTACTTAGTTTATGATTCAATGTATTGTGAAAACTCTCAAAAAGTTACCAAGGTTAGTTAACCTATGAGTGAACTGGTTGGAAAGAGATTGTCTTTCCTGAACCTGTCCTTCAGGACATTCATATCTGATTACTTTACAGAGCAAAAATAAAATATCATGTCCTACATTATTAGTACAATGTACAGCACTGGCTTCCATCTTATGACATTGGCCCAATGGAAGGCTTTTGTGTGAAGCATACAACAGCACCAATCAACTGACTGGCAAGTAGCAGTGTATCTGTCATCCTGATCCTGGCTGACATTTAACAGTAAAAATCCAATCCCCAAACAGAATGTGATCTTATCCCAAGGTGAAGGAGACAAAGACCCTCTTGCCATCCTTCCCAATCATTCTTCTTTTATAACTATAAGTGCAATGAAGGTTATGCATCATGTTATTTTGTTCAAATAGATATTGTTCTAGCTAAATGTATCAAATTTTGACAAGTATGAAAATAACATTTACCTGGTCAATTATGGAATTAAGTGTAGTAAGCAAAATGAATCCACGACCTTGGATAAGATATTGCCCAAGTGCAGCTATGTGCGTTTTCTCTTCCTCTTCCTCCCTGGCTTCCACCCTTTGGTCCACTGCATTGCAAAGATGGCTGACATCAGATAAAAACTCTCGTGCCAGAGAGTTACTAGCACTGCTCATGTCTGAGCTGTCACAAATAAACAAAGAATTTTCAACATTTCAAACAAAATGAGATTTCCAAAGAAGTAAGGAAGCTAGAATACAAGTTTGAATAGTTTTTTTTTTATTTCTGCCTTCAAGTCAGTTTGTGATTCCCGGTGACTGCCTGGACCAATCCCTGCAGTTTTCTTGGCAAGGTTTTTTTTAAGTGGTTTGCCCTTGCCTCCTACTGTATAGTTTAGCAAGATAAAATAGAGACAACATTCATATGTTAGTTGTCTATGTGGTAGTATTATCACAAAAGTTGTCAGCTAACTGGCTCCACTGCAATCTACATTATAGTATTAAATATTTTCTTTCCTAGATTAGGATAATGATATTTTCCCCATATATTAGAAAAAGGTACATGAGAAATTATCTTACATTGCATCCCTTACATCGGTGTTTAACCATGATTATAATTAAACAATATGCATATTATTGGGATACATACAAATACAGGTACTGCTTTTTAAAAAAAATTAACTGAATTTTTACCATAAGCTAAAATTTCTAAAAAATGGGAGAAGCGCTCTCCAATATTCTCAGTCTTTGCAAAACTGTTCAGTTTCAAATAAACAGACATTAAAACATTTTGAAAAGCTATTAACAGAATTGGCTTTGAGTAACCTATGGTATGATACATTCTGTTCTCATCTCAGCTGGACAGAAGGAGAAGGGAATAATAAAAAGATTAAAACAGGAGCACTTCAATGGAGATGTGAAAGCATGTATTTAAAATTTATGCACAAATTTTAAAATTCTATTAAGCTACATGAAAACTACATCAGTCTGGATGCCAGTTCACTGATAAGAAAGCAAAATAAGAATTTGTGCAAGGATTGCTACGTTTATCTGCTTAAAGCAGCTCTTTCTCCAAAAACCCTTCCAAGCAATTACTTACATTGTAATGCATTACACACAAGGAAAAACAGGTGGGGGAAGAAGAGGAATGCCCTATATCAATTCAAATTTACATGATTCCAAGTTGGAAAAGAGGAGTATCCACACATGCGAGCATTATAAAAATTAGAAGCTTTTTTGAACTTTCATTATTCATTCCATCTAAAGTATTAAATCATAGTACTACAGTAATGAAATATGATGTAAGGTACACAAATATTTAACTTTTTTTAAAGATCAAATGAGATGTATGTAAGCAGTATCCAATACTAAAAGGTAAAGGTTCCCCCCGCACATTTGTGCAGTCGTGTCCGACTCTAGGGGCCGGTGCTCATCTCCGTTTCTTAGCCGAAGAGCCAGCGTTGTCCGAAGACACTTCCACGGTCATGTGGCCACATGACGCACGCGGAACGCTGTTACCTACCCACTGAAGTGGTACCTATTCATCTACTTGCATTTGCATGCTTTCAAATTGCTAGGTTGGCAAGAGCTGGAGCTAGTGCGGGAGCTCACTCCGCACGCAGGGCTAGGGATTCGAACCTCCAAACTTGCGATCTACAAGCCTGGCGTCTTACCCACTGAGCCACCACGCCAACATATCCAATACTATTTATTAGTTAATTTTAGTCTGTAAGGTATCCCAAGTTTACTTAAGACACATGAAAGCCTGTAGTAGGTGTAAGGTCACACAAATCATCTCACATCACAGGAAGATTTAGTGTTCAACTTTTAAAATTATAATTGCTTTGCTATTGCAAATAGTAGAATTGCAATGGAATTGCCCTGTTTTCCACAATCTTCAATGTGACCTTGAGTCAATACACTTTAATGCTTATTTTAATATCTTAAAATACACTCCGTGCCCAAAACTCACCAGATTACACTTCCTCTCTCATTGATGGTATATTATGAAGTGTTAAATAGATATGTTCTCAGTATGTCTGTTAGTGACTGACCTGTAAAACAAGGCATATATGAAATCAGTAAAATGCATATTATGGCTAATAAAGTAATGTGCCTAAAAATCATTTTTAAAACCCTTCACAAATTAAAGGCTTGTTTACAAAACAGAAATTTATTCATAATGGCTGCAATACCACATGCTATATGGTTAAGCTATATTGCTCCCATTTCCCCCCAAATGGGATCTGTATACAGAAGTCAGCCGACAGGAAAAGTATACATCACTAAAGACAGAAGCTGTGCTCAAAGAGAACAGGTGAAAAGGTAATTAGGAAATGACCAAACCCCATTACAGCTATTCAAGACTCGTGTTTTTTTTAAATATTTTTACTGAAAATTTTAATTACAATAGTAAACGCAAATACAAACTAAACAATTTAGTTCCCACAAAAGGCTGTTTATTTACGTATGTAATTATTTCCTGGACTCATGTGTTTTTGACCTTAAGATTTTTATCTAATTTATTAAGAAAGAAATAGAAAAGGAAACTAATACAGGTTGTTACTGTAAAAAAAAGTTGTCAAATTTCACTAAAATTTAAATGTTATTTCAAAGAAAACTAGTTTGGAAAGAAACAGTTTGAACAGACAAATAGTAAGTAGCTTCCTACCACAACATCTCTCCCAAATTATCTCTTCCAAATGCACCTTTGCAAAATGTTCAAATGTGGCCAAAGTCTTAAAAATGCTATATAAATTGAATAAACAGTGTAATAAAAAGATGTGACAAATGTTTTATTGTACAAGGATTTTTCTAAAAAAAGTTTGATTAATAAGCCAAGAACACGCCTTACGCTAATTCATAATAAAGGGTGTCACAGCATGATTTAATGGATCCAGCCATTTAATTATAAATGAATATCGTTTTGTGATCAAGTTTGAATCACTCTTTCAGAAATATGTGACGTAGCATGAATGTAAAGTGTACATTAACTAACTACTATATGTTACTTAGTCATTTATATTCTTATCTCACATCTGAGGAGTAAAAATGATCCATTCATATCTAACTAAAATGGGGTAGGAGCTGTTTCTCTCTTCCTTCAATTCAAACATTGAGGTGGCATGAGAAGCACAGAAATACAGGAATGAGACAAATTGGATGGATTCTTTCCACCGTATAATCATTAATCAGGGAGAGAAAGGGGAAAAGTCAACCAATTTATCCACTGATATGACTGCAGCCTTCCATACAAGAGCAATAGCACTGGAAGAAACCACAACAATTTAACTGTTTGCCAGAAATGCTTTTTTCCTAATTTATGTTTGCATTTATATGGTCACCCAACTCAAGCTATGTGATTAATAATAAACCTTCATGACTGCACCGCTTGCAAAAGCATACAAATATACTATCTTAATACTCCTGCCCAGCAATGAAGGGTGCTGAATGCCACATACCGTAAATGTGCAGGCTGGGCCACAGGGAACACTCCAGAAAGACGAATGGCACGGTGGCTAATTTTAAACCAACCCAGCAAATTTTCTGGCAACAGTGGACCTGATTGGTGCCCCAAGGCATCACATGCTGAAGAGCGCTGCCGTCCAGGAATCCAGACCCACACTTGCAATCTGTAGTGGTCATTGCTTCTGAGCACTTAGTTCTCCGAGCAAGGGGGCAGTGGAGAAGCAAGGCTTAACCAGCTTTGCTATGGCATGGCAACCTTGGGTTGAATAACAACAACTTGGCAAAGCTTATCTTGTTTGCCTCATAGTGGACTGGATAGGACACTTTCCTATAAAGAACACCTGATGAAGACTGCTGCCAAACTGAGAAGTAGAAACAAAATTCTACACAAACTATGTGGCACTACCTGGGGCTCGACAGCGGGTACGCTGAGAATGCCCGCACTCAGCCTGGTTTACTCAGCAGCAGAGTACTGTGCCCCAGTGTGGCTTAATAGTCCGCACACGAGCAAGATTGATACGCAACTGCATGAGTCAATGTGCATCGGTAGTGGGACAATATGACCTACTCCCACATACTGGCTGCCTGTTTTGAGCCATATACCACCTCCGGATGCAAGATGAAAGAGCGTCCTTCTTCAAGAATATTGGAAGATCGTTGGTAATCCCCAGCTACCAATACTAAATGACGTAGCCTGCTTGGAGCGAAACAGGCTGAGATCGAGACATCCAGCCATTTCTACCGCTAAAGCTCTTCTAGAAGACGATTTCAATATCCACAACACGTGGAAACAACATTGGCTAGGAAACTGCCCTCCACAATGCCGAAGCTTGCCCTGCATCTTGGAAAAACCACCTGGATTTGACCAGCCACGTGTGATATGGACAACCTTGAACCGAATTTGCACGGGTCATGGTAGATGTGCAGATGCCCTTTATAAATGGGGCAAAACAACATCATTGAACTGTGACTGTGGGGCCAAAAAACAAACTATCCAACATATAGTGGCAGAGTGTCAAAACCGAGCCTGCAATGGAGACTTTGCTGATTTCCTGGCTGTGACAACTGAAGCAAAAAACTATATTTGTAACCTAGACATACGTTTGTAATTTTCCTGTCTATATTTTATATTTCATATTTATTATGCTCTATGTTTTTTATTGTAACGCGATGTGAATGTGCCATATGATAAATAAATAAATAGTGGACTTGGAACATCCATTTATCCAAGTTCCCAGTACATTATTTTTTTAATAAAAATAACAACATCTGAGAACGTGCACACACACAGAGAGATAGAGAGGGAGAGAAAAAGATAAGATGACCCAAACTGGGATCACTACCTCTTGGGCTGGTTCATACTTACACTACAATCTCAATGCCTTCACATAAAAAAGGATTTCTGGACTAAATGGGTTTTACATTTGTCTGAAAAATTACCAGCCTCTAGCTATGAAGAAAAAAAACAGTATTTCTTTGATTCATATCCCACTTTCTATTTCTGCTCATCAGCTTATCTATATAAGCTGATGAGCACTACACTTATCTATATAAGCAATGACCACTACAGATTGCCCTCTAACCTTCCCATATGCATTCTCACTCTTGGTTTTTCTATCTGTCTCTCAGCAAATTCAGATGCCCAAATTCCTTGAGATAGCACTGATCTGCAAATAACTGATTTTTAAATATCCACTGCTTATATCAGAACTACAATGTTTGTTCAATCAAAAGCATTTAATGAATTAAAAAGATGTCTTGAAGAACTTGACAGCAGATTTTGAATTTGTAATAGAAGTACTTAGAAAATGACATAGTAAGCAACATCTTAGAAAATATGAAAAAGGAGGATGCTTCCTACAATAGTTCTGTATCTCTGGAAAATATAATATCCTTTTTTTCTTCTGAACTACTCATATTTTGGAGAAGCTAGAGCGAGTTTCATAACAGTTTAAGAATTTTTTAACCTTATCTAACTTCTGCTTCTTTTTATAAAAAGTATATATAATACAACCTCAAACATATGCTTTTGGAGTATCCATACCAAAGATAGTAATATATTCAAAACCCTGTAAATTAAAAAGGAGTCTATAGTTTGAATCATGTCAACTGGATTTCTATTTTCTCAGTGGAAATGTTTCGTTCCTTATCCAAGAAGCTTCTTCAGTCTGAGCAAAGTTTGTAAGGGAATCCTTAAATATGTTTCTAGGGTGGCTGTGTGACCTTGATATCCTTTTTATCTTTTCAGACACGCCAGCCATGTAAGGAATGACCAGGTTCTTCCGTTTACTCTGAGTCTCAGCCCTGTCTGTCGCTGTTTTAGGTCTGGTAGACTTAGATTTAGTGAAGGCCCAATTTGGATATTCCAAATTTTTCAAGAATTGACATGATATGGATTTCAAATAATTTAGCCAATAAAATTTGTAAGGTTGATATTTTACCAGAGACTTTCTCCGATCACAACCCAGTAAGTTTGAAAATAGAGATCTTCTATGGCTTTTCGATGGAGATTGAAAGAAGCTATTTTACAAAGAGAAAACGTTTTGGTTGATTGCAAGAGGAGTTTAAAAGATTTTTTTACATCAATTTGGACAAAAGGACTGACCTAAAAACTGTTTGGGACACCAGTAAGGCAGTTATGAGAGGTCACTTTATGTACCATAACTGTAATATAAAAAAGAAGTGTCAACAAAAAATGCAAACTATCTTGGATCAAATTAAAGTAAAAGAAATTGAGTTCCAGAAAAACCCAGTGGATACTGGTATTTTACACCAACTTAAATTATTACACCAACAATTATCTCTGTTGACTGTGAGGGAAATTGAGACAAAATTGAATTATGTTAAACAGAGACATTTTGAGTTTGCCAATAAACCTGGAAGATGGTTGGCCTATAAATTAATGACAGAAAGAGAAAAGAAAGTGATATTAAAAATTCAAGAAGGAAATATTGAATTAATGGATAATGAAGGAATTAAGAAATTGTACTTTTTTTCCAATTTGTATAAAAGGCAAGAAGTTTCTCTGGAAAAGATAGATGAGTATTTGGAGAAACAAAAATTACCAAAACTCTCACAATCACAGAAATTATTAATGAACAATCCTATAACTACTTTTGAAATAGTGGAAGCTATAAAAAGAACCAAACTGGGGAAAGCACCAGGTCCAGATAGTTTGCCAGCGTTATATTAGAAGCTTTGAGGATCAGCTTCTTCAGCCCTTTCAAAGATTGATGAATTCTATTTTGCAGGGCTCTGCAATGCCTGACTCTTGGAAAGAAGCCAATATTGCACTTTTACCAAAAGAAGGCCAAGATAGTTAGAGTAATATCTTGGCCTTCTTTTGGTAAAAGTGCAATAATTCTTAATTAAAGAATTATTAGTTAAAGAATTATAGACCAATTTCATTGTTGAATAATGGTTATAAAATATTTGCTTTAATATTGGCTGAAAGAATGAAGAAAATTTTACAGGGCTTTATTCTCCAAGATCAACGTGGGTTTCTACCCAAAAGGGATTAAGAGACAATGTGAGAATGGTTTTGGACATTATAGAATATCTACAACACCACAATGAACAGCAAGCAGCTCTTATCTTCTTAGATGCAGAGAAGGCCTTTGACAATTTGAATTGGACTTTTATGTTCAAAGTTTTGGAAAATATGGACTTTGGAGATAATTTTATTCAAGGAATTAAATCAATTTATGTGCCTCAAAAAGCGCATACTATTGTAAATGGCGATTTAACTGAGCCTTGTCATATACAGAAAGGAACAAAGAATAGGATGACCAGCAGCAAGGTGAATGGATTCAATTACAGTGGCAATGGGTGCACCATTGGAAGACCTGAAGGACAAGGTTAGGGACAGAATGTCATGGAGAAAATCTATCCAAGTGGTCACTAAGAGCCAACACTGACTTGATGGCACATAATCAATCAATAGGAATGGACAACAGAGGGCAAAGCACAAGCCCAGTTCCAGTAAATTGCTTGGTAAATATGTTGAACACCTAGTGATTAATGCCATTTGCTAAGACTATCTAAACACTCTGTCTTTCCATGAATACATCATTGTACTGTTTTTAGAGAGAGCTACAAATTTATTTATTTATTTTATTTTCTATCCCCCCTTTATTATTTTTATAAATAACTCAAGGCGGCGAACATACCTAACACTCCTTCCTCCTCCTATTTCCCCACAACAACAACCCTGTGAGGTGAGTTGGGCTGAGAGTGTGTGACTGGCCCAAGGTCACCCAGCCGGCTTTCATGCCTAAGGCGGGACTAGAACTCTCAGTCTCCTGGTTTGCTATTGGCTCCTTCCTAGGGCTGAGAGAGTGTGACTGGCCCAAGGTCACCCAGCCGGCTTTCATGCCTAAGGCGGGACTAGAACTCTCAGTCTCCTGGTTTGCTATTGGCTCCTTCCTAGGGCTGAGAGAGAGAGACTGGCCCAAGGTCACCCAGCCAGCTTTCATGCCTAAGGCGGGACTAGAACTCTCAGTCTCCTGGTTTCTAGCCCATTGCCTTAACAACTAGACCAAACTGGCTCTTTTGTTTTATTTATTAATTATAAAGAGATTCTTCAGCTGGCTTTTCTTGGCTTATTAAAATTTTAAAATACAATGGATACCTAATATCTCTTTCAAAAGCTAATGCATCCTCAACTTTGTTTTGAAAAAACAAAACCAAAATACTTTCAAGTACTCTTACACAAGAAAAAGTGTATTAGCCCATGATACTACCACTATTACTGGACTATTAGTGAATAATTTCGCATAACAATCTCTGTTATAAAGATAAGGTAGAAGTCTTCTGAAAGGCAAGTTTTTGTCTTTCCTTTTGTATGTCATCTCTAAACCAAGCCAAATTAGGAACCTTCAGCATTGCAAGTTACTCATTATTAAGTTATGCAACATATACCGTATTTCACTGCTTTTCACTTTAGACTTTCAGTGAAAATAACTTACTTCCACTTTCAGAATGCTTTGTGGGAAGGAATTAGATGAAACGCATTCCACTATACATGTGATCCATGCATTAAAAGCAAATTTTATTTCTGCAAAAACTTGTGGAAATGTCCTTCCAGAGACCGAATTCAGGGTGGATTGATACTGTATGTTGTAGTCCTCAAACAGCACTCCTGAATCTAAAACAAAGCAGCCCCAATAGGAGCAATAGTAAAAGTAAACTACAACTCTCTACACCAAAACGGAAATGTCAAAATAATCCTGCATTCATCTCACATCATACAAAAACAGTTCTGAAACTCACAGGAATTGAAGGAAAAAACTATTTTAAGCCATCAGATAGGCATCTTGCAGAACCTCTGACTCAGCCTCACAACGAACAGCTCCACCCTAAGCAATTATACAGAAGGGAAGGACTAAAAAGTTCTAGTTTGTTCTTTAATTAAGAGGACCAGTCAAATAACCTGAGTCAAGAATGTTAGCAAAGAATCCTGTGTTACCTCTTTGCAAACCATTCTGAGGTCTCTGACAAACTTTCCTGACGGATATTACTATCAAATTTTCCCAGTAACGTCTAGCTGGTGTTATGCATTCAGCTCATGCACAATAGCTGCCACTGTAATTATGGTATCTCACATAAAATTAGACTGGTGTACCTTCTAGTATGCAAATTTGAGTGAAGAGGCAGTGTGTGTAGTAATTAAACTGTTGGACCTAGGTGTATGGAAACCCAGGTCCAAGTCCAGCCTCAACCATGGAAGCTCATAGATCAGCCATCTCTCAGATCAACCTACCTCATAGTCAGTATTTGGGGTGGGGAGGGGGAAATGTGAAAGGGTGTACTATGTATGCCACCTTGAGTTTCTGTAGGAAAGGAAGGATATGTAGCTAATCAACAAATGAATAAAATTCCTTGATAACTCAAACAACATAAAAGAAACTGGTTGAAAGCAAAAGATTTGCAAAGAATCTTGCAATACTGTATTGACAGTTCAGGAAATAAACTTTCTGAAAAGGAAGTAGGCATATCCTAGAACTGTGTGTTAACTGATCACAATGCCAACATGAAATGAAACTTAACACCATGAAAGCTGGCTCATCAGGCTAAAATATAAACAAACTACAAGTTGCACAAGCATGTATCAGAGATAGACATTCCCGATGCTTAAGATTATCCACTCTAAGATAATCATATTTTGTTATTGGCTACAACTGCTGAGGCTGGTGAGAATTTATATCCACCTGGATACACCAAAATCTCTACCCATGTTAAACTGTCTAGACATAAAATACGTCCTAAATTATACATAAAGAATGTGCCATAAAGAAGGAGCCATGAGAAGGCTTTCAATAAATGTCCTTATATTCCTAAATACTTCACAAAGGAATTTATTAAACAATATTGCCTCCTCCCTGAAGTCCTGTAAGAAACAACACAATAAAATGAACTTCTGGATCAAAGAAACAGCAAACTTTCAAATATTGTTCAGCAAACCTCTCAATTTATGGCAATTATGCAACCTTTAAGTAGCCATTGTCTTTAGCAGCTGATGTCTATCCAGCTAAGCTTATCCAGCATACTGTAGATCAGAGCTTTCCAAACTTTTCATGTTGGTGACACACTTTTTAGACATGCATCATTTCGCAACACACTCTTACAGCAGGGCATCATTTCGCGACACACTCTTACAGCAGGGCACAAGGCAGGCACTAGGACCTGCAAGGAATCACAGCAGGTTTGGAGGCAGCAAGGCACAAGGCAGGCACTAGGACCTGCGCGGAATCCTGGCAGGGCAGGTTTGGAGGCAGGAAGGCACAAGGCAGGCACTAGGACCTGCGTGGAATCACAGCAGGTTTGGAGGCAGCAAGGCACAAGGCAGGCACTAGGACCTGCGTGGAATCCTGGCAGGGCTTGGAGGCGGCAGCAGCCACGACATACCCAGACAGTGCAGCCGAGGACCAACTGCAGCCACATTATATGCAATAGCAGACGATCAAAGTTTAGACAAAACAGCCTGTAGGCAATCTGTTATGACAAAATGAGTGCTTTCTTTGCATAAAATCCCAGTTCAACCCCATACATCTTCATATAAAAGTTCTTGATACAGAGGATGAGAATGGTCTTTGTTTGACATTCTATGTTTTTTTATTCTAACAATAAAATAGACAAAGCATTGCTGCCAGTCAGAGTAGTTATACTGAATCAGATAGGCCAATGATCCAACTCAATAGAATGCTATTCTAAGTGGTGATTTCTTCATTCACAACTACATTACAAGCACAGATAATATTTATTAGCCTTAGACATTTTGCTACATTAAAAAATCTGAATTAAATCCACAGCATGCAGTCAATAGCTAGCTCCAGAAGATAGAGGAAGTATACCAACACATGAAAACCTCAGATTATAGGTTTCACTTCCACATACATAATAACAACCATAATTCACGACATGAATATGAAAGTAAATTACAATATATTAATGCTGTCACTATTGTATTGATCACAGAGGTACATAATCTAAATTGAGCTGGCAAATTATTCTAGGGACGACATCTGTTCTTAAAGAATTACATGAGTTTAAAATAGGTTTTTTTAGTTCTCATTCTTTCATTTCAATAACAATTTAAATTGTGTTTTAAAATAGTTTTGCAAATAAATCTATAAAACTAATAGCCTAAACACATGATTATACTCTTTCACACACTGATATTGTGAGCCAATTTGTTTTTTGGAAGACCAAACTTTCTTATAATTCTTTCCTTGCCTTGTTGACATATTGCTGATTTGTCACAGGGAATGAAGCAAATGATTATTTACTTTTCGTATTTGTGTATCTAGTTCACCTAGAGTCCCTAAGAACAAAATAGGTTCTTGCTTACAATAAACAATCTACACATTTCAGTTGCACATTTCTTTTGCTGGTATGAGTGTGTGTCATTCTTTCAATATCCAGAATTACACGTTACCATCCATTACCCAGCTACAAAGGCATTTCACTAGAATTCCAGCATTTGTTGCATGATCTGACAACTTTTACATCAATGGAGACAGAGAGGAGGAGTAATGAGACATATTTCTGTTACATAATTACTATTAGACATAAGAATTATATGATGATGCTCAGAACTGAAGTTCTTGATGCACAATTTTTCTCAGACTTTAATTACTTTTCTGCTAAGCTCATAATGTGTTTAAGTATAATGTGCATATTGCACTTCTAGCCATTAGCTTATATTCCAAATTTGAATCTCGTTTCCAGATCATTCACAGGTTTTTCTACATCTGGATATAATGGAAATTCTTGAGGTTAGCTTGAAATCATGTTTGTATGTTATTCAGTTATCTTCATCCAGAATTCAACACAAACCTTTGCAAAGGACAAAAATAATAATAAAAAGACAAGCTTCTAATTAATATTAAAAAACATAAAATCCATAAGATTTCTGATAGCACACATCAGGGGTTTTATTTTCAAATTCTGTTTTATATTTATGAACAGGCTCCTCATTTTCATCATGCCACTGAAATGTCATGTGTGAAATATAACTACAAAAAATACACATCCTCATTTGGTTGGAAACCTAGGAGGAGTATCAAATGTAATAATTTGTTATAGAGTTAGAGTTTTTCTTTTTTAAAATCCAGTTAAAATTATCAAAGAAGAACTGCCCTGCATACTGTATGTGATTTGGGCTCTATTCAGAGATAAAGCTTGTGGTGCTAGCATGTTTTTACAAGTAACACATTCAATGCTATCTTCAGAAAAGATAACAGGTAACATGCAAATAATGATATTCTTTAATTGTGTTTGTTTAGTGTAAGAAATGACATGTAAATGCATTGCAACAGTGATTAAGTTATCTAATCTGAATCTAAATTAGTGGATAAATTTTCCATAGAACACATAGTGGCCGAAAAGATAACAAATTGAAATTGTGTTTGAGATATCATAATGAAGAAGATAAAACTTTGGGTTCATGTATAAAATAAGAGGTTCTAGTATACATCTGGCTACATAGTTCATTGAATTCACTGCACAATTATTTCTCAACCATATAGAAACAAATATATAGAAACAAGCCCTCCCGAAAATATGATCCAAAACCATCATAGCTTTTCAAAGATTAAAGTACATAGATTATCCCCAGTATTTTAAGCAGTCAGATACATGTAACAACGTAAATTCCCTGAATCCCCATTAATCTCAGAATATATCATCCTTGTGTCGCAATATCACAATGACAGTTATATTAAAGTAAGCCCTAGTGAACATTATGAACCTTTTTTGTAAAACCATTTAGGATTGCACTAAAATTCACACAAAAAATCATCAAGCGAAGAAGAAACACAAACCACTGCTTGCCTATCCCAGTTTAATTATTCCAGGCTCCAATCAAACCTGGATATAGCATCAACCAGTTATGCGGGCTTGGCATTTAATGCTGAGGGGCAACTCCATAACAGTGAAGATTTTTTTTTCTTCCCTTTGGGACTCTAATGTGAATAAAGTCTTTTTTAACTCCAACATTTTCCTTTCCTTCCCTTTACTCCAATTTTGCCACTACTCTTAAGGTTGCACTCACAGAACATGCTTAACCAGGTCAGATAACAACTTAATAGAGATGCGTCTGAACAACGCATTAAGCTTGATTAGTGCTAACATTGATTTGGTTAATACTTGATTTTTAAGGCTGTCCAACTCTGAAAAGACTCTGGGCGGCTTATAGTATTTGAAATATATAATTTATGCCTGACATTTTGTATTAACCCAATCTATTTGACAGTTTATAGCTCAAGGTAAAGGTAAAGGTTCCCCCCGCACATTTGTGTCCGACTCTAGGGGCCGGTGCTCATCTCCGTTTGTTAGCTCAAGGCATTGTGCAAATCCCCCCAAAATAGATTGTCAATAACCAAGTTATGTGTTTACATGAATGAGCCTAAGTATATTTTATGACCTGCTGAGTTTTCCGCAGCATAAACAAAACATTGGGGAATAATAAATTTAACGGAGGCAATTAGCAACAATATGAGGAAATTGTCCAAGGAGGTACAGGAAAGGAGAAGCCCTAAGTGTATTTCATATTCAAGATTTCCAGCAAGGCTTGTGTTTATCCTCTGCTATAATGAAGTCCTTGCCTTCACCTGGCAACTGCATGCTGCTGCTGCTGTATTAATGAGAACTGGTGCCCAGTGTTAAGAGCGCATTGTTTTCCCTCTACTCCCAACTTCAGGGCTGCTACAGCTAATTACTATCCCTGCTTCCCCGCCATCCGCTTGCAGCCAGTCTGATGATCCCAGACAGACGTGGGGGAGTTAAGCTGAGTACTGGCCTCCTGGCAAGCCCTGTGTTCATCAAAGCTGCTAATGTATCAGAGATGATGATGCAGAGACAGCAGAGAGCACAAGACCAAAGGACAGGCAGAACCTATTCTACACCCATGAAACAGCAATCTGCACACGCAGGATGAAGGACCTCTTCAGAGATAAAGAGTCCATTTGATTCTAAGAGTCGGACACGACTGAACGACTGAACAACAACAAAAAACACAAAAAGTTACCCACTGTCCCAGGGTAGCCAAATCTGAACGTGCCCCCTTCCTCTACAGGGTAATAAAAATCCCTTCTATGAAGTGGTCGTCGGAATGATGATGATGATAATAATGAAGAAACGCCCATCGCACCAAGGAGGAATTGAAAAGGAAGGGAAAAGTGCCTCCAAGTTTTAAGTCCCCTCTTCCCTCCCTACCGCCACCAAGCAGACCCAACAGTGTCCCAGCAAACCCAGATTACGGAGGAAAGTGGGGCGACGGGAATGCCCCCCAAAGGCAAAGCCCCTCTCTCTCCCTCGCAGGATGCAACCCTAACCCAAACAAGGGCGGCATCGAGAGCTGCTCTAGGGGCTGAGAGAGCAAGATCGAGCGGGGGCAGCCGGGCAAGGCAGCAGTCCTGTCCGTGCCAACCAGCAGCAACGGAGAGATGCCCCTCGCTCGCTTGCGTTTTAGGCCCCAGCACGGCGGCAGCGGCTCGAATCCCTCCACTTCCTTCTCGCCGCTTACCTGCTCCCGCCGCCCGCGCAAAGCCGCCTTGCCCAGCCCGGCCTTCCGCCAGCCTCGTCCTCCTCCCTTTGACAGCGGAGCCGGCGGCGGCCAACTACTGCTGCCCATGGCAGAGTAGAATCCGGCCGCCTCAAGCCCGCCCTTTCCCACTTCCAGTCGCCAGGGAAACCTGAGAGCCCGCCCACTCGAGCAGTTGTTGCAGCAGCAGCCCCATGAACCTAAACTACTCGCGAGGCCACGCAGGCTGGTTCCTCCCCTCTCGCCCGAGACGCCCCTCTCGCGTCACGTGCAGCACAAGGGCCAATCGGAAGGGCAGCTCTAAATCTTGACCTCGTTGAATGAACGCCCGTTTCTTACGCAGCAGCAGCAGCAGCAGCAGGGAAATCCTGTGTTCGGACAGCTCCGTTGGCTGGATGTTGGATTTCCCTTCTCGGCCTCTTGAATTCGTGGCTTCCAGTATCTCGATTTCGTTTGACTTAGTTTTTTGGGCTTTGCCTTTCCTGTTCCAATGTTATTTCGAACTCGGATCCCTTTCTCTCAGCTTCAATCTTGTTCGTCTGTGACTTTTTTTCTTCCCCAAGGGTTGCAAACGCAGTCACATACTCAGACTCAGTAGCCAACCACACCGTACCTTAGTATGTTTTGTGAACACAGCCGTTGTGGTTCAAGGTGTTATGCAAACTCGGGCAATTGGTTTGAGTAAATCATGGATCAGTTAATAATAGGAAAACATACCGTGGGAACCCAGCCAGTGATGCTTAATTTATGATGCAGTACATTGTACTGTTGGATTGTAAACATATTCTTACATTTCTGTATATATAAATACAAATATATTTCATATTCATATATTAGAAACATATGCACTTGTATTATGGCTCTGAAACCATTTTGTATTTCCTTGAAGAGTTTTGTTAACTTTCTTACCCTTCCTTTCTAGCAGGCCTTGATAGATAGTTGTTCCCATAGAAAGATAAAGTGTACTTTCCAAGGATAGCTTCTCCAGGGGAAATATATTGTTTAATAACGGTCAAGGGGCCCTAGCAAGGATGGAAGGAAGTTCCTAATATGGAGTGAAGAAAGGAAATTCCTAATATGGAATGAGGGTAAGGTGGAGTATGGGTAACTGAGTAAGGGGTGGTCTTCTAAAGGAGGAGTTGAATGGAATCTATATAATGTGCTGTAGGAAGGGGGTCCTGCACGGCCTAAACCTAACAGCTTGCTGTCATTGCTTTTGCTCTTGGGTGAATAAACTCCTTTTGTTGTTTATTCGTTCAGTCGTTTCCGACTCTTCGTGACCTCATGGACCAGTCCACGCCAGAGCTTTCTGTCGGCCGTCACCATCCCCAGCTCCCCCATGGTCGAGTCTGTCACCTCCAGAATATCATCCATCCATCTTGCCCTTGGTCGGCCCCTCTTCCTTTTGCCTTCCACTTTTCCTAGCATCAGCTTCTTCTCCAGGGTATCCTGTCTTCTCATGATGTGGCCAAAGTACTTCAGTTTTGCCTTTAATATCATTCCCTCAAGTGAGCAGTCTGGCTTTATTTCCTGGAGTATGGACTGGTTTGATCTTCTTGCAGTCCAAGGCACTCTCAGAATTTTCCTCCAACACCACAGTTCAAAAGCATCTATCTTCCTTCGCTCAGCCTTCCTTATGGTCCAGCTCTCACAGCCATAGGTTACTACAGGGAATACCATTGCTTTAACTATGCGGACCTTTGTTGTCAGTGTGATGTCTCTGCTCTTAACTATTTTATCAAGATTTGCCATTGCTCTCCTCCCAAGAAGTAGACGTCTTCTGATTTCCTGGCTGCAGTCAGCGTCTGCAGTAATCTTTGCGCCTAGAAATACAAAGTCTGTCACTGCCTCCACTTTTTCTCCCTCTATTTGCCAGTCATCAATCAAGCTCGTTGCCATAATCTTGGTTTTTTTGAGGTTTAACTGCAACCCAGCTTTTGCACTTTCTTCTTTCACCTTCGTCATAAGGCTCCTCAATTCCTCCTCGCTTTCAGCCATCAAAGTGGTATCATCTGCATATCTGAGATTGTTAATGTTTCTTCCAGCGATTTTAACTCCAGCCTTGGATTCCTCAAGCCCAGCATGTCGCATGATGTGTTCTGCGTACAGGTTGAATAGGTAGGGTGAGAGTATACAACCCTGCCGTAATCCTTTCCCAATCTTAAACCAGTCCGTTGTTCCGTGCTCTGTTCTTACCGTTGCTACTTGGTCGTTATACAGATTCCTCAGGAGGCAGACAAGATGACTTGGTATCCCAATACCACCAAGAACTTGCCACAATTTGTTATGATCCACACAGTCAAAGGCTTTAGAATAGTCAATAAAACAGAAATAGATGTTTTTCTGAAATTCCCTGGCTTTCTCCATTATCCAGCGGATATTGGCAATTTGGTCTCTAGTTCCTCTGCCTTTTCTAAACCCAGCTTGTACATCTGGCAATTCTCGCTCCATGAATTGCTGGAGTCTACCTTGCAAGATCTTGAGCATTACCTTACTGGCATGTGAAATAAGTGCCACTGTTCGATAGTTTGAACATTCTTTAGTGCTTCCCTTTTTTGGTATGGGGATATAAGTTGATTTTTTCCAATCTGATGGCCATTCTTGTGTTTTCCAAATTTGCTGGCATATGGCATGCATCACCTTGACAGCATAATCTTGCAAGTTTTTAAACAGTTCAGCTGGGATACCGTCGTCTCCTGCTGCCTTGTTATTAGCAATGCTTCTTAAGGCCCATTCAACCTTACTCTTCAGGATGTCTGGCTCTAACTCACTGACCACACCGTCAAAGCTATCTCCAATATTATTATCCTTCCTATACAGATCTTCCGTATATTCTTGCCACCTTTTCTTGATCTCTTCTGCTTCTGTTAGGTCCTTACCATGCTCTGTGAACACATCCATTAAGAACTGAATTAACTGCCACATAGGTGTCTGCAGGAGGGGCAAATGACAAATCGTGCATTGTGATATCATGATGCAAACTACAGTATGTGACTTGCATGCTTTCACGAGATGTCAAGATGCAAATATAAAAGGCTGGGATTTGTGTTCGGATGCTGTATCAATAGGTGGAATTAAGTGGTAGAGTCAGGAGGACAAAGTTGGTAACAGAGGAAGGACTGAGAGTGGGGAAGCACGCCCTCTGCTGGGAAGTACGGCCTTTGGCCCGGGAAGTAGTTTCGTTTATTCAACAAGTAGTTAGAGCAGGAGGCTGGATGTGGAAGTTGTTAGCTAATAAAGATATTCATTATAAATGAACCTCTGATTTATTATTATTAGAAGAGACCTTGAAACATGGTGTCAGAAGTTCACAACTGAACCCACTTTGGAGGATTAGCACAGCAGCAAACAAAGAAACAACTTCAGGAAGCATGGAGCGTGGCTTGAAGCCCCCTGCGCCACTGGATTTCAGTGCTCCCAACCTTGCGCAGGCGTGGCAGCATTGGAAAGAGGAGTTTGCACTGTACCGGGACCTTGCCTTTACAGACGAAGACGAGAGGGAGGTAAAACTCTTACGTTATTTGATTGGCGAAAAAGGGCAGGAAATCTGCAGCTCGCTCGGGTTGGGTCCCACTAGCACGTTGCAGCAGCACTTACAGGGTCTGGAGGACTATTGCGTACCCAAACAAAATGAAACGATGGAACACTACCAGTTCTTTATGAGACAGCAGGGTCCTGAAGAAAGGTTAAATGCCTATGTTACTGCACTAAGGACTCTGGTGGCGACCTGTAATTTTGGGGCGATCACAGACTCCCTTGTCAGAGACAGGATTGTCTGTGGAACTACGGATTCGCATATCTGGGAAAGACTGTTGCGGGAGCCTGATCTGACACTGGCTCAGTGTTTGGAACTGGGGAGAGCAGCAGAAGCAGCAAAGGACAGGCTCAGGACACTAGAAGGCACACAGGAGGTGCAAGTGCATGTGGTCCACCACCAGTCCAGCCCCCACAAGGAGGAGGACAGTCAACATCGGGGCCAATTACCAAGGATCCAATGCATATACTGTGGAAAACACCATGAAAATAAAAAAGAACGATGCCCAGCATATCGACAGAAATGCAAGGGATATGGCAAATATAATCATTTCCAAAGCTAGTGCAAAGGGGCAAAGAGACCGTATAGACTGACAGTGAGAACAATACAGGATGATGGGGTTGAGTCAGAGGACTGTGAGGATGTCTTAACCCTGAGTTTAGGACCCGTGGAACATGATGTCCACATGGTGGGGAATATTGGGACAAAAGAATCATACAACACTGCCTTGTTTGCCATTATGCTGTTAGGCAAACACCCTGTGCGTTTCCAACTGGACTGTGGAGCCACCTGCAATGTGTTGCCACTAGCCATGGTGGATCGTGTGACAGACATCGAACCATGTGGCCAATCATTCATCATGTATAACAAGAGTACCCTGAGGCCTGTGGGGAAAGGTAAGCTAAAGATCCGCAACCCAAAGAACAATAAACTGTATCGCCTGGAATAATTCATCATCATCCGGGGAGAAGCCCACAGACCACTGCTGGGAAGCAAAGCAGTTCAGGCCATGCAGCTGATTCAGGTGCACCATGACAACATCCTGCAGGCAGTGGAAACCATGGATGAAAACCGGCCCAGAGCCTGGACTATGGAAACTATACTAAAGGAGTATAGAGATGTTTTCGAAGGGGAAGGACAGTTGACAGGGACACTGAGACTGGAGGTAGACCCCAACATAGAGCCAGTAAAGAACCCCACTAGGAGAGTACCTAGAGCACTAGCAGAACCGCTGAAGAAGGAACTGGCAAGTCTTCAGGCGAAAGGCATAATCGCACCGGTAGAGACCAGCACAGACTGGATCAGCAGTTTGGTCGTTGTCCGGAAGCGGTCTGGAAAATTGTGCATTTGTATTGACCCGAAACCACTAAACAAGGCATTAAAACGCAGCCATTATCCTTTGCCCCCTATTGAGGATATACTATGCAATCTCTCTCGTGCCAAAGTCTTTTGAGTATTTGATGTAAAGAACGGATTCTGGCACATACAACTAGATCAGAAATCCAGCTACATGACTACTTTTGCAACTCCTTTCGGCAGATATCGATGGCTACGGATGCCAATGGGCATCAGCCCGGCCCCAGAAGTGTTTCAGTGCAGACTAACCCAAGGGTTGGAGAACATCCCGGGTTTGGAAATAATTGCAGATGATATCCTGATTGTGGGAGAGAGAGACACGGAAACGGAAGCTGCAAGGGATCATGATGAAAAGTTATGCCGTTTCTTGGAGCGCTGTAGGGACAGAAATATCAAATTAAACCCAGAGAAAGCCCAGTTAAGACTGAAAGAAATACCCTACATAGGCCACCTGTTGACGGCAGAGGGATTGAAAGTGGATCCAGAGAAGGTTAAGGCCATCCGAGAGATGCCAAGGCCTGAGGACGTGAAAGGAGTTCAAAGATTTTTAGGGATGGTAAACTACCTGGCAAAGTTTTGCTAAGGGTTAGCTAAAGTTTGTGAGTTACTCAGGCAGCTGACACACAAGGAAACAACATGGGAATGGTCCGAGAGTCATCAGCAGGCATTCGATAAAATAAAGGACAAAATAACCAAGACACCTGTGCTAAAATACTACAGCCCAGGTGAGCCGTTGGTTTTACAGTGTGACGCCTCAGAAAAAGGGTTAGGAGAAGCCCTACTACAGAACCAACAACCAACTGCTTTTGCCAGTAGAGCATTGTCAGAAGCTGAGAAAGGGTATGCCCAAATCGAAAAAGAACTGTTGGCGGTGCTTTTTGGGGTGGAGTGCTTTCATCAGCTTACTTTTGGACAGACAGTGCATGTCCAATCGGATCATAAGCCACTGGAAACCATTGTGTGAAAACCCTTGCTGAGTGCTCCGAAAAGACTCCAGAAGATGCTAATGAGACTTCAAAATTATGATGTGTGCATCCAATATTTTCTTTTTTTATATATATAATTTTATTAGTTTTCAACAAAGATTACAGAAAAACAAAAAACTACAAAAAAGAGAAAAAACTAAGGGGCACGGTGGCTCAGCAGGTTAAACCGCTGAGCCGTTAGTCTGCCGACCACAAGGTTGGCAGTTCGAAACCGCGGGGCGGGGTGAGCTCCCGCCACTAGCTCCAGCTTCTGCCCACCCAGCAGATGGAAAGCATATGCGAGTAGATTAATGGGTACCACTTCGTGGGTCAATTTGCCGGCGTCCAGCGGAGGGTCGTCCTCGAACCGAACCGAAGAAGATCTGGTAACCCTGATAATGGCGGCGGAGAACAACGGATCCAAAAATCAACAACTTCCTGGACGTCAGCAGCCGGCGCGAAGCGAGGCATCTTGGGACATGTAGTCCGGTGCCTGCAGCTGAAGAGTCGGTCCCCTTACCTCCTTCCCATCGCGCGGGTAAAACATTGTAATGATTGATTGTATAATTGTATAACATAGATATGAATTACATGTAAGCCGCCTAGAGTCCTCCAGTAGGGAGGGGATAGGCGGGGTATAAATAAGATAAATAAATAAATAAAAAATAAAATAAATAATAAATAAATAAAAACTAAAAAAGTGTGAAACACACACAAAAAAAGAGTTTGAGATTACATACAAAGGTGACTTCCAACTTTCAACAGCAAAAATATACAGCAAATTCCATATTCAAACCCTTACTCTTTGTCAAACCAAAATCACATTATTTCTATAAATCCTTCCATTAACACGTGCAAATCACTAATGCAATTGCTCTTTCCCCTTATATAAAAAGGTCTCTCTCTCTCTCTGTGTGTATATATATATAATAAATTTCTAAATCAATTTCCCTCCGCATCCAATATTTTCCAGGTTCCCAACTTGTAGTGGCAGATGCCTTGAGCAGAGCATATTTCCCGGAGCCTAGTGAAGAGGGCTTGGTAGAAAGGGACATAGAATCAATAAATATGCTGCAGTATCTACCCATTTCACGGCCACGCCTACAAGCAATACAGGAATGCACAGCCCAGGACGTGGAGCTGCAGACAGTTAAACAAATTGTCCTTGCCGGCTGGCCGCAGAACAAGCATCAGCTGCCAGTGGAAGCTACCCCATATTTCTCCATGAGGGAGGAGCTCAGTGTATAAGATGGCATTCTCTTTAGAGGAAACCCAGCTATCATCCCAGCGGCTATGCGCATGGACATTATGAAGAGAATACATTCATCACACATGGGAATAGAGTGTTGCCTAAGGAGGGCGCGAGAATGCATATACTGGCCTGGCATGAATGATCAGCTAAAAGCCTACATGGCGCAATGTGAGATATGCGACTCCCTAGGAGACAGACAACAAAAGGAAACACTGCACCCACGTGAGATACCGAGTCAACCGTGGGAAAAAGGAGGGGTAGACCTATTCAAGCCTCAAGAGAAGGACTACCTCATAACAGTGGACTATTATTCCAACTTCTGGGAGATAGACCCTGTGCCAGACACCAGGTCTCTGACAATTATCAGAAAGCTAAAGGGCCACTTTGCCACATACGGCATACCTGACATGGTGTTCTCAGATAATGGTCCGCAATTTACTTCCGAGGAATTTAGGGCATTCAGGTCACAGTGAGAATTTGACCACCAAACATCATCCCCTGCCTATCCTCACAGCAATGGGAAAGCTGAATCAGCTGTCAAGACTGCGAAGCGTCATTTAGTCAAAGCCAAGAAAGCGGGAGCAGACCCATATCTAGCAGTCCTAGACCACAGAAATACCCCATCACAGGGTTTGGTTGGAAGCCCCGTACAGAGTCTCATGGGTTGGAGAACTAAGACATTACTTCCCATGAGGGGAATCTTGCTGCAGCCGGTAGGTCACAATAGTCGCGCAGAGCTTATTGCGGAACAAAAAATAAGACAGGCTCATTACTACAACAGGATGGCTAGAGACCTACCTAACCTACACAGTAGAGAGCAAGTATGGATATAGCCCAAAGGACAGGAGAACAAGGAATGGAGGAAAGCTGAGGTCCAGAAACAGGTGAACATGTGTTCCTTTGAGGTGGTGACCCCTGAAGGTCAGGTACTCAGGAGAAATCGACGACACCTGCGCAGAAGCAACCAACAGTCAGAGGTACAAAACCAGGACCAACAGCAACTGGCGGAAGAAGCAGACACACCACTGTCTGGGTCCCAGGGGAGAGACAATTTGGAATTGTATACAAATGGGACTGAGGGACCAAGCGATGCGTTGTCACACCCAGGAGAAATGATGACCACCACGACAAATGAATTCAGAACTCAGGCAGGTTGTCTAGTACAAAGACCAAAACACTTACAAAACTATGTTTAGCGGTGGGGCTGAGAAGGAGAAGGTTTGTCTGTTGTTTGTTTGTTAGTTTAAAAAAAAAAGAGGAAAGATGTATCAATAGGTGGAACTAAGTGGTAGAGTCAGGAGGACAAAGTTGGTAACAGAGGAAGGACTGAGATTGGGGAAGCACGCCCTCTGCTAGGAAGTACAGCCTTTGGCCCAGGAACTAGTTTCATTTATTCAGCAAGTAGTTAGAGCAGGAGGCTGGATGTGGAAGTTGTTAGCTAATGAAGACATTCAGTATAAATGAACCTCTGACTTATTATTATTAGAAGAGACCTTGAAACAGATGCTGCAGTGCACAATTTGTCAGTTTTTATCATCATAGTTTGTACCAGATGCCTATGTGTTGCCAATTATGAAATATGCATGTGGCTTATAAAGAAAATACTAGCAATTCCATAGTACTATTGTCAGGTGCAGACTTATATCACCACCTTGAAAATCAGTGTAGCTGTAGAAAGGATAGCATTTATACTATTAGATTCTAAACACTGTACAAAAATGTGGATTTCTGCACAGAATTAGCTACTTTCTAAAGCAGTGTTTCTCAACCTTGGCAGCTTGAAGATGTGTGGACTTCAACTCCCAGAATTCCCCAGCCAGCATGGCTGGCTGGGGAATTCTGGGAGTTGAAGTCCACACATCTTCAAGCTGCCAAGGTTGAGAAACACTGTTCTAAACTGATCAAGGTGATCTTATGAAGGTCACAGTGTGAGCTAAGCTAAACTCTATTGCAGAGCTTTCCAAACTGTGTGTCGCGACACAAAAGTGTGTCGCCACACACAGTCTGGTGTGTCGCCACACAACCCGGAGGTGCTGATCATCATCATCATCAGCGCTTCCGGGTTTTCCCACGGCGACACACCAACTGCAGCGCGCAAAACCCGAAAGTGGCAGCAGCGCTTCCGGGTTTTTGCACGCTGCCGCAAGGACGGCACTTCCGGGTTTTCCCGCGGCAACACACCAACGCCGGTTGGTGTGTCACTGCGGGAAAAACTTTGGAAAGCCCTGCTCTATTGTAATAAATGGGAGGTTTTGCCTTTGACTTCAAGTAAAGTGCAAACCTCTTTACACATAGAATTGTTCCAGATAAGACAAGACACACGTAGCTCTGGGCAGATGTGCTTCATTTTGTGAACTTGCAATTAAGGAAGAGGGATCGAAGTTCTGTTCTGAGTTACATTACTGATAGGCTTAACAACTGGGACGTGTCAATGTCAATTTCTTAACAGCTCAATACAAACCCAAGCTTAAACACTGAAAGTCCTCTCTAAATAATTGAGTAATAATAAGTATACTTATTTTAGGTTGCAGTCTACAGCTAAAATCCTAAGCACTTACAAGGAAATAAGTCCTTTTGAACTCAGTGGAACACTTTATTAGTAAATGTACACATAATTGTGCTGTAAATCTAGCATTTATAAGTATTATACTCACCTATACTAGGTGAGTATGTGCAAAATGTAAGAATTCACTATTTTCTGAAGTTCTTTCATGTTATTCCATCTTAGAGGTTACATTTGTATGTGTATACATTTAGTAAACATACTGGCTGTCAGCACTCTTCAAATAATGTGTTTCTTGTTTTGTACTTAAACCAGATTTTCAGGGCAAACTCTAAGTGTATCTAAATATAAAATATAATAATTGTGCAGTACAAATGCATACAGTACTAATTTACTGAGAAGGTCCACTTTATTCAACTTTCACTAAGTTTATTTAGGATTGCATCTGTCCCTGCAAAATCTTTTCTCTCTCCTTAAATTACTTTTTTGTCTCATACACATTAACCATGGATAAAACCTATAATTCACAGGGAGGGGGTTCAGCTCAGTATATAACAGCTCAGTATATAACAGCCATCATACATGTATATACACATTTTAAATATTTCTCACCACATAGCAAATGAGCAACTAGGAACTAATTTGTACAGCCACCCATGTGGGCAAAACTTTATTTTCATTTTTAAAATAATCTTGTTAGGTACAACACAGAACAAATGTGCATTGGATCAGGATGCAATACTGGTGGATGGGGGTAAAATGCCCCACCCTTTGAAGTTACCATTATTTACAGAGAATTAAAAAACAAGGATTCTAGTATTATACTTGTCTCTTTTTGTTTTGTGAAACTATGGTTGTTTATAACCCTAACCTTAAACTTAACCTGATTGTATGAGTTTGTATGAAAAATAGAACCATAAGCAGCAATAATAATAATAATAATAATAATAATAATAATAATGCCTAAAGTGCATTCAGTGAACCCAAGCTGCTTTGCTGCCTTTTCTCTCTTGCATTTTCACCACTGCAGCTAATTCCAGTGTTTCCATTGTGGGGTAGGGAGAAGAGGAGGAGATAGATTTCCTTTTTCTGTTCCCACTAAACTCATCCAACTTTACCACCACCAAAGCTCTGCTGTCACTTGAGAGATCAGCCATTTCTATTGCTCCTTTTCCCATACTCTTGTCTTTTCCTCCTTTTCTTAAGAATGTGTATTTTCCACATTTGCAAGAACAGACCATTTACCTTGCCTATCTTATAAGACTGAGCAAGGTTACCCATCATCTTTAGATAATCTGTGACGTTGCCCCATTGCTATGATAAGTAATCTTGTTTACCTTTAAGTGGGAGCAATCCATGACTTTTACACAAATGTCACCTCTGAAATATAGGACTTTATGACTCAGCAGTTTCAGCCAAGTTTCAGAAACATAAATTTTAAGGTTCATATTTGTTTCCGATCTCTTCCAACGAAGTCTGAATTATTGGAAGTGAACCAAAAGCATTGATTTTATAGAGAAATAGGGTTGTATATCCTACTATGATTGATAAACTATTATACCAGGAGCCTTGCTGCTTTGATCTTAATATGCTGTATACAGTATGCAGAATTTTTCTGTCCCTTGAAACTGCCCTCTAATCTCTCTCCATTTTAATGTTTTCTGTATTTGTGGTACTTAGTTTTGAGATTTGCTCTCTTTGTATCTGGGTCTCATGCATTGCCTTCCATACTCAGAGTATCCTCTCTTACATTGGATCAGTAATTCCCCTGCCTCCATTTCTGCCTTTCACTTCCTTGGGTTAGGACAGGGGTGGGGAACCTTTTTTTATGCCAAGGGCCATTTTGACATTTATAACATCACACAAGGGCCAGGGGTTTGCGGGCGGGAGCCAATCGCGCACATTGGGGGGCCGCCACGCCCGACGCCATGCCCAACGCGCCTGCCCCCGCCACATCCGCCACTGCGCCCACCACTGTCGCGCCCACCGCCACGCCCACCATGCCTGCTGCCGTGCCCGCTGCCACCATGCCTGCCGCCTCCACACCCGCCATGCCTGCCGCCAGGCCCGCCGCCAGGCCCGCTGCTGCCACGCCTGCCGCCGCACCTGCCCCCGCCACGCCCACCGCCACGCCCACCATGCCCACCGCTGTGCCTGCTGCCGCCACATCCGCCATGCCTGCTGCCGCCACGCCCCTGCCGCGCCCGCTGCTGCGGGCCAGACCAAATGCTTTTGCGGGCCTTATACGGCCTGCGGGCCGGACGTTGCCCACCCCTGGATTAGGAGGTCAGTGTAGCAATTTTTGCTCCAAGCCATTTTGTATGAAAGACACATATCAGCTGAGATTGTACAACCCTCTACTCTAGGTTACATTGTGGATGGTGACTAATTTATGCTGGAAACCCAGCCACTTTGATTAGTTTATGCTTCAATGCATTATGGAAGTCCAGAAAATGAGTTTAATTGAGATAACCATGGTTAAGCCAATAATGATTCAACACGCTAAGCTACAGTGAGACAGACTGGTTTGATTCAGTGTGTCATATGTACACAGCCAGAAACATCAGACAGCGACTAGATTCATACATTCTCTTAAGCCATGATTTGCTGAATTAAGTACAGTTGCCAAGTTCACACCAAACTAAGCCAGAAATCTTGGTTGATACTCCACAAAAGCTGGGTTTACACAGCACATTAAGGCATAGCGCAAAAGAAGGCAAGACTAGAAGAGAAATGCCACTTTTGATCCAGCTCTTTCAGTCTAAGAAGCAAGGAACCTGAGCTAGAAAAGCTGGACTCCACGTTTTGTTTTGTTTGTTAAAACAATAGGCTGTTATAGAACAGCCCATTTATGACAAAGGCTTTCAGCAGCAACTCTCTCATGATGACTGATGGTCCAAAACCTACCAGCTTATAGCTTCTTCATTGGGGGGGGGGGGTAGCCCCAGCTAGTTTGTTCCATGCTTAGTGGATTTATTAGCCACAAAACCAAAACAACAAGTTTTAAGAAGAGGATGCAAAAACAACTATTCAGGTAAAATGGGAGAAGGTTGTTGCTGAAGTCAGCTGTACTCATGAGAGTTTCTTTATATTAGTGTTTTTCAACCTTGGCAACTTTAAGATGTATGGACTTCAACTCCCAGAATTCCCCAGCCAGCACTGATTTAAATTATATCAAGGTATATTCAGACACAGTAATTACATAGAAAGTTCCATAATCATAGAATGCAGTGATGAGTTCATCTCACTCAGCTTTTTTACTCTCAGAGTCCATCCTAAAAGCATTACAGCTCTTATTCCTCCATGTATTTTCCTCTTTTCCTTCTTCTGAGTACTGCAGCATTGGTACTGATTTAAGGGGGTTTAACAGAGTGTTTCTCAAGCTTGGCAACTTTAATTCTGGGAGTTGAAGTCCACACAGCTTAAAGTTGCCAAGCCTGAGAAACACTGGTTTAATCGTGTCATATTGATATAGCCCTGCAACATTTGGCTTACTTGGGGCTTCTTATATGAAAGGTAAGGAACAGCCTGATGGACCTTAGCAGAGCTGTGTGACAGTAGTGTTATATGTTACCTTTCTCTCTCTATTTATTCATTCATCAAATTTCTATCACCTTTCTCTCTTTGCTTTATAATGTTATATATTGGATCTCCTGCAGTAGCTGAGGATTAGGCCATTCCCTCCAATTATGCACAACTCTCTTTTTTCAGTGCCCCCTACCCCTTGTGTAACCTTCTGCAAAACCATAAATGCTTCAGGCAATTTGTACGTTTTTTGTTTTTTTGCTAAAAAGCAACTTGTCCCTTTATTCCTACTATGGGCTCCACAAATTTGGAGGCTGCTCAATGACTATTTGAGTGGGTTGAAACAGAGTGAAGAGGGTAAACTTGAAATACATGTGCTTAAGGAAAGGTCTTGTATATCTGTTTACTTAGAAGTGTGGTGTTACAGAATCCATAATCTATTAAAATATTAGCCATGTGATTTTATTTTCAAGAGGAATATTGACAGACGTTTATGAACATATTGCCAGACTTTACTTTGGGTGGGAGAAGAAGCATAGATTAAAAAAAAGAACAAGGCAAAGCCATAATACTGTATCAAATACACAGGAGCTATTAAACGGTTTGCAAACATTGTATATATTTTTATTGATAGGTCCTGTATATGTGTGCGGGTATGAAACATTTACTGTAAAGGCTAAACACACACACAAATATGTACCCATACTGTCCGATGTTTACCTATCCTCTTTATCTCTCTGATAGAACAAGTAAAGTGTTTGAGCCCTTGTGTTTGGGAAAGGAGGCCCACAAAATGGACGCTACCTTTACCTGTTTGATTAAGGGGCTCTTCCTTGTGGCTGTGTTAAAGTGCTTTCCTCCAGGCCTGGAGGCAGCAGAAAAGTAAGAATTGCCCTGCTCCATCTGCCAAGGAGTTGGGACACTGCTTCTGCTTCTGTAATGAGCCCAAAGAATGAGGCTGCCCTTACAGCTTTAATGCAGGACAAGGGAAGGAAAGCACTTGGCAGATTCCTCCAGCTGTCTTTGCTGTCTCATCAAAGTGACCAGCCAAGGGGTAGAACATCCACCACTATGGGGTAGAGGTGGGGCACAGGTGAATTTAAACATATGGCTAGAGCAGCAGGTTTGGCTCTTTGTCACACCACTCTCTGGTTTTGTGCATGCACATTTAAAGGGAGCCAGGGTATCAGTGGATATTGTACTGTATCCTTTGGACATGGGTTTAGTGCCATTCCAAAATAGTTACCACTGTTCTGGAAGAGTGCTAAACCCGTGCTTAAAAGAAAACCAGCTGGTGCACGTGGGATGCTGCAATTATGAAATGAGAAGGATTATTGGGTATTGGGAAGAGATACCTGGTAAATTTCAGTGAGGAAAAAGTGGGGGGAAATGAAAGGGAGATACAAGAATATGGACAACTTTTATGAAGAGGATATGAATGTGTGCATGTATTCCTTCTTCCTATCCATTTAAACATAATTGGCTCTTCCTTTCCCCTTTAGAGCTAAAGGTATTCCGGGTAGAGTTCACTAACGGGTTTTAACTTTGGAGAGGAAGAACACACAAAGGTGAGCCCCAGGAAGAACAGGCCAGCAATCAGGGAAGTGTTCTCTCCTGCACCAGCCTAGACACTGCAGCTCTTGCCAATTTCTCTGCCTTGTTATGATCATTTCCGTACTAGCAATTTGTAGTGCCTTCTAGACTTATCCAACAATCATTGTGCCAAAATAACATTAATGCAAACAGGCTTTTATCACTTCCATAGCTGGGTGATCTTATAAAGATGCTATAATTTGCTAGCGCAAAAATGCACATGCACACACTTACTCACATCCAAGACAGCTATAATCATGTTGCTTAAAGATGGGTCTGCCATGCTTTCAAAACAGCTGTAAACCTGGTTTTATAAGGAGCCTGTGTAAACAGCCAACACATATTTCAGAAAGCACTGGGAAGGCATGACATGGGTAAGTGCCTCTGCAGAAGCCAGGTATCTGGTCTCTCCTGCAGTCCAAATCAAAAGGCCATGGAGGGCCATGCTAAACAACAAGTTCTGGGAAATGCCTCCACCGGTCCAAAGAGGCCAATAGAAGCTGGGCAGATCCCAGCTCCTCACTGCCTTATTTCTAGCATTGCTGACATGTTTAAAAAGGCAGGGCTTTGATTGGATGGTTGTGACTGCCATTGTGACATTTTTGACATCCCTATGCACACCTTAAGGTGGCAAAGAAATAGGAGGAAGTAGTCTCTGAGAGGCTGTATTAAGTTCTGAAAAAGAAACTATATACTTGATAGTCACTTTGACTGTATGGTCCTTACTAGCTCATTTAGATGCTAAGAAGGAATAGAATGCCCAAGGCAAAGGACCAGGATAATGAAATGGGAGGCTTGACGGATCTAGGGATGCAGATATTATGCAATTTTCTTGTCACTAGATGCTTATGCCATTTTATAGTAATTAAATTTAAGTGCACATGTCCAGACTGAGTATAATTGGAGACAGAGTTAAATACTCCAATAGCCCACATAAAATATCTAGGGAAAAACAGCACCCACAAAACGCTGTTATCTAACCCAACCATTTCTGATTCTCATAAGCACTGCTCTAGCTTTCTGTTCCTGTGATCCATGAAGGGACAAGAGAACAGAGGAATGACAAGCCCCATGCCCTTCAGCGCTTCCTCCTTTGTATGCCAAGACTGAGCATCAGCAGCGCATTGACATCCACTTAGGCTCCATTCAGCCTGCAAAATTCAAGACTGCAATAAAACTAGTGCAGAAATACTTTTATAAACACATGTTTGCCTTGTCACTGCCAGCAAGCAAGGTTATAATACACCCCAGGACACTGCATTTTCATAAATAATTAAAGCACTCCCCAAAGTTTAATTGTTAGGCTCTTATGAGCCCAGGTTCATAATAAATCAAAACTGTAAGCAAGCCTTTCAGGTATCTGCTTTGGTTTCAGATTCTGGGGAAAAGATCCTTTCTCTTGTTTGTTTGTTTGTTTGTTTTCTCAGTATACAGGACTGGTCCTGCAACTGTGCAGCTCTTCTGCAAAACTAAAAAGCAGAAAACTTTGCTATTTATCTTGTAATTGGGTCAAGCTGAAAAGAGCAGCAAAACCACACTAGCCCAGCTGACTGCAAGTTCTCAGGTTGGAAGGAACTGGCTGCAGCTCATGCAGGAAATCAGAAGCAGACTAAATTAATCACTTGATGAAGAGGCATGAGACTGGGTATCATGTGGTAGCTAAACCTCTAAGCTCCAATCTCAGGCGTTCATTGGTACAGAAGAAATGTGAATGGACAGATGGCAGAAATGAGCAAGCTTACTATGGTTATGTACAGAAACCGTTCAAGTCAATTATCAACGGAATGTACAACAGGCATTTAGATAAACTGTTTTAACATGTTTCTGAAAATCAAAATAAAGCCCTGTACAGTGTCAGTTTAACCATGTCCAAAGCTGCAGCATTTAGAGAAGTCCTTAATGAGAAAGGGTCACATTTGAGCAGAATAAAATGGACTTTGTTGGTTTGAATTATTAGTTGTTCAATAACAGCTACTGATATTTGTGCTTTGTCATATGTTGTTTTACTGTTGAGCAGCCTATAAAAACTAAAGTCTGCTTATAAATGGAATGTCATATTGCCTGGCATCATGTGACATAGAGTTTGATTCTCAGATGTAATCCCCACCCTATCCCTCCAGTGCTGTTTTCTGATTCTTTTAAACTGGGACTGGGACACAGTCAGCTTTTCAATCACTAGTAATGAGCTGCAAGATCAATCAGATCTTAACATCAAAGTGGAACCAGGGACTGAGAGATCAACCAAGGGGGATTCAGGCTGTGCATCACCTTATGTCAGCTCTTCAAGGTAGAGCAGATCAGGACCAACTCCACAGAAAGGCCAGAACTACTGTATATTTTATTGAGAGAGGCTATAAGAACAGGATTTTGCAAGTCTGATGGTGCTTTCCCTCCCTTTCTTCTTATACCCCAAGACATAGCTTTCCAAACTGTGTGTCGCGACACACAGTTTAGTGTGTCGCGAAGCGGTGGCACGGGGGGGGGTGTGCAGCAGTGGTGCTGTGTATGGTGGCGGCGGTGGCAGCGGCGCGCCATCAGCACTTCTGCGTTTTAGCGAGGCCGCCGCCGCCATGCACGCCGCCGCCGCGTGCCCCCCTGCGCCGCCGCCATTAGTGTGTCGCCAATGGCGGCAGTTTGGAAAGCACTGCCCCAGGAAGTCAGGGAAGAGTCATCTTGAGCCTCTTCTTAACACTATCTCCCTTTCCAGGACTTCTGTTTGCAAAACAGTTTCTGAATATTTGCTTCAAGGCCATCTCTCTGGCTCTCTACACCTTAAAAGAGAAATCAGTGATTCAAAAGGCAAACAACACCGGCTGATTCTGGATCAATGGTGAGAGGCAGCATTGAAACTAAGGCTATTCATACTTTGAAAATGTTTCAGAACACGTGCTTTGAACCACAAGTAAGCAAAACGCTTCTCTGCTGTGCATTAAAGATGCACTTTTTTTCTGGCTTTTGGAGAAAGTAGCAAAAAAAAAAACAGGACTTGCTTTAATGAAGAACAGAGAGGTGCTGTGCTGAAACAAGGTCTAATGGACTTCTTCCATCCAAACCATTTCAAAGCAGGGACTGCCCTAATTAAAACCTTCTTCCAAGGCTTGAGCAGCAAATAGCATTTGAAAAGGACAACTTACTTTAATGGCATATTTAAACATTGGATTTAAGTAATTTGAATCCATATTAAATTATCCATGTGATTTTATACACCTAACATTTGTAGTGAAATATACTAAAGAGGTAAGACGTCCTATCCCATAATATGGTTTTAACATACACTCAGATTTCAATTTTAAATATTGTTCTTTTAGGAAAAATGTTGCAGTGGCTGGGTTCACAGGCCAGACTAAACCATAAACTAGCTAACTCTATTCCAGCCAAGTATGGTGTGTGAATCCAGCCTGTGTGGTTAGTTTTTGGTTTGGTGTGATTTGTGGTCCCAGAAAATAGCGTGAATTCTGTAAACCATGATTCAGTTAGACATTGGTAAGCATGTCATGCAGTCTTCTGTAATACAGTGTTTGTTGGGTAAACTGATTTTGTTAAGGAACAATTGCTACAGTAATCTGATATTAGGTTTCATGACATGATTCTGATTTCTAGCTAACTGGGAGAAAGTAATAAATATAAGAAGGACAAATCTTCAACAGTTCTTAACCCATAAACTCAGATGTGCAATTTAGAGGTGATTTTATAGCTAGTATGTTGGGGTCATTGAATGGAATCTTAAGAATGTTAAGGAGATACATAGAACAAGTAAGTTAAAATCAAAAATAATAAAACGGCTAAGCCACAAGGTAGTTTATTTGGTTTTGGTTTAGCTTGGTATATGAACCCAACCATTGTGGCTTAGCATTATATATGAACCCTGCGGATGGGTCTATATTTAATACATGTCCATATCAGTGATTTGAATAACATAAAGTTTCCTTCAGGTTGAGCTCGACTCCTGGCGACTTCATGTGCAGTTTTCTTGGCAATGGCATGGAAGTGCCTTCTTTCAGGATATCTTTTGATTTCCCAGCCCTAGGATTTCCTGTAGGTTTCTCCTCTGGGTTTTAATCAAGCTTGACTCTCCTTAGCTACCCAGCCAGATAAGGTCAGCCAGGAGGTAGTTTGAGTATGGGGAAATAAAAAATTACTGGAAAAATCTCAAGAACATTAAGCCATATATCAACGTGGAACAGAACAGAACATAATCTTTATTGTGGTCCATGACCAGTCCATAAAACACTTACATAAAATGTAAAATGTAAAACACTTACATAAAATGTATGTCAAAATTTGGCTACACTTAGAGTCATTTGAATCTAAGAGGTTTAAATAGATCTGACCAGAGTGCCCAGAATATTTAATTAGGTCTGGAATTAGCAGCTCACAGAGAGTGTCAGCATTAAATGGACAGTATAGTAAGGTATGTTTGATGGTTTCTGTGGTTCCTTAACCACCTGGGCAGAGTCTGGATTAAAATGAATCCCTTTGTATCTCTCCTCTAAATCCACTGATGGAAGTGTGTTAAGCCATACTAGGCTTAAGGCCCTCCTTAGTTTAGGAACAGTGATTTGGTTTAAGTATCAAGCAAGTCAGTAGGGGTATCAGTGTGGAAATTCAGAACATTTCTTATTAAGGAACAGTAGGATAACACTGATAAATTATATTCATTTGCAACTCTTCGAGATGTTTTTTAACCAGTTAGTAGGAATGTCTCTATTAGAATAAGCCATTTATTATCTTAAAATTAGGAAGGCTTTGAAAAAAACTTTATCCTTAAAGGAGGAAATCTTAACATGTTGAGCTCTTGGATGATAGGAATAAGTGCCTTTAAAAGACAAAGCAAAGAATTAAAAATGGGTTGATTTAAGACATGCAGGCTGGCATCCATGAGATCAGGGCACTGGAAGCTGAATAAATTTAATGATCCCTAAACAGACCATAATACTATCTGGATAGAAAATTATGAATTGAGAAGAGGTGAAGAGAGCAAAAGAGTTGCTAAAAGCATATTAACTTCTCCAGGATTAAAGATGTAAACAACATTTGACACCCTTTGAATGAGATAACGCAGCTACACGAGCTTTATGTCGAAAAGAGAAACAATAATTTAATATCTCCTGTTCCATTCTGCCCTAATTCTGTAAGCATATCAAGAAACAAAATGATATGCTAAACCTTCTGCTTGAGACAGACATATACCTTTAACTTGTACTGAATGATGCTTGATAGTTTATTGATGTCTTTGTTGCTCTTTGATATCTCTGAGTTGTAATTTGAGCTACAGTGCAGAAATAAAGACAGATAGCCTTATCCATTAATCAGGCCTTAACTTAGTTTGGTTATCTAGATTCAGTTTCTGAACTTTCCAATGCAGTCTTTGCGTCAGATGTCACAAGAGTTGCATCTACCTTCAAAAGGCATTCAATTCAATTCAATTCAATTCAATTCAATTCAATTCAATTCAAGAATCAAGTATGAATTATTACAGGATGCCAAGGAACGAGGAGGCTTGGGATTACCAGATTTAAAATTATATTTTGAGGCATGTTGTCAAATGTGGATGAAAGACTGGATAACTTTAAAGAACAGAAAACTGTTACAACTCGAGGGTCATGAATTAAGATTTGGGTGGCATGCTTACATATGGTACGATAAAGCTAAGATAAACAAGGAATTTAAAAATCACTATATCAGGAAAGCCATATTAAAGACCTGGGATAAATATAAATCTAGATTGACACCTAATGTGCCCCTGTGTGTATCACCCCAGGAGGCATTTGCAAGAAAAGAAAGCATGGGAGAAATAAAATGGTTAAGATACAAAGATTTATTAAATTTTGAAGAAGATAAATTCGTATTTAAGACAAGAGAAGAATTAGAAATAGAAGGTCATCCATGTTATTGGTTTACATATATGCAATTAATGGAACGCTTTAAGTTGGAAAAAAGAATTATAGATTTGTAAATGAAATAACTTAGTTTGAAAATCAACTATGTATGAATGACGAACAATGTATAAAATGTATAAAATGTTATTACAAATGAATTTGGAGGATGAACAAGTTAAGGAGTGTATGGTTAAGTGGGCTAGAAATTTTGGGTACAATATTATGATGGAACAATGAGAAAAGATGTGGACAAAGGGTTTAAAATTTACGTTGAGTTACAATTTAAAGGAAAATTTCTATAAAATGATGTACCGGTGATATTTAACACCAGATAAATTATCGAAAATGTTTAAAAATGTAACAAATGTGTGTTGGAAAATTCTTAAAGTAAATATAACAAAAAAACCAGAATTATTTTTACTAGGTCCGATGGAGGAAGAATTGGAGAAAAAACATGGAAATTTATTTTTACATATGACTACTGCAGCAAGAATACTCTACGCTCAAAGATGGAAGGAACCACAAATACCAACAACAGAAGAATAGATAATTAAACTAATAGACTTGGCACAAATGGCGAAATTAACGGACTTGATAAGAGATAAAAATGCTCCTAGATTTATGGACATATGGCAACCACTCCTAGACTACCTGATCGTGACAGAAAAAAATGAAGCTATGACTATGGGTTTTATGTAATAATGAATTTAATGAATAGAAATAGTGGTAATATAGATAAATAAGGGGTAAGAGACTATGGTAAATATAAGTATATCTATAATTGGGATAGTCGGAAACCATATTTTAGGTTGTTTGTATTTTTGTATTTTTTTTTCTATATTTGTATTTATAATGTTGTTCTCTTTAATGTCGATTTATTTGCTGTCTGATTTGTTATATGTTGTTTGTTGTATTCAATGTATGTACTGTTTTGTATTTTACTATATTATGAAATAAATAAAAGTTTTAACAAAAAAAAATATATAATTTGAACTGGAGTTTTATGTTTAAAGTTTTGGAAACTATGGACTTTGGAGAATATTTTATCCAGGGAATTAAGTCAATTTATACACCTCAAAAGGCAAGCATTATTGTGAACGATGAGTTAACTGAACCAAGTCATATACAAAAAGGAACAAGAAAAGGATGTCCTTTGTCGCCTTTGCTCTTTATTTTGGTGTTGGAAGTTTTTAATAGAGATATTGGAAGAGACAAACAAATAAAGGGCTTAAAGGTTAAAAAAGAGGTCTTTAAACTGAGGCCTTTGCTGATGATTTAGTTTTGATACTACAAGTCCCTTTGGACACTGAGGAACATCTGATGAAGAAACTGAAAGAATTTGGGTCATTGGCAGGTCTTAAAGTAAATAAACAAAAAACAAAGATGCTGACCAAAAATATGACCTCGTCCAATCAAGAATTGTTGATGGATAAGACTGGTTTTAAGATTGAAAAAAGGGTCAGATATTTGGGGGTGATTTTATCAACTAAGAATAGTATGTTGTTTCAGAATAATTATGTCAAAATTTGGAATGATATGAAAAAAGATCTGTTAAGATGGGAAAAATTACAATGGTCTCTCATGGGGAGAATATCTGTGATTAAGATGAATGTTTTGCCTAGGATGTTGTTTCTTTTCCAGATCATACCAATTTTGATGACAGATTCACCATTTAAACAATGGCAGAGAGATATTTCTAAGTTTATTTGGCAAGGCAAGAAACCAAGAATTAAATATGAATTGTTATAAGTTGCCAAAGAATGAGGAGGTTTGGGTTTACCTGATTTAAAACTGTATTTTGATGCCTGTTGTTTGCTTTGGATGAAGGAATGGATAACTCTTAAGAACAGGAAGTTATTACAACTTGAAGGACATGAATTGAGATTTGGGTGGCACGCCTATTTGTGTTATGACAAAGTTAAGGTTAATAAAGATTTTAAAAATCATTTTGTTACGAGTGCCATAATAAGGGTTTGGAATAAATATAAAGCAAGATTGTCTCCTAATGTACCATTATTAGGCTGACCATATTTCCTTGTGACAAAAATGGGACATTGGGATGGCAAAAAGGGACAGGGTCTTATGTAATATTCCGTATTCATGAAAAAGACAGGGGTCCCCGCCCCCTGGTCCATGTGATTGGCTCTCGCCTGCAAACCCCGCCCTCCAGTCCGCGCAATTGGCTCCTGCCTGCAAACCCCGCCCCCTTGTCCGTGTGATTGGCTCCCGCCTGCAAACCCCGCCCTCCTTTGCCGCGCGCTGACAGGTGGGGGGGCTTTCTCTTCCATGCTGCCTCCAATTGGCAGCTCCGGCTCGGATCCTCCTTCCACGCCATTCCCGCCGGGTTTAAAAAACGGGACAAAATTGAGATTTTTATCAAAACGACGGGACGGTTGAAAAATGCTAAAAAAACAGGACTGTCCCATTCAAAACGGGACATATGGTCAGCCTAACCATTATGGTTGTTACCTCATGAAGCATTTGTTAGAAGAGAAAACATGTGAGGAACAAGTTGGTTAAATTATAAAGATTTGTTAAACTTTGAAGAGGGTGAACCAAAGCTTAGAACAAGGGAAATGTTAAACCACTTTTAGAGTACTTGCTTGTGTCAGAAAAAAATGAAGCTTTGATTTTTGGTTTTAGTGATTAAATGGTTTGTTTTGATAGAAATAATGTTACTAAGGTTTAACTAAGGGTAAGAGATTATATTTGTAAACTTATTTATATCTGTATTGGAGAAAGTCGGAAGTCACTTTCTGTTTCTGTTTCCTTTATATTGCACCTTTATAGTTTTTTCTTTTTTATTTAGTTCTACATTCTAGCTTTTCTATATTCTATATTTTGTATTTTAATTATACTTTGAAAATTAATAAAATTCTTATTAAAAAAAGGAAATGCTACAGAAGTATTCTGATCAATCAGTTATGATTAAACAACTGTGTAACTTGAAAACTGCACTGATTTTTATGACATAAGACATCCTTTATCACTTCATAATGTCTAACATTCCAATAAATGCCAGTTTATTGAAGCTAAGAGCAAATAGCTTATGGACATATTACCAAACCAGATTTTAAAGAACCATAAGTCACAAATCTCTGCATTGATTTCTGTGACATTGGACAGTTTTCATCTCCTTATAATCCTCCAGCGTTCCTGGAAATTGTGTCCTATTTTGATTTTTTAAAGAAGTTATAAGCAAGGTTAGGCATTTGTTTGTTTTTTCCTATATTATCCAATGAGAGAACAGAGCTCTGCATTTCCTGACTCATGTTTCACAATCAGGAATGAATAGGCCTAGAGCACACCCAGGTTGATACAAAGTAGAGGGGCTGTTTCCTAAGCACTGGATCCAGCCGTGAAGCAAATTAGAGGTATCTTCACAGCCATTCTAACAAGTGCCAAAGTCCAGATAGTAAAGGCGTTTTTGGCAGATGCTACGGCCCAGGAAGGGCACAAATCCAAAAAACAAGTTTAAAAAGGTAAAGGTTCACCCCACACATTTGTGCAGTCGTGTCCGACTCTAGGGGCCGGTGCTCATCTCCGTTTGTTAGCCGAAGAGCCAGCGTTGTCTGAAGATGCTTCCACGGTCATGTGGCCGCATGACGCACGTGGAACGCTGTTACCTACCCACCGAAGTGGTACCTATTCATCTACTTGCATTTGCATGCTTTCGAATTGCTAGGTTGGCAAGAGCTGGAGCTAGTGCGGGAGCTCACTCCGTCATGTGTGGCTAGGGATTCAAACCTCTGAACTTGCGATCTTCTGATCGACAAGCCTGGCGTCTTACCCACTGAGCCACCCCGCCCAAAAAAAAACAAGTGATGCCCCTCAAATCTCCAAATAACTTGTCCACATCATCAGACTATGTAAAGACACAATCTAAATCAATATGACTGGATGGAATCCTGGCTGAGTCATCCTGCTGTCAAAACAATGGCATACAAGTCAGAAGAACTGCAAACGATTTTGTCTGCAAAATGTAATGCAAATTTGCCTTAGCAGGTCTTCAAAGATTTGATCTGATTTCCTGAGCCTACAGAGATCACGTTTTTCATTACTCAGAAAAGCTTTGCTGGCTAGAATTGTGCAGATAACCAAGAAGATAGATACGGAATGAATTGGGATTGTATGCAATACTACTGTCCCTATGAAGATTTACAAATAAGTGAAACTGTAAAAACAATACTATTCCTCCTTGCAATCAGCAGTATATGTAGAACAGAGCTTTCCAAACTGTGTGTCGTGACACAAAAGTGTGTCGCCACACACATTCTGGTGTGTCGCCACACAACCCGGAAGCGCTGATCATCATCAGCGCTTCTGGGTTTTCCCGCGGCGACACACCAATGGCGGCGCGCAAAAACCCAAAAGCGGCAGCAGCGCTTCCGGGTTTTTGCGCGCTGCCGCAATGGCGGCACTTCCGGGTTTTCCCGCGGCGACACACCAATGGTGGTTGGTGTGTCGCCGCGGGAAAACTTTGGAAAGCCCTGATGTAGAAAGTTGACTGGAGAACAAGGAACCCCAATGAGTGTTAGTGTTCTTAGTTCCATCTCTAAGTAAGAAATCCACACACTACAATAATAATTTAGTGGCACATAGTAAATGAAGATGGTACATAGGTTGAAACGTCTGCAAGAAAACAACAAGGCTCAGAGAGCACCATGGACTCCACAGTTCAACCCTGAGCTACAAATATTCTCTTTGAGTGGTACATAGGTTTTATTTTGAATTATATTCTATCTTAATAACTGGGCTAACAATAGATGACATGTACAAAATGGGGTTGGGGAGGACAGGTGTCTCTTAGTCTACAACTAAGTTCTCACAAGTCATAGGATAGACTAACAATAGCACTAATAAATACAACGTTCAGAGGAAGAATTGAGGTACATATGATGAGACTAGCTATTATGAAAATACGTAAGAAATTGACATTGAGAGAATAAGCCAGAGCTTTCCAAACTGTGTGTCGCGACACAAAAGTGTGTCGCCACACACAGCGTGGTGTGTCGCCACACCACCTGGAAGCGGCGGCGCGCGCGTGCACGGTGGCAGCGGCAGCCGCTGCCGCCGCCACCGTGCACGCGCGCGCCGCCGCACATCCCCCCACGCCGCTGCATGTCCCCGTGTGTCACTGCCGCGTGTGCGCGCCGCCGCATGCCCTGTTGTGTCACCAGTGCGCGCGCGCACCCCTGCACCGCCGCCGTGCCGCCGCCGCTGCCGCGCCGCCGCTGGCGTGTCACCAGCAGCGGCACTTTGGAAAGCCCTGGAATAAGCAATAAAGTAAGCAATTACAGTTTTTTAACATCAATGTGAAAACACTTTGTTGTATCCAGAAATCTATCTTTTCTAACATGTACCATTTCTGGGAATACAACTCTCATTATCCCCAGCCAGCGTAACCATCTGAGAAATAAAAGTTAAATTCTAAATGCAATTCAGCAGGTAGAATAGTTGATCTAATGAGAATTCAGTGTATTTCTATTTAGGATCTAAGAACGTGGATAAATTTTAGCAATTCTAATACAGGATCCTTCTTTGTGTGACAAATGGCCTTGTGCATTAATGAGTGCTGTGAAATTCATATTAGTCCAGAGGAAGCAGATATTCATCTGCTTTAGAACAACGCATAAATATATTTTAGCTGACTGAAGTTCATTCTCCCTGTTTCAACTGAAGCTCAGTTTGTCATGGTCCAAACAGATTGTCCCAATGAAGCCAAGAGAAGATTGCAGACTACGTTTGAGGTTTTACATTATTCAGTGTGCCAGCTTCCATGCTCCTCATAATGAAAAGAATGCCTTTGTCAATTATTTATGGAAGGCAGCTTGGCTACGATCATTCACATGGATCGTAAAATTAATTTACTCAAACAGCAAGCTTCATTATCCAAAGCTGCCCATGGCTAACTCAAGGCATTCAAAATATGTTCCATTTTTGTGCAATGGACGCAAAAACTAAATCACAGGGGGACTTTTAAAAAAAGTATTTTATCTCCTGCCATTTGTTCATATTTTACAGCAATTACTGATTCCAGAGATGCCCAGAGATTGTATTTCTAGCCAGCCTTTTTTTTTTTGCAATTGCCATTAATAAACTCTTGCTTTACTATTAACTGTACAAAAGAGATAAGGCGAGGAACTGCATTCTTCCCAATTCTCCCAATATGCACTCCTCCTGGTCCCATGTTGTTCTCGAAGCAACTCCCAAGCAACATGGGAGTTAGACAAATGACTGTAGTATGTAGAGGGAATTTCCTCTCTTTCCTAGCCAATGTTGGTGGTGTAAAGGTTGGTGACCTTTATATATGAAGCTCCAGACTCGCATTCAGAGGGGAAATGACTACTTGTGAACAATGTAAGCTTCAGAATTAAATATTCTATTTAAATATTTGCTTTTAAAACCTATCTCTTCTGTAACAATATTTTCTACTCACTCCACATTCAAGTCTATTGACTCTGTGTATGTACAGTATATGTATTTTATGTATCACTTTCAGTAGACTTAAACACAACAAAATTAGACAGGAGTTTGGCATTTAAAAATAATAATTTTATTAAAAATTATAATTGCAATAATAAAAACTGATACAAACTAAAAGAAAGAAAGAATAGAAAGAAAGAAATAGTAAAAAGTGCAAAGGAAAAGGAAAAGAAAAAGAAAAAGAAAAAGAAAAAGAAAAAATGTAGAGGAAAGGAAGGAAGGAGTGACTTCCAACCTTCATCACAACAAGTATAAACTATTTTGGTAACTTTTCACCTCCTCTTAATTTACAACCAATGTCCCATCTCTTATTTATAAACAAATCCATAAACCATCATCATTTCAGTCCTGGTGTCAGCAAAAGTCCATTAAGGGTTGCCAGAAATAACAACCTATCTATTTTAACCTTCATGAAATAAACCAAATTTATATTCCTTCATTTTACTTCTAACAATGTTAATCTTTAGTCCATGCCAGGGTTCATAGCTGAATCCTGTTATTAGGAATATAGTGTAAGCGTGTGAACTGCAGGGAGGGGGAATGTGCACGGCGTGTTGTGGCTTCTGTTGGAGGCTGGAGAATGCAGCGTCAAGGTCAACCACCTGAAGGAGCTGGAGGCTGGGAACGGAGAGGGAAAGTGCTCGACATTGACATCATCGAGCCTGCGAAATTGGCGCGCAAGGGGGAGAGTTAAGTTAGCGATGTTGGTGGGAATCCGCATTCAGATCTTTAGAAGTGCTTCAATTAACATGTATCCTAAATAAAAGCTTAATCTGCATTTCAACGAATTGCATTGAGAAGTGTTTATTAGGGCATTGAAGTTGGGGTCATTACAGTCCATTCAAGTGATGTTGTAGAACTTGATTTCTTTTCATTTCTTTTTTTACCCCTTCTCACAAGATACATCCAAGCTGTAACAAACCTGTTTTGTAAATCCAATATAAAATAATTATGCAGGTCACTCTCTTGGTTTATTATTTGTAATTCTCTTTTTATTTTTAAAGAATCAACCATACATTTCTTTTGTATGACCAATGAAACATCTTTTTCCATGTCATTCTTGTAGCCTGTTCTTTGTAGATCCACTTTCAGTGTCAACTCTGTCTCTCTCTTGTCAGATAAAACTTGTTCCTCTTCTGCCATTTCTTCCATAACATCTTTTGGACACAGTATATCCATAGAAGCAAACATCACTATTGACATTGTTGATACTAACTTCTGATTCCATTTTTCAAAAATATCCTCCAGTATTTCCAATGTTATAATATTTTGCATCTTGCTGTAGCTGTTAATCAGGTTTATGTATTTTTCTCTTTTAATTAAAATCTTTAGTTCCCTCTAGTGTCCAATTTTTAAAAATTGTTTATCTCTTTTATGTCGTAGAAAAAATTCGAAACAAATCAACTTTCCCATGGGAAGGATTCTTTATAATTAATTCCAAAATCTTATTTCAAATTTATCTGGCCCCTTAATCCATTTATAACTTTCTAAAATCAAAGTCTTAATTAGGTTTTTGCTGTTTATTCCATTTTTTTAAAGTTCTTAAGCTTGTAGTTAAAATTTTCTTTTATTAAAGATTGAAGGCAGACTCACCCAGTGTTTTCAGACTTGTCGATCCACAGGTTTCTAATAGCTGAAAAGTAGTTAATAAGCAATTTCCGAATGTGATGAGAAAAGGATATATGCAAACATAGTGTCCTTTTAAAGGTACCAATCGCAGTTGGAGCAAGATGACTATCTCCCAGTGCTCAAAACCCGCTGGAGACCACTGTCTTATGGTCTCCTTGTGAGGAGCAACTGTCTGGAGCACCTGTCTATGAAGGTTCTCAGTCATCCAGGTGGAATTGTCTGTAGCTTGAATCATGTCAACTGGATTTCTATTTTCTCAGTGGAAACGTTTCGCTTTGTCTGGAGGTGTCTGGAGCACCTGTGGGCAATCTCCCATCCTCTCTTTGAGAGGTTCGAAGAGCTAGTCAACTTGCCAGCTCTTCATTCTGCCGTGGTCATTGGCTCTGCTTTTCATGGAGCCGTCTTCAGTCCTCCATTTCTTCCTCTGGAAGCCACGTTTTTTAAACATATACATTTAATACAACATATCACTATTCATAACATACTGTACATCTCCTTAACTTGTTTTAAAATCAGTACAAAAAGTGGAGAAATATAATAAGTATTGTACTGTACCAGGTTTTTATAAAATTCACAAATAATGTAATAAATTTGCATCTGAATTTGCAGAGTGAAGGGTAGGGATTCATTTAGTTTAGGAATGAAGAACTTGTGCACTTCCAGATGTTAATAAATTTCCAATGTTGTTCTTTACCAACAATCATTCTGGCTGGAAGTGATGGTGGTTGGAGTCGATCAGTAACTGGAAGACCATAGATTTTCCACCCAACTTAGTGGAATTTTCTTCTCTTAAACTTATCATTTTGCACGGAAAACTAACAGAAAAGGGAAGATTTTTAGTGTAGTAATTTGTTCATTATATGCTAGTTTTGTGTATGCAAGAAGAGTTGTTTTTTTCCTTGTATTCTTTTTGTACATTCAAGACTTGTACATTCTCACTTATGATCTGAACCATTTGCATTCTGTTGTACATGGGAAGTCTTCAAAGAAGCATGGCTGACCTGGAACCAATGAAGCACACATTAGTTGAGTCATGTGGAAACTACTGGAAATCCTCTCTGTGTAATGAGTTATCCATGTGTAGGCTTAATTTAGAGTACTGGACATCAGTCAGCTCAGCACAGAGAAATGTAATTGTTGCACTTCCATGTCCCAAAGAGTAGCATTGTGGAATTCTCCACTTCAAGGCAGCAAGATGGTATGATGATGTTAATTAAGGCTTTCCCAGGAAAGTATCTGGAAAGTTCTGGCTCTTTGGTGTGCTTGGAAAGATGGCACGGTGTTCCCATTGAGAGATACCCCTAGGTCTTGAAACAGGGCATTCATCTGACATGGCTAGCTCCCCTCTGACAGTTCCCCCAGTTTCTTTAAGAATTTGTTTTCAGAGACATATTACCCCGTGTAAAATAGTCCTATGATACCTCACAAATGTACGTCTGTGTTGGCTCATATAAATCACAGTTTTTTAAAAGTGGTGTTTTTTATGGGGAGATATGAGTTGGGCAATTCTGAGAGTGACTTGGACTGCAAGAAGATCAAACCAGTCCATACTCCAGGAAATCAAGCCAGACTGCTCACTTGAGGGAATGATATTAAAGGCAAAACTGAAGTACTTTGGCCACATAATGAGAAGACAGGATACCCTGGAGAAGACGCTGATGCTAGGGAAAGTGGAAGGCAAAAGGAAGAGGGGCCGACCAAGGGCAAGATGGATGGATGATATTCTGGAGGTGACGGACTCAACCATGGGGGAGCTTGGGGTGGCGACGGCCGACAGGAAGCTCTGGCGTGGGCTGGTCCATGAAGTCACGAAGAGTCGGAAGCGACTGAACGAATAAACAACAACATGAGTTGGGCAGATTGATGTGGTGATGACTAGTGAAACATCAGGCAGTGGTTAAAAACTACTCTGACACTTGCCCAGTCATGTTTAACACGATGCTTCTATGGCAGCCTTGTCCAGTAGGCATGTTCTAGATGTGTTGGGCTGCAACTCTCAGAATTCTCAATAGTGCAGAGATTGTGCTGAAAACACCACCATATTACTTAGAAAAGCTTCTTGAATGATAGAGCTTTTCTAAGTAACATGGTGGTGTTTTCTGCACAATCTTTGCACTGTTGAAAATGTAGATGTAGATCAGCAATATTAATAACAATAATGATAATATAACAATATTGCTGTTGTCAATTAAGTACATACTGTACTTGGGAATCTACTTAACAACATACAGCAAAGATTTATTCAATAACAACTATTTACAAATTTTGAAAAAATATGACGACAGATTGTAAGACAGAAAAAGTTAAACTTGTCCTGGTTATGAAGAATATGAAAGTGAAAATGAATATTCTACCAAGAATCAGGTTTCTATTTCAAATGATTCCAATAAGAATTGAACAAAAGTTATTGAATGAGTAGCAGAGACAAATAACTAATTACATTTGGCTTCATTTTTGTAGAAGGGGAATTAAGAGTAAGATTGCCATATTTGGACTGGAAAAAATCTGTGTTAGAGTTTTCTGTATCTCTGTATCTGGTGGTCACCCAGAGTTTTGCATCCTGACTACAGAAATTCTAATTGGGGGCAACACAATACGGGTGCCTTAGGCCTTGCAGAAATTTAAGGGAGCAATTTCCCCATTAAATAGGCTGACTGTCCCGTTGTTTTAATATAAATGTCAATTTTGTCCTGTTTTTTTAAAAAAACTGTGTCACTGGTGATGTCAGAATGGAGCCTGACTCAGAGTTGAGTGAGGGGGAGCTCGGCAGCAACGGTTGGAAAATTGCAACAGTTTAATTCCGCGGGAAACCTGCAGTGGGAAAACCAGGAGCAGCTGATTGGCCGTGATCAAAAGGTGGAGCCGCTACTGCCTATCAGTACCAGGGAAAAAAGGGCAACAAGACGCACCAAATGGAAAGCGAACCGGTTGGTTTCTATCCAAAAATGGCAGGAAGAAAAGAATTTAAAAGGATGTCCAAAGGAGGAACGGGTTGTCGGGGACAACCGTTCACCTCCTGCTTCAAGCCTCGTCTCTTGCCTCCAGCCGAAGCCTCTGCAGAACTCGAACTTGAAGGTGCCATAGAACCTCTTCCCTCCTCCGCTGTACCTAGCCTTCCTGCGCCTTCTCTACCTGTCGCTGATCCTGACCCAGCCTCACTGATCCAGCCAGCCGCCACACTCCACCTTCCTGTGTCTTCCCTGCCTGCCACCGCCGCCAATCCTACCTCATCGATCCAGCTTGCCACCACACTCCGCCTTCCTGTGCCTTCTCTGCCTGCCTCTGCCTATTTACCAGCAAATAGATTCTAAAAACTCTTTAAACTTTTTTTATTGTCTTACTTTTTCATGAATACGGAATATTACATACGTTTAACCCCGTCCCATTTTTGCCATCCCAATGTCCTGTTTTTGTCTCAAAGAAATATGGTCAGCCTACCATTAAAGCTCCTGAAATCCCATCCTAAAATGGATCCTGGCCCTGTCTATAGCTCTCAACATGCCATGCCATGCCATGCCAAGCCAAGCCCATTGAAGTTAGACCCTGGTTTGGTCACAGAAAAAAGAGTTTAGGTGTGTCATCTGTAGTCAATGGTCTGCTTTATTGTGATGGAATGGTTTTTATTTCTTCATGTTGGCCTCATCCAAAACACACTGAAATCATAGGAAAGCTTCCAAGTACTTTCTTCTTTTTTTTTAGAAACAGGATTTTCTACAAGTGATTGAAAGAAAACAAATAGTTTAAACTAAAGAGTATAACCAATGATCTTTATTCTTACAATGTTTCCTGAAAAACTGGAAATTCCAATTCCAATCCTAAATTTAATGTAGAATATTACAACATTATGTGGGGGGGTGTTATGTTCTCACCCGTTGTGTTATGTTCTCACCCATTCTTTCACACACCAAAAATGCAGAAAGAGCAGGCTTCCCCCCCCCCCCCCCCTGCAAATCTGAAGTTTTTGTTAGTCATCTTGAGGAATTTCTGATCAACAGTTAAAAGAGTCAACTCATAAGAACAATAGCTAATGATTCACTTGTTGAGTCATAAGGTTCTTCATAAGCTATAAAGTGTCTTAGAGTCCTGGATATCCCACTGGCATGAATTCATGCAGATATGAAATCATTTCACTGCTAGCCACTGGGTGATCCTCATCTAGCTCATAACATAAGAAACCTTATGAAAACAACATAAAGGTGGAACATCTCAGGTAAATTTATTTATAATAAAATAAATAAAATAAATTTATTTATTTATTTTCTATCCCACCTTTATTATTTTTATAAATAACTCAAGGCAGCGAACATACCTAATACTCCTTCCTCCTCCTATTTTCCCCACAACAGCAACCCTGTGAGGTGAGTTGGGCTAAGAGAGAGTGACTGGCCCAAGGTCACCCAGCCGGCTTTCATGCCTAAGGCGGGACTAGAACTCTCAGTCTCCTGGTTTGCTATTGGCTGCTTCCTAGGGCTGAGAGAGAGTGACTGGCCCAAGGTCACCAGCCGGTTTTCATGCCTAAGACGGGACTAGAACACACAAACTCCTGGTTTGCTATTGGCTCCTTCCTAGGGCTGAGAGAGAGATTGGCCCAGGGTCACCCAGCCAGCTTTCATGCCTAAGGAGGAACGAGAACACTCAGTCTCCTGGTTTCTAGCCCGTTGCCTTAACCACTAGACCAAACTGGGCAACAACAGGTCACCCGGCTTTATCCCCAAGATAATAGATGACAGTGTGTTACATCTTGAAATTGTGGGGATAATGCTGGCTTGAGGAAAAAGTACTAGAACTGTGCAGTGCTTCAGAATCAGGCTCCAAAAAGTAAATTAAATTAAAAGCTGCCTCTTTTCCTAGGATTAGTTGGCTACCCTCCACAGCTACTGGGAAAGGGTGCAGCTGCTTTATGGTGTTGCTGACAGATGCCACATTTGTGTTATTGAAAGAGGGCCATAACCACCTGAGGAAATGGTGGCTACCAGCCTTCTGTGAGATAGAGGCAAGAGAACGAAACCCAGGATTTAATTCTGTGTTACACCTTATGCCTCTATGTATAACTAGATAGCAGTGGCTCTTCGTCTCATTTAGGTTGCTGTGACTACAATTAAGGAATTTTACATTGTAAAGTCCTAGATTTCTTAGGATACTACTGAGTTCCAGAGAGAATTATTGCAGGTATTTGGCAGCAACATTAACAGTATATTACTTCTGTACATTGCTTCCTTCCTGTATAGTATGCAGATTGGCAAAGAAAACTGAAGACAGCAAACATTCGTTTTGTTTTGCTTTTTCAATTGGCTTCATATTGCACTATATGCTGTTTTATTTTTGTATGTACTTTATACTCTACATATAATACACTCTATTATATTTTCCAAATGATCCTCCTGGCTTTCCTTTGCAATGACGTATACAGGGATGTGATCTCTCAGCAAAGCAAGGCAGTATAACAGATGGGCTGGCACAATATTTATAATCCTTTCTCTTTTTTTTAAGGGTGGCCTATTTAGTTGACTTTCATCATCTGGATGGATTAATCCTTTTTCACTTATTTAACATGGCTGCATAATAAGCACATAAGACAAATGTTAGAATTGGTTCTATTGGCAGTTTAAAGAAACAAGACAGGAGACCAACAGAGACTGCTTTTGCATTACAGTGCAGCCTGAATTCTATCGTAAAATTCTAGATAGCTGCAAACCCTGTACTGCAGGGTATCTATACAATCTAACCTTAAGCAAAAATAGATGGGCCTTTTCCAGAGCCTGCTTTGATGCCCTCCCTTCAGCACTGCTGGCAGGAAGATTTCACGGGACTCCTTATTCACAGAGACTTTGCCCTTGTGGATCCAGGGAGGCAGAAACTCTTGCCCAGGTCCTCATACGGTGTCCTTTTTATGATGCTCCAAGATGTGCTCTGATCTCCCCAATCATCTCTAAATTTGAGGGTCATACTGACAGATTTTACGTTTATTTCTTTTTAAGGGATGCTGACTCTACACTCACACACCAGGTGGCCAAATATTTTTATCAAGTTATTGTTGTTGTTGTTCAGTCGTTTAGTCGTGTACGACTCTTCGTGACCTCATGGACCATAGCACGCCAGGCCTTCCTGTCCTCCACTGTCACCCGGAGTTCACCCAAATTCATGTTCATTACATTGGTGATGCTATCTAACCATCTCATCCTCTGCCGTCCCCTTCCCCTTTTGCCTTCAGTCTTTCCCAGCATCAGGGTCTTTTCCTCTCTTCGCATTAGGTGGCCAAAGTATTTGAGCTTCAGCTTCAGCATCTGTCCTTCCAATGAGCAGTCAGGGTTGATTTCCTTTAGGATTGACTGGTTTGACCTCCTTGCAGTCCAAGGGACTCTCAAGAGTCTTCTCCAGCACCACAGTTCGAAAGCATCAATTCTTCGGCGCTCAGCCTTCCTTATGGTCCAACTCTCACAGCCATACATTACTACTGGAAAAACCATAGCTTTAACTATACGGACCTTTGTCGGCAAGGTGATGTCTCTGCTTTTTAATATGCTGTCTAGGTTTGCCATAGCTTTCCTCCCAAGGAGCAAGCGTCTTTTAATTTCATGGCTGCAGTCACCGTCTGCGGTGATCTTGGAGCCCAAGAAAATAAAATCTGTCACTGCTTCCATTTCTTCCCCTTCTATTTCCCAGGAAGTGATGGGACCAGATGCCATGATCTGAGTTTTTTTAATGTTGAGTTGCAAGCCAGCTTTTGCACTCTCCTCTTTCACCCTCATCAAGAGGCTCTTTAGTTCCTCTTCACTTTCTGCCATTAGGGTGGTATCGTCTGCATATCTGAGGTTGTTGATATTTCTCCCGGCAATCTTAAATCCGGCTTGTGATTCATCCAGCCCGGCATTTCTCATGATGTACTCTGCATATAAGTTAAATAAGCAGGGTGATAATATACATCCTTGTCGTACTCCTTTCCCAATTTTGAACCAATCGGTTGTTCCATGTCCGGTTCTAACTGTTGCTTCTTGACCCGCATACAGGTTTCTCAGGAGACAGGTAAGGTGGTCTGGTACTCCCATCTCTTTAAGAATTTGCCACAGTTTGTTGTGATCCACACAATCAAAGGCTTTAGCGTAGTCAATGAAGCAGAAGTAGATGTTTTTCTGGAACTCTCTTGCTTTTTCCATGATCCAGTGAATGTTGGCAATCTGATCTCTAGTTCCTCTGCCTCTTCGAAACCCAGCTTGCACTTCTGGTAGTTCTTGGTTCACATACTGCTGAAGCCTAGCTTGTAGGATTTTGAGCATAATCTTGCTAGCATGTGAAATGAGCGCAATTGTATGGTAGTTTGAACATTCTTTGGCATTGCCCTTCTTTGGAATTGGAACGTAAACTGACCTTTTCCAATCCTGTGGCCACTGTTGAGTTTTCCAAATTTGTTGGCATATTGAGTGCAGCACTTTAACAGCATCATCTTTTAGGATTTTAAATAGCTCAGCTGGGATACTGTCTTCTCCACTAGCTTTGTTGTTAGTAATGCTTCCTAAGGCCCACTTGACTTGTCAAGTTATACAATTCCACAAAACTTTTAATTAGATATATTGTTTCACTGTTTTATTGTTTTCCTTTTTCCTGACAATGAATTGTTGGATTAAACTATTTTCTTTTATTGTAGGGGCTGGTCAAAGACCGTAATAAAGATATTCGTTCATTACAGTACAGCCATTTTGCAACCTTGTTTCTACTGTGAATGATTAAGGTTACAGGTAGTCCTCGTTTAGCAACTGCCTTGTACAGCAACCATTCGCAGTTATGATGGTGATGAAAAAGTAACATTGCAACCAATGCCTGCATTCACAACCTTCACAGGTCTGTAAAGCAAAGGAAAGCTGAAGTAAGAGCGTTTCACTTAGCAACAGCTTTGCTTAACAATCGAGTTGCCAGTCCCATTTGTGGTTGCTAAACGAGGACTACCTGTACTGTTCTTCATCAATTTATCTGGGAGTAAGTATAATTACACTCAATGGGGACTTTCTTTGGAATAGGGATGCATGGAATTGCACTGTAAATGACTCATTTATTGAAATATTTGAGGGGAGGACCCAGATTCAAGACTTGGGTAAGATGTCAAGGCTTGGCATCACTGGGTGTTTCTAGAATCAATGCCTCAGAAAAGGACCTCTGGCTGGCACACCCCTCCCCGAAACTGTGGTACCTTCTCTTTCCGGATATCCTCTTTCTGTTTCTTGTTTAAATAACCTACTGTCCTGATGGATGTCCACTGTTGGAAGAATTTTCCAGTCCAAGCCTGGTTTAAAGAGAAAGAACTATGAACAGGGAGAAGAAGGGCCTTGAAGATGTCCATCCAGAGTGGGGGACCTGGGCAGCAGACAACGCAGGCCTACAAATTGCCTAGCCACTGCTATGGTGCAAAGGACTGTGGTTCTATATACTTTACCGTCATGTTTTCCTGAGCTGTGTGCAACAGTTATGGGCTTCTGCTCACACAAAATTGACTCTTTCCTTTCCATCCTTCGTGCTATGGCCCCTTCCCCCAGATTTGTTCTCCCCCCCACTCCCAGAGCAGACATATGGGCATAAGGGTTGCAAGGAAATCCATTGTACTGGAGGCTGCTCCACTGGTAAATAATCACTATCTGATGCAAACCTATGCACATGACACACTTTGTTGAGGGATTGGTTGAAGTGTTGTGTGAACTCTCTAATATGCAAAAATGACCTTTATGTCCCCAACCAGGCCCAGTCTGGTTTGGGGCTAAACTAACTCCGCCTGCCCCCAGTCATTACTCCCCGTGTTGTGTAAACCACTTACCCAGGGAGGTAGTTGATTCCCTCCATTCTTGAGACTGAGACAACTTCCTAGAGAGACTGGGTCAAAATAGAACTTCTCTAGGAACTCACTTTTTGTCGTCTTGGTAGCTTTTATTCCATAGCCAACATGAAGGGAGGTAGAAATAGGGATGGATGGAGTGGGGATGGGTAAGCAGAGGGGGGAAAGTGGAAGGGAGGGGGCAGCCTCTCATCTTCCTTTGCAGGAGGTGGGACATCTAAAAAAATGGCTGCTGTATGAGAGGTCCAGCCATCTCGTGTCATGGGCTGGTTGTACACAAGTTGTTGGCTACTAACAATGATTGAGAGATCATATGCATCATGTGAATGTAACTTATATGTGCTGTTATGCATAAAAATTAGCCAATCACAAACGGAGATGAGCACCGCCCCTTAGAGTTGGACACAACTGTGCAGGTGAAAACCTTTTTTCTTTTTTTTGTCCTCTTGACTATTCTTCTTTCTTCCCTTTCTTGGCCAAAGTAGCCATTCTATCATCCTTCTATTATCCTCTAGAAGTCTATGAACAGATACAGAAAGAATAAAAACGAGCCACTTTGTCCACAAGGGAGATACTTGACAATTTTGCCAAAACCATTAAGCATGTTTTAAGCCACTTTCTTTGTCAGGACTACTACAGCAGTGTTGGAACCATTCATCCTCTCCAACCCTATCTTACCACAGTACCTAATATGCCCAGGGTCCCTCCTTGTGGGGGAGATGGGCGGGATATAAATATGACAAATAAATAAAATAAATAAAATAAATGCTGAGCAATGGCAGAGACCACTGAAAGGGGCCAGTGTGAGACAAGACAAGAAACGATTACACAAGAAGAGTAAAATGAAGGAAAAATGAACAGAAAGCACTCTTCTTATAAATATCACAGAGGACATTTTAATTTCTAGAACCAGAGTGCCCTCTAATGGCAGATGTGATGAAGCCTCAGCAAACAGAAGGCTATAGGCAAGAAGTTCTTTTGGAATGCTAGTATCAGTGAAGAGCAATACACAAATAGGAACAAAATAAAAGTGAGAAATGCCTTCCCTGCAAAAGAGATGCAGGAGATTATATATATATAATGCATTCTGTACCAGCTGTTGCTTCTGGATGCTCTTCGAGGGCAGCCCCATGTAAGGCCCATTGCAGTAGTCCATGTAAAGCCCTTCCTGCTTGTCTCCCATGTTTTAAAGACTCTTGCTCTTCTAGCTATTAACTTAGGTGAAAGGATTGCATATATATTTTAAAGGAATATATATATATATATATATATATATATATATATATAGACAGACAGACAGACAGACAGACAGACAGACAGACAGACAGACATGAAGGAGTTAGAACAAAAATAAAATAAACAAAAATAAAAGGGAAAACTAAGTGGAAAAAAAGGAAGAAGAGTATGCAACAGCAGCAATCCTTTCACCTAAGTTAATAGCTAGAAGAGCAAGAGTCTTAAAAACATGGGAGACAAGCAGGAAGGGCTTTACATGGACTACTGCAATGGGCCTTACAAGGGGCTGCCCTCGAAGAGCATCCAGAAGCTACAGCTGGTACAGAATGCAGCAACATGGGCAGTTATGTGCACTCTTGATGAACACGTTATACCTCTGCTCCGTGAGCTGCCTTGGTTGCCAGTTCGTTTCCATGTACAATTCAAGGTCTTGGTTGTAACCTATAAAGCCTTTCATTGCATGGGGCCAGGTTATTTGATTCTCCCCAGTTATGTCTACCCATCTCATCAAGTCTAGTACGAGAGGAATGCTCTGGGTCCCATCAATTCAGGAATGTCATCTGGCAGGACCCAAGGAAGAGAGCTTTTTCTGTCATGGCTCCTGCCCTTTAGAACATTATCTGCCTGGAGATTAGATTTGCCCCAATTCTGCCGGCCTTTTGCAAGGCCTTAAAGACATGGTTTTGTCATGGGGCTTGGAGATTTAGATGTGTTGCAGAGCCTGTGCAATGGTTATTTCATTTGTTGGTGGTGGTTCTGTTCTGTTTTGATCTTGGCTATTGATTCTGTTTGTGTTGTTTTTCTAGTTACGTGTTTTGATTTTTTAAATTGTTGTTAGCCATCCAGAGTCATGAATGTGAGATGGGCGGTCATATAAGTTGAAATAATAGTCATTTAATAAATAAGAGGATTCTTACTAGGAAAAAGAATCCCTTTTGTGTCTTGCCAGCAAGTTACACTAGAGTTGAATCCAGTTTCCTTTCTCTTTTGTGCACATGCTATAGACAAATTGTACAATCTGCTGCAGGAGCTCTTGGAGAAGGTGAATAATGGCAATCGAGGTTCCAGGTAGACAGGAACATTGATAATCTAGTTTTCCCATCCCTACTCTGGATACAAGGCAGGTTATCTTCAAAAACACCACATACAATCCTAGATTAAACCTGAACCTGGTAAGTATTACTGTATACTCTATTGAGGGACAATTTTACGTCTTATCATTTAATAATCTTTTGTCATTATATTCTGCTAAGTTGATGTCAAATGTATTGGGGCGAAATTGAGTTTTCTTTGTAAGGTTTTAGTATGAGCAATAAACCTTGACTAGCATCCTCCATTAGTCGGGAGATTTAAGACCTTCCCTTCCCTTTGTAGAATTGCTTAAATATCTACTCTTCCTACCCAACCACAATCTATAATAGCAACGTTGTGAGAGTTTCTGAGAAACCGCCCTCCAGTAGCCTAGCTCAGAAGGCATAGGAAAGGCTATGTGGAATGGGATGGGTAGTTCTTTAATTCAACACCACAGCATCTTCTGCCTGAGATACCTGCCTTATTATGCCTAAGAGTAAGGCCAGTTCTGCTCACAGAGCATTGCAGAGTCCACAAAAACCTTAGGCATGATCTTTAAAAACAACTAAGGGCAGGGGGGATATATTTATTGTTGTTCCTCTACAGCTTGACTGTTTGCACATCTTGTCAACTATATCTTAAAACCCACGTTCTGTGTTTCAAAACGGGCAATTTTTTGTTGTTGTTTCCATCCATCTCTGTATCTGTTATAATTGATGGCAAGGTAAACTATACAAGAGTTAGCTGCCAGCAGCCCCTGCAACAAATATTTTATATGCCAGGCGACATTTTCCAACAGCATAGTACATAAATCTCTTGTTGAAAGCTTCCTTTCTGTTTGTAAATAGGACTCGTAGTAATTTACAGGACTGTCTGACAGAAATCTCAGCTACAGGGAAACAAAAGTAATAGATGAGTTGAAAAAATAGATTTAAAACTTTCTTATAAAAAAGAATATTCAGACATAATGCTATACTTCAAGGACAACATTTTTTTTACAAAAAAATTATTTTATTGGCAGTGTTTTGATTAGCTGTACAGTGTAAACTTCGTTTGTCACCTGAACTTGGAATAACACTGGTAACAAATTATTAAAAAGCACCTTTGGTTTCTTTCAGCAGTTGTTTGGATTTACAGTTTCAGATATTTCTAACAGAATGAAAAAAAATAAATGCATTAAAGTTATACAAGAGTTATATCACATTTAAACATTTAATATAGCATTTGATATTTTAATGATAAATATAACATGAAAATGTAATCACAGAGACTTAATATTGGCTCTGCTTTCATCACATGGAAGTCTGGTAAGCTATGATTTCTGATGCATATTTTATTTTCTTAAAAAAATAAATTGCTGCCTTTTAGAACAGCTTTTTTGACAAATCTGATTTGCTTGTTGGGCTGTAGACATACTTTACCAACAGAAGCAAACCTTCCTAAAACATTTGGAAATATTTTTTTATTAACCCACACACTGTGGGTTATAACACTCTACTTTGTTAATTTGAATGCTAGCAAGTGGCACAGAAACTCTACCACTTGTTTACTAATATCAAGGAAATCATAGAAGAAACACAGTGACTGAAGAAAATAATTCATTTACCGAGTGGGTTGTTTCACAATAGCAATTGCTCTTGCCATACGTAAAATAAAAGCACAGCTAAATTGGAACTAAAAGAAACTACAGGTAGTCCTTGTTTAGTGACTGCAATTGATTCCAAAGACTCAGTCGTTTAAGCAAAATGATCGCTATGCAACTGAGAGAGAGAGATTGCGAAGATCACTAGTTTCTGCCATCTCATTCAGATAAAGTTCTCTTGTACAGTGCCCTGGGCCTGACCCATTTTTTCCCTTTTTTTTTTTTGCTTCCTCGCAGGGCGGAGAGATTGCTTAAACAACCTGTCTCTTCCTGAACTGCTTTTCTCTGCAGCCCAGCACTTCTCTAGAAAGTGCTAACTGCAAGTTAAGAAGCGTAGCCCCCCCCTCCTGCTGGCAGCTGCTGCCTGAAACTGACCAGACTTTAATCAGTTTCACACGGAAGGCTTTTGTTGTCATAAATGTATACATTGGTAAAATGAATTTTTTATTCCCATTTATTCCCATCCTATTCACGAACAGTCGCTATCCAAGGCAGTCGCTAAACAAGGACTACCTGTACTAGAAGAAAAAGATATACAAATTAATAAAGAATATTTGACAATTTTCAGCTGAAAACCATTTTTCCACCGCTCACTTTTGCTGTTCAATACAGACATCCACAAGGCCGTACCAAAGAGCAAAGTGATTCTGCCCTAGTTTGCTAAAGGCTACTCTTCTACTGTAAGTAGAGGAACTGGGACCTATACGAATGGCCAATGACTCATATATATCCTTTTGCTTCCCCAATAAACTTCTGGAAAATCCAGGAAAAAGTTGGGGAAAAGATAACATTAAGACAATCGTACAGAGAAACCATCGATTCTTAACATCACACTGCTTTAATCTTTCTTAATAGAGCATCCAATATTATTTGTATTCTCAAGAGTTTTGTGGAATAGTGATTGTACTTCTTAAGATATTTGGCATAAAAACAAAACATTGTCTTTGGCTTAGGCAGCTGATTATCATTACAAATAAACTCCTACATTTGGGTTTCAAGTCACTTCATTAAATTCCTTCTTGGGGTTTTTACTGCCCAGCATTCAGTTGCACTAGTTATAAATTATACATGAATTGTCAAAATATGATTCCATAGTAAATAAACATGGATGTTTTATATGATTCTCTTACGCTTTTTAACACCCCAATACTATAATTCTTACAATAAATGATTTAGGAGGTTTTATTTAACTGGCCCAGTTACAGGTGGTTGTTACACTTTGTGTTCTTTTGTTTGTTTTAACAAAGGAATGTATAATAAATGGCTGCAGAGAAGTGCCAATATTCGATTACAGGTGTGCTTCCAGCTCCAAGGGAAAGAGCAATCATTATCTTAAGGATCTTTCCATTATCTTAAGAAAACTTGCCGTTTACTTAGTGGCAGTATATTTCCCCAAGGTGGCGGCTACAGTTCTCAGTTCCTTTCTATACAGTCCACTCCAAGGGTATTATCTGGGCATCGGCAAGAACGGCCTCCTGGGGTAGCCAGACATAGATGAGTACAGCCTCCATTATTCACGGAACAGTAGTTATGTCCTGCAAAATATACATGCAAGCTTAATGAATCCAAGTGCTTTATTTATTAAATAAAAACATTAGAGGCAAAACAAATATTGGACCAGTTCGGATGCATAAGCCATGATGCACCTTGGGATAGATCACGAATTCCTTCCCTTGCTGTCCTCCTTTTGGCATACAAAAGTGAGTAACTGAGGACCTCTGTTCTTTCAGAGTTTGCTTCTGGTTTCTTTGAGCTAATAGAGGATTATTTTAATATGGGAAGCAAGTACTTCTGATCTTCTCTTCTCTTGCATGTAGCAATAGCATAGGAAAGGCTATAATTAACAATGGAACATGTGAACTGTCTTCACAGGGTGGATCAGTTGCTTCCCCCTATTTCCAGACCAGTGCCCTCATTCTGCATCATTGCTTCTCTTCTTGCTTCCTTCTCCTTGAAACATTTTGAGCAAACATACAAAGCCTGCATTCATCTTTACTGAAAGCTGCCCCAGGGGTTCTCCCAAGAATTAAAAATATTTTGTTCTACTGTATATATTAGAAATCTCAAAAATCACAAAAAGACATCTCACATAAGTACTTGGGAAGGAAAGGAGGAGGAGGAGGAGGAGGAGGAGGAGGGTCTTGTGTATTTTGTGAGTGAGCCACATATCACAGGGATGGGATGAATAGCTTGTGTAGTTCCTTTCCTAGAATTCTTCTCAGTATTCTTTGGATAATACTTGCCAAAACTCTGTTCATTTTTATCCAGCTCTGAAATGGCATTTCTGTATAACAAGCTGAGTTGTTTCTTTACCTAAGATAGTAAAATTTTAATAATGCCTGCATTAAAAAAATGCCCAATAAAATAAAACAGCAAAATTGGCACCAGACGTAACATCTTGAGAAAAAATTCCAAACTGGAATGTCACTATTAAAAATGTCCAGTCCTTGGTTGTGACAATTTCATCTTGATAAACATGGAGAAAGGCATTGTCTCATTACCTTAATGAATGGACAATTATGGGAGGAGGCACTTTTTAGAATTCCCAAATCATTTATGGATGATTGAGCCAATGAATTGCTTTTAATATATGCTGCTGTATTCTGAAATATCTGAATTTTCTGAATTGTTTTTGGAGGGAGACTTGTAAGATACTGCAGTAATCAAAAGAGGACATTACTGTTTAATAAAAAGTATGACAGACATAGTCTTTCCAGGAAAGTCTCAGCTGTAATTGGTGAATTGTACTTTACGCCAGAGGTCTTTAAAAGAGGTCTAAACAAAATGGATATATTGGGGAGCACCTCTGGGTGGGGGGCAACTCTGCCCAGAACTGATTGAGTGTAACCTTTCTGAATTAGGGAATTTACTCATAGGATGTCTGCTGTAACAGGATTAAACTTCACCCAGACCATTATCAAACTGAAACACCAATTCAACATTCCCTTTGCTTCATTTATCTCAGATTCAGGGAAATCAGCACAGTGACGACAGTCTTTATCTCCCAAGTTCCTCTCCTTGATTTCAGAAAGCTGTTAAAAACATCTGGGACAGTGGATGAGGGATCTCATAGCACAGGCACCAAGAAGTAATGCAGAAATCCCCCATACCAACCCTCACAGGGAACCACAGTGGTAGGGAAAGGGCCAAAATTATTTAAGGATGTCAAAATCACTTCAGAATTTAAAAAAATAAATAAATAAACAAGACAACCAGTTGTATCACTATTTCATCACAACTCCATAAAACAGGGATTCCTTGAGGGATTCTATAATGACATATAAAGGCTATATTTTCTTATAAAAGAATCAGTTCCATTTAGGATCTCAAGACTGTGTTTGACTTCAAGCACCAATCAAGTATTTCAGTTCAGAAACAAACTAAGAAGCTAGGATTCTGTCTCTAAACAGAGTATGCTTATGTGTCTAATAAAAGATTCTTAACTTTGGACAGGATAATTTTCAAATCCATGCAGAAACCAATACTCAAATTTCCCAAATGTTAACCAAAAGCTTTGTATTTGCATCTATAATAATTGACTTCATTCAATCCACCTTCTCTGTTTTACCATCTCCTGCCTGTTTAACAATTGCATAAACAAGGTAAGAAATAGAGTAAACAAGATAAACAACAGGAATAATTCAAGATCTTTCTCTATTTCCAATTTTGGCAGAAAGCATGCCAAAAGCTTTTTATTCTTGATGGCACTGATCAGTCATGAAAACTGCCTGAATTTACAAAGGATACTTTAGTCTCTACTAAAATATCATAATAGTCACCAAGCAAGGAAAAAGCTAGTGTCTCTACTTGTTTTAGCTTTTCTAAAGTAATCAAGAGAAGGAAAGAAATGCGATAAGTTAATTAAAATTCTATTATTAGAAATAAGGCTAAATTTTTATTGGTGGTGGAATTTCCAGGGGTAGAATTTCTCCGGAGAATTTTCTGAAATCCATGGTATATCTCCTTTCGTATTTCAGCATCTAGAGCTTCGTATAAAGTTTAAAAAAAACCAATTACCTGTTGGACATTGAGCCAAGGCTGTTGTTATTCCATAAAGACGACTGCGCTTATAGGGTTGAAAGTTATCGTTCTCTTTTGAGATTGTGCGATCCACTGCTACTACAGCATCTCTATGGCGCACAAAACAATAACATAGATAAATAAAACATGAGATAATGGGGAAAGAAAGAGGGAGGAAAAAAATAGATCTAAACAAACCAAAACTTGTTACCACGACTATAAATTGCAAACCACCGAATTGTGGAAAATCAATTTTAGAGTTTTTTCAAAATAAAACATTGCACAAGCCTCTCAATGGGTTTAATACATCCTAAAAAGAAATTCTCCCAATCTCCTGAAAGCAAATACAAAAAGTGTGATACAGTCACTCTGACTCTGTCATGGTGCTATCCTCCACAGTTCTTGAACACAAAATCATCATCATCATCATCATCATCATCATCATCATCATCATCATCCTAGGCTCTTGGTTAGATTCCAAATCATCAGGAAATATCCAGTCTAAAGACTGTGATATTAACTGGATGAATAGATGATTGACGATGATGATTCTAAAAGTGCACTCCCTTACTGCCAAAAAATTGCTGCTCTTCCTTTAAACCCTAAGCCTGCCACATTCCATAGCTAAAATTCAGAAGCTGCATACTGATTAGGCAGAAATCCTCTCTCTCTCTCTTTTGTCCAAACAATATTTGAAGTCTATCAATTATATCAATTACACGAGGCTTGAGGGGGGGAGTGGAAGTAAAGCACAAGCTTTTTAAAAAAAACAGTACAAAGCAAACAAACAACAGGTAATATCATACCTTCTCCAGTCAGTGTAAAATAAATTCTTCCCATAGCTTGTAATGCTAAAAGGATACTGAATTCCTTCAAGGATCTTTCGACGACGATGCTGATTGGGATCCATACATTCTACCCTTTTGGTCCCTACATATAAAAAAATAAGCTGGACTTTGCAAGAAACAGATGATCCTTTTCTTTGTAAGGTTTTAGTTTAGTGTTAATATATTCTCAGCTATATAAGATGACCTCTCCACATAAAATTCATATGTAATTATTTGGGGATTTATTTTTTTTTAGATAAATACAATATGTATGAATTTATGGTTTTCTTTTCAGTTCTTCTATGCTTACCCATTTCAAATCCTGCCCACATCTTTTCCAGACAATCATTTGAAAACAATAATTACAAGTTTTGCTTGCTGCTGCCAAACTGTTTTGGGTTGAACACCCAAAGACCAATGCAGATAAACAAACAGTTGTTAACATTTGTCTTCATTGACACTTTCTGTATGCCTGAGTGGTCCTAGAGGTAGACATTACATTCAGATCATGGGTCAATTTAACTTAACACTTTTTATAATGACTGGCAGTCCTGAGAATTTCAGACAGTAGACTTTCACAGCTCTGCCTTCAGACATGAGGAATTAAAACTGGACTATGATGAGAGGTTAGGAGTGACCTTTAAAGGTAAAGGTTCCCCCCGCACATTTGTGCAGTCGTGTCCGACTCTAGGGGCCGGTGCTCATCTCCGTTTGTTAGCCGAAGAGCCAGCGTTGTCCGAAGACGCTTCCACGCTCATGTGGCTGCATGACACACGCGGAACGCTGTTACCTACCCACCGAGGTGGTACCTATTCATCTACTTGCATTTGCATGCTTTCGAATTGCTAGGTTGGCAAGAGCTGGGGCTAGTGCGGGAGCTCACTCCGCACGCAGGGCTAGGGATTCGAACCTCCGAACTTGCGATCTTCCGATCGACAAGCCTGGCGTCTTACCCGCTGAGTCACCACGCCCCATAGGAGTGACCTTTAAACTAATGCTATTTTGGAACAGTAAAGAAAAAGAAAAGTGGCAATAATTGTTGAGTACTTCCTATACTGAGAAGTAACATCATCACAATTATAGGTCCACCTTGACATTTTAAGCGTCCAGTTGTTCATTTAGTTATTTTTTATTATTTATTTATTTTCTATCCCGCCTTTATTATTTTTATAAATAAATCAAGGCGGGGAACATGCCTATTTATCCTTCCTCCTCCTATTTTCCCTACAACAACAACCCTGTGAGGTGAGTTGGGCTGAGAGAGAGTGACTGGCCCAAGGTCAACCAGCCAGCTTTCATGCCTAAAGTGGGACTAGAACTCTCAGTCTCCTGGTTTCTAGCCCATTGCCTTAACCAGTAGACCAAACTGGCTCTCTGTTTAGTTCATTCTACAGTGTAAGACTTTACCTGCATCTACCCAGCACAACAATGAAGAATAGGTGTCAAATGTCAGCCCATTTGGCAGTCCCAAATCATCCTTAACGAGGATTCTTCTATTTGTACCATCCATGTATGAGGTTTCAATTTTAGGAGCTTCTCTGTTCCAGTCTGTCCAGTAAAGGTTTCTGGGTGTATTGAAAAAGACACATATACAAATAAATAAATATAACTGTGCATAAGGAGAGTGTCATGAAAAGAAATATCACAGTGGTATTGTTTCTAATAAAATTACATGGATATTTCCATTAAGTCACCAGGAGTCAAGCTTGACTAGAGAAAGATTTTACCTTTGCACAGGATTTTCCTCTCAATTTTCCCTATCATAAAATTCAAGATTCACCTGCTGTTTACATAGTACAATGAACCTCAAATCAGTCAATCACTTTTTAATCTAAGGTGTTGTGCAAACTCAAGTCAGGTAGTTAGTTTATGGTTCACCACAGCCGCTGTGATAAATTTATGATTCAGAGACTAAATCTGAATGGGCTTGGGTAATTTATAGTTCAGCATATCATAAGGAACCAGCTATTATGTCAGCATACTGAGTGAATGTCTCACTTAATGACCAACGTGATTCACTTAATGACCAAATGGGAAGTTACATCATAAGCCCACTTTGGTCACATGATTTTACTCTTAGTGACTGCGGTGTTTAGCAACGGAGTTGCCGGTCCCAATTGCGGTTGCTAAGAGAGGACTATCCTATACCCCTGATATGTCATAAAGGCACCTGAGTGGGGAAAACTATGGTAGGGCTGGACAGGTGTATGTATCATGTTAGTTCACTGCTCTCTTAATAAATCTAGTATTGCCTATCTTGCAATCATGACAGACAGAACTGAAAGCTCTTCATATATCTTGTGCCTCAAGTGAGAACTCTGGATTGAGGTTTGACTTGTTTATTTTCTTTTTCTTTTTTAAAGAATTTTATTGAGTTTAAAGTGAAGATAAAAGCTACAAAAAAGCAAAACACTACAAAAAAAAGAAAAGAAAAAGAAAAACTAAAAAAGTGAGAAACACAAGAAAAAAGAATTTTTTTTTAAGATTACATAGAAAGGTGACTTCCGACTTTCAACAGGAAGAATATACAGCAATTTCCATAATCAATCCCTTACTCTGTATTAAACCAAGATCACATTATTTCTGTAAATCCTTCCATTAACACAGGGCTTTCCAAAGTTTTTCCTGCGGCGACACACCAACCGGTGTTGGTGTGTCACCGCGGGAAAACCCGGAAGTGCCGTCCTTGCGGCAGCGTGCAAAAACCCGGAAGCGCTGCTGCCGCTTTCGGGTTTTGCACGCTGCAGTTGGTGTGTCGCCGCGGGAAAACCCGGAAGCGCTGATGATGATCAGCGCTTCCGGGTTGTGTGGCGACACACCAGACTGTGTGTGGCGACACACTTTTGTGTCGCGACACACAGTTTGGAAAGCTCTGCATTAACACATATACAAATCACTAATGCAATTACTCCTTCCCCTTATATTATATATATATATATATATATATATATATATATATTTCTAAATCTACTTCCCTCCCCCGTAAAACAACATTTATTTAATTGTTTCCTTCCCACCGCTATTCTATATATTTCTGTCCACTATAATAAAAGTCAAATTGTAAAAACATATAAATTGTCCACTTTTATAATTAATAACACTACAGCAATCTTAATCCTATTAAACCTAAAAACCACACAATTATTATTATACCTTATGAATACCTTATAAGTCTTACAAATCAAACAAACCTTAAGAAAAATCCAATAAATCTCAATCCAAATCATTAAAGAAAAATGAAATCATAATAACCTCATTATCAATCCTATTACACATTCTTAATTTTACGCCACCTTGAAGTATACCAAAGCATTTACATATCTCCCTATTACACCCAAGGCATCTTTCTTGCAAAAATCAAACAGCCCAACTGCCCCCCTTAAAATCTCAGACTTCTCAGCAAAATTTTTCTTGCAAGAATCAAACAGCCCAACTGCCCCCCTTAGAAACTCAAACTTCTCAGCAAAAAACTCCCACAAAGCAGATTCTCTTCTCTCCCATAACAATTCCCCAGAAAGCCGTAACAATCCCTCAGAAAAACAGCTCTCCTTGTAAACTGCAGCTCAGACTGTCGCCTTAACCCCTTCACCACTAAAATGTAATCTTCATCTGGCATTACTTCAGTCTTGCTATCAGTTCCATCCTTATCAAAATATTCATCTTCCTCCATAACGTCTTCAGCCAGATGACATAGCTTAGAAGTAATTTCTTCCCCAAAGTCCTGAATAGTCTGCAAAATGGGTTGACAACACTCTAAAAGGATCTCTTTGAAGGTCTGCTCAGGCTCATAACAGGACTCTGAAAAAGCCTCCTTGAAATCTTCCATGTTTCAGGCAGTAAATTATGGTGCCCCCTAGATACTTGACTCGCGCAGATAGGAGATAATGGGTTAATAGAAAAGTTCCGACTCACTTGGTGCTGTCCACGATCTCCTGGCTACAACTCACCGTCTGGAGGATGAATGGGTCGATTCCAAGTGTTTTCCTTGATCCGGAAAAACGCTCTGGGTTACAGGAGAAACCAGCCTGTGCCCGAAAAAACTGCCACAATGCCAGTTCTGCCCATGGAGCTTGTGGGCAAAGCTGCTCAGTCCGCCATATTCCCACCAGAAGCCCCCAACTTGTTTATTATCTTGACTATCCATGGTATTCTCAGGAGTCTTCTCCAACATCAAAGTTCAAAAGCGTCAATACTCTTTCAATCTTGTCGATGAAGGTTCTCAGTCATCCAGGTGGAATTGTCTGTAGCTTGAATCATGTCAACTGGATTTCTATTTTCTCAGTGGAAACGTTTCGCTCCTTATCCAAGAAGCCTCTTCAGTCTGAGCAAAGTTTGTAAGGGCTTACAAACTTTGCTCAGACTGAAGAGGCTTCTTGGATAAGGAGCGAAACGTTTCCACTGAGAAAATAGAAATCCAGTTGACATGATTCAAGCTACAGGTCTTTCAATCTTGCTTCTTCAAAGTCCAATTTTCATGGCCTTAGAATGTCACAGGAAAAACCATTGTAGGTATAGACACATCCTGGCATCTGAATATCTTTTCTAAGGCCTTCACTGCTACTCTATCAAGTGCTAGTGTGTGGTATATTTCTTGACTCTGGTTCCTTTCCTGTTGACAGTTGATTCTAAAAGGCATAAGCTTTTTATTGATTCTAAAAGGCATAAGCTTTTTTTTTTTAGAGAGCCAGTTTGGTCTAGTGGTTAAGGTGCTGGGCTAGAAACCAGGAGTCTCTGAGTTCTAGTCCTGCCTTAGGCATGAAAGCCGGCTGGGTGACCTTGGGCCAGTCACTCTCTCTCTCAGTCCTAGGAAGGAGCCAATGGGAAAGCAGGAGACTGAGAGTTCTAGTCCCGCCTTAGGCATGAAAGCCGGCTGGGTGACCTTGGGCCAGTCTCTCTCAGCCCAACTCACCTCACAGGGTTGTTGTTGTGGGGAAAATAGGAGGAGGAAGGAGTATTTGGTATGTTCGCCGCCTTGAGTTATTTATAAAAATAATAAAGGCAGGATAAAAATTAAGTAAGCAAGCAAGCTATCCACCACTTTGATATCTTCACTGTCAATTCAAAGGCTGGTAGTTGTATTGATAAAGACCCGTGTATGTGTGTATCTGTATATATACATATAGTTGTGCCTTCAAGTCTGTGTTGACTATGTACCTGTTATCATTGGTTTGAGCTTCTTTATATTTTATTGTAGTCCCATTTTTTCACTGTACTCTTCAATTTTTATTACTAGAGCTTGCAGATCATTGACATTTTCAACTATCAGAGTAATGTCATCAGCATAATGCAGATGTTTCTTCTTCCAATTTAAAACCAAACTTAACTTCTTCCAATCCAGCCTCCCTCTGGAGCCAGTCTGTATATAGGTTTCACCTGGGATTCCTTTCTTCCTAAGGACATCCCACAGTTTGACATACTGTACTTTGAAGCAATTCCTGATATTCTCCTTGAAAATGGTGCATGTATGGTCAAGCTCATATTGTGGAAAATGGTGGGTTTTGTTCTTGCACTTTAGCTTGACTTGGAACTTGCATGTGAGCAGTTTGTGATTTGTTCCACAGTCAGCCCCTGGCCATGCCTTTGCTGTTATAAATGAGCTCTTCCACTTCCTTGTACCATTAATATAGTCAACTTGATTTCGGTGTGTTTCACACAGTACTGTTCCATGCAACACTGCTCCAGGTTGACCCAGTTGTACCTGATGTAAGATACCCTTCCCACCTTTTCTAGTCTTGGGTTACTCCTGTATTCAAGGTTAAGACTATCTGCACAGAAAACATGACTTTACACTGGCAACCTCAGCTAGTGTACAATATTAGCAGGAAGTCCCCAAGCTGTTCCTAAACTGAAAGAAATTCAACACTCAGAGGCTAGGTTCACACAACATACTAGACTACTCTTTGATTGATACTAGACTAAGCTGTAATGGGTTGGGTAATTTGTCGTCAGGGTGCTATGGGATCCTACCATTTCCTTAGTATGTTGTGTGAATCATGCCATCATATTAAGCTACAATACAGTTTATTTATTTGGATATAACATGTTATGTTGTGTTTTGTTAACTCAGGTTTAGGGTTTAGCATATTGTGAGAACCATCCAAAGAGGCTCTAGGAGGAAGCTACTGAGAAAAAAATCTCACAAAGGACAACAGCCATAGCATCCAGATGAATACATAATTATATACATGCAAACCTTTGGAATGTGCCTTAGAATTTTTACAGTACAAAATCAAACACGTTCACTTCTTTCTTATTATGACTCATCATTCAGGAAAATATAACTATTTAAACTTGCAAATACTTACACAGCTATGTTATGACCCGTGGTTACAACAATAAACTTATTTACTTACTTACTTATTAATACTTACACAGCATTATGATAAAACATTAACAAAGTTTTGAGTTTATGCAAATATTTCCCAAATATATGTTTATTTTGTTTAAACAAAAGAATATAGGAACTGGATGGGGTGGTTTGGACTTATAGTTTCAGCGTCTGAAAAGAATATGATATAGGTACTGAAATAGCATGGGCTGTGGGAAAAACAGTTCTAAAAATAACAGGATATTTATACATCCCTACCCTTTCACAGGATCTGCCACAATGGCTCGAGGATTCACCAGCTCAGTATCAAACAATATACGTCGATGGCTGCCATCTACTCTGGCTACCTCTATTCTGTCAAGCTGAGAATCAGTCCAGAAGATAGTACGGCCAAGGTGATCCAGCGCTATTCCTTCAGGACTTTCCAAATCTTGAAGAAAGAAATATAAAGACAATACATCGGTCAAAGGGCATGGCCAACATTCAAAGCCATTCCTGAGTATTGAGGAAGTTTCATTTGTTCATGAGATCCCCCTTCCACATTTGGTACCAAACTCCTGAAGAGGGCTTGAGGCATCTAATTTGCCTCTGGTGGAGCATAATTTGGAGCATAATTTGCCTCTGGTGGAGTACAATGCCCCGCCAGAAATGCTGGGTTCCTAATAGTGGGCAAAGTGCCAAGACCAAGTGCCATATTTCCATGCATATCCAATGTTGGTATTGAGGATGGATCAAAGATTAAACCTCATCATACTCTTTAACTTAGCTGGCTAATTTTGAGCCAATTTCCTGTGGAGTGGAATACCTCATCTTGTTCCAGACAAATTCAAGGAAAATATATGTCAGTTGTGAATAGGATTCACCTAGCGCTTAAAATCAGTCATAACTCTTTAATGGTAAGGCAAAGGTGGCTTTAATGGTGGCTCAGCGGGTAAGACGCCAGGCTTGTTGATCGGAAGATCGCAAGTTCGGAGGTTCAAATCCCTGGCCCTGCATGCAGAGTGAGCTCCCGCACTCGCCCCAGCTCTTGCCAACCTAGCAATTCGAAAGCATGCAAATGCAAGTAGATAAATAGGTACCACTTCGGTGGGATGGTAACAGCGTTCCGCGCGCGTCATGCCGGCCACATGACCGTGGAAGCGTCTTTGGACAACGCTGGCTCTTCGGCTAACAAACGGAGATGAGCACCGGCCCCTAGAGTCGGACACGACTGCACAAATGTGCGGGGGGAACCTTTACCTTAAAGGCAGAATACTACACTTAAAGGTATCAAGGGACTACATGGGAGAAATTATGAAACAAAAAAATCTGTTCTGCTGAAGGGAAAGTAAAAGGGGGAAACAAGCAAGTGGATTGGTGGATATAAACTGTTATTTCAGTTTAAAAGTTTCTAGTCATGGATTTACAACAGATGTGGACCAATCACTTATTCCTATGCCCTAATCTTCAAACCAATTACTCTAAGTGGTATAAATGCAATGCTAGAAAGAATAGATTTCTTTTGTTAATTGACTGATACAATGTTGTTCTGCATTTCCTCAAGAGCTCACAGTAGTGAATAACAAAATTCCTCCCTCACAACATTCCTGCTCAATAGGTTGGGCTGAAAGAGTGTCACTGGCCCAAAGTCACCTAGTGCAGGGGTCCCCAACCTTTTTGGCACCAGTGACTGGTTCCGTGGAAAACAATTTTTCCATGGACCGGGGGGTGGGGTTTATTTATTTATTCAATTTATCCCCGCCCATCTCCCCGAACAGGGGACTCTGGGCGGTGGTTACTCTGGGGGTTTGCAGGCGGGAGCCAATCACGTGAACAAGGGGGTGGGGTTTGCAGGCGGGAGCCAATCGCGCAGACAGGGGGTGGGGTTTGCAGGGGGGAGCCAATTGTGCAGACAGGGGGTGGGGTTTGCAGGCGGGAGCCAATCGTGCAGATGGGGGACAGGGCTTGCAGGCGGGAGCCAATCACGTGGACTGGGGGGCGGGGTTTGCAGGTGGGATCGCAGAAGGTGCCCCAGCCTGTACTAACCCCTGGCTCGCACAAGGCTGGCTCTGGAAGCAGGGACTCTGTGGGTAGCAGCCGGGAGAAGACAGGTGAGGCTCTGTGGAAGGCAGGTGAGGCCCGGGCGTGAGGCTGGCCTCGGCAACCAGGCTCATTCCTGACACCACTGCTCACCTCCTGCTGTGCGGCCCACTTCCTAACAGGCCGCGGCCCACTAGTGGGCCATGGCCCACAGGTTGGGGACCCCTGACCTAGTGAACTCCATGGTTCAGTGAGGCTTTAAACGTAGGTCTCCCCATCCCTAAATTATAGTAATATTATATAATATATAGCGGTATACTAAAAGTCACTATACCCATTAGTACTCATCATTCCTGCTTATATTGTGACTCTTAACATTCTACTTGAAAACAGATACTGTAGGTTCATTCCATATAGAGACCTGCAAGGAAAGATCTGCAGTGGGTGCCTGGATCATTACACAAATACAACAAACTCTGTGTTCTGTTTTTTGGTAAAACAAACAAGCAAAAAAAATAGGCTTCACTAAGAATTGGGGTGAACTTATAAATACTTAAACATGTTGATAAAAGATACATATCTTTGTGATAATGGTACAGTAGTATGATTTTAAGCTACTGACTGTAAAACAAACAGAAAAGCACCTATTTTGAGAAGTAATCAACTTTTAAAAATCAACTGGTTTTTAGTTATCAGGAGAAAATTTAGAGCTCCAAGTAGCTAATTGTTTTGGAAAACAGATTTCAGCTTAGAAGAACTCTGAAAAATGTATGCGCGTAGTTTCCCTTGGACAGGGACCAGGCCCAAAGTAACAGGAAATAGCAGATGATAACCTTCTATTCTGGCTCCAAGGGTTGCTGATCACAAACACAGATTGAGGATAGAAATTTTTTAAAGGTCCAATATTCATCCAACTGTGGTTTTTTTTCTGCTCAGAAAGGGTTTTGTTCTGTTCAACACAGTCTGACCACAGTTGAGGCCAAGACTGCAAGCACATTCCGTTTTAGATGAATGTTATACAACTTTTCTTTTAAAAAGTATACTGCAGTCTGTATATTTAAAATGTTAACTCGATCCTCCATGTATAAACCTCACAACGTTAAGACTGTTCCTCAGTCCTGCTCCATACTCCATTTCTTATTTCAAAGAAGGAAAAAAGAATACTGAACTTTTTCTTCTTTTCTTTGCCAGGTTTTCAAACTCTACTTCTTGTGCTGAAAACTTCATTTCTAGTTGATTAAACAGGCCAGTAAAAGCCACTAAGTTATACTGTATGTTAAATCTTTGCATCCAGAGTATAGTAACCGCCCAGAGTCTACTGTTGTAGAAATGGGCGGTGATAAATTTGAATTATAAAATAAATAAATAAATATTATTATATGGCTGTCTTTATTTTTTGGGTTACTAACCAGAGAGTTAACGTACGCTGGAATAAAGTTTATTTCCAGACCAGCTGATAATCAGTCAGGCATAAGCTCAGCCCATGTTTGAATGCAATGAAATTTACAAAATAGTAACTGTTCCCCATTTGATTGCAATGCTAGGATTACGCAAGAATGGAAAGGAATTGAAGGGTCAGAGCACGAGAAAGCATTTCTCCCCAAGGAGTAGCTGCTGCAGCTGTGGAACTTCAGCAGATAATCATAAAGGTCACAGGCTATTCAACTGTCATGGAATATAGGATTTAATGGGATTTTACATGTGCAAAGCCTCTTCCATTCATTAGGCCTTAGAAGGGGTTAATAGTCAAAACGTGCAGACTTCTCTGTGCAAACTCTTTCACGGAGGCAGCTGTGCTATTGCTCTGTGGCCTTGTGAGAGATGAGCAGCCAGGAGAGCTTCATCCAAGTTGATACTTCACTTACACACATTTTAAAGAATTCTTCTAAACAGTCAGTAGGTTGATTTTTGTGACTGAGATTGAAACCTACTTATCCATACTAGGCAGTAAATCTCACTGAACTCATGGATACTTATGTCGATGAAGGTTCTCAGTCATCCAGGTGGAACAGTCTGTGGCTTGAATCATGTCAACTGGATTTCTATTTTCTCAGTAGAAACGTTTCACTCCTTATCCAAGGAGCTTCTTCAGTCTGAGTAAAGTTAGTAAGGGAATCCTTAAATATGTTTCTAGGGTGGCTGTGTGACCTTGCACCTGGGGCTAGGTCATGGTTATTTTGAGATGTTTATTTCTAAGTCCCTTTATCATCTAAAGGAGGATCGTTAAGATTACCCTGCTGCTGTTGAGCTTGCGAAATGGTCTTAATCTTCCTAGGCACAGAAGACAAAGCAGGAAGGAAGATAGGGGAAAGGTTGTGCCTGAGGCCCCCACCTCTATTCAAGGAAGGATTTTCCAAGTTGGCATAAATGGATTCCTTGACCCCTCTCTCAAACCACCTATCTTCTCTGTCTAAAATGTGAACATTAATGTCCTCAAATGAGTGTCCTTTTTCCTTTAGATGAAGATAAACTGCTGACTCTGGTCCTGTGGTGTTACTTCTCCTGTGTTGGGCCATCCTCCTGTACAAAGGTTGTTTGGTTTCTCCAATGTAGAGTTCAGAGCAATCCTCACTGCACTGGATTGCATACACTACATTGCTTTCCTTGTGTTTTGGAGTTTGATATTTGGGGTGTACAAGCCTCTGTCTCAGTGTGTTGGTGGGTTTGAAATATACAGGTATGTGGTGTTTGCCAAATATCCGTTTTATCTTTTCAGACACGCCAGCCATGTAAGGAATGACCAGGTTCTTCCGTTTACTCTGAGTCTCAGCCCTATCTGTCGCTGTTTTAGGTCTGGTAGACTTAGATTTAGTGAAGGCCCAATTTGGATATCCACAGGCCTTCAGAGCTGTTCTCAGGTGCTGTTTTTCATTCTTTTTGGAATCCATGGAGGTGGGGATGGTTTCTGCTCTGTGTGATAATGTCCTGATGACTCCTAGTTTGTGCTGCAGTGGATGGTGGGAGTCAAACATCAGGTATTGATCTGTGTGTGTGGGTTTCCGGTAGATCCCTATTTCTAGCTTGCCACCGGTCCCAATGAGGACTTCACAGTCTAGGAATGCCAGTCTGTTGTCCTTGGTGTCTTCTCTGGTGAACCTAATGTTGGCATCTATAGTGTTTATATGGTCCGTGAAGGCCTGTACTTCCTGGGCCTTGATTTTGACCCATGTGTCATCCACATACCTAAAGCAGTGGGTGGGTACCATTCCCTGGAAAGTGTTGAGTGCTTTCTTCTCCACTTCTTCCATGTATAAATTGGCCACAATGGGTGACACAGGAGAACCCATGGCACAGCTGTGTTTTTGTCTGTAAAAGTCACCTCTGTATGAGAAATAAGTGGTGTTAAGACACAGGTCCAGAAGATGGCAGATCTGGTTTGGGTTGAGACGGTTTCTCCTTTCAAGGGTGCTGTCCTCTTCTAGTCTCTTCCTGACAGCGGATAGAGCATGAGTGGTGGGGATGCTGGTGAAAAGGGAGGACACATCGAAGGAGACCATAGTTTCATCTGTATCCAGTTTCAGGATCTTTGCTTTGGAAACAAATTCTTCCGAATTTTGGATGTGGTGTTCAGAGTGTCCAACTAGAGGTGCTAGTATGGTAGAGAGGTGTTTGGCAATGTTGTATGTTACCGAATTAATGCTGCTGACTATGGGTCGGAGGGGTGTTCCTTCCTTGTGGATCTTAGGAAGTCCATAGATGCAAGGGATGGCATGGCTTCTCCAGGATACAGACGGTGGTAGGTAATCCTATCGATGAAGCCATCATGTTCCAATTGTTTCAAACTGTCTATTACCTTTTTCTTGTAATTGCTGGTGGGGTCTCTTTTCAGTTTTTCATATGTATGGTGATCCTCCAAAAGTGAGGTAATTTTATTGTGGTAGTCTGCAGTGTTTAGAACCACTAAAGCCCAACACAGGAGAAGTAACACCACAGGACCAGAGTCAGCAGTTTATCTTCATCTAAAGGAAAAAGGACACTCATTTGAGGACATTAATGTTCACATTTTAGACAGAGAAGATAGGTGGTTTGAGAGAGGGGTCAAGGAATCCATTTATGCCAACTTGGAAAATCCTTCCTTGAATAGAGGTGGGGGCCTCAGGCACAACCTTTCCCCTATCTTCCTTCCTGCTTTGTCTTCTGTGCCTAGGAAGATTAAGACCATTTCGCAAGCTCAACAGCAGCAGGGTAATCTTAACGATCCTCCTTTAGATGATAAAGGGACTTAGAAATAAACATCTCAAAATAACCATGACCTAGCCCCAGGTGCAAGGTCACACAGCCACCCTAGAAACATATTTAAGGATTCCCTTACTAACTTTACTCAGACTGAAGAAGCTCCTTGGATAAGGAGTGAAACGTTTCTACTGAGAAAATAGAAATCCAGTTGACATGATTCAAGCCACAGATCATGGATACTTACTTCTGAGTTACACATAAAGGGATCGCACTGTACGCACAAATTACAGATAATAAAATAAGCCACTGTAAGCAATAGATTTGAGTTATGCAATCAAAATGACATGCAAAATATTATAACAAAATTAGATTAGATACACATCATTTTAATTATGCCTTCTTCAGTTGTCTAATAATAAAATGAGTAATACTGAAAACTATCAAAAGGTTAAAAATGCAATACGTATTAAATAGCATTTTACTCCAAAAGATTTTTAACAATAGCAAATCAAATCAGTATTCAGACTGGCAATTTCCACATGAATGAAGTTATCCCAACATTCATCCATACAATCAGGATATTTGACCTCAGGCTCTCAGGATAAAAACAAGCTGGTTTACCAACATGTCCATTCAAATATGTACAAGTTTCCATATTTCTTGGCTATACCTAATAAATTTAAAATAACAGCCAATAAATTCTCTGAACAGAGTGGCATTAGTACCATTCTACACTAAAGTATCTTTGCTAAGTTTCCTGGGTCTGGTTGTTTGTATGAGAACTTGGATAGTAGTTTTGTTTTTATATTTAAGTAGTTTAGCTTGTTTTCCTTCTTTTTCCTTTCTTCTCCCTCCTCCCTACACTTTCCACATGCCTGTCTGTCTTCCAATACTTCTTTTTAAGAGCAGCAGAAGAGATAGCCATAAGACCCTAAGTGAATCTAGAGATTGGAAACAATTGATAATGTTGGTGCTTTTCTGCAACTGGAAGGCTTTTTGATCCAGCAGAATGTGGAGCAAATTTTCAGCAAAAAGAGAGAAGTGATGCCACTCTCTGCCCCCTGCGCTAATTTCAAACTTACTCCACAGGGCTTTTCAAAACATTATGGGAGGTTGTGCTGAGGACTTCAGGGTTAACTGCAGAAAAGCATCTTCCACCTTTTTTCCACTTGTGGAACCCATATTTGGACCCAAGAGTCCACCAGCAGAGCACTATGCATTGGATCCAATGTGACATGGTGAGGAAGGAAATCTATAACCCCTACCTGTCTTTATGATGGATACTGGCTCTCCTCCACCAAGGCTTGCTCTACTGATGGATGGGCTGCTGATATCTGTCCAATAAACCATCTTCTCCAAGCAGTCATAAGCAACTCCAATAACAACTTTATCCTGCATTTTAGACAAACTATTAAAAACTATTATATCACACTTCTAATGTTAAAGAAATGGCTAAGCATTCAATGGCTTGAAAATTCTACAGTGAATAGTAAAAGACTAGTGAGAAAATGCAAAGGTAAAGTCTTACATCCAAGTTCTAAGCAAGCCTGATTCTGTTTAGCATTTGGGGATCAGTCCAGGTGGGTTAGGTGCTGCCTCCTGGCTTAAGGTGATACCCAGGGTCAGGTGCTGGGCTAGAAACCAGGAGACTGTGAGTTCTAGTCCCGCCTTAGGCATGAAAGCCGGCTGGGTGACCTTGGGCCAGTCACTCTCTCTCAGCCTAACTCACCTCACAGGGTTGTTGTGGGGAAAATAGGAAGAGGAAGGAGTACTAGGTATGTTCGCCACCTTGAGTTATTTATAAAAATAATAAAGGCGGGAAAATAGATAGATAGATAGAGGAAAGGAAAGGAAAGGAAAGGAAAGGAAAGGAAAGGAAAGGAAAGGAAAGGAAAGGAAAGGAAAGGAAAGGAAAGGAAAGGAAAGGAAAGGAAAGGAAAGGAGTAGATTCCCACCTAAACCTTGTGACCTCTATAGTCCAGCTAAAAATAACCTGAACTCCCATTTCTATAATATAAGCCTATAGCTTGCATCCAAAGGAAACAACATGACACTGAACACTGTAGAGCAGAGCTTTCCAAACTGTGTGTCGCAACACAAAAGTGTGTCGCCACACACAGTCTGGTGTGTCGCCACACAACCCGGAAGCGCTGATCATCATCAGCGCTTCCGGGTTTTCCCGCGGCGACACACCAACGGCGGCGCGCAAAAAGCTGAAAGCGGCAGCAGCGCTTCCGGGTTTTTGCGTGCTGCCGCAACGGCGGCACTTCCGGGTTTTCCCACGGCGACACACCAACGGCGGTTGGTGTGTCGCCGCGGGAAAACTTTGGAAAGCCCTGCTGTAGAGACATAATATTCAGCATTTTTTTTAAATTTTACAGGAAGGATTGTGATTCAGTTGCACGCAGAAGTTCCAAATTTCTGCTCTGTGCAATTAAAAAGGATCTCGTCAGAGCTATGAAAAATCTCATGATGAAGCCTTAGGATGCTGCCATCTGCCAGAATAAGTAATGCATGTTTAGGGAAGTCAATAGTTTGACCCTGTATAGGACAGGTTCAGATATTTAAACACCAAATACCAATTATAGATAGATTAGGTTTCTGGAAGAATCCAAATATATTACACAGAATCATGAGAGAATAAGTATTCTAATTAACATTAAAATAAGTAATTTGAGCATAAAGATCCATTCTCCTCAATCTCTGTGCTTGAAGAAATTCTACTTCCACTCTATCCTTTAGTTGCCCTCCCCAGTGATGTTACTGTCTTTATATTGCTCTTTTCTTGTCTTCTCCATATCCAAATGTGTCATTCTAACACCTGTTGCCATTTAACCAACACTATGATCAACTACATTTCCTTGCCCTATTTAATTGGTCTCTCAACCATGGAAAAAAAGATGTGCACAAATGTGACATGAATGTATAATTAGAGTACTGAGAATTAAAGAGAAAAATGCAGCTTCCATTGAACATACAATATCAATGATTTCTATAATCTTTTCAAAAAATGCAATGCTAAGACGCAAAGCTACCCATTCAGAAGATCTGAACTATTTTGAAAGATTAAGGCCTTACTACATAGCAAGAAACTCAGAGCAATTGCAGAAGAAAATGGGTGAGTGGGAAAATACTTACTCGGGTCAGACACAGGGAAGAGACTAAAAAGAAACATATGCCAGAATATAGACACTGACCACAGTACAGGAAATTATCAAGATAAATTATACAATTTACAGCAGGAAAAGTAAGTACTTCAAGAAAGAGAAGATAAAGAGCATACTCAGGGAGGAAGTTTATATGCCACATGAAGTTTTATAGCTATCTACTATGAGCAGTTAAAATCCAAGAGTTCCAAACATGGAAAGTTTATAGAAGACCCTGACTTGCTTAGGAAGCCAATAAAAATTAGTTCCACATAGAGTGAGTAAGTTAGTTTGTAGCAGTTTTGCATGATTATCTCAGAAGCAAGGAAACTTATAAAACACAATGCTACAGGGACATACTTTTCTTTGGACATCCCCTGCCTTTAACCACAAATTACAAATAAAGATACAATGCTACAATTTATTTAAAAAAAAAAAAAGGTCAGGGTTCAAAAAATGTACCAGACATTAGGGTAAGTCTAACCATTCAATATGCAATTGCTCCTAACACTGGATTTGAGAGGCATTTTTCAAGCCATTAATTCAATATATTGAAATGCATCATGTTCACGGTATACTTACTGGCACATACAGCAAAGCTTTTGCATCTGATTTCTTCATAACATTTCCCTCCAGAGGGACATGATCAATCTTCCCACTCTGAGCAATGAGTAAGTGGCTTCCTGGAGGCAGGGGAACTGTATCTGGTTTTACAGAAGGTCCAATTGTAACAGGAGGAGCAACTGTGCCCAGACCTTATTGACCAATAATATAAAACACATATTATCAGGTCATTCAAACACAAGACTTGCCATATCTACAAGGCCAGGTAGTCTTACTGATACAAGTCTGGCAATTTAGCACATTTAAGGTATTGCTAAAATGCATGCATAAGAGATTGCAATTTGGTGCGTTGTTCTTTGAGAGTTAGGTCCAATGACCTTACGTAGCTGGCTTGGCCTCAGATTGCACTGCATGTCTCCTCCACAAAAAGTGGTGAGATTGTAAATGCAAAACTTAATCATGTTTACACCACTGTATGCATGCATACATACAAACGTACGCACACATAGAAACCTATAGGACATACTGTAAATGTTCATTGCATACTACACTCCTTGCTTAAGGGATAGAGCCATTAGAAAAACAAGGTGGCCAATCCACACACTTATGTACAATACTGAATACTTATTTTATTTCTCTTACAGTTGATGATCCTCTTTTATTTATTTATACAGCAATAAAGTTTAGGTCCAAAGTTACATTCCTGCTATCCCAATCATGCATTGGTAACAATGATCAAAATCACTGAATAACCCAGAAGAGCCAAGAAGCATAATTCCAACCAATGTCCATCCATAGACATCCACTGGGGAAACACAGGGAATCAAGTGACAAAATGTGTACTGTGACATCTCAACACAGACCACGTGACTTACATACTTGCGTCTGACATCAGGATGCAAGTCCAAAGGATCAGAGTTTGCTATGTGATGTCAAATACAAGTTTCATCATTGTGATTTGTACCAGAGGCCTATGCTTTCACTTTCTGTTACCAACTAGGGTAAAATGCAGTACTGACTGGGAAAGTCAGTATCCAAAGGTTGTATCCAAAACATTTCCTGCTGGCAGTATTTATATTTTCTACTGCAGCTTCTGCTATTGGAAATACAAACCTAATTATAAAATAAAACCAGATAATTCAAATCACATTTACTGTATAAATACACCTTTCACTTAATCACAATTTGATATACAAATAATTGCAAATACCTCGGGCTTGTAAATACCTGTCTTAGTTACCTTGAGAGTAAGAATAGGCAAAGTCTAAATGAAGAAAACCTATTGCACTAACTTACTGGCTTAGAAGAAACTTACATGGAGGTTGGATCCCTGGGCCACTTCTGGTACCATCCACCTCATTACCATCTCTGTCCACACACCAGCAGTAGCCAGTACTAGGGTGGCACTGGGTTGGCAAATAATTCCCATAGAGATCACACTGAGGAATAAATTGGCCAACTGGCCTAGGTCCCCTTGGACCCAAAGCCAGAATTTGTTCTTGTTCTCTTTGGCATTTGGTCTTCTCTACTTCTGTAATAAAAAGAAAAAATATTCTTTAACTCCATTTCTATTAGATCAGTTACTTGATCCCATATTCTACCCAACATAAACCCTATGAGTTCTGCAAAGTCAGCTGGAGTCCATTCAGATGGCATCAGAAATGGTTGATGATCTGTCATTCAGACTACTCACTATAAGTTTAGAATTGCAATGAGAAGATACAAACTTCTGTATGATGGGAGATACTATGAGACAGCGGGATTTTTCCTATCAGAAAAAGTTGCAACATTTGGGGCTTTTTAGTCTAGAAAGGAGGCAAATGAGAGAGGACATAATTGAAGCTATTTTCCCCATCCCAAAATACTAGAACCAGAGGTCGCCCAATGAAATTGAACTGAAATTGAAGGGCAGAGAAAAATTCTTTTTTTCTTTACACAACATGTAATTAAACTTTGGGATTCACCACAAGATGTGGTGTCAGCTACCAGCTTGGCTGGCTTCAAAAAAGGGTTGGATCCATTCATGGAAATCATGGGGATCAATGGCCATTAGCCTTGATGGACGTGTGACTGCCTCTGAAGGCCATCAGCTGGGAGACTAGTAGGCTTCCTTGTGCCTACTTACTTGGCCACTGTTAGAACAGACTGTTGGACTTGATGGGCCAGCTGAGCACTGCTTAAGTTCTTACGTTCTTTTTATTTCTCTTTTTCTGGAGGGATAGTGTTTCTAAATAGCTATTGTTATTTTCTTTTGGGTTTTGGGGGAACAGAATCAAACCCAATGGCCAATTTTTCCAGAGCTATAAATTAAATAGATTCAAAGCAGAAGACCAGTCTGGGAAACATTTGAGTCATTAGATGACAAAGAAATGAAAGGGATACTCAAGGAAGATAGGGATCCAGTAGGACTGTTCTTATGTTCTTAACCATGTGTCCCCTAAAGGTATTTAGATTAAATTCCCAGCAGCATATTGGCTGCATATTCTGCAGATGTAGCCCAACACTTCTGGAGGACATCAAGTTGTGGAAGACTGGTGTAAGATGGAGTCATCCTTCCTGTGATAGCTCTAGGAAGCAACATGTCATTTTAAAGTGGTATTCTTGGGAGAATTTCAAAGAAGAGTTGATTAATACTTCAATATTTTTCTTGTAATCCATTCAGTTTTGCTTCTGTTACTAAGCATTACCAATATGATGTGAAATTTTACCAGCAATTCATTTACCATGTGAAGGATAACACACTTCAACAGTTTTGGTGAATGATGCTTAGTAGTCATAGCCTCTAGCCAGAGCATCCGGGTTTGTTTCTATATGGTAAATAAAGCCTATGAAGAGAAAGGGGTGACAGAGTTCGGACATCTGTTTCTTTTTGAACTGAAACAATGGAGTGTGAGGATATAATTAATTATAGACACTCTTAGTAGCTGTTAGAACGCTACTCTTATATCAGTACCTCTTTTACTAGCAAGCCAGATATGTCTTGAAGGCATGCAAAGTTCTGCAGCTTCTTTAAAAAAATGAATTTAAATAAAAACTATTTCTGCATTTGCAGAATCAATTACTTTTGCTTAAATTTAAAGATGCAGAAAGCTGTTTTAGAGTATTTCAGCTATAATCCTGTTGAAAAACTCTAAAAAAAAGGTAATGGAAGTGTAGAGTATGACCTTGTAGTTCTCTCTTGCAGCTATAGCTACAGCTAAGATAGTGTTATAGTATTATAAGGAAAATGGAGTTGGATAGCTCATCTTTTCACTTCCTTAACTACAAGGAACAATGTTCTGGAACAGACAAGAACAGATCTGAAGAAAGAGCAAAAAGCAGTATCAAATAATTATACCTTAATCAAAGCTTGATTAGTGATAGTATGCAAAACATAATTGCTGCAGCTCTACTATTCAGTGGAACTACCCTTTAGTGTTTGCCACTCTAAGAATGTTTTACCTTCTGATGTACATTGGAAGCCATCTCCATGATAACCTGCTTTGCACTGGCAGCTGAAGGACCCTGGGTTGTTATAGCAGACAGCATCTGGATGGCAGCGGTTCAGCTGACATTCATCTACATCTATTTTTATAAGAGTAGAGAAGCATGTTGTGTTTTACAGTAAGATATATATGCATGGAAGAGCCTTAAATCTTCTGCATACAATTTGAATCTGCAACCCCATCCCCTTTTCTTTTTGGTGCAATGACTGTGTCTTCTGACTCAAATAATAACTATTTGTTTGATAATTTATGAACAACAGTTATTTATACGCATATAGACTGTGAGCATGACATATGGTTCCAAGAGAGTTCTAACAAGCTAGCCAACCAAAGGATCAGTTAAGGTGCTTTAGAGAGAAAAACAACAACAAATCTACCCACACTAACCAAGTGCTCCACTACCAAAACAATAACCCAACCTCCCACAAGAGGAGCTGTGTAAGGACACTATTCAGACGAGCACAAACGCACTGCAGCAACCCAGAACACCAGAAAAAGGAAATAGACCACTTATATAGCATCTTCCAGCAAAATGGATACCCACGCAACTTTATCAAAAAGCGCCTGACCACTCAACCCACCACAGCAAAGCCAACAGAAGCTATGAAAAGGATTACACTGCCATACATCAGAAACATCTCAGAAACTACTAATAGACTGTTACAACCACACGGCATCACTGTAGCACACAAACCAACCAAAACCCTTCAGAACATCGTAAGTAAACCAAAAGACCCAGTAGCCCAAGAAGAAAAAAACGGGGTTATCTACAACATACAGCGTAAGGACTGTAACAGCCACTATTTATTTATTTTTATTTATTTATTTATTTATTTAATTTATTCCCTGCCCATCTCCCATGCAAGGGACTCTGGGCGGGTTACAATAATTATGTCCCACTATGTAGGACAGACTGGCAGAAGACTAGCAGAACGCATCCACAAACACCAACTAGCAGTCAGAAGACACGATGAAAACTCCTTAATCTCGCAACACGTGGACAGATTTAACTGTACTTTCAACTGGGAAACTGTGAGCATCTTAAACCAAGCCAAATCCAAAAATGCTAGAGAATTCCTGGAAGCTTGGCACTCAGACAAAGCAGCCATCAACAGACACATAGAGGTAAACAACATTTACATACCATTCATAAGAGGCAAGAGAAAAGCCAGAAGACCAGAACACCTCCTTGCCAGCAATCACCACCCAAATATGCAAAGATTAACACCAAGATTAGCAGCAGAGGAACAATCAAACAGCACAATAGACCCTAATCAAGGAACTATTAACTCAGTCAATCAACCAAGTAGCAAACAATAGCCCAATCAAGGAACTACTAAGGAGAGAACAACACCTCCACCAACACAAGCAGGACAAGCCATGGTATATAAATAGAGAGCAAGTCCCACTCCCTTTTTGCACTGAAGATGTTGCCTAGCCTGGCAATGAAATGTCTGCAAGAAAACAACAAGGCTCAGAGAGCACCAAGGACTCCACAAACAATCCAAAACTGGAATATACCAGTATTCCATGCATTTCATGTACAAATAAATAAACAAATTGTCAATGATAAGCCCAAATGGGATTCAAGTATTAGAAAAAAATTTAATTTCCTCCCATCAACATAAAAGGTACATTTCTAGTAATAATTTCCCTCAACGTAAAAAGTGCATTTCTAGTCATAATTCCTTTATGATATCCACAATCAGATTTCTTTTATAAATGTTAATATTGAAATAAACTATTGCTATATGCATACAAATCCTGAGAATTCTAGATGGAATCTCTGAACATTTGATAAATGCATGCTGTTAATAATTGTTTATTTCTGCCTTTTTAGAATTTCTGAAGATGTATTGGTAATTAATAACCTTTTCATACAAATTATCAGTTGCACAACACTGGTCACATTTGCATTCAAAATATTAATATGAAAAAATAAGTTTAAAAAATATGAAATGCAGAACACTGGGCCCCAGCAATGAAAAAGCTTCTTTTTGGCAGTTCACCTCCCAAAATAGTTATTTTCTTCAACACCGAAAAGTTATTATGATAAAAGGAATTGAATACAATTACCATATAACAGAATTAAATAAAGACCAAAAAGGAGAAAGAGGAAGGGGGAACAATGCTCTCCCTCACCCATGCAGGAACGTCCATCTCCAGAAAACCCTGGAATACATGCACAGATGTAGGAGGATCCACCAGAGTAGATACAGCGGGCGCGTTGAGGGATGTCACATGTGTGTGTGCCCGTTAAACAATGATTCACTACACGGTCAACAGCTGTAAATTAGAAATGCATATATAAAGAAGATTAAAATTCGAGCTTTTTCTTTTTCAACAAAAGACATTTTGAGGAGATGAAACTAAATTGGGGAAAAATTGAGTAGATATTTTAAAAGTAATCTTTGCATGTTGGGATTTCAAAGTATTGTTGACTTTACACCTTAGAACATCACAAAATTTGGGAGAAATCATGAAAAACATTGGGTAGCCAAATCATTACTTAGAACACAGCTTTCCAAACTTTTTGTGGGAAAATATAGCAGTCATACCAACAATTCATGTCTTGCTCTATAAGGACATGAAGAGGGCGGAGACTCACAGTAACTTCCTGAAGAGAGAGCTCTGTGAGATCACTTCCTTCTTCCTGTTCTTCCCTCTCTTTCCACCATGCTCTCGAGTTGAAAGGACACGTCTGAGCTCTCCAAGCCCAGACAGAATGCTAAAGTCTATATATTCTATTTTTGTAACTTAATATGTTTTAAACCTGCCTTGACTCTACTACTGCAACTGCTGTTTTTGAGACCTAAATGATGTGAGTAAACATTACTTTTATTTCTTCACAAAACTGTGTGATTGTTGTTTTAAGAGGGACAAAAAGGGGTAATGCCAGGATAATCCAGTCTGCCTCACAGCATCCTGGATTATTGTTTTCTAGAAGGTTAAACCAACCTCGTCTCAGTTTCCAACTTTTTATGCTGCCGGGGATGATGCTCTGCTGATCTCACTTACGTTAGAAAGGAAGGATAATATCCAAACAATATATCCTCTCCCAGTATTTAATCTCATCCCCAACACTTTTCATGTTGGTGACACACTTTTTAGACATGCTGTTGGGGTTTGAATCATACCCAGAATTTACAGCTAGACTAATTAGACAGGTGAGAGGTAATAATTTCTGCAAGTCATTCTATCAGCTGCCATTGATGAAGTATGATGAGGTAATGATTCATATTACAGCTGCTGTAGTTTATGCTGAGTGTGGCAGATAATGAATTTGACCTTTGATGTTATTGGTTGGATGTATATAAGCAGAGGAGCCCTGGTGTTCATTCTTCTCGTTACTATCTTCATTATCATCTGTATCTGTTGGACGTTATTGGACTGTGTATTGACTGCGTATGTATATAGAGTAAATAGACTATTTTATCTAATCTCTTGTGAGTGTCTGCTTACTCAATAGAACGTATTACTCTGAGGTCTAGAAGGAACATTGGCAGCCCCAGCGCTGTATACTCTGACACATGCATCATTACGCAACACACTCTTACAGCAGGGCACAAGGCAGGCACTAGGACCTGCGCGGAATCACAGCAGGTTTGGAGGCAGCAAGGCACAAGGCAGGCACTAGGACCTGCATGGAATCCTGGCAGGGCTCGGAGGCAGCAGCAGCAGCAGCAGCAGCCGCGACACACCCAGACACTGCAGCCAACACACTAACGTGTCCCAACACACAGTTTGGAAAGCTCTGACTTAGAAGAATACATATGGCATCTAGCTAGCTCAAATGTCACCAGTACTCTGTATTTATTTATTTGCTTGTGTTTATCAGATGTATTTTGGTTTCAGCCCTATCAGTCTTGCAGTTTATATTTTAATGCAAGAGTCATCTTCTGGTTTCACTGGTTTAGCTGCTTCTTTTACCAAACCACCTGCCACTTTTCCTGGACTCTGATTTTTTCTCAAGCACAGATTCTCACAATCATGGTAGCTTTCTCAATCTCTTTAGCTCATTATTTTATACAAATCTACTTGATGTCTCACTTCTCTACGATCCAACGCAGCTCATTTTACATTTTGCTGTCTGAGATAATAGTCAAGATGGCAATCTCCAGACTTAAAGAAAAAGAAGCTTGGCAAGGTTTGCCTCTTCCATACTTCTACCCTGATTTGTCATTAACAAGGACTGGAGATATCAGAGAATCCAACATTTGAGCTTTGTAACATGTTATGAAGAATTTTTCATCCTACTATCTAAGTTATCCCTCACACCCTTCTTTTCCCATGACATCTAGGCATGAATTTTCATACAGAATTCTATTCCTGCTTGAAACTGAATGGGGAAATAGGAGAACGTCAGCTTTATCTTGCATAATAAAGCCTGTATCTTGAACAAAGAGAAAATACCAGCAAATATGATAGTCATTGGGATATATATTTTTCCAAAATTACGTGTGTAGCACTATAAATATAGGACTACTGCTGTGCTAGCATGTACTCAAAGGCATTCCATATTTTATTCTAAGTGGCATCCACTACCAGTTAATGTTTTACACCTGGGGAAGACAGACAGACAGATATGCATGCAGTATATATCACAATTTTAAAACCCATTTTTGCTCAGACGTATTTTGTGACACCATCTCCAAAGTGGAATATTTCTTTGAAATTCTGCACTGTTGCGTGCAATATTTAGATCTCGGAAATTAATCAGCTCTGTATGATTCAACAGATAATCATAACATCAAATACAGCACTTTTTTTAACATAACTGCTGGTTAGCAATGGCTCCATATGGAGAAAGAATAAAACCATGACAGGCGCCATGCAAACTCGGTTGCTTACACAAAGAATGATTTATTACCTTACTAAAATTTAAGCCACAGCTGACCCAGAATTACAATTTGGCAACTGACTGTAGCTGCAACTCAGTGAGATATAAAAATGTTGGCAGAGTAATGAGTTTAAAACAAACACAGAACATTACCAAACTGAACAGTCATCACTAAGTGTTGTCATTTGGGAATTACATTGTCTCTAAAACATGACAGAAACAATACTATTCATAATGTGATGTATTTATGAAACATTTCATTAACATTCTTTTTAAAATGCTAGAAACCTCTGAAAATCTTAATCGATGTTGCAAAACATCCAAAGGAACACTGAACCTGACTTAACTCTTTCTGCCATGAAAACTATTTTTCCATTTTAAATCATTAAGTAATCACATAAATATATGCTATAATTAATTAAAAATTAAATCAATTATTATTTCTAAAGTATTCTGTAAGACACTGGCAACATATAAGGCTATATCCAATGTTGGCTGTACACCAGGAGAATAGACACTGCAGATGGAACAGATTTCTCTCCTCCTACAATTCTCCATGACTTCTGGTAAAACTGCATGATTGGACTCCAATAATATTGACTACAGCCCATATTCTCCAAAATAAATAAGACAAAATTGTCTGAGTTTCCCACACAATACTGCAAAGCATATCTAATTGTTTTCCTTTTCTTCAGTTATGTATCAACTGGGCCTGACCCCTGGTGACTAGATGAACAAATGTCTACATCTCCACTTGTACCCAGTTATAGCCCACAGCACTTCCAAGGACAGCCGGTGATCTCCTTGATTCCCCAACCATCTAATCCAGTGTCTTTCCCTTTCTCTATTTCCCTCAGTCTTGCCAAGCATAGTAGTGTTTTGTGTCAGTCAGCTTCAATCATATTCCCAAAGTCTGTGAGTTTCTGCTTGAAACAGTCAGTCTTTATTTAGTCTAGGACCAATTGATTGGTACTTTTTGCAGCCCATGGTACTCTTAGTAACTAACTTCAGAGACATAATTCAAAGGCATTCATCTTCCTTCTTTACCACTGGAAAACCACTGCTTTAACTATTCAGTTATTTGCTTTCTTAGAAATATCTTTAATGTTCATATGTTGTCTAAGAAGTATCTTTAACTTTCATGTCTTGTCTAAGTTTGGCGCTGATTTCCTTCTCATAATTAATCTCCTCTTTACTTCTCTTTCATACTGTCTATCTTTATTCTCATTCTTTATTCTAGCTAAATAAAAAGCTTAAATAATTATTTCACTTATATTCTCCATTATCCATTTTATTGTAACTATCTGATCTGCTGTCAGAAATAAGTCCCCCCATGCATGGTTCTATTTTCCTTTGTAAAAACTTTGCTTGTATTAAGAATTAGTAATTTGCGCATTCTCTTGCAGGTCCCTTCTTTGGTACCAAATAGACACCAATCTCAAGGCCACCCAGTTTTGTTTGAAATCTTTTGACACAGAGCTGATAGCCCTTTAACTGCCTCTTCTCCTGCAGCTTTAAACAGTTCAATGGGTATTTCATCTGCCCCCAGGGTTTTCCTACATGATAGTAGGTACTGCATCTTGTAAGTCACCTTGTAGTGGAGTAGGTTCTGAACATACACACACACACTCTGCAAATGTTTCTGTCATTATATAATACTATTCCTAAATGGTTTCAGTATTGTCCTTATACTTTTTTTACATTCATTTGCCTTTTTTCATCTCTTCCATGCTTTCCCTTTAAAAATCCCATCTTAGTTGTACATTTTCTTCTGATTTCTCTGACTTTCTTAAAAAAACAACTCTCAGTTTCTTTACCTCACTATTTTCTTCTATTCATTTGCATTCTTAGCTGAGACTTATTTCCTTGTGCTTTCTCATTTACACATTACAATTCTACATTCAGTCATTGTACAACTTTCATCCTCTGTCTCTTCCCTGACTATAATAATTGCATGTTTTGATGGGCACTTGGATCCTTTCCTCTTCAAATATTTTTTTCCCTCTTCGGTTTTCACATTGTTTACCACAGCTGCTGAGATTCTCTTCTGCATAATCTAAGGATACCAAATCTGTTCCTTGTGCTGATCTTATCTTCTGACTGTACATTCTTGAGGTCATACCTTTCTGATATAACTGCTGGAAAGACTGGAAACAGATTCTTTTTCCTTAGAGAGGAGATGGCTATAACTCGGGAACAGAAGCAAATATAGCTTTAAAAGAAAAGGGGAAAACTGTGTGTGAAGAGAGTGAGAAGGTTGAGAAAGAGATTGGAGGAACTCTGGACATCAATAACCAACAGATAGTGGAGTTTGTTAGTGGTTTATCTAATTAACAACAGTTCAGTCCAGGGCACAGAAAGCACAGGAAGAAGAGATTTAAAACCTTCAAAAGAGAGACTTCACCTTAACAAACTCACAAGTAAAAGAGGGCTAGAGGTTCCTATTGCATTTCCAAGAGTCTGTACCAAATCCCCAATTCTTGCAGGAAAACTCATGATTGAAGTCTGTGTGATTCTTGTTTCCTTGATCATATCCTCAATAGTATAAAACACTCAATAGTATAAAACGCTTCCACTTACAAGAAGTACTTTTTAAATTATTGTAGTTATTTGTTGCTCCTCAAATAAAGATAATGCCAAAAGTTGAGCCATTTTAAGACCCAAATTATTTGGTGTCCTTTGAGATGTAAATGGAGCACAATGTATAGGATGTTATACCCCCTCTACCTCCTTAGTCATATATACAGAATATAAGTTGTCTTATTTGCATCTAGCTCAGTATTGTCTGCACTGAATACCAACACTATCTCCAGATTTCAGAGGGTTATTTTTTCCTTCCTCCTCCTTTACTAGACATACAATTAACTAAACAATTGCATCTGACAGGGAAAAAGAAAGAAAATAATTCAGGACATGCCTAACATACAGTCCTGAACTAAACTTTCTTCCAAACAGATGTTGAAGCTACTAAAATACAAGAAAGGAAATGTTTAATACAGCTGCTTGGCAGACAATAAAAAATTTAGGAGTCTGAAACTTCTAGAAACCATACATGCCTTCACCATAAACTATTCAGTCTCCCTTTATTAAAAGTTTAGTCTTAACTCAGCCACAGTTTGATGTCTCTCCTCTTCCCTTCATTAGGACAACTTTAATACAGCAAATAATTTAGTCAGTAGAGGTTAAAAAAACACTTCACCACAGATTATGCTGGGATCGCATCTGGGTGCTTCTTTACTAGTGGATCCATTATAGCAGAGGCACCCAACCTTTTGGCACCAGGGACCGGTCGTGGAAGACAATTTTTCCACGGACCAGGGGTGGTGGTTTGCAGGCGGGAGCCAATTGTGCGCACTGGGGGGCAGGGTTTGCAGGCGGGAGCCAATTGTGCGCACTGGGGGGCAGGGTTTGCAGGCGGGAGCCAATTGCGCGCACCGGGGGGCAGGGTTTTCAGGCGGGAGCCAATTGCACGCACCGGGGGTGGGTTTGCAGGTGGAAGCCAATCGCGTGCACCGGGGGGGCACAGCTTGCAGGCGGGAGCCCCGCAGCCCACTTCCTAACAGGCCGCAGCCCACTAGTGGGCCGTGGCCCACAGGTTGGGGACCCCTGCATTATAGAACAGATGTTACTAGTTATGAAATCTAAGACTAGTATTAGTCTTCCCAATTTAAAAAAATCAACAAAGGGGCATAGGGGGATTGGCTTTACTGTTTTACATGTGTTTGTTGGTTAAGCATCTTCCATCTTCTATTATTTAGCTGTAAAAATGTCCCAGGTGCTTTTTGCCATGTGTCCTCATCTTTTCTAGCATTACTGGAATGACCCCAGAACCACATAGCAGCATGGGGCATTTTTATATATAAATGAAAGAAGACCAAAGACCATAGCCATCCACAAGGGGAGTGTGTGTGTGTGTGTGTGTGTGTGTGTGTGTGTGTGTAACTGAAGATGTGTGATGCAATATGAATTCTGCCCCTTATCTACTTGTGTGTGACATCAGATGCAAGTATGGCAGGATGGAGCTTGTGTCATGAAGTGTCAGCCCAACAAGGTAGACCAGATTAAGAAACCAATGCCATATAGGTCAGGACTACTTTTATTGAACAGGTAGTCCTCGCTTAATGTCCCTAATTGGGACTGGAATTTCCATCGCTAAGCAAAGCGGTCATTAGGTGAAACATCACGTGACTGCACCACTTAGCGATGGCAGTTCCAGTAATCCCGGTTGCAGTCATTAGGCCAGGACCGCGCAGTTGTTAGGCAAGGACCTCTCGCTCCTCCTGCCCTGCTGTGCTCGCCTCCGCTTCAACTCCCCCCACCTGCCTATCTCCCCCCATCTCTGCCCCTCTGGCCACCCTGCACTCCATCGCCTACCCCTGCTGCCCCCCACCCCCAGCCGACCTTCGCTGTCTTCTTCCTCCCACTGCTGATGAGGCGCACCCTGCCCGAAGCCTCGCAAGCACGCCTCGTGCACAGACTTCAGAGACTCTGAGAAGAGAGCGCAACTTTCTGAAGACAGCATTCTGAAGGGAGCCACATGGAGGAAATGTTCTCCGGAGAAGCTGGGTCCAAAAAGCACAGGCAGCAAGGCGTTTCTGCTTCGCCTGCGGCGGCTGGACAGAAAAAGCAAAAGGTCGGTGCATGGAACTGGGAGACGAGGCAGCTGGTTGAACGAATGTGGGCTGGGGCGGCTGCAGCTTCCTGGGGCAGCTTTGCGCGGCTGGACTGCGGCGGTTGCAGTTTTGTGCTGTGCTGTGGCTCAGGGACTTCTTGCAGCCCCAGAGCCACACGGTTCTGGGTCCGCTTGCCACCAGGGTGCCAGGCGGCCAAAAGGGCAGAGATGTGGGGGAGACAGGTGGGTGGGGGGAGTTGAAGGCAGTCGCTTACCTAACTGAGGTTTGGGGCTGGGCGGGACCAAGCCCAGAATGGCTTGGATTGGGGTGGGTGCTCAGCTAACAACTGATAAAATTCACTTAATGATGACAAGGGGAATTGCCAGGATTGCCATCACTAAGCGATGCAGTCACATGACATCTGGCTTTACAATCACATCACTTAGTGACCGAAATTCTGGTCCCAATTACCATCGTTAAGTGAGGACTACCTGTAAATGGTAGAACAGGAGTCAGATATGCCATTCCAGAATGCTGTTTCTGATCTGCAGCAAGAAGGAGGCTTTGGGAAGAAAGATGAGCATTTTGCTGTGTTAGAGTCCTAGCTGAGCATTCTTTGAATGCTATCTCAAATACACAAATCTCAAACCCGCTGTGCTTTTCTAACAGTACCTTAAGAGCAGATCTGACAGGCTGTTTCACATAGAAAAAATAATTGCTAAATAAAAAGCTTAAATAATTATTTCGCTTTAACAAGGGCTTCCAAAACAAGTAAGCAGAAAATTGGGAAGAATTAAAACTGGCACATTAGTACTTTCTTGAGCTGTTCTGGATTTCCCAAAACAATAAAGGGAAGTTTTGAAATAAACTCACCCACACATGTTCGCCCATCAGCTGAAAACTGATAACCCTCTAGACATTCACATCGGAAAGTTCCCGGCTGATTATTACACACAGCATTACTGCCACACACTGTTGGCTGCTCCAGGCATTCATCTACATCTGTGTAGAAAAGCAACATCATTTTGCAACTGTCACTCATATTTTTTTAAAGGAAGAACATGACATATCTGTGGTTCAGCTCCAGTTCAGCTGAAAGGGCATCTCTGTTTTTCAGGCAAACCTGTTACAACAAAGATTAGAAGCACCAGCCAAATGACTTGTCAGGACACAAGTGAAGAAGAACCTAGTGTCTGATTTTGCCAAATTAGGATATTGGTTTGTTTTTATTCCACCAGATTCCTAGTATCTCAGCACAGTAATTTAGTATCACGACAACATCAAGGTCTGCACTAGATGGGATTGATACTTATTTTTAAGCCCAAAGCACCTCAGAAGATTGCAGCCTTAAGTACATAAATAAATTGTGGAGGGACATGGCTAATCTATCCGTTTCTCTCCAGCCACCTTCCTGTTCAAAATTATCTCCAGGTTGCTGTGCAGTCATTGTGAATAATTCTAAACAGAAACATAACTCAAGCAGGCCAGCAGCATTTCTATAGTGCTGCTCATCAGCTTTGATACACAACCTCCCAAGATGGCATTTTGCTTTTGCTTTTGCTTTGTTTTTTAAATGGAACAATAGCTATTATTGCAAATCACCTTCAGTTTGGCTCTGAGAAAGTAAGAACAAAACTCCATGCAGTATTAATTGTGTGGGTTGGCTTGGGTCCCTCCCCACCCACACTCCTTTCTGTGGATGGTCCTAGATAGGTAGGAATGTGGCTTTATCTTCATCATTCTCATTGTGGTCCCCATTTGGATTACATCCCTTAGGGTTATGGGCAAAACACCATTTCCAATTGGAACAAAGGATTTAAAATATCTTCCTTGACTCTGCATTCCCAGCCTGGATCTGGTCCCCTCCCAGTTGCTATTTAGTTAAGAAAATCCCAGCAGGTACAAGTCAAATTACACAAATCACGTATACATATATAATCACGTATACATGTATAGTTCACGTATAGCTCTGCCCTAATTTACAGAGCTTCGGGGTAAGCAGAAATGCTGTAAAAAAGATAGAGCATACTGTATAGAGTACAATTTGATCGTACAGAGTTCCCCGTTGGGGGAGATGGGCGGTCATATAAATTAATTAAATAAATAAATACTGCTATTACTGTTGAGGAATCAGGTGTCTTTCTGTTGGCACGCAAAACAAGGGGAAAATATAGCAGAATTTGCCACGTACAGCAAGTTTATAACAAACAGTATATCAAACAGTAAAGCATAGATTCTGAAAGCGAATGCAGTGATGAAAAATCAAATCAATTCTACAGAAGTCCAATTCTTTTCTACCAAAAGTAAACTTCCTACCATAGCATGTACGTCCATCTCCCTGGAAACCCACTGAGCATTCACAGGTAAAGTGACTGCCTGTTCCTGGACGACAAACTGCATTAGTATCACAGCCATGGGTGCCTGTGTAACAAGGATTGCGGTTTATATCACCCGAACCATCTGTCAAGAGACCATAGAAGATACTTAAAGAAGAATATCTAAAGCAATAACCTATCTATATCTGTGCTCCTGAAAATGTGGTTTAAATTAATCTTTGAATGGTTTCAAGGTCAGTAAGATGCCTATGGGCCTGTAAGATCTAGGTAGCACAGCTTTAAAATGCTCAGCAAAAGGTTTACACTCCTCATGATTGTAATGGTTAAGACAAACTATGGAAATGTATCTTAAAGGCAATAAACAGAAGCTCTAAGTTCTTTTAACCCCATACATTATTTCTAAATATAGAAACTCTAAGTGTTTCTCTCAATTCAAAGTAAAGTCATCAAGTGAATTATAGCTGTATTCTATTCACAAATAACATGCAGTATGTCTAATCCATCAGTTTTTCTGCAAACCAATTTTGGTACAGTAAATTTTCTGCAGATGTTCCCATTAGCTAGTGCCAATTACGTAACCCGTATGGATGATTTATCAGATGGAAATAAATAAGAGCAACTAACAGCAATTTATGGATTTATACATAGGGGGCGTGGTGGCTCAGCGGGTAAGATGCCAGGCTTGTTGATCGGAAGATCACAAGTTCGGAGGTCGCGTGACGGAGTGAGCTCCCGCACTCGCCCCAGCTCTTGCCAACCTAGCAATTCAAAAGCATGCAAATGCAAGTAGATTAATAGGTACCACTTTGGTGGGTAGGTAACAGCGTTCCGCGTGCGTCATGCAGCCACATGAGCGTGGAAGCGTCTTCGGACAACGCTGGCTCTTCGGCTAACAAACAGAGATGAGCACCAGCCCCTAGAGTCGGACACGACTGCACAAATGTGTGGGGGGAACCTTTACTTTACATAGGGGATGGATAGAGAGTTCTCTTTTTCTCCTCATATTACTAGAACTCAGGGTCATTCATTGATACTGAATGGCACAGGTAGTTCAAGGCAGGCAAAAGAAAGTAATTCTTCACCATGTATGGAATTCATTGGCACACTATGCAGTGATGGCCACTAGCTTAGGTCACTTGCAGCAAGGATTTGTGAAATTCATAAATAATATATCTGTTAATGGAACTTCCAGGATCAAAGTCAATATGCCAGAAACTAGTTGCTAGAAATGAACCGAGGGAGGCTGACCACTGTCTTCAGATATTGTGTATGGCTTTCTGGAGACATTTGATTTGACTCTGTGGGAAACAAGATGGGGGACTAGCAAAAAGCGGGGCTCTTTCATATGGACTGTTCCATCTGAATATCCACAAATATAAAATCAAGGACAGGCTTCTATGCAAATGCAATGGAAGTAAACCATGCTAATTATCACCCAACATACCAATTGGGCCAATTGAATTGCTCATTGCATATCGCAAAATCTGTTCTTCTTTGTTATATAAGACAAAGACACTGTCCACTGATAGCTGCTGAGTGGCTGAAACAGAATGATATGAATCATCATGGATGCACTCATCAAATGAAATTGTCTGTCGCCACTGGTAAGAAACAGTGTATGTTGATGATACTCCATTTCTTTCTGGTTCTGTCACAGTATACTCCCTGGTAGATGATGATGTGATAACTGAAATAATGAAATAAATTCATATTAATTAGAATTTAGCCACATTTGAGTATATTTCATTTAACTGCATACATAACAATATTAAAATACCACAGACAATCTATCTGCTACAATGATGGGGCTGACTCTTGATAATTCATTCACAGAAGACTCCAAAAGACATCCTGTTCCTACTGAAAGAGGAAATGGGGGAGGGGGAATTTTTTATTTTCTCGTGCCCCTGCAATCTTTTGAGTCACATTTCATGCTGCTTCAGAACTATCTTGCTTCTTCAGAATAGCTTTTCAGGAGCCACAGGGGAAGGTGGTTAATAACAGAAATTGCTTCACTGTTTCTTTCTCCTCTATGAGTTGAATACTATTTTGGGGGGGTCCAATCCATTCCTTCATAAAAGGCTAATGTTTATTTTAATTTTTTAAAAAATTATGCAATAGTTCAAGCCAAGTCTCACACAACATCAATCAGCTTGTGTCTAATTTATATTAAATTCTCTTTTATGTCTAATTTATATTCAATTCTCTTTTACTCAACTAAAGATGTTATCTTTGCAGTTGAAAAGTCTAACTTCTTATATTGAGCAACTAAAGACTACAGCTGACTTGTTCAAAATGTTGAATTAGGCTGAAGGAAAGCAGCAAATCTCCTGAGAATTGCTTCAGTAGAATTTTCTTAAAGTGATATAATCTTCCATTTTTTCCATCAGGATTCATAATAAATCAGGCAGACATAGTTCCTGTTGCATCACACAATTCCATTTTTGTATCATTTCTTGTTCTGTAATCTTAAATTCCATCTATCAGCTAAATTGATTCGTTTGAGAGCAAGCTCTTAAAACCTTTGATGAAATGGTAAACAAGACTGAACAGTTAATCAATTGATCATAGGTCTATCAGATCTGGACTATAAAAACCTGGATAACTACTAGCTAACAGCCAAGAGGCACGGAGAACTCAACACTCTGCTGTCATCTAGTGGTCATCTGGATTTTTGCAGCCCAGATCTGGTCATCCTAGCAGGTCACATCCTCAGTTATCTGAGTGCAAACAGATAACACTTTAGCACTGAACTATTTCATTACAGAAGGATTTCTCTGGCAAAGACTTTTCAGTAAAGCATCTTCCACACAATGGATGTTTACATTTAAATATACTAGGAAGAATGTGAAGTGTCCTCTTTATCTATAATTATAAATTGAAAGAGTTCATGAGATAGAAAGGGGAAATTATTAAATACAAACTGTGTTGAAATAAACTATATTTGGGGAGTGTAGTCCTTAGCATGTCACTCAAAAGCCTCAATCAAGATAACACCTCATTTTGAGCATAAGACTGAAAACTAATCATTTTATGAGAATTTTTTTTACCAAATATAAAGATAATTTGTTGGCTAAAACACTGCAATAAATGTGATGATTTCAGTCCCTTGCCACAAATCAAAGATACATGGCTGATGGTAAAATTATAACGTGGTGCAGTTGTGCTAGTCTGCAGATACATCACACATATATGGGGAAAAAATAAAACACAATGCGATAGATCTAGAACAAAATACATGTTTAACAGAGTTGACAGAAGCTGACTTACTTACCCCCTTTTCACTAAGCAACCCCCCCAAGCTCCCACAACCCACAACAACTCCACCAAGAAGTCATAAATTCCTGACTAGTTAGGAAAATCTTTGAATTAAAAATGGTTGCCATTAATCAGAGTTACTCCTTTCTTCAATAGTCCTTAACAGGTTTCTTGGAGGAGCCTTTAGGACAAGCTGAATGAGCTACTGGGAAAGGGGAAGGGGTGGGAAGTCAGCTTTGAACAGCTGTATTTTGCATATATTGATTTGGGTTCCAGCCATTTAATGTCAATCACTTTCCTTAAATAGTGTGATGTACCTCCTTTGGTTAAAAAAAAAAGTTCTAGCCTGGAGAGACCAGAGACTGAATACATGCTTTCATCCTGCATTATTAGATTTGGCTGCAGGCTTTCCAAGCAATAAGCCTGCAAACATATTTAACTTACCAGACCTAGAAGAGTGATAGAGCTCAGTGTATGGTTCTATGTGGACAGAGGAGCCAAATAGGATCTCAGGCACTTTGCCTTCAAGTTCCGTACTGATTGTAAGATGCCCATGTTCATCAATCCCACTGAACTTCTGCTTAATGATCAGCTTTTCATTGTTGCTGAGGAATGTAACTTCTGCTTGCCTTGTAAACTCACCACCTAGAAGATTAATTACATTATTTTTTATTTATCTGTTGAAAGAGCCACCCTCACATAACCAGCTAAACCTTAAGTGGATTGCTTGCTTTTGGCTTAGCGTTATGTATAAACATAGCCAACTGTGGCTTTGTCAACAAGCTATGGTTTAAAAGAATTATGTCTGAATCCTAAGACAAAATTGTTTTAACAATTGTTTAAACAAACCACGTTTTAATAGGATATATGGACTCAGACTCTGCCTACACAACGCATGGTCTACTTTTCTTGCCCATCGTTGAAGCCCACAATCTCTCTTTCCGCTTCTGGTGTCTCCTTTAAAGGCAAGTCTCCTTCACAAGTATTAATAGGACGGGGAAAACGATGCAAAAATAGTTCATGAAAGAAAAGACAGTATATTATGTTGTGGTTTTGCTGCTTGTCTTCTGCTGAAATTAGTTATAATGACCTCACAAAGCCTCCTTCCTGGGAATGTAGAATTCTTAACAAATATACTCATAACAAATATTAAAACATATAAATATAACCCATTAATTTAAGAACAAATGTTAAAAATTACCCGTAAGACTGAATCCATTTTGGTAACCTTCCTGCTCCACAGCAAACATCCATCCAATGATACCCCCAACGGAAGCCAGAGGAAGCAAAGAGTAACCCAAAGTTTCTGGAATTGTGCTAATGGCTGTGTATGCTCGCCCATGGTTCATCACAACGTAAGAGTGGAGGTCCGTGTTCTCAAATACAACTGGTACCGGGTTGTTTCCTACAAAGATCCGTCCTTTGACTTTTCCGTTGACTCGCTGAGGAGAACCTTGTAAAATAAAACAGTAGAAAGTAAAAACTGAGAAAATAGAAATCCACCTGGATGACTGAGAACCTTCATAGACAAGTAGAAAGTAAAATTTATTTTTTTATTATTTAAATTTATATGACCGCCCATCTCCCCCAAACGGGAGACTTTGGGTGGCTTACAATAAAAATTAAAATACAAGCATAAAATTACAATTATCAATATAATATAAATAAGTATAAAATCCAATCTGTTAAATTACTAACATCGCTTGACATACACATTCAAAGTCTAGAGCAGTGTTTCTCAACCTTGGCAATTTTCAGATGTGTGGACTTCAACTCCCAGAATTCCCCAGCCAGCCATGCTGGCTGAGAAGTTGTGGGAGTTGAAGTCCACACATATGAAAGTTGCCAAGGTTGAGAAACACTGCTCTAGAGCTTCCCACTTGACATGATGTACAAACAGGCCCTGTACTTCAAACATCTTCTGCCTTACTCCTTTCTGTCTTGAAACAGTAGAAAATTATTTCTGTAAGAATTCTATAATAGATGGGTTTTTCAATTCTTTCTTTCCAACTCTTTTTCCTGGAGGACTAACCAGGCTGAGTTTTGGTGTTTCCACAACATGGCTGATTAGAGTTAGCTGCAAGATTGAAACCACTTTGGGCTAAGTCTAACCCTCTCAGAGTTAGTTGATTGGATCAACTGATCTCTTTTTGGTTTTCCCACCCCAATTATTAAAGTGAAATGCAGAATTAACAAAATAATCCATATGAATAAAATTAAGTAGCTTTTCATAGGGTAACTACAGATTTATTACAAATATCAAAGGAAAAAAGCACCTCTGTTTCTCATATCACACTTTGCATGTTATTGGAACTCAGCAATACTCAAGATTGTGATCTAGATGGAGAACATTGATCACAATATGAAAGCATGGCTTATTTAAGTTAATTTATCTTACGTATGACATCCCTTGGCATTCAAACTTGGCCCATTCGTTAATAACTAGATTCCTTTATATCTAAAGGAACAGCTACCAGAAGTTGTAATCATTCACCCAGATTAGTTAAAACAACATTGGTTCTAACTAACAGCTCTCGCAATTTGGAATATACCATTTCATTTACTTGTTTCTAAAATTCAACAGTATTAATCTGTCAACTAGCTGTGTGATTAATTAAGTGATCTACTTGGTCATCAAGTTTCTTACAGTTTCAGTCCCTATGGCAGAGCTTTCCAAACTGTGTGTGGGGACAAGTTAGTGTGTCGGCTGCAGTGTCTGGGTGTGTCGCGGCTGCTGCTGCCTCCGAGCCCTGCCAGGATTCCGTGCAGGTCCTAGTGCCTGCCTTGTGCCTTGCTGCCTCCAAACCTGCTGTGATTCCGTGCAGATCCTAGTGCCTGCCTTGTGCCTTGCTGCCTCCAAACCTGCTGTGATTCAGTGCAGATCCTAGTGCCTGCCTTGTGCCTTGCTGCCTCCAAACCTGCTGTGATTCCGTGCAGATCCTAGTGCCTGCCTTGTGCCCTGCTGTAAGAGTGTGTCGCACAATGATGCCCTGCTGTAAGAGTGTGTCGCGAAATGATGCATGTCTAAAAAGTGTGTCACCAACATGAAAAGTTTGGAAAGCTCTGCCCTATGGTATTGTAGATCTTGGTTAACCAGTTAGCAATTGGTTTTCTTTTTACAGTATAAGACATTTAAGAACACCATGAAAAATGTGTGGTTCATCAAGGCTGGTCAAAGACTGTAATAAAGATATTTGCATTTGTGTGGTTCATCCCTTTTTCAGATTAACAGTTTTAAAAATAATTATGTATTAATTTGAAAGAGTGGTACCTAATAACATTTTCTTTAACCATTGCAGAATGTTAAGTACTTTAGAGTTCTCTAATATATCCTGGACCGGATATTGTAGAGTCCCCTTTGTGGGGGGAGATGGGCGGTGATAGAAGTTGGACAAATAAATAAATAAATAAATAAACACATAAATAAATAAATAAATAAATAAATAAATAAATAAATAAATAAATAGTACAAGATCTTGCACAATGCCTAGTCTGCTCCAAGAAAGTAATATTTACATTCACCAAAGAAAAGAGACTTCAGAACAGTGCTGTGCTATATTTTAGATATTTAGCTTGGAAACAACTTTCCAAACAACTTACCTTCAGCTACACATTGCCTGCCATTTCCTTTGTAGCCAACAATACAACTGCAACAAAAGCCATTTGGGTAGTCTTTGCAAACAGCATGAACTGAACACTGATGGCGGTTGTTTGCACAGCTTTGCTGGACATCTGTACTGTAACGGAACACTGTAGGTAGGAAAAAAGAAAATGCAATGCTTTCTGTGGAGGGCCGGTCAGGCTCACAGAGATTTTTAAGCCAGGTGTGGTGCATTTTATCTCCCCATTTGTCAGGCAGCTGTAAAATGGACAGAATGCAGGACAACATAATACAGGAATACGATTCTCGTTGTAGGAGCGATGTCTCCTGCATTACTATTGCCACATTTAGTTCTCTGGTACCCAAACCTCTGCTGGTTGTGAAATAGAATAGGAATTCAGCCTAGTAGAGCCAGAAGGGAAGGGCTGACGGCAGGATCCAACTCCAGTTTTACAATCTCCGCTTACTGGTGGCAAGATGCTTTTCCATCCCTGGCACCTGACATGGCTTTCTCTTGCGTTGTTCCCAGACTGTGGAATGTCCTCTCTCAGGAGCTGCATTTGGCCTCCATTCCTCAAGCTTTTAAAAATGTTTTGCCATGCTTTCAATTGTTAGGTGGTGTTGGTATTTATTTTATTATGAATTTTAATCCTCACTATTGCCTCCACGATCAAGGAGGAATGCATCCAAAATTATAGGACATACAGTATGTTTGACAAGAGTACATCCCTATGAACTGCCCCAACTCTGATGTTCACGTCAGGATTGTTTCAATGGACTTTGACCACAAAGAACAATGCAAGCTGTTCACAGTGCACTACTGAGTATTCCAGCTCCCTCCCTTCAGTTAGGTAACAATACTATTTTCTCTGTCAAATACAAGGATGACAAAGCTTTTCTCAGCCCAACAATGTAGACCAGGCTAAGAAACCAAAACCATATACTGTAAGTCAGGACTACTTTTACTGCAACAGCCACAGTAACAGAATCTTGCAAGTCTGAATGTGCTTCCCCCTCCCTCACTTTATCTTTGTTTGAACTGGGGAGGGGCCTGTCTGAGACGTTTTCTCAAACTAGTTCCTTGGAATGGACTCCAGCTTGTCTGACCGTTGCCTTGGTGGCGGTTCTTCTTCCTGTCCTTAAAGGTCATTCCCTATGCCCTCTACAACTTTTGAACTTGCCCTGGAGAAGGGTTATTTTCTTAGGCAGCTAAGGGCCATAAAAGGTAAGTCAATGACAATGTGGTAGCAGTAAACAGGCAGGGCCAATTCCAAGTGTTTAGGAGGATGAATTCAGCCTTTGAACTGCAGGTTGCCTCTCCTAGAATGTTTGCAGGTGAAGGAGATGTGCTGTGGAACCTTTAACACTTCCTATGCCCGTATTTACTAGTATTTACTAGAGATTTCTTCATATCTGTTGTTCATCATACAATGGAGATGCTACAAATAAATGCTTTGTATCTCATGAAACAGCCTATAGGATTTATGAAAGATAATCAATAGAGATTTAGCCAGACCATCTTACCAATTCCAGTTTCATCATCTTCTTCTACTTCAATAATCTGAGCATGCTGGTTGGGAAATTGGTGGACTGGAAACTGGAGAGGTGGATTTTTCCCTGTTGGGAGTGGAAGTTCAGCTGGAGGCTGCTCAGTTAAAGTTTGGTATGGAAGCTGAAAATCATCTTCTACTGCTGGCTGAGGTAAGCTGTATCCAGTCTGCAAATTATCTCCTCTGTCAGAAACATCATAGGAGACTTCTGGTTGGCTTATTTCAACAGAACCTTGGTGAAGAATGGAAGGGCCTACTGTCACTTCCTGGAATTGCTCGTAGTCACTGTATTCTACAGCGGCAGGAGACTGAGTACCTTTGGCTGATAGGATATCATCTGAGCCACCAATCTCAAATGCCCAAATTCCAGGTTGTCCCAAATTGCTGGCCCTAAAAAACAAGACATTTCTAACTATACATTAACCAAGGCATGCTAAACACTATATATTTTGTATTTTAAAAAATTGAGTTTCACACCACAAATTACAAGAATAGCTGGGCTAAGGTAATCCTCATGAACGGCTTGGTTCTTCCTCAGACAGGGGAGTTCTGAGGGAAAAAGTTTTTGGAGAAAATAATATTTAAGGGCTACTTATCACCTTAGAGAAAGTAAATATATACATATACATGCATATACAAACATGTACCACAGGGCTGAATTGTAAGGAGATAGGAAATCCATTTCTGTTTAATATATATTTTCATTTCAGAATCATGCCTTATAAGATGCAGATTAAAAGCTGGAAATTCAAAAGTGTTGTCCTATTTCTTGGAACTGGCATTGTCTGAGGAAGAGCAACTGAAGTTCCCAGTATGATTATAAACATTTGGACTGGGAAATATTACAAGCCTTTCTCTCTTTGGATTAAGAAGAACTATCAATTTGCATTGTTTTTTCTGCTAAAAAGTACCCTACTAGAGTATGAATGTCTCCAACTAAATACATTTTGTTCTCTTGCAAGTTTTATCCCAGTAAACTTGCATAGGATCCATGCTGGCAGTTATTACACCAGCCCATTGCTTCAGGTGAGATCTGCACACACACTGCACTTCACCATGCAGTTTCCACTATGAAATGTTACTCACATGGTATCAACATGGAACAGGTTCTGTTAACTTCTAAGTGATATATGTAAGAACAACTAATACATTCACAGACACTTGTACTGCAGTACCTCTTCCTCCTCTATCCTCTGTCCATTAGGCTATCCTTTAAAAACCTGCCTTTTATATTAGGAAAAGAATTAGGCACATTATAAATTCATAGCTGTCTCTCCACCTACAATTTCTGAGTTCTCCATGTGATACAACTTAAAGAATACTATTTTATTCATAGAAAAACACTAACAGGATTTATATAATTACCACAAAACAGTAGAAAATGATTTTGGAAAAATAATGAAAACAGCATACTTGCACAGATTCCTAAGGATCTCTTCATCGTTAGCGATTATATTGTACGATCCAGGTTTTACCCATAAGAAGTAATTTGTAGAAGGTTGACTAAAGCCAACAGTTGCTGGGACAACTGTGTTATCATTTTTGGAATGTGTACTATAGAACTGCAAACCATCTTCTGGATAAAGGAAAACCGCATAGGAACGAGAATCAGAAGACGCTAAAACAGCCTGGAATGTGTTTCTCTGTGGGGAAGATTTAAATTTCATTTGCAAAAAATTAAAAAAAAATAATTAGACACCTGAATGATATATATTTCATAAAACAAGCCAGCTTGTGTAATTATTTATTGCAGAATACAATATGCCTACCCAACTTAGCATGTTCCAGTTCCATTTAATTTCAAGTCCCAGAATTCCTAGCTAACACGGGATTCCATATTCCCACACAGACTGGAAATTCTGGGAGTTTCTGAAAGCTCCAAATTAGGAAAAGCTGGAATATAGAATCAAGACTTTAAGGAAAGAAAGCTAGAAAATTTAGAATTTTTATAAGAAACATTAAAATTGTTCATGCCAAAGCAGGTATTTCTCTGAACACTGAACATCACAAAGTCATATAATTCAGAAATATGTCCTCAGTCAAAACTCTAAATATGACCAAGGTTAGCCTAGGAGTCATGGAATATTTTTACAATTGCATTTTTTCTAGCATGGCTCTTTAGCTATTCTTAGAATATCTTATCTTGTTTTCTGAAGAGATATGTATAAGATTCCACATTAAGGCTGCAATCCTAAATCTATTTGCTAGGAGATAAGACCAGGTGGATTCAATGGGAATTAATTCCAACTAAACATGCACAGGATGGTCTACACTTTTCTGCATTAAAAAAAATACATTCAATTATTGAATGCATGCTTTCAATGGTAGGCTGTCACCTGCTTACCTTCACTTGTAAAGTGGCATCTTGTCTAGATCCTGCATAAGGAGCCACAGAATCCCAGGTAACAATGACAACACTCTTTGGATCAAAGGCAGTATTTGGAAAGCCCCTTTTGATGTGCTTGGCAGCAAGTTGGAGGATCTCAGGGGATGAATCTTCCCTGTAATACACATTTCCGTGTCCACCTGTAGTATCCAAGTCAGCATAAAAGGGAGCGAGACCTCCAAAACTAAGAGGAAATTGACCAAGATAGTCGTCTTCTCTTGATGGCTCACTCACTGCAATGATGCCATTAGTAAGAACCTAGTTAAAAGAAAAAGTATGTGTTACAAATGCTCAAATACAGTACAAACAATGCTTACCTCCTGTTCTGAAAATATAAAATCTAAGAAAATGGTGTATTTACTAGATCTGAGTAATAGGAAGATTGTGTATTTTCCAAAATGAAGGAATGGTCCATTGGTCCAGGAGCTCTCAGGGCAGTCCAAGATGCAACCTGAAACCATCACAGCACTGGCAAAGCTTAACTTGGATATCTGGAATCCTTATTGGAACTTAAGGCTGCAACAGATGCAGAAGAAATCTGCTGTTAACACAAACAACACTTTATCATCTAGCTTCATGAAGGAGTCAAAAGCATTCATGCTACTTAATGTGTCCTCCAAGTTGGCCTAAAGATACAATGTTACCAATCAAAGAGAAATTACCCAGAATCATGGACCTCATCAACCTGTGCCTCACCACCTACTTTCAGTTTGATGGACAAATATACCAACAAATCAAAGGAACACCCATGGGATCACCACTCTCAGGACTCATAGCAGAGATTGTAATGTAACGTCTAGAAAGGATAGCACTTCCACGCATACAACCCAAAGTATGGATCCGGTATGTAGACGACACCTTCGTTATAATAAAAAAAGGATCAACTGGAGGAAACACATGAAACCACCAACAACATCTTCAAAGGAATAAAATTCACAAGGGAAGAAGAAAACAACAACACACTACCCTTCTTGGACATCCTCATCAGTAGAGGAAATGATGGCATTCTAGAAACACAAATCTACCAGAAATCTACCCACACTAACCAAGTGCTCCACTACCAAAGCAATAGCCCAACCTCCCACAAGAGGAGCTGTGTAACAACACTATTCAGAGGAGCACAAACGCACTGCAGCAACCCAGAACACCAGAAAAAGGAAACAGACCACTTATATAGCATCTTCCAGCAAAATGGATACCCATGCAACTTTATCAAAAAGTGCCTAACCACTCAACCCACCACAGCAAAACCAACAGAAGCTTTGAAAAGGATTACACTGCCATACATCAGAAACATCTCAGAAACTACTAATAGACTGTTACAACCACACGGCATCACTGTAGCACACAAACCAACCAAAACCCTTCAGAACATCTTAAGTAACCCAAAAGACCCAGTAGCCCAAGAAGAAAAAACAGGAGTTATCTACAACATACAGTGTAAGGACTGTAGCAGCCACTATGTAGGACAGACTGGCAGAAGTCTAGCAGAACGCATCCACGAACACCAACTAGCAGTCAGAAGACACGATGAAAACTTCTTAATCTCACAACACATGGACAGACTTAACCATACTTTCAACTGGGAAACTGTGAGCATCTTAAGCCAAGCCAAATCCAAAAATGCTAGAGAATTCTTGGAAGCTTGGCACTCAGACAAAGCAGCCATCAACAGACACATAGAGGTAAACAACATTTACATACCATTAATAAGAGGCAAGCGAAAAGCCAGAAGACCAGAACACCTCCTTGCCAGCAATCAACAGCCAGATATGCAAAGATTAACACCAGGATTAGCACCAGAGAAACAATCAAACAGCACAATATACCCTAATCAAGGAACTATTAACTCAGTCAATCAACCAAGTAGCAAACGACAGCCCAATCAAGGAACTCCTAAGGAGAGAACAACACCTCCACCAACACAAGCAAGACAAGCCATGGTATATAAACAGAGAGCAAGTCCCACTCCCTTTTCGCACTGAAGATGTTGCCTAGCCTGGCAATGAAACGTCTGCAAGAAAACAACAAGGCTCAGAGAGCGCCAAGGACTCCACAGATACAATGTTACCAAAATATGGATTTGTTAATTTAGTTGACTCAGCAACACTTTTATTTTTTTATATGATAGTAACTTGGGTAACAAATTCACTTACAGCATTAAATATATAGAGCAGTCAAGAAATACATAACTAGATTCAAATAATAGAACCAGTGTGAATCTATTCCAAGTCAAATTAAATAAAATCCTTTAATACAACTGCAATTAAGAGTAGAATTTAATAATTATATTCTGCAGTGTTCAGCATTGGTCTGAGCAGAATGGAACTATAGCTCTTTTCAGATATTACAAAATTGTGAGCCTATGGGAGATATGAAATATGTTTGAGGGAAACTTTAATTTCAGAGGACTTTGGATCGTGTACTAGACTCCAAATGGGCTTAGTCAAACACTTTTTTGGTTTCTCTTCAGGCTTTTCAGATTCAGCTGGGAAGGTTGGAAAAGAAGGGTAGTTTATGTGTTAACAAACTCTGTTTCAGCTTGATTTTTTTTTAGCATTCACGATATGGACACTATGTTTCTGTTAACAAAGCCTAAAACTGCTTTTACTTTTTTTTAAGCGACTGCATGACACAACTGGCACTTATTCGACTTGCATCTGAGAGCCTTTTGACACATCCTGCTAAAGCAATCTCTGCCTTTCATTTGCTTTGACGTGATACTGACTGTTCCCTTCTTTTCCCAGAAATCCCTGGTTTTACACATGTCATTTTGTATGCTTCACTGCTGGTGTTACTTTGATTTTAAGGGATGGTACATGTTAACCCCAGTTCAGGAAGCACAACAGACAAAAAGTTAGAGTAGAACCAATTTTTCTATTTACAAAGAGCTGCTTTTATTTTAAAAAATAAATGTAGACATAAATTTTATAAGATTACCTGTCATTTCTAGCTTGAAATGTTACTGTCTACTCCAGCCTTTCTCAACTTTTTGACCCTGGAGGAACCCTTGAAATATTTTTCAGGCCTCAGGGAACCCCTGCACATTCAGGCTCAAATATAGGCCAGAAGTTACAAAAATATTATATTCTTTTCATGTATAGGCCTGTATAGGTATATGCATTAACCGTGTTCTTAAACTAAAAATAAAGAATGAAACTTACCTGTTTAATGTGAAGTTTCCCGAATTTGAAATAAGTTTTTAAATAAATCGTGATCTCCCAGAGAACCCCTAGTGACCTCTTGTGGAACCCTAGGGTTCCATAGAACCCTTGTTGAGAAACCCTGGTCTACTCCATCATTTCATTGTTCTATTACAACTTCAGTCCCTCCTCACCTTGTTGCATCTGCAATTTTTTATTTATTTTTGTTGATTTATACTTCAAATTTAGTCACCACCCATCTCACTCAAGGAGCGGCTCTGGGCGGTTTACAATAAAAACAAGAATAAATAATCATTAAAATACAATAAAACAATATTCTTACATAAAAGTATACTCCGGGACAGAGGTGTTAAAAAGATCTTAATTTATGGGAGCGTCTTCAGGGTGCTAGCCACCCCCAGGGTTGGTTGCTCCTCCTCACACCCCACACGAGCTGGCAGAGCCAGGTCCTCACTCCTTTCCGGGAGGCCGGGAGAGTGGGGGCCTGCCTCACCACATACTTAGGAGAATTGTATAGTGGATTAACTGCCGTGTCCAGAACCTCCTTTTTATTAAATAGCATGACTGGTGGAAGAGAAATTTCTGCCAGGTTATTCTTCCCATGTTTACTGTAGTTAATACTGTAAATGCCATTCCCTCCCATTCATATCTATCAGGATGGTATACAATTCACAGAGTTCGGTTCCCAGTACAGGGAAAAGATTTGCCTACCTACAGTATGCCTGACAAGTCCCAATTTAGGATGAAACTGGTCATGTACTGCCTCCTGGTGGTCCAGACAAGTAAAATAAGTAAAAAGATAATTTTTTGTAGTATCTGTTTTAGAATGTGACTTGATGTGACGTCATTGTACTGGTTGGTTCACACACTATGCTAAACCATAGTTTAAGTATGGTTTGCTAAGAAACTACTAGATGGAGTCATACATCATGCTAAGCTACAAAAACCATGATCTGCAGACAGCAGTGGCTGAATTCATTACGCATGCTAAGCCAAGCACTGCCAAATCACATTTTGACTTAGCATAATAGGTCACTATGTCTACCTCCCCCAGCTACCAACCAGTGATCTGCCCCCCTACTTTCATCTAAACTAGCGCAATCCATTCTACCATTTCCCTTAGTCTCACATGTAGATCAGATTATAGATGCTGATTTACCAGGCTTGTGTTTTCAATATTCTGCTACTTGGCTCTGAGGTAGGCTGACCATATGTCCCGTTTTGAACGGGACAGTCCTGTTTTTTCCCCTTTTCTCAACTGTCCCATCGTTTTAACATAAATGCCGGTTTTGTCCCGTTTTTCAGGAACAGGCGGAGGTAGAGCAGCCGACCAGAGGGAACCCGGAGGAGGAATCGTCCCACCCACCAGTGCATGGCAAAGGAGGTGGGAGAGGCGGGCCCAGCACCACGACAGGCGGAAGCAATTCCTCTTCTGGGTTCCCTCCAATCAGCTGCTCCGCCCCCGATCGTGCTGCCCGCCCTGCCCCTCCCGCATGCTGATAGGCGGAGGCGAACCCCCCCAGCCAGCCACTCCGCCCCCGCCCATTCCTCTTGTCCCGTTTTTGTCTCAAGGAAATATGGTCAGTCTACTCTGAGGCACAGACCTCATAAGGATGTCAAAAGAAAACAGAACAGATTCCATCTTTGCTATTTACTTTACAACTCTGGCCTTTCCTTACCAAGATAAGATAATTGCTATAGTCATACTTTCCCAGAAGGGCTGAGATGAAAATTCTCAAACAGATGCAGCAGTAATGCTTCTGGATACATACAGGATGCCAAACAGATAAAAACCAGTCAGGTTGTCTGGTAAAATAACCAAAGCTACATATTTCAAAGAAGCCAGAAGTTTTGATTCAAGGATATTTGTAAAAATGATTCTGAAAACATTGATATCAGTGAATAGGTTTATTTGGTAAATAACAGAAACACTTGTTTTGTTACACATTTCTAGCTGATATATGATGGGTAATGGGTCATATTGTTGTAGAAGAAGGGACAACATAAAGGAATTTCGCAATGATTTTTTAACTTAAGACTGAAGATAGGAATAGATAAATCCCTCAGCTCCAGAATTAGCTTTGCCAATTATTCATATCACATCAGAAGATCATATTTTCCCTTAAATATAATTTCCTTAAATTGTCTAACAATTTTAATCTGAAATCATAAAGTTTATTCTAGTAGATCAAATACTAAAAACTCAAAAGACATAGCCTGTAGCTTGAATCATGTCAACTGGATTTCTATTTTCTCAGTGGAAACGTTTCGCTCCTTATCCAAGGAGCTTCTTCAGCCTGAGCAAAGTTAGTAAGGGAATCCTTAAATATGTTGCTGTGTGACCTTACACCTGGGGCTAGGTCATGGTTATTTTTTGAGATGTTATTTCTAAGTCCCTTTATCATCTAAAGAAAGTGCCTAGGAAGATTAAGACCATTTCGCAAGCTCAACAGCAGCATGGTGATCTTAACATCCTTCTTTAGATGATAAAGGGACTTAGAAATAACATCTCAAAAAATAACCATGACCTAGCCCCAGGTGTAAGGTCACACAGCAACATATTTAAGGATTCCCTTACTAACTTTGCTCAGACTGAAGAAGCTCCTTGGATAAGGAGCGAAACGTTTCCACTGAGAAAATAGAAATCCAGTTGACATGATTCAAGCTACAGACAATTCCACCTGGATGACTGAGAACCTTCATAGTCAAAAGACATAGCATTTTACAAGTTGTAAAACAATTTTATGCCACTGAATAAATATTTAAGAAAGAACATGCTCTAATTGTGTAAATTACTATAACTAAAATAACTATTATTTATCCATCTCTTCATCAGTTTATAAATTAGGATTTTTTTAAATGGTATGACTCAAGAACAACAAAAAATACTAATGTAACACTATGTTTTATAAAAGCTAAAGACTGAGACATTAACTAGTGCCTATTCATTATCAGATACTGATTAGCCACAGAATAATTGTGCTTTGAAATGAGACAGCTATTCCAGACCTGATGCTGGGAAAGACTGAAGGCAAAAGGAGAAGGGGACGGCAGAGGATGAGATGGTTAGATAGCATCACCGATGTAATGAACATGAATTTGAGTAAACTCCGAGAGACAGTGGAGGACAGGAAGGCCTGGCGTGCTATGGTCCATGAGGTCACGAAGAGTCGGACACGACTAAACGACTGAACAACAACAACATTCCAGACCTTGCTTCTGATAAGAAAGTAATTATCAAAGTTTTCTATCTGTCTAAATCTAAGTGCTGTTGCTGGTCAATGTCTCCATCTGATTTTTCTACAAAATGTTCACTAATGTGGAAAGAGGTTCCTCATCACATGGAGTGAAGAAAGGGCCAATTATAATGTAATAAATATTCTTAAGAGCAGTTGTAAATTAAAGTCACAATAATATATTATGCCACTGTGTTATTTCTCTTATTGTATTTTAAAATTTATGTTGCTGTATCTGTATTCTGCTTTATATTGTGGGCCTCCCAGAGTCATGTGGCGCCAAAACCAAAATAAATTAGTAAAATTTCTGTACCCAGGCCACAAATCCAAATTTTGTAGCACAAAAAGAACTAAGATACTGAAACTTAATCTTTCAATCACAGAGGTGAAGTCAACTGTGATTTTAGCAGTTATTACCCATATGCTTATGAATATATTTTTGCCTCCCTTGGGGGAGTTGGGCGGTGATAAATCCAATAAATAAATAAATAAATAAATAAATAAATAAATAAATAAATAAATAAATAAATAAAATATTTTTGCAGCCACAGAGATTAAAAACCAAGGCTCTGCAACATTTTTGAAAGGGGTGTTTCTTAATAAGTGAGAACCCTTCTTTTGAAGCAACAGAGCATATTTTTCAGGTTTGAGAGGGCTGATGTAATGAATAATAAATCTATGTTCATAGATGTGAAGCATGTCTCCTTTGTTGATGTACCTGCTTTCTGGAACAACATTACCCCCAATGTCCATATGGCCCCAACTCTGCTATCCTTCAAGTCATTTTTGGATCATTTTCCTCAATAAATAAATGAACAAGTATGATGTTTTTGACTCAATTGTTTAATTGGGTTCTCTTTATCTAGTTTTAGGACTTGTGTGGAAAACAGGTCATGTTTAGGATATATTTATGCAGAAATATTGAAAATCCAAAGGGATCACAAACTTTTAAGCACCACTGTAAGTTACATTTATGAGATGTAAGTAAACACGTCTCTTGCATACACTATGCATAGTTCTGCCTCCGTTAGCTAAAGGAATTTATGAAAAGCAGCAAGAAGAAAAAGAAAAAATATGGAAGAGAAAACGTGAGACTTGAAGGAAGAAGTCCAGTGTTTCAAACAATGACATTCTTAGTAAGTCAGCCACACAGTAGAGGCACATTACTATATACATGAGCCATGTACCATTACTGTAATATCAAGAGGCTATATTTCAAGAGACGATGGAGGAAGGGCCATAACTTTGTGTGTAGCAGACCTCACAATCAAAACTTGGCCATTAAAAAGCTTGCAAGGAGCAGGGCAGGCAGGGTGGGGAGAGATTTTTATCTCAAATTGTGAGGAGTTGCTGCTTACCAGAACAAACAACAGTGACTATATGGGTCAATTATCTCATTCAGCGCACAGTAGTTTCCTGTTTGCATTCACAATGAATGAATACTTATAAAAGTGTTTATTGTAGCTGAAAATGCAGCTAACATTTTGAAATACACAATGCTTTCAAGACCTATTGAGTTGTATACAATGCTATCTCTCTAACAGAGAAATTAACTCCCCCTTCATCTGCACTTCGCATGAGCAAGTGCATTTCCAGAGCAGGGGCTGTACAGATGGGTAGGTGTGAGGTCCACAAAAGACTTTGCTCAACTTTGGACATAGTACAAACTAATCCATGTTATAATGGTCTAAGTGTAGGTGTGTAAGTTGCTTCTCAGGCGATTGCAAACGTTTCTCCCCAAAGAAAGACTTCAGCTCGGATATTGGGTAGTAAACGATTTATTGCTGTACTTAAGTAAGCAAGCGAAAAGGCACGGATGGTTCCCGGGCTCTCGGCTTGGCTTTTTAAACCCTCCCGCCAGAGCGCCCGCCCCCTCCCTGCTGAAGGCTTCCCTTTGGTCCTGTTGCAGGCTTCCCTTTGGTCCGCTTCCTGTCAGGTTGGGTCAGTGTCCTTGAGTTCTTTATCGCCCCTTATCTAGGAGGCGTGGTTGGTGGTTGTCTTTTGTTTCCTTTGTCATTTCCTTATCCCCTTAAATACTGGGTGTGCTTAGGGAATGGCGGGACCCTGGGGGCATGCCAGGGTTCTGACATGCCGCCACCCCAAGATCTTCCCCCTCCCCTTTTTCTTCATCTTGCACCTGTGAGTTCCTGTCTGCCGGTGACCTTGATATCTGTAATAAAACAACACTTTGTTAGTGAGAGATTCATCGGGGTTTATCGGGAAATTTTCGGTGAAAGTTCCTGATTAGGTCTGGTGCCTGCATGTGCTCAGCTGCTACCCATTCTCTGAAGCCTACTGGTAAATGCGACCACTTAACCAGGTATTGTAATCGCCCCCTGTGTTTTCGTGAGTCACAGACTTCCTCTATTTCGAAGTGTGGTTCCCCGTTCACTACTGTTGGTGCTGGTTCCGGGGCTTCTGGGTGCCATTGCCCTGATGGGTGGTACTGTTTCAGGAGACTTATATGAAATACTGGGTGGACTTTTCTCAGTGCCTTTGGCAGTTGTAGCCGTGCTGTCACTGGGTTGATGACTTTTACTATTATGAATGGTCCAATGAATTTTGGGGCAAGTTTGCGGGACGGCTGTACAGACCGTAGGTTCTTGGTGGACAAATATACTTTGTCCCCTTCTTTTAGTTCCCATTCTGCTGCACGTTTCTTATCCGCGTATTTTTTGTAGGTGGCCTTCGCTTCCCGTAGTGTCTGTAGCATTATTGGCCAATTGCTCGTTAGTTTGTTTACCCATTCATCCGCCTTCAGGGGTGCGTGTGCGTCCCTCCTTTGGATCATGTCTATTTCTGGGATTGCTGCAAAGTCTTGTCCCGTGGCTATTTTAAACGGTGTGAAACCAGTGCTGTGGTGTACTGAGTTGTTATATGCCACTTCTGCGAATGGTAGCAGTTCAGCCCAGCCGTTTTGCTGGTAACTGATGTAACATCTCAAATATTGTTCTAATATGGACACTAGTCGTTCTGATGCTCCGTCCGTGCACGGGTGGAATGCGCTGCTCAGTCCTTGTTCGGATCCAATTAGTTTCAGGAATGCTTTCCAGAACTTGGACGTGAACGTGCTTCCTCGGTCGCTGATGATTCTTTCCGGCGCACCGTGTAATCTGTATATGTTTTGCGTGAAGAGTTTAGCGAGTTTGGGTGCTGTTGGGATTCCTTTGCAAGCGATGAAGTGGGCTTGCTTCGAAAACAGGTCTGTGATTACCCAAACTGCCGTTTTCCCTTTACTTGGGGTTAGGTCGACTACAAAGTCCATGGCTATTTGCCGCCATGGCTGCGAGGGATCTGCTACTGGTTGCAGGAGTCCTTTGGGTTTTCCTGTATTTCTTTTTGCCGTTGCGCACACCGGGCATGTTTTCATGTAGTCTTTAATGTCCTTACGTAAGGTGGGCCACCAGAATTTGCGCCTGGTGAGGTGTAGGGTTTTTACAAACCCAAAGTGTCCTGCTGCTTTGTGGTCGTGATTTTTCTCAAGTACCCGCTGTCGCATGCTGGCGGGTACGTACAGTTTGTCATTGCTCCACCATCCCCCATTGTTTTCTTGTAGTAGTTCTTTGTTTTCACTCCACCATTTGTCGTCTGTTGTTGCTGCCTGTATATCTTTTTCTAGGGGGGTTTGTATCCTGGACTCCTTTTCCTGCTCCCTTGCTACCGCCATGTTTCCTTCCTGCTTATTCTGCGGTTCTTGGTCGCCCAGTGTGGTTTTGGTCTTGCTGGGGAATAGGGTTTCTGTTATTTCTTCCGTTTTCCCGTCATGTTGTGGCAGTCGTGACAGTGCGTCTGCCAGGTAGTTCTTGCCCCCCGGGAAGTACTTTAAGGTGAAGTTAAAGCGGCTGAAGAATTCGGCCCATCAAAGTTGTTTTGGGTTTAGTCTTCTGGGCGACTTCAGCGCTTCCAGGTTCTTGTGGTCCATCCACACCTCGAATGGGACCGATGCCCCTTCCAGCAGGTGCCTCCATGTTGCTAGGGCATGACGGACGGCGAATGCTTCTTTTTCCCATACGTGCCAGCGTTTTTCTGTGTCCGTGAATTGCTCGAGGATTGCTCGAGATCCTGAACCCTAAGAAGTCCAGTTTCTCTTGGTGAAATTCGCATTTTTCTAGTTTGACATATAATTTCGCTTCAAGTAATTTCTGGAGGACTGCTTTCACTAGTTGTGTGTGTTCTGCCATGTCTTCCGAGAAAATTAATATGTCGTCTAGGTAGACGATGACCCCTTGGTACAAAAACTCATATAAAACTTCGTTGATTAATTTCATAAAGATTCCCGGCCCTCCAGCAATCCCAAATGGGAGGACTCGGTATTGAAATGAGCCGAGTGGGCAGTTGAATGCGGTCTTCCATTCGTCCCCCTCCCGAATTCGAACCCTGTAATATGCCTCCCTCAGATCCAATTTAGTGAAGATTTTCCCTCTTGCCAGCTGTGCCAGCATGTCCTTCAGTAGGGGTAGGGGGTATTGGTTTGTTACCGAGATGGCATTCAACCCCCTGTAGTCCGTGCATAGCCGCAGTGAGCCGTCCTTTTTCTTGCGAAACAGTACGGGGGCCGCCAGGGGGGAGTTTGCTGTTCTATGAAACCTCGTGCTAAATTTTTATCTATAAATTTGCGCAACTCCTGGAGCTCCCTTTGAGTCATGGCGTACATTTTCAGTTTGGGGAATGTGGCCCCAGGGATCAACTCTATGGCACAGTCTGTTTTTCTGTGGGGCGGTAGCTGGTCACACTCCTGCTCATTGAAGACTTCTCTGACAGGTATGTAGTTTTTTGGGAATGTTCTCTTTGCCTCTTTCTGTGATTCTTCCCCCCTTACAGTTCCTGCGGCCCCTGATTCTGTCCCTTTTTCTTCAGTGTCTGTAATGTCATTGTAGTATTTTCCATCTATAAATTCTATCTCCCCTGATACCCAGTCGATTTGGGGGTTTCTTTCTTTTAGCCATTTGAGACCTAGGATGATGGGTTGCGTGGAGATGGGTGCCACAATGAACCGCAATGTTTCTGTATGTGTGCCAATTGACATCTTCACTGCCTCTGTGAAGTGCTCAACTGGCCCCCCCCTTCATTTCTGTCCCGTCTAATTGGCAGAATGTAATGGGTGATTTTAATTTGAAAATCTTTAGTCCCATGTCTCTGGCTATTGATGGGTGCATTAAGCATCTGGTACACCCCGAGTCCAACATAGCTGCCTCCACAACCTGCTCCCCCCCGTTCAAGGTTTCCAATTTTACCTTGACTTGCATTGTGGGGCAGTCTTCGGTTGTTAATGTGTCGCTGTGCCCTTTACTGAAGGCCTGTCCTGCGGCGCACTTTCGGGCAGGCCGATGTCGTTTCCCGCTTTCTCTGGCACTCTCAGCGCCGTATGCTTCTTTAGTTTGGCTGTCCCCGTGTAGTGTGCCTTCCTCTCTTTCTCGGTTCTGGGGGCCTCTCCGCAAGTTCTCTAAGGCAGTCTGGATTGCCGTTAGTTTGGCATCCATGCCTTCAAGTCCCATTTCCATTTTCGCTGCCCGTTCCTCGAGCGCCGCGACTCTCTGGGCCTGGGAGATTCGTGGTTTTGTCGCTGGTTTCCCTTGTACTGGGGCCATGCCTCTTCCCACCCCGATTGACCACTCAAATGCAGGGTGGCTTGCCTGCGTGGTGGGGGTGTGAGGGGGTTTGTTTCTCTGCCCCCCCCCCCTGTCCTTCTTTTGCTTACGCCGTTCTTCCTCCGCCAGCATTGTTGCTGCTTCTGTCACCCCGGTTGGGTGCGTAGTTATTTCCTCTTTGCTGTGGCTTGGCTTGGTCTGCTCCATTGTTTTCACCCACTTCGTTGGTGGCACCCTTTCATGCTCGCTGCTGGGGAGCACTGGCCGCTGCTTGTGCCGCGGTCTCCGCTGCCTGCTTGCTGCTGGGGAGCGTTGGTTGCTCCTGCCGCTTTGCCGCCACGTGGTCTCCGCAGTTGTCTGCCGCGCGTGGTATCCGCCGCCTGCCAGCTGCTGGGGAGCGTGGGTTGCTGCTGCCGCTTTGCTGCCACGTGGTCTCCGCAGTCGCCGCGCGTGGTATCCGCCACCTGCCAGCTGCTGGGGAGCGCCGGTCCCTTCGGTTGCCACGCTGCCTCCGTCTCTCCGCTGCTGGGGTTCGTCGCCTCTCCGCCGCTGGGGATCACCGTTCGGTCCTTGCTGCTGCTGCGCCGTCGCCGCCTCTCAGCTGCTGGGGAAGCCGGTTTCTGCTGCCGCGCTGCCGCCACCTCTCAGCTGCTGGGGGGGGAAGCCGGTTTCTGCTGCTGCGCTGCCGCCGCCTCTCAGCTGCTGGGGGGGAAGCCGGTTCCTGCTGCTGCGCTGCTGGGGAGCGTTGATTTGCCCGGTCTCCGCCGCTTCGTCGCCGGATGCCTGCCGCCGCCGGGAGCTGCCGATGCCTGCTGCCGCCGCCGCGAGCTGCTGCGTGCTGCTGGGGAGCGTCGACTTGCCTGGTCTCTGTCGCTTCGCCGCCGCACGCCTGCCGCCGCCGGGAGCTGCCGATGCCTGCCGCCGCCGCGAGCTGCTGCGTGCTGCTGGGGAGCGTCAACTTGCCCGGTCTCTGCCGCTTCGCCGCCGGACGCCTGCCGCCGCCAGGAGCTGCCGAAGCCTGTCGCCGCCGCCGCAAGCTGCTGCGCACTGCTGGGGCGCGGCGATTTCTCCGGTCCCCACCGCCTTTTCCGCCGAAAGCCTGCCGCCGCCGCGAGCTTCTGGGGAGCGCCGGTCCCTTCGGTCGCTGCCGCTTCGCCGCCGGCCGGTCGTTGTCTTCGCGGTTTGCTGGGGGGGGGTCGCCAATCTCTTCAGTTGCTGCTTCCTTGTTGTCGCCTCCAGCCGTTGCTGGATCTCTGCTGTCAGTGGGAGCCGATCTCGACCGTGGGGCTTCCTGCAGGGTCGCTCCCGGGATAATCGGCTAGTACTGATCCGTGCCTTTATGTAAGTTGCTTCTCAGGCGATCGCAAACGTTTCTCCCCAAAGAAAGACTTCAGCTCGGATATTGGGTAGTAAACGATTTATTGCTGTACTTAAGTAAGCAAGCGAAAAGGCACGGATGGTTCCCGGGCTCTCGGCTTGGCTTTTTAAACCCTCCCGCCAGAGCGCCCGCCCCCTCCCTGCTGAAGGCTTCCCTTTGGTCCCGTTGCAGGCTTCCCTTTGGTCCGCTTCCTGTCAGGTTGGGTCAGTGTCCTTGAGTTCTTTATCGCCCCTTATCTAGGAGGCGTGGTTGGTGGTTGTCTTTTGTTTCCTTTGTCATTTCCTTATCCCCTTAAATACTGGGTGTGCTTAGGGAATGGCGGGACCCTGGGGGCATGCCAGGGTTCTGACAAGGTGATCGTTATTTTCAAAAATATAAATGATGACACCTACTGTATTTATAAATCTAAGGTAAAGGTAAAGGTTTCCCCTGCACAGTCGCGTCCGACTCTAAGGGGCGGTGCTCATCTCCATTTCTTAGCCGAAGAGCCAGCGCTGTCTGAAGACGCTTCCGTGGTCATGTGGCCAGCATGACCAGCACGGAACGCTGTTACCATCCCACCGAAGTGGTACCTATTTATCTACTTGCATTTGCATGCTTTCGAATTGCTAGGTTAGCAAGAGCTGGGGCGAGTGCAGGAGCTCACTCTGTCATGTGGTGCTCGGGTCTCGAACCACCGACCTTCTGATCGACAAGCCTGGCATCTTAACCACTGAGCCATTGCGCCCCTTATATATAAATCTATTAACAATTAAATGAAACATTTCCATATACTGACTATTCATTCCGGAATGCATGTTTGTTCCGATTTTTATTGTCCCACTTAATTCCAATGACAATGAAAAACAATTACTCTGAACAGAATGCTTCCAAAATCTATCATCCCAAAGGCCAATTCACAATATCGTTTATGTAGAAAATATAAGTGATCCCAAGAAGTGTTCACTGGAATGATTTCAGAAGAAGGCTTCTAGAAAATTATACTTTAGATTGATGACCATAGGAATAAAGGAAAGCATTTACTCAGAACAAATATATTCCATCTCTCCCCTCTTCCTGTGTCCCTGTGTAATTTAGGATTCCTAACAGTAGTCTACAGAAATTAGCCTTTTCAATACACCTTAATACAGAGCTTTCCAAACTTTTCATGTTGGTGACACTCTTTTTAGACAGGCATCATTTCGCGACACGCTCTTAGAGCAGGGCATCATTTCACAACACACTCTTACAGCAGGGCACAAGGCAGGCACTAGGACCTGCGCGGAATCCTGGCAGGGCTCGGAGGCAGCAGCAGCCACGACACACCCGGACACTGCAGCCGACACACTAACATGTTGCGACACAGAGTTTGGAAAGCTCTGCCTTAATACATGAGGGACCAGGACAGGCATGTGCAGACGGAGAATTGCACTCTCTCAAGGATCAAGAACACAATTCATTCAGTGCTTTAAATGTCATCTGTGAAATTGTGAACTTGCTGCACTGCAGCCAATGTCTTTAGAATCTAAGTTTTATGAGTTATTCCTGAGAGTACCAGCTGCTGTATTCTGCACTAGCTACAGTCTTGCTGTCATCTTCAAGTGCAGCTTCACATAAAGCACATTCCAATAATCTAGAAGAGAAATTATTATTATTATTGTTGTTGTTGTTATTTAAATATATATGCCACTAAACTCCCAGAGACTCTTAATCAGGAATAATTAGTGTAGCCAGATTATTCCTGTCTAGGAACTTCCACTAACAAGATGATTCAACTAAAACTCCTTGTACTTGTCCTTAAATAAGAATGCAATACCATTCAGAACAGGACATTTACCCAATGCCAATACCTGGGAAGCACTAATTCACAGAGCCCCTCTTTGCAGGAGTCAGCTTCACATTACTGGTTCAGATCCAGCTCATAACACACAACCGTCCAGTATTTGACACTGACTCATGGATCTCTTGGATAGGGAGGGAATTCAGTACTGATGACGCCTAATGATCTTAGTCGCATATAGCTATAACTATATGGGAGAGGCATCCTAGCAGTCATGGAGCCAAACAAACGTTCTCTGTAGATAGGAGCAAAACCACTGCAGAGTGTACCTTGAATCTTAACCTACCAAGCTTAAGTGATATATTGAAGGCCATCAAGAGATCCAAAAGGACCATCAGGTTTACAGTAACCAAAGCTATTTGGCTCCCAAACACTGGCCTGAAACCAACTACACTGCAGAATATATTGATTCAGGCATTCACTGATATATGAATTAAAAACCGGAAGTATATATAAAAAACAAGAATCTAAAAGACTCTAAAAGAAAGGGTAGGAGCATTAGATGGGTGTAGGGGAGCATAAAAGGTTAGTATGTGGAAGACTATATCAAGTTACAGAGCACTCTAATATGGCAAACTAGATGCTCATTAAATCTAGTTTATAGCAGAGAACGTCATCCAACGTATTTTGAGCACTGCTGTGAGAACCTGGCAACACTGACATGACACTGTGCCAGAGTACAGGCCCTTTGGTGTTTGGGTACATTAGGTATGCCATAGGGGAGGCAGAGTACTTGTTGGATTCACTGGGAATAAAGTTTGGGGTCCTGGCTAGATCCATTTGGTGCTCCGTGTCTGTTATACGCTTTTTAATATGTACTTTGGCCTGATCATATCCCATGCTGAGTAGAAGACTTGGAGGGAAGCCCAGGGATGAGATTTTAGTTGCCACTGCCTGTTTCCATCTGGAATGAAAATCATTACTCACAAACATCAGAAGTATATTCAATCAGATGAAAGGCCTATCTAGCCCAGCATCGTGTGGCCCACAATGACCAGCCACATGCTATAGAAACTCTCAAGTACGTCTTCCAAGTTCAACAGCATTATCTTGCTTGTGTGTCCCAGGAAACAACATGAGAACTTTTTGTGAGACTCCCCAACCAGTATCAACAGTAAATCACATCCCTGATACTTTCAAGACTTAGCTTGTCTAGACTCAGCAGAAGACTCTAAGACACAGCTTAGCTAGATTAGAATCTTTATTGCAAACAAGAATGAAGCTATACAGTACACAACTGATAGCTCACCACCAGTAAAAAGATGTAAATGATTTATATAAAAAGGTAAAGGTTCCCCCCGCACATTTGTGCAGTCGTGTCCGACTCTAGGGGCCAGTGCTCATCTCCGTTTGTTAGCCGAAGAGCCAGCGTTGTCCAAAGATGCTTCCGCGGTCATGTGGCTGGCATGACAGGCACGGAACACTATTACCTTCCCACTGACGTGGTACCTATTTATCTACTTGCATTTGCATGCTTTCAAATTGCTAGGTTGGCAAGAGCGCAGGAGCTCACTCCGTCACGCGGGGCTAGGGATTCGAACCTCTGAACCTACGATCTTCCAATCGTCAAGCCTGGCATCTTACCTGCGGAGCCACCACACCCCTACAAAAAATGATTTATATATTGTACCCTTAAACTTTTGATTCCTTCCTCCTGCCTTTCTGAATTAGTGGATACCTGGCATACCGCTCAGTGGTCTTAAAGCCAAACAGCTGTTCATGCACACATCATGGCCACTTCTGCCCCAGGAACCACTCATACCAGCCTCCAGCCTCACCGTTTTATACCAATATAGTATTGACATTTTGTCTGGTAGCTATTGATAGCCTTACAGCAATGCTGTGACCTGCAATAATTTTGTATGCTATTGTAATCTTTTCTACAGATTAAAAAAAAAAACAAATTTGAAAATGGCTGTTGTGGGTCTTCCGGGCTGTGTGGCCGTGTTCTGGAAGTTGTGGTTCCTAACGTTTCGCCAGCATCTGTGGCCAGCATCCTGCCCTCTGAAGATGCTGGCCACAGATGCTGGCGAAACGTTAGGAACCACAACTTCCAGAACACGGCCACACAGCCCGGAAGACCCACAACAGCCATTGAACTCCGGCCGTGAAAGCCTTCGACAATACAAATTTGAAAATGTTCAAGATCTCTCATAAAATAACAACGACTCAAACAACCAATAATAATGTAGGAATATAGAGCAGCATCAAAATAAGAACAAGATAAAGCCTCAGCGTTTTAAATGTATGGCAAAATAGAATTCTTCATCTGATGGCATGTAAAAAACATTACTGAAGATCCCCGGCGAGTAAATTCGGGCAGATAATTCTTCAATCGCAATGCAACCACAGCAATAAAAAGCAAAAACTTTTCCCTGTCCTGACTGGTATGTGTAATCTAGCAGAGATTTACAGTCCTCCCAGTATAGGAGGGGCTAATACATTGAACTTGATATACAAGCATGTTGAGTGGAAGACAGTAATCCCTTAAACTCCTGGGTCCATGCAATCTAGATCTCCAAAGAGTAAACACTGGCATACAGAGTGCCACTAAGAAATACTGTAAGTACAAAAGCAAACAATACCATATCATTAAGCAAATAAGTATAAGAGTCAAGCTGGCATATTCCTATTTTCCTTCTCCTTTATTTTGCACATCATGTTATCCTCAGGGCCGCAACTAGGGGGGGCAAGCGGGGCATATGTCCTGGGCGCCGCACGGGGGGGGGCGTGCCAAAATGACAAAATTGTGTTTGTATACCCATGGGGGGGGGGCAGAATCCATGTTTGCCCCAGGTGACACAGACCCTAGTTGCTGCCCTGGTTATCCTTGCCTGGGACAAACCATGATTTGCCATTTTGCCCAAACTGACATACTTATGGCTTGCCCTTGCTGCCATTTAGGATCATAGACCAAACTGCTTTGAAGAGTAGTGTAAACCTTAGCCTTCCTTTTCTTTTAAAGAATTTTATTAAGTTTCAAAAAAAGATAAAAGATACAGAAAAACAAAAAACTACCAAAAAAGAGAACTAAAAAAGTGTGAAAACACAAGAGAAGTTTTTTTTAGATAGATTACAAAAAGAAGTGACTTCCGACTTTAAACATCAAGGATATACAGCAATTTCCCATAATCAATCCCTTACTCTATATTAAACCAAAATCACATTATTTCTATAAGTCAACCCCTTAGCACATTATAAAAATCACTAAATACCATTGCTCCCTCCCTTTATATTAAAAGAAAAAAAAGTATAAATCACCTAATCAACTCCCCCCCCAAAATAACAATTACTTAATTATTCCCTTCCTACAACTATTCTATACATTCCTGTCTACTATAATAAAGATCAAAAATAGAAAAGCATATAAATTGTCTACCATTATAGTTAATAATACTAAAAACATGAATACAAAAAACATGAATGAAGAAGAAACCTTAATAATCATGATCCCAGTAATTTACGATAAGTAAAATCATCCAAAGCCAAAAATCCATCCAGATAAATATTTTTAGTCCCTTAACCCACTTCAAAATAAACCAATACATTTACATATCCCTATAATAGGCACAAAGCTATTTTCTTAAAGAAATCAAACAGCCCAACTGCTCCCCTCACACACACAGACTTCTCTTCAGAAAACCTCCCGTACATAATAACCCCTTCTTTTCCATAACATTCCATCAGAAAGTCAAATTCACTCATGTCTTGCAGCTCAATTTCTCCATTTAAATTCTTCCATTCAGCATTGCCAATTTCATCCAAGTTTTCAACAGAAGCCCGAATCTCACTCTTGGGAGAAACATTTCCATAGCTGTTAGATTCTTCAGGTTCATCTACATCATCCCCAATCAAATGGCACATTTCAGACCACATATTTTCCACAATGTCCTGCACAACAGCTTGGCAGGAATCAGAAAAAAATTACTTAATATCTGCTTTAACGTCTTGGTGAAAATCGGAGAAAGCCTGGTTAAGATCCTCCATTTCTGAAGCAGTATGTTATGGCGCCCCCTAGATACTTAACTGGCAGAAGTGAAAGGTAATGGAAAATTTCCGAACTGAGTTAAGATAAGATCACAGACAGTTCCCAGAGAAAGTAGCGGCAGGAAAATGAAAGTTCAGAACGGCAGATTCAACGTGTAGGAAAAATGCAAAAACCTTCAAAATTAGCACAGAAATAATAACAGGGAGACAATAACATACTCTCAACCCTCCTTAGTATTGGATGGAAAGCAAAATCCAAAGCTTAAATTTTTTTTAAAAAAAAACATTAATCACAAAAATAACAATAAGCACCAAGAGAGATTGTTTCTCCTTAATGTAGAAAGCCTCTCTTAGGGTATGAATACTTAAAGAAAAAATAAATTGGGTGCTTTAGAAATGGGGTGGCTGGACTTAATGTCCCTTTAAGGCTGCAGCGCAGCTTGGAAATGGTGTCTTCCCAGCCTCCTGGCGAAGTCTTACCCGTCGATCGCAGACGCTGTTTATGATCTCCTGGCTGCAACTTGCCGTCTGGAGGACGAATGGGTTGATTCCAAGCATTTTCCTTGATCCGGATAAATGCTCTGGGCTTCAGGAGAAAACAGCCTGAGCCCGAAAAAACTGCCACGATGCCAGTTCTGCCCACGGATCTTATGGGCGCAGCTGGTCAGTCCGCCATTTCACACTGGAAGTCCTAAACTTAAGCTTTCCTGAAGATTTAGCACAAGAAGGAAGGAAGGAAGGAAGGAAGGAAGGAAGGAAGGAAGGAAGGAAGGAAGGAAGGAAGGAGGGAGGGAGGGAGGGAGGGAGGGAGGGAGGGAGGGAGGGAGGGAGGACAGAGCTTTATGAAAGTGAAGGACATACACAACCCCCAAATGGATGCCTTTCATTATTTACTAATGTAAAGTTTCCTTCTCATCAAGCTGAATTTCTGGTGACTTCAGTGACACATCCACATCACTTTTTAAGCAGCAATATGGAAGGAGCTTGACTTCTAGGATTTTTTTTTTCAACTCCCAAGTCCAGCCTACAAACCTAGGATTTCCCAGTGGCTTCCCATCCAAATATTAACCAGGTGCACCTCTGCTTAGCTTTTCAAGAACAGCCAAAGCCAGCTAGGTGCTGCCTAGTTAGATGCATAGTTAAAAACATTTTATAGGATCTGGCTGTTTGAACGAGATTAGAATGTGCCGGAATATAGCACAACATATTCTGAAAACTTTGAATGCATAATTTTAAGTACCAGAAGAAAAGCAAAATAACCTAACCTACCATAGTTCCAATCCCTACCATGCTGAGAAAAACTGAGATCAGGTCTGGAATAAACAGCAAATCAAACCAGCATTCAACATGAAGAATGGCCATGGATTATATCCATGGTTGAGACAGTGCTGAGAAAGGAATGTAAATATTTAGAACAGAACAGGGTCTGCTTTTTTGTACTGACATGCATGATCATTATTTTATTTGCATGACCTGCAGTGCAACGGATTCAACCGCTGAAATGATAGTAACAATGCCTTTTCTAGCTAAGACTGTAAATCTTGGAAAAAAACAAAGACCATCTGCTTTCTATTTTGATTGGAATTAGCAAAAGTCTATCGTAGTTGCCAAAACAATTCTGAACAAATCCTTCCCATCCCACCCAAAACATCTCCTTGCCTTCCTCCTACATAATTTCTTCTTCTGATATCCCATGCAATTTCTCAGGAATTGACATTTTAATGAAATGACTCTGCTTATATCAGATCACCCCAGGTTCATGGACACCATTCAGTTTAGAACAGCCTGATGTCAGATAACTACAAAGAACATAGGCATTTCTTCTGTATTAAGAATGTTTATTTACAAAACTGCATTCCAGGTTTTGTCCCAAGATTCAGTTTTCAGTTATGAGACTTAACAGTGAGCTGTATAGAATACAACTAATAGAATTACAACTAATTCTATTAATTCTATTAAACATACAGAATTACAATTAATTCAGATGGAAGAATGACAGTGCCCTGAACATACTGTAGGCAATGCCCTGAACACAGGCAAAGGCAGGTTTGCCCAAGACACAAACCAACTGCAGCCATGCCTCTGCAATAGGGAAAAGAGATTCTCACTCAAAGAACAAGGGAAAAGTCCCCCTTGAGTTGAGGTAGACATCTACCTAGCTTTCTGGAGAACAATGCCGAAGATTTCCACCTGACGGGGTCGAATTCCACCTGACGGGGTCCAGAAGGTGGGCCTTCTCTGCAGTGGCACCCGCCCTCTGGAATATTCTGGAGGTGAGGCAAGCCCCCACACTGATGACCTTCCGGAAACAACTGAAGACCTGGCTCTGCCACCTCGCTTGGGATGGGGGGAGTAATAGCTCCTCTTGGGGTTGGCTTGCTCCATAGGGTTCTTTAAAGCCTAACATCAGAGCCTCTTGGATTTTATATATTTAATTAAATTATGTATTCTATTTTATAAATTTTTATATGTTTTAATTGCTGGCTTGGTGTAAACCGCCCAGAGTCCCCTCCGGAATGGGGGGAGATGGGCGGTGATATAAGTTAGAAATATAAATAAATAAAATAAATTTCAATTCCCCAGACTAACCTATGGGCTGGCATTTCCTAGGGGTCTCCAAGCACTTTCAACCCTGTTTTGCTAGCTGCCCTAACCTGGAAAGACAGAAATCTAATATGGGATTATGTTGTTATTATTATTATGCTTTCAAGTCGGTTTTTTGACTCCTGGTGACCGCCTGGACTAGTCCCTGCAGTTTTCTTGGCAAGGTTTTTCGGAAGTGGTTTGCCCTTGCCTCTTTCCTAGGGCTGAGAAAGAGCGACTGGCCCAGGGTCACCCAGCTGGCTTCGTGCCTCAGGCGGGACGAGAACTCACGGCTCCCGGTTTCTAGCCTGGAGCCTTCAGCACTACGCCAAAGCCAGCAATTCTCCCTTTTAGGAATGGAGCAGCCACTTATCAAAGCAAGCTTGTTCCTCCTTGGCCGGCAGCCTGGGCAGCAGCAGACTCACCACACGTATGGCCCCCACCAGTGACAGCAACTCCGGCCCACTCTCTGCCCCCTCCCCATCCTCACGCGCCCCTTAGTTTGGAAATTACATTCCGAGACACTGCCTTCCTCCCCCTCCCCCTCATCGTTCAGGACCTCGTTCTTGTCCGAATTCACTCGCCGTTGCCCCTCCTTTCCTTCCTCTTCCAGCTCTATTCAGCCCGATCCCTCCCCCTGGCCCCCAGGCACTTACATAGAGGGAGTAGACGCTAGAGCCATAGAAGTGCAGCGGAGTGTCGAGCAACAGAGGCGCGGAGCTCACATCGTCCCCGGGTTCCAACTCCTCGTCGCCTCGTTCCAAGCCGAAAGGGAAGAGGAACCCCTCGCGAGGAGAGCAGCCCCCGGGCGCCAGCAGCGCCAGCAGCGCCCACAAACTCAGCCCCCACAGACTGCCCATCATCCCGCTCCTTCTCGAGTCAGCTCTAGGGCGAGGCGGCAGGACACACGACCAGTTTTAAACCCCGCCGGGGCTGCGAAGAAAAAAGAGGAGGGGGACACGCTGCTAGAATGGGGAGCCAACCAATCAACAGAGGGTTTAGAAAAAACTATCCTATCGCAATGCGAGGACTTGCTTTTGCTTTCCTCCCCCGCCATCCCAAATCCATAAAAGAAAGAGTCGAAGCGTGGGATCATTTTCCTTCCTCCCATCTCACCAGTCCTCGTTTCCCGCCTTCTTGCACGAGCGCCTATGCTCACGTTCTGTAAGACAGGCTCTTCTGCTTCCTATCCGTCGCGTTATAAAAATAGTTGCATATAAAAAATCGTATGGGACATATGTCATTTTTTTGCCGGAGGAACTGCCCGGCTGGATTACGCTGCGGTCTATCAATTGTAACCAAAAAGACTCAATTTCGTTTTCGCTGAGCGTTTATGATTGTTTTGAATTTTTGCAGTTCCAATATAGTAACGTCCCTATTATGAACCGTCCCTGTTTGTAGATATTTAATGGCTCGGGTTAGGATGATCATTTATCTTCTGTGGATTTGCTTAATCCTTCTCTTTAGAAAAAGCATCTGGAAACGCCTTTCAGATTAATGGCAGAAGAATTGGCTGAAAAAGTGCTCAGGGCCAACTCATCTTAGACTTGAGGCACTTTGACAGCAAACCCTGATGAGTGGCTTGAGGTCAAGCCACTGTCATGTCGGCCACCAATCTAAAAACAAATGAGGCCCAGCACAGGCAAATCCATCCCTCCTTCCAGCTGACAAACAGAAATGTGTAAAGAATGGCATTCACTTTCCTGTCCTCCGTCCGGTAGATCTTCAGTTCATGCAGGCTGCATTTTCCGGGTGATTTCCCCCCTTACGTGTGTAGCTGTTATTTATTAAGGGGAGAAATGTGAGATGCCAAGGCACCATGGCAGCTGAATCTCTGGAACCAGAGGGAGAAAGGTCAGGTATTTAGAACCAGGATGAGGCAAGTTCTAGCCAAAGTGAAAACAGCCACCCACAAGCTATTAATAAATAATAATAAAATTTAATAAGTAAGAAATTTAATTTAATTTAATAAATAAATAAATAAGCTGCAAAACATTCATCCTGCAAATAGAAAATTTCATTTTTTGTGTGTGGATGCACCTCAGCAGAGCCAGAACTGTATTGGCTCATTGCTAAACAGAGGGGCGTGGTGGCTCAGCGGGTAAGACGCCAGGCTTGTTGATCAGAAGATTGCAAGTTCGGAGGTTCGAATCCCTAGCCCTGCGTGCAGAGTGAGCTCCCGCACTAGCTCCAGCTCTTGCCAACCTAGCAATTCGAAAGCATGCAAATGCAAGTAGATTAATAGGTACCACTTCGGTGGGTAGGTAACAGCGTTCCGTGCGTGTCATGTGGCCACATGACCGTGGAAGCGTCTTCGGACAACGCTGGCTCTTTGGCTAACAAACGGAGAAGAGCACCGGCCCCTAGAGTCGGACACGACTGCACAAATGTGCGGGGGGGTACCTTTACCTTTACTAAACAGAGATGACAGGTAGAGTGCTTGGTGCTCCGAGCTTGGTTGTTTCCTTGTAACCAATCAAGTTTGCTTGCAAACAGCCAAGCTCAGAGAGCACCAAGAACTCCACAGTTTAACCCTGAGCTACATACTGTAGATTGTCTTCTAGAGATGACAGGATTTATCATATAGGTGTCAAACTGTCAGAGGGAGCGCGCGGAGATGGAGCGGCCTGCCTCTCTCCTAGGCACCAGTGATCCACGTACTATGCAGTAAATAGACTCCAAACAGAAGTTATATCAAATATCCTATTTACTTTATATACATACGTATTTACAGATCACTTCCACAAGTAACAAATGATACACCATCAACGATACAGCTTTCACGAGGTAAAATGGGAATAATGGGAACTGAGAATTTCCCTGTATATATAGTGAACCTGACCAATCACATTATAGGTCACTCTCGTTATTCACCACACCCAACCTAACTCTAAGCACCTGTTGAATGAGTCACACATGACACATCATTCCTACAACAATGGCTGCTAATTGGGTGACTGTGCAGAATATTTCCCCTTTTACCTAGAAATCAAGCCTCTCTGTATAATTTATATCTAGAAGTAAATTCCTGGGTTTATCAAACCCCAACACCCCTTCAATTTACAATAGATATTACATTCAATTGTACAGAATAGAAGACATACACATTTGAGATATACACATCCTATGTCTCTCTATGCTTAGAGGCTTTCTCATCACATCTGCTACATTACACTCAGATGGACAATATTGCAAATCAATACAATACAATACAATAAACTTCCAATTATTGAATGATAGTGTTCTTGATCACATGAAGTTTGGTCATCGTCTCCAGTCTCTGTCATGACAAAATCTGTTGTCATCGGGGTTGAAACTTCTTTACACTGTTCCATATTGTTCTCTCTTAGCAGTGCTTCAATCTTCTTCTGCTGCTCTAGAACATAACCCCCATCAACCTTCTGAATACCCATGCCTAGGTAATTCTTAATTTCTCCCAGATCTTTGACATCAAAGTGCTGTTTCAGATTTTCAGTAAATTCAATTACCCTGCTTTGATCTTTCGCTATAAGACACAAATCGTCTACAAAAATCAAAAGCAAAATCTGTTCATCGTTTTCACATTGCTTTACATACAGACATGGGTCAGCTATATTACACTTGAATCCCATTCTTTGTAATTCCTTATCTAACCTAAGATTCCAGCAACGTGCCGACTGCTTGAGTCCATACAATGCTTTCTGCAACTTGTATAACCTTCCTGCAATCTTTGATTCATACCCTGGGGCTTCAATCATATAGATCTCTTCATTCAAATCAGCATGCAAATATGCTGTTGTGATATCATAATGCTGTACTACACAATTCCCAGCTGCTGCCATTGCTAAGGCAAACCTAAATGTCTCCCCTCTTAGCGTTGGTGCAAAAACTTCATCATAAGTCTGATTCTTTATCTGGGAAAATCCTTGTGCTACCAACCTAGCCTTATACTGAATATCACCATTCACTAAGGTTTTCTTCTTATACACCCATCTACAGCCTACTGCTCTATGCCCCTCAGGCAGCCTAGTAGATTTGAAAACCGTATGAGAATTAATGGCTTTCATTTCCACATCCATAGCAGCTTTCCATCTACTCTGCTCGTGTTGTGGCAACTTCAATACGTCCTTGTAATTACGAGGTTCATAATCAATGAAACACACTTTTACATCACCTGGTGTATAACGTTGAGGTGTTATGCCCTTGTTAACTCTCTCAGATCTACGCAACACTGTAGCATCCTGCATCATTGGCACACTAGGAGTTAATTCCTCTTCCTTCTTAATCACATCAGTGGCCTCTCTCCGCTCTGAAAACTCAAAACGTCCCTGACTAGGAAGATATACCTCACTACTCCCGTGTAATCTCTGCCAATTGCTATGCTCACTAAAACTTGCTGATCTAGAAATAACAACTTTCCTGCCATCAGTGAACCTATATCCTTTGGTCCCTGGCTCATACCCCACAAACGTCATCTTCTGTGCTTTTGCCTGTCCTTTCCTACGTACCTCCTTATGCACGTGAACATAGGCAGTGCACCCAAACACCTTCAAATGAGCTAATGGTGGCTTCTTGCCATATAACATATAATATGGAAATAAATGCTTAAATAAATAAATCCAAGTCTCCAAAGACTTCCAAAATGCTAGCAGGGTTGGAGATCCATGAATCTTAGGGGATAAGGTCTTCCAGAGGGCAGATGCTGCAACAGAGAAGGCATGATTCCTGGGTCCTGCCACATAGCACTGTTTAATAGATGGGACCTGGAAGATGTCCACTTTGCTGGATCTAGTGGGATGGGCAGAAACAACTGGAGAGAAGTGGTCCCACAAATAATCTGGTCCCATCACCTTGAATTGCACCTGGAAGTTCATTGGAAGGCAGTGCAGCTCACGGAGCAGTGGTGTAACATGGGCATACTGAGGTTTGCTCATAACTGCTCATGCCGCTGAATTCTGGACCAGTTGTAGCTTCCAAATACCTTCAAGGACAGCCTCATGTAGAGCACACTGCAGTAGTCCACTCAGGAGGTGACCAAGACAAGAGTGGCTGTGATCAGTGCATCCTGATCCGGTTGTTGTTGTTGTTTATTCGTTCAGTCGTTTCCGACTCTTCGTGACTTCATGGACCAGCCCACGCCAGAGCTTTCTGTCGGCCGTCACCATCCCCAGCTCCCCAATGGTTGAGTCCGTCGCCTCCAGAATACCATCCATCCATCTTGCCCTTGGTCGGCCCCTCTTCCTTTGGCCTTCCACTTTTCCTAGCATCAGCTTCTTCTCCAAGGTATCCTGTCTTCTCATTATGTGGCCAAAGTACTTCAGTTTTGCCTTTAATATCATTCCCTCAAGTGAGCAGTCTGGCTTGATTTCCTGGAGTATGGACTGGTTTGATCTTCTTGCAGTCCAAGGCACTCTCAGAATTTTCCTCCAACACCACAGTTCAAAAGCATCTATCTTCCTTCGCTCAGCCTTCCTTATGGTCCAGCTCTCGCAGCCATAGGTTACTACAGGAAATACCATTGCTTTAACTATGCGGACCTTTGTTGTCAGTGTGATGTCTCTGCTCTTAACTATTTTATCAAGATTTGCCATTGCTCTCCTCCCAAGAAGTAGACGTCTTCTGATTTCCTGGCTGCAGTCAGCGTCTGCAGTAATCTTTGCACCTAGAAATACAAAGTCTGTCACTGCCTCCACTTTTTCTCCCTCTATTTGCCAGTCATCAATCAAGCTCGTTGCCATAATCTTGGTTTTTTTGAGGTTTAACTGCAAGCCAGCTTTTGCACTTTCTTCTTTCACCTTCGTCATAAGGCTCCTCAACTCCTCCTCGCTTTCAGCCATCAAAGTGGTATCATCTGCATATCTGAGATTGTTAATGTTTCTTCCAGCGATTTTAACTCCAGCCTTGGTTTCCTCAAGCCCAGCATGTCGCATGATGTGTTCTGCGTACAGGTTGAATAGGTAGGGTGAGAGTATACAGCCCTGTCGTACTCCTTTCCCAATCTTAAACCAGTCCGTTGTTCCGTGCTCTGTTCTTACCGTTGCTACTTGGTCGTTATACAGATTCCTTAGGAGGCAGACAAGATGACTTGGTATCCCCATACCACCAAGAACTTGCCACAATTTGTTATGATCCACACAGTCAAAGGCTTTAGAATAGTCAATAAAACAGAAATAGATGCTTTTCTGAAATTCCCTGGCTTTCTCCATTATCCAGCGGATATTGGCAATTTGGTCTCTAGTTCCTCTGCCTTTTCTAAACCCAGCTTGTACATCTGGCAATTCTCGCTCCATGAATTGCTGGAGTCTACCTTGCAAGATCTTGAGCATTACCTTACTGGCATGTGAAATAAGTGCCACTGTTCGATAGTTTGAACATTCTTTAGTGCTTCCCTTTTTTGGTATGGGGATATAAGTTGATTTTTTCCAATCTGATGGCCATTCTTGTGTTTTCCAAATTTGCTGGCATATGGCATGCATCACCTTGACAGCATCATCTTGCAAGATTTTAAACAGTTCAGCTGGGATACCATCGTCTCCTGCTGCCTTGTTATTAGCAATGCTTCTTAAGGCCCATTCAACCTCACTCTTCAGGATGTCTGGCTCTAACTCACTGACCACACCGTCAAAGCTATCTCCAATATTATTATCCTTCCTATACAGATCTTCCGTATATTCTTGCCACCTTTTCTTGATCTCTTCTGCTTCTGTTAGGTCCTTACCATCTTTGTTTTTGATCATACCCATTTTTGCCTGGAATTTACCTCCGATGTTTCTAATTTTCTGGAAGAGGTCTCTTGTCCTTCCTATTCTATTGTCTTCTTCCACTTCCGCACATTGCTTGTTTAAAAATAATTCCTTATCTCTTCTGGCTAACCTCTGGAATTTTGCATTTAATTGGGCATATCTCCCCCTATCACTGTTGCCTTTTGCTTTCCTTCTTTCTTGGGCTACTTCCAGTGTTTCAGCAGACAGCCATCTTGCCTTCTTGGTTTTCTTTTTCTTTGGGACGTTTTTTGTTGCTGCCTCCTGAACAATGTTGCGAACTTCTGTCCATAGTTCTTCTGGGACCCTATCTACTAAATCTAGTCCCTTAAATCTATTCTTCACCTCCACTGCATATTCCTTAGGAATATTAGTGAGCTCATATCTAACTGATCTGTGGGTCTTCGCTATTCTCTTTAGTCTGATTCTAAATTTTGCAATAAGAAGTTCGTGATCTGAACTACAGTCAGCTCCAGGTCTTGTTTTTACCGACTGTATAGAGGTCCGCCACCTTTGGCTGCAAAGGATGTAGTCAATCTGATTTCGGTGTCGACCATCTGGTGAAGTCCATGTATAAAGTCGTCTTTTAGGTTGTTGGAAGAGAGTGTTTGTTATGCACAGTGAGTTGTCTTGGCAAAATTCTATCAGCCTATGTCCTGCTTCATTTTGTTCTCCCAGACCATGCTTGCCTGTAATTCCAGGTGTCGTCTGACTACCCACCTTAGCATTCCAGTCTCCTGTAATGAAAATAACATCTCTTTTTGGTGTATTATCTAGTAGGTGCTGCAGATCCTCATAGAACTGATCTACTTCTGCTTCTTCAGCATCTGTGGTTGGGGCGTATATTTGGATCACTGTGATGTTAAATGGCTTACCCTGAATTCGAATTGAGATCATTCTATCGTTTTTTGGATTGTATCCAAGCACTGGTTTAGCCACTTTATTATTAATTATGAAGGCTACTCCATTTCTTCTGTGGTCCTCTTGTCCACATTAGTAGATCTGGTGGTCATCTGATGTGAAGTGGCCCATCCCAGTCCATTTCAGTTCACTGACACCTAAAATGTCTATATTTAATCTTGACATCTCACCAATAACCACATCCAATTTGCCCTGGCTCATAGATCTTACATTCCAGGTTCCTATGGTGTGTTGATCTTTAGAACATCGGATTCGTCGTTCACCACCAGCACCGTCAGCCGCTAGCCGTCCTTTCGGCTTTGAGCTAGCTGCATCATCACATCTGGGGCTAGTTGAACGTATCCTCTGTTCCTCCCCAGTAGCATTTTGACCATCTTCTGACCTGGGAGTCCCATCTTCCGATGGTATACCGACATATCTTTGGTTGTACTGATCCATTTAGTTTTCATGGCAAGAATACTGGGGTGGGTTGCCATTACCTTCCCCAGGGATCGTATTTAGTCTGACCTCTCTGCCACGACCTTCCCGTCTTGGGTGTCCCTTCACGGTTTAGCTCATGGTTTCATTGAGGTGCTCAAGCTCCAGCACCACGACAAGGTAACGATCTCCTTTGCTGGAGATCGGATCTGATCCGGGAAGGGGTACAATTGGCACAAAAGATGGGTTTGTGCAAGAGCCATGGCTGCCACCTGCTCTTCAAACAGGAATCACAAGTCTAGGAGTACTCCCTCATTGCACACCAGTTCTGTCTGGGGCAGAGCTACCCCATCAAGAACTAACAATGGAAGATCACCAAATCCAGGAGACCTTAAAATCCAAAGCTTCTTGGTCTTGCTAGGGTTGAGCTGAAGCCTGTTATTCCCCATCTAGATCCCCACAGCCTCCAGGCACTGACATAAAACCCCAACCTCATCACTTGGTCTGCCTGGGGTTGACATGTACAGCTGAGTAATATCAGCATATTGATATTACTTCACCCTGTGCCAGCGAATGAGATCCCACAGCGGCATGTGTAAATGTTAAATAGGAGCGAGGAGAACACAGAGCCCTGAGGGAGCCCACAAAGAAGAGGACTTAGGCTAGATCTCTCTCTCCCCTTATCAAGACCAAATGGAACTGGCCCTTGAGGAAAGAAGAGAACATCCAATTGCAAAAAAATTCCAGGCTTTAAAGAGATAGGAACCTAACATTTATGTTTTACATACCCATTGTGGTTACAGTACAAATTTCATGCTTTGATTATCACAGAAATGTTTTTTGCTAGAGCACAGCTTTCCAAACTGTGTGTCGCAACACTTTAGTGTGTCGCAACACACAGTTTGGTGTGTCGCCACGCAACCTGGAAGCGGCGGCGGGGGTGTGCATGGTGGTGGTGGCGGCAGCAGCGGCAGCGGTGCGCCAGCGCTTTCACGTCTTAGCGGAGGCCGCCGCCGCCATGCACGCCACCGCCACGTGCCTCCCTGCGCCGCCGCCATGCACGCCCCCGCCCTCGCGCGCACCCCTGTGCCGCCGCCGCCGTTGGTGTGTCACCAACAGCGGCAGATTGGAAGCACTGTGCTAGAAAAATGAACACCGGCCACCTTATGCACACTAAATATATGGTCCATAGGCTCCAATTAGGAAAGGCATGAAGAGGAAGGCTCACCATATAATAATGTTCCCCAAACTTTCTGTCCTCCTGATATACTGACTACAACTCCCAGAATTCCTAAACAAGCAAGGACACTTCTAAGCATCCTGGAATTGGTTCACATATCTAGGAGATATCAAGGCTGAGGCAAATGATGATGGAGATGGACAGCAAGCTGGAATTAAACCAGATTAATTGGAGGTGCCATTGATCTATAAGAAATGGGCTCTAGGATGAATAAGGTTGTTCTGAATAAGGTGGCACTCCCGCTAAAAAAAATCATGTCTGCAGCCTGGGAGTACTCCTTTATCCTCAGCTGCCAGTAGATTCACAGTGATGATGCTAGCTAATCAAGGTGGCAAAAATCTGGATGACCATTAGTTGTCAGAGCATGCTACTACCTAATGGTCATCAAGATTTTAGCAAGATTTTGGCACTAACAGTGGTGGTTGTGGCAAGGAGATAATTTCCACAACCAATCCTAGTATATCAAGTCAGTTGGATTTGGCAATAGCTATTCATGTGTCATGCCGGCCACATGACCGTGGAAGCATCTTCAGACAACGCTGGCTCTTCGGCTAACAAACAGAGATGAGCACCGGCCCCTAGAATTGGACACGACTGCACAAATGTGCGGGGGGAACCTTTACCTTTTTTTAAATTCATGTTTTAGTTGTATCCTGTCTTAGTTATTGTAGGGTGCTTTATGTAGGACTCTCCTTGAAAGTGTTCGGAAGTTTCACCTGGTGCAAAGTCTAGGACAGTGCTTTCCAAAGTGCCGCCATTGGTGACACACCAACGGTGGCAGCGGCGGGCGGGAGCGCGCACGGGGGGCGCGTGCATGGCGGCGGCGCAGGGGGCACACGGCAGCAGCGTGCACAGTGGCAGCGGCGGCAGCCTCGCTAAAATGCGGAAGCGCTGATGGCGCGCCGCTGCCGCTGCCATACACACTGCTGCCGCCGCGCGCCCCCGTGCCGCCGCTTCGCGACACACTAAACTGTGTGTTGCAACACACTAAAGTGTCGCGACACAGAGTTTGGAAAGCTATGGTCTAGGATCTAGGCTGCTAACCATTCTAGGCAATTAACAGCTTGCCAATTGCTGCTTGGGCATCATAAAGTGTTGGTACTGACCTCTGAAGCATTAAATAGCTTAGAGCCTCATTATCTGAAGGATCACCTCTCCTGTAAGGGACCTCAGGAACGGAGATCTGCAACAAGAGAAAGACCCTTAAAGATGTCCATTCTCACAGAAGCCCATCCAATGGACTTTCTCCTGAATCTCTCTAAGAATGCATTCTCTTTGATGCTCCCTACTCACTCTACCTTTAGAGAAGATATACCTCTTTAGCTAAGACTTTAAATATCAATAATTTGTATTTAAAGATACTTATTTTAATTGTTTTAATCTGTATTTTGTTTTAACTACAACTCACCTTGAGTGTTCATTTCAAATTGAAAGGCAGCATATAAACCAAATAAGCATGCCCATGTTTATTTATGTCTCTTTTTATTCCTTTAGCTACCTGAAATACTTTAAGTTTAAGATGGAAATATACTTTGGTTTACCACATACTTAAGATAAAGTTTATCTACCAGACCAAAGACAGATGCAGTAAAGAATTAAACCTTATCTATTGACTTCTGCAGTCTCCTTTGCCCCCAATTAGTTGTTTATCAGGTAATCCCAGGTGGACAGAAGTCTTGTCTGTCCTACTCATGTCCTTTTAACTCAGTGAAATGATTCACCCATCTTCTGCATGAGTGTGTGCACACATAAACACATGCACTTTTAGTTTTATAGCAGAGTTTGAGTTTAATAAGATGAAATGAAAAAAAGAACAAATTACTTCTTGAAGATACTGTCTTTAAAACTTTTAGGAAAATGTTTAGGTTTGAGCACATATTTTGACTGTATTGTAGGGGCGTGGTGGCTCAGCGGGTAAGACACCAGGCTTGTTGATCGGAAGATCGCAAGTTCAGAGGTTCGAATCCCTAGCCCCGCGTGACGGAGTGAGCTCCTGCACTCGCCCCAGCTCTTGCCAAACTAGCAATTTGAAAGCATGCAAAATGCAAGTAGATGAATAGGTACCACTTCGGTGGGTAGGTAACAGCATTCTGCGCCGGCCACATGACCGTGGAAGCGTCTTCGGAGAACGCTGGCTCTTCGGCTAACAAACGGAGATGAGCACCGGCCCCTAGAGTCAGACACGACTGCACAAATGTGCGGTGGGAACCTTTATCTTTTTTTTTACTATATTGTAGCAGGGAAAAGAACAAGGAGAATGACAACCAAATTATATTGTTTATTACTTAAAAATTACTAAGTATATTTGCAGCTCTCATCAAGCTGTCTCTGCTGGTCAGTAATGGAAACTTCTTTTGAGGATGGAAATGCATTTATTTCTGAGCTGGTTGAAAAATATATAAGAAATTCTGCAAGAATGTATCTAGTTACCACCCCCAAAACATCCTGGCTTTAAATTATTTAATTAAATGTAGTGCTTTGACAAGTATAAAAAGCTCCTATAGAACGGGGCATCAACTCACTGAAAGAGGAAATTGTGTTTGATGCATCAAACACAGCTCATTATAAACTGAGTGGGAAACAGTCACCACATTCCATTTCCTCTTAATTCACTGGTTCACAGGCCAGTGTCTTTCTTCAAATCAGGGAAGAAAGCCATTGTGGAATTATTGCCAGGAAATAAAGATCTAAGAAGTTAACATTCTCCATAAAATTGGGATAGCCTTCTGATATTTCCCATTTGGGAGCCTCAGATTCATTATCTCATTTAAATTAATTGTTTCCTTCTCTGTGGAGAGAAAGAAAAGAAGGGGGGAAATGTACATTGCTTGTCCTTGGAGTAGTACAGAGCGTGTGTGTCATAGTTTCGTGATTCCTGGAAAAACTTTCTTCATTCCAGGATGTATTCTGGAGCATTATTTACAGTATGAAAAAATGCAATCCTTACTGGGAGCAGAATTCTCTTTAGAACAGCACACTCTGTCCCCCCCACTGTTTTGTTGGTCTCTCGCTCTCCTGCATAGTTGTATGAAGTAGACCAAGATGACCCTGAAAAAGGTAGGAGCTGTCAGTCAGCAGCCAATGGAATCAGTGACTTGCTAGACTTGTAGGTATCTCTAGGTAGGTATCTCTAAACTTCCCCAGCCTTAGCAGGGATAGGAAGCCCTCCAGCCTTCCAGAAATATCCATGCACATGTGGATAAGCATGGGGAGACGGACAGAGCCGGCTTTCGAAGCAACTGCCCAAACCTTGCAAAAAACACAATGCTTTTAAGATGAGTGTTTGTTTCTGTCCCCAGGGATAGGGTGATCATACCAGAGGGGAGGGGAGGCAAAGTAGGGGGTACATGGGAACACCCTCCAGTGAAGACAGCGCAATTCATCCCCAAGCTGCTATAGAGCCAGGAAGGAATTGATGATCCAGACACCCACATTCCTGTTGGTAGTATTTTTTGCCAGCGCAAGACGTGGGTAGCACCAGCCAAGGAACTGTAGCCCAAAACTTTTGGAAGCCACTGGACTGGGAAAAACTATAATATCCTAAAGTGGTTGTTTTTCTGAACAAAAGACTGAATGTGTTACTGTGCAAGACAAGTCTTAGTAGGAGTAATGTATTTAACAGTATCCCTGAACTCAGAGTAGGTTATGTTGTATTCCTTCAGTTTAGACTTGGGTTTTTTTTAAAAAAAAACCTAAAATGAATTTTTATTATATCCTGTCTTTGTCAATCAGAGAAGAAGGTGTTAAATGACCATTTGCTTTTCAATAAAATGCATACATGTTAATATGGATTAAATACATATTCAGATAAAATTGTGTTACTGGCTAAGCTTGTGATAGAAATATACTGTCAAATGTAGCCAACTTTTAAAATTTCTTTTAGTATAACATTGTCCAGATCCAGGAATGAGACTACAATTCCATGAATTACAACTATTTATCCTTCTTGACTTTAGTCTTCTTGGCTATAATGCAGCTCATTCTATTTAGAAGTTACAAATAAAAATAAACACCCACACATTTTTCCAAATATGGCTTGACATTCTTTTGTAGACTATACACACTGTACATTTGTCCTAAGGCAATGGCTTGCTTTGTAAAGTAATTATTCGACAATCAATTCCTGAGAAAGAACACAAGCTTTTGCAATAAAGAAGACTGATGCTACATTTTCCTGTAGGCCTTTTGTTCATTGGTGGAAAGACTACAGAAGCTAGAATTGTGAAAATCTGAAAATCTTACAAAATGTAAGTTTTTAAACAACGTACAAGAATAGCCCTGTGCAGAGATTTCAAAAAGCAGAAATAACAGTATTTTCAAAGAATAATTTTCTATTCTATCTCATCAACACAACAGAATACCAAAAAGCCAAAAATCTTTCTGGCTCCATATGGGGGGAGAGCAAAGAGGAAGTGTTAGTTAACCCATTGAAACATAGGTAATAGATTGAGAAGATGGGGAGGGTACACATTTGTGAGATTTTTGTTCTTAGATTACTAAAGTAATTCAATTTGCCTTGTTTTAGAGCAACATGATTGTATCAGTCAGATGGGGGGACCAACAGCAAAATATCTTGCAGTCTGAGTCATTCTTTGCTCCTAGTTTCAGGTACTGAACATGATATGTGCCTTCAGATATATCCTCCATGTTTCTTGCTTCATAAATATTCTGAATTTTTACAGTTGAAGTCAACAGAACAAAATGTTGGATTAAAAATAACAACATATTGGAAACTGATGAAACATTCCTGCTAAGAGAGAGGTCTGCTGTTTAAATGAAGTGCTTCTCTGATTAAGGATCACAGACATGTGCAAATAGTGAATTTGTTGAGGAAGGACTGATCTGGGAACAGTATTGCATGTGTGTGTGTGTGTGTGTGTGTGTGTGTGTGTGTATGTATGTATGTGTGTATATATATATATATATATATATATATATATATACACACATACACACATACACACATACATACATATATACACACAGTATGTATGTATGTATGTATGTATGCATGCATGCGTGCGTGTATATATATATATATATATATATATATATATAGTACAGAGCTTTCCAAACTGTGTGTTGTGACACATTTCTGTGTCACGGCAAGGGCCCAGGTGTGTCGCAGGGGAACCCGGAAGAGGAGGCCATGTACCACGTGGAGCCCTGCCCATCCCTTGCCGCGCCGACAGGTCCCTGCTCTGAACCCAGCTCTTCAGCTCTTGCCGCAGAAGCCAGGTAAGTTAGCAGCCCGGTAGGGCTTCAACTGGGGGGGGAGGGTGCAGGGACGCGACTAGGCTGCCGCGCTGGGGGTGGGTGGGTGGTGCAGGGACCACGAAGCGCGGCGGCCAGAGACATGTCTTTTCCCTCCCGAGAAGTGCCAGCGGCCTGGCAGCCAAGAAAGGGACGGGGAGGCGGCTCCGCTGCCCGCCTCGCATGGCCCCCGCGCCATCCGCGTCTCCGGCTCCCCCTTCCCGGTGGCCCCAGCTAGGCAGAGGCGGGACTAGACGGGCGGACAGGCAGCGCTCTGTACAATACAATACATACAGTACAAGACTGGGGGCCCGGGGGGCGGGATTTGGAGCTGGCAGCCAATCACGTGGGGTGGGGTTTGGAGCTGGGAGCCAATCACATGGGCCGGGGCCGGGGTTTGGAGCCGGCAGCCAATCACGTGGGGTGGGGTTTGGAGCCGGCAGCCAATCACGTGGGCTGGGGGGCGGGGACTCCTCATTAGTGTGTCATGAAATTATGCATGGCTAAAAGGCATGTCACCAACATGAAAAGTTTGGAAAGCCCTGATATAGTATATACAGTATGTATGTATGTGTGTGTGTGTATATATATATATTTGCATATTGTAATCTGCTGCTGAACAGACCTACAAAAACAGGTTTCAACACTCAATTGTTCCACAACAAATTATGTGGAAAGTTTGCAATTGCCTTTAAACAGAATGTGTGGATTTACAAAGTGGCGAAATCTGTGTGTGTGTGTGTGGGCACACAACTGTTGTGTGGGTCAGAGCAATTTACCATTTTTTCAGGTCTAGAAGATATCCATTAAAGACTCCCTCATCAGATAGAATTCCTGATGACTACATGTCCATACAGTTTTCTTACAAACAACGTGGAAGTGATTTACTTTATCTTCTTCCAAGGATGTTTTTTCAACTTCCCAGCCTAGCCTACATCCCTTGGATTTCCTTGTGGTCTCCCATCAAACTATTAGCCAGGCCTCACTTTGCTTATTTTTTCTTTTAAAGTCAACCAAGGTCAACTAGATGCTGTTATTGACTTGCCTTACTGTTATAAAATAGGCAGTGCAACCACAGTAAAGTTGTCATCATGTTGATTCCTTGTGCAGTCATGTACAGGTAGCCCTCGCTTAACAACCTTTCATTTAGTGATGGTTTGGACTTAAGACGGTGCTGAAAAAAACTACTTATGACCGGTCCACACACTTACGACCGTCACAGTGTCCCTGCGGTCACGTGATCATGATTTGGACGCTTGGCAACCAGTTCACATTTACGACCATCGCAGTGTCCTGTGGTCATGTGATCGCTTTTCGACCTTCCTGGCCAGCTTCTGGCAAGCAAAATCAATGGGGAACCATGTGACTTGCTTAACAACCATTTGGTTTGCTTAATACCCGTGGTGATTCACTTAATGACTGCCACAAAAAAGGTCATAAGATTGGGTCAGATTCGCTGACCACTTCGCTTAGCAACCGAAATGTCAGTCCCAATTGTGGTCGTTAAGCGAGAACTACCTGTATATTGATGAGGTTAATCATGATAATTCATGGGACATCCAGATGATGTTGCCCTTTAGTCATTAACTCATATTTAATATTTTTGTCTGTTCCCCCTCCCACCTCCACTTCCCGTAGATGGCGTTAATAGACAAACAGACCAAGAATAGAAATGCAGACTTCTGTAAAAGTGTCATTGCTTTACTCTCATTCATTTTGTCTATGCCTATCTTTTCTTCTTTCTTCTTTAACATTGAAGGGTTCATTATTTGACATCAGGATACCATAAGCTAAAAATATTTGGGGGGAATTTAGTGAAGTGGACCTGTGTTGTGTATATTTGTAGTGTCCTGAAGCTACACATCTACATTTATTGTTTGCAGTCCTAAACTTGCTTGTTTTTAAAAGTGTATTTATGTATTTATATGCTGCCATTATAATCCTCCGATAGTTTAAAGGCAGCATAGTGAAACAGGCACAGAGAGGTGAAATAGGCTGAGCTGAGGGAGAGAAGATCCTTCGGAGGACAATAGATGCCTCTGGAATGTTGAGAGTGTGTCATGGGTGTTTTCACAAAATAGTTGTCATGGGAAGTAAGGCCAGTCATAAAATGCCCATTTACCAAAAGGCAAACGGCAAAGGCCTTTCCTCATCCCCCTTTCTCTTTCCACCAATATGTTCTCCTCCAGGTTGCAGCAGTCATTTTTCTGGGCAAGTGGACACATCCCCCCTCCCAAGCATGGGTCAATGTGCTTTTCATGGTTTATGTAAGCCAGGGCTTTCCAAAGTTTTCCCGCGGCGACACACCAACCGCCGTTGGTGTGTCGCCGCGGGTAAACCCGGAAGTGCCGCCATTGCGGCAGCGCGCAAAAACCCGGAAGCGCTGCTGCCGCTTTCAATTTTTGCACGCCGCAGTTGGTGTGTCGCCGCGGGAAAACCCGGAAGCGCTGATGATGATCCGGGTTGTGTGGCGACACACCAGACTCTGTGTGGCGACACACTTTTGTGTCGCGACACACAGTTTGGAAAGCTCTGATGTAAGCAAACAAGCATTTTTATTTTTAAAGAATCCTTACGTAGTAAGCAGTTTGGGAAATAAAGGTGAGGTTGGAGGATAATGCTTTGCTTTGCAGCAAGCTAGCTTCCTATTTATTAATTAAAAGAACCTAAAATAAATCAAGACATGTGGCCCAGGGAGCCTGAGGAGATCCAAAAGAAATATCAACGAACATTATGAAACTTGAGGCAAGCAAACCAATTATAAAGTATAAGCAGCTTGTGTTTGGCTTCAATCAGAAATCTTCAACAATTATTGAAATGTCTTCCCATTTTGATCCTTGCTGACAGGAGATGGCATATATTTGAATTAGTCTGATCTCGGAACGATATGCTAGATATTAAGGTATTTAGTATTTAGATGTAATGTTGTTACACAGGAACTGAAAGCTCTTACATATCCTGTTTCTGCATAAGAAGGAAACAGTGAAAGCTGTTCAGAGATCTGCTGCATCCGCTACGCTATACTATGCTGGTCCCATATCCCTGAAGATCAGGGATTTTAGAATAAAGTTTTGGGAAGAAAAACTGCTATTTATTTGCAGATTTCTGCGGGATGTATTAAAAAACCCTCTACATATCACACAATGCCTAAAATGTGAAAAATCCCCCTCCCCCATGATTTTCCAGGGCAGAAAAAAGAAACTCTAGAGACACCTACCGGTTCCTGTTATTAAACCACTCCCAATTTTCCAAAAGCATGTCTGCTATCAGAGACAGAGCAGTAACCTGGCTGACAGGAGCCAGTCCCTGAGCACTGTAGGCTGCTGTGACCAGATGAAACCAACCTGTAATCACGGAAACACCACTTACTCTTTGCTCCAATGTGGTGTGTAAAGCATAAGCGGGGCAGACTAAAATGTTTCTTATTTTATGTGTGTGTGAGGGGGGAGTGAAAATGAATCTTCAGAGGCTTTCACACACCCAGAATGTGTCAGGATTAAACATCAGGGCACCAGTACCCTGCAGTACTGGAACTGTACCAATTTCTGTTGGTTATTTTTTCTCCTTCAAAAAAAAAGCTATTTTTTTCTTGCTTTTCCCACCTTTGCTGTCTGAACTTGGAGGTCTCTACAGTAGTAGGTTTCACGGGCTACCTTCTTCGTGAACTACATCGTCTTAATGCAGCGTTCCTCAGGCTCAACAATTTTAAGGTGTATGGACTTCAACGCCCAGAATTCCCCAGCTGGCCCCAGCTGAAGTCCACACATCTTAAAGTTGCTGAGATTGAGAAATATTGTCTTAAGGCTTCTAATGAGTTTTCTAATCCCTGTGAAAGAACTGTCTACCTAAGCAAAACTCTTGCCTCACCCACCTCCCAGCCTCTAGGCTCAAGTAAACCAGGACTCCCTGTCCCACACATAAAATAAGAAATATTGGAGCAAAAGTAAGTGGTGTTTCCGTGATTATAGGTTGGTTTCCATCTTGTCACAGCAGCTTACAGGACTCCGGGGCTGGTTCCTAACTTCAAACATGCTGTTGGAAAATTGAAGTCAGCCCCACATACTTTGAGGCTCTGGGCTGCTATTTGGAACCAACTGGCTGATGATAAGGCTGAGTTCACATGATGAGCTTACCTATGATTAAACTAGCTATGGTTTATTCAATTAACCCAACTTTCTAAGCTTATACAGCACACTAAATGAAACACTGTTTATACTGGCTGAGTTCACCCAACACACTTGGCTAATTTGTGGTTATATGTCATGTGAACATAGCTCAAGATATGTTAATGTTTACATTAACTTCAGGAACATATTATGTAACTTCAGAAGCTTATAATTTCACCTCCAAACTTATATAGTTCTCCCAAATTGAGAAGATCCCAGCTAATACATTGAGTAAGAGATGTTATACAAAGACATACATTAGATCAGAGCTTTCCAAACTTTTCATGTTGGTGACACACTTTTTAGACATGCATCATTTCGCGACACACTCTTACAGCAGGGCACAAAGCAGGCACTAGGACCTGCGTGGAATCACAGCAGGTTTGGAGGCAGCACAGCACAAGGCAGGCCCTAGGACCTGCGCGGAATCCTGGCAGGGCTCGGAGGCAGCAGCAGCCGCGACACACCCAGACACTGCAGCCGACACACTAACGTGTCCCGACACACAGTTTGGAAAGCTCTGCATTAGATAAAAACAATTGATCCGAAAACAAGAAGCAGTCATTTTAGTCACAAGGATTCCGGGCTGGTAGAGATTTTCTTTTTTCGCTAATTAATGTTCACACATTTCACTAATGCAACATAATGTGATTCATACTTGTGGTATATAAACTTATGGCTTATAGCATTGTGTGACCCTAGCCAACGGTGGTTAAATTAACAAACTACAGTTAAACAGACTGTGACTTAGTTTAAGTAACAAAAGGAAAATACTGAGATACCTTGGACTTTGGGGTCAAAATGTTATGTAAAAATAAAATATTTGATACACGCAGGATTTTACAATTGGATTGTAATGGAAAAAGCTGGAGAGGTCTGTTATGACAATTTTCCAAAATACTTCAAGGGTGAAATCACTCCTATTCTGCAATCTCTCTGAAGATGCAAACAGCATTATCTAGTCTAGTTTCAGTTGTTCTAGTGTAAAGTGTAGATATCTTGTTTACAGGAGCTCAGATGTTCACCAATATACTTTGGTCTTTATACTTTATCTTTACACTTATCTGCCTTGGTTTTTAACAGGAAGCTAAGGGGCCCAAAAGGTGGCTTGTATTTTGATATCTCAGTGGCTTTTGAAGCCACCAGCAAAGGCATTTTGGTGAAGTGGTTCTACAGGATGGACAATTTATTGCATCCGCTGGGGGAGTTGGGCGGTCATATAAATTTAAATAATAAATTAATTAATTAATTTATATTGTATTGACATGGCAAGGCTCACATTACAGTAGAACCGTTATTTATTTATTTATTTTATTATTTATTTATTTACTTTATTTATCCCACCTTTCTTTTATGAACATGCATGGGGGAGAATTCCCCACCTCATTTTACCCACATAACAACCCAAGAAAAAAGATTGGTCAGAGAGGTTGGACTGTCTGAAACTCATCCTGTGAACTTCTGGTTGAATAGGAGACTTGAACCTGGGTCTTCCTCATCCAGTCTAATATAATAACCACTGAATCACTTTATCAGCTCCCTGTTTGTTTCCTAGCCCCAAACAAGATGATAGTACTTATCTTCAAAATTGCTTGGGTCCCATATACTTAAAGTAGATACTTCTGTCTAAGCAAATACTCCTTCAACAACGTGTCCATATTCAATCGAGCCAAAGGGGACTAAGCATCTGCAGGGGGGACCAAGGACATGGTAGGAAGCAATCACAACTGTTTGCTGGCCATGCCCACTATTGCAGCTATTTCATGAACAAACAAGCTCTTTCCATAGCAGGCATTTTGTTCAAACATCCATGACATCCTCTTTACATTCCCAAAGTTCCCACCAGTCTCCAAAAGCAACCTCGCTGGTGGTGAAGGACAGAATAATTTCTCTAGGATGACTCATTGCTAAAACATCTTTACCAATAAAGTTCAAATGGCAGAAATACTATTGCTTTGGCACATTTCTCTGGGGTCAATTCCAGTTGGTAGTGATTGGGGAGGAGAGATCCCGCCCTAAGCCCCTACTGTGTGGGGTGCAACAGGGTTCAGTGCTCTCTCCGCTCCTTTTAACATCTACATGAAGACGCTGGGTGAGCTCACCTGACGCCATGGGGTGAGATATCATCAGTATGCTGATGATACCCAATTATACATCTTTGCCCCTGGCAAATTAAGCGATGCTGTAGACGTTTTATCCCATGCCTGGAGGCTGCGAGGGTCTGGATGGGGAACAACAGGCTTCAGCTGAACCCTGGCAAGACTGAGTGGCTTTGGGTTTCGGGGCCTGCTAGTTTTAGAACTATGCCATCTTTGGTGTTAGATGGGGTTGCACTGCCCCAAACAGACCCGGTGCACAACTTGGGGGTCCTCCTGGACTCCTGCTCAAAGAGAAGGTGGCAGCAGTCGTAGCTAGGAGGGCCTTTGCACAGCTTTGTGTTGTGCACCAGTTGCGCCTGTTCCTAGATCGGGAGGCTCTGCTCAAGGTCACTCATGCCCTAGTCACCTCTCAATTGGACTTCTGTAAAGTGCTCTACATGAGGCTGCCCTTGAAGAGTATCCAGAAGCTTCAGCTGATGCAAAATGCAGCAGTGCGGATAGTTCTGTGTGCCTCTAGAACAGCACATGTCACAACCTCTGCTCCATGAGCTGCGTTGGTTGCCAGTTTGCTTCCGGGTCCAATTCAAGGCACTGGTTTTGATCTTTAAAGCCCTTCATGGCATGGCGCTGGGTTATTTGAAGGGCCACCTCTCCCTGATTACATCTGCCCGTCCCATCAGATCCAGCAGAAGAGGTATGGTACAGGTCCCATCTGCTAGGAAGCTACACTTGGTGGGACCCAGGAGGAACATCCTCCCCCTCCCCGAAGTGAGGCTGTCTCCATCCCTGTTGATTTTCTGGAAGTCCCTCAAATCTTGTTATGTCATCAGGCCTGGGGGCCCCAGGCAACTGGAGAGGTACTGACGTGGCTCCATTGTTGCTGACATCTGCTGCCTTCTCTTAGGCTTTAATCACAATTTTTAAAATTTTCTAGATAATAATTGTTGTTTATATATTACTGTTTTATAGTTTTATTGTACGCTGCCCAGAGTCACTCTTTCATGAGATGGGCAGCCATATAAATTTGATGAATAAATAAATAAATAAAAAGTGAGAATTTCCTTATTTGTCCTGGCATTCTAAACTGTTAGGTTAGTTTTATTAGTTTGCTGTTTTGTTATTTTGACTTACATTTATTTGGACATTTTATTGCATTATATACAATAGTAAGACATTGTTTGCAGGGGGCGCAATGGCTCAGCGGGTAAGATGCCAGGCTTGTCGATAGGAAGATCGCAAGTTCGGAGGTTCGAATCCCTAGCCCCGCGTGACAGAGTGAGCTCCCGCACTCGCCCCAGCTCTTGCCAACCTAGCAATTCGAAAGCATGCAAATGCAAATAGATAAATAGGTACCACTTTGGTGGGATGGTAACAGCGTTCCACGTGCGTCATGCCGGCCACATGACCGCGGAAGTGTCTTTGGACAGCGCTGGCTCTTCAGCTAAGAAACGGAGATGAGCACTGGTGCTCCTAGAGTCGGACACGACTGTGCAGGGGAACCTTTACCTTTACTATCTAAGACATTGTTTGCTTTTTATATCCCTTGTAATTCTGAGAGTGCCTTGGACTGCAAGAAGATCAAACCAGTCCATACTCCAAGAAATAAAGCCAGACTGCTCATTTGAGGGAATGATATTAAAGGCAAAACTGAAGTACTTTGGCCACATAATGAGAAGACAGGATACCCTGGATTAATCCCTAGGATTACCCTAGGGAAAGTGGAAGGCAAAAGGAAGAGGGACCGACCAAGGGCAAGATGGATGGATTATATTCTGGAGGTGACGGACTCGACCGTGGGGGAGCTGGGGGTGGCGATGGCCGACAGGAAGCTCTGGCGTGGGCTGGTCCATGAAGTCACAAAGAGTCAGAAGCGACTGAATGAATAAACAACATGTCCTAGTATTCTACGATATATCAGATTAAAAGTAATTCAAAATAAAAATAAATAAATTACAGCCAAACAAATAGATTCTTCCTCCAGGGACCTTATGACAGCTGCGTTCCCACCCATGCTTTATCTTTTATCTTTACAGAAACTTTGAGTAGGACAGATGTTTGGAATTCCCTGAATATGCTAATTAATCCACTGCCACTAAAATTTCACCCACTAGTTCTTAATCTTATTTAAAAATTAATGGGATTAAAAGAGAATATCTATTTGGTTTTTGCTTCTTCATTTCTTGTTCATAAGTAAACTTATTTCTAAAAACTAGATTCCTTTGGGAGCTCTACCATACGCAAACAAAATTCTATCGCTAAAGGTAGATAATATAAAAGGAGGAGTTGCTAATCTGTTTTAAGTTAACACACTCATCTTTATCTCTGATACACTTGGGTCTTGTTTTTAGATATTTCTTTCCATTCTTGCTGGGAAAAATCTCTGATCTACCACTATTCTGTTTTGTTATCTTTAAGGCAGTCATCCCTCCGGCTGTAGCATGCCTCCACTCAAGGCTTGGGATTGAAAACTCAAAGGCTGGGGAACATGAAGATAAAATTTCACCCAATATGATGGGGTCTCTTCATGCAGGACAGCCAGCCACACTGGTTCTTAGGAGGTTCCTCAGGCCTGATCTCACAGGCACTCTTATTTATAGTGTGAATTTCCCCCCATATCCAGTCGACAAATACAACATAACCTCCAGGTTTGTCATAAGTGACAAATGAGTGAGATCTCTACACTGAAAATTCAGTGAGTGAGATCTCTACACTGAAAATTCCTGGCAGTTCTAATAAAGAACAGATTCCTCCTTGAGAATTTGATTGGGCTTGATACAGGATTTTGAAGACAGAAGATTATTTTGCCTTCCAGACTTCTCCAACATCCAACACCCACTCTGTTAGGGCCAAATTCAGTGGTGCGGTTAGTTCAATCTTGAAGTCAAATTGAGGGACTCAAAGTCACAGGAACCCCCCCCCCCAAATTATGTATCTAAAAATACATTATGGTCTGGAATTGGCAAGCTGAGAATATGCACAACTATAGTGCTCAACTTATTTTTACTTGAAAAACATTCTTTTCTGCAACAAAATGGTACTCACTCTAAGTAAAGGGGGATTCTACAAATTTATTAAATCCAGGCCCTACATTTCCTTAGGTGGAAGTTCAGTATGAACAAGACAAGTCATCCATTTTCCCCTTCAGAACAGCTGGCATCCCCAGGAGAAAAAGAAAACACAATGGAGGGGGAGGGGGAGGATTTTATGAGATGTATAGGAAGACTCCCAAATAAAAAGGTAGTGTGGTATCTTGGACTGCTTTGGAATGTGCTGAAAGGTCTCACTCAGGAGGCCTCTTGCTCAAGAACAAAGCTGTGCTGAAAACCGGGGAGCGGCAGAGGAGAGGACCTCCTTCCCTGCCCACGGGACAGTGGAGGGGGGCGCCCCAAACAGCAGTTTCCTCCTTGCCGCTCCAGGCCAACTGCTGACGGAGGCCACTCCAATGAATCCCTCTGCCCCGAGATCATGTGCTTCCAGCCGCCAGTGCGCTGCCAAAGAGGAAGTGCGGGTTGTTTTCGTTCGCTCGGTTCCTCTCCTGACGAAGATGAAAGAAGGCGGCGGCGGCGGCGGCGGCGGCAGGAGCCACCATTGGCAAAGTTAAAACCGAGCTCTGCCCGCCAGAATCTCGGGCGCAGATGGAGGCCTTGGAGTGGGACGCGCTGAGGAACGGCAGCCTCCTGCCCACCCTGAGCCCGGCTGTGCCTCCCTACGTGAAGCTGGGTCTCACCGCTGCCTACACCGTCTTTTATTCGCTCCTCTTCCTGTTCATTTACATCCAGCTCTGGCTGGTCCTGCACTACCGGCACAAGAGGTTCAGCTATCAGACGGTCTTTTTATTTCTGTGCCTGCTCTGGGCTTCTCTTCGGACGGTGCTCTTCTCCTTTTACTTCAAAGACTTTGTCGCCGCAAATTCTCTCAGCCCCTTCGCCTTTTGGCTCCTCTATTGCTTCCCGGTGTGTCTCCAGTTTTTCACCCTGACGCTGATGAACCTTTACTTCACCCAGGTAAGCGAGGGAGGGAGGGAGGGAGGGATGGCCGCTCCTGCGCTCGGGTCGATGGGATCGTGGCCGGACTGGCGCGGCGCTACGGCAATCTTTTCCTTTAGGAAATGTCAGGCGGGCTCCTATGCCGGTAGAACCGCCATTTACCGAAGCTGTGGGGTTACCGGCCCTTAAAAGTTGACATCTGGAGGGGGAGCCCTGATTGTTAGACAGAGACCTAGCAACAACAAAAAAACTTCTTACTCAGCCAATTGAACAGACCAGCTGATTTTTTTAAAACAAGGTTTCACAATATAATACAGCAGGGAATCTGGATCTTAGTTGCTAAGATCCAGAAAGAAGAGGGAGAGAAAGAATATGATAAATCCAAGATATGCAGAGATTACCTGTCTCTCACCATTTATTTTGATGCAAGATTTCCATCAAGCTTTGTTTATCAGTTTAGGAATAACTCCTTCCTCTTCCTGTTCCTCACCAAAAATTACATGGTTCACAAGTGGAGTATTATGTACTGCTGTCTTTAAGTGAATACTGATGACAGTACATGCAAGGAAAATCTTTCCTGAACACTGGTGTGGGTGCAAAAGTTTAAAGTGGGATCAGGGAGATAGGAAGTCTCAAACTATTCTTAAGGCTCCTTCAGTTAATAACAGGGTCAGAGAGGGAACGTTTCTGGACAAACAGGAACCCTGTTTTGCAGTATTGTGTGAATAACAAAGAATTTCTGAAAGAAATTTATATTACACACTTTTAATATCTGAAATGCATTAAATAAATGCTAAAGAATATCACTGAGAAATTTAGTCTTTAGTAGTAAGTAGGCTTGGATGAGGTTTTTCTTTTTATGGAAACAGAAGCAAGAAAGAAGTTAGCATCACTGAAATTTTAAAGAAGTTGAGCAGAACATTATTTTAAGATAGGAAGTGGGAAGGAGAAGGCTGGAATGTGAGAGACATGTTAAACAACTCTTTCTGGAAATCACAGAGAAACTGTGATGCAGAAGCCAGGGTTGCACATAACGATAAGCCATGAGTTGTTCATTTGTTCTAAAGGTAAAGGTTCCCCCCGCACATTTGTGCAGTCATGTCCGATTCTAGGGGCCGATGCTCATCTCTGTTTGTTTGCTGAAGAGCCAGCACTGTCCGAAGATGCTTCCATGGTCATGTGGCCGGCATGACGCATGCGGAACGCTGTTACCTTCCCACCGAAGTGGTACCTATTCATCTACTTGCATTTGCATGCTTTCAAATTGCTAGGTTGGCAAGAGCTGGGGCTAGTGCGGGAGCTCACTCCGTCACGTGGGACTAGGGCGAGAAGCCTGGCGTCTTACCCGCTGAGCCACCACGTCCCCTCATTTGTTCTGGCATGGCATAAAATTCAAGCCAAATTATGCCTTAACATTATCAAAAAACCAAACCAATATGGATTTTTCAACAAACCAAGGTTTAAAAGTTCTAGGTAAATGTTGTGTATGAATGCAGTCATTTTCTCTTGCTATGAATGGATGCCAAGAAAGAAGTCCCATTGACTTCAGTGTTGGTTTACCCAGATAAATTGTAGGTTGATTGAAGTTTTAGCTTCAGTGCTTCATATTATAATGATTTGTAACTTTTATTGTGATTGTGAAGTTGGACCAGAATCACTCATTTGTTGTTGTTGTTCAGTCGTTTAGTCGTGTCTGACTCTTCGTGACCTCATGGACCATAGCACGCCAGGCCTTCCTGTCCTCCACTGTCACCCGGAGTTTACTCAAATTCATGTTCATTACATCGGTGATGCTATCTAACCATCTCATCCTCTGCCGTCCCCTTCTCCTTTTGCCTTCAGTCTTTCCCAGCATCAGGGTCTTTTCCAGTGATTAAAAATGCTTTAATATTAGCAAATATACCAGTCTTTCATTACATGAAAATGGGATAGAGTTTTATTACTACTGTACTGAAAACAGGGACTTGCAAAAGTAACACACAGAAACTAATGTAGGTTTTGGCACATTTTGATTGTTAAGAAAGAGGCTAAATTGAAAGAATATGGCCAGGTTCACACATTGCATTAACAAATAGTTTGACTATTGTTTAGTGAATAACTATTATTTAGTGAATAAGTAACAAGAGTTTAGATAGTAGGACAGATTTTGGAATTATTCTAAGTCATTCACAGACTGCTGTTCTGTGCATATTTATTTCACTGGGAATAATTCCCACTGAATATAATGGGGATTGATTAAGAGAAACACATTTAAGATTGTGATTCGAAGTAAACATGTTTAAGATTGCACTCTACCTACTATTGTCAACTGTTTCAGATAAACATCAGGTGACAAGTTTGGCCTGTAAGTCTGCATGTTGCCACAGAATACCCCTTTAAAAATTACATCTACATTGTCACATCAGACATGCATGGACAAGTATGAAAGGGAGGAGAGGAACACACTCTTGGTCCAGAGGTAACTTTCATCCAAATAAAAAGTTCTGCCTCAGTGTGCCTTAAACCCAGTCTATTTGGTGTGAGCAAGTTACTAAATGTTAACAAAACTTAGGAAAGACTTGCAGAACTGCTAAGAACTCCCTCTATACACACACTGCTCATTAACATGACAGAAGAAATGCATTGGGAGAATCACTGAAACTATGCCAAGAAAGATGAATAATTAACAAATAGTTAAGTTCACTTGGCAGAAAAAGAGGTTGAGTCTCTCTCTTTCAACCTGTTAGGACAGACTTTCCCAATGTGGTACTCCTGATGTGTTGGATTTCATGTCCCATAATTCTTATACAAGTTTAAAACATGTATCGAATGTTAGCCATGCTTGACTCCTGTGACTTTATGGACACATCTACGTACTTTCCTTGGCAACCATATTGGAAGTGGTTTGCCTTTCCATTCTTTCACAATGCTTTTCAACTTCCCATTCTAGCCTACAGCTCTGGACTGCCAATAGTGTTCCATTCCAGTAGTAACTAGGGCTGACCCTGCTTAGCCTCCATGCCCAGACGAAGGTGGTCAAGTGCTACAGCCTACTGAGACAATGGCAACGGGAGTGTGGGATTTGCAGGAAGGAAGGAAAGAAGGAAGGATGGTTTAATATTTTCTTGCCTTTCAGCTCGTTCTTGCAATCTCTGCCTCTATGACTATTTATCTCAGCTGGGTTTATTTTTAGATTTTGAGCCCTGGTGGGGCAGAGCCTAGGAGGAAGACGTTGTAGGAAAAAAGTAGTAGAAGGCTGAATCCTACTCTTTTTGAATCCTACTGGGCTCCCATATTAGGCTGACAAAGTGGGCAGTATATTGAAGAATCCCGTGTGTATTACATATAATGTAGATCTACTCTGAATCATAAGCATTCTCTTTCAAGTCCCTCTCAAACGAAATATTGAGAAAGCATAAACCTGTCTGTTTTCAAAACACTGCCTCAGTTCACTTCCATATTCATAACTACATATACATATATTCTATTTTAGGAATAGAACAGAGCTTTCCAAACTTTTCATGTTGGTGACACACTTTTTAGACATGCATCATTTCACGACACACTCTTACAGCAGGGCATTATTTCGTGACACATTCTTACAGCAGGGCACAAGGCAGGCACTAGGACCTGCGCGGAATCACAGCAGGTTTGGAGGCAGCCAGGCACAAGGCAGGCACTAGGACCTGCGCGGAATCCTGGCAGGGCAGGTTTGGAGGCAGCCAGGCACAAGGCAGGCACTAGGACCTGTGTGGAATCCTGGCAGGGCAGGTTTGGAGGCAGCCAGGCACAAGGCAGGCACTAGGACCTGCGCAGAATCCTGGCAGGGCAGGTTTGGAGGCAGCAAGGCACAAGGCAGGCACTAGGACCTGCGCAGAATCCTGGCAGGGCAGGTTTGGAGGCAGCAAGGCACAAGGCAGGCACTAGGACCTGCGTGGAATCCTGGCAGGGCAGGTTTGGAGGCAGCCAGGCACAAGGCAGGCACTAGGACCTGTGTGGAATCCTGGCAGGGCAGGTTTGGAGGCAGCCAGGCACAAGGCAGGCACTAGGACCTGCGCAGAATCCTGGCAGGGCAGGTTTGGAGGCAGCAAGGCACAAGGCAGGCACTAGGACCTGCGCAGAATCCTGGCAGGGCAGGTTTGGAGGCAGCAAGGCACAAGGCAGGCACTAGGACCTGCGTGGAATCCTGGCAGGGCAGGTTTGGAGGCAGCAAGGCACAAGGCAGGCACTAGGACCTGCATGGAATCCTGGCAGGGCTCGGAGGCAGCAGCAGCCGTGACACACCCAGACACTGCAGCCCGTGTCCCAACACAGAGTTTGGAAAGCTCTGCAATAGAATTTAATCAGAGATATATTAACATACACGTTTTTCCACCTATACCAGGATTTCTGTTATCTGACCTATTACAAATGTTGTGGCATGTGTTGCTTTGTATCTGTTCTGTGTGTCCTTTTTTTGGTCCCTTTGAGTCAGTCTTGACTCTTGGTGACTGTCTGGATGAGTCCCTGCAGTTTTCTGGCAAGATTTTGGAAGTGGTTTGCCATTGCCTGCTTCCTAGGACTGAGAGAGAGGGGCTGGCCCAAGGTCACCCAGCTGGCTTCATGCCTAAGGCAGGAGTAGAGCTCCCGGTCTCCCGGTTTCTAGCCTGGTGCCTTAACTATTGCACCCAACTGGCTCTCATGGACAGATTCTACTGAGATTTAATTATTCTAAGTTTTCAGAACGTTAGGGCTGGTAAACCATGAAAGAATTCTAGTGAGTTTGAGTGCTGGATAGGATACCTGTGGAAGGGTCAGGAGGGACTACCGAGCCAAAGTGTTCCAGAATTCACTTGGCACTGGTGAAAATAAGAGATATTTGTCTAAGCTGTATATAGTCTAAGTCTAAAGTGAAGGGTGAAAACACTTCTTGTTTCATCTATGAAACCCATCTTACCATGTTTCTGGGCTGGAAAGTTAAGCAGGGTTAAGTCTCATTATTACTTGGATAGATGATCAGCAGGGAATATCAAGGCTGTAGGCTAGACTGAGAAACAAAAACATCCTGGAAGAAAGCAATGGCAACCCACTTCTGGATTGTTGCCAGGAAAACTACATGAATGTGTCCATCAGTCAAGATTAATTTGAGGATGTTTCTACCTTTAAGTGTGTCAGAGTGCGCACCGTGGGGCGGCCTGCTCCTTTTTCCAAGATACCAGTGATCCACGTTCTATGCAGTAAGTAGACACTCAAGCAGAGATTAGATAAAATAGCCTATTTACTTTATATACATACGTAGTCCAAAATACATCCAACAGCAGTAACAAATGATACAGCAATGAGACGGAATACAGCGATGAGAAGTTTCAATCGGCAACGGGAAGAAAGAACACCAGACTCCTCTGCTTATATACATAAACTGACCAATCATGTTATAGGTCACTCTCATCATCTGCCACACCCAACTAAACTATTAGCACCTGTAGTATGAGTCATACACTACCACATCATCCCTACAACAATGGCTGCTAATTGGGTGACTTGCAGAATAATTCCCTTCTCACCTAGATATCAAGCCTCTCCAGTATAAATTTATCTAACTGTAAATTCCTGGGTATATACAAACCCCAACAAAGTGCATACTATTTTATTAAATCCCTCAGTTCCCTGTGTGTTTGTATATGAATGTCATTCCGTGTTTTTATCTTTAAAGCATCCAGATGAAACTGTCCAGTTAATCCTGATTTGAACATATGTGCAGCCAAAAAATAATAATAATTTGTGCTGGGTTATACGCATCAAGTGTCACATTTAACTCTGGTGTATGCCATTCATGTGCTGGCATCTCAAGGTTAAGAGTCCTATTCATATGCAGTGCTGGGTGTGTGCAACTGTGCATGGTTAATTTTTTCTTGCTTGACTACAACATATAGAAATTGGATCATAAATATGAAGTACAGAAGCACTCCCAGTTGCATGATCCCTGTGTTGGACTACAACTCTCATCATCCTTAAGCATACGGCTTAAGCCAGTTTGGTGTAGTGGTTAAGGCAATGGGCTAGAAACCAGGAGACTGAGAGTTCTAGTCCCGCCTTAGGCATGAAAGCCGGCTGGGTGACCTTGGGCCAGTCACTCTTTCTCAGCCCAACCCACCTCACAGGGTTGTTGTTGTGGGGAAAATAGGAGGAGGAAGGAGTATTTGGTATGTTCGCTGCCTTGAGTTATTTATAAAAAAATAATAATAAAGGCAGGATTATATATGTATGTATGGTATGTATGTATGTATGTATGTATGAGATATATATATACATACATACATACATACATACACATACACACAGTATGTGTATATATATATATGTGTATATATACTGTATATATATGTGCCACAGGGTTCGGTTCTCTCTCCTCTCCTATTTAACATCTACATGAAACCGCTGGGCGAGATCATCCGTTACCACGGGATGAGGTATCACCAATATGCTGATGATACTCAGTTGTATATCTCCGTCCCTGGTGAAGTAAGTGTTGCAGTCGACACCCTGTCCCAGTGCCTGGGGGCTGTAGGGGCCTGGATGGGGAACAACAGGCTTCAACTGAACCCTGGTAAGACGGAGTGGCTGTGGATTGATGGCCTCTCGGCTTCCAGGAAGTTGTCATCTTTAACTCTGGATGGGGTGACACTGCCCCGTTCAGATTCAGTACGGAACTTGGGGGTCCTCCTGGACTCACAACTCCTGCTCGAAGAGCAGGTGGCAGTCATGGCCAGGAGGGCCTTTGCACAGTTTCGGGTTGTGCACCAGTTGCGCCCCTTCCTGGATTGAGAGGCCCTCCGAACAGTCACTGATGCCCTTGTCATCTCCCATATAGATTATTGCAACGCGCTCTACATGGGGCTACCCTTGAAGAGTATCCGGAAGCTTCAGCTGGTCCAGAATGTGGCCGCGCGGGCAGTCACAGGTGCTATAAGATCAGCACATGTAACACCACTGCTCCACTGGGTGCCAGTTTGCTTCCAGGTCCAATTCAAGGTGTTGGTTATCACCTTTAAAGCCTTACATGGCATGGGGCCAGGGTACCTGAGGGACCGTCTCATCCCGACCACATCCACCCGCCCCACCTGGTCATGCAGAGAGGGCATGCTTCGGACTCCATCAATAAAAGAATTTCATCTAGCGGGGTCCAGGTGGTGTGCCTTCTCTGCGATAGCACCCACCCTGTGGAATATCTTGCCCCCAGAGGTGAGGTGGGCACCCTCGCTCCTGGCCTTCAGGAAGTCTTTAAAGACCTGGTTCTGCCGCCTTGCTTGGGACGAAGGAGGTAATAGTTCCTCCTGGGGGTGGTTAGCTTAGTAATATCCTCCTTTTTAAGGTCTCACCATCCTCTGGATTTTTTTCCTATTTATTATTATATTGTATTTTAAAATGTATAGGTTTTAATTTTAATATTGTTATTGTAAACCGCCCAGAGTCTACTGCAGTAGAGATGGGCGGTGATAAATTTGAATAATAAATAAATAAATAAATATATACACACACATACTGTGTGTGTGTGTGTGTGTGTGTGCGCGCTGCTTTTGAAGACAAAGCGTTTCCTGTGCGGAGCTGGGACTTACTAATTCTAGTTTAATCTCCATTTTTAGATTAGTAGGAACAAATGGAGATTTAGAGGATAACAAAAAATATTAAAACATATATGATTACTGAATAGGAACATATGATACATTAAGAAAAATTAGGAGGAAATGGAGCAGGATATATTTAGATTAGAGAAAGATGCAAAATATGCTAGTCCCTTTTAAAGGGTCTTTCATTTGAAACAAATATTTTTTCCATGTCCGTGAGGGATGCTTATACATTCCAAAATTACTATTTATGACTCAGCCTCCCTATCTCTTGCTAGGCTCTATCTCTGGACAAAGAATGTTTCTAGACATAGCTAAACCAAAATCTACATGACTATACATCCCATCCCAGGCTGACATTTCCTATGACTCAGTCTTATGCTAAACTGATAGTAAAAGAATCTCCTGGAAAATCAAATCACCCATGGGACTGATAGGCTAGTTCGAATGTCCACCCTTTGAATTTGTTCCTCCATATCTAGAAATGCCTCTGCTTGGTGAGTATTTCTTCAGTCTTCAAGTGGTTGTTGAGGAGAGATGTAAGATGAGTTGATAGAACATCCACAAGGTTTAGGTTCCTGGTAAATTAAGCTAGCTAGGCTGTCTCAGGAATCCCTTTTATGTGAGCTACACTTATGATGGTGGTATTTAGGGGAAAAGGAATTGCTGTTTCTTGGGCATATGGCAAGGAATAATACCACTCTGTTATGAAACTTGTGCATTGTGAATGGAGGAGGAGATTATTTGAAAGGTTACATATGTTCTACCACCTATAGTACTGTAACTGTAGCTCCAATTACTGCCATTTCAGCTTGCTTTCATCCTACAACTCAGCAGTATCAGCTCCCCGTTGTGTGGAGTGTAAGAGTGGGGATTTTTGTTGCTGCAAAACTTGCAGCAGTGCAGGGATGGGATTTTTGCTTCTTCTTCTTGGCCATCCATCAGCAGAAGTGAAGACAATCACAGCTCATCTTCAAACTGTTTCTGAAAATGCTGGCAGGGTGGAAGTGCTCAACAACCAATTGTGCATGGTAGCTACAGAAGCTACAATTTCCCCAAAGAACCATCCTAAAAACAACTGGGGAAGGGAAGGGGATATTTAGGGGAAATAGTATAATGGAGATGGGTTCGGTAGAGCACACATGCTATAAAAGTGGATCAGAACTCTCCAAGCAACAACTATACAACTGATTGTATAGCTTGACCCAACCTTTAATGGCCCAACATTTTATGTTAAAAAGGAACTGACCATTTGTGACTTCTCTTTGTTTGATTTTTAGTAAGTTGGGAACCTGGAATGATTTAGTTCTTTTACTAACTGGAGGGTGCCAGCTCCAGGGTTAGCACTCAAGGATATTGAAGGAAAATTCTGAGAAAAAAGTGCTTTCCTTCTCCAAAGGTATAACAGTCTGAATGTTCTGATTAAGCATTATTAATAATTATGAGTGACAGATTGTCTATTCACTTCTGAAATATGTGACAGATCTAAGATATGTAGACTTTAACTCCAAAACTTCCTCAATCATTGCTGAGAATTCTAGTAGCTGAAGGCTACAAATCTGAAATGAGCCCAGTTTGAGGAAGCTTGCATTACAGAGATACATGGAAGGGAAACTGCGGCTTCTGAGAATAGATCTCTGCAAATTGCACATGGCAAATAAGATGTATTACAGTATTACTTCTTGCAGAGGCAAAGTTGTATACATGGTCAGTTTGAACATGCCCTGCTCCTACTTTTGCTCTGTTATGTAATGCAAGTCTGAAAAAAAGGTTAAGATGCTTTTGGGTTGGTTTTTTTTTTAGGAAAGCAGTGTGGAATACTTCCTTTGTTTAAAAAGAGTTGAGCAATGGAGCAACTATCTGCCTGTGACTAACAGAATCTCCTCCAATAAAAAACAAACAAACTTCCAGCCAAAAAGTAGAGGTAGGAGAGTCACAAGCAGTAGGAAGGGTTGATGACAATCATGAAATCATGAAAGCAAGCACTGATGCTTTCCTGACACACATGAGCCTCCTTTTCCTTGTTAACCATTTACCTGAACTCAGCATGGGACAGCACTTGGTTCCGGAGATCATCAAGCAATCCCAGGGCGGTAGGCTAGACTGGAAAGTTGAAAAGCATTCCAGAGGAAGGCAGTGGCAAACAATGCCAAGAAAACTTCACGGCTGAATCCAAGCAGTCCCTACAAGTTGAGCTCAACCTGAGACAGTCTTACCTATTTTAATCTTGGAGCATAAGCAGGCTTGGAACATCTGTTTCCCATTGAGCATCACAGGACTAGAAGATGGGTTAGGGCATGAGCACTGCAGAACTGCTGTCTTTCAGAAGAACCTGCCCTTTAGTGGATGATCATGGTTACTCTTTTTGCTTGGTTTCTCTGACTGTATACAAAGCTACTTTTGCTTCTGCAGGTTTCTTGTTTGGGATAAGATGTATACTTCCGGTAAATACACTGGCAAATACAATTTTGCTGCCACATAGCGAACTGGCTATTTGCAAATCTGAAAGCAAGAGTGCAGGAGCTGCACAACGGTTTTATTACATAGGCGGCCAAATCATCCACTGAAATATAATGAACTCGCAGTACAAGAGAGTGCCAGCTCTGCTATTCATTGCATGTTTAATAACACAGTCTCATTTTCTTACAGGTGATTTTCAAAGCTAAATCTAAATACTCACCCGAGTTACTTAAATACAGGTAAAAACACATTTCCACCATGAATGAAGGGAAAAAAAGCAGCTGTATATTATTGGGACATGTTTTAATGTTCTTCTAGGAATAAAAACCATGTCCATGTATTTCCAAGAAGTAATAATTACTTTTATTGATTTATTTAGAAAATGTACATGGCTGCCCATCTTAAACGCATAACCCTGGGCAGCTAACAACAATTCTCATAAAATACATAATAAAACCTCAAAACACAAATACAAACCAAATTAAAAATAACCATAATACAATAGCTGGGCACCATAACACACTTAAAACACAGCTACACCGATATTGGGCTCACTAACATCCTGGCCAAGCACCTGTGGGAAGAGTCAGGTCTTCACCGTCTCCAGGAAGGCCAAGAGGGTTTGGGCCCTCCAGGTCTCAGGGGAGGCCGTTCCATACGATAGGCATATTGTAAGGTTCAATGAGTATACCTTTGTAGAATTGTATTTTGTACTGGTCAGTGACCGTAATAAACTAGAATGAATGAATGAATGGATTCCATGGCTGCAGTCACCGTCTGCGGTGATCTTGGAGCCCAAGAAAATAAAATATGTCACTGCTTCCATATGATAGGCACTGCAACTGAGAAGGCTTAATTATTATTTTTAATAATTAAAATTATATTTTAATTTTTAATAATTCCCTGAGAAAATTTAGTTAAGGTTCAGCTACAGTTGTGCTTTAAGTGGGTTGGTTTTGTGCAAGCTACAGAGATGAGTGATTTAAGAAAGGACAAGATTTTAGAAAGGACAAGATGCAGTCCAATGTAATCTTGAAAGCTCAAGGATGGGAAAATTTGGGTTACAGAATCAAGGCTATATAACCATTTTATAATGGAGAGCATATTATGCATTTCTAGGAAAAACTGAGCAGCACAAAGCCTTCTTCAAACAACTTGGAATCCCAACACAGCTGGAAAATGCCAATTTGGGGAAGACTGATTTAGTATTGTATTAATATTTGCTAAAAATAATAATAATTGCAAAATTAATACTATTTTCCCTCCCCTTGTTTAGGTTACCTCTCTACCTGGTGTCTTTCATGGTCAGTCTACTTTTCCTGCTGGTGAATTTAACATGTGCTGTGCTTGTGAGACTAGAGAATTCAGAAAGGAAGATAATTGTATTGGTCAGGGTTGCTATAAATGACACTCTGTTTGTACTCTGTGCCATCTCACTCTCCGTTTGTCTCTACAAGATTTCCAAAATGACCTTAGCAAATATTTACTTGGAATCCAAGGTAAAGTACATCTTAGTTTTTTTCTTTTTCTGTGTGTGTTTTTGTTTATTGGAAATCATTCCAATGAAGATAAGTGAATGGTAGCTTGTTCAAGAATGGAAGAGTTTTTCTTCAGTGTCTAGTCAAGATTGATGCAAGTGAATCCAACTGGTTTATTTTATTTATTTACAAGCTTATAAAATTGATGCTTGTAATCAATTTAAAGGCAATGGCAAACCACTTCTGAAAACGTTGCCAAGAAAACTGCATGGACTTGTCCATGTAGTTGCCAGGGGTCCAGACTGACTTGGAGACACACATGCACATGGACAAATCAATTTGAAATCAATCAATCATGGGTTCCATGTAACCAGCTAAAGCCATTACACCCCATTTAACCAACTCTGAAAAGTCCTGAGTGAAAATAAACTCTAAATAAACTTTAACAAGAAGGGCTTCAATGCCAATAACCTTGTTCTATTATCTAGGTCTATGGAAAAAGCAAAGTTAGCTGTTGTTAAATGATTTGGTATTCTGCCCTTCTAAGTTTCAGTTTATTGTAAAATATCAGAATTCCTTTGTTCAGTTGGGTATCAAACAGCATTCTCAAAATGGTTTTTCTCCAAGTTGGCATGGGAACATCCAGGACCACACTATGTTATCTCAAATTCTCCACAAACAAACTTAAACACATTCAACAAACAACATGTAGTGAAAACAAAATTATCTGAAAGGACAGCTGTTTTCCTGTGCACACTTTGAGAATATGTTCTACCTGAACACAGTGGAAATTAGTTCTTTATAAACATGTATAGATTGTGCTGAAACAGCATATGAACATGAATAACAGGAAATTGACTCCTTAAATTATATATTTCACTTTGTCCAACAATATTGACAAACTGCTGTTTTCATACCAATTGTATAATACTTATATTATGGAAGCAAAAGATAGGAAACGTTTTCAAGTTAAAAATGTCTTAAACATTCAGAATGCCCCAAATCTAGAACACACAGATCTTACAAGATTTGCACATGTCTCAACTTTTCAGCAATTTTGTCAGTGGGTACCATATACCGGTATTTCAGATGCCATGACCTAGCATTTTCAACATCCTGTATCCAACAGTGGCCAATCAGATGACTGGAGGGCCACAGTCTAGGACCTGGGAACAATAATGCACTTCCATCTGTCACTACTCAGCAACTAACCAAAGATTGTATTATCTTTCTCATTTCCATCACTGAGGATTTAATAAAGGAGTAGGTGGACAAAAGAGGCTTTGTCTGATTAAGCAGACTGCTTGTATTCTTACTTGGAATGGAATCAGGGTCTCTCTCTCTTAACACGGAGAGTGCTATTGTTTTTTCCTTGAGATTTGATCCTTTCCAAGTGGTTCTATAAAGATAGTGAAAAAAGTGTCTTCTTTTTGAAGCAAACCTTGGGTCCTTCTATTTTAGAGACTTTTCATTGCTGCTTTTCTATCCAGTGATGACATAGTAGCTAGTTGTCTTTAATTAAAGAAATTTCCCTTTAAGGAGATGTATCTTCCTATCCTTCATATTGTAGTATTCTGTTATTAGAAAAGTGCTATTTTATGCCTTGTTCCATACCTTGTTAGTACTACTATGACTGCAACTGTTTTATGAACATGATTTTGCATCTGCGATGATTGCCTGTTGGATAGTGTTACTGTCCTGTAACTAAAGAACCCTTCTTGCATTTGTTATATTTTATAAATTACATTAAAAGAATAGACGCTGAATATTTTCCAGGTTCCAACAGATATGCATATTAACTTGTGTAATTCCTGACTAGCAAATTAATATCAGAAAATCTATCCTCCTGCTTTAGAAAAAGCAGACTGTCATACTCTGAATTATATGCAGATCTTAAACATTTTTTCTGAAGTATGTTAACTTCTTTCTGTCCTTCCACTATGGTGCAATTTATTTTTTTCCAGTGTGGTACATTAAATAGTCAATCTTTCCTTGCTCTCCCCCCTCTGCCCTGCCCCCCCACCCCCAAACATGACTTTCTCCATTGCAAGGAAATACATTGCAAGGTATCAGCACTTTTCAGAATCCAGCAGAGTTACAAAGCACAATATCTAGGATGGTCCAAAGTGACTTGAGAATTGGCTACACCTTTTTCCTCAAACTAGAACCTTGACATTTCAGTGATCAATAGACATTCAACTGTGTTTTAATCTCTTCTCTAGGGATCATCAGTATGTCAACTAACAACCATAGGAGCAACTGTTATTCTACTGTATTCCTCAAGAGCCTGTTACAACCTGGTTATTTTATCATTTTCTCAAAGCAAGGCAATGAACTCTTTTGATTATGATTGGTACAATGTATCTGATCAGGCAAGTACTGTGTAGCAATTTCTTCTGACAATAAAGCGTTCATTCAGGTACCTGTACTTAGTGGTATAAAGGTAAGCAACCTTCCTCCATGCTCGCAGATCTTTGCAGTTAACCAGCTAAAGGTCTTTTAACTACATAAGTCAAGAATGAAAATTTGATTATAAGGCTACCAGCATCATTTTCATAATAGGCGACAATGGAATCTTCACTGGAGGGTTGTAGGAAATTTGTATACATGACTATGAACAATCATACTCTGGAGTATGTTAAAACCAGGGAATTCATGAGGATAAATCACTTTGCCCTTCGCAAAATGTTAGATTTACTTTGAGAAAACGATAATGGGCAGAGTTTAAGTTTTAGGCTTACTGTAGCCTTAATGGAGTATTATATGCCAGCAATGCTTTAGCCAAGGAGAATGTTTAATTGTACACATTTCATTCAGTTTAGTTTTGTGATGAAAATTTTACAGGATGTCAGGTGAGCCAATGGGAACCTTTCCTATTCTGGGCTAACGTTTAAGGGGAAGAGGATTGTGTAGCGGAAAAGGTTAATCCTATTATCTCTTAAATACATTTTAAAATCTGACGTGCTTTCAAGTGATTCATACATGGATTACCCATGTCAGTCAATCTGACTGATTCTGAACTAGATCAATTTATCCATGATTGATTCAGGCTACAGTGCAACACTTTGAAGCTACATTTTCACAATGTATCCTTCTGCTGAGGTATAGATCCCTAATACAGGTTGCAGTATAGACACAGTTCAGTAAGCGTCCACTGATATTCTGACAGGAAGAAGGTGCTGGTCAGAAGAGTCTGCGGTAAGTGTTGGTAGTTCAGATAGATGCATATTAGTTTATTTAGGCCAAGAAAATTGTATCTAGGTTTGGAAGCTGCAGAAGTCTCATAAAATTGCTTTTTAGGTAAGATAAGGTTTCATATCACTATCTGCTTACAAACATTTAATAGTTTACCATTTTAAACAGCTTTCCCTTTAATTTTGCAACAGGCAGATCTGAAATGCCAGCTGGGTGATGCTGGATATGTAGTATTTGGAATAATCCTGTTTGTGTGGGAACTTCTCCCCACTTCCTTAGTGGTGTTTTTCTTCCGTGTTCGAAACCCTACAAAAGACCTAGTAAGTTATACCTATGTCTTAATATTTACTTATTTTAAAGCAAATGACTCTCTTAAGTACAAATTACTTACCTGCTGTAAAATCTGAGAGCACTTTTCACTTGCTTTTAAAATATCACTGTGGTCATGACATCTTTTTAAATGGCCTTAATTCTCAGATGTTTATTTCTTGCATCACTCCTACCCTGTGAAATCCAGACTCCTAGTGACTTATAATAATCTACAAACAACCACCAGCACAATAAATAATCATGCCTTCAGGTCCGCATTCAACTAGCTTGCTTATTAGAATGTTATGCTTTGTTGAAGTCAGGTTATATTATTTCCAAATTTATTAAAGAAGTTATCCAATGAAGAAATTGGATAGCCTGAAAAGTAGCCTGAAAAGATTGGTTCTTGACAAATCCATGCTGATTTTCAATAATTACGGTATTGTTTTCAAGGTAATCATATTTACTCCAGAATCTTACTAGGTATCAATATCAGACTGATTGGTCTGTAGTCCTCTGGGTATTCCTTTCCCCCTTTTTTGAAGATAAGGGAAATTTGTTCTCTTCCAGTCATCTGGTATTTCTTAAAGATAATTGACAGAAGTTTGGCCAGACCATCAGGAACTTCCTGCAGTAATATAAGATTCAATCCACATAGCCCTGGAGATTTGAACTCATTCAAAGGTCAGTAAATATTTCCTGCCTGCCAGTGTTTCTATCAAACTCAAGCTAGAATCCTGTTCCTTCAATCAGTTCTTCACAATTGCCTAGGGAAGCACACATGCTCTTCTCAGAGAAAAGTGAGCCAAAACAGGAGTTGAATAATTCTTCATTTTGTCGAAGGCTTTCACGGCCGGAGTTTGATGGTTGTTGTGGGTCTTCCGGGCTGTGTGGCGGTGTTCTGGAAGTTGTGGTTCCTAACGTTTTGCCAGCATCTGTGGCCAGCATCTTCAGAGGGCTGGCCACAGATGCTGGCGAAATGTTAGGAACCACAACTTCCAGAACACGGCCACACAGCCCGGAAGACCCACAACCACCACCAATTCTTCATTTTCTTTGTTGTTACCATTCGCCATCTTCAATAAGCAGCTGATGTACTAGTTCTTTTCTCTTTTATTTTGAACAAGACTTTATTTATTTATTTAAATTTATATGACCGCCCATCTCCCCCAACGGGGAACTCCGGGCGGTTTACAAGAAAACAAGTTAAAATAGAATATAAAACATCAATTTGTACAGTAAATATAATAAATAGTTATAAAATCCAGATGGGAGATAAAATTAATAAAGGGAAGGACAGTATGGAATTAAGGGATTAGCCACCCCCACGAGGAACTATCCTTTCCTCCTTCCCATGCCAGGTGGCAGAACCAGGTTTTCAGTTCTTTTCTAAAGGTCGGGAGGGAGGGGATCTGCCTCAGATCTGGGGGCAAGGTGTTCCATAGTGTAGGAGCGACCACAGAGAAGGCCCGTCTCCTAGACCCCATCAGGTGACACTCTCTAATTGATGGGGTTCGTAGCAGGCCCTCTCTGAATGATCGGGTGGGGCGGGTTGATAACATGGGGATAAGACAGTCCCTCAGGTATTCTGGCCCCATGCCATGTAGGGCTTTAAAGGTGATAACCAACACCTTGAATTGTACCCGGAAGCAAACTGGCACCCAATGTAACTCGTGGAGCAAAGGTGTTATATGTGCAGATCTCGGCGCACCCAGAATTGCTCGCGCGGCCGCATTCTGCACCAGCTGTAGCTTCCGGATAGTCTTCAAGGGGAGCCCCATGTAGAGCGCATTGCAATAATCTACATGGGAGATGACGAGAGCATGAGTGATTGTTCGGAGGGCGTCGCGATCCAGGAATGGGCGTAATTGGCGCACCAGCCGAAGCTGTGCAAAAGCCCTCCTAGCCACGACTGCCACCTGCTCTTCGAGCAGGAGTCGTGAGTCTAGAAGGACCCCCAAGTTCCGCACCGGTTCCGAATGGGGCAGTGCTACCCCATCGAGAACCAAAGATGATAATTTCCCAGAAGACACTAAGCCATCCATCCACAGCCACTCGGTCTTGCCAGGGTTCAACTGAAGCCTGTTGTTCCCCATCCAGGCCCTCACAGCCCCCAGGCACTGGGACAGGGTGGTCACTGCATCACTTACTTCACCTGGGATGGAGATATACAGTTGAGTATCATCCGCATACTGATGATACCTCATCCCATGGTGTCGGATGACCTTGCCCAGCGGTTTCATGTAGATGTTGAACAGGAGAGGAGAACCGAACCCTGCGGCACCCCACACAGGAGTGGTCGCGGGCCGGATCTCTCCTCCCCTACCACCACCGACTGGGAGCAGCCCCGGAGGAAGGAGGTGAACCAGCGCAAAACTACGCCGCCCACCCCCAACTCCCTTTTTGTTGTATAACAAATACTTTGATGTGAGTCGCAGTGGGGTTTTTTCAATGTTATATTCAACTTTGAATGAAAAAGCCATAAAATTTTAATGCTTGTAATATTGATGTCCTAAATTGTAATTAATATTGATAGAATATCTTGTTTTCTTCTCTATTTTCAATACTCTTAAGTTTAATCTAAATAATAGAATATCAATAAACTTTAATTATATTATATAAACATCACTGTATTGAAATAATACAATTTTATCAAGATTTATAATAATAAAAAGGGGGAAAAAGAGACCAAGTAGTTGGAGCCATTCATAGCAGTGCAATTTGTTCCTGCATGAATGAGCAAGAAGGGGCTTGATGAGCTTGGCAGATGCACCGTTACATTCCTAATCTGTGCTTCTGGAAGATTTGGGGTTGGACTAGAAGACCTCCAAGATCCCTTCCAACCCTGTGATTCTATGACTCTAAAATAGTACATTTTAAAAGGCATCAGGTCCATGTAGTGCACTTTACCTTTGGTTCTTTGTAATAGCAAATCACCAACTATTATCATTCTCCTCTTTGTCCTTTTGCAGGTATCAGTTCCATTTGCTCTGCTCTGAAGTGCTCCCCTCTCTCATCTGTTGCTCATCATGGTCTCCCATTGCTCCTCCATTGAGGAACTAAGCTAAGAGCTTTCCTGATGGCCTTACAGCTCGTCCTGAATTCTAACAGCACAGAACATCTTGTCTTGCTTCTGGTTGTCACTGTTGTCTACAGAGCAAGGTCCCCTTCATTTCTCTTGCTTCTGGAATATCACCTCCTATGTCAACTCTTGCTTTAGTGCTTCTTTTGTTGGGTCTAAGAAAATGTAATCTTTTCTGAGTTGGAGTACAGCCACTCATTGCTCTAATCCTCTATTTTTTTTCTTGAGCACTGTAGTGAATTTGCATTTGCTGCATATGTATACTTTATTTTCTGGCAAGGATACAAACGTGTCACAAGCATTGCTGGTCAGCTGTTGAGTAACCTCTGTCCATTTTTAGCTTCAGTTACGACTGTAAAATTCTTTTATAGCTCCTCTGTAAAATTCCTATTAGTTTTCCATTTGTTCGTTTATTCATATTCATCAGCCTTTATATTCATTCAACTTATATTCATTAGTTTTCCATTTGTTTGCTCGTTCATATTCATCAGCCTCTGCTTACTCAGCAAGAAGCATTACTTAATCTTCCACAATGGATAATCAGCAATTCTCAAGGCAAACTCTTTATAATTAGCAGCTATACAAAAGATTTTTTTTCACTTCTCACAGCTGAACATATGGTTCACTGCATAGTTTCTTTGACATCTCTTCCTTGTATCTTTCTGCAGTTGAACACTCCCAACTTTTGTTAGCTCTCCCTGCTCACTTAGTTAACTTGCTCCCTGGAAACTAACTACATTATATTATTTCTACAGTCTCTGTTGCACAATTTCATTTGTACGGTTTGTCAAAAACAGAAAATTCTTTTGATATTATGTATTTGTTTACAACCTCAACATATAATGTTTTCTTATTACAAGAAAACCAACAGTCAACAGAAAATTCTTCTCCAGTTTTCTTAAGTTAGCAGCATTAGATATTCTGACAGTAAGTCATCAGAGGGAGTAGTAGCTTAACAGAATAGTAATTATTATCTGCATAAAAGAAAGTTTATATAGGCAAGGAAAAAATACTTAAATTAATAGAAGTTGCAGTTTATTGTGGTTTCTGTCAGTAGAGATTTGTAGTAGAAACAGAGTCCCTCCTGTGGAGGGAGATGGGCGGTGATAAAAATTTGATAAATAATTTTCATTTTTTCATTATTGCTCTAAATTTGCCATTCCCACAAATCTTTCCAAGTTTTATCTGAAAACAACATAAACCTCACCACTAGTAACACACTCTAAAGAGAGGTAAAGATATATGGAGTCAAAAGTTTCATCTAAAAACAAAATAAGATAAGCTGGCTGGGTGACCTTGGGCCAGTCAGTCTCTCTCAGCCCAATTCAACTCACAGGGTGGTTGTTGTGGGGAAAATAGGAGGAGGAAGGAGTATTAGGTATGTTCGCCGCCTTGATTTTTTTATAAAAATAATAAAGGGATAGAAAATTAAATTAAATTAAATTAATAAAATATTGATATCATGCATGATCTAATCACTGATGTAGATTTTTATTTGAAGTTCTATATTCAGTTTGGGACATCAGAATTCGAACAGCAGGCGATTGATCTGATGACAAATGAGATAAGGAAAGAATAAAACATCTGGATATCTGTGACAGAGAAAGGGAAAGTGACTTACTGATTGCTTTGAAATTCAATGAAAATCAGAATATTTATTCCTCAAATTGACTGGCAGAAATTTTTATTTGAGCAGTTCAACAGTCAAAAGAATTGAATTGCTAAGAAAAAAATTGGAAAGGCTCCTTCCAAAGATATTCAAGTAAAATATCTTCTATGACAGGAAGGAAAGTTGATAATTTATGTGTAAAACATAATGCACAGGACCCCTAAACCCTTTGCTACTTGCAGCTGTTTAGACATAGCTAAAAAAATCTGGCTGGATCTTAAAAATACTCTGCAGAATAGCAAGAATTCATTATCTCCCTCTTCCTGCCTTCAAAAAGAAAAAAGAAAGGTTCAGCAAACTTTAGACTAGTCAGTCTGACACTGATAGTAGGACAACTGTAGAGCACATCTTAAAGGGATTGTCTGTTACTACCTTAAAACAATGTGATAGTTATCAGAAATAAGCACAGATTTGTCAAGAATCTTGCCAGACCAATCTGATCTTGCTTTTGACTGTGTAGGTTCTGTAATAGATTGTTAACATACCTTAACATTAGCAAAACATTTGATAAAGTCACATGTCATGCTGATTAGTAAGGCAGTTTGGTGTGGTGTGGGTGGCATGACAGTAATTGGGCTAGCCTGAAAATTATATTCAGAGCATACTCAATGGTTTCTTATCACACTGCTGAGAGTTATCAAAAGGAATGCCACAAGAACTAGTACTGGGTCCTCTAATCTTCATTATTTTTACTAATCACTTGGACGAAGAGGCAGAGGGAGTACATATTAAATCTGCAGATAAAACACATGTCCAAAGTATAGCTAATATACCAGAAGACAGAAACGCTATTCAAAATTACCTTGATAGATTATAGGCTGAAAGTAATAGAATAAAATGTAACAAAATTATCTGTAGCAAAGATCATAACTTAGGAAACAAAAAATTAGATGCACAGGCTTGGTAAATAGTACTTGTGAAAAAGATCTTGGAATAGTAATTGATTGCAGGCCAGCTGTGTGAGATGCCTACAAAAAAGGGAAATGCAATTTTAGGTTTATACTTCTGCATTGACAGAAGTATAACCTCCAAGTCATGGGAGCTAATGGTTCTACTGTATTCTCCTTTGGCAAGACCCCACCTAAGTTCTATATCCAGGTCTAGGTACTACACTTTAAGAAGGATACAGAAAAACTACAACTAGGTTCAGAGAAGGGCAACTAGGATAAACGGGGGACTAGAAATGAAGTCCTATGAAGAGAGGTTGAGTGAGTTGGGTATATTTAGCCTTGAGAAAAAATGACTTAAGTGGGGATGTGAGAGAGTTATTCAAACACCTAAAAAGGATGTCACATAGAGGATCAAGGCCTGTACTCTCTCATTCCAGAGTGCAGGATGAAATTATGGATTTAAGTTACAGAAAGGCAGAATTCAACTGAATATTGTGGGGGGGGGACTTCCTAACGGTAAGAGCAGTTCAACAGTAGAACCAATTACCCAGAGAGGTAGTGGAATCTCCTTCATTGGATACGTTCAAGGGGAAACAGAATAACCCTCTGTCAAGAATGCTTCCATTTGGATTTCTGCACTGAGCAGGGGTTGGACTAGGTGACTTAAATGGCCCATTCCAACTCTATGATTCCAATATGTCTATGAAGGTTCTCAGTCATCCAGGTGGAATTGTCTGTAGCTTGAATCATGTCAACTGGATTTCTATTTTCTCAGTGGAAACGTTTCGCTCCTTATCCAAGGAGCTTCTTCAGTCTGAGCAAAGTTAGTAAGGGAATCCTTAAATATGTTTCTAGGTGGCTGTGTGACTTTGCACCTGGGGCTAGGTCATGGTTATTTTGAGATGTTATTTCTAAGTCCCTTTATCATCTAAAGGAGGATCGTTAAGATTACCATGCTGCTGTTGAGCTTGCAAAATGTTCTTAATCTTCCTAGGCACAGAAGACAAAGCAGGAAGGAAGATAGGGGAAAGATTGTGCCTGAGGCCCCCACCTCTATTCAAGGAAGGATTTTCCAAGTTGGCATAGATGGATTCCTTGACCCCTCTCTCAAACCACCTATCTTCTCTGTCTAAAATGTGAACATTTATGTCCTCAAATGAGTGTCCTTTTTCCTTTAGATGAAGATAAACTGCTGACTCTGGTCCTGTGGTGTTACTTCTCCTGTGTTGGGCCATCTTCCTGTACAAAGGTTGTTTGGTTTCTCCAATGTAGAGTTCAGAGCACTCCTCACTGCACTGGATTGCATAAACTACATTGCTTTTCTTGTGTTTTGGAGTCTACCAGACCTAAAACAGCGACAGATAGGGCTGAGACTCAGAGTAAACGGAAGAACCTGGTCATTCCTTACATGGCTGGCGTGTCTGAAAAGATAAAAAGGATATTTGGCAAACACCACGTACCTGTATATTTCAAACCCACCAACACACTGAGACAGAGGCTTGTACACCCCAAAGATCAAACTCCAAAACACAAGAAAAGTGTTTCATCTAAAGGAAAAAGGAAGATTGCTCAGACTGAAGAAGCTCCTTGGATAAGGAGCGAAACGTTTCCACTGAGAAAATAAAAATCCAGTTGACATGATTCAAGCTACAGTCTATGATTCCAAGTGTTTACATTTTTCTTTTTAGAAGAAACCAAAGGACAAACTTCTACAACAAATAGCTGCACTTATAAATAACTTTTCTTTTTTCTCCAGACAAATCCAGGAATAGTACCAACTCATGCATTTAATCCAAGATCTTATTTCTTTGACAATCCTCGCAGATATGACAGCGATGATGATTTGGCATGGAGCATATCACCACACAGCATATATGGCAGGTGGGTCAAACATGTTTATAGATTTATGTATAAAAGAATGGCAGAACTTCACAATGGGCTTCAGGGTTCTAGAAAAATGCAAAGAAAAAGTGTTTTGACTAGCACAAATAGGTGAAACTCATAACCGCATTCTTAAAAATTCCATTAAGATGGACTAATCAGTTAAACAATTAGAGAACATCCTTGTGACACAAACTAATATTTTGTTCACAGTAATCATGTATACTATACAGTCCATTACCATAGCATATTATATACAACACAGTATACTTTACTCAGGTCTATGTAATCTTAGCCTCGTTTGTGTATGTCACAGAGAAATCTTAGGGGGGTTTATTATTATTTATTAATTTTATTATTTGGATTTAACCCCGCCCATCTCCACCATGGTAGACTCTGGGCGGTTTACAATCACAATATAAAAAGTTAAAAACCTATACATCTAAAAACTATAAAAATAAAAAAAAATCCAAAAGATGGTCTGTTCTTAAAAGGAGGGAAACCACTAAGCCAACCACCCCCCAGGAGGAACTATCATTTCCTTCACTCCAGGCACGGCGGCAGAGCCAGGTCTTCAAGGACTTCCTAAAGACCAGGAGCGAGGGTGCCCATCTCACCTCAGGGGGCAAGTTATTCCACAGGGCGGGTGCTATCGCAGAGAAGGCATGCCTCCTGGACCCCGCTAGATGGAATTCTTTTAGTGATGGGATCCGAAGCATGCCCTCCCTGCATGATCAGGTGGGGCGGGTAGATGTGATCTTTATAACATTCTCCATCAATAAATTATACAGTACTAGAAGAAAATGAATTACTTCCCCAATGAATCATTCTACACAAAGAGCTGAGAAGACAATCAATCTAACAGGTTATGGATGTTGCACATATCAATAAACAGAAATGCCTTTGACACTGTTCATTCTTTGTTTAATCAAAATGCCTTATGTATAAATGAAAATTGTACTCTAGTTGAGTTTCAGGATATAATTGAGGATTGTTAATGTGAAACTCTTAGTGACCTGGATTAACAGCTATGTATAAAATTTAGGCCAAGCCACAGCAAATGTCTAGCTCAGAGCTTTCCAAACTTTTCATGTTGGTGACACACTTTTTAGACATGCATCATTTCGCGACACACTCTTACAGCAGGGCACAAGGCAGGCACTAGGACCTGCGTGGAATCACAGCAGGTTTGGAGGCAGCAAGGCACAAGGCAGGCACTAGGACCTGTGCAGAATCCTGGCAGGGCAGGTTTGGAGGCAGCAAGGCACAAGGCAGGCACTAGGACCTGCGCGGAATCCTGGCAGGGCTCGGAGGCAGCAGCAGCCGCGACACACCCAGACACTGCAGCCGACACACTAACGTGTCCCGACACACAGTTTGGAAAGCTGTGGTCTAGCTAGATGCACTTGGAATTTATTCCAAGAACAGGACTGAAGCAAATAGGTGTACACAGTTCCTCAAAACAATGTGTGGTCAAATGCATCCAAAGTACTTTACAAAATTGCATAACTTGAAACACTGTTTTAACTTTCACATTTTTATGAAGTTCATTATTTTTCTCTTCTAGCTTCTCTCCTGAATCCTATGACTGGGGATATCTAAATAACAGTTTAATGGTTCAAGTTGGATCCCTGCAGCATGATTTCATTTCAGAGTCTGAACGACCAAGCCCAATGTAACAGACCAATGATACTCCCTCCCCTTTATTCAACTTTAGTAAGAAGCTGTTACTTTGCAAAGACTTACATACTTAAATTATGCACAAAAGAACTGGGTCGCCTTTTATAATAAATGTTAAAGATTTGAGTTTTAAAGATTTGAGCTGCAGAGAAAAATCTCTTTTCTGTATTTACAATTTTAAAAAATTGTTTGAAAAACTCAAAATTTTGAAAAAAATTGTCAAATATTTTTTAATGTGAATATGTATAGACCTGGTGGTGTTTAAAATGTTAATTTAATGATACAATATGATGCCCAGTGAAACCTATGCTGATAGGGGTTTTGACCAATGTTAACATGCAAATTTAACCATTCAAAAAGTATTATCAGTTTCAGAAAACTGGTCATTAAAATAGTTTTGTATACACTTGGTCATGCATGTGGCAAATGAATTGTGGTGCATGTGGTGGCAAATGAATTGTGATTAATGCGAAGTAGCTAATTTGGTTTTTTGTTATATAAAATCCTAGCATTATTGAAGAAATAGTAAATTCAAGCCTTTATCAAGTTTGAGAATTAAAAATACAAAATAAAAAACAAATTTTGAGACATCAGAATTAGCTTTTGATACATGTAAAATCTTTGTTTTCTTATTAGTTAATTTCATAGCTAGCTTTAGGAGTTATTTAATCTTTAATCATTTAGGAAGACTGAAACATGCAATTGTTTTATACATTACTGGAGAAATAATGTGAACCAATTATATAAACCTATCCCAAATTATCTGTAGCTCCTGAAAGTATTTTATTAACAATTATCTGAATATCATCTGATTGAAGATCTGATATCAAATCCTGTTTATTTTTTTATTAATAATCCCAGCTTCATCTACATTTTACTATTCCCATAATATAACCAGTAGACTATAATTTTATACAGTGATGATTTTCTATAACATGCAGAATGGAATTCATAATAATAGTTAAGACAGAGAACAACACTTTTTGGTATGTGCTGGGAAAAATGCTTTGCAACTCATGAATGGATGGAATCAAGGAAACCAGCTTTTACAGAAGACATACTGTCTTTTGTAATAGTTAGTGCAAGTATTATTCATCTACTACTTTGTGATGTAGTAAACAGAGTTTGATCAAAGAGGCAGCTTTAGCAAAGAGCAATTGGAAATGTATGACAGATTGTGGGAAATGGCTTGGCTGGCAGCTTAGTCAGGTGGATACTGTATTTTCTCCCTTGTGTAGATGTAATTGTAGTATGTCTCTGTATTATGCAGTAAAGACACATGTTTAAAAACAGATGACTGAACTAAGAAAAGCAATCCTCTAATAGAAGGCTGGCCTGCAGACCTTACTGCAATACCAGTGCCAACACCCTTGGATAACAATGGCCAAAGGTGAGCGATGCTGGAAGTTACAGCCCAGCAAAATCTAGAAGGTGACACGTTCCCTATTGCTGCTCTACGTGTGTGTGTGTGTGTGTGTGTGTGTGTGTGTGTACACAAAACTTTGCAAAACTTAATTTTGCTGGAAAGGATCAGGCATTATACACACAGACAGATTGGAAGAACTGTTTTACCCCACTATGACTGTCCTCTGTTTTCAACTTCCTGGCTTCTTTGATTTTACAAGGAAGCTCCTAGCTTTAAAAGAGGGAGAAGAATCTGCCCTGAGGGGGAGTTTACAGTTGTGCTAGCTTCAGCAGCGCATATACTAAATTGGAGTTTACAGTACTAACTTGTCATGGCCAGATCTTGCTTACCTGAGTTTTTCTCTAAAAAAGTATACATAAAATTGCTACTTACACACGTACTTAGCTTTAGCACTACATTTCTGAAGTTTCTTCAGCTTGGACCTTCATTTGTCGGGAAGAACAACTCGTCTACTCTTTTTCAAAACAGAGCTAATAGCCTGTTTCTTACTTTCCCTCATGCCGTAGTCAGTCTGCAAGCTTGTGACTCATCCAGCAAAACACACCTTTTTGCACATACCACATGTACTGTGCATGCACATCTAAATACTCTATTATTTATGAAAAGTGTTTATATATTATTTATTTAAAATTCTCAAAGCAGTTCACAATCATGATAAAAGCCAGAAATATTTGTGGTTGGGTTGCCACTACCCTCTTAAACTACTTGCCCAGGTATTTAGCACTGGATGACAATTACAATCTCCCAGGTCCAAGAAAACCTCTTCCTGGTAGGGTTTCGTGACCTCCTTAAGGGCAACCAGGAGCATGCCCTTGTGCAAAGCTTTCCCCAGACCCTGGACCCACCAGTTAATCCCTTGAAGCTAATTTAAAGTAGCCATGATGGGAAAGGGGCAAGACAACAAGTGACAGGACAAACCATCACATGTCTGGGTAACAAACTGCACCTCAAAGTGCTCTGCAAATTTATTGCAACAGGTTGCAAAATAATTCCCAGGGCAGATGACACTAAACCCAAAACAAAATCAAACAAATAACAACCCTGATGGATGCATCAGAAACAGTAAAGGAAGCTCTCTTTAATGCCCTCAGGGCCACACAGGAAGCATTGTAGTGTATTGTGTTGTGTGTTTGACCAGTTTTAAAGAGTCCTTTGCCAATGGTGCTCTACCTGTGACCTGTTAGGCTTCACTGTTCGGAACTCTCCAGTGGGTGCTCCGTACTCCACAGCCTCAGAAGACATTCAGAGATGATTGTGTTGCATCTTGCCATTCCATAGATACTCAACAATATTACTATTCTATTCTACCCACACTAACCAAGTGCTCCACTACCAAAGCAATAACCCTACCTCCCACAAGAGGAGCTGTGTAAGAACACTATTCAGACGAGCACAAACACACTGCAGCAACCCAGAACACCAGAAAAAGGAAACAGACAACTTATATAGCATCTTCCAGCAAAATGGATATCCACACAACTTTATCAAAAAGTGTCTGACCACTCAACCCAACACAGCAAAACCAACAGAAGCTATGAAAAGGATTACACTGCCATACACCAGAAACATCTCAGAAACTACTAATAGACCGTTACAACCACACGGCATCACTGTAGCACACAAACCAACCAAAACCCTTCAGAACATCGTAAGTAAACCAAAAGACCCAGTAGCCCAAGAAGAAAAAAACAGGGTTATCTACAACATACAGTGTAAGGACTGTAACAGCCACTATGTAGGACAGACAGGCAGAAGACTAGCAGAATGCATCCACAAACACCAACTAGCAGTCAGAAGACACAATGAAAACTTCTTAATCTCACAACACATGGACAGACTTAACCATACTTTCAACTGGGAAACTGTGAGCATCTTAAACCAAGCCAAATCCAAAAATGCTAGAGAATTCCTGGAAGCTTGGCACTCAGACAAAGCAGCCATCAACAGACACATAGGGGTAAACAGCATTTACATACCATTCATAAGAGACAATAGAAAAGCCAGAAGACCAGAACACCTCCTTGCCAGCAATCAACAACAAGATAGGCAATGATTAACAGCAAGATTAGCAGCAGAGGAGCAATCAAACAACACAATAGACCCTAATCAAGGAACTATTAACTCAGTCAATCAACCAAGCAGCACACAACAACCCAATCAAGGTACTACTAAGGAGAGTACAACACCCCCCACCAACACAGGCAGGACAAGCCAGGGTATATAAACAGAGAGCAAGTTCCACTCCCTTTTAGCACTGAAGATGTTGCCTAGCCTGGCAATGAAACGTCTGCAAGAAAACAACAAGGCTCAGAGAGCACCAAGGACTCCACAATATTACTATTTCTAATTATTGGAAAATTCCTCAGCCTATTCAATAATCCATTGGATAGTCAAGGCAGGTTTACCAAGTCTTTGCTGGGCTAGAAACCTAATCTAGACACTTATTTTGATAGAACAAACAAATTATACCATACTTTTGGTACCCCTTTGTATAAACTTCTCATTTCCTCTCTCAAATAAAATCCTAGTCAAGGGTTGTACTTAATAAAATTTGTGTCATAATGGCAAGAAATAGTGTGCAGCTATAACTTAAGTTGTTTCTCCTAGAAGCCCCCAACTACTCTTTCCCCAGAATCTCTCATGAGACTCAAAAGAGGTAAACATATGGCTAAATGAAGAGACCGCTCTGCTCACAGAGTAAAATCTGCCTTATTTGGGGGATCCCTTCCTCCTTATTTTCCAACCCAGCCCTTTTCGGGCAATTCCTATAATTGAGAGAGACTTTTGAAGGGCTTTATAGGGGAGGAGGAAAGAGGAAAGTTATCAGACATGGATTCCCACATTGTTGTAATCATCACATTGTCTATAACAAAATGTAGATGGATTGTATTGAAAACTGATCTCCAATTGATTTAGGATGGCTGTCAGTATTAGAAAATTTCTTTCATAGCAATAAAAGTTAGGCAAAGGATCCAAATCCTATTTACTTACTTACTTACTTACTTACTTACTATCCCGCCTTTATTATTTTTATAAACAACTCAAGGCGGTGAACATACATTTAAACAGGAGGAAGGAGTATTAGGTAAGAGTTTTGTTTTTTAGAGTTTAGTTTTCCTTATATAAGGGAAGGTGGTGCCTTTCCTTTAGTCTGCAGATTGTTTTACCCTTCATATGGTAACCAACATTCTTACAAACATATACTCAATCTTGTGTACATTTACTCAGAAGAAAACCTCAGTATTCAATTAATCTTAGTACAAGATGAATTTAAAGGAAGAATGAAGCTCGATAATATGACTCTGCTTATTTGAACTCTGAACAATGGGATTTATTTTTACTGAAGGGTGTATAAGATTTGCATCTTTATTAGATTACTGTATCATAACTCAAAATATGTAAGGAAAGGTACTAAAGCAAAAAGCAGCAATGGAGGTTCTCATTTTGAAAAGAAGGACAATTCTAAGAGTGGCAAATATAATGGGCCAATGATGGCCTTTACATTAGCAGTAATGGGGGCAATCAAGCTTAGAAAGTGTAGCATCTAAAGCTATGACCATTATCATCCCCTCAATTAGGTTAAATGGAGTGGAAAGCAACTTGTTTTGTCAATTTCCTTCTATTGTTAATTAGAGTAATAATAACAGTAGACAACTATGTTGACTGTGGCCCAAGTCAACTGCTTAGAACAGAGCTTTCCAAACTGTGTGTCGCCACACACAGCGTGGTGTGTTGCCACACCACCCGGAAGCGGCACGCGCGTGCATGGCAGCAGTGGCAGTGGCGCGGCATCAGTGCTTCCGCGTTTTAGCGGAGGCTGCCGCCGCCGCCATGCACACACGCGCCACCACACGCCCCCCGCGCCGCCACCGTGCACACACGCGCCACTGCACGCCCCCCGCGCCGCCGCCGTGCACGCACGTGCCGCCGCCACCGGTGTGTCGCCAGCGGCGGCACTTTGGAAAGCTCTGGCTTAGAAATTCTCTCTTGTTTCTATATGTCAGATTCAATGAGTTCTCCCAAATCTGTATGCTACTGAGTAAAAAACCATATACCGTCTATTACGCACAGCTAGATATTTTGGGAAAACTGCATTATTTCTTTAAACAAAAAGAAAGCTAAGCAGACAAAGACGTAGTTAGAGATGCTTTGAACTCTCAAATGAGTCTCAGAATTCCAGAAGCAATTCTGGAACCACTTCTTGTGGTTTGGCCACATTTTGGCAATTAAATTCCTTATTGAATGTTAAAGCAATTCAATAGTCAAGAAGCCTGAAAACTATTGATTACAATGACATTGTTGCCTAGTTATAATTTTACTTCTATGTATGTTTTCTTCATACTTCATTTCTGTATTTTTTTAACCAATTAAATAAGTAGTAGCCTTCACAATCTTGGATGTAAACAAACCTCCTGAATAATGTATTTCTGTGAACTCAAATCCTATTCATAGGACCTTGATTTAGCATCTACCTTAGCACAAGATACATATGAAATGATGTCTGCTGTCTTCATCCAGAGAAGTATCAGCACAAGCAAGTGAATAGGACAAAGTAGTACCACTGAAATGGATATTTCATTAATCCTGAATTCAGTGTAATGACAGAAAAATAATATTTTGCTTACCTTGCCCTTTTTTGTAAGGACGTGATTGAAAAAAAGCTTCAAAGGTTTCATGTCCATGTGACTTGAGTTTCAGGAAACACACACCAAGGAAGAACTGAAGTTTTAAGAATCTTGCATATATATTCCATGTTAACTCAGCAATATTTACCATTAAAATTTGGAAATTAAACACCTTGGAATCTCAATTTCCATTGAAAAGACAAAATTAAAAATGGAAAAATTGTAGATCTCATGCTTTGAAATTTGCCCACAAATTCTGAAGCCTATAGCAATTGGTCTATTAAATTTCCTTCAGCATTTTGAGTAGGGAGAACATTAATCTACCCTTGCAGCTGGCCACATACCACCCAAGCTACTTTGAAACTTCCCATGATCCTTTGGAACAGATATTAAGGGGATAAAAGAAATGGATGAATTCATAAACATAATCTCCTTTCCACTGGACAAAATCTTATGTTTGATTCATCTCAAACTGGATGTAATAAAGCTCATTGACAAGAAACCATTATTTTTCAGATCTCACCAATAACATTAAATTATAAGGCATATAGTAGTTTCCCTAGTTTCACAATGTGTTACCACAATTGATTTACTATTCTTGTCTACCATAAAGACCTGAACTTCACTTTTGTTGAATTGAATGTAATCTACAGAATATGGCTTACTATCCATTGATTTCAATAAACAAGTCCTAAATTATAAGGATAAATCATTACTAGAATTTTCTTCAATTAGTTATCGCTGGTAAGTTTCATATATTATGTGCAAAAATATATAGTTGAGAATAAATGATACTTCACCATTTTTAAAAATTTTAAATCACAAAGTTATGGAATGGTGTTGCTTAAAGCATGCAGTACAAATAGAACTATACATATGCACAACAGCAGCAGACGTCTTAAATTAGATTTTAAGAGCACTTTTAATTCATTTTTTAAAGACTGTCTTACTTATCAAAGCAAAGCAAAATATGTACAAATCTGTATATTGTACCTAAATTGAAATTCATTCAAACATCCCTCACTGAATACAAATATTACATTACAAACAGCTTTTAAATAAGGTGCTCATTCACAATTTACAGAATTCCTCCTACTGTAGATTAAGAATTAAAATGTTTATTATCTGCAACTGTTCTCTGATAACTAGATTCCCCTTTGAAGATAAAGATTTAGGATCAAACGTATAGAATATCCATTTTATTAGAGAGACTATATTTTAAAGGTGTAATTAAAGATTGCATAGGTAGGATATGCTCTGTTGAATTCTAGAAGTGACACTTTTTTTAAAAAAAGGCATTGGTCTGTGAAAATATTTAATTTTATTTTAATTATTGTAATTGAATATAGGAGCACCAGGATAAGAGGAATTTGTAACATTTTTGAAAGACTGAAATGGAATATTAAAGGTCCGTGACTCTATAAAGCTTGAGCCAAACTTTTTAAGCTAGCAGCAGTTAACGGGAAAGGCCCCTTCATCATCCACTCAGAATAAGAACTGATGGAGTAACTTAATCCAGTTTTGTCTCCTCACAGAGAAAGCAGCTGTGCTGCAGAAAAATGAAAAAATGGAGAAGAGGGCAAGGAGGCAAACACAAAAATAACTTGAGATGCCCCAAAAACTAGTTCCCCCAGATGCCAAGGGGCTTATTTTAGTAAAAATCTTTACTGGCCATTACAGAGGCTGTAACAAACAAATGAAATACAAGTGCAAGAAAGCTTTTTCTTAGCTATCATCTATTCCTTCAAATAAACAAAAAATTAAAGTATCTCGACCAGCTATTTTTAGGTAATGCTGCAAGACTCTTTTCCATGTGGGCAATGCAGTCTGGATGAGGTTCCTGCACTTTGATGTAAAGCAAGAGAGGCAACATTTCTTTTGAATGACCATGAAACGAAAGTAGTAAAGAGTAAGAACAGTGAAATAGTTGAAAATAAACATAATTTACATAATTAAAGCCAGGTACTTCATCCATAAATATTTTGTCCAATGACTAACCTTTTCTACTTTAAATATTCAAGTTGGAATTACATATATTCTTGCCTTTCTAGAACAGTTTTGTATGCAGATTGGCTTCATTGTGCCTGGTATTAAATTAGTGGTTGCTTCTACCAACAGGTACAAAGCCTTCGTTAACTTTTCTGTTGCAATAAGACTTTGAAATTCTGTAGCTCTCGTATACTTGTAGAAAGTCTGTAAGGAAGAGAGGGGAAAAAAGACTGAGTCTAGGGAGGCTCAATATTAAAAGAAGGAAGCACTTCCTGCATGAAACACCAACTTCAACTTGCAATTCTCTCCTTTGTATAAATCAGCAATTTGATCTAAAACTTAGTGATGCAGTTGGCTAAGATAATTATCTTATCCACCATCAACAATATGTGTGTGCCTGATGTACTTGAAGTCTAGAACTTTTTACTTTAACTAAGATGGATTATATCCATTGATTGATTGATTGATTGATTGATTGATTGATTGATTGGATTTATCACCACCCAACTCCCCCAAGGGGGACTCTGGGCGGTTTACAACAGAATTAAAATCATTAATATACATTTATAAATAAAATAAAATACATAATAATGTATTTTTATTGTTAATGGTGGCACTGTATAAGTTACTGTGAGAGGGCTTTATAGCTTTTGAAGACAATACATACATATTTTTTAAAGTCGACACCACATGAGGAAAGATAGCCTAGCCTATCACTACATAGTGATAACAAATTTCAAGGGTAACTTGCCTTCCAAATGCATTCAGAAGAGCAACTATTTCTTGCCGTGTCAGCTGAAAACCCTTTGATGGACTGTTCTCAGAAAGGTTCTTTATTTCTTTTTCAGAGAATAAGATCTTCAAAGCAGTTCCTAAACCTTGAGTCTAAAAGAGAACCAATATATTAAATAACAAGACTACAATACCCATTAATCAACAACTTTGGGCACTTCTACACTGCCAACATTTCTACTTCTCAACCCCTCAAAAGTGGCCTGAAAACTAATTATGTTCATCTCCATTTCAGTGACTCAGACCAAGAACATGAACACAGATTGGGGCAGGTCTTATATCAACAAAATCCTCTCACTCCCACTTCACCTAAAAAAAAGAGAGAAGAAAAACCCAAGCAGATTGGCATTCTTTAGAAAGCTCCCCCAAATCCCCAAAAAAGGGGAGAATGGATAGCAGCTTGTCAACTTCACCTCTGTTTGCTTGACCTGGCTTATCAAGGGGGATTTGTGAGGCTGGCAAACCAGCATTCCTGTTACAGAGCATGTAAGTGTGGCTGAAACTCATGAGCGGGGGGGGGGGGGCAGGGGAAGCAAAAGTTTCCTCCATTAGAGAACTGGTCCAACCCCAACCTCTACAGAGCTCCAAGGTTTTCACCTGAAAATCAGCTTCAGAATACTTCTGAGGCAGAAGTAAGTTTGGCTCACTTGTTGCAGAAAGGCAAGCATGTGCAAATGCTTTGTGTGAAGGTGCCCTGAACACATAAAGTATTTCACAAAATCATAGTCTCCATTTGCTAATTGCATATTGTTTTGTTTTCAGTTTAGTTTATTAAATTAACTATTGAATGAGAAGTTAAAAATTCATTTTCAAGGAGTTAAAATTTCATTTTTTCCTATGTAATATATTAACACAAATATTGAATAATATTTGCATAATACAGTATGTATTCCTGCCATACGGAAAATGTATTCTGTAATGACAGAATGTGCAACTTGCATAGCTTGAGTGTCATAATGTAACGAATGTGAAACATCTGGGTTTGTGGTAAAGCTAAAATTTAACATATTGTCATTAACCAGCCACAGAGATGCAGAGTGTAGCAAATAGTGATAGCTTACCTAGCGTGGGAAACTGTTTTGCAATTTAAGAGTATGTTAACCTTAAAACAAGAAAAGACATCACATACCTGCAATTTCCCCCATAACCGACATTTATCACATCCAACACAATCCATTATGCGAGATATGTTCTTGAAATGTAACCTGAATTCTTCCTACCAATAGAGAAAAACATGTTTAAAATCTTTTCTAATGGCATTAGGGATTCTAAAGAAGATGGTGGGCCAGGAATAGACACAACACTCTCTTCTCTCAATGTTTTTCTCTTCTTCCTAATGTGCATATCACCTTTTCCCTTTCAGAGGTAACCATTTAAACCTTCTAACCAATAATTAGTTCAAACCAGTTTGCAAACTCACTTTTAATCTGATGGCAAGCTGGCTGGGAGCTATCCATAGTTATTCTATAAATTCCATGTCAGTTTCACCAAGTACTGTCAGCTTTGAAAAAGATAAATTTTTGCACAAGGGAGTACACGAGTACAAGCTAGTAGGGCATTCCTGCTCAGCGGCATCCACAGAATCCAATTATTTTGTCAAAATGATGAAATGAGCATTGCAATGGTAGAATGCAAGTTCTGCCCCTTTTGTACATGTGTGCAACAACATGTCTACAAAAGAGGTGGAGTTTGCATTGCATAACACTTGTTCTATCATTTCACCCCCGTCCCTGGATGCTTCTGTTCCTGGTGTTTTTTTCATATTTGGGGTAAGACAACACTACACATCTCTAACAGTTTTTTTTAAAAGGCATTTTGAATAAATTCTGGTTTTCTTTAATACTAGTCATGCTAATTTTTTAAATAAAAAGATTAAACAAGTTTCATTTTTAATGTAGAAAAAAAGCTTATGAATTGGCATTTATCATAAAGCTATAAAATATGAAGTAGAAATATGAAGGAGACTCAAAATTCTGTAAGTAGATAGCATGACAGAGATTCTGATTAATCTACTGGCAATACTGATCCAGAATCTTATATTCTAATGACTTGCTTGCTTCCTTTCCGAAATACTACTTACATTTGTAAGAACTTAAAAGTGGCTTGGTATTCAGTGATAACGTTGGCTCAGATAGAAAACAGAAGAATCAAATGCACACACAAAAGCAATACAGAATTCTAAGCAAACAATTAAAAATGATTTAATCTAGTTTAAAGTTTCTCTTGTTTGTACAACTTATGTAAAATTGTTAATGAAAACACTATGTTTACCTTTAAAGATCTGGCCTCCTTTTTGTCTCCGGCAAACATGGACTTTTCATCAAAATGCATAGGGAAGGACCTAGATAAATTAGATAATGAATTAGACTTATTTTAGAAAATTGTTTGGATACTACTGATAATGCTCCGCTTCCTACAAGTATTTGAATTATCTACAATATCTAAAATGTTTCAAACATGGCACAAGTACCAAATTATACATTATAGGCATAACCAGTTACATGGATTGTCCAATTCTATAAGCAATGCAGAACAGTTACTTTTATGTTTTTTTCTCAAAGGAGTCTTAAACATTCCAAAGGAAATAACAACTTGAAACTCTTCATTACATAGCAGTTTTGTCTTTCTCGCCAACTCCTTTCAAAAACCCTTCCTTTTCTTATCTGGCTGCAATGTCTCCTGGGATTTGTAGTATGTCACTATGTCCCTCCCCTTGTTAAATAAACTATTATAAAATAACTCTTCTGACATTAGAGCAGGACTTTCCAAAGTTTTTCCTGCGGCGACACACCAACCGGTGTTGGTGTGTCACCGCGGGAAAACCCGGAAGTGCCGCCATTGCGGCAGCGCGCAAAAACCCGGAAGCGCTGCTGCCGCTTTCGGGTTTTTGCACGCCGCCGTTGGTGTGTCGCCGCGGGAAAACCCGGAAGCGCTGATGATCATCATCAGACTGTGTGTGGTGACACACTTTTGTGTCGCCACACAGAGTTTGGAAAGCTCTGCATTAGAGAATATCATGATTCCAAAGACAACTCCATCCAAAACTACATATGCACATCATGATATCTGATAGATCTTTTAACAAATCTGCTACTTCTAGCTGTTGTCCCCAGAGTGAAATTGTCAGCCCTATAAGGTAGAGCAGACTAAGAAACCAAGGCCATAGAGGTCAGGACTACTTTTATTGCAACAGCTACAGTAACAGAATCTTGCAAGTCGGAATGTGCTTCCCCCTCCCTCACTTTGTCTGAACTAGGGAGGGGCTTGTCTGAGAGGTTTTCTCAAGTTATTTTCTGGGCCCAGGTTCAAACCCCTCTTATCTGACCATTGCTTTGCTGGTGGCTCTTCCTCCAGTCCTTCAAGGCCATTCCCTATGCCCTCTACTGAAGTTCAGCTCAGAACTGCCAGCTTTTTCCACTGAGCTGTTGCTCTCTCTGGCCCCAACATCCTGCAGTGCAGAAGGCTCAGCATCCTAAGATGCAGCAGTTGTCCACATAAACAATAAAGTATAACAGACCACTAGCTCACTGCATTTCATCTGACATGGCACCTTTCTCAGAAGCTTGACATTTTTAATCAAAACACTACCATCTTTGGGGTTAACTAATTCAAAAGAAGACTCAGAAATGCCAAAGGATAACATAATCAATATTCTTATATGTTGGCTGAAGTTTATCACCAGACAGTTTGTTAGCAACCTAATACCAAGTCCCTGTATTCTTTAACTGTATGTGTAATATCAGCATAATGTTTCATTTGGTCCCAGTATTCCTGATTATACTCCATATACTCCAGCAAAGGAGATTGTTACCTTGTCGTGGTGCTGGAGCTTGAGCACCTCAATGACACCATGAGCTAAACTGTGAAGGGACACCCAAGACGGGAAGGTCATGGCAGAGAGGTCAGACTAAATACGATCCCTGAGGAAGGTAACAGCAACCCACCCCAGTATTCTTCCGTGAAAACTAAATGGATCAGTACAACCAGAGATATGTCAGTATATCATCAGATGACTACCAGATCTACTACTGTGGACAAGAGGACCACAGAAGAAATAGAGTAGCCTTCATAATTAATAATAAAGTGGCTAAACCAGTGCTTGGATACAATCCAAAAAACGATAGAATGATTTCAATTCGAATTCAGGGTAAGCCATTTAACATCACAGTGATCCAAATATACGCCCCAACCACAGATGCTGAAGAAGCAGAAATAGATCAGTTCTATGAGGATCTGCAGCACCTACTGGATAATACGCCAAAAAGAGATGTTATTTTCATTACAGGAGACTGGAATGCTAAGGTGGGTAGTCAAATGACACTTGGAATTACAGGTAAGCATGGTCTGGGAGAACAAAATGAAGCAGGACACAGGCTGATAGAATTCTGCCAAGACAACTCACTGTGCATAACAAACACTCTCTTCCAACAACCTAAAAGACGACTTTATACATGGACTTCACCAGATGATCGACACCGAAATTAGATTGACTACATCCTTTGCAGCCAAAGGTGGCGGACATCTATACAGTCGGTAAAAGCAAGACCTGGAGCTGACTGTAGTTCAGATCATGAACTTCTTATTGCAAAATTTAGAATCAGACTAAAGAGAATAGGGAAGACCCACAGATCAGTTAGATATGAGCTCACTAATATTCCTAAGGAATACGCAGTGGAGGTGAAGAATAGATTTAAGGGACTAGATTTAGTAGATAGGCTCCCAGAAGAACTATGGACAGAAGTTCGCAACAGTGTTCAGGAGGCGGCAACAAAAAACGTCCCAAAAGAAAACCAAGAAGGCAAGATGGCTGTCTGCTGAGACACTGGAAGTAGCCCAAGAAAGAAGGAAAGCAAAAGGCAACAGTGATAGGGGGAGATATGCCCAATTAAATGCAAAATTCCAGAGGTTAGCCAGAAGAGATAAGGAATTATTTTTAAACAAGCAATGCACGGAAGTGGAAGAAGACAATAGAATAGGAAGGACAAGAGACCTCTTCCAGAAAATTAGAAACATTGGAGGTAAATTCCAGGCAAAAATGGGCATGATCAAAAACAAAGATGGTAAGGACCTAACAGAAGCAGGAGAGATCAAGAAAAGGTGGCAAGAATATACAGAAGATCTGCACTTATTTCACATGCCAGTAAGGTAATGCTCAAGATCTTGCAAGGTAGACTCCAGCAATTCATGGAGCGAGAATTGCCAGATGTACAAGCTGGGTTTAGAAAAGGCAGAGGAACTAGAGACCAAATTGCCAATATCTGCTGGATAATGGAGAAAGCCAGGGAGTTTCAGAAAAAGATCTATTTCTGTTTTATTGACTATTCTAAAGCCTCTGACTGTGTGGATCATAACAAATTGTGGCAAGTTCTTGGTGGTATGGGGATACCAAGTCATCTTGTCTGCCTCCTGAGGAATCTGTATAACGACCAAGTAGCAACGGTAAGAACAGACCGCGGAACAACGGACTGGTTTAAGATTGGGAAAGGAGTATGGCAGGGTTGTATACTCTCACCCTACCTATTCAACCTGTATGCAGAACACATCATGAGACATGCTGGGCTTGATGAATCCAAGGCTAGAGTTAAAATCACTGGAAGAAACATTAACAATCTCACATATGCTGATGACACTTTGATGGCTGAAAGCGAGGAGGAGCTGAGGAGCCTTATGATGAAGGTGAAAGAAGAAAGTGCAAAAGCTGGGTTGCAGTTAAACCTCAAAAAAACCAAGATTATGGCAACCAGCTTGATTGATCACTGGCAAATATATGGAGAAAAAGTGGAGGCAGTGACAGAGTTCGTATTTCTAGGCACAAAGATTACTGCAGACACTGACTGCAGCCAGGAAATCAGAAGACGTCTACTTCTTGGGAGGAGAGCAATGGCAAATCTTGATAAAATAGTTAAGAGCAAAGACATCACACTGACAACAAAGGTCTGCATAGTTAAAGCGATGGTATTCCCTGTAGTAACCTATGGCTGCAAGAGCTGGACCATAAGGAAGGCTGAGCGAAGGAAGATAGATGCTTTTGAACTGTGGTGTTGGAGGAAAATTCTGAGAGTGCCTTGGACTGCAAGAAGATCAAACCAGTCCATACTCCAGGAAATAAAGCCAGACTGCTCACTTGAGGGAATGATATTAAAGGCAAAACTGAAGTACTTTGGCCACATAATGAGAAGACAGGATACCCTGGAGAAGCAGCTGTTGCTAGGGAAAGTGGAAGGCCAAAGGAAGAGGGGCCGACCAAGGGCAAGATGGATGGATGATATTCTGGAGGTGACGGACTCAACCGTGGGGGAGCTGGGGATGGTGACGGCCGACAGGAAGCTCTGGCGTGGGCTGGTCCATGAAGTCACAAAGAGTCGGAAGCGACTGAATGAATAAACAACAAATTCCTGATTATTGCCTCTGAATCAGCTGAATCATCCACTTTCACTTGAAGACAGAGATCAGAAAGGCTAGTACAAATGTCCTAAACAGTTGCCTTCTTTGGAGCCCTATGTGGAATAGAATATGCCAATACACTGTAAAATCTTAGGCAATTCCTTTTTTTAGCTCCTTCCCTCACAGTGTGCAGCTTACAGAAATGTTTTCAAAAAGTGATAGAGTGTTTCATTCTTCCTGTTACACTTGGGATAGTAAAAAGAAACACAGATATGCTGAATCCCAGAAGACTGCAAAGAAGCTTCAAGCAACATGCCCCACAGATTGTTGGGTATTGTCTGTAACCATTTCATAATGATATCCAAAAATGAGCAAAAATATCATGCAGTGCACTGATGATGGCATTGGCTGAAATATGTGGCAACTGCCTCCAGCTATATAAACACATATGCTTATTGTATGTGTCCAACAATATCAGGGTCCAGTCTGATCCAAGGGTGAAACGGTGCTGGAAAATAAGCACAGGGGCTCATCACCATGTAAAGAATTTGTAAAGCCTGAGTATACAGAGGGCAAAGATAGCTTTCGGCCAAAGGATTTAGTTTTCCGAATCTGGAGCTATATCGTTAAGGTTATCTATTGTCAAGTATTAAATACTGGAAGCCAACAACTGGTGCTAATTTTCTGCTTTGGGCAACATTGGAATATACATATATAGCATCTTTGGTTGGATGGACAGTATTAGGATCTAAATATAACAGAACATTAGTATCTTTGGAAACAATTATGTCAGTTAGAAAGCTATGGAATGTATTGTCCAATAAAAAAAGATTTGATCCTTTTTCCCATGCTAAATTGACTTTTTGGGGAAACACAACATTAAAAATTGGGGGGAAAATGGTGATATGGAAAAATTGGATAGAAGCGGGGATATTGACTTTGGACCAATTAATAGATGATGAAGATGAATTTTTAACATATGCTGTGTTTAGAGATAAATATCAAGTATCGGAAGTATCCCAATGGCAATATTTACAGTTACAACATTTGTTAACAACACTGTTTGGAACAGCAGCATTTTCAGCTTCTGAGACATTAGAACAACTTGTTAAATCCTTTAAAACTAAAAACCTACTATTAGCTTTTATAGATATTTGTTATCAATAAATCAATTTGACATGCAGATGTTAAGAGATGAGTGGAATAAAGAATTAGAGGTTCCTATATTGCTTAGACAATGGGAGAGTATCTTAACCTCTATAGGAAGAGTGTTAATAAACCTTAAATTATGACTTACACAACAAAAATAGTAATTAGAATTTATTAGACTCCATTATGTTTGTATAGAAAGAACTGTCTAAGACAGCATTGTGTTGGAGATGTAATAAGGACAATGCCTCTTTAAAACATATGTTCTTACAATGTCCTATACCAGGGGTCGGCAAACTTTTTACCCCGGGAGCCATTTTGGCATGCTCGTGCACATTTTGAAATGCTCGAGAGCCAGGGGGCGGGGTTTGCGGGCGGGGGCCAATCGCTTTGAAGGGGGCGGGGTTTGCGGGCGTGACCAATCGCGTGGAAGGGGGCGGGGGGCTCACGGAGGGCTCACGGAGGGAGGGAGCGCAGCCAGCGGCACCGCGAACCCAGCCCGGCCGCCCCACCGGGAGTGGCAGAGAAAGAGCTGCCACCCTCCGGCCGGCAGGACGGGTGCGGGAGAGCGGAAGGCTGCACCCTCTCCACAGGGCGGGACCCGCGCCAAGGGGAAGCGCTGGGAACCAGCAGCGGAGGTTGGCCGGCTCCTAGAGGCACGGGTCCCGCCCGGTGAAGAGGGCGCAGCCTTCCGCTCTCCCGCGCCCCAGGTTTTGAGCCGGGCAGAGCGGAGAAGTTGCCCGCGGCAGCCGCTCTAGGAGCCGGCCAACCTCTGCCGCTGGTTCCCAGCGCTTCCCCTTGGTGCGGGTCCCGCCCGGTGAAGAGGGCGCAGCCTTCCGTTCTACCGCGCCCCAGGTTTTGAGCCGGGCAGAGCGGAGAAGTTGCCCGCGGCAGCCGCTCTAGGAGCCGGCCAACCTCCGCCGCTGGTTCCCAGCGCTTCCCCTTGGACAGGGAGTTCCCTCCCGCCGCCCCCCTCGGAGAGACGGGCCTGAAGGGGCGCAGAGGCCGGAGAGGGAGCCCCTCCATCTCCCCTTCTCTCCCTGCCTCGCCCGCCTGCAGGGAAGGTCCCGCCCGGTGAAGAGGGCGCAGCCTTCCGCTCTCCCGCGCCCCAGATTTTGAGCCGGACAGAGTAGAGAAGTTGCCCGCGGCAGCCGCTCTAGGAGCCGGCCAACCTCCGCCGCTGGTTCCCAGCGCTTCCCCTTGGCGCGGGTCCCGCCCGGTGAAGAGGGCGCAGCCTTCCGTTCTACCGCGCCCCAGGTTTTGAGCCGGGCAGAGCGGAGAAGTTGCCCGCGGCAGCCGCTCTAGGAGCCGGCCAACCTCCGCCGCTGGTTCCCAGCGCTTCCCCTTGGACAGGTAGTTCCCTCCCGCTGCCCCCCTCGGAGAGACGGGCCTGAAGGGGCGCAGAGGCCGGAGAGGGAGCCCCTCCGACTCCCCTTCTCTCCCTGCCTCGCCCGCCCGCAGGGAAGGTCCCGCCCGGTGAAGAGGGCGCAGCCTTCCGTTCTCCCGCGCCCCAGATTTTGAGCCGGGCAGAGAAGTTGCCCGCGGCAGCCGCTCTAGGAGCCGGCCAACCTCCGCCGCTGGTTCCCAGCGCTTCCCCTTGGCGCGGGTCCTGCCCGGTGAAGAGGGCGCAGCCTTCCGTTCTACCACGCCCCAGGTTTTGAGCCGGGCAGAGCGGAGAAGTTGCCCGCGGCAGCCGCTCTAGGAGCCGGCCAACCTCCGCCGCTGGTTCCCAGCGCTTCCCCTTGGACAGGGAGTTCCCTCCCGCCGCCCCCCTCGGAGAGACGGGCCTGAAGGGGCGCAGAGGCCGGAGAGGGAGCCCCTCCGTCTCCCCTTTTGTCCCTGCCTTGCCCGCCCGCAGGGAAGGAGGCGCGGTCCCGCCCGGTGAAGAGGGCTCAGCCTTCCGCTCTCCCGCGCCCCAGGTTTTGAGCCGGACAGAGCAGAGAAGTTGCCCGCGGCAGCCGCTCTAGGATCACTGCAAAAAGTGACGGTGGGGAGGGTGCCCTGGGGTGGAAAATATCCATGCCGATCAACTGTGCGGCGGGGAGGAGGTGCGCCTCCACCTCCCGGCCGCACAGCTCATCGGCGCGGATATTTTACACCCCTGGGCGCCCCCCCCGTCACTTTTTGCAGTGATCCGAGGCTTTTTTGCGAGCTGGCGGCGGCGCTTCTGGAAACCGGAAGCGCTGATGGCCCGTCGCCGCCAGTGTACTGGTGCGGCATCAGTGCTTCTGCATTCTTGCGCAACACACTTGGGGCCCCCAGGCAACACAGTATTGCGCCCTTTCAGGCCCGTCTCTCCGAGGGGGGCGGCGGGAGGGAACTCCCTGTCCAAGGGGAAGCGCTGGGAACCAGCGGCGGAGGTTGGCCGGCTCCTATCTCCGCGGGCAACATCTCCGCTCTGCCCGGCTCAAAACCTGGGGTGCGGGAGAGCGGAAGGCTGCGACCTCTTCACCGGGCGGGACCGCGCCTCCTTCCCTGCGGGCGGGCGAGGCAGGGAGAGAAGGGGAGTCGGAGGGGCTCCCTCTCCGGCCTCTGCGCCCCTTCAGGCCCGTCTCTCCGAGGGGGGTGGCAGGAGGGAACTCCCTGTCCAAGGGGAAGCGCTGGGAACCAGCGGCGGAGGTTGGCCGGCTCCTAGAGCGGCTGCCGCGGGCAACTTCTCTGCTCTGCCCGGCTCAAAACCTGGGGCGCGGGAGAGCGGAAGGCTGCGCCCTCTTCACCGGGCGGGACCCGCGCCAAGGGGAAGCGCTGGGAACCAGCGGCGGAGGTTGGCCGGCTCCTAGAGCGGCTGCCGCGGGCAACTTCTCTACTCTGTCCGGCTCAAAATCTGGGGCGCGGGAGAGCGGAAGGCTGCGCCCTCTTCACCGGGCGGGACCTTCCCTGCGGGCGGGCGAGGCAGGGAGAGAAGGGGAGACGGAGGGGCTCCCTCTCCGGCCTCTGCGCCCCTTCAGGCCCGTCTCTCCGAGGGGGGCGGCGGGAGGGAACTCCCTGTCCAAGGGGAAGTGCTGGGAACCAGCGGCGGAGGTTGGCCGGCTCCTAGAGCGGCTGCCGCGGGCAACTTCTCTGCTCTGCCCGGCTCAAAACCTGGGGCGCGGGAGAGCGGAAGGCTGCGCCCCCTTCACCGGGCAGGACCCGCGCCTCCTTCCCTGCGGGCGGGCGAGGCAGGGAGAGAAGGGGAGTCGGAGGGGCTCCCTCTCCGGCCTCTGCGCCCCTTCAGGCCCGTCTCTCCGAGGGGGGTGGCAGGAGGGAACTCCCTGTCCAAGGGGAAGCGCTGGGAACCAGCGGCGGAGGTTGGCCGGCTCCTAGAGCGGCTGCCGCGGGCAACTTCTCTGCTCTGCCCGGCTCATAACCTGGGGCGCGGGAGAGCGGAAGGCTGCGCCCTCTTCACCGGGCGGGACCACGCCTCCTTCCCTGCGGGCGGGCGAGGCAGGGAGAGAAGGGGAGTCGGAGGGGCTCCCTCTCCGGCCTCTGCGCCCCTTCAGGCCCGTCTCTCCGAGGGGGGTGGCAGGAGGGAACTCCCTGTCCAAGGGGAAGCGCTGGGAACCAGCGGCGGAGGTTGGCCGGCTCCTAGAGCGGCTGCCGCGGGCAACTTCTCTGCTCTGCCCGGCTCAAAACCTGGGGCGCGGGAGAGCGGAAGGCTGCGCCCTCTTCACCGGGCAGGACCCGCGCCAAGGGGAAGCGCTGGGAACCAGCGGCGGAGGTTGGCCGGCTCCTAGAGCGGCTGCCGCGGGCAACTTCTCTACTCTGTCCGGCTCAAAATCTGGGGCGCGGGAGAGCGGAAGGCTGCGCCCTCTTCACCGGGCGGGACCTTCCCTGCGGGCGGGCAAGGCAGGGAGAGAAGGGGAGACGGAGGGGCTCCCTCTCCGGCCTCTGCGCCCCTTCAGGCCCGTCTCTCCGAGGGGGGCGGCGGGAGGGAACTCCCTGTCCAAGGGGAAGCGCTGGGAACCAGCGGCGGAGGTTGGCCGGCTCCTAGAGCGGCTGCCGCGGGCAACTTCTCCGCTCTGCCCGGCTCAAAACCTGGGGCGCGGGAGAGCGGAAGGCTGCGCCCTCTCCACCGGGCGGGACCCACGCCTCCTTCCCTGCGGGTGGGCGAGGCAGGGAGAGAAGGGGAGACGGAGGGGCTCCCTCTCCGGCCTCTGCGCCCCTTCAGGCCCGTCTCTCCGAGGGGGGCGGCGGGAGGGAACTCCCTGTCCAAGGGGAAGCGCTGGGAACCAGCGGTGGAGGTTGGCCGGCTCCTAGAGCGGCTGCCGCGGGCAACTTCTCCGCTCTGCCCGGCTCAAAACCTGGCCACCGCCCCAGCCAGGCCCCCTGCGCCGCCTTGCCGCTCGCGTCCCGGGCCCGCGCCCAGCACCTGGATGCCGCGGAGCAGCGCCATCTCCAGCCGCAGCAGCCCCTGTAGCCGCTCCTGCGCCGCCTCCGACAGCGCCGCGTCCCGGGCCAGCAGCGCCTCCCTGCCGCGCTGGGCCTCGCTCAGTGCGAGAGCCAGGGGGCGGGGTTTGCGGGCGGGGGCCAATCGCGTGGGAGGGGCGGGGGTGAGTTCAGCTGCGGAAGAGCCACACTCAAGGGGCCAAAGAGCCGCATCTGGCTCGCGAGCCGCCATTTCCGACCCTTGTCCTATACTAACTAAGTTTGGGGATAAAGTAGTGGATCATATAAATGTATGTATCTTTGTGTATTGTTTTTTTTTGTTATTATCTAAAAAAAGCAATTAAAAATTTAAAAAAGGAAACCCAGCCAACTGTGGCTGATTCAATGCATTATGGTTAAAACATTGTTAATGTGGTATGTTAATCCAACCTTTTTTTTTACTTTATTTTTTTATGCCTGTTTTAATACCTTCATCTTCAGGCAATTCCCTATACATTTCTGAAATCAGCTTTATTCAGTTGTCTGTATCTAATGCATGCTAATGGTGGAGAAGAAAAGCACACTTACTTTGTATCTTGGAAGATTTCTAACAAGAGAGACTTAGTTTCTGTATCTTCCTGTGAGTTTCCAGTATAAAGATCCACCACTGAACGCTCAAAGTATGGTGCAACCTTTGACAATGCACGCAGTTCCACCAAATACAGGAAATACAAATTTTTTAGCCATCTTGGTCCTTCACTTTTTGTTGCAATATGGTCAAAACGATGGGTGAATTCTTTGACATTATGTCCCCAACGAGGTCTTCCCCATGTTTCTGAACAGAGAAAAACAATATTTTAAAGTAAATATTGAAATTATTTGTATGGAAATTGTTGAAAAATTTACTTCCCACAAAAATAAAAAGAGATGGGGCAGTATTAAAAATCACAAATACCTTCAAGTAAATAGTTTGCACAAAGATGTAAGTTGATACTTGCATGAAGTCCTGAAATAAGTTTATAGAATACACGTTTTTCAAGACAAAGCCCTACATGAGATAAAAATATTGTTAAAAACTGAATTAATCAGAAAATGATTCCATAATCCAGTTAGTGAGAAAGTATGATTTTGCTATAATAGTTCCACCCTTTCAAATCCCTGAAGAAACTGGAAGCTTTGCTTTTTGAGACTGGCAATGTCCCACTGGAAAACATACAAAAGGGAAATTTTGCTCCCTTCAGCCTTTGCAGCTTCTGAAGGTGAGTTCTGGAGAACTGGTAGGCCTGTCTAAAACAGCACAGACAACTGCAGAAAGAATCAGTAAAGATTTCCTCTCTCTACTTCTACTTAACAGGATCCCCTAGCTAGCAGATCGAAATCTTTCCATGGCTGGCAGAACCTTTTTCATTCACTCAAAGCTAAACTTGAGAAACTAGAGAACAAACTATTATTTCAAATTCTGGCTTGTTCCCACTAATCATTTTCCAGGTGGAAAGCACATTGTGTTAAAAAGTGCTAGTGGATCTATTCCTTTACCATGCAAAGAGCAGAAATGGACAGTGCCCAAATCCAAGGTTCATTATAGTTCTGTCACATAATGGAAAACTGTGATTTTGTTTTATATTTAAACCACACAACAAGATGGATCCAAAGTTGGATAAATGGAAGTGACATGGGTGAACATAGCCAGATTAGAGAAATTGATGAAAACAATCCATTGATAATATAGACCTCGCTCATAAAGAGTATAGGAGATATTGTAACATTGTAAAATGTACATAATATTTACAATGCTTGATTTGAATAATAAAATCTGTACTATTATCTTTTATTCAAAAAGTGTCGTAATCATTTTACTATTTATTCCATTTCTATGTTAGTGTGATTCCTGGCTCCTATGCAAAATTGACCTAGAGCTTAGATGTTAAAAGAAGGGCTGAGCAAAACATTCAGAACAGCTGCTTTGCAAAGCTTATTAGAGTGAGTGAAACACTTCTCCTCGAAACATCAAGCCAGCCTTTTAAAGGCTTGTGCTATTGTTTCAAACGCTATCCCAGCACATACATGCAGAGAACTGGGAACAGCCTTCAAAATAGCTGCACTGGCTGCCATGGCTGCTTTAAGACTTTGAAGAGAGATGTTTTTCTTGCATTAACATGCTTTGCAAGGCAGGTCTTTTAAATGTTTTGTACAGCCCTACTTAGTGGTACAGCATTACTTTCACTACTAGAGTTGAAAGAGTTTAGTAAAAATGACCAAGCCTTGCAAAACCAACAGTTCTTTTTAACTAACAAGTTTGGTTGACTGTTACAGATTTTTTTCTGGATTAGGAATGCATTCATTAAATTTCACAGAACTCTCTTATTACACAGACAGTTTGCAGTTTTTCATTAGAATTTTGGCATGATATCTAATTTACCTTCTAGCCATGTATAAAAAGATTCTCCTGTGAACACAAAAATAAATAATTTCAAACAAGGCCTTAACATATCTAATAGATAAATACTTTCAAAATCTAAATTCACAGCATACTCCAAAATACATACCAAAATTATCTAGGCTTATCAGGTAAAATTTGTGATAAAACTGAATCTTGATGTATCACCCTCAGTGCCGCTCATTTAAATTCTCAAACATCTATTTCCCAATTTGAGAAAAAGGGTCCAAATGGTTTAAATCTGATTCATGCTTACTTCAAAGCAAGTCATATTGAGTCAGTGGAATTTACATAAAGATCCCTGGAATGTACTGTAACTGAACATCAGGAAAGTTAATCATCATTCTAATCTACTTTGCTGGACTTCACCAATGCAATAAAGATGCCTAGGCAATTACAGTAGCAGTCTGCTTGAGTGTTAATGGCAATTGTCTATGCCTATCACCAATTATTATGCATCTCTGCAGCATGTATTAATCATAAGAAAAGGATTAGTAGTCCTAGATAACATTTGTGTTCCAAATCTGACGAATACACTTTTGTTATACAACTTTTTTTCTTTCTCTTCCCTACTTCATCTCTCTCATTGAAATTTATCCACTAGGTATGGCGATATTTTAACCTTGTAATCCTGTCGTATTTCCCATTCATTATGGGTTTTTGTAGAATCTTAAATAATACAGTGAAAGAATATTATGTCACAAAAACTCACCATCATCCTCTCCTGAAAAAAAGTTATAAAAGATAAGTATTATGATATATTCCATCTTTATGTCTGCCCTGAATATCAAATATATATTTGTCAGTTAAAAAAGGTCAGAACTTTCTGATTTGTAATTAACTCCTACAATGTTTTTACTCAGGAGTTAAAGATTCAAATAGTGATATAATTGCCATCTATAACAGAACAGGAGAATACTGCCACAAGATTGCAAAGGATCTCAATTTTTTACAATAAGTTATTTCTTCACGCTTTTTGTTACAAGTTATAGGTCACTTTAAAATACCGTGTTTTGCACCTCCCAGAATAAAAATCTACAATTAAACAACATAAATTAAGAACAGGAGATTGAATGTAGGTTTTTACTAAATCAGTAAAATTGCATTATTTCTGATACTTGTTGATTTAACTGAAAAACGGAAGTGATTCCTTATGAAAAAGTGCATCCCCATTTAAATCAGAATTACAGTTTGTAGGAGTATGCTTTCAGATGTAATTTGCTGATTATGCACAAGTATCATATATAGGTAGGTCTCAATTCCTTTCATTAACTGATGAATGTTTATTCGTCACCTTGAGTTGACCAAATACATATTTTAAAAAAGTGTGGATGAAAATATAATAATAATAATAATAATTTTAAAAAAATAATGTTTTACTTAACAGCTATGTTGAATATTCAGAACTGTTATATTATAATTACAAAAGATTTAATGACTCACCCTTGGTTGGTGCCAGTGGATTTTGTGGACGATATACAGATCGTGGCCTAATGAGAAAAATATGACAATTTATGTTTTGGCAATTTAAGGAATTTTAAATTTCAATATAAAATAATTTTGCTCTCTATTTTCACTTACTTGAAGCAATTTTCTTCATAGATACTGTTCCATACTCTCCATGCAGAGGGCCCTTTGTATCCAGTGTATCGTTCTGGATTCAACAGCAAATCCACATACTGAGCGTCAGGTGATCTCTCGTCTAATAATGAAAAAAAACCACCCCTTAATTATGAATTGGACCATGCAACCTACACACACACACACATTCAGTATAAGGAGCTGTGTTGAAGTAAAAAATCAAATTATAACAATAGGATATACAGTTGCAATCAAAATTATTCAACCCCCATTGCAAATCAGGTTTATTGTCAAAATTTACAGACTTTCAGCGTTTGCAATGAACAAATCAAACAAAAGCAATTGAAATAGCTCAATACAATGAATGCTTCAAGTGGTGTCCCCAAATTCAACTGAAAATGCAACTTATAATGACTTCTCCAGTCTCAAAATTATTCAACCCCCTGAATAGAATCTCACAACAGCACACATACTGTACAGTATGCAAAACAGGTGTTGTCTCAAGCACACCTGATGCAACTAATCAAGGGCTTCATTAGTTGCACCAGGTCTGCCTGAGATGGAACACATGAAATGCCTGAACTGGCTAGGGGTTTGTTGAGTGTCACGTTTGACTGCATGTTAGAAATATGGCTAAGTCAAAAGAATGGTCCAAAAAGGTAAGAGAAGAGATCATCGCCCTTCACAAACAAGGAACAGGATACAAAAAGATAGTGAAGGCACTGAATATTCCTAGAAACACCGTTAGAAGCATAGTTCGTAAGTGCAAAGTCAAAGGAACAGTGGTTACACTACCTGGACGGGGCAGAAAAAGGAAGCTGTCAATGGCTGCAACCAGATTTCTGAGAAGGCAGGTTGAGAGAAACCCTTGAGTGACTGCAAAAGACTTGCAGCAAGACTTGGTGGCAACAGGCACTGAGGTTTCAGTGAGCACAGTAAGGTGCGTACTAAACACAGAAGGTTGCCATGGCAGACCTCCAAGACGTACACCACTACTGACCCAAAGGCACAATAAAAGTTGGCTCCAATATGCTCAAAATCATATAAATAAGCCACAGAAGTTTTGGGATTCTGTTCGGTGGAGCAATGAAACAAAACTGGAACTTTTCGGCCTGATGGATCAGCGGTATGTCTGGAGGAAGAAGAATGAAGCATACGCTGAAAAGAACACTCTGCCTACAGTTAAGCATGGTAGTGGCTCGGTGATGCTCTGGGGCTGCTTTGCATCCTCTGGCACTGGAAACCTGCAGCGTGTGGAAGGCAAGATGGATTCATTGAAGTATCAGGAAATCCTAGGAGAAAACGTCATGCTTTCTGTAAGGAAGCTGAAGCTTGGGCATCATTGGACCTTCCAGCAGGACAATGATCCCAAGCATACCTCAAATTCCACTAAGGCTTGGGTGCAGAAGGAGTCCTGGAAGATTCTACAATGGCCATCACAGTCACCTGACTTGATCCCCCTAGAAAATCTCTGGTGGGATTTGAAGAAGGCGGTTGCAGCACGCAAACCCAATAATATTACTGAACTGGAGGCCATTGCTCATGAGGAATAGGCTAGGATTCCTCAGGAATGGTGCCAGAAGCTGGTGTCTGGCTATGCATCTCGTTTGCAGCAGGTCATAACAGCAAAAGGGTGCTCTACTGAGTACTGAAGATGCTTGCCATGAAGGGGTTGAATAATTTTGAGACTGGAGAACTCATTATAAGTTGCATTTCCAGTTGGATTTGGGGAAACCACTTGAAGCAGTCTGTAAATTTTGACAATAAACCTGATTTGCAATGGGGGTTGAATAATTTTGATTGCAACTGTAGAAGCATTTATGAAGAAATTAACAACATTCTACATTTTAGTCTATAGTTTTATATTTTAAAATGTGAATATTGTAAATAAAATATAAATTAAATTTAAATATCATATAAATATTTTTAAAATATAAAATATGTATATTTTATTCTATATATTTTAAATACAACTGAACAAAGAACATGTTCAGAACATGTCTATGTTTTTGTACTGAGTGGCTAGATCTCATCTTGTTTTGTTCTATATTGTGTTTTTTTATTATTGTTATATTGTGAGCTGCCCAGAGTTGGTTTAGAGTCAGACAGCACTGAAATTTAAATAAATAAATACAACAAAAAATCTGCAGTAACATTTATTGTAAAGTGTTAAAAATCATGAAAGTAATGAGGTACTTCTTACAGATACTACAACTACTGGAAATACCAATAATTGTTATTAAAGGTTCTTGTTTTTCTCTGAGTCTTAAAGACCCCAATTTGATTTCCCTGTTCATTCAACTTTAACTGTATCTGCCTAAAAAACAGAAAATAATCAATAAAAGCAATGTAGCTACAAACCTACATACTGTACATCTATGTGACAACTTTTCATGTACTTGGAAGAATCCTATCATATGTCCCATCAGTCTTTTCTGCAAGGCTGAATATTCCCAATTCTTTTCATCTCTTTTCAGAGGACAAAGTGTTACTATTTGTCAGAATACTTATTAAAGTGTGGTGCCCAAAACTGGACACAAAAGTGGGATGTCACCAATGCAGGAAAAAAAAAATGGAACTGTTGCTTCCTTTATTTGGAAACTATATTTCTGTTGATGCAGCCTGAAGTTGCACTTGCTTTTTTTGCAGCCACATCTGCAAATGATGTAAGTATTCCAAGTCTTAATTAAAATGTTGAAGAATACACAGCCCTGGACTGTATCTTCTAGCAGCCCATTCAATACCTTACTCCAATTTTATGAAGAATCATTGATGACCACTTTGAATATAATTTTCAAGCCAGCTTTGTATTCTCTTAATTGTCCTGCCATTCAGGCTACCCTAATATTAACATATTGGATTAGTAGAATTTGCAATTCATGGTTATACTTAACATTAGCCAAGAAAGCAATAAGAGAGAGACTGTAAGCCCAAAGGCTCATTTATATTTGGAGGATTATTAGAAATGAAACTATTTTTTAAGAGACTGTGGCTTGAATCATGTCAACTGGATTTCTATTTTCTCAGTAGAAACGTTTCACTCCTTATCCAAGGAGCTTCTTCAGTCTGAGTAAAGTTAGTAAGGGAATCCTTAAATACGTTTCTAGGGTGGCTGTGTGACCTTGCACCTGGGGCTAGGTCATGGTTATTTTGAGATGTTTATTTCTAAGTCCCATTATCATCTAAAGGAGGATCGTTAAGGTTACCCTGCTGCTGTTGAGCTTGCGAAATGGTCTTAATCTTCCTAGGCACAGAAGACAAAGCAGGAAGGAAGATAGGGGAAAGGTTGTGCCTGAGGCCCCCACCTCTATTCAAGGAAGGATTTTCCAAGTTGGCATAAATGGATTCCTTGACCCCTCTCTCAAACCACCTATCTTCTCTGTCTAAAATGTGAACATTGATGTCCTCAAATGAGTGTCCTTTTTCCTTTAGATGAAGATAAACTGCTGACTCTGGTCCTGTGGTGTTACTTCTCCTGTGTTGGGCCATCCTCCTGTACAAAGGTTGTTTGGTTTCTCCAATGTAGAGTTCAGAGCACTCCTCACTGCACTGGATTGCATACACTACATTGCTTTCCTTGTGTTTTGGAGTTTGATCTTTGGGGTGTACAAGCCTCTGTCTCAGTGTGTTGGTGGGTTTGAAATATACAGGTATGTGGTGTTTGCCAAATATCCGTTTTATCTTTTCCACCCTAGAAACGTATTTAAGGATTCCCTTACTAACTTTACTCAGACTGAAGAAGCTCCTTGGATAAGGAGTGAAACGTTTCTACTGAGAAAATAGAAATCCAGTTGACATGATTCAAGCCACAGACTGTTCCACCTGGATGACTGAGAACCTTCATCTACATATTTTTTAAGAGCATTTAACACATTCTGTTTTTAAAGTACATGGATATTAATTCTAACTTTGTTTACTTAGTTATACAGTGAAGAATATGTGGCTCAAATTTTACCATCCAATTCACAAAAATGGTCCTGTGAATCATCATATCTGGCCCAGTCAATGAAAGCTTCTTTACTTTGGTTACTATGTGAAAGAGAGAAAGAAAGAAAATATCAGCTAGTCACTAGCTGCTAGTGGACAGAATGCATTTATTTTTATACAACTCTCAACCTCCATAAAAATCAGAGATCACGAGCCTGAAAGGAGTATCTGTTATAGTCCCAACAAGCTTTTAGGGCAGTTCATAAAAACAATAATGATTAAAATTAAATTGATCAAGACATCTCAGAAAATAAGAATAGCATAAAGACCTATATTATTTTCCATGTAGTAACAGAACAAGCAACCACTTTCATATAACCATTTGCAATGACCATTAGAGTTGCATAGTTACTGTACAGATGCAGCAGAATTAGATTACATATTTATGCTACATCTGTTATACTAAATAACCGATTTCTCATTGCTGCTGTTCTGTAATTTTTTTTCTAAACTCATTAAAATTAAAGAAGTCTACATCTAATACTAGAACCATCTGACTGAAATAAGGTGGTGAGGAATCAAAATGAAACTGAAATTCATGACTGCTTATATACTGCTGAAACTGAAATTCATGACTGAAATTCATGACTATATATTGCTACTAGTACAGTTTTGAGAAATTAAGAGGCAGTTAAGGTGACGGACTCGACCATGGGGGAGCTGGGGATGGTGACGGCCGACAGGAAGCTCTGGCGTGGGCTGGTCCATGAAGTCACAGAGTCAGAAGCGACTGAACGAATAAACAACAAAATTTAGTAGATTCCATCAGCTCTCTGTTGCTTGTATTTATATTTATAATTTTAATTGAACCGATACAAGTGTTTCAACCAAGAAGTATATCAAATATGAAAATGTTTTGTTTCCTCAGAACATAATGAATAAGAAATATGGAGAACTATTAAATAAGAGTTATCTCTTCCATTAACACTGAAAGCAGGCTTACCTTAATGTACTGTTAATTGCACCCAGTTTGTTAGCCTGTTCACAGTCTTCACGTTCTTTGGTATGGTTTGCTGTCTTTGAATACTGCAAGACAGAATATGTAATCTTTATATGTCTAGTACAAATATTTTAGATAAACATTTGCCAGTTGTTTATCTAAGGTATTAATGGCTTAACAATAGTACTTAATTTTTCAATATATTACCATCTCTTCCAAATCCTGAAACTTCTGTTGCATGTGTTCCCCCAAATCCCTCATTGTACTAAAGAATTATGGACCATAAACCCTTAGTCCCATAAATCCCAGACATGTATGTATTTTTTAAAATGTATGAAGATTATACAAAGAGTTTTCTGAGCTTTTAAGGCATCACAAGACTGCTTGCAATGTTTGTTTCAAGAGACTAACACAGCAATAGAATAATATAATTATTCCAGTGCTTGCCTTATATTTTTCTCTAGACAGTTCCTTAAATTATCTTTTAAGGTAGAATCTACATTGTATTGTCTCTTAACCAGGTTCCTACCCTACCAGGACATTTCTATTTAGCCTCTTCTTACCTTTGAAAACAGAACAAAAGAGAGGTGGGGGGAGAGATGTCAGTTGTGTTTCTATGGCAAGGAAGCATAATGAAACCCTACTGCTCCCAGCTACAACTTCTTCTCTATTAGAAGAGATAAGCAGTATACAAACAGCAAGAAGAATGCTCCCACTGGTTTTGCCACTGAGTAACATAGCACAATGTTATGTCGGAACTTGGGAGTGGCATGAGTGGGCAGCTCTAGTACAGTGCTTTCCAAAGTCCCGCCGTTGGCGACACACCAGTGGCGGCGATGCGGATGTGCACGCGGCAGTAGTGGCGGCAGCCTCATGTTTCGTGCTAAAACTGGGAAGCGCTGATGGCGCATCGCTGCAGGGGCAGCGGCAGCAACGCGCCATCAGCACTTCCGGGTTTTGTCGCAACACACTAAAGTGTTGCGACACAGAGTTTGGAAAGCTATGCTCTAGTACAGTGCTTTCTAAACTGCCAACGTTGGCGACACACTAATGGCAGCAGTGGCGGCAGCAGCGTGCACGGCGGCAGCGCGGGGGGATGTGCAGCAGTGTGCACGGTGGTGTTTTCCGCTAAAACGCGGAAGCGCTGATGACACGCTGCCACCGTGCATGCCCCCGCCGCTGCTTCCGGGTTGTGTTGCAACACACTAAACTGTGTGTTGCGACACACTAAACTGTGTGTGGCGACACACTAAAGTGTTGCGACACACAGTTTGGAAAGCTATGCTCTAGTATTTAAACACTTTATATTTGCTATATGTATGACTTCTAAGAGAGGGGGAGAGATTATTTCAGAAGAAATTACTTACTTTGTTAGCACTTCCAGCTTTAATTCCAACTGGAACTTTACTCTAAAATAAATACAAGTAATATAAGCATTTATCTTTACTTTTTCTCAAGCAATTTTCAGAATTGGAGCCAAGCAGTCAGGAAGGCTAGTTGTGCATTAACTCCCCCGAAGAATAAACTGACTCCTAAGAAACATTCCACTTATGATCTGACAAATTTTGATGTCTATATGCCTATTTGAATGTCAAATTCAACTGAAGGCAAAGGGATTTCCCAATAAAATGTTTAAGAAAAAAGTGATAAATCCAATTAACATTTAAATCAGAAACACTCATACTATAGCCAAAGTCAACACAGCATTTATGCAAGAGAATGTGGATTTAAGCCATCATTCTGTCACTGACATCCACTTATATATAATCCTCACAGTAACAATAAACATTATGTTGTCAGAAGAATAGTCAATCCAATAGAAGAGAATATCTGTAGCTCAGGGTTGAACCATGGAGTCCTTGGTGCTCTCTGAGCTTGGTTGTTTGCTTGCAGAGGGTTCATTACCCAACTAGGTAACATCATCAGTGCTAGTGGGTGTGGGAGTGTGGTTTTCTCCTTGGTAGTTCCTTCATTAGGGTAAATAGCCAGCAATAGAAACATACATATAAACCATATTTACACACCATTCAAGAGAGACAACAAAAAGCTAAGAAGGAAACAAAAAAGTCCAGAACACATTCCCTCCAGCAGCCAACACCCAGATAAGCAGGGATTAACACCAGGACAAATTACTAGCACTGATGATGTTACCTAGTTTGTTAATGAAACGTCTGCAAACAATCAAGCAAGTTCAGAGAGCACCAAGGACTCCACAGAATAGTCAATATTGTCTCAGCTTTCTCCTTTGCTTTGAAACTTACCTCAGGGCAAGGCTCTACATGGCAATCTCTGATAGAGCAATGGCCATCATCAGCCCAGAACGGACATGGTCTTTTCAGATTAACCTTGAATAACAATAATTTTTTAAAAATGTCATTAATGTTAATTTAAGAATTTTGCCTTTAAAATTATGAGATTAAACAAGCTGAACAAAAAGGGAAAAGCTCATTGGAAATAATTAGAAGATTTTCTGAGAGCTCATTTGAAAAGGAGGAGGAGAAGGAACTATAGCTCATGCAAAAGATCCAGTAACTCACAGTTATGAATACATTACCACATTCATTTAAAATTTGAGTTATAATCTCCAGCAACGAACTGCTTCTTATTGTGCAATGTTATTGTAACGCCTTTGCTATTAAAGAATAAAACATAAGTCTCTAGAAAATTTCAGCAGAATAACTTTACATATGACATTTGCAGTGGAACAGATCTCAAATAAATATATGAAAAGACAATCTTGGATTTCTAGGAAATTTAAACTTTAAAGCACAACGTCCCATTTCAAATTATTACTACAGTGCCTACGGGTGAAATGGTAAGAGGCGTCCAAGGCCAAATATTTGTAATCCTTTTTCTATCAGGGCACAAACACTTATTTAGCATACACTTCCTGCCTCAACTGATTCTTACCACCTAGATTCTAACTCTTAAGAATTTTACAATTGCTTAATAGTATTTAAATCACATCTGGCCTACCGATACACTGCTTTTAACAGAGTTCCATTCAAGATTTAAACAATGCTTTATTTATTCATTCATTCATTTGCATAGCGCTTAATAAATACTCATTACAATTTACAGGAATCCAATGCAAATATTGGAAAAACAAATACTGTAAATAACACAACCAAAATTCAAGACAAAAATGAAACAATCAAATTTAAATTTAAAAATGACAACAATTAATAACAATTAACTAATCAACAAGTGCTCTGTGGAAGACTTCTATTTTAAGCAAATTCCAGAATGTTAAGAAGGATGATGTGAATCTTAATTCATAGGAAAGACTATTCCATAAGGCTAGAGCAGTGACTGAGAACAGTGCTTCCTGGCTTCCATTTCTCTTATCTTACAGAAGTTTTCAGTTTATCATGTTTTTTTTTCATACCCATACTCTATAGAGTTGATCTACTAAATCTACCATGCATGTACAGTATGTTATTAGCAAATTAATACAAAATGTGCAATATGAATTATGATATTCAGATATTGCAAACAATTTATGATTAACACAGTGGAACAGGAGTCACAATAAGATGGAAATCCAGGCCACTTTGTGTGAATGTGAGTACTTCTTCATGGTAGAAGACATCTCTGAACTTATGCAAAGTTTTCCTTTTGCTTTTTAGTATCATGTATAATCATGGGTGTTATTTAACCAGTTCAATCTGGTTCATGTGAGCTACTTGTTAAATTCTTCCTTTTCTTCAAGGAAGAAACTGTGGCATATGGTTTCTGGTGGCCTGGTGTGGCTGCTGTTGGGCTGGCATGAGTCAGCAAAAGGAGAAAGAAAGGGGAGAGGAAGCTCAATTCTAGCCTTGAAGTGTAGGTGTGCTGTCACAAGGGTGGATAAGCTGACGTGGCTGCTAACCAGGACTGTTGTGGGGCAGATATAGACAGCATTCCCATTGGTCCAGCCTTGTATATAGGTGTTGGGGACTAGAGATCTGGGAGTACACCCAATTCCTCAATTGCTGGGGGACACGCTGCCAGTCTAACCCAAAACTGGAGAGGGAGAGAGGGAGGGGGAGGGGGAGAGGGAGGAGGAAATGAGGAAGGAAATGAGGAGAGATCCAGGGCGGGCAGAGGGTGGCCATGTGGGAGTAAATCAGGAGGCACAGAGGTAGGACACGTTGAGCACTTTGGGGCAGGCACAGTGGCTGGCTAAGGAAGCAGGGAGCACAAAGAAGTCCTAAGCCATCAGGGCTTCTTTAGAAGGAAGTTACCAATTTGATTTCAAGTTCATACAGTGAACCACTTTGTGGTTTTGTGTGCTTTGTGTGCTTTGTGTGCTCTGTGAATCCAACCAAATTCTCATTTTGAAGAGCTGATTGTTGATGTGTATTTGTAGTTCTTAGAGATTTTGGACTGTGAAGAAAATGAACTTAATTGCACAGAAAGATGCAGCATATGGATATACATGAGAGTAAGTTGTGCAGAGTAAGAGAAGATCATTTGAAATATGACTGATAAAGTAGCTAGCAGCCAAATTTCAGAATTATTATCCAAAGATAGACATTCTGAAATAGCTACACAATACTACTCTAAGGTGTACCAAAGAGACTTTAAATATGATAATTTTCGATTTAGCAGTTTTAACAAGCACCTACATTTACTTCACATTTGCAAAAGCCACACAGCATTATCTAATTTTAGCCTATTTGCATTACAGTGAACCCTGGACACGAACAATCCTGAAGGTCATTAGCTGCGGCAACTTATCACTGTTTGCAAACCAGCTTGAGACTGTTCCAGAAAACACAACTACAGTAGTTAGGTTGCCCTTCAGTTATATACTTAGTATATTGATAAATCCATTAAGAAAAACAGATGATTTTTTTTAACCAGTTATAAATTTCAATCTAGCTAGTAGTTATCTTTAAACAAATTTTCAAAATATCTTGCCTTGAGTGTAATGTTTCCAAATATTATCCATCCCGCCCTCAATGGATTTTCAATGCCACAAATGAAGTAATTTTCCCTAGATGTGCTAGGCAGCCGCATTTGTTCGCAGGCTTCATGTAGCTGCTTTGAAGGCTTTTCTTGTCTATCCCCTTGGGCACCTTTACACACAGCCGCTTTACGGTACTTTGCTGGCTGTCCCAAAAGGGTCACCTGTTCATGCACACCAAGAGAACCTGGAAACAGCCCCAAGGAGCCTTCCAGGGGTGCAGCTGCTGCCTAAGGAGAGGCACCGGCAAATGTTTTGCATAGCCCTAGTCTTCTCTTTGCCACAATGCCTGGATCTCTTTTTTTATGTTTAAAATTGCACCTCCTCATTTCCTTATTTCTTCACATCTTATTCCTTATTTCTTCATTCCTTCCTTTGGAGAATTAAAGATAGCTTTCATTCAGCTTGATAGTAATATGCCATTTTTACTTTACCTTGTAATACCTGAAGTAGTCTCGTTCTTGGAGTTTCTGTATTTTCGGAAAGATCTTAAAATTGTTGAAGTCATCTATGCTTTCTATGTCACATAAGCAATCATCAAGTAGTCCTGTTACCTATGAAAATATGTATATATATATATATAACTAAATATTAAAGTTATTTATGCTAGAGATTTAGACTGGAAGAAAAAAGGATTAAAAATAATAAAAGGCATCAACAATTTAGGCAGGAATCTAATTAACTATTTTAACTGATCCAGTTGTGTTATAAAATCTAGATCTAAAAAAGGGGAATATACAGTTTGGTCTCTTTAGTTTTAAATAAAATGTTTCACAATTGGTCTTCCCTCTCTTCATTTTAACAACACATCAAATGAAGTCTGTTTTTACCCATGCAAAACCATCCGCAGTTACAAAACCAATGAAGTTATCACTAATAATTAGCATTAATATTTTATAAAACGTTTAACAACAAAAAATTGAATTCAAAGTATATAACTATATTTGAAATAAGAAGCATTATGTTAAAATATTATTTGAAACTTTTGTCCTGTTCTTGTACCCCAGACATTAAAAGGATAAAGTACTTAATTAAATATCAGTTGGTATGGGCTAATTAGATAAAAAGTATTTCCTGCATGTATGGAAATACTTCAACAATCTCCAGTTATCACATGAATATTGGGGTGGGGAGGGGACATTTCTGTGTTGTCAACAAAGTATGCTACTCAAATGGAAAATTTAAAAGCTAAAGCATACAGTGGAAACCCTACTCAAGAAGAGTATCATAGCAGAGACCAGGGGCATCCACAGGTGTCAAAATGGTGGTCATGTCTGTGTGATTGAAGCCTTGCTTCAAATAATATTTTTATGTGTGTTGCACAGTTGCAGACACCATTTTGACTGACAGGTGATTGATTGGATATCTACCGAGCTGGACAGAAGGCAAATGTGGATCTACTGATTCATCTCTGATTAATTTGCAATAGATAACTCCCATTGTCTAACAACAGCAGCAACAAAATGCCCCCCGACATGTCACACAAGCATAAAATTGCAAGTATAGCTTTGGAGAACTACAGCGTATTCTGTGGAAAAAGACTATAAACTCAGTTAATTCCAATTCCCCAAGTAAATGTGTATGCTATTGCATTAGAATCTGTTGGATGAATCTTAGGGAAATAGTAAAAAGAAAAGTAGATCCTCCAAGCCTACTTTCATCTCTAATCTGTAAGTTTTACTTCAATGCTTAAATGATTTTCAGTGGTCACCACACCAGCAGCTGTCTGCAGAAGTCCATCAGGTGGCCCAGGCCGGAGCCCACTCATTGCCTCAGTTCCCATCTGTGTGTGTACACTGACAGCCTGCTCACTGCCTCAGTCCCTGCCCCTCTGACGTGTTGAAAGTAAGCTAATGAGAGCCTGCTTGCTGTCTCAGACTCGCCTTCCCCCATGCGCCCACAGTCAGCTGTCTCATGGGAATAGATCAGTGGCTGAAAACTGGTTCTTTGAGAAGTCATAATCCAACTCATAACGTGAGTGCTAACATTCATACAACTGGCAATACTGAACAGATCTTAAGTGCAGTTACTGACTGTAAGTACATGAAACGAAGTTCTTGCAAATGTAAACAGGAAATACGATGAGGAATCGCTGAAAATGGGATTTCAAGAACACTGAATTCTTGATGAGCATGTTTGTGCTAAGAGGTGTTACTATGGCATGTGGTATATGAAATAATTAAATCATAAATAAATAATTCTGGATGCAAGTTTTGATACAAAGTGTAGTTTTAAAAAGCCCTGTAAAAATGGATGGGATGGCATGCAAAAATAATTATTTTATTTGCCAAAAATATAATTTCTATGTTCTTAAAAACAAAAATGTAAAGAGTGGAATATTTACTTATTTCTTGGATTTTGAGGCTGCCCAACTCTGAAAAGACTCTGGGCAGCTTACAATATCAATATTTAAAAATACATAATTTAAAGAAACATGACCGCCCAGATGAAACCACACAAGTAACATTAAAAAAAAGTTGATACGGGCTCCAGAAACATGTTAACTGGGAACACAGCCAGATCTTAAGAGGCTTCTGGAACATTGAAGAGTGGGGGGCTGTATGTATCTCGGGGGAATGCTATTCAGAGAGCAGGGGCCACAACAGAGATGGTCCACTTCCTAGGTCCCATAAAATGGCAACATTTAATTGTGGGGACCCAGGACGCACCCACTTTGTTTAATTGGGTGGCTCCTGCATTTTCCAAACATTTCATGATGGCAAAAAGTTTGAGAAATGCTGGCTTAAGAACTTTAAATCTCTGTATCTCTGTTCAAGATGGGCAAGTATAAATTTGGTAGAGGACCCCAGAATATTTCCAGCTCTGTTCAGCAAATGGGCAGGCCGAGTTAAAACATGAAGTGCTTTAACGAAGTCAATAAGAAATAACCATGTGTTCCTTCAAAGCAAGGAAACATAGCCTTTTTTACAAGGAAAAAAATAAGAACACTCACTTCCAATTATGCACTCACTAGAGAGAACAATTAAAATGAGCCAAAAACATTCAGTTGGTAATGAGTAATATGACTCAACATAAGTCCAAGTAAACAATTAAATGTACATTCATACAAGTGCTTATGGTGGTCTTGAGCAAGTAGCAGTGGATTGCTTGATGAAAACTTTACCCCAGCATGCCACTGATATACAAAAAATGAATACCAAAGCAAGGATCAGTAGGAAATTAATAGAAAAAGTAAGCTGTCAATATTCTTGTGCTTTTAATGTAAATAACCGCCCAGAGTCCCCTTGTGGGGGGAGATGGGCGGTGATATAAGTTAGAAATAATAATAATAATAATAATAATAATAATAATAAATAGATTGTGCAACCAACTTAGAATACCTGGTACATATTCAGTCATTCTATCCCCCAAATCATATTGTAGAGTTGGAAAAGTTAATCAAAATGATAAAAGTACTGCAGCAATTATGTTATTCAAAAGTTTAAAGAATTAAGGTTTTTAAATTCCTTCAGGTGAGAAAGGGGTGGGAAACCTTATAGAGATGCATAAAATTAAGCACAGTATAGAGAAAATGGGTAAGGTTTTCTTTCCCCATCTTTCATAATACAAGAACCAGGATCTCAGTGAAACTTAACAGTGGTAGACTCAGAATAGATAAAAGGACAGTATCTCTTAACACATAGTTAAACTATTACATTTGCCTCTGCAAGACATGCTTATAGCAATGAACTTGGACTGTTTTAAAAGAGAGACAGATTAATCGAGAAGGCTACTGTTGCTGAATAAAACAGAGGGCACTGCACTCAAGTTTTGCTTGTGGTCCTCCCACTGATACATAGTTGGATTGTGACGAAAGAATGCTGGACTAGATGGGCCTTTGTGTGGCCCACCACAGCTCTTCTTATGTTCTTAGAGAAAGAAAACAGTGTGATTAGCATGATTCACCATAAAGATGTTTACTCTTATGTGAATCTCCCTCATCCCATTATCATCAGCTTTGGACAGCATCCTTTCAGGTAAACTGGACATGCTCCTGAAGACAGCTTCATGGAAAAAAAATTGATGCATTCTATATAACCCACCTAAAGGCAAACTTAAAGCCCACTTCACACAATACTCCTACTCTATTTTAAGCAGCTACTACAACAATTGTGTTTATAAATCTGAAGATTGCACAGGTACCTTCATGAGGGAGATTGTCTCTAGACAATTAACAGACTCTGTGCAACACTGTTCATATGTTTACCTGTTTTGTGAATTCATACACTGCATTTCAACAAGGTCCCCCAAAGTGTTTCTAATAAGAAAGCATAGTTAGAAATATCTTTGAGCAAGGCCAGGAGGCTTTGTGAAAAAATCTTTCATCCTTAAGTAAGCATCCTTCACCTTATGTCTGATTGTCTTGGAGAGCAGCTCTTAGAAACACCTGTTTCTCCATTCCCAAAGAGGGTCCTGGATCAAATAACACCTAGCCAGAAATATGGGGCTGCTCTTGCCACAAAGCTTTTCACTCTGTTGATTTTTAAGCAGACTTCTTCATAGCCAACAGTATGACAGAAGCTGGAGTTTACACAAAACATCTTGAGTTTAAAAAAGGTAACAGATATTAAGCATGCAAAGTTTTCCTTCCTCTATTAGGCAAACTTTGCATTTCATTCACACTGAAATACAACAGAGCTTCCCCCTTTTAACATAAAGATCCTTCACTCTCCCTCTCTCTGTTCCTCTTTCCTTACAGGATATAATATAATCCTAGTTGACATTCTCTTGGCTTAATTACAAATCAGCATTAAACACCTGCTAACCTAGAGCAAACGAACCCCCTGAAGGGAGATTTCCAGGAGGTCTTAGCGAGTGAGTGGAGGATGAACCCACTTTCTCTTGCACCTCTCTTATCTCAACTCCAGCAGGAAGCAACTGAAAGGCGTGACACCCCAAGGCACTTCAGATCCCTCTCCCTTTTTCTGAACTCCCACAACGTGGGACTCCTCTCACCTGGGCCTCTATCGCACACCAAAGGGAGCCAAGAGTCACCGCTGCCAGCAAGAGCTGCGCCGCCCGACCCCTCTCCGCTGCAGTTCTCCGGACGATTCCACTGCTGCTCATGCTGCAGAAGCCGCTCGCTGGGGGCCCTAGGGGGCCCGTGCCCCTCGCCGCCGCCTTTGGGCAGCCAGGAGTACGGGGTGTCCGCCGGCACCACTGGGGGATGCCTTCCCTGTCCCGACCCCCACTCTGACGGGAAAGGGACCTGTCAGGCGAGCGGGCGGATGCGCTCACCTCCCGCCGCCGCCTTCTCACTCTCGCCCTCGCCCTCTCGCTGTCTTCTCCCGGCGCCAGCCCACACACACCACTTGCACTGCGAAAGGAGAGCAGACGCGCGCCTCACCAGCAAGCGCTTTCCTTTACATAGGAGGAGGAGGAGCAGCGGCAGCAATCACAGAGCTTTGCCCTCGCAAAGCTTTTTGGGAAACGTAGTACACCAACCATCTCTCTTCCCGTCAACTTATCTTTCGGTCTCATACTGTACGAAAGGGGAGGGATGAAGAGACTGACCAATAGGAAAGAACCACGCGCCCCTTCAAAACAAGAGGAGGCAGTTTATAACCGTCCCAGAACGGAAAGGGCCTAGAGGGAGGTTGAGTGGTTGTTTTTGAGGGAAAAGCGAGGCAGTGGTTAGCTTTGGGAAATGTTTTTGTGCATTATGATCCTATTTCTGTACAACTTGCGTCAGTGTGTAACAGTGGGCTATATGTCATCTGCTTGTAGATGGCTTCCTCATCATGGCTCTTTAGGAATATTTACATGGAGTATTAAATTATCTTTCCTGATATTAGGAATTCTATAAATAAAAGTGCAATGCAACTTTAGAATACTGATAAAATAGAAGACCTTTTCTGATTATTTTGTGATTACAAAAGACTGGAATAATTATTATCACAGGAGGATATGTTACCTGGAATTTTAGGCTTCATTATTAGCTTTTTAAAAAATTTTATTTATTTATTTAATTAATTTTTATCCCGCCTTTATCATTTTTATAAATAACTCAAGGCTCCGGGGAGCATACCTATTACTCCTTCCTCCTCCTATTTTCCCCACAACAACCCTGTGAGGTGAGTTGGGCTGAGAGAGTGACAGCACCTTAACCACTAGACCAAACTGGCTCTAGTTTTTAGTATTTCTTTCATAGCTTCAGACTTAGCTTCCTCAATCAATTTATTATAAAACAGATTCAACATTCATTATAAAAATATAAATATACATATCACTAAAATATGAAATATAAATCCCAGATGGTGAAACCACAGTCTTGATAAAATTTCCCAGGGCCGCATCAAGGTGCCAACCACCCCCATGACAGACTATCCCCCCTCCCACCCCAAGCGAGGTGGCTCAGCCAAGTCTTGACCCCCTTTCGGAAGGCCGGGAGAGTGGGGGCTTGCCTTACCTCTGGGGGTAACTTTTTCCAGAGAGCGGGGTCTACAGCAGAGAAGGCCCTCTTCCTGGACCCTGCCAATCCACAATCTCTCATGGACAGGGTCCATAGCATGCCCTCTTTGCCTGACTGGGTGGGACGGGCTGATGTAATGGTGAGGCGGTCCCTCAGAATTCCTTCTCCACAGATTGATTCCTTCTCCAGTTGGAGCTTAGTATTCTCTAGCACAAATTTCACAAATGCTGTCTTTGTAGCTGAGTAATTTTTTCATTTGATATTTGGGAGTTTTGATTATCACAGGAGGATGTGTTACCTGGAATTTTAGGCTTCATTATTAGGTTTTTAGTATTTCTTTCATAGCTTCAGAATTAGCTTCCTCAATCGATTTATATATTTTGTTTTTGTCTGCTAGTCGGGCTTTTGTTGCTTTATGTTCAACCTCTTCTTGCTCCATGTTTTGTTGCATGTCTTTAAGCTTGTAAATCATAGCTATTTCCATGTTGCTCTTCTCCTTTTCCAGATCCATTAACTTGTCCTGTAATTGACTTTTCTCTGCCTCCATTTTAGCTAATGTATTCTTCCCATTTTTTACTTCTTCTTCCAAATTAAATACTCAGCCCTGTAGATCATGAATAATCTCTGACCCATGAGTCCAATCTCTTTTCAGATTCTAGAGCTGACTGCAGATTGAGGAATTTATTTATTTATTTATCACATTTCTTCACCGCCCATCTCGACAAACGACTTGTGAGTTTTGATTCCTCTTTTTTGAATCCTCAAGTTGATCCTTTAAATTGTTCATGTCATTTTCTAGATTGCATTTTTTATCTGCCTCATGTTCTGCTTTCCGCTGGTATTCTGCATTCTTATGCTGGAGAAGAGTCTTTTCCCTTTCCAATTTCTGAAGGAAGATTCTAGATGTTTCCTTGAAGATGTCTCCTCATCCAATTCCTTCATTATTTTCTCTAGGCGATTATTAATAGCTCTGTATTTTTGCTTGAGTCATCTTTGGTTTGTATTTCATTACAGAGCTAATCTTCTAATTTGTTTATTTTTTCCTGAAATTGTAAAAAGTTATCCATTTTCATACAAGTACCAAAACCTGCAAGCTTCAGATGTCCATACTTATTCAAAAGCATATTATCAGGTTTCATATCTCTGTGTATCAAGCCCATGAATGAATTGCATCAAGAGCAAGGACCACTTCAGCTGTGTAAAATTTGGCCAACTTCTCAGGCACATCTTAATTGCTCATGAGGTTGACAAGATCATCACCTGGCATGTATTCCATTACCATGTATAGGTATCGGTCATCTTGAAAGGCACTAAAAAGCTGAACTACCCATGGACTGTTGGCAAAGGCCATTATATCTCTCTCTTCCCAGAAAAAAGCTGAATCTGACCTTTTGAGCATTTCAAGTTTACTTAGAAGCCTCATGGCATAAGCTTTCTGTTATTTTATGGAGAACCAGCTGCTTCTGCTCCCTTAAAATGCTGCAAATTTCCAGCTCCGCTTGTCAGCGGGGCTGTCTTCAGTTCACCATCTTCCGCAGGAAGTCCAGGAACAACTGCATTTTGAAATCATTTTGGATGAGGTAGTGCTTTTATGTTTCTTGTTCAATTTTCAATGTCAGCTTTTCCACAAAGATTTTTTTAAAAAGTAAAAGGCCAACAGAAATCATGGTTGCTTAAAAGTAATACGTCCTGAAGTACTGGTGATTCCTGCTATTGGGAGGGGTGAAAAAGCCACTTTACAAAGTTAGTCTCTCTCCCAAATTCAGGGATTAAGGTTTTTTTTAATCAGCTCCATGTCAAACTTGGGGTGCCTGAGCTTTAAAGGCAGCAATTTGGGGGCTCATCTGGGAACACAGCGTGGCACCCCTCAGGGCTTGGATCAGCCTGCCTCAATCACATAACATGAGACAACCAGCACAGGGTGAGTTCACCCATGCGACTTCGGAGGAGGCAGATAACCAAGGAGCCAGGAGGGGGTAAGCGCTAGCTGGTAGTCCCTTGGGAGAGAATACAAAGTAAGGAAATTGTACAGGGGAACAGCGCACCCCTGGGGAGCCAGTTCGGGCTAATGGTCCAGTTGTGGGACCAGGTAACCTGTCTGTCCAGCAGTGGATGGCCAAAGGAGAGTGGTCATACTGTGCACAGGGACTGAAAGTTGGAAAATTGAAGGAGCCTATCATCTTCACTCAACTAGATGGCTCAGACATGCAAGGGGCCCCTGTAGAGTACTACACAGAGCCAGTGAAGTTGCAAATAGGGACTCATCAAGAGACTGTATGCTTCCTAGTGGCACCCATAGCGAACCAGTTTCTGATCCTGGGGCTATCCTTGCTACGGAATCGCAACCTGAAAGTAGTTTGGAGATCAGGCGAAATTGTGTTTGCAGATGGCACCTACCCAGGACTCAAGTCAAGTGAGCTGCAAGCTGAATTGGAGTTGGCGGGACCCCTGGCGGAGGCGTGGCGCAGAGCAGTGACCGAGGGGGAACCCAGCATTCCACTGCAGTACCGCGATCTAAAGGCAGTGTTCAGCGAAGCTGAGTCGAATCAGCTTCCCCCCCCGCCCCCACAGAGATTCTGACTGTGCCATTGAGTTGATTCTGGGAGCCAAACTACCGAAGACCAGACTTTATTCAATGACCCAAACTGAGACCCAGGCAGTACGTGAATTCATAGACAAGAACCTAGCCTGAGGTTTCATCCGTCCCGCATCGTTGTCCATGGCGGCACAGGTGCTGTTCCGAAAAAAGAAAGATGGGTCCTTAAGGCTATGCACTGACTACCGAGGCCTAAATACAGTGTACACCTCGACCAAATATCCACTGCCGTTAATGTCAGACATGTTGGCTCACCTGTCAAAGGGGCAGATATTCACAAAATTAGACTTGAGGCATACTTCCGGGTATGAATCCGGGAGGGGGACGAGTGGAAGACTGCTTTCAACTGCCAGCTAGGTTCCTTCGAGTATTTAGTGATGCTGTTCGGCCTACAGGGGGCACCCAGAGTGTTCATGCACCTAATCAACTAAGTGCTTCATGACTTTCTATATAGAGGAGTACTAGTGTACCTAGATGACATTCTGATTTACACAGAGACTCTAAGTGAGCATGTAGCCTTGGTGCGAGAAGTGTTGAAAAGACTGTTAAAAAATCAATTATATGTGAAGCTCTCCAAATGTGAATTCCACAAAGGGAAGTTAGACCACCTAGGATACAGAGTGTCCAACAAAGGGATCAAGATGGACCCTGCCAAGATTAGAGATGTAGTGGGCTGGGAGCCCCCTAGAACCCGGAGACAACTGCAAAGTTTTTTGGGGTTTGCAAATTTCTATTTGCCAATTCATCCCCCACTTCGCGCAAGTAGCACTACCTCTCACTGATCTATTAAAGACAAAAGGCAAGGGGGATCCCAAAGCAGCGAAAGGACCCGGGGCGAGTTTGGAATGGTCAGCGGAGTGCCAAGAGGCATTCGAGCACCTGAAGGATCTCTTTACATTCGAACCAGTGCTAAAGCATCCCGACCCCCAACACCCATTCATAGTACAAACTGATGCTTCCAACGTGGCAATTGGAGACCTCCTCTTGCAGAAAGATGACACCAGGACCATAAACCCATGTGCATACCTATCACGCAAATTCTCAGAGACAGAGAGACGTTGGCATGTTTGGGAAAAGGAAGCGTTTGCATTAAATGTGCACTTCAAACGTGGCGCCATTTGTTAGAAGGGGCATCCCATCCATTCGAAGTTTGGACTGACCACAAGAACTTAACAGCATTGAATGCCCCGTGAAAACTAAACCCCAAACAAATTAGATGGGCACATTATTTCAGGAGATTCGACATTACCCTAAAGTACTTGCCAGGAGGAAAGAACTTCCTTGCAGATGCACTTTCACGGCTACCTCAGCACAACAGCCAACGGGAAGAAGTAGTGGATTCAATTATCCCTCCTCCACAACTCGGCATGGCGGTCACAACGCGTAGCCAGAAGGCACACTAATGAACCCGTAGGGTTGGAAAAAGGATTGCACCAAGAACTGTGTGAAGCTTTACAAACAGACGAGTGGCTGAGTGATAACAAAACACTCCTCAATGAATGACAGGGGGTGTGGTGGAAGCAGGAGAGGCTTTAAGTTCCTGGAGTACTAAGGAAAAAGATACTAGAGAGACGCCACAATGCAAAGATGGCGGGACACTTTGGGTTTGTGAAAACATTACATTTGATACATAGGCAATTTTGGTGGCCAACCCTATGTAAGGATGTGGAGAATTATATAGGAAGCTGTCCCACCTGTGCCTCAGCAAAGTGTATGGGAGGCAAACCCAAGGGACTTCTCCAGGAGGTGGTCAACCCCAGTCGCCCATGGAAACAAAAAGCCATGGATTTTATAGTAGAACTGCCAGAGAGCAAGAAGAAATCTGTTATATGGATAGCCACAGACCTTTTTACGAAACAAACACACTTTGTGGCATGCAGCACGTTACCCTTGGCGAGTCAGCTGGCCAAGTTGTTTATTCAACACGTGTAATGCCCACACGGGGTTCCTGAAAGAATCATCTCTGATTGGGGCACACAGTTCACCTCCAAATTCTGGTGAGCATTTTTGAAACTCATAGGGGCGGGGCAAGCGCTAAGCTCCTCCCATCACCCCCAGACAGATGGAACAACAGAACCAGCTGTTAGAGCAGTACCTTAGATGCTACACTACCAGCAAGATGACTGGGTGGACCTCCTGCCTTTCGCCGAAGTAGCATATAACAATGCAGTAAATCAGAGCACCAAGTTCACTCCGTTCCAAGTGGCCATGGGACAAGAATTTGTTGCCATTCCAGAACTACCAACCGAAACACCCCCAGAGCTTTCACCTGAAAACTGGATCAAGCAATTGTCAGAGTTGGACAAATATCCAAAAAGCCGTACAAGACGCCTGGGCCGAGTACAAGAAATACGCTGATTGCAAGCAAGACCCAGAGTGGAAATTGAACGTAGGAGATAAAGTTTACCTATCTACAAAGTACCTAAAATCGACTCAACCATCAAAGAAATTGGAGCCTAAATACATAGGTCCGTTTCCAGTAACCCAAGTGATAAATCCTGTGACAGTAAAACTGGAATTGCCAAAAAAATTGAGACAAATCCATCCCGTATTTCATTGCAGCCTATTAAAACCATTTAAAGAATCAGAACAGTGGCATCCTGAAGTAGAACCACCCTCCCCTATAATGATAGAAGGAGAGCAGCATTTTGAAGTACATTCCATCTTAGATTCACAAATCCATAGAGGACAGTTGCAATACCTAATCAGATGGAAGCATTTTCCCCCTACACAAACCGAATGGGTGAACAGCACCAACGTGAAAGCGAAGAAACTAACCAAAGAGTTCCACAACACCTATCCTGATAAACCAAAATGAGATACTGAATTGCTTCATGTATCATGTGTATTAACCTATTTCTCTTTTCTCTTTTTCAGAGAAAATCTCTCCGATTTTATATACTATATATACTAACAACCAACCTGCCCCGACCAATACGCAAATGTTCATATATGCGAATGATACAGCGGTGGCCATACAAGAACCGAGTTTTGATGAGTGTGCTGAAAAATTATCACGAGCTCTAGAAGAACTGGAGCGGTATTATGATAATAATTACTTAAAACCTAATCCAAGCAAAACTCAAGTATGTGCCTTTCATCTTTGCAATCGAGATGCAGGGGTTGAATTGGATATTACGTGGAGAGGGAACAGATTACAACACTGCCCAACACCTAAATATTTGGGTGTTACGTTGGACAGAACACTTTCCTTTAAGCAACATTGCTTGAATATCAAGGCTAAAGTATGTGCTAGGAATAATATCCGATGACTGACAAACTATGCATGGGGAGCCCAGCCAGCTACGTTACGAGTATCAGCTCTGGCCTTGAGTGTCTCTACTGCCGAATATGCGGCACCAGTATGGAACACATCAGCACATGCGAAGCAAGTAGATACCGCTGTGAATGAGGCAATGCACATAGTGACGGGTTGTCTCAAACCTACGCCCATTAATAAACTATGCCCCCTTGTTGGCATTGCTCCACCTAAGATTAGAAGGGAAGTAGAAGAAGACACCAAAAGAACCAAGCAAGAGACTGACTCTCATCACCCACTGAGCGGATATGCTCCTCCAATTCGTTGACTTAAATCTAGAAAGAGCTTTATGGCAAGAACTAATACCCTAGAGGGGCCCAAAGAACAGAATCAAATAAGTAAATGGAGGAATGAGCTCACCAATTTGAGTATTTTACCAAAGGAAGAAATGGCCGCTGGAAACACTCTCCCTTATACAGTTTGGAGGGCAATGAATAGGATGAGGGTGGGGGTACCAAGGTGCAAGATGAATTTATTTAAGTGCGGGTTGTTGGCTGACAATACATTATGTGAATGCGGAGAAATCCAAGACCCGGAGCATCTGGTGGTGTGTCGATTACTGTCGGAGCCTTGTACTGTCGATGACCTACAGCAAGCTAATGACAAAGCTGTGGCGGTGGCTACATTTTGGCAGAGTAAAGTTTGATCTGGACATGAAATAAATAAATAAACAAACCATCACAGGAGCAGCTGGACTGTTCCCTCTCAGACAAGCTTACTTTAAAAAAAAAATCCTGCAGGCTTGGGATGCTGGAAAGCTCTTGGTTCAACTTGGAAAGGGTAAGAAACAAGCTATTTTTTTCCTAAACAGAAACTGGCAGAGATTTTTGGAAAACTATGGTAAACAAAATTGGCTGGAATGGGGAACTTTTAATTGTTGTCAACTGAAACTTTTGAACTTTTTTTGGTGAGAAGAAGATAAAATAAAATAAAACTGGCTACTGATATTGTTGGGCACAACTTTCGAATGAAGTTTGTCCCTGCAATCCAGAAGCTGATTGTAACACTGCCTCGAGACATCCTCCTTGTAATTTGGCCAAGAAGCAAAATTAACCCTATTCAAAGAAATACCAAGAAACCAATTGTTCAGAGCTCTGATGAAACTCATGATGCATTTTACACCAAACATTGAAAGAATTTTAAAGGTATAGCAGATTTCTTTTTGTGAATTAATTTGCCACTGACATTTGCAAATTTTTTCCTTATAAATATTGCTCAGGAAAGAGTAATGAGCCAATTGGAAACATTAGGGCGATTATTGCAAGACTGTAATTTGAAACCATCAAAACAAATAGAAGACAATTTGCTACGACAACTACTACCACTATGCTATTACAATCAGAATAATCAGCCTTTGTTTTATTTAAGGATATGTAAGTAATAGAACAGGGGTGGTGGCTCAGCAGGTAAGATGCCAGGCTTGTCGATTGGAAGATCGCAAGTTTGGAGGTTCGAATCCCTAGCCCCGCGTGACGAAGTGAGCTCCCGCACTAGCTCCAGCTCTTGCCAACCTAGCAATTTGAAAGCATGCAAATGCAAGTAGATGAATAGGTACCACTTCAGTGGGTAGGTAACAGCGTTCTGCGCGCGGCATGCGGCCACATGACCGTGGAAGCGTCTTCGGACAACGCTGGCTCTTCGGCTAACAAACGGAGATGAGCACCGCCCCCTAGAGTCGGACACGACTGCACAAATGTGCGGGGGGAACCTTTACCTTTACCTTTTTTTAAGTAATAGAACAATATATTTGTTTTTGTTTACCTGTCTCCCTGTTGAATGGCTTGATTGGATTCCACATGAACCATCTTTTTCTCCCAGCTGAGAAGTAGGGAGGAAGAATTCCTGTGTTCCTGCAAGGCTGTAATGGTTGCAAGCAGGAACAGGCAGAGTGGTGTTTTTTTGTTGTTGTTGCATTGTTAATGTTAAGGTGCTGTTGTTTTCTGTTTGTGGGCATTTGTCTGTGTGGATTTCTGTGTAAATGTAAGGTTGAGAAACTGTTTTGAGTTGCAAAGAGAAAGTTTAAAAAATTATGTGACTCTGTCTCTTTAAAAACTGAATGTCTCTGTAGTAAAAGCAGGCTCTGGCCATGCCTACATCCACCATTCATTCTGTGGTGTGTCTGTAAGTCTTGTGTATGTATTATACATTGTGAGTGCATATTGGAACAAAAAGTTGAGAGGTTTCTGTTCTCTGCTATTCTTCATTGTTTGAAGTGTGTGAATTCTTTCCTTTTGCCTTAGTCTCACCCAAGCCTCCACCACTCCTTTAGCCTGCCTCTCACCTGTTTGTTACATTGATTGAAGGTCAAAAGGAGGGGGGGAAGGACAGAGGGGGGGAAAACAGTACAGAAAACCCTCCCCCCTTTTTAAGGATTTTTGCAATACTTTCACACACATCAAATTCAATCCTTTGAGTTTGCACCAAGATATCACTGAGTGTCTCTACATGTACAGAGTGCAAACCATGTAAGATTGAGATTGCCTTATTCTTTCATTTTTGAGACTGAAAATTTTATTTCTGTTGAATTATGACTTTGTTTCCAGTGGCTATAGTTCTTTTCAGGCCACATTAAAAAAAACCTGCTGGGAGTTCACTTCTTCACTGCCAGCTCCTCTGATGCAGCAGTTTCTTGTTAACCAAATGAGTATATGGGAAGGAAATGGTTAATGAAGCTGCAATTTTGCCTATTGAACATTGTGTTAGAGGTGAGCCTTATATTACATTACAAATTGAGGGAAAAGATTGCAGGTGTTTGCTTGATGCAGAGCTTCTTGTTTTTTGTTAGCTGTGCACCTGGGGAAAGCTGATTTTGATTTGCAGGGATTGGGAAGGATAATTCGAATGGCAGGAAAAGGATTTGATGCTGAGGGAATCTGTGCATTAACAACAACTATTGGTATATTGTTTTTAAAGCATGCCTTTCTTTTACCTGACAAGTTTGTAAACAGAGCCACTGTCCACTGTTCTCTAGATGGCCTAAATTTCTGTTTACATTGCTAATAGGGCCTATTCGATTACCTCCTCAGCTTGCAGATGTTCCTGAATCACTCTGGGGTTGGTCCTCTACTGATGTTACATTTTAAAGACCTGCTGAAGCCTACCACAGAGACCCAAAGACCTGACTCTCTTTTTTATTAGAATTTTATTAAGTTTAAGCAAAGATAAAAACTACAAAAAGAAACTACAGAAAAAAGAGAAAAACAAAAAGTGAAAAAACAAAAATATTTTTAAAGATTACAAGATGACTTCCAACTTTCAACAACAATATACAAATTCCATAATTAATCCCTTACTCTATATCTAACCAAGATCACTTTATTTCTATAAATTAATCCATTAACACAGGGCTTTCCAAAGTTTTCCCGCGGCGACACACCAACCGCCGTTGGTGTGTCACCACGGGAAAACCCGGAAGTGCCGCCGTTGCGGCAGCGCGCAAAAACCCAGAAGCGCTGCTGCCGCTTTAGGGGTTTTGCACGCCGCCGTTGGTGTGTCGCTGCGGGAAAACCCGGAAGCGCTGATGATGATCAGCGCTTCCGGGTTGTGTGGCGACACAGCAGACTGTGTGTGGCGACACACTTTTGTGTCGCCACACACAGTTTGGAAAGCTCTGCATTAACACATTATAAAGCTAAAAAAAATTGCTTTTCCCCTTATATAAAAAGAAATAAACAAATATATAAACCTCCAAATCCACTTCCCTCCCAAAAAAAAGAAAACTCATTTTTTAATATTTCCTTCCTACCACTATTCTATATTTTTCTAACCACTTATAAAAAAGAAAAAAAGCAATCAAGTTATATTTAAATTTTATACTTAATAGTATTTTATACTTGATAATACTTAATATTTTATACATAATGCTATAATAATCTTAACCCTATTAAATCTGTAGTCAAACTCTATTATGTCTTGTAAATCTTAAAAGATCAAACAAACTTTAAAAAACAATAAAATACATCTTAATCCAAATCATTAAAGGACATAGAATCATATAAGCCTTAATATCAATCCACATACATATTCTTACTTTTATGCTTAGTACTATTATAATAATCTTATCCCTATTAAACCTTAAAAAATCAAACCAACTTTAAATCATTATAAAAAATAGGATCGTACAGTCTTAAAGTCAGTCCACCTACTTATTCTTAATTTCTTAACCCACCTCAAAATAAACTGAAACATTTATCTCCATATTATACACAATATCAATCCACATACATATTCTTACTTTTATACTTAGTAGTATTATAGCAATCTTATCCCCATAAAACCTTAAAAAATCAAACAGACCTTAAATCATAAAAAATAAGATCATATAGCTTTGAAATCAATCCACAAACTTATTGTTAATTTCTTAATCCACCTCAAAATAAACTAAAACATTTATTTGGCTCCATATTATGCCCCGGACGTTTTTTATAAAGGAATCAAAAAGCCCAATTGCCCCTCCTAATTTCCCACATAGCCAAAACACCATCTCATTCTCAAAACATAGGCTGGAGTAAACAGACCATTTTCCCCCCTGCAAATCAAGTTGTAACTCTTTCATAACCAGCATGTATTCATCAGCTGGCAGTTCATAGTCTGGATTCTCAGAATCAGGAAGAATATCTCCCCCTTGATAAGTCTCTTCTTCTCCCTTCTCTTCTTTTCCCTTCATAAAATTCTCAGCCAATTGATACATTTCAGAAATAATATCCTGAACATCTTGCAAGATAACTTGAGCAGTTTCATGGCGAATTTCTTCAAACTCAGCAGGAGCTCAGAGAATGCTTTCTTAAGGTCGTCCATAATTCAAACAACAAAATCTAACGTCCTATATGCAAACCAGTAAATACAACGTCCAGAGAAAGTGAACAGAAAACCCAAAACACAGATCATCAAATTAAATGTGTAGGAGAATGTTAAATCCTTCAAATTAGATACAAAAATAATAATGGAGAGATGATTATTTATTCTCAGTCCTCCTTAAATTTTGAATGGGAAGTAAGCTAGCAGTTGAAGGGAAAAAAGTAAAGCTCCTCCAGAAACAGCAATAAGCACCAAGAGATTCGTATCATCTTGTTGTTGAAAACCTCTCTTGGGGTAGAAAAAACTTAAAAATATACAAATTGGGTGATTTAGAAATGAGAAAGGCTCAACCTAGTGTCCCAATAGGGCTGCAGTGTGGTTTGGAAATGGGGGTATCCCTGACTCCCGTCTCCTCTTACCGGATTAGCGCCAACACCATTGACGATCCCCTGACTGCAAGGTGACGTTCCGAAGTACAAATGGGGTGATTTGAAGTGTTTTCTGTCCATGAAAACACTCTAGGGCAGGGGTCGGCAAACTTTTTATGCCGGGAGCCATTTTGGCATGCTCGTGCACATTTTGAAATGCTCGAGAGCCAGGGGGCGGGGTTTGCGGGCGGGGGCCAATCGCGTGGAAGGGGGCGGGGTTTACGGGCAGGAGCCAATCGCATGGAAGGGAGCGGGGTTTGGGAGCAGCGCCGGCAAAGTAAAAGACTGCTATCCCTTTAAAGGGATAGCAGTCTTTTACGTTGCCGGCGCTGCTCCCAAATGCTGGGGCTTCTGTGCTTCGGAGAAGGTGGGGGGGCGAAGAAAGTCACCCCAAAGCATCCCGGGGCTCCCCTCTTGCCGCCTCTGCCACCTGCAGGCTGCCTGCCTGTTTGGGGGGGGGCCGTGCACACTCCAAACGGCGCCCCAAAGACGGCTTTGGAGCACTGGGATAAGCTGCCTGCTTTGAGCTGGGCAGGAAACAGTCCCTTAAAGGGATAGCAGTCTTTTAAGTTGCTCCCAAACGCCGGGGCTTCTGTGCTTCGGAGAAGGTGGGGGGGGGGCGAAGAAAGTCACCCCAAAGCATCCCGGGGCTCCCCTCTTGCCGCCTCTGCCACCTGCAGGCTGCCTGCCTGTTTGGGGGGGGGGCGTGCACACTCCAAACGGCGCCCCAAAGACGGCTTTGGAGCACTGCCCGCTGCAGGCAGCTTATCCCAGTGCTCCAAAGCCGTCTTTGGGGCGCCGTTTGGAGTGTGCACGCCCCCCCCAACCAGGCAGGCAGCCTGCAGGTGGCAGAGGCGGCAAGGGGGGAGCCCCGGGACGCTTTGGGGTGACTTTCTTCGCCACCCCCACCTTCTCCGAAGCACAGAAGCCCCGGCGTTTGGGAGCAGCGCCGGCAACATAAAAGACTGCTATCCCTTTAAGGGACTGTTTCCTGCCCAGCTCAAAGCAGGCAGCTTATCCCAGTGCTCCAAAGCCGTCTTTGGGGCGCCGTTTGGAGTGTGCATGCCCTCCCCAACTAGGCAGGCAGCCTGCAGGTGGCAGAGGCGGCAAGGGGGGAGCCCCGGGACGCTTTGGGGTGACTTTCTTCGCCCCCCCCACCTTCTCCGAAGCACAGAAGCCCCAGCGTTTGGGAGCAGCGCCGGCAACGTAAAAGACTGCTATCCCTTTAAGGGACTGTTTCCTGCCCAGCTCAAAGCAGGCAGCTTATCCCAGTGCTCCAAAGCCGTCTTTGGGGCGCCGTTTGGAGTGTGCACGGCCCCCCCCAAACAGGCAGGCAGCCTGCAGGTGGCAGAGGCAGCCAAGGGGAGAGCAGGCGGCTTTTCGCCCTGCGCCGCCCTGCCGCTCACGTCCCAGGCCCTCGCTTGGATGCCGGGGAGCAGCACCATCTCCAGCCGCAGCAGCCCCTGCAGCCGCTCCTGCGCCGCCTCCGACAGCGCCGCATCCCGGGCCAGGAGTGCCTCCCTTCCGCGCCGGGCCTCGCTCAGTGCGAGAGCCAGGGGGCGGGGGCCAATCGCGTGGAAGGGGCGGGGGTGAGTTCAGCTGCGGAAGAGCCACACTCAAGGGGCCAAAGAGCCGCATCTGGCTCGCGAGCCGCCATTTCCGACCCTTGCTCTAGGGCAACAGGAAAACCTGCTTGCGCCCCCCAAAACAAAATTCACGCTGGCAAGTCTGCCCGCTGAATCGCGAGCAGAGTGTTTAGTTGGCCATGTTCTCACCGGAAGTCCAAGACTTTACTTTTTAGTTTCACAGAATAGGGACACAGAGCTTCACCAGCCAAGCTACAGCTTTGTTTGCCTAAAATCACTTACCTGGGCTACATTATACATCCGGGCACAAGAGAACTTTTCCCTGCCAGAATGGATGCTGTTCTTCAATTGCCACTGCCTTCTATCAAGCACCAGGTGAGAGCCTTACTTGGAACTCTAGGTTTCTGTAAGCCTTGGATACCAGCATTTGGCAAGCTGACTAAACTTTTTGTGACCCTGACTACTAAAGAGCGACCTGTAGCCCACTGTTTTGTACAGCTGGACCCTGTTGCTCATGGAGCAGTAGGTTGCCTGAGAGCTTTGGCTGCTATTGTCCTTCCTGTTCAAATACCAAAAGACTTGGTTATGGGTTTTCCATTAATTGTTTTTTGTTTCTCATGAGGTTGCTGAACTCAAGCGTTTACATATCAGCATTTAGCCGCTTATGAAGTAGAGCTTCTAGCTACTCCAAACATGACTTTGAAGCGGTGTACAACTTTGAATCCTGCAACTCTGCTTCCTCAGACTACAGATGAAGGAATTTACCAACCTGTTTGCAGACCATAAACCTGGCAGAGAAACTTCATTCAGATCTTACTAATGTGCCCCCCAAAAACCCTGACTTTGAACTCTTTTCAGATGGGTCTTCCTTTGTGGTTGACAGTCTGTTTAATAGGCTGCATTTTTTTTAATCTGCTGGGCGGAACCCTTGCCAACTTCCTTGGGGGCCCAAACAGCTGAACTTACTGCCTTAATTCAAGCTTGTTATATTGCCAGAGACAAAACTGTTAATACCTTCACTGACTCTAAGTATGCTTTGGCCTTTGCCATGCTACAGGTGCTTTATGGAAGCTGAGAGATTCTGCACCTGAAGCTGCCAGATTGCTCATGCAGGGCTGGTTGTTTCACCTTTGGATGCACTTCTCCTTTTATTACTAAAGATTTGCTAAATAGGCTACAACCTTGTGTCTTTCAGTCTTTGCACCTGTGTTTCAAGTTTCCTTTGCTATTGCTTATGAGAAGTTTGTTTCAGATGCAACTTGCAATGTCTTTATGATGCTTCTTGGAATGGTTCCTTCTGGATGGTTCCTAATGGGCGACTGATTGCCCCATGTGTTTTTCTTTGTCTTCTGGCTCAGCAACTACGTGTGAAAGGATATTGTGGTACCCAAGCTATTGCAAACTGGCTTGCTCCTGGAGCCTTTGTGGAAACTTCCAGGAGCTTCTTCTGGGCCAAGGGCTGACAAAGTGGGGCCTCCCTGCAATCTCAGTGCATCCATGGGCGGGGCGGGGCGGGGGGGGCAATGAACTAACTGCCAAACAGTTTCTATCCTTACAGAAGCAGCAAAGAGAGCTCTGGAAAGCAGTAGGGGCTACAGTTCCTCTGAGTGACCAGATCCATCCATTCCAGCTGGGAGAATTTGTGCTGCTTAAAAGTTCCATCACAAGACTCTCAATCCAACCTGGGAGGATCCATTCCAGATTTTGCTGACTACCAAAAGCCACTGTCCTTGTGGAAAGGAAAGGCAGATATTGTGGGACTCTTGGAACTTGCCTGATGAACATTTTTTTTTAATCTTTGTGGACTTACTACTTTTAAGCAACCATGATTTCTGTTGGACTTTTGCTTCTTTTGCTTTTGTTAATGTGCTTAGGGAGGGTGATCAAATATGTAGAAATGAGTATATCTCCTCATGATCTTCCCACTTGTGAGGATGGAATGTAATTGGTTTTTCATAAAATAATCTGTGTAGATGATGTTTTTGATGGAGTCTTGAAGGTTAATAAAATAACTCCAAGCAGCTAACAACAATCTTGCAGAGTAAAAGCGTGAACCAGCAGGGAACTTGCACTTTAAGCTTAATTGCGTTCAGAAATAAATTCAGTCTTCACACATTAGTTAGATGAAGAAAAAATAGAAATAGCTTACATTTATTCAGTAGATCTGGATACGAGTAGATTCATAGTAGATCTGCGTGCAAGCCAGATGGAATGAGCAAGAGCTGCATGGTGCAGCCCTCCTGCTTGCAGGTGTGCCCAAAGCGTAAAAATTGAGAATGTTAATCCCCCAAACCGAGGAGGAAGAGGAAATCAAGTGACTCAGGTAACATCCCACAAGGACAGTAGAGATGCATTTACTAGAAAGACATCCTATTATGCTTATGAGACAGTGCTGAGTTGACTCCTGATAATCCCAACAGTTTTGCTGCTCCACAAGCCACAACATAATACCAAATTAAGTTTCTGTCATGAAGCAGCCTTTAACATGGGTCGGAAGCCTAATTGGGGTTTGGTTGATTTGTGGAGAAAATGTAAACTTTTATTTCACAAAAATAATAATAAAGATTTTCATGGGGTTATAAAACTTCTTTTCCATTCCCATTCTCAGTTAACCTGGGAATTTGTGTTGGAGAAATGCCATGCTGAATTTAGGGATTTTTTGTTTGCTTGGTTTTGATAACTTTAGAGATAACAGCTTCAGGTTTTTGGGAGTGCACCTGTTACTTTCCCTGTTACCCATAAACATTTCCAGTCAGATTATAATTCTAATCTCCCTTTTCTCTGCTGCTCTGTATGTATTTAACCCTGCAAACTTCTTTTTCTCAGCCTATCCTTAATACAAGTGTCCTTGAGTTTTGAAGCTGGGTCTCCTTACTGCTAGTCCACCATTAAGCATTGACTAATTCAGGGCTTTCCAAAGTTTTCCCGCGGCGACACACCAACTGCTGTTGGTGTGTTGCCGCGGGAAAACCCGGAAGCGCTGATGATCAGTGCTTCAGGGTTGTGTGGCGACACACCAGACTGTGTGTGGTGACACACTTTTGTGTCGCGACACACCGTTTGGAAAGCTCTGGACTAATTGATTATGTGCCCTCAAGTTGGTGTCAACTGTTAGCAACCAAATAGATTGTTGGGGTTTGTGTATCCCCAGGAATTTACAGTTAGATAAATTTATACTGGAGAGGCTTGATATCTAGGTGAGAGGGGAATTATTCTGCAAGTCACCCAATTAGCAGCCATTGTTGTAGGGATGATGTGGCAGTGTATGACTCATACTACAGGTGCTATCATTTAGTTGGGTGTGGCAGATGATGAGAGTGACCTATAATGTGATTGGTCAGTTTATGTATATAAACAGAGAATATCTGGTATTCTTTCTTCTCGTTTGCTGTAACTTCTCATTGCTGTATCATTTGTTACTGCTGTGGATGTATTCTGTACTACGTATGTATATAAAGTAAATAAACCCTTCCAAGGCTGAAAGAACACATTGCCTTCTTAATTTTTATATGTATGGTATTTTAAATGGTTATTTTAATGTTTTAATCTTTAATATTCGTAATTTTGATGATTTGTAAACCGCCCAGAGTCCCTTGAGGGAGTTGGGCGGTGAGAAATCGAATAAATAAATAAATAAATAAATAAATAGGCTATTTTATCTAATCTCTGCTTGAGTGTCTATTTACTGCATAGAACGTGGATCACTGGTGTCTTGGGAAAAGGAGCAGGCCGCCCCACAGTGCGCACTCTGACATAGATTTTCTCCAGGAGGATATGTCACCATACTGGTCCTTCAGGACTTCCAATGGTGCACCCATTGGTGCTGTAGCTGAGTTCATGCTACTGGTCATCCTCTTTCCTTCCACCTTTCCCAGCATTATAAACTTCTCCAGAGAGCTAGGTCTTCATGAAGTATAATTTGTGGCTCAAGTGAGAACTCTAGGTTGAATTCTTTGATGATCCATTTATTTGTTTCTCTGGCTATCCCTGCTATTCTCAGGAGACTTCTTCAACACCAACATTCAAAAGTGTCAATAGTTTTTCTGTTCTGTTTCTTCAAAGTCCAAACTTAAGTACTAAATCACACTGATTCTTCTTTGCAACTGAGTCCTTTAAAAATAAGTGATACAGATCATGTAAATAATGTGACTGCATTATCTGACACCTTATCCAAAATATTTGGATGATGAGTACACTAGAATCATTCCTACTGTATGTAGGGTAATGAAAAGCAACCAGATTTCCAGGAAATCAGACTAATTATTCCATCATAGATAGCTTTATTTTATTTCAATTACTGTCAACCAATTACTGTCAGTCCAAGTCTAGTGTAGGTTAACTCTGTTTGACCTCTAGCACATTTGGCCCATGGCAACCCGTATTTTGTTTCCTTCTCTCATAATTCAAGTACCCAATAACCTTTTCCTTATTGCATGTGGTACCGAATTCTGATTTCCATGAATTCAACGACAGAGACCTGTAGGACATTTATGACTGTCTCATTAATAGACCAAAACGTTAACTGGCTAAATGGGGAAATACCATAGCAATTGTTTTTTTAAGTGACTCTGGCTGTTAATTCTCAGAAGGTAAGAGGTAGCATGCTCCTAAAGTTAGGATTAACCTTGCTGCCTTCTCCTCCTCCTCCTCTTCCACTTTATTAAATAAACAGGAAAAGATTGCAGAGAGTTCTGCATAGAGCCCAAGGGTAAAACAAGAATGTGAAAGCTTTACAGAGAGATCCAAGCTCAAAATGAGGAATTTCCTCATCATTAATGCTATTAAGCAGTGGAACAGCCTGCTCCTGGAGCCATGGGAATTCCTCCAAAGTGTCCATTTCTAAAGGTAAAGGTAAAGGTTCCCCCGCACAGTCGTGTCCGACTCTAGGGGCCGGTGCTCATCTCTGTTTGTTAGCTGAAGAGCCAGCGTTGTCCGAAGATGCTTCCGCGGTCATGTGGCTGGCATGACGCACGCGGAACGCTGTTACCTTCCCACCAAAGTGGTACCTATTCATCTACTTGCATTTGCATGCTTTCGAATTGCTAGGTTGGCAAGACCTGGGGCTAGTGCGGGAGCTCACTCCGTCACACGGGGCTAGGGTCTCGAACCTCCGAACTTGCGACCTTCTGATCAACAAGCCTGGCGTCTTAACCGCTGAGACATTGCGCCCCCTAATGAAAACTAAATTCGAATTTTACATGCACTTGTCTTAATATGTTCAACGTTCTGGCACAAACCACAAAGGCTTTGCTGTAATAAATGAAGCAAAAGTAAACTTCTTTGAACTTTCTTGCTCTCTCCACTATCCATCTTATATTTGCTAAAATATGTACAGCTCAATTTTTTCTTTGTAACATATTAAGCACAGTGTATACATGCAAAAGAGAAGAGCCTTGGTCATACCTTTTCCAAGGTTGTGATTAGAAAAGCCAGTGACTAGTTAAAAGGTTATATGGGACAGAAAGTAAAATAATGGTGGGTGTGCATCCCTATTAAACAACTTGGTTAACTTAAGGTAACACGTAAATATGTTCATCATGTCATGTGAACCTAAGCAGTGTAGAGTCCATATAATGGGATTGTATTTATTTATTTATTGTTCAAATTTCTATCACCGCCCATCTCCCCCAACGGGGGACTCTTGCTTCTGATTACAGTAATGCAAACTATTTTGTGAATGTTGAAAAAATTAATTTCCTTATGGATTTTTTTTTCATTTTATGTGTTTGAGGACTGTCCTATAGAGCTGAAAACAAATATAGTACTGTATTTATCCAGATACATAAACAAATGATATAGCTGGAAATGGGCAGCTGCTGTTTTTTTCTTTCTTTCCTTTTAGCATGTGTGTTTTTGTGTGTGCATAAGCTTACTATATCTGGGCAGCAGAAATCCAGATGAACACTATATGGCATCAAAAGGTTATACTTTTCTATACCTGCTTGCTGTTATTCTCTAACCTTTTGCAGCCCAGATATGGAAGCACTATTGCGTGTAGTGTATATATGGTCATTTAGAAGGGAATAATTTATATAACATTTGTAAATTATTTAACTTTTAATTAGAAATACAAATGCAGACATAACTACCAGTGCACTTAAAGTAACAATTTACTCAATCCAGTTGGGAACAAACTGTAATGACTGATGTTTTCATTCTTTCCAAATATGAAACTCCTTGAGGGCAATAGCACTTGACTTAGTTTTACTTCGTGGGTTAGCTGGTACGTAATAGTTGGAGTAGCCTTCTGCAGCTTAATGCCACCCTCTCTCTCTCTGAACCAGTGGAAAAAATATCCTGAGTTTGGAGTGATGTCCAAGAGAACTGAACATAAAGTCACATTCTGTGCCCCTAAAATAGATCTTTATGTTAAGCAGTACTTCATTTTAATCCTGGCAATAAATTATTTTCTTTAAACCAGGAACACTATTCCAGTGCATGTCAGTTTCTTATTTTTATATTAAATGTTTCAGGAACATGGTAACAGCTGTTTGAAGCTCTTAACAGTATACCAGGTTTGAAAACTTAAACTCTAAAAGGAGTTTTAAACCAGTACTTAAAACATTCAGCTTTAAAGTTAGCTATGTAAACAATGTGAATCAATAGATCTAATTCCTCTTCCCATGCTGACAAATCATTAGTGGGAGTGCAGTGATCGTTTAAACATTAAGCAACACTATGTTCTGTGTGATGCATCTTGCTGTCCACAATGATAATTTTAAACCACATCATGATGAAAGACCTTAATAAAAAAAAAATCTTGCCACAGAAATGGACTTTGCAGAACAGAGAAAATACAGTAGCATAGAACAAGAAGATGTGAAGATAATGAAGGAAACATTTATGTACAGCTTGAGAGACTTTCTCACTTGGTGCCTCCAGATGTGTTAACCACAACTCCCATCTTTTATAAGCCAAGTTGGTTGGGGATGGTATGAGGATTGCAGTCTAACACTTCTGAAGGATACCACGTTGAGGAAGATTGAGCTCAGGGTACAGGGAAGATAGTAAATGTAAAAATAACTATTAATAGCCCAAATTAGAAGTAATTCACTAAAATAAAATAAAAATAAGAAATGCAATTGCCATTGGAAAAGTTCCTTCCACTGTTTCTATCCCCACTTCTAGTGTGCCCCCAGCATTTTTAAGGCAAAAGACCCTTGCTTAGGACCAGAGGGACACAACTGACCTCTACTGTTAGCCTGCCTCACGGTTAAGCCAAGGCAGGATTTAAACTCATAGTTTCTGCATATTTCTGTCTGGCATTTATGAATGTCCTTTTCAAAAGATGCTTATAGCGAGTTATTCTGGGTATAGGATTGTGGCCTAAGTCTAAGTTATTCTCCTATGGCTGGGTGGTTGGCTACAAAATATTTAACAAGGGGACTAAGTGCACCTCTGACTTGTGATCAACAACCCCATTGCCTCCTGAGGAGGCAGAACCTTGAGCAGGCCCCCTCTGGATGACGTGACAGGACAGGCAAAATGCTTTTGGGGAAACATTAGAAAAGGAATTTTATCTCCATAGTTTCCAAAGCAAATAGCATCACTGGATGTTGTTTCCAAGTGTTGGATGAAGAGTGTTCTTATGCACAAATGGAACTGAAGGTAGGACTTTTCTTCAAATGTTCATTTTTACAGTTTGTAGGCAGATCTATTACAGTAGATAGGATTTTTTCATTAGTCTACATTTACTGAATTATCTTCAAGTACCAGGCATAAAACAAACCTAATTTACCATTATAAGATTTTTCTCAATTTCCTTCAGTCGTTTAGTAGCTTGCTCTATATATTTATAAATTGCTTTTTTCACCTTCTAAAATTACTTTTATTTTAATAAAATAAAATTATTTATTATAAAAATTAATTATTTTAATTACTGGATGCTTTACCCCAATTATTGCATTGTTTAAATATTTTTTGCACAATAAAACAATGTTCCAGGATTTGCTTTGTAAGATACAATCAGATTTCTAGATCTGCCCTGAAATTGTTGGTTATGTTGACTTTTCAAATAACCAAGTAACATATAACACTTTATATTTTCAATAAGAATTTTAAAACAGTTCAGACAGACATAGTTATTTCTGTAGATCAGAGCTTTCCAAACTGTGTGTCGGGACACATTAGTGTGTCGGCTGCAGTGTCTGGGTGTGTCGTGGCTGCTGCTGCCTCCGAGCCTTGCCAGGATTCCGCGCAGGTCCTAGTGCCTGCCTTGTGCCTTGCTGCCTCCAAACCTGCTGTGATTCCACGCAGGTCCTAGTGCCTGCCTTGTGCCCTGCTGTAAGAGTGTGTCGTGAAATGATGCCCTGCTGTAAGAGTGTGTCACGAAATGATGCATGTCTAAAAAGTGTGTCACCAACATGAAAAGTTTGGAAAGCTCTGCTGTAGATTATTAAGACCTGCAATGTATCGGCATTGCTTCTGCCGCTTCGTCTCCCAGGGACCCTATCTGGGGCCAAAGGACCTTGCTACAATGACTCATGCCCTTGTCACCCTCCGCCTGCACTACTGCAATGTGCTCTTAAAAGGGCTGCCTTTAAAGACCACTTGAAAGCTGAAGTTGGTTCAAAAGGCAGCGGCCTGTATGTTAGCCAGCTGGTGGGATTACTTTACACCTGTACTGTGAGCCCTACACTGGTTACCAGTAGGCTTCCAGATGCAATTTAAAGTGTTAATGCTAGGGCAGTGGCGTCCACATTGGCACCAATGACACTGGAGCTCTGGGAAATTATTGACTGGTCTGCTTAATTGGTTCCAAGCAAGTTGATAATACTTAAAAAATACACAAGCATATTTTTCCTTGTGAAGGAAAAATCAGGATGGATTTTGCAAAGATCAATCCTCATCAACCTCCTAGAGCTCTTTAAGGTTGTCAGCCTACAAATGGATGGAGATTAACTTGCTGACAGCGTGAACTTTGATTTTCAAAAAAGCCTTTGACAAAGTTCTTCATCAAAGTTCATTAAACTTAGCAGTCATTAAATAAGAGAAGTTATTTTTTATGGACTGGAACAGGTTTAAAAATTGAAGCCAAAAAATAGGAATAAATGGGCAACATTCTGAATAGATAGAAATAAGAAGTGGAGTTCTTCAAGAATCTGCTTTTGGACCAGTGCTTTTGAACTTACTTACAAAGGATCTTGAGTTACAAGTAAGCAGGGAGCTGGCCAAGACTTGGGTGATACTAAACAATTCAGAGCAGTAAAACCCAAAGATGATTGTAAAGACATTCAAAAGGATCTCCTCAAACTGGGCAAATGGTCAACCAGATGATAAATGTGGTTCAATGTAAATATAAAGTAATGCACACTGGGCAAAAATTACTGTACATGCAGATTCAGGGGGTCTAAGCTGTCTACAAGTAACCAAGAAAAAGGTTTAGAGATAATAGTGGATAGCATATTTGATTCAGTGCATGGCAGCTGTGAAAGGGCAGATCCCATACTATGGATCATTAGGAAAGACCTTTAAAACTGCTGACAGTGTAAAGCCCTTATACAAATATGTGATACCTCTGTATCTGCAGTACTATCTACAGTTTTGGCTGTCACATTTGAAAAACACGTTAAGAACTGGAAAGATGCAGAGGGGACAACCAGGGATCATAGATGGGCTTCGGCTTGATCCAGCAGAACTATTCTGATGTTTTAATGCTCCTACTATGTCATTGGTTAGAAGCTATTTAGAATACTGTAGTTTATTCTTCCTGTCATGACTAATTACAAAGAATGCCAAATCAATTTCATTTTTAAGAGTTAGTCTTAAAAGGCATTTTTATTTTTAAGCCCAAAAACTATTTTTCAGTTTTACCAGTATTATTGGATTGAGAATCACTAGAGGGCACTGTTTTATTTGCCGATACAGAGGGCTCAGCGTTATACTGAAAATCTAAGGATAGTTTTTACTGAAAATGGGGTATTGTTCATGCTTCCCACCCACTTTATTTCAGAAATCTAAATCAGAACTATGACTTTTTCTGATGTTATAATTCATCTTTAAGATTCTGGAGACTACGGACACAGCCCTTTCCTATTTACAATTTATTGAAAAACGGTCTGTGTTCAATGGGCTGCTTATTCTCTAGCAAACATATATGGGATTGCAGCTCTATAGTAATCTACAGCCAGATTTCTGTCCCAGACAGGTCATATACTGTAGTTTTGCAGATGGAAAAGTGAGCTTTCTCAACCACACTGAAAAGTGGGAACTGCTATTAATAAGAGGTTTCTTGAGATACTGAGACCTTCAGAGATTTTGTATTACTATTTTTTCCAGAACTCAGTAAGTTCAGGTTACCACTCTAAACAAATTGAATGTGGAAACAATATAATGACTCCATTCATTAAATGGAAATTATAAAGATCAATGAGCAGCTTCATGCCTCGGAAAGTGCATAAAGTACAGAATTGACTAAAACATTTCCATTTGCAGCTGTTATCTAGAAAGATGAAAGATGTGGCACTTATAATAAACAAATCCATAGCTTATTTGTTCCTTTGCCTTATCATTCACTGACTCCAGAGAGCAAGGGCAGAAACAACTACCTCATGAAGACCACAGTGTACAATAACATAATTGCTATAAATGATTTTCAAACAAGTTCATTTAGGTTGCAACCCTGTGCACACTCATCTGTGACATGTCTAATGGAGAAATCAAGATTAGGGTTGTGCTACCAAGAAAGAAAGGAGGATTCTATGCTTAGTGTCCTAAGTGAATAGCTGGTGTGCCAACTGCAGGCTTTTCTGCCTTATTTTTTTTAATCCCGCCTTTATTATTTTTATAAATAAGGCAGCAAACATACCTAATACTCATTCCTCCTCCTATTTTCCCCACAACAACCCTGTGAGGTGAGTTGGGCTAAGAGTGACTGGCCCAAGGTCACCCAGCTGGCTTTCATGCCTAAGGCGGGACTAGAACTCTCTGTCTCCTGGTTTCTAGCCTGGAGCCTTAACCACTAGACCAAACTAGCCAAGCTTAGATATCCTTATGCCAGTAATTAATGCTGTTTTCACCATGCAATTAGGCTGTTGCAATGCACTCTATTAGACCGTGTTTGAAGACATAGTGGAAACTGAAACAGATCCAAAATGCAGCAGCTTAGCTGCTAATGGGGGTGAGTAGGTTTACCAGTGTAACTTCAGTGCTTTAGTAGCAGTACTGGCTACCAGTTGGTTTCCAGGTCAAGTTCAAGTGGCAATATTTACCTGTAAAGCCCTACATGGCTTGGCTTCTGTATCTTCAGGACCAACTTTTCCAACTAGATTCTACCATCCTGTGCTTTTATCCAGAGAGGAGATACTGAGGATCATGGGGTGAATGGGATGGGGGCCTGAAGGCAGTCCTCAATAGCAGCTTCCACATTTGGGGAGCAGCTGACCCCGAGAATTGTGGGACCCCCAATCTGCTAGCCTTCCACACGGCCATTAAGACCAAATTGTTCTGCAGACAGTTTGGACAATCATGATGGTTATGGGCTGGCTGCTTTTTTTAAAGATTTGTATCTAATAGATGTTTTTATTTACAGTATTGGTATAGATTTTTTTTAAATTTGGGATTAGGATTTGCTGGTTTATTCTTTTTACTGTTAACTGCCTAGAGTCCCTGAAGTGGATAGTATGCACATTTTTGTATGTATGTATAGTGGTGCTTAAAAGTATGTGAACCCTTTTGAATTTTCTGAGTTAAGCATTCTGCATATTTCTGCATAAATATGACCTAAAACATGATCTGTTCTCCATACAAAGAGAACCCAATTAAACCAATGAGTCAAAAACAGTATACTTGTCCATTTATTTATTGAGAAAATGACCTTGATTTTGCCAGGATGGGACCTGGGCCCAGGCACAATCCCCACACCAGGAAAATGCCTCAGGTTCTAGGAGTCCATCCCAGCCAGCCAGGAAGACTAACATGAGCAGCGGAAGGCTCCAGAGAAATAAGTTTGGTGTTCAAAGCTTATTGCACGTCCACAAGTACTTGAGTAGGGCTGCCACAGCAGCGCTGCAGAAATCCAGACCACCACTAGATCATAGCAAAGAGCAGGGCTGGCTTTAGGCTAAGGTTGAGTAGGCACGGGCCTAGGGCACCAAAGCCATGCCACCCCTCCTTTCCAATCATTTTAAAAATGCAAATCTTCTCATTGGCAGGAGGCGGCACCACCAGTCAATGTGGCCTAGGGGCACTGTACCATATACCCATGAGCCGGCACTGGCAAAGAGAGAAAGAAAACTCTAGCTTTTTGCTGCCATCATGTGGTCATCTGGATTTTTGCAGCCCAAATATGGCAGCCCTGAGTATGTGAGATAAAGTAGGCAGAACAAGAACCAAGAGTCATAGAAATTGTATCGGGTAATCATATTCTCTAGACAGTGCCATGTTTTCATTCATCTTCCTAGTTGGGGTGTGTGTGTGTGTGTGCGTGCCTTTCCTGGTGGAATAGGAGATGGCGATCAAGGAGAAACCTACTCTGTTTTCCATCTTTTAACTGATAGAGCATGGGTGTCCAACCTTTTGGCTTCCCTGGGCCACATTGAGTGAAGAGGAATTGTCTTGGGCCACACATAAAATATATAATATTGTTAATGTATATAAGTAATAAAACTTCATTTATTTTTTTATATTTTTTATTATAAAATTTTAAAAAAGAGGGCAACATAAAACTAGTGGGATATTTGACCTTGTTTTTGTGAAACTAATGCATCAATGTCTGGTTCAATGAAAGTGGTTGCAATTCTCAGTGAGTTCTCAAGGTGCTCGTCAGAAATTTTAATTCTAATTTTACTCTTCATGTGCTTCATCCTTGAAAATAGTTGCTCACAAATGTACGTGCTGCCAAAAAGCGATGTCATGAATGAGGCGTGATTGTGAAGCGAGGGATATTTTTCTCTGGGAAGATAGGTCTTATAAAAGTCCAGTAGAGAGACATGATCAAATTTTTCTTTGAGTTGAATGTCTGATTGCAACTCTATGCATTCCATTTGAAAATTCGGAGGTAATGTAGTTATGTCGACTGAAAATGGAGTCGAAAATATACCAAAATATTGATGATTTTTCCAGAAATCTTGAAACCTGTTCTCAGATTCCTGTATCAAACTGAAAAGCAAGGCTGCATATTTCTCACTGTTCACAGGACTGTGTTTAGCCAACGTATTAAAATGTATAAACTTCTTTTCCATAACTTGAGCTTGCCATACTTTAAGTTTCATTTCAAACGCTGTTATGGTTTGAAACATTGCAGTGATAAGTTGGATTTCACCTTGAAGACGCATGTTTAATTCATTTAAATGAGCGGTCAAATCCACCAAAAATGCTAAATCTGTGAGCCATTTTTCATCTTCAAGTTCTGGCACAATTTTTTTTTTAATTTAATTTATTCCCCGCCCATCTCCCATGCAAGGGACTCTGGGCGGGTTACAATAATTAAATTAAATTAAATTAAATTAAATTAAATTAAATTAAATTAAATTAAATTAAATTAAATTAAATTAAATTAAATTTTCTTTTTGATTCCATAAACGACTTGATTTCATTTTGCAAATCATAAAATCTTTTCAGCATTTTACCCCGATTTAGCCACCTTACTTCAGAAAAGTAAATGATGTCCCCATAATCAGCATCCATACTTTTAAGGAACTCCTGGAATTGACGATGATTCAATCCCTTGGCCCTTATGAAATTCACTGCTTTGATGACAATTTGCATGACATTATCCATTTTTAAAGCTTTCATGCATAAATTTTCTTGATGTAGAATGCAGTGATACTTCATCAAATGTGAGTTGCCGGTGGCACTTGCATCGTCTTCTATCAATTTTGTAAGTCCCTCACTTTTACCAACCATCGCTGGGGCGCCATCAGTAGATATACCAGATATGTTGACAATGGTGAAAGAAAATCGCTTTAATGTCATTTTTACTGCTTCATACAAATCAAAAGATTTAGTTGTGTCTTTTAATGGCACCAAAGAAGCCATTTCTTCAGTGACATTATATTCATTATCAATACCTCTAATAAAAATGGCAAGTTGAGCCATATCTGTAGCATCAGTACTTTCATCCATTGCCAAAGCATAAAATTTGAAATTAGCAGCTTTACTCTTCAAACCTCTTTCGATAGATTTTCCTATTTCTTCAATTCGCCTGGCTATAGTCTGGTGAGACAAACTGATTTTAGAAAAATCATTTTTTATCAGGACAAATTATATCTGCCATGCTTTCCATACGTTGCTTAATAAACTCACCATTGGTAAATGGTTTTGATTTTGGTTGGTTGTTGTGGGTCTTCCGGGCTGTGTGGCCGTGTTCTGGAAGTTGTGGTTCCTAACGTTTCGCCAGCATCTAATTGATTTTGATTTTTTTTGCAATCAGATTTGCTACCAAATAACTAGCTTTTATAATAAATAGAGTCCTTTTGAGTTGTGACTTTTAAAAAAAAAATTGAGACAACAGACTTTTTTTCAGTTCCGCTAATTTGTCTTTACGACAAATTCCTTATACGCTTCGAATTTGGCAGCATGTTTTTCCATATAATGCCTTTTCAAATTGTAGTCTTTGAAAACTGACACATTGTCCCTACAAATTAAGCATTTTTGTTGTTGTTGTTCAGTCGTTTAGTCGTGTCCGACTCTTCGTGACCTCATGGTGCCTTAGTATTTGTCTCGACAAAAAAGTACTCATCTGTCCATTTTTTGTTGAATACTCTTCCTTCATCTGCGATTTTTCTTCTTTTCTTTTCTTTTTTGGGTTCTGTTTTCTGTTGAAACGACATTGAAGCCATGCTGGAATAAATTTATTTAGGAATAAATATTTTTTTTAAGAAATAACACAACAAGCCCATTGTAAATTGTTAGGTAGGCAAATAAACAAAGCAAAGTTTAATAATGGTATTAATTAATTAATTGTTTGTAATTACAATTAATTAATTGTAAACTGCCCAGAGTCCCCCTTCGGGGAGATGGTGCGGTAATACAAGTTGACATATAAATAAATAAATAAATAATAATCAAATAAGAAAACTTACATGTCTACTTAATAATAATAACAATAAATGCCTGTCATCACAGAACACGTGTAGGTAGGTTGAAATATTATACAGTATATAACGCCAAGTCGCCACAAGCTGACGTGTCTAGCGGGTGGCGGAGGCGTTAGCACTGCACTGCCCCCTCCCCTACTCAGCGTTCCGTTGTTTCTACCCATGCAGTCCGCGCTCGAGCACTGTGCGATCGAGTCACAAAAAAAATTGCAAAATGTTAAAAGTTTATGATTTTTTTGGGGCCGCATTCCTAGCTGTTCAGGGCCGCATGTGGCCCGTGGGCTGGACACGCCTGTGACAGAGGGTCTAATGCTTATTAGGCACCTAGTAACTTGGTTTGATTTGAAAATTATTTTGCATACAATGTAAGAGCACAATAGGAAATAGGAAGTGTTCCAGTTACTGAAAGCTGCTTTATTACAGAGAAGCTTTCCTGATACTAACTTCTAAACTTTTTTTTTAAAAAAATTGTAATCTTTGCCTGGGTCTCTTGGGAAATTGAGATATGAATTAATATTACTAAGTATGCAAATTTACATGATATAATGTGTCTCACATTTTAATTTTGGAGCTCTGATCACACTATCCCAGGTATGTTTAAGCATGCAGCCTAATTTAGATCCTGGTTGGAGAACAAAGACTCCAGCATTTTTTTTACCAGATAAGACTTTGGAAAGGTTACTAGCACAAAGTAGTAACCTTGAGAAGCAAGTTTCAGGAAAATCAGAGGGCCTTTCTCCACTTGCACATAATCATGGCATAAACGATTCCATCGCAACATCTTTTTTTCAGCTATGTTCTCATGACACTGTCTTCATGTTGGCCCCAGTCCACGACTGAGACAGGCTTAAGTCATCCTTAGCTGAAGCAATGTTAAAGTGATATTTTCCCTTGCATTTTCACACTGATTAAGTGCAGCCTCAGGATGTATAGAAGATTGTACCACCTTTTAACTTAAAGGAAACCTAGTGAATGCAGTGACTTGAAACATTGTCTACATAGGGACTGGCAATGGAGATGGCAAATTTCATGCTGGTAGAGTTTTCTCCAACCCAAGGATGAGGGGACAGCATTTCAACTCACCACTGGAGAAAGGCGTTATGGCTGCCAACTATCAGGATCATATCAATGACCATTTTATTACACAATTTATTACATATTTTGTCTGATGTTGATAAAATAACCTTTAGAATTATTGGTCATCTATATGCAATCAAAGGGGCGTGGTGGCTCAGCGGGTAAGACGCCAGGCTTGTTGATCGGAAGATCGCAAGTTCGGAGGTTCGAATCCCTAGCCCCGCGTGCGGAGTGAGCTCCCGCACTAGCTCCAGCTCTTGCCAACCTAGCAATTCGAAAGCATGCAAATGCAAGTAGATGAATAGGTACCACTTCGGTGGGAAGGTAACAGCGTTCCGCGGCGTCATGCGGCCACATGACCATGGAAGTGTCTTCGGACAACGCTGGCTCTTCGGCTAACAAACGGAGATGAGCACCGGCCCCTAGAGTCGGACACGACTGCACAAATGTGCGGGGGGTACCTTTACCTTTACCTTATATGCAATCAATGTTTTGAGCAAAACTGGTGTGAGAAAAAAGCTATGAATCCCTCTGAAAAGACCTGTAGAAGCAGAAAGATTTAAAAATACAAGCCACATAGGTAGGTATTTCAGTCTCAGTCTCAAAGTATGGTCTTAAAAAAGTTTTATTTTCTAAAGGTTCTTACAGCACAACCCTGTGCCTGAGAACTCAACTCAGTGGGCTCAATGAGACCGTAGTCCCAGGAATATTTCAGGATCCAGCCTAAGCAAAAACACTTTATAACATTATCCAGTACTAAAGGACGTTCCATATACTTTTATCAAAACGAGAGATTGCTTTCCCTGGCTGTTTCTAGCGCTGAATTTTACTCCTGAAGCACGACTTGTTCCTTCAAGTGGAGAATCTACAAGTCAATTAACATTCTCCGCTTTGCCTCGGAAAACGGATGCTACAATACATTTTTCAGGTACCACACGTTTTTGAGAAGTCGCTGTTGTTGCCACTATTATCGTTCGTGATCGAGCTCGGAAAAGCTTGAAAGAAAAAACGCTTAGCAGAACGCCGTGGCTTGGGGGTGGGGAAAGCATATCTCCCCCGCCCCGCACATGCTTCTTCCCCTGCTAGTTCGGGCTTTACCTGCAGCTTCCGCTCCCTTCCAAGATTCTTCACCTACAGGAGGGAGAGTGCAGGAGCGTCTATCAATAGCTAACTAGGAAGTGGGAGAAGCAGCACCGTCCGAGAGGGAAACGGCGGGCCGGTCGCAGGGCCACGCGAGCGCCGCACATTCAGGCGTGCCAGAGCCCGCCAGCTAGCCGCGGCTTGGCCGACCTCCTCGCCCCCAATGGCTTCTCTCGCGAACGCTCTGCCTGAAGGTAAAGTCCGCCTGCTTACTGTTCGGCAACTGGCGCGCGCCTGGGTGCAGAGGCACGAGCGCGGAGGGCTGCGCGCCCTTGCGGACGGGAACCGCGGTCACCGGAAGGTGGGCTGGGCAGAGCAAGGGAGGCGGGACCCCGGAGTGGCCTTTGCAGCGCGGGGGGAGGGGGACGGCGGATTCCCTGGGTGGACGCTGATCCTCCCACAGGCTGCGCGGGGCCGCTCTTGGTTGGCAAGAGGCTGCCGTAGGACTGGCGAGCAGCTCTCAGTCTCTCGTTGAGGATATCATTAATATGAATTGTTATTTTCATTGCTACTAATAGTTTTGGCAACGGCAGCGTTCTTCTTAGATAAAAGTCATTGTCCCGTGCTTTGTCCGATTTGAAATTCTCTTCCTCAAAATTATCCACAGCGTAATATCCTGACAGAGCCACCGAACTCGATTTTGAATGAGTGTGACTTTGTGTTTAAAAAAATGCCTTTTTGGAGCGCCTCATACTCTCAAGGTCTGATGAATCATTCACTCAAATGCTAAATAAATTAAGCCCTGCAGCATCCCTCTGAAGTGTAGCAAAACTGTTACAAAAGGTTGCCTTATGCTGTAACTTTTGTGAATTCCACTTTATATCCTTCAGCAAGAAAAAAATTCTATCTGTCCCAAGGGGAGTTTTGACTTATAAAAGCTTTTAAAATGGAAAAAGAATACAGTTACAATTTGCACTTTTTAAAAAGGAGAGTCCAGTATTTAATGTAGGATAACTCACTCCCTTTTTAAAGGACTTTGTTGAAAACTGAAATACGTAGTATAAATGAAATGTGAATCAACAGAACAAAAGTTTGCCCTTCAGTGCAATGCTTTAATCTGCAATCTTAAAACATGTTTCCAATTAAATCTTGTTCACTTGGAATTAAATCACACTCTTTGATACAGGACCTATGGATTCAATGCACATGTATTTATTTATTTGTTAAATTGATATAGCCGCCTATCTCACATATATGACTCTTGGCAGCTTACAAACTCAAAAACAACAAACAATAACCAGAAACATAACAAAAATCATTTAAAAAACATTAAAAACTCTTACATCTGTTAAAAACATAAAAACACAATCTGTGGGAGAACACTGATACTAGATCCCCAGGCCAGATGACAAAGCCATGTTTCCAGGCCCTTCTGGAAGGCCAGCAAGATCAGGGCCAGTCTGGCCTCAAGGGGAATGTTGCTTCAGAGTGCGGGTGCCGTGGCAGAACAGACATTCCTCCTGGGTCCCGTCAGGTGACATTCCTTCATGGATGGGAGCAGCAACATGCCCTTTCTGCTGGACCTGATGCGACGGGTGCATGCGATTGAGGAGAGGCCGTCCCTCAAATAGTCCAGCCACAAGCCATGTGGGGCTTTATAGGTCATTACCACAGCACCTTGAATTGAACCTGGAAGCAAACTGGTAACCAATGCTACTTGTGCCCTGATGAAGTGCACACACAACTGCCCGCACTGCTACATTTTGCACCAGCTGAAGCTTCTGGATGCTCTTCAAGGGCAGCTCCATGTAGCGCACGTTACAGTAATCCATGTGGGGGTGACCCGGGCATGAGTGACTGAGCATAGGGCCTCCCAGTCCAAGAATGAGCACAACTGGCCCATAACCAGAAGTTGCGCAAAGGCCCTCCTAGCCACGACTGCTACCTGTTCATCAAGCAGGATCATGAGTCCAGAAGGACCCCCAGATTATGCACCCCATCCAGAACTAAAGATGGTAAATTCCCAGATTCTGGTGGCACCAAAACTCAAAGCCACTCAGTCTTGCCAGGGTTGAGCTGAAGCCTGTTGTTCCCCATCCATCCCCATCCATGTTAAGCATAACATGGTTTATTTATTTATTTATTTAATTTTTATCCCTTTATTATTTTTATAAATAACTCAAGGCGATTAGATTGGCTTTGGCTTATTGTGTTGTGTGAATTGCTACTATTGGGGTTATAAATCTTGCTTTATACTTTACCTTGTTGTGCAAAGACACACATGTGCTTTTTTCAGTAAACTGCCCGAACAAGCTATTGTTTAGTGTGTTGTATAAAAAGCCAGTCACAGCTAACTTTTTATGGCATTGCAGAGAGCTTCTTGAGAAGATTCTAGACTGTTTACATATGGAAATGTGTGATATGCCCAGTTCCTTATATTAACTTCACAGAGTTTCTAGACCAGAGCTTTCCAAACTGTGTGTCGCGACACAAAAGTGTGTCGCCACACACAGCGTGGTATGTCGCCACACCACCCGGAAGCGGTGGCGCGGCGTGCACGGCGGCAGCAGCAGCGGGGCGGGATCAGTACTTCCGCATTTTAGCGGAGGCTGCCGCCGCCATGCACACGCGGGCCGCCGCACGCCCCCCCACGCCGCTGCCGTGCGCATGCGCGCTGCTGCACCCTGCACACCCCCCGTGCCACCACCGTGCGTGCCGCCGCACCCCCCGCACCGCTGCCGTGCACGCGCACGCCGCCCCCACTGGTGTGTCGCCAGTGGCGGCACTTTGGAAAGCCCTGTTCTAGACATTGTCATCACCCTTTGTCATCAACCCATATTTGATCTCCCTTTCATCTTGATTTCCATAAACATTAAAAATGTCAGAAGAGTCCATCTTTGGCCTTCTCAGTTGTTGCCCCTAGGCTGGAATGTGTTCTCAGTAGATATCAAGGCTCTATCTTCTTTGGAAGCCTTCAAGGGAGCCTTAAAAACCCTTTGTTCAGCATGGCTTTTAATGATTTTTAGGAACTTAAATGGTTTCAAGATGGTTTATGTTGATTTTTATATATTCAAATAGTTTAAAAAATTAATGTAAATTAAAACCATTGTGAAATGAAAAATACATAATAAAAATATTTCCTGTTTTTTATTTGATATGGCTTCTAGTCTATTGTTTATCTGACCAAGGCTGTTACATTTGAACTAACACATGACCATCTGTTATGAACTTATGCAACAGCAAGCCATTCTCTTTAGTACTTTTCACTCCATTGGGGTAAACCAGGATGTGAAACCTGTTGTGGAAACCCCACAACAGGAAATGGACTGTCTATATAATTATCAAGCAATTAAAATAGAGATAAATATCTCTTGTCAGGCAATTAAAGTAGGGATAAATAAATATCTCTAAAATGTTGATGAGTGTAAACCTAAGCCCCTTTTTGGCTTGTTTCCAGCAGATCAGGCAACTAAAGAGCCAGTAGAAGACACTGACCCTAGCACTTTATCCTCAGAAAATGTAAGTAGTTTTGTCAATTTGTTGAAGTGCAAGTGGTTAGTTGCCCAGCTAAGTGGTTCTACCTAACTGACCTTGACTAATTTTGAAAAGCTAAGCAGCGTGGGAGTTGGATGAGGATCACCAGAAAATTCCAGGATTGTAGGCTACAGTGGGAAGTTGAACAAACATCATGGTAGAAGGCATTGACATTTTTTTTATGTTGCAAAAAAACCTACATGAATATGTCCATAAAGTTATCAGAAACTGAGTCTGATTCAAAGGAAACATTATTTTTACTAAGTAATTAATTTACTTATTTTACTTGTTGACTACTATTAAAAACGGGTAAAGGTTTTCCCCTGCACAGTCGTGTCCGACTCTAGGGGCCGGTGCTCATCTCCGTTTCTTAGCCGAAGAGCCAGCGCTGTCCAAAGACACTTCCGCAGTCATGTGGCTGGCATGACGCACGCGGAATGCTGTTACCATCCCACTGAAGTGGTACCTATTTATCTACTTGCATTTGCATGCTTTCGAATTGCTAGGTTGGCAAGAGCTGGGGCAAGTGCAGGAGCTCACTCTGTCACACAGGGCTAGGGTCTCGAACCGCCAACCTTCTGATCGACAAGCCTGGCATCTTAACCACTGAGCCATTGCACCCCCCGTGACTACTATATACGAAGTGACTACTACGTGGATACTATGACTACTATTACATAGCATTTAATGCTCACAGAAAAGTTCAATAATTAAGATGTTACAAGTCAAGATACATGATCTGAAGCACGTTTAGGGACATGACCACCCAATCATTTCCTTTGTGATCTTCACAAATAATTGCTACACAAATAACATCTCTACCAGGGCACATAGCACTGGGGGAGAGGATATTTAGTTAAGTTTTGTTGTTGTTGTTGTTCAGTCGTTTAGTCGTGTCCGACTCTTCGTGACCTCATGGACCATAGCACGCCAGGCCTTCCTGTCCTCCACTGTCTCTCGGAGTTTACTCAAATTCAGTTACTTCTGAGTTTCAGTCTTCTAAAAGCTATAGAATTCTGACAGTTTTATAATAATAAGAAAGGGCTGTAATGAGAAGTTAATGCCTATTTCATGCAGTTACATATGTTTACATAAAAAGTGCGAGGTGCTAGTGCCTGCTTCTTATATGTAATAACCAGCCACTTTTGATGAAACCACTGGAAATGATAACAACTAGAAAGCAAGCAGTTAGTATGTATTAATCTCTGTAATCAAGAAGGAAAATAACCATAACTAATCAGGGATTCATACTTGATGTCAGAGTGCGTGGGTGAAGTGGCCTGATCCTTCTTCCTAGACACCAGTGATCCACGTACTGTGCAGTAAATAGACACTCAAACAGAGATTATATAAAATATCCTATTTACTTTATATACATACGTATTACAGATCACTTCCACACGGGTAACAAAAGATACAGCGATGAAGTTACAGCAAACGAGAAGAAACGAGAAGAAAGAATACCAGGATTCTTCTGCTTATATATACAAACTGACCAATCACATTATAGGTCATTCTCATTATCTACCACACCCAACTAAACTCTTAGCACCTGTGGTATGAGTCACACACTGACACATCATCCCTACAACAATGGCTGCTAATTGGATGACTTGCAGAATAATTCCCCTCTCACCTAGATATCAAGCCTTTGCTGTATAATTTATCTAACTGTAAATTCCTGGGTATATACAAACCCCAACACCCCTCCAATTTACAATAGATATTACATTCCACTTATACAGAATAGAAGACATACACATATTGGATACACACTTCCTATGTCTGTCTATACTTAGAGGCTTTGTCATCACATCTGCTACATTACATTCAGATGGACAATGTTGCAAATTAATCAGACTCTTTTACAGCATTCCTAACATTGTGATACTTGATATCAACATGTTTGCTCCTCCCTCTGATCCTATCACTCTTTGCAATCTGTATACATGATTCACTGTCGTCATATACACATATAGGCTCATCAATTGCTATATTAACATCCATTAACAATTGCCTATACCATATTAACTCTGAACATAGGTCAGATAATGCAGCGTACTCTGCCTCTGCAGTAGATACTGCGACAGAATTCTGTTTCCGAGACTTCCACCCCACCAAGGTGTTACCAAACATAATTATCAATCCTGTCATTGATTTTCTATCATGTACATCATTACCCCAATCACTATCTACATAGCATTTTAATTCCAATGGTTTACAAGGTTTTATCAATAAACATTTATTAATAGTCCCTTTAAGATACCTAAACACTCGTTTAATACCTTTCCAATGCCTTTGGGTAGGTTGTGTAACATATCTACTCAGTACATTTACCGCATTCCCGATATCGGGATGCAACCATTGTGCTAAATGCAATAAACTTCCAATTATTGACTGATAGTGTTCTTGATCACATGATGTTTGGTCATCGTCTCCAGCCTCTGTCTTAACAAAATCAGTTGTCATCGGGGTAGGAACCTCCTTGCAATGTTCCATATTGTTCTCTCGTAGCAGTTGTTCAATTTTCTTCCGCTGCTCTAGAACGTAACCCCCATCAACCTTCTGAATACCTACGCCTAGGTAATTTCTAATCTCTCCCAGATCTTTAAGATCAAATTGTTGCTTCAGTTGTTCAGTAAATTCAATTACACTGCTTTGATCTTTAGCTATAAGACACAAATCGTCTACAAAAATCAAAAGCAACACCTGTTCATCATTATCACATTGCTTTACATACAGACATGGGTCAGCCATGCTACACTTGAACCCCAGTCTTTGCAATTCCTCATCTAACCTTAGATTCCAGCAACGTGCCGATTGCCTGAGTCCATACAACGCTTTCTGCAACTTGTACTCTACCTGCAACATTAGACTCATATCTTGGAGCCTCAGCCATATAGATTTCTTCCCTCAAATCAGCATGCAGATATGCTGTGGTGATATCATAATGGTTCACTACACAATTCCCAGCTGTTGCCATTGCTAAGGCAAACCTGAATGTCTCCCCTCTTAGCGTTGGTGCAAAAACCTCATAATAAGTCTGATTCTTAACCTGGGAAAACCCTTGTGCTACAAGCCTAGCTTTATACTGAATATCACCATTGACTAAGGTCTTCTTCTTATAAACCCACCTACAACCTACTGCACTATGCCCCTCAGGCAGCCTGGTAGATTTAAACACCTTATGGGAATTAATGGCATTCATTTCCACATCCATAGCAGCTTTCCACTTCTTCTGCTCTTGTGGTGGCAACTCCAATACCTCTTTATAACTACGAGGTTCATACTTAATAAAACACACTTTAACATCACCTGGTGTGTAATGTTGAGGTGGTATGCCCTTGTTAACTCTTTCAGATCTGCGCAATACAGTAGCATCCTGCTTTATTGGCACACTAGGAGTTACTTCCTCTTCCTTCTTAATCACATCAGTAGACTCTCGCCGCTCTGCTGGCTCGAACTGTCTCTGACTAGGAAGAAAAACCTCACTCCCTCCGTGCAACCTAAGCCAATTGCTATGCTCACTAAAACTTGCTGATCTGGAAATAACAACTTTTCTGCCATCAGTGAACCTATATCCCTTGGTTCCTGGCTCATACCCCACAAACGTCATCTTCTGTGCTTTTGCCTGCCCTTTCCTACGTACCTCCTTATGCACGTGAACATAGGCAGTGCACCCAAACACCTTCAAATGAGCTAATGATGGCTTCTTGCCATATAAAATATAATATGGAGTTTGATTTACAGACACACTCCACAACCTGTTAATTAAATAATTATCAGTCAATATAGCCTCTCCCCAGTATCCTCTAGATAGCCCTGAGTCAGCTAAAAGTGAATCCTTTACTGTCTGCAATGCCAAATTCCTGCGTTCCGCCACGCCATTCTCAGCTGAACTATGCGGATTGGTTCTCCTATGCGCAATGTCCCTCCTACTGAGCCATTGCTGAAAACTGCCACTCATAAACTCAGTGCCCCAGTCAGTTTGCAAACTACACACCTTTGTGCTATATCTCCGTTCCACAAACTGCACCCAATTTCTGAACTCATCAAATGTTTGGCTTTTCGCTTTCAATAGGTAACAGAACCCAAATCTGGTGAAATCATCCACAATAACTAAAACATATTTAGCACCACCTATTGTGGCTGGTAATGGGCCAATTAGGTCAGCGTGAACTAATTCAAAACATTTATGTGACTTTCTATCACTAAATTTGCTTACAGGATACACCTTAGACTTTGCAACCTTACATGCCGTGTAATCCAGATAAGCTTGGCACGGTTTCAAATTCATTCCAGAACTTGCTTCAGACATCTTTTCAATCACTTTGAAACTTGGATGCCCCAACCGTCTGTGCCACAGATGTTCACATGAATCATGTGTTGGTTTGTTAATCATGGCTACATCATGGTCTCTGCGTGTCATCATTACATATAAATGGTTCTGTAAAACACCCTTACCACAGACATGATTATCCTTCAAAACAATGCATTCACCCTTACCAAACTTTACATCATATCCCTGTTTATCTAACTGAGAAACACTTATGATGTTATACTCTAAGTCTGGTACACATAGCATTGATAATTCAGTGTTTAAACTTGGTACATACACAAACCCTTTGCCGGTAACAGATGCAACACTTCCATTTGCAAGACTAACATGATCACGTTCAGCCTGCATAAAACTTTTAAACATTTGCCTATCATTGGCGATGTGCTGGCTGGCTCCGCTGTCAAGAAGCCACGGCTCCTTTCAATCCCTTCCTGCAGAAGTAATCACCGACAGCTGGACAGCACTCAATTGCTTGGAAATCCCTGGCTTGGCTTTTGGCTTCTCTTTCTTATCACAGTCTTTAAACAAATGTTTATCAGACTTACAGCAAAAACAGCGTCTCACATATAAAACATTCTCAGAGTTACATTCCTTAGAATAACTGTTTTGCTTTGACTTAATTACGTTAGAACTTTGTTTCCTCCTTTGCTCCTCTTCCAGAAGACGCCCAGTTAAATAATTTACAGTCAGATCACTCTCAGATAAAGACCCGAAACTGGTGGCTAAATTATCCCATGTTTCATTCAGAGAACTGAGAATTAAATAAACCTTATGTGCTTCTGAAAACTGCATATCTCTCTGAGCTAATTCGAGGAATAAGCCAGTCATATAATGCAAGTGTTCATGGATATCCCCACTTTCAAGCAATCTAGCATGATAAAGCCTCCGTGTCAACAAAACTTTGCATAACGGTGTGCTTCTAAGATAAACATTCTTTAAAGCTTCCCAACACTTACTGCTAACTGACAATTTCTAACATAACGTAATTGGCTATCCTCCAAACATAAAATTATGCTTGCCAATGCTTTCTCGTCCTGTAGAACAACTGCTTCATCGTCCAAGTTTGGTTGAGGGCAAAGTACAATCTTCCAAAGACCTTCACGGCGAAGATACATCTCCATTTTGTACGCCCAGGACAGATAATTAGATGCATTCAGTCTTTCCAGAGGGAATCCACCTCCAACTGTTGACTGCATCTTGACTGTGCTCATCTTTCCTCAGCCCCTCCTGGGCAGACACTGATGATAAATTGCACAGACCTTATCAGAACGTCCTTCAGCTGCAAACAAGCCTAGGAAAAAACACACAGCCAGGCACGGAACCTGGAAAAACTCCAAAATCGCTCCAAATAGCCAAACGACTCCTGGATAGGCGTCCAAAGTCCTACAGCTGTGCCAGCATGCCAGCTGCACACGATCCACTGCCGGTCCAAAGCCTGTCGCCGCTGGGCCCGTAACCTGTCAGAGTGCGTGGGTGAAGCGGCCTGATCCTTCTTCCTAGACACCAGTGATCCACGTACTGTGCAGTAAATAGACACTCAAACAGAGATTATATAAAATATCCTATTTACTTTATATACATACGTATTACAGATCACTTCCACACGGGTAACAAATGATACAGCGATGAAGTTACAGCAAACGAGAAGAAACGAGAAGAGAAAATACCAGGATTCTTCTGCTTATATATACAAACTGACCAATCACATTATAGGTCATTCTCATTATCTACCATACCCAACTAAACTCTTAGCACCTGTGGTATGAGTCACACACTGACACATCATCCCTACAACAATGGCTGCTAATTGGATGACTTGCAGAATAATTCCCCTCTCACCTAGATATCAAGCCTTTGCAGTATAATTTATCTAACTGTAAATTCCTGGGTATATACAAACCCCAACACTTGACCATACTGTTGGTTCAGAGGTAGACAAATGAGGACTTCCCTTTCTCTATATCTTTTCCATTGGTTTGTGTGGAGAAAAAAGAGAGAGTTGTAACCAGAAAACTCAGTGGTGAGAGATGCAGTTGGAGTCATTATGCAAGATTTGTTTGAAAACCCCTGTAGTGGTTTTATTATTTCCACCCGTGTCATGAATCCTTAATGAAGTTGGTCCTCAAGGATTTTTTTCTTAAAAAGTATTCACTTCCAAACCTTATTGGGATGAAAGTTTTGGAAACCATTCAGTGAAAGGTTTCTGAATCAAATTATGGAAGGAGGTTTTGACATGAGATCGCCATTTTTATCAGAAGACTCAACCCAAGTCTTTCATAATTTCTGCTTGTACTCTTAAAGCTTTCAGACAAGGGGCTTGATAAATCTCCATTGATTCCTGCTTGGAGAAATACTGTAGATGAATTGTTGAATACCTGGCAAGCTCAGTGAACAGCTGGGAATCTGTGTTTGGCTTGAAAGGTTGCAAATTCAGCACAACTAAGAACTTAACAGGTCAAAATAATTGGTGTGTCAAAATGTATCTAAAATAATTGTATAAAAATATGCTTCTCCTTTTTGTCTCAACAGATAACAGATAAGTATCCTGTTCAAGATACAGCATTACCCAAAGGTAAAAATAGAAAACTGCAATGACTATATTTTTTATTTTTCGAAAAATATTGAAATATGCAACTCAATTAGGTATGCCACTTCATAATGGAACTATACATAAAATACTTTACATACGACAAATGCTTTGTCCCTTCATAGATTTCACTCCATAATTTTCTAGAACTGTCTCCAGATAGATTTGCTGAAAATCCCAACTTTTATTAACTCTGAGATCCTCAAAATCTTCTAATGTCAAGAAGCCACCAAAGAAGAAAATATCTTACAGTCTTCTCTCCTTCATTCATTTTCACCTTAGTAGCTCAATCCCATCACCAGAGATTACAAGTATGCAAGAAATATTTCAACAACTTCCACTCAGGGATCATGACCTGAGAAATTCTGCTTCTGTGTGAGAGATAGTTGACTACCTAGCCTTGACTACCTAGCCTGAAGGACCAATTTCACTGGCCTATCCCACTTCTCCTCAGGATAAGATCAGATTTCTTCTGCTTCACTTACCTTTAGGGCAGAGCTTTCCAAACTGTGTGGCGACACAAAAGTGTGTCGCCACACACAGTCTGGTGTGTCGCCACACAACCCGGAAGCGCTGATCATCATCAGCACTTCCGGGTTTCCCCGCGGGGACACACCAACGGCGGCACGCAAAAACTCGAAAGCGGCAGCAGCGCTTCCGAGTTTTTGCGCGCTGCCGCAACGGCGGCACTTCCGGGTTTTCCCGCGGCGACACACCAACGGCTGTTGGTGTGTCGCCGCAGGAAAACTTTGGAAAGCCCTGCTCTAGGAGTTTCTGTTGCTCATATTCTCTGGATTGGGTCAGTCAATACCACAGTCAATATTTTTATTTATTTTATTTTTATTCATTTAATATATTTGTAAACTTTCCTAATCATACCAACTCTGGCGATGATAAATATTCTCTGTCTCCATTGTCAGAATGCACATCTCATGGGGTTCATTTCATATGGCACAACACAATTTGTAATAATTGTTTCCATTCCCTCTTCATGCTATTAAAGTCATCTAAACCACCTTCTATATGGAGATGCGGCAGCTTAATTAGCAGACACCACCACCACCTTTGTTTGATACTAATCAAGCAGTGCAGCCTGGAGCATCAAAATCCTTTTTTGCAACATGCCAGCTGAGGCACCATAGCTTTCTATCCAGCTTTCTACCAGTTATGAAGGTGGTGACCCAAGCTTGTTTGAAGTTGGATATCAACATTCCATCTGATCTTCTCCCCCCTCAAAACAAGCAACTCTAGTCAGTGCACCTGAATGTAGGCAATTATGTTAGAAAGCAAATTTCATTTTATTGCAATTATCCAAGTTATTATATATGGAGGTTATTCACTCAAAGGTATGGATGATTTAATACTCCATCTGATGCATGCAGATGCTTAGGCTCCTGGTTTATGTTTGTTTGTTTGTTTGTGTGTGTGTGTGCGTGTGCGTGTGCGCATATATATATATATATATATATATATATTGTATACACACACAGAGTATGTATGTATGTATGTATGTATGTGTGTGTATTTATATTTATATTTATATTTATATTTATATTTATATTTATATTTATATTTATATTTATATTTATATTTATATTTATATTTAAAGCCTGGTTCCAGATGACTCTGGGTGCTGACTTGTCATACCTGTCTTGCCAGTTCTGTTGTAGTCTGCAAAGAGCACATGGCATTGGTTAATTTCTATTCCATTGATGTTGTACAAAATAGAGAACTGATACTGAGTTGGGGGGTGGGGGGAACTGCACATTTTATTTAAGCATTCATCGGCAAACTCATTTCAGTCCAAGTCAAGAGAAAGACTTGTGGGTCATGAGGGAAAGAAACCTGATACAGTGAACCACAGAAACTATTCCACAACAGCCTTGTCTTTTTGGCTCTCCATCCATCAGGCTTATCTAGCCAACATCAGTGTTTCCTATAAGAGACAACAGCCTTACTGTTCTGTCATCTGCCACAGAATAAACAAAGCGCATCAAAACTATTTTCTTCTGAAGGTTATGTTGCATCCAAGTCGCAGCTCCATACTATGAAGTACCAAGCCGACTGCAAGATTATGAATGGCTCTCTTCATTGTACTTGGTTGGATGCAATCTGTTAGTCTTTCTCAGGAAGACTTTCTCAGAACACTAGGAATTGTTCTCTTTGATGGGGAGGGCCTGCCTCTTCAGTGGGCAGATGGATAACAGCAGCAGCAGAGCAACAACAGGATTAATGTCATTCCAACCTGTGCTCAAAGGGGGTCATCCTTAATCCAAGCCTTGCTTCCCTTCAAGGCTCTCTTACTGTACACCTTGATATGGGAGACAACCAGGCCACACAGATGATACTGACCAACATCTAAAAGGTGCCAAGTTGGCAATCAGACAATCATTGTAAATATTGTTCTTTCTCCTAGGCTTGTGACATTTACTACACATTTGTCAGTTTAGGAAAACACTACTATGAACTTCTGTGTATGATCATAGGACATATATGGGCCTGCTACGAACCCCATCAATAAGAGAGTGTCATCTGGTGGGGTCTAGAAGGCGGGCCTTCTCTGTGGTTGCACCAGCACTCTGGAACACCTTGCCCCCAGAGTTGAGGCAGATCCCCTCCCTCCCGACCTTTAGGAAAGAACTGAAGACCTGGTTCTGCCGCCTGGCATGGAAAGGAGGAAATAATAGTTCCTCATGGGGGTGGTTAATTTCATAATGTCCTTCTTTTTATTAAGCTATCTGGCCATTTGGATTTTATAATTTATTTATTGTATTATTTGGTTGTGTTTTTATATTCTTATTTTCTATTTTAATCAGTTTTATTGTAAACCACCCAGAGTTCCCCGTTGGGGGAGATGGGCGGTCATATAAGTTAAATAAATAAATAATAATATATACTATGCCACTGAGTTTAGCACTCAGCTTCAAGTGGGAATAATTCACCTATCCCTCATTTTCTCTGTGTGGTGCTTGGAAATTCAGGAACTCATGCAGCAAGGAGCCATTATACTGTTCCTGACATTTCCTGGTTGAGAAGGATAAAGGGGGTTAACCTACCTTGGATCTCTGCAACCTAAACCTGTTTATCCGGGCCAAGACGTTTCATAAAGTCACTCTGGTCAAAATTTTACCACTACTTCTTTGAGGAGTAAAATATATTCTTCCACGTCTCCATCAGATCAGTTCTTATGCTTTGCAGTAGATGGAATTCTCTGTTCAATACTATTCTTTGGCTTCATGAATCTATCCTAAGCATATGGCAGTGGTTATCCACAAACATCCCATATCAGTGACTCCTTGTGATTTAAACTCAGTTTATCTTTCAGGGCCACGTGTTCCAGACTTTTGTTTTATTTCAGAAGTTGGGCCTCTTGGTGATTTTTTGCAAGTTGTGACTTCAGTCTTCCTAAATTTACCATTTACTGGAGCAGTCCTAACACATTACCAGCTTGGTCAGTAATGTCTAGCATTATTCATCCCTTCTGCTTCTCATTGCTCACTAACTACTAGGGCATCCTAACATAGGAACCACAATGCCTGTTATCTCCTTAGCCAGGCTCCACCTGAGGATGTTCCAGCATCCTGGGATGCTGGGAAATGTCTGTAATTTAGAAGCAGAGCAGATCACAGCATGGGTTCTCTGGAGATGCACCTCTTCTTTTGGGAGCAAGACTCAACATCTTCCCTGTGCTTCTTTTGCTGACAAGAGTGCTGAACAAGCTAGTGCAAGTTCTTTCAGCTGTATTCTGATCATGCCATGGTGGCAGCAGCAAACTTAGTTTCTGACCTACCTTTCCTTCACTTGAGAAATTTTGCATACTTGTACTGTGCCATCCAGTCCTTCTCACTATAGGTCAGTTTTGCATTTGACATCTTGATCTTAGACTGCTCAAGTTGATAGTTCATACTGTCAAAACTTTTCCCTCAGAGGTGATGGAAGAGATGACAGCATGCATAAACAGTTGCCTCCTATCCTGCCAAGGGACCAGGTTTGTCTCCTTTGTTTCCAGTTTTGGAATGGGCCCAGTTCATTGCTTGTTCCAGCATGTTTTTTAGTTCCTTTTTGTCAAGGACTTCACCTTCTTCAAAAAAGTGTTTCTATTTTTTCTGACTGTGACTTATGCACCTGCTGAGGCTTATTCAGTGTTCTCTTACACTAAGGTTTAATGCGTTCTGAGAGTTTACATCAGTATTTTTCAAACTTGGCAACTTTAAGATGTGTGGACTTCAACTCCCAGAATTATCCAGCCAGCATCTTAAAGTTGCAAGATTCTGGCTGGGGAATTCTGGGAGTTGAAGTCCACATATCTTAAAGTTGCCAAGTTTGAAAAACACTGGTTTACATAACCTCTACCCTCCCATTTACCCATCTATTTCTTCCTGGAGTCTTCCCTTGGTTTTGTTGTGTTTGACATCCATATCCTTCAAGCTGCCATGTTCAAACCCTAAAGGCAGCTTTCATGGTGACTGTTACTTCTGCCTGGAGAGCAGGTAGGTACTGTATAAGCAGAGCCTCCAGTCTTCTTCCACAAAGGATATCTTCAGGCAGAAATATCACTCCTTCCGAAGACTTTCATGCCTATTTTTTCTCCTAACCAGTCTACATCATTAGGACATTCTGTCTACATATTAGACATTATAAGCCTTTTATGTAAACAGTACTGCCACCTTACACCCCCTTCTCTTGGTATGCTGCCAGGGCCTATTGAAAAATTTCCTAGTGTTACTGCTATGTTTTGCTAACATCTGACTTTCGTATCGACTTGTGAGTAAGGAGCCTCCAATATTTGTTGCAGTACACTGTACTAAGTCCACCACGTCCTCGACAGCATTCCTTGCAGGGGCACAACTGCCTGATTTGTGCTGACCCCAACTTACGCAGATTCAACATCAGGGTCAGGATGGTGCTTCTTTTGGGAACAGCAGTATTCTTGTCTTTCGATACACAATTGGGCATTTCTACCCTTGTCTAAGAAGGTTTATTTATTTATCAAATGTATATGGCCACTGATCTCACACAAGGTGACTCTGGGTGGCTTACAATAAAACCAACAATTAAAATATAAGACCACTTAAACCACTTAAATAATTAAACATAAATAAGAACAAGATCGTGAGAGGGTTAAAATCAGAATGTTATACATAGTGCAGCCAATGTGCGGGCTCCCTGCTGCCAGGGGATCCCCAGGCCTGATGAAAAAAATACGGTTTGAGGGCTCTCCGGAAGGCCATAAGGGTTGGGGCTAAGCTCACCTCAGAGGGAATGATGTTCCAAAGGGCGGGTGCCACGGCAGGAAAGGCTCATCTCCTAGGTCCTGTCAGCTGGAACTCCTTAGCAGGCGGGAGCCACAACACGCCTCTCCTGCCAAATCTGATGGGATGGGTTGATGTAATTGGGGAGAGGTGGTCCCTCGGATAACTGGGCTGTATGCCATGTAGGGCTTTAAAGGTCAAAACCAGCAGCTTGAATTGCACCCGGAAGCAAACTGGTAAACAATGCAGCTCGTGGAGCAGAGGTGTAACATGTGCCACACATCACTGCCCGCACCGCTGCATTTTGCACCAGCTGAAGCTTCCGGACACTCTTCAAGGGCAGCCCCATATAGAGGGTGTTACAGTAGTCAGTTCAGGAGATGACCAGGGCATGAGTAACCGTGAGCAGAGCCTCATGATGCAGGAATGGACACAACTGGTGCAGAACACAAAGTTGCAGAAAGGCCCTTCTGGCCATGACTGCCACGTGCTTCTCGAGCAGGAGTTGTGAAGACAGAAGGTCCCCCAGATTGTGCACCAGGTCTGCTCAGGGCAGTGCAACCCCATCCAGTACCAAAGATGATAAAGTCCCAGATTCGGAAGGCCGTAAGACCCAAAGCCACTCAGTCTTTCCAGGATTCAGTTGATGCCTGTTGTTCCCCATCCAGACCCCCACAGCCTCCAGGCACCAGGACAGGACATCCACAGCATTGCTTAGTTTGACTGGGGCGGAGAGGTACAATTGAATACCCATGGCGACAGATGATCTCCCCCAGCAGTTTCATGTAGATGTTAAACAGGAGGTTAGTTTACTAATCATACATTTGTGTAATACACAGTGACTATAAAGATGAAGAACATGTTGCTTATTTGTAAATGTGATTCTTTGAGTGGTAATTAGTACATTCATGCAATTCTCCTACCCTTAGGAGTCTACTTAAGGTACTAAGTTTCCATTAATCTTACATGGACAGCTCCTGAAATTGAGGGAATAGATAGGAACTGTGGTGGTTTTCAGTAATGCTGCTGGTTCTCAGGAAGGAGGGAGCACATTCCAAGAAGGTGGAAAAGTTAAGAGGAAACATAGCCCAGGAGGTGATTGTGGGAAAACTAAGAGGTTCAGAATAGCCCCGCCCTAGAGCTTTCCAAAGTTATTTCCCCTTAGGTTAGGTAGAGTTGCTTTATCCTGGCAAGATTCTGTCTATACGGTGTAAGCAAATAAAGAACTGGAGTTCGACTAGATTGATTCTTCATCGTTCTTGGGCTGGGCCTGACAGGAACACTGATGACATGATGTGGGAATGACCTTGAGACACGAGGGGAAGAGATGCTGCCTAGGGAACAATTAGATAAAAGGGGGAGGAGCCCGCAGCACATAAAGGGCACAGAAAGAAACTTAGAAAGGATCCGCCCTAACTCATCAGACTCTAAAAAGAGACAGCGAGAGATTTGTACTTTCAGACTTGCAAGATTCTGTTAATGTAGCCTCACAATAAAGTAGAATTACAGGTAGTCCTTGACTTACGACCATTCATTTAATGACCTTTCGAAGTTATGATGGTGCTAAAAAAAATGACTTACGACTGGTCCTCGCACTTACAACCATTGCAGCAACTAATTTTGGTCACATGATCAAAATTTGGGTGCTTGGCAACCGGCATGTATTTACGACAGTTGCAGCATCCCAGGGTCATGTGATCATTATTTGCGACCTTCCCAGGTGGCTTCCAACAAGCAAAGTCAATGGGGAAGCCAGATTCACTTAACGACCATGGCAAAAAGGTCATACAATTGGGCGCAACTCACTTAACGGCTGCATTGCTTAGTGATGGAAGTTCTGGTCCCAGTTGTGGTTGTAAGTCGAGGACTACCTGTAGCTCATCTGGTCGTGTTTCCTGTCTGGTCTACCTGGGAAGGCTGACACACACTTCCTGTCCAAAGTAGTCATCTGCACCTCCAGAGGATTCCATTTTGGGCTCCACACAGATTGCCACTGATATGTTTAAATACATACATACAGTACATGAGCACTTGAAGCACACTTACAAGAAAACAATGGGTAAGCAACAACAACATGTACTTTCTCTGAAATCCAGCACAGAAGAATGTTTTGGGAGCCAAGAATTAGCTGGGAACCAAAGGATTGTGCATGGATCATCTGTTTTCTTATTTCAGCCTGATCCCCAAAGTGTCTTCAGGAGGCTAGGAGGCCCTACCAAAGCAGGAGTCAATACACTGTGAAGGCATAAAGGCAGAAGGAACATCACCAGTCTCTTCATGCAAGTGTGGAATTACTTTCTCTCCAGGCATACAGGGCAGATCGAAGAGAATATTTGTAGCTCAGGGTTGAACACTGGAGTCCTTGCTGCAAGAAAACAACAAGGCTCAGAGAGCACCAAGGACTCCACAATACAGGGCAGAATTTAGTCATAATGTTTTAGATCCATTCCTTGCTAATTCAACTCATCTTACTCTAAAAATATGGGTGGTATCCAAAATCAATCATAAACAACCAATAAGTCATAAAGAACAGCAAGAGAGAAATCACTTAAAGGGAGATAATTATTTTGAAGTAATTTCCATTGTACCTGGAATGGCAAATATTCATAAAGATAGGAATTTTGATTCTGGTAAAGTAGCATTCTGTACCTGTATTGTATGTTCTGTATTTTTAAATGTTTTGTTTTTGTAACAATTGTCATTATAATTTATGTTGTTTGCATTGCCTGGAATGTAATACATGTGCCAGAAGGTAGACTTAAGATCATTACTATGAAAAAGAAAGTCTAGCTCAGCCTTCTCCGGTGTTATCCTGTAGATGTGCAGACTGAGAATTCTGGAAGTTACAGTCAAACACTAGAGGTCTAGATTAGCTTTCCCTAATCTGGGCACCCTCCAGATGTGTGGACTTAACCTCCCAAAACTCCTCAGGCAACATGACAATTTTTAGAATTCTTGGAGTAGATCCCAACTGTGGCAAGTTTGAGGAAGTTTGCTCTTTGCAAGCAACAGGTTTGTCTCAGCAACGAGGACACTTCTTTTTTTTTTTAAAGGACCATGTTTGCTTCCTGCTGTGCTTAGACCTGAAAATGCTCTAGACTTGGTGAAAGTAACTACTGTATACAGGATACACCCAGGCAATTTAAAATATCTGGCTTTGTTCTTGAATCTGTTAGCGATAACTGGATATTCAGGAAGGAGCCAGTGAAATGCTGCATGATATTCAGATAAATGTTATCATTAATAATTACTGCAACTCATATAGGGGCCAGTTTGTAAAATGATGATTGTAATGTAATTGGTTGGTGACTGGCAGGCAAGTGTGTTGTGTCAGATGGTTTGGAAGAGAGATATATGGTGTTTTATTTCAGGGGAAAGATGATTAGCATAATAGAGAGTAGCAATTCCTCACATACTCTGTGCATACACAGGGCTTTCATTTATTACATCCACCTTCTGGAAGCCAGTGGCTGATAATGTGCCGACAGGTTAGTTCCTTCTGCAATCTTAGGTATGTAGAATTTTAGGCAAGTCATCACTGGTTATGCTAAATTTTATGAATGGAACAGTATGCCTATATTACAGTTTTGTTTCTTGCTCTTATACGTACATTACCTGAATTGGCACCATAATCTTTCTGAATTACAGAACCTTTTAGAAATATTTTGATCAAGAGGTCTGAACTTGACTAACATTTCAGGATATTTGCCTTTTAGATGAAGAATACCAAACAGAAAAAGTGACTTTGGAAATTTCATCCATTAACATTAGAAGCCTAACATCAGATTCAGGCCTGATACACCAGGTAATCGTAATGTTGTTCATCTTATTAGAATATTTGTCGATAGGTAAACATTAAGACTTTGCAGTATTGTACCCCAGTTTACTATAAGTTTGCACTGAAAGTTTTCTTTCAAACTCAGGTGCAAACTGGAAAGAGAACAGAAGTAGCAATGAAAAAATCCTGAACTTTGGATACTCCTTGCTTTCACTGAAGGAAGGGCATACTACAGCTTGGCCCCTTCTTACCTTCAGAACCATTGAACCTTCTTACCTTCAGAACTTCATGTAGAATCTGCCTGACCTACACTATCAAATAAAGAAAGGATGCCCTGGGTACCCACTGTGAAAGAAATTGGGGGGTTGGGATTTTCTCATAGTAGACCCACCCTCTGAAAAAGCTTGCCCCCAAAGTTAGGTGTGCTCAGATTATAGTTTGACAGTTTTTTAATAGTTTTTAATTGTTTTGTTTATTATTTATTGGTTGGATTTTATTATTGTATTAATGATTTATCTCATATGTTGTAAGCTGTCTAGAATAGGAAGAGTAGATGATGTATCCATTTTAGTAAATAAATATCCAGAGATGGCCTTAATTACATAAGAATTTAAGAGGTAGGAGGTTCATATGAGAGTAAGGAATCCTTGAGGAAATGCAAACCTAGGCATGCAATTTTTTGTAGACAAAAGTAGCAGCTGTCCATGGAAAAGAATTGCAGCCCCCACATTTCTTTCAGCATTGGCAACTTATTGACAGAATGCATACATCTTCCTATGCTAAGCGAAACAACAATTTGTTGACAAATCCACAATTGTATGGGTTCACATTCTCCCCTAAGCCAAAAGCAACCACCACATTATAGCTTAGCACAAGATATGAACCCAGCTGCTTTGATTCCTAGTTATTTTACTTAACACCCTTTTGGCTGTATTTTGAGTCAAGCATTGCAAATCGTTATTCTCACTACAATCCCTTCTTTCCTTTCCCTTAAGTAGTGAAATACCACTCGCCACACAAATGTTTCCCTCTACATAGATTTGCAGAAGCCATGTTTTGCCTTTAGGGTATACTGGATTTTCTCATCTTCCATCACATGTAAGACAAATTTGTAGTTTTGTCTGGTCTTGCAATTTATTAACAGGCATTTTTTTTAAAAAAATGTTAAATGCAATGCTTTATAGTTAGTAATCTTTCAATACAATTATACATTGGATGGTGTATACAAACATGGACGGTAATTTGGTCTCCTTGTTCTGTCACATGGTTTTTATTATCAAACTGGAGAAAATTTAGGAACATTTGTGGATGCATCTGATGAAGATTATAATACTAAGACAAATAGAAACTTTATAATTATTGCTCAGTTTGGTTACCTTTGGAATCTGTTGGAAGTGTAGGGTTTTTTTTTCTGGAAACCTCAGGATTATTGCAATCATCTAATACTTCCTCTTTTGTGTGCATGGTGCTATAGAAATAATACGATTTAAGTCTTAACATTGAAAATGAACTGAATATATTACAGTGTTGACTTGTGTTATTGCCTCTTCTCTCTTTTCCTGTCACCTCCTCTTTAATTCTGGCCCTGCATTTCCACATTTCGCACTATCATGTCACTAGAACAACAATTCTCAAGTTGATAAGTCCTAATTTCATTGATGCCCAGCAGCCTTGCAAGGTATCAGGTGTGGCTCACAATGCCCTTTTAACCTCCCTTTCATCAAATTATTCTCCTCCTTCCCCTTTCTGTGCCTACTTTCCCTACTGAATCATCACTTCAATTCTAATTTAATATTATGTTTTATTTTAGATAATCTATACTTTATTTGTTGAAATTTCAAATAAATAAAGCTCTTCACTTTGCTTTACAGGTAGTCCTCACTTAACAATCACAATTGGGACTGGAATTTCGGTTGCTAAGCGAAGCGGTCTTTAAGCAAATCCGACCCAATTTTACGACCTTTTTTGCGGCAGTTGTTAAGCAAATCACCATGGGCATTAAGCGAACCACATGGTTGTTAAGTGAATCACACAGCTCCCCATTGATTCTGCTTGCCAGAAGCTGCCGGGAAGGTCGAAAATGGCGATCACGTGACTATGGGATGGAGCAACCGTCATAAAAGCAAACCGATTGCCAAGTACCTAAATCATGATCACGTGACCGCGGGGACACTGCAATAGTCATAAGTGTGAGGACCAGTCACAAGTCTTTTTTTCAGCACTGTTGTAAGTCCAAACCGTCACTAAACGAATGGTTGTTAATCAAGGACTACCTGTAATTTTATTTTTCACATTATCTTTCAGACTTTGTCAATGGCCATGCTCACTTTGGGTCCTTGTCTCACTCTGGTTTGAACTAAAGCCCTCAACATGCCATTTAAAGACTGGGATGGCCCTCAGTCTGACCAATCTGGCATCCCTGCTTTGCTGTAACTAAAAGTCACCTAGGGTTAAAAACACTGATGAAAATACGTAACACTGAAAGAGAAAAGTCCTTAGAGGGAAAACCATACCAGTGTATAACATTTCAGAGAACTAGGCATAAAGTATGTAATGGATAGCATACCTGGTACTGCAGAAACAACAAGCCTGGTGCAACTGAACAAGGAATATAAATGGTTTTTTTTAAGTTGAAGGTGTTGGGCTTCTCCCTGCCTCCTCCCCAAATTATGATCAACCTCAAAAGACAGGTTAGGCATTGTATGCATGGTTGTCATGGTCCTGCCACATAAATTATCTATGTGGCTTCTTTGGAATGGATGTACTAATGCAGTTAAGTGTAGGTAAGTAAAGGTGTCTGGTTACAGCATATTATATAACTACATAGTTTACCTGTATTTGCATGCAGAGTTTATGATCTACTCCAGAGTGTTCTGTGATACTCTCAGGTGAACGACGCTATGCAAAAGCCAACTGTACTTTACTGAAATATCTCAAGGGAAAATCCCCACCTGCTTTCATCTTTAAAGCTGCAATAAGAGGGGGGAGAATCTCTTCATCTAAGCTTGTTGGTTTTTTGTAATAGCAGAAGCATCTGCTGCTGATTTTTCAAATCTATCTATAAAGTCTTCCTGATCTCAGGAATTAAGTGCCTCTCTTTTATGATAATCTTCCTCTATAGAAGTACAGCTTGTTCAAAGTATTTTTTTTAAAAAAAAGGCTTGACCTTTCCAATTCTTGTGAGATAATAATTACACATTTCTCCAGATGCAGGGTGTATAATTTGATAAATTAAAGTTCATATCATGACATTAATGCAAGGATGTATTTGTTTGTAGCCAGAAGAAGACGATGACACTCAAAGTAGTGCTGGTGATTCACCTACAGGTAATGCTCCGCACATTTTCAAAATGTATTTACTACTCGATTCCAGTATTCTTTATTCTAAGTAGGACACTTGAAATTATCACTGTAGAAAGAAATGGTCTTTCATTACACTGGTTGACAAGAGGGATCCAACATCTCTGTGCTCTGATGATATAGGGAAGAGCTTTTTAAAAAATGCTTGATGATTGCAAGATAATGAGGAAGCTGTCCAAAAAGTTCATATACGCAAAATTGACATGGGGCTTATTTGCCCACATAAGAGGATGACAGCACGAGGAGGACCTCAGGATCATCGTTCCTGGGAAAATTACAACATTAATGAAGTTTGGTACTATTTCATTTGCCTGTGGGTTAATGAAGGTTACTTTAGAAGGATAGTCCATGTGCATGAGGCTATATGTGGCCCCAAAAAGGCTTGGGTGTGGTCCCTGAAACAGTTCTTAAAGTTGTCATGAAACTGGTTTAAAATTTACCTGTATTTGCATGCACAGTTTATGATCTACTCCAGAGTGTTCTGAGATACTCTCAGGTGAACGACGCTATGCAAAAGCCAACTCTACTTTACTGAAAATATCTCAAGGGAAACTTACGTTTAAAATTTAATGAAACAGAAGGGGATTTTCAAAATACTTAAGTAATCAGATTAAGTAGATGTAATTTGTTTAGTTTAGTGTTAATTAAATGAATTTACAAACATACCACACTATTCTCTTCTGGGTTAAGCAACGTAATGCAAAATGCAGTAAAAGAATGTGAAGTAGTAAGCAAATAAAAAATTGAAAGAGAGAAAGAAAAAGAAAAAAATCTAACTGAATTCATTTATACCACCACCATTCACTACATATCCCCATATTTTTGCATGCTTACAAACAATCCTTGCTTTAATTCAACCACAGCTATACACTACATTGTATAGCATCATACACTGCCTTTTCTTCTTTAAACTTCTCATTTGTCTGTTTTTGAGGATTTTATCAACTCCATCCAATTCCAGCTTTTTAAAATCTTTCTCTTCTTTTCAACCCATTCATTATTCCTTCATACATTTATTTTGCAATTTAACCCTTATTCTTTATCTCTATATGATTAAACCACCTTTGTGGTTTCTTTCATGCTGATCAATCACTTTTATATACAGTACGCATTCATTCAGTTTCCTTTTTTCCATGATTCTATCCTTGGTTTAGCATATACACTTCTTAAATACCCCATTCCCACTACATTCAATTTTTTTTTGTGTCTTTGCCCTATTGTCAATTCCATATAACATATCCCACTATGTGAGGAAACTATAGTGGCATCTGGCCAATCATCAGGCCCAGATGAAGTTTTCACACATACATTTATCAATTGGCACACTGCTCCGTAAACAAATCACATTATTTTAATACCTCTCCAGTTATACCATCTATGCCTGCAGCCTTTCAGTTTTTCAGCATTCTCACTGCATTTATGGCTCCTCATTATTTTTCAATTTATATTCAATTTAAATTTATAGCATTCATTTTAATTCTAGTCTACAACATACCAATGAAAATCTCTAAAATAGTCATTCCAGCATTCCCTTGCTTCACTTTCATTCCAAGTCATTTCATCACTTTAATTCTTAGTTCCATTCACTCCTCTGCTTATTTCCATCAAAATCACTTTGCATTTTCTCTGCCATCTTAACTGTTCCTTGCGCTCTTTAACTACATTATTTGCAATTTCCTTTTCCTCTATATACATATTATACAATATCTTCCATCCTCATTTTTTTGCATCAGTCATTCTCTTATATGAATTTTTCTTCATCCATAGCTTCTTTCACTTCTTTGTTCCACCAAGCATCCTTTTTCATACTTCCCCAGCATAACTCCATACATTTTTGTGCCACTATGTAACATAATTATTTTCTCTTTGTGCTAAGCAACCTCTGTATCCTCTTTTCTTTCTTCCAGTTTCCATTCATTCTGTTGGGAGATCGTCTTCTTTTCATACACAACTCGTAGTTTCTCTTCATGTAGTTTTTCTATTTTCCCTTCCTTTCTTTACATCTGGGACTATTTTCTCCCCAAGATCTGATTTGATATTTTGACAATACCAAAAAATGGTCTGTCCCACATTCAGAACTTATAATCACCCTTGTACTGTATCCTTCACTCATTCTCTCAGATCATAAGCCATCAGATCAATCATGCTTTTAGATTATTATCTATTCCTTTGCCATAAGTACATGTGAATAAACATGCTTGCCTCTCATATTTGAAACTAGCAGCCTTCTTTAAAGCTGTTATTCACCAATCTATTCTAATTCATTCTTAAGTCTCCAAATGGCTTCATCATTTTTCCGGTACTCTCTCAATTCATTCCCACCATTCATTCATATCATATTACGGAATAATACCTTCCCCTAGATCATTTTTATTCAGAAAGTTGCACAATTTTCCCCAAACAGTTCTTCCATTGTCACCATTCAATGGAGTGTAACATGGAGATATCATCAACCTATGAATTCCTACCTTCATGCAGACCCACCACAGTCTAAATCACACTGGTTCACACTTTTTGAAATACATATTAGTTCTTTCATTCATAATTGAACATATATCTTCACCTTCCTGCAAGCATTCATATTCCACTCCACAAGCTGAGTTCACCTTCAATTCAAATCTATCATATCTTTCCCCTTTCTTTTAGTTTCATTGACATACATTTTTTTCTTTCTTTCATTGTATCTGTTAATTCATACGCTTTACCATTTACTCCTCTTACATTTCAAGTCACAGTGCCATGGTCATCAACGGATGAGCCCATGAAAATTGACCTGTACATGGGTTTGGTTGACTGAGGCTTTAATGTAATGCTTAGTAAAATAGAAAAAGAGTAAAGCAGGTTACCAGGGGCGTGGTGGCTCAGCGGGTAAGACACCGGGCTTGTCGATTGGAAGATTGCAGGTTTGGAGGTTCGAATCCCTAGCCCCGCATGACGGAGTGAGCTCCAGCACTCGCCCCAGCTCTTGCCAACCTAGCAATTCAAAAGCATGCAAACGCAAGTAGATTAATAGGTACCACTTCGGTGGGAAGGTAACAGCGTTCCGCGTCGGTCATGCCGGCCACATGACCGTGGAAGCGTCTTCGGACAACGTTGGCTCTGCGGGGGGAACCTTTACCTTTTTAAAGCAGGTTACCAGCCTTAGTTGTACCCATGCCACATGCATTTCTTTCAGTGGCACAACCCTCCAAAAGCCAAATATAAAGGCCAACTTGGCCCTCCCTTCAAGTTGCACAGCCTGCAACTGCATTATAAAATAATCTGCCCACTTTTTTCATTCAGGTGGCTTCAGCAAAATATTAAAGCACGTGCTTTGCAGGTATATCATCCAGGGCTTAGCCTCTGGCAGTTTCTATTTTCAAAATATCCAGGAAGTGTAAGAAACATTTTTCTTTGCAACCTTGGAAAGCCACTTATGAGTATCGATAATGCTGGTCTCAATGAATTTCTCACCCAGGAGGGACAGTATTAAAACAATATAAAATAAATCATCATGTTCTCAATATAAAGGAGTTTCACATGCCTGTGTGCTCTTTGTGTAGTGCATAAGTAAAGATCAGTGCCCCCATTAGTTGGTGGAGCACATTGTTCTTTAGCATTGCAACTACTGATTCAATGCAGATATAATAAGCCATAATTTTATATCCAGGATATAGTTTCCCAGGTAGTTTAAGAAACAAGAAAGATTTGCTTCAAATGGACATGCAACAAGGAGAAGGAAGGGAGGGAGAATGGGGAAAATGCGTAAGGATACAGTTTGTTTAGTCTAAAAAATCATAATATGTTGGACAAGGCTCATTACATCTGAACCATATCATAGAGTTTTATCTACCAGAAAACAGGAATAATTCCCCAATATAATTGTAATTCTAGCTCTGAAGAAGTCATGTACAGAGAATGGTTCTTGCTCTTTGTGTACATCTCACCAACCAACCATCAGTGACCTGCTAAATGATGAGGACTTGCTGTATATGATGAGGATCAAACTGGATCCATCCCACCCGACAGTGAAAAATTGGAGAAACTTTGCAAGCAAATGGGGAATGACCTATGATGAGTTGTGCTTTCTGGAACAGAAACAACAGAGTCCCACCTTGGAGTTTTTGTTACGGAACAGTGACAGAACTGTGGAGCAGCTGATTAATCTCTGTAAATTATATCAAAGAGTTGATATTGAGAAAATACTGCAGAAGTGGGTGGAGAAAGAATGGCCAAAGAGAGGGCATGGGGCCTTTCAGAAAAACTTATAAAGGATTGAAAATGGCAATGGCAGAAAACCAAGAATAATGGGGTTTGGTTGACTTTACTACTGGTGTATATAGAACTTTTTTTTGCTAGGGAAAGAACCACATGCCTATTTTTACAGCATAAACTCTTAATGCAGAGCTTTCCAAACTTTTCATGTTGGTGACACACTTTTTAGACATGCATCATTTCGCGACACACTCTTACAGCAGGGCATCATTTCGCGACACACTCTTACAGCAGGGCACAAGGCAGGCACTAGGACCTGCGCAGAATCACAGCAGGTTTGGAGGCAGCAGGGCACAAGGCAGGCACTAGGACCTGCGCGGAATCCTGGCAGGGCAGGTTTGGAGGCAGCAGGGCACAAGGCAGGCACTAGGACCTGCGCGGAATCCTGGCAGGGCAGGTTTAGAGGCAGCAGGGCACAAGGCAGGCACTAGGACCTGCGCGGAATCCTGGCAGGGCAGGTTTGGAGACAGCAGGGCACAAGGCAGGCACTAGGACCTGCACGGAATCCTGTCAGGGCTCGGAGGCAGCAGCAGCCACGACACACCCAGACACTGCAGCCGACACACTAACGTGTCCCGACACAGAGTTTGGAAAGCTCTGTCTTAATGTGCTTAGCCTTTGTAGTGACAAGGATGACCTTTAAATACGAATCAGTTCAATGTCTTTCACAGGTGTCTTCAGTCTACTCAGATTTTTCCAAGCAACAAGAATGAAAATTATCAGCATGCTATATAGGATAGCTGCATAACCAGCCACGTCTTTGTCCTGTATTCCTCTCTCACTGGAAACTGTATAGGAATTAAAGATAGGAGGGAAAGGGGGTTCCTCTTCGAGAAATAATCCATGCCTATACCTGTGAACTAGGCCCCGTTAAACCACTTCCCAGGTTGCCTTTGTTCACAACCAAACCAGCAGAGAACAGAAGACACCCCAGATCAGAATTGGGATATTCTCATAAGATTTCATCAAATTAGCACATTCTAGAGGGGAGAACCTTTATAGCCAAAGGTATACTGTATATGAACAGTACAGAAAGAAGCTATACTGTATGTTTTTAATCATCCAGAGCCAGCATCAGATGTTGGGCATATGCCAGCAGGGCCAACTCTAGACATTTTGGCACCCTAGGCAAAGTCATATTCTGGTGCCCCCTATGATTATATTTAACCCTCGAGTGGGTGTGCTGATGCACAGAGTGCGCCATTACTGCTTTTCTGGGTATAACTTCAATAAGCTGATAGTCACACTACTTACTCGCTCAGTGCCTTCCTATCAGACCTTTGTCTTCCTTTGGTAATATTATCAGCTTCCTGAGGTCCATAGCTGTAGTAATAATATATTTTCTGTGACTTGCAGTGCCTGGTTGGTATGCTGTTCACTACCACTCGACTGACTTTGTGGATAAGTGTTTTTGAAAAGCGTAGAAAGAAAAGGTTCTAAATGAGGAAAGATGATCAGATTTTATACTCATATTGCATAATTTGGAAGTCTTTTCAATTTGGCACCCTAGGTGACTGCCAGAGCAGTGCACTCTGTCCTAAGCCTCCCCAGCTTGTTGCCATTTTCCTGCCATCTCTGAGTGATGAAACTGAAGAATCCCACCACCACCCCACCCCCGGGTACAGACTGAACCCAAAGAGACAAAGCAAGTGTATGGATGGGAGCAACAATAATTTTTAAAAATGGTGGAACTAGGTGGGGTGGAAAAACTTCCCGAAGGTATCTAAGGCTGACAGAATCTGGAGCTGATAAGGAATACCTAATCCATTTGTATATACTAATGCAGTTTCAATGTCCCCATCACAGTTTTAAAGCCAGGATAAGCAGAATGTAGATCAGATGTGTGGTAGATCAGCAAGTGTTCTTGGCTCCCTGTTTCTTTCATTCCTCAGCCCAGTGTCCTCCAGATGTGTTGGACCGCAGGTGCTCATCTGCAAGAATGGTTGGTCATTACAGCCCAACTCATCTGGAGGATACCAGGCCAAGGAAATTTATCACAGCAACAATGTTTCCCTTTTTCTAAACTAGGCTATCAGAGTATCTTACATGTGGTAACTAAAATGTAGACTTGCACATCTGGGTCCTCCCAGGAGATGGTGCCTCAGGCAAAGAATAAGTAATTGGCACCAACCTCTTTGCACCAAATTGGTCTTAAAGCTCAAATTTGAAAAAAATGAAAAATGAAAACCTCACAGCTCTGAAACCTATCTGTAACTTCATTTCAAATCCTTATTTAATGGGTGACACAGTTAATTGTGTCAGCTTAATTGCAGTACTGAAATCTCTGATCAAGAAGTACATTTCCTTGAGTTAGGACTGCATTTTTAAATTATCTACCATGTTAGGGATCATTCAAATCTTTCCAGTTCTGAGATGATTGATAAAAATAAAAGCTGATCTTTTAATGTTTGCAGCAACCTGTGTTTCAACTCATTTAATAATTTCAGAGAAACTATTATAAACAGCATACTAATTAAGTGTATTTGTGCTGCGTAAAGCATCACCTTTTCAGATAGATAGTATCCTGTACAGTGTGCACTTAAATCACAGAATTATCAAGATCCAATCCTTGGTTGGTGCTTTTTTCAGAGTATGCAGAATCTCTGTCTTTGAATTGAAGTGGTTAGATCTCAAATGTGGGTAATATATTAAAATATTTTAAGAGTGATTATGTTAATTGGAATTGCTCATTCCCTCTAGCAATTAGAAGATATGTTCAAACATGTTTTCAGAGACAGTTTGAGAACTAGTGTTACTCCAGGCTGTTACAAAGCACTTATCTTCTCTACAATATTATAATAAAATATTATGAACAATCTATTAATAAACTTTAGGGATACCCTTGAAATATTATCAGAAATTAATCTTTAAACGAATTAGAGTCACTTGGCATAGTGAGCCCACATTGGTTTATATAGCACGCAATAATGTGGGCAGAAAGCCAGCTCAGAGTTAAACTCAGATATTGTTTGATCTCATTACAGATAGCCATAAGTGCAAATGAAACACAGTATGTTGGGGCATAGAAGTGTTGCATACATGCATTAGAGCACAGCTAATGAGAAAATGTGAGTTCAAGATCTGCATTGTAAGGAATTCAGCCCTAAAACCTAAACTCCTAAATGTGCTTCCTAAGAAGCATCTATTTCAAGTTTGAAGAGACATGGGCTTTCAGGTGAAACATAATTTTCAGACATGATATTTTCTGGAAAATGTCACTGAAAATTGAACTAAAAACTGCTGCCAGCAGGAAGAAAACTTCTGGGGAATTGAGCTGTTAGGCTGTTCTTCTAACTCAAGCATACTTAATTGTAATAGTTGTTTTTATAGCTGTAGCTCTTTAGAGTTATGCTTGAAAATTAAGCCACTTCTATTACTGTGATTGTAGTAGTATGCTGAATTTTAAAACTTCTAGTCTTGTTAATATATTCCTTTTCTGTAATGCATCTGTGTTCAAAGCATTGTTCCGTATGTATCACCAATCTCTGCTATGTTTGTTACATGTTATGATATACAGAGTTAGTAGAAGAAAACTTTGTTTCTTCACTAGGTTTTTTTTTACTAAGAACATAACTTTTGTTACTTTTCTAAACTACTTTGTTGTAACTATTTAAGACATACATTTCAGTCATTAAAAGAGTAACATCAGAAGATGTGCAGCCCTAGAGTTTGGACTCAATTTAGGATATAGTGGGGTTTATTAAAATGAAGGCCTATGATTCAGAGTTTTACCATCTCACTGACAATAGAAGTCTTTCCCTCCTTGTAATTATGAACAAAAGAGCTCTGTTGGATTGCAATAGCTGTCTACAGACCTTGGCCTCTTCTCACTGACATCTTATCTGGTCATCTTATATACACCTTATGACCAATCACTGCTAGTTGTCTTATTTTATCTCAGAGAAGACAATCATATAAGCAGATATTGTTCTGAAATGCTTAATTCATTCCATTGCAAACTCTTTCAGTAAATTGTCCATTTGTTTACTTTCACAGAGAATTAATTTGTTTTCTCATAGTGATATGCTAGGTATTTTAAAACCAAGCAGATCCTTCAGTGAGAGAGAGAGTGATAGATTCCTTTCCTTTCCTTTGGCAATGTTTGCTAGCTTTTTAAAAAAATATTTTTTCTTTCCCATCTAGATATTCTACAATATTCTGTAAACATCAAAGCAGACCACATTTCAAATCATCCTGTGAAATAACATACCCTGTAACATAAACTTAATTTATTCAATAAGACACATATCCAAAGTGTTGCCTTTACCTTAGTTCCAAAAGATATGCAAAAAATCCATGTGCACTTACCTCTCCAAGATTTCTCATTGGTTATATGAGATGTTAAATCTGCATCTACATTACAAGAATACATTCAGACTGTATACTCTAGATGAATTAAGATTTACATTAGGAATTAGATCCTTTAAAATTGTTCCCAGCAGGGAATGCATCACATCTACAACTAGTCTTGCTCAGATTACTGGCCTACCAGCATGTATTTTCGAACATCTGCCTATCCCAGCAGAAGGAAATTACAATCATCAAATGTTAACTTCCTAATTATCCCTGTGACACCCCATTTCCTGATTGGGCTTTGCTTGAGTTACAGTTACTCATTAAATTTCTGCTGGGGAGCTTGTTCTGACTCCCAACAAGCAATTCTAACTTCAGTGTTTTTTGTCACTGACCTTCAGTCCATCGGAGCAGACAAGAAAGGTACTGTGTGATATGGAGAGCTCTTGGAGTATTTTGTGTATGCATCTATGAGCTACAAACCAAAAGCAGGATTCCAATCTGCAGTTGCACTTATTACTGCTACAGCCATAAGGTAAAGACTGTAAAAGTTAGCTTCATTATATTTTATGTCCCCTGAACACACTGATATATGTGTGAATAATACAATATTTTTGAGTGTTTGCTTGTATTCCCACCACAATCTTTGTTACTGAAAGGTATTTATGAAATTAGAATGACTTATAAGATATATAGAGTGTGAAGATTTATAAACAGCCCTGCCACCATAGCATGTTAACTAGGTAGGAAACCCCATGAAACTTACTTGCTTCATAATGAGTGAATCTATGTTTGCATCATAAATGGCATAATGAAGACTCACCCCACCTAGTGATGAATTGTGGTAATGCATTAAGTGCTTAGACATGTCAAGTAAGCATTGTTTCACAGGTTTCAATAGATGGAGAATCCAGTATATTTTGCTGCTGAGATGAAGGGTAAGTTGGTGCCTCTCCTTCAATAGAAAGTCCTGGACTAGCAGTGGCAATGGATGTATCCTCCAACACAAATGAGGATGACAGCTGGTGACAGCCACCCAGGGCACCCCAGCATCTTATTCTGCCTAAGAGAGTCCACTATTTTTCTTCTTTCTACAATCCCTTTCCATATTAGAAAATGGGATCTAATTGCTACATGACCCCTCTCCCATTCATTTTTATTTATTTTATTTTATTTTATTTTATTTTATTTTATTTTATTATTTTATTTTATTTTATTTTATTTTATTTTATTTTATTTTATTTTATTTTTTATTTTATTTTTTATTTTATTATTTTATTTTATTATTTTATTTTATTTTATTTTTTATATCTTTTAATAGTTACAATGATATTTTATATTTCAGGGCTTTCCAAAGTTTTCCCCACGGCGACACACCAACCGCCGTTGGTGTGTCGCCGCGGGAAAACCCGGAAGTGCCGCTGTTGCGGCAGCGCGCAAAAACCCGGAAGCGCTGCCGCCGCTTTCACATTTTTGCACGCCGCCGTTGGTGTGTCGCCGCGGGAAGACCCGGAAGCACTGATGATGATGATGATGATCAGCGCTTCCGGGTTGTGTGGCGACACACCAGACTCTGTGTGGCGACACACTTTTGTGTTGCGACGCACAGTTTGGAAATCTCTGTTATATTTATTACATTTGCATTGGATTTGTTTTGTATTTTAATTCTGGTTTTATTGTAAACCGCCCAGAGTTCCCCCTTTGGGGGAACATGGGCAGTAATATAAAATAAATAAATAAATAAAATTGAGGATCTGTAACCTTCCAGATGTTGCAGAATTAGAATTCTCAATGGCCACACCAAGCAGAGTCCACGGTAAGAGATGCTGAAGGTTGTAGTTCAGCAACATCCGAAGTGCCATATTGAGGAAGATAGGTAGGATATAAATAGCTTTTTTGGGATTTCTATTACTTTCTAGCCTTCATTTAACTCAGGAAAAAAAATGTAATTTCAGTGCCTTTTCCAGTTTGAATACATTTTTTTGAACAAGTATTGAGAGTCAAGGTTGTCTCCTGGTGGCTGCATGGATACATCCATTTTTTTTTCTTTCCTGGCAACAATACAGGTATTAATTGCTGTTGTCCTCTTCCTGGATGTTTTTTCTACTACTTACTATTGTCTACAGCTCTGAGATTTTTCTGGTGGCCTCCCATCCAAGTATCAATCAGGTCTACCCCTGCTGAGCTTTTTCAAAATCAGCCAAGGCTGGCTAGGTACTGATTTGTTGTTGTTGTTCAGTCGTTTAGTGGTGTCCGACTCTTCCTGACCTCATGGACCATAGCAGGCCAGGCCTTCCTGTCCTCCACTGTCTCCCGGAGTTTACTCAAATTCAAAATCAAAGGTACTGATGCTCAGCAACAAACCCTGTAGTTACATTGAATGGTACTGTATCAAGTAGTGCTGATACTTTCTCACAAACGGTTCTGTTTGTATGTCCATGACAAGGATTTGGTTAAATCTTCCAGGACCGGTCAAACACTTCGCAAATTGTTGCCTAAAATTTAATCCAACGCTGTTCCTTTAAGTGTGGGAAGGGCGTGTCTAAATGAGATGATGTCATTGTTCGGGATCTTGTGAACCAGGAAAAGGAAGAAGGCCGAGGCACCATTTTAAACCGTACAATCAGTAGCATCATGAATATGAAGTGAGGGCAGCCTCTGCGGTTTCTGCCGGAAGGTGAAGAGCGCGTGCCCCAAATGCGGAAGTGAGTGAACTTGAGGGCATCCCGCAGTAGAGCAGCTGCGGAGAGTTAAAAGGAAAAAGGTGCAGCTGGAACGTGGCGACTGACTTGGAGTAATTAACTGGTCTGGGATGGACGGATGGGAAGGCGAATCAAGTAAAAGGAAACTTTAAAAAATATTGTGGACCGTGCGCCATCCAGTGGAAAATAAGTTCAATTGGTCTCAGTGAGTTGGAGCCCGGGGTCTGCGTGGGATGGGGAAAGAAATTAGCTGGAACTTAAAAATAAATATCACTTCTTGTAGGGCCAGGCAGGAAAAGAGAAAGCAAAATTTCCAATATTTAGTCTGCCCGTTTAATTTATGGGGAACTAGCCCGGTTTGGGTCTTTGAGAAGTGTTTTTTTTTAATGTAGATTTTTTGCGTAGCTGTGATTAGGCAGTGGCGCGCCTCTCTGTTCAAACAAGTATTGGCAGCAGAGGGTGGTGGTTGTGATCTTTCCATTATTTTTTAATGATCCTGGCAATATGGAGACGAAGGCCCTCATTATAATACCAGTATTGTAGTGGCTGCAAGAGTGTGAAATTGCCTAGTATTGTTTTATCCATTTGCTGTGGAGAAGGTTAGTGCACAACAATCCTGCAGTGTAGTCCGATATTATCCAGTCTCTTGGTGCAGTGTGGTCGGTTTTTTAAGAAAATGGGTTAAGGGGCTTGGCTGGGAAATTGACTTCAGTAGCTATCCTGTTTATTAAAGATTAGAGGGGACTGTAAGGTAATATTGTAATATTCCTTTAAGAGAGCCAGAAGATTTCACTTCTTTCTGGAGAGGGTTGGCTGGGTGTCTCCCTGCCCTTGTAGCTAACATGATGCAGCATCAGGCGGTTCCTCACAAGTTGTTTTTATAATGTGTTGTGGTAATGAAGAAGTCTTGTGATGGTGTCTGAGTCTTTGCTCTATGGCACAATGGCCTGGAGAGCTGAGTGTGGGGAAGACAATTAGCTGATATTAACCACGCTTAAAACCCAGCACCTGGGATAAAGTTATGGAGAAAAATGAACTGTTGTAGAAAGTTGCTGTCTACCCACTGAGGAAAAAAAATACTGTCTGTCTGTCTGTCTGTCTCTCTATATCTATCTATCTATCTATCTATCTATCTATCTATCTATCTATCTATCTATCTATCAAATTTATATGGCTGCCTATCTCACGAAAGAGTGACTCTGGGCATCATACAATAAAACTATAAAACAGTAATATATAAAAAACAATTTACAATCCAGAAAATTTAAAAATTGTGCTTAAAGGCTAAGAGAGGGAAGCAGATGTCAACAACAATGGAGTCGCTCACTATCTCCTGGGTCCCTTGGGGCCCCCAGGCCTGATGACATAGCCAGGTTTTTTTTATTAAGAATTTTGATTGTAATAGTAAAATCGAATACAAACGAAACTTAAAGAAAAAGGAATACAGGGAAGGAGTAAAAAGTGCAAGGAAAAAAAAAAGTCCTAACCAAGTTCCAGAAAATCGACAGGGATGGAGCCAGCCTCACTTCGGGAGGGGGGGAGGATGTTCCATAAGGCGGGCACCATGGCAGGAAAGGCGTGTGTCCTGGGTCCCACCAAGTGTAGCTCTCTAGCAGACGGGACCTGTACCATACCTCTTCTGCTGGATCTGATGGGACGGGCAGATATAATCAGAAAGAGGCAGTTCCACAAATAACCTGACCCCATGCTATGAAGGGCTTTAAAGGTCAAAACCAGCACCTTGAATTGGACCCGGAAGCAAACTGGCAAGCAATGCAGCTCGCGGAGCAGAGGTGTAATGTGTGCCGTTCTAGAGGCACACATCACTGCCCATGCCGCTGCATTTTGCACCAGCTGAAGCTTCCGGATACTCTTCAAGGGCAGCCCTATGTAGAACGCATTACAGTAGTCCAATCGGGAGGCGGCTAGGGCATGAGTAACCATGAGCAGAGCCTCCTGATCTAGGAATGGGTGCAACTATGCACAACCCAAAGCTGTGCAAAGGCACTCCTAGCCACAACTCCCACCTGCTCTGAGCAGGAGTCGTGAGTCCAGGAGGACCCCTGAGTTGCACACTGGGTCTGTTTGGGGCAGTGTAACCCCATCCAGCACCAAAGATGGCATAGTCCTGAAACTAGCAGGTCCCGAAACCCAAAGCCACTCAGTCTTGCCAGGGTTCAGCTGAAGCCTATTGTTCCCCATTCAGACCCTCACAGCCTCCAGGCACTGGGATAAGACGTCCACCACATTGCTTAATTCATCAGGGGAAGACATGTATAATTGGGTATTATCAGCATACTGATGATACCTCACCCCATGGTGATGGATGGTTGGTGCTGGTTATCTTCCCACTCCAGAAAAAGCTAAGTATTGGGGCCACTTCATATGTAAAACCCCTTCAGCATACGCTTGAAAATGCAGATGTGGTAAATGTAGCCGAACTTGGGTGAAAGCTATAACTGACATCAGCTTGGCATAAGGTCTACCTGCAGCACAAGCAGGTTCATGTATGAAATGCAATTAGAGGAAGTGTTGGGTGTATGGAAGAAGTTCATAGTGGTTCTCCTAACAAACCTGTCACCATACTTGTACTAGTGGCCGTGATGACTTTTTCTCCCAGTTCTTTGCTGAGTTTTTGTTCAGCATGCTTAAGCATGAGAAAGCATGAGACAATTTAAGTTCTGGGCATTTTTAAAAGATCTCTTCCTTGGAACTATTCCAGAAGATTCTTCAGAATTTGGTTTGTCAAGGGATAGCAGCGCGCGTCATGCCGGTCACATGACCGTGGAAGCGTCTTCGGACAACGCTGGCTCTTCGGCTATCAAACGGAGATGAGCACCGGCCCCTAAAGTCAGACATGACTGCACAAATGTGCGGGGGGAACCTTTACCTTTTACCTTAGCAGCCCATATTGATTGTAAGGCTTGGATTTTTAAGGTGACCTGGGCTCTTCATAGTCAACTCCATGGCCTAATATTGGAACATTAAGTCTCCTTGAGTAATCTACATTTGTCCTCCTCCACATACCTTCATACTCAAAGGTAACAGAGTTTTTTTCTGTCATATTTTCCTTCCCAAACATTTCCTTGGTGTCTCTTTTAATGGTTCTCTCAACTAATGTTCAGTTAAAACTTCGCTCTATAACTTTACCTTTCAGATATTGTTTATAACTGGATCATACAGAGCCTAAAGACTTCTAAAGCTGAGAAGACAGAAAATGATGTCTTCGGACAATTTTCACAGGACAGTCCGGAGCCCAGTAATTATTGCTTCTTCCTTTTGACCCCAGTCAATCTTAAGAAAGTGGGCTTCTGAAGTGAGAGGTTGGGGAAAGCAGATGAGAATAAGGGGTGGCAAAGTTGCAGTAGAGTTTCCATGCAGAGCAGAAATATGGACTATGAATCCTGCTTGCTCAAATGTGTTGTGTAACTCTTTGGTTTAGGACAATTTTAGGCCTCAAATCTTAACCTAGCTTCTACACTGGTGACTTGTTCTACATGGCTTATTGTAAAACTGATCTGATTATATTGATTGCCTTGAAACCAGATATTTACAATGAAGGTCCATGGCAATGCCTTCTTGCATAAACTGTTGCCACACACAGCTATCTATTTTTGCTTGCAAGTCCAACTCCTTACTGTCAGCAGTGCAGTGAAGATGAATGGCTTTAGTCAGAGAAATGTTGATCTTGCATGTCCACATCTTGATTTAGAGATTCCGAATCTTGCGAATTATTCTTGGGAAGAGATTGTCTGAACTGACTAAACTGGTAGATCATGCTAATGGCTAATGTTTCTTCTTGCAGTACTATTTTACTCTATCTACATTAAAAAAAATCACAACAATTGTGTAAAATTGATTTTCCCCTTTAAGTTGGAAGGCTAGAAATTTCATATCCTCTCCTTTTAAAATAGGTTGTTCCATATGCTGGAACGCTAATTGATGGTCTTTCACCTGGAGATCTTATAGTAATACATGGATTTGTTCCTGAAGATTCAGAGAGGTAAAATTTAAAATATATGTTTTATTAAAAGCTATTGTGTAAGGATGTTGTGGACAAACACCATATATATTTGTTCATTTATTGAAATGGTTGAATCTTTCTTTTGTGAGATTAAGCTTTTGAGAAATGTTATAACTTTTTGAATGGTTCCCTACAATAATTATTGTTAATTCATATTGGATCATGGATTTACTGATGAAAATTTTTATATTATTTTGTTAAACCAGTCCACAAACTTATATTTGCTTGGACAAAGTAACTGATTTTAGTATTCAAGAGACCATGTTACACTGTTGGATAAGAAATACAAATATGAAAGAAATAACACCTACACAATGTTTCTAAGATATGTCTATATGTAATAAATTTTCAAAATATTAGCTAGAGCTATGAAACTGTCTTCTAGAATAGCCATGAGCTCTCCTCCATTATTTCAGGGATGTCCATGGTTCTATTACAAAACTCTGTCCACATGCTGGAGATATTTAATACCAGAAGTTAGAAACAATACTTCTAAATCCTATACCAATCTTTGAAGATGTTGTCATGAGTCTGGGCAGGCTATGGAATGAATGCCCCTGCTGATCTTGTTCTAAGTTCATATAACAGGGATGGAATATGGAGGTGGCAGCTGTAAGTTTCTCCAGTTTTAGAGATTGTTTGCTGCTTCAACAAGGGCTGTGTTGATTCCAGTGTGTTTGAATTTACTAGGTTCCAGGTAGACTTTCAGTGTGGCAACAGTACAAAACCTCGTGCTGATGTAGCCTTTCATTTCAACCCTCGGTTCAAAAGATCCGGTTGCATAGTTTGCAATACCTTGCAGAGAGAAAGATGGGGTACAGAAGAGATCACTTACGAGATGCCTTTTGAAAAAACAAAGCCTTTTGAGATAGTTTTTATGGTCCGCCATGATAAGTTCCAGGTAAATTGCTAGGATTTAATTATTTAATCAGCCAGTTAGCAATACTACTAGTTCAATAAGTTCTGTACAACTACAACTATATACTGAACTCCCGTGGGTTTCAACAGGTTAAATTTAAGTTTAGGCTTAAGTCACTTTGATTTCACTGGGAGTAAAAACTGGTTAATTTTATCTAAATTTTATCTTCTTGATTAGATAATTTCTGGATCAGTGCTCTTGATATTGCATTTATTTAGCTTATATATCCCACATTTCTGCTTATTAATAACTTGCAAGATACCTAACAATAAAAATATTCAAATCAATTTAATGCAATGTAATTGTAATGTAATTAAATTACTGCTATCAAAAAACAGTAAAAAAAAATCAAAGACATGCACCCCACCCCACAACTCAGCAATCAAATCCCACTTACATATCAAAGACATTTTTGCCTGCTGATGGAAGGGAACTCGGTCCTCCGAGTTCAACCCCAGGCTCTGGACAGCAGATCCTCGAGGGCTCCGGTTTTCGGCTGCTGCTACTCAATGCCAGGTCAGTAAACAACAAAGCCCCTCTCATAAGTGAATTAATCACGGAGAGAGGGGCTGACCTGGCGTGTATTACTGAGACCTGGCTGGGCCCAGAGGGAGGGGTAGCCCTCTCAGAAATGTGCCCAGCTGGATTTCAGGTGTGGCACCAGCCGAGAGACGGGGCAGGGGAGGCGGGGTGGCAGTTATCATCAGAGAGTCTTTGATGGCTTTCAGGGGCCTTGCTCCACAAGTATCCGGATGTGAGACCCTGTTTTTCAAGTTGGGTGCCTGAGGACAGTTGGGAGTGTTGCTATTGTACCAGCCTCCCTGCTGCGTAGCAACCTCCCTGCCTGAGCTACTGGAGGCCGTCTCGGGGTTGGTGGTGGAGTTCCCCAGGCTTATGGTCCTGGGGGATTTTAACTTGCCGTCCCTGGGGCATCCCTCGGAAGCGGTTCGGGAGTTCCTGGCTACCATGGCAGCCATGGGCCTGTCCCAGATTATTCGGGACCCGACTCGAGACAGTGGACTCACTCTGGATTTGGTTTTCTTGTCAGAACAATGGCAAAGTGACCTGAGGGGAAAGTTAGAACTATCCCTGTTGTCATGGTCAGATCACGCCCTGGTATCCCTAGGATTCTCTTATGCCGCCCCACTCCGCAGGGAGGCTGGACCTATTCGATTGGTCCGCCCCCAGCGACTTATGGACCCATTGAGGTTTCAGAGGGAGCTGGGGGTAATACCCGAGGATCTGCTGCACGGTCCAGTGGAGGCACTGGCTGCAACCTGGAACAGGGAGGCTGCCGGTGCCTTGGACAGGACCGCGCCGATGCGACCTCTCCAGCCCCATTCGACCCGTCACTCCCCGTGGTTTACGGAGGAGTTGAGGGTCTTGAAGAAGGTAAAGAGACGTCTAGAGCGCCGCTGGAGAAAGACGAAGGCGGAATTGGACCGAACATAATCTAGAGCCGCTATTAAGGCCTACCTTGTGGCGGTAAGAGCGGCAAAACGCGAATATTTCTCCGCTCTTATTGCATCCGCAGAATGCCGCCCGACGGCCCTGTTCAAGATTACTCAATCTCTCTTGGGTAGGGTGGAACCGACCACCCACCTGCAGGGCCGTGCGAAAGAATTTTCTAAGCATCTGCAGGATAAAATCGCTCGGATTCGGTCTAAGTTGGACTCCATGCGTGAAATCCAATCTGGGGAGATGCCGGGAGAGTGGTCTTGCCCTATTATCTGGGAACGATTTGATCCTGTTGGACCTAAGGAAGTGGACAGGATCCTCCAAATTGTTAATTCCACCACATGTTATTTAGATCCCTGCCCTTCCTGGCTGGTAAAATCGGCCAGGGAGGTGACATGTGGATGGGTCCAGGCAATGATTAATACATCCTTGTCGGAGGGGGCGTTTCCAACTGCCTTCAAGGAGGCATTGGTACACCCCCTCCTCAAGAAGCCATCCCTGGGCCCTACCATCCTGGACAATTTCCGTCCAGTCTCTCACCTTCCCTTTTTGGGAAAGGTGGTTGAGAAAGTGGTGGCGTTGCAACTTCAAAGGACCCTGGATGAAGCGGATTATCTAGACCCTTTCCAGTCAGGTTTCAGGCCGGGATATGGGACGGAGACTGCATTGGTTGTGCTTACGGATGATCTCTGGCAGGAGCGGGATGGAGGCAGTGCATCCATCCTGGCTCTCTTGGATCTCTCAGTGGCTTTCGATATCATCGACCATGGTATCCTTTTGGGGCGGCTTAGGGAGTTGGGGGTGGGCGGCGTAGTTTTACGCTGGTTCACCTCCTTCCTCCGGGGCCGCTCCCAGTCGGTGGTGATAGGGGAGGAGAGATCCAGCCCGCGACCGCTCCTGTGTGGGGTGCCGCAGGGTTCGGTTCTCTCTTGTCTCCTATTCAACATCTACATGAAACCTCTGGGCGAGGTCATCCGACACCATGGGATGAGGTATCATCAGTATGCTGATGATACTCAACTGTATATCTCCATCCCGGGTGAAGTAAGTGATGCGGTCGATGCCTTATCTCAGTGCCCGGAGGCTGTGAGGGCCTGGATGGGGAACAACAGGCTTCAATTGAACCCTGGCAAGACCGAGTGGCTTTGGATTGATGGCTTAGTGTCTTCTGGGAAATTATCATCTTTGGTTCTCGATGGGGTAGCACTGCCCCATTCGGAACCGGTGCGGAACTTGGAGGTCCTTCTAGACTCACGACTCCTGCTCGAAGAGCAGGTGGCAGTCGTGGCTAGGAGGGTTTTTGCACAGCTTCGGCTGGTGCGCCAGTTACGCCCATTCCTGGATCGTGACGCCCTCCGAACAGTCACTCATGCTCTCGTCATCTCCCATGTAGATTATTACAATGCGCTCTACATGGGGCTCCCCTTGAAGACTATCCAGAAGCTACAGCTGGTGCAGAATGCAGCCGCGCGAGCAATTTTGTGTGCGCCAAGATCTGCACATATAACACCTTTGGTCCGCGAGCTGCATTGGGTGCCGGTTTGCTTCCGAGTACAATTCAAGGTGTTGGTTATCACCTTTAAAGCCCTACATGGCATGGGGCCAGAATACCTGAGGGACCGTCTTATCCCCATATTATTGACCCGCCCCACCCGATCATTCAGAGAGGGCCTGCTACGAGCCCCATCAATTAGAGAGTGTCATCTGATGGGGTCTAGGAGACAGGGCTTCTCTGTGGTGGCACCTACACTATGGAACATCTTGCCCCCAGAGCTGAGACAGATCTCCTCTCTCCCCACCTTTAGGAAAGAACTGAAGACCTGGTTCTGCCGCCTGGCATGGGAAGGAGGAAAGGATAGTTCCTCACGGGGGTGGCTAATCCCTTAATCTTATAATGTCCTTCCTTTTATTAATTCTATCTCCCATCTGTATTTTATAATTATTTATTGCATCGACTGTATAAATTGTTGTTTTATATTTTATATTCTATTTTAATTTATTTTATTGTAAACCGCCCAGAGTTCCCCGTTGGGGGAGATGGGCGGTCATATAAATTAAATAAATAAATAAAAAGTCTCTTACTATTTTTTAAAGTTTTAACTGATGTGGATATGAGTAAAAAAGGTGGAGGTCATGATGTAATGTTCTGAGGTTGTAAAAATTCATAGAAAGTTTGAAGTTTCTAAAGAGTACAGCACATAGCGTCCATGTAGGAATAATGTAGTTCAGAGTGCATCAGAATGAATGATACTCTGTGTATGCCTGTGGATTGGAGAAAAGGGCATTTTCTTCCCTGCAACTTCTCCCATCTTGCACTCTGAAAACTACTGGTTGATGTTGTGCTTCAGATGCTGTTCCTAATTCACTAGAGGTGGTCTTAATGCAGGGCTGGGCGAGGTTCAGCCTAGGAGGATCTTTGGCATTTTATTAGAACCTTGAAATCCAGCCGCTAGAAGTTGGTGCAAAAACACACCTTTAATTCACACATAATTCTAAACCAGGAATGGTCAGGCTGCATATGGTTCCAGCCTTCCATCTGTGATCCCCAGAGCCTCTCAAAGGTAGTGAACATTTCAGACCTTTGTTTTTTGGAGTGAAAACGGGTGCTTCAGGTCTTGCAGAGGCAAGTGAGTGTTTCAATCTTTGCAGAGAGATATAAAGCCCCCCCAAATCTGAATCCCCCCCAAGAGTTGGATTGATTCCCCCCCCCCCTTGGCAGAGTTTTTCCCATAAGGCTCAAGTCATCATTGTTCCTATTATTCTGTCATGCTAAAAAATAGATCTGAAAAGTTTGGCCATACCTACTCCAGTGTCATTGTAGCATCACCAGCCACACCCATTGTGGCCTTCATGTTGGGCAGAAGGAATGAAGTGCAACCTTCAAACAAAGGGTTGCTTACCTCAACTCTGAAACATAATTTGCTAAACAATTGCTATATTAATTATTGTAAAGAATAAAAATCTTTTTATAAAAGGCCTTAAAATGTGTTTGGTCAATTTAGAAATAATTTGCTATCTAAACTTTACCACCAGTGCTTCTGTATAAAAACATTCATATTTTAGCTGGCTGCTTTTCACAGGTGTCAGTTAATGGAAAGCATTTGTTGCTGTATAAGCATAGAATTAATCTGGAAAAAATTGACACTACTGCAATATCTGGGAAAGTGAAAGTTACAGAGATTGGATTTGTTTCCAATAAGGTGAGTTATTATAAGAAACAGTCTGTTACTTTGGTATTGCTCTAAATATAAGACATAAAATATTTGCTCTATTTCTTAGAACATTCTGCTGATATGCAAGGTGTAAATTAATTACATGAATAGAATGGATTGAACCGTTCACTTCATTCACAAATAGAAACACCCTCAATCTTCCCAAACAGAAGATTCACTCTAAAGTAGTTTGAATGGGAATAATCTGTAAACATAATGCACTCTCGAAGAGAATATTTGTAGCTCAGGGTTGAACTGTGGAGTCCTTGGTGCTCTCTGAGCCTTGTTGTTTTCTTGCAGACGTTTCATTGCCAGGCTAGGCAACATCTTCAGTGCGAAAAAAAAAATTTTTTTTCTTCGCACTGAAGATGTTGCCTAGCCTGGCAATGAAACGTCTGCAAGAAAACAACAAGGCTCAGAGAGCACCATGGACTCCATAATGCACACTCTGTGTGTGTGCGTGAAAGAGAAAAACAGAGAGTGTGTGTGTGTGTCCAGACATAGAGACACGCAGGGAATGTACAAGACTAATCAAAGGCATGGTCTCATTTTCAGGAAGAGGCTGGCTATAAGAAATGCTCCAAAAACCTGTCCTGTTTTAATAATTCTATTGGACCAACTCATGTTCACGAAACAATACAAGTTATTGAATTGTCTAGTACTGTTTATCCAAAGCTGATATCCAAAGCCATAGCTTGCTAGTTAATTTCACTTTGAATTAATTTTCACTTAGTTAACTACCTATTTCACTTCAATAACACAGTGTTATCAAAGTGAAATAGGTGGTCCTTGTTTAGCGACTGGCTTGGACAGCGACCGTTCCCAGTTATGATGGTGATGAAAAAGTAACGGTTGTGACCAATGTGCATGTTTATGACCTTTGCAGCATCTCTCTCTCTGTCACATGTTCACCATTACAGTCTATTACTGTGGTATTGCGTTGTCCTGTGCCTGACCCATTCTTTTTTTCCATTTTTTGCCCCCGCAGGGTGGAGAGATTGCTTAAACAAGCTATCTCTTCCTGAGCTGCTTTTCTCAGCAGCCCAGCCCTTCCCCAAAAGGTGCTAACTGCAAGTTAACAAGTTCAGCTCTGTGACCTTAATTAGTTGATTAGAACTACAGCTGCTACTTGAAATTGACCAGATCTTAATCAGTTTCACAATTAAGGCTTTTGTTTGCCTCCTAAGCAGCTGATGGCTTGCAGCCCAGTGCCTAGGCCAGAGCTTTCCAAACTGTGTGTCGGGACACAAAAGTGTGTCACCACACACAGTCTGGTGTGTTGCCACACAACCCGGAAGTGCTGATCATCATCAGCGCTTCCGGGTTTTCCTGCGGCAACACACCAACGGCGACACGCAAAAACCGAAAGCGGCAGCAGCGCTTCTGGGTTTTTGCGCGCTGCCACAACGGCGGCACTTCCGGGTTTTCCCGCAGCAACACACCAACGGCAGTTGGTGTGTTGCTGCGGGAAAACTTTGGAAAGCCCTGGCCTAGGCAAACAGCAGGCTAGCACATTCCTTTTGTTGTGTATTCCCCCTTGTGTGCCTGCTTACTCTCTTGTAATCCCTTCCTTTCCAATGAATGTAAATACAAACAGTAATTACCTTCTTGCTAATTATCCCAGCGGCAGGGTGAGCATTCCAGAGGGCAGGGGAGTGGGGGAAAAGGGCTATAAGATTTGCTCTTTTTCCCAGCTTCCTCATGAGTGGAGTTCCAGAAACCTTCCCTGCTGTTTGGGCTCAGCCTGCTGTTTGGGATCGTATCCTTCTGATGCTGTAAAGCAAAGGAAAGGTGAAGTAAAAGAGTAAGCACAGTTGCAGTCCATGATTTTCACTTACTGACTGCTTTGCTTAACGACCAACTCACCAGAACCAATTGCAGTCGCTAAACAAGGACTACCTGTATTCAGATATCACAATTCATGTTAGTGTCTTTTATTTAATAAGTTAAGTTGATCAAGGTTCTCAAGCATCCATAAACACAGGAAATGTATTCTTTGCTTAAGTTCACAATTCTATTCTCTTATTTTATATTTAAAACTGTCTCTTTTTTTGTACAGGAAGATGTACCTGATAGCTCACAGTTTGTAAGTATCTTTCTAAATACAAACTGCTAGAACATGTTATAGAATGAACATGAACATAAAGGAACATGAACTTTTTTTGTATCTCAATGTAAAATTTTTCATTACAAAGATACATACACATGGGAGGGACTAGGGCATAACTGATTTGTCATCCCTCTGACAAGGCTCAGCGACTGGGTTTAAAATTCTGCTAAACCATGGTTTATTGAATAAATCATACTGCATGCTGTATAAACCAAACAAGTGCTGGTTTAACCAACATTAATAGCTGTATTCAAATTGTCCTTCAGGACAGTTTCTTCTGATAGTTTTCTGCAATTGTCATTATGTTTAATAGTTTTATCTATCACATTAAAAGTTTACAATGCAGAGACAGCTTTGGGAGGTGCTGGTTGTCCTGGGGCATCCCTGTTTTAAGTCTAAGGGAGCAAGAGAGAGAGCTTGTCACAGCCAAGTAGAAAGTAGGCTTGTTCAAATCATTTCTGAATGTGAACTGCCATAAATGTGTAAATGATTAGTAATTGTGAATAATGTAGCACCAGTCATTGTTTTCTTTAACGGTTATTGCCTTGTCTTAGTTTTAATTATTATATGCCTCAAGTGGTAAGTACGTACTAGAAAACTGAGATACATTATTTATATAAAGAAATTGCAGCTTATTAATTTTTGGCATAGGTAACTCTGTGCATGATTACATTTTCAGGTAATTCCTTACATGGCACAGCTTAATTATTCTGTTGAGTCTGGACGAACAATTGTTATTAAAGGCGAAGTTAAAGAAAAAGCAAATGGGTTAGTGCATTAGAATATTGTTTGTAACTTTTGGATATTTTACATGCTGATATTGTTTTAATGGAGGTGTTTGTAATGCATTCCTAAAACAATCCAAAACTTCTAGAGAGAAACTGATTGACGCGGAAATTTTCCACCCCGGGGTGCCCCGTCACTTTTTGCAGTGATCCGAGGCTTTTTCGCCTCGCGACGGTGGCACTCTGCCAAGAAAAGCTGCAGTTGTGAGGCGAAAAAGCCTCGGATCACTGCAAAAAGTGACGGTGGGTGCCCCAGGGTGGAAAATCTCCGCGCTGATCAGCTGTGGGATGGGGAGGTGTGCCCGAGCTACCCCAGTAGGAGCTGAAAAAACCCCGGGGAGCAAAAAGGGAGGGGAAGTCCGCCCCGTGCCCCGCCAGGGTGCCCCTTCGAAAGGGCAGGCTCCAGGGACCCCGAAAATGCCCTCGGTTCTGTGAAAAAATGCTGCACCAAGCGGCGGGGAGGCTGATTAGCGGGGGTGCTCCTCGGCCCGCCTCCGCCCTTCTTTGCCGCACACTGATAGGTGGCAGTGTTTCCCCTTCCGGGCCCCCACCAATCAGCTGCTCCGGCTCACCCTGCGGCCCACTTTCTAACAGCCTGCGGATCACAGGTTGCCAACCCCTGGTGTAGAGAGCAAGGGAGATAATCTTGATGGAAATATGCAAGAACCATTGCCTAGGCAAAGGGGACTGAAGCATTCTTTAAATCTTGAGAAACAGGATAATATTCGGTAGCTGCTCAGGCGGATGCCTCCCCAATTCACTGGGGTATAAGGAGGGGAGGGTACAGCACAATCAGACTTGCAAGGTTGTCATTATAGCTTATCTCAATAAATTATAATTTTAGTCTTCCTTAGAGTTGATTTTCTGGCCTGGCCTGACAGATACTAGCCTTGTGTCATCTGCTCAGTGCCCTCTGCATAATTCCCACCTGCCAGCCGTTGTAAACAGCTGTGCATTCAGTGTACATGTCTATAACAGAAGATGATTCTAGCTCTAGTTTACATGGAATTAATAGCCCTAGTTTACATGGAAGCTAACAGTTAGAATGGAGGCTGAGCTCTCTAGAAATGGAATACCTGAACACAGCAGCTATTGCCTACTCTATTAATCTACATTCTGAATCAGAGGCAAGAGGTTTCTCCAAACTAGTTGAACTGGTGTGGGCTAAAGCCAGTTGATGCTGTGACTTTTCTCACGAGAAGGCTCTTGAGCTCTGTGCCTCCGACACTGAGGCAGTCTATCCGACAAGACTAGCACTGAAGCTTAACCTTGAAACTAAGTTAAACATCCCTATCACCAGAAAAGTGGTAGTGGAATGTAATGTTGGCAGGAAAGTCATGAGCTCTCTCCTGGGTGAAGGCAAGGGACAAACCGGAAGGAAGGAAGGACAAACTGGAAGCTGCAGAGCTGAACATAATAGGGGACACTAAGTTGGAGGAAGGACGATCCGAGGCTACATGACTAATGTCACTATTTTTATTTGCAGCTTTGCAGTTAACCTTAAACCCAGTGAATCAAATGATATTGCTCTTCATTTGAATCCCCGAATAAAAGAAAATGTTTTTGTGAGAAATTCTTATCTGTTCAATAGCTGGGGAGAAGAAGAAAGATCTATTGCTCATTTTCCTTTCAGCCCAGGAATGTACTTTGAGGTAGGAACTAAACAAGACCAGTGATCTGTATAGCCTGTTAATGTTTTAGATTTTAACCGAAATTGTTTATTTATATCTATTGTACGTTACCCGAAGTCACAATGCCCAAGTTGGGTGGCAATATAAATAAATAGTATTAATAATTCACATATTTCTTTGGGATCAAAGATGAAGCTGGAGGAGGGGAAGAGCTACCGTGAAAAGTATGGAAAACCATGTGTTGTACCCAGTCTTATAGACCCTAAAATGGTCAGATGCACAGAAATAGGCTCATAACCGTCTACCATATATACCTCTTTGATGTATAGAAATTGGTAACTATGTAGAAACAAGATGATACTCAGACATTTGCATTACGTTCTTTCTTTTCGAGATTTGAAGGCTGACCTACTGGATGCAACAAAAAGAACTATTTGTGGCTTCAATGTTGCAATCCATTGTATTGTAAAAAAATCTATTTTAGGGGATATATTTAGAAAATCAAACATTATAAAAATATGTTCAAAGGATGTATTGAAGTAGACCATTTGATAAAGCATAGCTTTCCAAACTCTGTGTCGCGACACATTAGTGTGTCGCAACAAAACCCAGAAGTGCTGATGGCGCGTTGCCGCCAGTAGCGGCGGCGACAGCGGCGTGCCATCAACACTTCTGGGTTTTGGCGTGAAACACGAGGCCGCCGCCGTGCACACCGCCGCCAGTGTGTCACCAACGGTGGGACTTTGGAAAGCACTGTGATAAAGGATTCTTGAAAGATCAATCTTAATCTAGTGATATTTTGAATTCTTTCCTTTCCAAAGGTAGTCTTGTCTAAAGCACCCTGTAAGTTGACTCTTATTGCTATTTACATTATCCTTCTGAATTTCAGCTGATAATTATCTGCAAAGATCATCAATATAATGTTGCTGTCAACGGCATGCATATCCTAGAGTACAAACATCGATTTAAGCAGCTTGACAAGATCCGTACACTGGAAGTCTTCGGGGATGTTCAACTGCTAGATGTAAGATGTTCATAGTTGTGCAGGAGCTGTGTTTTACTAGTTGCATTCAGAGAATAATCTTGATCTAACACTAAAAGAGAAGATAGCAGAAATTCCTCCGCATGTGACCACTTAAATTAATTGAATATAGGCATTAACTAACCATAAAAATGTTCTAACAATTTACAGTTTACTAACTACTGATAATTATGCCTAAGTTTAAGTGACATATTTGAAGAACACTTCTATGTGCTTTTATGACATACATTCTAGTGTTCATAGCAAAAGGCTTGATGGATTCTCAAGGGGTATACCCATTAGATTTTTATAAAGCTTATGAAATTTATGACTAACACTATTATCCTTAAAGTATATTCTGATACTACAGCTGAAAAATCCTGTTAGAGGCACCAGTAATAGATTGCAATCCAGTACACACATAATTGGAAAGAAACTCTATTGAACTCAGTAAAGATTGCCTCATCAGTCTTCAGTAAAATCAGCAGGCTTCCAAGTGTATTTCTGTGTAATATACAACATGTTTACGTTCTGTTTACCTATGCAGTTGTTTGTTTTTGTCTCTCAATCGACTGTCTAGCATTTTTTAAATCTGTTACCAAAAATATCTGTAAACAGTTCTGATGTGCTCTGAATCAATTATAAATTTCTACTGAGCTTTATGGAGAATGTATGGCTTTCCAACGTAAAATTAAAATTCTGAAAGTGCAAAGCAGTGTGGAATCTTCTATTAAGCAAACTGTAAAACGGTCTCCTTAAAGTGCTTTGGTGTGAATAACGGGAAGAATTGATAGCCATGATGAAATCAGTTCTTCAGTTTCAAATAGGACAGTATCAGTTTCTACATGGGGAAATAAAAAGGTTGAATTTGTTCCCTCACATCCAAATTAATATATAGATGTGGTAGAGAGTTTTTCTTTGTGGCCCAGTAAAGTGATGTGAAATTACAACTTAAGACAGTATAGTGAGCGAGTGGAGTGCAACCTTTTAGAAACTGCCTATGAAAGCGTATGTCAATGTAGAGAGGTTACAGCTGAACATTTGGTACATTTTAATTAAAATCTAAATAGTCCTTTTAACATGAATATTGAGCAAAATGGTCAAATATATTTGTGAAAGTACACTACAACAAGAGAGTTGGGAAAAGGTCGTGTTCTCTTGGTCCTCGCAAGTCTGAACCTCTAAAGCCAGAAGAGCTGATGGGATTAAAAGTAGTTCTGCAGTGGTTCTCCAAGAATAACTTCAAGCTGCTGAATGGTCTTTTGGCACTGATGCTCCACTTCTTCACATTCATCTGCCAAGGAGGCAAAAAGAAATCATGAACAATTTAGGGTTCTGTCATTCTGCATCTTTTCTCTCCCACCCTCCATTTTCATGCCTTTTAGAGGTTTTTTTGCTGGCTTTCAATTCTTTGGATATTACTGTTTGCGAATGCACCGGGGAAGCTTATACCTTTTCAAATAAATGTCTTAAAATGTATATATAATTGATATTATAGTTTAATCTTGAAATTAAACTCGGAAAAGATGTTCTGAAAAAAACCAGTGACCAGCACCATATTGCAAGGCATATAGCTCAGAGTTATTCCAAAATTAATAATTTAGACATTTAGCTCTGCCCAACAAAGGAATCAACTTTCTCAGGTTGCAGAAAACATTAAAAATAGTTGGGGTTCCATCAATGCTTAATTATCTGTTTTAATTTTAGAGGTTCCCCAATCTAGTATTGGAGCAACTCAGTACATAGAGAGAGCACGTGTGTGTACATATATACACACAGGGTGTACCAAAACTCAGGCCCCATAGACAATTTATTATATAAATTACATTAAATGTTTGAATTAATTGCCATTTTCTTCTAAACATTTCCTTACTTGTTTGACACATGACTTTTGAACATTCCTAAGTACAGTAACATTTTCTCTGGAAAAAAAAATTAATAAAATGTATGATGATTGGCTTGGCTTTTGGTACACCCTGTATATTAATGCTGGAAATGCTCCATAGAAAAAGTTCTTGTGAGAAAAATACAACCTGTAATGACTCTGTTCTTGACTATTTTAGACCCAAGACTAGAAGTGCTTGTAGAACCAAACAATATAGTTTAGTGTGTGGTGCCAAGCAGCCTGAAGTCCAGCAGTTTTCAACAGGCATAGGATACTTTGTCCCAAAGGAAAGGTGGAACTGCAGGACAGCCATGCTTTATTAAAAGTAGTTTTATTGAGAAAAAGTGATTCAATGCAAGAACAGCATGCAATACATTACCTTCCATAAGCTCAGCTAAGAAAGGAATGGATTCTGGTAGTAGCACCATATAATTCTCTCTTATTTTTTCAGCAAGCTCTAACAAAGCCAACAAGGCAGCAAATCGAACCTAAACAAAAGAAAGGCACTATGTTACTGCATTCAGAATGGCCCAATGCCTGGCTGCCCCCCCCCCCCGCCCGCAACATCTGGGCACAAAATTCCAGTTTTTTAAAAACTGACACCCAACAATTTGCTCCACTATGCATTAAAGCATGTTGTTTTTCTTTCCAAAGAATGAGCATCACATTCTTAAACACAGAGTAACTGCCACCTTGATTGTCTTAAGCAGAACTTGACAGGTCTGCCCTTTACCTTGGGTGACGCATGCCTCATCTTTAGCAAAATCTGATAGTTCAGGGGCTTCCATAGAGAGTCATCTGCCATTGCAACTGCAAACTGAGCTATGCATGGAATCAAATGCATTGTCACTCTCTCTTGGAATTTCTCTTCTCCTCCAAGCATGTTTTCCAGCTACATAGAAAAAATAAAATCACTTGCGTGCTAAGAGAAAAATGAAACATGTTCATTTCAACCAATGCTGGGCTAGTTAGCCTGACCAAATTCTTTGCTGCTTACTTAAAACAATTTTTTGCTGGAATTTTTAGAATTAGAGTAGTTTCTTTTATTATCTAACATTTGCTTCCTTTGATTCTTTATACTTTTATTGTATTAGAATAATTTTAATATCCCTTTTTTTGGAATCGGTAAGAGCATTGACTGCATTGTATTAGATATTTTATTGAATTTTTGTAGTATTTATGTTTTTATGGATTTTAAACTTATGCTGTGAACCGCCCAGGGTCCCTCCTTGTGGGGGAGATGGGCGGGATACAAATATGTTTATAAATAAATAAATAAATAAATAAATTTAACCACTGGTTGCACAACACTGATTGTATTTGGTAGACTGTTCCATTATAAACAGGACATCAGGACAGTCAACTCATGCTCTAAACTGAGTACGGTGATTTGACAATAAGGGAAGCAGCAAAAGGAACCCATCCCAAATGAATAAAATAAATCCGTAAAAAATGGTCAAAGAATTTACATAGCACGGTGGAAACCCATTACGTAAGAATCTAACAGAAATGTCACTGCTCTCTAACCTGATTGACTAACGGCAGCATCAATGTTTCTGCCCTCTCTTTGCTCACAAAACGATGAGAATCAAAAAGGAAGATTTTGTATAAACAATCAAGGCTATACTGTAGTAATAAGCAACTTTTTTCAGTGTCATCCCCCTCAGAGCCAAAGTAAGCCTCATCTGCATCTGAAATAAAGAACAAAAGGTACAGGAATAAGGCATTTATACTTCGCCAACTTTGTAATCTTCATGTGATACAAGCAAAGAGAACATTACATTAATAATGCATTTACAGTTAAAGCTAGGTTTTTTATAGAATATATAGATTCAGATATTATTAGGGTAACAAATTATTTATGACATCTATGTGATAGATACAGCATGTTAAAGGTTTTGGGAGTTGACTTCCAGAATGTTATCCAGCACATCAAGTTTCTCCCAACTGTAGTTGGAAAAAAAAATTTTTTTTTAGCACTGAAGTGCAGAGATGGACTAAAACATGAAAGGACATCCTAAGGGCTTGGCAGACTGTAGACTGGCCAGGAAGAGATGGGTTTTGTTCCATCCACAACCACGTTCCCCATGCTGGGGCCGTCCAGATACCTTAGTTTCTGTATCTCTTAAAGCTTGTTTTGGGGTTACAGGAGAGCGCTGGAAATGTTTGAGCGAAGTAAACATAAATACTTGACTTGTATGAGGGGCTTTGCAGTATGGGCAGGTGATTCTCTTCTGGCAGTTCCAGTAGTCTGGAAGCCCCATCAAGAGTTGCCCCTGTGAAGTGAGGCGAAGCTACTTCATTGCTTCACTTTGCCTCGAGCCTCTTGCCTGACAGTGCCAGCAGTCGGAAGAGGCTTCCGTCTATGAGCAGGAACTCTTCTGGTGCTTCCAACAGTTGCCTGAAAATGCTCGAAGGGGCCTCTGCACAAATACTGTGCATGTGGAAAAGTTTCTTCTAGGTAGTCGAAGTGCTTCACTGAAGCATCCCTTTGAAAATTTTGAAACACTTGAAGCAGCTGGGAAATGATGGAATAGCTTATGCCTCATCAGCTTATTAGTACTGGGAGGACAAGCAAGCCATCAGTGAAAGACTACGTATGAGTTGGCTAAATACAAAATGTACTCAAGAATAGATAACATAAACCATCATTTCAGCAAAGTTCATTCATCAATAAATGTACAGTAATAACAATTTCTGACCATGTCATAGTTGTTATCATAGAATTGTAGGACTGGACGGGGCCATTTGGAGTAGGTTTTTAAAAACCCTAGGGTTCTGTAAGAAACTATGGGGAAAAGATGCAGCCACTTTTCTGTCACTAGAGCTTTACCCCTTGATTAGGGGTTCTGGAATTTTTTTTCTTAACTAACAGGTTCCGTGGCCTGAAAAGGCTTGAAGATGCCTGGTTTAGACTATCAAGTCCAATTTCCTGCTCAGTGCACGAATCCAAATTAAAGCTTCCCAGAGAGAGCTGTCCTGCTTCTTCCTGAATACCTCTAAGAATTGGGTACCATGTTCCACACTGCCTGTACCTCATTAAAGCTTCAAATGGAGATTGAGCCCTCTGATGGCGAGATGCCATTAGTCAAAACCTTTTGGTCAAGAGACTTTAAAGCAATTGGAAACATTAGCCAACAATCATTTACACTGACTCTTGCAATTGGTTTACTGTCTGTTATTACCAAATGTTTATAAGTTGATGCAGCATAACAAAACTGTTTCAGTTCTTATTGTTAGCTGCTAGATTTGTTACTGAAAAACACTTGAGTTTTAAAAGTATTGGAAACTGATTTCACCAAAATATTAACACAACAAAAGCTTTGAAAAACTCTACAAGAAAGGACATAGTCAATCAAATCTGGTCCCCATTTGTTAATAATAGTGCTATTAAAAATAATACTAAAGGTTGTTAAAACATGTATTAATAACAATACTTTTCCTAGTAAATTGCCCTCATTTATATAAACATCATTTTGGGTAGAAATATTGAATATGAATATTTGAAATGTCTGTTTTTCTCCTCAAGATCACATATGTGTTAATTAATTAATTTTAAATGTGGGACTTGTTTTCTCTTCCTTTACTTTTCTTCTTAATTTGATATTGTTCTCATTATTACTGTTTTTTTATTTTGCAAAGATAATGCAAATAAAATTAAATAGAAGATTACAAATCTTATCCTCCCACAGTGAAGACATGACACAGGCTCAGATAAAGTTAACCAAACCTATGTATTGTTGAAGGCTTTCACGGCCGGAGTTCAATGGCTGTTGTGGGTCTTCCGGGCTGTGTGGCCGTGTTCTGGAAGTTGTGGTTCCTAATGTTTCGCCAGCATCTGTGGCCAGCATCTTCAGAGGGCAGGAGCACAGATAGAAGCAGAGATTTTGCTTCTATCTGTGCTCCTGCCCTCTGAAGATGCTGGCCACAGATGCTGGCGAAACGTTAGGAACCACAACTTCCAGAACACGGCCACACAGCCCGGAAGACCCACAACAGCCATTAACCAAACCTAGTTTAATATGGATGACCCCTATGATTCATTCTCTTGATGGTGAACTACCAGAAGTTGGACTCTGAGCTGATAAAGCCTGCAATTTCATTTCCAATAAACTAATTAAAATAAGCTAAGAAGAACATTATAAATATGCATTGTTACATTATTAGTGCATTATAACATATTTTATTAAAATTGTTTTTTTCTTCTTTATTTTGAATTAGAATTTTTACCTGTTTTGGATGTATTGATCTGATTCAGAAGGTTAGCAAAAGGTTTCACTAAATGACCAGCAAAAAGGCTGAACAGCGCTTTTAGCTCACCAGCAATACAGTCTGCCAGTCGGTAGAAAGTTAACTGTCTATCCTTTGAGGCACCTTCAGTTTTGGCCCAATCAAAGAGCTGAAACAAAGAGAGGAAAGGTTTTTTTTTTTTTTTTGCATGAAAACTGAAACAAAAAACCTGTTGAGATAGAAGCATGTTCAAATGCCTACCTTGAAAAAGAGGGGCCGGAAAGACATTTCAGAAAGCTTCATAACCATGCTGATTAAGCATGTAAGAATCCGAGCTTCTACTTTGCCAACCTTCTCAAAATTGTCCTAGAATAAAACAGGTGTTATCAAAACATTTGCAGCAATGTTTACAGTATTCACTTGTAAGTTGTGTTTTACTACACTTAAGAAAGAACAATTTTGATTTTTTTAATGTTTACGATAATCATTCAGTAACTATACTACACAGGATTGTGGGCATAATCCTGCCCAGAATCGAGCTTTTTAAACTCCCCTATAATGAGATTAATTCAAAAAGAAACATCACTTGAAAAGAAGATGATGTTTGTGCTACTCCCAAAAGATCTGATATACCCCACCTGAGAGTGTTCAGCTCTGAAGTCCAAAGCCTTGGTGAAAAATGCTGTTAACTCAGACTGATGGGAAGAGAGCTGATCTTTTTCCAGAGTTACAATGTGCTCCTTCAAAATATCCATAATAGTACCTAGATCATACTAGAAGAGCAAAGACACAAAACAAATTCAAATTAACACCTATGGGGTTTCAAATTACTAAATAAAGCTGTCCACATTGCTTGAGTTTTCCTTCAAGAAACCTGATAGTATTTTTCTTTAGGAAAACTTCTGGTCCAGGATAGTGTGAAATTTGAGAACCACAAGGAACCGCTGCCCTGCTCTTCTTCCTCCCTACCCAAGGAAAGAAACTAAGTGCCAAATCTAAGACCATGCTAGAGCACAGGTTAGCTGAGTCAAGGAGCACATGGAATTACACTTCCTTGCGAATGAAGCATGATGCCATGTGCTTTCTGAACCCCATTATTAACTGGGGTAATATACTGGCTATGTATGCATGTTATATCAATATACCAAGGGATGTGTTGAAGAACTGAAGCGCATCTAACCTTATGAGCATTTGCAATTTCACCATAGCACTTGGCAATCGCTGGCAGAAGAACTCTTGATGGAAGTTTTGTTGCCAAAGTAATTTTCAGAGATGCCACACGTAGATGAATGTGGGATGAAGGTCCCATTTCAACAGCAATTCTGTCCAAGTGCACCACCTAGGAGGCAGCCAATGTACAAGTCCAATTATTTCACAGACGTTTCACACATTGGGCTGCTTGACTAATACTTGCTCATTGCCAAAGGAGGCTTACTGACCTGTAGCAAAACATCCAGCAGATATGGGCTGAGGAAGCGTGGCAAGGTTTCCACAATTTTCAATAGAGCGGTCACCGTGCTAAGCAAATAAATTTCATTGGTGACCAGCTCCTTTTTGTGTTTCAGTATATTTAGCAATGCCGGCATAAGCCTATGAGAAAAGATACGCAAGATTAACCTGCTCATACTCAAACAGACCTCCCAGTAAAATAAGGATCTCTACTCAAATATATTTCACTCAATGGTGTTTTAAAGAAGGCTGAAGGCAAATAATTCAAGCGCTTCTGAAAACACAGAAATCTTCACTGCATATTCACTTAAGAAATACATCTCAAAGTTTCTTAAGCTAAATAGAGGGCTGTGGAGTGGTTAAATGTGTAGCTAAGTCAAAACTCATTTTATCCATCACCACTTTCTTGAGTGACTGTAATCAGAAAAGTGCTTACTTTCTCATTTTTCTGTGGAAAGTTTCCCACCCACTATCTCTGATTCTACAAATTATTCTATGCATACTATTAAAGCTTTTCTTTGCAAGGAAGAACAATCAGTTATGTGGCACAGAAAATTAAGAGTCATTTGCACAGAAGGGAGTACATCAAAAATGTTCCAGTGCCAACTGATATTTCCCCCTTCAAAATTTCCTGCAAAACTTACATCACTACCTATAAAAGGAGAAGAAAAATAACCACCTTTCAGGGCTGCTTAACTGGTATTCAATCACATTGTAATACAAGGCCTATTTTGAACAAATCTCAAGGGACAGTCCAAACTTTTGATTTCTTGATTCCTAATTATGCTGGAAGAAGAGTACCTTGGAAGCTGAGGTATAGCCAATGCTTTCAGCACACAGGTGACCTCAGCAGCGCACAGCAAAGCACTCCCTAGGACGTTTCTTTCCTCCTTCCCATCTGAAGAAATCACCTCAATGGCCGCTTTTAGCACAGCTACAAACAGCTCGTGTTTCTCTGTGCCAAAACACTTGCAAAGCAACTTCAAGCTGTACAAGGCCGTCTGCCTGTTAATTGCCTGCTCCTCGGCTTCCCTCCCCTGATGCTGCACAACAGCGAGGAGGTCGGGAACCAATTCTAGCAGCAGTTCCACCTGAAAGGACAAAACGAGACCCAACAATTCACGGGAAAGTTTCAGTGCTGAACATCCAAACCCAGACCTTGCTGTCCCAAACAAACATACTGCAGAAGATTTCCTGTAGTAAATCCAGGGACAGATTCTTTATTTAAGTACTGTACTTAAAGCCAAGACTGAACTTTTTCCGTTGCAGTTGCTATGCCAAGCGGCATAGAGGGCTATTACAAGGCAACACATACTTCTTTTGTCAACAGAGACAATGAGAAAGAGTGCTTACTTGTGTTTGCTTCCATCGTGTGTGCTGCTGCAGTTTATTGTTGAGGAGATCCATTGCTTTACGTCTCACTGAGGGCAACTGATTGACCATCAGGCCCCTGAGGACAGGAATAAAGGTTTCTGTTGGAATTAAGGAATTGATCTAGAAAGGAAACACAGGAACAATTAAAAGAAAAAAAATAGATTCCTATCAGAGTATACTTAGACAGGAAAACCACTCCAGCAATTCCTCTGTCTCTACCCCATTCCAGCCTTCAGCATCCCACTGACAAGAATCCTGAATTTTGGGGAAGCTCAAGAAAATCTCAGGATGCAAAACCAATGTCAGCCCAACAAGATAGAGCAGACTAAGAAACCAAGGCCATATAGGTCAGGACTACCGTAATCGTAACAGCTATAGTAACAGAATCTTGCAAGTGTGAATGTTTATTTTTGTGTGAATTAGGGAGGGGCCTGTCTGAGACATTTAGTCCAGGGGTCCCCAACCTGTGGGCCATGGCCTGTTAGGAAGTGGGCCGCACAGCAGGTGAGCCGTGGTGGTCCACGTGATTGGCTCCCGCCTGCAAACCCCGCCCCCGTCCGCACGATTGGCTCCCGCCTGCAAACCCGCCCCTGCAATTGGCTCTTGCCTGCAAACCCCGCCCCGGTCCGCACGATTGGCTCCCGCCTGCAAACCCCGCCCCGTCCGCACGATTGGCTCCCGCCTGCAAACCCCGCCCCCGGTCCGCACGATTGGCTCCCACCTGCAAACCCCACCCCCAGTCCGCGCGATTGGCTCCCGCCTGCAAACCCCGCCCCCTGGTCTGTGGAAAAATTGTCTTCCATGACCGGTCCCTGGTGCCAAAAAGGTTGGGTACCCCTGATTTAGTCAACTTAGTTCTTGGAATGGACTCAAGCCCCGCTTATCTGACTGTTGCCTTGGTAGTGGCTCTTCCTCCTGTCCCTCAAGGCCATTCCCTATGCCCTCTACAGCTAGGTCAAAATTGGAAGGGAACAGTATAAGCAGAGCAAGCTTTCTTCACTGTGTGCGCCCCACATTCCAGGCCTTTTCTCAGGTCTTGACTAAAGTAGGTGGAAACTCTTTGTTCCTCCTTCCCCCTGCCTTCACTTCACTGCCTGATAAATTAATTTAGACAATCCAGAGTTGAAAGGAGTTGTTTAGGCCACCGAATCTAATCACTGGCTATCTAGCTTCTGCTTGAACATATTCAGCGAAGGGGAGCTCATAATCTCCCATAGTAGTTGGTTCCTCTATTGAACTACTCTTACCATTAGGAAGCTTTCCCTAATTGGAACTTATCATCCTATAGTTTGAGGTCTTTATTTCATCACCAGCACTCTGGCACAATAGAGGACAAGTCATGCTGCTCTTTTGAGGGACCTCCCCACCTTCAGGAACATGAAAGTGCTAATTGTATTTTCACTAAGTCTTCTCTTTTCAAGGCTAAGCCCTTCTATGAGCTTATTCCATCTTCTCTAATTTTTACACATAGTTTTTAATCTGTATTGTATTATTGTTTTCTCTATTCATATAAACTGCCCAGATAACTGTAAATTGTTATCATTGGAATTAGATTTGCTGGGCAAATCTGCTGTAACAGATAATTCAAGATACCTTAAGCAACTAAGATTTTTGCTTGAATTACTTGGTGGTTTAGAATTAATAAAGCCATTCTTACATCAACATCACAAAGCCCAAGATGTCATCTTACTGGCTGTAAGAACATCAGCAGTGAGATCAACACTTACTTTATCCAGTAGCTCATAAGATTTGTTGAGCAAAGCCTTCCAGAATTTGGCTGTCGAGGTGTTGGCATTTTTTTCTATCGATTGTGCCACAGCATTTATGTAGCAAAGAACTTTTTCCAACAACCTGCATAAACAACTATAGTGAATGACTGACTACTTCAAGTCCACACTAACTTTTCATTAGAATAAAAGTCAAAGAATCCAAAAATGAAACCATTTATCCACAAGAAGCAGGTCATATGGGCATGCCATTAGATTCAACTTTGTTGTCATCATTGTGATCATCAAGGCAGAATCCCACACTATCCTTGAAATCTGCCCCAACATTAAGTTGACAGAAGATGCTCCATCAGCAGGAAATGTTAGCTGAATACCTGTATTATTTTATCCTGACATATTCTTAATACTCATACTCATTTCAGTGGATACTCTAAATAAATCATAGACAGGATTCCACCCCATCAAAGAACAGGCCCAGCATTAATTTTACACTTCTATCTCCTGAAGCCCTGCAAAAAAAAAGTATAACATCATGCTCAAAGAACAGCCTGATTTGTTTTGAAGTTGTCCTTGCCCTGTTTCAGGTTTTCTTATGTGTGACCTCTGCCTATTTTGTAAGTTGCTCAGATCTACCACCTTCTCCTGAATTAGTATCATATGCCTTAATAGGCTGTAGTTTCAGGCCCTTTAATATATATGTATTTTAATAGATAATCTCCCCATACAGCTTACTTCTATTCTTGTTTAAAATTTTCAACAAAAAAGCAAACGTACTTCTGTTCAAACTCCTTTAACTTCTCAGAATCTTCACATTCAACTACCTAGTGGAAAAAGGAAGAAAAAAAACAGTCCATATCATGTTAATGGAAATTAAATTTTGATGTATGAACGCTATTATGAGGTGCTTTAACATTTCATAACAATATTAAGCAGATAAAACCTTCATGGCTGCAATTTTGTCTGGAATTCAGCTTTACGCTAAAGAAATTGGTGGCATTCAGGATCCTGAAAAACCCATATATACCCACCAAGCTGTTCCCTTTCAGGGTAGGTAATGTTAAGGCACAGCACTGAACAAGTACTGAGCAAAAGAAATTAAGAGAGAGAAAAAGAAAAGGAAATTTAACTGAATCGAGTTTACATCATCATCATTCACTGTATTTCTCCACCCTTTTCAATCCTGGCATCCTTGCTTCTACTATGTCCATACACTGATTCATACATGGCCTTTAGTTCTTTAAACTTTTCACCCTTTTCATTTTTCAGGATCTTATCATGCTGCCATCAGCATAACATACAGGACTGAGCGAGACTGGCTAATGGTCGGACTTGGTTCCCTACGTTCCTAACTAGTGAAAACACAGCCTTGAAAAGGTCTCTTTTGCATAATAGAATTCCAATGTAAATGTCAGATTTCTCCAACAGTAATCAGAGCTGGAAGGAAATGCTCAAGGAACTCACCTTTATGAGTTCTCATTAATAAAATATTTTTTAAAAAGGTTAAAGGGACAGCACAAGAGTTCCAACAAGTAGTTTTGCTTTCAAATGTGCACCTGAATATTGTTTCCACGTCTATTATTCTTATAATCAGAACCACTTTTACGGCAAAGACTAATCAAATCTGTCCTGATGGAATACTTGGGGGGGGGGGCACTATGTCAATTTTTTTGGGGTGGGCAAAGGCTGTAGCAGATGGGGCAGTGATTCAGAGCAGACGGGGCTAGGTCTCTGAAGGTCTCTCTTAAGCACAGAAGGCATTTTTAAATGTGTTTAAATATATTTATCCTGTTTAATGATAAGCTAGCACTAATCACAAATGATCAAACCTAAAAACAAACCTGCTTTTGTTATGCTGTGGCAGTTGTGTACAACATGTACATGGATAGAATGCTCAACTGCCAGCCACAATATATAAATAAATCTTGCCTCTGACTTGTTCCAAGACTAGAAATAGAAATCCACTGTGGTTTGTCTTATTTCATCCCTTGGCTTCTCTTGCCAAGATATTTAGTCAATGAGTATTTTTATAGTCACTTTTTGTGAGATGGGCAGCTATATAAATGTGATGGATGGATGGATGTGCGGACTTTACACCAAAATAAAATGTAATATTACTTTACTTTGCACACGTTTCTAGTTATACCAACCAGCACTACACTGAAGCCAGAAGTGAAAAGGAAAGAAGCTTCTGCAAGTTGTACAGGTCCATAGAAATTACAGATCCTCAACTGGTAATGGGACAAAGATGAATTCTACTCACTTTTTTCACAAAACGGTGTGAAGCCAGAAGCTGTGACATGAAAGAGACTGCCAGGAATTTCAAATGCCTCAACTGTTTGCCAGAATGAGATTCCACATCAAAGAGTTCTGTTTCTTGACTGTAGGATTGCATCATATGCAGCCTTGATTTCTTTTGTCCAGAGTCATCTGTAAAAATAGACCCAAAAGCCATATATGTCTCTTTAAATTCTGCATATGTATTATCTGGGTTTCTTTGTAGAGTTTTTTTGAGGGGGGGAAGATGGATGGGGAGGCAGAGTCAGGTTTTAAAAGAAAGCAAGACCTGTGGAATACTGCAGGCAACAAAAACTCCCCCTTATCATCAATGTTCTCTTTTACTATTAAAAGATTGTAATTTACAGTGGGTCTTTTTCATTTGCAAATTAATGCAAGATGCAAAGCTACCCACTGCTTCACAAACCACCACATTAACCACACATTATGGCTTAATGGGTTGAGTAAACCCAGTAAACTAATGAACATATTGTTGATTAAGCAATCAAGTATTGGTGAACCCAATCAATAGTAATCATGTTTTCAATTTTGCCCCCAAAAGAATGTTTGGTTGTTTACTCCTTTTAAGAGGAAAAAAAAAATCAAAACCGGCATTTATTGCATTTACCTACGCCATAAAGCGTTTTAGCATGTTATATAAATTGGACCATTCCTTAAGTAACACAACAACTTTTGTTCTAACTTTGGACAGAGTGAGTGGGTAGAATTGGGCAGCAGATTTTTAGCATCATGAAAGGTCAAGCTATTTCATTTATCATTACTGCCAGAACGGACAGAGATTTTTATGGGATCTTCTTCTCCATATGCCCAGATAACTACCTTGGTTTGGGGAACTCTGAGCAGGTGAGGTGCCATTTGCTGCTCTGCCTCGGGGAGCAAATTTCTTGGGCCAACTCTGGAGAAAACAGTCTTACACCTGATTATGAACTTCCTAAACAAAGACTTTCAGCTGGGATTCAACCCCATCTGCTTGTTGAGTGGCTGACCACAAGTTTCTTTGTTGGCAATTACCTTCTTTATTCTCTGGCAGATTTGTTAAATAGTTGAGTAGTTTCATTAAACTTTGCAACTGTTCAATTACGTTAAATTCACAACATACAGAAATCCAGAATTCGGTATCGGTTTCCAAAACAATATCCTGTGTAAGTAGCAGGAAAACAATATTGTAAATGAAGAAAACAATATTGTAAAAATGCCATATATTAAGCATTATATTGCAATGTTCTGCACAGCAAAATAACCATACATCTTTAAAGAAAAACTACTCTTCAAAGTTCTTTACTTACTTTCTCCCCACTGGCTACTGCAGTCACAGATTTTGTCACATGCTGTTCAAACAACAGTACTAAAAGAATCCACAGAAATCGCTCCACCCCCAAAGTACTTGTAAGTTGCTCTAGAATTGGGAGACGCCGATGCTCCGGCACATGGGGCAAGGCATCCACAAAAACCCGGATTATTTTAATCGCAACTCCTTCCATGTTCCCTGCAGTTCCCGAAGACCCACCATCTTCCTCGGCCTACAAAGGAAGTTTTCAAAGAATGAATTAAAACAAAGCCTAAGCAAAGGAAAAACAGACAAGACTTTGTTCAAATGAAACAAAAAAGAAGCCACAAAAAAAGCAAGGTTATAACCAAAGCTTGAACACTAAACAATCTGAGCTTGTAAGAAGAACCTGGGAGTAGATATGCAATTAGCGGAACTGGGTTTGCATGGCAAAAGGTAAAAAGGTAAAGGTCCCCCCCACACATTTGTGCAGTCGTGTCCGATTCTAGGGGCCGGTGCTCATCTCCGTTTGTTAGCCGAAGAGCCAGCGTTGTCCGAAGACGCTTCCACGGTCATGTGGCTGGCATGACGCGCGTGGAACGCTGTTAACTACCCACCAAAGTGGTACCTATTAATCTACTTGCATTTGCATGCTTTCAAATTGCTAGGTTGGCATGGCAAAACCATTCTGTAAATGTCTGAAAGGCAGGTTTTTGCTAACATTGGAAAGGACTGCTTTCCAATGAAAAAATAACTACTGACTAAATGACTAATGACTATTGTTCCACAGTAAAGGAAACTCCTGTTTAAAAAATAAATAAATAAATAAATATCTATATCTATATCTATATTTATTGTGACCCAGGTTAAATGATCTTACCTGTATAAGAGCTGGAATGACCATCTTCACTGTTTTGTTAATCACCTGGAAACTGTACGCATCATCCAGACGCATGACATTCGCTCCCATGAATGTAAAAATGGGCATGATATTGTGCAGCACTTTATCCTGCACAAAAGAAAGCAATTATTCCTGTAATAATGTAGCACTTGGTTTTGAGCATTTATTCTTGCAGTGCAGTTTCTCTTACAACAATTTTCTTTCTGAATTTAAAGCAGTGGATCCTTTGCTTTTTTTATACTGTTAGAGCAGTATTTCTCAACCTTGGCAACTTTAAGATGTGTGGACTTCAACTCCCAGAATTCTGAAGTCCACACATCTTAAAGTTGCCAAGGTTGAGAAACACTGTGTTAGAGGAATTGCTCAATCCTTTTTTATATATAGGCCAGTGCTTTCCAAACTCCCGCCATTGGTGACACACCAATTGTGGTAGCGGCGGCGGCGGCAGCAGCCTCATGCTTTCCGCTAAAACCCGGAAGCGCTGATGGTGCGCCGCTGCGCGCACCACCACAGGGACAGTGGCACCGCGCCATTACCACTTCCGGGTTTTGTCGCGACACACAGTTTTGAAAGCTATGATATAGGCAAACTTCACCATCCCCGTCTCTATGATATGACACTTCAGTCTGGCTTCAGGTCAGGGTACAGTGCAGAGACAGCGTTGGTCGCACTTGTTGATGACCTTTGGCAAAGCCGGGATGGGGGTGGTGCATCCATCCTAGTGCTGCTTGATCTCTCAGCGGCTTTCGATGCTGTTGACCACTGTATCCTTCTGGACTGGCTGCGGGGGTTAGGAGTGGGAGGCACTGTGCTCCAGTGGTTCACCTCCTTCCTCAGCAGTCAGTTCCAGGCGGTGTTGAAGGGGGGAGAGATCGCGTCCGCAGCCCATGTGTGGGGCGCCTCAGGGCTCGACACTCTCCCCTCTCCTGTTCAATGTCTACATGAAACCACTGGGTGAGGTCATCTGCCAGTTTGGGGCACGGTATCATCAGTATGCTGATGTTACCCAGCTTTACATTGGCACAGGTGAAGCTGAGTGTCTGGAGGCTGTTCGGGTCTGGATGGGGCAGAACAGACTTCGGCTCAATCCTAACAAGACTGAGTGGCTATGACTATTTGGACCCCCTGGGTCGGGGATGTCACTATCTTTGGTCTTGGATGGGGCTGCATTTCCCCAGTCAAGACTGGTGTGCAACTTGGGGGTCCTTCTGGACACACAGCTACTGCTCAAAGAGCAGGTGGCAGCTGTGGCCAGGAAGGCCTTTGCACAGGTTCACCTTGTGTGCCAGTTGTGCCCTTTCCTTGATTGGGAGGCCCTTCAGACAGTCACACATGCCCTGGCCACCTCACAATTGGATTACTGCAATGTGCTCTACATGGGGCTGCCCTTGAAGACCACCCAGCAGCTACAGCTGGCTCAAAATGCAGTGGCGCGAGCAGTAACGGGCACCTCTTGGTGTGCCCATGGGTCACCACTGCTACACAAGCTGCGTTGACTGCCAGTTGGCTTCCGAGTGCAATTCAAGGTGTGGTTATTACCTATAAAGCCCTGTATGGCATAGGGCCTGGATACCTGAGAGACCACTTGTCTCCTGTCCATCTACCAATCAAAAGCAATGCAAGATTCTGCTGCAGGATACAGTGGGGCAAAAAAGTATTTAGTCAGCCACCAATTGTGCAAGTTCTCCCACTTAAAAAGATGAGAGAGGCCTGTAATTGACATCATAGGTAGACCTCAACTATGAGAGACAAAATGAGAAAACAAATCCAGACAATCATTGTCTGATTCGGAAAGAATTTATTTGCAAATTATGGTGGAAAATAAGTATTTGGTCAATATCAAAAGTTCATCTCAATACTTTGTTATATATCCTTTGTTGGCAATGACAGAGGTCAAACGTTTTCTGTAAGTCTTCACAAGGTTGGCACACACTGTTGCTGGTATGTTGGCCCATTCCTCCATGCAGATCTCCTCTAGAGCAGTGATGTTTTGGGGCTGTCGCTGGGCAACACGGACTTTCAACTCCCTCCAAAGGTTTTCTATGGGGTTGAGATCTGGAGACTGGCTAGGCCACTCCAGGACCTTGAAATGCTTCTTACGAAGCCACTCCTTCGTTGCCCGGGCGGTGTGTTTGGGATCATTGTCATGCTGAAAGACCCAGCCACGTTTCATCTTCAATGCCCTTGCTGATGGAAGGAGGTTTGCACTCAAAATCTCACGATACATGGCCCCATTCATTCTTTCCTGTACACAGAACAGTCGTCCTGGTCCCTTTGCAGAGAAACAGCCCCACAGCATGATGTTGCCACCCCCATGCTTCACAGTAGGTATGGTGTTCTTTGGATGCAACTCAGCATTCTCTCTCCTCCAAACACGACGAGTTGTGTTTCTACCAAACAGTTCTACTTTGGTTTCATCTGACCATATGACATTCTCCCAATCCTCTTCTGGATCATCCAAATGCTCTCTAGCAAACTTCAGACGGGCCCGGACATGTACTGGCTTAAGCAGGGGGACACGTCTGGCACTGCAGGATCTGAGTCCCTGGCGACGTAGTGTGTTACTGATGGTAGCCTTTGTTACGTTGGTCCCAGCTCTCTGCAGGTCATTCACTAGGTCCCCCCGTGTGGTTCTGGGATTTTTGCTCACCGTTCTTGTGATCATTTTGACCCCACGGGGTGAGATCTTGCGTGGAGCCCCAGATCGAGGGAGATTATCAGTGGTCTTGTATGTCTTCCATTTTCTAATTATTGCTTCCACAGTTGATTTCTTCACACCAAGCTGCTTGCCTATTGCAGATTCAGTCTTCCCAGCCTGGTGCAGGTCTACAATTTTGTTTCTGGTGTCCTTCGACAGCTCTTTGGTCTTCACCATAGTGGAGTTTGGAGTGTGACTGTTTGAGGTTGTGGACAGGTGTCTTTTATACTGATAACAAGTTCAAACAGGTGCCATTACTACAGGTAATGAGTGGAGGACAGAGGAGCCTCTTAAAGAAGAAGTTACAGGTCTGTGAGAGCCAGAAATCTTGCTTGTTTGTAGGTGACCAAATACTTATTTTCCACCATAATTTGCAAATAAATTCTTTCCGAATCAGACAATGTGATTGTCTGGATTTGTTTTCTCATTTTGTCTCTCATAGTTGAGGTCTACCTATGATGTCAATTACAGGCCTCTCTCATCTTTTTAAGTGGGAGAACTTACACAATTGGTGGCTGACTAAATACTTTTTTGCCCCACTGTAAATAAGGTTTGCTGCTGGGACAACAGGGGCCAGTTTTCTATCCTGCATGCAGAAGCAGAAAGCTTTAGCAGCTCTTCAATATTTGTTTAAATATTTTGATGTTATATTCTCAAACCTCTGTCCAGTTATGGATCATTTCAGGGAGTAACAGATTAGTGATAAAGAGGAGAAAGAAAAAGTTGGTAAGTGATGATCTACAGAAAGAAAAAAGGAGATTGTGAGAAAGGTCTTGGAGAAAGGAGAAAAGTAAGCTTAGAAAGTAAAAGTGGTCAGCTATTTCAAGCACAGGAAAGGGTCAGCAGCCTCACCCCTATGCCTGTATCAGAGCTGAAAAAACACCTAAATGTGATATCCCTTTTTAGAAGCTTTAGTGAATCTCCCTTCCCTCAACATGCATTCAAATAAACTCACAGGAAACATTCCAGCTGCGGCACCCAGCAAGAGCAGTGCGTGGTGATGGGTCTGTGGCATTTCTGAGACTCGGATGCACTGAACAATCAGCTCCACATTGAACTTCTCTTCATCTAGAAGACCTCAAAAAGCAAAGAAGGCATTGAAAAGTTAGCAAGGCTTACAATGCCCCCATCCCAAATGTATTTAGGGATATAAAGCCTGGGGCAGACTGTCAAATATCTAAAATGAAATTAACTTTGATCTTCACTTTACCTGCCTTTATCCTGTTGCTATTTGGGGACAGCTTCTGACAAATGTTTAACAAACCACCAAGTATTAGTTGTTTTGTGTATTCCAGATTTTCTTCCCCTGGAGTAGGTTCTAGACACCTGGGAATTCAGAAAAGAGTCAGACTGACTTTGGAGGCAACATGATGCAGCTCAAGAATATCTGGCAGTGGGGCAGCAACTGGAAACCATGCTGTAAGACATCGGATGGACCATCTCAAAGGGCAGTCAGACCCACAAGTTCACACTGACCAAATGCAGGCTTGCTTATAGCTTGGCCATGTAAAAAGAGCCTGGACAGAATCAAGCTGTAGCAAAGAATGGAGGACATACGAGCTAACTGAGTCTTTTTGATAATACCTAGCTCTAAAGATGGAAGGGCTATCCCATTTTGGAACTCCTTTCTTCCATGGGCTGGTATGTAGAGATTTCCAGGGCCAGCCAGTCCTCATATTTAATGGCTGGATTGAACCCAATTATGGTTAAACAATTACAGTGTTTAGACTTGCTCTCCAAAGTTAAATTACCTAGATAGCAAATTGAAAAGAGTAGGTATCAAGGCCTGAGGCTGTTTGAGCTTCTTTTTGTGTTGCAGCAATTCTAGGATAACTTTGTTTCTTTGCCAGTTCACACTTTCTTCTTGTAAACTTCCTTGATCTTGGACTTTCCTGGATGATACAAAGCAGAACAAAATAAACATATTCCCATCTATAAAAAATATCAGTTTGCGGAGCAACTATTTCTGTGAATAAGATTCTACAAAGAGCCAAAGAAGCATCAACAAAATGCAGCTATTAAAGATTGGTTAATTCATATGTCCTTCTTATCTTTCCACTCCTTGGATTACCATATTTGCCTATGACTCCTGGCTTTTGTTCTCTCTCTGATCAACTACTCTTGTTTTGACTCATTATCTAAAGTCAAGGTCAGTATTGATTTTTGTACCCAATGTGATCAAGATCAGATTAGAAGTATTGATTTACACTTCACAGAAAGCACAAATAATTGTTAATAGAGATGTAACAAAACCCTGTGAGATACAAAAAGGGACAAGACAGGGATGCCTGTTGTCTCCTCTCCTGTTTATTTTAGTTCTTGAAATACTGAATGGAGATGTAAGACAAGATGAGAATTGTGGGAGTAAAGATTAAAAAAGAAACTTAGAAGTTAAGGGCATTTGCTGATGACTTGGTATTGAAGGATCCACTAAAGGGAATAGAAACATTAATGGGAAAATTAAAAGAATTTGGTACACTAGCAGGTTTTAAGATTAACAATCAGAAGACAAAGATATTAACAAAAAAACATGAAAATAGAGGATCAAACAGAACTGATGAAGAAATGGGTTTTAAGATTGAGAAAAAGTAAAATATTTGGGTATCACTATGACAAATATGAATTGTATGTTATTTCAAAATAATTATGTTAAGACATGGAAATAATAAAGGGGGGATAAAAAAATCTTTAAAAAATGAAGTTAAAAAAGATATGTTACAATGGGAGAAACTACAAGTGTCATTGTTGGGGAGAATTTCTGTGATAAAGATTAATGTCTTGCCTAGAATGAAGTTTTTGTTTCAGACAATACCTGTTTTGGCAATTGATGTACCATTTAAACAGTGGTGAAAAGATATACTGTATCTAAGTTTGTATGGCAAGGGAAAAAGAGTTAAGTGTGTGTGTGTGTGTGTGTGTGTGTGTGATCAGATTAGAAGCTTGCCTAAATATCTGCCAGCGTATCATGGTATCTGCAAAACTATTCATTTGGGGCCACTACAAAGAAGGACCTGTTACATCTCTCTATATAAAGAATGACTGTGTGACCAAGAGCTCCAATCTCAAAAATGTCTCACATCTGGTAAAAAAAAAAAAGCCTGGAAATTTTATTGGCAAAATATTTACATTAGCAAAAGTTAAAATGGGGAAAATCGTAGCACTGATTCTTAATAGGTAATAAAATGAGTTATAATATTTATGTATATTTTTTAAATGAAGACTGCCCCATATAAATAAGAATTTTTGGCTATTTAGCCTGACAATATCTATTTCCAGGATTTCAGACAGGCCTTCTAGCTCTCATGATCATGGAGAAAAGAGTATACCTATCTACAGAAGCGCTGAATTTGCACTAATGTCAAATCCATATAAAATTACAAATAGATGTTCTTAAAGTATTAACTACATAAACTAACCTAAACATTTATTCTCATGTTTGTCCAGTCCTCTTCAATTAACTCTGTCTCTTCCCATTTAACCACAGAAATAATTTTCATTATGTTTCATCAAATGCTTGTATAAAATTCAGTTCCAATTAGTCAAAACTAATAGAATCCAATGAATCAACTCTAATAGAATATGTGTTCCCTTCTTGAAAAATGTCAAGAGTGTTACTAATGCTGACTCCAGGCTTGGCTGCCAGCTCGACCAGTCAGATTTCTCAGAACTGACTGAATTTCCCTTGCTTGCGTGGATTGCAGAAGTTGTGGTCCACTGAAGTTTTTTTTCCCCTGGAGAAGGGGAGACCAGAAGATTACTCGTGGGGCCATTGGGATTGCCTACCCTTGTTTTTTCTGTAGTTTTCCACCGCGGAAGGAACAGGGTAAGTGCAAGGCAATGGCCGAGATATATCAGGCTCTCGCAGGGGAAACAAGTCTCTTTGAAGAGACACAAGAGCGCCCAGCCGCTTTTAGATCACTTTAGGAATGTTTTTTTTAGATTAAAATATTTTTGAAATCTAAGATCTATTTTTTGGACTTTGTTGAAAATGTTGGCTAACTTTGTGCTTTCTTTGCTATAACTGATTCTGGTGGAAGTTTGATGGACTCTATATTTGCAACATAATGAAACGTCTGCATTTTTTTTTTTTTTTACTTCTCTTTTGTATTAGAGGGATTTAAGAGACTCTGTTTGTAATTCTTCGCTTGATAAACTAAATGACTATTCATTTTTTGAGAAACTCTTTGTTTGGATTAAGCAGCTTGCAGCTTGAAGAACGAAAGCTCGCAGTTTGAAGAATAAAAACACAGGGTAACGTGTTTTTTTCCTTGTCGTCTTTTTCTACATCCTCCCTGGTTGGATTTTGCTTCATTTGGAATATATTTTTTATTTCTCCTTCTATAAACTGTTTAAAATATTATTCTCTCCTGTATTTTGGATTATTGGAACTTTCTTTTTTCTTTTTACTTTAAAAAAAAACAACAACAACAACGACGTTCTGCTTAATAGATTCTGCTGGTAGTATTCCATGAACAGATTACATGATTATTGTTTTGACTAGAAGGGTTGTTGTTTTAATTTGAAGGACACAGGAAAGATGGCTTTCCAACTTGTACCTGAGGAGCTCAGAAGAGAGATTACTGAGGCTTTTTCAAATATTCAAAGGTCGTTGGAATTACTGTTCGTAACTCTGCAAAACAGAGAGAAAGAACAGAGAACAGAAACGGAGACAGAAAGGAAAAATGTTTTTCAAGTGGAGGAGAAACAGAAGGAGGAAATTTTGAGTATATTAGTTCAGAAGAACATTCTGAAGGCTTTACACTACAATCTTGGTATAGATATGTTGTGGCAGTGGAGACAGAGTGAAAATATGGGTGCACAGTTGGATGGATGTTGTGAAATATGTGGAAAGGGAGAGAAGGTTGCTCTGATATTCTATATGAGATATAGAAAAGAGCAGGCTGTATATTGCGAATCTCCCACAGTGTATTGTGATTTTGGCATAACCTAAACAGAAGATATGAGAAACTGTATGGATATAAAGGTTAATGAAAAAATATGGACTTGAATTGTTATGAGAAACTGTATGGATATATAAAAAGTGATATTCTAAATGTAAGATGCTAAATACAAACACAAGTTGATATTATAGAATATTGTTTTCCTTAGAGATATATTTATGAGAAGATAATGATATGATGGAATTAGAATGATGGTTACTACAGGATGATATATATCAATATGTATTGTATGAATATTATAAGAATTGATATATTAGCTATTAGGTTAAGTGATATGATAGATTATGCATTTAGTTTAAATGGACACTACTACAAGGAATGGAAATTACAGATGGATAATTGAGATTCAAGAATTCCTTTTTTATGGAGATATATATATATATTAGAATTAAATTATAGAAATATATATGTATGAACACTATAAGAATTGCTAAATTATGTATTAAGTTACATAACATGTTAGGTTATGAGTCATAATATGAATAGAATATATTGTAGTTTATTAGAAGTAAATAAGGCTTTTATTTGTTATACTAATTGGTCTTTATTGAAGATATAAATATGTAGTAATGAACATTCAACATTTAACTACTACTTCAAGGAGTGGAAGCCAAAGATGGATTATTGGGAGACAGTAAGATGAAGGTTAGAAGATTGGATTAAAGAAATCAAAAGGCATATGACAAAGAAAAGTTCCTGTATACTGTATGAAGTACTAACATTTAAAATCAATTGTTGTACTTTAAGTTCAAAGATAGATTGGAGGACATCTATTTTCTATATTTTCTTTGCTTATTATTTCTTGACTTCACTTTTTCTTTATCTTTTTCTTATTTTGTATTTCTGTTTCTATTTCTTTTTCTACTTTAAATTTTATTATGTATTGTAAAACTTAATAAAATTTAATAAAAAAAAAAAAAGAGTGTTACTAATGCTACTCCACATGTAGATTCATGGAAATGCCACAGCTTAAATAGTTTGCTTTATGAATTACTGTCTTATGTTCTTAAACTGCTTGGCTCCCAAATCTTTAATTTTCCATTTTCCATCACAACATATACATTTCCCACCCATTTTACCTCTGCTGCTGCATTTTCTGCCTTCTTGTCTGGTGAACTGTAGCCACAGTCTTGATTTTAGGTAGAGGGTCAAGTTCGATACTAATCTGCTCAGCATCAACTGAAATCTAAACAATATGTTAGATTTTGTTTTAAAGATTTGTAGCACCTCACCCCTCACAACATATTGTGCATGTACAGGCCAAAACTGTGTATGTGCAAAGCTCAATTGCAGAATATGATCTGGCCATCCTGCTGTCAACTGGAGTGTGTCATGCCTGCATGCTGGTGGAGAAAGACAGCACGACAATTTGTGTTTGAAGGGAAGGACTATGAAGAATGTTTCCTATGAATTCAGCACTTCCAAGGGCATAACAGCTTAGTTGTCTACTGAAAACACAATCACAATTCTTTGCTTAAAACCAGAAACTATTCTCTGTTTTTACAAAAGTAAGTGTTCTGTAATGTTTTTAATAAAAGCAATGCACACATCATACGAGGTGTAACTAATTTTCCAAACTATTCCTATAAATTACTACTTTGTGTTTTGATTCTCTGTAACAATATTGTTTTAGTTAGCTCCTATACTGAACACAATACAATTGCTAAATGTAATCACGTTATGATGGCATAATCCCTGCAAGTAAATGATGTGATTAGGGCAGGATACAAAATTGGCACAGAATAAATAATTCTGTTCTACTTATCCAGAAGAATCAGTCTCTTTATTCAAAGAGATTAAGATGATCTTACCCCTTTAAATACACTGCTGATTGTCTGGGCACAATGTGGATTTTTGCAATTGAGGAGTAAGTCAAAAAGAACTCCCAGAATCCTTTGCTGTATCTTCCCATCTGGCAGGGCAGCAAAGAAAGGTTTTGTAATCTATAAATAATAAAAATAAATGAGTTGTACAAACCTTTTATATACATTACATTTTGAAAGGTCAGTATTATCTCCAGTGCATAGATAAGGAAATATAGAACTTCCTCATGATACCTTGTGAATTCATGCCCAAAATACAATTTGAATCTGGCTTTTTAAAATCTTTGTTCAACTTGCTGGCCACTGGCTTTCAGGATTAGACATATACCCTGTGTTCTCTAACTTATAGAGGGCTGCATTATAACTTGATAGCATGATGAGAAATAAAGAAACGTTTAATAGACAAACCAAGTTTATCTACAATTTACCTCAACAAAGAGAAATGTATCAAAAGGATCCTTCTGTAGCAAATACTAACTTTAACTGGGTCCTCCTAGAAGCAGATTTTCTGTATATTTTTTCCTTAGTTGAGTTGTGGTGCATATGCAACTCATTTATTAGAGGGCAAAAAAAGAAAAGGAAATTGGAGCAAAACCCAATTATCAGCTGTCTGTTCAGAAAGCAGTTGTAAGAATTTTTATAACAAATAGAAGAGGAATGTTTGTACTCAAGAAGGTAGCCTATGCCAACATTAATTGTGACAGATTCTAGTGAAACTTGCTCATACAAAATCTTACCTGTTCAAGAGCCCTAGTCTGAAAAGAATGAAGTCCCTGGTACACTTCCTGTGGGGTATGCAAAGCTTTGATAAACAGATGTAAACACTCTTGATTTGTGCAAAGGACTGTTGCCGAGTGCTCATTGTATTTCCCAAGAATGAGATGCAAAAGAAGGGTTTCATCTTTCAACATCTGTCCTGTGCCGAAAGCTTTCTCCAATAACCGATCTAGGACGGGCAGCAAGCTAATAAGCACCGCCTGAAAAATACATGAAAAAGATTTTTTTAAAAATCAGTCCAAACTTTAACAAACTTATGGTTACAAAACTTGTCTTGTATCACACTTATAGGTGTGTTCAAGGAGAGAAAGCCAAATTTCTAAATGTGTATAACGCAAATATTTAACATATTTAACCAAAATATTGTTTTCCATCCTTGTCTATTAATCAATGAGCAAAATCTTAGTCATTCAGAGTACTGAATATTATTTGGCAATGAAATAAGAGATCTTAATAGTATTCGATTACGGATTAACATCCAAATTTTGGTAACAGGAGATATTTAGATAAATTCAGACAGCTGTATATTCAATTCATCAAAAAGTATTCTCTCCCATGGCTTCATGTTTCTTTCTACTACCTTCTATTTCTCCACATCTTTCTTTCCTCCATATTCTTCAAAATTTTAAATTCTCTATCAACTTTGGTAGGAAAAGGATTTCTCTGATAAATGTATTGTTCAATCCTCCTCCCAGGAAAACTATTCCAGCCTACATAGTATAAATAGTAGTAAGCTAGGCATGCAAATCATCTGAAGACAAGTCTTTCAGTCTCTTAAGAACTTCTGCAGATATATTTCTCAGAGCACTTGGTATACATGATCACAGTCAGCTGATTCTTCTTTAATAAGATGTCTCATCTGGAAGGACCTCCCTTTAGAGCAGGTATAGACAACTTGGTGCCCTCTAGAAATTCCGGTTTTTAATTCCTATCAGCCCCAGACAACAGGCTAATGGCCAGAGATGGTGAGTTGTCATACAAACAGCCTGGAGAGCACTTGGTTGCCTTCTTTTGCACTAAAGGTGTTTCCAGCAACAACAATGCAATCATCCCAATGACAAGTTGAAACCCTTCTATATGTCTTGGCATTTGAAGTCTTACTCAAATAGTACAGAAAGGGATAGAAAAAGTTCTATTCCCTAAATATTTTAATTGAATCAAAGAGTTTCTGGGGAACAAAACTAAGACAGGCTATAAACAAGGCCTCGCTCTGCAGAAAAACAACACAAACATTTGGCTGGACCAGGGTATTTTCCCAACTTTAGCATCGTGTATTTTACCCACATTGCCATTGACTTTGTGAAGAATTTTCATCAGGTTTCTTGCAATATAGGAAGGACATTTGAAGGCTTGGACACATTCAAGTAATGCTGTCAGTGCTTCTGACAATTTCTGCTGCTTGGCTTTTTGCTTCTGTTGAGTAGGTTCTCCCCCGAAGAGATCACCAAGGACCTAGATTATAAACAAAGTGGGGAAAAGACACCAAAGAGTCATTAATGTAATTCTATCGATCATCTCTCTATCCATCCATCCATCCATATTTCTAATTGAAGGACAAAGGTATTGAAAATGTACCGCAACTACTGTGCATTTTCATGCTAGGCATGAACTTTTATGCATATGTATCTATAAAACAAAAATACTACTTAGAATAAAGAAGAGGTGAACGGTCCTTTAGCACAGTGATATGAATTTCTGGCTACCATGAAAGGAGTGGCCCCATGCCAGGTCCTCTATATTTTGCTCTGCATCTGCCCTAGCATCTTCTGCTGCTGCCACTTACCATTCTTGAACCCAAAATACCAGCCAGGGTTTTGAGGTATTACTCTACATTTCAAAGCACGCACTGAGCCATATAAAAGTTGCTCTCCCACAATGCTTTCCCAGGCCAATGAAGCAAAAATGTGAAATCCTGCAAAAAAAATAATTAGCAGGGCAAACCACAAGCCTATTTGATTAGCATCCCATTCAGTTGGATGTGAAATACTGCAGCTGCATAGAGAACCTCATGTGAGAGAGGCAACTGGGAGGAAGAGGCCATGGATCAGCGGCAGGAAGCATGTTCTGCATAAAAAAGTTTTCAGATTCTATTTCTTGCACCTCTGGGAAGGGCTGGAAAACTCCTGCCAAAAATATCAGAGACTGTTGACAATGCTAAGCTAAACTGCCCACTGGTCAGACACTATAAAACACTCTCCTATGTGAGGATGCCTCCAACCACCCATTGTGCATTTGCAAGAAAGACCAACAAAGCAAAATAATTTGTTCATTATGGCCTGCAGGTCATGATAATTTACAATCTTCCCCAGAAGAAATAGAAGATGGGCTCCTGAGAGGAAGCAAATATGTTTCCTAATCTCTGACCAATACTTCCTTCAATGGAGCCAGTTTGGTCTAGTGGTTAAGGCAATGGGCTAGAAACCAGGAGTCTGTGAGTTCTAGTCCCGCCTTAGGCATGAAAGCCGGCTGGGTGACCTTGGGCCAGTCTCTCTCTCTCAGCCCAACTCACCTCACAGGGTTGTTGTTGTGGGGAAAATAGGAGGAGGAAGGAGTATTAGGTATGTTCGCTGCCTTGAGTTATTTATAAAAATAATAAAGGTGGGACAGAATGAATTGAATTCATTCATTCAGTGAATGAATGAATGAATGAATGAATGAATGAATATGATCCTGCCTCCCAGCAGACCACAAGAGCTCTTAATGTCTGACCCATCAGAAGGGCACAAATATAAAGAATCTCCGATGCAAAGCAGGCAACATCATACTTTCATCTAAGCTTACCTGGATAACGTAAGTTGAGTCAGACATTATTTCCTCAGACTTCTTCACAAAACTCTGAAGCACAGGATGAAATATGGATTCTTCTATTCCACTTAAGGAATGAAGGCATTTGAGAGAAGCTCTTCGGACTTCACTCACAGGACTTCCCAAATTGATCAACAGAGATGCAATTACTGGAAAGTGCAAGTAGGGAGGGCAGTTGTTGTTTTAAAAAGTTCCAAATAAACTTAGATTTATTAACTACCCAAGATGAAAACTCCTACCCTGAGAAACAACTTGGTTATGCTGCTGGAGAGAAGCAATCTGCCTGCACCCTCCTTGCTGCCATGAAGAATTTAGATCCTCAGAATTTCAATGCAGGGCCCACTGAGGAGGCCTTTCCCATTTCTAACTTGAACCCCCACAGCCCTTTGAAACAACTAGAATCCTCAAAATCTAAAACCTGTGCATTTATTTACTTTTATGAGCAAGCTTCTGAAGTCTGGAGTTCCACGACATATGTCTACTGGTGGGGCTCACCAGGACCACAAAGTGGGTACAGTTCCAAATAGTTAAAACTACAGAGACACTTCTGTAAGTTGGAAGTGTGGTTAGAAGCCTATATTTATTTTAAGTCTGATTATAACCAGAAAATGGAATGCAGAGCCCTGGAGAAAAAAATAAATAATCCCTTCCTCCCTTCTTTCCTTTCCTTCTTCTAGAACTCAACATGCAAGTACATGTAAGTAAACTTTAATCCAAATAATGCATGCAAATTATTCACTGAAGAACAATGTACTAAACAACAGAAATACAATAAATCACGAAAAATTCAGCATACATATAAATATGACATATTAATGTCCATTTATATACTGAAATACAGAAGCTGATCTCAAAAGTAAATGATACAGAGTCAAGCAAACCTTTTAAAGCATAACACATGTCTACTTCTCTGTGTTAAAACACAAGGAACAATTTCAAGGGTGAATGAAAATACACCTAACATAATATTGAATGTTCTAGAGTACATTTCAGTTTTCATTGCAGTAAAGTATGTCTATGACCTGCCAGGGCTCAGAATTTATAATACTACATCTGAGAAAGAAAGTCTGAATTTAATCAGTAATAATATCATATTCCACCAATCCTTACATATTTTCTGAATTCATGTAATATACTGTATGTAATACATTACTAGACAAGGGTACAGATACTCTGTTATACAATAGTTTTATGTTTATTTTCTGCATCTCAACCCATTAATATGGAAATGCAGACTACAATATTTAGACTGGTGATAAATGTAATCTTTAGTAGCCCAGATAAATGGAACAGTATTTGGAATATTCCCTTTGTTTAGTTTTGGTATTTAGGACATTCCCTGATGCGAATGAAGGAAAGGAACTGGTTTTGCTGCATATCACCTCCATTGCCTACTTTGTATTACAGGCATGTGCCATGTGAATTCTTCAAAACTGCCTACGAGAATAGTCCAACCACGTTGACAGAGGGCCATTTAGAAATTCCAGAGTTTTTATACTTTGCAGTTGTTTAACCAACTAATGGAAAACCAAAGGAATTTTCTGTAATTTTTAGAGTGCTGCCAAATGAAATAAAAAGTTGGTGGGCACCTAAGTATCCCCACCTCCACGGCTGCTAACTTACAACTCTGCCAGTCTTTAGAACAGCAAGATAAGCCTTAAGGCATGCCTGATAGCCACTGAACTGTATAAGTGGGCAGAATTTGGGGTTTCAGCTTACAAGAATTTTGTTTGTTTGTTTATTTATTTTCTATAGCCACCCATCTCAACAAGTGACTCTGGGTGGCTTACAATAATTAAAACCATAAAACAGTTAAAATAATTAAAAACTATTAAAAGTACAAAATAAATATATATGGTCGCCAAGTAAACAATGCATGGATGTTAATATAGCCAAGAAACGGGGCCCTTAACACGCTCGGGGCCCCAGGCCCGGGCACATAACCAGGTCTTCGTGGCCTTACGGAAGGCCAACAGGGTCGAGGACATCCTGATCTCTGAAGGGAGAATATTCCAGAGGGCAGGCGCTACGGCAGAGAAGGCACGCCTTCTAGTCCCTTTTCTGTGGAACAGTGATGATTCTACAGGATCTGTATGACCGTTTTCTCCCCTAAAACTGCCAGCCTGCCTTTCTGTTAGCAAAATTACTTGCTACATTGTTGTATGTCGCCCAGAGTCTCCTGTGTGAGATGGGTGGCCATATAAATGTGATTGATAGATAGATAGGTAGATAGAATAGTTATCAAAATAAAACCTCCTCTTCAAAGAAACAGAAATCATGTAAAACTTCTTGTAAGGGTAGGTAGCTTGAAAGACAGGAAATAAATTAGTGTTAATTTTCCCTAATTCCTCTGGACAGCTTATAAGGCAATTCACTTCAAAAAATGGCGCCTCCAACCAAGTCTATCAAAAACAGAAGTAGCCACATTTCACCTCAGCAATAAGCATGCAAACTATCAGCCTTCAGTGAAGTTTCGGAACCATATTTTACACTCTCCGAAGTAACTGGGGGTAACATTGGACAGATCACTGACCTATTGACAACACCTGGAAAAAACAGCTACAAAATTGAAAAGCCGCAACAATCTATTGAACAGACTGGCTGGAACATCCTGGGGTGCTGATGCTAACACCCTACGTAAAACAGCCTTTGCCCTGGTTTATTCCACAGCCAAGTACTGTGCTGGTGTGTGGCTTAACAGCTCCCACACCCAAATGGCCAATGTCCAACTTTGCCAGACAATGCGCATTATTTCTGGCACATTACATTCTACCCCTGTGTACTGGTTACCAGTACTCAGCAATATTATACCACCCCATATCAGAAGACAACAAGCCCTCGCCAGGTTATGGTCAGGTAATGGTCAAGGATGCTGAATAATAAGGCTCTCCCTATTCACCAGGATATTGCACAGACCACCACAAGATTGAAATCTTGAAGGCCAGCTTGGAAAACAGCCATACACTTAACATCTACCCATTTCAAACCTAAGAATGCTTGGAGAGAGGAATGGTCCAAGTTGCTCCCCTGCAGCTTGGTCATTAGTGATCCCTCTTCCAAACCTCCCAGTTTTAACCTGCCTCGCTCTGTCTGGATGAAATTGGATAGAATCAGATGTGACACTGGTAGGAGTGCCTCTGCTCTGTATAAATGGGGCTGGAAGGATTCTCCTTGTTGCGACTGTGGTGCCGAAATGCAAACTATTAAACACATTGTGCAAGACTGCCCTCGACGTGCATTCCCTGGCTCCTTAGAAGATCTGCACGAAGTAACACCGGAAGTGATCGCTTGGTTAGCTGAACTGGATATCCAGTTATGAGACTACTCTGTATCCCTGCAGAAGTTTACATATAATTGAGTGGACTGTGTGTATTTATTTGCTTTCTCTTCTGTCCTGTATTCATCATATGCTAGATAGATAGATAGATAGATAGATAGATAGATAGATAGATAGATAGATAGATGGAAATTGACTGATGCTACAATAACAAGAGGTGAGCTTGGGAAATATCCCAAAGATCATCACACAATACCTGGAGATGCAGTTGACACCAACTGCCTTTTTTTCTGCTTGGGTTGAGATTCAAGCATGGCACATCCTATGTATAATGTACGAGTCTGCAGCACAGCATCCATCACAAAATTCAGCTGATTGCACAAGTTGTAGTTGTAAGTCCACAAAACAGAAAGAAATCTAAATTGATGCTCTGCTCCTTTCAAATGTACCTTCAGATAATGATAAAAAGGAAGCAGTTAATATGCAGTTTTTGGAGAATCCAGTTGCCTTTTCGTCGATGAAGGTTCTCAGTCATCCAGGTGGAATTGTCTGTAGCTTGACCAGTTGACATGATTCAAGCTACAGCCAGTTGCCTTTTGTTTTTTGTGGCGCTGAAAAGAGAAACACCCACATTTGACTTCAATGGGACCCCAGAAAACAATCTCACTGTAAAATCTCAACAAAACAAACCATTTAGAATTGCCTAAATCAGAATAATAACCAGAAGTTTTCTCCTTTCATACTGTATATTTAGATTTCTGTATGAAAAATGTACCTCAAACAGAAGTCGCATCATTGCCCGAAAATGACCAGCATAGAGCCCCTCACTAGCTCCATGGACAACAATGTCAAACAGTCCCAACAGCAGGTACAAATAGTCTTTACTGTTTGCATTTAAAGTTTCGGGATTCCACCAGACCTCATCTGTAGGAATGCACAGAAGCAGCAATTAGTGGCTGAAGCAGAAGCATCTTCTGAAATGAAACAAAACCAAACTAAACTAAACTACAGCAACAGCTTTCTTCAGGTCACAAACTGAGAAATGCTGACTACCTCTGTGATCAAGTTTCAGAGTTTGCAGGAAACAAGCAAACAGCACTTCAACAAGCAAAGCGACTGCATGGTGAATTTTTCAAATGTAACTTCTCCTGCAAGAAAAAATGTACCTTTCATGAAGGAACGTGGAGAGACCAGGCCTTCAATAAAACGTCTCAATAAAACGATGAGCAGCATGGCATCTTCAAGATCAACAGCTGCATGAATGTTCAGTTTTTGTATGTACGTTGATAACAAGTCCCAGAAAATTTCACTCCCAGATGGGAACTCAGCAGAAAACTTCTGAAAATGAAACAGAACTTCTGAGCTACTGCAGTGTCATGGAGAGCTTCCAACATTCTGAGGGCCAAATACCTTTACTGGCCCTTAGATCTCTGCCTTCCCCAATCTTCCATAAAGTGCTATGTGTGGGGAGCTCACCAGTCTTACTCTATCCTTGCTCCTTATTTTTTTTATCATTGTCACTGCATGCTACTTTCCACAATGGCCCCTCTGACCTTCAACTTCACCTTGCCTCTTTGCTATGTTCTGTAAAATGCAGGAGCCACTTTTCCCTACTCAAGAGGGCTGTACCATGCAATACCTCTCCTAAATCAACAGAACTGAACTCCGTATACGTACACAAATCTAGAGTTGAATGGGTCAAAAAAGGGCTTCTGACTGAAGCTGCAATTTTAAAATTAAAGTTCTCACCTCCAAAGGGCAGTTGTCTTTAAATCTGTCCATTTTTTTACTCAAAAAATGGAAAATCCTTAAAGCCAGGAATAAATGACACTCTTCCATTTGAGAGCAACTACAACAAGACTGGACAAGGACGAAACTTATAATGTGGCCTGTTAGCTTCTGTTTTCCAGTAGGAGATTCCTTTTCAATAAGACTGATGAAACCTTCCACCTTGAACGGGAATCACAACAGAGAGTCAGTTTCAATTATTCTTGACTTTTGAGAAATGGATCATTTTGAAAAGTGCCTAGCATTCTGCAAACATTTTAGCTTTTCTGTGTCTTTTAAAAAAATACTATATGAAGACATTGGCTTTAATAAATAAAACATGGTGAACGTGCAAAGTTGTTGTATGCCATGTTAGACTGTAGGAGAATCTAACTCAGTACTGTCTATCTTGGCAGGTAGCACCTCCCCTGGGTTTTAAGCACAAGTCTGCTTAGGGATACCAAAGAATCCGAGAGTTAATCCTGGAATCTTCTACATGTGTTCTACTACTAAACTACGGCCATTTCCCCTCTGAGGGAAGCTCTAGTCCAAGAGTTCATCCAAGCACTTTATCTTGAACAGGAAGATTTCAGAGAGGAGAGCATGTTTCCAGCAGCAATGGGCTACTTGCTGAAAAGAATGCTCTCTACTCTTCTATCTTAAGACCATATAGTTAATGCTTGAAATCAACAAAGGTCTCTTCTAAACAGCAGTTGCTGGGGGACATGGGTGAGAAGATGTAATTGCACCATGGCCTGCTTGGGGGGTTTCTAAGGTAAAGGTAAAGGTTCCCCCCGCACATTTGTGCAGTCGTGTCCGACTCTAGGGGCCGGTGCTCATCTCCGTTTGTTAGCCAAAGAGCCAGCGTTGTCCGAAGACGCTTCCACGGTCATGTGGCCACATGACGCACGCGGAACGCTGTTACCTACCCACCGAAGTGGTACCTATTCATCTACTTGCATTTGCATGCTTTCAAATTGCTAGGTTGGCAAGAGCTGGAGCTAGTGCGGGAGCTCACTCCGCACGCAGGGCTAGGGATTCGAACCTCCGAACTTGCGATCTTCCAATCGACAAGCCTGGCGTCTTACCCGCTGAGCCACCACGCCCCTTTGGGGGGTTTCTACAAACCTCTTTTAGTGGTGGAAAAAGCAATGACGTCATATCACATGAGCATGTTTTGCAGAGAAACATTTTCAGTTCTTTATTCAAGATTCTTTTCAATTAGAGATGCAGGATTATAGCTTGGCAGGATTATAAACTGAATCTCCCAGAGATGCTACTTTAAGAACAGGATGTACTGAGCTAGCTGACTCAAGGTTTGGTCACATGTACTCATTTTGCATTTTTCTTTCGTATCAGCGAAATGTGAAAATTCTACATTTTTCATTAAATTGGGGTGTCAATGTTTAAAATACCCACCAATGTGCTGTAACACATACAGAACCCCTGGCTGTGCTTTATTGTCTTGCCACTTATGTCAAACATTCTTTAAACCTGCTGATCTGAGAACCTGACAATTCTATACAGCAGGTCATGTAAATGCCACACGTACCATTTCTGACATGAAGGAAGAATCTTCTGAAATCAGGTTCTTGGACAAGAGGTCCAGCAGTTTTGCGTTAGATGCAGCTGGCAAGTCTCCTGACTTAGTTGCATTAATCACCTTTTGGAAAACTATTTCAGGACAATAACAACATAAAAACAGAATGGGAAATCGAAGTGGGAGACTGGTTAAACCTTTTGAAGCCATTGTTGACTACAGAGAGGGAAAATTTTTTTAAAGGAATATACACTTTGATTTTAAAGTTCATCTGATGGAAAAAATGGAGAGTACCATTCTACTTCTCCAGCAAAGGAGATCGTTACCTTGTCGTGGTGCTGGAGCTTGAGCACCTCAATGAAACCATGAGCTAAACCATGAAGGGACACCCAAGACGGGAAGGTCGTGGCAGAGAGGTCAGACTAAATACGATCCCTGGGGAAGGTAATGGCAACCCACCCCAGTATTCTTGCCATGAAAACTAAATGGATCAGTACAACCAAAGATATGTCGGTATACCATCGGAAGATGGGACTCCCAGGTCGGAAGATGGTCAAAATGCTACTGGGGAGGAACAGAGGATACGTTCAACTAGCCCCAGATGTGATGACGCAGCTAGCTCAAAGCCGAAAGGATGGCTAGCGGCCGACGGTGCTGGTGGTGAACGACGAATCCGATGTTCTAAAGATCAACACACCATAGGAACCTGGAATGTAAGATCTATGAGCCAGGGCAAATTGGATGTGGTTATTGGTGAGATGTCAAGATTAAATATAGACATTTTAGGTGTCAGTGAACTGAAATGGACTGGGATGGGCCACTTCACATCAGATGACCACCAGATCTACTACTGTGGACAAGAGGACCACAGAAGAAATGGAGTAGCCTTCATAATTAATAATAAAGTGGCTAAAGCAGTGCTTGGATACAATCCAAAAAACGATAGAATGATCTCAATTCGAATTCAGGGTAAGCCATTTAACATCACAGTGATCCAAATATACGCCCCAACCACAGATGCTGAAGAAGCAGAAGTAGATCAGTTCTATGAGGATCTGCAGCACCTACTGGATAATACACCAAAAAGAGATGTTATTTTCATTACAGGAGACTGGAATGCTAAGGTGGGTAGTCAGACGACACCTGGAATTACAGGTAAACATGGTCTGGGAGAACAAAATGAAGCAGGACATAGGCTGATAGAATTTTGCCAAGACAACTCACTGTGCATAACAAACACTCTCTTCCAGCAACCTAAAAGACGACTTTATACATGGACTTCACCAGATGGTCGACACCGAAATCAGATTGACTACATCCTTTGCAGCCAAAGGTGGCGGACATCTATACAGTCGGTAAAAACAAGACCTGGAGCTGACTGTAGTTCAGATCATGAACTTCTTATTGCAAAATTTAGAATCAGACTAAAGAGAATAGGGAAGACCCACAGATCAGTTAGATATGAGCTCACTAATATTCCTAAGGAATATGCAGTGGAGGTGAAGAATAGATTTAAGGGACTAGATTTAGTAGATAGGGTCCCAGAAGAACTATGGACAGAAGTTCGCAACATTGTTCAGGAGGCGGCAACAAAAAACGTCCCAAAGAAAAAGAAAACCAAGAAGGCAAGATGGCTGTCTGCTGAAACACTGGAAGTAGCCCAAGAAAGAAGGAAAGCAAAAGGCAACAGTGATAGGGGGAGATATGCCCAATTAAATGCAAAATTCCAGAGGTTAGCCAGGAGAGATAAGGAATTATTTTTAAACAAGCAATGTGCGGAAGTGGAAGAAGACAATAGAATAGGAAGGACAAGAGACTTCTTCCAGAAAATTAGAAACATTGGAGGTAAATTCCAGGCAAAAATGGGTATGATCAAAAACAAAGATGGTAAGGACCTAACAGAAGCAGAAGAGATCAAGAAAAGGTGGCAAGAATATACGGAAGATCTGTATAGGAAGGATAATAATATTGGAGATAGCTTTGACGGTGTGGTCAGTGAGTTAGAGCCAGACATCCTGAAGAGTGAGGTTGAATGGGCCTTAAGAAGCATTGCTAATAACAAGGCAGCAGGAGACGACGGTATCCCAGCTGAACTGTTTAAAATCTTGCAAGATGATGCTGTCAAGGTGATGCATGCCATATGCCAGCAAATTTGGAAAACACAAGAATGGCCATCAGATTGGAAAAAATCAACTTATATCCCCATACCAAAAAAGGGAAGCACTAAAGAATGTTCAAACTATCGAACAGTGGCACTTATTTCACATGCCAGTAAGGTAATGCTCAAGATCTTGCAGGGTAGACTCCAGCAATTCATGGAGCGAGAATTGCCAGATGTACAAGCTGGGTTTAGAAAAGGCAGAGGAACTAGAGACCAAATTGCCAATATCCGCTGGATAATGGAGAAAGCCAGGGAGTTTCAGAAAAACATCTATTTTTGTTTTATTGACTATTCTAAAGCCTTTGACTGTGTGGATCATAACAAATTGTGGCAAGTTCTTGGTGGTATGGGGATACCAAGTCATCTTGTCTGCCTCCTGAGGAATCTGTATAACGACCAAGTAGCAACGGTAAGAACAGAGCACGGAACAACGGACTGGTTTAAGATTGGGAAAGGAGTACGGCAGGGTTGTATACTCTCACCCTACCTATTCAACCTGTACGCAGAACACATCATGCGACATGCTGGGCTTGTGGAATCCAAGGCTGGAGTTAAAATTGCTGGAAGAAACATTAACAATCTCAGATATGCAGATGATACCACTTTGATGGCTGAAAGCGAGGAGGAGTTGAGGAGCCTTATGACGAAGGTGAAAGAAGAAAGTGCAAAAGCTGGCTTGCAGTTAAACCTCAAAAAAACCAAGATTATGGCAACGAGCTTGATTGATGACTGGCAAATAGAGGGAGAAAAAGTGGAGGCAGTGACAGACTTTGTATTTCTAGGCGCAAAGATTACTGCAGACGCTGACTGCAGCCAGGAAATCAGAAGACGTCTACTTCTTGGGAGGAGAGCAATGGCAAATCTTGATAAAATAGTTAAGAGCAGAGACATCACACTGACAACAAAGGTCCGCATAGTTAAAGCAATGGTATTCCCTGTAGTAACCTATGGCTGCGAGAGCTGGACCATAAGGAAGGCTGAGCGAAGGAAGATAGATGCTTTTGAACTGTGGTGTTGGAGGAAAATTCTGAGAGTGCCTTGGACTGCAAGAAGATCAAACCAGTCCATACTCCAGGAAATCAAGCCAGACTGCTCACTTGAGGGAATGATATTAAAGGCAAAACTGAAGTACTTTGGCCACATAATGAGAAGACAGGATACCCTGGAGAAGAAGCTGATGCTAGGGAAAGTGGAAGGCAAAAGGAAGAGGGGCCGACCAAGGGCAAGATGGATGGATGGTATTCTGGAGGTGACGGACTCAACCATTGGGGAGCTGGGGATGGTGACGGCCGACAGAGGGCTCTGGCGTGGACTGGTCCATGAAGTCACGAAGAGTCGGAAACGACTGAACGAATAAACAACAAAAACCATTCTACTTATTTGCACACACACAGACACACACACACACAATACTGCAGAATAACTATTTATTGAAAAATAGCCCACAGTAAATGTAGAAAGTGTATGTAGCTTTGAAGAGTATCGGTAATATTACCTACAAATTGATAATACAATCCTGGTTATTCAGATGAAAGGCCGAATTCCAGCCCCCAGCTACTGGCTCCTAGCCCCATCCACTTTTGGAGTGTGGCCTTCATTATACCATGCCAAGTCTGAGGAGGCTCTTGAGCAAACGAGAATTGCATCTCTGCATCAGCACGTTTGCAGTCTGAGTAGCCGCTGGACGGTCATGACACTTGGATTTTGTTTTGCTGCAGCCTGATTTCAAACTCGCATAGTCACAAATATGAAACAAAAGTTCTCCTTCCTTTCTGACTCGCGCTTCTATTTTTTTCTTACAAAAATACTGTAAGTAACACTGAAAGGGAAATATAGTGACTATGCCTCCCTTTAGAAAGAATTCGATTGCTTACCTTCTGGCCAACCATTCAGCAAAGGATGAAGAGAACAAAGACTGGACTCTGCTATGCAAATTGCCACTCTGCCTTCAGCAGATGCTAGATCATTGTTGGTTATCACCAGAAAAGGAAGCAGCTGTAGGACTAACTGATTGAAGAGGTCTTTATTATCCTTAACAGTATCCACTTTCATTAAAAGGTGTAGTACCATTTCTAGAGTTTTGCACCTAGCAAGTACATGGGAAGAAGAACATCTGTATAACCAAGTGTTGCCCACCCTAAGACATACTTCAACATTTTGTTATGATTGTACCTCTTGTGGTAACTAAACATATTTCCATTACACATGTTGCTGCCTGAGAAAGAGCAGACAATGTTCACCTCTCTGAAGGAGCGTGATATTAAAGGCAAAGTCTTGTTGGTACACAGGTTAGTACATCACTCTAACATATTTCCCCTTCCCTGGCAGTACGAAGACAGCAATAGTAACTAATCATTTACTGTTCTTTCATGGTGTTCAAAATTAGCTGCCAAAGGCAACCACCATTGTTTAGTGCCATCCTACCTCTTTTAACGGTGAATACATTATTAAGTTTGTTAACATACTTTTTGTATTTCATGAGGCAACCTTCTGCTCCAAAACACAAATCTCAGTCGTATTAAATGGAAGAATCATGTAACTAACTGACTATCATTGCAAAAGCTCCTGCACATCTAATGAATTAACTGATTATATATACACACACACCCCTACACATACACACATACATATTTATTTCTATACACACACACACACACACACACACACCTACACATACACACATACATATTTCATATTCAATTCATTAATGCATTTGGCTGCCAGAATAAAATAATATAGTTATTAAATCGACAACTACATTTAAGTTACAAAGTAAAAACTTAAATGGCATTTTTTACTTATCTAGTAATTAAATTAGAGCACTTGGAACAAAGGTTCTATACTATGGGGAAAAAAATCCTGACTATTAATATGAAATCTAGACAGAAAGATGTAAAAATTATCACTTACCATTTTTCATCCTTTGAGAGATCAGCTCTTTCAAACAGAGACAATAGACTGAGGCCAATTTGTTCATCAAATGTATTCAAATGAACCAAAACACTCTAGAATAAAGTATACAAAAATGTGTGCACTGTATCCACAAAATTATATAAAATACGTATTATACTTGGTCTAGTGGTTATGGTGCTGGGCTAGAAACCAGGAGCCTGTGAGTTCTAGTCCCACCTTAGGCATGAAAGCCAGCTGGGTGACCTTGGGCCAGTCACACTCTCTCAGCCCAACTCACCTCACAGGGTTGTTGTTGTGGGGAAAATAGGAGGAGGAAGGAGTATTAGGTTATGTTCGCCGCCTTATTTATAAAAATAATGAAAGCGGGATAAAAATTAAATAAATACAGTATATGAACAAAAAGAGCAATCTAATGCAAAATCCTACCAAAAATATTTACAGTATGTGTATTTTTTTAAAAAGAAAGCATTTTGTTTAATATAACATGAATGAATATAGCATCAAAACAGATGATTCTGGGTTTCTATTTTAGATTATTTTGTATACCTTAAGGGTTTTTCTGTCCCTTAGAAAAATCTTATTTTGTTGATACAGCTTACTGAGATTGGAGCTAACCCGCTTGTCTGGAATAAAGTGAATATCTGATCGGTTCTCTTGGCTTCAACTTTTCCCTCCCCAGATATTGTCTCAGGCAGTACTAATTTAAAGCACTGCCCTACATATTCAAACTTTCCACTGACTGCAATGGGTTTTATTCCCAAGTAACAGAATATAGAATTTCAGCCAAAGAACAGAAGCCAGGAGTCTGCTTTTACATACTATCATTTTATTACAGGTGGACCCCTAGTAATTCTTTTCTAGAGATGGGTGCCATGCCAGGGTGGTGCAGTAGTTAAAATGTTGGAACAGGACTAAAGGAGTCATAGGTTCAAGTGCATCCTCAGCAATGGAAACTCAATGGATATCATCACAGTCATTCTCTCTCACCTTCAGGAGGATAAAATGGGAGGGAATGCTATGCTGCCTTCAGTTCCTGGAGAAAATTCTAACCAATGCAACTGCTAATTCATTCTTGACTAATTCAAAGCACCACATATTTCTGGCCTTCCAATGGATTAAGACTTACATCCAAGGTACGAAGAGCTGACATAACCACTTCTAAATTATCATCTTTCAGTCGTGCTACAATTGCTTCTTGTATAAAAGAGTCATCAAAGCCCTCCTAAAAATAAAAATCATGAAGGAAATGAACATTAAAAAGGTATTAAAATGTAATGTCATTAATTCATCATTTCTGGGAAAAATCAATCTTGTCTACATACAGACACATTTAAATAATAATAATAATTATACATGGCATTAAGTTATGATTCAAGGAATTATAGAAATTATGGCTGCACCATTCATAAGGTAGTGTTAATCCTTCTGATACATAGTAAGTAGCTGAAGACTGTTCTGGATTCCCATTTCCAGCTTTGTAGATATACATCATGTACAGCGCATAAGGGGGAGTACAAATGAGGGCAGAAATTTTTCTGACATTACCACGTTTGTAGCAGTGACCTTTCCCAATTATTGCTCAAGTTTATAAAATACCATCTTTTATTTAGTCAATATGAAGTCCAGTAGAGACAGCTATGCAATGGAATGTACAATGTAGATTCAATGCGAAAGAAATATTGAGAAACTACTTTGGATTACTTTAAATAAGAGGTGGAAAAAGACAACCTGCAGATCATATGTGGCCCCCAGAACCACCCCAGAGTGGATGGGGGCAACATTTGTGGGTCCTTTTTTGCTTTTTTTAATGTTTGCAGAGTTCGAGGGACAAAATGGGAGTCTTAAATCTTACACTTGTTTTTAAAGGTACCCATTTCACTCCTTAAAACATCTGAAACACCATCCAAAAATGTGTCCTGGCTTCACCCAAGTGCAGTCCTTGATATGCTCTGCAAAACTTGGTGTGGCCCTCAAACTGATGAAAGTTGGGCACCCTGCCGCAAATACCCCCATTTTTGTCACCACTAATAACGGCGCTTTCTGGCCTAATGAAAGCCTATTAAAAGTTCTGGAAAAGGTTAGAAGAAAGAACCAAAGAGATGAAGGACAACCAACCTTTGATGTTTCAATGATTTCTTTCAAATGCTGAACAGCCAGAACTCTCACTGCTGGCTGTGGATGATTCAAACTAAGGAGCAGAGAGGTGTTTGAATCTTCTAGAAACTAGGAATACAATGTACAATTAATCAGGCTGCAGTTTCACATCCGCTCCCCTGAAAGTTCAGGGAGATTATTTCTTAGTAGTTTTCTATACATAAATGTACAATTACATATGAACACATAGACATACTTCAGGAAAAAAAAAAGTACAGTTTATCTATACCATAATTTGCTGCCAGTCTATACTCTTCACCATGCTCCTCCCTTTACATGAGTGGGGAAACAAGCCAGGATGAAGCCATTAAACACAGCCTCCCTTAAATGAACCAGGGACTATAATAAGTCACTTCAAAAGAAATCAGGAAGAGAAGCCAGCTTTAAATATTAAGTGTTTAACTATTTTAAATTGGTTTATGGACCCCGATTGTTTCGTGTTTTTTGAACTTCCTTTTCCAATTCATACACAAAGGGGAAACCATGTTTAAATGCTGAATCCTGACAGCGGATTCCAGAGTATTTATTCAATTCATGCCAAGCTCCAAGATTGTTACTGGCACCCTGCATCAAAGATGTGACCAATTGTTGATAAATTTTTGGAAGGAATTTTGTCTACCAGTGCTGATTTTACTGAAAAACCTGTCACGCAGAATGAAAGTCACTGATCTGTATGCAGTTAAGAGCATTCTTCTTATAGCCATTGGATACAAACTAGATGGTCTGTTGACATTATAGTCTCTATGATACCACGTTAAATATTTTTTTAAAAGTTTACACCATCAGATCTCAACAACAGCTTGCTCAGACAAAACTGTTAGAATGGTAGCAACTGTATCAGGTCATTTTTTTTTCATAATTCAGGATTAATTTTTAATGAAATGCTCTCACTGATCTTAATGCTGAAGTGACAAGAAATAAAAGGGAAGAAATCTTAATTATTACAGTCTTAGGACTCTGACTTACCTGGTATTTACCACCACTCACTGAAAGAGAAATGAATTGGTGGAAGAGATCTTGCTCCTTCTGATTTTTGACGTTCTTCAGATATTCCTCCAGTACCAAATCTAGTGTCCTAGAGTATCTGCCATAGGCAAAGAAAGCAATCCATATCGTGCTCTGGGCAAACCAAGCATTTCGCCTACAAAAATGGCTAAGACCGTATAATTTTATTTATTTATTTAATTTCTATAGCTGCCCATCTCAACAAGTGACTCTGGGCAGCTTACAATCATAAAAATTATAAAACAGTTGAAATAATTAAAACAATTCAAAATTCAAAATAAATATACATGGCCGCCAAGCAAGCAATGCATGGATGTTAACATAGCCAAGAAATGGGGCCATTAACATGCTCGGGGGCCCAGGCCCGGGCACATACAGTGGGGTAAAAAAGTATTTAGTCAGCCACCAATTGTGCAAGTTCTCCCACTTAAAAAGATGAGAGAGGCCTGTAATTGACATCATAGGTAGACCTCAACTATGAGAGACAAAATGAGAAAACAAATCCAGACAATCACATTGTCTGATTCGGAAAGAATTTATTTGCAAATTATGGTGGAAAATAAGTATTTGGTCAATATCAAAAGTTCATCTCAATACTTTGTTATATATCCTTTGTTGGCAATGACAGAGGTCAAACGTTTTCTGTAAGTCTTCACAAGGTTGGCACACACTGTTGCTGGTATGTTGGCCCATTCCTCCATGCAGATCTCCTCTAGAGCAGTGATGTTTTGGGGCTGTCGCTGGGCAACACGGACTTTCAACTCCCTCCAAAGGTTTTCTATGGGGTTGAGATCTGGAGACTGGCTAGGCCACTCCAGGACCTTGAAATGCTTCTTACGAAGCCACTCCTTCGTTGCCCGGGCAGTGTGTTTGGGATCATTGTCATGCTGAAAGACCCAGCCACGTTTCATCTTCAATGCCCTTGCTGATGGAAGGAGGTTTGCACTCAAAATCTCACGATACATGGCCCCATTCATTCTTTCCTGTACACTGAACAGTCGTCCTGGTCCCTTTGCAGAGAAACAGCCCCAAAGCATGATGTTGCCACCCCCATGCTTCACAGTAGGTATGGTGTTCTTTGGATGCAACTCAGCATTCTCTCTCCTCCAAACACGACGAGTTGTGTTTCTACCAAACAGTTCTACTTTGGTTTCATCTGACCATATGACATTCTCCCAATCCTCTTCTGGATCATCCAAATGCTCTCTAGCAAACTTCAGACGGGCCCGGACATGTACTGGCTTAAGCAGGGGGACACGTCTGGCACTGCAGGATCTGAGTCCCTGGCGGCGTAGTGTGTTACTGATGGTAGCCTTTGTTACGTTGGTCCCAGCTCTCTTCAGGTCATTCACTAGGTCCCCCTGTGTGGTTCTGGGATTTTTGCTCACCGTTCTTGTGATCATTTTGACCCCACGGGGTGAGATCTTGCGTGGAGCCCCAGATCGAGGGAGATTATCAGTGGTCTTGTATGTCTTCCATTTTCTAATTATTGCTCCCACAGTTGATTTCTTCACACCAAGCTGCTTGCCTATTGCAGATTCAGTCTTCCCAGCCTGGTGCAGATCTACAATTTTCTTTCTGGTGTCCTTCGACAGCTCTTTGGTCTTCACCATAGTGGAGTTTGGAGTGTGACTGTTTGAGGTTGTGGACAGGTGTCTTTTATACTGATAACAAGTTCAAACAGGTGCCATTACTACAGGTAATGAGTGGAGGGCAGAGGAGCCTCTTAAAGAAGAAGTTACAGGTCTGTGAGAGCCAGAAATCTTGCTTGTTTGTAGGTGACCAAATACTTATTTTCCACCATAATTTGCAAATAAATTCTTTCCGAATCAGACAATGTGATTGTCTGGATTTGTTTTCTCATTTTGTCTCTCATAGTTGAGGTCTACCTATGATGTCAATTACAGGCCTCTCTCATCTTTTTAAGTGGGAGAACTTGCACAATTGGTGGCTGACTAAATACTTTTTTGCCCCACTGTAACCAGGTCTTCATGGCCTTATAAAAGGCCAACAGGGTCGGGGACATCCTGATCTCTGAAGGGAGAATATTCCAGAGGGCAGGTGCTACGGCAGAGAAGGCATGCCTTCTAGTCCCCGCCAACCGACATTCCTTGGCTGATGGGACCCGTAGCATAGCCAACCTACCAGACCGAATTGGACGGGTAGAAACAACTGGGAGAAGACGGTCCCAAGCCATGAAGGGCTTTAAAGGTGACAACCAGCACCTTGAATTGCACCCGGAAACACACTGGCAATCAATGCAGCTCACGCAGTAGTGCTGTTACGTGTCGAATATCCTGCTGTTCAAGCAGGAGCCGAGTCTACGAGGACCCTCAGATTGCACACTGGGTCCGTCTGCGGCAGTGCAACCCCATCCAGCACCAATGATGGAAAAACCTTGTCACTGGAAGGCCCACATACCCGAAGCCACTCGGTCTTGCTTGGGTTGAGTTGAAGCCCATTGCACCCCATCCAGGCCCTTACAGCCTCCAGGCACTGGGATGGGACATCCACAGCATCACTCAGGTGGCCCGGGGTGGAGATATAAAGCTGGGTATCATCAGCATATTGATGATACCTCACCCCAAACCGTCGGATCACCTCCCCCAGCGGCCTCATGTAGATGTTAAATAGGAGAGGGGAGACAACCGAGCCCTTAAGCACCCCACAAAGTAGGGGACGTGGACTGGACCTCTCCCCCCCATCAACACCGACTGCAACCGACCCTGGAGGAAGGAAGAGAACCAGTGCAACACTGTGCCGCCCACCCCCAACTCCCGAAGCCGGTCCAGAAGGATACCATGATCAATGGCATCGAAGGCTGCTGAGAGGTCAAGAGCGAGGATGGTCGCACTGCTCCCATCCCGCTCCCACCAGAGGTCATCTAAGAGTGCAATCAATGCCGTCTCAGTCCTGTAACCCGGCCTGAACCCTGACTGAAAAGGGTCCATATAGTATGTTGCACAAGACTGCCAAAACTTTGCGAGATGTCAGCATTCTTGTACAAGATCTCAGCAACCAGAGGGAGGAGTTGAGAGCATGCTTGGAAATCTTGAAGATGCCATATTACTAATCCTTTTTTTCAGGGATCTTACATTACATATTTCAGGTAAGATAAATCTATTTTCAGACTATTAATAAAACACTTAAACTCAGTATAGACAACGTATAGTCGAAGGCTTTCACGGCCGGAATCCGATGGCTGTTGTGGGTTTTCCGGGCTGTGTGGCCATGTTCTGGCAGATTTGGTTCCTAACGTTTCGCCAGTAGCTGTGGCTGGCATCTTCAGACAGGAGCACAGCTAGAAGATTGGGGCACAGAGAGAATCTTCTAGCTGTGCTCCTGTCCTCTGAAGATGCCAGCCACAGCGACTGGCGAAACGTTAGGAACCAAAACTGCCAGAACACGGCCACACAGCCCGGAAAACCCACAACAACCATCAGTATAGACAATTTTATGGATTTAAGAGATCAGAAAGCATGCTTGACCTAGAAAAGGAATCTCTGAGAGAAACTGGAAGGAACACAATATTCAATACTTCCTCTTTCTTTCTTCATCCCCTAGAGATTTGTGTGACTCTCCAGTTCTGAAGCTTTAAAACCTTCCTGATTAGGAGAGCTTTGGGGCTATTAATAATTGTATGGTTTGGTACTGAATGATTTTTAACTTGCTGCTGGGAATCACTCTTATTACTAGAAGACACCTCTAGTGTTTTAAAAGCTGTTTTGAATTTTACTTTTTTCAACCATTTTGTATACGTCCCCCTTGGGGGAGTTGGGCGGTGATAAATCAAACAAACAAACAAACAAACAAACAAACAAATAAATACATACATACATACATACATACATACATTTGTTTCAACTTTTTGTTGTTGTTGTTAAGTTACCATGAAGTTCTTAACAGGACATACACTTTTCAAATCAATAAAAAATTATAGAAGCTGCATGAATTGAAGAAAAATATAAGGGACTGGAGCCTATCTTCTGATTCTCATTGTATTGTATTGTTTGTTTACATCTATTTATTTACATAGATTACTGCCCAGCTCTCCAGACTTTGTGTGGCATTAAAAGCAAAAACCATACATTAAACAGCAACCCAGTAAAAAGGTAGGCCAAAAGTTATGTTCCATAATTGGAGTCACGCATAGAAATCAGTTAAGTCTGCATGTGGTAGTTCTGAACCTGGTTTTCAGCAGCAGAGTAACATCTTAGCAGCCTCTAAGTGTAGAGAACTACAGACTAGAACCAAAGTTGTTGTGGGTAGCTCAGAATGCAAGTAGAAGCCTGGGATGTAATTGTTCTATCCTTCTGAATATGAAGACTGAAGCATCAAATTCCTTGATTTACCTCTGAAGTTTGCTTTGAAATGGGTGGAGAACTGGGATGTGCAAAATACTTTTGAGTACAAACTATACAGAGAATTCCACTGAAAGTTTGCTTTGAGAATGGAATAGAATACTATCGTTTTGACTTGTTTCAAGTGTTCAGTGTTCTCCCAGGCAACTTGACTGAAGGACTGTCTTGCATTTTGCCCTGAATTTTTGTTTTTTTAATCCTGCCTTGGCCAGGATAGCAGCTGGTGCAGGCTGAGGCCAGATGGGGTGATCTGGGGGTCTGAGGAGTGCTGGGGAACAGAAGGCATAATGGTACACATGGCTCGCTGAGGAATCAATCTGGACCTGGCTCTGCTCTTGGGGAAAGACTGAGAGAAGATCAGGAAAGTGGTGAGAGACTTGCTGTATGTGGACGGCCACTGCTGTGGAGGTCAGCATGGATTTGACTTTCTACTTCTGGATTCTATCCATTCTTCAGAATGGGAGCAGAATCTGTTTTGGCCAAGAAAGTTGAAGCAGCAATATGTACCGTCTGGATAAGCTTTAAATAACTTGGGAATAAAGCATTAATTATTTGACTTCACCTCTATTTTGACTTCTTTTAATATTATCTTCTTTAATAAAGGTTAATTTTGATCTATTTGGCCTATGCTCAATATTTTATCCCCACTTTAATAAGTGTGCAGTGGAATAAAATGTAAACAGCAGATTTCCACTTCTAGATTACAAACTCACATATTAATTCTAGTATCAGTTTTATGACTTGTGAATTTAGCCAATACATATATCTTTTATTCGGTGATTTCTCTTTACTTACTTTCTTTCAAAAAGTCTGATTAGAGGAAGTAACTCTTTATTAATTTCAGCTATTTTGGCAGGATCAGAATCACTCTTTACACCAAAGGAAATATAGTCATCCAGAAACTTACTGAAATGGTAAGAAAAGGAAACAATTATCTCTTTACAGAGAATTAATATTGTTTTTCACATCTTTCTCAAAGAATGTGAAAACTCAGTAATGCAGACATTATGTGAACTACTGCTTCTTCAAATATCCAATTTCTACACAAATATTTCCTATCTACCCATCACCACCACCCAGCCCATGCTGACCAAAACATGTCTTACCCATAGACCTAGTTTTATTTAAAAAATAATGATCATAAACAAATAAATACACTGAAATTAAAATATGCTTCCAATTTCCAAGTGACAGATTTTGGAGGCGAAGGGTCTAGAACAGTGTTTCTTAAAGTGTGGTCCTAGGACCCCTGGGGGTCCCCCAAGATCCTCTCAGGAGTCCTCAAAATAAAAATAATTTGCCAGCCTATGTTGAAAAGTAATATAATATTAAAATCCCATTAAACAATCATGAGAAGTGGTAGCGGCAGCAAATGTTTCAATTTTAATTTTTAATACAGTAAATACTGGTAGACCCCATTTACTGACTGCCTCGTTCAACAACTGTTCAAAGTTACAACGGTGTGAAAAAATAACTTTACAACCAATGCCCGCATTTACGACCTTCACAGCCTCCCTCAACCATGTGACTGCCATTACAATCAGTGCATGTTGTCCTGTGCTTGACCTGTTGTTTTTATTTTTCCCCCCCTTGCAGGGTGGAGAGATTAGAGAGGAAGGGATTACAAGAAAGTAAGCAGGCACACAATGGGGAATACACACAGAAAGAAATGCGGTGGTGCCGGAAGCTCCGAGTGTGTTTGGGACTGGGAGCCGTGAGTGCGCTACAGAAACAGCCCAGTGTATCCTCCATTGTGTGCCTGTTTACTCTCTTGTAATCCCTTCCTCTCCAATCTCTCTGCTCTGCAAGGGGGGAGAAAAAGCCAGGTCAGGCACAGGAAAGATTGCCTACAGAAATTGCTTGGTTTTTTTCTCTGCCCTCCCCCCTACGGAGTGGAGAAATTGGTTTTTTTCTCCCTCTCCCCTCTCAAAGAGGTTGGAGAGGAAAATATTACAAGAGAGTAAGCAGGCACACAATGGAGAATACACCGGCTGTTTGTGTAGCACACTCACCAAGCGCGCTTGGGGCTGCTGGCGCCACTGCATTCCTTTCAATGTGTATTCCCCATTGTGTGCCTGCTTACTCTGTTGTAATCCCTTCCTCTCCAATGAATGTAAATGCAAACATTAATTCCCTTCTTCCTAATTATCCCAGCGCTGGGGTGAGCATTCCAAAGAGCTGGGAGTGGGGAAAAAGGGAAGCTGAAGTAAAATACTTAGGAGGCAAACAAAATCCAAAGGTGTGAGTCTTGTCAGTTACAGGCAGCAGCTGCAAGCCAGCTATCCCAGTGCCTGGGTGAGCATTCCAAAGGGCGGGGGAGTGGGGAAAAGGAAAGCACAGTCATGGTCATGTGATTTCCCACTCAGCCACTGCTGCCAGTCCAAATTGTGGTCACTAAATGAGGACTACCTGCACTGATAAATATAACCCATATAAAAAAAATCCCCCTCCATAATTTTTAAAAGTGAAAAGTGAGAGAAAAAAGTTTAAGAAACACTGGTCTAGAACGCTTAACCAATAGAATCCTATGTCTGACAAGTTAAATTGTGACATGAAAACTAGGGATATGAAATCAACAAGCTTAATAAAAGACCCTAGCTTACCAGGCCAATAAATGATCCAAATCTTTTTCTAGTGGTAAAGTTGTAAGTATAGCTTCTAGATGTTTTATGTAGGTTTGATTATCAATCATGTTGGATCCTTCTTCCATCTCTGAAAACAAGTAGATACCATAAAGAAATAATGACTGCCTCTGAATAATTTTTATTCAATTGTTCCCAGTGTTTATCATTGAGGACAGCAGAATATAACTTTTTCTGTCCTATGTTATATGAAGTGGGATGATATAAAGCCAACAAGCCCCTTACTTTGTTCTGACTGATCCAAAGAATTATGCTTCTAAAAGGAATAACAACAAAATAACAGAATCTAAGAATGTAACAGTAGACCTACTGGATCAGGCCAAGGCTCATCTTAGTCCAGCATTTTGTATCCCAGAATGACCAACTAGATGGCTCTGGAGTTCTTACGAGCAGGAGACAGAGACATACCACCACCACCATCCCATTTACCTGCAACTGGTATTTGGAAGATACAGCCTTCAACTCAGAATTAACACCGAGTTTATAAATCTAAGAGTCCTTGACCAAACCTGTCCTCCGTGAATTTATCCAATCTTTTTTTTAAAGCCATCCAAGTTAGTAGCTATCACCGTATCTTGTGGTAGTGAATTCCACATATTAATTATTCTTATGCCTATACTAAATCTTCTTCCAGTGAGTTTCACCAGATGGCTCTTAGTCCTAGTGTTTTGAGAGATGGAGAAAAACCTTTCCTTGTCTCCTTTCTCCATGCCATGCATGGTTTTATATTCCTTATGTATACAATTAGTGAAGAGATGGAGCCCAGATTAACATACCTGCCTTTCCATAAATAACGGAATGAACTAGGTGGGGCAGCAGGTACTGTAAAATGGGACTGACATCGTGAGCTGCTGAAATTTCGTGAAGAGTAGCAATCATATTGGGTACATTACACAGATGAACATATGGCCTGCATAGGAAAACAGTAAAAGTAATCCTAAAATGTATTTCTTAAATTTTAAGAATTTTCACTTGTCAAATTAGTATTCAGTTGACAGAATAATTATTCAGATAATTCATTTCAATAACAAGCATTAACTATTTTAGTAAAGCTCAAATTTCATTTGATAAATATCATATATCGTGAGGTGACAAGTTTTAAAAACAAGTTATATGTCTTGCTGGAAAGTGGTCCCATTTTATTCTTCAAGTCCTGTGGATTCTGAGAATCCTACTTTTGAGCTGGCCAGGGCAACTCTGGCAACTAACCTGACCTTGGTTCTTGCACCTAGTTTAATGGGACCTCCTAGAACATTGATGGCCTAGCCCTTAGCTCTGGAATTGTCAATATGGTCCCTTAAAAGAGGAAATCCCTGATGTCAGGCAATGAGTCTTTCCACAAAAGCCCCAGGGTATCTTAAAAGAGTTTCTAGTCTAAAGTTTACATCCAACAAGATGTGAAAATGCTTCCACAAGTCCAATAATGAAATACATTTTAAGTAAATCAAAACTGAATTTCCTATTAAATATCATAGTGTCAAGCCCTCAAATGTATCCATATCCACCTTCCAATTTTATCTGTAATCCCCACTAATAGAGAAAACAAACTGCATTTTTAAGCAAAGAATACAAGCCCTGAAAAACAAATTGCACCAAATACAATTTATTAAAACTATTTCAGCTGCTGCTGACAGAAAAACACATGCACCCACCCACCCAAAATAAATTCATTATCCTTACTTTTCCCCAAGTCCTTCTTCCTTCTGGCTCTGTAAAAGAGCAATCAAGCAGCCTAGCCCATCTTTGACAAGAGAAGGTGTTTTGGTCAAAGTCTTACTAATCAGCAACATCAAGGAATGAACAAGTGATTTCTCCATTTTCACCCTCACAGTTAATTGGCAGATGATCATATATGTTGCAGCTCTGTAATCCACTAAGGATGATTTCAAACCCTACAGTGAGGAAAAGGAGTAAAAATATGTTGATAATTTAAATATAAAGTCTTTGAAAGTAATGTTGCACAGTATGTCATAAAAGGCTTAGGTCTATAAAATAGCATTGGATAATGGGGAAGACCTGGGAGTTTCAAAAACACATCTGTATTTGCTTTATTCATTATAGAAAGGCTCTTGAGTATAGACCAAAACACCAAGTTAGAATGGTCTATGGAGCAACTAAATGGTCCAAAATTGGGAAAGGAATACACCAAGACTGCATAGTGTCACTTATAAGCAGAACGTATAATGAGAAATGCAGGACTTGAAGAAATTAAAATTGAAATTAAAATTGCCAGTAGAAATATCAACAACCTCAAATATGCTATTCATATCACTTTGATGGCCCAAAGTGAGAAATAGTTAAGGAATTTCTTGTCGAAGATGAAAGAACAGTGTGCAAAAGCTAATCTGTTTTCTCAATATTTAAAAGATTATATCAACAAGCAATATTAACCCAATGCAGATAAGGTGGAGAAGAAGTTGAAGGTAGTAATTGTCTATATCTTCCTCAAAATCCAGAGATGGAAACTGTAGCCATGGAATAAAGCAAGACTATAACAGATCTAGACAAAATATTAAAATACAGAGAAATCACATTGATAACATACTATCAAAGCCATGACTTTCCCACTTGTTACACTATCTGTGAAAGGTGGACCATCAGAAAAGATGAATGAAAAAGAAGCGTTAACTGCAGGTAGAGAAAATTGTTGAGAATATCTTGGACCACAAGAATAACAAATCATTAAATACTAATGAAATAAAACTAGACTGCTCCCCGGAAGCGCTAATAATGAGGTATGTATGTGCCTGTGAGTACTATGAGTGTCTTTGTGTGTATCTGTGACATACAGTGATACTGTATTCACTAAAGCAAAAAAGAAAGCCTTAACAGAGAACCATTTTTAAGATGACAGGAGGGGGAAAGATTAAATGTATAACTGGAGAATAATCATATTAATTAAATTAAATTAAATTATAAATGAAATCAAATCAAATTTGACCTGTTATTTTTTGGAGCATGACTCCCAGTACATCAGCCAAAGGTGAAATGCAACCTTTGGCCTGGAACCCCATGCAGTTTTAGCAAACAAGGGAGCACACATCAATGGTTCCACATGAAATGGTGGGAAGTGTCCATTCCAGGCACTATACACTTCTACTTCTTTACATGTGATTGGAATGAGGGGCTAGAAAGTATGATTGTCAAATATGCAGATGACACGCATACGGGACAACAAATATCTTAAAGCACAGAATCAAGATTCAGATGATCTTGAAAGATCAAAAGCATGAGTACAGGATGAGGGGACCATAACTGGGCAGCAGAACATCCAAAATGGATCTGGGTTTCTCAGTGGATTACAAGTTGAACATGAGCCAACAAAGAGAGCAAATGTAGTCCTGGGCTGCATCAGTGTCAAGTATAGTGTAGTGTCAAGATCAAAATAAATAATTGTTCCTTTCTATTCTGTATTGGTCAGATCACACCCAGAATACTGTGTCCAGTTCCAGGCACCACATTTTAGGAAGGATATTGAAAAACTAGAGTATGTTCAAAGGACAGTAACCAAGATGCTAAAGGCCCTGCAAGGAAAAGCATGAGGAACCACTGGAGGCATTGGGTATGTTTAGCCTGGAGAAAACTGCAGGGAAACAGCAGAATTGTTGAGTTGTTCCAAAGGAAAGGATAAAAAAAACAAAGAGATATAAATTACAATTGGATATCACAGAACATATCCTAATGGGAAGAGTTGTTCAACAGTGGAAGAGAATGCCACAGGAGGTGGAGGAGTCTCCTTTGCTGGAGGCATTTAAACAGAGGTTGGATAGCTTTCTATCAGGGATATTGCAGCAATAGGTTCTTACACTGGGCAGAGGATAGAACTAGGTGATCTTCAAGATACCATCCAACCCTAACATTCTATGATTCTATGTTCTTTAGCATTACAAGTGAATCAGGAACTCTTCTTGCTTCTCTCTCAACAAGCAATATGGCAAAAAAAATGGTTTATGACTTATGGCTTCTTAAAGTGAAAAATAAGCCAGAGTTCCTGGTCACTTGCAATTCTAAGACAGAGCTGTGCTCATTAACTGGAGGAGTTAAGTGTGTAACACAGGAGCTTTACTAATTCTGAGACATCCAATTATATAAACCTAATAACTTTAATCTGCAATTCAAATATGAGGAAAAGTATAAATATTTATAGGAAACTAGTAATAGTTGATAAATATGAAAGATCAGGGATTGTCATTGATCAAACCAGATGTTCAATTTCACATCATAATGCATCATCTGCAAGCCATGGAAACTTCAACAGACTGAAGTCTTTGTTCTCAAAGCCAAAACTACCTCCAAATTTCTGCTGCAATTGAAAGAGAAAGATTAACTGTTCCAAGGAAAGCTGAGTTATCAGGTACCTTCTGGATATATGGAAGCAATTTGGAGACAAGGGTATCTGTGACACTTGCTATGGCCCCAAGAGCAGACACAACTGTAGAGGCATAAAAAGTAAGCAGGACTCTCATCTGTGATGAACTCCCTGGGTATTGTGAAAAGACCTAGAGGGAAGAAAAATATACTTGGGATGGTAATACAAGGAAGGAAGGAAGGAAGGAAGGAAGCTCAAACCACAACATTATTTTTGAAAATGCAGTATGTTTTCTCTATATGGATTCACACATTCAGAGTTCATCAGCCAGTGTGGTGTAATGGTGAACATGTTGGAGCACAAAGATGCAGGTTGTAGTCTTCCTCAGCTGTGGAAGTTCACTGGGTGACTCTTGGCCAGCCACCCTCTCTCAGACCAATCTAACAGGGGTGTTGCTGTGGGGGAAAAATGGGAGGAGGGAACACTATGTAGGCCACCTTGAGCTCCCATACAAAAGGCAGGATATAAATCTAATCAACAAACAATCATGTGGGTGAGGGAGATGGCACGTTATACACAGCTCCCATGGGAAGTACAAGGTGATATGTAAGGCCTTTCATTTGGTGGGAGGTAGAGAATTGTACCCAGTGGAATATGAATATATACAGGCAATATTACTGCATGTTTGACTGATGAATGCTACTCTTCTTCTCTGCTTAAAATTAGGAATTCAAGAGAGAAATAACCTCATTCAGGAGAGAAAAAAAATCATGCTGGCCTGGCTAAACATGTCTGTGGTTGGACAGTTTAATAATTAACAGGCCAGCTTTGTTCAGTATGCAAACTCAGTTGCAATAATTTCTATTGTACCAATCGAAGAGAATATTTGTAGCTCAGGGTTGAACTGTGGAGTCCATGGTGCTCTCTGAGCCTTGTTGTTTTCTTGCAGACGTTTCATTGCCAGGCTAGGCAACATCTTCAGTGCGAAAAGGGAGTGGAACTTGCTCTCTGTTTATATACCCTGGCTTGTCCTGCCTGTGTTGGTGGGGGTGTTGTACTCTCCTTGGTAGAGTACAAGAGTACTACCAAGGAGAGTACAACACCCCCACCAACACAGGCAGGACAAGCCAGGGTATATAAACAGAGAGCAAGTTCCACTCCCTTTTCGCACTGAAGATGTTGCCTAGCCTGGCAATGAAACGTCTGCAAGAAAACAACAAGGCTCAGAGAGCACCATGGACTCCACAATTTCTATTGTGTTCAATTAGTTTCTGTGTTCCAATTTCTTTTTGGTATTTAATTGAATACGTGTGTGTGTTTGTGTGTGTATGTATATATGTGTGTGAGAGAGACTATCACACTGGCACTGCATTGGAAGAGTACACCAACCTTTATAGATTTGGTCACTAGGCTGCATAGGAAATCCATGAAGCCCAAGTCTTTGTGGCAGTGCGTAATCAAAGTTCCACGTGCAAGAGGGACTCCTGGTTTCTATGAGAGAGAGCGCCAAAAAAGAAGAAAGATATATAGATAGATAGATAGATATGTGTTTCTCAACTTCAGCAACTTTAAGATGTGTGGACTTCAAATCCCAGAATTCCCCAGCCAGCCTGCTGGTTGGAAAATTCTGGGAGTTGAAGTCCACACATCTTAAAGTTGCTAAGGTTGAGAAATACTGAACTAGATAATCAATGTTAAAAACATAGAGATAAAACACAGTTCACGGTATTTAGTTCAGAACTTCAAAGTTACTTGAAGCAAATATATTTTGAAAACCAAAGTTATTTTTGCTGCATGCCATTTTTACCCATAAATTCATACATCATTCAGAAATCCTATGCTATTTATGTGAAGTTAGGACTATTAATTAGTTGTATTTATACATATCATTTGTTATATAACTATCCCAAAAGTAGTTATTCATAAGTTTTACTTCATAAATAAATGTGCAATTCTATGCATATAAGGAGACAGAAAATCCTATAAATTAGTTTAGAGAAACCCCAGATTCAGACTGCCAGCAATGAAGTTCACTGGGTGCCTCTGGCGGCTTGCTTTTTCACTGTAACCTATCTCAAATAATTGCCGTTAAGGTTTTATTTTAGAGAGAGAGAGAGAGAGAGAGAGAGAGAGAGAGAGAGGGAGAGAGAATGAGAATATCAGCATATATGCTGCTATGATCTGCTGAGAGACAGAGTTAACTAATAAGTAATTCAGCCAAAAATTAGAAATGTAAGAATATAGGATTTTTTTTATTGTCTTGAAAAGTGCTGATTGAATAATCAGCAATCATAAAACATTGAGAAGGCAAGATTTATAAAGCAGAAAATAAAACAGGCAAAAGGAAAACTATAAGAACAGTGCTCCAAATCAACTGCTTTCAAATTGATTGATTTGTTCTCACATACCTTGTATTTAAGTAAAGTACCTAATAAGCAAAAGAGGCAGGTACAAAAATAAGAATGCTCCACAGAAATATTGTGGACAATACGGACAGCATTATACAGATGATCTCATATATTATTTTTCACTACTTTACCTGAATTGGATGCAGCCAATGCCATTTATGAGTTGGGTCGCTAATTTTTAAAAGTTGGATAACTAGCACAAACAACTTTGTCTCATGGTAGGGCAATACACAGCCAATCAAACTGTCTTGATTATAGAGATGAATATGAAACCTAAACCAGAACATACACACACAATTAGATAAAGAAGTTTCCATGTCAGATAATTATGGACCTAATATGATACAATCTATGATACTGAACCACTAAGCTCTCCTTCATCTTTGCACAGGTGTAAAAGTTTTTCTCCTTAAAATCCTTTATAATAGTCCAGGAGCCCTAATTGGCTGATTTTTTGAATTAGAGAAGTTCACTATTTTGGAGAGTACAGGAGATACCACTTGACTGGTGGTAATTAAAACTAGGATAGGTAAAGTCACTGGTGAGAAACACAGAGTATATGATGTGCAGGAACATTTCAATTTAATAAGCAGGAAAGGAAAGATTAGGAAAGAAGAAAAAAACATGAGAAGAGGGAGAAAGATACCTTGGAACCAGTTTGGCTTGTAGGAGAAGGAAATACTGTCCTTAACTATCCCTCATGATGAAATATTACTAAATCCAAAGATAGGGACACACACAGTAGCTGTTTACAGTGGTTCCAAGTCCTGTTTCATAAAGTAACACACCCTGAGAATGCTCTGAGGGGCTTGAATCTTACGGACATCCACACAACAAGCAGTAAGATATCAGAAAAGCATGAAGGAATTACCTGTGAATCAGCCACTCAAGGCACTTCTGTGCTGGTTTAAGCATGAAATATGGAGACAAGTGAATCAGGAACAATGAAATATTTTCGTCTAGCTGCTGGTTTATTGCTTTAGTTTGGACACTGCGTTCCAATCCTTTAGACATTTGACTGAAAAGAGTTGTCTGAAATATCTCAAAGGACGGATCAATCCCAATCAGCTCTTCCAGGCCAGTGCACCCTATGAAAGTTGTCAGAAATAGTTTTAGCAACTAACACATTTTTTAGATGCCAGTGCAGATAATAGTAAATCTTTTTACACTGAGTGTTCCTGGAAATGAAGTTGTATGGATGACATCATTCTAACACATAAACTTAAAGAACTGCAGGTTGACATAACCAAGCTTACAAATCAGGTCCTATTTTTCATTATCAAAATGCTGATCCATTCTAGAGCTGCCCAAACTACTATGCTTTATGCTGTTAATTACTTAGTAGTTTTAATTTACTAATAACTTACCTATAAGGATTTAGCTCATATATGACAATATTTAGTAAACTTACTACATATTATTATTCATCTGATCTTCTCTGAAAACCAAGTGTTTTTCAATCACCCTGTATAGACCACAAGCTTATTATAAATTCTACTTACAGAATGCAATAATTTATTAATTAAATTAAAAATAATAAATTAATCAAACCCATCAGACATGGAGCATAGATGGCAAGGACTTAAGGCCAATACGTAACTAATTACACAGAAATTAGCAGTAACTAATTACACAGAAAAAGGATTTTCACTACAGAGATTGTATTATAAGATTATATTTTGTTCCTACTTAATTTCTTAACATACTACTAATGTATGCTATTGTAACAAAGTTTTATTTCTTTCTGTGAGTAGCTGTGTAAATAATAAATGAGAATTAAATTTATTTAATATTGTTAGTGTATGGATTATAAAACAAGATTAAATTTAAATAACTTCCCACTTAATCTTGTAATCCATGAAAATGGAAAATGCTTGAAATTGAGGGCAGTAATTGTCCCACCTTTCTTTAAAGCAAATTTACAAATAATTTTACCTATAATCCACAAATGCTTTCACCAGGACAATTGTGTGTGTGCGTCCATGCATGTGCGGGTGTATATGCATATGATTTATTTACTTATTTGAGAGCCAGTTTGGTCTAGTGGTTAAGGCTCCACACTAGAAACCAGGAGGCTGTGAATTCTAGTCCCACCTTAGGCATGAAAGCTGGCTGGGTGACTTTGGGCCAGTCATTTTCTCTCAGCCCCCGACATAAGGCTTGGGCAACAAGCCAGTCGGTCAATTCCTGTCACAACCAACAAATCAACACTTGGTTGATCCAAAAATAGTGGATCCTGCACATGCGGGGAAAATGCAAGGAAGAGAGAAAAAACATTCATTCATTCATTCCTGGTGAGCATATCTGTGTGCTCAATCCAACCATAAAAGAGAATAACCTGTGATTTCATGCTATTTTTGAAGACATTCAGAAGCAGCATCATTTATTTTTTCTTTTAACTATTTCAAAACTGAGGAGAATATCAGAGAGAAGATCTTGCCCCATCCCCAAGCCAGGGAATGGAAGCATCAATGGCAAATGTACAGAGTGCTGGGCTACCAAGATGATACTTGATATTTGGCCATGTTTTTAAGGCCACACTTACCTATTGCAAAAAAAGTATCTCTGTCAATATTGGCAGCTTCTTTGCAGTCAAAGAGCAATGAAGCAGCTTCACTTCGAGACAAGAGGCTGGGATCATTCTGAGGAAGTGCAAGTCTCTTCAGCTGATGTGCAAGAGATGTCATTGTTTCACACTCCTGTGGTGGAAAAAAATCAATCACAATCTTTCACGGATGCAACAAGTATTAAATCAGACTTCCTAACCTGGTGCCCCTTCAGGTGTCTTAAACTACAACTTTTATCAGATCCAGCCAATGCTGTGATAGAGAAGGAAGATGGGAAATATAGTCCAACACTACTGGAGAATACCAGAGTGGTGAATTATCTATCAAAACAATTTATCTGCAGCTTTATACCAGCTGAGTGGCAATAAATCCATGGGCATAATTTATTCAATTTTTGGCTATTACTGAAAGCCAACACTATATCCTATGGCCTTAAACATGGTTTGCTGAACAAGAACCAACTGTCTTTTTCACACATAATACCAAACCAGACCAAACACGGACTCACTACACCACACCTTAAGCCAACATCAGACATGTCATATAGGGCATACCAAAATGTATTAATCTATCCTCACTAGTTAGTTTATTAGCGGGGTATACTCAGGCACTCTACCACAATTCAACGAATGATAGCACGCTCTTATGTTTGCTATCCTAACCGAATTCAAAACTCGTGGAAGTCAGACAAGCTGCAATCCTCATCTTCAGCCATCCGACCGTGTCTCTGTGGTAAGACGGGGGCGGGAAGCGGGTTTAGGGGCAGAGGGGGCAATTTATGCCACTCTCCCGACTGTCGCCGGATATCTGGCGCCCACCCTTTGCAGGGAGCCCGCGCAGCGCAAGCCTAGGCCGATGCAACCTGCGCGCTCTCAGGGACCGCGCAGAAAGACATACCTGGCGTACCGTCCAGACAGAGACCGAGCCCCTGGAGCTGGATCAGCTGCCAGTCCAGACAGAAGCTCTGGAAGGAAGAACGCGTGTGAAGCTGGGAACCACCACAAATGCCAGGGAGCACAGCAGATCTACGGTCTAAGTAAGAGATGCGCGTCCACGACCAACCGCCGGCGTACAACGTATCCGATCCCCCGCTTCAGCAGCAAACCGACTCCTCTTCTTCTTCTTCCCACGTGGGTAGTAGACTCTCCAAACATTTCCCCCTTGACCCGGAAGTACAAGCCAAGCACTAGCATTTCTGCTGTAGTGATTTCCTTGCTTTGATCACTGCTCTCGGCTGCCCCCGTGAGGTGTAGAATTAATCTGCACCCGGCCGGCTGGCTGGAGAATTCTGGGCATTGAAGTCCACAGATCTTCAAATTGCCAAGGTTGAGAAACGCTGCTGTAGAGGGATTCCGAGGCTAGCTTTCCATCGGAAAAGAAAAAAAATACTTTTAAAGAAAAAAGTATGAGTATTTGAAACCTTAGACAAAGCTTGCTTTATTTATTTATTTATTTATTTATTTATTTATTTATTTATTTATTAATTATTTGGATTTATCCCCGCCCATCTCTACCATGGCAGACTCTGGGCGGTTTACAACCAGAATATAAAAGATAAAACCTAGACATTTAAACTACTATAAAAATTAAAAAAAAATCCAAAAGATGGTCTGTTCTTAAAAGGAGGAAACCACTAAGCCAACCACCCCCAGGAGGAACTATCCTTTCCTTCACTCCAGGCAAGGCGGCAGAGCCAGGTCTTCAAGGACTTCCTAAAGGCCAGGAGCAAGGGTGCCAGTCTCACCTCAGGGGGCAAGTTATCCCACAGGGCGGGTGCTATTGCAGAAAAGGCACGCCTCCTGGACCCCGCTAGATGGAATTCTTTTAAAGAAGGGATCCGAAGCATGCCCTCCCTGCATGATCGGGTGGGGCGGGTAGATGTGGTCGGGAGAAGACGGTCCCTCAGATACCCTGGTCCCATGCCATGTAGGGCTTTAAAGGTGATAACCAACACCTTGAATTGGATCCGGAAGCAAACTGGTACCCAATGCAGCTCACGGAGTAGCGGTGTTACATGTGCCGATCTCATAGCACCCAGAACTATCCGTGCAGCCGCATTCTGGACCAGCTGAAGCTTCCGGATACTCTTCAAGGTTAGCCCCATGTAGAGCGCGTTGCAATAATCTATATGGGAGATGACAAGGGCATGAGTGACTGTTCGGAGGGCCTCCTGATTATTATAGCTAAGCACAATTGGAGAAGCCCAGTCAATTATGGTTGATTAAATTTACATGCTATAGTCCAGAGTTCGAAGTTCAGGACTAGAGGAGCAAGAATTCCTTGCTCCCTGGGAAAAAGGGGGGGCCTTCCTCTTTCAAGGTGTAGCATACAACCGATAGGTTTTATAAATGTACATATTCAGTATCAAAATAGGTAGCTGGCAGCCATTAGCTCACCTTTCAGGGGTGTCCTCAGAGTGTGGTCAAAAAAGTCAAGATGGTGGCTGCACATAAAATCGAGATGGAGCTTGGATCACACTGTCTGGACCATCATATTGACATTTTTGACCATGCTCTGTGCACAGCCCTGTGACCTTGCCTAATCTCAAGCTATACTGGGTTGGATCTGGTTAGTACAGGGGACTACCGAGACACCTGAAGTTAGGGCAGTGTTTCTCAACCTTGGCAGCTTTAAGACGTGTGGACGTCAACTCCCAGAATTCCCCAGCCAGCCATGGGGAAACACTGAGTTAAAGGCTAGACTGGGAAATTAAAAAAAAAAAGCAACAACCCTGAAGGTTGGCAAGAAGGAATTGTGAATGTAGTGTGAAGCAGACTTTTTATTTACTTTATTATTTATTTATTAAACATCTTTCCATCCCACCCCAATCAAAAAAGTCAGTGGCTTCCATCAAATAAATAATGCATGGATTGCTTCCATGATACAATCTAAAAAACTGGCAGTCATAAGTAAAAACAAAAACAATAAGCAACATTAAGCAATTTATTCCTTGTGCCTTCTACTACTATTCCCTTTGGGATCGACTTATCAATCATACTGCCTGTTACCGATCCTCCAGTGGGGAACCAGCTAATTGCTGGGTTGTATAAAGCTGAACTGGGGATCAGTAGATCTGTTATGATTGCTAGTCCAACCATGTCACCTGCTGCCTGCTCCGCAATTTTTGTAATAATGATTGTCAGGATAGCACTTTTAGTTGAAGAATGTGACACACCTTTGAAAATAGTCCCTAGCAGCTAGCAGTTTAAAAGAAAAAGAGATCTCTTTTAGGATGAGACTTTGAAGTGGAACTAAAAAAACAGATTCCCACATTGCTGGCAATGATGATAAGCTAATGTGAAATAGAAACAGGGCTTAGATGCTAAAAATGTATGCTTGTCTGAAAGTTTGTTATTAAGTTATTCTACACCCAAAGTCCTGGCCTCTCTTTCTCCTGCCTTTTGCATTCCCATTACTGAACCATTTTTAAAACCTTGGATCTGTCTCACCATTTTTTCCAGCTCTATGCCAGCACTATTTGTAGTTTTCCACCTGTCACTGTGTGTATTATATCCTAAGTCTGTGTGGTGTTCCTGCAATTCTCATGTGTTAAGACATTGGGATGAAGATGATTCACCAGTCCTTTTTTGTGTGAGTTTTTTTAAATTTTTAAATTAATAAGGCTTAAATGTGCTTACATGGAAATAAATTCTGGTAAAATCAAAGTTACTGTTTCAAGTAATGTGCTTGATTTCATAGGAATAATTAATTTACATGTAATTTCAGGCAGAAATCATAATGTATACTTCCAAATATTTTTATGTGGGAATTCATATTTCAAATTAACTAATTAACCATGGGCCAATCACATTTCTTTTTAATGATTTTTTAAAATTCCCATATTCCCATTCAAGAACTTATGTTACCCTAGTAAATCCTTTGCCTGCAACTCCACACAACCTTCTTTTTTGTATTATTTTTTTTAAAATATTCAATTTTATTTTACATAATATTACATAGCATAGCATAGCATAGCATAACATAACAACATAACATTAGAAATTATAATCAAATTGAAGGGGTAAGAATAAAACAAGAAAGATATAAATTAAGGGCTTTTGCAGATGACGTTGTTATTACTTTGCAAAATCCTCACAATTCAATTGAACCCTTACAAAAAAAATACAAGATTATGGAGAATTGGCTGGATTTAAAATAAATAATCAAAAAACTAAGATGATAAATTTAAATATGTCTCAAAATAATATACAACTTATGGAACAAGCTACGGGCTTTAAAATTCTTTTTTGTATTATTCTGTGACATCTCTGTTTGGACAGGATTTCCCTTTCATTGAAATCTATTACGAAGGAAAAACTAACGATTAAAAGTTGGAGACTCAGAACACATAAAAGTAGTTTCTTCGCACAACACCTAAGCCATGTAATGCACTCCCACAAGAACAAATGATAAAAAATTAGAGCAGTTCATGGAGGATAAGGATGTTAGTGGCCTCCTCCAGTTATGATACTGCTTTTAGCACTGGAAAGAATACTCTCCGAATATTACCTGGTAGGTCTTGCAAATGAACAGGTGCTGTTACTTTCCTGTCCTGCTTGTCCATTTCCACTGGGGTCTATTTGATATTGTGGAGAGGAGTTTTGAGGAGGCTTTTATCCTGATCCAGCATGACTCCCAAATTCCTCCTTTTCTAAGTAATTGTAAACTCTTTTCAAAATAATTGGATTGGCTGAACTGATTAATTACCTCAGAGATGGGGGGATCTTTGCCACTGGTTTAAATTATACTCCATCTCAAGAAGTGAACCGACACCTACTGCTCTAAACTTCCCATTTAGGCCCTGTGTAGGCCTTTTTTGAGACTGCAGGTAGTCCTTGTTTAGTGACTGCCTCATTTAGCGACCATTTGCAATTATGATGGTGATGAAAAAGTAACATTATGACCAATCCTCGCATTTACAACCTTCACAGGTCTGTAAAGCAAAGGAAAGCTGAAGTAAGTTCATAAGCACGGTCACGGTTTCACTTAGCCACCGCTTTGCTTAGAGACCGATTTGCCGGTCCCAGTTGTGATCGCTGAACAAGGACTAACTATATGTGAAGTAGCTAACCACTGATGTTCTGCAAGAGACGAACAGATAATGTATTCTGCAATACATTCTTCACATTTGCTCCAGCCCAAGGTTGTTGCTGCAAATTGTTGGATTGTGGACGTCAGCCGGGCTTGAGGAGGAAAGACTGCAGTGGCAGCTATTACCTACTAGGTCCATGTATTTAACTGCACTCTGTATTTATGCATTTGCTTCTTGGCAGAGCAAGTAAGGTGATAGTTTGAGTGTTTCGATTGTGTGTTTGGATTAACTGGGGGAAAATGGAAAGCAAAGAGACTTCAGTTGATACATCTGGGAAAAAGTGGGAAGTTTTGGAATGTGGCAATGATATGCTACTGTTGTTTGCTGTTGCTGAAGCACTTAATTCAATTAGATTGGGAGTATGTATCAAAAGGGACCCTCAGGTTTTCCTGGTGGTGGTGAACTTAAACCAAAATTAACTATAGAATTTCTACCATATGGGAAAACGAGAGAGAAGTTGTGTGTCATTGCAAAATCCTTTACCATCTGCAAGTAACAGTTTTCTCCTGGCAAAGGTGATTAATTTACATCAGTCTCATAGAAGTTAAGAACCCAATTATTATTTTTTACAACATGCAAATGGAACTATTTTGAACTGTTTTGCAATGTATTACCCATTTTACTCTTCTTGTCTTATGTCTGCCCTTCTCTTTAGATAATTTATGATTACTCTATTGAATTGCATTATTGTTCTCTTTGGTAATGTAATATATGTTCCCGTTCCTTTTTACTTGCCTAGGAGTTGATGCAGGCAATTGCTCTATTTTGCAGAAGTGGGGTTGAAATAGTTTTCTAAATCATATTGTTGGAATTTATGATGTTGGATCATCAAAGCATTTATAGGAGAGATGGACAATTGTAATGGTTCTTCACATGAACTTCAGTTCTCAGCAGCTTGTGGAGAACCATAACAATGAACAAAATCAAGGATAGGCAACATGCAGTCTTCAGAAGGGGTTGAAATCTAACTCTGTTAGTTTTAACTAATAAAGGATACTGGGAACTGTAGTTCATATAGTATGATCTAAAGCAGCGGTCCTCAACCTTTTTGGCACCAGGGACCGGTTGTAGAAGAAAATTTTTCCATGGACCGGGGGGGCGGAGTTTGCAGGCGGAAGCCAATCACGCACACCGGGGGGGCAGGGTTTGCAGGCGGGAGCCATTCGCACGCACCGGGGGCGGGGTAATCGTGCGCACCAGGGGGCGGGGTTTGCAGGCGGGAGCCGCGGCCCACAGGTTGGGGACCCCTGATCTAAAGGACTACTTTGCAACTCTTAGTGTGCCAAAATAATATTGTAGAAAAAGTAAGTAATGTTCAGTTTTTATTTGCTGATTCAGATTAATTCAGCTTTCTTATAAAGAGCTAGTGGGGTAAAGTAGTTAAAAGTGTTAGACTAGAACTGGGGAAACCCACAGTCAAGTTCACCCTTAGCAGGAGAAACTCACTGAGCAACTTTGAACCAGTCACTCTCTTTCAGCCAACATACTGCACAAGGTTGCTGAGATGGGGATGAAATAGAGATCCCTGGATAAGCAGCCTTGATGTGGAAAGGCAGGATATAAATCTAAGAACTAAATAAACAGATTCCTACACCCTCCCCTCCCAAATCAGTATGCTAGCTTTGTATTTTGGTTCAAAATGCTAGAACCTTGGTGTCTCCAAGCTGCTGGCCCCACAATTCAGGCTAGCTAATGATGATCAAGTTAAATAAACTAGTCATTTCAATTAGCCCTGGCAAAGCAGAAGAAATAATGTTGTGGAATTTAGATTGTTAATGGGTTTTTATGAAACAAATAGCTCCAAGTTAAATTATTGGAACTCAGTGAGAATTGTTTGCAAGACAAAAGTTGTGAAATTCAGTTTATTTAGCAGGCACTATATGTTTTGTTCCTAAGGAGCGTGGTGGCTCAGCGGGTAAGACGCCAGGCTTGTTGATCGGAAGATCGCAAGTTCGGAGGTTCGAATCCCTAGTCCTGCGTGCGGAGTGAGCTCCCGCACTAGCTCCAGCTCTTGCCAACCTAGCAATTCGAAAGCATGCAAATGCAAGTAGATGAATAGGTACCACTTCGGTGGGTAGGTAACAGCGTTCCGCGCGTGTCATGCGGCCACATGACCGTGGAAGCGTCTTCGGACAACGCTGGCTCTTTGGCTAACAAACGGAGATGAGCACCGGCCCCTAGAGTCGGACACGACTGCACAAATGTGCGGGGGGTACCTTTACCTTTATATGTTTTGTTATCTATTCTTGGCAACAATCACAAAACCGCAGTGTTGTTGGGAGGGGGAATAAAATTGCTCTACAAAATAAGATTGATGCAATTTTGCAAAACTGGAATGTCATGCCACACTTTTTCTTAGAATATTATATATCTATTTTGTGAAATAGAAAAAAGGGGCTTGCCTGAAAGTACTCTTCAGGAGGAAAGTAAAGGTGAAAGTCAATTCATAATACATTGCAAAACAGTTCAAAATAGTTCCATTTGCATGTTGTAAAAAATAATAATTGAGTTCTGAACTTCTATGAGACTGATGTTAATTAATCACCTTTGCCAGGAGAAAACTGTTACTTGCAGATGGTAAAGGATTTTGCAATGCCACACAACTTCTCTCTCGTTTTCCCATATGGTAGAAATTCTATAGTTAATTTTGGTTTAAGTTCACCACCACCAGGAAAACCTGAGGGCCCCTTTTGATACATACTCCCAATCTAATTGAATTAAGTGCGAGAGTGCATCTGGCTATTTGAACTGATTTTAATCATACTGATCTTTATTGCTTCATACTTTTAATCATACTATTTTAATCATACTGATCTGTATTGCTTCTCAGTTTGTATGCATGTATTTCTATTTCCCTGTATTGCAGGAGAAAATAATATTTCAGTAAGACTGTGAATGTTTTGCCTTAATGCAACGAGTTCTGAAGTGATCCAGAACTCACCTAGGCTAAGCTGTGTGTAAGGTAAAGGTACCCCCCGCACATTTGTGCAGTTGTGTCCGACTCTAGGGGTCGGTGCTCATCTCCGTTTGTTAGCCGAAGAGCCAGCGTTGTCCGAAGACGCTTCCACGGTCATGTGGCCGCATGACACGCGCGGAACGCTGTTACCTACCCACCGAAGTGGTACCTATTAATCTACTTGCATTTGCATGCTTTCGAATTGCTAGGTTGGCAAGAGCTGGAGCTAGTGCAGGAGCTCACTCTGCACGCAGGGCTAGGGATTCGAACCTCCGAACTTGCAATCTTCCGATCAACAAGCCTGGCGTCTTACCCACTGAGCCACCACGCCCCCTCAAGCTGTGTGTATGTGACAACATATTGTCAGTTTAAGGAAGCTTGCAGAGAGATTGTCTTTTTCCCCTGCATCCCCCCCACCGAAGATGGGTGAAAAATGGGCTATGTTTTGTAACAAGTTTGAAGGAGGGGGTCAGAGCTCCTGAGAGTGAGAACTGCCTTTTTTTGCTCTAGGATATTCTACTTCTCTCTTCAAACCGGATGCCCTTTCCCCCAAGATTAGGTAGCAAATTCAGAGTTACACACTGTCTTCCCAAGGCAGGGGAAACTTGAAAACGGCCAATCAGGGACATTAAAAAAAAAAGAGGGGAAGGGGATGGATGTGTCCCAAGCGATGCAGAACAGAGTCAGGTGACAAGGCGAGGGGATAAGAAGCAGAAGCCGTCCCCAGCAGCTGCCTTCAGCCAGAGCCGGGCTTACAGCCAGCAGCAGCAGCAGTACTCCAGGGGCAGGAAAGCTGAGCGAGAAAGTGAAGGCTAGCTCCCTCCCGCTGTCAGTTTTTCTATCTTCCCTTCCTGCCACAGAGCCAACTAAAGTAAAGAACTTCCATCTTTGGGCCTCTTTAATTTACTTTCCAAGAAATATTACCATCCTCATTGTAACCATCATCTTGAGAAGGTCCTACCATAAGTTACAGGAAGCATCTACAGCGGTGAAAAAGAACCTGATCTTTAAGGAAGATGACCACGCAGTTCGATTCCAGCATGCATTACAACTACGAGTATGAAGAGGATGTATACATGAACCAAGAGGAGGAGTGGGACAGGGACCTGCTCCTGGATCCGGCATGGGAGAAGCAGCAGAGGAAGGTCAGAAAAGCCCAGCCAGAGAAAACCATCTCCAGTTGAATGTGAATTTGTGCTGATCTCATCTTGTCGCTCTCTAGAATGCCCACTTGTTGAAAACTTGGGGGGGGGGGGGGCAGCGAAAGATAGAGTGATGGTTTTAGATTTTGTGTTGCATTATCATTTGAAGCACTGGCTCTGTCTCACCATGTATATTTGAATGGTTTTACTTTATTTGTTTGTTAGAATTAGATCCTATTTTTCTGCCAGGAGCCAAAGGCAGAGTACTTGGTACTTTTTCCCCCAAGTTTCCCCCCAAAATAAGGATAAAGTAGGTTAGATGTAGAGAGAGATGGTCCAGTCATCCAGTGAGTTTCCACACTAACAGTGGACTAGAACCTGCGTGTCTTTATGCCAACACCTTAACACTTCACCATACTGGCTGTCTTCTATTTATATGTGCCGATGCATTTGTGTGTCTAAGTAAATATAGATTGAGGATGTTACAGGTGAAACACAAACCAACCCTGTACATGTTATTAATACATTGTGCCTTTCTCTTCTAACATGGTTCTGCATATTGTTTCTGGCTCTTTGTTGCTGCCTGGGCAGAGAGGAAAACGCTTGTTAACATGATCCTGGAAATGCTTTCTGAAATGCAGTTGACAGGAAGAGAGTAGATGCAGAGCAAAGCATTTGCTTCTCCAGATTTCATCAGAAGCTCACCAAGTCATGATTGTTCATGCTCACAACTTGGGCTTTCAACTCATTGCAAAGCTTTCCAAGAGTCCATCAGCAATAGTTTGGGATTTTATCCCATGTTTAAGTTCAGTCCTTCAACTAAGGTTATTCAGCACATTTATAGAGTTCTATGAATTGGTCCAGTGTTTAGGAATAAATGAAGCATCATCTTTTCTCGGTCAAAGCTTATGTAAGATTTTTTGCTACCTTTAGCTCTTCTTTTGAATAATGTTGTCATTTATCTTATTTTCAACGCAGGTAGATCAAAATATCATAGTAATAATAGAATTATCTCAACTGTCCTAATCACATCATGGTTTTTCTTTGTCCTCTGATTTAAGAGGACCAGAAAGTACTCCAAGCTCAACAGGGTGCATATTTATAGAGGAAGGTTTAATCAAATGTAGGGCTTGGAGTCAAACTACACAGTGCATTCAATGCCTAAAGGATTCCCCTTGTGTTTTTTTTTAACAGCAGCCACAGAGACAATCCCAACTGTGTTGAAGGTGTAAAGGGGAGGGGTGTTTGACCTTTTCTTTTTTGCCATTTTGGTGACATGAACAGCATCCTACCTATGGCAAATAGAAGTTGAAAGGGGGCGGTATTGGGATCATGACACTGAAGCAAAACGTTGCACTGCCCTCTTTGCATACTACAGTCCTAAGTCTGATCATACTATCTGCAGCTGCTGCCTTTGAAACATAGCACGATGCCGTTTGGGGTAGTGGTTTTGTCTTTGTGCTCTAGCAAGAGCTTGCAAAGTGATACAAATACATTAAATTCAATTTTATTCTCAGAATAACCTATGCAAGGGGCTAAACTGAGTCTGAGTGTCTGGCCCAAGGTCACCTTTGAACTTTGGAACTGAGGGCAGGTTGAACGACACCCTCTCCAGATCCAGTCTATCCATCGTAATGCTGCATTGTGCCTGGTTAGAATCCTCCATACCCTTTCCTGAATATATTCCATTACAGTTAACAAAAAAGCTCAGAAAAAGGCTGTGTTCACACATTGCATGAAGCCACTTTTTTCATCCATGAGTACTATCCATCATGGTTCTCATAATATTTATTTTATTATTTTATTTTATTTTATTTTATTTTATTTTATTTTATTTTATTTTATTTTATTTTATTTTATTTATTTTATTTTATTTTATTTTATTTTATTTTATTTTATTTTATTTTATTTTATTTTATTTTATTTTATTTTATTTTATTTTATCCCGCCTTTATTATTTATTTATAAATAACTCAAGGTGGCAAACATACCAAATACTCCTTCCTCCTCCTGTTTTCCCCACAACAACAACCCTGTGAGGTGGGTTGGGCTGAGAGAGAGTGACTATGCTAAGCTATTAAGCTTATTAAAGCTTAGAGCATAGCTTTCCAAACTGTGTGTCGCGACACAGTACTGTGTCGCCTGCAATGTGCAGGTATGTCGCGCGAAAGCCCGGAAGTGCTGATGGCCTGCCGCCGCCGCGCCATCAGCGCTTCCGGGTTTCACGCGATACACCTGCACACCGCTGCTGCGTGCGCCACCGCCACCGCCGTTGGTGTGTGTCACCAACAGGAAAAGTTTGGAAAGCTCTGGCTTACAGTGATACAAGACCTGTCAGTTTAGGATGATAGACCAGTAGGGCTTGTTCAAAAGATGATAAATCATGACTTTTGGGGGTGTATGTAAATATAGCCATTTTCTGAGCTTTTCACAACTTTTCCTTTATCAGTTAGTTCTCTCATGGAAAAGAGCAGATTTTTTTTTTCCGTTGAGGCTTTGAATGGTTTGATTCCTAGTGGCATAACTGGCTTTTATTTAGCATTCTGAAATCATTTTTAAGTTTTTTCTTTAAAACTTTCACAAATCAAACAATCTTAATGGATGCTACCAAAGAATTATCATAGCATGACAGATGTTGCAATACAGAATATATACAGTTTGCATTTATAATAGTTATGTTTTATTTATTTATTTATTTATTTTATTATTCATATTTCTATCACCGCCCATCTCCCCCAAAAGGGTTATGGTTTTACAAGAATGTGTGAATTTTTGTTTTTGTTGTGTGGTCCCAATTAGACAAAACATTAAATAACCGTAATGTTTCAGGATGCAAATGATGAAAGAAATAATCTCTAAATCCTTGCCCCACTGTAGTCCAGTCCTTTCAGTGGGATTTTTTGCCCCCCTCAACATGCCCCACTTGATCTGAGTGGCTGGTGGATGGCAACCTTCATAGCTTTACATTGTCCTTAGCCTTTAAGAAAGGATAAAGGTTAACTGGATGCACCTATCTATAAATAACATCTGAGGGAAGGCATTCTCTTTTCTTGGCTTGGGAATAAGTCTGTTATTTGTGTTTCAGGAAGCAACATACTCTCCCAGTAGGACTGGTGAATTTGCAAATTCTGAGGGTGGTGGGCCTTTTTCTCCATGGTGCTAAAATAAGCTCCCCTAAGTACATTCCTGAGGTCCATATATACAATGAGCTGCATGGTTGCTGAGCTTTGTTCAAACCAGTAATCTAATATTGAACAGCCAAACAAGCCCAGCAGTTGGCTAGCATATATGTTCTATGAGACAATCTTGGAACAGGACAAAAATAAATGCCATTGTTTCTATTGTGGGCTGCCCTCTGCAGACTTGCCATTTCAGGATATGCCTGGTATGAGAACTGTCAACAGTTGCTGGTAAGACATGATGACGTCCTTAGGATTACAATGGCCATGACACCTAATTATAACTCCAGCTCTTAGTGTAGCACAGGGTCCCTGCAATCATTCAAACTCCATGGTGTGGAACCTTTTGTTCCATAGATTTCCATAAATGTAGTGTGTATTATATAAGAGAACTTTATGGGCCTATATATCATGCTTTTAACCTTAAACAGGGGGACAGCTATGGGAAACTCTTATTTTATTCAGTGCAAGATGATTGCCTATGAAGAGCTGAAAATAAGGACAGATCCTGAATTTTTTCATGTGCATGTTGGTTGAAAACTAATGCAGAATAAAGTATATTTAAGCCCATTCAAACAGGGACTTAAGGCTGCAATCATCTGCACATCTACTTGGAAAAATGTGTATTGAATAGAGAGAGAGAGAGATACATACCTCTGTTAAAATGTGCATAATTCTTGTTGGATTGTGATTCTTGTTTCTTGTTGACTCAGTGAACAACCTGCAGTCTCTTTTACACAGGGAATAACCATGGGACAAGCAGAGGGTCCAGAAGGGCCCAACACAGGCAGGCTGTAGTCTCATTACCACTGAAAAATGTGGTGTTCCCTTTGTGACAGCATGCACTCTGGGCATTATGTGAAGCAAACACCAGCAAAATGTGTGTATGTATGTCTCTGTATTATGGAGAGGTGTTAGGAAGCTGTACCATGGGACAGAATTAAAATAAAAATGCTGGAGATTGTCTGTATGTGATGACATTCTGAGATGTACTTGGGAAGGGACCATGTTACAGCAGCGGTCCCCAACCTTTTTGGCACCAGGGACCGGTTTCGTGGAAGACAGTTTTTCCACAGACTGGGGGTGGGATGGTTTCGGGATGGCGCAGATGGAAGTGGTAAGCAGACGGGATGGCGCGGACGAAAGTGCGCGGCCCAGTTCCTAACAACCTTTTTGGCACCAGGGACCGGTTTCATGGAAGACAATTTTTCCACGGACCGGGGGGGGGATGGTTTCGGGATGGTGTGGATGGAAGTGGTAAGCAGACGGGATGGTGTGGACGGAAGTGTGTGGCCTGGCTCCTAACAGGCCATGGACCGGTACCGGTCTGCAGCCCGGGGGTTGGGGACCCCTGATGTTACAGGTTCATTTGGGGGGCTCCATTGGGGCCCTGGTTTTTAAATTGCCTTGAGTATGTTTTGATAAAATGGCTGGTAGAACCTCTTCAAAATCAGTCAGTCAGTATAGAAATTTAGTGAATGACAAGGAATTCTAGATGACATATTACTGTAAATTGCAATCCTATGCTTACTTATTTGGGAGCACGCCCTGTAGAGTCTAATGGGACTTACTACTGAGCTGACATTTTTAGAGCTGGGCAGTTAACCAGGCTATACTGTCATGTCCTTACAAAAAAGCATATCTTCATCTTCAGCACAATGTAATCTGCCTTTCCATTTGGGCATTTCTATTTAAAAAAACCCCAAAGCTTGATCTACAAAAATAGCTCACAATGGCAAGAAGAGAAAAGGAGAATGCAGAATGCCACAGACAATAGGTCAAATACAAAATTAATTATGCCCATTGATTCAATGAATGTAAGAGGCATCTTATGTATGAAGCAATGCAGTGAGCTTTGTTACGATAGTATAAAAATGTTGCAAGTAAATACATACACTTAAATCTCAACCTCCAGTAGATATCTTTCTGTTGCTCCACACTGGGAACTCTAGGGGGAAGTCAAATATAAGTCTGAATGTGCTGTCAGATTCAGATTTCAATACTCTAGGGCAGTGTGTCTCAACCTTGGAAACTTGTACATGTGTGGACTTCAATATGCTGGCTGGGGAATTCTGGGAGTTGAAGTCCACACATCTGAAAGTTGCCAAGGTTGAGAAACACTGCTCTAGGGCATATTTAGGACTCCATAGGCAGGTATGACCCAGGATTATATTGTTGTAGCATGATTTTGCTTTAGTGCAGGTTAAGAGACAGAAGAGGCATGCTTGCATTCATGGAGATTTTGTGAGGGCTAATCCTTCGCCCAGGACATATCTACCCTTTTATTTTATTTTATTTTATTTTATTTTATTTTATTTTATTTTATTTTATTTTATTTTATTTTATTTTATTTTATTATTATTTTATTTTATTATTTTATTTTATTTTATTATTTTATTTTATTTTATTTTATTTTATTATTTTATTTTATTTTATTTTATTTTATTTTATTTTATTTTAATTTTATTATCTTATCTTATCTTATTTTATTTTATTTTATTAGTTTATTATTTTATTTTATTTTATTTATTTTATTATTTTATTTTATTTTATTTTATTTTATTTTATTTTATTATTTTATTTTATTATTTTATTTTAATTTTATTATTTTATTTTATTTTATTTTATTTTATTTTATTTTATTTTATTTTTTAATTTAATTTTATTTTATTATTTTATTTTATTTTATTTTATTATTTTATTTTATTTTATTTTATTTTAATTTTATTATCTTATCTTATTTTATTTTATTTTATTTTATTAGTTTATTATTTTATTTTATTTTATTTATTTTATTATTTTATTTTATTTTATTTTATTTTATTTTATTATTTTATTTTATTATTTTATTTTAATTTTATTATTTTATTTTATTTTATTTTATTTTATTTTATTTTATTTTATTTTATTTTTTAATTTTATTTTATTTTATCCCGCCTTTATTATTTTTTTATAAGTAACTCAAGGCGGCAAACATACCAAATACTCCTTCCTCCTCCTGTTTTCCCCACAACAACAACCCTGTGAGGTGGGTTGGGCTGAGAGAGAGTGACTATGCTAAGCTATTAAGCTTATTAAAGCTTAGAGCATAGCTTTCCAAACTGTGTGTCGCGACACAGTACTGTGTCGCCTGCAGTGTGCAGGTGTGTCGCGCGAAAACCCGGAAGTGCTGATGGCCTGCCGCCGCCGCGCCATCAGCGCTTCCGGGTTTCACGCGATACACCTGCACACCGCTGCCGCGTGCGCCGCCGCCACATCCGTTGGTGTGTGTCACCAACAGGAAAAGTTTGGAAAGCTCTGGCTTACAGTGATACAAGACCTGTCAGTTTAGGATGATAGACCAGTAGGGCTTGTTCAAAAGACGATAAATCATGACTTTTGGGGGTGTATGTAAATATAGCCATTTTCTGAGCTTTTCACAACTTTTCCTTTATCAGTTAGTTCTCTCATGGAAAAGAGCAGATTTTTTTTTTCCGTTGAGGCTTTGAATGGTTTGATTCCTAGTGATTCCTGTTTGTAGGCACAACAGCTTCCTTCAAAAAACCTTGGTTATCCTAGTCTGGATGTGAATGGGTAGAGTTGGCACAAGTGCCTGTTTCTTCCCACTGAAGAAGGTATTAGTAGTGGAGGCAGAGATGTTGGGCACAACAATAATGCTGAGGAAGGGATTAATCACCCAGCCCACACAGGGTGGGGAAATGATTATAAAAAGATTTGTTTATCAGGATGAGGGTTACTGACCTGCTAAACACACAGGGCAGGCCAGATGGAGGTGGTGACAGCTGGCATTTATTGTCACCAACTGCCAGATGAGATTGATTCTTTTCTGAGAAAAATATTTATTGAACTTGTAGATATCTTCATTTGTTTTGTATAGGCTGGCTATAGTTCTCTACAGTTTTGAGCTTCAACTCTACCAGTCTGTCTGGCAGATTTGACTACTTGGTTTCCTCCATTATTGTGAATGCTGGTTCTCCTTGTTTTGGGTCCAGACTCTGGTAATTGTCTTGGACATTTGGCCCAGACTGTGTTCAATCATTGAATAAATAAACTAAAATTCCTTGAGCAGTGTTAGGGTTAGGACTTTAGAATGATGCATGTACAATATATATCTAAAAAGGGGTGGGCTGCATGGTTGCAGCCCCATTAAAATTTGACCTTCTGGTAGACACACCTACCCTCGAGAAGGGCTCCTTATTCTGCTTCACAGGGCAAGGCTGGCTGGCAGTGTATGACCATTTTGCGGATGAAATTGCTAAGAATTTTTTTAAAATTTTTTATCCCACCTTTATTATTTTTATAAATAACTCAAGGCGGCAAACATACCTAATACTCCCCCCTCTTTTCCCCCACAACAACAACCCTGTAAGGTGAATGGGGCTGAGAGAGCGCGACTGGCCCAAGGTCACCCAGCCGGCTTTCATGCCTAAGGTGGGACTAGAACTCTCAGTCTCCTGGTTTCCTATTGGCTCCTTCCTAGGGCTGAGAGAGCGCGACTGGCCCAAGGTCACCCAGCCGGCTTTCATGCCTAAGGCAGGACTAGAACTCTCAGTCCCCTGGTTTCTGGGCCGGAGCCTTAACCACTAGACCAAACTGGCTTTCAAAGTACACTAGGACTTAGGTGATGTACAGCCTGTTAAATTGCCTCAACTAGCTGTCCAAAATTCAGTTGAGATAGAAAGTAATGTGTTAATAACTGGATGCAGTGCTAAGGTTTTCTGTTATCTTTGCAGAATATATAACATAAAGGAGGAAGATGAGAAATCCATGTTCCTTTTTGGTGGCATTTATAACTGGGAAATTGCTCTTTCTAACCCTACATTGTAGTGATATATGCATGAAAAGAACAGAAGCAGAGGTCATGCTGCATATCAAGAGATATGTGCTGGTAACTGGTGCATCATGAAGTACAGTAATCTATGTTAATTAAAAGTGTTATTCAGGTGCTGGGTCTCAAGGGAAATGCACTGGGGAACCACAGCTCCAAATATAGCTTTTGCTAGAGGGGCTTACAAAGGCTATTACGTGAAGCTCTTCTGCATTAATGCTGTCAATCTCCAGTTCTGAGGATTCCCCCCCCCCCCCCCGCCACTCTGTGTAGGCTTCTAAATGCCATAAAAGGAAAATGCATAGTTCTACTGTAGTGGCATAACCTATGTGCATACATTTCAGTCATCATTGCCATGTACACGTCAACAATTCCCTTTATTTATTTATGTAATTAGATTCAGAGGCTGCCCAATTCCAAGCAACTCTGGGAAGGAATGTATACCTTAAAAAGCAAGGAAAGTAAAATAAAGAGAGAGAATCATGCATGTTTGGGGAAAAAAGTAATAACCGTATGTAACACACCCCAAAACAACCGACAGAGGCTCAACCCCCACCTTACCCCAAGACCTAGGATAACAGCCAGGTTTTCAAAGACCTTTGGAATATCATCAGGATGAGAGCCATGTGGATCTCGGGGGGGGGGGGGATACTGTTCCAAAGGGCAGGTGCTGAGACAAAGAAAGTGACCTTCATAGGTCCCAATAGATGACACACCCACTCTGCCTGATCTTACTGGGCGGGCAGAAACTATCAGAGATAGGCAGTCCCTCAAAGAACCGGGCCCTGTGCCATGAAGGGCTTTATAGGTGGCAACCTCTAATCACAACTCCCCCCCCCCCCCCGCATACATTCATGAGGATGGTCTCTGCTATTATCCCTTAGACCAGTGTTTCTCAACCTTGGCAACTTTAGGATGTGTGGACTTCAACTCCCAGGATTCCCCAGCCAGCAGCATGCCTCTTAGACTATGCACATTAGCTGTAGCAATGCACACTCTTCAGAAGACATCTGTCCAGCCAAATTTCCTGGGGCCAAGCAAGATAATTTTCTAGATATAGTCAGCCCTTATGCATAGCTTCCCTTCAGTGGCAGCTGCATATATCTGATTCTTCTTTAGGGAATTCCAGTTGTGCTGGCTTCAGAATCTAGGAATGTATAGGATATTCTATTAATAGTTTACAAGCATGCTCCTGAGACTAGCTAAAATTCCGAAGTTTCGTAGTAACACCTTTGCAGTGAATGTTGTTTGTCCATTGTTCCTGGCAGTTCAGAAGCAGCATTTCTGATTAGGATTGTTAGGGGCAGAGTACAACTCCCTTCTCTTTTAGTAATCATTGCTTCTCCACTGCCATAACAGTAAACAACAGAGATCTCTTCCCTGCCATTCAGTGGCAGCTTGCTCTGTTGGGTGGCAGAAAAAGTGGGCAGGCACTAAGAACTTCTAGGCAGCCTCTAACCAGATTGTTTATCTAGATTCCAGAGGGAAGAGATGCAAAAATTCTGGCTAATAAAATGGGATAGCAGTAGGTAAGAATAGCATCATTCACTTTCCTATGCATATCCTGCCTGAGAAATTGTACTAAGTCCTAGTCTATCTCAAAGTGGGTTCTCTTTAATTTTGCAGCTAACATCTCCTCTCCTGGAGATTTTATTTTATTTTATTTTATTTTTTTATTTTATTTTATTTTATTTTATTTTATTTTATTTTATTTTATTTATTTTATTTTATTTTATTTTATTTATTTATTTTATTTTTTATTTTTTATTTTATTATTTTATTATTTTATTATTTTATTATTTTATTTTATTTTATTTTATTATTTTATATTTTATTTTATTTTATTTTATTTTATTTTATTTTATTTTATTTTATTTTATTTTATCAAATTTGTATAGATTCTTCATTGGCACCTCTGGACATACTTGGCAACTATAGAGCCCTACCTAAGGAATACTGGCTTATTAAGCTTGAGAGAAAAAGCATCTGACCAAGTGCCTAATGGTCTTTTAAATTGGATCATAAGAGAAATGTGATATATGTATTTGGAAAAGCATGGATAGATGCACCTGTAAGAGAGAAGGACTCCACATTTCCCTGGACAAAGCTTATGCATAACTGAAAGTAACTTAAGTAGCTATTGTATTCACTTAAAGTTCATGATGCTGAAGAATAGTGACCTGTGGGAAATCAGGGTAGCCAGAACATTATAGGGGTCACAAATGTCATTTTGTATGAATGATAAAAGTGGGTTGCTCATCTGTAAAAAGAAGTAAGATTTTTTTTCTCTTCTTTTTCTTGGCTATGCTCTGATAAAGTGTCTATATTCATTAACTGCAAAATGCTGGAGGAAATGGAAAATAGCAGCCTTCAGAATATCTCAAGTCAATATATTAAATTCCCTTGCAACCTTTTTCTTGGTTGGGTTGGGAGGAGTATGGACCTGGCATTTTAGCTCTACAGAGAAGTTTCTGTTAAATGACTAATATGGCAAAAGAGAGAGTGCCATATTAGTCATTTAGCAGATTTCTCTGCAATAAAATCTCTCTCTCTCTCTCTCTCTCTCTCTCTCTCCCTCCCTCCCTCCCTCCCTCCCTCCCTCCCTCTCCCCCTCCCCCTCCCCCTCCCCCTCCCCCTCCCTCTCCCTCTCCCTCTCCCCCTCCCTCTCCCTCTCCCTCTCCCTCTCCCTCTCTCTCTCCCTCTCCCTCTCCCTCTCCCTCTCCCTCCTGCCCAGATGCTAAAGCAGAAGATTTGACAAGTTCCTGGCACATTATAACACTGCTTTTTGAGCTACGCACTGGGTGCGCTGGGTGGGTACATGGGTTTAATTTAATATATGATAGAGCAATATGTCGATGAAGGTTCTCAGTCATCCAGGTGGAACAGTCTGTGGCTTGAATCATGTCAACTGGATTTCTATTTTCTCAGTAGAAACGTTTCGCTCCTTATCCAAGGAGCTTCTTCAGTCTGAGTAAAGTTAGTAAGGGAATCCTTAAATATGTTTCTAGGTGGCTGTGTGACCTTGCACCTGGGGCTAGGTCATGGTTATTTTGAGATGTTTATTTCTAAGTCCCTTTATCATCTAAAGGAGGATCGTTAAGATCACCATTCTGCTGTTGAGCTTGCGAAATGGTCTTAATCTTCCTAGGCACAGAAGACAAAGCAGGAAGGAAAATAGGGGAAAGATTGTGCCTGAGGCCCCCACCTCTATTCAAGGAAGGATTTTCCAAGTTGGCATAAATGGATTCCTTGACCCCTCTCTCAAACCACCTATCTTCTCTGTCTAAAATGTGAACATTAATGTCCTCAAATGAGTGTCCTTTTTCCTTTAGATGAAGATAAACTGCTGACTCTGGTCCTGTGGTGTTACTTCTCCTGTGTTGGGCCATCCTCCTGTACAAAGGTTGTTTGGTTTCTCCAATGTAGAGTTCAGAGCACTCCTCACTGCTCTGGATTGCATACACTACATTGCTTTCCTTGTGTTTTGGAGTTTGATCTTTGGGGTGTACAAGCCTCTGTCTCAGTGTGTTGGTGGGTTTGAAATATACAGGTATGTGGTGTTTGCCAAATATCCGTTTTATCTTTTCAGACACGCCAGCCATGTAAGGAATGACCAGGTTCTTCCGTTTACTCTGAGTCTCAGCCCTGTCTGTCGCTGTTTTAGGTCTGGTAAAGGTTCTTTTAGGTTCTGTGCCTAGGAAGATTAAGACCATTTCGCAAGCTCAACAGCAGCAGGGTAATCTTAACGATCCTCCTTTAGATGATAAAGGGACTTAGAAATAACATCTCAAAAAATAACCATGACCTAGCCCCAGGTGTAAGGTCACACAGCAACATATTTAAGGATTCCCTTACTAACTTTGCTCAGACTGAAGAAGCTCCTTGGATAAGGAGCGAAACGTTTCCACTGAGAAAATAGAAATCCAGTTGACATGATTCAAGCCACAGAATATGACAGAGCAGTTTTCCTCAGCTTGAATCCCTGAAGATGTATTGGGCTATAGCTTGCTTCTTCATGCTGGCAGGAGGTAATCGTAGAAAAAAGTAAAAGGTTTGGGAAGAGTTGGGCAGCATACAAGTTTAAATAATAATAACAACAACAACAACAACAACTGGTGTGGTTAGAAATATAAAGATATTAGCTTAAGGATTAAAAAGGTTAACTTAAAACTTCTTAATATTCACGGAATAGTGTGGATGCTTCAGGCAGGAGGTCATGAGTGTCTGCAGAAAGAGCAAGTGATGTCATGTGTGTTGTGACATCATCAAACAAATAATGCAAACAATGTAATTAATTTGCATCAGTGTGTGATGCAGCTGGCTCAATTTGTATCATTTGTGTGATGATACCATGACAAATAGGATGTCATTGTGGCTTGTACTGGGCTTCTACACAGGAGGTCCCTGACCAACTGCTATACTTTCCACTGAAGTGTTCCCTGTCACTATTGTGGTCCTTGCCCAGAGTCTAATTGGAATTCCCATTGTCCCAGCAGCAGCACATCATCATATGAGTGTTTGATCTGCCATATCTCTGCAGCAGAAGTATTGCCTCTAAGAGACACATCTGGGTGTCTGGCTCAATTAAGTAACAACTGCCCATCTGTCCTGTTGTAAACAATAATGAGAAAGCCAAGTTTTCCCCTATACCTTTGTTTGTCACTCACCACCACCATATTAACACTAAAACGTGCTCAGATGTATTTATATTTATTTAATAGAAAAACACAGTGGGAAACCTTAGAGTTGGAAAGTTGGGGTTCTGAAGCATTTAATTGTCACTTAGTGACACGTAGTGATGGTTTTTCAAGATTCCCCCAGCTGCCATCTGATCTCTTGCTCTGCTTCCATGTGTTGAGCAGTGAACAATCAATGGTCTAATGAATATAAGATATTTTCCAGCCCCAAGAGATAAAGATATGTAGGGTATTAGTGGTATCTGTTGGTTGTAGCTTGATTGCTCAGAAATAAGTATATTTTGAATTTTGCCTCAGTGATATTAATAGAAAAGATTAGTCAGAGGCAGCAGCTTGTTCTCCCAACGTGGAAACTGAGTGAAGGCACAAAGCGGAAGGCTACCTACGATGGAATGGATGGGGACTGCGTCTCCTTATTTGGCTTTGATGGGAAGGAACTGTTTTAAAGGATAATACTGTATTTTATGTATAAAAATACCACTAAGGATGCAGTCTTAGGCATATCTAATCCTGCTGGGTTTATTCCCACCAACTCCTAAATGAACTCAGTAGATTTATTTCTGGGTAGCTATGTATACATTTGCTCTATAAATGTGAGATGTTTAGACCTTTCTATGATCCCACGGCTATGAACCCACCATCTGACATGTTAAGCAAGCACATTGTTAAGGAAGGTCACAGTTCAGAGATGGAAGAATCTTTAACGACCGAAGGAAGATCAAAACAAGAACATTATATTCACCCACAGCCCTTTCATATTTATTTTACTACACAGAATGGAGGGGGGGGGTTAAATGTAAAAATGGAGAGAGAGGGAGAGGGAGAGGGAGGGAGACGGAGAGGGAGGGAGAGGAGAGAAGAAACTCAAATACTTCCCTGGTTTTTGCTTTATTAATGACCGAGAATGGCCCTTACACTCGAGGACTGTCGGAGAACTTTTAGCCATCTAGATTTTTATCCCATTTATTTTTATTGTTATTTGTAACTGTATTTTTCTATTTTTGTATTTGTGCTCTTTGAATTTTAATTCTGGTTTTACTGTAAACCGCCCAGAGTTCCCCTTTCGGGGGAGACGGGCGGTAATAGAAATTTAATAAATAATAATAATAATAATAATTTAGGATTCACAGAGAAAGAGGAATTAGTGAGAAGACAAAGAATAAGAAAGTTTGGACAGGTAACAAGCAGCACAGAGTTTTTTCTCTCTCTTTCTCTAGGGCTTTCTGCCATTTTGTAAACCATGGTGATTGCCATATTACTATGTAGTTGTCTGGTCCCTATATATACCTCCCTTGGGCCATGTATTTCTGTATGAATGGACATGTATGAGAATCAGCTTATACATCCACAAGAATTTTCTGGGTTGTGTAAGATTTCCTATATTAGACACAGAATTCAAAACCATTGTATGGGATCTGTAATATGCATAGTTTTATACACATGACTGTGTGCAGAATGGAAGAAGTCTGGAACTTAATTGATTCCAATGCATCATAAAGGCAAATCCATTTCCACACTAGTTAACTTCTCAAACGAAGTGTCTCATCCCATTAGCTTCCTATACCTCATCCCCGTAGTGTGAAAAATGCAACAGATTTTTGCTGTCAAGATAGTTGTGATAAGAATTGGAGCATTAATGAGCAACCTTACAAAGCTTTTGGAATGATACATTGTGTAACTGTACAACTTCTTTATCTTTGATAGCTGAGTCAGAAATCACTGTACGGAAGATAAGGATAAAAACAGATTTATTGGGAGTGAGAACAGTGCCATAAATAAAATATACACACAGCCTCACACTTTTGCCATTGATCAGGGGGGGAGTAGCAACAGCCATAATGAATCAATACCTGTTCTACTCTTCTGTGTATTCAAGTAACAGCATATTTAATTGCAATTCTAATATCTTTGCAGGGGTAAGTAAAATAATGCTCTGGTAGTTAGGGGGGGATTTATAATCTCAGCACATCTGGAAGGTACCAGATGGAGAAAGCTCCTTTCATCATATGTCACCGCTAATCTTGCACGCGGTTACAGGGACTGCTTACAGAGGCTGCAAGGGACTAATTAATTAATAGCTCTTCTTATCAGTCTAGTTTAGATGTTCTTAGCTCAAATATCTTTCTCCTTTTCATATAGAAATTGGGCTGTTGTGGCATTGCTTTTTTTTTGCCCCAGTGGAATGATAATTGATGCTTAATAGCCCTTGCTTTCTTCATTTCAGTGATGTTTTGGTGCATGAAATGTATATGCTATAGATGCACATCATTCTTACTGGGGGGTGACCATAGCCAATGTAAGCGTATCTCTATATCAACATGCTACCTTATTTATTTTACATGTTACACATTTAGTGTGTGACCGCCCCCCCCCCCCACAGATCCACATTGAATTCTGGCAGTCTATCAAGATGAGAAATAAATGCATAAATATTTGTCCTCCATAAGAGTTAAGAACGTGCATTTACTTCACAGCATTATACTTGTAGCAAGGCTGGAGCAAGGTAGACCAGGCTTTTCCAAACTGTCAGGGTCTGTGAGAATTCCTATGCAAGACAGCTATTGATCATGTTGGCTAGGCAGTCTGAGAGGGAGCTAAACTGGGGAAAACTGAGGTGGTCTAAGGGCACTGAGCTGGTTTGAAAGCATATCCAGACCTCAGTGTTTCTATGACTTCAGGAATGTTAGAGAATTGAGCTGATTGTGGCTCTCTTTCCCCACTGGAGGGCAGTCTTGCCTCACCCTCCCCTGTGACTCCTGAGCTTCATCATCTGTAATAGGAATGGTAGCTTATCGGCTTTGCAGCTCCTCCTTAATACTTCAGGTAAAGGAGAAGGGCTGAAACCCTCAAGACTTCTGCAGTTTCCCCCTTAGGCATTGGATCAGCCCACGTGCAAAATCCTCCCCTACTGGATTTTTTTTTCATTTGTATGTAGAAGTAAGAAGTGAGAGCTTTTTGGTTGCTATAGGACCTACAGCAGCTTAAGATATTCATTCCTTGTTCTCAGCATAATCCAGATTGTCAGAAACAAAGGCAACCAGGGTTTCCCTTCAGATTCCTTCTGAGAGTTTGAGGAGTGAAAATGGTGGAAGTATGGAAGTGCACTTTGAGGATCTGGAATGTGTGACATTGTTTATACAGTACATATGCCAAGCTGAACAAAGAAATACAAAAATCCTGTAAATGCTGCCCCTTGTTCTTTGTTAAATACAAGAGAGATGTGTCTTACATCTGTCATAAAGTGAGCTAAACATTTATAGTATTGTAATATTTAAATTTTGACTTAGGATGTAATGTTGCCTGAAACTGAGCATCCACAGCTTATTATTGAAAGTGGATAGCTTTTCTAACCAGGTCCTTCACTGCAATTGCAGACATTTACAGCTTGGTGCAATTCCCACCTGCGGAAAGCTGGAACCCAAATTGAGAACATTGAAGAGGATTTCAGGAATGGACTTAAACTGATGCTACTCTTGGAAGTCATTTCAGGTTTGTTTAAAGATAGCAGCTTATTAAGATATATTTCCAACTCTGAGCCTGCCTCAAGATTTTGCAATATCACATGCCAGATCTGATTCTAAAAGTTGTTACTGATCGAAGCGCAACATTTATTATTACAGTAATTATAGTCCTATTAATATTAATACTAGATAATCACAATGCTTGTGCAGCAATCGGTTTCTTGTCCCAGTGGACCATTCTCTGTTTTGCTTTCTCTTTGCAGTATCTGGGATTGCACTCTGTATTTTTAAATATAATTTTAAGACACGTTAAAGTCATTATAATTAATATTTCTTGAAAAACCTTAGTTATTCATTTATAACATAATGAAACTAAATAGCAGTACAACTACTGTATATAACTATACTACTGTTCTGTAAAAGGCTTAAAAAAAGAAACCTTATCTGTTGTATAAAAAAACTATGTAATGAGAAGAAAAAGAAAAAGAAAAGAAAAGGCCCTATAGTTAAACTTCCTAAGGAGAAGAAAGAACTAAAAAAGACAAATAAGAAAATGAAAAAAAAATTAAAAAATCCAGACAACTAAAGAACTAAACAAAATTAAAAACTTAAAAAGATACATATCTAAATTATATCTATTTCTAAATATATATCTTAAAACACAGACACACAAACATGTATTTTAATTTAAGCATTATGACACTGGAGCATAAGGAATCATATTTTCTGCTCTCACTTCTCCTTTGGAATTGAGTAAATTGAAAGGCAAATCCATTAAGGCAAGTTTTATTAAGACAACCTTTGGAGCCTGGGAGGAAGCATACTTCCACCCTTTTTACAACAGTCCAAACTCAATATATCCAAATTTCTTCATAGACTGAAATATTCCAGATTTTGGGGAGATAGTTTAACATACCATTAGCATTTTCAACCCATAACTGCCTTTCAAGAACCTGGTTCACGATAGTAATATTATCTAACCAATAAGGAATTACAAGTGGCCATCCCATGGCATATGAACCAAAGTTTCTTCAAATTTATTATATTGCCAGCATAGAAGAAATGAAAGCCAACTCTTTTTAAATATTATCTGTATTCGATGGATTAATCTGAAGTAACTCTAAGGCAGAGCTTTCCAAACTGTGTGTCAGGACACGTTAGTGTGTCGGCTGCAGTGTCTGGGTGTGTCACGGCTGCTGCTGCCTCTGAGCCCTGCCAGGAGTCCGTGCAGGTCCTAGTGCCTGCCTTGCTGCCTCCAAACCTGCTGTGATTCCGCGCAGGTCCCAGTGCCTGCCTTGTGCCCTACTGTAAGAGTGTGTCACGAAATGATGCATGTCTAAAAAGTGTGTCACCAACATGAAAAGTTTGGAAAGCTCTGCTCTAAGGCCTTGGAATGGGATAGTAAATGTCTCTTTCAATTCATTCATTGCTATAATTATAGCAGATCCAGATACCCTATGGTCCTCCAGATGTTGCTACAGCAACAGCCAACATGGGCAATGGCAATGGCAATGGCAATGGCAAAGGATGCTGAGAGCCATAACTGGTTCCCCTTCCTTGAATCTGGAGTGAACTAAAGATTAAAAACTGGGTACATTAATTTTTAATGCTTGAAGCATTCTAAAGGACTAAAAAAATTAAGCTGAAAAGTGAATCTACAATCTGTATGTCATAATTTGGACAAATGCAACAGTTTAACCTATTTTCACTGCACAAAAAAAAGTAAACGTTAAGTCATTATTATTGCATTGCAATGTTTTCTTGCGAATGAGCTCTGTCATTAAAATAAATCTTTAAGGAGGACCAGATTTTGGTTTTAAATAGCAAAAAGCCAGTTTGGTCTAGTGGTTAAGGCAACGGGGTAGAAACCAGGAGTCTGTGAGTTCTAGTCCCGCCTTAGGCATGAAAGCCGGCTGGGTGACCTTGGGCCAGTCACTCTCTCTCAGGCCTAGGAAGGAGCCAATGGCAAACCAGGAGACTGAGAGTTCTAGTCCCGCCTTAGGCATGAAAGCCGGCTGGGTGACTTTGGGTCAGTCACTCTCTCTCAGGCCTAGGAAGGAGCCAATGGGAAAGCAGGAGACTGAGAGTTCTAGTCCCGCCTTAGGCATGAAAGCCGGCTGGGTGACTTTGGGCCAGTCACTCTCTCTCAGGCCTAGGAAGGAGCCAATGGCAAACCAGAAGACTGAGAGTTCTAGTCCCGCCTTAGGCATGAAAGCCGGCTGGGTGACTTTGGGCCAGTCACTCTCTCTCAGGCCTAGGAAGGAGCCAATGGCAAACCAGGAGACTGAGAGTTCTAGTCCCGCCTTAGGCATGAAAGCCGGCTGGGTGACTTTGGGCCAGTCACTCTCTCTCAGGCCTAGGAAGGAGCCAATGGCAAACCAGGAGACTGAGAGTTCTAGTCCCGCCTTAGGCATGAAAGCCGGCTGGGTGACCGTGGGCCAGTCACTCCCTCTCAGCCCAACTCACCTCACAGGGTTGTTGTGGGGGAAAATAGGAGGAGGAAGGAGTAATAGGTATGTTCCCCGCCTTGAGTTATTTATAAAAATAATAAAGGCGGGATAGAAAATAAATAAATAAAATAAATAAATAAAAAACATGCTTTCCCCACCAGTGTAGTGTAGCCAGATTCCAGCATTTGCAAATGTTTTTGATTTTCTTTCCTACAGGAGAAAGACTTCCGAAACCAGATAGAGGAAAGATGCGCTTCCATAAAATTGCAAATGTCAACAAAGCTCTGGATTTTATAGCAAGCAAAGGTGTCAAACTTGTCTCAATTGGTGCAGAAGGTATGTAGATGGGATCCATAACAAGACTTTTCTTTCAGTCATGAAGGACTACATTTTTAGTGCTGTTTGGGGTCACTGTATATGCATGTAATATAAGTGCAAAAAACAACTATGTACTACATTTCAAAACACAAGTTTTCTCTCTTGCACAATTCTTGTTTGAAAGAGAGCTTGGTGGCAGAGTGCAGAGAAGGACTCAGCATCTTCAGGTGCTATTGACAGTACCTTTGCCAATCTTCAAATTGAATGAGTTTTTAAAGTAGAATTATGGATCTGCCCCCAAAGTATCATGAAATAAGTATGTATGAAGAACATAATGAATCCAAAATGACAGCTGACATATGTTATTCTATTGATGACCCCACTGTAAATTATCCATTCCATTTCTCTCTAGAAATTGTGGATGGCAATGTGAAAATGACCCTGGGTATGATCTGGACTATCATCCTCCGTTTTGCTATTCAAGATATCTCAGTGGAAGGTAAGAATATTTTGTATAATGTTGTCTTCAAGTATTTGAAAAAAAAAAGAGAGCCAGTTTGGTCTAGTGGTTAAGGCAATGGGCTAGAAACCAGGAGTCTGTGAGTTCTAGTCCCGCCTTAGGCATGAAAGCCGGCTGGGTGACCTTGGGCCAGTCACTCTCTCTCTCAGCCCTAGGAAGGAGCCAATGGCAAACCAGGAGACTGAGAGTTCTAGTCCCGCCTTAGGCATGAAAGCCGGCTGGGTGACCTTGGGCCAGTCACTCTCTCTCTCAGCCCTAGGAAGGAGCCAATGGCAAACCAGGAGACTGAGAGTTCTAGTCCCGCCTTAGGCATGAAAGCCAGCTGGGTGACCTTGGGCCAGTCTCTCTCTCTCAGCCCAACTCACCTCACAGGGTTGTTGTTGTGGGGAAAATAGGAGGAAGGAGTATTTGGTATGTTCGCCGTCTTGAGTTATTTATAAAAATAATAAAGGCAGGATATAAAATAAATAAAATAATAAAAATAAATAATAATAATAAATTTGTGTTAAGTAGAATTGACCCAGAAATACAGATTGATTGAACAGGTGATAGCTTTATTGACAACAGTGAATTCTGATGTAAATATTATTATAGCAGTTAACCAACTTATAAGTAAGCATTTAGGACTAAAGGCTGTCTAAACTTGCTGATCTGCTTTCTTCCTTATTATTCTTCCTAGTAGGGTAGACAGATCCCAATAGAAATGAGAATTATTTTCTCTTCTTCAAAACTGATCAGGAGGATAAATGCATAAAACGTCAGTTGTGTGATACTTTGATATCCAACAATCTGCCTCTCCTACAAATGGACTGATCAATCAGAAACATTCAGTTCCTTGTGGATCATAGGGCTAAATTAGATGATACCCAAACAGTATGTCACCCTGCTCAGCTTTTTACTTTGTTTATTTAGTTGTAAGGAGCCTTAGCAGGTGGTAGCATCTGGCTGACCTTATCTGGCTTGGAAGTAGGATCAAGCCTGATTAGTACCTGGATGGGAGTCTACCAGGGAATACCAGGGCTGTAGGCTAGACTGGAAAATTGAAAAATATCTCAGAAGAAGGCAACAGCAAGCCAACACTGTACTGTTGATAAGAAAACCGCATGGATGGATCCACCAAGCCACCAGAGTCAAGCTTAGCTCAAAGGAGACTTTAGCTTTACCTACTTGAAACCTCACTGTAGTACCAGCAAAATGGAAATTGTGAAGCCTAATCCTTCTCATCAATTCCTTTGTTTTTTTTAAATTACTTTCCCCGTATGGGCACAAATAATAATAATAATAATAATAATAATAATAATAATAATAATAATTATCTTATGTGGGCAAATGTAAATTTTAAAGAAAGCTCTGCACCTAAACAGGGAGAAATGCACATACACATATACAAGCACATGTACATACAAACACATACAGAGATAATTGTGAAGGTAGATACGAAGATTAGATCCTTAGATTAGATACCTTTTAAAAGCTTTCAGGTACAACATTCTTGACTGAGATCTTGCTCAATAACCATTATTTTCTTATCATCAAGTAAATAATAGCATGCAGTTTTGTATCCTCTACTTTAGTCCTTATTCATTTGGCAGGGAAGATGTGGGATCTATTGTCATCATCTCCCTGAAGAAAGAAAACTGGAGTGTCAAATATTTAAGATAAGGATTGCCTTAATTCGCTGAAATCCTCTATCTTTTCACGATAGCATGCTATCTTTTCAAGAGGAGGGATTTTTTTAGTTTGTAGAAGATTTCCACTTAGACTCTGATTTCATGGATTCCATGTCATTTGCTTGTTATTCTGTTCCACCCTGCTGTAGTTTGATAGTAAGGTTGAAGTTTTTTCAGTAAAGTAAGGCAGTGAGCTAATATCTGTGATGTCCTCAGATTCTTGTGGTGGATTGGCTCCGGGAACTTTCTTGTGTAAGCTTCCTAGTCAACATTATCATCTGAATCTGCCTTCCCAGTAAAGTAGTCAGAACAAACGATATAATGGAAGAACAAGCAAAAAGAAAGTACAACATAAGACTATTTGTATATATAAGAGTGTGCAAACACAAAAGGGCTTCATGTCAGGCTTCTCCAAATGAACAAGAAACAGTGAATCAAGAATGCAGCTCTCTGATAAGTTATTCTTATTGCAACAACTGGAAAAACAATTAAAGAAGAAATTCAGAACTGACAAGTATAGAATGCAGGTCCTATTCATAGTAGTAGCCGGGTTCAAATATTGTCCCTCTTTCTCCTGCCTGCACAGTATAATGGGCTGAGAGTCTCTTGTTTTCATTTGGGAGGAGAGGTTGATGCCCTTATTACTGTAATGGGTTTTGTATGGCCTCAGGATCTTTGCCTCTGGCCTTGCCAGATGTTGCCGTCACACTTCAGTATATAGCTCAGCAGATGGATAGTTCGGCAATGCCTGGAATGGACTTCTCATTTTCCATGGGATGATTAGCCACCCAATAAACATAATGGGTCATTTTATAACCTTGGAGCAGCCATCAAGCAGATATGGGAAAAGATGTCGATTGAGCTTAAAGACATTTTTTTTTTGCATTTTATTGAGAGAAGTACTAGAGCAGAGCTTTCCAGACTTTTCATGTTGGTGACACACCTTTTAGACATGCATCATTTCGCGACACAGAGGTTGGTGCATTGGACTTATGAAATATGAGGACTGAGTGATAAGTTCTTCCTAATGTAAAATGGTTTCTGTTCTGGGGAAAATATGGTATTTTGTCCAGTGGAGTGATAACATGTGCAAAGAGGAAAATTATTTGGTTATCATCTTATGTAGATACTGCAGCATTTTATGCTACTTAGTGTTTTTTTATACTATAATACACTGAAGTGAATAATTTGGGCAGCTATAGATTCTTTACCAAATTATGAACATGCACATTTTACTCAAGCAAACATATGTTATCCATTGCACTGTACAATATGTAGCAGATTGATTTTTATACTTGGTTGGTTAAGTTAGAGAATAATTATTCCTGACAAATTTATTTTACCCTGATTCTATTGTAGCAATTAAACAATTTTTGAAAAAGAAATCTCTCATGAATGATGACATCATTCCTGAGTCAGTGAAGCAGGATGTAAATATTAAAGAAAAATAAATAAGGAATGGATGACTACATGATGGAAAAGTCATAGGGAATGTTTACAATCAATAACTTCTAGAGTTTCTTGTTCAGATAAACGCCCCTTGTTTTGTAACAAACACAGTGTTATATATTTTTATTTATTTATTTATTTATTTATTCAATTTATATAGCCGCCCATCTCAAACCAGTGACTCTGGGCGGCTTACAATAATAAAAACAATCAGACAATTAAAACGATACAAAAAATAAAATATAAATATAAATATAGCCGAGAGATCTTAAAAACTGTTGGTGTTAGCAGAACCATGTAACGGGGCCCTTCGCACACTTGGGGCCACAGGCCCGGGCACAAAGCCAGGTCTTCAAGGCCTTCTGAAAATCCAAAAGGGTCAGGGCCATCCTAATCTCAAGAGGAAGGATGTTCCAGAGGGCAGGCGCCACAGCAGAAAAGGCACGTCTCCTGGTCCCCGCCAGCTGACATTCCTTGGCTGATGGGACCCAGAGCATGCCCATCCTGGTGGACCAGATTGGACGGGTAGAAACAACTGGGAAAAGACGGCCCCTAATGTAACCCGGTTCCAAGCCAAGAAGGCCTTTAAAGGTGACAACCAGCACCTTGAATTGCACCCGGAACACCAGCAACCAATGCAGCTCCCGAAGCTCAGTCCCCATGTGGTGTTACATGTGCCGAGTAGCCGACACCATTTACAACCCAGGCATCTGCATTCTGTACCAGCTGAAGCTTCCAAATGCTCTTGAAGGGCAGCCCCATGTAGAGCGCATTGCAACAGTCCAAACGGGAGGTCATGAGGGCATGAGTGACAGTGAGTAGTGTCTCCCGGTCCACGAATGGGCGCAACTGGCACACAACCCGAAGGTGTGCAAAGGCCCTCTTAGCCACAGTTGCCACCTGCTCTTCCAGCAGGAGCTGTGATTCCAAGAGGACCCCCAGATTGCGCCACCCCATCCAGGACCAAAGATGGAAAAACCTTGGTACTGGGAGGCCCAAACACCCAAAGCCACTCAGTCTTGCTTGGGTTAAGCCAAAGCCCATTGCACCCCATCCAGGCCTCTACAGCCTCCAGGCACTGAGATAGGACATCCACAGCATCACTCAGACAGCCTGGGGAGGAGATATAAAGCTGGGTATCATCAGCATACTGATGATACCTCACCCCAAACCGTTGGATCACCTCACCCAGTGGCCTCATGTAGATGTTAAATAAGAGGGGTGAGAGAACCGAGCGCTGTGGCACCCCACACAGTAGTGGCCATGGACTGGACCTCTCCCCTCCTACCAATACCGGCTGGAACCGACCCCGGAGGAAAGAGGAGAAGGAAGAGAACCAGCGCAACACAGTGCCGCCCACCCCCAACTCCCAAAGGTGGTCCAGAAGGATACCATGATCAATGGTATCAAAAGCCTCCGAGAGGTCAAAAAGAGCAAGGATGGTTGCTCCGGCCCCATCCCGCTCCCGCCAGAGGTCATCCAAGAGCGTGATCAATGCCGTCTCAGTCCCTTATCCCGGCCTGAATCCTGACTGGAAGGGGTCCAGATAATCTGCTTCATCCAGAGCCCTTTGAAGCTGCCATGCAACTGCTTTCTCAACGACCTTCCTTAAAAAGGGGAGGTTGGAGACTGGACGGAAACTATCTAGATTAGTTGGGTCAAGCAATGGCCCCTTCAGGATGGGGTTAACTTTCAATCATTGCATTTCATAAGAAACCACACAGAGGAAAGAGAGGGAGATATTTCCATAACTAAACTGGATAGTGCAGCGGTCCCCAACCCTTTTGGCACCAGGGACCACTTCCATGGGAAATTTTTTTCCAAGGACTGCGGGGTGGGGTTTGCACGCGGCAGCCAATCGCACGGACGGGGTGGGTGGGGTTTGCAGACGGCAGCCAATCGTGTAGATGGGGGGCGGGGTTTGCAGATGGCAGCCAATCGTGTGGACCGGGGACGGGGTTTGCAGGCGGCAGATTCTCCCCGGGCTGCTTCTCGGCTCCTCAGCACCGCCCTTCCCTCCCCCCTCAGCAGGACTCGAGGTCTCTCCTCTCTCTCTCTCATGCACACACACACACGGTTTGCGAGCTAACCGCCTCCATCCTTCTTTGCCGCGCACTGATAGGTGGAGGTGTTTCCCCTTCCAGGCCCCCACCAATCAGCTGCTCTGGCTCACCCTGCGGCCCACTTCCTAACAGCCTGCGGCCCACCAGTGCTCCACAGCCCACAGGTTGCCGACCCCTGGGATAGTGTATTCACCGTTTTTCTGGCACAGCTATTCTTGGAAACACTCTCTGTATCTGTTGAACTAAGCAACATCACCTGAGACAGCTGTCCAACTACTCTATGTCAGCTGGAGGTCTGCTTTGTAGTGAGCAATTTGAAGTTCTGTTATTCTTTATAAATCTTCTTTGATGGTATTTTCAGAGACATCTGCCAAAGAAGGACTGCTGTTGTGGTGTCAAAGAAAAACTGCACCTTACCGAAATGTGAACATTCAAAATTTCCATCTTAGGTAAAGTGAATCATTTCTAGATGTGAAGACTTCACTGGCCATTATGTATGTGTGTTTTATCCTTAGTGGTGCAGTTGGAATGAGGAGCATGCAGTATATCATCTTGTCTTTGAGAATGGCCCAGGAAGAACTTTACAAGGCTGGCAAGACCATAAGGGCTCCTAGATTCTCTAGCAATTAAAATAGACACCCTATATGGAGGAAGCTAGCAATGTGATTATTTCACATGCCAGCATGGTTGCTCCTTGACTGGTGAGGCCTAATTAGAGAGGAAGTTACTTACTATAACTAATGTGTGGTGGAATAAATAGAAGTCACAACTATGGTGCTCTTACAACATAATATAAAAAACAAACCCTAAGAGTCATTTTCTGTCATATCTCCATCTGCAAAAAGTAAATATAATGCGTGCTTTCTAGCAATCAATTTACATTGCAAGTATGATGAAATTTCCGCAAATAGTGGAAGAAAGATCCCTTTCACAGAACTTACAGCATAAATAGAGTGAAATTGGGGCATTGTGGCATGATTAATAAATGCTAATTTTTCCAGTAGTTGCTGCTGAGACTCAAAAAAAAAGAAAGAAGTTTGTTTTGTTTTTGGACCTAATCAGGTCATAGATGAATATGCAAGCTTTCAAGTTTCATAAAACTCTTATTCCAAAGAACAGAAAGCAATAAAACCTCAGGTGAACAGTATGTAGAAAAACCCAAGATACAAATAACTTGAACATCATGGGTGTTTATGTTGTGGTTTTTGTTTTAATCTCTGTACGCTGCCCAGAGTTACTCTTGTGAGATGGGCGGCCATAGATATTACATAAATAAATAAATGAAAACATCTCCATTGTTGATAATGGTCTCTTGCCTACAGGTAGTTAAGAACACAGTTTACCAAACATGCTGTTTTTAGAGATACTTGTAATTACTGGATTGTTGGGTTTGGCTTAAAATGCCATATTAAAAATAATACATATGAAAAATGCATTAAAAGTGATAAAATAAATAGACCAGGCTTCCCAAACCTGGCATCTTCAGAAGTGTTGGGAATGTTGGCTGAGGCATTATGTTGGGGAAGGCCAGACAGACTATCTACTGTGTCACATAATTGATTCAGAAGAATGATACTTTCTCCCACATGAAACTTCCCACTCCTTATAAGGTGTTAGAAGAGCCCTCCCATTCAACGGTTGTATTACTGTCTGTGCAAAGTAAGCCATTTCCATGTTTGTGGTTCTACACACAATCCATTGGAGCTCTTAGAAAGTTATTTCAAACACTTTCATCCCACCAGACTTTCAGAATGTGTGAGCAATTTGCTCTTTTATTGACTGCTGGCTTAAAATTTTACTACTGATTTTCTAAATGATATGTGAACAATATTTTCTGAGCTACCCTGAGCATGCCCTGGATACCTAAAAATAAATAAAAACATGGACAAACTATTGAGTGAAATCAGCAGACCATCTGTTCCAGCCAATTGTAGCTTCTTGCAGTGTGGAAAAATAAATAAGCAGCCATTCATCATAGCTAGTGACTAATGCATGAAATTTCTCTGGGCCCTTTTCTGCACAAAAGTGGCCACTGTCTAGGAAATTTCTCTTATAAGATGATGTATCTTATAATATCTATGCATTATTAACATTTAAAATATCTTTGATTATGTCCTGAAAATAGATAACCTGATTCACAAAATTACACTGTGAATTTCTCCTGTGTTTTGGACCATTAAATGAGATTTAGCCAAATTGCAACAACCACTGGAATTTCATGAGCTAACACTATTGGGCATATGGTACAATTGCTGAATATTGTCATACCTTGCACTGTCTGACGGTACCAGTGTTTCATTAATATATTTTCACCTTATTTTTGGTTTCTTCTCATGAAGCTGGAAAGATGGCCTTGGTCTCTGTGCACTTATCCATAGACATCGACCAGATCTTATTGACTACTCCAAGCTTTCAAAGGTCATCAATTCTGCTGGCATGGCATGATAACTTGCACCAATCTGGCATGATGATTTGCACTGATTTGGCTCACATACTGTTTATAGAGCTTGTGTGTGTTTTGTAGTTTGAAATGAGCCTTCTTTCTTGGCTCTTGACCAGCAGATATAGAACAGCCTTCCTGAACCAGTTGCTCTCTACTCATTTTGAACTTCTCCCACTGATAATGCCCAACCACTATGGCCGAAGACTGCAAAAGGTGATCCCAACTCAGTACACTAAACCGCATGCCATGAAGGTGGTTGAAAAGTGTCCTGAAAAATAAGCTACTATTTGGAGGAATCTACTCCTAGATGTTCTTGGCCTTGGGATACTCAATGTAGGTCTGTCTCCTACACACAGTCAGTCAGTCAGTCTATGAGCATTATAATCCCGAGTAATGATGCATAGTGGGAGTCACTATGTTAGAAAGTATTCAATAGATGGAGCAATCCTGTGAAAAATGTTTAACCACTGACACGAAGAAAAGTAAACGGCATAATATTTACATCCCACTGATTTCAGTAAGAATTAGCTATGTCTAAAAGCTCTCTGGATTGTGCCAAAATATTTTTTAATTGCAAATATGAAGCTATTTTGTTGGGACTTTCAAGAAGCAATACTTATCAAATGCTCTGTATGCCATAAATATTTCCTTTTCTCTTTCTCTTTCATAGTTGAGCTATAGTTTGAGTATATTGACATTGTTTTGCTGTAGATTTGCTGGGGGAGTGTGTGTGCACATGTGTGCATGTTAGTTTTTCTTCCTGCATGCCTTTCTTGGCTTTCTGGAAACCCTTGGAGAGCCATAGAGGACCTTTCTTTGCATTGATGCATTAGGGTATGTTCATACAACACGTAATGCTGAGAAACTTGATTTATGGGTGCTACACAATGCTTGGTTCAAATGCAGCATGTGAGGGTGAGTTAAATGGCACGCATGACTAATAACTAAGCTTTTAGTTTAGCAAGGTGGCAAACACAGCAAAGTCACATCCGCCCTTTTGTGTGGCTGTCTGAAGCTCACGGGGGAAATCCTCAAGGGCAGGGAAGGTGAAGGTAGGAGCCCTCAGGTGAAGACAGCAGCAGCAACTGCTTCCAGGATCTGCTCTACCAGTTTAATTTTTCAATAGATGTCTAGTAACCCTGAAACTTCAATCCTATGCATTGGCGTGAATTCCACTGAACCGTTTTTTAAAAAGTAAAGATATAAGGGACAGCTGTTTAATTTCTATACTATATGAACATACTTGGGAATAAGGGTGTCAGTAGGGTATGGTAAAAAAAATGTCAAGATGGAGGACACGACAGTGCAATCAAATTGTGCCTGGTTTTTATGTGCTTTCTGGGGAAGGATTTAATCTTATTTTTAAATGCTGCTGTTCAGTGAAACTGTAACATGTTCTGCACTTGCTTCTGAATTGCTGCAACCTTGCTTAAAATAGGGGAGTGACCAACAGTAATTTCTGCTTCCTATGCAGGACAACCCACTGGGGAATATAAACCTTGCCATGGAGATTGCTGAAAAACACCTGGATATCCCAAAGATGTTGGATGCAGAAGGTGGGAGTTAATGTGCTTTTAATAAGCAGCAGGTTGCTCTGAAAGCAACTGTTGAAGTCTTTTCTTTCTATATGTTATAAGAAAACTTCATATAGTTCTAACTTCATATAGTTATTTATCAAACAGCATTCTACCTGTCAGTTTCTGTTTAGACTGGAATAAGACAAATGCTCTCTGACGTAATTGAAATTAATAGCAGCAGGGAGGGCAATTTTCAGTTTTTTCTCCTCCTTTCATTAAGTTATCCTTCAAAGGGTCCACGTTCTCCAAGTAATTCAGAAACATAAATCCAGGATTTTAAATAAAATACAATTTGAAGAACCCGTATCAATTAGAATTATTTTTAAATCCAGCTAAAATAATTGCCTACTGAAACTCCTGGCGTCTAAAACAATGCAGCGAGTCAGGGACAAGATGACCGGACAATGCAATTGAAGCCCTGATCTTTTTTTTTATGTGTGCTGTATATGCAATGCATATACGCACTCGCCCCAGCTCTTGCCAACCTAGCAATTCGAAAGCATGCAAATGCAAGTAGATGAATAGGTACCACTTCGGTGGGAAGGTAACAGCGTTCCGCGCGTGTCATGCGGCCACATGACCGTGGAAGTGTCTTCGGACAGCGCTGGCTCTTTGGCTAACAAACGGAGATGAGCACCGGCCCCTAGAGTCGGACACGACTGCACAAATGTGCGGGGGGAACCTTTACTTTTTTTATATGCAATGCACTTTAAAAAGGGGTGGGGCTTCAATTCTGTGGTTGCAGCTGCCATCTTGACTTTTTTTCAGTCCAGTTAGCAGAGACATAACAACACATTCTTAGACGTCTTTGAAGAATATTACCATTAGTGCTGAATATTGTCAGCTGAGAGTAACATCTATAAGCACAATTCATTCATATTTTCCCTGAAAATTTCATGAGGAGATAATTCAGGTCTGTGAAATGATTTGTTCATCCCATTGTTTTTATTATTACTAGGCTATGCAGCCAAAAGCAAAAAACACTTGATTTTTGGCTTCTGCAGTACTGAGATACTTGTCCCCATCTAATGTTGCTTCTCAGATTCACTTACCTCCTTTGGTTTTGTACACCCACGTACAGTACTACAATTGTTTTAATGGTTTACAACAGATAAGCAATTCTTTTGTGCTCACTGGCACATTAGGAACTTTGCAAGTATGGCTGGTACTTGCCTATTGTCAGAATGGCTGCCCTGGTGGAAATGTCCATTTGCTAGAACAGGGCTTTCCAAACGGTGTGTCGCGACACACAAGTGTGTCACCTGGGGGCTCCAGGTGTGTCGCGTGAAAACCCAGAAGCGCTAATGGCGCGCCGCCATCGCGCGCGGGCCATCAGCGCTTCTGGCGACACACCAGGACGATGATGACGCCGCAGTGCGGCAGCGGTGGGTGGCAGCGGGTGGTGGCGGCAGGGGAAACCCGGAAGCGCCGCCGGCACTTCCGGGTTTCCCGCGCGCCACCACAGTGGCAGCGCTTCCGGGTTTCCCGCGCTTTTGCCGTTGGTGTGTCGCCAACAGCAAAAGTTTGGAAAGCCCTGTGGTAGAAAGATAAAGGCATCAAAGAACCCACACTAATCTCCTGATGCTCTTTACCAACTTTATCTTGGTCCTTCTACAGGGCTAGGTGGGCTCATTTCCAAACAAAGTCCTGCCCTGCAGCTACCCATCTTGTTTATTTTCTAAGGATGTGAGGCTTATGCAAGCCCGAGGCATTCTTGTAAATACAGTACATTTTCAACATGCCACCTTCCCACTTAATTGTTTTTCAGTTTTGAAAAATGGATAGGTCGGGAAGCCTGGCAGGGCCAAGGGATGTCTACTGGCTCCTTGCTGCCCGTCTTCCTTTGGAATGACTGAACAATGTAATTTCAGGTTCATTTAATCTTTTTTCCCCTCTTGTCATTGGATGTATCCCAAGAAGGAGATTGTTTTACTTCAGGTTGAAATTAACCATTTAAAGAATATGGGCCTAATCAGTCCTTGAAGGGAATGCAGGTCTTGGTGGGAAATGATTTGAGATCTACGAGCTGTAGCTTCAATGAAAATACGTGCTTTTGTGGATTTATTCTTAGCTGGAAGTGAATTGAGCAGCCTAATGTCAGAATTTCTGGGGCAGACAAGATGGGATCAAGGTCACCGGACATGCTTATTTGAATATCTGAGTAGTGAACCCTCTTGAAGAGGTTTTATGGCTTATCATTCTTGTTAGTATACTGTTTTTATTGGTGTTTTCCTATTGTATAGGAAAATAGACTGGTTTTGCTCCGTGGTTGCAATGATACTGTATAGATTTTTGCTTTTCCTGTGATCCCTTTCTGTTTCATTTTTTTTAGAACATACAGTTTGCTTCCATGTAAATACACAGGTAGTTTTCAGAAAGTCCTTGTTTAAAAAATAATCACAGCTACTTCTTTCACACTTCTATGCAATGTCTAAGGATATTCACCAGATTCATTCTTTATATCTTGGGCAATATTGAATCTCTACAATATGGAATTAAAAATAACAACAGCATTGAAATCTGTATTTGTATCCTGGAAAGATGATTCTTTTTAACAATGAAAACAACAATGCTACTAATGGCATACCATGTGGAACTATAACACTCATTTTTTCTAGAGAGGGCCTTTGACAGGTGGAAACTTGCATCCCTCAGTAGTCTCCCTGCGCATTCACAAACATAGTACATTTTTACCTCAGATTTTAAGGTTTGGTCATGCAAACTTCAGCCCTTCAAACAATCTCTCTGTGTAAATACACTCAGAGGGCATTCTCAGAGGGGATAACAAAAGTCAAGATGGCAGACATGCCTGCAGGATTGAAGCCATGCCTGTCAAAAGGGGGCAGAGCTTTGAATGTGAAGGTGCACCCACCTTCTTAACTTTCTTGATTCCCCTTGCAGACACTCCTGAATACATGCCAATGAGTTTGAAATCAAAGCTTATGCCAGTGCCTTATTTGTCTGCAAGCGTTCCTCTCAAAAATCATGGACATTTTCAAATTTTGCCCTCCAGGATTTCCATTTCAGCTTCAGGGCTTTCCCCTTCCAGTCTAAATGTAATAGAGCAGTGTTTCTCAACTGTGGCAACTTGAAGATTTGTGGACTTCAACTCCCAGAATTCTGGGAGTTGAAGTCCACACATCTTCAAGCTGCCAAGGTTGAAAAACAGAAAACAAAATGGGGCACTTGTCGGGTCTCCCTTGCTTTCTGCTGTTCTTCTTCTTGTACACCTTGTATTCATTTTTTTCCTCCCTCCCTCCCTCCCTCCCTCCCTCCCTCCCTCCCTTTCTTTCTTTCTTTCTTTCTTTCTTTCTTTCTTTCTTTCTTTCTTTCTTCTCTGATAGACATTGTGAATACTCCCAAGCCTGATGAAAGAGCGATCATGACTTACGTTTCTTGCTTCTACCATGCTTTTGCTGGAGCTGAGCAGGTATTCATCATCATCTTCTGGACTGCTGTGTGCTTTGTGTGTTTCCAATTTCCATGGGGTTTCCATTAGCCCTGAAACCTCTTTGCTTTTTTAATTAGGACTGACAAATATATGGTGCTATTAGAGGCACTGCAGAAATAGAAATTCACACACAGAAACAAGCGTATGCACGCATATACAGATGCATACAGAATAAATAAGTAAAATTACTCTGATCATTTTTATCAGTTTTGCAAAGGCCACCATCATTTTCTCGGCAAAGCCTACCTACTGGGAAAGAATCTTATTTGCAGCAACAAGGCAATTTATAGTGATGGAAGCAAAGTATTTCTCCGGCTGCTCTAATATGATTAGACTGTCTGAATTACTCAGATTCTATATAAATATTTTAATAGATTTCAGACTGTACTCTAGTGAAGTCAGATTTTTCTGCAGCTAATCGTCACTGAGGACAGAGATAAGAGCAGACAAGCTTCTTAAAAAGAGCATTTACCTTTGCTACTAAACTATTGCAAAATTAGAATTCCCATAAGAATATCCCTGGGGCAGTTTCCCCCAGGCTGGTAACCATCAGACATGCTGGGAATAAATCTCCAAGAATTTCTCAACCAAAGTGGCCTTTGGTCATGTAAAGTGGAAATAGTAGACTCTACACATGTGGAGATCAAGACTTTTTTGTAAAGGGCTGAGGCTGAGCAGAGCAGGGTCATGATCAACAAGCTGTGAGGACAGATGGTGTCCCCAGGACATACCACATAATTTTTTGCTGTGTGCAGAGGTTCCAGGGTATATATGGAGACTAAATCAGGGTTTTATTAAACATTATTGTCACTGAATGTGTCATCCTCACATTAATATTTCCTGGGTAAAAACTCAGAGGTAAATTAATCTTCTGTTTCTCTTTTTTTTTGTCTCCTTCCCTCAGTCCTTTCTTTCTCCTCCTAGATAGTAGCATAGAATTCCCTTGAGTTAACATCATCTTTTGTGACTGTGCACTAATAATGTGTAGTTTACATTGCCAGAGGTAGAGATGAAACACCAACTAGCTAGCTGTAATAGATAACTTTGGAATTAATCGAAGATTACACAGGGATTTACAGAACACAATTTATTTATTTATTTATCATATTTCTTTACCGCCCATCTTGTATTGCAACGACTCTGGGCAGTTCACAAAAAATTAAAGGTAAAAGATTAAAATATTGATAAAACCATACAATATAAATATAAATACACATAAATATAAAAATGCAAAATATAAAATATAAAGTCCAAGATGGCGAATAACAATCTCCTCAACTCTAAAATTATATAATATATAATTCAGTTGTAGCCTAGCATATGCATTTGCACAGCATGGCAAACTTGGTTAGTATTATCCTTAGGTAGGGTTCTTTGTGGCTTAGGGCAGCCTGTTTAGTTAATTTATGGTTGAATTCATTGTGTGAACCCTCCAAATGGGTTGATGCAGTAAATACGTTAAGTATATTGTGTGAACTCACCCAGTGAATGACAGTGCTATAAAGATTCAGATCACCTGGAATTGCCACTTGTATTCTGTTCTAGCTCAAATGAGCCAGCATAAGCATTTTCAACCTGATAACTCTATAGATGTGCTGGTCAAATGAGATGTGTCTTGTGAAAGCAGCAGTGCTGGTGTCAGTACAATCTCTGACTCACATTTATGTCCTGTCCTAGAAATGAAAAACTGAGTGACAGGTCATAAGAGTGCAGATCTGACAAGAAGTCCTAAGCAAAAGGAGGGAACAAAAAAGGAATTGTTTTCTCAACCTCTGGATTCTTGAATGCTATGGTGAATTGAGCATGTTTTCAGGACCCTGGACAGAACTAAGGAAGCATTCAAGCTTGATTACTGTAGTACTACTTTTCTCAGCCTACCAGCAACAGTTTTTCAGAAAGAGGGACATGCCTATATGCCCAGCCACGCAGAGAAACTTCCAGTATGAAATGGGCACTAACACAGTCAAAGCGATGGCCAATTTTGCCATTACCCTGTATGCTATTATGACACAAATGACTTTGGTGTCTCTATATAAGTACCTTTTCACAGCAGATTTTATCCATACACACAAATCCATAATCAAGTGTGGCAAAATAATACAGATACTTTGGGTGAACCAGTCCAAAGTCTTGGTTTGGGTTTGTTTGTTTTTTAATACCCTGGATTTATAAAATAGCTCTCTTTACAGCATGAATTCTATGGTAGAATTTCAGCATTTTAAAAAGGGAATTTTAGGATGATGCATAACTTTCAATTAAAGAGGCGGCGTGGTGGCTCAGTGGGTAAGACGCCAGGCTTGTCGATCGGATGATCGCAAGTTCGGAGGTTCGAATCCCTAGCCCTGCGTGTGGAGTGAGCTCCCGCACTAGCTCCAGCTCTTGCCAACCTAGCAATTCGAAAGCATGCAAATGCAAGTAGATGAATAGGTACCACTTCGGTGGGTAGGTAACAGCGTTCCGCATGCGTCATGCGGCCACATGACCGTGGAAGCATCTTCGGGCAACACTGGCTCTTCGGCTAACAAACGGAGATGAGCACCGGCCCCTAGAGTCGGACACGACTGCACAAATGTGCGGGGGGAAACTTTATCTTTAACCTTTATAACTTTCAATTAAACAGAGATTCAATTAAGCAGGAATATTAATGCAAACATATATCTAGATGTCTAGGTAGTGAAAATTCCTATGTGTGTCTCCCACTGAAACAGCTTAATGAATCTGAAGTATGACTGTATGAGAAGTGTCTTATATTCATGAAAGAGCCGAATTTTTCTCTTATATGTACTTCAATCACTGATTTTAGAACCTGGAAATGCTAGAAAGAAGTGATCCTTGAAACAATAAGGACATCATACATCATGTCAGTTATCTGTGTGGTTTACGTTTATTGTCTCTGTGGAATGTCCCAACTTGTCATTCACCCAATCTTAAATTACAAGATAATGGAGAATTTTGTGATTTCGTGCATGAAGGAACAAACAGCTAAAACAATGCTCCTAAACTAATAAAAACCAATGGCTGGACATGCTCATTATTTTATGCTGCAGTAGCCACTGGATCATGGTTCTCATTTTGTTTCTGCCTGAATCTAACAACATACCTACACTGTTTAATTTTCTGGATTTTCCAGGCAGAAACAGCAGCTAATCGGATTTGTAAAGTACTTGCTGTGAACCAAGAAAATGAAAAGTTGATGGAAGAATATGAAAAGCTAGCAAGTGAGGTAAGTGAAGCTTGTCATAACTGCGAGGTAATGTTTCTGATCCTAAAACTTTTATGTGTAATTTTATAAGAATAGAAAAGTTACACCAAGCTGTTAACTGTTACTGAGGCTTTCTTTTTCAGATATAATCAGTGTGGTGGGAGGAATCTCCATTTAGATCTGTAGTTTCTTTTTTCTAGGATGGTAAAATAAACATACTTGTTTTTAATTGCAATAAGGAAGTTCTTAAATTGGCTGCAATTTGGCAGTTCTTGCCTGACTGCACCTCTTATATCTGCTTCTACCAAATCCTGGATGAACTTTAGATTTCGGCCATCCTAAAAACAGTGAATAACAAAATTATAGAAATTTGCATATAGGAGCTGCATTCACACAACATAGTGGACTAGGCTAAAATGGATTTCTATGGTTTGTGGTTCAGCATGCTGGAGAAACCTGGATATTGTCTTAGCATATTATATAAAACAGGCCATTACCTAATGGAATTTATTTGTTTTGGACATAGCATGTTCTGTGAACACAGTAATTGGGTTTGTTAATCCAGATTTAGGATTTAGCATGTTGTCTGAACCCAGCCATGTGGTTTAAGAAAGTTTCAGTCTTACAGGCAAAATGGAGAGGATGCTGTAGCTAAAATAAATGGAAGGCTGTTACTTTTATCCTGAGACTGTCATGGTATTTCAGCCACTCCTGGTTCCCTTATAGTCAACCACAGCCATACCTTTATTTTAGAATTTACTGCCAGGCAAAATGGTCATGGCTGCTGTCTACCCCAGAATCCCCTGTACTTCTTACCTGCTCAGCTGGTCACAACCACAGTGGTCTACTGGAAGGCAGTAACTTAGTTCTCCCTTTCTGTCAAGTTATAATATGCTTTCTTTCTTTTAGTTTGGCATGATGATCCACTCACCCACTATCATGAGTTCTAATATGGCTTATTCAGCAAACCATGAGTAAAACAACATCCTGGAGTATCATGGATGGAAATCCACTCCCAGGAAGTCTGGTTCCAATGTCTAAGCTAGAAGATATTAAATTGGGAAATTTTCTTTGGTTTCTATTTTTTGTTGTTGTTTTTGCATTTTTTTGTTATTTGTTAACTTGTCTACATGTGTACAAAACAGCTTTTAGAATGGATTCGTCGTACAACCCCTTGGCTGGAAAACAGGACCCCAGAGAAGACGATGGCAGCTATGCAAAAGAAGTTAGAGGACTTCAGAGATTATCGCCGTAAGCACAAGCCTCCCAAGGTCCAGGAAAAATGCCAGCTGGAGATCAATTTCAACACTTTGCAGACAAAACTACGGATCAGCAACAGGCCAGCTTTCATGCCATCAGAAGGGAAGATGGTCTCAGTAAGTACCAGTGTATTTGGGCTGTATGCTATAAAGCAGTCTTTTTAGTTCTGGAAACTGGAAAATTGCTTAGATGTAATCCAGGCAACTACCCTGAATTATAAGGGAATTAAGAGCAAATCCAGATGGGTAAAAGTTTTGACGGGGGTCAGTCTCTGATAGCCCTGCGGGGTAGTCCAGACAAGAAGCACAACCAGGAGTACTAGCTCTATCTTTACTGCTAGGTTAACATTAACAGAATCTTGCAAGACTGAAAGCATTTCTCCCCTCCTTTCCTTTTAGTCTCTGGGAAACTAGGGAGGGTCCCTTCTGAAATGTTTCCCATGCCATCCCCCTTCCGTGGGCTGAGACATCTTTTACATGCCAGTTGTCCAATCTGCAACTCTCCCTCCTGTCTCCCAAGGTCATTCCCACATACCTTTACAGTCTCAGCCATTTGTTCATCCATTCCTCTCCTCTCTTTTTTTATTATTTTTTTTTGGGTGGCTGATGGCTTTAATAGAAGGTGTTAAGACCTCAAACACAAAGATTTCAAAGCAAGGCAGGAGAATAAATCAAAAGTTGATATTCTGTCCTGCATTTAAAAAAATGCTGAATCCTTTCTCAGAAGTAAGGGAAGGGAAAAAACCATAACAATTATTCTGAAGGAAGTGGGCCTTGATTTTTTTCCCTTTGCATTCTTTTGGTTTTTTTTATAAGAAATTTATTAAGTTTAAGAAAGAGGTAAAAACTACAAAAAAGGAAAAAACTACAAAAGGAAAAAAAGAAAACTAAAAAAGTGTGAAACACAAGAAAAAAGAATTTTAAAGATTACATACAGAGGTGACTTCCGACTTTGAACAGCAAGAATATACAGCAATTTCTCTAATCAATCCCTTACTCTATATCAAACCAAGTTGACATCACTTCTATAAATCCTTCCATTAGCACAGGGCTTTCCAAAGTTTTTCCCGCAGCAACACACCAACCGGTGTTGGTGTGTCGCCGCGGGAAAACCCAGAAGTGTGGCAGCGCGCAAAAACCCGGAAGCGCTGCTGCTGCTTTCGGGTTTTGCGCGCTGCAGTTGGTGTGTCGCCGCGGGAAAACCCATAAGCGCTGATGATGATCAGCGCTTCCGGGTTGTGTGGCGACACACCAGACTGTGTGTGGCGACACACTTTTGTGTCGCCACACACAGTTTGGAAAGCTCTGCATTAGCACATATACAAATCACTAATGCAATTGCCTTATATAAAGAAATACAGTATATATATACTATATATATATATATATATATATATATATATATATATATATACACACACACACATACATACATACATACATACATACATACACAGAGTTCCCCGTTGGGGGAGATGGGCGGTCATATAAATTAAATAAATAATAATAATTATATACACACACACACACACACACAGTGTGTATGTATGTGTGTGTGTATATATATACACACACACACACAGTGTGTATGTATGTATGTATGTGTGTATGTATGTGTGTGTGTGTATATATATATATATATATATATATATATATATATATAATTTCTAAATCAACTTCCCTCTCCCATAAAACAACTTCCATTTAATTATTTCCTTCCTATCACTATTCTATATATTTCTGTCCATTATAATGAAAATCAAGTTATAAAAACATATAAATTGTCTGCTTTTATAATTAATAAAACTACAATATTCTTAACCCTATTTAAACCTAAAAATCAAATAATTATGATTATATCTTATAGATATCTAATAAATCATGCAAATCAAATAAACCTTTAAAAAATTCCAATAAATATTAATCCAAGTCATTAAAAAGAAATGAAATCATAATAACCTCATTATCAATCCAATTATACATTCTTAAATTTTTACCCCACTTCAAAATAAACTAAAACAGTTACATATCTCCCAATTACACTCAAGGCATTTTTCTTGTAAAAATCAAAAGGCCCAGCTGCCCCCCTTAAAAATTCAAACCTCTCAGTAAAAAAACTCCCACAAAACATATTCTCTTCTCTCTCATAACAGTCCTTCAGAAAGACATAACATTTCCCCAGAAAAACAAAACTTTTTATAATCTGCAGTTCAGACTGTCGCTTTAACCCCTTCAACACCAAGATGCAGTCTTTGCCTGGCATTACTTCAATGTCACTGACAACAAGAATATCTCCATCTTTGCCAAGATCTTCTTCCTCCATAACATCTTCAGCCGGATGGTACACTTTAGAAATAATCTCTTCCTCAATGTCCCATATATTCTGCAGAATAGCTTGACAACACTCTGAAAAAATCTCTTTAAAGGACTGCTTACGCTCATGATGAAACTCTGAAAAAACCTCCCTAAAATCCTCCATATTTCAGGCAGTAGATTATAATGACCCCCAGATATTTGATTCACGTAGATAGGAGTTAATGAATTAATAAGTTGATACAAAGTTTCCAAATGAAATTGAAACAGTAAAAGGTGCACTAACAAGCAGATCTTGAGGAAAGTGAGCAGAAAAACTAAGAATTAAAGATGAGAAATCCAACGTGTAGGAAAATATTCAATCCTTCAAATTCAGTACAAAAATAATAACAGGAAGGCAATTATTTACTCTCAGTCTTCCTTAATCCTTGAACGGGAAAGCAAGCCAAAACTTTAAAGATTTTTAAAAGTAATCCAGAAATAACAATAAGCACCAAAAGAGTTCGTTTCTTCTTACTGTAGAGAGCCTTTCTTAGAGTTCAAAACTTTAAAAGAAATATAAATTAGGTGCTTTAGAAATGAGAAGGCAGGACTTACTGTCCCTTTAAGGGCTGCAGCGTGGCTCAGAAATGTTGAAATCCCAGCCTCCCGGCGAAGTCTTTACCGTCAATCGTGCATGCTGTCCACGATCTCCTGGCTGCAACTTGCCATCCGGAGGACGAATGGGTCGATTCCAAACTTTTTCCTTAATCCAGAAAAAAGCTCTGGGCTACAGGAGAAACCAGCCTGAGCCTGAAAAAACTGCCACGATACCAGTTCTGCCCGCAGATCTTGCGGGCACAGCTGCTCAGTCCGCCATATTCTCACCAGAACTCATCCATTCCTCTCTCTCTGTCTCTCTCTTTGGCCTTCAGGGAGGCTGCCTGTTTTTTTAAAAAAAAAATGATTTAGACATGGTTGCATTTATAGATGCACAGACATTCCCTTTTTACATGAAAACCACAACTATTTTAACAAAGAATTGCAAAATAGTCAGAAGACAGTGGAGAGCTATGCTTGTGATGTTATTTACATTATTAAGAAAGCAGCCACCTTGTCTACCCTTCACCATGAGACTAGAAACTTTCAGAACTATTTTTTTCCCATCCAGAGTTTACTAGCCTACATTGGTGGGGGCTTGAGGAGGCATATTCCAGCTAGTTACACCATACCAGAAGTGTTTGTCTTTTCATATATATACATATACTGTATATATACAATATCTAAAATACATCCAATAATAATAATAAATTACATAAAATCCAAGATGGATTGGGGACCGTAGGATGGATCATATTACTACTATATTCACCACATTATTATACCCTTAGGATCTGGAAATGTTTTCACATTTATTAGGATAATTTACCCTCCTTTTCTCTTTTCTTTGATACTGCTTTAGAAAGCTAAGATAACAAGAAAGGCAGTCCTTCTCAATCTAAATTTTGGCTCTGGGTCAGACAAACAAGAGCTAGAGAATATGCTTAGCCAGTCTGAAAACCTCTTCTTGAGACACATCTTAAAAGGATTTGCAGTGTTTGGTTTACGAGTTATTTATAAGAATAATAAAGGCGGGATAGAAAATAAATAATAATAATAATGGTTGTTGTGGGTTTTCTGGGCTGTGTGGCCGTGTTCTGGCAGTTCTGGTTCCTAACGTTTCGCCAGTCGGATTCCGGCCGTGAAAGCCTTCGACTATACAACAATAATAATAATAATAATAATAATAATAATAATAATAATACCTCCACACTTTTGTAGGATATTGCCAGTGCTTGGCAAAGACTTGAACAAGCGGAGAAGGGCTATGAGGAATGGCTGCTGAATGAAATACGAAGGCTTGAACGGCTTGAACATCTGGCTGCTAAGTTTAGGCAAAAGGCTACTTCACATGAAACCTGGGCGTATGGTAAGTTGGGATCCCCTTGCCTGTAAAAATACCTATCTAGTACCTTCCCTTTGAAATAAGATTTGAAATCAAATGCATGGTTTAAATGAAAAAAGTGGGCGAGAAAGAGAGGGTTGAAGAATGTGTAACAACATAGGAGGAAGGAATGGACTGAGGGATACAAAAGCTAACAACGAAAATATCAAGACAATAGGCTTAGCTTGGCTGATAGCTCCTTGGCTCCTGGTCAGTTTTCTGACATGCAAAGCCATTCAACAGATAACTCAGATTTATTTATTTATTTATTTATTTAATTTTGCCACGGTTTACAATAAAACTAAAAAATTAAAATACAATAAAACAACATATAGTACATAAAATATAAATATAAAATATAAATATGAAATTGAATTAAGATGGCAGTTAAAAATTCTAATTAAATTCATACATATGTGAGGACCACTTTAAGGCACTAGCCATCCCCAAGATTGACTACCCCCCTTCCAGCCCCAAGCGAGATGGCAGAGCCAGGTCTTGAGCTTTTTCCGGAAGGTCAGGAGAGAGGGGGCTTGCCTCACCTCTGGGGGAAGAGTGTTCCAAAGGGCGGGAGCCACAGCAGAGAAGGCCAGCTTCCTGGACCCCGCCAGTTGACATTCTCTTGTGGACGGGGTCCATAACATGCCCTCTCTGCATGACCGGGTGGGACGGGTCGATGTAATTGGGATGAGACAGTCCCTAAGGTAACCTGGACCCATGCCATGTAGGGCTTTAAAGGTAATGACCAACACCTTGAATTGGACCCGGAAGCAAACTGGTACCCAATGCAGCTCTCGCAGCAAAGGTGTTATGTGTGCCGATCTTGGGGCACCTAAAATTGCCCACGTGGCCGCATTCTGGACCAGCTGTAGCTTCCGGATACTATTCAAGGGTAGCCCCATGTAGTTTGCAGTAGTCTATATGGGAGATGACTAGGGCATGAGTGACTGTTCGATCCAGGAAAGGGCGTAACTGGCGCACAATACAAAGTTGAGCAAAGGCCTTCCTGGCCATGACTGCCACCTGCTCTTTGAACAGGAGTCGTGAGTCCAGGAGGACCCCCAGATTCTGCACCAGGTCTGTTTGGGGCAGTGCAACCCCATCCAGGGCTAAAGATGGTAAATTCCCGGATACAGAGGATCCCTTAACCCACAGCCACTCTGCCTTACCAGGGTTCAGCTGAAGCCTGTTGTCCCCCATCGACCCCCACAGCCCCAAGGCACCAAGAGAGGGTGGTCACAGCATCACTTACATCACCCAGGACAGAGATGTATAATTGGGTATCATCAGCATATTGATGATACCTCATCCCATGTTGACAGATGATCTCACCCAGTGGTTTCATGTAGATGTTGAAAAGGAGACGAGAGAGTACCGAACCCTGCGGCACCCCACAAAGGAGGGGCCATGGGTTGGATCTCTCGCTCCCTATCACCACCGATTGGGACCGGCCCTGGAGGAAGGAGGTGAACCAGCGCAAAGCCACGCCGCCCACCCCCAACTCCCTGAGTCGCCCCAAAAGGATACCATGGTCGATGGTATCGAAAACCACTGAGAGGTCAAGAAGAGCAAGGATGGATGCACTGCCCCCATCCTGCTCCCGCCAGAGATCACCCATAAGCGCAACCAATGCTGTTTCCTCCCATATCCGAGCCTGAAACCTGACTGAAAGGGGTCTAGATAATCTGTTTCATCCAGAATCCTCTGGGGTTGCAATGCCACCACTTTCTCAACCACTTTCCCTAAAAAGGGGAGGTGGGAGACTAGACAGAAATTGTCCAGTACAGTAGGGTCCAGCGATTGTTTCTTGAGGAGGGGGTGCACCAGCACCTCCTTGAAGGCAGCCGGGAACACCCCCTCTCCCAAGGATGAATTCACCATCGCCTGGACCCAACCACACGTCACCTCCCGGGCTGCCTTCACCAGCCAGGAGGGACATGGAACTAGTTGACAAGTGGTGGCATTTACAGCCTGGAGGATCCTGTCCACTTCCTTGGGCCCAACAGGATCATACCATTCTCAGATAACTGGGTAAGTACATTCCCCAGGCATCTCCACAGACCATGCTAACGCCTGGAATCCAACTTGGAACGGATCCAAGCAATTTTATCCTGCAGATGCTCAGAAAACTCTGCGCGGCCCTGAAGGTGGGTCAGATTCATTCTGAGTTGGACTCCAGCTGAACAGGTCCTATGGAGGTGAAGAGGCACAGTCCTGTGATACTGTCTGGGATGAGTTCAAGTCTTTGGTCCCAAAGAAAGTTGGCAGGGTCTTCAGAGCCACCTTAGCCACCTGTATTTAGATCCATGGCCCTCTTGGTTGGTTAAGGCCTCCAGGGAGGGGCATGTGGGTGGTTCCATGCAGTAGAAAATGCCTCTTTGTGGAAAAGGGTGGTTCTGCTGGCTCTGAAAGAGGCAGTGATGCACCCCCTCCTCAAGAGACCATCGCTGCATCATCTTCATCATGAGTCAAGATGCTGGTTATCACCTTTAAAGCCCTACCTGGCATAAGACAATGTTACTTGCCGGACCGCCTTTTCCCAAAAACGTCTGCTCACCCCCCATGCTCCCATAGGGAGGGCATGCTTCAGGTTCCCTCAGTTAAACATTGCTATCTTATGGGACCTAAGAAGGTGCCTTTTTGGTGGGGGCCCCTGTGCTCTGGAACAGTCTTTTCCCCGTTATACAATAAGCCCCAACTTTGCTTGCCTTTAGAAAAGCAGTGAAGACCTGGTTTCTCCAGAGGTGTTTGTGTCCAGTTGAGTGCAATCCCCTTTTGGTTGTTTTCACTCTCTTGTTCAGCTCACCATTTTATATATTGGGTTATTTTTAATGATGGATAGCTATTTTTTTCTGTTGAAATGTTTACTTTTGTTGAATGCCACCCAGAGTCACACTGTTTGATTTGAGTGGCCTTAAAAAATACTTTAAATAAATAAATAAAAAATAGTAGATAGTATTGTCTTGTCTCACAGGATTTAATCTCAGTGGAAAACAAAGAGACTTTTCTGGATGGGAAAAAGAATGGCTTGGCTCCTAAAATAACATAAAGGTAGAGGGCCATGGAATGAAAATTTCCAGTCACCTTATCTCCCTGGTAACCACTTGCCCTCTCAGAAGGGCCTCCCAAGAGGGTAAGGGTTTCTCTTGAATATTATGGGATGGGTCATAGGAGGTGTTGGGAGATGAAAGAATCACTCAGAGCTGGGCTGATCTCCATTTTACTTGAGGTGACCTCACTTAACAACCTGCTATGCCCAGTTCTACATTTTAGAGGGCCTTGGAGGAAGCAGGTCTGGCTGCAGGTAGGAGGATGTACTCCTTAACTACGCTACAAGCTGTGAGATCCCTTTTTGTGAACAGTGTCTTAATATTTTATTTATTTTCTCCATATTTCATTATTTATTTAATTCCTCCTGCAATTCCACGCACACCTAGACAGCAAGGAAGTGTCCCTCATGGTGATTCACAAGAGGGGTAGGTCAAGCAAATTGATTGAAGCCAATACAGTTGTTCATGGGGCTCCCACTGCTCATGAGGATTTGCTCTGGTAAAACACTGAACCCATCTGCATATCGAAATTAGCCTTCTTTAAACTTTTGGAACTTTAAAGTATTAGCACAAATAATCCTGTGACAAATAACAATGAATGGGTAACGCTGTATTATTCCATATAATAAGATAAATATAGCAAATCTGCCATTGTGTGGCAGATTGGGAGAGGTGGCAAATCATACACTCCACATATCTGCCTCTTCTATCCACTTCCCTGAAGTGTTTCTTCACACATCCTGCTTCTGGCCATGCACTGTTCAAGACAAAAAAGGGTCTTTGTGTGCTCGCTAATGGTGGAACAGCTGCTAGAGGGCTGGTTTAATCATTCCATGTGAGCCTTTGAGCAGTATTTGCTAATCAGGAAAATGGCCTTCTTCAGCAGGGATTTGTGGGGTCATCTTATCATCACCACCATCTTGTAATCATTGTAGCTTCAGCTTTGGGTTAGGGCCCCCACGTGGTGGCAAAAGTAAAGAGGAGTGGGACGCAGCTAAAGGGGCATTTGCTGCTGCACCTTGGGCAACTAAATAATAGCATCACTCGTTATATCATTTGATATATGTGACTCTTGCTACGGTTGAGCTCTTTGGCAATGCCAGTCATTTCCCTCCGCCTTTGGGCCCTTCATCACCAGCCCTGCTAATGTCCCACCTCAGCGGCTTGGTTCTTCTCTCTTCCTACCAGGCAAAGAGCAGATTCTGCAGCAGAAGGATTATGAAGCTGCTTCCCTGACAGAGATCCGGGCTTTGTTGAGGAAACATGAAGCTTTTGAGAGCGACTTGGCTGCTCACCAAGACAGGGTGGAACAGATCGCTGCCATTGCCCAGGAGCTGAAGTATGTTCCATTTAGAGGCACACAGCTGCTGACATTTACCCGATAAACTCTTTCCAATAAATTTGATAGTGTCATAGGTACAATGTAAAAATTCCACAGATAGCTTTCTAAGTGTTATTATCTTGGCCTGCTCCCTGAAAATCTTTTTGATTTCCTCCTTAACTAAAAATAGAGGTGCCTTTGCAGGGCAACTACTGCAAAGCTAAATTAATGATAAACGTTTTCTTTGGTCCCCTTTCTGGTCAGTAATTTTGAAGTGGGAAGGGTCAGTTCTGACTTAGTACATTTTGTCCAAGTGATGCTAAACAGGAAAGCTGCCTTACAGCTCCTCGTTTCTCTTCAGTCACTACAATGCTTAACATAACAGATAGTTTGCAGAGACATTGATATCATTTCTTTTATTTATTTTCTATCGACATGTTGTGGTGTGCAGAATAGAAAGAGGTTAGCAAATATTGTTTTGTTTAAAGAGGTATTTATATATAAAAAGCCAACACATTTATCCCATGGCTCTAAGCCAGAGATGCACTTCCAAATTGGTACCTCCCATCTCAAGAGGCTTTCAAATCTTATACGGACTTTAAAAGACACTTTTTGTGATGCTGTATGAACAGAGTTCACCAGATGTTACTGAACAACCGTCCTCATCATCTTTCACCATTAGTGGTGCTGCTGCAGCAGTTGGAACTTGGGTTCAACAACATCTGAAGACTACAGATTATTTACTTTTGGTTTAGGAACAGGAGAAATTCATGTCCAATGCTGATTGCTATTTGCCAGGAGCATAAGCTGCAAGGTGACAGGTGGCATCATGTCTGGGCTCAGAAGTTAAGCAGGGTCAGTCATGGTTAGTATTTGGATGGGAGACCTCAAGTCTAGACACTGCTCTGATTCTTATGATGGACATGAAAATCAGAAACAAGGCAGATGGGACAGTTTCCTTCAGTAGGCCAAATCAGTCCAAGTGATGGTATTGTTGAATGCTCTTGTCATATTTCTCTTCAAATAGGTTTTGATTGAAAAACAATAATCAGAAAAATATGAGCTTTCCTGGGAATTGTTCTTAGAAAGATGGGCAGGCTAAAAAATTTTGGGCATGAAGTGGGTTATAGCAAACACTGCCAATTATTACTACAGGCCCTTTGAGATAATGATACTGTTCTTTTATGCTCTCTGGTTTGGCATGGCTCTATATTTCTACTTCCCATCACTTGGCAATGCAAGGTTGCTATTTTTGGAGAACAATTGGTCTGTTTGACCTTGAGCTATGCTGGTTAAAGTTCAGAGTCAGCTCTGCCATTTTCTCTTATGGCAGCTGAGACTGCTAAGATCATAAAGACTAAAATTGTTAAAGGCTTATTGATCAATGGTGTCTGCATAAAGGCTGTTGTATGTATGCCTATGTGAGTAAGGTAGCCTTCACTGAGTTCCCACAACTGTGTGCTAAACTGTATAGTCCCAGAAATAGTAGCTTGTGGGTGATTACGAACTTCAAGTACAAATCTGTTCAGTAAAGGAAAAAATATAGATGCATCTTGAGTATACATATACAGTATATCAGCACATTCATACACTTCTGAGTTGGTGAGATGTGGACAATAATATGTTGGCTTGCAAGGTAGTTACTAGTTTAGAACTCCTACTTGCACAGAGTAGTGTGAACATGCATGGAGTAAAACAACTTGGGCTGAACTCTTGACATACTGGCCAAGATGTGTCCAAACTGCCCAGTACCATCCTTGCCATTAGCAGGGAATACTGCAGGTAGCATAAATGCAACCAAAGCTGCTAACCTCACCTATAGCTGCTGTATGTGACTGAAAAGCATTAAGTGAATGCCTCAGTTGACCAAAGGCTTGACGGATGGCAGAGAGCAATCTGTATGATGGCTAGGGCATATGGAAGTGTGCAGCTTGGAACGTATGAGGAGGAAACGGTAAAGAATATGAATTAATGCACGAAATGAAAGAAAGAAAAATAAGTTGCATGTCTATGAAACTCAGAGAAAGAGAAAGGCTTTATTAGTTCTGAATGAAATGGAGTTGTTGAATACCTGCAGGGGAGTGAAGGTGTAGGTTTTATTATGAATGAAGGGGCTAAAGTATATGTGGCAAAGCACAAATTGATGTCCTTTAGGTTGTTGTGTGAAAATAGGAATCCGTAGGTTGGTGGTAACTGTCATGCTTAATTGTAATAAATGATGACAACGAAAGAACTAGAGATGAATTGAGGAAAATTGTGCAGTGTTCTCAATGAACTGATCCAGTGGAAAAAAATATTCTGTTAGATGTCATGCATGTTGGGTCAGAATGAGACAAGAGAGTATAAGAAAAGTGATGTAAGAATGAATGAATGAGAATGGTAGCTGGTGAGCATCTGCTTAGAAAAAAATCTACTTATTTTGAATAAGTGTTTTAAATATAAATCTATACATATGCACAGAAATATCTTTTTCATATCTCTTTGCTGCCATCTAGACGGCATCCAGATTTTTGCAGTATCAATGTGATAGCCCTATACTATTGCTTGTTTAAGCCATATTCACCATTGACATGAGATTCCTTACAGATTAGTTCCACTGGAATGTGTCTCACTCAATTAAAAAAGTTATCTATCTCTGTTTTTGGTTGAGGTCAAGAGCATTTATTCTCTATTTATGAACATTTCATTTAATGTTCACTATAAAATGTTTTAAGATGGCCCCTTTTAAATGTAGAAAAATTATACAAGCATCCAATCCCAGGCCTAGATTCACAATGTTATTTTATGTGTGATTAGTTCCTAGACTCAAACTGGTATGTACTCACATTATTACAATAACTTTGATAAGTAATGGCATACCAAGAGTACTGTAATAGTAGCCAAGAGCTAAATGTAGCTGATGATGAGATACTCAGAATATTAACTAGCTGAGGACAAAGTACATACAGTATGTCCGATCTCTTTAGAACCACACAAGCATATCTGGCAGTTAAAAGAGCTTTGACTGCGATAATAAAAGGCAGAATATAAGTAGTTATGAAACTATTATTTCCTTGACCCCCAGAAGCTTATCTTGTTTTTGTCACAAGGGAAACCAAGAGAGTTTTAAAAAGTGGTATCTGACATTGGCATGTTATTTGTAGACTAGATGCATCCATATACTCATTAAGAAGTATATGACATTATTATGGTCTCACTGCTTCTTTTAAAGATTAGGAGATGCCATTTGGAATCCCATCTCTGTTATCTGATGGAAGAAACATATAATACTAGTAGTATTTCTACCTGTTTCTTGTTAAGATTTAAGAATCCTAGTTATTAGAATGAAGTGGAGTTGTTGAATAACTCCACAACAACTGTTGTTGCAGTTTTTCTGGCAGGGCATGCCTCCTGGCAGATGTTAAGGACACAAAAGCCCTTACAAAAATTAAGTTGAAATTGGGGGAAGCAGTTTAGAAATTCACACCTCCAAAGTAATGTTTCTATTTGTATGCTTGGTGTCAGGGAGATAACGGGCAGCGCTGGAGGGGGCTCCCTCCAGGAAGGGAAGCGCATGCGTAGTACTGAGACTTTAGCCTTCCCTCCCAAACGTCTCAAGAAAGCCCCGCCCTAGATTCTGAACTCTGTCTCTGGGTTTCCTCAAGCCGATTTAGTTTAGCTGGATTTCTGTTAGCAAGAGCTTTATAAACACTAGAGACTGGATTCCAAGCCTCAGCGTGTTATTTCTACACTCATAATCAGGACACTTTCCAAAGTAATATGGGTGTAATATCAATAGTTACTGAGAGCTACCATATCTGGGCTGTAAGAACCTGGCATTTTCTGTATCTCTAGTGGTCATCTAAGGGGCGTGGTGGCTCAGCGGGTAAGACGCCACGCTTGTCAATCAGAAGATTGCAAGTTTGGAGGTTCGAATCCCTAGCCCCGTGTGACAGAGTCTGCTCCCGCACTAGCCCCAACTCTTGCCAACCTAGCAATTCGAAAGCATGCAAATGCAAGTAGATTAATAGGTACCACTTCGGTGGGAAGGTAACAGCATTCTGCGTGCATCATGCTGGCCACATGACCATAGAAGCGTCTTCAGACAATGCTGGCTCTTCGGCTAACAAACGGAGATGAGCACCGGCACGTAGAGTCGGACATGACTGCACAAATGTGCGGGGGGAACCTTTACCTTTACCTTAGTGATCATCTGGATTTTTGCAGCCTAAATTTTTGAAGCCCTGGAGGGACTTCATTCTTAGCATACTTCTCTACCGTATGTAAAATCATGATGGGTAAAAAGCTGTCGGAGGCCATACATTTTCTTTCTAAATGACATAGATGTTTTCCTTGACAAATCAACTGCCTGTATGTATGGAAGATTAATTCTAATTCACATTAGATTAGTGACTGGAAAATAGAAATCCAAAAGGTAGTAACTTAAATGTTGATTCTCTAGAATAAAATCTTGGATGAGTTTCTGTGATGATTGTTGGAATGATACATTCCTCTTCTCTGGCTGTGTGCGCAAATTACATGTTTTTAGATTGCCACTGTGTGCCCCAAACCAGATTTGAAAATTAATGTAGGGTAAGGGAATTTAAATTTTATCTTCTCCTGTGCATTTCTGAACTGGAGTGGACCTGCAATTTGCAGCACCTAAGGAGAAAACTAACTTCCACATCAGGAACACAGTGAGCATTCTCTGAATTGTGTGTGGATTGTACCTCCTGGTTATTTGGGGTGTCTTTGAAGATTGGTTAAACATTTATCCTTTTTTTCAGTGAACTAGACTACCACGAAGCAGCAAGTGTCAATGATCGATGTCAGAAAATATGTGATCAGTGGGATAGACTGGGAACCCTTACTCAGAAAAGGAGAGAAGTATTGGAGGTAAAGCAGATGTTGATAAATAGCTTTATTCTTTAAAGCACTACATTCTTCAAGATTTGTTGGGAGATCAGCATTCTTGAACCTGGTGGGAATGAACTACATCATCCACAATCCTCAGCCAGCAGGGTTATTGGTCAGGCTGGCTGATAGTGGTGAAAGTTGCTGTAGGAATTCTGGGATGGTAATACCAGAACTCCACGCAGCTTCTTATTAGTATATAGCAGAGTAGAAGCGTTCCTATAAACTTGCACAAGGCTTAATCAGTTCAAAACACAAAATAAACACACTTCACACGTTAATGTAAAGTAACATAAAAAAAGAGCTTACAATTTTATTGTAACTCACAGTTCCTTAGTAGAAACGGTCCATGTGTGCGAGCAGTAGGTTCTGACGTGACCCATATGCTGCTTTAATGTGGCCCACCTGAATGGAAGTATGAGCAACGTGGGGCAGCCATAGCTGCACTATCCTCCTTGGTAGGAGATTCGAGCAGAACGGGAAGAAGAGAAGGGAACAGGAACAGGAAACTGGGATTCAGCCCCTCCCACACAAAGCTAGTAAGATTAGGTTACAGCAGAGGCTGCCTCCTCCTCCAAGCTTGTGTGAGACATGCTTAGTTGATTTACAGATATGTAAATCTACACATCATGCTAAACAATGGCTTATTTATCATAGCATCTTGATTAAATTACAATGCCATTGAAATACATAAACACCAACACAGTTTCAATAAAAAAGAAGAAAGCTTAAAGATCAGCAAAACCTGGCTGCCAGTCCTGAAAAACACAGCTTGCAAAAGGTCAATGAACTCTACTCAACCACAGAAATATGCAAACAACTCACACAATAGATGTGCTAATCCCACACATGACAGCACCACACCCCCTAATCACCACAATAAACCCTCTCCTAATCTCTTGTAAATGACCCACAGAAGACACACACCCTCTCAGCAGATATAAACACCAGCAGGAAGACACACCCTCCACTTGGGCACAGAGAGAATCTTCTAGATGTGTTCCTGTCCTCTGAAGATGCCAGCCACAGCGACCGGCGAAACGTTAGGAACCAAAACTGCCAGAACACGGCCACACAGCCCGGAAAACCCACAACAACCATCGGATTCCGGCCGTGAAAGCCTTCAACTATACATTAAATTACAATGGCTGGGTTCACAAAATACTCTGAGCCACACCAAACCAACCACATTATGGTTTAGCATAACATATGAACCCATTCCTGGGATTCAGCACATTGGGTTGGGAAACAGGAAATGGAATTTGAGTCCCACCAGAAGTTTGAAAAGATGCTATACCCCTAAACTAAAAAAAGAGATATGGGGAAATTAAAAAAAAATCTATCCAATACACCCACAAATTGCAACTACAGCAACAGTCAGACACTCATGGACTGTTTGTCTTGAACAAAACAATCTTGTCCCGGGTCCCAGCTATGAATGTCAGGAGCACAAGGCCTGTAGTACAGATGCTAACTGGGTAGAATAGATGGTGCTTTTCCTGGATTGTGCCCACTCCACATCCCCAAGCATACAGAGCTAATGAGGAATGCCTTGTGAAACAATAATGTAGCTCCTGCATGGGCAATCTCCCTTCCTGCCAACTGCCATTACTGATTATCTCCCTCTACTTTGAGAAGGTAACATTATAGGAGGACCCATTGCCTAACTGAATGCCTCAAATATTCTAGTTGTAGTGTGAAATGGGGAAAATCATGGTCCTTATTGCTGTTAAACACCATAAGCACCTATGGGATTACGCCTTTACCATCAATGCATTGAAGACTCACAGGAAGATGAAAAGCCAGAAGGAAAGCACAAACAGTTGTCATGCACACCATGAAATTTGCTAGATATTAAGAAGGTGGAGGACAAAGAAAGAAGTTGCAGTGTTTGTTTAACTTGCTGATTGTGTGGTCTGTTTGGGTTTAGTGGTGCATCTAAAAAAGCTGCAAAGTTCAAACTCCCTAATAGAAACCCAAAATGAATGTGCACTTCTAAAAGAAAAGTAAATTAAATCCATTTCTGTGTGTCTTTTTAACAGAGGACAGAGAAACTGTTGGAAACAATTGATCAGCTTCACTTGGAGTTTGCCAAGAGGGCTGCTCCATTCAACAACTGGATGGAAGGTGCAATGGAAGACTTGCAAGATATGTTCATTGTTCATAGTATAGAGGAGATCCAGGTAAAATAAAGTTGCATTATTTATTATTATTTATTTATCATTTGTATCACCGCCCATCTCCCCCAGCTCAACAAGAGGAGTTGTTCCCTTTTCACTATGAGAAATTCCTTTATTCCATCCCAAAAATTTCAAATATTGTTTCTCCTCACTTATGTCTGAAAAGATACATTACAGCATCCTTTTCGAATCAGGCACCCTCCAATTTGGGATTGTAACTCCCAGTATCCTCATCCCTCCATCTGACACCCACATTCTTTGGGGGAGGGCAGTCAGGGTGACAGGGTCAAGAGTGCAGTCTAGTGGCTGGAATACCAGATTTTGATCAGGATGATCTGACTCCAATATCATTGCTTTCTTGGTCAACCATCAAAAAGTAATAGTAATTGGATGGTAGTCTATCACCAAGTTTGTAAATCGAATTTTTCTGGGATCAGTCAGTTTCCTTTTTAGTACAGGACATACCTTTATTGGTGCATGGAGTCAACACAAGCTGTGAGATCGCTCTGAACCTAGTTATCATCATAGCATGTGGCCTCTAAGACCTTGGGACACAACTCATTTTAATGTTCTTTTGAGCTTGTGGGGTACCATGGAGGCAAGGGGATTTCAATTCCCCTTCCATTTTCAAGTGGGCTGGCATCCTCCTCACTACCATCATTGCTGCTTGTCTGCTTCCTCTGGGTTAGGGTGCTCACCTGCTCAGAGGGACAGGGCAAGATGAGATGAGGATGTCCTACTCTTGGACCTCCTTGCATACTTGGAGAGAGAAGACATGCAGACCAGGAGGAGGAAGGGGAGGCTCCACGCTTGGGAAGAGCCTGATCCAGCTCTCCCCATCTCCAGTAATGGAATTTAATATCACTGCCATTGATAGGTATACATATTATTTATTATTATTTATTCTATCAAATTTCTATCACTGCCCATCTCCCCCTCAAGGAGGGACCCTGGGCAGTTATACAGATATAGGTTATGAGCCTTTAGAAAGTAGTGGAGGTGGGTATTTGCCTTAACAATACTCTTCCTTGAAGCATGAATGGAACAAAATCCCGCTACAGCAATTACCTTAAGCTGGGAAGAGGGAAAGGCATGAAGACTTTCAAAAACCTTGAACAAATACTAAATTTCTGGGCACCGAGCTGCTAATTACACTTCATGTGGAAATGTGCACAATGGATCTGAGCACCCCTGGGGTTTTTTAATGCAGCCTGAGGGAATTTTGAGCAATTATTGCATATTATGAGGGTAAGGATTTGTTTTGACCATTGCATTTATATTCTGCACCTTCTGCACATCTATGCATCTGGGATACCCTCAGTAAAAGAATTAAGGGGTTCTTTACCTCTTTCCCTGCTGTTGCTGCTGGAAATTCACTTGGGATTCCTCCACAGAAGGTGCATTTTTAAAACACGGTGCAGGATCTTCCTCCACTTGCTTTTTCTTTTTGTAAAAGAAAACCAGGATCCTGTTACCCACATTTCTGAATAATGTATAGTGGCTGTTTCTGGGCCTTCCCCCATTCCTGAGTTTCACTCTTTGCCCTTTATAAGGGCACCAGAAATGAAGTGTAGTTACTCTCCATTGATTATACAGAGTTACCAGCTACACAATCTTGCAAATATTTATATAGATAAAGGGATGGGGGGGGGGGGAGAAGAAAAGTGCCAGAGTACATGGTTCCTCCCTCCCCACCTCTTCATTTTGTTTCTCACTGCAGAGTTTAATTACTGCCCATGAACAATTTAAAGCCACTCTACCTGAAGCAGATGGTGAGAGGCAAGCTATTTTGTCCATCCATAATGAAGTGGAGAAGGTGATTCAGAGCTACAGCCTCAGAATAACGGCCAGCAATCCTTACAGCACAGTCACTATGGAAGAGATCCGTACCAAATGGGATAAAGTAAGTGGAAGTAAAAATACAGGGGTATGCAGGTTTGTTTACAGTTAATTACAGAATGGGGAAAAAGAGGCTCTGTTTGGATAATTAAATTTTTAGTTTTCTCTTTAATGTTTTACCCTGCTTTAGTACTAGTAGTATTAGGAATGTGGAAGGCACAGTTGCTCTTAGGTGTACAACAGATAGGGTGGGAAGGATGAGCAACTACTGAATACTACAGGGCTGGCTTTGCTTGGCAGCAAGACAGTAAGGCTCAGCTATTCATGTCTAGACTTTATGGCTTTGTTTTCAGAAAGTTCAAAATAATGTTTCTGAACTGGCAGGGAAGTATGGGGGAAGAAAGTATTCTTGAAGTTTCTCAAAATAGTGAACAAATGTCCCCTCCACCCTAATACTGAAGAGGTAGCATGCCAGGAAAGCTCAGAGCCACCAAAGAAATGAAAGAAGAAAAAGACAACAAAAAGGATGAGCATTCATAACATAATTGTGGACCTGCTATCACGTAAGACTTCACAAATATATAGCCCTGTATGCTTGCAGCTACACTATAGAAATTAGATCAGGAATTAGATTACACCTGGGAAGAACATAATTGTTCTGCTTCTGAAGCAAAATCTGAAAACGACGGCTCCTGAGCATAGTTAATATATGCAGAAGAAATGGAATAGTCATGCGTTGCTTCTATATTGACCACACTATGTTGCCTCTGTCATGGGCTGTTGGTGTGGGAATTGAGAAACTTCACCAGTGGAGAACAGCATTCAGTAGGAGAGATGAAATCCAGGCTCAACAATTTGCAGATTTTTCCTTTTTTCCTTTGTTGCTTTTAAAAATTGATTAGGATAGGGGTTGTCCTTTTTCCTTTTCCTTTAAAAAAATCTATTCTGTTAAACCAGAGCTTTCCAAACTTTTCATGTTGGTGACGCACCTTTTAGACATGCATCATTTCGCGACATACTCTTACAGCAGGGCACAAGGCAGGCGCTAGGACCTGCGCGGAATCACAGCAGGTTTGGAGGCAGCAAGGTACAAGGCAGGCACTAGGACCTGCGCGGAATCACAGCAGCTTTGGAGGCAGCAAGGCTCAAGGCAGGCACTAGGACCTATGCGGAATCCTGGCAGGGCAGGTTTGGAGGCAGCAAGGCACAAGGCAGGCACTAGGACCTGCGCGGAATCCTGGCAGGGCTCAGAGGCAGCAGCAGCCGCGACACACCCAGACACTGCAGCCAACACACTAACGTGTCCTGACACACAGTTTGAAAGCTCTGTGTTAAACTGTCTAATAGTGGAATTAGAGGATTGATATGTACTGCTGAGGAAGAGTTCTTCATACATTACAGTAGATATAATGATTTTGTGGTAGAAAGAGATGCATTGGTAGAGATAAACGAATCAGTTCCCACTGAAACACATTACCATTGTATTGGCAAAAATAAACAAAACCAGAGCAGCAATCCTAGTCACACTTAGCCAAACCACCCCTGACTGTAGCAAGACAGTTTTCTGTGTAAAAAAAGCGTAATGATGCAGTTAGATATCATATCAACCCAAAAGAAAGATGATCCTGAATTTAAGATGACCCCTCAAAGGAAGTATAGATGGGTTAAAAAAAGAGATTTATTTATTAATTTATTTATTAATCAAATTTCTATCACCGCCCATCTCCGTCCTCAGGAGGGACTCTGGGCTGTTTACAATAAGATAATAAAAACAAGAAACATAAAAGATACATAAAAGATAAAAATACCATTATTAAATAATTGTAAAACAAGATTAAAATCCAAGAGGCAAGAATAGTAAAAAGATCTAACTCAATCCGATGTAGGAGAGGGGCTCTCTAAGGTATTAGCCATCCCCAAGAGTGACTATTTCTTCCTTGGCCCCAAGCAAGGCGGCAGAACTAAGTTTTCAGGTTCCTCCGGAAGGTCAGGAGCGAAGGGGCTAATCTCACCTCCGGGGGCAAGTTGTTCCACAGGGCGGGAGCTACTGCAGAGAAGGCACGCCTCCTGGACCCCGCCAGATGGAACTCTCTTGCAGATGGGGTCCGTAGCATGCCCTCTCTGCATGATCGGGTGGGACGGGTTGATGTATTGGGGATGAGGCGGTCCCTCAGGTAACCTGGCCCCATGCCATGTGGGGCTTTAAAGGTGATAACCAACACCTTGAATTGGACCATACATTACAGCCACAGACAAAAATCTGACGCCATGCTCAGCTCCCCCAACTTGTCAACCTAGGACTTCCAATTCCAGCTGTAATTAATCCCAATCAGCAAATTTGTACATGTGACACAGTTGTATATATGTATGTATGTACCAGATAACATCTAATTTTCAAAGAAACCTATTTGCATCTCCGCTGATTTATTTGCTTTTAGCAGCTCTTCTATTCTTCTCCCGGTGGTGGGAGATCATTATAACATGATCTCCCACCACCGGGTTCATAAGTAATTATTTGGGATATAGGACTTTCAGGCTTTGTACTTAAATGGCCTTATAGAGTTCTTCTTTTAGGATATTTTACTATGCAATATATGCTAGTGTGCATAACTTCACTTAATTCATAAAAATGATAAATCAGCCCTGCTCATTCTGATGAGTGGAACCCAAGATTTCTGACATTAGGTCCGTTTTCACATGATACTAGTGGGCCACGCTTTAGGAATCTATCCTGCGTGGTTAGTTTATGCTCAGTGTCTCTGATAAACTAAGAAAATTGGTTAATTTGATAAACAATTATTAAATTAAGCATAAGGAAATGTGCAAACATAGCCAAAATTTTACCTAATGGCGCTATTGAACATATCTGGGATTGCACTATAATTGGAAATTGAAGCAGTGGCATAACTTTGTAGGAACTAGTTAATATTTATTAACTATTTATTTGTAGGAAGCAGTTAATATTTATTAAAATGTGTATTTTTAGAACAGTCATTTCAATTTGTTAAACTCACTGTATTCCTGCCCATAACACTAAATCTCCATAAATTTTGTTCTATTGTTATGCTGTTACTTAAAAAAAAAGAAAAAAAATCTGACATAGGCTACAGACTAATTTAATTTTGCACACTGGCAGGTCAAACAACTTGTGCCTGTAAGAGATCAATCCCTGCAGGAGGAGCTTTCTCGTCAGCACACAAACGAGCGCCTGCGCCGTCAATTTGCTGCTCAGGCCAATGTCATTGGGCCCTGGATCCAGAGCAAGATGGAGGTAAATACAACCAAGATCTGCAGAAGTTTTAGATCAGAATTTCTGGGCAAATTCTACCCCTGTACAAACTGCCTGTCCTCTTTTTTGTGTGCATGAGGAAAGACTACTTACTGCTCTCTTAACATAAGCCAAAACATTTTGCAAAATAATGAAAGGTTTTTCTCCTTCTTTTTCTCTCTATGGCAGGAGATTGGCCGAACCTCGGTTGATATTACAGGGCCATTAGAGGACCAGATGACCCAGTTAAAGCAGCAGGAGCACAATATCATTAATTACAAACATAATATTGACAAACTAGAAGGTGACCATCAACTGATACAGGAAGCTTTGGTCTTTGATAATAAGCATACCAATTACACAATGGAGGTAACTCTGGACTTCTTTTAGTTTTATATATGCAGTCTTCCTGCTGTGTGTATCTCAAAATGGCAACAACAAAGACAGTGGGGACTTTTGTGTTTCAACGTTGTTTTTAAAATGTCACAGGCATTTTCATTCAATCCTAGAACATGATTTGATTTGAATAGATTATATTAGATTATACTATTTTATTTTATTATTTTATTCCAGCATTTATCCCACCCCAATCCTGACTGACTCTGAGCAGGTAACAATAACATAAAACATTAAATATAAGAGATACCTATTTCTTCTGCATCCAGGTGACAACCCAGAACTCCAGCATTGCTCACAGTCCCGAAAGCCAGAACTCTTCATTTTTAATACGATAGAAAGGGGAAATTATAAAAAGAAAATATGGCCCACAAACTTGTCCACTGTATTTAATTAAATTTATTTACACTTAATTTAAATTAAGTTTTTGATCTACTCTCAACATTACATTGTTATAGTCCCACTGACTGGTTGGAATGTAGCCCCCAGAGTACTATTCACAAGCTAACGGTGGCCTACAAAGGTTGCATGCCCATGTTCTAGATGGAAGACCTAGGCAGCTCTTGACAGATTCACAAATACAGTATATCTGCAGAACATACCCTTACCTTATTGAGATCATATTTGTGGCTCAAATATGTTCTGTGCTTTGGTATTGAGAGGACTGGAAGACCAGGCACTATAGCTTCAAGTGTGACATTTGCCTACAGGTGACTTATCTGCTGGCGCTGTCTGTCAATCATAAGCAGATAGAACTCAAGTAGACTAGAATAATTTCTCTGTTCTTAGTCTGTTTGGCCTGCGCACACTGCTCCAAAATGCTAAACCTCCTTTTTTAAACCAGCCTGATTATACTGTATGATTCAGGAACTGACTGTTGTGAAAACAAACAAAGCAGGCAAACAGAAAATCAGAATATAAAGTGTAGTGAATAATAGATTTGACCGACATATTTTGCTTTTTTAATCTTCTATGCTGTCTATTGTGGCTGACTACTTTTAGTCAGTCTCTTAGTCTTTGGCACTTTATTTCTTTGGGGTGTTCTATGGTATCCTTCTTCTTCTCTGCTACAGCATATCCGGGTGGGATGGGAGCTGCTGCTGACCACCATTGCCCGAACTATCAATGAAGTTGAGAATCAGATCCTTACAAGAGATGCCAAAGGAATCACCCAGCAGCAAATGAATGAATTCAGAGCATCATTTAATCACTTTGACAGGGTATGGTTATCTGTTTTATTTATTTTTTTCTTTTAATGTAGAGTTGGAATGACAAAAGCATTTGCATGTCTCTCAGCTCCCATCTAAAAAGAGTAGAATACACAGTTAAGACCCAGAAATTATAATATAAAATAGAATAGAAACTTGAGTAGAAGTTTCTAACTGGCTTGGGATGTGGCTGGGATGGGCCATCTCAGGACAACCACAGATCTCTATGGAATTATTTTTCCTGATCACTTCCTGATTCTGGGCATTAGCCAACTTCTCCATCTGGATAAAAGCTAAACATTCCAGAAGTACTTTGCTCTCCACTGTCCTTGCAGTGTTCCTCTTCCTTAAGTTCTTGCCAGTCTTCCTTTTCCTCTCTGCGCATCCCCATTCCCGAGGGGAAAGGAAATTTCACTCAAATGTACTCACACAACCAAAGAACGACCCAAACATTTGTTCTTTGGATGCTACATGTGTACTTATATTCATAGAGGTGCAGAACCCATCCCATGAAAAGGTGGGACTCCTGGGCATGGCCAGAATATGAGGTTATGTGATAGGATTCTTTATATGTTCTTTCATTGGGGGGTGATTTCCCTTAATACATGCAATTTCTGCAACCCCATTCAGATAATTAGCAGAATAGATGCCCAGCTACTCAGCTCTGCCTTGAATGAATTGATCTTATTGTACAAGTGACACCATGATCTCTTCTTCTGTATTTAGTTATTGCCACTAAGTAGTTCTGTTTGGAGGTTACAAGATAAAAAGGAACTAAAATGAATATTTTCATAATTTTGGGGTGGGGGTAAAAATACAGTGAAGTGTGGCTAATTACACAATACAATTAATACACCATTAAAATCACAGAACGTATCATGATAACGGCATAGATCTCATTTCAGTATTATATGTTTGTTGTTTTTTTTAAAATGCACAAAATATAGCTTAAGTAAAGTAAAGGTTCCCCCCACACATTTGTGCAGTCGTGTCCGACTCTAGGGGCCGGTGCTCATCTCCGTTTGTTAGCCGAAGAGCCAGCGTTGTCCAAAGACGCTTCCATGGTCATGTGGCCGGCATGACGCGTGCAGAACGCTGTTACCATCCCACCGAAGTGGTACCTATTAATCTACTTGCATTTGCATACTTTCGAATTGCTAGGTTGGCAAGAGCTGGAGCTAGTGTGGGAGCTCACTCTGCACGCAGGGCTAGGGATTCGAACCTCCTAACTTGCGATCTTCCGATTGACAAGCCTGGCATCTTACCCGCTGAGCCACCAATATAGCTTACAAGCTGTTAAATGACTGGGAAAAGTATAATTTATTGTCAGTATATGTGATCTTTTAACTTAGCATAAAACAATTACCTATTTTATATTTTCCCTGTAAAAGTATCAGATATCAGAACTTGTTTGTTAGGATATATAATATAAATAGAGTCTACCGTGGTAGAGATGGGCGGTGATAAATTTGATAAATAAATAAATAAAAATAGCTTCTCTCCAAAGTATCTAAGGAAATTGAGTTTAATGAGGATTGCTGAAGACATTTTTTTCATAGTTTGTTAAAATGGGCAAGAGCAACTGAAAAGGAAGCAAAACCTGAAACATGGATATAATTGGTAGGAATATACTGTGTGTATATGTATGTATACACACACACACACACACACACACAGTATATAGGAACTGCTGAGGCTGCTGTAATTATATTTAACGTCTAAATACACAGAAATGAATTTTAAGTGAAATAATTGGCTCCAAACTTTACTGTATAGCTTAACTGTACAGTCTGTCTAATGCAGAGTTTTCCAAACTGTGTGTCGTGACACATTAGCGTGTCGGCTGCAGTATCTGGGTGTGTCGCGGCTGCTGCTGCTGCCTCCGAGCCCTGCCAGGATTCCATGCAGGTCCTAGTGCCTGCCTTGTGCCCTGCTGTAAGAGTGTGTCGCGAAATGATGCATGTCTAAAAAGTGTGTCACCAACATGAAAAGTTTGGAAACCTCTGGTCTAATGATTTTGGTGGCATGGCTATGCTGGCTTATCAAAACGAACAAGCAAACCCTATACCAAGGGCAGGAAACTACTCAAACTCAAACAAAATGAGCACGACAGTGATGTCACTAGAAGAGAAGGGGTTAACATTTCTGGCCTTTGTGGAAGGCCTAGTGCAATCTCAATGTAGCAATTGCAACTGCAATTTTATTTTATTCAATTTTAGCTCACTGCAATCAGTCAACACTCAGCAAATTAAAATTAGTAATTTGCAATAAAATATCCATGGTACAAAGGAAACAATCAAAACCACAAACTGACATCAAAAATATAACTTCTGACAAAAACAAACAAAAATGACAAAAATAAATACCTAGATGGCCTCGTTCAGATGTCAAAATGCCCTCTTGAATAATTTTGTTTTAAATACTTTCCTAAAACTTAATATGGTAGGTATTTTGCCAAATAGTCTAGAGAAGTGCATTTCTAAATTTAGCAACCAAATTTCAGCATAATTGGATGTGCATATGTGCATGCAAAAAAGATGTCTGTTAAAACGTCTGGGGCAACATGCAGCCTTGAACTAGAATTGGTCCCCACTGCTCTGCACCAACCCATATTAATGCATAATACCTTATGGAAAAATGGTAGCTAAAAATGGTTGCTGAGCTTGGGAGGTAGGAGATGATGATGATGATGATTTGTGGGTTTAAGACCTGATTCTTTACTTCCAAGTCCCAAGACAGGATGATGATTATAATGATTCCTGCGTTTCTGCTGGAGGGCTTGGAGGCAAAGAACCAAGATCTTGAACAGATAAGCCCATAGGACCAAGATTTCTATTAAGTACACTTCATATGATCATTCTCCACGTGTTCAATCAACTTCCCCTTCTGTCTCCTTAAATATTACAACTTGATGGCAACAGGAGGTCGAACTTTGGCCAAACTCAAGAATTCTATGGGCATGGTGGTAGTTCTTCTATGAGCCCATGACTCTCAGGATTTACATCTCTGGGATAAAATGTTGGCGCAAATCTCATGGGTAGGCTGACCATATTTCCTTGAGACCAAAACGGGACCCTAACCTACCCACGGCTCGCTGGACAAAGCGTGCGTTGCACGCACACTTTTCTGGCCTTTGTGTTGCAAAACACAAAACAAAAACAAAAAAACAACAACAAACAAAACAACAACAACAAAAAAGGGGTTGCACACTTTGTCCGGCGAACAAAGCCGGAACAGCCGGGAAGCAGGCACTTTTCGTATCGTCGCTTTTTCGGGGGCTTTCTGGACATTTTTCAGTCCACCCCCTCCTTCTCCGCCGTCGAGGGACCCTTCATGAGACCACCGGGCAACCGAAGTCGCCCCCCCCCGCCCCCCGACCTGTAGGAGCCTTTGGCAGCGCGGGACGACGTCCATCTTCAGTCACGCGCTAAGCAGCGCTGTGAGCCAACGCCCCGCCCAGGAGCTTGGCACCACACCCAGCACGAGTTGCGAGCTACTGACAGCTCCTCGTGACTGGGCAACGCACCTCAGCCACCTGCAGCTGCGTGGACTCCCCCCCCCCCCCGGAGGGATTTTCGAACTGTTTTTGCCAGCTCCACTGCTCAGCTGAGTAGCACGCATTGGCTCCAACTCCACCCTACTGATTTTCTCCGTGACTGAACCACCTGCGGAGTCGGGACCACCTGCACCTGCAACAGGACACCACCCCGCAGGAAAGTGCCTGCTTCCCGGCAGCTCCGGCTTTGCTCGCCGGACAAAGTGTGCGCGCGCACGCACGCTTTGTCCGGCAAACAAAGCCGGAGCTGCCGGGAAGCAGGCGGCCCCAGTCCCCTCTCCCGCTGACGAAAACGATCGTGGGACGATGCGGAAGAGGAATCGCCTCTGCCTATCGCGCTGCTCAGCCCGCCTCTCCCGCGCGCTGATAGGCGGAGTTCCGGGTTCCCTTTAAAAAATGGGACAAAATTTACTTTTTTATTAAAACGACAGGACGCTCCAGAATTGTTGAAAGAATGGGACTGTCCCATTCAAAATGGGACATATGGTCAGCCTACTCGTGGGCTAAATGTGTAAAATATGTTCATATGAACAGTCAGATTATAAAATGGCCTTCAGCCGACTGACTCACATCTCTTAACAATCTTATTTTATTTATTTATTTGTCGAATTTGTCACTGCCCATCTCCCCTGGAAGAGGGACTCTGGGCGGTTTACAGAATCTCTTAATATATGAACAATATCATACCTTAAAAATCTATAGTTCTTAATTGATTAGCCCTCCTATTTTAGAGCTTGAAAATAGAACTGCTTTTAAACTAATGCATTCTTTTTTTCTAAGAGAGCTTAGAAACAGACAATGTGCTTAGCCATAAGAGTATAAAAACCATACAGTGCTTAATTCAGTGAACAACAAGCAGTAATGGCCCATAAAACTAAGTCTAAGTCTGATAAAAGTGGTTTACTTATGCACAGTAAAACTAATTATTACTCTCTTTGATTTAATTTTCTTGAGGTTATTCAATTTAAATAAGATGGCAATTGCTAGAAGGAATTGTGTGTATGGATCTGAGTTTTCACACCATTGTTTACTCAGATAACAAAACATGTTTTTTTAATACAAGAAATCTCCAGTCCACCCCAATCCTATGGTGTACAACACAATAAAATTAGAGAACCAATAACCATTTTATGTATTATCTACAATATCCATTGAATACCCTTTAATGGAACTTCTAGTGAGGTTGAATTTGGCTTATCTAAGAATGCTACATTTTTATGCTTTCCCCTTACTTCTTTTTTGTTTGTTTATATTTCATTGGCATCTTTCTAGCATTATTTCTGCTTCATGTAATCTAACTTCTCCCTTTCTTCTGCTTCCTGGTGGCTCACCTTGGCCTCGAATAAACAACTGATGCATCTGATGATAAACCTATTCTATCTTTATGGAAATTCTGATGGCTTCATTCTGATCCTTCAATCTTCCTTGCTGTGTTCCACTGTTTCTTCCTACCAACAGAAGAAAAATGGGCTTATGGACCATGAAGATTTCAGAGCCTGCTTAATTTCAATGGGTTATGATTTGGTATGAATTTTAAGATGTAGTTAATTTGTTATAATAACCCATGTTACACATACAGCACTTTATTGTTACAAGTATTTTAACAGAGTGCCCATTATAGATGTAATTGTAAAACTCCTGTGGTGAAAGTTCAGCCCACTCAAAATCCTAGTACATCAAATAAGCTTATAGGTTATCTTCTCAAAGGGAAGCTCCACAATATAGATTCTATTACATTTCAATTTTGGATATTTTCTCTGTCTGTCTGTCAGATTTTGAGGGCATCTGACTCCAAAAAGATTCTGGGCAACTTGCAATTTTATAAGAATACATAATATAAAAAGAAAAACATGATTGCCCAGACAAAATCACATGAATAATAACCAAAAATTGCTAGAGCTTCCACAAATACCCTAAACTCAGGCCTGGGAACAGAGTCAGGTCTTCAGGGATTTACAGAACATTTGAAGGGTGGGAGCCATATGTATCTCTGGGGAGATGCTGTTCCAAAGGTCAGGTACTACAACAGAGAAGGCCCTCCCTCTTGTTCCTACAAGGTAACAACATTTAACTAAAGGGACTCGGAGCACACCTGTTATGCCCAATTGTACTGGACAGGTGCTTCTTCAACTAACCAGGCCTTATCTTCCAGGTTAATCTTGAATTGAACCTGGAAGCCAACTGGTAGCTAATGCAGCTCATAAAGCACTGATGGCACGTGAGAAACACCCATTATTGCTCGCATCCCTGAAGTTTGAACCAGCTGCAGCTTCCAGATTGTCTTCAAGGGCAGCCTCCCTTGTAATAGTCTAGCCTTGAGGTGACCAGGTGTGAGTGACCATCTGAAGAGCCTCCCGGTTGAGAAAAGAGGCAATTGGCACACAAGATGAACCTGTACAAAGGCCCTCCTGACCACAGCTGCCACCTGCCCTTTGAGTGTAACTGTGAGTCCAGGAGGGCCCCCAAATTGTACACTAGTCTTGAGTGGGGAAGTGCAACCCCATCCAAGACCAGAGGTGAAAATGTCCCAGACTGTAGGGCTGACACAGACCTAGGGAACCCAAACATCCACAGCCACTCAATCTTGTCAAGGTAGAGCTTGAGTCTGTTCCTTCCTATCTAGACCTGAACAGCCTCCAGATGCTGGGGCAGTACTTTGACATCTTTACCTCTGCAGCTCAAGGTCAAGATGAACAATTGAGTATCATCAGCATATTGATGATACCAGACGTCAAACTTACAAATGACTTCACCCAGCACTTTCATGCAGATGTTAAACAGTGGGGACCATTGAGCACTGAGATACCCCACAGGTGAGGGGCCATGGGCAGGATCCTGAAACCAGTTGGACTGACCACTGAGGAAAGAGGTGTACCACTGCAGCAAAGTACCCCCCACTTCCAACCCTCACAGCTGGTCCAGAAGTATACTATGGTCAATGGTATCGAAAGCCACTGAGAGATCAAGGAGCACAAGGATGGATGTGCTACCCGCATCCCAGCTCCACCGAGGTGATCAACAAGCATGACCAATGCTGTCTTAGCTCTGTACCTTGGCCTGAAACATGACAGGAATGGGTGAAGATAATCTACTTCCTCCAAACCCCTCTGCAACTGCTATCCAATCAACTTCTCAACAACCTTCCCCACAAAAAGGTTGGAAACTGGACAGTAACTGTCCAGAACAGAAGAGTCCAGTGATGGCTTCTTGAGAAGGAGGTACATCACTACCTCCTTTAAGATCAGAGGGATCATTCCCTCCCTCAAAGAGGCCAATACCATTGCATGGACCAAACCACAGGTCACCTCCCAGGATACTTTTAACAATCCAGAAAAGGCCTGGATCTAACAAAGAGGGGTCGAACTCAGTTCAGAGGACCTTGTCCACTTCATTGGGAGTCACAGAATCAAACTCAGCCCAGATAACATTATAACTCACATGCATCTGCCCAGTGAGAGTCCAAGTCTGAGCAAATCCATGGAATTTTATCCTGTAGAAGCTCCTGGGACCTGTCCCTCCCCAGCAGGGAATTGATCGTCCTAAAAGGTGCCACTGGGCAGCTATTGATGATTGCAATAAGGGCAGAGAAATAACAACATTTGTTACCATGATGTGGGCCTGAATATGGGCCCTTACTCATATTTGGTCCAATTCCAAGTCTTTGTCCAATGGTGCTCCAGGCCTCTCTTATGCTGCTTTATCTGCTGGAGCTTTCAGAAAACCAAGGTACACCCCAGGATTAGTACAGAGAGGCTGCATGGAAGCAATCTGGTCCAAGGACTTGATCACCTGCCTATTCCAGGTTGCAACCAATGCAGTAAAACCTAGTGGGTTCTCTCCTATTTATTATATATTTTTTGTTTTACTATCTGTGTGAAATCCATAGCCAACATTCAGCCTAACACTCATTTCCAATGGACTTAAAAATGTTTAATGTTCTTGAAATAATACCTCCCTACTTTAAAACACATAGAGTTAATATGTTTTTGCATACTTAAAAACATGGGGAATCTGATACTTGGCAGATCACACATGATGCTGAATATTTGCTTATTAATTTTCTAATTTTTCCTTGCATTATAATTTTCATAACTGATTTTTAATTGTATTTCAGGGTGAAGCCGAGTTTGCCCGAATCATGTCCTTAGTTGACCCCAATGGTCAGGGAACGGTTTCCTTCCAATCGTTCATTGACTTCATGACCAGAGAGACTGCCGATACCGACACGGCTGAACAAGTTATTGCTTCTTTCAAAATCCTAGCCTCAGATAAGGTTAGTACTTGGTCTCTAGGTAATGGAATCCTACCCTCAGATAGGATTTCCATTTGCTATGACTGTTTCTACAAGTTGTACCATTGCAAGACAAGAGGGTACCCAAATGCAAAGTAAGCTGAGCTGTGACCTAGATTGTAAACTTAAAATATAGCTAGAAGCAGGATTGTTTTGACAAACTAATGAAAGCCCCTAAACCTTGCATGCTGACTTTCTGAAACACTATACAGATTTGTATTGAAACTTTTAGGCTGGGGTAAGGTTGAGTTTTTGGGATCCTGTTATGGTAAGGGAATGCAATAAGGCTGCACATAAATAAGGAATCAGAAAGATTTGGAGCATCTTAGGAGATTACAGAAAAGGATGCAGGGACTGGGAGTTTTGGTGACTACAGATTTTCTACTTATTATTGAAATTAAACAACTGTCTCCAGTTTCCAACCTTCTACCCAAAAACATATTCATGATATCTGCTGCAGTTTTGTGGGGTGGGCATCTACATTATTTTGTTTTAATAAAGCTGAAATAATTTTAAAGCATATTTGCACAAAAAGGATGATATTTCAGCCTGAGTTTTTTTCAGTGTCATATAATGCCCACTCACTGGGCAAATGCAATAAAGACTTTCAAGTGATCAGAAAAGAGTGACCTACAGGTGTTGGATGTAGGCTGTGGGAAAGAACTGTCTTAAAGTGATATATGAAAATGCCTTAACATACCTAGTAGAAATATATACATTCGGTCCCAACCCTGCAGACGTCTATGAAGGCTGGTTCTTTCTCCAGGCCTCGGAGTCCAGATGAACGAAGTCTCAATTGGTTGAGTCATAACATATTTTAGTCTGATCCCCATGTCATAGTTTACTGTTTTTTTTGTTGTTGTTGTTGTTCAGTCGTTTAGTCATGTCTGACTCTTCGTGACCTCATGGACCATAGCATGCCAGGCCTTCCTGTCCTCCACCGTCTCCCGGAGTTTACTCAAATTCATGTTCATTACATCGGTGATGCTATCTAACCATCTCATCCTCTGCCGTCCCCTTCTCCTTTTGCCTTCAGTCTTTCCCAGCATCAGGGTCTTTTCCAGTGAGTCCTCTCTTCGCATTAGGTGGCCAAAGTATTTGAGCTTCAGCTTCAGTATCTGTCCTTCCAATGAGCAGTCAGGGTTGATTTCCTTTAGGATTGACTGATTTGACCTCCTTTAGTTGGCTTTTAATGTATTGTTTTTGTTCAGGTTGTATTTGTTGCAATTTCCCTTTCTTTATGCTGCCCAGAGTCACTTTGTCTGAGTTGGGTGGCCATATGAATTCAATAAATAAATAAATAACTTCCATAAGAAGCTATCATGGACCAGTGCCAGTCTTGTCCAGACTTGTGCCCTTTAAGTATTCTGGAGTTTGCAAACAGGGAGAACACCAGATTGGAGAAGGCTTATCCATATGACCTAGATTCCCCAGGTGTCTGCCAAATCTCATCCTTGCCCTCATCAAAGAGAGTTCACTGCTTGTTTTGATGGTGATGTTTCAGGAAAAGCTCATCACATTCTTCCTTTTCAATCCTTCCAGGCGTACATTCTTGCTGAAGAGTTGAACCGAGAACTGCCACCTGAACAAGCTCAGTATTGCATCAAGCGTATGCCAGCCTACAAGGGACCAGGAGCTGTTCCTGGAGCTCTGGACTATACCTCATTTTCATCAGCGTTGTATGGGGAAAGCGATCTGTAACTGGGAACTGTCACTGTGGGCAAGTGAAACTAGATATATTCCAGTTTGCTCCTTGAAAAAATAAGCAAGCTGACCTCACTACAATCTCTCAAGTTTAGCAGGAACAGTCAGTAAGGAGCTATGCCCACGTAGTATGCAGCATGATGGGTTTTTACGTTGTTTGTATGTACTTGATCAAGCTTATACAGTGACAGACTGCACTGGCCCTCTGCCTTATCAGATTGTTGTTCTTTTTAAATGAAAAACAGTTAATCCCAAAGTAAGCCTTTTTCTCAGTGCCAAGTTAGGAAGCCTCAGGAAAAACAAAACAAAACATGCCTTTGAAAAATCAAACCTGGCATATCTTTGATTTTCAAAACATGAAATGTTTTAAGAAGTCTGAACATTTTATGCACATCTTCCACAACTTCCCTCCATGCACCTCCTTCTTGCTTTCATACCATGGTAATGCTTTCATCTATGGATACTGGGGTTTAGTATGCTTGTGCAAATGGAACTGCATATACAAGAGAAAATAAAAACCCAAGTCATACCAAATTATCATATGAGATTGTTTTGCTGTTTTTAATGTGAAACTTGCACAGGAATTGTAGTCTGACTTCCTTGTGGCATAAAATTAAGGAACCTCTGGAGTTTATTCCAAGAGGCTAATGATAAGTTATAGCCTTCACCTTAAAATCAGTGCCCACTTTGAAAGGGCGCAATGTTAGTAGGCTGGATATTATGAGGGGGCTCCATACTTTAGGACTGTGTTAAAAAGCCCGTTCTTTGCTGTCTTCATTGTTCTACTGCAACTGGTCTTGGTTAATGCTGAAAATGTTGACATTTTAGTACAACTAGTCAAGGCACTTTGTGCAGTAGCTTCCCGTCAGTTATGTTCTTCTCAGCAGCTTGTAGAATAATACCACTCTGTTTTATCTGAAGCCTAACAATCCCATGAAATAAAAGCAAGCAAAAGTAAATATTCACACAAATGGCAACAAAGCTGTACAATCTACTACTATTAAAATGTGCCTTTGAAATAAAGTCTGCTTTTCAAGCCTTAATACAGATTCAGTCACTGAGATTAATTGATATACCTTTAAATATTAGGGCATCTCTTCTGGGCCGCAGGGTTCTCACCCCATTTACTAGTTTGCTTTAGTATATTATATGTTGCAAGGCATCCATCCGCTTTTTTCTTATTTCTTTTCCAACCTGAGTGCAGATGATTCTCTTTGCTGCTGCTCTTCTTCCTCTCAAAGACTTTGATCCAGCTGATTTGTCAGAAAGTGGGGCAGGGGGGCAACCACCTGAAAGAACATATTTGTGATCCAACAAAAATAAGATATTGTTACTAAAAGTCCAGTATTTGGAATATACTGGGGTATAGATTTCAGTAGGATTTATCATAAATCACACTGTTTGCTTCAGAGTAAGTAGCATTATGCACTTCAGAAAAAGAGTAAGAAGTAGAGAGTGAAAGAAAATAAAGGCAGGATATAAGAGAAAAGTCTAACTAAATCTACTCTACGCCAGTGTTTATAAATCATCATCAGATGGGGCCATAACATCTGTACCCCATCAGGCCTGTGGTCAACTTAACGCTTTTAAATAAAATAAGGAAGGAACAGCTATATGCAGCATTTCCTGCCAATGGTAAGGATACAATACTGGCTAGGTTTGGGCACGTTTTGGCCAGTATGCTACAAAGCAGAGTACAGCTTTATTCCACTATTTCATGCAAGCTAGCATCTCTAATCTAGAGACTACCTTGCAAGCCAACATGCTGTTGCCTACATTCCATCAGCTAAGAGGTACATACAGCGTATTGATGGGTTCATCCTCATGCAAATTCATATTAATCACTGTTGGTTTTGCTGAAAGACAGAGGTTCTCAAAGTTTGCAATATTGTGATCCCTTAAAATTATAAATGAATTTGTGTTAGTCTCACCACAAAAAAAAAAAAAAATAACTGAGCACTGGTGAACCTTGTTTCAGACTTTGCAAAAAGAAAAAAACTTGCAGCCCCTCTTTAAGTTGCTTGTGGCCCCTTGCGGGGTTATGACCCGGAGTTTGAGAACCAACATTATAATAATTCTACATGAAACACAAAATCCAGTGGTTTTGTCCTCTCTTGATAAGGGCTTTAGAATTTGCATGAAAGTACTTGCATTTGCTTAGAGTTTAATAGCATCAACATGGAAGTAGTTTGCCATTGCTCCTTCTGAAGTTTTTTTATTTCCCAGTTCAGCCTACAGTCTGGGATAGTTTGGTGGTCTCCCATGCAAGGACTAACCAGGTCTGATCTTGCTTAGCTTTTTCCAACATTGGCTAGATCAGTGCTTTCTAAAGTGCCGCCGTTGGCGACACACCAACGGCGGCAGCAGCGGCGGCACGCGTGGGGATGTGCACGGCGGTGGCGGCCTCCACTAAAACGCAGAAGCGCTGATGGCGTGCCACTGCTGTGCACGCCCCCGCTGCCGCTTCCAGGTTGTGTGGCAACACACCAGACTGTGTGTTGCGACACACTAAAGTGTTGCGACACACAGTTTGGAAAGCTGTGGGCTAAATGATACCACCTCCTGTGATGCCAAAGTTTAGAAATGTCTATTATGCTGCCTAGCTGAATACAGATCTAAGTGTCTTGAGGAAGTCATAATGCTATATTTGACCTTCCAGGATACTATGAGGTGTTTGTGTGAACTGGCATCCAGAGATATATTCCTATAATTTACACAACTATAAATAGCTCAAACAAACATACAACCAAGTAAGCCAAAACCAAATAATCCACATTATGTCTCAGTGATGTATGAATGCAGCAGAAGGTTGGTTGGGCTTTTTTTGTGTGTGTGTGTCAGAAGCACCAAGGCGCTTCTGTAGTGAAAGGATTTGCCGGTGACATCACCGTTGCCTGTGGGACGCCCGAGGAGGCTCCTTTCATGTCCCTGTGATTTTTCCCACCAAAGTGGTACCTATTTATCTAATTGCATTTGCATGATTTGGTTGGTTGGACTGTAGTATAAGGACATAAACAGAATATACAGTCTCAAGGGAAACATCTTTGGCTATTTACGCTCACAGCACTGGACGTTTGAGGACTGACCTGTTGGGGATCTTTTCCCTTGAGATCTCTCTCCCAGCATCATACCAGCGCTCTGCTTGCAATGAAGGAGAATGAACTTTCTTCTAATATCCAATGAATAACATAGGAGCTGTGTACACTTTTTTTTTGTACCCTGGGTAATAGGAAAAGCCTATAGTGACTGCATTCAGACATTATGCTATTATGTGGTTTCTTGTACGTGGCCTAGTGCAATGTCTGAACTCAGGGAATTGTTGTTTATTAAACAAAACAGGTTTAACAAAATCCTGACTTTCTGCAATGCGTGACATAACTAGTTCCTTTTTTATCAGCATTCACCGTTGATTCCTCTGGTGTAACCTAGATGATACAAGCAGTGGCAAAGTGGCTGAGATTCCTCTGTCAATAAGGCATGGTTAGAACTTAGCAGAGTTACACTTAATAAAAAACCTTATCTTCTCTGCATCATGTGTTTTAAAACATATTTTGGATGTGACAGTAATAAGACAATAGCCACATCCAGATTTGAACCCTTTTCTCTAAACCAGCATTTCCCAACCTTGGCAACTTTAAGACGTATGAACTTCAACTCCCAGAATTCCCCAGCCAACTCCCCCAAAACCGAACCGACTGGGGCCAAATTTGGTGTGGAGGGAAAACCCTACAAAGAAAATGGGCTGGATCCGGCTGCAGAGAAAACCATTCCAGAAAGCCTGCAGATTGACCCCCGAAGGGTTGTGCTATTAGGGTGGGTAAAGCACCAAATAAAACAAGATTAAGCCATTGAAATAAGCAACCATGCCCTCCTTCCACTCGGACTGACGCCGCAGAAGAGATTTATATTTCCTTCCTTACGCCTTACTCCCCTAAAAGATTAAAGCTAAAAAATAATTTCCAGGGTCTGAGTCTTGATCCTAATCGCCCTCCCAAATGGTCTTTTTGTTTTGCAAACTTACACAAATATAGAAGAGTCCGCTGTGTGTTTCTATCATCATCCCGTAAGTTTGGTTTAGAAAACAAATCTGTCCATAAATAAACAGCATGAGATATGACTTCTGAAAATACAGCGGAAACCTGGAAACAGAACATGTTTAATAATTGGAAAAAAATTAAATGAACACACAGCAGTTCAAAGGTACGCAGTTCCAACACACCACTTCCACGCCTCCCTCGTTGCAACACTCAGATCAATGTAACTTTCTGACGCGGGCAACTGCGTTGTACATTAAAGAAGAATCGTCTGCGCCTGCGCCTGCGCAGCTAGTGACGCGCACGCAGGCGCTTTCCTTGCGGTATCTCCGGCCATTCTAGCTAGGGAGGCGAAATTCTCCCGTTCCGATGTTGGAAGGCTGTTGCGAAAGGATGTCGCCCACGATTCATGAGTTGGCTGAGCACCGGGGTAGCCAAGAATTGCACGGTGCGTGTTTCCAGGAGGCATTTTTGAGGTCCCGATGGCTTGCAGGGTGCAAAGCTTCTAACTTTACTCTTTCTTGGTCTGGGAATCGCGGAGCGCGTGTGTTCCGCTAAACTCCGTGTCCTCCTGGATGGGCTATTGAGTTTTTTTCTTCCTTATTTAGGGTATTCTGTGTCGGGAGGAGACTTACTACTGTGCTGTACTCAGTAGTCCTTCAGATATATTGCACTTGGCATTTCTTGTTTTTTTTTTTAGTTCCCCCCTATAAATATCAAAAGGGGAAGTGGGTTCTCTGGGTTTCATTGAACTTCTGAAGGTGAGCTAAAGTCTTTTCAAACCTGGATGAATTAAAAAAAATCAAAAGTATAGATTTGCTTTTCGATGCACGTTTGGTCAGAATCTTCCTCTCTCTCGCTTTAAGTAGCTGTACTGGACTTCAGAAAATGATGCAATGAAGCTTGTATATTAAATAATACAGGGCTAAGCCGAGCTTGATGATAACCAAAGAGACATAGCAAGAACCTAGTAATGAAACACGCCGCGAACCGGCTTCCAGTCTCCCTCTACCTTTCTGTGCTTTGGATAATAAGACTCATCAGCCTACTTGTTTTGTGAACCACGTGTAACTCTTCTTTCTGTGTGAGCATGTGATTCGAGCAGATCGGTATGTTGCTTGGATACAACCGATAGTTTTGGGGAACTTTCCCGGTTATAATTTAAGGCGACTTCAGGCACAGATGAAACTTGATAGAATGCTGTCAGATCAATGGTAATAAAATTATCATGCTGTTTATCATGTAGAAGCAAAAGCTAGGTATACATTTTGGTGTGCTCTTTACATTTGCCACTAAACTTGGTTTGTATGAAATCAAAAGTCTCTGTCGCTTAAGGCAGTGCTGTATGAAGTCACTGCCATCCAGAGTGATGCATGTAGTATAAAATCACAAGGTTCTACCACTTAAACCAGTGTGTGATTTCTCCCTCTGAACCCAAACTAGCATAAAAAGAAAAATCCATGCTTACTGTACCTGTACTGTCCACTCCCTCCCTGGTTTCATGTATTGGGCAGTAGGAATAAGGCATCTTTCCCGTAAGCACATCTTGCTGACTGGAGCAGGTAGCATCTGTCTGAGCAGCTGTGGCTCCAGTCCTGGATATGCCTGGGACATCTGTATCCTCAGGAGGCTTAATGCATCTATTCTGCAAAAATCCCCAACCATACAAACTCCACCCCACCAAGTAAGGGTGGCTAATTTGGTTTTGCCCTGTTCCATTCATGATTGTTCTTTGTCAGAGATGTTGGCCAAAGTGGTACTCAAATTTTAACAAATAATGGGGCAGAGCATATCCCCCATGTCCTAGTTTCATTCAGACCTACTTGAAAATGTGTTTTACGAAACTTACATTCATCACTCTGTACATGTGATGAATTATACATGCATTAAACTGTTGGTATGTACAGGTAGTCCTCACTTAGTGACCACTCGTTCAGTGACCGTTCAAAGTTACGACGGTGCTGAATGAGGAGACTTATGACTGATCCTCGAAGTTGCGGCCATCACAGCGTCCCTGCGGTCATGCAATTGCAATTTGGGTGTTCGGCAACCAGCATGCAATTTATGACCGTGGCAGTATCCGATGGTCTCATGATCGCCATTTGCGACCTTCATAGCCAGCTTCTGACAAGCAAAGTCAGTGGGGAAGCTGTCAGGAAGTCGCAGGTTATGGCCATGTGATTTTGTGCTTAACAACCGCACGTGATTCACTTAACGGCTGCAACTAGAACTGCCGGAACTGCTGTTGTAATTTGGCGTGGTCACGTGATTTTTCACTTTATGACTGTGTCACTTAGTGATGGAGTTGCTGGTCCCAATTACCATTGTTAATTGAGGACTACCTGTACAGCGAATTGGTATTATTCCTCTGACCTGCTAGCTAAGTGAGAAATACTGCTGTTCCCAAATGCTATCCCATAAGCCTTCCTGCAGTACCCCTAGTGGGGCATTGCTGTTGTTAGAGTCCTCCAGCCACACTCCTCCAAAAAAAGAAGTTTATTTTTTCCTGGAAGAAACTTTCTAGCATAAAATAGGATGGAAGCCTTTGCTCTTTAACATAGTCTTGCCCTTCTGTTTTTTGTTGCATCCCCCATCTTATCACTAGTCAGTTTATCTCTCTGGCCAGTTATCCTTGGGGGAAGGGGATTAGTTGTAAAATATAATACAAAATAAAAAATAAACCCCAAAATGATAATAAAGATAGGTATAAATTAATTTGGAGGAGCTATTTGTAAAAGCTGCTGTCTCATTGATGTCTTGGCTCCTTCCCCCTCCCCACTAAAAAGGATGGAAGTAAGAACAGTCCCTTTCTTACGAAATCAGTAGCCCATCCACTTTAAAAATGAAATGCTGGTTTTGAATTTTTTTCCTCAGTTTTCCTGAACTTCATTTTATCCTAATGTTCAATAAATCCTTTGGTTTAAGAAACATTCCAAGGACATCTGCTTGTAGGCCTGTGATTCCCTTCTGTTAGTTATGTGATAAGACCTGAGATGATACTTCAGGAAAAAAATTGTAATCTCTCTCTTGTCCTGACTTCGAGTGAAGGAAAACACGCTGAGACTTGAAGTTGAAGCTCTAATGTTTATTGTCCTACTCTCCTTGACAGAATCCAGCTAAACTAAAATGAACTGGTAATGCTCAGAGAAAGGGTCCGAGAAATCAGGGCGGGGCCTTCTCCCCCTGGAGGGAGCCCCCTCCTTCTCCGCCAGTTATCTCCCTGACACTTTTGAGATCATCATGGTTCATTTTGTTTGTCGAGATGTAGGTCAGACAGAAGTAAAGGTCCTTGATGCATTTTTTAGATCATCGCTTTCCAAACTGTCGCGACACACAGTTTAGTGTGTTGCGAAGCGGCAGCGTGCGGTAGCGGCGCACCATCAGCGCTTCCGCGTTTTAGCGAGGCCGCCGCCATGCACACCGCTGCCGCGCGACCCCCCCCACCGCTGCCGCCGTTGGTGTGTCGCCAACGGCGGCAGTTTGGAAAGCACCGTTTTAGATGATATTGGTTCACAACTAATGATAGTCCTCAAGTAATCACCAAAATGGAAGCAGAAATTATTAGAGAAAAATATCCAGAATATATTTATTTAATCAACAATTAAATTGTTTTTAGAAAAATATAGTATGGAAAAAAACAAGGAATTCATAAGCACCCCAAAGACAGCCATATAAACAAAAAACCCTATCCAAAAGGGTCTCAACCATCAACTTACCCCAAGGCCTGGGAGAAAAAGCTGGGTCTTTAATAGCTTCCTGAACATCATCAGATGTTCACCTGGTTCTCTGGGGGGGGGGGTATCATTCCAGAGGGCAGGCGCTGTGACAGAAAAGTCATGCTTCCTGGGTCCCACTAGATGACACTGCCCAATCAATGGGGCCCAAAGCATGCCCACTCTGCCCAATCTCACCGGGCTGAGAGTTACAGCTGAAGACAGATGGTCCCTCAAGTAATCTGGCCCTATGCCATGAAAGGCTTCAGCACCTCTGCAATGACCTCCTATTGGAGGTCTACCTATCTCCAACATTATTGGCCTTTGGGAAGAAATTGAAAACAGCTTTTCCAGAAGGCTTTTGGAACCTGATGCCATGTATAGTTTTGGGATGTTTTAATGCATTTGTAAGAGTTGTCTTCTCTGATTACAATGTTTTGTTTATTATTGTGAGCTGCCAAGAGCCTTCTATTAGATATTTAGATAGACAGACAGACAGACAGACAGACAGACAGACAGACAGACAGATAATATCAATTCTGGGCGGTTTTATTGTAAACCGCCCAGAGTACCCCGTTGGGGGAGTTGGGCGGTCATATAAATTTAAATAAAAAATAAAATAAAATAAAATAAATATATAAAAACATTACTTGGGAGCAAGTTGAACTCAATTCAGCTTAGTTGGTTTATGTGCTATGGTGATGCCATGTGGTTGTAATAGTCTGTTGGTTGTTTCTGAGATGTTTCTGATGTATGGCAGTGTTATCCTTTTCATAGCTTGTGTTGGTTGTGCAGTAGTGGGTTGAGTGGTCAGGCAACCAAGCTCAGAGAGCACCAAGGACTCCACAGTTCAATCCAGCAGGCACAGATTTGGCTTGCTGTTTTCTACATTATTTCCCTTGCAGCTCAGCAGATCACAGGAGACCACAACCTTCTGAGCTACCCCATACTCTGAAGAGTTTTCTGTCCCCTGTTGGGCTAAATGTACCATGCATGCAGCAAGCAACTGCAGCAAAGAAAAAAAAGTGTTGTCTAGTTTTTTCAGATTGCTCCTGGCAAGGGAGGAATGAAAGAGAAAATGCAAAGTAGGAAGCAATAAGAAGTCTGTGATTTGCAAGCAAGCTTGCAACAGGCAGATAAGAGAAGCCAGGGATATTGGCCAGGTGTAGGGGAGAGCCTATATTTCCAAACCTGCATTTATCCAAATACAATTTCATAGGACCCATCAGCTGTACATGATTTTAAACTACTTTAAGCTTGTAGAGTAGACAGACTGTAATGCCTGAACAGGATTCATGTGTTTAGTAAAATTGCATTGTTTCTCCTCTTGAAATAACACTAAATGAGGGCTTCTCCAGTCTGGGGCCCTTCACTTGTGCTGGAAATACTAGGGGTTGCAGTTCTAGCAGATCTGGGTCTCAATCTTTAAGTTAACACCCTTTCAAAATGTAGCTAGGCCATGAGCTACTTTTGTGTCCTCGTTCTTGTTGCAACAATACCAATCATTATATTTGTTTTCTTTATATAAAATGTATATCCTGCGCTTCTAATGCATATGCCTTACTCAGGGCGGCATGTTCACAATCCACAGTCCACTTTAGAGCCTGTGATTGATTGCGAGAAGAGATGCTGATTGCTTTGAATACAGATTTTTCCAAACATTGTCATAATGCAGTTGCCAAAAAAACCCTGAAAGAGGAAATAGAAACTGTTCTTCGGGAGCGCATTATGGTTTTGGACGGAGGCATGGGGACCATGATCCAGCAATATTCCTTAAGAGAAGAGGAATTTCGAGGTCAGGAATTTAAGGATCACCTGAAACCACTCCAGGGAAACAATGACCTGTTGAGCATAACTCAGCCTGAGATCATCTACAAAATTCACAAGGTGAGTGCAGCTTGTTCTATGAGTCTTGTATTAAAAAGAATTTATTGATTTTCTGACATGTACAATAACTCTTGAGAGCTACATTCAGGTGGTCTAGATAGAGCACAATTATGGGCACTTTCCTCAAAAATGGTTCTGCAGAGGAAAGGCACATGAAGACGATTGCTGAGTATCTATTACACATTTTTATTTGGTCAGTGAAAAAGACATCAAAGTTGGAGAGTAAATGGCAATGGATAGAACATTTTCACTGATTTGAATGGGACTGGATTACACTCATATTTTTACTCTTGTTTTTGCAAATATATTGATGAGTTAATTCCTATTTTGTGATACTGTATCATTATTTGCATCAGTTGAACCTCAGAAGAGAATAAATGGCTGAAAAGCACTAAGAGCATAGAACTTTTAGCTCTTACTCATCTATCTGGTGAATAGGCACCTCTAAGATCCCAGATTTGAAAGAAAAAGGGTTAGAAGTATTAGAAAAAAGTACTTCCTGTGTTGCTCACAAGAAAAATCCTACAACCCATATCAGGGCAATGGTGATATCTGGCCATTTTGGACTCCCAAAATAGTGTGCAACTTGAAACTGTCTCAAGCACCTGCTGGAAACAAGTTTGCTTGTTTGTAACTCACTGCAGAGTTAGGTCTTCAGGGGCACTGATTGTCACTTCACTATTGAACAGTTCTTGAGACTATCTGCTCCTTTGACTGGACTCAAAGGCTTGCCTGCTATTTTGTGCACATATCAGAATAACTCATTGTCTGGAAAGAGAATGTCATGGTTCAGAGGGCCATTTGAAAGGGAAGAAATCAAGGACTGGGTGGCAGAGGAGACTGGCTGTGAGCATCTAGAATGGGGAAAGGCAGGGTAGAGGGGGGTTTTGAGGCAGGTTGGACTGTAGGAATTGATCAGAGACATCCCGCCTTTTATTTTGTACAACTGAAGGCAGCATGCAAAATACTGTGGTCTCCTATTTTCCCCACAACAACAACCCTGTGAGGTGAGTTGGGATGAGAGAGAGTGACTGGCCCAAGGTCACCCAGCCGGCTTTCATGCCTAAGGCGGGACTAGAACTCTCAGTCTCCTGGTTTGCTATTGGCTCCTTCCTAGGGCTGAGAGAGAGACTGGCCCAAGGTCACCCAGCCGGCTTTCATGCCTAAGGCGGGACTAGAACTCTCAGTCTCCTGGTTTGCTATTGGCTCCTTCCTAGGGCTGAGAGAGAGAGACTGGCCCAAAGTCACCCAGCCGGCTTTCATGCCTAAGGCAGGACTAGAACTCACAGACTCCTGGTTTCTAAGCCAGCACTTTAACCACCACTTTAACCAACTGAGAGTGGCTCTCAGTTTGGAATGCAAAGTGTTTGTGGTGTTTGGGGATTCTTTATGCAGAAGGTGCATGAAGTTGAAGGTGCCCCTTATTAAAATTCTGAGTTTGAGGGCTGGCAACCTGTCCCACATTGTAGTTCCCTGGTGCTTAAGCAGCACTACCAAAAAGGAACGGAGGAGGAAAGGTTTCTCTGATTTCTAAAAAGTTACTAGTGCTACAAAACTCTTATCCAGACTGGTTTGAGCCTTTAAATACAAGCACATTCATGCACTGGGGATATCTTCAGTGTTTTACTGCAGGCTCTGTTTTTGAAAACATTCAAATGCCTTTATCTTTTGTGAACTGCATGGCATTAAAAGCTTCGGGTGTGAGCCAGGTTGGTGCTTAAGCAGAGCACCAGAGAATCCAAAGTAGCTCTTTGAGTTGGCACTAGAAACCAGCTGACGGGTGACTTTATGGTTTGACCAAATGGCATGGCGGAATATGCTGCATTGTCAGCTTCTGGCCAAGAGAGTTTTCAGATGGGCCTCTCGGCCAAAGCAAACAAACAGCGTTGCTGGTATGAGTTGCCAGAGGGGTATCTGTCTGTCTAGCTAGAGTTTGTGTCTCGGGGGGCTGCGGTGTCCCAGGGATGGGAGTGCTAAAGTGAGCCTGCAGTTACTCCACAGCAAGCCCTATGCCACAGGTATTCTTCATGTATCATGTCTTAAGGCAAGGTAAATAAAAGAACTGCATATGCTGTTATTCTGCTCCTTGAAAAAGGAGACTTGTGTATGCATTAATATGGCAGTCAGTCACCAGCAGGGGGATTACAGTAAAGTGGTCCTTTGACAACTATCTGTGAGAAGACACATTGATTAATTGGACAAGGTCTTCCCTCCTGTGATGAGATATATTGCAATTTTAATGAAATTGAAGTCATTGTTTATGTATTTGCAGATGCCAGGCAAATACATTACATTTTTTTTACTATTGCATAACCCACCCACCCACCCGCAATGTGCACAAATATTTACAACCCCAATTCATGTTTTGGGTTTTATTTGTGCTCGGGAAAGGCACATGTTTCGGATGCTTTTGCCATACGCACATATATATATATACTAGGAACAGCTAAGATACTGTGCAGAACCCTCAAGCTCCCAGGCCTCTGGTAGAGGACCCGAGGTTGAGGAAGACACATACTATCCTGACTCTGAGTGAAGGAACATGCTGATAATTGGTGTAAAGGCTCTAGTGTTTTATTGTTCTACTCTGGTAGACAGAATCCAGCTAAACTAAAATGAACTAGTGATGCTCAGAGAAAAGGCCCAAGAAACTAGGGCGGTGCCTTCTTTAGCCTCTTGGGAGGAAAGCAAAACGATTCAGTACTGCGCATGCGTTTATCCCCCTGGAGGGAGCCCCCTCCTTCTTCACCAGTTATCTCCCTAACACCTACCACCCATAGGGGTGAATTTTTATATGTATATGTGTGTGTGTGTGTGTGTGTGTGTGTGTGTGTGTGTGTGTGTGTAAATAAATAAACAAACAAATAAATAAATGAATGAATGAATGAATAAATTAACAACCCAAATCAGTCCAGTGCAAGATGAAGGCCTCTTCATTGAAGATTATGCTGGTCCAGTGCAGGTGGGTAGATAGAAGTTTTTCAACTTCCCAGTCTCAGCCTTAGAGAGAGAGAGAGAGCAACTGACCTAAAGTAACTCACTGGCTTCTGTGGACTAGAACCCACTCCTAGTCAAGCATCTACCTTCAATCAATCAATCAATCAATCAATCAATCAATCCGTACTTATTTAATAAATAAAATATAAATGAAATCTTAACCAGTATACCACACTGGCTCTCCATTCATTCATACCTACCTACCTACCTACCTACCTACCTATACCTACAGTATACCTGCACAACACACACACGTGGGGAGTTGAGAGTCGTGTTTTTATTTTTCTCTTCAGATTTTAACATTGTATGTTGCTCAGAATCATTATGGAGCTAGGTGGCCTTAGAAATTTGATAAATGAATAAATATACATGTGCGCATACACAAAAACATATACATATGGAAGTGGGATTTCAAAAGAAATAAACACACTTCAAAACATTGATCTTTCCTTAGTTTTTAAAAAGATTGGGTATGCAGAGAAATATTTTCAGTTATCAGTCAATTTCACTGAAAATCTAAATTGGGAATTCTCCCTGGTAGCATTTTGATTAAAATATAATGGGCTGTAATTACCCTTGTCCTCATTTTTTCTTTGCTGCTGAGGAAAAACCCCCCAAAAGAGTTTAAACTGAGCCAGACAGTCATATTGGAGCTTCCAAATCTGGAATGCAACTATACATTTCTTTGTACAGTGTAGCAACATGAATATAGAAGAAGAATTGCTGCTTTTGCCATTCTCAATTATAATTTAATTATATAATATAGTAGATTTTCAGTAGATGCAGTATTATTGTCCCTTAATTCTCCCTTAAATTTGAGTATGTGTTAGTTAAATAGCTGTAGTATTATTTTTTCTTAATTTTTCTTTTCTTGATTGTATAATTTATTATTGTTTATTTTTTTGATGTTAGGTAAATACATTGAGAGCTCATGCACCGAAGTAAAATTCCTTGTATGTTTAGTCATACTTGGCCAATAAAGTATTCTATTCTATTCTATTCTATTCTATTCTATTCTATTCTATTCTATTCTATTCTATTCTATTCTATTCTATTCTATTCTCCTGTTCAAATAATGAAAAAAAACATTAGCTGAGTTTGCAGTTGGGAGGATTTCTAAAGCTTTTCCTCTAATCTCAAAGATTAATAATAGAACTAAAAGTGATCAGAGAGAATGTCCCATTTTATACCTAGTTACTTTTCCAGCAATGGTAGACAAACGTGTAGCCTATTCAGGAAGCTAGTAGACAATGTTATTTGCTCATTGATAATATACAGTACCTTTGGACTTGATTAAAGCAACCATCTATTCCAGTGTTTCTCAACCTCAGCAACTTTAGCAGGGCTGGCTGGGAAATTCTGGGAGTTGAAGTCCACCCAGCTTAAAGTTGCTGGGTGTGATGGAATGTGTTCCTGAAGGCAGGGGTGATGTGGAGTTCAGAGCTGCTGCTCCTTCACAAGAGGGAGGGGGCGCATTCGGGACAGATAAAAGATTGCACCATCCGGATTCCACTGGTGGGAAAGGAAAGAGGCTCAAGGTAATCCCGCCTTAGAGCCATAGCTGAATATTTACCCATGGGGCTTATAGTGTACCCTTAGTCTGGCAAGATTCTGTTACATGGCAGGAGCAATAAAGAAACTAGAGTTAGAATAACGGTTCTTCGCCGTTTCCCAACACTGGGGTTGAGAAACACTGATCTATTGAGTAGCCATTGATTACAAGTTCTGTTTTCTGGCTGTTGAATAATTAATTACAGATGAACTTTGTTTTGTATTGTTCTTCAGCTCATGAGATTTTGTGGTGCATCTGTATCTACAGACCCCAAGCAGCATCTACTGTAGGTGGTGGCTTTAAGTCCTCTTTTGATTTCCCATCATGCCCCCAACACTAGCATTATTTAGGACTATCCTGTAGGAAATTAAACTGGTAGCCTTCACTCTGTTGGTCTCCAAACACTACTGCCATTTACTATCATTTCAAGACATCTCATAAGGGCCTTTTTTTCTCTAAGCCTCCTTCACTCTGGAGCCGGTACTCCGTTTAAAAACAGTGGAACGGTCATAGTTGAATTGAAATCTATAGTAGAAAAGATTAGAGAAGCATTTATACTTCCTCTAGAAAGAGTTCATTTTTCAACAAGCTCTGGCTGTATCTCGTTGTACCACGCTTTCCATTCCCAGTTACCTGAATTTCAAAGCTTCAATTGTTCTATTCTTACAGGAATACTTGCTTTCTGGTGCGGATATCATTGAGACAAACACTTTCAGCAGCACTAAAATAGCGCAAGCTGACTACAGCCTTGAACATCTGGTGAGAGTTTTGGATTTCTTACTCATCAAATTTGGGCTTTCCTTTGACCAGTCTGGCTGGGAATCATGGAAACTGAGGCCAATATGTCTAGACTGTACTAGGTTGGGAAGGGAAGGATGCTATAAAGCAGCATCTATATTCATGGGAAATGTATAAACTTTGCCTAAGAACTCCATCAGGTCTGTGGTAGCTTGGTTTTGATTTGCTTACTTTTGATAAAAGATTGTTTAGCCTTGCAAATTAGGACTGGATGAACACCAGAGAACCCACAAGGATTAATGGCAGCAGTAATCCCCCATTCATTTGCCACTTGTGTCTCACTTGATTATTTGCCAAAGGAGCCTAATTGCAAAAACAGCAATGCTTTCCTTGGTTATTTCCAACCTTCTCACTATGGATGTTTGTTCTTTCCCATCACTGTTGATGCTTGTTGTGCAGTGTGGCTTTGAAGTAGGTTTATGTAAACTAATCTTTAAAATGCTCTTATCTGGGTGAGGACTTTAAGACATTCCGTTTGAATAGTGAAGTTCTTTTTTGTTGTTGTTGTTAAATCATTTTTCTTCTTGAAAAAAGCAAACAGATTTGTCATATCTGCAATGATAGATGTTTGCATCTTTGCAAGACTGCCACCTTTCATATCCTGTTGTTTGATATGAATAGCAGCCAAGACATGGGATTTTTTTTAATGAATCATCTCAACAAGGCTGTTTTTAATCCTGTTTTGTGTTTTTAGCTAACATCATTTTCCAGATCCTTGAGATAAATTCATTTGTAACAGTGTTGTTTTGGAGGTGATTGTGAATTATAGTGTTAAATGAATAATCCATGGGTTTGCAAATTCCCTAACCGCTTCTTCTAATGTAGACAAGAAATGAACCTCAGAACCTCAGAACCTTTTGCTTCTATTTTCAAGTATCTGCCTTACTCCTTGATCTGGTTCACTTATCCCACTAAGTCAGAAATATGTAAACCCCATTTTGGCTTAACACAGTGTGTAAACCCTTCTTTGCCCATGTCCTGTCCTCACCCACCCTGATTCATTTCAGAAGTAGAAATTCCTAAATGTGTAAAAAACATCCATGTACAGTGGACTGGCATAATCTCTATTCCATTTGATTGTGGCTTTGGTGTGTTTCCGGTCCTAAGATTAGCTCTTGCAAGTTGGTCCTTCTAGACCAGGGGTGGGCAATGTCAGGCCCGTGGGACGTATAAGGCCCGCGGGGCTCCTGCCTAAAGCCCGTGGGGCTCCTGCCCGCAAACCCCACCCCTTCCATGTGATTGGCTCCCGCCTGTAAACCCTGCCCCCCAGTGCTTGTGATTGGCTCCCGCCCGCAAACTCCGGCCCCCGGTCTGCGGAAATCCCAGAAACCCCGCTCCCCAGTTATAAATATCCAAATGGCCCTTGGCAGAAAAAAGGTTCCCCACCCCTGTTCTAGACAATATGGAAACTGTTAAGGATAGGTGATAGTATTAGGATCACAAGTGTGCCTATGTATAAGACCTTTTGATTGCAGAAGTATAATGGAGGGTTCAATGCAGTGGAAATGAAGATAATTTATTTTATTTTATTTTATTTTTTTGTATCCACCACCTATTTCCCAATCTGCTGATCAGGCTTATCGATTAAATAAAATATCAGCACAGATAGCTCGAAAAGCAGCTGATGATGTTACTGCTGAGACGGGTGAGTAACTTGACACACTGATTTGCATTTGTATCACAAGTTATTCAGGGTTGCTAATGCAGGTTTGGCTGTGGTTTAAATCACCATATTACTAGACTTTTCCTTCAATGAAGAGTGATAAGCACATACTATTAATTAGGGCAGTATTACCTAATTTGGTGTCCACCTGATATTTTGGGACTATAACTCCCTGAACTTTAGTAGCACTTTTTAATTTCTGTATTTTCACCAATAGCCATTTTAATTAGTTCTTGATCTTTTGAGTCTACCTTTCTTTATTATTTATTTTCATGCCAAGCTGAATTTTCTAAGGTCCAAGTTCTGATGGCTTTCATTACTGTGTGAATTAATAAATGCAGGTTGTGGAGCAAAGGTGTAATATGAGCATAAGAAGGTACACCCACCCACACTGCTGTATTCTGGACCAATTGAAGCTTCCAGAGGTTCTTCAAGGCCAGCCCCATGTAGAGAGCATTGAAGTAATCTACTTGGGAGGTGACCAAAGCATGAGTGAAGGTGTGCAGTGTGTCCTGATCTGGGAAGGTGTGCAATTGGTGCGCAACACAAAGCTGTGCAAAGGCTCCCCTGGCCATGGCTGCTATCTGTTCTTCAAACAGGAGCTGTGAGTCCAGGAGACCCCCAAATTGCTTAATGATTCTATGTAACCCCATCCAGAACTAAAGATGGAAAATCTCCAGATCCAGAAGGCCCTAAAATCTAAAGCCACTCTCTCTTACTAGGTTAACCTGAAGACTGTTCTTCCCCATCCAGACCTCCACATGCCTGCTATGAGCATAGAGCCTATAGAAACATTGCTGCTATGAGCATAGAGCACCAGACCAGAAATGTTGGTTTTGGGCAAGACCCACACTTAGTGATTTGGAGTGGGGACAATATCAGAGTAGGTGAAGTCTTAAAACAAAGTAGGTAGGACCTCCATATGCATGTGGGAAGTCAACATTTTCTGTTCTTTTCATGCTTTAGATAGGGAAATTTGGGGCTTTCTTTAGTTCTTAAAATAGTAGGTTTATTTTAGGATTATGCTATTCTTTTCATGGGCTTCCTATTGCAAAACGGTAGGAAATTAAAATTTGGCAGGACCATTTACAGGGTCTCTAAGAGCTAAAAGAAAACGTTCAGTGGCCACTTACAGTTCTGGGGCCACAGTTTGCCCATCCCTGTTGTTGGTGCTCACTTCAGGATTTTGTTCATTTATAACCTTAAAACAATGGTCATTATTATAGTGGGTGGAGATTAGTAGAAGTAGACCTCTATACTCAGAGGCAGTCTCTGGCAAGACCTTTCTTGGCAGAATGGATCATCCAGTCTCAGGAAGACAGTCATGGTTTTCTCTTACAACATACAAATGAAGCCATAAGGTCAGATATTTTGCATTTCTTTGTCTTACAATCCAAAGCTTGTCATATAAATATTATGCCTGTGCTTTTCTCCTTTGTTAAGGAAGTAAAAGGTATGTTGCTGGGGCAATGGGCCCCACAAACAAGACCCTTTCTGTTTCCCCGTCAGTGGAAAGTCCTGATTACCGGAATATTAGTAAGTATTTCCATTGATAATCTTAAATCTGAGAATGATTATTAATTTGCCTTTACCTGCTTCTGTCAGTTTAGTTCCTAATTCTGCCATATTGACTCAAAACATTCAACAAATCTAAAGATTTTTCACCTTCAGTTTTATTTCATGTTTGGTTACAGTTAATAAATTCATAATTAATGACAGATTAGAAGAGTCCCAGGTATTTTTAAAGTAGCCAAGCAAACATTCAGAAATATCTGACAGCCCATCAGATGCTATCATATATTACCCCAAACAATAAGGAATTACAATGCAGATTTATCTTCCTTCATATCTATCCGGTATGGAGCATCTGAGTGTCACATTTCCAGCTGGAACTGGAAAGTACATTTTTCACTGTTATAACTATCTGTTGCTGTGTTTTAGCTTTTGATGAATTGGTAGATGCGTATACTGAACAAGCCAAAGGTCTTTTAGATGGTGGAGCAGATATCATGCTGGTTGAAACCATATTTGATACAGCCAATGCCAAGGTGAGTTTTCCAAGTAGAATCTTAGAAGCATGCTAAACAGTTGATAATGACAAGACCTGTTCCCAATGATATGTGAAAAGAAAGTCATTGTCTGCCTATGTTAATGAGGGGCAGCCTCTGCTGGCAGATACCCTTTTATTTAAAATGAAAGTTTGGCTTCTCTTTAACAACAACTAAAGGTTGGAGGTTCTGCTGTCCCATGGTTTATGGAATGGGCAATTCAGATTTGGAAATCTGTGTCATGAGATTTTAAAAATGTACCTTTCCCTTAACTAAAAAGAGGTTTTAGAAATGGAAGGGGGAAAAGGGACACAATTGCCTTCCTCTGTTTTTCTGGAATTCTCCTACAAAGTCATAACAGTAAAGTGAAGCAAATAGCCTCAGACCTGAACCTTTAGTCTACTTTGCATAAGAGATAAAGTTTATGAAGTGGGAAGTGCCTTGACCTCTCCTTGTGAGCCTTGAAGATTTCAGTGAGGCTCATGTTCTAGCCTGACTGAAGTTCTAATTGGAATTTGGGATATATCGCAAAATGTTCTTATGTGTCCCTATGTGTTCTCTGCACTGCCTGCACAGTTGAGTTGAGGTCTTATTAAGGCATCTGCCCTGATTTAGTTTCTATACAGACTCATGGGTTCTATTCTGCAATAAATCCGACCATAGGAGACACAGGTCAGTGTGTTTCTTGTGGTTACAAATGTCTGGCAGGCTCCATTGTGGTTTGAATACTTTGCTTGACTGCACACACGTGTGTTTTGGAGGCGGATTGAGCTGCATACTTTCATAATGATAATTTGTCCCCCTTCTCTTCCACATCTATGAAACGAGAATTTCCTGAGGTATAGAAAGTGTGACAGATTAACTTACCGTGATATTTTAATTGGACAGGCAGCTCTCTTTGCTCTCCAAAAGTTATTTGAAGAAGAATATGAACCAAGACCATTGTTTGTGAGTATAAGAATTAGACTTAAAGAGTCCCCCGTTGGGGGAGATGGGCAGTGATAAATTTGAATTATGAATGAATCTATCTTTCCTTCCTTCCTTCCTTCCTTCCTTCCTTCCTTCCTTCCTTCCTTCCTTCCTTCCTTCCTTCGAATTATCTAGTACTTCTGAAAAAGAGTACATCCACTTCTTCTACAGTAGTTAACCCAATCAAGAACACTGTGCTTTGGAAACTACACATATTGCGTGTTAGCTTGCTCTTTCCAGTGTGTGCTTTACAGCTTCCTAGTAATAGTAAATGATAATAAATGAATGACTTTGATCCAGAATATCATCTTCTGACCTGCCACGCACAGCAGTCTGAAAATGTCCCCTTAATAATATTCCAGTGTGCCAAATTGTAAGAATTGTGTCTGGCTTCCTAATTAACTTCCCCTGGAAGATGCCAGCCTTGAGTCTGAGTAATTTTCACACTAAGTTATGGCTTCATTAGCTGATAAAGCTTAATGCTGGGAGGATGAATTGTGGGCTCAGCAACTGTATACGTGGCTTTTTTTCTTTGACTGTTTTGTAATTCCTGCCCAGAGTCTCTGCATGCTAAAAATACAAGTAAATAATATTATTGCTCAGTGTGCAGTTCTGTGCTCTAACTCACAGGGTAGTTCCTGCTGAGTCTTGGAACGCCCCTCTTCTCCCCAGCTGCTGCCTTTATGTTTGCTGTTCTAAATGTGCTGTGATCCAGCTGGGCACTTCAGTAGTAGCTGAAAGCTTCCTAAATCTTATTGATGACTTCCTGTTCACCGCTTCTCCATACAGTCACCAGGCACCACCTTCTACTCCTGTTGGGAGCAGCCAGTCTGCCTGGTGCAAGAGCGGGCAGTTGGATGCTTTTGGTGAAGTGCGGTTGCATTCCAGCTGCCCTCGATTGACCAACGTGCTTGAAGAGCACACTGAGAGGCAGCTGTTGGAGAGAGGATTGCCATAACGTCCAGTAGGCTCTCCTCTGCACCTTGTGACCTGAAGCTAGGGCATGATAATCCCATCAGGGAACATCTATCATTAATTAAAGGAGGAATGTGTATATAACACACATATTCTCAACATGCTCTTGGCACTTGATCCCTAAAATTACTTTGCTGGATGGCTCACATGAGAGCATTTGTTGCACAAGGATGTCAAGGAAAACCAATCATTTTGCTTTTATAAGCTTGTTGTATTTTTACAACACGACGGGTAGGCTTAAGGAATAAGTACTTGATATTCTGTTGAAATGATATTGCTGCTTCTTTTGGTTCTGCTGTATGTTGTTATTTCCATAGAGATCTTAAGTGGTTTTGGAGATTCTTTGGTAATGAGAACGTTATATACAGTGTATACAGGATTAGAAATATAACACTAATTTAAAAAGGCTTGTCAACTTGCAATGTTCAGAAAAATGTCAAGTTTCATAAGCAGAATAAAAATTGAAGATGAGGAGGAGGACTCATTCTCATACTGCTATAGAAAATGGACTGTTTTTGCAAAAAAAAAAATCCCTATTTGAGCAAAATCACTAAGATTCAGCTGGGTTTTGAGTGTCTATTGAATACAGATAAAAATATTCCTCCTGCCATGCTCTTTGGATAGAACAGCCTCCCCGAGTCAGTTACCTTTGAGGTGAACCAAAGCTTCAGCCCAGGAGTGGCTGGGGTTTCTGGGTAATGTAGTCCCCCCAATGCATGGAAGGCATCTGGTTGGAGAAAGGTGGGGTAGAAAAAGGAGCTACCCATTTCCAGACCAATCTTGTGTAAAGTCAGATGTTTTTCACAGAAGTGGTTCCACAGAAGCATTAAAGTTAGTTTCATGTTAGCATCTATTATTGCACTGCTTTTAATGTTGTTGTTTCCCCTCCACTGTCCTTGTGGTCTTTAGGTATCGGGAACCATTGTTGACAGAAGTGGTCGTACGCTCTCTGGCCAGACTGGGGAAGCGTTTGTCATCAGCATATCTCACAGCGAGCCCCTTTGGTGAGAGAACAGATACCCTGGATTCCCTTTACAATAAGCCTTGCAGCTGCGATACATTCTGTAACCGTTCTGCTAAAAGACATTCCTCAGCAAGGAGCTTGCAGAGTTGTTAATTGCTGCCGTTGGCTGCACGCTGCACTATCCACAGTCTAGCATCACTGGCTGTTTTTGGAGAAGTCATGAATTTCAAAGCATGCCTTTCCATAGGAAAATGCTGGTGGTTGTCTGGGGAAACCAAATCACGCCAGCCCTTTCTCCTCGTGTGTTGTCTTACAAGTACTCAGGGTCAATATACCAACTGTCTATCCGCTTGTGTAATCTTGTTTTGCTTGGGGATTTTCTCCTTTGTCCCTATAGTTTGTGCATTGGATATGATTCCAAATGAGCCTGCACGATTTTCCTCCTTCAGTCTGTGCCCACATCTTGAAAACAGTTAATAAGTACTGCCAAGCAGACGAGTACTTTAGGTTTATCACCTGAGGAAATTAGAACAGCTGCTTTGTTTGTCCCTGGTTGGCAAAATTTGTCATGTGTGACAAAGTTTGAAAATGCTTGATGTGAAGCTCTACTGCAGTGGATTCATCTCATTACGCAGATGCAGTGCACCAGTTCTAGGTTCAAGTCTACTTCTTCCTCTCAGTTTTTATGTCTTTGGGAAGTGGCTGATCAAAGAGGAGAAAGCAAGATGAGCATTTAGAAAATCTGTAAAGACCTTTTAAGGTTGGTCAACAGATGAGGTTGGTAGGAAGAGACAGAGATGAGGCAAAGAGCCTAAAGTGAAAAGAGAGCTTTGGCCAGAGTTAAAAAATGTAGAAGCTTATAAATCAGTCATGACTTAACAGAATTAAATGGAATTGTATTTATCTATGGATGGCAGCTTTGACCCTTCTTATCTTGGCTCCAGGTTTTGTTGAGTAATGGGTCAGTAAGACATATCCAGCTTTATTTATCCTGTTTGAATGACATGCAGCCGTATACCCTTCCTATTTCCGATTATATAATTACATGCCTTTGTGCAGCAGTGCAGAGATAATTGACCTTTTATACAATTAATCTGTGTAAGCCAATTTCATAATTACTCCACTTCACTTTAAAAATGTTAGCTCTTTGGATATGGATCATGGTAGGAAAAAGTCAGAAATGTGGATGCTATGCATATATTTAAGAAGGGAATATACAGCTGCATGCAAAAACGGAGGTATCTGGTCAAATGGCATGTTTTAATAAATCCTTAAGTGAGCAGAAAATTGTACATCCTCTGCATGGTACAAAGTTAAACATGACATCTTTCTGCAAATTTGAATGCAGTTGTTTACAGATTCAAAATGAGAAAAGATTAAATACAATAAATGAAGAAGTTTGGACATCTTTCTCATCATTACTTTGTGATAGTTGGATGGCATCCTTTACTAGAAAAAACAACTCAATGTTTCCTCTAGCTAGAAGAGTTTCCTCTTCTTTCTGTTCTTGCTTTTGAATGCTTTCCCCCATTCTCACTTGCAAAACTCTTCTAGTTCAAAAATGTTCTTACATCCCCTTGTGTACAATTTCATGTTTAAGATTTCCCAACTGATTTCTCAGTACTATTCAAGTCTGGGGTCAGTGAAGGCCATTCCAAAACCATTATCTTTTTCTCTTATATATAATTCATGGTTGATTTAAAGATATGTTGTCTTGCTAGAATATCTAATCTTTTTTCAGCTTCAGTTTCTTTCCTGACTGTGGAATAGTAGTCTCTAGGACAGAGCTTTCCAAACTTTTCATGTTGGTGACACACTTTTTAGACATGCATCATTTCGCGACACACTCTTACAGCAGGGCACAAGGCAGGCACTAGGACCTGCGCAGAATCCTGGCAGGGCAGGTTTGGAGGCAGCAAGGCACAAGGCAGGCACTAGGACCTGTGCGGAATCCTGGCAGGGCTCGGAGGCAGCAGCAGCCGTGACACACCCAGACACTTCAGCCAACACACTAACGTGTCCCAACACACAGTTTGGAAAGCTATGCTCTAGGACATAGCTTTCCAAAGTGTGTGTCGAGACACACTACTGTGTCGCCTGGTGTGTCGCGCAAAAACCCGGAAGCGCTGATGGGGGAACCGAAAGAAGCGGCACCCCTGCCAATCAGCGCTGCTGCCAATTGGTGGGGGGTGCCACTTCTTCCGGTTTCCCCCATCAGCGCTTCTGGGTTTTTTGCGTGACAGACCAGGACACCGCAGGCCATGCCGCTGTTGGTGTGTGTCGCCAACGTGAAAAGTTTGGAAAGCTCTGCTCTAGGATATGTTGAATCTATTCTACTGTTTCCTGTGCCTCTAGGCTGCCACAGAACCCCAATGCATAATAGAACTTTCCTTGTGCTTAATTACTGGCTTTGCTTCTGACAACTGTTCTTGGTAGATTATTGTACAGGTAGTCCTTGCTTAATGACCACAATTGGGACCGGCAATTCCATTGCTAAGTGACATGGTCGTTAAGTGAGATATCACCTGACTGTGATGGACTTATGACATCACTTCTACCACGGTCATTAAGTCAGTCACCCATGGTAGTTAAGTGAGACATCACGTGACCACAACTTGTGATTTTACTGCCGGTTTCTCCATTGACTCTGCTTGTCAGAAGCTGGCTGTTAAGCATGCAAATGGCGAACACGTGACTGCAGGATGCTGGAACAGTTGTAAATGCCCGCTGGTTGCAAAGCACCCAAATCTCGAGCATGTGACCATGGGGATGCTGTGACCGTTTAAGTGCGAGGACCTGTCTTAGTTACTTTTTCAGCGCCATTGTAACTTCGAATGGTCATTAAACAGGGCAGTTGTTAAGCGAGGACTACCTGTATATGCAATACTGTACTGTGGATAACTACTGTACAGCTAAACCTCTCAGCAGGCCATTTGCAGTGATCTGTGAGTTCTGTTTAGCAGAGCTCATACAGCCTTCAGTGCTAACTGAATCAAAGACTGTCGCTTCTTAGGGGAAGAATCTCTGCCTAAAATTGAATCAAAGAATTCATAAACCTCCCCACTGACTATCAAAAAAGTGTAAGGAATCAGAGTGAGATGGCTTAAATAGGTAAGGGGTATCTATCATCCAGACTGCCAGTTTTAACCAGAACATGCTTTTTCAGACGATACAGCCACTATAATAAAATAATGACTTTTTTTGTTTTTAGAAGATGCAGTATCATCTTCTACAATGAAATACATCTCTTACCATTTGCATTGCAGAGAGTAAAGCACCGTTATGTATCAATATGGCCACAGCCCTTTCCTTTTTTGTGAAAAACACCATTGCCAGTCTTACTGCAATCCATCCTCAATCTTCCTTCAATAAGTGTGTTCTCACAATAACAGCCTGCTGAGAGATTGTTGAAGCTTAATCTGTACTGGCAGGTGCAGGGAATCACTGCCTCATAAGAACTGAAGCAGTTAATTCAATTTCACTTATTTTCGCATGGGGAAAAGCTTTACTTTCATCTTTCCTTCAGTCATCCTAAAATGTCTGAGCTGCTTGTGCTTTTATAATTACAGCTGTAGAAACAGGGAGGATTTCATTCTTCAGGGTAGTATTGTTTCCCCCCTGTTTTTATAGAGTTTTAAAGAATCATGCCCCTTGGTAAGGTGAAGAAGATGCCTGTTTCCTATATGTAACTTCTCAGGGTGGTCAAGATTAGTTTCTGTTAGAACAAATTGTATTTGGTAATTTAGGGCAGCTCTCCCCCATCTAAGGGGTGTGGTGGCTCAGCGGGTAAGGCGCCAGGCTTGTCAATCGGAAGATCACAAGTTCGGAGGTTCGAATCCCTAGTCCTGCGTGACGGAGTGAGCTCTCGCACTTGCCCCAGCTCTTGCCAACCTAGCAATTCGAAAGCATGCAAATGCAAGTAGATTAATAGGTACCACTTCGGTGGGAAGGTAACAGCGTTCCGTGCGCGTCATGCCGGCCACATGACTGTGGAAGCGTCTTCAGACAACGCTGGCACTTCGGCTAACAAACGGAGATGAGCACTGGCCCCTAGAGTCGGACACGACTGCACAAATGTGCGGGGGGAACCTTTACCTTTACCTCCCCCATCTGAGACTTCAACTCCCAGAATTCTGAGCAGTACCTATGCTGGCTGGGAAATTATGGGAGTTGACACACCTCTGGAGGTCCTCTAGCTGGAGACAGCTGTCTTAGGGACAGCTGCGCAAATAATCAGCAAGGTATTTTCTTGTGAGGGAAGTGTTTCTCCAGATGCTGCAGAGCAGTTGCAGCTGTTCAGCTGTCTTGGTGGAAGTGACCTCTGGGCATGTATAGCCATGCCTAGAAAACCTCAGGAGGTCATTGAAGCAACTACATGGATATGTGGATCCAGAGCCTGGTGGAATTATTTGCATAGGCTTATCGTCTATAGACTTATTTTTGTTACTCATTCAGGGATATTCTCACCTTTATTCTCATGTCAATATTCATGACTAGTTACTAAATTAGCTTTATGCATAATGAATCTCTGGCAACTTAAGCAAGGAGCTACCGCCTAGGAAGCTAATTACTGATGATGTTACCTTTCTTCTAGGCTTGAAGGCTGAAATTACAAAATACAGTTAAATTGGAAAATGTGTACTCTAATGGTATAGTTGACACTACTGGAAGATCTCTTTTATTTTCAGAATGTTCCCTATTTGAAATTGATGTGTTTGCTAAAAGAGCTTAAGCTAGTTTTTTTTTTTTTTTGCTAAAAGAGCTTAAGCTAGTATCTGCACTTAATCTAGTATCCCAATGTATTTTATTTTGTATCACCCCTTCTCTGAAAGGAGCCGAGAGCAGTATACAAAAACCATCGTCAATTAAACAGATTCCCATAAAGCAATGAGAGTGCAACAATCTACTGTTCCAATGGAGTCCCAATGGCTCCTTCCAAATGTATGATTTTGTGATTTTAAGCCTTGTTTTAATTTATGTTGCAATTAAAACAAACTTGGTTTTGTTGGATTCTTTCCTGTATTTGCAGCATTGGATTAAACTGTGCCTTGGGGGCAGTGGAAATGAGACCTTTCATTGAAGCAATTGGAAAGTGTACAACTGCTTACATCATTTGTTATCCCAATGCAGGTATGCATAGATCTGTGGGAATTCAGCCCTTCCACATCAGTCAAAGCAATAGGTGTTATGAAAACACGATACACATATCATGTTGTACGAATGCCATCATCAGCATTGAAATGAATTACTATGCTGATTAGTCTGTCAATCCTGTCAAATGTGGACCATTTATAACATTTGGGGAGAATGGGCTTGCTCTGTTAGCTGTTTGTTTTATCAAACAAATATTTCATTGTTTGGGATCTTACCATGTGACAGGAGCAGTGAGCATTAAAACTAAGTGGCTTTAGTCTGTAGCAAAAGGGGCATATTACAGTGAAATCACAGAGTGCTAGAAGTTTGAAATCCTAGACGTGGTGTGTAGATATTATTAGTTTTAGATTTGTGATCAAATGTTTTTCTTTGGGAAAAAATGTAATTGTGAATAAATGTTGACAGAATTAAACTGTTTCCCTTACAAAAGCTGGTTCTTGCTTTGCCAGTTGCTGTTACATTACTTGGAAGCAAAAACTTTAATAAGAGAGTTAGTTTCAAATAATTCAAATGTTTGCAGGATGTTTTGTTCAAAATCTTATAGTATTTATTGACTGCAATCAAGGCATTTTTCTTCTCACTTATAAGGGGTTTAAAGAATTGAATATATTTATTCAGGTCTTCCTAATACCTTTGGTGGTTATGATGAAACACCTGAAGTGACTGCCAAGCACCTTAAGGTAGGAGTATTTTCTTGTGAAAATTTCCTGTTACAGAAAAAAATTGTATGTAAATTGTAAAGTTTATTTTTTTAAAAAAAGCTTAGTATAAGGTGTAGAGTTACATAGATCAAGAGTATACTAGTTTAATGGTATAAGCTTTCACGGCTGGTATCTGTTGGGCTTTAGGGGTTAGTGACTGTAGTCTAGACAGCAGATTTCCTGACATTTCACTGGCAACTATGGCTGGCATTTTCAGATGCAAGGTGGTCTGTGTAACAGATCACAGGAAACTGAGCAGGAACTGACTTTTGATTGGTCTTTAGCTGAGCTGCTTTCTGATTGATGCAGGTTGGTGAGGGCTGGTCTCTGATTGGTTCTTTGTGCCTGATCCTGATTGGTCATTTTGATGGTGTTGGTTCCTGATTGGTCCTTTGTTCATGCCGGCTTCTGATTGGTCATTTTTGGAGTGCTGATTCCTGATTAGTTCTTTGTTCGTGCTGGGTTCTGGTTGGTTACTCTGAGCAGCTGAGTCCTAATTGGGTCCTTGTCCAGGCAACTTTCTGATTTGCCCATTTTTGGGAACTGATTCTTGGTTGGTCCTGCTTTTGGGCAGGCTTGTGCTGGTCGTTTCCTTGATTGAAGCTATGGCAGAGTCTCTCTGTTGTTTGCTGGCTGTGGACCTTGTGATCTTGGTGTGACCCAGGGCAGGTAAAAAGCTTTGCAAAAGAGAGGGTCTCCCACAGTTTCAATCAAGGAAGGACCAACCTAGCTATAAAGACAGGAGCAGTCAGTCCCTGCTCAGGAGCCCATTACAGTCCCTGCCTCTGAAGATGCCAGTCACAGTTGCTGGCAAAACATCAGGAAATCATCTGTCTAGATCACAGTCACTAAACCCTGAAGCTCAACACTGCCCAACAGTATAATAGTTTCTTATGAGCTGGAAGACATGCCTAGAATTACTGTGTGAGAGCTTTAGCAAGTAATCTTACATATCATAAATATGTCTACAGGGATGGGTGTCAGAAAATCAAGATGGTGGCTGCAAATCATGTGATTGAAGCCCTTCCCCTTTTATATGCACTGCACAGGCAAAGCATATAAAAAAGGAGCAAGGCTTCAATTGTGCAGTTACAGCCACCATCTTGAGTTTTTGACACTCCCCCACCCCCCAACAGATGTCCCTGACTATAGTGGGGGTTATTTTCAAGTAAGTACAGTGGGGCAAAAAAGTATTTAGTCAGCCACCAATTGTGCAAGTTCTCCCACTTAAAAAGATGAGAGAGGCCTGTAATTGACATCATAGGTAGACCTCAACTATGAGAGACAAAATGAGAAAACAAATCCAGACAACCACATTGTCTGATTCGGAAAGAATTTATGTGCAAATTATGGTGGAAAATAAGTATTTGGTCAATATCAAAAGTTCATCTCAATACTTTGTTATATATCCTTTGTTGGCAATGACAGAGGTCAAACGTTTTCTGTAAGTCTTCACAAGGTTGGCACACACTGTTGCTGGTATGTTGGCCCATTCCTCCATGCAGATCTCCTCTAGAGCAGTGATGTTTTGGGGCTGTCGCTGGGCAACACGGACTTTCAACTCCCTCCAAAGGTTTTCTATGGGGTTGAGATCTGGAGACTGGCTAGGCCACTCCAGGACCTTGAAATGCTTCTTACGAAGCCACTCCTTCATTGCCCGGGCGGTGTGTTTGGGATCATTGTCATGCTGAAAGACCCAGCCACGTTTCATCTTCAATGCCCTTGCTGATGGAAGGAGGTTTGCACTCAAAATCTCACGATACATGGCCCCATTCATTCTTTCCTGTACACGGAACAGTCGTCCTTGTCCCTTTGCAGAGAAACAGCCCCAAAGCATGATGTTGCCACCCCCATGCTTCACAGTAGGTATGTTGTTCTTTGGATGCGACTCAGCATTCTCTCTCCTCCAAACACGACAAGTTGTGTTTCTACCAAACAGTTCTACTTTGGTTTCATCTGACCATATGACATTCTCCCAATCCTCTTCTGGATCATCCAAATGCTCTCTAGCAAACTTCAGACGGGCCCGGACATGTACTGGCTTAAGCAGGGGGATACGTCTGGCACTGCAGGATCTGAGTCCCTGGCGGCGTAGTGTGTTACTGATGGTAGCCTTTGTTACGTTGGTCCAAGCTCTCTGCAGGTCATTCACTAGGTCCCCCCGTGTGGTTCTGGGATTTTTGCTCACCGTTCTTGTGATCATTTTGACCCCACGGGGTGAGATCTTGCGTGGAGCCCCAGATCGAGGGAGATTATCAGTGGTCTTGTATGTCTTCCATTTTTTAATTATTGCTCCCACAGTTGATTTCTTCACACCAAGCTGCTTGCCTATTGCAGATTCAGTCTTCCCAGCCTGGTGCAGGTCTACAATTTTGTTTCTGGTGTCCTTCGACAGCTCTTTGGTCTTCACCATAGTGGAGTTTGGAGTGTGACTGTTTGAGGTTGTGGACAGGTGTCTTTTATACTGATAACTAGTTCAAACAGGTGCCATTACTACAGGTAATGAGTGGAGGACAGAGGAGCCTCTTAAAGAAGAAGTTACAGGTCTGTGAGAGCCAGAAATCTTGCTTGTTTGTAGGTGACCAAATACTTATTTTCCACCATAATTTGCAAGTAAATTCTTTCCGAATCAGACAATGTGATTGTCTGGATTTGTTTTCTCATTTTGTCTCTCATAGTTGAGGTCTACCTATGATGTCAATTACAGGCCTCTCTCTTTTTAAGTGGGAGAACTTGCACAATTGGTGGCTGACTAAATACTTTTTTGCCCCACTGTAAGTAAGTAAGTAAGTATAAATCTGTAATCTTGCTTTCCTCTTTCTGGGTGTTTTGTGATTCCAAGACACTTTGGTGTTGACCACAAAGAAATTGTGAAAGTTGCGTCATTAGATGACATATGATTCACAAGGTGGTCAGCTATCCTAGGAGGTTTTCATGTGACTCAGTCAATTGACTTTCAGTAGTATCTTGTGGGCTGTTTCTGAGTATGTTCTGGAAGCAGAAATATAGGAAACTGAAAATAGGGAATAGGTTTACATGCAAGTATCTTCATCTGAGATGGAGTTTAAGCCTTCAATGGGGCTTTGAAGGAAATGGTACTGTACTAATTGGCTTCCCTTTGTAGTGCTGGTAACTAGCAAAGAGGCAATGTGTGTAAGAAAGAACAATTCTAGCAAAGCTTGTGCATGTTTCAGATGTGACTCTGCTCTCAACCCATTTGTGTCTGAAAAGTGCTTTTTCTCATCTGCAGGATTTTGCTTTAGATGGTTTGGTCAACATAGTTGGTGGCTGCTGTGGGACCACTCCAGCACATATCCGGTAACTTCATCTACTGTATATATTAATAGCAACATCACCTCTGTTTGAGGATAATGTCTTTGATTATGGTTCAGTTTAGGGTCCCTGATAACAATAGAAACATTTTAGCTTGTGGAAAGATGACAAGCACACAGCTTTGTAATTGTGACATGGGCACTGATTTTTGCATATCCCTGGTGAACAGTTTGCAGCAGTGGTTGCTGCACTTTTCCTTTTCCTCTCTTGGAATGGCTTGAAGAAGGCCTTGCTGGTCACTGTGGCCAAAACTCATGGGGGGTTCTTCATGACAACATCCACTGTGTACCTCTGCAAGTCACGTTCAGACTGTTTATAGAACAACCTGCTGGTGGGTGGCTGGTGGATCTGATCCATTTCTTTGGCTAGGGTATATGTTGTTGACTTCTACCTCAAGCTATTACTTATGAGAGTTGTAGATCAAAACTTCTGGAGGTATCAGCTTATTTACCCTTGGAGTTTGTACAACTAATGTTGAGTTGGTATGAGGTGGAATGAGGCACTGAAGTTTCTTCATCCCATCTACTATAGATGGTGTTTTGGGGGATTTGAATAGACACTATTTTTTTAAGCAAGCGGGCACATTTGGAAATTTTAGAGCATGTTATAAGTGCTCTTCTTAGCTAGGATCCATGGCTGTTCACAAAATGGCTACTATGGTGGGCATAGCAAGGCTCAAAACACCCAGTTACTAGAGAGTAAATTGGTGAGGTTGCTGTCTGCCATTATCTTTAGCACTCTATAATCTCTAGCACAGGGCTTTCCACGCAAAAACCTGGAAGTGCCGCCGCTGCCCCTTCAAAAGGGCAGGCTCCGGGGACCCCGAAAATGCCTTCGGTTCCGGCAGGGAGACGAAAATCGCGCGCTGCCGGGCTGCTTCCGTGCTGCACAGCTGATCGGCACGGGGGGTGGGTGGAAATTCTCCATGCTGATCAGCTGTGTGCCGGGAAGCCCAGCAGCGTGCATGCGCACGGCAAGGCTTTTCGCCTCCCTGCCGGAACCGAGGGCATTTTCGGGGTCCCCGGAGCCTGTCCTTTTGAAGGGGCAGCAGCAGCAGCAGCAGCCTGGAACCTGGAAGCGCTGATGGCCCGCCGCCGCCGTTGCCCCTTCGAAAGGGCAGGCTCCGGGGACCCCGAAAATGCCCTCGGTTCCGGCAGGGAGGTGAAAAGTGTCGCCGCGCACACGCTGCCGGGCCGCTTCCTGGCGCACAGCTGATCGGCATGGAGAATTTCCACCCTGGGCGGCCCGGCAGCATGTCCATGTAATTTTTGCCTCCCTGCCGGAACCGAGGGCATTTTCATCAGCGCTTCCAGGTTGTCACGCGACACACTTGGGGCCCCCAGGTGACACAGTATTGTGTCGCGACACACAGTTTGAAAAGCCCTGCTCTAGCATTTTATATTAATTTATCTTTGTTTGGCTTGTAGGTAGGTACACTTCCAAACAAGAACTGAACTGGAGCTATTAGGGTGCAATTTGAAATGTGTTATTTTGAAAAAGCTGTATTGCATTTAAAACAGGCAGTCTTTAGATCATTTTGGAAATATTTCTGTTTTGATCTCAAAACATTCCCAAAAAGACTGAAATAGCCTGTTCCAAATGTGAAACAATTGTTTTGAGTTCAAAACCGGGCATTTCAATTTCAACTCATTTTCAAAGTGTTTTGCATGCCACTAGTAGCCAAGCTCCATTTCTGGGGTTTTATGGAGCAGAGGGATTCTTGTAAATTAAAATAATTTTACAGACTAGCACTTGGCTTAACTTTTTAAAACATAAAATATCTTTAGATAAAATTAGTTTTGTGACTGTTAAGAAAAATATTGATGGGCATTTTGACTCCCATGAGCATTGTGTTGCCTCCCTGTGATCTCAGGTCAACTATAAGAAATACTCTATAGTAGCCAGGGGGAAAAAACGCTTTAGGCTGCAATGATGAGTCTCAACAGCAGCGATCATCAGAAAAGTTAATTCATTAGCCTTAAGCTAGGTGTTTTTTTTCAGGTTTCAAAGAAGCTGTTATGTCAATTGTGGAATCTGCTGGTTGGTCATAATAATACATAATAGCACTGCTGATTAATTAAATTAATTAAATTAAGCACCAAGGACTCCACAATTTAGTATTTGTTTAGCTACAGCTACTTTAGTGAAACCTTTTCTGCAAACCCAGTATAAAATTAATTGGAGATCCACTTTGTTTTCATTTGTAATGGCAAGAGCTTAGTCATTTTTCCCAGTAAAATGCAATAAAATGTGATGGAGCTGAATTTTAAAAGCCTTGTGACAGAATAGAAAGATCACATTAAATATAGATAATCATCTGGGAATGAGAAGAAAAAAGTGGATGGATTTGCAACTAAGAATAATTATGCTTTTATATATTCTGAGTTTTTGAATGTGTAGAGTTCCCAGTGAATAAGTAATCCGATATAAAGAAATTGATATCTATTTATTTGAATGAATGATTTGGTGCCTCCATCTTGACAGAAATTGAACTAATGGCACCTCTGGAAAACTACTGTATATTAGCATGTTCAAGGCAATTTCAGTATGAACCAAAACAAAACAATGCAACTTTCTTTTTAAAAAAGCAGCAGGTCAGTGAGGACTGAACTTGCTTAGAAGGTCTGAAATGAGTGTCACTTGGGAAGGGAAAGTAGAAAAGGGCTAAATTTATTATTTCAAAGATTTTTAAGGCTGTTCCTCTCGCAATCTGTGGCTCTGGGTGACATACAAAAAAATGGAAAGAGAATAAGCACAATACAAAAACAAACCACAAAATCAGAAACATAATCAACACACAATTTATGAAAATATCATACATCACAAAATGGCTCATCTGCCATCGTGGGCCAGTTCGTGGGAGAAATGCCAGGTCTTCATGGTTCTGCAAAAGACTAACGAAGATGGGGCTACCCAAACCTTGGGGGGGGGGGGGAGCTTGTTCCAAAGGGCATGTTGCTACTAGTGCCACTGTATTCTGGACTATCTGCAATTTTTAGATGGTCTTCCGGGCAGCCTGTATAGAGCACATTATAGAAATCCAACCGGGATGTGACTTAAGATATGAATGACTGTGAACAGGGCCTCCCAATCCAGAAACAGATGTTCAGTAATTGACACACAATACAAAATTGTGCAAAGGCCGTCCTGACCGTGGCTGTCACCAGCTTCTCCTGTGGGAGCCATATGTCCAGGAGGACCTCCAAATTTCAAACCAGCTCCATTACCATAGCCCTGAGGCAAAAAACAAATCTAGTATGTGACACTTCATGCATGTCAGGCCCACAACTATCTGGTCAGGCCCATGAACTCCCATGTTGCTTCCAATTTAACACCTAAGAAAAGCAGGTTGAAGTCCCCCAAGACCATAACCCAGCCTGGCCACAACATCCAGCAACTCAGATAGGGAAGCAGCTGCCTAGCAGGCTGGTACAGTGGTTACAATTCCATCTGATCCCTAAGGCCCAACCTCATCAACAGGAACTCGCTTCTGGTTATCTGCAGAGCAGCGTCCCTGAAAGCTACAATAGTTTCTGGGATGGCCAAGGCCATTCACTCACCCTTGCTCTGGGATTGCAGCTGATGCTACACCCAAAACCCAGGTGGGCATATTTCTCATGACCCTAACAGCTTATAGTGTGCTGCAGAAAGAGCTGAGTGACCGGAACTCTAAACTTCTGCATTCCTTTTGATCAGGAAAGGAGAGGCGAGTATGTTGCAACAGCTTGTTGCAAATTCTTTATGTCTTTCTTAATGATGAACTAATAAAGATGGAGCTTCATTAGGACAAATTTTTAAATGAAAAAATGTACTCCAAGTATATTAATTAGATATTAGGAGACTTCTTTTGTTGACTATACCTGAATACACATAAGTTGCCAGTATTCTGGAGCCCAAGATAAGACAGTAGAATGAAAGTGCCCATTCCTTCAGCCAACTTTGTGCCCCCTTGTAGAATGAGTCCCCTTCCAAAAATGTGGGATCTTGTACAGGGCTGATACTGGGGATGGGATGCACAGGAGAGCCTACTTGCTCTACATTTCTTTAAATCAATGTATTTTAGGATGCAAGTGATCTGTTTTCTCAGGATTAGCCTTCTAGATCAGAGCTTTCCAAACTGTGTGTCGCAACACAAAAGTGTGTCGCCACACAGAGTCTGGTGTGTCGCCACACAACCCGGAAGCGCTGATCATCATCAGCGCCTCCGGGTTTTCCCGTGGCGACACACCAACTGCGGCGTGCAAAACCCGAAAGTAGCAGCAGCGCTTCCGGGTTTTTGCGCGCTGCCGCACTTCCGGGTTTTCCCGCGGCGACACACCAACGCCGGTTGGTGTGTCGCCGCGGGAAAAACTTTGGAAAGCCTTGTTCTAGATTGTTCAGGAGGAATCTCTTCTCATGTTTTCAAGGGTTTTCAGGTGAATTCAGAGGAGAGAGAGGAATGGGGACACTTTCCTTCCATGAACTTCTTTAAGTTAATTTGCTTCAGGAGCCTAACTCAAAAAGCAGTAAAGGCTGAAAAGGGATTAGAGAGCAGAAGGTGTTTTGAAGAGGGCATGTTGCTTTGTACCATTCATAAGTTATTTCTGTCTTATGTGATCATTTTTTTCTGAAACTATCCCAAGCAGCGCTCCATTTATGAATACAAAAATGACTAAGCAATTTGCTTTGCCTTTTTATTCATCTTTGTTTAGCCTGACAAGTCCTGCTTTCTGTACAGTACGAATATGTTAAATGTTATACATATGATTGTGATACCTACTTATCACTGCACATATGAGTGAAACTATCTAGGATGCTTAGAAGGGAGAACTGGAAAAGAGTGTTAAACACAAATAAATGCCTGTTTGCCTCTGGCGTCTTATGGAAGAGCTTCATTCCTTCTTGCAAAGTCCTGTGCTCTTACCTTAGTATTTTGTAATGCAGGAAGATAGCTGAAGGAGTAAAGGGATGCAAGCCTCGTATCCCCCCTGCCTCTTTCTCAGAAGGCTACATGTTGCTGTCAGGTGAGAGAAGAACATATCCAAAACTTCCATAACTACGTTCTCTTAATTATATCTTAGCATTCTTTGTGGTTGCTTTACTCTTTCCTCAAGACACCTACAGGCCATTGGAAACCCTCATGTAATCCTTGTGTTAGGTGAAACTCTTAGGTGAAGAGGATTTTTAATTTTACAGCCTTTAATTCTACTTCTGGAAGCTCTTGGGGGAATCTTCATTTTGCTGTACTTATTGGGCTCATGGTTGACAGAGCCTAGTTGGCTGACCCAGTTTATAATAGCGTTATAGAATGGGGAAACACCAGCTCCCTGTGAGTAAGCCACAGCATCAGACAATGAGTGCTTGCAGACTTGGTGCTTGCTAAGCACAAAGACTGCTGTGAGGAAATGGGGATTGGAGAAACAGATTGAAGGAGACGGCAGATGCCAGAGGAGGACAAAGAGAAGCCTACAGAGAAAAGCACCTGCTGGAATACCCTTATCAGGCCTGTATGAACAAACACCCCCACCCTTCTGGGCTGCCTGGCCAGGACTGAGCTGGTTCCTCATGCTGCAAAGCCTTACTCAGAGGGAAGGAAGGGGCCAGAGGCTACTCAAGTAAGGCGTTGCCGATAGGCTGACAGTGAGGCTGGAAGGTTCATTGAGACTTGTCTGTGTGAGTACGAGAGAACAAGCCTCAAACTACTGCAGCCAGACCCATTGACTTCCGTGATTAGATATTTTATTTTGAGAGTTACTTTGATTTCTTCGCTTGGACTGCTGAGACTCCAAAGCGTCTGTTTTCGTTGTGAACACCTGTCCCTGAATGCTCAAGGGACAGGGGAGAATAAACTTCAGCAGGTTTTTTACATCTTTGGAGAGTCCAGTGTTTGCTTTCTGTTACTAGTCAGCTCTCCACCTCCCTGTCTACAAGGGTCTCTGTCACATTGCTAAATTGCTGAGGCTGTTGCCCACATCTAGTGGCATCTCCTTCAGTGGAGAACATATCCTTGCCCTTTTGCATGACTGAATGCCAGGGAATAAGATTCACATAAACAGCATGGCCTGTGTTTTCTAGGTAGAACAGATGCTACCACAAAACATATATAATTGTTATGACTGAGGTAGTGTATCTGGATGTGATTTTTTTCCCATTTGAACCTGTGCCTTATATTGAGTCAGACAATTGATCTCTTGATTCCATTGTTGCCTACACAGACTGGAAGAAGTTCGTTCTCTCATGACTCAAAAAAAAAAAGGCCTCTTTCTGCACCCTGGGATTTGGGATCCTTACTAGACAAAAGTACTAAGGGTTACACTTAAGATCTTCTGCAGGCAAAGGAAGTGTTCCACCACTGATTAAATGCTTAGATGATCTTTTTCTTTCTTTTTAATCCTTTCAATCGTGTCCGATGCTCAGAGACTGCCTGGACAAGTCCCTGCAGTTTTCTTGGCACGGCTTTTCCAAGTGATTTGACATTGCCTCCTTCCTAGGTCTAAGAGAGAGTGATTGGCCCAAGGTCACCCAGCTGGCTTTGTCCCTAAGGTGGAACTAGAATTCACAGTCTCCCAGTTTCTAGCCTGATGCCTTTAACCGCTACATCAAACTGGTAAAAACAGTTATTTTTACCAGTTATTTTTACCAGTTATTTTACCAGTCCCCTAATTTTGCATGCACTCACAGTGATGGCTGATAACATGTTAATTCTCCTTGGTTTCCTTTCCTTTCAGTAGTAGCCTGTCTGAATTTTGAGATTTTAAAGTCAATGGGAAATGCCATATAGCAGAGCTTTCCAAACTTTTCATGTTCGTGACACACTTTTTAGACATGCATCATTTCGCGACACACTCTTACAGCAGGGCACAAGGCAGGCACTAGGACCTGCGCGGAATCACAGCAGGTTTGGAGGCAGCAGCAGCCGCGACACACCCAGACACTGCAGCCGACACACTAACGTGTCGCGACACACAGTTTGGAAAGCTCTGCCATATAGGATTAAATTTCACTTAGTGCTAATTTTGAACTAGTTCTCAGTTTTCCTATGTTCTCAGGGACTGTGGAAAAAGCATAATTAAATGTATGGTAGTGGACAAAGATTGGATTTATTCATTCACATAATGCCCTGGCTAACTTTAAGGCTGAAACAGTGTCCCTCTATACTCTACTGAGCTCACTTGAGGAAGGGTACAATGCTAAGTTAATAATTGTGGCTATTGGTGTTGCAGTATAATGCATTCTCTCTCTCTCTCTTTCTCTCCCTCTCTCTCTCTCTCTCTCTCACACACACACACACACACACACACACACACACACTTCCCAGCACCTCATCTTTTGCCCTTTTGATGTGATACGTATCTGTAGATGCTTGTTTCCTCACCTCATTTGAGATTCCTGTATTGAACCTTTTTCCACAGCTTTGAAAGATCACCTGTGAAGAAGACAAATTTTCTGCTGCAGTGCATTTTTCTCTAGTAGCAGAGTGGTGTTTGCCATGTGTTTTCTGCCACTGAGTCTGATATGTGCTGCTGTTCTTATGCCCTGACCGGTTCCTGGACTAATGGAGATCCTCTCTTCCAACATGCATGATTAGAATGAATTTATATCTTGGGCTGCCCAGTAAAAATGGTGGATATGTTTAGGGTAAAAATAACTATTTCCTATATGCTTATGTAGAGATCCAGTTTGGTGTAGTAATTAAGGCACCAGGCTAGAAAGTGGGAGACCGTGAATTCTAGTCCCGCCTAAGGCACAGAGCCAGCTGGGTGACTTTGGGCCAGTCACTCTCTCAGCCCTAGAAAGGAGGCAATGGCAAACCACTTCTGGAAAACTGCAGAGACTTGTCCAGGCAGTCGCTAGGAGTCAACACTGACTTGAAGGCACCAGAACAACAACAACCCACTTGTGTAATAATGAGTCTGAAGGGATAGGATCGCAATCTCTTTTGCCAGTTCCTTGCTCATTCATCCATTTGTTGTAAGTCTGCTGTAGACATAGAGTGCTGCAAAAATATTCCATCTAGATCAGGTATGTTTTTATGCAGTTGCTGTTTATTTGCAAAATGAATTCTGCTATACTTCCCTGCCATATCACCACATTATATTGTTGCAAGGGGAATTAAAGGTCCTTTTCTCCAGTCAGACTACATGGACCAGCAGGAAAATTCTGTTAAAGACATTTAAATAAGGAGATCATTTTGTAAAACTAAAGGTTCCATGTAGATTGAGTAAATTGTGTATTCTGGTTTTTCAGAGAAGTATTCTTTCCCCCCTCTATATGTCATACATAAAACTTGTTTTCAAGGTCTGGAGCCCTTCAGGATCGGGAAATACACCAACTTTGTTAACATTGGTGAACGTTGCAATGTTGCAGGATCAAGGAAATTTGCTAAACTTATAATGGCAGGCAAATATGAAGTAAGTCCAACTTCCTTTAAGCTTCAGGACTGGCATTAAAGTTTTGTATATTTAAGAATTTGAATGCATAATTTCTACTTGGTACATTTTATAAGTACAGCTTTTTTTTGTTTTTTAGTAGTGTGAAGCACAATCTTGAGCAGTTTTCTTGTAAAAGTGAGAGGTTCAAGAAGATCTGTGTAACATAATGACGACAGCTTCTAAAATACTTTACAGAATGTTTTAAATGTAAATAAATAAACTCTTAGACATTTTATAGGCTATTGAATGGAAACAATGTAATGGAAAGACCTCAGACAAAATAAAACCCGCTTGATAAAAACGCAGAAACAAATATAAAAGTAAATACAAAGCCATTCAGATAAAGAACAATAAGGAAAAAAGGGGGAACTGAAGAGAATTAGATGCATTTCAGTTAGAATTGATTTTATTTATTTATTTATTTATTTATTTACGTATTTATACCCCGCCTATCCCCTCCCTAGACGGAGGGCTCTAGGCGGCTTACATACATTGCAATTCATATTTATACTGTACATTCAATATTAAACAATGTTTACCGCGCGCTGAGGGAAGGGGTAAGGAACCGACTCTTCTTCAGTGGGTATTGGACTACAAGTTCCAGGATACCTTGCTTCTGAGTCGGCTGCTGACGTCCTGGATGTTGCTATTCGGGATTCGTCGTCCTCCGCCGCCATTCGCGAGGTCTTCTTCGCTCCGGAGGTGACCCCGACAGGACGCCAGCAAATTCTCCCACGTAAGGTGGTACCCATTTATCTACTTGCAATTAGCTTTCGAACTGCTAGGTTGACAGGAGCTGGGGCAAGTGACGAGAGCTCACCACGCCACGCGGAGATTCGAACTGCCGACCTACTGACCGGCAGTTTGATTGGTGTCTTTTTTTTCCTTTAACATAGGAAGCCTTGAGTGTAGCCAAGGCTCAAGTTGAGATGGGAGCTCAGATACTGGATATCAACATGGATGACGGAATGTTAGATGGGCCAAGTGCTATGGCCAAATTCTGCAACTACATTGCTTCAGAGCCGGACATTGCCAAGGTTATATATTTAACTGGATAATCTTTTAATAAGTCAGCTTTTCTGAGTCTGGTGTTCTCTACATGTCTTAGGACTGCAACATATCCCACCACATCAGCAGGTTGCCTGATTGGAAAAATGGTAACTGGAAGTGATGAATCAGAAGAAATGCATTAGAAAGATTATTATAAACTTTTCATGGTATTTAGACAACACACTTCTTCTGAACTGGACTGAACTTCTGTAATATTGGAAGCTATGAAGTACATAAGGCCAATTACAAGCATCTGGGCTACTAATTTATTGTCCCCTTGCCTGTCCAGATAATTATAGTATGGTTAAAGCCTTTGTGGTGTCCTCCTCGTATAGCGTTGAGTTTTTATTTCATCGGGAAGTGCTGGCCTTGAGTCTTTTGCTCTCTTTGCTCTCCTAAGAATGTCCCTGGTTCTTGAAGTTAGTTCTTGACTCCTGGAGTTCCAAATCTGTAAATAATACTAAATATCACAGGTATCAGCTGAGCACTGTGTACATTACGTTGCCCACCCCCAGAGCAGATGCTGTTTGGCACCACTCTGCATGCATCTGAAGTAGCAGTGCCTGACTCCATGTAAGACAGCTTTAATGTTTTTATCCAGAAGAAGTATCTTGATTTAACCAAGAAGCATTTGGTTGAATCATGTACAGCCAAAATGCTGTAACAGGAGTAAGATCCTGGTTTGGGTTGGTTCTTTTTTTTTTTTTTGGTCAGGGATTAAACTTGTTTTTAATCGTTGATTTCTGAGTGCCTTGGGGTTATGGCCAGTGATATTGTGACATTGCCAGAGCAGGAAGGTCTGAAAGGGTTTTTAGGAGGTTTATGGAGTGAAATTGTTACATTGAGCCCTGCTGAGGCATATGGTAGTCTTAACCCCTGTCCTAGCAGCAGAAAAAGTTTGTATTTTTTAAAGAGTTGTTGAGGTTTTTAAGGGATGAAATGGCACCAACTTCAGCTCTCAGATCCCCCCCCCTCCCCAAAAAATCTGGCTGCCTTATTTTTCAGGCAGCCTTGTGTCCCAGTGTTCTCACTACCACTTCTGAGGGCACTGATTGTGAGGAGAGGCCAGAAGGGAAACTGTCACCAAAGGGAAAAGGGTTTTTCTTATGATCATTCTGAAGTAAGGTCACTAAGCCTTTTGGAACTTGGCAGGAAACCTCTCTGCTTAGTTTTTTGTTCAGCTGTAACTTTTGTGCATCCTTCATCAACCCAAATGTCAGTCCTGGGCAAATATTGCTGTTAGGTGGAAGAATCTTTTCCAAATGATGTCATAACCAACAGAAAGCTTTCCAGAAGAAGTCTATGAAGGTTCTCAGTCATCCAGGTGGAATTGTCTGTAGCTTGAATCATGTCAACTGGATTTCTATTTTCTTAGTGGAAACGTTTCGCTCCTTATCCAAGGGGCTTCTTCAGTCTGAGCAAAGTTGGTAAGGGAATCCTAAATATGTTCCTAGGTAGTTGTGTGACCTTACACCTGGGGCTAGGTCATGGTTATATTGAGATGTAATTTTTAAGTCCTTTTATCATCTAATGGAGGGTCGTTAAAAACACCATGCTGCTGTTGAGCTTCTGAAATGGTCTTAATCTTCCTAGGCACAGAAGACAACACGGGGAGGAAGATGGGGGAGAGTTTGTGCCTGAGGCCCCCACCTCTATTCAAGGAAGGATTTTCCAAGTTGGCATAAATGGATTCCTTGACCCCTCTCTCAAACCACCTATCTTCTCTGTCTAAAATGTGAACATTAATGTCCTCAAATGAGTGTCCTTTTTCTTTTAGATGAAGATAAACTGCTGACTCTGGTCCTGTGGTGTTATTTCTCCTGTGTTGTGCCATCCTCCTGTACATAGGTTGTTTGGTTTCTCCAATGTAGAGTTCAGAGCACTCCTCACTGCACTGGATTGCATAAACTACATTGCTTTTCTTATGTTTTGGAGTTTGATCTTTGGGGTGTACAAGCCTCTGTCTCAGTGTGTTGGTGGGTTTGAAATATACAGGTATGTGGTGTTTGCCAAATATCCGTTTTATCTTTTCAGACACGCCAGCCATGTAGGGAATGACCAGGTTCTTTCTTTGAGACTCAGAGTAAACGAAAGAACCTGGTCATTCCCTACATGGCTGGCGTGTCTGAAAAGATAAAACGGATATTTGGCAAACACCACATACCTGTATATTTCAAACCCACCAACACACTGAGACAGAGGCTTGTACACCCCAAAGATCAAACTCCAAAACATAAGAAAAGCAATGTAGTTTATGCAATCCAGTGCAGTGAGGAGTGCTCTGAACTCTACATTGGAGAAACCAAACAACTTTTGTACAGGAGGATGGCCCAACACAGGAGAAGTAACACCACAGGACCAGAGTCAGCAGTTTATCTTCATCTAAAGGAAAAAGGACACTCATTTGAGGACATTAATGTTCACATTTTAGACAGAGAAGATAGGTGGTTTGAGAGAGGGGTCAAGGAATCCATTTATGCCAACTTGGAAAATCCTTCCTTGAATAGAGGTGGGGGCCTCAGGCACAAACTCTCCCCCATCTTCCTCCCCGTGTTGTCTTCTGTGCCTAGGAAGATTAAGACCATTTCAGAAGCTCAACAGCAGCATGGTGTTTTTAACGACCCTCCATTAGATGATAAAAGGACTTAAAAATTACATCTCAATATAACCATGACCTAGCCCCAGGTGTAAGGTCACACAACTACCTAGGAACATATTTAGGATTCCCTTACCAACTTTGCTCAGACTGAAGAAGCCCCTTGGATAAGGAGCGAAACGTTTCCACTAAGAAAATAGAAATCCAGTTGACATGATTCAAGCTACAGACATTTCCAGAAGAAGCTCTTGAAAGAGAAATTAATCTTGCCTATATGGTAAATCTAATAATGTAGACAATTTGCTCTTCCTTTAAAATTGCGACACTTTTTCTCTTTGCCTTGGGTGTGTATCCACACAATTCAGACTTAGCTATTTACTGGTTCTGAAGATCTTACTTTTTTAATGTTGGTGCTTTTTTCCCTCAGGTGCCCCTTTGCATCGATTCCTCAAACTTCTCTGTAATAGAGGCTGGGTTGAAGTGTTCACAAGGCAAAGGCATAGTGAACAGCATCAGTCTGAAGGAAGGCGAAGATGATTTCCTAAGAAAAGCAAGAAAAATTAGGAGATATGGAGCAGCAGTGGTGGTTATGGCCTTTGATGAAGAGGGGCAGGTTGGTGACACTTGCCCAACCCACTAGAAATTGTTTGTCCAGAAGGTCATATGAACGTTTGTGCTATCTGTGATCCGGTAAAAGGAATAGGAGGGAACCAAAACAAAGTAGGTCAAAATATGAGTTTGGGCAGTTATATTGCACTATTGAAATTACCCACTGAGCTGGTTAGTGTTTGAACATAGTACAAATAGAATAAAACGTCAGCTCACAAAGCATCATCACAAAACTGAGAGCAAGAAAAAATGTAGCATCACCATCACAAAGCATTATTTATTTGTTACTTTTATGTTATCTTGATTTTAGGTGGCTCAGAGTAGCGAATATGGCCATTTCCCCATCCTTTCATGATCTGCTCACTTATGTGCATTCCTTCAGCAATATAACCCCTTTGAGCAAAAAAGTGGGGTATAAATCACATTAATAATATGCAACAATAACTGCAATAATATGTGTGTAGAGGAATCTCCAATAATCTCTTCAATTAACTGTCAGTAGCAAAGAAAACATAAGTGTCTCTCCTAAATTTAACTTCTGTATGGCTGGCATTGGACAGAAAGTTCCTTACTAAAATTAATACATGGTGAAATACATGATGACCTACCTGCTACAAGGTTAGCTAATTGAAACTTCAAGTCTCAGAGGCATCCTTTTTCTGAGTTCCAGCTGGTTGCAGAGTGTGTTGAGGGCAAAGATCACTGAGAGACACTCGTGCCAGCTCTATTTATTGGATTTCTACTCTGCTTTTCCTCCAAGGCTCAAGATAGCATAAATATTAACATGGGATGTGCTGTGCTTTAGGTTTCTTAAAAATAATTTTATTAAAAGTTTTAAAAAAGAAGATAAAAACTAATACAAACTAAGAAAAAGTAAGAAAAAAAAGAAAGAAATCAAAGAGAAAGCTAAAAGTGCAAGAAAGGAAAAAAAGGAAAAGAAAAATAGAAAACAAAGAAAAAAGATACAAAAAAGTGGCTTCCAATCTTCTTTATAGCAGTTATAAGTACAATTATAAATTTACCTCTTGCTTTGTGGTTGCAACACAACTCTCTTCTTTCTGTAATCTATCCTGTCTAATCATCAAAACCATACATCATAAGTTCATTTTTTTCTGTTTTCCACAAAAAGTCCATAAGGGTTCCCAGTCACTTGTAAATGTAGATATAGTCTTTTCTCTAATCAAAGAAGTCAATTTGGCCATCTCAGCGAGTTCCATCATCTTCACCAACCGGATGTGCTGTGCTTTAGATCCAAAGCTGAAAATGTGTTTCAGAATGGGTGTTGATGCACACACCATACCTGCTGATGCCTCCTTAAAGAAGCTGCATCTTTTCCTGGCCTTGCAGGAAAAATATGTGTTTGAGTTGAAGAGGCACCAACAGTGCACCCACACCCATTCCAAAGTACATTGTTGCATCCTGTTGGTACTTCCTTAACTCAAACACATATTTTCCTGTGATCATGCAGCTATTGTGAAAGCCCAGGGGGAAAATCTGCTGCTTTAAGGAGGTGTCAACAAATGTACATGTGTCCACACCTGCTTGGAAGCACCTTTTTGGTTCTGTATCTGAAGCTCGGGGCATTCTTCACATCAAAAGCCATGTGATGTAAATTGGGCTGAAAGGTAGTAATTGGCCCAGAGTTACTCCATACATTCCAGGGCTGAGGCTGGATGTGAACCTGGGTCTCCTGGGGCCTAGTTCAACACCCTTGTCGCTGTGCATTATTAGCTTTCCAGAAGCTTTGTTCTGGATTAGATGGATTCTTAGTCATACCAACGGATCTCTTGACAAAGTCTCTTTACCCTGGATAAAGTGATTCTGCCTATTCTGTCATTGCAGCCTGAATAGCACATTATATTTAGTTGGGGGATAGAGGCAAACATCTGGAGTGGGTGCAGGGATGATAGAGGGGAAAGAGGAGGAAAATACAGTTGTACAAATAGTCCTCTGCTCATGGAGCCATTGGATGCAACTCCTTGAAAACAGTGAGAAATCTGGACCTAAAGGATACAGCATTTCTGATACTGAACTTTGACTATGCTTTATGTTGCATGAATTAAAACAGACCTCAGATCTTTGGTACTTAATTTGTTTTAAAGCTTTTCATTGGTCCTGCTAGTTAACTAACACAGACAAGGAGAAAGTCAGTTGAGAATGAGTGTGATTACCCTCAGTGTCAGAATTCCCAATCCAGAAATCCCTCAGGCAATTACTCTAAAGCAGGGCTTTCCAAAGTGCCGCCGCTGGCGACACACCCGGCGGCAGCGGCGACACGCGCGCGCACGGCGGCGGCGCGGGGGGCGGGCGGCGGCGTGCGCACGGTGGCAGCGCAGGAGGGCCGTGCGGCGGCGCGGGGGGCGTGCGGCGGCACGCGCGTGCATGGCGGCCGCCGTGCGTGCGCGCCGCCGCTTCCGGGTGGTGTGGCGACACACCACGCTGTGTGTGGCGACACTTTTGTGTCACGACACACAGTTTGGAAAGCTCTGCTCTAAAGGATTCATTTATTCAGGATTAGTACACTTCAGGCTAGGAGAAGCCTCGAATAAGGATTTTCGCACCCAAGCAGCATTATCAAAAACGTCCCTCTGACATCACCCAGAGTCCAGCCATAACAATTCAGTTCCCACTCCAAGAATCTCCCCTCCCCACAGAATGTCTGTTGGAAGAGTAGGTGCTTATCACAGTTCTTCAGAAGAGGGAGGCTTCCTGAATCAAAGAAGTGCAAAGCAGCAAACTACACGTGTACACCAGTCAGAAGCATGGCAGACAAACATGCGAGGCTGATAATGAGACTGGCTGGCTTGGATGATTTAGCACTGGAGCAGCAACCTTGGGCTCAGATGGGATTTAGCACCTGAAAATGTTAGAAATTCTGCAATATTCTGCAACCTCATATCTTACAAGTGTTTCTTGTTTAATAAACAAATGCATAGAACAGTTATTCTTAAGAATTACTAATTTTGAATCATGAATCCAGGAGCTTTGCTGAAACATGAATTTATTATAACAGACTAAGAAAAGCCATATTAGAAATCTTGATAAACAGAAACAATATATCACAGGGAAAAAGCTAACTATCTTTCTTGCACCTGTTTGATTTTTATTTTCAGGCCACAGAAGCAAAAGATAAAATTTCAATCTGCACCAGAGCCTATGACCTTCTAGTGAACAAAGTTGGCTTTAATCCACATGATATAATTTTTGATCCCAACATTTTGACTATAGGTACTGGAATGGAGGAACATAATTTGTATGCAGTTAACTTTATCAATGCCACTAAAACAATAAAAGTGAGTCTAGTAAGTTTAGGGTGTGGGGTTTGAATTCTTTTTTAAAGACTGATTGATTGATTTTATTTTAAACATTTGTATACTGGCTTTTAGAAATGGTTGGGTGAGGTGAAAGCAGTGGCTTAAATGGAACCACACAACTCTTTATGTTGTACAATTTCCTCAGCATTACTTCCAGTAGCAACATTATTATAAATTATATAGTTCTTTAAAAATAACCCAGACCATTAACTGAATTGTATATATACTTAGAGTAATTAAATGGAGCAATATTTGCCAAAAATTGGCAGTTTGCCCAAAAGACCTTTGACAAGCGTCATGAAAGTTACTTCATTCAATTAGCACAAGTTCCATTACTGTCTGTGATTCTATTTTGAGTTTGTCTGGTAAACAGGATATTTTTGAGATTTTATTTGTGCATATGTATGTGCTAAATTACCATAAATATATGGTAAAAATATGATTTCCTATTTATGTCTGTATTATTTGGGGTTATAGCTCAGATTTTTCCTAATGTCAAGGAAAGGGTAAAAGTAATATTAACATTCTCTATATCTCTATATTTATATTCCCCCCCAACCAGATAGGTCAATATTAAAGGAGTGGGATATGACTTTCTCCAGGACGCCATTGTGTTTCACAAGCTTAGAAAAAGTTTGTTTAGAAATGAATTAACATATTGCCCATATGTAGACTATAAAACACAATGAACCTCCTTGCGTGCAAAGACTATATCTATGTGTGGGTGCATAACTTCTTAGTATACATAATGTATACACTTCCCATTGTGTTTTATCATGTTTTAGGCAGACATGATAGCAATCAATGAATTAATCTCTATTAAGTTATGCAGTGCTAAGATAAAGACTTCCTTGGGATGGGATTCAACCATAGTTCTCTGGTGTCCAATTATAATGTTCTTCTCTTTGGGCTGCTCAGTCTCATACAGAAACATCTGGCACCAGTGGGATAGTTTCAGGGTAAGAGTGCCTCCTAAAGAAACTGAATAAGAAATTAGAGTCAGTGGCATAATCTGTAGACTCCTCAGCTGTAGTTCTGCAGAAAGTTTAGACTGAACATTCTTGAAAATACTCGAAAAGAGAAGGAAGTAAAAACAAAATTCCAACGGGTATTTTTTTTATAGTCATAGAAAGATATACAAGACAAACTACTTTGTACATAGGATAGGCTGTGTCTTGAGATGAACAGTTTTCTGGTCAAAGAGATTTTTTTCCTATTTGTCATGTGCTTTTCTTCCTGCCAGTAACCTAAGTGGCAGTCAGATTATGTTATGTGTGCTCTTTTGTGCTGTTTCTCCAGTGACCAGACAATGCTAGCCACACTTGGTATTCTTTGCTTTATAAAGTTTCATTACCTTGCTGGGACTTCTCTTGTTAGGAACATTTGCCTGGAGCCAGAATAAGTGGAGGCCTTTCCAATTTGTCTTTCGCCTTCCGGGGAATGGATGCTATTCGAGAAGCAATGCATGGCGTTTTTCTTTTCTATGCAATTAAGGTAATGTGATGGTTTGGGCAAAATAGCTTCTGATCAGAGAATACTGTTGTAGAAGAAATTGTAATATCCATTGCATTTTTTTTCTTCTGTGTTTATTCTCAGCATGGAATGGACATGGGGATTGTGAATGCAGGAAATCTGCCAGTGTATGATGATATCCATAAGGAACTTTTGCAGTTGTGTGAAGATTTGATTTGGAATAAAGATCCAGATGCAACAGAAAAGCTTTTGCATTATGCTCAGGTTATATTTTGCCTAAATTATTTTTAACATGCACGACTTAACTTTTAAACGTGGATGCTGAAAGACTGAAAAATTGCTTTGTGAATTGTTATTAAGTGATTTGGTTTGTTTACATAGATGTAACCCCAAATGCCCCATTGTACCCCCCCCCCAAAAAAAGCCTCTTATATCAAATCATACTGGGTGATTCTGGGAACAAATTTTGGCCTTTCCTGCCTTTCCAAAAGGAAAAAACAAGATAGAATTGTAATTTACAAAAATACATAGATAAGCATCACAAGAAGCACATTTTCTTTTCAAGAGTATGCATTAGAGCAGTGCTTTCCAAACTGCCACTGTTGGTGTGTCGCCAACGGCCGCGGGGGCGGCGGCGTGCACGGCGGCGGCCTCGCTAAAACGCGGAAGCGCTGATGGCGCACCGCCGCCGTGCACACCGCCGCTGCGTGCCACCCCGAACCGCCGCCGCACGCGCCCTCAAGCCGCCACTTCGTGACACACTAAACTGTGTGTTGCGACACACTAAAGTGTTGCGACACACAGTTTGGAAAGCTATGCATTAGAGCATACTGGTTTGGGTTATTTATTTATTTATTTATTTATTTATTTATTTATTAAAACAACAAAAGAAAAAATAAGAGGAGAAAATATAAAAAGTAACAAAAAGAAAAAGAAAAACAGGACAATTACAATTAATAGAGTAGGAATAACAAAATCTGCTGTTTACTATCAACGTGCAAGTGTATGAGCTGTTTCTTAGTAAGATGTTTGTTCATTTGTTATGTTCCAGAGTTGAGTATGAACAAATTCATGTTCAACTGTAACAGCAGTAGCCCTGTAATCTTTTCCCATGGCAGCATCATCAAAACCCACAGTCTTCTGAATCCCCAACTGTGCACATTTGAGAGAAATTGATCCTAATCATGTTCCTTGCTTGCATTTGGGAACCTTAAAATGTTGGAATTTCTAATAAAGAGCAGTAAGTCACAAAGATGTGGGAGAGAAAAAGAAGGCAAGGGGAGGATTGGAACATGGAGCAGTGCTGTCTTTTTGTGGGGAGGATATTCATTTGTGGCACATCTTACATGTGTACAAAACCTGGTTTTTTTTGTCCTTACATCCAAGCAGACAGTAGTTGTTGATCTCATTGTACAAGGAGAATACTGGGGAAAGAGCAATTTTGCCAATGTTACTATTTAGTGGAAATAACTACCGTATTTTCCGGCGTATAAGACGACTGGGCGTATAAGACGACCCCCAACTTTTCCATTTAAAATATAGAGTTTGGGATATACGCCGGAAAATACGGTACTCGCCGTATAAGACCTGTCCTGGCCAAGTGCAGGCGCTCGCCGGAACGCAGCCCCCAGGGAAGAGCAGGAGGACGAGCGCGGGAGAAACGCGGGGAGGGGGGAACGAGCTCCGTTCCCTCGGAGCAGCCTTGGGAAGGGAGGGGGCAAAACGCAGTGGCTCCACGACGGGCTCCAAAGTCGCCCACAACGCTCAACGGGCGCCTCGCCTCGCCTCCCCTTCCCCTCCCAGCCGCGCTTTCAATGGAGCGGGGGCCCAGAATTGGCCGCGTTTCCTACCAGGCTTCCCGAAACGCGGCCAATTCTGGGCCCCCACTCCATTTAAAGCGCGGCTGGGAGGGGAAGGGAAGGCGACGCGAAGCGAGGCGCCCGTTGAGCGTTGTGGGCGACTTTGGAGCCCGTCGTGGAGCCACTGCGTTTTGCCCCCTCCCTTCCCAAGGCTGCTCCGAGGGAACGGAGCTCGTTCCCCCCTCCCCGCGTTTCTCCCGCGCTCGTCCTCCTGCTCTTCCCTGGGGGCTGCGTTCCGGCGAGCGGCTGCACTTGGCCAGGAGAGGTCTTATACGGCGAGTACTATTTTCCGGCGTATAAGACGACACCCGGCGTATAAGACGACCCCCGACTTTTGAGAAGATTTTCCTGGGTTAAAAAGTCGTCTTATACGCCGGAAAATACGGTAGCATTTGGATCCGGAATTTGTTGGTTAACATGCTCCATAGACCACATTACATTTGTGTAATCTTTATTTAAAAAATAAAATATAACATAACATTTAACATATAACATAACATTTGTGTAATCTTTATTTAAAAAATAAAATATTTTAAGTGGAAGAAGACTGGGATGGTATTGCAGAGCAGAGTAGAAACGGGTGGGTTGTTCTATTAAGCTGATGGGCATGTTCTAGTTCAGAACAGTGTTTGATTCATTAGCAATCCATTACGTGACGTAACATAAACTATCACCAAGAGGGACTGTATTTAAGCCAAGTTAAGTTATTACATTTTTAAAATAAATTGCTGCTAGACTGGCTGGGGATACATGTAAATTATATTACCAGAAATAAAAATCCAAAGGTCCAATTTTTTCAGCATTTTTTATTCCTATTGATGGAATATTTATGTTTTGCTGTCTTACCTCTTTTAGAAGCAAAAGCTTTCTGGAATCAATCAACAGCCGTTTGTGTTCAGATGTGTACAGTAGCTTATACATATGCCATGATTATGTAAGGCCGGAGAGCACATGAAACTGAGGTTATGTCAGATATTCATTAGGCATGAGTTTTCTAGACACTGGTCAATTTGATAATGGGGTTATTGCTTGTAGTCCAGAACACTTCAGTGCAAAAGCATATACATCTCACCCACCTTCCATTGTTTTCCTGTGCAAGTATCTGTTTATCTGTATTCAAGTATGAGGTATGAGCAGGTTATGCTATGTGATGAGACACCCATGCCAACCCTGTCTCAAGATCTTCAGCAACTTTGCACTGATCTGCAAGAAGCCTCTTCCATACAGTTGAATATAAGAAGACGCCTCAATGTGACTTTGATTTTTTCAGAGTTCTTTATCATATAATGCTGAGGTGAACAATCTTTCCACCCTGCACTTTGATTTTCAGTATTTCTGAGACTCCAAGGCAATAATCAAGGCATAAAATAAAGGTAGTGACTAAATATCTGTTCAGTCAAAAAGCTTTTTGGAGCTGAAGTGACATATTAGACATCCCATTTATACAAAAACAGTACGTATTTACCCAGGTGGCAGAATATAGTATTGGCAAGTGTAACATACTGTTTGTATCTTCATGTCAGCCATATGAAGTAGACACGGACACGACTAAACGACTGAACAACAACGAAGAATAGGAAACATGACTCCATAGGAAGGCTAGAACAGTACTTTATTGAGATAAGCCTGTTTCCCAGGACTTGAGGGATGTTTCAGCCCTCTTTGCTTATGTAATGGATCTTGCCTATTTTACTTTATTTCTTTATTGAACTTCTCGACCACCCAACTCGTATACAACGACTATTTCCCTCAAGGTCATCTCCCTGACTCAGTTTTAATTTCTAATGGAGTAAATATCGACGGATATAACCCACCTAAACCAAAGCTCTTTGGGGTCCTCGATCATTTTTAAGAATGTAAATGGGGCGTGGTGGCTCAGCGGGTAAGACGCCAGGCTTGTCGATCGGAAGATTGCAAGTTCGGAGGTTCGAATCCCTAGCCCCGCGTGACAGAGTGAGCTCCCGCACTTGCCCCAGCTCTTGCCAACCTAGCAATTCGAAAGCATGCAAATGCAAGTAGATGAATAGGTACCACTTCGGTGGGTAGGTAACAGCATTCCGCATGCATCATGCTGGCCACATGACCGTGGAAGCGTCTTCGGACAACGCTGGCTCTTCAGCTAACAAACGGAGATGAGCACCAGCCCCTAGAGTCGGACACGACTGCACAAATGTCCGGGGGGAACCTTTACCTTTACCTTAAAGGGGTCCTGAGACCAAAATGTTTGAGAACCACTGGCCTAAAGGACCTTTCAAGCACTGAGACAAAAAGGCTGTCTTATCTGATGAAAAAATCCTCTTACAGGTGGAATAGTGGGTTAGAGTTCTCCACTTGTAGGAAGATGGTTTCAATATGTTTATCAATGGCAGTGGGGCAAATGCATACACCTTTCCTCCCCCCCCAGTAATCATTTCATGTAATTAAAAACAATCTTAACTTCTCAGATTTCTTTTTAACTTCTCTTAATCTCATTCCAGACCCATGCTCAAGGAGGAAAAAAAGTGGTGCAGACCGATGAATGGAGAAATGGATCTGTAGAAGAAAGACTGGAGTATGCCCTTGTTAAGGTGAATTTATCGCCTTTTTGGTGAGCTAAAATTTGTTCTGTTGCTTCCTTGACTAGGTTTGATCCTAAGGGAAAGTTGCTGGAGAGGGCCAATCCAAGTCTGTCATGCTGTCAGGGTTCAGCTTTCCAGGATTTGTTCCTGATGGATTGAAAAATACAGTGAGCTTTAAATGGCCCATTTGGGAACTTGATCAGCAGGACTTCTCTTGAAGAATGAAAATAAATGCTTATTCGCATTTCTTATGGGTTTAGATCTAGAACAATGTTTTTCAAGCTTGGCAACTTTAAGATATGTGGACTTCAACTCCCAGAATTCTGTGCATGCTGGCTGGAGAATTCTGGGAGTTGAAGTCCACACATCTTAAAGTCGCCAACTTGAAAAACACTGATCTAGAACTTCCCTCACAAGCTTAGATCTAGAACACCCTTCAAAGCATCAACACCTTGTAATGAAAAATGGAGGTTCACCTGAGGCAAGGCTGTAACAACTTCTTGTTGCAACTGGCTTGAAACCAGCTGCAGCTAGTAACTGATTGAAAATTCTGAACAATATACAGTGAAAGTCAGGATGGGCTTCACTGTTGAGACAAAATAACCAAAGACTTCCTTTGCTTAACTTTTTCATTTGCTGTTAATTGCCCTCGGCAGATCAGAAGCTGCCCATATGAAAAGGGAAGTGTAACTTTGAATACTTTAAGAACAGCCTGTCTATTTTAAAACTGAACTCAGAGATCCTTTTCAGAATACCCACACACAATTTTTGGAAGTGAGATAATGAAGAGGCATCCTGCTGGTGAATGCTTTTCCTCAGTCCTTTGCCAGGCTCCCTCAGAATTATTTTAGAAAGAGCTTGAAAACATTGCCTCATGCTTTCAACATGAATAGATGCTATAGTATGTTTTATCTCTCTTGTTTTTTTACTTTACTTATTTTGTAGGTTTAGTTTTGAATTCAGCTCTTGGTACAATTAGCCTATTTTAGCATCCTGGAATTACTACAGTCTCTTTTCTGAAAGGTTGTCCTTGAGGGCCCCACTTTTGTAAATGCAGTAGATAAATGATGCTTGTTGTGCACAGATATAAACAGCTTTAATGTTCAGGTTGTTGCTTTTTTCCAGGGCATTGAGAAATATGTGATTGAGGATACCGAAGAGGCTAGGCAAAACAAAGAGAGGTATCCCAGACCCCTGAATATAATTGAGAGGCCCCTGATGAATGGCATGAAAATAGTTGGTGATCTTTTTGGAGCTGGCAAGATGTTTCTTCCTCAGGTAAAGAAGAAGATGTTTCCACTAGCTTGTCACAATTTAGCTGTGCAATTAAACTTTCCACCAGTTTGGACCAATGCTTTCTTTGGCTTGAGGGAGGATCAGTGTCCAGTTCTTAGTGCTTCAGGATGTTGTAGTAGAATATAGGAGATTGCCTTACACCAGGACAGACTATTTGTCCATTTTAGCTCAGTACAGTTTACTCATTGGCAGCAGGTCTCTTGAGGCTGTAGTGACGCACAGATACACACACATTTTCACATCTCAAGATTCATTAGTTAAGTCTTATGAAAAAGACATTCCTTTACAACAGGGGTGGGGAACCTTTTTTCTGCCAAGGGCCATTTGGATATTTATAACCGGGGGGTGGGGGGCGGGGTTTCTGGGATTTCCGTGGACAGGGGGCTGGAGTTTGTGGGTGGGAGCCAATCACAAGCACTGGGGGGTGGGGTTTGCAGACAGGAGCCAATCGCATGGAAGGGGCGGGGTTTGCGGGCGGGAGCCCTGCGGGCCTTAGGCGGGAGCCCCGCAGGCCATATAAGGCCCGCGGGCCTGACGTTGCCCACCCCTGCTTTACAATGAAAGAATTCTGGACCCAGGAACTTAATTGAAGTATCAAAACTAGAAGCGGCTCACAGCCCTCCATCGAAATATCTGGTTTCCTTTAATGGAGAACTGAGAGTGGGAACAAATAATATGGCTGCTCCTGTTAAACAATTGGGAATTGGAAATCCTTGCTACATCCATGTAGCTTTCTTTGTAACAATATGCAAGTGCTAGTCCATAGCCCTTAGATTTCCTAATGGTCTCCCATCCAAGTACTAATTACGTTCAACCCTGCTTAGCCTATAGTCCTAGGATTTCCCCTACTGGCAGTCCACCAGACCTAGCTTATAGCTCTTGGGTTTCCTCCCTTCTAAGTACTAATCTTATTATTTAAATAAATAATTATTTTAAAAAATAATTAAAAAAATTAATCTTATCCTGATTAATTTTTTTCTTAAAACTGGCTAGGTGTCACCTGCTGCAAATGATCCTTTAGTAGTGGAGATGAGATGGTTGAATGTGGGACCTTATGTATGAAAGCATGTGCTCTAATACTAGAGATACTCTGTACATTAAAATGGGTATTATTTTATTTTCATTCCTACTAATGACTATTGCTGTTCTTACATTCAGTTGTAGCGATAGCTCTTCACCCACATGCCCAGAATGGATAACAACTGCTTTCTGGGTTAGCGTCTTACTGGACATATAATTAAAACATCCTCTAATCCCCTGACGTATGCCAGCAGATAAAGCTGTATCGTAGTGCATGGGCTAGTTTAGCCCCTTTTTGTATTCGTTTATACTGGATTTGGCAATATGTTCACAATCTGTCTGTTTCTTTTTATGTGTTAGCTGTTAGGTTTAATAGTTAGATTTAATGCTTGGCTTTCTCCAAAGGCAGTACTCTTTTGTACACAGTGCAATGCAAGCAGGCACAGCTTTGCAGATGTGGGTTGAGGCTGCAGCATGTCTCACTTTATTTAGGCAGGCCGTGGTCTTGGAGGACTGCAAGCATTAGGGTGCTTTGCTTGACCAGCAACCCACTGTAACGATCAATCCACCGGGATAGGTTTTGGTGGATTTGTGACACCATATGAATGTGATCCATTGGAAGAGTTTCTCTAAACTGGCAGAAAATTGAGTTACTTAGGAGTTACTTAGTTGGCATTTATTAATAACCTCCTGTTCTGGGGGGGGGGGGGGCGGCTGGTATCGTTTGCTTTCAATATATTATTGGATAAACTTTTGGACATTGTCACGGTTCCTTCCCTGAATCTGATTATACAGGTGATTAAGTCCGCTAGAGTTATGAAGAAAGCGGTTGGTCATCTTATTCCATTCATGGAGAAGGAAAGAGAGGAAATACGTGCGTTGTCTGGCAGCACGGAGGAAGAGGCAAGTTTGCAATTCCAGTGCTTGATTCTCTTAAATTAATTTTTGCTGCAGTTGCATTATAGATTTTTGTGTGGGGCAGGAATTTATGGCATGTCACGGCAGCAACTTCTGCAATAGATTCTCTTATATGAGCTCCGTGTCACAGAAATGGGCAGCTGATTGGAAAACACAAAATTGTCCATTTGGTGTTTTGCCAATAAAACAAACAGAGCAGTAGTATGAGGTGCTACATAGGGATCCATAATCATAAACCTGGTACTTAATTCTTATATTAATATCTAATATTCTTCCCCCTGAAATAAGATTGGCCCCCTCTCTCCTGGACTTTAGAAAAAATCTAAAGACCTGGTTTTGCCATCATGCTTGGGGAGGGGAGGGGAATAGCCAGTCTTGGGGTTGGCTGATCGCTTAGATCTACCTTGACCAACCTTCTGACCATGGGATAGTAAGAACTGCCATCTTTAGGATTAAATTGTATTAGATATTTTATTGAATTTTTTATTTATTTATTTATTTATTTATTTATTTATTTATTTATTTATTTTTCCAACTTATATCACCGCCCATCTCACCCCACAAGGCGGAATTTTTGTAATATTTATGTTTTTATTGATTTTAAACTTGTGTTGTGAACCGCCCAGGGTCCCTCCTTGCGGGGGAGATGGGCAGGATATAAATATGTTTATAAATAAATAAATAAAAAATAAATAATTGGATGAAAGTTCAACAGACAAAAAAGTAACAGTAGCAAGAACAGCTTTTGCCTCTCTGTGTTGAGCTGAGTTTTTCTCCACTGTATCATTTTCAGTAATAATAGTTTTCCAGTGATGTGGTCTGTCTCCATTGCCAGCTTTGCTTCTGTGCACCCTTCTTCCCATTTGGTACCTCTCCCCTAAGTTTTACAAGCTAATTTGCGGATTGCTTATCTGTACAATCTCATGAATTGAGATCAAGACTTCAGAATACTGTTTCTGAGCAAAAAGGTGTGGAGCAAAAGGGTGCTAGTTGTCACTAGAGTCCCAGCTGATCAGCACAGAAGAGATGGATGGACCAGACCTTTCGAAGAGAATATTTGTAGCTCAGGGTTGAACTGTGGAGTCCTTGGTGCTCTCTGAGCCTTGTTGTTTTCTTGCAGACGTTTCATTGCCAGCCTAGGCAACATCTTCAGTGCGAAACTGAACTTCGCACTGAAGACGTTGCCTAGGCTGGCAATGAAACGTCTGCAAGAAAACAACAAGGCTCAGAGAACACCAAGGACTCCACGGACCAGACCTTTTTGGGGCCATGTCAGAAAATGCATTAGTAAGTCCGTGCCATCCTATTTCTGTGTTTATTGGCGTTTTCCTTTTTAAAAATCTGCATTGCTGTTCTTACTTGTTTTAAAAGCATTTTGTGGTTTGATGTATTTCAAGGTTGAAAACTGAATTCTGGAGAAATGCAAATTAGTTTGGGAGGTGTGAATCAGATTGGTTCACTTCCAAAGGCAGAACAAACAAAATCCTTGGACTTCCATGTTCTGCAGCCTCTTGTCTTAGGAAGCATCTGTCAAGCTAATGTGTAGTTGCTCGTTGGAAGCAATCACGGGGCTGGAAGAAACCTGAGGCTTTGTGCTGTAGCAGATTTTTTCATTCCTAACAGGCATGAAAAAATGAAATAACAGCAGTTGTTCTTGTAGTTCAAATTGTTGCGAAGGCTGGGTTGATTTAAGAACAAATTGTGAATTTTATGCTGTCTTTGGCATTTGGGAAGGGAGTGAAATGAGGTAAGGCAGAACGCTGAGTGGAAAACACAACAATCTAGAAGCTTACTAGCTTTAAGATGTATTTATTTGACAGCCACGTGTTTATTAAAAAGGGGAAAGTGTGTGAATCAGTATGGAATTAGGCCAGCCCTGTATTATTACTCGCTAATAGTCGGTATATGCTGCAGACTTTTGTAAATGCTGCATGCTGCTATTCTAACAAAAACAGTGGTGGGGAAGTGTGTGTGTGTGTGTGTGTGTGTGTCGGGGGAGGTCTGCTGGCTCCTGAATATGAGTTTTATCATTGGGATGCTTGCTGCTGTCCTATCTCAAAATGAGGTACATATCTCCTGGCGTAGAAGCTCTCCGGAGTGCAGTTACCTCCCAGAATACTCGCCGTAGTGCCAGAAAGCAGCAAATATAGAACACTGGTTATTATCTTTCAGAGTGGATGGCTTTGCTGCAGGCTTGTGCCAGGACCAAAGAGGAAAGCTATTTGGTCTCATTCCCAGTTAGTCTGCTCCAAATCATTTAATGATAGAAATCATCTTGTTTTATCCTGAAGGTGTCTTAAGAATAAATGTATGCGCTGGTCCACATTGCAATCCAGTCTGGGGTTAGGCATTCTTTTTCTTCTCATTCCCATCAGTCTTAGGATTCCCGTAGCAATTAGGTCTGTGATTATTGCCTGACCAGTCTACTCTGACTTTTTTTTCCAGCTTGATTAAATGAGCGTGCCCTTCTGCTCCAGCCATGCAGGCTTTCATGAATGTAGTGCATAATTATTCTGGATAGTGCAATACCTTGGCATATCCTGGATGTTCATTCTCCCCAAGCTCCGCTACGTTTTAAGAAGACAGAAAAAGTTAAGCATTATAGTAACACAGAAACCCACAGGCATCAAAGCTTTTGTTTACCTTAAAGATTGATAATAACAAGGGGGTTTTAGGTTGCAGGCAGGGGTGTCTGTAAGGGGAGATAACAGCATCAAGATGGCAGCTGTGACTGGAGCGAAGTTGGAATATTTTTACGTACATGTGATACATGCAACATATATTTAAAAGGAGCAGAACTTTGACAGCGTGGTTGTGCATGCCATTTTTATGCTGTTGACTTCCCCCCCAGGGACATCCCACATGCAAGTTACAAATCTGGGTTGCATACTTCCTTGTTTTGAAAACCAGCTATGCTCCAATCAGTATAAAGCTGTGGGTGGCACTGATTTAAAGAGCCCCCTGTTTGAACATGAGGGCCCCAGTTGAGAAAAACTTGCCAACATTAGCAAAATATGGTATGCTAAAAGAGTGGCAAAGACTAATATGTGCACCTCTATTTCTTTTTAAAACTGGTCTCCCCAGCACTTACTTTTTTCATAAATGAGCAGAAACAAGGTTTAAAGACATGGATATGCCACTGTCATGTAAAGAGTAATGAAACACCTTTGCCGTGAAGAAATTAATATAATGGCATAAACTCTTAATATGAAAGTGTTCACCGAAGAAGTCAGTAGAGGAACATGGGAACCTAGAAGTAGGGGCTCTGGTAGAGAAAATGCTAAGGCTTCCTTCTCCATTATGGCTAGGAATTCTGGGAGTTGCAGTTCCAACATATTTGGAAAGCACCAGGTCGGAGAAGGCTGTGCTATGATCTACTTCTTTTCTTTGAATAACAGTTATTTGTGTCGCTGAAAGATGCCTTTTTACAAATAGTTCCTTTGCTGAGGCCATGATGAATGTTCTTTATTTTGACAAAAGTAATTTTTTTAAAAAAAACAACCCTGAATTTTGTATTCAGAAAGCCTGAATCCCACAGGAGTAATATTTCTTCAATTTTATTCTCATGTCATGCCTGCCATTTTCCTTCACTACTGCATCCTTTTCACTTCAGGAGCAGCTCCTCTGCCCAAGAGTTGGTAGCTGGTCTTTCAAAGGTCCAGGCCCACCCAGTTCTCCAAGCTTTCCCTTTTGCTGAAGCAGCTCTATAGGCAGCCCTTCTCTTATTTGTTCTGGGGGCAGAGGAGGACTTTAACCATTACATCAATCTGGATCTCCCCACTGACGTAGAGAAATGTGCTACAGCGGCCCTGGAGCAGTCTTTTTCATTGTTCTGTTCATTGTCGCACTGTGCCTTGTGTAGGTTAAATGTTATATCGTGTCTGTCAGCTGGGGCTTTCTTCCAAGTTGTAAAGTGGTTTGGGGCAGGGTGTTTTGACCTCTGGAGAACTGCCATCCTGTGATTTAGCTGAATTAAGTAAACCATTTATTCAGACAAAGATAAATGAACTTCTGTTTCATGATTCATATGGATTTGTCTCTGCTTTAAATAGTTGAACATAACAGTTGTTGGAATAAGCCAACCATTCATAAGATAGAAACTGCTCAGAAATGAAGTCTACATAAATTCTGAAATTGGCTTAATTTTTGCAGGATCCTTATCAAGGCACTATTGTGTTAGCTACTGTGAAAGGTGATGTTCATGACATTGGCAAGAACATTGTGGGAGTAGTTCTGGGCTGCAATAATTTCAGGTAATGAGACGAGACCTTTTGATCCTGCACTTCCCTCCTGGTACTATAATTATTTGACATGCTAGAATTGTCTCCTGCAAGTGGGACATCTAATAATTTGGCTGAAGTGCTAAATTACACTTTTTGGAGGCATCTTTCCCAGAAAGCATTTTTTCCCTGGTAGGTAGGGATAAGGTCAGAAGTGGTATACATAAAATTTGTCTGTTCACACAGGAAAAGGTTTAGTAATGGGCATTATTACACTGTTGCATGAATCTCTATAGGAAACAGTATAATAAAACATGGGCCAGTGAGTCAACTGTTCTATCAAAACAAGAGCAGAAGCTAATGTCTTAAACTTGCTCTCAAGAACTGCTTGAAGTAAAATATTAAAATGTAGTAGCATAAAAGCTCTGCAGAAACTTGACCAATGGACGTGGCTGTTTGAAATTATTCAATTGCTCCCTAACTCAGCATATCCGGATATGTGTTTAATCTGAGATCTTTTGTCTGGAAACTGGGTAGCCTGCTCCTAGGTCAAAGTCAGCAGGACCTCAGGATTTGCAGCATAACAATGGATCTTGAAATACTCAGTGGCAGTATTACTGCACAAGAAGTTAATTTCTCAGTTGTCTGTTGTTCTAAAATAAGAAGTCACTGGATTTAATAGAAAGTGTAATATAATACTCAAGTAAGTGCGGTAGCAACTAAGAATGGGACAGGCGTTGTACAAGAAGGCTCAAGTACAGGATACAGTAAGGGAAGATTTCAGGCCAAATGTTGTTCTCTAGAGCTTCCTCACAGGATGATTGATCTTTCTTGTGCACTATAACAGAATTGGATTAATTGAGCATAATGTGCATGTTGACCTTTTTCTCCCCCAGAGTTATTGATTTGGGAGTTATGACACCATGTGACAAGATACTTAAAACTGCTCTTGAAAACAAAGCAGGTACAAGGATATTTGGTTTGTATTTGCCCATTTTTGTGGAGTCTCAAGAATATATTTGCATTGTGTTAAAATGTCTGTCTTCAAACCCTAATTCTCACTAAACTCACTAAGAAAATGTAAACTAAGGTGATATGACCTCTATTTCTTTTTGAAAACAGAATTCTTAAAATACGTTAGGATTTGTCAGAAAAATAGCAGGACAGTAAATTAAAAAAAAATTGATAAAAGTCTGATTTGATATTAAATAGTCTATTGGTGGATGTGGTTTTTTTTCTTCAACCTCAATGCAATGATTTACTTTACCCTGTAAGAGTGTAGCCAGCTTATAGAATTCAATTTTATTTTATTTATTTAAGGATATGTTCTGTGTTATTTTTCACCAAAATGTCTAGGGTGGTTTAAAAACTAAGTTAAAATTCAAATAAGATTACCTGTACAGTACATTATAAGGTCTGAAAGAATAAAGTTATACTTGTCTGGGTTTAAAAAGACAATAATGTATTCAACATAGACATTTGAGATATTTAGATATCCTATTCGTACCCATTTCACACCAATTGAATGTCCAGGGTTATATCCATAGCTACGTAATGTTAGGAGAAAAATCTAAGTCAGATCCATGGCTTCATTTAACAACTGGATGGCATTTTTGCCTTAATGTTTAAAATAGATTCTGAAATCATAGATGAAAAGTTGGAAATAGTTAACCATTTATATTTAATAGATATAATTGGCCTGTCTGGTCTTATTACTCCATCTTTGGATGAGATGATATTTGTTGCCAAGGAAATGGAGAGGCTAGAAATAAAGATTCCTTTGCTGATTGGAGGAGCAACTACTTCCAAGTAAGTTAGGGCTTTTTGCTATGGCTGGTGGATGTTACCCTAAATACACAGAATTGCTTATGTAAAAGAGAGTATGATTTTCAAAATTAACTATTTTATGTTACTTTTAGGTGATTTTAATCAATATTTATTAAATGTGTTTATTTATATCACTTTAAAAATACCAAGTCTAAAAATCAGGTGCCTAATCTAAGTTTCAGAGAAGTTATTAGTTTCCTCACTGATAAAGAGATGTATAACACTGATTATTTTTCTGTACAAGTACACATTTGCTTTAGCAAAAATGAATTTGGTTTTGCAACACTGAGAATTAAGCAGCGATACATGCTCTGCATTAACTAAATTTACATGCAAAGGTCCCGAGAGAATTGTAGTATAGCATAGATTGAAGGAAAAAACGTAAAGGGATGAGAAAGCCTGAACTATAAGAATTTCAAACTATTTCTTCTAGTTATAAATGGCCGTCCTATCAGCAGTCTATAATGAATTGAGTACCTGATTTGGTTGTGAGAAGTATGCTGTAAATTTGTGCCATTATGCAGTGAGAATTACCTTTGCAGCCCTGAAAATGAAATCATGTTTTTTAAAACATGTAAAGCTGGCATTCTTGGGAGTCTGAGAAGAAGATCTGGGAGATTCAAAGAATCATAGAGTTGGAAGAGACCTAAGAAGTCATCACATCCAACGTTATGCACACTGCAGGATTCACTACACCATCCCCAATAGATGACTGTCCAGCTTCTGTTTGAAAACCTTCAATTAAGGGGAAGAAACCATTTCATGTGGTAACCTATTCCACGGATTGACAGCTCTTACTGTCAAGAAGTCCTTCCTCATGTCTAATTTGTATCTACATCCTTGACGTTTCATCCCATTAGTTCTAGTCTTACCCTCTGGAGCAAGTGAGAATAAGTCCAAACCCTCTACAATGTGACAGCCATTCAGATATTTGAAGCCAGTTGTCATGTTCCCTCTCAACTTTCTCTTCTTCAAGCTAAACATACCTAGGACTTTTAACTGTTCCTTGTAGTCCTTTCACCATCTTGATAGTCCTTCTCTGGACTTGGTCCAGCTTATCAATGTCGTTTTTAAACTGGGGTGTACAGAACTGAACACAATACTCCAAGTGAGGCCTGACCAAGGCAGAGTAAAGTGGGATAGTCACTTCCTGCAATCTGGACTTTGTGCTCCTCTTGATGCTCTTCAAGGTATTGTTGGCCTCCTTTGCAGCTGTATTGCACTGTTCGGACATGTTGAACTTGTGATCCACTAGCTCAACATGTGATCCTTCTCACATGATCTGTTCTTGAGCCAGATTTCCCCCATCCTGTACATGTGTCTTTCATTTTCCTTACCTAGATGCATGGCTTTACATGCTGTCAGAAATATATAGCTGAAGACATTGGCTTAGAACAGTTATTTGCATTTTTTCCTTGCACTCCATAGCTCCACACATTGCCATTCAGACCTCACACCAGAGTCAGCTGTTCATTTTGGCTCTCCTATTCAAGGGTTGGCTTACAGGTAGTCCTTGTATAGCGACTGCCTCATTTAGCGACTGTTCGCAGCTTTGATGGTGAAGAAGTAACTTTACGACCAATCCTCGCATTTATGACCTTTGCAGGTCTGTAAAGCAAAGGAAAGCTGAAGTAAGATCATAAGCACAGTCACAATTTCACTTAGCAACCGCTTTGCTTAACAACTGAGTTGCCAGTCCCAATTGTGGTCACTAAACGAGGACTACCTGTATTCAGCAGAAGATTCTTAGACAAAACTTGACTATATTAGTCTTTTGGACGAGAAGAATATACAAACAGAATATTTGTCCACTGCAATAAACAGAAGTCAAAGTCAGTTTTTCTCCTGCCTTTCTGAGTCAGTGAGTATTTGGCCATTCTCTTGATGGCCTTGGAAAGTGTCTGAATGATGTTGACACAACCGTTCTCTCTTCCATGGGAACTGCTGGTTCCTGCATTGCCAGCTTCATTCCTTGTGTTACTTTGAAGGCGGTGTTTAGCAATTTCTATATACTATGCAAACTCTCCGTTGATCTTGAGATGAGCTCAGTCTGTAGGCACATCTAGAGAGAGAGGCACAAAAAGTGGAATGGAGCAGTGAAAATGACCTCTTTTTTATCTGCAACCAATACCATTCCTCAAGAAAATAGTTCCGAGAGATTGAGTGGCTTTTTTGTTATTCAAAAATATTTTTTTTCAGAAATGAAGACCTAACAGGAATAGAAATCTCTTGTTAAATTCTGACATGTAGCAATCACATTTTATTCATTTATGAAAATTATATATTACCTTAACTATTATTGGGCTCCAGGTAGTTTACAGTATACCTAATAATCTACAAAAATAATATAACAATATAGGAAAAGATATTAAACAATATAATAATACAGTAAAACGGAGTTTGAAGTTGTTGGCTGTACAGTAAATCTCCAAAGCCTGGAAAAGCTAGGCCTTTACAGTTATCTTGAATGCCATAAGTTTGGGGACCATCCTTGTCATGGTGGAAGGCTGTTCCATAAGAAGGGAGTTCCTAAGAGAGTATGTGTTTTTGAGTCTTCTTCCATCACACTTCTTAGTAAGTGGGGACTCCAGACAGGCATCCTCTGGCCATCTGGCCCAGGCAGGCAGAATTTATCTGAGAAAGGCAGTTTCTTAAGATACCAATTAGTTTCCAATATATAATGCTAGAACTTCTTGAAAATAAAAGTGTTTTGCAGTCATGTAAATAATGGAATGTACCTCTGACCCTTTATGATGTGCAGACGGCTGTCATTTTCTTAAGGAAATGACAGAACATGAATTTGCCAAGGAGTTATAGATTTCCCATCAGAATATAAACATATTTGTACAATAAAATGCTTGTGGATGTGTGTTCGTATGGTTATTATTTTCTTAGATTCCCTTTTATGTTATTTCAGAACTCATACAGCTGTAAAAATTGCTCCACGGTATAGTGCTCCAGTTATTCATGTCCTGGATGCTTCCAAAAGTGTGGTGGTTGTAAGTTGTGGTAAAATTTTTATCTGAAAATTTATATCAGACTGCTCTAATCTGGTGCAACCCAGATGTGTTGAGATTATAACTCCTAACTGCCTTGGCTATGTTGATTGGGAATCCTGCGAATTGTAATTCCACTAAATCTGAAAGGCGCAGTTTGGAGCAGGGTGCTTAGATGCATTCTCATAGATCAGCTATATGGCTCAGTATTATCAAAAACTATCCTTTTTTTCCCATCAGTATAGAGATTATACCAACAAGGGAGTCTGCCTTTACTTCCATGTTAAGGCAAATTAACATAAAGGTTTGATTTGGTTTCAAATCTGAGCTATATGTAAAGCTGTTAGAATTTGCAGAATCCATAAAAATGAATTCTTATGGTTTGGTTATAAGTATTTTAAGAAGACAAAGGTTCATTTGTATGGATATTTTCAAATTGTGAATGAATAAGCCCCCTAAATTTTCTGCAGATCTCTTTTTTCTCCTAGACATGAGTTGCTAAAATATTGTTGCATTTTAACGTGAGGGATCCTTGATTATTATGCATCAACCCTTATTCATAGAGAATCCTGAGAGGTGTGATCTCAATTTCTGTATGCATGAAACAGAACAGGCCCTAGTATTTTATTCTTTCTTGTTTAAGCTGGCTCATCTGGATAACTTGCTTTTTCATCTTGGTCTTTGAACATCAAAATAAGTTTTGTATCTGTACAGAAACCGTATTCAGAATGTCCTAAAAGAGTTTTGATGGGAAACCCACCCCCTTGTATATGTCTGGAAGAACAGCTTCTGTACTCCCTGAAGTTCTTTTTTGACCACCACAATATGAACTTTCTCAATCAGATTTGTTGAGTTCTGTTTCCTTCATTTTGGACCTAAAAAACAAACAAACTTCCTCTGTTGCATCTTCAGGAAAAAAAAATCCTGATGGCAGGTTTTGGTGTTTACCAAAGGGCAAAGGAGATGACTTATTTTCTCTAAGGCCCTATTTTTAACAGATTCTAATGTCCTAGAAAGTTAAGGACATTATTTATTTATTAGACTTCTGTACTGCTTCTTCAACCATGACTGACTTTAAGCAGTGTCTCAGTCCAGATAGCTTGTCTCATGTACAGTGAGGGGACTGGTTTAAGATATGGGTATTTCCACATTGCTGTCTGACAGCACCTTAAATTTTTTTCAGTGGAATCAGAGTTTTCTGATTCAAAGTCCTCCCCTTTGGACTGTGCATAGCCCTAAGTGTATGAAGTATATGTGGTCAGATGTGGCTCTTCTTAAGGCAGCAGGCATCCAGGGTTTCCCATAGTGGGAGGGAATAGGAGGAAATCCTTAATCACCAGTTCCAGGATACAACCCTGCATCTCATCAGGACACTTGGATTTCATCAGCTCAAGGGCGTAGTCAGCCTTCATTTCATTCAGGAATGATGGAAAAAGCTTCCCTCAACGTCTCCTCATTTCAGACCTGCTTTCTTAATTAATTCATGTTTTCATATTTGAAGCCTGCAAGTAAGGTCTTCAAAACATTCATCTGGCATCCTTTTAGTTGAAACAGTATTCATATGAAAATATCAGGAATTCTAGGATTTTTACAAAAGAAGTTAGGGTAGTTAGTACACATGTTCTTATGGACTGTCACCTCATGAGGATATATACCTTCTCAAAAGAGAGAATTTGAGAGAGAATGGATAACATACCTCAATCTCGGATTTAATCAACATGTTGTATTTGTTACAGTGCTCTCAGCTTTTAGATGAAAATCTAAAAGATGACTACTTTGAAGAAATACAAGAAGAGTATGAAGATATTCGACAAGATCATTATGACTCACTCAAGGTAAATAGTGCTAAAACTACTTTTTAATGTCATAGTAGCAAAACAACTGAGTTTATGTAGGGTGGAAGGCTGGTCATCTCAAAACTCTCCCAGAAGCCCATTGGGTCTTCACACTCTGGTCCTGACTCCTGCTTTGTGTTAGCAACTTGGTAGTTCAAGGTGCCACCACCTATCTTTCAGGGGGCACCTTAGCTGGTGCCCTCCCTCAAATCCCCAGTTTGTGACGCGGAGCGGCACAGCCTGCGGTGTCCTGGGGTGTCGCGCGCAAACCCGGGAGCGCTGGTGGGGGGAACCGGAAGGAGCGGCACCCCTGCCAATCAGCGCCGCTCCTTCCGGTTCCCCCCATCAGCGCTTCCGGGTTTGCGCGCGACACACCAGGACACCGCAGGCGACACAGTAGTGTGTTGCGACACACACTTTGGAAAGCTATGGTGTAGAGGCATGTAACCAGAGGTTTCATCTTTTCCTCTCCTCCCTGGGAGATAGACCATTTTCACCAGAGATAAACAAATCAAACTTTGTTTTTAAAAAGAGACAAAATATATATCCCCCTTTTAACTTTAAAGACTTAAAACACATGCATCCAGTATTTTAGAAAAGGAGCTATATGGCTCATCCACATTGCCTGCTTTACCACAGCAAAGAGTCACCCACATGTCCTCACAATGGAGCTTCCATCTTATAGCTAGTGCACGGTGTTCTGCCATGAAAATAGTTTTTTTTCCTGGGAAAGCTGAAGAAAACTGTATTGTCGAAGGCTTTCACGGCCGGAGTTCAATGGCTGTTGTGGGTCTTCCGGGCTGTGTGGCCATGTTCTGGAAGTTGTGGTTCCTAACGTTTCGCCAGCATCTGTGGCCAGCATCTTCAGAGGGCAGGAGCACAGATAGAAGCCATCAACAGATGGAAGACCCACAACAGCCACTGAAGAAAACTACTTATTCAGGCAATCTATGGTGCTTGAAGAAGGATTTTTGGGTAACATGGTAAAGGGCAGCAATCTGCATGGCTGCAGTTGACCCAACAGGTCTGCTGTGGAACCAACCCATTTGTCTGGTCCTGGGCTCAGCTCCTGTTCTGCAGTGTTGGTTCTTTAAATTCATTCTGTCCTGGAGTCTAATCTGGTATTAATATCACCTCAACATACCATTTTCAACAACAGTTACCCAGAAGTTACATTTCAGGTACACAAATCTGGACGATTGCTATATGGCTGCCATGAGATACAAAATCTCTTTAACACTTTGTTGGCACCTCATGGTAGATAGGTCCACTGGTCAATAATTATTTTGGAGAAATTACATGGATATATTTGAGAAGACCCCACAGCTGAGCACCAATACAATCAATAAAATACAATCAGTAAAAATCTTTCTTGAACTCTGGTTCTAGGAACTCTTGCAGCAGCTGCATCTGGCAGTAAAAATCCAGGAGACCACCATCTTGCAGTTAAAAAACAAGACAAACTCTTTGCTGCCATCTAGTGGTCAGGTTAATAGGCTGACAGTCCTTTGGGGTAAACAAACAGAAAAATGATTGGATGGTGCCCTTGGACTGTACAAGCACCACCCAAGAATGCATTTTGTATGGCAATTGGTGGAGTCCTTTCCTGTGGTTCATGACAGTCAAGTTACAGACAGGGAAAATCACCAATCATTGCCTTTATAGTGAAACATGGAAAAGCTACACAGACAGGAGCACAGCATGGTCCCATTCTGGGTTAAGGGCAAGCTATGGGGGCAGTGTGGTTAATGCCAACATGATTTCCTTCCAGCTCCAATTTGGGAGGAAAGCCCAGCAAAGTGGTTGTGTGGATGAGCCCACAGAATAGCTTTGACCAGGGTCTGCAACAGAAAATGCAAAAGAATGATCCAGAAGACCACAAAATGTTGCCGGTTTACCACAAATAAAAAGCTTTCTATAAAGAGATAAGAACAGATTTCGAATTACACAGTTCACATGAAAATTATAAATAAAATTAATATATTCTTGTACCCAACCTTAGGTTTGCTTCAAGGCTGAAATGTAATTCAATTTTCTAAATTTGTACAGTGAAATAAAACTGTTAGACTTGACTTAGGACAAGTACAATAAAACAAAAATTAAAGATATAACACTATGTCTGGCTCTTTACCTACTTCTTCTGAAAGTAGCAGACTTCATTCACCCTTCAGAACAGCAGGCTTTCTGAAGCAAAAAAATCCTCTGCTTCCCTGTCTGGGTTTCTTTTTTTCCTAAAATTTCAGACTTTAATCTGAGGCTGTGGGAAACTGTTAGACCCATATACTCAGTTCATATATGCAGTCCTTAATTAGGTCAATATTCCTGATTCAGTTTTGCTCATTGTGTTAGTTGCTGTAAAAAAGATAGCCAAGGGGCTCTTTTGTAACAGTGAGGTTTAAACTGTTTTCTCAAGCCTTCACTTCCAGCTTCTTCCTGTTACCTTCTTGAATTCTGCCTTTGTTTTTAAGAGGACTCACATTTTTTGACTTAGGTATTCTTTGTGTCCACATGACAAGGAGCATCTCTCCCTGGTGAAGATGTGGATTCTCAATCTGCAGTCTACACCAGGGGATGTTTTTTTGGGAATGGCTGAGTTTTTTATTTTTATTTATTTATTTACTCGATTTATATAGCTGCCCATCTCACTTTTACACGACTCTAAGCGGAAGTTCTTAGTTCTTCCTGCTGACAAGGGTACCTGTCAGGCATGTATTAATTATTCCTAGCTCTGTTTGCTTTCTTTTAATTAAATAAATTAACTGCTAGACTTAAACCACACAGCACTAATCTCTAGGTTTTTTCTTCCCCACACAGGAAAGAAAATACTTACCTTTAGATCAAGCAAGAAATAAGCGCTTCTATTACGACTGGCAAACTGAGACGAAACCAGGTTAATTTTTAAAAACTGTTTTGTGCTTCACCAGAACACAGATATTTTCAGGAGAAAAACTCCATGGTGATTTGAAATTGGACTTCCATTTAGTTTTCAGTACTTGTAGCTTTATGAAAAACAATTTGTAAATAATTTCTTTCCCCAAAGAAACTCAAATGGTTACCATATATCTCTGGGTTTTTTTTTTTGAAGAGTATCTACCTTTCTTAAGAATTATTGGTGAACTGTTATAAATTGCTCTCTTGCTTCTCTGGTTAAATTAACTTTATGTAATTTTAAAATTAAAAGATATATTAAATTTAGATTAATTTTAAAATATATAAAAATTAATAGGGCTGTTATGTATTATAAGAGAGCCAGTTTGGTATAGTGGTTAAGGAACCAGGCTAGAAACCAGGAGACCGTGAATTCTAGTCCTGCCTTAGGCACGAAGCCAGCAGGGTGGCCTTGGGCCAGTCACTCTCTCTCAGCCCTAGGAAGCAAGCAATGGCAAACCACTTCTGAAAAACCTTGCCAAGAAAACTGCAGGAACTTGTCCAGGCAGTCTCTGAGAATTGGACATGTTTGAACAGATATTTTTTAAAAAAGTATTACAAACATTGGCTGGCTGCTTTCCTTAAGAAATACAGCTTGGCTTACGGATGTCTGCAGGACCGTCCACTTCAACAAGAATTGGCCCAACCAATCAGTTCCAACAGAGAGAAACTGTTACTGATACCACATTTGGGGAAGGTTCGAAATGCTGCGGCAAGAAGGTGCTTACCTTGTGGAATAGCTTCCAGTTGAGATCAGGCTAGCCCCCCGGTTGATACTTTGGAAGATGGAGTTGTTTTGTCTAGCCATCCCCTGATTTTATCACACCATCTTTAACTTCTATTTTTATTGTTTGTATTTTTACGTGTGGGTGTTTGTTTATACTGTTTTTATGTAATTTTGTACCATGGATGTTTTATCAGTTTTATATTCTCTGTAAGAGTCATTTGATTTGCAGCAGGATAGAAATGTGATAAATAAGTATATACTTAATCAGTTAATCAATCAATCCGTCCATCTGCTATACTCACTGCCAGTTCCTCTAAAGGAGTACTATATTTTTAGAATAACTGAGAGCACAAAAACATTAAGAGAAGGTCATATAAAAGAATAAAAGAGTTTTTATCTGTAGCTGTCTTATCTGAAATAAGTAGCAAATAGGTTGTAGCTTACCGTAGCTTATATACAACTCTAGTAAATTCACAGCATTATTTTCCATCTGCAGAAAAGTTGTAATATGGAATTCTTCCCAGAGAATCATAAACACCCCTTATGACTCAGCTGTATATTCTATGAACAGTTAGTTGCAAAATTGACACGAGGAATCCAGATTAAAGCATCCCTGATAGGTGTTCAAGCATATCCAGTGAAGGGGACTACTGCCTTAGTGACCAAAGGATTTTGAAGGCATGATTTTTCATATACAACAGCTTACTTCTGTTACTTCTTTTTTGCCATCTCACACTGCAGAAAGACCATGTATACATTCTTACCATTTTCTAGCTGTCTGTAGCTTGAATCATGTCAACTGGATTTCTATTTTCTCAGTGGAAACGTTTCGCTCCTTATCCAAGAAGCTTCTTCAGTCTTGGATAAGGAGCGAAACGTTTCCACTGAGAAAATAGAAATCCAGTTGACATGATTCAAGCTACAGACAATTCCACCTGGATGACTGAGAACCTTCGTCGACATTTTCTAGCTGGTTAGTTCAAGGGAAATAAATTTATAGCCAGTATCTGTCCTGTTACTTGGATTCATTGACGTTCCCTGCCCTCTGTTCAATAGGGTCCAAAGACACAGCCTTGGCTAACTGAAGTTGAGCATTTGGTTATGATAATCCTCTGGCATTAAGTGTGTGTAGTAAAAGCATGTTAAAATAGAGTCTGCTGTATAGAATATATGTTGAAGTACAAATTTGCATGATGAACATTTACAGTTAAACCACAGTTCCTTGGCACTAGAGTCTTTGAAGATTATGACTTACAGAAGCTGGTGGAATACATTGACTGGAAACCATTTTTTGATGTCTGGCAGCTTAGGGGCAGATACCCCAACCGGGGATTCCCTAAAATCTTTAATGACAAAGTAGTAGGTGAGTAGCATAATACCATTTTCTCAGGTGGAGGACCTAAAAACTAGGTTAACCATTATTTAAAATGCCTTCAATTGTGTAAATATGCAAAATAATTAGTGATGCAGATGAGACTAACATTAGATTTATCAGCCATGAAATGATTATGTAACATGTGAATTCACATTCTCTTTATCTTGGCATAGATTGAACATAACTAATTCCATTAATCCAACTTGAGTTTTTGAAAGGCTTGTGATTAGCCATTCATTCAGTCATTTTCTTCTGCAATGGCAAGATATTCTTTTAGGCCACCTGTAATAAGTGTGTGTCCAATAAATCAAGCATTATTTCTCCAATGATTTATTGGACAATAAATGCTATGTGGTGCATGGGGCGTGGTGGCTCACATGGGGCGTGGTGGCTCAGCGGGTAAGATGCCAGGCTTGTCGATCGGAAGATCACAAATTCGGAGGTTCAAATCCCTAGCCCTGCGTGCGGAGTGAGCTCCCGCACTAGCTCCAGTTCTTGCCAACCTAGCAATTCGAAAGCATGCAAATGCAAGTAGATTAATAGGTACCACTTCGGTGGGAAGGTAACAGCGTTCCACGCGTGTCATGCGGCCACATGACTGTGGAACCGTCTTCGGACAACGCTGGCTCTTCGGCTAACAAACGGAGATGAGCACCGGCCCCTAGAGTCGGACACGACTGCACAAATGTGCGGGGGGAACCTTTACCTTTTTAATAAGTGTGTGGATAGAGAAGATTTACAAAATTGTTTATATCTTCTCAATTTAATAAGAGAAAATTGTATGTTTAGGTACTATCTCTAGGAAATGTATTAACCTTCACATACTCTTTCCTGAAATACTTATTTTAATCCAAATGCTTGCAGTAAACCTAACTATAAAACTGCTGATAGTACCACAGCTATTGAACAGATGTTAGCAGTCACTGATCATGAAAACAAAGTCAGTGATTTTAAGGTTGCAGTTACAAAAAATCCAAACATTGATTATTTTCTTTAAAAATGCTGGGAGTTTATTTTAAGGTTTGATGACTGGGTTGACACATCATGCTAAACCATAATGTGATTTATTTAGTTTTGGCTTAGTATTCTGTGTGAACCCAACCATTGTGGTTTATTCAACATGGTTTATGCAGCCATTACATTCTTACCATTTTTTTCTCCTTTATTAGGAGAAGAGGCAAAAAAAGTCTACAATGAAGCTCAAAACCTGCTGAAAAGTTTGATTACAGAAAATAAACTTAAAGCCAAAGGTCTGATTGGGTTTTGGCCAGCTCGAAGCATTAAAGATGACATTTACTTATATGACAGAGAAGAGGAAGTAGAAACTTTGGAACCAATAGCTAAGTTTTATGGCTTACGACAACAGGTGTGACTTGATGATATTGAAATGTTATTTATTTCAAATTGGGAGCTTGAACTCATTTTTAAGCATTTCCTAATTATGATTTGTGATTATGTAGACAAGAGCAGGCAAGTTGGGATCCACAGATGTATGACTAGAAAGTTCTTAAATTCCAACCTCCATAATGGTTTGTCAAGAGTTATGAGATGCGGAATTATTTGGAGGGGACGAGATTGCTTGCCCCTGAGAGTCACAAGCTATACACTCATTTTATAGTAATTTATGTATTTTATCAGCCTGAAAGCATTGTTTTTAATCTGAAAAACATGTAGAGCTTTCCAGCTAAGGAACCTGCAAATATAACTGTTATGCAGCCATTGTATCTTAATTCAAATGATACATCTCTATCTCTCTATCTCTATCTCCCTCAGTAAAAGTCTCCACAGGATCATTTATCTGCTAGATTTTCCCCATATTAAACCTGCTCATTTATTGAGATATAATAATGCAACCTCCTACCTTGTCTTTAAAATCAGTTAAAAATGGAATATTTATATAAGCCAGAAAAAAAGATTACTGCATTTATATAATATACCTTCACTGCGTGTGCGTGTGTGTAATGTGAAGATAATTATCTTAAAAAGTTAGCAAAATGATGATACATTCTGTAAGCTTATGAACATGTATAATAATAGATTAAAACAATGGCATTTAATAAAGAAGGGAACTGTAGTAATTGGATTTTGGATACTTATTGGAAATGCTATGTAGAATTTATGGAAAGCGAATCTTTCTGTGGATTTTAAATATGTTTAAATTTTTGAAAAGGTAGTCTCCAACTTATCCAATGAGGGGACCCCACCACCTTTCTAAGTAATTGGTTCTTGTGTTGAATTGTTCTTACTGCAAAGAAGGATATTTTTTTAATGTTTAGCCAGAATCTGCCTTCCTGTAACACAGGTCCATAATTTTACATCTTGTACTCTGGTACAATAAGAAACATGTCTTGACTGTTTCTGTGACATTCAGGATTTGAAGAGTGTAATGCTCTTAGAATGATACATTCCCAATTCCTTCCAAATCTCTTCATTGGAATTATTTTCTAGTCTCTGATCATCCTTGTTGCCTGGTCTGAATCCTTAAAATTGTGGTCTTCTGAACCAGATACTGTAATCAAGTGGGATCTAACCCATATAAAATGGAACTTTCTGTAATTGAAATTGCATTTGCCTTGCTGATACACTATACTGCTGACTCAGCTTGGAATTTATTTATTTATTTATTTAATTTATATGACCGCCCATCTCCCCCCATGGGGAACTCTGGGCGGTTCACAATAAATAAGTTAAAATAGAATCTAAAATATATAAAGCCACAATTGTACAATACAATAATAATTATGAAATCCAGATGGACAAAGGCATTCATTAAAAGAAGGACATTAAAATTAGGGGATTAGCCACCCCCATGAGGAACTATCCCTTCCTCCTTCCCATGCCAGGCAGCAGAACCAGGTCTTCAGCTCTTTCCTAAAGGTCGGGAGGGGGGAAATCTGTCTCAACTCTGGGGGCAAGATGTTCCATAGAGTGGGCACTGTCACAGAGAAGGCCCGCCTCCTAGACCCCATCAGATGGCATTCTCTAATTGATGGGGTTCGTAGCAGGCCCTCTCTGAAGGGGCGGGTCGATAACATGGGGATAAGACGGTCCCTCGGGTATTCTGGTCCCATGCCATGTAGGGCTTTAAAGGTGATAACCAACACCTTGAATTGTACCCGGAAGCAAACCAGCACCCAATGCAGTTCGCAGAGCAACGGAATTAATGTGAATTGCATGAAAGGGAAATCTTGTGATTATCAGGATGCTGCCACTTCTCCTCCCCCAAATGTCTGCATGTTACTGTGGATCAGGAGAACCACTATGTATCTCATTGTCCTGTATTATACTTAGGTGTTTTATATTTAACGTTTTGCTCAATTTATCATCGTAGGTTGAAAAAGACTCTGCTTCCACAGATCCCTATTATTGCCTGTCTGACTTTATATCCCCCCTGGAGTCTGGTGTTTCTGACTATTTGGGGCTCTTTGCTGTGGCATGCTTTGGAGTAGATGAGCTGTGTAAAGAATATGAGAAACAGTCCGATGACTACAATATTATCATGGTGAAAGCACTAGCAGATCGGTTAGCAGAGGTAATATATATTGTAGCTGAATCTTGGCCTGGTCTTAGTTTTTTGTTTTTTACATGATTCTGCTTATTGTTATGCATGCATGCATGCATGCATGCATGCATGCATGCATGGAAGGAAGGAAGGAAGGAAGGAAGGAAGGAAGGAAGGAAGGAAGGAAGGAAGGAAGGAAGGAAGGAAGGACCTGCTCTTTTGGAAGTAAAAGGCTATTATCTGTATAGTAAATGTATTGTGGTAATGGATAACTTACATAGCGTCTTACCCAATGGTGTCATTTACGATAGAGGTCTTACTGATACCTTGGAAACTTGCATCGGCAAAACAAAGAATAAATCAACTTTTATTGCTTATCATCCTCTCCCAGTACCCACCAAATCTACTTCAGAGGGGAAGGGGATCCTTTAGAACATCATAAGCAGGAGGCATGGGAGTCTGAAAGAGACATTTTGTTTGCGTGTGTGCACATGTGTGGGAAATCAGTGGATCAATTGAAATATCCTGCTTGTAGCACAACAATGAGCCTACAGCAAGTGCAGGAATATCTTTAAATATGAGCCATGAAGTTTTAAGATAATAGATATAAGTAATGATAAATTGAGAGCCAGCTTGGTCTAGTAGTTAAGGTGCTTAAAGACTCCTGTCTTAGGCTCAGCAGCCACTGAGAAGTTCTCTCAATGCTAGGAAGAAGGCAATGACAAACAATTTCAAAAAATATTACCAAGAAAACTGCATAGACTTCTCTGTGTAGTCACCAGGAGTCAAGATTGAGTTGAAGGCATGCACACAATGATAAATTAGGTACTTGGACAAAGCATCACTAAAGATAGAGCTTGCTTTTGTTTGTTTCTAAGGCATTTGCAGAGGAACTTCATGAACGAGTTCGGAAAGAATTCTGGGCTTATTGTGAAAACGAACTGTTGGAATTTTCGGATCTGCGTAAGATAAGATATGATGGCATTCGCCCAGCACCTGGTTATCCAAGTCAACCTGACCACACTGAAAAAATCACTATGTGGAGACTTGCCAATATTGAGGAAGCTACAGGTATCTTTCAAAGTTTGGCTAGGAAGTTCTATCTCAAAATGTTTTTTTGTTTTTATACCTATTCTGTACTTTGAAATAGGTGAGGGGAGAAATTATAAATGCTTTGTTTCATTTTTATTGTCTTCCTTTTATGGCCTCAGATGTTTATAAAAAGGAGTGAATGCCCATGGAGTTCAGCTCCTCTTCAGACTTCCTAAATGAGTTGTGCCAGTGGGAGAGTGTAGGGCCAGGATTGTGTGCATGGCCCCATCCTCTGTCTACTATTAAATCCTCATCTATTTTTAGTGAATGCTTGAAGAAGGCTCCCTTGTTTTTTGTAAATTCACAAAATCACATTCAGTATATTGATCATTCTCTAAATGATTTGTACCTGATAAAATTATAATGGGTGATTTGGACTAGATTTTGACAGGAAAGTGAGCTTCCAAAGAGTTTCTCGCTGATAGGTATTTTGAGTCAGAGATTTCTGCAATTCAGCAGTTCTTAACCACAATAGAACATAGCTTCCTGAAGAGCCAACATGACTGCTTTTCCTTGATTCTTACAGGTATTCAGCTAACCGAATCCCTAGCAATGTTCCCTGCCTCAGCAGTGTCTGGTCTCTACTTTTCCAACCCGGCATCTAGGTATTTTGCTGTTGGGAAAATATTGAAAGATCAGGTAAGGCCTTTCTGCTATTATAGAAATCGTATTGAAAAGGAGAGAGCTGGAAATGGGAATCAGATAAACAAAAGAGATACTTTGAATACCAGATCCTTTAGACCAGTGTTTCTCAACTTGAAGATGTGTGGACTTCAACTCCCAGAATTCCCAAGCCAGCATTAAAGTTGCCGAGATTGAGAAACACTGCTTTAGACTATTCAGTATGGCATTTGAGTTCTAAAGAACTGATTTTACATGTATTAACAGCACCAGTAATTCTTGCTAAATATTGGAAACTGAGCAAACTGGGGACAGGGTTTAGAAATCTGTAGTTACAACACCAAATTATATTGCAAACGTGGAGGCCAGTTATTGGTTATATTGGCAGAAAATTACTAATGTATTATTTGGATCTAGAATTTATGAAATCCTAATCTTGATTGAGTTATTTTAGATGCAGTAAGTGTTAGTATTGCTTGTAATATCAAACATTACAATTAAAAAGTTTTAAAAGTTTATAGTTTCTTACCTGAGAATTTAAACATAGTTAATTCTGTGACTAAGAGTTAATCCCATCTGAATTTTCTAAATTTTGGAGTATCTTTGCCATTAGATGAAGCTTCTGTGTGGCCTATATTTATATAAAGGGAGTATGAGTAACCAAATAAGACCAGTTATATTTATTTTATAAAGAATATTCAACATGAAATATGCCAATGTAAAAAAATAATAATCTTTTCCCCAGTTCACTCAATTCAGTTAAAGGGATAATTGGGGCCAGTCGTGTGAATATTTCATTAGATGATCAGAGCTGATTTAAGCCAGCCCTGCCATCCATCCATCCATCTCACAAACTTGGCTCCTCTCCTCATAGTGAAGTTCTCACCACAAATCTAGAGTCATGCCTTGCACAAAATTACTTTCTGAATAATTCATCAAAAGGCTGATGATGCCTGTCAGTTTGGAAAAGGCTACAAAACCATATGTAAATCTCTGGGCTCCATTTCGTCAAGTATATCCAAATCACTTCAAGAGTGCAGATAGCACTAGGGATCTACAGGCTTTTTACACCTTGGCTAAAGTTAGTGTTCATGAATTCACCATCACAAAACTGCTAGGGAAAAATAGGATTTATGGGAGATGAGTAAGTTGGAAGCCATTGTAACTGTGGTTGTCTCATGTTTGCCAAAAATCACCTGGATAATCCTCCAGATTTTGGCAAAAATGTTCTATGAACAGATGAGTCAAATGTGGAACTTTTCGTACTACATGGGTGCCATTATGTCTGGGAGAAACCAAACACTGCATTCCATAATGTAAACCTCATGCTATCGAGCATGGAGGTGGTAGTAGCATGGATGAGGATAACTTGCTTTCTTTGAAGGAAGCATAAATTTTGCTTTGTATCAGAGAATACAAAGAGTATCAAAGAATACAAAGATATAAAAAAATATCTGGCCATCTCCCCATCAGTTGAAACTGAAGCATACATGTTCAGATAGTGATTCCAAATATACGTCAAATCTACTAGAGAACGTATGAAGAAGAACAGTTTTTTTGAATGGTCAAGTCAATGTCTAGAACTAAAGCTTCTATAAGTATTATGGCAGGACCTGAAATGAGCAGGTCAGGCTAGTACTTCAGTTGAATAGAATTAATTTGCCATGGAGGAATGTTCCCCCTCTTCTTACCAGTAATGTGAAAGAATCAGATTCACAAGAGAAGTGAACAATAAACTACCCTTCCTGAACATACCCATCAGTGAAGAAAGCAGTGGCAAACTACAAACCCAAGTGTATCACAAAACAGTCCACACTGATCAAGTACTCTACTATTACAGTAACAACCCAATACCACACAAAATAAGCTATGTAAGAACTCCCAGTCAGAAGACACAATGAAAACTCTTTTAATTTCACAATACACTGACAAATTCAATTATACTTTCAGTTGGGATACTGTAGACATCTTAGACCAAGCCAGATCCAAAAATGTAAAAGAATTCCTAGAGGCATGGCACTCTGATGAAGTGGCCATTAACAGGCATGTTGGGATAAGCGCCATCCACAAACCATTCAAGAAATCTGCAAAAGAGAGGCAAGCTCAGACAACACCAAGAACCCAACAATTCAACAGACAGACAGATACTGTAGGACTGATGACCAGCAGCAGATATCATTTGGCTTCACCTTTATTCCAGCTAAAGGTGGTACAACCAGTTGTTTTATCTAAGGGGAGGGGGGAATTAGTTTTTTACACTGACCAGGGCATGTTGAATGACTTTATTCATGAAATAAATAAAAGCATAAATCGTCATTTGTTCACTGAGACTCTGTTTATATATCAGTAGGACCTCCAAGAAGGTCTGATAACATTAAATGCCAAAGATAAGCCAAAAATCCCAAGGGGTACAAATACTTTTTCACAGAATTGTAGTGGAATTATAAAATAGTTTTCTGTTCAGAAAAAAGATGAAATGTAGTTTTACGGATATTTTGATCAGTGTAAGATATGAAAGTTAAAATGCTAATTTAGTCATCCTCTTATTTGTTCTGTAGATTGAAGACTATGCCTTAAGAAAAAATATGCCTGTGGCAGAAGTTGAAAAATGGCTTGGACCTATTCTTGGATATGAATCAGAGTAACAAAATGGGGTGGTTGATTGTTTGGGTGGTAATCAGCTGATATCCATAACAGAAAACATTCACAAGCAGAATAAGGAGAATTTGTGTGTGTGTGTGTGTGTGTTGGGGGGCAGTATTGTTTCTTCATCTCATACTGTCTAGCAGAGTCCACCAATCTTGGGGAAGAAGTGTGGGAGAAAATTGCCCTTCCTCTTGTTTTCTGATTAAATTTAGTATCAATGCACAAGAAACAGATATTCCATGGGGAACACTTCAAATGATTACTCAGGGCAGCTATCTTCCATGGAAAAAAAATTAATATCTAATTGTAGATTGTTCTCCGCACCACATCAAACCCACAGTAAACTGTAAAATAACAAACCTAAAACAAAATTCTTAGATGTGAAGTGTATCTCTCATTTTTGGGCACCTTGGGAACTCATGTTGTCCATTTACATGCATATGCATGTTACCATGAGCTATTTCAAATAAATATACTCTTTTCTTTCTAAATTTAAGATTCTAATTGGATTTGGGAATTTGATGTATGTATATGAAATATCCTTTGCTCCTGGTGTCTAAAGTTAATCTTGTTTAATGGAATAGTTTCATATTTCATGGAAAACTAACACAAATATTATACTAAATCTGTAATTCACTTCACTGCCTTCGCCTTCTCAGATTATAGCTGCTGGGCATTGTTTTATAGCCATAAGAATAAGCTCAACAAGTATTTGCACTGATATGTCCCTCTTTTGGGGAGTATTACTGATATTTAATGAAGTTGTATATGTATTTAATAGGTTACGTAAGAGCTTTAGATTCATTTGGAAGAGGTGCTTCAGAATGTGTTGGGCTGTGAATGCAGTGCTTGTCTGCAATTCATAGCAGTCACTTCTTTCCAGAAGCATGGGATCAGGGAAAAAGACCCAGTTGCTTCAATGAGACTAGGCACATCAGTTGTCTTTGCACTCTCATGTATTCTGAAGCACCTTTTCCCAATTGAATCCCAAACATTGCATAGCTTTAATATTTAATAGCAAATTGGTTCAGAAATCAGAGATGTATAATGTGGGACATTAGTACGTGCCTTGATTCTTATTTTCTTCTTGATATACTGGGCTGTGTGTCTGAATAGTAGAGAAATAGGAGCAAAAGGGCCAACAACAAAGTCACCTCCCAGCTTCAGAAGACTTCTGTATGCATTCACCTAAACAGTTCTAGATGATATGGAGTTCATATTTGCGTGTAAACATAAGAATGCCCTTCAGACTTTTCCACTTAAACTGTGGTGATTGGGGTATACAGGGTACCCTCTGCCATTCTTTTGTTCATTTGTCTTCTTTCTGAATAATAATCTTCTTGATTGCTCATAATAGCTCAACTATTTATTCTTGTAGACCCAGGAAAATCATGCTCTTTTTGGAACTTTTATAATATCTATTTGTAATTATACTCACAGGTGGCTAAGCCTTCTGTTCTGTTACTACAGAAATGTGCTCTGTTATTTCTATGTTGTGTTACATACCAAGAGCTGCCAAAACATTAGGTCACAAATCTTTAGATTTTTACATGAAGATCACAGTACCTTATGCCACTGCCATAAGGAGGTCCGTTTCTTGAAATCTCCACTATTTTTTCCCCCTTCAAATTGCCTTTTTGCTGGTCTCTGTGATCATGTGGATTCTTCATCAGTATTCCATGTATTCTGGTATCATTAGCTGGAGGACTTAAATTCGTACTGCTAATACTTTCACAATAGCTTTTCATACATTTTATTTTCCGGTTTTAATTTGAGGAAAATGTTTGTTCATGATAGAGTACAATTCATTTGTAGACTTTGATAGGTGCTCTCTAGGGCCTTGATAAAACTAAGTTAATTAAATTTACATTTCTTTAGCCTTAATGAAACAGTTACAAGTATTCATTCAGACAGATTCCAGTCTCAGATTCTGTAGATCTCAAACAACAAAGTTAAGAGTAGAACTAAACTGGGAGGTCTTGAAAAATCAAATAGGTTCCCCCCCCAAAAAAAGCTGATGAAAAATTACAAATAGTTCCTACAACACTTTCTTCTTTAGTAGACACATGCCCCCAAATTGCCAGCCAGATTTTATGAATAGAGTAAACTGGGTGAACCATGTAGCAAATCATGTTTACTGTTGACTTCCTTGTTTAGATTGCCGCCTGAAAGGAATGGAGGCCAACCAGTGGCCTGCATTCCTTCCATGAAACAGCCAGGTCACAACATCCCACTGTACCTTCCCATCTCTTCCAATCAATTACTATATCAATATTTACTCCTAGTGCTCCATTCCCAAGTACTGTATATCAGCCTGAATCCTGATTGGTGTTATGCAGGCAAGAGTTTCTTAGTTTGCAAAGCAGTCCCTAGATCCTAGCCGTCTGTTTATGATAGAAGGACTATTATTCGCACAAATTTTATATTATATGGTTTGATCTCTCTCTGTCAGATTATGATTAGCCCATCAGACTTTCCACCATATTTATTGAATAATGTTAATATTCTTTATGCTCCACTGAGCTTGTGCAGGATTTAGCAGCACCAAATTTCAAATAAAATCTCTTTGACTAAAGTGTGCTTTGGGATTCTTTTGTTAACTTCTTTGGTGTCCTGTATACCTTCGTCTTATTAATATCAATAAATGTTCACTGTGTAGTAGAAGTATACATTATTTTGAACTCTGACTGTTGAATGAATGTCTTCACTATTTTGCCGTTTCTTATGTTTCTCCCAAAAACTGACAGATGGGTAAGGGTGCCTTGGCAAACAAGTTCTCTGTTAGATGTTAAAATCAAATTCCTAAGCTTGCCTCCTTATTTATTTTTATTTATTTATTTATTTATCTTATTTATACCCCGCCTATCCCCTCCCTACTGGAGGACTCTAGGCGGCTTACAACATTATATATATCAAATCCAATTATACATCCAATTATACATCATCATTTTACATTTTACATTTTACAATTTATTACCACGTGACAGGGAGAGAGGAAGGGAACCGGCTCTTCCGCTGTAGGCATTGGACTGCAAGTCCCAGAATGCCTCGCTCCGCGCCGGCTGCTGACGTCCAGGAGCTGGTATTTCCGGATCCGTCGTCCTCTGTCGTCCTCCGCCGTCATCACCGCTCTTCCAGGTCTTTCTTGGATCGAGGACGACCCTCCGCTGGATGCCCACAAATTGCCCCACGTGAGTGGTACCCATTTATCTACTTGCTATATTAGCTTTCGAATCGCTGGGTTGGCAGAGAGCTAGGGCTAGTGACGAGAGCTCACCTCGTCACGCGGTTTCGAACTGCCAACCTTATGGTCGGCAGTCTAACGGCTCAGCGGTTTAACCCGCTGAGCCACCGCGCCCCTCCTTATATCTATCACAGTTGGGGTGGGAGGGCAGATCTTTTGCAGGAAGGCTGGCACTTTTTCCACCACTTTTTTCTAGTTCTTCAAGGGTTGCAGGAGACATGTCTTGTGGCATGAGACTGTCACAGAGCGAGGAAAACTAAGCATTTTTTTGACCTTTTCTTTTGGATTTTTCAAGGGGAGGTCGGCTCAGTGGCTAAAAATAGATGCGCTAAAACTTGCACAGTCTTAATGCATCTATTTTTAACCTTCAAGTGCAAAAAAAAAAAAAAGGTAATCCGTCACTCTGCCATCCATTTTTTATATTTTCTGGGGCTCCAAAGAATTATTATAAATAAACAATGTTAGGGACCTTGCATTTTTCTTTGCAGCAAGCCCCATCCCATTAAATAAAGTGCCTTTTTTAAAAGGCAAGTAGGACTTATCTTTAAGTTAGAGGTACAGAGAAGCAGTGTTGTAAATAAGATATTAGAGGCTTAGTATTTTGCTTTCTAGGGGGTGTGATGGCTCAGTGGTTAAGACGCCAGGCTTATCAATCGGAAGGTTGGCGGTTCGAGACTCGAGCGCTGTGTGACAGAATGAGCTCCTGCACTCGCCCCAGCTCTTGCCAACCTAGCAATTCGAAAGCGTGCAAATGCAAGTAGATAAATAGGTACCACTTCAGTGGGATGGTAACAGCGTTTCGCGCGTGTCATGCTGGCCACATGACCGTGGAAGCGTCTTCAGACAGCACTGGCTCTTCAGATAAGAAACGGAGATGAGCACCGCCCCCTAGAGTTGGACACGACTGTGCAGGGGAAAACCTTTACCTTTTATTTTGCTTTCTAGCAATCTAAAAGTCAGGCACGAGTTAAGACACTGGGTTTTCTATGCTATCTTTGTTGCCTCCCATTTTCCAAAAACCCTTTCATTTGTGTAATTGCAGGGCTTTATCCTTGGCAGTTCTTAATTACTAGTTTTTTTCCCTTCTGATTCTGGCTGACCTCTTTCCTTAAGTAGAGCTTTTGTGAGAGACTTCAAGGTTTATGTACCTAACCTTTATCCAAAAATTCAAATTAGATTCTCCAACTATCTTCCCTGGTATTCCTGATTATCCCATTACTTGGCTACTACTGCAGGCTCCACTCTTTTGGGCTTCCATGATCTTCCATTTTCACATATTAACTGTATGTTTGTGAATACATTATTCCATTAAATTGGATTTGAGAGTGCCTTGTTCAAATCATTGTGATGGCTTGACAGAGCAAATGAAGCAAGAATTCCATCCCATGTGAGCTTCATTGGATATATATATGTACATTATTGCAGTTTGAAAAGCTGTTGACAGAGTGGTGGATTTTGAAATGACTAAAACCTCTATTTAAATCCTTCCTGTGTCATGAAACTCACTGAATACCATAAAAAGAATTGCCGTCTCTCAGCCTAACCTAGCTCAGAGACTAATCCATGTATATTATTCATGAAAAAGAGTGAAATGCATGGGATAAAATTATGTTTCAGCACAACCAAAATCAGGATTAAAAATATGCTACCCTTACCAGTCATATCATAGGGGACTGGAATGCTAAAGTAGGAAGTCAAAAAATAACAGGAATAACAGGCAAGTTCAGCCTCGGAGTACAAAATGAAGCAGGGCAAAGGCTAAGAGAGTTTTGTCAAGAGAACACGCTGGTCATAGCAAACACTCTTTTCCAACAACACAAGAGACGACTCTACACATGAACATCACCAGATGGTCAATACCGAAATCAGATTGATTATATACTTTGCAGCCAAAGATGGAGAAGCTCTATACAATCAGCAAAAACAAGACCTGGAGCTGACTGTGGCTCAGATCATGAGCTTCTTATCGCAAAATTTAGGCTTAAATTGAAGAACGTAGAGAAAACCACTAGACCAATCAGGTATGACCTAAATCATATCCCTTATGAATATACAGTGGAGGTGAGGAATAGATTTAAAGGATTAGATCTGGTAGACAGAGTGCCTGAAGAACTATGGATGGAGGTTCGTAACATTGTACAGGAGGCAGCAACTAAAACCATCCCAAAGAAAAAGAAATGCAAGAAAGCAAAGTGGCTGACTGATGAGGCTTTACAAATAGCTGAGAAAAGAAGGGAAGCAAAAGGCAAGGGAGAAAGGGAAAGATATAAACAACTGAATGCAGAATTCCAGAGAATAGCAAGGAGAGATAAGAAGGCCTTCTTAAATGAACAATGCAAAGAAATCGAGGAAAACAATAGAATGGGGAAGACTAGAGATCTCTTCAAGAAAATCGGAGATATCAAGGGAACGTTTTGTGCAAAGATGGGCATGACAAAGGAGAAAAAAGGCAAGGACCTAACAGAAGCAGAAGAGATTAAGAAGAGGTGGCAAGAATACACAGAAGAACTATACAAGAAAGATCTTAATATCCCTGATAAATACGATGGTGTGGTCACTGACCTTAAGCCGGACATCCTAGAGAGTGAAGTCAAGTGGGCCTTAGGAAGCATTACTAACAACAAAGCTAGCGGAGAAGACAGTATCCCAGCTGAGCTATTTAAAATCCTAAAAGATGATGCTGTTAAAGTGCTGCACTCAATATGCCAACAAATTTGGAAAACTCAACAGTGGCCACAGGATTGGAAAAGGTCAGTTTACGTTCCAATTCCAAAGAAAGGCAATGCCAAAGAATGTTCAAACTACCGTACAATTGCGCTCATTTCACATGCTAGCAAGGTTATGCTCAAAATCCTACAAGCTAGGCTTCAGCAGTATGTGAACCGAGAACTACCAGAAGTGCAAGCTGGGTTTCGAAGAGGCAGAGGAACTAGAGATCAGATTGCCAACATTCGCTGGATCATGGAAAAAGCAAGAGAGTTCCAGAAAAACATGTACTTCTGCTTCATTGACTACGCTAAAGCCTTTGATTGTGTGGATCACAACAAACTGTGGCAAAGTCTTAAAGAGATGGGAGTACCAGACCACCTTACCTGTCTCCTGAGAAACCTGTATGCGAGTCAAGAAGCAACAGTTAGAACCGGGCATGGAACAACCGACTGGTTCAAAATTGGGAAAGGAGTAAGACAAGGCTGTATATTATCACCCTGCTTCTTTAACTTATATGCAGAGTACATCATGAGAAATGCCGGGCTGGATGAATCATAAGCTGGAGTTAAGATTGCCGGGAGAAATATCAACAACCTCAGATATGCAGACGATACCACCCTAATGGCAGAAAGTGAAGAGGAACTAAAGAGCCTCTTGATGAGGGTGAAAGAGGAGAGTGCAAAAGCTGGCTTGAAACTCAACATTAAAAAAACCCAGATCATGGCATCTGGTCCCATCACTTCCTGGCAAATAGAAGGGGAAGAAATGGAAGCAGTGACAGATTTTATTTTCTTGGGCTCCAAGATCACCACAGACGGTGACTACAGCCATGAAATTAAAAGACGCTTGCTCCTTGGGAGGAAAGCTATGGCAAACCTAGACAGCATATTAAAAAGCAGAGACATCACCTTGCCGACAAAGGTCCGTATAGTTAAAGCTATGGTTTTTCCAGTAGTAATGTATGGCTGTGAGAGTTGGACCATAAGGAAGGCTGAGCGCCGAAGAATTGATGCTTTCGAACTGTGGTGCTGGAGAAGACTCTTGAGAATCCCTTGGACTGCAAGGAGGTCAAACCAGTCAATCCTAAAGGAAATCAACCCTGACTGCTTATTGGAAGGACAGATACTGAAGCTGAAGCTCAAATACTTTGGCCACCTAATGAGAAGAGAGGACTCACTGGAAAAGACCCTGATGCTGGGAAAGACTGAAGGCAAAAGGAGAAGGGGACGGCAGAGGATGAGATGGCTAGATAGCATCACCGATGTAATGAACATGAATTTGAGTAAACTCCGGGAGACAGTGGAGGACAGGAAGGCCTGGCGTGCTATGGTCCATGAGGTCACGAAGAGTCGGACACGACTAAATGACTGAACAACAACAACAACCCCTTATCAGTGCTACTTTAATTGCTATTTTAAACTTCTAACTGAAATTGAAGTTTAGCTTGATTTAATGAATTTCTGTCTGGCAAGGACTTTCACAGCTGTAAAGCATTCACAAGATTTCATAAAACTCAAAAGAAGGAATTATCAGGGAGTTGACATAGTGGAAAGTGTGTCTGATTATCAGTGGAACATGAAACTTAACACAACCGGTCCTTCTAAATCTGTAAACACTGTTGTGATGAAGAAAGGAAGAGAGAGAAAAAAATCCAAGTTTATTGGCTTCTTTCACCAATGAAAGTTAGCAAATTGCTGCTGAATTGCAGTGATACAATCCTGGGCAGTTCTGGGGCATAACAAAATTGGGGCTAGGAGGGCCATGTACAGACTTATGGAGTCCCTAATTTTCTTCAGAGTTTATTCAGTCAATACCATTAGTCAAACAACTGGAGATACTATACTGCCCACAAAATGCCATCCATACTTAATCAAATAAGGCTGTATAAATTTCTAAAACGAAATAAAAGATATCTAATATTTCATCTAATCTGCTTCTGCTAACAATACTTTAACATTCTTTTTGCAGTTTAGTAGTGTAAGACTTAAACATGTATAAATATATACTTTAAAATTATTAGCTAGCATAAAATGGCACCTGATGTTATTTTTCTGTTAATGGTTTAGTATAAGCTGCTCAAGTCTTTGAAGGAAAGATTAAGAACAAATAATATCACAAAAACTAGTAGCACTGTTACTCATCTGGCTTGCAGCCTGATGGATGAAAGTATATGAGTCTCAGATTCAGCTCATAAGTACTTAAATATATATCTAGTATGGAGTTGGGTTCTTGGAACACTGTTGCAACAGCAGAACTTTAAACTAACTACTTTCTCTCAGTAGTAGAAATTGAGTAAATGCTAAGGAAAAAGTAGAATCAGCAACTAGAATTTTCCAACTTCTGCTTTGCATTTTTGTACACATGATAGTATGTGTATCATTTGCTAGGCAAAACCCATGCCTAGTGCTGCTAAATTATGCATTATGGCTCCCATTAGTTTTCTGGATTAACTTTTTTATTTTGCTAGAACTATGTATTACATCAGGGGTGGGCAACGTCAGGCCCGCGGGGCTCCCGCCTGGAAACCCCGCCCCTTCCACGCAATTGGCTCCTGCCCGCAAACCCCGCTCCCCAGTGCTTGTGATTGGCTCCCGCCCGCAAACTCCAGCCCCCGGTCTGCGGAAATCCCAGAAACCCCACCCCTCACCCACCCCCGGTCCCCAGTTATAAATATCCAAATGGCCCTTGGCAGGAAAAAGGTTCCCCACCCCTGTATTACATGAACAAATCCATAGTTGCTGTGCCTCCTTTGTTAAGTATTGTTGGAATCAGGTGGGTTCTAGGGGAAGATATGGCTGATTGGATGTGAACATTCTACAACTCCTTTCCTGAACTTTAAATTAAGAATGAGGGAAAAGGCAGTGATGAACAATGTTAACTCATATTTGGGACCTAATAATTGGAAGAAATATCTTACTTTGGAGGAGGGGCAGAGTTGAATGCCTTGTTGTATTTTTCTCATTCAAATGTTTTCTTTCAAATTTCTTTCTTTTGAATACACCAGTGTTCAAAAGACATAGACCAGTTTTCCATAATCTCTTGCACTTTAGATGTATTGGGTGTACAACTCTCAGAAACCATAGTCAGCATGGCTAGTTGGGTGATAGGAGTTGTAGTTTCAACATGCTTGGAAGCACAGATTTAGAAAGGGCCTTCATCTGCAATGTGCATTACAGATTCACATGGGATGGTATTTAAATTTCTTTTACATATAAATGCTATTGATTATCCATATGGTAGAGATATCCTACAGCAGAATTCTCTATTTCCGTGTGGAATGAGTTTGAAAATTGAATCTAAAAAATGTACCTCGTCTCACTAATTCCAAAACACACACAAGTATTTCAACATGCTGTTTTCAGTCTGTGAAATCAGAACATTAAAATTCTAGCTCCAGGCTAACTTGCATCTTACGTTCTCCTTTGCCTTGAAAAAGCCACTCAGCTTTGCAGTCTCTTTTCCCTTTCTCTTTTCTCCACTAGACTAATCAAACTTCGTCCATTGCTATTTAGTTCAGACCCCACTATTCTCCATCAGTGTTTGCCTTTTCCTTTAATAACTAGCAAAGCTATATTCTAGCTATGATTTATATACACTGAAAGTGTCAAAGGGGATAGTAATGTAAAATGAGAATGTCTTGAAATGTTTTAATGTTCTGCACCATGGTAGTAGTGCAATTATTTGAGGACTAGTAACATTCTACTTAGCAATTTCTATCTGCCAAGTTATCAAAGCACATTTTTATGTGCAGCTAACTGGTGCATTTCCTCCCATTAAAGGCATATCTGTACATCAGGGGTCCCCAACCTTTATGGCACCAGGGACCGGTTCCGTGGAAGACAATTTTCCCAGGGGGCAGGGTTTGCAGGCAGGAGCCAATCTCGGGGATGGGGTTTGCGAGCGGGGGCCAATCGAGCCTCACACTCCTCGGCCCACCTCTCCGCCCTTCTTTGCCACACGCTGATAGGTGGAGGTGTTTCCCCTTCAGGGTCCCCACCAATCAGCTGCTCCGGCTCAGGCTCTGTCTTTGCACCTTCCCAGCTTCTTCCTGCTACCAGCTGCTCTTCCTCCGACTCATGGCGGCAGGGACAGGCTCGTTCCTCACACCACCGCTCACCTCCTGCTGTGTGGCCCACAGGTTGGGGACCCCTGCTGTACATTACTTTGCTCTGTTGTACTATGCTAGACATTTTAAAATGTTCCCCCACTACAAGAACATGGCGGAGGGTAGACAATTCTAATCAAATTTCTCTCCTGCAGCCCACAGAATCACTTCCATTGTTGTTCTGGAGGGTTTCCCAAATCAGATATTGGAGATACAGAATACTTCAGAGGGGAGGAGAAATCAGCAGGAATCACCTTCCCTTTCATCCACAGGAATATTACATTCTGCTATATGTAACTGGATGTTACATTGCTATATTACTTATTCATATTACAGTGACTAGAGAGCCTTATGGTTTAAAGCTCTCTAGTCTAGAGGCTGAAACCATAGAGAAAATCAGATGTCAACACACCTTAATAAGTATATAATTAGCTCCAATTAACACATCTACAGACTGTTACATACATTTCATGCACAATTAGCATATGTGAAGCTTTAAAAAATGCATTTCTACTTTTCATACTATTTTGGCTTTTACCCTCTTGCTTAAAAGCTTGTGTCCAAATTATCTGTATATGAAAGTAACATGTAAAGCAGAGCTTTCCAAACTTTTCATGTTGGTGACACACTTTTTAGACATGCATCATTTCGCGACACACTCTTATAGCAGGGCACAAGGCAGGCACTAGGACCTGCACGGAATCCTTGCAGGGCAGGTTTGGAGGCAGCAAGGCACAAGGCAGGCACTAGGACCTGCGCGGAATCACAGCAGGTTTGGAGGCAGCAAGGCACAAGGCAGGCACTAGGACCTGCGCGGAATCACAGCAGGTTTGGAGGCAGCAGGGCACAAGGCAGGCACTAGGACCTGCGCGGAATCCTGGCAGGGCAGGTTTGGAGGCAGCAAAGCACAAGGCAGGCACTAGGACCTGCGTGGAATCCTGGCAGGGCTCGGAGGCAGCAGCCGCGACACACCCAGACACTGCAGCTGACACACTAACGTGTCCCGACACACAGTTTTGAAAGCTCTGATGTAAAGGGTTGAGAGGAGCTCTGAAATGTTAACTCTATGGAAATCAACAAAGTCAGATAGTCTGTTAACTGCATTCTGGATTTCTGAATCAATATAATGAAAATTCAAAAGGTTAGTGAGTTTCTACTGATGAATTTGTAAGTTTTAATGCATGCCTATGTCATATGCATGAATCAAGATCTGTGTTTCAGTGAAGCTGAGTTATTTCACATTATACATCCCTTGATTAGCCCAATTAGATATCCATGAATTCTAAGTGCAGGCAAGTGCAGTAGAATGTGGCAGAGATAGAGCTTCGGTCACCAAAGTACAGTGGCTACTACACAGATTTGGAAAGGGGTTTACATGCAGAGCAGAAGCTACCAGAAAGTTAGCCAAGCCACAGTGTGCAGATTAAAGGTCACATTCTATATTTGTAATCTAAAGTTTGGAAAAGACCACCAGGGAAGCCAGTAGACAATTAAAAAATCAATTATATTTTTAAACCCAGGATGTTCATAATCAGTAGAAGTGGAAAATGATTGCTAAGGCTAGGAGAATTCAAAATGAGAACATTATTTATTTATTTATTGCTCAAATTTCTATCACCGTCCATCTCCCCCGACAGGGGACTCTGGGCAGTTTACAATAAAATCAATAAAATCAACAATTAAAAACATACAATATAAAATCAGTTATAATAATACAATTAAATCAATATGAATATAAATATAAAATCCATGTGGCGATATTATGTCATATAGTAGGGAGGATACTATGGCGCTAGCCACCCCCAGGAGGAGCTGTTACCTTTCCCATCCCAAGCAAGGCAGCAGAACCAGGTCTTCAGATTTTTCCGGAAGGCCGAGAGTGAGGGAGCCCGCCTCACCTCTGGGGACAGAATATTCCAAAGGGCGGGCACCACTGTAGAGAAGGCCCACCTCCTGGACCCTGCTAGATGAAATTGCCTTGTCGATGGGGTCTGTAGCATGCCCTCTCTGCACGACCGGGTGGGGCGGGTTGATGTTATGGGGATGAGACGGTTCCTCAGGTAACCTGGCCCCATGCCATGTAGGGCTTTAAAGGTGGTAACCAACACCTTGAATTGGACCCAGAAGCAAACTGGTACCCAATGCAGCTCGCGCAGCAGTGGTGTCACATGTGCCGATCTTAAGGCACCAGTAACTGCCCGCACGGCCGCATTCTGGACCAGTTGTGGCTTCCGGATACTCTTCAGGGGTATCCCCATGTAGAGCGCATTGCAGTAGTCTGTATGGGAGATGAAAAGGGCATGACTGACTGTTCGGAGGGCATCTCGATCCAGGAATGGGTGTAGCTGGCGCACAACTTAAAGTTGCGCAAAGGCCCTCCTGGCTACGACTGCCACCTGCTCTTCGAGCAGGAGTCGTGAGTCCAGGAGGACCCCCAGGTTCCGCACTGGCTCTGAATGGGGCAGTGCCACCCCATCCAGAACCAAAGATGACAACTTCCTGGGCATAGAGGGGCCATCAATCCACGGCCACTCGGTCTTGCCAGGGTTCAGCTGAAGCCTGTTGTTCTCCATCCAGACCCCCACAGCCCCCAGGCACTGAGATAGGGCAGCGACTGCATCACTTACTCCACCCGGGATGGAGATAAATAATTGAGTATCATCCGCATATTGATGATACCTCATCCTCTGGTGATGGATGATCTCACCCAGTGGTTTCATGTAGATGTTAAATAGGAGAGGAGAGAAAACTGAACCCTGCGGCACTCCACACAGGAGGGGTCTCGGGTCGGATCTCTCCTCCCCTATCACCACCGATTGGGAATGGCTCTGGAGGAAGGAGGTGAACCAGCGCAAAACCACGCCGCCCACCCCCAACTCCCTGAGCCGTCCCAAAAGGATACCATGGTCGATGGTATCGAAAGCCGCTGAGAGGTTCAAGAGAGCCAGGATGGATGCACTCCCTCCATCCCGCTCTCGCCAGAGATCATCCATAAGCGCGACCAATGCAGTCTCTTTCCCATATCCTGGCCTGAAACCTGACTGAAAGGGGTCTAGATAATCCGTTTCATTCAGAATCCTCTGGAGTTGTACCGCCACCGCTTTCTCAACCACCTTTCCCAAAAAGGGAAGGTGGGATACAGGATGAAAATTGTCTAACACCATAGGGTCCAGGGATGGTTTCTTGAGGAGGGGGTGTACCAGTGCCTCCTTAAAGGCAGCCAGAAACACCCCCTCCCTCAAGGTTGTATTAACCATCGCCTGGACCCAACCACAAGTCACTTCCCAGGCTGACTTTACCAGCCAGGAAGGGCATGGGTCAAGATGACGTGGTGGCATTTACAGTCTGGAGGATCCTGGCCACTTCCTCAGGTCCAACAGGATCAAACTGTTCCCAGATAACAGGGCAAGTACCCTCCCTTGGCATCTCCTCAGACTGCCTTATGCTTAGAGTCCAACTTGGAATGAATCTGAGCGATTTTATCATGCAGATGCTCAGAAAACTACTCCGAACGGCCCTGTAAATGGGTCTTATCTGACCCAAAAGAGCTCGAGTAATCTTAAACAGGGCCATCGGGCGGCATTCTGCGGATGCAATAAGAGTGGAGAAATATTTCCATTTCACCACTCTTACCGCCACAAGGTAGGCCTTAATAGCGGTTCTAGATTGTGTTCGGTCAGATTCAGTTTTCGTTTTTCTTCAGCGGCGCTCCAGATGTCTCTTAACTCTCTTCAAAACCACGGGGAGTGATGGGTTGAGTGGGGTAAGAGAGGTCGCACAAGCGCGATCCTGTCCAAGGCCCTGGCCACTTCCCTGTTCCAGGCTACAGCCAGGGCCTCCGCTGGACCGTGCAGCAGGTCCTTGGGTATAGAGAGCCTCATCGGGTCCATAAGTCACTGGGGGCAGACCAATTGAATAGGTCCTACCTCCCTGCGGAGTGGGGTGGCACAAGAGAATCTCAGGGCCAACAGGGCGTGGTCTGACCATGACAATAAGGATAGATCTAACTCTCCCCTCAGATCACTTTGCCACTGCTCGGACAAGAAAACCAAGTCTGGAGTGAGGCCACTGTCTCGAGTCTTGTCCCGAATAAACTGGGACAGGCCCATGGCTGCCATGGTAGCCATGAACTCCCGAGACGCTTCCGAGGCCTGCCCCAGGGACGGGAGGTTGAAGTCCCCCAGAACCGTAAGCCTGGGGAACTTTACCACCAACCCTGAGATGGCCTCCAGCACCTCAGGCAGGGAGGTTGCTATGCAGCAGGGGGTTGGTACAGTAGCAACACTCCCAACTTTTCTCGGGAACCCAACTTGAAAAACAGGGTCTCACAACTGGCCACTTGTGGAGCAGAGCCCCTGAAGGCCACTAGAGACTCTCGGATGACAACTGCCACCCCTCCTCCCCTGCCCCGGTGTCTTGGCTGGTGCCACACCTGAAACCCGGCCAGGCATATTTCCGAAAGGGCTACCCACCCTTCTGAGCCCAGCCAGGTCTCGGTGATACATGCCAGGTCTGCCCCCTCCTCTGTGATCAAATCACATGAAGGGGGCCTTGTTCACTGACCTGGCATTAAGTAGCAGCAGCCAGAGACCAGGGGCCACGAGGATCTGCTGTCCAGGGCCTGGGTTTGAACTCGGAGGGCCGGAACAGGCTACCGGTAACAAACACCGGGGGCATCTTCCCCAAAGATGGCCTGCCCTCCAGTTCCCGTTGTAACATCCCCGACCCGTCACCACCTTGATTGGGTAACCCACCCTAAGGCCCCCAGGTTTTCCTGGTCCAGTAGCTTCCACTCCCGGACCTCCGGAAATCTTGGGTTTAAACAAGGGTCCCTGACCCCATGCATCCATCCTCTCACACTCAATCAACCTTGGGCGATGACAGTTCCCCGTGTGCGCCAGCTCTCGCTCTTGGCACTGTTGGGTCCTGACCACCACCCACACACCCCCTGTGCCCCCCCTCGCCCTCTCTCACTAGTCGAAGAGGGGCACCTCAGTTACTCCTACCCACCACCTGTCTCTCACTCGGGTGGGTACTCACACACAATCATACAATCCTGGACCCCTCCCCCCATGTCTCTCACCCACAGGGGGAGTACCACATTCACACTAAGGGACCTCTGGAACCCTGTGCCACCTTAATTTGGAGGTGGCCGATTTAATTGGCTGGGATTTTTAAAATTATTGGGATCCGCAGACCGTGCTCCCCCGCAATCCTCCCTCCTTATCCAGGGGGCTCTTGGAAGGGGCCTGGGACCATGAAGATTCACCGCCCCACCACCACCCAGGTCTTCGTCCAGGGGGCACTGGAAGAGGGGTCTAGGGTCCAGGGGGCTCTGGTAAAGAGATCTAAAGTCCCCAGAGTTCATATCCCCCATCGCCAAGCTTTGCCATGCTGACTGTGTCATTGGGGCCCACCGTTTCCCCCACGCTGGTTTGTTGTGCCAGGAGGCTGCCAGGCCAGCCTACCGTGCCGCCAAACTCCGCCGCGTCAAGTTCACTCTGCTGCGCAGGATCTCGCCACCAAAGCTGGCCCACTGCGCCTGGGGCTCGTTGCCTCACTGATCTGCCGCACTGGGGGGCCACCAGCCACTCTGCCGCTCCACCGGTCACGCTGCCAAGGACTGCACCTGGAGACTCCCCGGCCCACCATTCACACCAAGGCCACCGTGCCACGCCACCAGGCTCTCCTGTGCTGCCAAAATTCTCCTGTGCCGCTAGGATCCGCTGCGTCCTGCCGCTCTGTCCGGAGGGGTCCAGCACTGGCACATAGGTATAAGGCCGGGGACCCTCAAAAATCTCTCCCCAAAACCCCAGCCCACTGTTCCACGCTGCCGCGCCAAGCTCTCCTGTGCTGCTAAGATCTGCGAGAGTCCACTAGGGCTGTCGCGCTCCTCCACTCTGTCCAGGTGGCTCCAACAACTGGTACACAGGTATAAGGCCGGGGGGGGGGGGCTTGGAAAGTCTCTCTCCCCCAAAACCCCCAACTAGCAAGCAGCAAAGTGGGGGCTGGGAGTCAGGGCTCAGAAAAAGTCAGGAGTCTTCTCCTCGGAGCAGCAGCAGTCAGCGCTCACTCCCGGTCACCATCTTGGATTTTTTTACCTTTCAATAGGCCTCCCTAGTTGGTGGAAGATTAGTGACAAAATCAAGTGGGTCTTTCTAAGGACATTTCAAAGCTGCAATCTTGTCTGGAAAAAAAAAGGTTGTCTTGATTTTCATGTAAGAGAGCTAGAAAACATTTAAAAAGTCCTCCAATATGATCTACGTGTCTGGGTAGATACAAAACCATTCAGGCTTTAAAATCTAAAGTAGCACTTGTAATTTGGCCTAGAAATAAGTTAGGAGTAAATGGCTATAAAATAATTTAGAAGCAGTATGTCCTAGTTACTATTGTGGTTGTTTTTCAAATTCCAAATAATTTTCTACATTATTTTAAAAAGGAGATCCGCTCTGCCCAATTCCTACATACAGTTGTGATGAGTTTCTCCGAACAAATCAAGATCCAACAGCACTAAGGAAACAGTAGGTTCTTGGATGATATCCATGTCAACAGTATATTCCAGCATGCCATAATTAAGGTTATGAAGCATTCATATTTTAAAAATCTGTTGTGTTGATCTAAAGAACATTGCTTTTCCATGCAGCAAATTTAGATTGGATAGATAATACAATTTATGTCTTTTTATGTCCTTTTCTTGATTTTTTAATATATCTGCTATATTTCCTGCTTGATAATGTAAGTTATTATCAACATTATCAACTGCTCAAAACCAGGGAGAATACTGACTTCACCCAGAAGGGAACTCTTTTTAATCAGGATGATTTTTTCCCCACTGAGTTGTGAACAAAATTCTACTCAGGCTGATTGTCTGAAATATCCTAATTCCATTTGCATTTGAGATAATCAACTAATATCACTCAGAAGAAGTGGAAAAAAATCTGGTTCAGTTGACATGGTAATTAGTGAGGTTATATAATCTCTGTCTACCAATCAGTTGTGTTTCTTTTTCCTGTGTGAGATATAATCCTTACTGATTTTTTTTACATGTCAGTGCATAATCCCAGAATTTGTCCTTTTCAATGCTGCATGGCAAGATTGCAGGAATAAGTATAGTATCATTTCTGCCCTGTGTAAAATACAGATTATATAAACAGAGTTAATAATTAATGCCTGTAGACAGTCCTGCAGTTCTTAGCAGGATATGAAGAAAGAATGCCATGTTTTGCTGAATAGTTATCTATGGCCAGAAACCAGCAGAGAGATGTTATAACTGTACCTAGATATTAATCATGGACAATATCTGTATAAAAGTAAATCTCAGAGAAATAGTAGTCTACATGTTAGCAAGCATTCCCAACCAAAGATTAAAAGTGCTTGCTTAGTGTGCTATTAATATTGTTGGCTCAAGGCCTAAACATACAGTATGACACTATCTAGACCAGAGCTTTCCAAACTTTTTGCATTGGCAACACACACCAACGGTGGCGGCGCGGCCTGCGGTGTCCTGATGTGTCGCGCTAAAACCCGGAAGCGCTGATGGGGGGAAGCGGCACCCCCGCCAATCAGCGCTGCAACGGCACTGATTGGCGGGGGTGCTGCTTCTTCCGGTTCCCCCCATCAGTGCTTCCGGGTTTTAGCGTGACACACCAAGACACCGCAGGTGACACAGTAGTGTGTCGCGACACACACTTTGGAAAGCTATGATCTAGATAATCACATTGGTTGCACCTAGCTTTTTGATTAAATTATTTAGGATTCCACTGTAAGTTGTTTTAAGCATGGGCTTGATTCTTCTGGTAATTTCATTAATGCTGAGACATTATATTATAATATAAAATATATTTATAAATATTTATTAGAAGAAAATTAGGAAAAGTAAATGGTCATAAATATTAAAATACAAGTTTGTCAAATGTTAGCATTCTTTATTTAGGTTAAAAGGTCCACATGGATATTTGTATAAATCATTAGTCTCCTGTTTGCTAGCCACTGCCTTTTACAAAGGTAGACTTACCATATTTTTAAGTAGTTTCACTGCCATTTTACAATTGGGAAAATTGTTCAATTGGGAATAATATGACATTGGCACTATGTAACTTTGTTGTCAGTGTAGAATCTCTGCCACCTTATTTTGTTTAGACTTCTAGTCTTCCAAATTGTAGACATATTTTTACTTCATAAGTATAGTCACTATTCCTGTGAATTTTTGATCCTTGGTAGATAAAGTCTGTTACTATGTTAATTTCTTCTCCAGTTGCATGGGTTGATATTGCCTGTTGACATACTTTTAACCTTAAAAAAAATTGAGCAACAGACTGGCTTTGCAATCTTCTTTCAAGATGTTCCTTGAGTCTTCCTTGCTACAATTCCCCAAATTGCTATCATCAGCATATCTGAGATTGTTGAGGTTTATTCCAGCAGTTTAATTCCAATTTCTATTTCTTCTCGTTCAGCATTTCTCATTAAATATTCTGCATATAAGTTAAATAAGTAACTTGATGGTATACAACCATGCTACATTCCTAATTTTGAACCATTTAGCAGCTCCACAGTCCATTCTAATTGTTGTTTCCAAATCATCAAACTCTTTAGTAGGTAGATGAAGGTGGCCTGGTACACCCTGGACTTCTAGCATTTGCCCCATCATGCTGGATGCTGGTGCTACAACTGAATGCATTAACAATATACATTTATACCACATTCTAATGTTAACAGTATCATAAAATGGTTTACATAGTAAAACATTTTAAAGAAACATTGTTAAAATATATTAAAATTACATTGAATTAAACCTGAGAGAAAAATGTATGCTAAATTTGGGGAAAATGTTCCTACAGGAAATTTACATAAACATTTAACTATGTGGAGGCCCATTTTCAGATGTGATTGGCATTATCCTCTGAATATGGCTGGACTGGAAAGAAATATTCCAAAATATGTTTATTAGAAATTGTAGTGCCAACGTATTAGAAAAGGCACCAGGTTGGGAAAGGCTGTTTGGGAGAGGGATATTTGTTGCATTAAAAGATTTGGGAGGAAAAGCAATTACCTTGTAATTTGGTTCTTAAAGGGCTGTAACTGTCTATTTGGATTATATTTATGGGAAGGACAGCAGTATTACGTCCCTTTTTCTTAGTGGAACCTGCAACAAAATGTTGCAGTATGGAGTGACTCTGTTGAGGCAACTAACCAGCTATGGCTGTTGTGGGTCTTCCGGGCTGTGTGGCCGTGTTCTGGAAGTTGTGGTTCCTAACGTTTCGCCAGCATCTGTGGCCAGCATCTTCAGAGGGCAGGAGCACAGATAGAAGCAAAATCTCAAAATCAGAGATTTTGCTTCTATCTGTGCTCCTGCCCTCTGAAGATGCTGGCCACAGATGCTGGCGAAACGTTAGGAACCACAACTTCCAGAACACGGCCACACAGCCCGGAAGACCCACAACAGCCATTGAACTCCGGCCGTGAAAGCCTTCGACAATACATTAACCAGCTATGCTTTATTCTAAGATAGCACCATTGAAATCTCAACCCCAATCCCACTTTTATATTTTGTCCCCCAAGCAGTCAATGTTTCATGGCTACTGAGTATCTTTCATGAGAGCTAGAAACCTTTTGAATTATTTTAGACAGCTGGTAACTCTTCATCTGCATGGGTAATACCATTTTTACTACTACCCCAGGACAACAAAAGCTGTAGTATGTGTTGGGGAGGCGGCTTAAAAGCTCTTGTTCGGCAGTGAAGTGAGTGGCTGGACATCACTAGGAAGAATGAATGAAGGCTGGCTGGCTAGCTGGCTGCCAATAGAGTGGGTGGGTGAACATCTTTGTAACTCTCTGTCCTCCTTAATTTGCTTTTAATATTTTGTGGACATTCTATAGTCTACTGTGTACTATTTGAGTGTTCCCCACTTTTAGGATTTTCTGTATTCCTGCAAACTGTGGTGTTACCCCATGTTTGCTAATGCCTCTTTCTTTGTGGCCATTTTGTTTGCATAAGGGTAGATGGCTCACAGGAGAATTAATCTGGAATGAGAATAAAAGCTGATTCTCAGAGCACTAGCTCTCAGCTCCTTTGAGAGAAATTTAAATAAAGAAGGGAATAATGAATACACCTACTCAGACAACAATGAAAATCAGTTTATTTTTCTTGCTTGGAATAGCTGTATCAACTATAAGGACAAGCAAATATACTTTTGTTCTAAACACTGTGGGGAACACGTGTTTCATGGGCTTGGCACACATATTATGATTCACATTTAGAACTACAGGCAATCATTGACAATACACAGCTCTCTGATTTTGGCAGTCCTGGCAGGAAACAGAAATGATACTTGGTGATTAACACACCCCATAAATTATAAACATCAAAACAGTGTGAGGCTATGCTTCAAAGGAATAATAATTAAAATGTAATCTGAATATTGACATTGAACCTTTTGAATGTCAAATCAATTAGAAAAAACAGAGCTTGTTGTAAATAATTTTATGTTTATTACACTTATTATATCCAACTTTTCAAGATGGAAAATCTACAGAAGCAATTTACAAACAAGACAAATAAGCATAATAAAATACAATATTTTAACAACAACAAAACTTGGGAACCTTCCCTCAACACAATTCATGGTAAGGCTGAAGGGTGGGGAAGAGAAGAGTCCAGCTGAAGCAAGGGTCTGGTGTGGTCTTCATGTGCTCTAGTGAAGGTGGGGAAATTCTACTTCAAGAGGTCTAGTCACCAAAATTGTTTAAAATTAAATTAGTTGACATGTCCATCCAGATATGGGAGGAGATAAGAGAAGCTCAGGAAAATAAAATGCTGAAGAGCCAAGGGAGTGAAGGGAGGTAGCCTCCATTTTGTCTTACGGCATTTGATTTTTCTTCTCCAAGGCTGGTTAAATGCAAGTAAAGGAAAAGATATCCCCACCAACCCAGCTAGCAGTAATAGAGGTGGAGCTAGTAATTTGGATGGCAATCTAGGATCAATTAAGTTAGTTAAGGAAGAGCTTCTGTTACATTTGATAGAACAAGATATGGGCTATGTAAACTTTCCAGGAATGTGTGCGCTTGCATGAGATCCTGAGGCCAAGGGAGCAGCTAGTCCCTGAGCTGGTAGTGACTGAGATCAGCCTCTTCACTAAGCAATTGCTCATGCCTGCATTCCTACTTCTCTGCTCAGAGATCTTTGTAATGAGGGTTGGAAGTGTGTAAAAAAAGCTGTATGCTGAAATCATTTATCAATCAATCAGTCAATCACATTTATATAGCTGACCATCTCATAGTAAAGTGACTCTAGGCAGTTTACAATAAAAACAATCATAAAATCAAAATGTTAGAACCACCACAATTAAAAGACATCAACAATATTATTAATAACAAGATAGTGGAGAAAATTGATGTTAAAAACAATGCAGCCATCTCATCAAATCGCCATTTCCTTGCCATTTCCTTGAGTTCCCCAAGCCTGCTGACACAGGGGACTTCCGAAAGAATGTCAAGGATGGGGCCAATCTCACCTCGGGGAGGGGATGATGTTCCACAGGGTGGGTGCCACAGCAGAAAAGGCCCGTCTCCTGGGTCCTGCTGAAGAATAGAGGCTGATAATGTGATTGAAGTGCTGCTGCTCACACAATAAATGCTTTTTTATTTGGATTGGCACAACTGAGTCTGAAAAAAAACCAGGTTAGAACCCCAAACAGATTTTAGAGAGCACCCTTGAAAGTAGTGGCAAAATTCATGTTCATTTAAAAGTAGATTTCTCTAACCTCCAGATGTGCTGAGTCTGAAACTACCAAAATTATGAGCAGCAAGCAAAGGAAACCATTTAGAAGAGGGCTTGTATTGATACAGCATGATATCCTTGTCAAGAAGTTGCCTGCCTAAAACATGGGCAAGATAGCACAAATGGAGGGAGGCTGAAATAAGGAACCGTGTTAGAATGCTGCGACAAAAGTGCAACAAGGCTATCAAGTTGTTGTACAGGTAGTCTTTGGGTTATGACAGCAATTGGGACCGGGAACTCCATCGCTAAGCACTGCGGTCATAAAGTGCAACGTCATGTGACTACATCACTTAGCAATGGCAATTCCGGCAGTCCCGGTTGCCATCATTAAACGAGGACCGCACAGGTAGTTAAGCAAGGACCTCACGTGATTGCGACTTCTGAATTCCTGCTGGCTTCCCCACTGACTTTGCTTGTGGGAAGCCAGCAGGGAATGTCAGAAATCACGATCACATGACTGCAGCTTGTTGGGATGTCATAATTGCGAGCCGGGCGCTGAGCACATTGCAATCATATGACTGTGGGGACGCTGGGATGGCTGGAAATCCGAGGACCCATTCTAAGTCCCCCTCATTCAGCACTGTTGTAACTTGAACAGTTGCTGAACAAATGGTCGTAACCCAAGGACTACCTGTAATAACTTGCCCCAGGCAACAAATAAAGAACATGACATCCAGTTGTGAAGGTATATAAAAAGCAGATATAAGGAACAAAAATTTGGGAAGATGATAAGAGATCATCAGTTCAAAGTGATGGGGTGCACCATTGAAAGAACTGAACAACCAGGTTGAGGACAGATTCTCCAGGAGAAAATTATCTGTGGTCACTAAGAGTCAACACTAATTTGATAGCATGTAATCAATCAATTGCTTATTAAGATACTTTCTTTTACTAGAGTAAAACAATTCTGAAATTGTTTTAATAGGTTATATTAAGCATATTAAATTATATTAACCTAATATGTTATATTAGATTATAACATTATAGATATGTTATTAAAAAGTGTGTGTTCGTATATATGTTGTGTGTCTGTACACTTATATATAGTTCAACTTGGAGGATAAAAGTATTGCAATTCCTTCTTAACATATGTTAAGATGAAGCATTCACTGTTGTTTCAGATGAAGAGAAATTTATGCAATTTATGTTAATTACATAATTTTAAACAAGCATACTTATTACAACAGCCATCTAGTTAAGGATACTTTATCTGAAGGTATCTTTTGAGGCAGAACAGGTTTTCCAGGCTTAATGTGCACTGAGATGATTCTGCTCTGGTTCCTACAGTTAGAGGTCTGAAATCCTTTCCCAGAACTATGCTTAACGTGCGGCATAAAACTTACCACCTCTTAGATTAATACATTAAGCTCTTACACATTTTCATAGCACCTGTACAAACATTAATTATGCAAAGTTCAATATGTTGGTTTTAAAAAAATGATTGTAATACAGTATTATTACAAATGCAGCCAACAAAATTTGTAAAAATAAAATTCTAACAATGCTGATGCAGAATAACAGTAACTTCATTTCCTTTCATCAGACTGATATTAAATCACCCTTAAAGAGCAAAGTGTTGAAGTGTATTATTGCAATTTCAATGTATAATAAAGAGGCTACTCTTTTCTATAAATCGATCTGCTGTTAGCCTCCCTCCTCTAACTTTTATTATATTAGTGTGATCAATCAATATCCCAGATTCTAAGACATCACTCATCGCTTGTCTGTGGGTGAATTAATTTTTTTCCCTCTGAAACTAATTGCCACATAAACTGCTTTTAAATGATGAATCACCATTTCAGTTTCTTTTAGTACACTCTTTTAGTACACTTAATACCATTAAGTCTGCAATCCTATACCAAGCTTTCTGAGTAATAAAGCTTTAGTAGCCAACTTTGCTAGATCTTACTGGACAGGCAAGGTCTACTGCAGAAAGGTGGATGGTTAGGTACAGTACATGAAGGTCCTAAGCCATGAAGGGCTTCATATGTAACACCACTTTGAACTGTACCCAGAAAAGGGTTTCCCAGTGCAAGCAGTACTATAATTGGTACACAAGAAGGAGCACTGCAAAGGCCCTTCTGGTGATGGCTGCCATCTGCTTATTGAGCAGGAACTGAGAGTCCAGGAGAATCCCTGAACTATACACCAATTAAACTTGGGTAAATGCAACCACTTCAAGAACTAAAGAGAGTAAATCCCCAGAAATGGAAGATCCTTGAATCAAAAGCCACTTGGTCTTGCTAGAGTCGAGCCTAAGCCCCACCCAGACCCTCAGCCTCTAGGGACCAAGACAGGACCTTCATAAGATTGCCAGTTTGGTCAGGGGTTGAGATGTAAAGCTGGGCATCATCCATGTTGGATGGCCATCTAGTAGCTCCATGTAGACGTTTTCTCATATTTTGATCATTGCTCTTTGCAGCAGACACCTACTGTATAGCCAATCATCTATGAATCTGTCTAGTCTCTTTTTAATACCATTTAAATAGGTTACCATCACATTGGATGGCAGCAAATTGCATAGTTTAATTATGTGATGTAAAAAGATTTTCTAGCATTTTCTGAGACAAGGACGTCTCAGAAATTTGGGGTGAGCTTGCATCCAAGTTACATGATTGAGACTGAGGCCATGTCCCCACTTACACCTGGCCATAGAACAAACATGCCCTGAAAACATATTTCTTCTGCTATGTCCCTGCGACGATGCCTTCAGCCCATCAGTGAGACAGGCTCAAGTCATCCTTAGCTGCACCCATTTTAAATAGTGTTTTCACAACATCTAACAGCAGACATAACACGAGTTAAATGTATTGTGTTTTGCCATGTTGGAGGCAAAATCAAGTGACCAATAGAGGATGAGAGCATAAAGAGGCTAATTAGCTATGTCAGGTTGATGTAGAATGCCCACTACCTCCTGGTCCCTGGGAGGAATCCCAAAGTGAACCAAGCTTCAGATTAACTGAAACACTGTTGATATGCTGTAAAGGAACATAATTCAGGCTGGCTATTTCTTCAGTTTTGTAGAATAAGCGTCACAGGTCATAATGAACACATAGAAAATGTTATTTAATTATAAGGATCCTACAATTTTACAAGTATGAGCTGTTTCCTCTTTTATCAACTGAGTCGAAACTTTCATTCTGAAGTATGTTTGGAATTCTACTGAGGATTAAAAACAATGTGAGTCTGCTTTCCTAATAAGAATCCTAATTTTAAAAAATAACTTCCTGTTTGACCTTTTGAATTCCCTACAAGATGCTTAAACAATCACCTCCATTATCTATTCCAGATTGCCAACCCCTTGAAGTCCCCCCCCCCCCCAAAACAAGAAAACTAGTTTGGCCACTTGTGGAAGGTGATCAGGAAGTTTCTTTTCATATTTATTGAAAGGCAGCTGACATTAATCAAGGCACCTTTTAGACCAGAGCTTTCCAAACTTTTCATGTTGGTGACACACTTTTTAGACATGCATCATTTCGCAACACACTCTTACAGCAGGGCACAAGGCAGGCACCAAGACCTGCAAGGAATCACAGCAGGTTTGGAGGCAGCAAGGCAGAGGGCAGGCACTAGGACCTGCGCAGAATCCTGGCAGGGCTCGGAGGCAGCAGCAGCAGCCGCGACACACCCAGACACTGCAGCCGACACACTAACGTGTCTCGACACACAGTTTGGAAAGCTCTGTTTTAGACCAATGTCATGTATAGACTTTTTGACAGGTGGGTGAATCATTGCTTCTTCAAGAGTGTTCTATCACCAGAGTTTCAAGATTAAAAATTAAGACTGAAGAATCATCAGCTGATTCTCTTGGACATCTCAGTAACTTTTGATAACATCAATTATTCTATTTTAATGGGCTGGCTCTGCATACTGGGTATTGGGGGCATGATGGAGAGTCTCTATGAGTGATTCCAAATTACTAACCACACATTTTAATGTCTGTGTAGAGATTCTTTGGAAAAACAAAGATGCTAAATGCTATTACAGCTTTGTTTTCCAGTACACCAAACACTTTTAAAAGTTAAAATGAGGAGAGGAAAAAAAAAGTGATTACTGCTGCCCAGTAAACATGAAGAAGAAAAACAGAGAGAGTGGTGGTGGCAGGCAAAGCACCAGGAGAGAAATTGGTGTGTGTATTAGATGTGTCCACGTATATATATGGCAAAAAAATCTTGCCAACATTTCCTCAAAGCTGTCAGCAGCTCCAAATGTACTCCTGATTATAATCAAGTACCTTCAATATGATGACCATCTTACTATCATGAGAATCATGTAAGGCTAGGCAGGTGCTGAAATGTACTAGGTGAGATAAATGTACTATTTCAGAAACATGAAGCACGGCTAGCTGAGCCTGGATGGACTCATTTAGTGTCTTTGCCACCTACTGCCATCCTGGACAACAACAGATTGGTCACAATGATCTATACAGTACACTAGTAATTTCCCAATGGGATTATGACAATGCATGGAACTAGGGCTGCACTTGAAAACAATCTGGAAGCTTCAAATATTGCTGAATGCAGGGTGGCTAGCAGAAGTTAAATGGAGTGGCCAGGTGGAATTGCATTACAGTGATTGATGGGGCTGCACTGCCATCAGTACTTGCTTTCAAGCACAATGAAAGGCACTTATTTTCAAAGACTAATAGCTAGGAAGCAAGTACTTGAGGGAAGCATCTCCCTATAGCAGCCTGTCCTTCCCCTTTGGGATCTGGTGATCTCCCTCCTTCAAAACAGGACGAGGACAAAACAAAATAATGGGCCTTCTCTGCTGTGGCCCCAGAAGAAGCTGTGTGGCCTCCCCAGAGAAATGCATTTGGAGTTTCTTTTTGGAGAAGGGAGCATTGGGGTCCTGGTGTTACACTTTGGAAGCCAAAAGTGTCAGAGTATTCTGAATTTCTAAGTATCCAAAAACATTATTAGCCTTGGGATAGGCATTCTCTCCGCCACTAATTATTATTTAAATTTATTGGCTGCCCAACTCCAATAATAATAGTACTACTATTACTATTATATATTATAATAGTATTACTATTATAGTACTACACCATACTATAGTAGTATACGTGATACTACTAACAGTAAGGTAAAGGTAAAGGTCCCCCCCCCCCCCGCAAATTCGTGCAATCGTGTCCGACTCTAGGGGCCGGTGCTCATCTCCGTTTGTTAGCCGCCAGCGTTGTCCGAAGACACTTCCACGGTCATGTGGCCGCATGACACGGCCGGAACGCTGTTACCTTCCCACCGAAGTGGTACCTATTAATCTACTTGCATTTGCATGCTTTCGAATTGCTAGGTTGGCAAGAGCTGGGGCGAGTGCGGGAGTTCACTCCGCACGCAGGGCTAGGGATTCGAACTTCCGAACTTGCGATCTTCCGACTGACAAGCCTGGCATCTTACCCGCTGAGCCACCACGCCCCACTACTAACAGTATCACGTATCAATAAGAAAAAGACCCAGCTCTGGATTTTGAAAACCCAACGGACAAGATTTCCCGATTCAACAAACGACCAGTCAAGTCTACCTTCCCCTTTGGTGCCACCCTAGCCGAAAGCGCAGTGAAGCAGAAAGCTTTACCTAACAGTTTTCTACCTGTCATGTGGCTTTATGACAACTGTACCAATCGGTTTGCGGAACTCTTCTTGCATTCCTCCTCGGCCTCCTCCCTAGGGTCTGACCACTCCGCTGAAGGCTGGCCACGCTCGCCGCCCGCCCGTCCCTCTCGTCCTCCTCCGCTGCACGTCAACATGCAGTTCTTCTCTGCGCCTGGCGCGCGTCTGTCTTCCACGCCTCCGGCGCGCAGGGTGTGGAGGGAGTGGTTTCGGAAGCGCGCGCGCGAGCTTCCCAGCGCACGAGCGGCCAGAGAGCGGCGCTGCGCTTCAGGTTTGCTTTGCAGAGGGAGCCGGCTGCAGATTACCTGCAGTAGTGGGGGAGCCGCCGACGAGCTCCACCCCCGCTGTCCCTGTTAATCACAGTCCTCTCCTCCCTCCCCACTTAGTTCTTCTCCATGCACTTGCACGAAGGAAACCGGGCTGAGCTGCCATTCTGCTGCAGAGAGGGAGTGACACGTTCGAGCAGACACGGGCTAGGCAACCGGCTCCGGGCCGCTCTCACTTTCTTTCCCTAAAGGTCCAGCTCGGCGTGGGAGCATCTCGCTCAGCTACAGCCAGCGCCCCCGCCTCCTCCTGCTTCATCCCGCAGGGGTGCCTCTCCTCCGGCTGCCCCACACCACCTGCCAGCCCGGGCACCGGAGGCAGCAGCGCCCGGGAGGCGAAAGGAAGAGCGGGAGAGCGCCATGGCTGAAGTGGGCGAAGGTGAAGACGAGATACAGTTCCTGCGAACTGTAAGCACTTCGCTTGTCTTGCCTTTCTTTTTGCTTCCCGTCCCCCTCACCTCAGTACGGAGAGTGCGTTGTTCGTAGGCTGGGGTTGGGGGACCGAGGCGAGGAGCAGATGGCTCGCGCGCCACGCATTCCAAATCAGGGAGACCTGGCCCTGGGGAGGTGGTGGTGGGGAAGCGAAGCCAGCCGGGGATCTCGGGGTGCTGCAGACTCGGGCTCATCTCTGGAATTCCCCGAGAGACGGGCGTTTTGTGAGACGGGGATGCCGACGAACTGGAAACCTCCCTCCCCCTCTCCCCCGTCTGTCTACAATATTGTGCGAGGGGGCTGTAGCGGAAACCTGACGGGGAGTTTATGGCCCTGCCCTCACCTGCTCTTAGGAGTGGCGGGTGGCTATTCAGAAACAAAACTGTGTCTATCAGGTGTAGGACCCGCTGTAGTAACGCCCCGGGACGCGGGGATGAGCGTTTTTCCAGGGGGCTTCTGAATAAGAAATCTCTCTCTGGATAAAGGGCACCCGGCACTCGCTGTTGGTCCCCCATTGGAAACCCTGGACCGCGTGGAAGAGCCGTAACACCCAGGGTTTCGGCTTGGACGGTGCCCGCTTGCAAGTGGGGGTGGCGGGATGGGACTTAGCAGGGCGCTGCGCGGGGCGAACCGACCGCGTCTTGGTATTCTTCTCGCGCCGAGGCCTCGGTCACTTCTTGGGACACTTCCAGTGGTCGAACTAGTCATTTATTTTGCAGTCGTCCTGCCTCAAATATGGAATTTTATCAGGGATTTCTACGACGTCCTCTTTCATTCCTTCCACAGAAAAACCATTAGAGAGGGAGAGAGAGAAAAAAAGCTTGCACAATGCCTTTCCGTTGGTAGCGCAAGGAGCTGTTATTTTGAAAGCCCCCTGCATGTGTCTGGTCTTTTTCCCTTCTCACTCCTCAGTGGTTTACTGGTATCACAACCCTGTGAAAAATGTATGGCAGTTGTCCAAGAGCAGATCACTTAATATGTGGACTCCAACTGAACATATTTTCCTGGGTATTCTTCTCCCTCTTCCTCCCCCCCCCCCCCCAATTTGGTTCTGTATACTGCAGATATTTTACCAAGCAGCATTGCTCAGCCAAAAGCTGCAACAATATCTCATCTTCTGGCAAAAGCAAATAAAAGAAGGGGTAAAGAGGAGACCTTTAGGTCTTGTCTAGGAAGAGTCTTAGTTATATATTGTTAGCAATCTGGATTCTTCATCAACTGAAAGCATTTTAAATGAATGAACCATAAATGTGGTCCTGTGTTAGGACTGCAGTTATTGTTTATTGTGAAATAGGTCTTTAAATAATATATATGTTTGTTAAAACATCCCAGGTGTGCAACCTTAACAGATCTGTAGAAATGAACGTTTTAGAAGGTATGCAAATACATGTATGTAGTTTGGGAATTAATGACTTCCATACTTGATATTTATAATTGATAATATTTATCAATTTATATGATATTTATAATTGATAATTAGAGACATTAGAAATTTGGGATGCTTTTAGAAGGAGATGTCCTAGTACAAATAATATGAACAGATTCACCTATTCCACCTTTTTGTCCTTGATAAGTTTTTTTGGAGGGGTGAAATAATAAGAAAAAGCAGTGAGAAAACATTGAACAGTTTACAAGTGGAAGATGAAGTAATCTGGATCTCTGTAAAAATCCCTGCATGAGGTAGTGCGGCTGTTCAATTCAATTCCCAACTGGAAGCACCTTGTGTAATAATATTACATTTCTTATGTAATGTGATCTGCTGATCATAACAAATGGGTGTGGGGAAACTATGAAAAAGGAGACCCCCCCCTCAAAGCTGTCTTGTTGGTATTTGGGTTATTTTTTCTCAAGATTTTGCAGTAATTGGAGGTGCTAATAAAGCCTCATTTCTCATGAGGCTACTTCTCATAAGTGTTCCTACAGTTATTGTATAATGTCAACAGAATGAACATCAGACTAAAACTTTTCTGTAGCTAAATGTGACTCCTGAGAAATTTGCTGAACAAATATAAAAAAAATGTAGGAGAAGTTTTGTTTCCTACTACTTTGATTTGCCCAAACATTCTGGAAAGTTCATGCAAAAACTGGTGTACTGCAGGTTTAAATATAAGTGAAGTTTCCTGAGATGGAGTTACAGTATTTGAACCCTTGCTGGGGGGAAAAGTGGCAATGTTCAAGTAACAGCTGATGGCTTGGACATATAAAGTAATGTTCTGAGCGACAGCACTTGAGAGTAAAAACACATTACGTAAACTACTCTTCAGATTATGCATGTTTTGCTAGAAATAAAGGTCTAGAAATCCTAGCCAGGGATTATCTTTTCAAAATCCTCAGACTGTTTCATTGGTAACATTAATGACCTTGAAGAGGGCAAATTCTAAACATTGGGAAGATTTTGATGTAGAATACTCATAGGGCTGTATAAAAAGTAAATCCCAAAAAGACATGGAAGAGAGAATCTGCTGGTTTATTTCCTTTCTTTAACCTTGCAATTTATTTCCGTGTCACATTCATTCTTTGAAAGATACCAGAAAAATAATGCTTAATAATATTTTTAATCAGCATGTGGACAACACTGCAATAGAATAAACTGGTTTGTTTGTATTTCCCTTTGTATGTTTCTTAAATTCCAAATCCATGTTTTAATTTCAGGAGTTATGGTTAATTACCTGGTTTTAAATTTTAGTTTACCTTTGGCTTTGAATAAGTCAGCCATTTTTATTTTTAAGCCATAAACCTATTCTGGTTAAAAATCTTTTACATTACATACGTGAATATGAATTTCAAAATGCAAAATGTTGGTTGCTCACAAAAGATTGGTGTTACATTCATGTGAACAAATTTAATTATTATTTAAGAATTAGAAATATTTTACTCCATAATGTTCCCACTGTTAGGGTTATATGCAATTAAATGTCCAAGCAGAAACTAATTTTAAAGTAGTGTTATATACAGTATTTACCTGCTTTTTTCTCTACTTTTTCATCTAAACCAGATGGATAGTAAAATAGATAAAAGCCTTAAATTCATTATTGTAGAATTTTAGACTGTTTGTGTGATCTGAATATGAAGTACAGATTTAGCAGTGAAATATAATGGACTGAAATCATTACTTTTTCCTTAATTAAATTAATGTATTATCTAAGAATCTCAACAATTCATTCTCTCCGCAACTGAAGCTGATATGTTTTTAGTTATTGTTCTGTAACAGCAGAAAATACATATGGAATTGAAGTCTGTATTTGAGTGATATTTTCACATGCATATATATTAAAAATGTATACTTTATGTACATTAAAGAATATTCCTTGAAAAATACACATATTTTGCAAATTCTATCCCATGTATATACTCATTTTGTATCATGGTTGACTTGGTTTACTTTGGTGTTCTCCCTCTCAGCCCCTGATTGTCCCCGGCTCTGTACTGTCATCTCTGTTTTTTTTTTTAATTGCATACAATATAGATATTGAAGATACAGATCTGTGACTCAGGCTATTTTACCATAATTTCATCACTGTTCTGATTTTTTGTTTTCTAAGTAGTTGCATTATTTAAAATGTCTTGACTGACTGATAGTTAAAGAAAGTGGCTACCTACCACAAGATTAAATGTAATGTTTGTGAGTTTTCTGTAACTGAATATTTGAACTATTACACGTGTTTCTTTCTTGACTTGCTTTAGAATGTTTAAAACATTTTTTGCTTAATATATCCATACCAAATTGGTTGCTTAAAACTTATACATTTTAAATTCATCAGTAGGGGGAGAAATTAGTATAGTCCACATTTGTCCAATTTTGCATTTTTAAACCTATATATAAACCATTTTTTCAAAATTTGCAATTATTTTAATATGACAATACAATATTGCAATAGCAAAATAATGTATAAGAAGCATTACATTAGAGGAAAATGTTTACAAAACACTAAGCATTGCAATAATGTGCATAAGAATACAAGTTTAACAAAGACTTTTAATATTTAAGTCAATAAAATTTGAGATATTTGCTGTAATTAAAAATGGAAAAAAACTAAAATCGACAAATTTGCCCATTCCTGTTCATCAGTTAAGAACAATTTTGAATCTTTAATGCTTAACCAAGTTGTGTGACCATTAGAACAGAGTGCTTGTGACCATTATTACTGGCATCTTCCTTGAATCCCTGCACACTTACCTAATCAGGTCCAGAAGATTGAGGAGGTCTCTAGAACAAGTTTCAGGAAAAGAGGAATATACCCTCCTTTGTGTGAGTTGGAAGCTTCCTTGTGCAATATACTTAGGATTGCATGATAAATATATAATTTGAAATTTATATTTTTATTTTAATTTGAATACCTCTAGTTTTTGAGGATCAAGGGAACGGTGCAAGAAAAATAATATTGCTAGTGCCTTTGCTGCATCTATAGATTTATTATTATAAAATAAACCATAGTATCAGAGTCAAGCTTATTTAAATAAATAATTTCACTTGTCTCTGTTAATAAAATGAATAGCTTGCATGCTCTCTAATATGTAACATGAAGTAACCATAACATTGAGAGCCAGTTTGGTCTATTGGTTAAGGCACCAGGCTAGAAACTGGGAGACCTTGAGTTCTAGTCCCACCTTAGGCATGAAGCCAGTTGGGTGACCTTAGGCCAGTGACTTTCTCTCAGCCCTAGGAAGGAGGCAGCGGCAAACCACTTCTGAAAAACCTTGCCAAGAAAACTGCAGGGATTTGTCCAGGCAGTCTCTGAGAATCAGACATGATTGAACAAACCCCCCCCCCATAACATTTCTTGTAATGTTTCAGAAATATTTATTTTACTTATTTTCTAAAATATAGTGATAAATTGTCTCTGTTGGCATGAACTTTGAAGTTTATCTATTTATTTATAATTTAGATTTCTAAGGCTGACCAACTCAACCGCAAAGTTCTGCTATAGATACAGAGCTGCCTATACTGTATTTTGTAAGAAAAGCTATACTAATGCTATTCTGTAAGTGTACCCTTCTGGAAAATACTACACAAATCTTTGTCAAACTGCTAATATAGTACAGCGTTTACAGTGACGCTGCTGAAGAGATTATCCATGTAGCGTATCTGAGAATGGTCTAGTGCAGAGCTTTCCAAACTGTGTGTCGTGACACAAAAGTGTGTCGCCACACACAGCGTGGTATGTCGCCACACCACCCGGAAGCGGTGGCGCGCGTGTGCACGGCGGCCGCCATGCGCGCGCCGCCACGCCCCCGCGCTGCCGCACGCCCCCGTGCCGCCACCATGCGCGTGCATGCCGCCACACGCCCCCCGCACCGCCACCGTGCGCACGTGCCGCCGCACGCCCCCCGCGCCGCCACCGTACGCGCACGCCGCCGCACGCCCCCCCCGCGCTGTTGCCGCCGCTGGCGTGTCGCAAGCAGCGGCACTTTGGAAAGCCCTGGTCTAGTGTGTCAGTCCCGGATAAAGTGAACTGTGCATACTTCTTAAATTGTATTTTACTTTCACTCTGTGTGAAAAACAAATTCAGTTGTTTTATTGCACTTTGACTGGATTTTCTTGTTTTTAAAAAATAGCTGCAAAACCTTAAGAGAATTGGTCTTACCCCTTGGTGTTTCCTACTTAACCAAAACACATGCAACAGAAACTAACAGCAAATAAATAAATAAATAAATAAATAAACAAACAAACAAACAAATAATTTTAGTGGTTAAATTGGCCTTGTTTGCTTGACATTCTTAAGTGAGTCAAGTGAAGGCATTAGCGTGTTTTCCAAATACCCTAACCTCATTAGTGGGATGGAGGAGTTAACTATCATCCCACAGTGAATGTGTTACACATCAGCTCTGTGGCGCATGTGACATCACTGGCTTGTTCCAGACTCCTATATTGGATATTTATTTATTTATTTTCTATCCCACCTTTATTATTTTTATAAATAACTCAAGGTGGTGAACATACCAAATACTCCTTCCTCCTATTTTCCCCACAACAACAACCCTGTGAGGTGAGTTGGGCTGAGAGAGAGTGACTGGCCCAAGGTCACCCAGCCAGCTTTCATGCCTAAGGCGGGACTAGAACTCACAGACTCCTGGTTTCTAGCCCAGAACCTTAACCACTAGACCAAACTGGTGTATGCCTACTTACAATTTCGTTGCATCACTGTTCCACCCACTGTGATCCTCAGATACCCCAAAATAAATTTTTAAAAAGTGCATTCCCAGTCACCCAAATTTGCTAATCTCGGTATAAAATCTCGAGGGAGAGGAGAGTCATCTAAATTACTTCATATAGTTTGTTGTATGAATCTTTCAGAGTTCCATGCCTTCTAAAGAGGCTTCCTCTACAGTTTCAAATGCATCTGTGTTGCGTGAACCATCAATGAGGACAACAATTAAAATCTTAAAGCTTATTCTAGTCAAACTTAAAATGTTAATAATACTGAAGATGGTAGTAATTAAATGGAGGAAAGAAGATGCAAGAACCAGCTTAAGCATAACATTTATTTGGGCCTTTCTATAAAAAGCATTTGTTTACAGGCAAAAAGCTGATTTCTTTCATGTCATTAATGACCTTCTTTCATCAAAATGTTGTTTAATGTTTCAGTCAAATATACTTGCAACAGTCACTGCCCTGCTAACATGTTGAACATTTAATAAGTTTTTAAAAGGCTATTGTTTGATCAGGAGCTACTTTATAATTTATGATCATAAAAATTTAAAGGAAAACGAACACCAGGCAGGCTAAGTAGATGATGATACTTGGATAGATTATGTATTTTTATGTGGCTATCTGTAAAAATATTTAGATCTGAATTCCACTGTGTTCAAAAGAGGTTTTTGTCCAAATGTATCAGACAGCAAACCTGGTTGCTTTCATACTAAGAACTGTAGTGTGGAATTACCATGCCTCATTCATTCAGATTTATAGAATGTCTACACAATTTAATAATTTGTAATCCTCACTTGTTTTCCCAATGCTTCTGTACATTATCACAGACATGCTAGTCTTTCTGACAACAACAAAACAGTACCAAAATCTTACAAAATACCCTTAATGGTTCTCTAGTTTTTTTCTCAAAGAAAGAGAAAGCAAGTGAGGCTATCATAATATGGTATTTATGCACTAAAAACGTTTTGGGGTGGATCTAACTTTTTTTTTAATCGGTCTTTTAATAAGCATCAGAATAATGTGGTTATATTTTTAAAGTATGAATGAAATGCTGTTTAAATGAAAGTGTACAATAACACTATAAACGAGTCTATCCAAACCTGGTTCTTTCCATATGGGTGTGATTTCTAGTTGGTTTTATAATGCAGAAATGTGTAATACAGTTACATAAAATGAAACACCATAAAGTGTATTTTCAGGCAGTGAGTTCACTGAGTGAGCAAACAGGGACAGCTAGTAGGATGTTGATGGTGGACTTCCAACAGAAGGAACAGATACAAACAAGAAGATTGTGACCCAACAATGCATTCTTGTATGCTCAACTATTTGAGGTCATTTGATTACAAGGAGTGCACCACAGATTTGCTGATTTACCATTGTGAATTATTTTTTGTTTCTAGCTGAGTAAACAGAGGCTGCCAAACTGACTATACAAGGAATATAAGGTAACCAGTTCTAGGGAACAATTTGATCAAGCAAGGAAACACAGAGCTCTACTAGAAGTTTAGCAGTGGAGTTTGGCAGAGGAGTTTAAAGGGAGATGTTAATGCCTAAAAACAACGAAGTCTAGATATGCAACAAATGCAAACTCACTGCTGTGAGAAAAAGTAAAATTGGAGCAATAGGTGGCTATATTTCAGCTGATAAGAGTGGGTAAAGATTCCTTGTACTAAACAAAGGGCTATGATAGAAGCTGAAAGAGGAAACAGTTTGCTACAGGGAAGAGAACCAAATAGAGGAGCAAGCCAAGTGATGGGAGTTATAACTAGAAAGAGATTTAGAAGATATTTTTCAGTACAAGAATTCAGAAACAGATTTTGGATTCTCATACAGAAGCAAACTGAAAGTCTCTCAAGGAAGAACAGGAGACAGACATGAACAGGAGGCAATATGATAGAAGGACAGAAGAGTAGAAAGAATACAATTGCTACATACAAGAGGCTAAAGAGGAATGTTGTAGTAGTTGGTGATTGACTGCTGCAAGGAACAGAAATATGCGCCAGAGGATCTGCCCTACCTCCCAGGATTCATCAAACTATTGAAAACTTTGCATAACTCTTATCCATTTAGGTTCAGTAATTAATGTCCAGTGAAAAGTATGTGTCTGACCAATAGCATATCTGCATATTCTCTAATCCAGACATCCTTGTTACCAGCCCAATTCCCATTTGTGATTTAAGTGTAGGCAAGGTTGGTACAGCAACTCCCAGCATATTCTCGCAGGATTGGAGCTAAGACTCGATTATGAACATATAAGCACTTATGCCTTGTTGGGAGTAAGAAACAGATTAAGTATATTAAAGTCTATTAAACCACTCAGTGGGAAATTATTCACTTACAAAATTAGTAGCTTTCATTGTTCATTCACAATATGGGAACAAACAAGATGAGCTTAAAAATTTTGTACAGGAAGGCAAATATGATTAAGCTGGTATATCAGTTTGACATACAGCAAAGCAACTTGTTCAAAAGGAACAAAATTAACAGAAATGGAGTTGGACTGTATGTTAAAAATTTGTGTGTTTCACATTTACAAAGAAATTCAAGGGAATGAATGTGCTGATATACTTCAGAGCATTTTGATAAAAATAAATGAAAGAAGGAATAAAAGTAGTACTGTTATTGATGTCCACAGTGACACCTAGTAAAGACAAAATATAAACCTTTCCAAAGTAAACAGAGCTTTCAAACAGCCATAATAGTAGTCATGGGAATTTTTAATGATCCTGATCTCTGTTGGGAGATAAACTCTACCAAATATGATCCTTCCAGGAAATTCAAGTATTGTCCTTCCCAATATTGCTGAAAATGTTCTCCTTGTGAAGATGAAGAAAGACACAGCAGGACCAGGTATCAATTGTAACTGAAGTAGAAGAGGTGGGAACTTTGGAAGAAAGTGACTATGTGATGCTGCAATTCTACATTTCAAGAGAAATTAAAGTTGAGTATAGACAAATGCGTGGTGGCTCAGCGGGTAAGACACCAGGCTTGTTGATCGCAAGTTTGGAGGTTCAAATCCCTAGTCCCACGTGACGGAGTGAGCTCCTGCACTCGCCCCAGCTCTTGCCAACCTAGCAATTCGAAAGCATGCAAATGCAAGTAGATGAATAGGTACCACTTCGGTGGGTAGGTAACAGCGTTCCGCATGCGTCATGCTGGCCACATGACTGTGGAAGCGTCTTCGGACAACGCTGGCTCTTCGGCTAACAAACGGAGATGAGCACCGGCCCCTAGAGTCGGACACGACTGCACAAATGTGCGGGGGGATCCTTTACCTTTTTATAGACAAATGTGCATATCTTGAACTTCAGGAAAGTGGATTTTGATAAAAGAGTAATAATTAGTAGGATTCCATGGTGGAAAAAAGTAATGGGAAAAAGAGTCCAAGGTAGGTGGATGTTCCTAAAAATATTATAAAAGCTTAATTGTAAGTAACCCCAATAAGAGAAAAAAGGGAAGACAGCAAAAGAAGCTACTGTGGTTACACAAGAAGCTTAATAAAAATCTGAAATTCATATATGAGACTGAAAGAGTAAGAGATAACTAACAGAGAGAGGTAGTCCAGATTTGTAGAGGTGGTGTCAAAAAACCTAAAGCTTGGAATGATCTGAGATTTTCAGATAAGTTTAACATAAAAGAGAAAAGATGTATGTGAGCTGCTCAATGAAGATGGTAAAAGTAACAGAGAATAGAGAAAAGGCAGAATTATTTTGGCTCTGCCTCCTGTAAGATGATATTATACAGTATATGGCAACTGTAATAAGCAGGTGAGGTAGAACCTTTGATGGAATCATAGGAAAAGCCTACTACCTTTGAATAACTTGAAGTCTCAAGGGCTAGTTGTTTATCTCCCTTCAGCGCATCCTAGGAAAATGAAGTACTTGATGATGATAAAACACTATTTTAAACTTTGAGAAATCATGGAGAAATATTAAATGACTAGAGGAGGGGAAATGTCTCTTTCCTCAAAAACAGAAAAGAGGCTGCAAGCAATTCTAGATCAGTAAATATGACATCTGTAATTAGGAAGATCATAGAGCCCTTCATAAATATTGATCTTGAGAAGAATGTAGTGATTATTAGAAGTTGGTGTGAATGTGTTAAGAATAAAACTTGTCAGACTAATCTTATTTCATGCTTTGTTCAGACAACTTTCTTAGTAGATTGTGAGAATGATTTGGACATAATATATCTTGATTTTAAGGAAGCATTTGGCAAAGTATTCTATGATACTCTGATTGGAACTTAGGTAAATATAAATAGTTGCAGCCTTGGAAAATTTTGCCTGGTTCCTTCAAAGGTATCCTGTTTGTGTGTGTGCATAGACAGGCACTATTTCCAGTAGGATTGTCAGTGAAGCATAGTGGCTATGAAAAGATACACAAAGTTGACCATCTTTGAAGCAGTCTTGAGCCTTCCAATGTAACCTATTTTTAATGGTAATAGGGAGTCATCTGAAATCACTCTGGTCTTTATTCTAGTTACAATTTCAAAACAGCATCTTAGACTCTAATAGCAAATTGAAACTGAAGAGAAAAAAAAGATAAGATGTACAAGGCATTACATCAATTTCAGCAACCCAGTAAATTCTTGGCTTTGTGGCTATTGTCAAACTTTTTGTAAAAACAATGAATGATGAAACATTTGTAGGAAATTGCTTTTTCACCTCTTGTGCTATTGATTATAGGCGCTTGTATTTTCAGAAACCAAATTATAAATTAAGAAGTAGCAATTTGTAGGAAATTGCTTTTTCCCCTCCTGTGCTATTGATTATAGGCGCTTGTATTTTCAGGAACCAAATTCTAAATTAAGAAGTAGCAATTTTGATTTAGTGTGCATTTATAACTAATTGTTATACAGGTAAGTAAAATATATATTATATAATATCAGGCAATATCAGCAATAAAACAATATATTCAGTATAAGACTTTTCCTAATTTGGTCTTTCTTGTACTGTTTAGTGTTTTGCAATGCAGCACATTCAGTTTCTGTCAAAAGGTCCTGAATAAGAGAGATGGAATAATATACAGCTTCTTCGTGTTTTCACAAGCCTAATCAGTACCAACACACAATCTGTTTTTTTTCTTTTATTTGAAGCTCAGCATCTTTTCAGAATATTTGGGCTTGTGAAAATTCAGTCTTTCCTTATGCAATATTACAGTGGATATAAAAAGTCTATACACCCCTGTTAAAATGTCAGGTTTTTGAGATGTAAAAATATCAGACGAAGATAAATCACTTCAGAATTTTTTCCACCTTTAATATAACATACAAGCTGTACAATTCAATTGAAAAACAAACTGAAATCTTTTAGGGCAAAAAAATAAAAATAAAACTAGAATAACGTGGTTGCATAAGTGTGCACACCCTTAAACTAATACTTCGTTGAAGCACCTTTTGATTTATAACAGCATTCAGTCTTTTGGGGTAGGAGTCTATCAGCATGGCACATCTTGCCTTGGGAATCTTTGCCCACTCTTCCTTGCAGAAGCGTTCCAAATCTGTCAGATTGTGAGGGCATCTCCTGTGCACAGCCCTCTTCAGGTCACCCCACAGATTTTCAATTGGATTCAGGTCTGGGCTCTGGCTGGGCCATTCCAAAACTTTGATCATCTTCTGGTAAAGCCATTCTTTTGTTGATTTGGAGGTATGCTTTGGGATGTTGTGTTGAAAGGTGAAATTCCTCTTTATCTTCAGCATTTTAGCAGAGGCCTGATGGTTTTGTGCCAAAATTGACTGATATTTGGAACTGTTCATAATTCCCTCCACCTTGACTAAAGCCCCAGTTCCAGCTGAAGAAAAGCAGCCCCAAAGCATAATGCTGCCACCACCATGCTTCACTGTGGGTATGGTGCACTTTTGCGGATGCACAGTGTTGTTTCTGTGCCAAACATACTGTTTGGAATTATGGCCAAAAAGTTCAAAGAAAAGCATCCAAGCCTGGCTACATTTTGCAAAAACCTACAAGTCTGACAAAAGCATGTGGGAAAATGTGTTATGGTCTAATGAGACCAAGGTTGAACTTTTTGGCCATAATTCCAAACCACGTTATTCTAGTTTTTATAATAATAATAATAATAATAATAATAATAATAATAAATAAAGCTTTATTAATTTTTTCTACATATACATAAATACATAAAAACTAAAAAGAATGAAGCAAAGAATACTACAAGAAAAAAGAAAACTAAAAAAGTGCGAAAATATAGAAAAGACTATTACATGATGGATTCCGACTTTCTGTAACAAAGATATATATAACTCATTATCAATCTCTTACTCTAATTTAAACTAAGATAAAAATTATTTCTATAAAGCATTTCCATCTCTGTATGACATTTTCCTCTAAAACAAGCTCGCTCTCCCTCTTAAAAAAATAAAAAACCTTTTCTAACATAATTTGCCTAATAAGCAAATACTCAAATATTATCCTACTCCACAAAAATTTTACTCCTCTCTGCCTACTAAAATAACAAAAAATAAATTATCTACATTTGGTTAATGTCCTTTTACCCAAGGTAAAATCATTATCCCCAAAACAAAAACAACAGTAAACCTTTAAGAGACCATCCTGATAAACACATTTAAAGAATTATCCGACTTCAAAATAGACTAAGGCATTTACATATCTCAGTATTACACACAAAGCTTTCCCCTTACAAGGCTCAAATTCAGCAGCCAGCCTTGATTCTTGGTCTCGATTTTACAGGAACACAGCCAATCGTATCTCTCCCTTTGCGCCCGAAACTCTTCTTTCTTCAAAATCAAAGTTAACTCTCCACAGTCCAATTATTCTCCCTTCACTTTTTGACTTAGAAACGTTAATTCTCATTTTCTTCTTTAAAGAAGGAGCACTACTCTCAAAGTAGTTTTCACTCTTGTCTTCTTTTTCAAGTTGTTGGTAGGCTTTAGACACCACGAGTTCTAGGAGACGATCCAGGGCTTGGATGACGTCAAGATAGAGTTCTTTAAAGAATGCTTTCATTTCTTCCATGTCTCTCCACAGTGTGTTATCAGGAGAAAAAAGATGTAAACAAGAGCCGTTCTCACAGGAAAGCAGAGGCAGATAGCTCAAAATTCAACTCTGCAGATTCAACGAAGTAGATAAATATTTTATAATCCTCAAAACATTAAGAAAATGGCAACAAAACAGCAAAAATCTTTAAATCCCAATATTAGAATTTAAATATTAAAAAATATTGAAATAATAATGAAAATCACCAAGAGCTTCGCATTTCTTTGTTGCAAAAGGCCTGTCTTCGGTAACAAACAAACAAACAAACAAACAAAAACCCTTGGTGTTTTAGAAATGGGGTGGCAAGATTTAGTGTCCGTTTTACGGCTTCGGTGCAGCCTCGAACTTGATGACATCCGCGCCCCCCAGCATTCTCAATCACGGATTGATTGCAGGGACTCTGTTCCGTGACACCCCCCACACACACACACAAGAAAATGCTGTCCAGAGGACAAAAGGGATGATTTCCTGGATTCTCCTTACCCGAAGAATTCTTCAGGCTGCAGGGACCCAGCCTGCGCCCAGAAATGCTGCGCCATCAGCGCTGCTTAAAAAAGCAGTACTGTTCAGTCTGCCATTCCCCACAGGAAGCCCACGTCAGCTTTTATTTTCTGACATTTTATTTCTCTATGGATTTGGGGGTGTAAAATGGTGTTCTTACTAAAAATGTGCATTTGTATAAATATAGGATTTCCCATTGATTCATTTAGCTTAGTAGTGGTCTCTTTGAGCTGGTGGACTTATTTGGAATTTTGAGAGATTTGTAGGTAGAGTCACAAGTAGATGTCACAGGTGAATGGGAGATGCTAAAAGACAAGAAATTATCTCCAGAGTTAGATTATAAAGCAGAGGTCCAAAACATACACAATGTCTTTGTTCTAGACCTTTTTCTCCTACTTCATTCTGCCACGGTCGTCGGCTCTGCTTTTAGCAGAGCCTTCTTCAGTTCACCATTTCTTCCCCGGAAGTCTCAAGAAGTTCTTCCTAATGTCTAATCTGTATCTACATCCTTGAAGTGTCATCCCATTAGTTCTACTTTTACCCACTGGAGCAAGTGAGAATAACACCAAACCCTCTGCAACAGCCTTTCTCAACCTTTTGACCCTGGAGCAATTTTTCAGGCCTCGGGGAATGGAATCCCTGCCCAATTAGGCTCAAATATAGGCCACAAGTTACAAGTTTTGAACTCTGACTGAGAAACCCTGCTCTACAATGTGACAGCCCTTCAGATATTTGAAGACAGCTATCAGGTCCCCTCTTAACTTTCTCTTCTGCAAGCTAAACATATCTAGGTCTTTTAACTGTTCCTAATAGGCCTTGGTTTGCAGTCCTTTCACCCTTCTCTGTACTTACTCCAGTTTATCATTTTTTTTTAAACTGGGGTGCACAAACTGAACACAATACTCCAAGAGAGGCCTGACCAACACAGAGTAGAGGGGGATAATTACTTCCCACCATCTGAATTCTATGCTTCTCTTGATACCCTTCAAGTTGTTGGCCTTCTTTGCAGCTGTATTACATTGTTGGGACATGTTCAGCTTGTGATCCACCAGTACACCCAAGTCCTTCTTGAATGTGCTGCTCTTGAGCCAGATTTCCCCCATCCTGTACATGTTTATTTCATTTTTCTTACCCAAATGCATGACTTTACATTTCTTCCTGTTAAATTTCATTCAATTTGTTTCCACCCACTTTTCTACCCACTGTTCCAGCCTTTTTAATTTTTCCCCTCCCCTTCCAGTATTACATACCCCTCCTAGTGAATTCAACATTTTCTCACTAGTGTCTGTAATGCATCTTGAATCACATTATTGAGAAGTTTTTTTTTAAGGAGAAGCTTCTTAGAAAAAAAGAACATGACAGCTTAGAAGGTAAATAATATCAAATGTAAGGAGAAAAAGATCAAGGGAAGAAACCTATCAACAAACAATGTGAATAACTGTATTTTGTTGTGAAAAGGGGGGAAAAGTCATTCTTGGCGATCACTCGTAGCCGAGTAAGATTGTCTTCCAAGGGTAAAATCTTAACAGTGGATCCGTAAGTGGCTGTAAAGGCCAATTCTGGATCCGCACAACCTCCCACAATGAGGGCATAGGTTTCCGGGTGGAAGACGGTCACGATGAGGGTTTGCTTGACATGCCTTCCTCTTAGCTCGTTTCTCCCTTTCGCCCTGTACTCGTGCTTCTTCAAAGTCCGTAGCGCCTTTAATAAAGGCTGACCTCCAATTGAAACGCTCATGAGTTAGGGCTTCCCAGTTCTCAATGCTGATATTACATTTTTTTAAATTAGCTTTGAGAGTATCTCTGAATCTCTCTTGCTGTCCACCAATATTCCGTTTTCCATTCTTAAGTTGGGAGTAAAGTATCTGCTTTGGAAGACGATGGTCAGGCATTTGAACAACATGGCTGGTCCAGCGAAGTTGATGTTGGATGATCATTGTTTCAATGCTGGTGGTTTTCGCTTCTTCTAATACGCTAACATTAATCCGCCTATCTTCCCAAGTAATTTGCAGAATTTTTCGGAGGCAGCGTTGATGGAATCTTTCAAGAAGTTGGAGGTGGCATTTGTAAAGGGTCCATGATTCACAGGCGTACAAAAGGGTTGGTAGTACAATGGCTTTGTAAACAAGCATTTTGGTCTCCCTGCGAATGTCCCGATCCTCAAACACTCTACGCTTAATTAGGGAGAAAGCTACACTCGCAGAGCTCAGGCGATGCTGAATTTCAGCGTCGATGTTGGCTTTTGTAGATAGATGGCTGCCGAGATAAGAAAAGTGGTCGACATTTTCTAGTAACACACCTTTAAGCTGGATTGATGGCGCTGCAGAGGGATTGGTTCGAACTTGCTGGTAAAGCACTTTGGTTTTTTTAATGTTAATCGAGAGGCCGAGCTTTTCATATGCTTCTGCAAAGATGTTTAGGATAGTTTGAAGATCTTCCTCGGAGTGTGCACAGACTACGTTATCATCAGCATATTGAAATTCTATAACGGAAGTTGAAATTACCTTATTTTTTGCTTTCAGCCTACTAAGATTAAAAAGCTTTCCATCTGTTCGATATATAATTTCTACACCAGTAGGAAGTTTCTCTTCAACAAGGTGTATAATCATAGCGATGAAAATAGCGAATAAGGTTGGAGCAATAACACATCCCTGTTTAACGCCGGATTCCACTTTAAATGGATCGCTTTGAGAGCCATTGTTATTCAGGATTGTTGCCATCATGTCGTCATGGAGTAGCCGCAAGATGTTCACAAATTTATCAGGGCATCCGATTTTCAGAAGGATGGTCCAGAGAGCAGTACGATTTACAGTATCAAAAGCTTTAGTTAGATCAATAAACGCCATGTACAGAGGGTGGTTTTGCTCCTTGCATTTTTCTTGAAGCTGTCATGCAGTGAAGATCATATCCACTGTTCCCCTGGAAGGGTGGAAGCCATTTTGCATTTCAGGGAGGATGTCTTCTGATATAGATAGGAGATGGTTTGCAAGGATCCTTGCGAGGATTTTGCCTGCTGTAGCTAGAAGGGAGATGCCTCGATAGTTTCCACAGTCTGTTCTATCACCCTTTTTAAAGAGAGTGATAATTATGGCATCCCTAAAGTCTGCTGGAATCTCCTCCCTCATCCAGATTTTTTCGATGAGCTTATGAAGTTGTGTAAGTTCAGGCCTGCCTTCTTTAAAGACTTCAGCAGGAATCCCATCAGGTCCACTAGCTTTGTTATTTTTCATTTGATTAGTGGCTTTACTGACCTCCTCCAAACTAGGGGGTACTGCAAGCTCATCTCTTATTTGTTTTTGCGCGATTTGCAAGAAGACTTCATCAGCCACAGTAGAGTGACGATTAAGGAGATTGTAGTAATGCTCTTTCCAGCGCAGTGCAATAGACTCTTTGTCCTTTGACAAAGTTTGACACCATCTATTGAGCGTAAGGGATTTGTACCATAGTTTGTTGGTCCATAGATGGCCTTTATGGCATTAAAAAAGCCCCGTGTATCATGAGCATCTGCAAAATGTTGGATTTCTTGGGCTTTTTTTATCCACCATATGTTCTTAAGTTCTCTAGTTCTTCTTTGGACTTCTGCCTTTGCACTGGCGTAGATTTTTTTTTAACGGCACAGTTAATATCTTTTTGCCATATCCAGAAGGCTTTCCTTTTTTTGTCAATAATATGTCCAATCTCACTATCATTCTTGTCAAACCAGTCCTGATGTCTCTTAGTTTGGTAACCGATAGTTTGTTCACAGGCTGAGATAATAGAAGTCTTCAATTTAATCCAGTGTTCCTCAACATTTTCAGGAAGTTCCATAGGCAGATGTTTCTTGAGAGTTGATTGAAAGCAAGCTCGTTTAATAGAATCTTGAAGGGCCAGTGTATTCATTTTATGCCTTGGTTTTCTTCCTTGGAGCCTATGATGAGGGACAATCTTTATGGCCATCATGGATCGAATTAATAGATGGTCTGTCCAGCAGTCATCGGCGCTCGTCATGGCTCTGGTGAGAAGTACATCACGGCGATCTCTAGCACGGACAATTACATAATCTAAAAGATGCCAGTGCTTCGACCGTGGGTGCTTCCATGATGTTTTAAATTTATTTTTCTGGCGAAAGAGTGTGTTAGTAATGACAAGGTTATGCTCTGCACATTTAGTTAGAAGCAAGATTCCATTCATGTTGCTATTGTCAACTCCTTCTTTCCCAATGATCCCCGGCCACAAATCAAAGTCACGCCCAACTCTTGCATTGAAATCGCCCAGGAGGATAATTTTATCCTCCTTTGGTATCTCTCATAAGATGGTGTCCAGCTGGGCATAAAATTTGAAGCAAGGCTAACTAGAAAACCAAATTTTATGGGGCATATTGGAAGATAGGAAAGTAATCTAAAGGCTTCTGGTGGGAATATGGCAGACTGAGCAGCTTTGCCCGCAAGCTCTGTGGGCAGAACTGGCATTGTGGCAGTTTTTCTGGGTACAGGCTGGTTTCTCCTGTAGCCCAGAGCGTTTTTCCAGATCAGGGAAAACACTTGGAATCAACCCATTCGTCCTCCAGATGACGAGTTGTAGCCAGGAGATCGTGGACAGCGTGTGCGATCGACGGGTAAGACTTTGCCGGGAGGCTGGGATTTCACCATTTCTGAGCCGCGCTGCAGCCCTTAAAGCTACAGTAAGTCCAGCCACCCCATTTCTAAAGTACCCAATTTATTGTTTTTTAAAGCTTTTTTTCCCCCTAAGAGGCTTTCTATAGAAAGAAGAAGCGGACTCTCTTGGTGCTTATCGTTATTTCTGGATTTAATTTTTAAATTTTTAAGTTTTGGCTTGTTTTCCCATCTAAAGATTAAGGAGGACTGAGAATAAATAATTGCCTTCCTGTTACTATTTTTGCATTGAATTTGAAGGATTGATATTTCCCTACACGTTGGATTTGTTGTTTTGAACCTTCAGCTTTCTGTTCACTTTCTTTGGGATCTGCATGTTAACGTACTTTCCCTTGTGCCAATTTCATTCGAAACTTTTCTATTAACCCATTATCTCCTATCTGCGCGAGTCAAGTATCTAGGGGGCACCATAATTTACTGCCTGAAACATGGAAGATTTCAAGGAGGCTTTTTCAGAGTCCTGTTATGAGCCTGAGCAGACCTTCAAAGAGATCCTTTTAGAGTGTTGTCAACCCATTTTGCAGACTATTCAGGACTTTGGGGAAGAAATTACTTCTAAGCTATGTCATCCGGCTGAAGACGTTATGGAGGAAGATGAATATTTTGATAAGGATGGAACTGATAGCAAGACTGAAGTAATGCCAGATGAAGATTACATTTTAGTGGTGAATGGGTTAAGGCGACAGTCTGAGCTGCAGTTTACAAGGAGAGCTGTTTTTCTGAGGGATTGTTATGGCTTTCTGGGGAATTGTTATGGGAGAGAAGAGAATCTGCTTTGTGGGAGTGTTTTTGCTGAGAAGTTTGAGTTTCTAAGGGGGGCAGTTGGGCTGTTTGATTCTTGCAAGAAAAATTTTGCTGAGAAGTCCGAGATTTTAAAGGGGGCAGTTGGGCTGTTTGATTTTTGCAAGAAAGATGCCTTGGGTGTAATAGGGAGATATGTAAATGCTTTGTTATACTTTGAGGTGGGGTAAAATTAAGAATGTGTAATAGGATTGATAATGAGGTTATTATGATTTCATTTTTCTTTAATGATTTAGATTTATTGGATTTTTCTTAAGGTTTCTTTGATTTGTAAGACTTATAAGGTATTCATAAGGTATAATAATAATTGTGTGGTTTTTTAGGTTTAATAGGATTAAGATTGCTGTAGTGTTATTAATTACAAAAGTAGACAATTTATATGTTTTTACAATTTGACTTTTATTATAGTGGACAGAAATATATAGAATAGCGGTGGGAAGGAAACAATTAAATGTTTTATGGGGGAGGGAAGTTGATTTAGAAATATACATACATACATACATACATACATACATACATACATATATATATATAAATTTATATATATATATATATATATATATATATATATATATAAAATTTATTATATATATATATTTATTTATATATAAATATATAAGGGGAAGGAGCAATTGCATTAGTGATTTGTATATGTGTTAATAGAAGGATTTATAGAAATAATGTGATTTTGGTTTGATATAGAGTAAGGGATTGATTATGGAAATTGCTGTATATTATTCCTGTTGAAAGTCAGAAGTCACCTTTCTATGTAATCTTCAAAAAATTCTTTTTTCTTGTGTTTCTCACTTTTTTAGTTTTTCTTTTTCTTTTGTAGTTCTTTGCTTTTCTGTAGTTTTTATCTTTGCTTTAAACTCAATAAAATTCTTTTTTTAAAAAAAGGAAAGTAATCTAAAGGCTTTAAGCAGAATGTAACCATTTGTTACAGACAAAATTGAATGAATATTTAAAACGCTATGAAGAAATATGCTTTTGTAATATTTTAGTATTACAAAAACAGCTGAATTGAAAATGTTATTCCATGTTATTGCGTTTAGAGTTGAACTGAATTGAAAATGTTGAGTTGAATTGAAAGTGTTATTAAATGTTATTATGTACAGAGGAAGATGACGAGAGATAAAGCTCACCAGTATATGGAGCAAATACTTTGGCAAAAATAACCAGAATAACTAAAATATTCCTTTTTAAATATTTCATATGATGTAATTCTGTGGCCATGTGGAAATAGAAGAGAGCATCAGAAATATGTGGATACACATGGGTAGGAAACTAGAATCAGAATTTGGGAAGAGGATCTTAAAACTGAGATACTGAATAATGTTGACATGGGAAGAAAAAGAGTAAGGCAAAGAGCTGAATTTGAGTTATACCATTATTAAGTGGAAGAGATGAAGAGGAAAATAAATGACAAAATTATAACTGAGATGGGAATCGCCTCTCAGGAAATAGACCCTATAAAACCCTAAAACAGTAAAAAGTTAATAATAAATTGGAAGAAAAAAAATGACAATTTTACTTCTGTATCTTCCTATAACTGCTGAAAATAACCTGTAATAGTATTTCAATAATTGTCTTCCTTTCCACAAGCAACTCCAATATAATACATAAAGAATACTGAATCTATCATTGTAAAAGATGCATAATATCTGTGGTTAAAGATGTAAAGGTTTAGGGCAACTTCTGAAAGATGGTGTCCTCCAGATGTTTCGGGATTATTATTTCAAGATTACCAAGACAACATGATCAAAGAACCGTCATTGTATCTATTCCTGGTCAAAAGCACTACTGTACAGTTATTGGATGAAAATGATACAGCTCTGATTTGAAGATGCATTTTAAGAGCCTCTATCCAGGGCACTTAAACTTCAAAAATGTCATTGTCGTAGATATGAAAACAACAATAATTTTAGCTGATTTGAACATTCAGAGAAGTATGCTGTCTTTTAATTCAACTGATTTACCATTTGAGTGCTCCATATTGATTGATGCATTATCTATATTGTGTTCTTTACTAAGCCTTTCTTCTGAAAGTTTCCCATCTCTTCTGAAACTCTCTTCATCCACATTATGGCTCAGTTAATTTTCCTGTTTTATACAGTAGTTGACTTGCAAAAGAACAGCAGTGCAGTGAATATTCTGCTTTTTTAATGTATTGTAGAAAGAGCCATTAAATTCATAATAAAAACAACAACAACAAAAGCTTGGATGCCTCCATATCAAATTGTAAATCCTACTACAGGTTATTGTATTCTGTAAGCATTTAATATAATTTAGTTCAGATAGAAGATCATTTCATCTAAGTTTTGAATCTTATAGAAATCAAAAATTGATTTTTAAATAAATCTGTCTGTTTCATGCTATAACAGTAAAATATGCACAGAAGGCTACAAGACACAGCTGGAGAGTTCTTTCTCCTATTATTGATCTAATGTGACTTTATAGTTATAGCTGTAGTAATAATCGACATTACTTTTTAGTGGCAAGAATGAATGAAAAGAATGAAAGATCTTTGAAATTAATAAAATTCTGTCAGAGCCAGTAGCATACAAGTTTAATAAAACTTAGCACACAGAGATCATCTCCAGGTTTCCTTCACATATTTCTTTTTTTATTAAGATCAGCTGTGACTAATTTAAGGTGTAAGGTATAACGCTGTAGCTCAAAATCAGATTTAGGATTTTCTGAATTGAACAGTATCACAAATTCATTCTCTGGCATTGAAAAATAAATATACAGTATATCCACAACTGAAACATGCATTTTTGTTTCTGACCTTCACATTCATCTTGTGGTATTGTTTCCTACAGTATCTTGCTTATGTCCTGATAATGTGCTTAGTACTTCTAAAACTTCAGAGATGTTATACTTTATTTATTTATTTTATTTATTTATGATTCGATTTGTATTTACCGCTCCATCTCCCCGCAAGAGAACTCTGGGCGGTTTACAAGAATCAACAGTTAAAATTCAACAATTAAAACAACATATATATAATACTTTCTAATACAATAATAATTTAAATATAAAATCCAAGATGAGATGGGTCGATGTTTAAAAGGGCTCTATGGCACCAGCCACCCCAAGAGGAACTGTTCCCCCCCTCCCACGCAAGGCAGCAGAACCAGGTCTTTAAGTTCTTTCTGAAGGCCGGGAGCGATGGGGCCTGCCTCACCTCCAGGGGTAGCATATTCCAAAGGGTGGGCGCCACTATCGAGAAGGCCCGCTTTCTAGACCCCGTCAGGTGAAATTCCCTTACCAACAGGATCCGCAGCATGCCCTCTCTAAATGACCGAGTGGGACGGTTCGACGTTATGGGGATGAGACGGTCCCTCAGGTAACCTGGTCCCATGCCATGTAGGGCTTTAAAGGTGATAACCAACACCTTGAATTGGACCCGGAAGCACACAGGTACCCAGTGCAGCTGTCGCAGCAAAGGTGTCACATGTGCTGATCTTGGCGCACCAATAACTACGTGAGCAGCCGCATTCTGGACCAGTTGAAGCTTCCGGATACTCTTCAAAGGTAGCCCCATGTAGAGCGCATTGCAATAGTCTATATGGGAGATGACCAGGGCACGAGTGACTGTACGGAGGGCATCCTGATCCAGGAAAGGGCGTAATTGGCGCACAACACGAAGTTGTGCAAAAGCCCTTCTGGCCACGGCTGCCACCTGCTCTTCGAGCAGGAGCCGTGAGTCCAGAAGAACCCCCAAATTCCGCACTTGGTCTGAATGGGGTAGTGCAACCCCATCCAGAACTAAAGGTGATAACTTCCTGGATCCACAGGAGCCATCAATCCACAGCCACTCCGTCTTACCAGGGTTCAGTCGAAGCCTGTTGTTCCCCATCCAGACCCCCACAGCCTCCAGGCACTGAGAAAGGGTAGCCACTGCATCACTTACCTCACCAGGGATGGAGATATATAATTGGGTATCGTCCGCATATTGATGGTACCTCATCCCATGGTGACGGATGATCTCACCCAGCGGTTTCATGTAGATATTAAATAGGAGAGGGGAGAGAACCAAACCCTGCGGCACCCCACAAACGAGGGGGCGAGGGTCGGATCTCTCATCTCCTATTACCACCGATTGGGACCGGCCCCGGAGGAAGGAGGTGAACCAGCGCAAAACTACGCCTCCCACCCCCAACTCCCTGAGCCGTCCCAAAAGGATACCATGGTCGATGGTATCGAATGCCGCTGAGAGGTCAAGAAGAGCTAGGATGGATGTACTCCCTCCATCCCGCTCCCGCCAGAGATCATCTGTAAGCGCGACCAATGCATTTTCCACCCCATATCCCGGCCTGAAACCTGACTGGAAGGGGTCCAGATAATCCATATCATCCAGGATCCTCTGGAGTTGTAATGCCACCACTTTCTCAACCACCTTCCCTAAAAAGGGGAGGTGGGAGACAGGATGAAAATTGTCCAATATAGTAGGGTCCAGTGATGGTTTCTTGAGGAGGGGGTGCACCAGAGCCTCTTTGAAAGCAGCTGGGAACACCCCCTCCCCCAGAGATGTATCACCTGGACCCAACCACATGTCACCTCCCGGGCTGCCTGTACCAGCCAGGAAGGGCATGGGTCTAGATGACATGTGGCCCTTACAGCCCGAAGGATCCTGTCCACTTCCTTAGGTCCAACAGGATCGAACTGTTCCCAGATAACCGGGCAAAGACGTTCCCTCGGCATCTCCCCAGACTGTGCTACACGCTTAGAGTCCAACTCAGACCGAATCCGAGCGATTTTATCCTGCAGATGCTCAGAAAATTCTTCCGTACGGCCCTGCAGGTGGGTCACAGACTCCACCTTACCCAAAAGAGATCTTGTTATCTTAAACAGGGCCGTAGGGCGGCATTCTGCGGACGCAATAAGAGTGGAGAAATATTGACGTTTTATTTATTTATTTATTTATTTATTTATTTATTTAATTTAATTTAATTTAATTTATATAACCGCCCATCTCCCCCAACGGGGAACTCTGGGCGGTTTACAATAATAAAATTAAATAAAAGCATAAAATATAAAATATAAAAACCAACAATTTATACAATTACTATAATTTAAAATAAAATCCAAGTGGGAGATAGTATTAATAAAAGAAGGGCATTATAAAATTACGGGATTAACCACCCCCATGAGGAACTATTGTTTCCTCCCTCCCATGCCAGGCGGCAGAACCAGGTCTTCAATTCTTTTCTAAAGGTCGGGAGGGAGGGGATCTGTCTCAACTCTGGGGGCAAGATGTTCCATAGTGTGGGTGCTGCTACAGAGAAGGCCCGCCTCCTAGCCCCCATCAGATGACATTCTTTAATTGATGGGGCTCGTAGCAGGCCCTCTCTGAACGATCGGGTGGGGCGGGTCGATAATATGGGGATAAGACGGTCCCTCAGGTATTCTGGTCCCATGCCATGTAGGGCTTTAAAGGTGATAACCAACACCTTGAATTGTACCCGGAAGCAGACCGGCACCCAATGCAGCTCGCGGAGCAAAGGTGTTATATGTGCGGATCTTGGCGCACCTAAAATCGCCCGCGCAGCTGCATTCTGCACCAGCTGTAGCTTCCGGATAGTCTTCAAGGGTAGCCCCATGTAGAGCGCATTGCAATAATCTACATGGGAGATGACAAGAGCGTGAGTGACTGTTCGGAGGGCATCGCGATCCAGGAATGGGCGCAACTGGCGCACAAGCCGAAGCTGTGCAAAAGCCCTTCTAGCCACAACTGCCACCTGCTCTTCGAGCAGGAGTCGTGAGTCTAGAAGGACCCCCAGGTTGCGCACTGGTTCCGAATGGGGCAGTGCTACCCCGTCGAGAACCAAAGATGATAATTTCCTAGAAGACACTAAGCCATCAATCCACAGCCACTCGGTCTTGCCAGGGTTCAACTGAAGCCTGTTGTTCCCCATCCAGGCCCTCACAGCCCCCAGGCACTGGGACAGGGTGGTCACTGCATCACTTACTTCACCTGGGATGGAGATATACAGTTGAGTATCATCTGCATACTGATGATACCTCATCCCATGGTGTCGGATGACCTCGCCCAGCGGTTTCATGTAGATGTTGAATAGGAGAGGAGAGAGAACCGACCCCTGCGGCACCCCACACAGGTGGGGTGAGGTTTTGCCGCTCTTACCGCCACAAGGTAGATCTTAACAGCGACTCTAGCTTGTGTTCGGTCAGATTCAGTCTTTGTCTTTCTCCAGCGGCGCTCTAGGCGTCTCTTAACCCTCTTCAAGGCCCTAAACTCCTCCGTAAACCAAGGGGAGTATCGGGTCAGGTGTGGCAAGAGAGGCCGCATAGGCGCGATCCTGTCCAAGGCCCCGGCCGCCTCCCTATTCCAGGCTGCGGCCAGGACCTCCGCTGGAGCGTGCAGTAGATCCTGAGGTACAACCCCCAGCTCCCTCTGAAACCCTATTGGGTCCATTAGTCGCCGGGGGCAGACCAATCGACTGGGTCCTGCCTCCCTGCGGAGTGGGGCGGCATAAGAGAATCTCATGGTCACCAGGGCATGATCTGACCATGACAAAGGGGAAAGATGTAACTCTCCCCTCAGAGTACACTGCCACTGCTCCGACAAGAAAACTTAAGTCCGGGGTGAGTCCACTGTCTCGAGTTGGGTCTCGGATAATCTGGAACAGGCCCATGGCTGCCATGGTAGTCATGAACTCCCGAGCCGCCTCAGAGGCACGTCCCAGGGACGGCAGATTGAAATCCCCCAGAACCATAAGCCTAGGGAATTCCACCGCCAGCCCCGAGACTGGGGCTGCTCCCCTTGGCTTTCCAATTATTTGGTCCTTCCTTGTGTACTGGGATAATGAGCCACTTGTGTGGGAAGATTAATCTGTTGAGACTTTTTGGCTTCTCTTTTGTTTGATGCAGCTTTTGTCCTCTTAAATTTTTGGCTGTATATTCCATTTTCCTGGCCACCTTTAACCATTATTTGCTGATTGACTCTTATATTCCATTCATCCTCTTTCAAGAGACACTTGAAGCAATTTCAGACTGTTGCATTACAGTTAAGATAACAATAAAGAAACCACAGGAATTTCCCCAGCTGCTTTGTAGAAGAAAACAAGTACAAGTAATATAACAACTTCCTGCAAGTAAGATAAGTCTCTCCTTTTCAGTTTGTGTGCTTACCAAATATCTTGAGAGAAATCACTATCACTTGCTTGTTCTCACTTTCTCCATATCATAGTGTAAATAAATGAAATCTTAGCCTCTTCCAGAAACCCTTTGTTCATATCTAAAGAATGGGAAGAGGGTAGGTAGTTAAACTTGAAAGTTTAAAAATTATTTAAAAGTTTGGTTAATAACTAGATTGGCATTGCAGCCAATGCATGCACTGAAACTAGCTATGGTTACACCAGGGGTGAAACTGTAACTCAGGTTTGAAAGCAGAAATAAGCTCTGATCACAAATCTTGGAGCTAATAAACTCATGCTACTTGAAAGAATCCACAAGTAATATTGATGCTGACATATAAATATAAACAACAAATAAATAATTACTGAGTTCACACATAATTCTAAGCCTTCTTTTTTAAAGCATGGTTTGTTGAATGAGTCCATGAATTAACCTAAACTAAAAACAAGCCATGTTATGCTTTAGTATTTTCTCTTACCAGGCTGATGATTAGGCATATTTTGCTACTCAAAATAAAATTGTTCTAATGCACAGCAGAAGTGTAGTAAATTGGCATGAAAGCCGGCTGGGTGACCTTGGGCCAGTCACACTCTCTCAGCCCAACTCACCTCACAGGGTGGTGGTTGTGAGGAAAAGAGGAGGAGGAAGGAGTATTAGGCATGTTCCCCACCTTGAGTTATTTATAAAAATAATAAAGGGATAAAAATAAAATAAATAAAATAAATAAATTCCACTTGAAGAGGTTAGGATCAGCAAGCTGATCATCCAAAGTCTAGGGCAAAATGTGGTTTGATAAAGAAGTGGCTTCTCCTATGTGGGGTACAGTGCTTTTTGGCTCTGGGTGGCCATAGTAAATGCATAAGGGGAAATACTAATGGGGAAATTAGTACAATATTATGTATGTATGTATGTGTGTATATCTTTTCTATTCATAGAGGGTTTTTTTTAATGCCTTATAATTGGTTTAATATAGACCTTACATGGGTTTATTTTATTTTATTTTATTTTCAAATTTTGCCACCGCCCATCTCCCTCCAAAAGAGGGACTCTGGGCGGTTTACAACACAGCTGACAAGTTAAAACAGATTAAAAACAATAGTCATATATAAAATATACATACAAATACAACATATTTATTTATTTTTATTTATTTATTTAATTTATATAACTGCCCATCTCCCCCAACGGGGAACTCTGGGCAGTTATATAATATAACATATAAATATAAAATAACAATCCAGATGGAAATAAAAGATCGTATAGGTGTGGGGAGCACTCTAAGGTGCCAGCCATCCCCAGGAATAACTACTCCCCTCCCCTCCCCGCCCCAAGCACGGTGGCAGAGCCAGGTCTTCAAGGTCTTCCGGAAGGCCAGGAGCGATGGGGCTTGCCTCACCTATCTGTTTATACTTGCCTGTAAACCATCAGACCTTTATTAGGGTCATTATCCATTTTGTAACATTAATTTTTATTTTATCTTTGTTCTGTTTTATGCCTTTAAGTTTAATAGCACATCATTTTAGAAAGGCTGACTCTAAATTTACATCTTTATAAATGTTATCAATATATAACATAAAATAGTAAATAAAATACATTTAAGATGCTTACATATTCTTGATGTGTGTAAGTAGATTTGGAACCCATTTGATTGTTTATATACTTAACCTTGAGAGAAAAATGAAACATAAGAACAATAGAGGCTAGAAGAGCCATTTAGTCCAGCATTCTGTTCCCATGGTGGCTAATGAAATGCCTGTTGATTATGTGTCGTCAAGTTGTTGTCAACTCTTAGTGACCACATGGATAGATTTTCTCCATGACGATCTGTCCCTAACCTGGTTTTTCAAGCCTTCCAGTAGTGTATTCATTGTCACTGTAACTGAGTCCATCCACCTTGCTGTTGGTCGTCCTCTTCTTTCCCTCCACCTTTCCCAATATTAGAGTCTTCTCCAGAGAGTTTTTTTGTTGTTTATTCATTCAGTCGCTTCCGACTCTTCGTGACTTCATGGACCAGCCCACGCCAGAGCTTCCTGTTGGCCGTCACCATCCCCAGCTCCCCCACGGTCGAGTCCGTCACCTCCAGAATATCATCCATCCATCTTGCCCTTGGTCGGCCCCTCTTCCTTTTGCCTTCCACCTTCCCTAGCATCAGCATCTTCTCCAGGGTATCCTGTCTTCTCATTATGTGGCCAAAGTACTTCAGTTTTGCCTTTAATATCATTCCCTCAAGTGAGCAGTCTGGCTTTATTTCCTGGAGTGTGGACTGGTTTGATCTTCTTGCAGTCCAAGGCACTCTCAGAATTTTCCTCCAACACCACAGTTCAAAAGCATCTATCTTCCTTCGCTCAGCCTTTCTTATGGTCCAGCTCTCGCAGCCATAGGTTACTATGCGGATCTTTGTTGTCAGTGTGATGTCTCTGCTCTTAACTATTTTATCAAGATTTGTCATTGCTCTCCTCCCAAGAAGTAGACATATTCTGATTTCCTGGCTGCAGTCAGCATCTGCAGTAATCTTTGCGCCTAGAAATACAAAGTCACTGTCACTGTCTCCACTTTTTCTCTCTCTATTTGCCAGTCATCAATCAAGCTGGTTGCCATAATCTTGGTTTTTTTGAGGTTTAACTGCAACCCAGCTTTTGCACTTTCTTCTTTCACCTTCATCATAAGGCTCCTCAGCTCCTCCTCACTTTCAGCCATCAAAGTGGTATCATCTGCATATCTGAGATCGTTAATGTTTCTTCCAGCGATTTTAACTCCAGCCTTGGATTCATCAAGTCCGGCATGTCACATGATGTGTTCTGTGTACAGGTTGAATAGGTAGGGTGAGAGTATACAGCCCTGTCGTACTCCTTTCCCAATCTTAAACCAGTCCGTTCCGTGATCTGTTCTTACCGTTGCTACTTGGTCGTTATACAGATTCCTCAGGAGGCAGACAAGATGACTTGGTATCCCCATACCACCAAGAACTTGCCACAATTTGTTATGATCCACACAGTCAAAGGCTTTAGAATAGTCAATAAAACAGAAATAGATGTTTTTCTGAAACTCCCTGGCTTTCTCCATTATCCAGCGGATATTGGCAATTTGGTCTCTAGTTCCTCTGCCTTTTCTAAACCCAGCTTGTACTTCTGGTAATTCTCGCTCCATGAATTGCTGGAATCTACCTTGCAAGATCTTGAGCATTACCTTACTGGCATGTGAAATAAGTGCCACTGTTCGATAGTTTGGACATTCTTTAGTGCTTCCCTTTTTTGGTATGGGGATATAAGTTGATTTTTTCCAATCTGATGGCCATTCTTGTGTTTTCCAAATTTGCTGGCATATGGCATGCATCACCTTGACAGCATCATCTTGCAAGATTTTAAACAGTTCAGCTGGGATACCGTCATCTCCTGCTGCCTTGTTATTAGCAATGCTTCTTAAGGCCCATTCAACCTCACTCTTCAGGATGTCTGGCTCTAACTCACTGACCACAATGTCAAAGCTATCCCTGATATTATTATGCTTCCTGTACAGATCTTCCGTATATTCTTGCCACCTTTTCTTGATCTCTTCTGCTTCTGTTAGGTCCTTGCCATCTTTGTTTTTGATCATACCCATTTTTGCCTGGAATTTACCTCCAATGTTTCTAATTTTCTGGAAGAGGTCTCTTGTCCTTCCTATTCTATTATCTTCTTCCACTTCCGCACATTGCTTGTTTAAAAATAATTCCTTATCCCTTCTGGCTAACCTCTGGAATTTTGCATTTAATTGGGCATATCTCCCCCTATCACTGTTGCCTTTTGCTTTCCTTCTTTCTTGGGCTACTTCCAGTGTCTCAGCAGACAGCCATCTTGCCTTCTTGGTTTTCTTTTTCTTTGGGATGTTTTTTGTTGCCGCCTCCTGAACAATGTTGTGAACTTCTGTCCATAGTTCTTCCGGGACCCTATCTACTGAATCAAGTCCCTTGAATCTATTCTTCACTTCCACTGCATATTCATTAGGAATGTTAGTGAGCTCATATCTAACTGATCTATGGGTCTTCCCTATTCTCTTTAGTCTGATTCTAAATTGTGCAATAAGAAGTTTGTGATCTGAACTACAGTGAGCTCCAGGTCTTGTTTTTACCAACTGTATAGATGTCCGCCACCTTTGGCTACAAAGGATGTAGTCAGTCTGATTTCGGTGTCGACCATCTGGTGAAGTCCATGTATAAAGTCGTCTTTTAGGTTGTTGGAAGAGAGTGTTTGTTATGCACAGTGAGTTGTCTTGGCAAAATTCTATCAGCCTATGTCCTGCTTCATTTTGTTCTCCCAGACCATGCTTGCCTGTAATTCCAGGTGTCATTTGACTACCCACCTTAGCATTCCAGTCTCCTGTAATGAAAATAACATCTCTTTTTGGCGTATTATCCAGTAGTTGCTGCAGATCCTCATAGAACTGATCTGCTTCTTCAGCATCTGTGGTTGGGGCGTATATTTGGATCACTGTGATGTTAAATGGCTTACCCTGAATTCGAATTGAGATAATTCTATCATTTTTTGGATTGTATCCAAGCACTGCTTTAGCCACTTTATTATTAATTATGAAGGCTACTCCATTTCTTCTGTGGTCCTCTTGTCCACAGTAGTAGATCTGGTGGTCATCTGATGTGAAGTGGCCCATTCCAGTCCATTTCAGTTCACTGACACCCAAAATGTCTATATTTAATCTTGACATCTCACCAATAACCACATCCAATTTGCCCTGGCTCATAGATCTTACACTCCAGGTTCCTATGGTGTGTTGATCTTTAGAACATCGGATTCGTCGTTCACCACCAGCACCGTCGGCCGCTAGCCATCCGTTCGGCTTTGAGCTAGCTGCGTCGTCACATCTGGGGCTAGTTGAACTTATCCTCTGTTCCTCCCCAGTAGCATTTTGTCCATCTTTTGACCTGGGAGTCCCATCTTCCGATGGTATACCGACATATCTCTGGTTGTACTGATCTATTTAGTTTTCACGGCAAGAATACTGGGGTGGGTTGCCGTTACCTTCCCCAGGGATCGTATTTAGTCTGACCTCTCTTCCATGATCTTCCCATCTTGGGTGTCCCTTCACTGTTTAGCTCATGGTGCTCATTGAGGTGCTCAAGCTCCAGCACCACGACAAGGTAACAATCTCCTTTGCTGGAGTCCATAGAGTTAGGTCTTTACATAATGTGTCTGAAGTAGGATAATTTGAGCCTGGTCATTTGTGCCTCAAGTGAGAACTCTGGATTGATTGATTTGATTATCTATTTGTTTATTTTCTTGGCTGTCCACTGTATTCTCAGGAGTCTTCTCCAACACCAAAGTTCAAAAGCATCAATATTCTTCCTATCTTGCTTCTTCAAAGTCCAACTTTTGTTGCAAAGGGTGTCACAGGGAATGCAATGGCTTGCATGATTCAAAAATTTCTAGAAGCATGGCTGGTTCCTTGTAGAAGCTGAATGCATGTCTCCAGAATCTTCTATAACATTTTTACAATGCTCTGTTGTCTTTCTTCTACTTTATGTTGAGGAAACCAAAATATTAAAGAAAATCTGATCCCATTACTGTTTTCAAAAGGAACCCTGGTTTCAGTCTTGCCTAAGTATGCTTTGAGTTAATATACTGTATGATACATCTGGGATCTCTGATCTTGTCCTCTGGATTCCTGGGAGTGGTTAATGGTGGTAAAAAGATACTCATATTTTGCTACAAAGTTCCATCAAATGTTTCTTCTCCAACTTTGTTCTCAAATGTGAGGTTGTGACAATTACAGTGTAGTATAGCTTTTATACAGTTAATGTTTATATTAAAGTAAGGATATTTTTTCAGAGTTAGAGACAACCTCAGCTGAGTTATAATACAATGGTTCAATATCAGCAATATGAGAGAGATTGTGGGGAGAACAGTTTTAGGATTATCAGGAGTCAACTCAGCATTGTCTCATAAGCATAATAGGGGGTCTTTCTAGTAAACACATCTCTACTGTGCTTGTGGGATGTTACCTGAGTCACCTGATTTCCTCTTCCTCCTCCTCCTTGGTTTGGGGGGGGGTTAACATTCTCTATTACGCTACATTATGCACCTGCAAGCAGGAGGGCTGCACCATGCAGCTCTCGTCCATTCCATCTCGCTTGCACACTATCTACTATGAATCTACTCGTATCCAGATCTACTGAATAAATGTAAGCTATCTCTATTTCTTTTTCATCTAACTAATGTGTGAAGACTGAATTTATTTCTGAACATAATTAAGCTTAAAGTGCAAGTTCCCTGCTGGTTCACGCTTCTACTCTGCAAGATTGTTGTTAGCTGCTTGGAGTTCTTTTATTAACCTTCAAGACTCCATCAAGCAGAACATCACATTTGCATGTTTTTGCATTTACAAAAAAAGTATTTTTCTTTTTTCTTTTCCTGAGGAAAAGGAAAGATTGTAACAGTAAATATTAAGTCTTAAAAATAAAAATACTTTTTTTTCTGAAATAGGCTCTTGTGTTCTGCCTAAGGTAGAAGCACAATTTACCAGAATAAATTTTAAAATAAACTTATAAATTTGGCCATGGCTGTGATATCTTTCCACAGAGAAGATGGAAATACACCCAGAAAAAGAGCCAGTTTGGTCTAGTGGTTAAGGCAATGGGCTAGAAACCAGGAGACTGAGAGTTCTAGTCCCGCCTTAGGCATGAAGGCCGGCTGGGTGACCTTGGGTAAGTCCCTCTCTCTCAGCCCAACTCACCTCACAGGGTTGTTGTGGGGAAAATAGGAGGAGGAAGGAGTATTAGGTATGTTCGCCACCTTGAGTTATTTATAAAAACAATAAAGGCGGGATAGAAAATAAATAAATAAAGAAGCAATCCATTGTGACAGAATTCTATGGAGATGTTACTTCTTTCATTATGTCCATAGTGGGTCCAGTTACAATTATTTGAGAGAATCCATCTGCAGCTCAGATCATGTACTGTATGTTTAATGCTAGTTTCAGGTATTGACTACACATTTGACATTGAATCAGCTATATTGATATTGACAGTGCATTAGGTGAATAGTCTTTCTTAGATCTTTGCAGTCTGCTTTCAAAATGGCATAATAAGGGTACTGCCAATAGTAGGCCAAATTAATGTCAAAAACTGCTAATAGGCTTATGAGAATATTGCAATTCTTTCCCTGGACAGGACAGGCTGTTGAAGAGTATAGTTATGTACAGTGTGTTGTAGCAACAGGACACCACTTCTATTTAAGAAACCCAACTATACTAATTATCAAATAATTGATAATTGAACGGCACTGGAAAAGGAGACATGGGGATTAAAACACACAAGAGTTCTCTTATCTCTACTGCTGCTAATCAAAGTAATTGGCTGCCACAGACAATAATTGTGCCAGAACTGAATGAATCATATTTTGTACCTTCTTTTTTATGCAAAGTTGTTTGTGCTGCGGAATGTGGATTTGTCTCCAGAAAACTACTGGGTTTTTCACTGTATTTGCTTTCTTTTTCTGTTATCTATCTATCTATCTATCTATCTATCTATCTATCCATCCATCCATCCATCCATCCATCCATCCATCCATCCATCCATCCATTTATTTTTCAAATTTTGCCACCACCCATCTCCCCCAGATGGGCGGTTTACAATAGAAACCATATTAAAATAATAGATATAAAAACATCTAAGATATAAATATATGATTTACCAAATATAAATATAAATTAGTATAAAATCCAAGTGGTCATAAAAATCTAAATTAGTGAGGAGAGCTCTAAGGTGCCAGCCACCCCCAAGAATAGCTACTTCCCTTCCCACCCCAAGCGAGACAGCAGAGCCAAGTCTTCAGGTTCTTCCGAAGGCCAGGAGCGATGGGGCCTGTCTCACCTCTGGGGGCAGAATGTTCCAGAGGGCGGGGGCCACTGCAGAGAAGGCCCGCTTTCTGGACCCCACCAAATGAAGTTCTTTTGCAGACGGGGTTTGTGATAAGAACAGGATTTTACTGTTTACATCTTTGGCATATTATTTCAGGAAGCATTCCTCTGTTCATCACTTAAGATTACCATTGGCAGAATTCAGCTGCAGTGCATTAGGTTTAGCAAATATGCTGTGGTTTTTCTTTTCTTTTCTTTTTTTTGCTTTGCAGTAACAGATGAGTGAATTAGGCTGAATTTCTCACTTCTGGATTTTATTATTCATGCTTAATAGGTTCGAAATGAAATCAGCTAATGGTAGGAATTCAGCTTTGGTTGAATACTTTGGTCACAGGTGTTTTTTTCCTTTCATTCTCATCATAAAAAGGTATTTAGAGTTGGTATGAAGAATAGTGGAGTCTGATTAAAAAGTTGTAGAAAATGTAGAAAAATCCTTTATTTGGTAGTGAAGGCTGGTTGTTACTGCATTTTTTTTAACGGAATAATCTGTAGATCTCTGCAGTACATTTCCAGCTAAATTACTGCTGGCAGTTTGGGGGTAGGCTGTCCCTCTGGGCAATTTCAGTGGTTGAAATTCTGGTAAGATATAGAATGGAAGAAGAAAGCAGAGCACTAAATAATGAAATGGGAAGAATTGCCTTTCAAGATATGGACTCCTCTAAGGCAGCCCACAAGAAACCCTGCTATTTAATTAGCAACTTAGAATTTCCCGCAGAATGAAGATCTGGCTGTATAACAATGACTCAGAGTGGCACATGACAAAGGCCCCAGTAGATTAGTGTATACAGGGTCATATGGGTAGCTGGTGCTATTATACAAGAGCCCTGCTGCTTGGCATAATTATGTGCTATAATAGATTTGATAGCCATTATTTCCCCACTTTCTTTAGGACAGGTATGTAGGCAACAGTTGCCTTTCTCCACTTCACCCTCCTGCAGTGCAAGATGTATGTTGATGAGTGGATTTAACAAATATCAAGGCTTCTTTATAAACTTTCTCTTTACTTCTAAAACTGTTATTTGGCATAATTGGGTGTGGGGTAGAGAAAGAAATGTAATTTTCAGAGAATCACAATTTCCATTTCTGTTTGATTTATTCAGTGTTGTAATAAATGGTGCATATTATAATTTTCGAGTCTTGTTAAAACAAGTTTAGGAAAATGGCTTTTCTGGAGCTATGCAAAAGTTTAAGTTTTAAGGTGATAAATTTTTTATGGGATAACGCTAACATACTTTTGTTGGGTGTGAAGTTATCTATATGAAATAAGGGATTTATAAGTTCAGGGTAATGTTGTTTAAATGTTTTATCAAACATTATACCTCTTTATTTAAATTATTTAACCGTTAAGAGAATGTGTACAAGAAGTGCTATGCAATAGGACATAGAAAGAACATGGAAAAGTCTAAGGAGAATGTGATGACCCTACAAATTGATTGCCTCTCTATATAGGGAAGGTTTCTTCAGTGAGCTAAAACTTCTTTTAAATTTTATTTTGGACAACCTTACTATCTTATAATTCCCATTGTATAGATCACATATGGTGGCTTGCTCATGGCCCTAGACTTTTATTGTGGAATTTGGTTGACACACAGTCCAACCTAGAGCACTATATGATCTAGTACTTCTTTGGACTTCTCTGTTTTTAACTGTGATATGTCTAAGGTTTCTTGTTTGACAAAAGAGGGATGATGGCTAAACTTCAGGAGTTTGTTTAGTTTTTTTAATGTGGGAAACATTTTGAAGTATATACTTGGATCATAATGGACAATATTGCAGAGGTTTCCCTGCTAATGTAAGATAAGCATTTTACAGCATCTCAGACAGGGAGCCGTTTGAACTGTGCTGAGGAATTTCTAATGTAAGAGAATCGATTGCCATCCCTTCCATTGCTGAACAATTGGCATAATCAGAAAATTCTTCCTAATCTTTAGTTTTTAGTTTTTTAGATTTGGTTGATTCAGGCCTTACTTTCTGGAGGAGCAGAAAGCAAATCTCTGTCACATCTCTTCAGATATTGGATATGGCCCTTTGCCAGGGTAAACATACCCAACTCCTTCAGTCTTCCTATCTTTTTTACTGCCCTGCTGTGGCCACATTCTTAATGTTTGTTTAATCAATCAATCAATCAATCAATCAATCAATCAATCAATCATTAATGCTAATGTTCTTTTACGGCTGCTGAACCCAACCCAGAAATTTGATTCAAGGGACAAACAAGGACTGTTGTTATTGTACTGAGCTTCAATTTCTCATGCTGGTTTCCATTTCAGAGCAGATATGATATGAACTGAAATTGGTGGACATTAACATCCATCTTTGTCATGGTTGGGTCACTTTCTGGTTGAGTTTAAGCTTGCTGGTACTGTCTCCCTCTGCAGGGATAAAGGGTCTATTCAGTTGATCCACCCCAGGTGCCTAATGGATCCTCAGGATTTCCAGAGGGCACTTGGGGAGTTTGGTGAGCAGTTCTGCAAATTCTTAGTCACTTGCTGAAATACAGAGGCATTTGGACACAATGGCATATGAGTGGCCTCTTTTGATTTCCCTTGGTTCATTGAGGGGCTTCAGAGAATGAAGCAGGGTGAGATTCAGGAGATGCCTGCAGTGACACTGGCAGAAGACAAAGAGTGAATCTGACACAGGTAAGAGCTCAAGTGGTACTAAGAGTGGTGAAATGTCAATATTTCTCTGTCTTACTGTGCTGACTGATGACCCTTTCTAAGGTAACCCTTTTGGGAAGGATGGGCCAGAAGAATATATGTTGGTTGCTGTAAAAGAGACTTGGCTTTCAATCAGCAGCTGAGTAATAACTGTGTATATAGTGCACCATAAAATAAAAATCTGGAAGAACCCCTGGAGGGAACATAATAGTTGCACCATCTTATAGGATCCCATTGGTATCTAAAAACAATTTTAAAAATGTACAGTCACTTTTCTGCACATTGTCTAGAATAATTCTCAAAAATATCTATCTATCTATCTATCTATCTATCTATCTATCTATCTATCTATCTATCTATCTATCATCTATCTATCTATCTATCTATCTATCTATCTATCTATCTATCTCCCACCTTTATTATTTTTATAAATAACTCAAGGCGGCAAACATACCTAATACTCCTTCCTCCTGCTATTTTCTCCACAACAGTAACCCTGTGAGGTGAGTTGGGCTGAGAGGGAGTGACTGGCCCAAGGTCACCCAGCCGGCTTTCATGCCTAAGGTGGGACTAGAACTCACAGTCTCCTGGTTTCTAGCCCGGAGCCTTAACCACTAGACCAAACTGGCTATATTGTACAATTCTTGCATCCTTTAGAGCAGGGTTCCTCAACCTCAGCCATTTTAAGATGTGTGGACTTCAACTCCCATAATACTCCAGCCAGCATTGGTTGAGGAACCCTACTTTAGAGGATGCATCAAGATTTGTTTTTAGCTTTCAATTCTTCCAGGGAGAAGAACAAGTCAGTATTCCCAGTTTGCATATGACATTTAAGAAGCTGTGGAAAGACGTTGTATGGTATCTTTGTTCCTAGTGGTAGAAATAGCCAAATGGGAGCAATCGTACCACTTCATGGTAAGCTGGAATCTTTTAAAATTCTGGCTCATACAGTATCTAAACATGATCAATGTCTGAGTACTAATTAATTAATAAATTTCCCACACATTCAAGAGAGAAATCTCAGAAGTTATCAGAAATTGAAACATTGAGATTTATCATATGAGGGGAAACCCCCACATTAACTGTTGGCTATAACCTTGATGCCAGCTGCAAAGGAAAAGGAGATTAGAGTAAAATAATAAAAGAAATCTGGCTGTCACAATCATAGTTGAAAAACAGAACAGAAAGGCGTGGCTCTCTGCTAAGCAATGAAAAGGATGAATAAGGATTTCTTTGTAGCTTTGAAGTTTTGTCTCCTCCTTCCATCTCTTCCCCAAAAGTGCAAGACAAATGTAAATGGGATTGACCAGGGCACTGATTCCAGATATGCTCTGCAAATCCAATAAATTGTGATGTGGCAAGACTTATGCACTGCAGTGCCATCTCATTTGTAAATTAGGGAAAAAAAGCAGGCTCTGTGTCTCTGTAGTGAGGTCAACAAAATAAAGATTACTGTTAGAAAACAAGTGCAGAATATTTTGCTGTGGTTCCATCTTTGCCAAGTGCCTTTTGTGGATCAGTTGGTGACTTCAGGCATTGTGTTTTGCTGTACTTCATGTTTTGTGTTACAGGGTGTTTTGTCAGTTGCCTTTATACTCTCTTTGCTGAAATTTGCATGAAATTGAAACTTTTCTATATATTTTCTTTTTCTGTAAAAAAAAATCTTCAGTACTGTACAATAATTAGAAACAGCAGGAGACCTTTATACTATAGAGTTTGAAATGGCAAGAGAGAATACCCTGGAAGAGGGGGTGTCTAATGGGTTTAACAACAGCACTCCATACTGCAACATTTTGCAGCGAGTCTCATTTGCTGTGTTGGCATCATATTTTATGGGCTTTGGGAGCCTGGGTATTGATGATCTTCCCTTTGATTTCAGACATTTTGTCCTTCCCTATCAATCTCTTGACTACGCTTCTTCCTTGTTTGATAGTTTTATCTTTAATGTAAATGCAGGCTGCTCAGCATGGAAATCTTGTGATCCTCGAGGAAATCCAATGCAAACTTTTCATCTTGAGCGACTCTTATACAATGTTCTGTAAAACATTTTGTAGAATACATGGCATGTTTGATATAGTCTCCCTTCTAAAGAACCCTACCAAGGTAGGCTCAGCCAAGTTGTATGAAGACATTCATACAAGGCTCAGCCAAGTTGTATGAAGACATTGATTCAGACTCCTGTTGCTTGAGAGATTCATATGGTAAATGTAACTCTAAGAAAGCTACATCAGAGCGATAAAAGTATTTCACCCATTACTGAACCAAGTAAAAAAGTCACTGAAGCATTACAAGAGTATTTTGCGGCATTAATCATAAGTGAACTGTTTGAGGATAAGCTGTGCAGAAATAGCCCTAGATATTCTTGATGTCTGAATGATACAGGGCTGGTTCAAGATATTCTTGATGCCAACTCCATAATCTTGGGCTAACAGATGAGGGCTGCAAAAGTACAGACAGCCACTAGATGGCAGCAGAGAGTTACGTACAGCATTTGTATCTAGCCTGGGTTTCCACAATGTGCTAAGTCATAATACGGATTGTTTAGCTTTGATTCATTGTGATTTGTGAAACTGGAAATTTTGGTTTGTAAACCACGATTTATGATTTAGTATGGCTTGTTCAGTTAACCATGACCGGGTGTGAGCAACTTGGTAGCCTGCTCTTAGTATTTTTCGAGGAATATTAAGACTAATGATGCAGATGTGGGGAAGGCCAGGGGAGGCTAAATTGGAGAAACAGGCCTATATAATTAACAAGCATATGCAGTTCTTGGTGCTTGCTGTTCATCCAGGCCATATGCAGCAGCTACTATTTCCATCTGTGGATGCCATCCAGGCAGAAGCTCTGTGGTTGTGTAATCAACCACAGGAACAAGATTGGCAGTGATGAAACAGGGAGGTTGAGACCTGGACTATTTCTGGAACAAAAGGAAGAACAGAATGTTCCCAAAAGACAGGACCTAGTTGTGTTGACTATAAGTGTCTGCTGATAGCTGTGATGACAAAAAAAGAAAAAAGAAACATGCATTGTGACATCACAACACAAACCTTGCCCAGTTTTTACTTGTATCCTGATGTCAGTTATAAGTATATAGGTACAAATGTTTCATCACTTGTCACCGCCCCCTACCACCCCACTCCACATCGCCTGATGCCTGTGTCATTGACCAATAGAACTTTCTGAGGCCCAGGCGGAGCAAAAGCCGTATAATGTCACCTTGTGGTAGTGTAATTTAGTGAAGATGTTGAGGAAATGTCAGAATTCCCCCTGAATCTGCTGTTATCTTTTTGCATGTTTGATCCCACTTTGCTACATAATGGTGAACATTTTTTCTTGATATCTGAACATAGAATATATGTTAATTACATAATTATAAATATAATTAACTCTAGTTGATTACAGTATTTTATAGTATGCTACTACTGTGGATTCTGATCATTTTCTGTAACAGATGCATCAGAAGTGATAACAATTTTCAGATATAGCTTGGAGGGTTTCAGATACAGTTTGGAGCCATAATCTTAATTTCTTATCAAAATTAGTACATTTATTTGTAATTGCTGACTGATACCAGATAGGAAAAAAATCCAGAAAATGGTAGTAATTGAAATTATTTAATAAATTCTAGAATAATATTTATTTTATTCAATTTAGGGTCACAATTTAATAAATGACAAAAACAATACAGAACAAACCAAACTGGGTTCTCGTCACTCTATAAAAAAATAGACAGAAACACATCCAAAAAGGGGCTCCATCCATCATAACACAGAGCCTGGGAGAACAACCAAGTTTTCAAGATCTTATGGAACACCAATGGTGGGAACCATATGGATTTCAGGGGGGATCTCATTCCAGAGGGCAAGCACCATGACAGAGAAAGCATGCTTCCTGGGTCCTAATAGATGACACTGTTTAATATGTGTGGTTAACTCTGCTGGCATGTACTGGCTGGGCAAAAACCATGAGAGGTAGGTGGTCCCTCAAATAACCTGGCTTTACACCATGTAGGGCTTTATAGGTGATGACCATCACCTTGAATTGCACCTGGAAGCATAATGGCAACCAGTGCAGCTCATGAAGCAGAAGTGTCACATGGGCATGCCAAAGTATGCCCATCACTGCCTGTGCCACTAAATTCTGGACCAGTTGAAGCTTCAAGGGCAGACTCATGTAGAGCTCATTGCAATAGTTGAGCTGTGACATGACTAAGGCATGAGTGACTGTCTGAAGGGCCTCCTGATCCCGGAAAGGGTGCAACTGGAGCACCAGATGGAGGTGTGCAAAGGCTCCCTTCAGCTTCAAAAGTTTTTGGAATATGTAGATCATCTAAACTGATTTCAGGCAGTACTGTTCTTTGTGGCCATAGGCCTGGTTATGACTGCTTTGATTACTTTGATCTACTTTGGAGTCCAGATTAGACACATGTTGGTTCTCAGCAGCTTTCAGTCCTAGTATTCTTTTGAGACCGATGAAAAATAGGAATTTGGACAACTTAATATGATTCTCTGTAGTGAGTAATGTATATGGTATATGTGTTTGGCCCTTAGATTATTGTTTTAATCCATGGGCACCTGTGAATGCTAGGTTTTAGATTATTTATTTTAATTGTTTATTTAAATATTTCTGTTTTTTGTTGTTTCCTCTGTTATACTCGGCCTAGAGGGTGTTAGGATGGGATTATAAATATTGTTAAATAATAAATAAATAAATAAATAAATAAATAATAAAAACAACGATAGCAAGAGACTATGATCTGTTTGTCGCCATTTGATGAATAAATAGAAATAAGCAGAAATTTTAGTAGAAAGGTGACTAAAGCAAGGCTTGGAAAAGAATGAAAGTATAAAGATCAGTAGTGTGAATAACAAAAACAAGGTTGTGCCAGTGAGATGTCTGTGTATGAAATGGTAAGATACCATGACTGGACACAGGATGTCAACAAGCTAATGCCTTAGAAAGTTGACAACAGAGTGATACAAACAAGGACAAGTCCCCCCCCCCCAAAAAAAAAAGACTCCAAACTGTACTAGGCTGGTCACTTAGCTATAAACTTGTCTATGAGTATAAGTAGCTGCACCAGTTTTATTTAGTATGCACTTCTATCTAATCAGTAATGCATTAACATTATATATTCTGTAACAGCATAGTATTTGGTGTTAGTCTTATATTTAGGTTGTTCAAATATGTTATTTTCTACAGATCCTGCACTATAGACTTGCTCACCCTGCCTTCTTTTGGAACAAAATAGATTAAATTAAAATTGTGTTTTTGGTAGAACATGTAGAAAATAAAATCTTCCTTAATTTAATGTGTAAGAAGAGGCCTACTTGGAAAAATGGTTGGAAAAATATTTTATTCTGGTTTCAGAAGATGCTATGGCACTCCTTTTTAATGTCATGGTAGTTGCGTTTTGATATTTTTTAGTGATCTATCTTGTCTGTGCTGTTCAGTATATATATGGAATCACTGAGACAGTTATCTTGGGGGTTTGGTGCCATCAGTATGCTGATGTCTTCTCTTTTCCATCAAGGCAACAGTTCGAGTCTTAAATCAGTTTCTGATGTTCGTTATAGACTGAATGAAAGCAAACTGTTGAAGCTTAATCCAAAGACTAAGGTACTTTTGATTCTACCTGTTCTGCAGAATTTTACTTCCCTTGAAGGAAGTAAACTCAGGTATGGAGTTTGGGTGTGTTTCTAGACTCAGCCTTGAATATGACAGTAGCTAGGTGTGTATTTTCAGAGTGAAGATTAGTGTGTTGAGCTGGAGGTTGACTTCATTTTAGTTACTTTCAATAGCTGTAAAAGGCTCTGGGCAACTGTCTCTGAAAACCACTTGAAGGCACCAGGAAGTTCAGAACAATGTGGATAGACTGTTGACTGGAGCTGGTTTTAGGAAGCATATGAGTCCCTTACAAAATCAGTGTCACTGACTATTGGTTTATTTCCAGGCACAAATAAAGCTCTACATAACTAGAGGCAAGTCTTTCTTCTCTAAGGAGCACTGAATTCTCAGAGAGATCCTTCTCCCAGTCTCAGTACCTTCAGAGGTATATCTGGTGAGAACACAGGAGAGTTCTTCATGGGGAGTGCTCCCAGGCTTTGGAACTGTTGTTCCCAAAACCTGGCTCACCAAAGGCAACCAAATCACTTTGAAGGTACAACATGATTTTATTAGCATGCATACAATAATACACTCTGTTTTGGTGGGCGACCAAAACAGAGATGGCAGGACACCATCAATAAGGACATGCAAATTGATGGGCTATGCCCTGAGGATGCGGATGATCTGGCAAAGTGGTGTTTCAGGATCCGAAAAGCAGACCCCACGAAAATAGCGGGAAAATGCTAGGAAGAAGAAGAAGACAATAATACACTATATACTGAGCTCCCAGCAAAGCATTGGCAACTCATTGGGCAGCCCTGAGCAAAGGCAGAACCATAGCTTACATATTCTTGGCCTACTACATCGCAAAGGCAAGACAAAGAAAAAGGTGGACACAGTGTAAATTACAGCATGACGTTGGAATATTTTTGATAAACCTATCTGTGTGACCTTATTATCTATTCCTTCCTACTAGGTCAGCATGCTAGCCACACTATCTTTAAGATATGGTCGGTAAATAGAAACAATTTGGTTTACTGGCCACAGGTTCCTGACTGAGTCTTCTTCCTGTTGCCACTCAGGGTCAATTCAGCTTGCTGTGAATGTTGTTTTATAAAGGCACTTTAAGCAGTTCACATGTATGGGGGGCATCTCATAGGTTTGATAGTGAATGTAGCTCACAAGTGAATTGGGGAGTACCTTTTACCACCACGGAACTCTTTTATCAAGGGAAATCAGGCTGACGAGCAAAACCTTTACATCTAGAGAGGCCTTTGTCATGCAACCGAGTTTTAACTGATGGATCTGGGGACACACTGGCTGTGTTTATTGCTTATTTGTGTGTTTTTATGTGCTTTAATTATATTTGGTCTATGACTGGAAATACAGTATATAAAATAAAATGTAATAAAATTTGTGTTTTAGTTATACTGTTTCAGTTTGTTGGTCTCCCTGAGTGCCACCCTTTGGCAGAAAAGTGGGATAACATTTCTGAAAATAAATACAATGGGTGAACAGTGCCATTTTGATGCTGACAACATTTGGGCTTGTGGTACTAATTGTACAAAATTAATTTTAAATGTCACCACCTTTTGTTGAATGAATAGATAAGTCTCCCCTTTCTAGTCTCCTGGTGTGTTGTGACATTCAGCTCCCAGAATTGTGCACAAGTTTAGCTAACAGTTGGGAATTCTGGGAAGACCTCATATATCTGGCAGGCACAAAGGCTGGGAAAGACTGTAATAGACACTCAAATACGGAATGAAGACTTCAGGAAACCCAAAATCAGTCGAAGATAATTTATTAGGAAGGAGTAGTAAAAGCTAACTGTGCATTGTTACTACCATAATTGCATTCATGCCCATTTATCTTGAAGTGGTTTATACCTATGGGAATGTTCCAGTGAATGGTAACACAAAAGGATCAGATGTTTCATGTATGAGATACAATTTTAATTCAAGAAGAAAAAAAGGTTATGTGATTTATAGACATGGGAAACATGGATTCCATTTTTTCCCCCAAAACCCTTTAATGGGGAGTATAGATTGATTTCCTGGGGAAAGGAAAAGTTTAAGACTAAGGAAAGAAAGATCTTCTTCTTCTTCTTCGCCGCCGCCGCCCTCACATTTCCCTGCTATTTTCGTGGGGTCTGCTTTTCGGATCCTGAAAAAACCAATTTACCCGATCATCTGCATCCTCAGGGCGTAGCCCATCAATTTGCATGTTCTTATTGATGGTGTCCTGCCATCCCTGTTTTGCTCGCCCATGTGGCCGTCAGCCATCGATTTTCAGATGGTAAGCTATTTTGACGACAGTGGAGGGTGCTGCTCTAAGGACATGTCCATACCAATAAAGCCAGCTTTCTCTCATCTTCTCTGTAATTAATGACATGCCTAGTTGTTGTCGAATGGCATCAATTGTGACATGGTCAAGTAGGGAGATGCCCGATATCCAACAGAGCATACGCATTTCCATAACATGGAGACGGCTCTCTACACCCTTTGTTGCTGCCCAACACTCAGTGCCATACAATGCCACAGGGCGGACAATCGTCTTAATAGATCTTAGATTTGAGATGGATTGGCATTTGTTTGTCACAAAGCACACTGGTAAGTTCTCGCCAGCACAGCCAGGCTGCATTTACCCTTGCTCACATATCACCGCTGATGCCACCGTCGCCTTGGAGATGGGAGCCAAGATATCGGAAGATATCGACCTCCTTTAAGTTTTCTCCATTTATTTGGAGCATTCCATGGGTGGTTACGGTCTCTAAGTACTCAGTTTTCTTTATGTTCAGGCGAAGTCCAAAATGGCTGAGACGGTTGTTCCATTACTGTACTCGCCACTGCAGTTCATTCCTAGTAGTAGAAGCAAGCATGACATCAGCGTATGTGATGGTATCCATAACTAATATAAATGGCGACAGTGCGGAGCCTTGGTGCACTCCAACCGTCACCGGAAAACTGTTAGGCCAGCTGGACATCGCACACGGCTACTAGTGTTTTTATGTAGCATTTTGACCCAGTCAATGAGTAATTCAGGCACCCTGTGGTCACGGAGGGTATACCAAATCAATTGGTGTGGGACACGGTCAAATGCCTTTTCCAGGTCTAGAAATGAAAGAAATAGAAAGATGGTAGTGCTCAGCAGAAAGAATATATGTGACAACTTAATGATGCAAGGGTCTATACACACCTCATTTTTTCCACTATATGATGTCTTAGGGCTTGGGAGATTTCTATTCTGTAAACAAAATAATGGATTCTTTAAACACTATTACAGTTACTGGTAAGAAATGTAACTTTCCAATAATATGTGCACTGGATAGAAAAGAGACTTGGCTTTCAATCAGCAGCTGAGTAATAACTGTGTATTATACAAATCACGAAATACAAATCTGGAAGAACCCCTGGATGGAACATAATAGTTGCACCATCTTATACGTTCCCATTGGTATCTAAACACAGTGTTAGAAATGTTCAGTCACTTTTCTGCACATTTTCTAGACTTATGAATAGGAAAGGCATTATAGTGTATTCGTTTTTATGGTAAAATGTCATTAAACCTGTTAACTGAAATTTCTGGGATAGTAAAATGTCAGAAGTCAGAATGACGAGAGCCAGTTTGGTCTAGTTGTTAAGGCTACGGGCTAGAAACCAGGAGACACTGAGTTTTAGTCCCGCCTTAGGCATGAAAGCCGGCTGGGTGACCTTGGGCTAGTCACTCTCTCTCAGCCCAACTCACCTCACAGGGTGGTTGTTGTGGGGAAAATAGGAGGAGGAAGGAGTATTAGGTATGTTTGCTGCCTTGAGTTATTTATAAAAATAATAAAGGTGAGATAGAAAATAAATAAAATAAATAAATTAAGAATCCTGAAGCAAGACAAAATCTAACAAAAGCCCTACCCTGTATTGAAGGGATCTTACATGCCATTTTACAAAGAAAAAAATATTTTCTGTCTAGACAACAGAAGCTAAATACTTTTAGAATAATCGCTTAGTGCAAAATGTGTCAGTTGTATTATCTAAAGTAACTCATATGATTTTGACTAGAATGTTGAAATGGAATTTTTACAAGGGATGGCAAAAGGTTAGGACAAGAGAAGAATATTAATTAAAAACATGGATTTGAGTGTTGTGTATTTTAAGCATTTAAGTTAGTGTTATTTTCTAGCAAACATTTTATGTGTACCCTGCTAAATTTTAATTCATTTGGTTGGTACAGGGAAGGGATGGCCAATCTTTTGAAGAAAGCTGTACATCAGGGTTTCTCAACCAGGGTTCCATGAGAGGTCACTAGGGGTTCCCTGGGAGATCATGATTTATTTTAAAAAAATATTTCAACTTTAGGCAACTTCACATTAAAGAGATAAGTTTCATTCTTTATTTTTAGGTTAAGAACACTGTCAATGCATATACTGTATACAGGCCTACACATGAAACAAATGTAATAATTTTGTAACTTCTGGCCTATATTTGAGCCTGAATGTGCAGGGGTTTCCTGAGGCCTGAAAAATATTTCAAGGGATCCTCCAGGGTCAAAAAGATGAGAAAGGCTGCTGTACATAATTGCTTTCTCCTATTTCTGGTAGCCCCAAAAGATATTTCCCATGCCATTCCAGAATGACTCTCAACCTTTCAAACAGATTCATGGCAACATAGTGGATGCAGAGAGGGAGAAGAGTAGGTGAAAATCGCAGCTCCTCTTATAGTATATAGTGTGGATCCAACTGATAGATTTTTATTCTACTGCCCATAGTCAATCTGGGATTTTGCTGTTTCTTTTGCCACACTGGTAATGCATTACTGGGATTCAGTTTGTTCACAGAGTAACCAAGATGTGTGAGATGTGGTTGCTTTGCATGGCATTCTTCATGGTAAAGGCACTCTTGAGTCAAGCTCTAAACAAAAAAGAACATTGCCAGGAGCAATTATGTTGACAGGTTGCAGGAATAATAGTGGGAAAGGGTTTGCTATGCATGTTGAATAATGGAAGTGTACACCTAATAATTGGGTTAGTGCTACTGATACTTTGCTTTCAGAACTATGGATGCCCTGTGCTTACCTTGCCTGAGGGAAAGTGACAGCTCTGATTTTACCATATTTTTTATTACTTATAAAAACATTCTAAAACATCTGTAGGGTGACTATGTGAAAAGCTTTAGCGAGTTTTGGCAGTTTTAAAAAGATTCGTTGTTCAGTCGTTTAGTCGTGTCCAACTCTTTGCGACCTCATGGATCATAGCACGCCAGGCCTTCCTGTCCTCCACTGTCTCCCGGTGTTTACTCAAATTCATGTTCATTACATCGGTGATGCTATCTAACCATCTCATCCTCTGCTGTCCCCTTCTCCTTTTGCCTTCAGTCTTTCCCAGCATCAGGGTCTTTTCCAGTGAGTCCTCTCTTCACATTAGGTGGCCAAAGTATTTGAGCTTCAGCTTCAGTATCTGTCCTTCCAATGAGCAGTCAGGGTTGATTTCCTTTAGGATTGACTGATTTGACCTCCTTGCAGTCCAAGGGACTCTTAAGAGTCTTCTCCAGCACCACAGTTCGAAAGCATCAATTCTTTGGCGCTCAGCCTTCCTTATGGTCCAACTCTCACAGCCATACATTACTACTGGGAAAACCATAGCTTTAATTATACGGACCTTTGTCGGCAAGGTGATGTCTCTGCTTTTTAATATGCTGTCTAGGTTTGCCATAGCTTTCCTCCCAAGGAGCAAGCGTCTTTTAATTTCATGGCTGCAGTCACCGTCTGCGGTGATCTTGGAGCCCAAGAAAATGCTGCGTCACTGCTTCCATTTATTCCCCTTCTATTTGCCAGGAAGTGATGGGACCAGATGCCATGATCTGAGTTTTTTAATGTTGAGTTTCAAGCCAGCTTTTGCACTCTCCTCTTTCACCCTCATCAAGAGGCTCTTTAGTTCCTCTTCACTTTCTGCCATTAGGGTGGTATCGTCTGCATATCTGAGGTTGTTGATATTTCTCCTGGCAATCTTAACTCCAGCTTGTGATTCATCCAGCCCGGCATTTCTCATGATCGACTCTGCATATAAGTTGAATAAGCAGGGTGATAATATACAGCCTTGTCGTACTCCTTTCCCAATTTTGAACCAGTCGGTTGTTCCATGTCCGGTTCTAACTGTTGCTTCTTGACCCGCATACAGGTTTCTCAGGAGACAGGTAAGGTGGTCTGGTACTCCCATCTCTTTAAGACTTTGCCACAGTTTGTTGTGATCCACACAGTCAAAGGCTTTAGTGTAGTCAATGAACATTCACCTTATATATACGTAATTTTAAAGCGGCAAAACTCTAGCCTGTTTCTTTTCCATTTTTGTATGCAGTGGGCTGGACTCCACCTCCTTTTGTGAAGTAGTGATAGATTGCATCTGTTCATTGTTTTGATAACTGACACCTCTTTTATCAGTGTGACGTAGCTCTCACAATGATTTGGCTTCAGCTGGCTATGGAATGGAATTTTGAAGAGGTGGATAAAGCTGATATTAATGATCTGACACTCAATGATTGGTTTCCCTGTTCATTCCCAGGTGGAATAAAGCAGTAAATTCAGGGCGGGGGAGAGGAAGGAATGGAGATGGGGGTGGCAACCAGAAGTCTTGTTGAAAAGGCTTCTGGGAGAGGTGGCTTGTTGAGCTAAATAGTGGATAAAGGAAAGGATATTGATTACATGGATTTGCCAAGCAAAGAAGATGAAAAGCATCTACTGTATACCAGCATTATTTCATTAGGGTGTTCTCTCTACCTTGCTAAACATGAAATTATAACCTGATTTTCCCAAAACAAATATGTGAACAATTCTACTTTGCTAGATTTCTTCCTACAACCCCTGGGCTTATGATACCAATTGGGTCTAGAGGTTGGGGCATGTGTGTGTATTAGGGAAATTCCACATACTGTATTGTATTTGATTGCTGACTGTTGATGTTGGCATGTGGTTGGGAAGGTGCTATAAGGTGCTTGCAGTGTGAGTTGGAATTCTGGGAAGTTCCTCTTTTTTGTCCATAACGTGAGTGCTTTATGTTTTGGGAGCAGGCATGGAGAAGGTGAGGGGAATATTACGTTGCTTTTTCTTCCAATAGTTGTAAGTTAATTGGCTCACTCCATGTAAGTATCATGACTGGCACATTTTCTAGTTGATGGGCTACTGTAGAATTTCTACAGAAACCAAGTGTGTCATTTTTATACTGTTTTTGTGGCTTCTGTGTGAGTGTGCATTGGATATGGCAGCTTTCTGCTGGCAAAGTGTCAGCATATTTCGGGTCTTAATGTAATATGAATGTGAGATTGCTTCATTATTCTCTGAAAGTTATTGAACTGGAATGTAATTGTGTGTTAAAATTAATTCATTGTTATTCCTTGCAGCAAGTTAGGAGGGCATATATAACTGTGGAGTCCTTGGTGCTCTCTGAGCCTTGTTGTTTTCTTGCAGACGTTTCATTGCCAGACTAGGCAACATCTTCAATGTGAAAAGGACCCTTTTTGCACTGAAGATGTTGCCTAGTCTGGCAATGAAACGTCTGCAAGAAAACAAAAAGGCTCAGAGAGCACCAAGGACTCCACAGTTCAAACCTGAGCTACAAATATTCTCTTCGATAGGCATATGTAAGTCTGCTTTTGTATTTCTCTGTATTTTAATATTGTTGATATGGGTTGTTTTAGTATTTTAACTTTGTTTTGGGTGGAAGTGGTTTAATTGGAAGTCACTGGGAATGGCTTATTGGGAAAATGAGTGAAACATTTTATAAATAAAAATAAATCCTCTGCATTGTGATATGTACATTTTGAAGTTCTTTTTTATTCACATGGAACCGTGCATGAAGGGGATCTGCCTTATTCATATGAGGAACTTACTAAAACAGGGCAAACTTACTTAGGCAGATATTCATGCATTCTTTAGAATTACTGCTCCATAGCACATTATCTACTTCCTGCGTGCGCGAACACACACACACACACACACAATGCTCTTTATATTTTTTTTACTTTCATGTGGAACTGACTGTAATTATAACGTTATAAAAATAACAGTAATTAAAACTGACATACATATCTGTTAAAAATATCAGGAGAGAGAGTACTGAAATTAACTCATGCATCAAAAGGAAGAGTATTTGTTATATATCATTTTTACTCACATTTATATAAAGGTAAAGGTAAAGGTTCCCCCCGCACATTTTTGCAGTCGTGACCGACTCTAGGGGCCGGTGCTCATCTCCGTTTGTTAGCTGAAGAGCCAGCGTTGTCCGAAGACGCTTCCACGGTCATGTGGCCGGCATGATGCACGCGGAACGCTGTTACCTTCCCCTCACATTTATATACTTTATTTAATTGTTGTGAGCAATCTCAGATAGAGATACCAGTGGTGTTGCTCCAATCATTCCATGGCTAGAACATTAATGTATTAATTAATTAATCAAATTAAAAGTAATTCATCTGATTTTGTGTTTTCACAATACAATTTTAAATTAAATTTTAAAATAAAATTTAAAATACATTTTAATTTATACTGCCTCTTCAAACAGCTTATCCCTGCATCTTGATTTCAGCCCTTATAGCAGGGCTTTCCAAAGTTTTCCCGCGGCGACACACCAACCACCAACCCGGAAGTGCCGCCGTTGCGGCAGCGCGCAAAAACCCGGAAGCGCTGCTGCCACTTTCGGTTTTTGCGCGCCGCCGTTGGTGTGTCGCTGCGGGAAAACCCGGAAGCACTGATGATGATCAGTGACACTTTTGTGTCGTGACACACAGTTTGGAAAGCTCTGCCTTATAGTTATGAAAAATGGTTGTGTCCAAAACCTAAATAACCTCAAGTTATTTATAAAAATAATAAAGGCGGGATAAAAATTAAAAAAAAATAAAAGCATCCCAAGGGTGTGATTAGTTGAAGAGATGCAGGGAGCAGTATCTTACCTTGCAAGGTAGTTTCTAGATTATAGATCTTCACCTGCATAGAGTAGCATGAGCATGCTTGCTATAAAACTGGGCTTTGATGTGCTTGTGGCACATTGGCCAACATGTGTCAAAAACTGAGCAGTACTGTCCTTAGCATTAGTGGATAATATTGCATATAGCATAGATACAGCTGAGACAGGTAATGTTGGTAGTCTATTCGTTCTTTCTCTTGCAGTGTTATATGAAAGCCTTGATTGACTAAAGTCATAATGGGCAGCAGAGGTCAGAATCTGTAGGCCCATCTGGTGACTAAAAAGATAATTTCCCCTTAAGGGGGAGATGGGCAGTCATAGAAATGTAATTAATTAATAAACAAACAAACAAATAAATAAATAAATAAGCATCATACAACAGTCCATACATAATGTCAGCTATACTGTATTTGTCAACAAAAGCTTTCCAGAAGAACTCTACATTTACCAGTTTCTGAAAAGCTGTAAAGGAGATAAGTCTGACTTCTAAAGGAGACTGTTCCATAACATCAGAGCCATTACAGTGGATAATACAGGGCTTTCCAAACTTTTGCCGTTGGCGACACACCAACGGCCGGCACGCAAAAACCCGGAAACGCTGGTGGCGGTGCTTCCGGGTTGCCGCCACGGCAGCAGCGGTGTCCTGGAACCCGGAAGCGCTGATGGCCTGCCGCCGCCGCTGCCCCTTTGAAAGGGCAGGCTCTGGGGACCCCGAAAATGCCCTCGGTTCCGGCAGGGAGGCGAAAAGCCTTGTCGTGCGTGCACGCTACCGGGCTGCTTCCCCACCGCACAGCTGATCGGCATGGAGAATTTCCCCCCCGCCCCCCCCCCCCCCGCGCAGATCAGTTGTGCAGCAGGGAAGCGACCCGGCAGCATGCGCGCACGATTTTCGCCTCCCTGCTGGAACCGAGGGCATTTTTATCAGCGCTTCTGGGTTGTCACGCGACACACTTGGGGCCCCCAGGTGACACAGTATTGTGTCATGACACAGAGTTTGGAAAGCCCTGGGATAATATTTCGTGGATTTAGTCCCCTTCATTTCACAAAAGGGAACAAACAACAGTTTTTTGGGAGAGGAATTAATGTATCAGATGGGTTGATAACAGATGGAGAAATAAGTCCTGTAGATGCCAAACCATATACAGCTAGTCCTCGACTTATGACCATTCCAGGTCCACAATACAGGTGTTATATGCATGTATATACGCAATAAGAGTTGGCTAATAAGCAGGCTACTGCATTTTGTACCAAGTGCAAATGGTCCTCAAAGACACCCTCGTGTAAATGCATTGCAGTTCTCCAGTGTACTTTATATGCCATAGGTAAAAGTGTAACTTTGAATGTCAGAATGGTAAAAAAACATAATTTAAATGAAATGAATGAGAGAAAAATAAATATGTTTCTTTTAAGGGAAAAAGGAAAGATGTAATAGTTCTGAATAAATGGTCTGATCTTGAGTGAAATTAATGAAGGGAAGTGTAGGTACAGGTTTAATTATGAACGAAAAGGCTAAAATGTATGTCATAAAGTTGAGTTTTTATCGTCTAGATTGCAGTGGATACATATGAAAGTAGAAAATTGAACGAGTGATGAGTTTTGGGAAAAATAGTACAAAATTTGGAATGAATACAATACAGAGAAAAATATTTTATTAAATGAAATGAATGTATGTGTTCACTAGACTAGATCTTATGGAAAAATTGGCCCATTTAGAGATCTGTCAATGAGTTAGAATGGTGACTATTTAATGAATAATCTACTTAGGAAACGGTCTGTTTCAAATGTGTGGCTTAAGCATAAGTCTGTTCATGCCTGTATGTGACAAAAGAATGAATATGATTCTAAAAGCATGAATGATTTCATTGTCTGGGGAAGGACTGAGAAAATTAGCGAAGCATATAAGAATGATGAGAGGTTCTGAATATGAGACAGACTGTTCAGTATTGTCAAAAGGAAATCTTCGGAAGAAATGAACATGGAAGAAAAGAAAAGAAGTGAAAGAAACTAGAATTACAAAAAGAGAAAAATTGAATCCTATATGAAAAAGTATTAGAAGATACATTAATCTTCCAAGAGAATGAATGAAAAATGGATGTAGGGAAAATAGATGTGGAAGCTGCTTGGAACAGAGTTAAAAGAATAGAAGTGCATGGACTTATGCTTGGTTAAATGTTGGCATGAAAAGGCCTGCAGATGAAAAAATGTACACAAGAGAATAAATACTGTAAAAAATAAGGGTGAGAGAAAGATACTGTATGTTATGTTAAGGAAGTTTTAAAAAAATGTAGTCAAAGAGAGCAAGTAGTGGTTAAGATTAAAAGAGGAGAAAATGCAGAACAATTTTGATGGAAATTAAAAAAAATGTTTTGAAAGAAGGTGAAAAGAGCTAAACAAGGAACTTTCTCCACCAAAGTGAATGCAGTTAAAAATGAAATGATTTGGGATGAAACTGAAATGTAGGAAAGTTAGATGGAGTATTTTAGAAAAGTATATGGGAATGATAGTAATGTGTTGAAAATGGACTTGAAACAAATCTTGTAACTGTTAGTATCCAAGAAAAATGGATACAACTATAAAGGCTATGAAAATATTAAAAAATGGTAAAGCTGTATGGTGCAACTGGATAAAAATTAAAAATATGGATGTGATTTACTCTACCATTTGCTTAAAGGGTGCATGAAGACTACATATGTGCCTTACAATTGGAAAAATAACATTTTATTTATACACACTTGCACATGCTTAAATCGATACATAGTTTATTGATTTAGTCTTTTGACCACATCAAGTATGAAAGAAGATAAAATAAAATAAAAAGCCATTATAAACATACAAGTAAATACAATGCCCTTGTGATCATGATGTTAAATATTTATATACCTCCACAATCATCTATATATCATCCCTCAGATATATGGGTGAACCTTGAGCAATCCCTGACAGAGCTAACCTCAAAATCTCCCAAATCAGTTATAATTGTCTTGGGAGATTTTAATGCAAGGCTTGGGCCCAACATACAAGAGCATATTAGCAATATGAATATTCCCAAAGAATTACTCCCGCTATTTCCTTCATGGTCTTGTAGGGACCAGAAAAGCAATGCTGCTGGTATACAATTGTTAAACCTGCTGTTTAAAGGCAACTTGCAAGTTTTAGGGGGTAAGGACCAAAGCTTTGTTTACCCCTATACTTACCATCGAGTGAAATCAAGCAGCACATTAGACTATATATGCATCTCAAATAGTAAAGAGCCCCTTTTCTCAGAAATCCAGGTATATGAAAGAGAGGATAGTGATCACCAACCGGTTGCCGTAAAATTCTATGGGCATTCAGACCTTAGACCCCACACTGCAAAAGACAGCTGGGTTTTACACCATCTAGAGGTTCATCAGGACAGAAGGATAAATTGGGCCCGAGTGGACGCAAAGGCCCTGACTGACTATATGAATTCTACCCAAGCTCAGTCTTTAGTAGACACAGTTGTTGCATCTGATTCTGAGGCAGTCTCCATTTTTACAGCCTACCAAACTCTAAGTGAAGGTCTAAGAACATTCTTGACTGATAAGGCCCACTCCAAAAGGCCCCCGAGAAAAGGCCCTCATTGGTTTGACTCTGAGTGTTACGTACAGAGAAAAAGATTAAGGCTAGCTATGTGGGTAGCACGGACTCAGCCTTCAAATAATAATCATACTGCCATGCTAGCGCTCAGACAAAAGTACAAGAAAACCATTAAGAGCAAGAAGTCTCTCTATTTATCCTCACTCTGGCTAAACCTAGAGTTAGCTGCCAAAAATACAAATCCAGTCTTTTTCTGGCATTCGGTCGCAGGAATACTGAAGGAACGTAGGTTTTCCTTGGATATTCCAATACCTGCCTCCACCTGGGAGGAATATTATAGCCAACTTTTCATAGCCCCAAGTGGTAACGGAATGGCGGATCTACAAAATGTATCACAGAAGGCTTGCAGCCCTTTTCCATTCTGGCCCCCAGTGACCGAACGGGAGATTAGAGGTCTCATACAGACTCTGAAGCCTAACAAGGCTCCCGGCGAAGATCATCTTCTTCCCCCTGAATTATTTAAAGGACACATTAACTGGTGGGCTCCCCTACTTGCAGGCTTATCTACCCACATAAATAACTCCTGCCAAATTCCAGCTGGTTGGGAGCTCTCTATTGTGATTCCCATTTATAAAAAGGGGGATAAGGGGGACCCCTCTAATTATTGACCAATCAGTCGAATTGATATTGTAGCTAAACTGTATGCTAAATATCTTTTATATAAGATTGAGGATTGGGTGTACGAAAAGGACCTGCTCTCCGTAGAGCAATCTGGTTTCAGACCTGGACGCTCTACCATTGATAATTGTTTTATCTTATGCCACTTAATAGACAAATACACAGCTAATGGGAACCAACTGTATACAGCATTCATTGACCTTAGTGCAGCATTCGACTCAATAAACAGGGAACTCCTTTGGAAGAAACTAACAGATATGAATATGGAACCCAGACTCCTCTCTTTAATCAAGGCATTGTATTCAAATTCCTGCCTAAGGGTACATACTGGAGCAAATGGTTCCTTAACAGGGACTATTAATACCCACAAAGGGGTCAGACAAGGATGCATACTGGCCCCTATTTTGTTTAATTTATATATATGTGACATCCCAAAGTTTTTATATTCAGTTGACACACAAATGCCTAAAATTAAAAACAAACATGTAAACATACTGCTTTACACAGAAGACATGGTATTGATGTCACATACCCAAGTAGGAATGAGAAGACTGCTACGAAGGATTAGTATGTATTGTACATTTAACTACCTGTCCATCAACAAATCTAAGACTAAGGTAGTTGTTTTTGGGAAGAGGAGGATCAGGTATAACTGGACCCTGGACAGGAAACATATAGACCAGGTTAAGTCCTATTTATATCTAGGGATTGTTTTTACCGAAACAGGATCATGGCTCCCTCATTTCAAGAGGAGTTCCCTAAAGGCTACAGCCTGTGCCAACGCCATAAGGCAGCTTATCAACCATAGCTACCCAGGATCGTTAACCCCAATAATAAAGGTATATAACTGTAAAATAGTCCCAATGATCACATATGGTGCAGAATTGTGGGGACACCTAAATGTCCTTTTGCTTGAACAGATACAGTCCTCTTTTCTGAAATGCATCTTGGGGGTGGACAAGTCAACTCCAACTTGAGCAGTAAGTGCAGAGTTAGGTATACCCCCCATACAAAGCCACTCGGTAACTAAAGTATTTAATTACTGGCTGAAGATCCTATCCATGGACTCAGACAGATTACCCAAGCTTTGTCTTGAAGAGCAGATGCATAATATGCCTTCTCGTGCTTGGGCGGCCCAACTTACCAATACCATCTCGCAATATGGATTTTCAGTTCATTTTCCAGCCCAATTAGATTTGAAGGCTAAGAAAAGCTTCAAACAAAGGGTTTTGGATGTGGCTGCACAAGAGGATATAGCATCCCTTAAACATGTTAAGTCCTTGAAGTGGCTGGCCCAACACAAATCAGTCTTTCAACTAGAAAAATATTTAACAACTTTCTTTCCTCACTATCTCAGAAGAGCTTTTACTAGAGCTTGTTTCGATCAGTTAGACACTATGGTAAGATATGGGAGGTTCCAAGGAGTTCCTTATGAAGACAGATTATGTATTTGTGGTGCCCCAGCTGTTGAAGATACCGCACATATCTTATTTGATTGCAAATTATATTCTTTAGAAAGGACTGACCACTTGGATTTATATTTATAAAACAAAAAGTACTGGAGCAGCCAGCAGAAACTTTCTTATTTTTTACAGGGTAAGAACCAGTTCATTACTAGCAAGACTGCACTCTTCATATCAAAGGCAATCCTAAAGAGGACAGATTACAAAGACCAGATTGGAGTTGACTGTAGGGGTGATGGTTTGATATGAATTTGTATTACAGATTTATTTGTATTTACTTGTATTTACTTGTATGTTTATAATGGCTTTTTATTTTATTTTATCTTCTTTCATACTTGTTATGGTCAAAAGACTAAATCAATAAAGTATCTAAATTGATGCATATGTACACACACTGTGGAGTATGTTGTAATTTTATCGTTTGCTTGCTTGTATTCTGCTTGGGTATAAGTGCATATCAAATAGTATACTAGATTCTACTCAAATACAACTATGTTTTTCCCTTGTATGAATGGAAAGGTAACAAGAGTGAATACAAAAATTATAGGACAGTTAATTAGTTATAAGTGGGAAGTCTGTAGCTTGAATCATGTCAACTGGATTTCTATTTTCTCAGTGGAAACGTTTCGCTCCTTATCCAAGAAGCTTCTTCAGTCTGAGCAAAGTTTGTAAGGGAATCCTTAAATATGTTTGTAGGGTGGCTGTGTGACCTTGCACCTGGGGCTAGGTCATGGTTATTTGAGATGTTTATTTCTAAGTCCCTTTACCATCCAAAGGAGGATCGTTAAGATTATCTTGCTGTTGTTGAGATTGCGAAATGGTCTTAATCTTCCTAGGCACAGAAGACAAAGCAGGAAGGAAAATAGGGGAAAGATTGTGCCTGAGGCCCCCACCTCTATTCAAAGAAGGATTTTCCAAGTTGTCATAAATGGATTCCTTGACCCCTCTTTCAAACCACTTATCTTCCCTGTCTAAAATGTGAACATTAATGTCCTCAAATGAGTGTCCTTTTTCCTTTAGATGAAGGTAAACTGCTGACTCTGGTCCTGTGGTGTTGCTCCTCCTGTGTTGGGCCATCCTCCTGTACCAAGGTTGTTTGGTTTCTCCAATGTAGAGCTCAGAGCACTCCTCACTGCACTGAATTGCATACACTACATTGCTTTTCTTGTGTTTTGGAGTTTGATCTTTGGGGTGTACAAGCCTCTGTCTCAGTGTGTTGGTGGGTTTGAAATATACAGGTATGTGGTGTTTGCCAAATATCCTTTTTATCTTTTCAGACACGCCAGCCATGTAAGGAATGACCAGGTTCTTCCGTTTACTCTGAGTCTCAGCCCTGTCTGTCGCTGTTTTAGGTCTGGTAGACTTAGATTTAGTGAAGGCCCAATTTGGATATCCAGAGGCCTTCAGAGCTGTTCTCAGGTGCTGATTTTCATTCTTTTTGGAATTCATGGAGGTGGGGATGGTTTCTGCTCTGTGTGACAATGTCCTGATGACCACTAGTTTGTGCTGTAGTGGATGGTGGGAGTCAAACATCAGATATTGATCTGTGTGTATGGGTTTCCTGTAGATCCCTATTTCTAGCTTGCCACCGGTCCCAATGAGGACTTCACAGTCTAGGAATGCCAGTCTGTTGTCCTTGGTGTCTTCTCTGGTGAACCTAATGTTGGCATCTATGGTGTTTATATGGTCCGTGAAGGCCTGTACTTCCTGGGCCTTTATTTTAACCCAGGTGTCATCCACATACCTGAACCAGTGGGTGGGCACCGTTCCCTGGAATGTGTTGAGTGCTTCTCCACTTCTTCCATGTATAAATTGGCCACAATGGGTGACACAGGAGAACCCATGGCACAGCCGTGTTTTTGTCTGTAAAAGTCACCTCTGTATGAGAAACAAGTGGTGTTGAGACAATCTAATCTTAATCTAGGAAGATTAAGACCATTTCGCAATCTCAACAACAGCAAGATAATCTTAACGATCCTCCTTTGGATGATAAAGGGAGTTAGAAATAAACATCTCAAATAACCATGACCTAGCCCCAGGTGCAAGGTCACACAGCCACCCTAGAAACATATTTAAGGATTCCCTTACTAACTTTGCTCAGACTGAAGAAGCTCCTTGGATAAGGAGCGAAATGTTTCCACTGAGAAAATAGAAATCCAGTTGACATGATTCAAGCTACAGACAATTCCACCTGGATGACTGAGAACCTTCATCGACATATAAGTGGGAAGGTTTTGGCAGAATTCTGATTTAAAGGGTTGGGAAAAAAAAACCCAAACAAAAACAGATGAACTCTAGATGGCAATGAAAAGATGCAGAAAACTACAGAAGGTTTGCTGCCCTGTAGTGATCATCTCAAGTTTTATACTCAGATCTGGTAGCCTTAGTTATTTTCTCTATGTAAAGGCACATTTCCAAACAGAACACAGTGCTGCAACCAATCTACATTTTAAGTTAATAAGAATACCTATAATTTGACCTACATAGGACCTTAAGGCATTCTTATAAATAAAATTTACATTAGAGGCTGAAACATTGCTTTGCAGTTTTCTGTATTTTAAGTAAATTTATTTACTTCATTTGATTTTGTGCCACCCAACATGAGCTACTTAGAGGGAGTCACATTAAAAAAAAAACTAATTACAATTGGGCAGGCCAAGTGGGAGCATTGTAAAAACTCATTCTAGGCTTTGCTCTTCATTTTATCTTTGCAAGCCTGCATTGAGTAGTTCAATGCAAAGTCTGAGAATTCCTGTGATGTATAGATTAAAATTTAATTACTAACTGGTATAGCTATTTCTTACCCAATTCTAACTCTCATGACATTCCAATAGAAGAGAATATATGTAGCTCAGGGATGAACTGTGCAGTCCTTGGTGCTTTCTGAGCTTGGTTGTTTGCTTGCAGACGTTTCATTGCATCATCAGTGCTAGTGAGTGTTGAGTTTTCTCCCTGTTTATATACAGTAGCTTGCCCTGCCAGTGTTGGTGGGGGTGTGGTTTTCTCCTTGGTAGTTCCTTGATTGGGGTATTGTTTTCTGCTTGATTGTTTGTCTGGGGTTAATCTATGGTTATCTGAGCGTTGGCTGCTGGAGAGGATGTGTTCTGGTCTTTTTGTTTCCTTCTTAGCTTTTTTATTGTATCTTTTGAACAGTGTGTAAATATGGTTTACTTCTATGCATCTATTGATGGCTGATTTGTCTGAATGCTGAACTTCCAGGAATTCCCTAGCATTTTTGGATTTAGCTTGGTCTAGGATGATTAAGGAGTTTTCATTGTGTCTTCTGACTGCTAGTTGGTGTTCATGGATGTGCTCTTCTAGTCTTCTGCCTGCCTGTCCTACATAGTGGCTGTTACACTGTATGTTGTAGATGATTCCTGTTTTTTCTTTTTGGGCTAATGGGTCTTTTGGCTTACTTAAGATGTTTTGGAGGGCTTTAGTTGCTTTGTGTGCTACGGTGATGCCTTGTGGTTGTTAATAGTCTGTTGGTTGTTTCTGAGATGTTTTTGATGTAGTGTTATCCTTTTCATAGCTTGTGTTGGTTGTGTTGTAGTGGATTGAGTGGTGAAGCATCTTTTGATAAAGTTGTGTGGGTATCCATTTTGTTGGGAGATGTTGTTATAGGTGGTCTGATTCCTTTTTCTGGTGTTCTGGGTTGCTGCAGTACGTTTGTCTCATGACATTGTAAGTTATATTCCAGAGTGGAGGTGGGGATGTGTCACACAGATTCATATATCATTTTAATATCACAGGATTTTGGAATCACTGGCCTACTTGATTCATTAGGATCCTTCAGGAGAGACTTGGAGAGGAGGGTGCAAGAAAGTCACTTCACATCCACTATTTCCATTGCCATTCATTGGGCTCCAATTCTTTGTTTTAAATATAATCTGGTCTCTCTTTCCAATTTGCATTATTCAGCATCCAGTGATTTTATTCACAGCCAGCAGCAAGTGTTTGTTATCGACATATGTTCGTTCAAAGTGCCTATAGTGATAATAGCCTTGGGATGGATGGATGGATATTCATTCATTCATTCATTCATTCATTCATTCATTGAATTTATATAGCTGCCCATCTCAACGCTTGTGACTCTGGGCAACACACAATTAAAACACAAAGCTTTCAACAATCAACATAATTAAAACAAAATCATTAAAATACAATAAAACAGTTTAAAACTATATAATAACAAAAAGACAGGCGAGATTGCATTCTAAACTTACACGCAATGCAACCATTTAATGGGCTCCACACTTCCATGGGATTCCCAGGCCCAGTGATAAAACCACGTGTTAAGGGCCTTCTGGAAGGTCAATTGGGTATTTCAGAATACTTTGGTCAGATTATGAGTTGTATTCCACCGTAGCAGTCCAAAGAAGGAATAAAGCAGGAAACACCATAGTTCTTATCTACTGTAATGCATATTAACTGTTTTCTTTATAGGCTGATAATATAGAGGTCATTGTCTAAGCATCATAACTCCCTCACTTTCTTCCTGTCGTCATCCAGAATGTTAGTTCTGTTGTAAAGAGTGACAAATTTCCCTTATTTTTTTAAAAAATACTTTTGATTTCTCTTATAAATTTACTTTTTCCATAGTTTTTCCATTTATTTTTATCATTATGACATACAATGTAAGTCTTTGTTTCCCTTTATTGTTTAATAGGACAAAATGAAAATCATATTAATATATATGGAACACCAATTAAAGCAGGATGTTTCTCAGAATAAAGCTTACGTGTATGGTTTAGGAACTATAGAAGTTATTTGAAATCCAACTAAAATTACAATAAATCAGTTCAGAGTTAACACCACATTATTGCTTGCCCTAAAAGAATGAACCCTGAATTTGGATGTTCCCTCTTTTTCCTTCTGCATTACTTTCTTAGGAGTTTCCTGGTTTTTATAACAGTGGTTTGTTGCATTTGAACTAGCATGGCATTTGCCCTCAGCAACAGTATTAACCCAGAAAGTACTTAAGCATGTGCCTTGTACATATAATGCCAAGACATTGTTTAATATTATATTTGAACTCATCCTGTATCTGTTAATATAGGCACAGTGCTTCTTTAGGCTGAAAAGAAAATCCCAGGGTGATTACGAAATTACTTAAATAATTTTTTAATGTCATTCATTTGGAAGTAATATATAACTTTGAATCTGTCCAAGCTTAGTCATTGTGTAGCTTAAATAAATTAACAGGATACAAGTTTAGGAATGGAAGGGATTTGATAATTAAGTAGCAAGACTGGTGTGGCTGTGACTTAATTATTATTCCTAGTAGAGGAGAAAAAGTGAGGCAGTTAATGCAAGTATTAAAGAAACAGTGAATCAGGAAAGAACCTTAAAAGTAATATAGATGATGCCTCTTCTATTTTTGATGCTTTGTATGGTGCAAGCATAAGGACAGGAATATAAGAAATGAGCAAAGATTTTGCAAATCATCAAATGACACTGAAATGGAGAGAAGCATTTCAAGGGAAGATGGAACATGCAGCCATCCATGGAGATTGTTATGAGTTCTAATTCTAGCATTAGGACACTGAATTATACACATACATTTTAATTAAAAAACTGTACCTTGAGAGTTACTGTATATATAGTGGTGGTTTAGAAGTTGGAAGAAAGGGAAGGGGAGTGGAAAGTCAAGATAATGTTTAGATAAAGTTTAGATAATGGCTGTATTGATTTTGGTTTTAATTTTATTGCATGATGGAATTTAAAAGTTTCAATTGTTTAGCGTTTTGAAATTATTTCTAAGGGGGATGACTTTGATTCCATGCCCAGCATTCTTTTAAATGCAATGTAATTCCATTTACTTTTGGGATTAGAATATTTGAAGTACAGATGTTGCTGAGACAATGGGCTATACACAGCATAATGAATACAGAATATGATTTGTACATTTTCTTTGCTCTTATCCCCCATAGAGAGATTCAGTGGAACTGATCTGAGATAATGACACTTCATTTACTTTAGTAGTTTGAGGTTTTCCTGTATTTAGAGTGCCCTTACAAAAACCTTGATAACAGAAACACAGTGTTACCATTAGTATTGGAAGAAACCCAGGTATCAGCTAGATAGAAGTATTAAGATTAATTTGATGCCTGAAGGTACTTGCCGGAGGAGGACAGTTCATATATACAGTAAACGATCAGGTGGCCAGATAAGAAATGCTTGGCATCAGGCTTTAGCTCATTATGACACAACTGTACATGTCTAGAATGCTAGACATTTGGCTTGGCATTCCTGTTAATCTAGTTGATACTCATGATTCTACCTCTTGGGCAGAACACCTGCACCAAGACCTTGGCCTCATATGCATTCTCAACAAAGCGTGGCTAAGCATGTAAGGTAATTCTCTAATATTAGCTGGGGTTAATATTGTTGACTCTAGAATGCCTTGTAGTATGCTTAGCCTTTTTATATTTATGGGTTGGATGGGCAGAGGATATTATTTTAAGATGACTTCTGGGAAAGAAATGGTGGGTTGAAGATGGCTCCATGAAAAGGGGAGCTGACGACCGTGGCGGAATGAAGAGCCAGCGAGTAGACCAGCTCTTCATTAATTCCTCTGGACAAGGAGAGCACTTGAGATTGCCCACAAGTGCTCCAGACAGCTGCTCCTCACAAGGAGACCCTAAGATAGCAGTCTCTGGTGGGTTTGAGCTCTTGCTCAAACTGCGGTCAGCACCTTTGAAAGGACACTAAGTTCACATCCTTCCTTTTCTAATAGCTTTTAGAAATTGCTTGTTAACTGCTTTTCAGCTATTAGGTACCTTTGGATCAACGCGTTTTACAGCACCGGGTGAGTTTCCTTTAATGCTTAATGAAAGAAGTTTTAAATACAAGTTTAAGAACCTAAAAAAAATTTTTTTTTTAATAAACAGCAAAAGGGTGATTAGAACTTTGATTTTCGAAAGTTACAAACAGACTAAGGGTCCAGATGGATTTGAAATAAGATTTTGGAATTAATTATAAGAATCCTTCCCATGGGAAAATGCTTGTGTTTTGAATTATTTTTTTTAAAAAAACATGATTGGATGAGACCATGAAGGTTGGACACCAAAGGAAACCAGAAGGAACTAAAGATTACAGTTAAAGGAGAAGAACACTTAAATTTGACTTACTAATACAGAATGGAGCAAAATACTTTAACATTGGACTTATTAAAGGATATTTTTGAACAATGGACCCAGAAGTTAATTTTAAAAGTGTCTGCCTCTATAGATAGACTGTGTTTAAAAGATGTTATGGAAGAGGAACAAGTTTTACCTGACAAGACTGAGACTGATCTGAAAGTGGATTTAAAAATAACAGGCTACAAGAATGATATGGAAAAAGATGCTACATTGGACATACAAAAGAAACCAGCTGATGTCTTACTAATTAAAAGGGATATACAAAAAACAAACCAAGAGTGTGACCTGGATAATTATCCTATATTGGATTTACAAAAGAGGCTTGTTAAAGTTTTGAAGAATTTTGTGAGAAGTGACAAAGAAAAAATGGGAAAAAAAAGCAAGTTATAGGACATTATTTGAAGGGACTAAAGATCAAGATTGTTAAAAGTAAAAGGTAGGAATATAAAGTTGGCTTATTTGATCAAGGTTAAAATAGATATGTTGTTATCTCTGGTAACCCTTAATGGACTTTTGCTGACCTCAGGACTGAAATGTCGAGGTTTTATGAATTTGTTTATAGATAAGAGATGGGATATAATCATTTGTTGTATTTTAAGAGAAGGTGATAAGTTACTAAAATAGTTTATACTTGTGATGAAGGTGGGAAGTCACTTCTTTATATATTTTTCTTTTTCTTATTTTTTCTTTTTTTCTTTTTTTCTTTTTTTCTTTTTTTCTTTTTTTCTTATTTCTTATTTCTTATTTTCTTATTTTTATTTATTTTTCTTATTTTTATTTTTTATTTTCTCTTTCTCTTTCTCTTTCCCTTTTTTCTTTCTTTTCTGCACCTTCTACTTTTTAGTCTTTCATTTTTTCAGTTTGTATTAGTTTTTACTGTTGTAATTATAATTTTTAATAAAATTATTATAAAAATATTACTTTAAGATAAAGGGGATGACTGTGTTTCAATGTATTGCTCTATTCTATTCCATTCCATTCCATTCTATTCCATCCTATTCCTGCAATTTATATGCTACTCAGTCCTTCCACCCCAAATACTTTAAAAGGTAAAGGTAAAGGTTTTCCCCTGCACAGTCGTGTTCGACTCTAGGGGCCGGTGCTCATCTCCATTTCTTAGCCGAAGAGCCAGTGTTGTCCGAAGACGCTTCCGCAGTCATGTGGCCGGCATGATGTGCGTGGAACACTGTTACCATCCCACAGAAGTGGTACCTATTTATCTACTTGCATTTGCATGCTTTCAAATTGCTAGGTTGGCAAGAGCTGGGGCAAGTGCGGGAGCTCACTCTGTCACGTGGCGCTCGGGTCTTGAACCACCGACCTTCCGATTGGCAAGCCTGGCGTCTTAACCACTGAGCCATTGCGTCCCTCCAAAAACTTTAAGTAGCTTAAATATACAAAGGATAAAAATGAGAACAATTACATGACGAATTATAACAGAAACTCAACAATCAGTAATGACCATGATACTTTTCTATTTCTCAGCACACTAAAGAAAAACAATCACAATACCACTAATCACTGATTGCAAGGAGGGGAACTATCATGCCATCTATCCTTAAAAGTTTTCCAAAACAGGCAGGTCTTAGTGGTTTTGCTAAATGCCAACAGGTTCACACTGATCTGACCCCAGGTAGAATGCTGTTCCCAAGGAGGGGGGGTGGCAGCAACAACAGAAAAGGCATGCTGTCATAGCCCATGATGATAACAATCCTCAAGGATGGGGTACAAAGGGTACCCTCCCTGCTAGATCTTATTGAACAGTCAGAAACAACAGGGAGAAAATGGTCCCACAGATGTTCAGGTTCTGAGCTATATAGGGCTTTATAGGACAGGGGTCCCCAACCTGTGGGCCGCGGCCCACTAGTGGGCTGTGGCCTGTTAGGAACTGGGCCGCGAGGCTCCTGCCTGCAAACCCTGCCCCCTTCTGCGCGATTGGCTCCCACCCGCAAACCCTGCCCCCGGTGTGCGCGATTGGCTCCTGCCCACAAACCCCGTCCGCAGAAATCCCAGAAACCCCGCCCCCCCGATCCGCGGAAAAATCATCTTTTGAAACCGGTCCCTGGCGCCAAAAAGGTTGGGGACCCCTGTTATAGGAGACAATAAGCACATTGAATTGCATTAGAAGCCAACTGTCAATCAGTGTAACTCTTGCAGTAACAGTATCATTTGAGCAAACCAACTACTTGAGCTGCTGCATTCTGGACCAGTTGTAGTTTTCAGGTACCTTCAAGGGCAGTCCATACAGAATGAATTGCAGCAGAACAGTTGACAGGTGACCAAGATATGAAGAACTGTGAACAATGTTACATGATCCAAGGATGCTTATAACTGTCCTATAAGATGTGGTTCTGCAAAGGCCCTCTTGGCCATAGTTACCATCTGCTTCTTGAGATGGAGATGTAAGTCCAGAAGGATTCCTAGATTTCAAAGCAGTTCAGTCTGGTGGACAAAACCAAAGGTAGTTTCAGCATCAATTTTACTGAGTGCCTGAACAAAAGAATCTTCAAATATTGTCACTGGTGTTTTGCATTTCTTACAGTACAAGTATATATTCCAGTTATTGCTACCAAATCTGGGTTGCAAAAATCCAAATGGCTTAAAGAGATGCAGAAAACTCTAATCCTTTGCTGCTATCTAGAGCTTGTCTGACTTTGGTAAGTCTTGGTTTTAGTCAACTAAAAATTGTGTAAATTAGAGTTTTATTTTATCTGAATGAAGAAGTGAGCACAGAGAACTTAGGCATCTGTCAGTGAGTGGGGAGGAAAATGATGACACTCACATCATGATTGTGCAAATGATGTGATTTACGTAGTTGCATCAAACATCATGGCACACAATTTGCATGATAATATCATGATGTGTGTGTTATTTTAACATTGTGGTGGCATGTAATGGATGCCTATGCCAAAGAATTGGGTAGTATTCCTGTACTGTTCACTACAATCAGTAGATACAAAATAAAGAGAATTAGCAAGACATTTTATTTTAAAAGAATAATTAGAAATACATATATTTTTTAAAAAAATACTGATTGTAATTACTGGTTTAATTTAAGGAGAGACAATATGATGTAGTAGTTAAGATGTTAGAGTAGGACGGGATATTCCCAAATTCACCCTCAGCCATTGAAACTCACTGAGTCGGTTACCTCAAGCTATCTCACAGGCTAGTTGCTATGAAGATAAAGTGAAGGGAGATCCTCATGGAAGCCCCCTTTATTTTAAATCCAAAAAATGTGGAGAGATATTGTTTTATGGAAATATTATCATATTATGGAAATACGAAAAAAGGGAGAGGTTACCATAGGCACAGGTTGTTCTCATTTTTTCTTTATTTGTTTTTAGTGAGACTGAATCAAGTGAACAATTTTGCTTCATCTATACGCTGAAACAACACATCATTAGAGACAAGTATGAACTGTAAAACATAGTATTTCAGTTTACTGCATCCAGTCTGTTGAATTAGAATGACTCCCCCCCATTAATCTCAATTTCAGATTTTTTTCTTTCTGAAATGAAAACTTAAAACTTTGTATTATGATCATTAAAAAGTATTAAAAGTTATTTGTGGCCCAATTTTAAAACTGTTATGGCAGAGGTTGTATAGGTTGGTATAGGTTGTTGGTGATGTAAAATATATGTAGTTGGGATCCTCAGATGCTTTTTTTCCTTACAGGATGGTCTTTGAGTAAGTTTAGGCTCTAGCTAATAGAAAGAAGAGAGGCAATTTTCAGTTTTTACCTCTTCCTCTGTAACTGTAGCAGATGTCCAATTTTTCCAGGGCATATTTTCAGTGTAACAGAAGAGTTTTATAATCATCATCTTTAGTTAGTGACATAATATATAAAACAGTTTTTAGTATACAAAATGTCATTTAAGTAAGCTAACTAGTTTTCTAATATTTGGATGATCTTATCAGATAGAATTTACCATTCTATTTAGATTACCATTCCTTGAAAAGAGATGATGATTTACAGAAAAAAAAGAATGTTTCTGCTAAGTGAATAACGTGATCAATTCTCAAATCTTGGTGTTATCACAAGGACTTCTTCCACAGTTGATTGTACAATCAGCAGTTTTAAATGGAGCTTAAGCTAAGTGTGTACGGTTTGATCAATCAGACATTAACTTACAGCATTTTTATTTTGTAGATGTTAGCAGATCAGAATCTTACTAAATAAGGAATGAATTTTTCTTCAGTATGCTTTAAATTAAAATGACCTAAACATAAATCACATATTCACTTGCCTAGAGTAAATTCCATTGAATACTATGAGAGTTACATTTGACTAAATGTGTATACTCTTGCCAACCTAGCAATTCGAAAGCATGCAAATGCAAGTAGATTAATAGGTACCACTTCGGTGGGAAGGTAACAGCGTTCCGTGTGCGTCATGCCGGCCACATGACCGCGGAAGCGTCTTCGGACAACGCTGGCTCTTCGGCTAACAAACAGAGATGAGCACCGGCCCCTAGAGTCAGACACGACTGTGTGGGGGAACCTTTACCTTTAAATGTGTATAAGATTATGCTGTCCAAGGAATCTCGCAACTGGTTATACTGATGCCATTCCATTGAATGTAGGTGTGTTTACTAGGGATGAATGTTGTTTTAGACATCTTTGACTGATTTGTTAATTATTGGTCTGTCATTTCTGAACCTATCGAAGTGCACTGGGTAATTTTCTTCAGTATGTTTTGTTACATTGCCTTGTCACAAAAGGCCTTGAGCAATTTCTAAAATAACCAGAAGATGAAAACTACACAAATAAAAGTATAATATAAAAATGCAATGCAATACTAAGAGTTTCCAATTAGGATTTAAAGAATTTAAAAAGGGTAGAAAAATTTAAAAGATAAAATTAAAGATAATGTGAGGATGCCAAAAATACATTAACGTAGATGCTGTGCTGTTGAAAAGAAAAAATAATAGCTACTCAATGAATAATTTCTGTCTTTGTTTAATCTGAATTATTTATGTCAAGTAATCTGTTCTGAGGTAACTTTATTACAAAGTATTTTTGCTATAACTGTTGGTGCTTCCAGATGGATGGCTTAGGAATTATGGAACTCTTCATTCTATCTCTCTTTAAACATTTTTTTTCTGGTTAAAAAGAAAAGACAGATGACGTAGTGAGAGATCCTACAAACACAAGATGTTGTTATCTGCCTTCCCCCCGTATTTTCCATAAATTCCATGGGGAATTCCTGATATATGAATAATCCTGTTTTCAGGAAGATTACATTCCATTATAACTACTGTACATCATGAAAAGTAACACATATTTTCAGGGATTTTCTGGATTTTGAAGACAATTTTTAAAAATCTCACAGTGGAAAATAAAACTGAGCTGACTATTATACCCTCTCAGGTTCTACTTAATGGTGCAAATGGTCCATAGTCTTCCAAATATGAGAAAAGTAACAACCTTTGCCACTTGATGGAAACTGTAGCTAGTTATTATTATTTTTTATTTTATTTTTTATCCCGCCTTTATTATTTTTACAAATAACTCAAGGTGGGGAACATACTTAATACTCATTCCTCCTCCTATTTTCCCCAGAACAACAACCCTGTGAGGTGAGTTGGGCTGAGAGAGAGTGACTGGCCCAAAGTCACCCAGCTGGTTTTCATGCCTAAGGTGAGACTAGAACTCACGGTCTCCTGGTTTCTAGCCTGGAGCCTTAACCACTAGACCAAACTGGCTCTCAGTTATATGCTACCTATACTCAATAGTTCATTTTTGTCCTTTTGAGATAACTAGCCTTTTGCTTGTAATTAGCTCTTAGTGAACTGCAAGATCTATGGAAACACTTTGTATTAAAGCATTGCAGGGATGATTCAAATGTGCTTTGGTTGCATCCTAGCAGTGTTGCTTGCTTGCTTGCTAATCCTCCCTCCTTTGAAGTCCCTATATACTGTAAATTGCTTCCTTGAATGCTTTTTGGGGGAAATATCTGAAAGAGATGCCAATTCGTATACTGTAATGTTGAAATTATATTGAGATGTTTAATTTGGATTAGGAGAGGTTGTAGTGGTCTGATGAAATATGGAGGCAGCATTTGGCTCAAAAAAATGAACCATATGAGTAATATATAGTAATAAAATAAATATAGAGTTGCCTTTCATAAACATCTTTGGAATTTTTGCAATAAATTATAATCTGCTCTATGGACAGGTCATTCTTAGCAGCTGCTTTGTTTCTGGCTGTATTTGATCTATAAATAAAACTGCATATAGATAACATCAAGTGTGTCTAAGACAGAGCTTTCCAAACTTTTCATGTTGGTGACACACTTTTTAGACATGCATCATTTCGCGACACACTCTTACAATAGGGCATCCTTTTGTGACACGCTCTTACAGCAGGGCACAAGGCAGGCACTAGGACCTGCGCGGAATCACAGCACGTTTGGAGGCAGCAAGGCACAAGGCGGGCACTAGGACCTGCGTGGAATCCTGGCAGGGCTCGGAGGCAGCAGCAGCCGCGACACACCCAGACACTGCAGCCGACACACTAACGTGTCCCGACACACAGTTTGGAAAGCTCTGGTCTAAGAAGACATTTTTTTAAAATTTAAATGTGAAGTGTAAGGACCTCATTTTAGATATGTTTCAAAGGTGCCTTGCATGAGCAGAAAATCTTGTGAGATGTCCCATCTAAACACTGCTGATTCTGAGGCTATTTTGATAAATTCCTGAAATTCTCACAGGAGATTTTTATGAGATATGGCAGACTGCTAGTTTAGTCTTAGTTCTAATACATCCAGGAGTTTGATGTTGTTTAAAGGTGCTTTTAAGTCTTTCAGGAGTCCCTGTTTAGAACTCTCAAGTGTTCAAATTGAGAAATTAGTAACAATTATCATGATGCTACTCACTAACCATATTACTGGTTTCAGCTGAACAAGTTACTTCTAAAAGCATAAAATATATCAATTATTGCTTCTTCCAGGTTCCTTAGTAGTAAGAATTCTGAAATTTAGTTTATTAAAATTTATTTTTAAATTTAAATTTTTAATAACAATTCTATTCTCAGCTGATGTATAGACAATTAAGGTCCAATTAATAATATATTATCTGTTAATTTTTACAGTTAATAGTAAATTAATATGATTAACAGCCAATTATATAGATAATTGAGACCTAGTGTGGTATAGTGCTGAAGGACTAGGAGTAGGAGATGTATGTATGTATGTATGTATGTATGTATGTATGTATGTATGTATGTATTTGATTTCTATAGCCATCTCAACAAGTGACTAGAGATGCAGGATCTAGTCCATCCTTGGCCACAGAAGCTCTTGAGGTAACTTTGGGTCACTCATTCTCTCCGCCCAATCCACCACTTAGGGTTGCTGTTGGGGGGAAAATAGGAGGAGGGAGCACTATGTATATCGTTTTGAGCTCCTGTACAAGAGGAGGTATATACATTTAATAAATAAAATGTATCTTTGTTCTGGAGGAATATTGCAAATCTTGTCTGAGTACATTGTTATCTAATCCTTAATTAATTAAATCAATTTTATATTATTTAAAGGCTGATTGTTAGATTCTTTGAATTCACAGAAATCGTGTATTACGTTTTTTAAAAAAACCTAGCCTGATGTTTTATTATGCCAAAGATTTTTAAAAATTTGATAAGTACTTTTGGTTAATTTTTCTTCCTTTTCTGATTGAAATATGCAGAACAGATCTCAAAACAAATAAAAGTCTGATATATACAATTCACTCTTAGCTTTAGCTGAAAATTGCTGATCTTAGAATAGTTAATGGTTTACAATTACATTTATTAATATTATAATGTTTGTGGAGTCCTTGGTGCTCTCTGAGCTTGGTTGTTTGGTTGCAGATGTTTCATTACCCAACTAGGTAACATAATCAGTGCTAGTGACTGTGGAGTTTGATTCCTGTTTATATACAGTACCTTGCCCTGCCAGTGTTGGCGGGGGTGTGGTTTTCTCGTTGGTAGCTCCTTGATTAGGTTATTGTTTTCTGCTTGATTGTTTGCCTGATGTTAATCCCTGGTTACCTCGGTGTTTGCTGCTGGAGAGGATGTGTTCTGGTCTTTTTGTTTCCTTCTTAGCTTTTTTATTGTCTCTTTTGTTGTTGTTGTTCAGTCGTTTAGCTGTGCCCGACTCTTCATGACCTCATGGACCATAGCACGCCAGGCCTTCCTGTCCTCCACTGTCTCCCGGAGTTTACTCAAATTTATGTTCATTACATCGGTGATGCTATCTAACCATCTCATCCTCTGCCGTCCCCTTCTCCTTTTGCCGTCAGTCTTTCCCAGCACCAGGGTCTTTTCCAGGGAGTCCTCTCTTCGCATTAGGTGGCCAAAGTATTTGAGCTTCAGCTTCAGTATCTGTCCTTCCAATGAGCAGTCAGGGTTGATTTCCTTTAGGATTGACTGATTTGACCTCCTTGCAGTCCAAGGGACTCTTAAGAGTCTTCTCCAGCACCACAGTTCGAAAGCATCAATTCTTTGGCGCTCAGCCTTCCTTATGGTCCAACTCTCACAGCCATACATTACTACTGGGAAAACCATAGCTTTGATTATACGGACCTTTGTCGGCAAGGTGATGTCTCTGCTTTTCAATATGCTGTCTAGGTTTGCCATAGCTTTCCTCCCAAGGAGCAAGCGTCTTTTAATTTTATGGCTGCAGTCACCGTCTGCGGTGATCTTGGAGCCCAAGAAAATAAAATCTGTCACTGCTTCCATTTCTTCCCCTTCTATTTGCCAGGAAGTGATGAGACCAGATGCCATGATCTGAGTTTTTTTAATGTTGAGTTTCAAGCCAGCTTTTGCACTCTCCTCTTTCACCCTCATCAAGAGGCTCTTTAGTTCCTCTTCACTTTCTGCCATTAGGGTGGTATCGTCTGCATATCTGAGGTTGTTGATATTTCTCCCGGCAATCTTAACTCCGGCTTATGATTCATCCAGCCCGGCATTTCTCATGATGTACTCTGCATATAAGTTAAAGAAGCAGGGTGATAATATACAGCCTTGTCGTACTCCTTTCCCAATTTTGAACCAATCGGTTGTTCCATGTCCGGTTCTAACTGTTGCTTCTTGACCCGCATACAGGTTTCTCAGGAGACAGGTAAGGTGTCTCTTTTGAGTGGTGTGTAAATATGGTTTATTTCTATGCGTCTATTGATGGCTGATCTGTCTGAATGCCAAGCTTCCAGGAATTCCCTAGCATTTTTGGATTTAGCTTGGTCTAGGATGCTAACAGTTTCCCAGTTGAAACTGTGGTTGAGTTTGTCCATGTGTTGTGAGATCAAGGAATTTTCATTGTGTCTTCTGACTGCTAGTTGGTGCTCATGGATGCACTATCCTAGTCTTCTGCCTGTCTGTCCTACATAGTGACTGTTACATAGTGGATCCTTACACTGTATGTTGTACATGACTCCTGTTTTTTCTTCTTGGGCTGCTGGGTCGTTTGGTTTACTTAAGATGTTTTGGAGGGCTTTTGCAGTGCGTTTGTACTCATCTGAATAATGTTCTTGCACAGCTCCTCTTGTGGGAGGTTGGGTTGTTACTTTGGTAATGGAGCACTTGGTTAGTGTGGGTTGTTTTTCAATAGACTTGCATTTCAAATTTGCCATCGTTTCCTCTGCTGATGAGGATATCTAGGAAGGGTAGTGTGTTGTTGTTTTCTTCTTCCCTTATGAATTTTATTCCTTTGAAGATGTTGTTGATTGTTTCATGTGTCAGAGAGCACCAAGGACTCCACAGTTCAACCCTGAGCTACATATATTATCTTCTATTGGAATTATGTTTTAAAAACATTTCTCTTTCTATCATAAACAGTTGTGGAAAAAATAGGAATTGCTATTATTTTTAGTGTTAATTTGAATCTTATTGGTTTCCGTACCTTGCAATTTCACCCTGATATCAGCTTCTGCTGTCTTCTGAAAGGCAGTGCCTCTACCTGTGCCTTGGTGCTATATAATATCCCAAGTCAGTGTTACTCTTGATGATGCTCTATGGATACCCCACCACTTCTCTTGTACTTGGATTGGTATAATTTAAAGAAGGCTGTTTATGGTTGAGCCTTTAGAATTACCATCTTATATGGATGAACCTTAAAGGATACTCTTGCTCTTCGATTGGTACTCTTGCTATTGTTCTGTTTTACTTGGCACTGATCAGAATTTTTAAATAAGTTTTAATATCTCTATCTTGTTTGACATTAATAATTGACTTTAGATTATTGAGATCAATATATGTCATCTGTAAGTTTAATGAAGATTTAAGATGTTATAGAAATGGGACTAGCCCAGCCAAAGGATCACTTAAACTGATATAATCTCATCTGGTCATTTTGTAACATTCAGTGAGCTGCAGTATGATTGCACAATAGGTCTTGTCTGTAAACATCCTTAGCCTCAACCAATATGCATCTAATGGATGGCTCAGTTAAGTCAGGAGTCCTGTGTCCTTTATGACTTCCCAAGGTACAACTGCTATCAGGGTCCTTTTGTACAAGTTGCTTGCCTGAAGCAATTCTTTCTCTCCCCCCCTCCCCCAATTTAAAGGAGTGCAGGAGAGGATTATAGGGCTCCCTCCCAGTTTAAAGGAATGGAGTAGGAGGTAAGACTTTATAGCATTTGGCATCTATGTACATTCCACAGCAATTGCTTTTAACAATGTAAGCACTGAGATATACCTTAAGTAAAATAATATAGAACAAAGGCAACCTAAATGTAATTCCAAGGGGAGCATTTAATTGAAAGAAATACAGTGTGGTTAGAACAGCTGAACTTTACATACTTCAAAAACTCCTTTTACAGCTAGCAAAATGCTTCTTTAAAAAAGAAAGCTGATCAAGTGCAGAATTTGGAGCACCAGTCCAGGAAAGCCATTCAGTGTTGTTTCAACAACTGTCATCAAGTGTACTTTTGCCAAAGTAAACAAAGGTTGCATGACATGTCACAGATCACTCAGTATTAGAGATAGGGTTTGCAGGTTGCTGTGAAAGGGCAATAAGACAGTTAATCCGAAGAATTGCTTTAGAGGTAACAGTTAAAAAGTAACTAAGAAAGCTAGGTTGTTTGATATTTGCATGCAATTAGCTTTGTGACCAACAGTGGTCTCTGCAATAATTTTTGCAATCCCAGCTTCTCCTTATTTAAGAGGAAGACAGGTAAAATGTCTCTGTCAAGTATACGGTATTGTTGGTATTCTGTTTATGGTGGAAATATCTTAGGAATATTAATGTAGGAATGACCACCCCGCCTAAATTTTTGTATATATTTATTTTTATAGTAGTTTTTAAATGTATAGTCTTTTAACTTTTTATATATTGTGATTGTAAACCGCCCAGAGTCTACCATGGTAGAGATGGGCGGGGATAAATTCAAATAATAAATAAATAAAAAAATAAAATATTGAGTTGGATCCAGAATGTTGGATGGACATGAGGAGTGGGGGAAATCTTGCTATTATTTATAGCTTTCCTTCTTTACTGCCTCCTTCACTGTTATGGAGAGTCCTCCAATCATTTGGAGTAAATTTTTCAGGGAGCAATTGGAAACTGAGGCTGTAAAGAGGAATCTCTTCCCCCTTTCTGCCACTGCCAGTGGATGATACACCTTCAAATGATTAAGAGTTCTTTGATTTCTAGGACAACCCTGTTACTATATTTCTATTTGTACATTTCAAGTTCTTCTAGGATTAAAAAAACCCTAATTATATGTACTATTTTTAATTTGGGTGCCTTTTTACTAGGGTCTAAATTGCCCCCAAAAGGGAAATCCCATTGTCAAATTGACAAAAAAATTGTCAAAAACGGCGATGGTGCGGGGGGCGTGCGGCGGCGCGCGCGCACGGCGATGGCGCGGGGGGCGTGCGGCGGCGTGTGCGCGCACGGTGGCGGCGCGGGGGGCGTGCGGCGGCACGGGGGGCGTGCGGCGGTGTGCGCATGCATGGCGGCCGCCGTGCACGCGCGTGCCGCCGCTTCTGGGTGGTATGGTGACACACCACGCTGTGTGTGGCAACACACTTTTGTGTCGCGACACACAGTTTGGAAAGCTCTGGTCTAAGAATACACCATTACCACAGTTGGAAAGAGAGACATAATACAGGTAGTCCTTGTTGAATGTCCATTCATTCAGTGTCCATTTGAAGTTACGACAGTGCTGAACGAGGGGTACTTATGTTGCATCCTTGTTGTGGCAGTTGCAGCGTCCCACAGTCATGTGATCACAATTTGGGCACTCGGCAACCAGCTCGCAATTATTGTGTCATAGTGTCCCAGCATCACGTGATTGCCATTTGCAACCTTCACTGCTGGCTTCACAAGCAAAGTCAATGGGGAATCTGGCAGGAGGTTGCTAATGGTGATCATATGACTGCGGGATGCTGCGGCTGTGTGGGATTTGCCTAATAACGGCAACTGGGACTGCCGCAACTGCTGTCATAAGTTGGCACAGTCACATGATATTGCACTTTACAATTGCACTGCTTAGCAATGAGTTGCTGGTCCCAATTACCATCATTTAGTGAGGACTACTTGTACTTCAATTTTCCCATAGGAAGCTCTGCTTCTTCCCTAATCACCCACCCTCTTGAATCTGCTAGTTGAAACTTGGAATCGGGGAAAAGTCATAGTAACAAATCTCAAATAGTTTTGCAAGCATTTTACCTTGTAACAGGGACTTCATTTCTGTACATAAAAGGAGAGGGAGAATTTGGATATGTTTTGTTTTTTATCTTGCTTCAGCAGACTACAAACAAATGTCTAGCACCTATCTAACTGCATCCTACTAGGAGAAGAGTCAAGTAGCATTGTGGCAGAGTGAAGTGCCTGCCTGAAGGAAAGTGTCTGTGTCTGTGCTAATAAGGTCTTGGATTTTTTTTTTTTTAGGAAGGCAGATGACTCAGCACAAGACCAAGAGCACATAGATAGAAATGGGGAAAATGCTAGAAGGCACCTGTAAAGTGGCATGTACATGCCTTAGATATAGAATATAAAAAGAGTAAACAGAGAAAGGGGGGACGTGTTATATTTCAGATGCTGCAAGATATGCTGCTGGAGAGGATGTCATCTGGTTAACATCGAGTGAAGTGGAGGAACATGTCCAAAGATTACAGCCTTGGGACTAAGAGGAAAATCAGGAGGAAAATCCTGGAGCGGCTTCTGAAAATGAAAAGACCAGGAGGACAGACTGTGTTGTGTGAGGAGATTCAGATATTGGACAGTGGAACTTTGTGTGTTAAAGGCTTTGTTTGGCAGCAAGACAGCCAGGAGAAAACTCACAGACATTCCGGTATCAGTAATTGAGATAAGGAGGGGAGGAAGAAGCTGTAATAAAGTCCTGTATAAGTGGAAAGTGAGGGAAAGAGAATTGAGAGGGAGGAAAATTAAGTAGGTTAAGACTTGATCTCCTGTATTTCCTATACTCTTACGTACATACTGATTTGTAAATATTTTCACTTTTATATAATATTGGATCACACTACTTTATTAGCACAGGTATTTTAGTGTCTAAAATAAAATCCCTCATTTGTTTAAGTGCTGGCTGTGCCTGTATCTGTATCAGCTTCTATCTTGACTCACCGTCCAACATGCTCCATATGTGTGTACCTGAGAAGAAAGGCAGAAGGAAGTGACCTCAGATTAGTGATCTCTTAAAGAGCAGGCAGAGTGACAAAGAGGGGATTCAGAGTAAATCCTTTACTTTCTATCTATACCCTACTATTCCCTTGTAGTCAGTAGGTCATGACGTGCTTACAAATCAGTGGCAATGGATTTACACTTCCAACAGAGAACAACACAGAACCTGGAAAACTTCTGTTTTTCCCTATAAAATCTTGGGCATCACCAAGCATTTGTGTATCCCATTGTTTTAATTTGTTTTGTATAAGCAACTCCCAAAAAGCAGAATTGCTCATCAGCTCCTTCCTCCCAAACTTGTAGAATTTTGAGACCATATCTTAGGTACTATGGTTGCCATGTGTAGGCTTGCTCATTTTTAAAATGGCTGCATAGTAGGTATGCCCAGTCAACACCCCCCACCCAAAAGTCAGGTGGGGCTTGGCATACTGATGCTAATCAATACCAATAGGTTACTGTAAACTTGAATGATCTGTACTGCTCCTCAAGTTGAGGATATGAATAATGTATATGCTTCAAGCATGGAATCTTTCTAAAACTCTCTAAGTTGGGGCTGATACTCCCTAAATAACCAGGACCATTATTCCTTCATCTTGCATGAACTGAAGTGCTCTACATTCTGTATGGAAATGGAGAGGTTGAATCTCATCCATTGTATCTTATTTCCAAATTGTAAATATTCTTCCAAAAGTAACAGTGCTTTATAAAAATTGTATTACCTGTGATTTCGGGGTTTTGTATGGAATATACTTAAATAGGTCAAAACAAAAAGAATATTGCAATATAAGTAATAAGGGTTGCTGAGCATTCTTAATTCATCCATATTGTGCTATTCTTTTTTGTAAAAGAAACCCCCCTACACAAAGTAATGATAGATAAAGGATAAAGATAAAGGACATTTGCATAGATTCCTATGCAAATGGGTTTAATTAGACTTCCCCTTGTGCCTTGTGTGCCTCACATCACATGTATCTGCTCCAGAAAGAGGTATGGAAGGGAGAGCTATCTAATGGGAATTGGTTCCACTGGTAGATAATTTTTCTGTAAGTAAAAGGACACAATGAGATACAACCAGTAGTGTAGGAATCACTTCATTAATGCACATATTTTCCAAAGCAAAACATTGCATTGCCAGATAACAGCAGCCAGCATTCAATTTGTTCTTTTTGCAAAAGGGCATAGCAAAAAGTCCTATGAGAAAATGTCTTAAATTTGGTATTGAAGTAAAATGCATAATTTATGAGTTACCAGAGAACCTTATGATTTGTAATAGAATTTTTCATTTGATTATGTTAGTATGCTGTTAACATATCACTTGCCAAGCAAGGCACAAAATTTATTTGCTGCCTTCTTTCAGTATCCTAGTAGCTGTTTTGTTATACATTGAACTCTCTTTTAATGTAACATTTAAAAACCAAATACATGCGTCTTCTGCTTTCTTTTTCATAGTTGTAAAATATGCTATTTCATTGCCTTTGATTTCCACAGTATTAAAATTAGTATTATTATATTTTATTCTAGAAATATTGAATCTTTAGATATTTACCGAAAATGAATTTTTAGTTGGCTCCTACTCCTTATTCTTTCCAGCTGCATTTTGATCTGGAGGCAAATTTGTGTATTCCCAGGTCTCTCCTGGCTCTGAGGAAACTGTAAAACACAATTTGCTCCTTCTTTATCTTTACTATTGCTTTATTTTAATGTGCATCTTCACAAGGAACTCTAATTGGTAGACTCTTCAAATGGTTTCTTTAGCTCTGCTGCACAGATTTCAAATAAATTAAAATGTCAACATGAGGCCTTTTAATGTGGGATTTGTCCTACCACTATAGACTAGCTTTTACAGAGCAAATTCTTAATGATGGGAAAGATTGACAGTCATACCCCAGCCAAAGCATTTCTGGTTCCTTGAGTTAGCTAGCAAATAGGCTGAATGCTGAAAACAACTAAAATATATTTACTATTCGGATTACTTATAGATAGTTGAATTTACAATATTTTGTTGCAAGACACCTAAGTTAAAGCCGAGGGTGTCTGCACAGGAGGGGTAGAAAAAGTCAAGATGGTGGGCACAATGAGATTGAAGCCCCTACCCTTTTTACGTGCATCGTAAAAAAGGGTAGGGCTTCAATCACATGGTTTGCGGCTGCCATCTCAATTTGCATTCCAGATCTGATAGCCCTACCTAAGGGCTTAGAACAGCTGAATAATTTTCGCATTATCACAGCAAAGATAATATTCTTAAACAGTAAAATGTTATTAAATATTACGGTAGAAATGTTTTTGCTTGTAATTAAAAGATATAAATCTTAGAAATTTTGCAATTAAATGCTAGTTGGTACTCCAGTTGTGAAGATGTGAATAATTTATCTTATGAGAATGTTCAAGAAGTTTAGGTTGGACTTGAATTAATTTCAAATTCATTTTAAGTTGTCAGTTTTTTACCACGTAGCCCAATTGCAAAGTGGTAATTTAGTATTGTTCAGTTAGTTTAATCATTATGATGGTCGAGTTTAACAGTTTTTGAAACGCTCTGCTTATTACATTAGTCCTCCGAGTTCAGAAAATCCTTTCTTTTAGCAGGCATCACGGTTTCAGGACTGTAACACTTGACATTGGGGAGTAGTCCCATGTAATCTTGACTAGCCTTTGTGTTATACAAATAGGGAAATACTTTGTTGTAAACCGCCCAGAGTCTACCGTGGAGATGGGCGGTGATAAATTTGATTAATAAATAATAAATAAATAAAATACTCCTTGCTGCCTTAAAAGAACATAGCCTTGGATAGTATGCTTAATTTAAGGGGCAAAAACAGATAATGTCAATAAACCAAATCTTAAAAGTGTGGCAGTGTAATGCACAGCAGTTCACCACCCTGAGTCAAAAGGGGGTGTGAGAGAATTCACGGAAAGTGTTCCTCCAGGAAGCCCTTAATGTTCTTGATCCCATAGTAATGATTGTTGTATAACAATACAAGCAGCAGTTTTTCTTGTTGAGGGCTACCTGTGATAAAAATGCCCCAGCCCTTCTGTCTATAAAACAAGTCAACAATTTTTTCTGTGGAAATATGCATTCTGTAATGGAAATCTCTTTAGTAGGCTTCAGTAATGATTACTTGTTTTATAAATGACCCAGTGTCCAAAAAATACAGGAGATGACTTGTAAAACATAGAAGTTCATCCTTTACATTCAAATCAACCTGATGGCTTCTTTTTTTATTCCAGGATTCCGCTGAACAGCACGGTGCTTAACTTCCTAAGGCCACCACCCTCCTCTCTGTTCTTAATAATGGCAACTACTAACTGTAAATAACCATGCCACAACACATCCACATTGCTCTGTAATATGCTTTCAGTGTGGTTCAGTAACTCATCAGCATTTAAATCACACCTCCTAACTTAACAGAAAGTGATCCAGTCCATCTGCATCCATCCTGAGTTGTACAAAATCCTTTGGCCTAATTCTCTAAAAACATTAATCAAAAGATTCTGTATGTCATTATGAATCACAATGTATGACTGAATGAATGGATATGATTGAGGTTTATGAATATATATCATTGACAGCACCGTGATTCCTAATAGGTCTTATGTATACTTGTATCCTTTCCAGGTACATCTCCACCATAGTCTGCATGTTCATTAAATCTGGGTCCCTGTCTGTTGCCCAGAAATGTTTCTATCCTCCACTGGTGCAGCTTCTGACACAGACTCCTCTGTGCTGCTTACACTATCTGAAGAATCACCGGGAAATCTACTGCCTTACATTTTTGCTTTTTTGTGTAGTTCTCTGGACAAAAAGCAGAAACAAATAGAACTTCAGCAAAACCACAACAATACATTTACAGTATACACCTGGTTCTTAAATCTGTTTGCAGCCTGATAAAACACAGCAGATGCTTTTTTCCCTAAACTTCCATGTGCTACAGTAGATGTAGAAGACAGGATCTCTCATAACATACTAGTGCCATTGGGCATTGGTGGGCATTGGCAATGCTGCTAAGATTTAATCATCCAACCAATCTAAAGAAAACAGAAAATGATACAACAGAGCTTAGAGTTGCTGTAGGAATGCTTGAAAGTAACCTGAAGTTCTACTGGTTATTTCTGGGGAAATTGGTTATCTTTATAGGCTTTTAGACATTGGGTATCTGATATTTCATTCTGTTAGTAGAAAAAAATAGAAAGTTCACAAATAATAGTTTGCATCTTAAAAGGTTGTTTCTCAAGAAAATACAAATAAAATAATAAAGTCTACTTACCTTGGTTGTGTTCATTCTCAAAAAAGTTCTTCGTTATGAATAGTACAAGGGGCTGGATAAGGCAGAAAATGTCGTACTGAAATAATCACATATGCTCTTGTCTTTATACTTCATGTTGATATTGTATCACAAACTAATAACATCAGATCTAAATTCTTAATGTTTTTGTAAACCCAATCAGTACCAGAAACACTGACTTGAATAATACCTTGCTTTGCTTTGATTAAATTGTATCTGTCTGTTTTACCATCTCACATGGTTAAACAGGGTTAGCAAAAGAAATAGATTTTGTTTTACATGTAAATATATTTTATTATAAAGTTCAGTGGGAGAATGTTAACATTTCTTTTTAATTTCTTTTAAACTTTTATTAACTAAGTACAAAAAGCACAGAAAAAGCAAAACAACTCCCCCAAAACAAAAAATAAAAAAGGAAGGCATACAGGTAGTCCTCATTCAGCGACCACAATTGGGACTGGCAACTTGATCGCTAAGCGAAGCAGTTGCTAAGTGGGAAAGCACATGACTGCGATTGTGCTTTCTGGCTTGAAACTGACAAGAGTAATCAGTTTCAGTATCAGTAATCAATATGGGCGTTGGAAGGTGGGGAGGTGGAAGTGGTGAAGGATGGGGCTTCGCTGAGGGCCCTGTTGCACACCGCCCCCAACTGGAGCAGAGTGGTAAAGTGGCTCCTGTCCATGATCTTTATTCCTGCTTGGCCACGGGAGATCTGAAGGGACCCAAAGGGGTGCCTTCCCAGCCCTGTTTGGTGGATTCCAAGTTGCACAGGTCTGGAGTCTCCGCCCCTCGAGCTTGCAAAGAGAAGGCACCCGCGGGTAGTTGGCTGGCCAGCTTAGGTTGTGCTGGCTCGGGACCCTGGCTGGCTTTTTCCGTTTTGGCGCGGCAGGAGCTGCAGGGGAAAGTTACCTGACCTTGACAAAAATAGTGATCCTATTTTCTCACTATTAAAAGAATAAGATATTTGGGGTTAAAATCATTGCTTGGTGAGCATTGCACTTAATTATAGACACGAAAGCTACTCTTAAATTGCTAAAAGAGTACATTCCAATTGCTTGCCATGAAATCTGTTAAATGTACATATGCTTAAAAATCCCGTAAATAAAGTACAAAATTATGCTCTTGTTCATCTAAGCCTTAGTAACTAATTGCCTCTTAGTAACTAATTGCCCCTGTGACAGATAACAGTGATGTAATCTCAAAATATTTTTGGTACTAGGTCAGAAGTTCAATTGTGTTTGGTATCAGCTGACATTACTTTTTCCTACTGTCACATCCAGGCTGAAAGGACAAGAAGCAGATTTTCTCACACATGCCATTTAGAAGAAACACCAGGAAGATCAGATAAACTTTAATTACCCCTTCAAGAATATGTGGATTGTTCTGTATCAGGCTTACATTAAATCTTCATTTTTACATTGCTGAGATTTTGAGTGAGAATATTTTTTATTAATTAAAAAAATTATTTCAATGCACTGGTAGGTAATGTACTGGGTTTCCAATTCTCTACAGTGCAAACTACATAAATGTTGTCACAAACACAGGCCTGCCAGCTGAAAAGACAATTTGATTACAAAAAATATACATATACAACTGAGGACCAATTAGTACAGACAAGATATCCTGGAATGTTGCTGGTTGGAAACCCAAAATTACAGACCCAGACTTTATCACCTTCATTTCCAACTATGCAGTATTTCTTCAAGACACCAGGTTACCTAACAATCCCAATCTGCCTGGATACAAGATGTTTTCACTACAACTGTACTGGGGAAAGGAAGGGGTAGGCTATGTGGGGGATTGAGAATTCAGATCAAAACCTGATTAAAAGATCTCATAGAAATATTAGATAAACTAGGAAATTCTGCTATGGCCCTGCAAATGTCCATTAGTATTACATGCAGTAAACTACATTTATGTTTCTTCCCCCCCCCCCTGTAATAATGCATTTTTATTGATAAACAGTCTTTGACTGAATGCCAGCAACAAATATTCCATTTTTCTGTGGTGTTCTCAAGGAAGAAGTCATATGCTGTTCTTACCTAGAGGTTACATTCCATGGGTATTAGCAAGATTTTGTATCGGGTATTCATGACAGAATAATGTGTAAGATACAGAACTTTTAAATGTTGGGCTACACCAGTAATAAACTAATTGAATTCTGCTTATATGTTTTTATTTTATTATTTTATTATTTTATTATTTTATTTTATTTTAATTTTATTTTATTTTATTTTATTTTATTTATTTTATTTATTATTTTATTTATTTTATTTTATTTTTATTTTATTTTATTTTATTTTATTTTATTTTATTTTATTTTATTTTATTTTATTATTTTATTTATTTTATTTTATTTTATTTTATTTTATTTTATTTTATTTTATTTTATTTTATTATTTTATTTTATTTTATTATTATTTTATTTTTGTCAAATTTATATGGCTGCCCATCTCACCTGAAGTGACTCTGGATACAATTTTATTTATTTTCTTTCCCCTTGTACATCCATTGTATACATATCATTCTCTATAAAGGGATCCTGAAATCTCTAAAGCGGAACTAGAGAATGCACAAAGAATATAGGAGGAAAATGAAAGCAATGGAAGGAAATGTTCTATCATCAGGGACAATTCACTGTGCCTATTATATAAAAATGTTTTGAGCAGTGATGTGGAGAAATACTTAGTTTACCCCTGTAACTCAATAACACTCTTTTACTGCGAGATGTAGAAACATTGCCTGGTTATTTTGTTTTTCAGACAATTATTCATATATTAGATAGCATCAGATGTGCGATACTGCATATTTTAAATATATTTTTTAAAATTTCTAACCTAGTTTAATACTATTTCAGACTTTGAGCAACTCCAATCAGCAGACTGGCTGAAAACAAAACACATAATCTGTGGAATTCATAACTACAGACATAGTGATGGCAGCTAGCTTCCATGGCTTTGAGTGGGGAGTGGATAAATTCATAGAAGACAGATCTATCAGGGGCTATTAGTCTTGAGACTCAATGTTATCTCCAGGTAGAGGGTAGTGTCCAAATGCCAGTTGCAGGGGAAGAATGGTAGGAGAGAGATAATGCTTCCATCTTCTGTGTGCAAATACCAGAAGCATTATGAAAAACCAAATTCTAGACTCATATGGATCTGGGTCTGATCCTGCAAATCCCGTCTATTAAAAAACAGGAGAAAACCCTATCGCTTGAGGCAGATATTACAATTGCTGTTTGGATTTGAAAGCTTAACTTGACATTTCTATATCACAATTTCTAATACAAAAATATTAAAATGCATTATCCCAAAAGAGAATACAATCAATTGCAATAATTTTCTTACAAATTAATCAAGAACACATACTTATTAATGTCTTGTCTACTAAATCTCCCGTTGGGGGAGATGGGCGGTCATATAAATTAAATAAATCCAATTTGGTATGATGCATGATAACTTGGAACAGTAAAAAAAGTGGAACATGAACAAGGTATTTACCACAGAACCCATTCAGTGTTGCTGAGAATTGTAATAGTTGATTATTGGACACACTATGTAGTTGGGATTATTTATTTTATTTTATTTTATTTTATTTTATTTTATTTTATTTTATTTTAATTTATTTATTTATTTATTTATTTATTTATTTATTTATTTATTTATTTATTGTTTGATTTATATCACCGCCCATCTCCCCCCACAAGGGGACTCTGGGCGGTTTACAACAAAATTGATTAATTAAAAGCATATAAAATACAATACATTATTCCAATTTAATTAGATATAAATATATAAATATATAAAATCCAAGAGGTTATGTTATTGTTTAAGGAACTCTTATTTTATTTTAAGTTATATTCCGGTCCATGAGTGTGTAAAGAGCCAGTTTAGGGCACCAGCCATCCCCAAGAGTGACTATTCCCCTCCCCGCCCCATCCGGTTTTAGAACAAGGAATTTATGCTTTTAAATTATTGAAGATCTATATTTAAACATTAGTTTTATTCCTGCTTGGTATGTTTCTTTTAAATGTAGATTTATCAATTTTACCTGTCTCTGTCTCTGTCTCTGTCTCTGTCTCTATCATCTATATCTATATTTATTCTATCAGCTATTCCTTTTCCTAACCCCAGGATTTGGACTCTCTTGACAAAATACATTATTTATTTATATATATAATTTTTATTAAATAAGTTTTTCCACAGAGTAAAAACAGTACAAATTTTAAGTTAAATCTAAGAGAAATAGAGAAAAGCAATAGAAAAGTGAAAAAGAAATAAAAAAGGAGAAAAGGAGAAAGAAAAAAGAAAGAATAAAGAAGTGGCTTCCAATCTTCTTAATAGCACTTCTAAGTACATTTATATTTTACCCTCTCTCTTTAGGGTTACATCAAAGTTTCCTTCTTTCCATAATGTACCCTTTCTAATCATTAAATCCATAAGTCATCAGTTCAATTTTTCTTTTTTCAGTGAAAAGTCCATAGGGGGTTTCCAGTCGCTAATAAATGTAGTAGTTGATCTTTCTCTAAGCAAACAAGTTAATTTTGCCATCTCTGCTAGTTCCGTCATCTTCACCAACCATTCCTTCATTGTGGGTATTTCAGAATCTTTCCATTTTTGTGCACATAGTTGTCTCATGGCAGTGATCATATATAAAAATAACCTTCTACATGGAACATTTCGAAAAACAGGCTTTAGAATCGGCACCCCTCACACCAACAGTCTGGTACCGGTTCATGGACGACACCTTCACCATTTGGAGTCATGGGGAAGAAGAATTAGAGAAATTCCTGAACCACCTCAACAGCATCCACCCGAATATACAATTCACCATGGAAAAAGAAATGGAAGGCAAACTACCATTTTTAGATGTCATGGTCATATGCAAACTGGACCTGCAATTAGGACACAAAAGCTACAGAAAACCCACTAACACAGGCCAGTATCTACACAAAAATTCCAATCATCACCCACGTCAAAAAAGAGGCATCATCAAAACACTAGTGGATTGCGCAAATCAGAACTGTGAAGCTCAATTTCTCAATTCTGAACTCAACCATTTGGATTGGTCCCTACAGGCGAATGGCTACTCCAAGAATGAAATCAGGAGAGCTATCAAACTGAAAAAACAGCACTCAACTGAAGAAAAACAGCCCCCCACAAGCAAAATATTTCTGCCCTACATTAGAGTCACGGACCGCATGGAAAAACTAATGAAAAAGCATAACCTCCAAACAGTCTTCAAACCCACCAGAAAAATACAACAAATGTTAAAATCAGCAAAAGACAAAAGGGACCCCCTCACCGCTGCAGGAGTTTACCTCATACCCTGCAGCTGTGGACAAGTATACTGTACATTGGGACCACAAAACGCAGCATCCACACCAGGATAAAAGAACATGAAAGACACTGCAGATTACAGCAACCTGAAAAATCTGCAATAGCTGAACATGATCTCAAACAAACTGGTCACCAAATTTTATTTGAAAACACAGAAATACTGGACAACACCAACAGCCACTATGTTAGACTATACAGAGAAGCCATTGAAATACAGTACATAAACACCAACACAGTTTCAATAAAAAAGAAGAAAGCCTAAAGATCAGCAAAACCTGGCTGCCAGTCCTGAAAAACACAGCTTGCAAAAGCTCGACGAACTCTACTCAACCACAGAAATATACAAACAACTCACACAATAGATGTGCTAATCCCACACACGACAGCACCACACCCCCTAATCACCACAAAGAACCCTCTCCTAATCTCTTGTAAATGACCCACAGAAGACACACACCCTCTCAGCAGCTATAAACACCAGCAGGAAGACACACCTTCCACTTGGGCACAGAGAGAATCTTCTAGCTGTGCTCCTGTCATCTGAAGATGCCAGCCACAGCTACTGATGAAATGTTAGGAACCAAATCTGCCAGAACACGGCCACACAGCCCGGAAAACCCACAACAAACAAACAAACTTCAATCCCCACATATCTGCCATAATCATCAGTCAATATCAGTTCTGGTTGTAATTGGAAGTTTATATACAAAACAACACCATTTCTCTTTTTGACTCCTGCTGAAATAAATTCTTCACCCAAATTTTTGCAGATCAAACATTTTGTATGCTTTTTTTCTAATATACCTTTCTTGTAAGCAAACTACGTCTTGTTTCAGCTTTTTAAAATAGTGAAATAATTTTCTTCTTTTTTGAGTAGCATTTTCTCCATTTATATTCCATGATAGACATTTAAAATCCATATTTATACCAAAAACTTAGAAAAGACAATACCTGTAGTGCCCATGTCGGGGTTTCTGTGTAAAAAAATCAAATAGCTTTCTTCACTTTACTGTGTCCTTTTGTTTACTATTACTCTGCTCTGTTCTCATAACAAAACCACTGATAACCAGGTGCGCAGCCTTGGACAGCCAAGGCATTGTATCACATGAGTTTGTTATGTCTGTCCAGAATAACTCTCATGAGAACGTTTCCCAGGGGGAGACAATATGCTTACAACACTGCCATCTCATGGCGATTTATAGTAAGTGCAACTCTGTTAATCTGAAAATGTCTTGTGACCCTCTGCCTGTAACATACATCCAATCAGAATGCAGAAACAAGTGTATATCTCAGCTGTGAACTATGGGTCTATGCTTCTTGACTACTTTCTGGTCTTGTTGCCATGTTCCTGTATGTGATCTGTTCCTGTGTATAGCCTATACACGCCTGGCTGTTTGTGTAGGCCATGGCGTTCTTCACATCTGCTGATGGAACCAAGGAACGAAACTCTGCTTATGGTTTGTTTTTTTTCCTTTTTGCAATAATGTAACTATATATGCATTTATTGCCTTATGCTACAAGTAGACACTTTTAGCCCTAAACGCTGCACTCTGTTTGTTTACTCTGCGCCTGAGACCCCATAAGCCAGCATATCCCACAGCCCAATGTGATGGTCTCCTCAGTTTCTTGTTGGGGTTGTTGCTTAGGCTTCTTTGTCACTTCCATTTTCATTTCTTCCAATTCCCCTTTAAACTTTTCTAGAAATTATCTTGCTTTGTAGACTGAGTTCAGTCTGAACCTCTGTTGTTTAAAAGTGAATATCACTACTTCCAATTTATCCCATCAAAATGGTGTCTTTTTCTGTTTGAACTTGTCAGCCAAAAAAAGGTACTCTTTTCGTTTGTGCAGTATTTTAATCAGGATTTCTTTAAGTACAATTACATCTGCATTATTAATCTTCAGTCTGGTTGTAATATGTTGCTGCAAAACTTAATCTCTGGTCTTCTTTTTGACAAAGTGCACAAGAATATCTCTTCGATTGGTACAAGAATATCCCTTGGTACATTTCTTTATTTTGCAAATTGCGTATTGATTCTATAGACTTTGTCAATTTCTGCCTCCATATCATCTTCATTCCATTCCAAAAGTTTATTAAATATTGGACAACCTTTTCTCTGGTGTCTTCTCCAGGATCCTCTGGAACTGCTCTAAGTCTCAAGCAGAATTCTTTTTCTCTCAATTCCAGTAACACCAGATTATCTAAGTTCTTTTCCATCTCTCTGTTTATTATTTCTGTTTTACTTTCTAAAATTTCCATTTTGTCATTAATTTGTTTAACTTCTCCCATAAGTTGCCCTATAGATTCTTCAATTTTTTTTGTAACTTTTTCTTTCATCTCCTCTTTCATCTTTACAAATCTTTCTTCCATTCTCACTTCAAAAACAACCAACTCACTTTTAACAGATTTGACAGGTTCAGATACCTGCTTTCTCATCTTTTCAAACATTTTTTGTAATATTTCTGGAGTAATTCCCTTTTCCCTCAGTTGCTGTAACGATCCTCTCTTTCCCTCACCATGCTTTATAGTTTTTCTGGTGGTCACCATTCTTTTCTTTATAATCTACAAGTAAAAGTAAGTCAGTTATAAAGATGAACATAAAAGGCAGGGTTCTCCTTTTCTTCTTTCCTCTTTCGCCTTTTCAATACCCTTAAGGCTTTAGTCCAATCTGTCTTTCCGTAGTTTTAATGACACAGTCTGTCTCATGTTATACTTACCTCCTTGTTTTGTAAATTCCACCAATTATCTTTTCCCTTTGATGTCAAACAAACAACATTCCCAGGAAGGTGGTCTGGTCTGTTTATTTAATTAATTCCAAATAATGCCAAAAGCACTTTCACCAAAATATTAACCTACAGTCCCCTTTATCCTTTTATAATTTTCTTAGTCAAAATCTAGTTAAGCTTTTTGCTGTTGTTTTAAAGTCTTTTAAAAGTATTATTTCCTCTTTGTTTTACTTTCTGTAATTCGGAAGGAATGCTAACTCACTGAGAGGCTGTTTCCTTTGTCCTGCTGTTTTCAAAGGCCTCTTTTCAATTGTAAATTGATTATATCCAAAAGTAATTGAGAAAGTGAGGATTTGGTTGAACTTAGTATCCTTTAAAAGGCAGTGCATTATGTGTGTGTGCTGTTTCTCCCTCGTCCCCCAGCCACTCTACGAGAAGATTGCAGTCTTCTCACGAGGAGCAGCTGTCTGGGGCGCATGTGGGCGATCTCTTGGTCTCTTCTTTATTTGGAAAAACTTTCACTGGCCAGAAATCACCGCTGGCCACCATTCACTGTTGCAGAGCCATCTCCACTACTTTGGAGACATCTAGTCTACCATAGAACCCCACCCGGAAGCCTGACCGAATATATTTTTGATCACTGCTTATTTAACCTCACCTAGTCCTGTGCTAATTGATTTATTGTTTATGCTACCATTTTCAAATATAATATGGAAGTATATTGGGTTAGCAATATTTATTTATTGATATTTATTTAGGGCATGTATATTTATTTATTTAACAAATTTATATGGCCATCCATCTCACTGAACATGACTCTGGGTGGCGTACAACCAACAGTATGGTAATGTTCTACAAATGTTACTTAGGCAGTGTACAACAATTAGGTAAAAACGTACATAAAAAGCTATTTTAAATAGTAAAACAATAGTATAAGCTCTAGTTCCAATTTAAGCATTCATTTTAAGAGATATATCTTAATTCCTTTCTGAAAAGCTGAGAGAATGGGAATCAAAAATGCTGGATATATATGCAGATAAGAGAACATTCGTATATTGTACTTGAAAACTTGAAAGCGGAAAAGAGTACAATTCTGATACACATTTCAACTCTGATACACTGTAGATGCAAGGAAAAAGAAGAGAAGATGTGACATTTGATTGAGAGAAATATGGAGGACAAAAATGTGGCAGAGACAGTAGCATTTTGACTGAATATAGTCTAACAGAACAACTTTTGTCCTGATGCTTAGTTGGCTAAGATTACAGTTTGTCAGATAAAAATACTATAGGAACTGAGTGCCATATTAGACATTAAGTGGTGTTTTCGATTGTAGATTCCAAGAAGTCTGCAATTGACGGTCAGCATTTTGATAGTCAACTCCTATTGTGTTAAAACCCTATTTCACAGCATTAAACAAAACTGACCCTGGACAACATCCATCTACATAGCATAGTTGAAAAAGTAATTAAATCATCATAATCGTCGTCGTCATCACATTTTGACAATAAAACATTTTATTATATTATAGGTATTTTAATAGTAGCAGCCTCCCATTCTTTTCTTATTTTCCCTATCCCAATACTAGTATCAGCAATATAAAATTGTAAACTCTCTCTTTGAAATTCAAGGAAGTTGTGCAAGTACTGAGTCAGTGTCTGATACCATTACTGGACTTGTTGTTGATACCAGAATCTACAAAAAGTAATAAAAATATATTAACCTTGCAATCCTCCATTGAAATCAGTGGGACTTACTTCTGAGCAGAGTTGTCTTTCAGCAATCAGGGGGGAAATTGTTCTGTTAGGTGATGTGAATCAATAGGTTGGAATGAAATGAGAGAGTACAGAAAAAATGACTGAGGGTTTTGATGGCCCAAGAGAGAATGAGAATGGGATTATTTAAAGAATATTTGTTTAGAAAAAGGACTATTTGTTTCAGATACCTGGTTTAAACAGATGTGTTTATGCATCTATATGCATAGCAAAGAAATGGATATAATTCTAAAACATAATTGATTTGAGTATTATGAAAGACTGAGAATACTAGCGAATAATACAAGGATGATGATTGGTTCTGAATATGAGACAGTATTATTTGGTAGTATCAAGGGTTGGCAAAAATGAATATGGAAGAAAAGGAAAGAAGTAAAAGAAGCTAGAGTTAATCTTCCAACTGAATGAATACAAAGAGGATGTTTGGAAAGAGGATTTGGAAGAGAAACTGACAGACAATATGCAAAGCAATTTTGATGGAAGTAGGTGAAGAAGACTAAACAAGGAGCCTCAAAAAGAGTGAATTAAACAAAGAATAAAAGTGCTAATATTATTTTAGAAGAACCTGAAATGAGGAATACGGGGAGCATTATTTTAGAAAACTGTATGGAAAATCTTATCCCCAATGTTCTTTCTCCAATTCTCTCAGTCTGTTGCCTGGTTATTATCTCAAGGCAGAGTAAGCCTACGGTGGTATTCCTATGCATTTCCTGCAGATAGCCCTTCACTGCAGGGATTTGGTAAAAAATGTCAAGATGGTAACCACAACAGTATGATCGAAACGTCTCTTGTTTTTATGGGATACACATAAAAAACAGAGCTTTGAATGCACTGTCATGGCTACCATCTTGACATGTTGCAGACACCCCTGGTTCACTGTCCTGTTCCAACTAAGACTTGACACAGGAAGCGATGAGTAAACAATCCTTTTATTTATCAGCAAGAGATACAATAAATTCACGCTGGCTGATAGCTCACTCACACGCAGTCGTAGCAATATGCAGTGGCGAACATGGCGCGGAAAGACGGTCCACGTGGTGGCAAAGTGAGATACGGAGTGAGGCTGGAGCAGCCACCAGACGGGGCTTGGAATCGGAGTCCGATGTAATAAGGCAAGGCACGGAAGGAAAGTCCTGCGCGGCTACAAGGCAAGGCTTGGAAGCAGGGTCTGCTGTGGCAACAAGATGTGGCGCGGAGCGGTAGTCCTGTGCGGCAGCAAGGCAAGGCTTGGAATTGGAAGCCGGTGCGGCAACAAGATGAGGTGCGGAGAGGCAGTCCTGCGCGGCAGCAAGGCAAGGCTCAGAAGCAGAATCTGGTGCGGCAACAAGATGAGGCACGGAGAGACATTCCTGCACAGCAGCAAGGCGGGGCTTGGGAGCGAGCTCCGATGCGGCAACAAGACGCGCGGAGAGGCAGTCCGGCACAGCAGCAAGGCAAGGCTTGAAATTGGAAGCCGGCGTGGCAACAAGACAAGACGCGGAGAGGCAGTCCTGTGTGGCAGCAAGGCAAGGCTTGGGAGCGAGCTCCGACGCGGCAACAAGACCTGTGGAGAGGCAGTCCGGCGCAGCAGCAAGGCAAGGCTTGAAATCGGAAGCTGGTGCAGCAGTGAAACGAGATGCAGAGAGGCAGTCCTGTGCAGCGGCAAGGCAAAGGTCGGGAACAGACTCTGGCGCAGTAACAGGGCAAGACACGGAAGGAAGGTCCGGCACGGCAGCAAGGCAAGGCTCAGAGGCGAGATCCGGCACGGTCACCAGGCAAGGCACGGGAGCGAAGTCCGACGTGTTGGCAGGGCGAGGCTCGTAAGTGGGATCCGGTGCGGCAGCAAAGCAAGGCTCGGGACCTTGGTTCTCCTCGGCGGGAACAGGTGTCAGCGTAGGGCTGCGTGAACAGTTGTCTCCAGCAACCTGGTCTGGTTTCTGGTGCCTTTTAGCCCTTTGATTTCCCCACTGTTTCTGTGAAGGGCCCAATCACGCCTCTCGCTGCTCAGCCCATCTCTCCATCCTCCTTTCTTGTGCACTGATAGGTGGTGGTGCATCCGCCCCCTGGCTTTCTCCAATCGGCGGCTCATGATCTTGACGCCCAAAGCTCTGTGCTGCCCCATCCCCTAGTTCAATTTTCGCGCCTTCCCCAACCTTTCCCGCCTTTTCAACAGTTGGCTCCCCCTCCTCCACCTCGGACTGAGCCTCCATCCTGACATTCTTCCTAAAGGAAAGGCAGGATATTGATATTAGGTGTCAAAATGGATTTCTTGTCCAGAAAGCTAATGTAGAGTTTAACAACAACTTGCTTTGCTAATGAGCCTCAAAAACTGCTCTTGCTCATGTTTGTTTGTTGTTATGTGTTATATATGTTCATTGTTATGTGTTATATGTTTGGTTTATGTTTTATGTTAAATGTAATAATAAAAAATTATATCTGCAAAAAAAAACTAAAAAAAAAAACTGCTCATGCATTCTGTTTTAAAACAGGCTTCATTTTGTTTAGTTGGGAGAAAGCTCCAAAAATCTTTTTGGTTTAGTCATAACACATGTTTAGGCACATTTACTCAGTTAACCTAAGCTCTTCACTGAGCCTGTGTTGTATTTATTGCATCTGTGCATCTTGAACCACAATTGCATCTTTTTACAATTTTTGAAACTGTAATTCAACATATGTTCTTTTGCATCTTGGGTATATTTTCTCTATATGGTAATACGTGGGATAAAGGAGACAGTGCACATATATGTATATAAAAATATTTTTCTATCTCGCTGCAATCCAAAAGACACTTGGCTGCTTACCTAGAATAAATTATGCAATAAAAACATCCATGGTGTATAGCAGGGGTCCCCAACCTGTTGGCTGCGGCCCACTAGTGGGCTGTGGCCTGTTAGGAAGTGGGCCGCAGGGCTCCCGCCTGCAAACCCTGCCCCCCGGTGCGCACAATTGGCTCCCGCCTGCAAACCTCATCCCCCCCGGTCCGTGGAAAAATTGTCTTCCACGATCGGTCCCTGGTGCCAAAAATGTTGGGGACCGCTGGTGTGTAGTACTATAAAGAAGGCTTCTGTCTGTGTTGCTGGATGGTGCTAAAAAGCCAAGGTGCCATTTTTAATGTATATTTAATGTAAGGGGCGCGGTAGCTCAGCAGGTTAAACCGCTGAGCTGTTAGTCTGCTGACCATAAGGTCGGCAGTTCGAATCCGCATGGCGAGGTGAGCTCTCGTCACTAGCCCTAGCTCTCTGCCAACCCAGCGATTCGAAAGCTAAATAGCAAGTAGATAAATGGGTACCACTCACGTGGGGCAATATGCTGGCATCCTGTCGGGGAGTCGCCTCGGAACCGAAGATAAGATCTGGAGAAGCCCGTGGATGGCGGCTGAGGACGGCGGCAGAGGACGACGGATCCCAATTTAACAACTTCCGGGATGTCAGCAGCCGGCTCCGAAAGCGAGGCATTCTGGGGCTTGTAGTTCCGATGCCTGGAAAGAAGAGCCGGTTCCCTCACCCCCTCCCTAGTCGCGCGGGTATTGTAATATATATGGATGTATAATTAAATATATGCAATGATGTTGTAAGCCACCTAGAGTCCTCTATTAGGGAGGGGATAGGCGGGGTATAAATAAGATAAATTTTAAAAAATAATAAAAAAATGTATGTCTCCTTTAGTGCTGGACAGCCCTAAATCAGGGTGTATGTGGTTTTTTTTTTTTTTTGGGTGCCTTTGAGTCAGTGTTGACTCATGAAATTCATGGGTCATCTTTGGACAGCCATGTTTAGCTTAGCAACCACCTTAATTGCTGCATTTAATGTTATGGTTGTATTTGAGATTAAAATATTATCTTAAATTCTTGAAATAAAGTTGACATACAAATATATCAAAAACATGAATGTAAAGTGGTAAAGGAAAAACTCAGTTACATGCTCTTTTGAAATCACTTAGAAAGATAAGTTTTTTTAAAAATGCTATACTGCAAATACTTAAATATATAAATAAATCAAAATATTTCCATTTGGAAAAGTCTTCTTTGGTTTAATTGTGGACACGGTATGTGAATGTTCTTCTGTGCTTATTTCTTCTCATTCAGTGATGGATTGTGTCAGTGAAATAAATAAATAACTGTCCAAGATTTTTGACTTCAGCTATATTTAGAAATTCATCCCAAAGATCTGTAATCTAAAAGACCTAATCTTTTCATTCCCTGTTTTTTTGTCCTTTAATAGGATGATGAAGTGGTTCTGCAGTGTACTGCTACTGTTCACAAGGAACAACAGAAATTGTGTCTTGCTGCAGAAGGATTTGGCAACAGACTCTGCTTCTTGGAATCAACTTCTAATTCCAAGGTACATCAAGCTGCCTTGTTCTAATGCTGTTTTAGATATTATTGATTCTGCTTCACCAACCATATCAGATGCTGAGAGAATAGTGGGCTGCAAGGGAGAGCAAGCTGTAACCATTGGATACAACCAACAACATGAGGTCTGTACTGACAAGAAGCCTGCTCTTGCGGCTGTTATGGTACCCTTGCATAACTTTATATACATGCATACACATACATAGATGCACACTTAGGATCCCTACAACAGAGATGGCGAGGCAACTGATATCTGTTTTATATCTGTGATATAAAACAGTTGTCTGCAATTTTAAAATGGTAAGAGATACTCTGAGGCTACATTCTTGAATGTATCTAAAATGGCATCTCAGATTTTACTAAAAGAAAGCAATTGAAATTAACGAAAGACCAAATTTACTACAGTAATAAAGTAATCTGTACATAGCTTTGTGAGAGGGAGGGGATTTATAGAACTATTAGAGTCATGCCAAGAATGTCTTCATGGAGAGGAATAGCTGTAACCAATATGTTGATAACCTGGTATCTTGATGGTTTTATTGTGATCTCTTTGGGATGGCTATTATTTGTTGTCTGGAAGCAACCGCTAAGGCAGAATGCAGGAGCAGAGTTTATTTATTTATTTGTCATATTTATATCCCGCCCATCTCCCACACAAGGAGGGACCCTGGGCGGTTAAGTTGTGGTGCAGCTAGCCACTGCCATATAAAGAACTCTGTGTGTGTGTGTGCGCCTTTGAGTCATTGTTGACTCCTGGTGACTGGTTGGACTGGTTGAACCTGGTGACTGCACTCCTAGTTGAACCGTATTCTGTAAGTCTTAATTTGATACCATCAAAAGAAGACTCTTTCAGTATTCTTACCAGAAATATAACAAGTGTTTGATGTTCTCACCTTATATCTAAAATTTCACAAAACTTCCTAAAACATCTTTGAGTATTTAGCCATTTGTAGAAGAATTCAGAGCTGATCCTGGGGAAGGTACAAGAGAGCCATTAAGGGGGGAAGGGAGGAAGGAACAAGCAATTAAAGGGGGGGGGGCTTGGAGAAGTGAATAAGCAGTGCAGAGATAGAAGGAAGTGTGAAAAAGAAACTCAAAATAATCCCACCTTGATTTTTACTATAAGATAGGACAGAGAGAAACTTGGGCAGATTCTGTTAATTTTTATTTATTTGATTTTTATTTATTTATTCAATTTAGGCACCACCTGACTCCAGAGTGACTCTGGGGGGCTTACAATGCAATACAATATAAAAATAACAATTGACATAAAACAGTAAACAGATGGAGAATCTGGTCAACACATAAAACTGTCAGCCCCACTACGTACACCAGGCCAGAAAATCAACTCTAAGGAAGACTAGAACTAAACTTTATTGATAGGCTATAATAACAGAATCTTGCAAGTCTGATTTTGCTGTATGTCCCCTTCTTCTTACACCCCAGTGAATCAGGGAGGCAGGTCTGGGGGTAGTGGGTCTGTGGAGCCCATTGTGTTTTTCTTGTTATGGTTGTTTTTAGTCTGGGCTGCCGTGTTTCATTTTATACTTTTAACTGTTTAAACTCTACCTTTGGTTATTGTAAGCTGCCCAGAGTCTTCTGGAGTGGGTGGCCATAATAAATCTAAATAAATAAATTTGCCTGAGCTGCTTCCGAATATTACCTTGTTTCCCACGACTTCAAGAACATTTCACTCCTCTTTGCTTAGATCAGAGCTTTCCAAACTGTGTGTCGGGACACATTAGTGTGTCGGCTGCAGTGTCTGGGTGTGTCGCCAGGATTCTGTGCAGGTCCTAGTGCCTGCCTTGTGCCTTGCTGCCTCCAAACCTGCTGTGATTCTCTGCAGGTCCTAGTGCCTGCCTTGTGCCCTGCTGTAAGACTATGTCACGAAATGATGCCCTGCTGTAAGAGTGTGATGATGCATGTCTAAAAAGTGTGTCACCAACATGAAAAGTTTGGAAAGCTCTGGCTTAGATAATAGTTCTTGCATATTTTTGTCCAGATCACTTGCCTGACTCTCTACAAAACCAGGTATCATATACCCAACAGGGGCTCCAACCACCCAGCCTAAAGCCTGGGAGAATGTACTCTACATCCATAAAGTAGCATCCCTAAATCCTTGTGGTGTCTGTCTCTTGACCTGGCCTGCCTCAGAGGGCTGACAACATTTAATTTTTGTATTACTGGTTTTTTGAGGCCCAGAACTGCCATATAGTAGTGTTAGAGGTAACCAGGTACCTGCAAGTGCTGCATTGTTGATGCCCTCACTGTGATGGAATGTGTTTCTGAAGGAGGGGTTGATGTGGTGCATTCCGGCACGGATACTCTTTCCCACGGGGGGAGAGCATTCCAGACTGATAAGAGACGTCGTAGTCCAGACTCCGTTGCTGGGAAGGTTAAGAAGTTCAAGACAGCCCCTCCCTAGAGCCCTTTTGAGTTATTTCCCTTAGCTTAGTGTAGGTAGCCTCAGTCTGGCAAGATTTTGTTCACAGGGTAAGAACAGTAAAGAAACTAGAGCTGGAAACCCTTCTCAGTGTGGTTCTTGTCCTCGATCCCTTGACACTCACCCTCTTATTGGCCTAAGGATCTGAGAGCCTATGATGACATACCAATTAATTTTAGTCATGGCTATACTGTGTGTTTTATTATTGTGATTTATGTATATTTTTATTACAGGTAGTCCTCGCTTAGCGACCACAATTGGGCCTGGCAACTCCATCGCTAAGCGATGTGGTTGCTAAGCAAAACATCACATGACCACAATGGACTTATGATGTAACTCGTCTTTTGGTCATTAAGCGAGTCACCACAGGCCATTAAGCTAGACATCACATGATCGCGACTTGCCATTTTACTACCGTGTTCTCCATTGAATGCTTGTAGGAAGCCGGTTGTAAAGCGCACAAATGGCGATCACGTGACTGCTGCGATGGTCGTAAATGTGAGAACTGATTGTAAAGTTACTTTTTCAGTGCTGTTGTAGCTTCGAACAGTTGCTAAACAGGGCAGTTGTTAAGTGAGGTCTACCTCTATTGTATATAATTGGATTCCAGTTTTATTTTAATTCTGTACACTACTTGAAGATGCATTCCATGGAAGGGGATATATAATTATTTTGATTTTTTAAAAATCTGACTTTTTTCTGGCTACGTTTTTGAAGCAGTTTTAGCTATAAATGTTTTCTTTGGTGAAGTTAGATACGTTGATGAGAAAAGAGAATATATTTTAAAAATTCTGAATATATGATCTCCAGAAGAGATGATGAGTTCAGGCAAATTTTTCTTTAACAATTTTCCTCAATATAATTTCAATTAAATATATTATCTCCCATATGGTGCAGACTAATGTTTTATTTTCAGTGGGTCATCATTTTCAAAGTATTATTCATCATCATAAAAATTAATTGGAATGTTAATGATTCATTATAATAGCACTGATCTTGATGGATTTATCTATCCTGTTCCCTTGTAACTGAACAGTCCTAAAAATGTAACAGGATTGAACTAACTTCAGTTCCATAATAAAAGGTACTTGTTTAACAAATAAATATCATTTAAGAAAAAATACTGTATATTGTCCCAAGTTTTTATCCTGGCTTTTAAAGACCATGTCCAAGCATTTGTAATATTGTTTATTTTGTTGATTGTGTAAGATCTTACGGAAACAAGTTTTACAGGCCTCCAGATGCATGTGGGAACCTGGAGCCAGTCTGTTTTGCCATGTTCTGTCCGTACTGTGGTTTCCTGACCTGTATATAAGTTTCTCATGAAGACAATGAGAAATTCTGGGATTCCCATTTTTCTGAGTACATTCCACAGCTTGACGTGATTGACACAATCAAAGGCCTTTCTATAATCAATGAAGCACATACTGACTTCTTTTGGGTATTCTTTGTTTTTTTCAATTATGCAGCATGTATCAGCAATAATGTCTTGTGTTCCTCAGCCTTTTCTAAAGCCAGTTTGAACATCTGGCATCTCTTTTTCCATATAAGGCTCTAATACTGCTCCTTGTCTCTTCTAACAGCTCTCTGAAACCCTTTGTTAAGTTCCTTTCTGAGATTTTTGCTTTCTTGGCTTTGGCTTCTCTTCTCTTGTTGGCAATTTCCCTGGTCTGTTCTGGCATCCTGTTTCCTTTCTTCTGTTTCTTCAGTTTTGGCAGTCTCTTTTCACATGCATCGTTAACAGCTTATTTAAGTTCATTCCATAATTATTCTGGTTCGCCATCAATGAGGTTCAGGACTTCAAAGCGATTCCTGATGTTTTCCTTAAAAATGGTGGGTATATGTTCAAAATCATATTGTGGGAACTGCCTGACTTTCTTCTTCTTCTTTAGCTTAACTTGGAACTTGCACTTGAGCAGTTTGTGATCGGTTCCTCAGTCAGCACCTGGCCATGTTTTTGACCATGTTTTTGATTCCACAGTCAGCACCTGGCCATATCTTTGGCCTGGAATAAATTGCATTTATTATTGCAGCATGCCTATTGTTATAGCAAAATTACAACATAAATGACATTGGATCAAATTGATTGGCAAGTTTAGCCACTAGGCCTAAAGACCATTCTGTCAGAAGAAATGTTACTCCTCCATGATAGAATCAAAGAGGAGAAGGTAATAGCAGAGAAAAAAACTTCAACTGCCACTTGAAATTTGTAACTTGGGAAATAGATTGTTAGTCTGAGAAGGAAAAAGTGTTAGATCTGATCTAAGTATGTTTTTACCTACATGGATCTACTTGTACCACTCTTTAAATTACTCCCTGGAATAGAATTAGTCTAGATAGAAATTTTTTAAGCCAATATATTTTTTAAAATGGCATATAGTTTCTCCTAGTTAAGCCCTCCCCCCTTTGAATTCCTCCATGTAGGAAAGATCCAAAAGTTTATACCTTCCTGTGAGTATGAAAATGTCACAGAATTTTTCTTGTATTAATTATACTCTCTGGTTACATTGTTTGAACATGCCCTCAAGTGGTGAGAAGTGGTATCCAATATATCAGAGGAAACAAATGCCTCAAAATAAAATTACATTTGGAAGTTGATTATATCTTTGCTATATTAAAAACATTTATGTAACTCTGGCCTTTAACTTACATTGAATAGTGTTCTTTCTCTTACTAATAAAAGCCAGAAAAAATCAGATTAACTATTATAGAAAATATTTTTTTAATGAGCAGTCATGTTTACACCCAAAAAAATAAAGTTAATGTGCAAATGAAGCCTGTTTTTGATGGTTTAAATCAGCTTTTCCCATGCCTTCCATGTGCAAGTGCACTTGTGTGTGTATGTGTTGTATAAGCAGATGCAGAACGTAAGCCACTTTCAGAGCATTGTTCATTCAAAATATTTTATTGTACCCTTCAGCTGAGAAAGCTCACAAATAGACTTACTTAAAAGCAAATTCAGTCAGCAGTAAAGTACATACAGTGAAAAGCATCATTACCATCAGTATATAAACCTCTTTAGAAATCCAGCATAAAGCACATGAAAGATTACCTTGGTACATTAAAAAGAAAAGAGTAATAAGAAATAAAATGATTCTGTGTGAAAAATGAAGTGATATAACTTTACAAATTGTCCTTTTTTGCATTAGGTCATAAACAAAACCTTAGTCTGCATTATGCATATGTAATTACAACATCCATAAACTACTTCAATTTACTCAACTGCTTTTAATTGTTCACTTGGATTGTTTATGGTCTGGCTGATTGAGGCTTCTTCTGTAGTTAGTGCAATGATCTCTTACAAGTTTTAAGTATTTGGCATCACAAACAAAATCACACCAGCTTTTAAAAGCAATGTGCATGTAGTTAAACCATTTAATTCCTAGAAGCTTTAACTCCATAGAAGAAAGAAGTTAATTAAATTTGTTAGAAGAATGATGATTAGAGAGAACATGCATCTTACTTTAAAACAGTCCTGGCTCTGAAATAAAACGTGGGCAATATACTGTTGGGCTCATATTGTTTCATTAACTTTATGTTCCATTTCTAGATTCTGTGTCTGTTTTCTAGCTTCCATTGCTCACGGTATAGTACATATAACTGTTCAAATTGGACACGTATGTTAGGAGAAGGCCAACCATGGGCCCAGCCAGATTGCGGCGGTCTGAGTTACAGGAAGGACAAAGAGAAGGGGGAATGAGCAATGGCCACTGGCTCTGTAACTTTCCTTTTGGGATGAGAGGAGCTTGAGTGACTTGAAAATCATGGTAGCAGCTGCACCTGTCACTGGGATTGGGAGGAAATAGAGCTAAGTGACAGAGATGGACAAAATTTATCCTTTGTAATTTCCCAGCCCAGGACGAATAGAAATCTGAAGCATCTGCTGTAACACAAAATGGTTCTTACAGTGTGTGAATAGAGGGGGAACCCTGGTCTTCCTTCCAGAACATCAGTACTCCCCTCCCCCCAAAAAAAAGCAGTCTCGCCCACGTCAAGTGAGCCAAGAATGTATGTTGAACAGCCAAGCGATACTAAGGTTTAAAGGATGGGTCATTCAACAGGGAATCATAGTAAGTAGCACTGGAACTTTAAAGGAGGAGGGGGGAGATGCAAGACAACACTGATGGAAATGGGATTGAAGGGTGCAACAGAAACCATATTATAAGTGTTGCTGTCACTTCTGTGCAAAAACGAATTGTAGATCCTAATTATGATTTGGAGTTTAGCTAAATTTCTTAAATTTCTTCCCTCTTCTGTACAATAGGCAAGCTGCCATAGCTTGTTCTGACCCTGAGTTAAACAGTGAAAGGAAGGATCCTGTCACTAAAATTTTGAAGTCAGTCCCTAAGGAAAATATTCCAAAAGCAAAAGAATCTTTATTTTATTGGCAATTTTGGTTGGGTGTAGGGTTGCTTGTTCAACTGGGTTTGCTGTTTTGATGAAAAACAATCATTGGGTTTCTATTAGGATATATTTTTGTACATTTTGTACTTTTATTGTGTAAGGATTTGTACTTACTTTAAAATCCCATTTCTTTGACATTCTGATGTTTTCAATTGTTTTGTATTTATTTTATTAAATTTATATTACCGCCCATCTCCCCTGTCTGGAGATGTTGTTTGTTACATACCTTGGTAAAAGCTACACTACTTTTTCCCTATTGTTAGGATTAAAAATGTGTATAATCATGAATGTATATAATTCTGACAATCTGTTTTTATATTTAAAGTAAAATAAAGTCTCCCTTGAGTCCAGCTGGACTCCTGGTGACTACATGGACAGTTCCATTATTTTTTCTTGGCAACGGTATGGAGATGCTTGCCACCACTTCTTCCAGGATGTTCTTTCTAGTCTACAGCCCTGGGAGTTTGAAGAGTGATTTTTTTCCTCTCCAAATCTGCTTAGCCTCCAGGCCCAGGCATAGTTGGCCCAGTTCTGCTACCTGTGGGAAGATTTGACATTTACTTGGTAGTAGTAACCATCTGGTAACCAGATGAAGAGATGAAGTGGGGCAAAATTACTCATCTCAGGCTATTCCCACTGAAACATACACACTAGGATGCTGCTTTGTAAATTGTGCACTGATTCTATATTTAAAACCTTGCAAATCTATATTGTACTATATATTGTGAAGATGTTAATGTAGGGAATTAAATCTTGGAGCACAGGTTGTATGTAAAGTAATTAAATAGTTGAAGTTTGAATTTCAGCATCTTTCTCAGGCAGGATAAGAGCTTTTCATGTTCATTAATGTGAATTTTCCAGTATAAATTGATTAGAAAAGTTGTCATGTTTTCTTGTCTCCCTTTATATTTTTAATTGACTATTTGAATTGATGATAATTGTCAGCCTAAACACATAGAGAGAGATGTTTGTCTCAATTTGAATTTAGAGAAGGTTTCTTATGAATAACTTCTGTACTGTATAGCTGAAATCTTATGCACATCTAGGATTAAGTCCCATTAATATCAAAAGGTCTTCAGACTTCGGGGGCTTGGTGGGCTCATTGGTTATTCTGAGGAGATGTTGTAAACTCTTTTACTTAGCAGCCATTGATGATATAAGAAGTCATAAATCACCAATTCATCAAAATAATATCCTATTAGCAATTCTTTCACAGGACACTCTGTACTACACATTAGTCCTTTTTCTGGGCTGGTAGATATATGTATTTTTATTTTTAAAAGGAAGCTTATGAGGCTGATCTGGAGCCCAGAGGCATTCTTAGAAATAAAGATGATGCTGGAGGCTGGTGCTCTGCAGCTTGTCAGCTTCATATTTTTATACATGTGTATAGTTGTATGTCTTGCCAACCTAGCAATTCGAAAGCATGCAAATGCAAGTAGATTAATAGGTACCACTTCGGTGGGTAGGTAACAGCGTTCCGCGTGCGTCATGCCGGCCACATGACCATGGAAGCGTCTTTGGACAACGCTGGCTCTTCGGCTAACAAACGGAGATGAGCACCGGCCCCTAGAGTCAGACACAACTGCACAAATGTGCGGGGGGAACCTTTATCTTTTTTTTATAGTTGTATGTATACATACATACACACATAGAAGTAGGGGGTCTGGTGGACTACAAGGTAGTTATTTCCAGGCACACTGAGGACTCCAGATACAGAGGATTGTGATAAAGTGATAGGAGAATGCTTCGCTCAATACTCTCTTCCTAATTTCTTTTTTCAATTAGAATGTTCCTCCGGATCTCTCCATCTGCACTTTTGTTCTGGAGCAATCATTGTCAGTCAGAGCTCTCCAAGAAATGCTGGCTAACACAGAGGAGAAAGCAGAAGGGGTAAGTTGTGGGGTGTTACAAGTGGTATAGTATTTGGAATTTGGAATTAAGGATGGATAATAATCTTCTGTTATAAGAATTGCAGTACTCAGGTTTTGCGCAAGAGGATCCAAATCATTTCTATAGGGCAGCTTTTGCAGTATCATCATATTTTTATCAATAATAATAATAATAATTTATTAAGCTTGTATGCCATCCAACTCTCAACAACTCTGGGCGGCTCATGACAACTCATTTGCTGATTGAAATTAGTATAAAATCAGTCAGATTTAGTATGCCTGAATCTAAAAGCTGTATTGGAATAAGATCGCAGAGTTCCATTAAAGCTTTTGTGGTCAAATCAATTCAGAAAGGAAAAAAAATTATTCTGGTGCTTGAAACAGGGACAAAATAAAAATTAAGAAGCCTATTACAAGGTTATAAAATAATGGGATTGTGGATATTAATTCTGCTCCTGGCTACTCCTTAGTTTTGCTCTTTGGCATCTTAGTTCCTGTAACTCCTTTGTAGGAAGTAGCTTGGATAAACATTTTGGCACTTTGGGGACTAAAATACTTTGAAATATTCAAGGGGACTTATTGCTGATAGTAGACATTGCTTATTTAGATTGCAAGTTGCGGCACACAGTTTTTTAAACCATTTGTAATTTTGCCACCAAGAGAGTCTCTTCCTAGGACACCATCATTCATTGGCGATCACTTGTAGCCGAGTAAGATTGTCTTCCAAGGGTAAAATTTTAACAGTGGATCCGTAAGTGGCTGTAAAGGCCAATTCTGGATCCGCACAACCTCCCACAATGAGGGCATAGGTTTCCGGGTGGGAGACGGTCATGATGAGGGTTTGCTTGACGTGCCTTCCTCTTAGCTCATTTCTCCCTTTCGCCCTATACTCGTGCTTCTTCAAAGTCCATAGCGCCATTAATAAAGGCTGACCTCCAATTGAAACGCTCATGAGTTAGGGCTTCCCAGTTCTCAATGCTGATATTACATTTTTTTAAATTAGCTTTGAGAGTATCTTTGAATCTCCTTTGTTGTCCACCAATATTCTGTTTTCCATTCTTAAGTTGGGAGTAAAGGAGCTGCTTTGGAAGACGATGTCTTCCTCTTGGGCTAGCTCTGTTTACAGAATTCGTATCTCCTTCCCCCTGGCCAGGGCAACTTTTACCCAAGGTGGATTGCCCCGGCTGCTTGAAAAGCATGTGGTCCTTAAAGCCTTGCCCTCGGCTGTTTCCTAGTGTTTTGCATGAACAACTGCATGACAGCAATAAACGGTCTCTCATCTCCTTTCTTTAAGCGAAATCATTTCTGTTTAATGCATTCTGGGTAGAATGTAGTCGGAAAAGATTTGTGTGATAGGCCTGCATAAACCTTGTCAGACATAATTATAGAAATACATTTTAGTATCATCCACAGTTTGCCTTGAAGTATTTGTTCCTCTGTGATTGGATCCAGAATCAGGCACTTATCTTGCTGCTTGTAAATACGTTTTCACAGATTTTAGTTAAATTGGTTGCTCTAGTTCGTAGGCATGAAATTAATGAACTCCTAAAATACGTTAACCTACTTTTGGAAAGGCTTAAACTTACATTTTATTCAAAAGCCATCGCTTTTTAATTATCCCTATTATAATACCGTTTCTAACTTTGTTATGAAACCTAGTTGAAAGCTACATTAAGAAAGTTAAATAATTAAAGGGAGGTCGCCTTAAATAAGCCCTTTGTGGGGAAAAAGACACTTATTGACTCAGATACAGATCCTGTGCAGACACAGTGCCAGGGAATCGTTTGGTTTTTTGTTTTGAAAGAGCAGAGATAATGACATCATCTGCATTGCCTTCAGGCATCCCTCTGCATTTTGCTGCAATCTTCACTTTAGCTAGGGCAGAGCGCATGGATTTTTCTAGCAGCAGCCTTTTTCTGGGAGCTGTGCCTGTTGTAATGCAAAACGTTTTGAGGTGGCTTGGTTTTGAATGAGCCCAAGATGATTAAAAAGCTGTTCTGGGTAAAAAGAACTGGTAGAACTGAATATGGAGTTTTCCTTAATGTTGGTGCATATATACCCTTCTGCAAGCTAGTCTGCCTGCTTTTCTCATCTCTCTTTGCTACCTGTCTGTATTGCCTTTTTCTGCCTTATGTGAATATGAAAGAAGTTCTGACTGCATTGATGTGTTTTTTTTGGCCATGTGCTGTCAGCTAATAGAGGGAAAGCAGTAAAAGGTGGTGGAAAATTACTGTGGGTAATTTCCATTTTAGTTTGTACCCAGCATACTCCCGTTCAATCCCTATATCCAGATCAGAGCAAGCACACATACCGCTCAGTTCAGCTAGCAAAAAAAATATAGCTTGATGTTTGTTAAACATCGGCAAACATCAAAGCAGTTAACTGGCAAAAACAAAAGACAGGCAAAAGCAGGGGGTGAGAAAGACAGGTAAACAGGCAAAATTTTATATTATGTATGTATATGTGTGTGTGTATATACAGTATATACCTGTGTGTGTGTGTCTATGTATACCCACACACACACACACAAGTATATGGTATATAAGCTGCTCAAAAAAAATAAAGGGAACACTGAAATAAGACATCCTAGATCTGAATGAATGAAATATTCGTATTAATTACTTTGTTCATTACATAGTTGAATGTGCTGACAACAAAATCACACAAAAAGCAATGGAAATCAAATGTAAGCAACCCCTGGAGGTCTGGATGTGGAGTTACACTCAAAAATTAAAGTGGAAAAGAACACTACAGGCTGATCCAACGTTGATGTAATGTCCTTAAAACAAGTCAAAATGAGGCTCAGTAGTGTGTGTGGCCTCCACGTGCCTGTATGACCTCCCTACAACGCCTGGGCATGCTCCTGATGAGGTGGCGGATGGTCTCCTGAGGGATCTCCTCCCACACCTGGACTAAAGCATCCCCCAACTCCTGGACAGTCTGTGGTGCAACGTGGCGTTGGTGGATGGAGCGAGACATGATGTCCCAGATGTGCTCAATTGGATTCAGGTCTGGGGAACGGGCGGGCCAGTCCATAGCATCAATGCCTTCGTCTTGCAGGAACTGCTGGCACACTCCAGCCACATGAGGTCTAGCATTGTCTTGCATTAGGAGGAACCCAGGGCCAACCGCACCAGCATATGGTCTCACAAGGGGTCTGAGGATCTCATCTCGGTACCTAATGGCAGTCAGGCTACCTCTGGCGAGCACATGGAGGGCTGTGCGGCCCCCTAAAGAAATGCCACCCCACACCATTACTGACCTACTGCCAAACTGGTCACGCTGGAGGATGTTGCAGGCAGCAGAACGTTCTCCACGGCCTCTCCAGACCCTGTCACGTCTGTCACATGTGCTCAGTGGGAACCTGCTTTCATCTGTGAAGAGCACAGGGCGCCAGTGGCGAAGTTGCCAATCTTGGTGTTCTCTGGCAAATGCCAAACGTCCTGCACGGTGTTGGGCTGTAAGCACAACCCCCACCTGTGGACGTCGGGCCCTCATACCACCCTCATGGAGTCTGTTTCTGACCGTTTGAGCAGCCACACGCACATTTGTGGCCCACTGGAGGTCATTTTGCAGGGCTCTGGCAGGGCTCCTCCTGTCCCTCCTTGCACAAAGGCGGAGGTAGCGGTCCTGCTGCTGGGTTGTTGCCCTCCTACGGCCTCCTCCACGTCTCCTGATGTACTGACCTGTCTCCTGGTAGCGCCTCCATGCTCTGGACACTTCCGTGCAACAGACACGGAAGAGGCGCCTGCCTTTGAAATAGACGATTCACACCTAAAGCGGCCAGCGCTAGTACACATCTATGCAAACGGATGTCTGAGCACCCTGGAGCCACGAGCTACCCGTGTAAACATCAAAGGACTTCAGGAGGGGGGATGTTTAAATATGACAAGCCATGCTTTGCTGTCTGATTGAATCATGTCAACTGGATTTCTATTTTCTCAGTGGAAACGTTTCGCTTCTTATCCAAGGATCTTCTTCAGTTTGAGCAAAGTTGGTAAGGGAATCCTAAATATGTTTCTACTGGATTCCCTTACCAACTTTGCTTAGACTGAAGAAGCTCCTTGGATAAGGAGCGAAACGTTTCCACTGAGAAAATAGAAATCCAGTTGACATGATTCAAGCTACAGACAATTCCACCTGGATGACTGAGAACCTTCATAGACATGCTTTGCTGATTCATTCAAGTCTTTGTTCGTGCTAGCCTTCATGTCTTGTAATAAATCTTTCTGCATCTAAGAAACCGCGCGTCTGTGGTTTACTTTAGAGTAAGGAGATTTCAGGCATCGGATGGAGCACCTTACATTGCTGCTGTTCTAAAAACTACTTCAAATCTATGATTCTGGACAAATGCAGCTTTTTTCTAAACTATACCTAAAATGCTATTTTTACAGCTAGGACGTTCTACTCAAGGGCTTTATAGTCACATGGAAGCTCCAGATCTTCCATGAAATCAATTTCAGTTTGTGAATGTCACAATAGCATCTAAACCATGTTGTGAAAGGAGATCTGTATACCAGGGCGAAGTCAGGCAGTCTATAGTATGCAATCTGAACCACAGTTCACAGTTCGTAAGTATGTCTGTGTGTGCTTTTCATCTAAGGAAATGCAAGGATGTATTATAGTTCTAGAAATCTCAGTTCTCATTTTCTTTGAATGCATATATTCTTAACTGCTTGAAAAACAGCAAGGAGTGAGAGCTATTAAAGTACCATGGCATTTTTTTTTGACTGCCCGGAGAGTTTAACATTTTACATAAAACATGCAACATTCAAAGTGCTCTGTTCTATTATATCTATTATTATGCATCCATCTACAAGTGGTAAAATGTTAAGGCATGGACATACTTTGCATGAAACATAACCTTTCCCGAGGAATTAATTCATACTCTATACTGTCCATTTCACTTAAAATACTTTAAAACTTAAATTTATATTTGCTTCTCTTTCACTCTACATTTCCCCCCTTTGTATTATGCCCATATGACTGTGAACTTGAGGGTAGGGTCTGTTTTATCTTTCAGTATAATCTTTGTTAAAGGTATCTTCAGAATATATCTTTATCAATACGTTTTGAAAATTTTAGATTTTTTAGAAAGTGTTAAAATAATGATGACAATAAAGATCTTTATATCAAATTGTAAGTGCTAAATTACAAAATATAATTTTCAGTAACGGTATTCATTTTTTCTTTTTACAGCTAGTTGATGTGGAAAAATGGGTATGTGCCTCTGACTCTCTTGATCCAATATAATCCTGGTTTATCACAAAGTCAAATTTCCACATTATTTTGAATCCCGTATGTATCACAACATTGTTTTGCTAAGCTCAAAACAGATTTTTTTGGGGAAAAGGCTTTTACAATGCTAGCCAGTGCTGGTGCATCCTGAAATGGTTTCCTATCCCATTATAATAATACAAAATATTATTCCTGCAATAAAGGAATTGTACTCAGAGTTTTGAGCTTTGCAAGTACATCTTCTAAATGTACATTCTGTATAATACCTCTTATTATTTAAATGTATATAATAATGAAATAATGCATGTGTTATCATAAATGTTCATATATGTTTATAATGGAAGTTTTGCTTTATTCACCAAGTTTAGAGCATATGGAACTGTTCTAGATAATGACATTTTGCCAGAGAATGTACACAATATACATAGAAGGTGCCAGATTTCTCAGCATTTAGATTTAATTCTGAATCCAAATGCGTATTCATTTTAAGACATAAAAAACTGTAAGAATTCAGTATGTGTGTTCATTTTAAAATGTAAAAAAATCTGTAACTTTTGGTTTGGAAATCTTTGAAAATATATTTTCCATTTGTCTATGCATATATACTATCAATGTAAAATAACATATTTAGAATTCTAGTTATACAAGAAAAATAAAAACATATATAATTCTTATTATGTACATTCATGCGTTGGCAATTTTTTCAAAGATACCAGATAAATTTGCTTGAAATCTCCAAGTCTGCATGTCTACATGGTTTTAATTTTTATTTACTAACTTTGTGGATTTAACATCTTGCCTTGGTTGTCTAGATTACAATGAGTTGCAGTTGTATGTGTTTTTATGAATGCATCCATGTGTTACCTTTTCACTGGAATTTGAGAAAGAACTACTGTATATGCCAATCTTTATTTAAAATGTCACCAAAATAGTTGACTAAAAAATATTATTCACATACTTATTGTGGGTCAGTTTACTTAATATTTTGCCTTGAAATAAGAATTCTCCATAGGTAGAATAATTTATTTATTTTATTTATTTATCATTTCAATTTATTCCCCGCCCATCTCCCATGCAAGGGACTCTGGGCGGGTAGTTGAATAGAATTAAAATGTTGAATAATAGAATTAAAATGTTGAAAGGGCCAACTCCCTGCTCAGTGCAGGAATTGAAATTAAAGCATCCAGACAAATGATTATCCAACTATTTTGATCCAAAGCCAGATGGGTGCTTCAGACCCAGAATGGGAGCATTTGCTGTACAGGACAGCAACTCCTTAAAAAGCCACATCTTCACCTGGGCTCATATGGTAGCTGTACATGGAGGTGTAGACCTCCTTGACTAAAATATATATTTTCCTGGGGTCACAAATCTACCCTGGAAAGGTTTACAGTGCGCATGCCAATATGCCATAGAGCCCTTTTAAACATCATGATCTGCCCTCTTGGATTTTCTATTTAACTTATAATAATAATTGAGTATATATTGTATTTTTATCTTTTATAGTATAATTTTAATTCTGTGTTTGTAAACCGCCCAGAGTCCCCTTTGGGGGAGTTGGCACGGTGATAAAAGTTGAAATAATAAATAAATAAATAATAAATAAATAAATAAATAAGGTATATTATATCCACAGTGTTCCCACATTCTATTAAACAAGTTACTCAATAAAAAAATTAATAAGGAAGATATCTCAGGATCTGTACTTGTTTCAAGTGCTTAAAAATAGTCTGCTTATGATCTGCTCTAGAATCTTCCTCGGTATCATGTCAGATAGATTTTTTTGTAGTTTAGTTTCCTTTTCCTTCTTCCTGAAGACAGGGACAACAGTTACTCTCCTCCAGTCACTGGCACTTCGGGATTTCACAAAGATAATACATAAGGCTTTAGTCAGAACAGGAGAGCCAGTTTGGTGTAGTGGTTAAGGCACCAGGTTAGAAACTGGGAGACTGTGAGTTCCAGTCCCACCTTAGGCACAAAGCCAGCTGGGTGACCCTAGACCAGTCACTCACTCTCAGCCGTAGGAAGGAGGCAAGGGCAAACCATTTCTGAAATCTTGCCAAGAAAACTGCAGGGACTTGTCCAGGCAGTCACCAGGAGTCAACACTGACTTGAATGCTTTTTTTTTTTGCCAGAATATCAGATAGTTCTTTCTGAACTCTAGGATTCAGTTCATCTGGTCCTGAAAACTTAAATCCATTCAAAGTACTTTTCCATCATGTTTCTATTTATTTCAAATGTCAGTCCTGCCATTCACAATTCTGCTGGAACATGTAGTCTTTTATTTCAGGAGACTGAATAAAATAGGCATTGAGTATCCCTGCCTTTCCTTTATATAACTTAATAGTATCCAACAGCACAAAAATGCACATGCAGCAACTGTCTGTGACTTCTAAAACCAAATGAGTCTTTACTTGGGATCATGTGGCAGCTGTGGAGTGCGGTTATGTGATCAAGCACAAGGATGCTTTAAGGAGTTCAGGCATCTGTTACGTTCATATTTCCTGTGCACTCTGAAATACATTTATGGATTTGAATCCAAAGCAATGCACAGCCTTGTCATCCAGTGTTATAAATTACATTCCCCTCCAACATTTTAGAATTGGGACATGGTTAGTTCAGTAGTCCTTGCATTGCACAATGGACCTCTAAAATTATTCCTGCCTCAGCTTGCATTCTATTTCTCAAGCCAAATGATGCAGTAATAAGAGCCAGCTGGGGTTTAACTAGAGTTTGTTGCTGTAAAAACAGTTTCTCCTAAGACCAGTATTTATGCAGTATCTTGCAATCTGACCTATAGATAGATAGATAGATAGATAGATAGATAGATAGATAGATAGATAGATAGATAGATGATATGAAGCTCATATATAGATTTCAGTCACAACATGAGCCAGTGATTAGTTGTATTCATTGACATTGACTCTAAAAAGCCCCTGATACAGTAAATTCACATTATGCTTTTCATAATGTACAAAACAAATGGGACAGTTAATTCATCTGATGGTAATGGCACCAAATACATATTAAGGAGATACTTTACCACAAATTTATAGGAGGATTCTAAACATGTTTATTCCAAAGTTAGTTCCACTAATTGCAGGAAATGAGACTGCAGTGTTGCATTGTAATCCTATGTGTACTATATTAAGTGCTGTTGGATTAAATAGAATTTAACTCCCACTAGGTTTCTCTGTTTCTTGCCTGAGAAAGTCTCACTTAGACTTATACTTAAGTAGAGGTGTATATTGTTACTCTGCTTTTGTGTTGAGTCTGTATTGCCAGCTATCATGCAAGTTTTTGATGCTTTGTTTTTAACATCAGTTTGATCTATTAGGAAATCTTTTAGGAAAACAATCCTTAGTTTTTGTTTTGAAAAGATTTGCAGATCAAGCTATTTTTGAACTCCAAGTTTCTATTGGTTTTCCTTCTCTTTTTCTGGTCAGTTAGTAACCCTAATAGGATCTAATTCTTGGCCTGGTTTATATAACATTTTAAGCTAACATGTGGTTTATGACTGAGAACCATAATGATACTTAAAAAATTATCAAACCATGGTCTACCTTGATATGAAAAGTCAGCCAACATGAGGTGGTATTAGCAGGGTGTTTTTAATAGTCCTTTGCTACAAGTATTAATATATTATTAGAAGTCAAAGGATACAGTTATTCTTACTCTGCATATATATTTTAACTGATGTGTCTCATATTAAAGTATCCCCAATGTTCACCTTAATAGCTTTTAATCATAAGAGAGACAAATACCATTTGTCAAGAGCGTTCAAAATTCAATCAAATCCATGTGAAAAATACTGCTGCCAGGCCTGTGCATGTAGGATTGGGGAGTTAAGAATGCTTTAAAAAATCTTTGAGTTTCCTTTGCTTCAGGGTCCAGTTCTGCAGGTGCTGAGCTTAGTAAATGTGTGTTTGTGCTGTACAGAGGAAGATGTATTAAAGAAACCCTCAGACATGGCTCAGCTATTATATCTTTCTACACACAAAGCTCCAAGGAATCCCTGTGGTCAGTAAACAGACATCTGTTGGTTCTGCATTAGATTACATTGATTTCTCCTCCTCCAAACCCACCTATCTTCCCCCCACTGCATCGCAGGGCAATGGAGTGGTGTTAGATTGGTTACGTCATGTAATCCATCCCCTTTGGCTACCACTCAGTTTTTCCTGATAAAATGCAGGTCTGTTGCCTCTGCATGAGCAACAACAGCATATCCATCACAGAGAGAAGGTAAATAATGCTTTTTCTATCAATGCCTGTAGTTCTTACAGAAGCAGCAGCTGAAACAAGGGGGGAAAAAACCCAGGTGTGGTTTTGTTGCAGAAGCACTTTGGAAAAATGGGGAAAGTCCAGCAGGACCATGGCAGCTGCCAGAATTAACTGTGGCAACATGCAATTGGGGGATGCCTGTGTTAAATGGGAAACACAGTGGAAGTCTTTTCTTTGTGGCAGTCCTGTTGGCAGTTGTCTGTGAACTGTTTGGGGCCTGATGGGCTATAATTGCAGATAAATGCCACTTACCTCTGAGTGAAGCATGTCCATCATTAATCATTAGAGCTGTGCAATGCTTCAGACTGTGTGTGGGGGGGAGCATACAGGTAGTGCCTTTTGGGGAGTCCTTAAAGCAGCTGCATATTTTCCTGGGCGTGCATAGCAGCCTTCTACAGTTGCCATGCAATCTTGAGAAAAGATGTATTTGGTTAAAGATATTTGTGACAGATGCTATGCGTGCACCCCCACACACTCCAAATCACATTTTGCCCTTGAAATCCAAAGAGCTGCCCAGCTTTATTAATCATTTTTGTTTGCAATGTGTAAGTCAGTACATAATAGAAAAGCCTTTAATTTCAGAAATAGATTTTTCAAAGTTCACAGCATTTAATCAAACCCACTCCCATCTTCCTTTTAAGCATATTATGTCATTTAAAGTAAAGTAGAAAAATAGTTGTCAACTTTTCCTTAGGTTTTAATAGAAAAGTGGCTACTCAATTGAATATAGCAGACAGGGTGTGCAAAACTGGTTGGCAAGCACTTTACCCAGAGAGAGATTCAGCATTTTGGTTCCTGTTGCCTTCTAATCTAAGGACACTAGCTATTTCTTGATTTTTAATAAGCAGATAAATATGAATTTGCTGATTGGACCCAACCACGAAACCCCCATCTGTTGAATTATACACTCATGTATGTGGAAAAGTCATTGATGAAAGCATAAGAAAAGCTCTACTGCACCCGGTTAAATAATGACATATAGTCCAGCATTCTGTTACAAAAGTCACATTTTAAAACATAAATGTAATGGCAAATGTAATTGTCATTCATGTTCTCTAGCACGTCCAAATATATCTGTGTCATAAGACATATTAGGTGATCAAAATACTACAGTAATACTGATAATAATAATTAGGATGCAACATTCTAATATCTCTATATAATATATCTAATCTCAAATATTGAATGCCAGGCTTATAATGGTGATGGGAAGCAATTTAGTGGATCACAGAATGTCATAGGCTCTTACAAGGCATGTTTCCTAGTCTGTGGCAATAATGAACATTGTTGTATAGTAATATATTTTGAAGTAAGCTAATTTATGAGATTGTTATCCTGTTTTGTTATGACATTTTTACTCTGTTGTGATTTTGAGCACCCAAAGGTATTGAAATCAATACTACAGGGTGGGGGAGAATGAATTAAACATATTAAGATTAATACCGTTCCACTGGAAAGCTGTATATATGTGTGCATACATTATTTCAGAATTGAACATGAATTATTAATAATTTTTGTTTATGGTGTTTTTGCAGAGTTTTTTTTCCGGTATCACACCTGTTAATGTTTTTACATAATAATAATTGTTATATATGCATATAATCATTTTTTAAAAAAACAATAATTTACATAATAATCAGTAGTGATGTAAATTTAATAAATAATTTTCCCAATCTTTTGGAATAAGGAAAGCAACCAATATTATGTGAACATGAAGACTGACTATAACATGTAATTATTTCTTCTTTCTCTTTTTACGGTGCTTCAGAAATTTATGATGAAGGTAAGCTTGAAAACAATAATATATTTAGTTCATTCCAACAAAAATATTTCTGTATGCTATGTTATAACTGCATTATATACAACCCCCCAATAAATAAGGAATGATAAAAAAAAAAAAGAATACTATTAATTAATATATTATAGTATAGTATATTAATCCAAAGTATCTTCTACATCATATGTATATGTATATGTATATGTATATGTATATGTATATGTATATGTATATGTATATGTATATGTATATGTATATGTATATGTATATGTATATGTATATGTATATATGATGTAGAAGATACTTTGGATTCACAAGACTTTTTGCACTTAAGAGAACTCCCTGGACAGTAAGTTTGTATAGCAAATAAAGATTATTAACAGTGAAGCAGTTTATGCTAGACCAACTGTGCCTTAAATGTATGCTTTTTAAGCTCATCAAAGTCAACAAGACATATATTTATTTGAATATATATATTCGATGCCCTTTCTCAGTGCCTGGGGGCTGTGGGGGTCTGGATGGGGAACAACAGGCTTCAGCTGAACCCTGGTAAGACGGAGTGGCTGTGGATTGATGGCCTCTCGGGTTCCAGGAAGTTGTCATCTTTCGTCCTGGATGGGGTAGCACTGCCCCATTCAGAGCCGGTGTGGAACTTGGGGGTCCTCCTGGACTCACGTCTCCTGCTTGAAGAGCAGGTGGCAGCTGTGGCCAGGAGGGCCTTTGTGCAACTTCGGGTTGTGCGCCAGTTGCGCCCATTCCTGGATCGAGATGCCCTCCGAACAGTCACTCATGCCCTTGTCATCTCCCGTATAGACTACTGCAATGCGCTCTACATGGGGCTACCCTTGAAGAGTATCCAGAAGCTTCGGCTGGTCCAGAATGCGGCCGCGCAGACAGTTATGGGTGCTGTAAGATCGGCCCATGTAACACCTCTGCTGCGCGAGCTGCATTGGGTACCAGTTTGCTTCCGGGTCCAATTCAAGGTGTTGGTTATCACCTTTAAAGCCCTACATGGCATGGGACCAGGTTACCTGAGGGACCGTCTCATCCCCAGAACATCGACCCGCCCCACTCGGTCATGCAGAGAGGGCATGCTAAGGATCCCATCGGCAAAAGAGTTCTATCTAGCGGGATCCAGGAGGCGTGCCTTCTCTGCAGTAGCACCTGCCCTTTGGAATATCTTGCCCCTGGAGCTGAGGCGAGTTTCTTCACTCCCGACCTTCTGGAAAGACCTGAAGACCTGGTTCTGCTGCCTAGCTTGGGACGGGAATGCCAATAGTTCCTCTTGGGAGTGGCTGGTGCCATGATACTCGTCTTATTATTGACATCTTTTTGTTTGGATTTTATATGTAAATTATTGTTGCTGTAATTTTATATTTTTATCTTATTATTGTGAACCGCCCAGAGTCCCCAGGTGTGGAGGAGATGGGCAGTGATACAAATTTAAATAATAAATAAATTTAAATAATAAATATATTTAATTCAAATGTTCCCCGTTGGGGGAGATGGGCGGTGATATAAATTTAATAAATAAATAAATAAATAAATAAATAAATAAATAAATAAATAATAAATGATGTCAGTGCTATAAAGTAGGCCAGACTAAGAAACAGACACCGTGTAGACCTAAAGCTACTCTTATTTGAACAGCTACAGTAACCAAATCTTGCATGTTTTAATCTGCTTCCCTTCTTCCCTCTTTTATCTTCATGTGAATTAGGGGAGGGCCTGTCTGAGGCATTTTTATAAACCACTTTCTTGGTCTGGGTTCAAGCGTCATTTATCTGATCATTGCCTTGGTAACAGGTCTTCCCTCTGTCCTTCAAGGCTGTCCTCTATACTCACTACATGTGATTACAGCTAGTTATGCTCATTTTACAAAATGGATGCTCTATTTAATATAAGTGTTTCCAAAAGTGAAGATATGAAAGAAATGGTGAACATGATTTTCGATTTTCACAAATGTGCATTTTGTACCATAATTTTAGGCTTTATGACAAGCTGCACATGAATGCAGATTTGTAGAACAAGAAATCTTATATGAATAGGAAGTTAGTTCATGCCATATATTCTGACCTAAGGAAGATTGAACTAGAGGTGAATTATTTTACCCCATGTTACTCTGATTCCAGGTGAATATGGTTGAAGCATGTTTCTCTTATCAGTGTTATATCTTCACTTCTAGTATTCCTTGCCCAGACCTTTAGAAAAGACTTTAAAGCCAAGCTTTTCAAGAAGAGCATTTAGATATGATCTGCCGTTGACATGCCTATTATTACTGATTTTGATCATAGTACTGTAATGTATAAAAGGGTTTCATAATTTTAAGGATTTTGATATAATTATTCTGTATTTTTATTGCACATTGCTAAGAGTCCATGTGAGGTATGGCAGTTTATAAAGGGAGCAAATAAATCATCTTGGCGATCACTCGTAGCCGAGTAAGATTGTCTTCCAGGGGTAAAATCTTAACAGTGGATCCGTAAGTGGCTGTAAAGGCCAATTCTGGAACCGCACAACCTCCCACAATGAGGGCATAGGTTTCCAGGTGGAAGACGGTCACGATGAGGGTTTGCTTGACGTACCTTCCTCTTAGCTCGTTTCTCCCTTTTGCCCTGTATTCGTGCTTCTTCAAAGTCCGTAGCGCCTTCAATAAAGGCTGACCTCCAATTGAAACGCTCATGAGTTAGGGCTTCCCAGTTCTCAATGCTGATATTACATTTTTTTAAATTAGTTTTGAGAGTATCTTTGAATCTCTTTTGCTGTCCACCAATATTCCGTTTTCCATTCTTAAGTTGGGAGTAAAAAGAGCAAATAAATACATAGTGGGTGGCATTTCTTTCTTTCTTTAATTTCTTGCTTTTCTATTCAATCAGGCATCCTGTGTAACTAATAACCATTAAATGACTATGAAATAGACATTTAAAAAACCAAACTATGCAGAAAATAGTTATAATTATAAATATGATAAAAGTCAGGAAGAGTGTGGTCCAGATGTTTCCAGCTTTATATTTGTTATTGTCATATGGCAGAAGATTGATTAATATCTTTAAAGTCAGGAACGTTCATAATAATGCCATATATGGTAGTGATGATTATTGATGAGTAGTCTTTTAAACAGATGCTATAAAAGATCCCCTTGGTTGTCAAATGTATTTAGGAGACACGTGTTGATTATTTATTGAAGGAATAAACATTTATTTATTATTTAGTAAGATTATAATAAATAATAATAATAAATAATAAATAATAATAAATTATTTATTATTTATAAATTTATAAATTATTTATAAATTATTTATAAATTATAAATAATAAATAATTATTTATAAATAATAAATAATAATAAATAATAAATAAATGAACAGTTGAAGGAAGAAAAAGAAGGTTATACCTTCTTTTGGAAAGGACTGCCTGAACAAGAACGACGAATACATGGGGTAGGCTTTGCTATCAAAAACGACCTTGTGAAGCTCTTGTCAGAAGTTCCCACTGGGATTAACGAACGACTCTCAACGCTGCGAATAAAACTCGCCAAAAACCAACAGGCAACTATCCTAAGTGCTTATGCACCAACACTAGATGCAGATGAGGATATCAAGGAAAAATTTTATACCCAGCTGGACACCATCTTATCAGAGATACCAAAGGAGGATAAAATTATCCTCCTGGGCGATTTCAATGCAAGAGTTGGGCGTGACTTTGATTTGTGGCCAGGGATCATTGGGAAAGAAGGAGTTGACAACAGCAACACGAATGGAATCTTACTTCTGACTAAATGTGCAGAGCATAACCTTGTCATTACTAACACACTCTTTCGCCAGAAAAATAAATTTAAAACATCATGGAAGCACCCACGGTCGAAGCACTGGCATCTTTTAGATTATGTAATTGTCCGTGCTAGAGATAGCCGTGATGTACTTCTCACCAGAGCCATGATGAGCGCCGATGACTGCTGGACAGACCATCGATTAATTCGATCCACGATGGCCATAAAGATTGTCCCTCATCGTAGGCTCCAAGGAAGAAAACCAAGGCGTAAAATGAATACACTGGCCCTTCAAGATTCTATTAAACGAGCTTGCTTTCAATCAACTCTCAAGGAACATCTGCCTACGGAACTTCCTGAAAATGTTGAGGAATACTGGACTAAATTGAAGACTTCTATTATTTCAGCCTGTGAACAAACTATTGGATACCAGACTAAGAGACATCAGGACTGGTTTGATGAGAATGATAGTGAGATTGAACATATTATTGACAAGAAAAGGAAAGCCTTCCAGATATGGGAAAAAGATATTAACTGTGCCGTTAAGAAAAAAATCTACGGCAGTGCAAAGGCAGAAGTCCAAAGAAGAACTAGAGAACTTAAGAACATATGGTGGATAAAAAAAGCCCAAGAAACCCAACATTTTGCAGATGGTCATGATGCACGGGGCTTTTTTAATGCCATAAAGGCCATCTATGGACCAACAAACCATGGTACAAATCCCTTACGCTCAGTAGATGGTGCTAAACTTCTAAAGGACAAAGAGTCTATTGCACTGCGCTGGAAAGAGCATTACTACAATCTCCTTAATCGTCACTCTACTGTGGCTGATGAAGTCTTCTTGCAAATCCCGCAAAAACAAATAAGAAATGAGCTTCCAGTACCCCCTAGTTTGGAGGAAGTCAGCAAAGCCACTAAACAAATGAAAAATAACAAAGCTAGTGGACCTGATGGGATTCCTGCTGAAGTCTTTAAAGAAGGCGGGCCTGAACTCACACAACAACTTCATAAGCTCATCGAAAAAATCTGGATGAGGGAGGAGATTCCAGCAGACTTTAGGGATGCCATAATTATCACTCTCTTTAAAAAGGGTGATAGAACAGACTGTGGAAACTAGTGATAGAACTAGGGAAAAGGGTGATAGAACTAGTCTGTGGCATCTCCCTTCTAGCCACAGCAGGCAAAATCCTGGCAAAGATCATCGCAAACCGTCTCCTATCTGTATCAGAAGACATCCTCCCTGAAATGCAAAATGGCTTCCGCCCTTCCAGGGGAACAGTGGATATGATCTTCACTGCACGACAGCTTCAAGAAAAATGCAAGGAGCAAAACCGCTCTCTGTACATGGCGTTTATTGATCTGACTAAAGCTTTTGATACTGTAAATCGTACTGCTCTCTGGACCATCCTTCTGAAAATCGGATGCCCTGATAAATTTGTGAACATCTTGCAGTTACTCCATGACGACATGATGGCAACAATCCTGAATAACAATGGCTCTCAAAGCGATCCATTTAAAGTGGAATCCGGCATTAAACAGGGATGTGTTATTGCTCCAACCTTATTCGCTATCTTCATCACTATGATTATACACCTTGTTGAAAAACTTCCTACTGGTGTAGAAATTATATATCGAACAGATGGAAAGCTTTTTAATCTTAGTAGGCTGAAAGCAAAAAATAAGGTAATTGCAACTTCTGTTATAGAACTTCAATATGCTGATGATAACGTAGTCTGTGCACACTCCGAGGAAGATCTTCAAACTATCCTAAACATCTTTGCAGAAGCATATGAAAAACTCGGCCTCTCGATTAACATTAAAAAAACCAAAGTGCTTTACCAGCAAGTTCGAACCAATCCCTCTGCAGCGCCATCAATCCAGCTTAAAGGTGTGTCACTAGAAAATGTCGATCACTTTTCTTATCTCGGCAGCCATCTATCTACAAAAGCCGACATCGACGCTGAAATTCAGCATCGCCTGAGCTCTGCGAGTGTAGCTTTCTCCCGAATGAAGCGTAGAGTGTTTGAGGATCGGGACATTCGCAGGGAGACCAAAATGCTTGTTTACAAAGCCATTGTACTACCAACCCTTCTGTACGCCTGTGAAACATGGACCCTCTACAAACGCCACCTCCAACTTCTTGAAAGATTCCATCAACGCTGCCTCCGAAAAATTCTGCAAATTACTTGGGAAGATAGGCGGACTAATGTTAGCGTATTAGAAGAAGCGAAAACCACCAGCATTGAAACAATGATCATCCAACATCAACTTCGCTGGACCGGCCATGTTGTTCGAATGCCTGACCATCGTCTTCCAAAGCAGCTACTTTACTCCCAACTTAAGAATGGAAAACGGAATATTGGTGGACAGCAAAAGAGATTCAAAGATACTCTCAAAGCTAATTTAAAAAAATGTAATATCAGCATTGAGAACTGGGAAGCCCTAACTCATGAGCGTTTCAATTGGAGGTCATCCTTTATTAATGGCGCTATGGACTTTGAAGAAGCACGAGTACAGGGCGAAAAGGAGAAAAGAGCTAAAAGGAAGGCACGTCAGGCAAACCCTCATCATGACCGTCTCCCACCCGGAAACCTATGCCCTCATTGTGGGAGGTTGTGCGGATCCAGAATTGGCCTTTATAGCCACTTACGGATCCACCATTAAAATTTTACCTTTGGAAGATAATCTTACTCGGCTACGAGTGATCGCCAATGATGATTTATTGAAGGCCTTATTCCTCTTGAATGGGCTACAGGTTGAAAACAAAAGTCCAAGATAGATTAAGGGACTTTCCTTCTTAATATTCCACATATAATTGACAGTGAGAGATTGCATAAGATGCCTGTAGCTTGAATCATGTCAACTGGATTTCTATTTTCTTAGTGGAAACGTTTCGCTCCTTATCCAAGGAGCTTCTTCAGTCTGAGCAAAGTTGGTAAGGGAATCCTAAATATGTTCCTAGGTAGCTGTGTGACCTTACACCTGGGGCTAGGTCATGGTTATATTGAGATGTAATTTTTAAGTCCTTTTATTATCTAATGGAGGGTCGTTAAAATCACCATGCTGCTGTTGAGCTTCTGAAATGGTCTTAATCTTCCTAGGCACAGAAGACAAAACGGGGAGGAAGATGTGGGAGAGTTTGTGCCTGAGGCCCCCACCTCTATTCAAGGAAAGATTTTCCAAGTTGGCATAAATGGATTCCTTGACCCCTCTCTCAAACCACCTATCTTCTCTGTCTAAAATGTGAACATTAATGTCCTCAAATGAGTGTCCTTTTTCTTTTAGGTGAAGATACACTGCTGACTCTGGTCCTGTGGTGTTACTTCTCCTGTGCTGGGCCATCCTCCTGTACATAGGTTGTTTGGTTTCTCCAATGTAGAGTTCAGAGCACTCCTCACTGCACTGGATTGCATAAACTACATTGCTTTTCTTATGTTTTATACTTCCTGACCCAATCCTGGATAGAGTTATTCAGCTTGGCAATAAAGTACAGCTGGCCCAGCATCACAAGACAAAGGAGAGGCAAACTAAGAAATTTGACATTCTTCTTTCTCGCAGCAAGCAGAAACAAGGAACTGGAGAAACCACTGGGAGGAACAACAACAACAGGACCACAGAGGACAAAAAGAACATGTGGGTGAAAAATCTCTCAGACAGAGAACTTACCCAACCAGAGAGAGATGTCCTAGCCAAAGGTCTTAATTTTGCCATCACTCCCAAGCAAGTTCCGGTTGTGGAGCTCATTACAGCCACAGAATCTGCCATCCACAACAACCACCTACCTTTTGAAGAAGCAGAACAACTCCGGCTTAAAATATCTGCAGCTCTGTCCAGTGCTCAACCTCCTCCCCCCAACCTTACCGTCCAAGAGAGGAGAGCCCTGACAGCCCTCAGCAAAGATGAAACCATCACCATTTTACCTGCTGACAAAGGAAGATGTACAGTGGTTCTAAACACTGCAGACTACCACAATAAAATTACCTCACTTTTGGAGGATCACCATACATATGAAAAACTGAAAAGAGACCCCACCAACAATTACAAGAAAAAGGCAATAGACAGTTTGAAACAATTGGAACATGATGGCTCCATCGATAGGATTACCTACCACCGTCTGTATCCTGGAGAAGCCATCCCCTGCATCTACGGACTTCCTAAGATCCACAAGGAAGGAACACCCCTCCGACCCATAGTCAGCAGCATCAATTGGGTAACATACAACATTGCCAAACACCTCTCTACCATACTAGCACCTCTAGTTGGACACTCTGAACACCACATCCATAATTCGGAAGAATTTGTTTCCAAAGCAAAGATCCTGAAACTGGATACAGATGAAACTATGGTCTCCTTTGATGTGTCCTCCCTTTTCACCAGCATCCCCACCACTCATGCTCTATCCGCTGTCAGGAAGAGACTAGAAGAGGACAGCACCCTGGAAAGGAGAAGCCATCTCAACCCAAACCAGATCTGCCATCTTCTGGACCTGTGTCTTAACACCACTTATTTCACATACAGAGGTGACTTTTACAGACAAAAACACGGCTGTGCCATGGGTTCTCCTGTGTCACCCATTGTGGCCAATTTATACATGGAAGAAGTGGAGAAGAAAGCACTCAACACATTCCAGGGAACGGTGCCCACCCACTGGTTTAGGTATGTGGATGACACCTGGGTCAAAATCAAGGCCCAGGAAGTACAGGCCTTCACGGACCATATAAACACTATAGATGCCAACATTAGCTTCACCAGAGAAGACACCAAGGACAACAGACTGGCATTCCTAGACTGTGAAGTCCTCATTGGGACCGGTGGCAAGCTAGAAATAGGGATCTACAGGAAACCCACACACACAGATCAATATCTGATGTTTGACTCCCACCATCCACTGCAGCACAAACTAGGAGTCATCAGGACATTGTCACACAGAGCAGAAACCATCCCCACCTCCATGGATTCCAAAAAGAATGAAAATCAGCACCTGAGAACAGCCCTGAAGGCCTGTGGATATCCAAATTGGGCCTTCACCAAATCTAAATCTACCAGACCTAAAACAGCGACAGATAGGGCTGAGACTCAGAGTAAACGAAAGAACCTGGTCATTCCCTACATGGCTGGCGTGTCTGAAAAGATAAAACGGATATTTGGCAAACACCACATACCTGTATATTTCAAACCCACCAAGACACTGAGACAGAGGCTTGTACACCCCAAAGATCAAACTCCAAAACATAAGAAAAGCAATGTAGTTTATGCAATCCAGTGCAGTGAGGAGTGCTCTGAACTCTACATTGGAGAAACCAAACAACCTATGTACAGGAGGATGGCCCAGCACAGGAGAAGTAACACCACAGGACCAGAGTCAGCAGTGTATCTTCACCTAAAAGAAAAAGGACACTCATTTGAGGACATTAATGTTCACATTTTAGACAGAGAAGATAGGTGGTTTGAGAGAGGGGTCAAGGAATCCATTTATGCCAACTTGGAAAATCCTTCCTTGAATAGAGGTGGGGGCCTCAGGCACAAACTCTCCCACATCTTCCTCCCCGTTTTGTCTTCTGTGCCTAGGAAGATTAAGACCATTTCAGAAGCTCAACAGCAGCATGGTGATTTTAACGACCCTCCATTAGATAATAAAAGGACTTAAAAATTACATCTCAATATAACCATGACCTAGCCCCAGGTGTAAGGTCACACAGCTACCTAGGAACATATTTAGGATTCCCTTACCAACTTTGCTCAGACTGAAGAAGCTCCTTGGATAAGGAGCGAAACGTTTCCACTAAGAAAATAGAAATCCAGTTGACATGATTCAAGCTACAGACAATTCCACCTGGATGACTGAGAACCTTCATAGACATATTGCATAAGATGCCAGCATTTACCCTTCCTATCATTCACTGGTCTGAGATTAATTTGCTATAAAAACTATGAATTGTATCTTGATTTGGGCTCAGCGGAGTGATATGTTTGCTGTAATGGGGGAAACATGTTTTGTCCATTATTTATCTTTTAATACACCCACTCCTGCCCCCTTCACTGAAAAACTGTTTCAGAGAACTGGAACACCATCTGGTATTCTGATGAGTCCTATTCCTTATAAAAATGGAAGGAATCTGCTAATGGAAGATTATTCTTTGTTGCTGATATTCTTGTGCAGACCCAAGTCGTAGCTGAGTAGGATTTTGGGGGGAAGAGCAGAAATCATAACAATAGTTTCTGTGTACTTAACCATAATTCTTACCTATTCCTGCAGTTTCCTTTTGACCACCATTTTAAGAGCAACATCTTGATTGTTCTAATATTTGTGTCAGTTTCTTTTTGCTTAGCAGAGAACTACTTTGGGTATTCTGCAACAGGCCACTCAGTTTTGAGAGAACTTTGCTTTTATTGGTTATTAAGCATTGTCTATCAGGCTTAAAATACCCATTTGCCTTAATATTTCCAAAATAGGCTGGATTTTTGCCTCCACCTACTCCAGACAGCTCTGGGGACTGTAAAGAGATTGCTGATGGTCATACTTGGACCTCTGGTTGTCATTCCAATCTATAATTTAGTGGGATCATTGTTTGCAGAGACAGCTCTATGGTTTGGTCACTGATATTGTCAGTGAGAATGTAAAAATTAGACAAATCAGATTTTTTTCTCTAAACTGAAAGAAACAATTTTATGCCAACATGTTACTAAGTCTTCTTTTAATTCATATAGACTGCTCAGGGTGGTGGTCATCGAACTCTCCTCTATGGACATGCAATTTTACTGCGCCATTCTTACAGTGGCATGGTATGTACAGCATTTATAGTGTTGATATGTTTCCTCTTTATGTATCAGGATCAGTATATTTCAACATTAGGTAACTCTTAGATTATAGATCCATTTCAACTTTATCCACTTTTTGTATACTTTTTTGGTTCATATTATATTGAATAGACTGCCTCCAAAATGCATGGTTCTTTTTACTTGAATACTGTATTTTCATTGTACTGTATATGTAGCCCAACTAAAACCTAGAGTTTTGGTAGATTGTTTGGTAAATCTGTTCCTCCTCCTCCTCCTCCTCCTCCTCCTCCTCCTCCTCCTCCTCCTCCTCCTCCTCCTCCTCCTCCTCCAATGTTCATTTTTGCTGGATCTCCATACTTTTCATCCCAGCCTTCAAATCCATTATTTCTTCATAATATTTCCTTTTTGGAATGTTGGAGTGTGATGATAAGAAATATAGGTATTTTATGGAAGGATATCTTGCCTTAAAGCTATTTATGTCTAATTTTAGTTAATGGTGATGCTGTAGAAATATATACACACTCTGTGTGTGTGTGTGTGTGTAAATTTTCTTTAAACTTTTTGCAGCTGATTATATGTGAGTTCCCTCTTCATAGAATGGTGGGATATAAATAGAAATGATATTATTTAAAATTGTATAACAGAACACTAGACACTTGTTTCTTTTTTTCTTAGTATCTGTGTTGTCTCTCCACATCACGAACATCAATGGATAAATTGGCCTTTGATGTAGGCTTGCAAGAAGATACCAAAGGTGACAACTTTGTGGGGGGGGGGGGAAAGCCTATATTTTGGTTTTTATGGCCCTGTTGAGATTTACTGGCTTATATTTCCGAGATAAGTCCAGCTTTTTGTTTACTGTTGGTAGGGAGGACTGGCAATCTAATGGGTTACTTGACTTTATGCATCCTGGGGCAATGCTAGTTGACTCACAAAGAAAGAGGTAGGTCACAGAATGGAGGTTTCCTTTCTGTTCCAGTCTTGAGGAGAGCTCCATACTAGATTCATCCATGGTAGTGGTATCATTGGATAGTACTGTGTACACTATGAACAGGAAAAGGAGCTGATTTCAGCCCAAACATACATGTGGATGTTTACTTTCTCTTGCCACACTCCCTCTCTAAATGTGTGCTGTGGGCCAAAACTGGCATTACAATACTATATAAATACTACTACATATAAGAACTCTCAGGTTCTCAGTCATCCAGGTGGAACAGTCTGTGGCTGAAGAAGCCCCTTGGATAAGGAGTGAAACGTTTCTACTGAGAAAATAGAAATCCAGTTGACATGATTCAAGCCACAGTCTCATATTTCTAATTCATCCAATATTTTCCAGTGTACCATAGCTACTTATTTTATCTGCCCAGCCTGCTGGCAGACATCTGGAGGGCACCATATACAGTAGGGAAGGATGACCAAGATGCATGTTTCTATAAGGTCAAAATTAGGATTATAGATATTTTAAAGATTATATCTGTTCTTCAGAACTGGGAAAACTATGTGTCCATCACAGTTATATTTGAATGGCAACATTTTAAGACATTTATTTATCACTGACACAGAGTCAGTGTGGTGCATTGGTTAAAATGCTGAACTAGGAGTGGGGAAACCGAGGTTCTAATGATCTAATCCTTCCTTAGACACGGAATCCATCTGGGTAATCGTGGGCCAGTCATTCCCCCTCAGCCCAAAGTAGGGTTAAGCTCTGTGACAAGCCAGCTGACAAAGGGTTTTGTTTGTCACATCGTGCACCGATAGTTTCACTGTAAGAACTAGATTAGCCCAGCGCAAGCAGAGCCTGCAGCTCCCTGGGACAAATGCTAAGAACAACAGCATTTATCACTGTCAGTTCCAGTGGTGGTTATTTCTTGCTTTTTCTTGCAGAAGCATTCTTGTAGGCAGATATCGCACTTACAGTAGGTCTCTCTGTAAATGATGTGGACCACTATCAGCTGTAGAATATAGGGTACAACACTTGAAGTATATCAGTAGAGTTTGCCCAATATTCATGTCATTTGTTGTGTTTTGAAATTTTTAAAAGCACTTTGGCCAAAGGCAAAAATACAGTGGAATATTAACATTCCACTGTTAAACTTACCTAAGGGGACTTCTAATGAGAATTCTGGACCTGTGCAGAATCCTCTCCAGATCTACTGTAACTTACGTTGTTGGCTGATTTTGGTAGCTCTGTGGTTCTGCATTGTTTTATGTAAAACTGAAGCATATCTGTTTTTCCTTTGGAAAGTTGTGACCCTGCATAGCCTGTGGGTGATCTCTTTTTCTACTGGTGGAAGCTCTTGCAACATTACATCATCTGGCTCCTGCAGTCAAGGCTGTCTCCTCCCTCCTACCCACAGTGCCCCTTTCACAGTGCTTTTCAATGTTTACAATGTATTTTCTTCTCTTACCCACTCAAACCTCGCTGTAACATGCAACTATGGTTACAGCTATTGGGAAAAGTGCTTGCCTGCAGAATTGCTAATATACTATCATTTCAGCTTCATTCTTTGCAAGAGGCTTTTAAAAGGAGGAGAGGTAGGCTTTGCAGCCAGAAAGGTTCCCCTCATAGCGGCCACATGGTTTGTTTTGCAGGTTACCAAATATATTCATGTACTGAAAACAGGGATGGTGATGGGTACTAGCAATCATTTTAAAGAATGATTAAATTACATTCTTTGCATTCTATTATTGGTTAGCTAGTGCAAACACTAACTGGTTATGGTGTTCTTGGCATATCAAGTTAGGAAAAATGAAGACAATAACAGTGAGTGATTAGGGAGTGGAAATGATCCAATTGGAGCCTTATGTGGAAGCATCTTAAGACACAGCAATAGTGTTTTAGCATGGACTGCTAGTAGTTTGCTGTTGTAGACTATTATTAATATTAAGTCAATAGTTACATTCATAATTTTAGATACAAAATAAAACAGTACGTTTCAATGTAGGGGAAGCCTGCTGGTGGACTATACATCCTGCTTCCAAACAGCGTTCAGAAGGAGAAAAAGTGCGTGTTGGGGATGACCTCATCCTTGTCAGTGTCTCTTCAGAAAGATACTTGGTAAGTGATGAAGAATAGAGTATAATTATATGTTATTTAATAAAGCTTAAAAAGCTAGCAAAGTGAGCATGAAAAAATAGATAATATATAACATGTGAAAGTCAAAAAATTGTATATTTCAGCCATACTCTTATCCAATCCATGCTGGCACTGAAATCCTTACCTCCAAGGGAGCTTTTCCAAAAAGTTCAACTTTAAAATAAGTTTAAAGTATAAAAAATATAGATGCGAGTAAGAAATTTAAGATGAATATTATTTATTCATGTGTAATTTTGAATTTTGAATACTGGGGGCGCAATGGCCCAGTGGTTAAGACGCCAGGCTTGTCGATCGGAAGGTCGGCAGTCCGAGACCCGAGCGCCGCATGACGGAGTGAGCTCCCACACTCAACCCAGCTCTTGCCAACCTAGCAGTTCGAAAGCATGCAAATGCAAGTAGATAAATAGGTACCACTTCGGTGGGATGGTAACAGCGTTCCGCGCGCGTCATGTCGGCCACATGACCGCGGAAGCGTCTTCGGACAGCGCTGGCTCTTCGGCTAAGAAACAGAGATGAGCACCGCCCCCTAGAGTCGGACACCACTGTGCAGGGGAAAACCTTTAATTTTGAATACATTTTTATATTTATCTCACTATACTTTTCTTGTTGAAAAGATTAAAAAGGCAGCTTACATATAGGTAGTCCTCAGTTAATGATGGTAATTGGGACTCGAATTTCCATTGCTAAGTGATGTGGTTCTAAAGCATGATGTCACGTGACCACATCACTTAGTGACAGTCCCAGCAGTCCCTGTTGCTGTCATTAAGCGAGGATCACAGGTTGTTAAGTGAGGACCTCCTCGCAACTTCCTCAAGCAAAGTCAGTGGGGAAGCCGGCAGGAAGTTGCGAGACCCGGGCAGCTCACAAGCAGGCTGGCAGGCAGGTAAGTGGCTGCTGCAGCATGTGCGAGTGTGGCCATTCGCAGAGTGAGCCAGGGTCCTTGGAAGAAAAAGTGGGAGTGGAAGCGACTTACCAGGGCGACTTGCAACCTTTCCTGCTGGCTCCCCATTGACTTTTCTTGTGGGAAGCTGGCAGGGAAGGTCAAAAATGGTGATGACATGACCATGGGATGGTGCAACTGTCTAAGTACGAGCTAGTAGCCAAGCGCCTTGTCACAGTCATGTGACCATGGGGGTGCCAGGACAGCTGGAACTTCGAGGACTGGTTGCAAGTACCATTCATTCAGCGCCTTTGCAACTTTGGTCACTGAACAAATGGTCGTTAACTGAGGACTACCTGTATCTGTGACAAATTAATGTGTTCCCCATCCTTAAAAGTGAACTTCACTAGCTGCCCAGAGTTGGTTGGTGGCATCCATATTGAAAAAATAAATAAATGTTTTCAGTGGGTGCTCGATTTTGCTTGAAAACTGCATAGCTGTATTCATATAATCCCATTTAAAACCTTTCAGATATACTTGGTGTATTTATTTTGAGAAGTATTGTGTTTTAAATAGATTTTGAGTAATATTAAAGTTCTTCCTGGGCAGAAGGTGTGATGTCTTATTTGCACCTGTAAGTCATCACCTGATGCTACAAGGTGTGAAATCAAGGCTATCTGATAGACTTCTTCTGTGGGAATAGATATTTATGTCATTTCTTTTCAAAATGGAATAAATGCTTAGGCAATAAAAATAGTATTATTAAAATAGAAATATGAGAATTTTTGTAGGTAGATTTCTTGGAATACAGAAATCTAGGTTAATCTATATACTACTAAAACTCTCCTTTTTGTGTGTAACCTTTAACTGGGCGAAACAGTGCCTTGTAGGGCAACAATTTTTGAATCAAGGTACCTCAAATGGGCTAACTTACAAAATGCGTCCAAAATCCAGGACCCATGACTCCCGTGGAATAGAAATTTGGCAAATTTTATAAAACATTTTATGATATAAAATTCCCATAAAACATTTTGTGACATAATATAAAATGTCATAAAACATTTCCTGTGGTCAGCTCCTGATGTTTGACTGTGCTGTATAGTTTAATATGAATGACATGGGCTATTTTCAAGGCAGATACATCTCTGAATATCTCTCTGAATTTTTAAGAATTTTCCAGTGAAGGCAGTACATTAGAAGCTCTGCCATTGTAGAAGGCATTGAGGAATCTGGTAAGGAAATATTTCTGAAACAATGACCCAATGGGTCATGGGTTGTCTGGTAACAAATATAAATTTAATTAAAAAACTGATGGGGGCAATCATCAGGAGTTTTGGAGAAAGATGTCATCAATTTGCTGATGACATTCAGCTGTATTTCTCTGGACTTGAGCCTGGATGTGTGTGGGATTGGATAAATGCCAATAAACTGAAGTTGAGGACTAGAAAGACAAAGCATCCTGGGCATAGGAATTTGAGAACTGCTTGTTCTAGGTGGGGTTGCACTCTCTCCAAAAGAAGAGCCATGCACTTTGCAGTGTTCTTAATTCGTCATTTAATCAGAGACTCAAGTGACCGCAATGCCTAGGAGCACAGTTACCAGCTTTGATTTGTTTGTAAGTTATGCCTTTTCTTAGACAGGTTAGCCTGGCAACTGTAATCCACCCATTGGTAACATCACATCTGGACGATTGTAATATGCTTTATTGTACTTTGTTTTTGGTCTGGAAGTGATAGCTGATTCAGAATATGTGGAGCCCTTGGTGTTCTCTGAGCCTTGTTGTTTTCTTGCAGATGTTTCATTGCTAGACTAGGTAACATCTTCAGTGCGAAAAGAGAGTGGGACTTGCTCTCTGTTTATATACAGTGGCTTGCCCACCAACACAAGCAGGGTAAGCCACTGTATATAAACAGAGAGCAAGTCTGTTTATAAACCGCCCAGAGTCCCCTTCGGGGGAGATGGCGCGGTAATAGAAATCGAAAAATAAATAAATAAATAAATAAATAAATAAATAAATAAATAAATAAATAAATAAATATCCCACTCCTTTTTCGCACTGAAGATGTTGCCTAGTCTGGCAATGAAATGTCTGCAAGCAAACAACAAGGCTGAGAGCACCAAGGACTCCACAGTTCAACCCTGAGCTACAAATATTCTCTTCGATTGATTCAGAATATGTTAACCAGAATGAGGGGATGGGTTAAGAGCATATTACACCAGTGATAAGGCAACTGGTGCTATAAAACCAGATTCAAGATTCTACTTTTTGCTTACAAATCCTTAAATACCTGGAACTAGGATACCTGGCAACTTGCTTTGACCTGTCTAGACATAGCCCAGTAGCAGGGAACCCTTGGGGAGGGGGCACGGCCCACTTGCCCAAGCAGTTAGACTTCAGAACTGCCTTCTAGTGATACGATGATGAATTTCAGCACTATGATTTGGGCCATTTGGGGGACATGGGCCCACCCCATTTAAGGGTGGAAATGGAAGCACTTTGGCTCTACATGCTTCCAGCTCCCATCTATTTTTTTTATTGCCCCACTGAAAATTTTGCTACTGCACAATCTTATACTAGCAATTATGAATGGAATGATGGGATTGAATGCAGTCCATGGGGTCATAGACGGGCTACCTCTGACCTCAGTGATCATTAAGACCAAAAGAGCCCCTATGACTTTTTCATAAGCTACAGACATAGAACACAGCTTTCTCTTAAATGGTGAATGTTGCCCTCGCTAACGTTGAGGAGGCACTCACCATTTATTATCATTTATTATTTAAAATGTTTTTCTGCTTTTCTTTTAAAAAGCAGCTAACAAGGTAATTAAAAGCAGAGTTAAAACATAGCATTTAAAACCACAATTAAGAATACAATTAGATACATTTAAAATATTAATTGATTAAAAGGAAGAAAACTGTTTGAACATCTACTAAATAAAGCAAGCAAATTCCAGGGATATATTTAAAGCTCCTGCTACAGACCTAATGTTTTACGAGGCTTATCCCCATTTTTTTTTCATTTCTCTCCCCTCTTTTAATTTAAGTTTTTTTTACATTGAATATTTTAGCTCTTGGAATTTTATATTATCTCTTATATTTTAAGGATTTTCTAATCCCAAACTGCATTGAGATCTCTTGGACATAAGATGTGTAATTATAATTGTAATAATATGTAGTAAAAGATGCTATTATTTATTTGAATAAGATGCTTCAGCCCCTTGGCTATATAAACCAGTAATTAAACACCATCTGTATTCTTCCATATTTTTTCTTCTGATTATGATGCAAAACAGTAGTAATAAACTTTTTCCTATCCCTAGGAACTCTAGCTAGAAAAAGAGAATGCTCTTTTCATGCTAGTTCTTTTCTGGTGTACATTTAACAAGGAAAATCCCAAGATGAACAAATTCAACTAGAATGGAAAAATATAATATCTGAAATAAATTATTCAGTCATAGATGTGAAAACAAAGCTTAATTTTGAAGTCTTAAAGATTATTTGAAATGTAACTGTTAACTAAAATAACATTTTCAGCAATTTTATTAGGCCAATTATTTAGAAATGGCAAATGAAGCAACATTTTCTTAGTAATACTCATTGCGTTTTAGTTTATAAGGTTATTACACTTGTTAAGACCCTTTGCATATAGCTATGATACTAATAAAATTGGATATTAGTTGAATATTCTAACATAATAGAAAATACTTCACCGTGCAACTATTTTCATTTCTAAGTCATATACAGTAAGTGGCTTGGTTCTAACCTTGTGACAAGCCATACTTTGTTTAAGCCATGATATATTAAACAATCCATGGTGGCTGGGATTGTACATTTGTTCAGCCAAAACCAAACAAACCATGTTGTAGATTAGCAACACTCCACCTTTTTTGTTGTACTTGCTATTCTACACTGATGTTGATTTCTCCATTCTGAATTTCAGGATATGAGTGTTTTGTGCGTTTGAAGCTGACAAGGGAATTTGGAGGATGCTTGCAGAATAATTAACTTGCTTTGAATTAATTCTGACTCATTCATTTTGCCTGCTGCACTGCTCTTTTACTGTTAGTTCTCTTCTAGTGTAGGGCTACTGAATCAATGATTGTGACATTTAAAACTGAAAGTTATTTGGGAGATGAGAAACTTGAACAGTAGATAGGGCTTCAACTGATAGTTTGTACAACATAATGCTGAACATCTGGATATCCAGCTAATTTAATTCTTGCAAACACTACTAAAGTACGTAACAAATGTAACTGCAGGGTGATTGTTATTTTTGTATTATTCTAATAACAGACTTTTTCTTAATCCAATGGTTGCAGCATCTATCTTATGGCAATGGCAGCTTGCGTGTGGATGCAGCTTTCCAGCAAACACTTTGGAGTGTTGCCCCAATCAGTTCAGGAAGTGAAGTAGCTCAAGGTACTGTTAAAATAATAATGGTCATTGTCCTTTAAGTTTGTTGTTTCAGTAATGTGAACTACAGCAATAACAATAACCCCCAGCAAACAGTTGCAATACAAAATAAGTATTTTCCAGATTCTTATATTAATCCATTTAGGGAAGAAAGTAAGGCAGATGGTTATAAAATTAGCTTTACTCAGGAACACTTGGAGCTGAATTCATAATATGAATAAATAGGAAAGAGAAGGCAAGTGGGTGTTTGGCAAATAGCTGTTTTTTTTAGAGTCCTCTTAACCACCTACTATCAAATCTTTTATAATCTAGTAGAATACTTGTTCTTTTGCATACCATAAAAACAGTCTTGAGAGAGGTTACATTAAGGCTGACTTGGCTTTGCTTTCTTTCATATATAAAATACATAGGGACCACAGATTCATGTTTTCCTGCTAAACAGTTACTATGATTACATGTAATACTTCCACCATGAAATTTTTTTTTAATGATGCCAACGTGTCATGCTGTCAAACACATAATAAGTATTAATTGAAAGCAAACAACTGTTATACATTTAGCATATGTTGACATCAATATAATAGTTAGCCTTGTGAGAAGAAAGCTAATTTTGTTGTAGAAAATTCTTTACACCCTTTCTGTGCTTTTTTTTTTGGTGCCTTTGAGTATGTTGACTCCTGGCAACAGCCTGGACTAGTCCCTGCAGTTTTCTTGGCAAAATTTTTTGGAAGTGAGAGAGAGTGACTGGTCCAAGGTCACCCAGCTGGCTTCATGCCTAAGATGAGAATAGAACTCACGGTCTCCCGGTTTCTAGCCTGATGCCTTATCCACTATACCAAACTTGCTCTCTTTTCTGTGCTATTAATGAAACCATATTGAAACTTTTAGTATGTAAAATAGTTAAGTTTCTTTTGCACTGGCTTGTTTGGCATTTTTTCATGAATATTTGAAAGATTAAGTGTTTGAATATCATAGGTGCTTAATAGTTCCTTTAGAAGTATGGTTCAACCCTTCAAATTATTTGTTTCAAATACTCTTATTTTCTGTATCTTATGATGCAGAAAAAGTCCTTACATCATAGCTTTCCAAACTGTGTGTTGTGACACTTTAGTGTGTCACAACACACAGTTTAGTGTGTCGCGAAGCGGCGACGCGCACGGCTGCGTCAGCAGCGGCGCACCATCAGCGCTTCCGCATTTTAGCGAGGCCGCTGCTGCTGCCGTACACATCGCCGCTGCTGTGTGCCCCCCGTGCCGGCGCCGCTGCCGCCGTTGGTGTGTCGCCAACAGCGGCAGTTTGGAAAGCACTGCCTTAGATAATCAATTTAATTTTGTTGAATAGTATAGTTTTCTTCTGTAGCCATTATTAGTCTCAGTAATGGTAGTATCTGTAATCATTTGAAATTAATTACAGTAGAGTATGTGAACAAAATATGAAGTCTATCTTGTTCAGGATTTATTCATAATTAAAGAATTTCTATGTAATAAACCAACCTGTTTTTCATCACATTTTATAGATAATAGAAATAATCTGAGTGTTTAATGGAATATTAAAAGATAATTAATGCATATAAAACTGTTTTGTCATGTGAATTATTTGTATTGTTCCAGACAGACTTTAGATAGTGTTTACAGAAGCCCTATATTGTATAGCATGCCTGTAGAGACTAAGCTTTGTAAGCAATGGGGTTTTCATAGCATTTAATGAGGAAGACCTCACGATGCATGAAATTGTCTCATTAGGTGGCAATACATGGCTTTCTGAATCTTTCATTTCCATTTGCCCTAGTATAGTCTTTCTAAAATTAAATACAAAACTTCAGGTGAGAAATTCTGAACTAATATCAAGGCCCTTACAGAATATTTAGAAGTTTGATAAAAAATTATATTGAGATAGGATTAATCTTAAAATATACAACATTTCATTTGCTCTGCATTATAGGTTATCTAATAGGAGGTGATGTACTGAGGTTATTACATGGTCATATGGATGAATGCTTGACGGTTCCTTCAGGAGAACATGGAGAAGAGCAGAGAAGGTAAATGTTTGTTAAACACTCAAGCAAAAACAAAGGCCATTAAGAGAATCCACTTAAATAGACATACTGTACTTATACACCCATGTACACATAGGCATTTTGGTCCAATGTTTCTCAGTGATCTAGTAAAGTTTCATTAATATTAATATGAATACAATTTGGTAATGCACTTGCAAAGCAAAAGATTTTGCATTATAAATTAGGGCTGTATATGGTTTGAAACTGATTTGGAAAAACTGCTTTGGACCTCACGTGAGCACTACCACCTGTCTGCCATTAATTAAAGCATGTTTATCTTTTCATAAACTTCTGTGCAAAAGATTGAAAAAAGACATGTATGCTTTAATGAGCAGTGGTGAAGTCTCAATCGCTTATTCCAAATTTCATAGTGTGCACAGCCCTAATATATATGCATATAGCTTTATGATAATCAAGTAGCAGCAAGTCTAAAGTTATTTAACACTAATTAAATTTTCTGCATGTATCTTCAAGGTTTAGGTAACTGGTTTTTGAATGTTAATATTTAATCTAGTTCCAATGTGAAAAAATATTTTGGAAGAAAGTCTCCCTATTAAGGATATAACCACATGGCTTGCTAGGTGTGCAGGTGTCAGGCTGTTCTGTAAGTCATATCAGAGTCTGAAGATGAGAAACTTGCATATGCTTACTTGGCTGTAAAATCCAATGAATACTGTGGAACTTAACTAGAAATTTAATTTTCATCAAATCACATTTGATAGAAGAACTGTTTAGACCATTGTATCCAGCCCCTGACTCCATGCAGAAATCTAAATGAAAGGATCTCTGAGAGATGAAGGGAGCCATCATCTTACTGGGTAATTGATTACAGTATTAAACTGCTCTTACTGATAGGAAGGAATGTGCCTTCTGGTAACTTCAATCCATTGTTCCATCCTGCACTTTGGAACGCGCGACGATAGATCTTATTTTATATGACATCCTTTCTGGTATTTATTTATTTATTTATTTATTTATTATTTAAATTCGTATCACCGCCCATCTCATCCACACCTGGGGACTCTGGGCGGTTCACAATAATTTCATTATTTATATATAAATATTTATAAATAAATATTTCATGGGATTGCCCTTTTGCCAAAGTCTACTCTAATTCAGTGGGAAAAAAATTAAGATAGGCAAATAATTTATTTTCCTGAAATACAGTATTGCCAAAACTGGTGGTGAGGGATTTTTCTCAGGTATATTAAGAAGTTTCCTCCAATGTAGCACTTTTTACTCTTGTACCTGACACCTTTGTGCTTTTGGTGTTTTTGTTTTTTTGTTTTCAGTAAGTACAGTAGTAGAGTATAGTAAAATGTGATTAGGGAAGGCTATCATAAAATGTCCAATGTAGAAGAAATCTGGATAGCTTAGTCCTACGAACAATTGTGGTATATGGCATCCCAGAAACTATAGTGGTTTCAGAGCCAGAAAAATGTGAGCAAAATGTTTCTGTAAAGTTGTATATAAAATTGGTTGAATATCCTACTTGAGAAAAAATGTTCAAGTTATGGGTCTTCATCTGTCTCATGTGAATATTTAAAAAATGTTAGTTAAACATTTTATATGCTTCACTTTGGCTAAGTTGATATGACATGCTTAAGTGGGTGGTTTAAGCCAGAAACCAGGCCATTTCTAGATCACACCCAGACCCCAAGTAACTTGTCTTAACCAGGCCAGCTCATGTTGTTAAAGAGATGGTTAACATAGGGCTAACTCTTGCTTAAGAGTGTGGTTAGTGATTGCACTATCTAGTGTGGTTCTGAAGAATGAGGTTTGTGTAGAAAGTCTATTTTGGTGGGTTGGTTTTGTTTTGTTTTTTACCCCGAGGGTGCACAGGTGTACTGTATGTGAAATGGGTATTGGAAGGAGGTTGGGTGAGAATTGAGTCTCCTCAACCCATCTGTGGTGAATAAAATAAAAAACAACAAACAAGCCAGTAAGTAAGTAATCACAGTAAACTATGTAAGTTGCAGTTTTAAGAGACTGCATTGTTAGGTATAAACATTTGTTATAGTTCTGTTGCATATTAAGATGAGACAATTCTGTCCAAGAAGGGATAAATAGTCTAATTTGTCAGCCCAAAAATCAGCCATCACAGAGAGGTAATCAAACAGAATAAGTCAAATCCAATCCAAGAATCATAGCTAGTAATTCCTTACTAGATTTGAAGGAATCAGGTGAGAGAGCAGGCAAAAATCAGGAACTCTGAATGGTCTGAGGAAAGCCTAGATCAGGGCTTTCCAAAGTTTTCCCGCCGCAACACATCAACCGCCGTTGGTGTGTCACCGCAGGAAAACCCGGAAGTGTCGCCGTTGCGGCAGTGCGCAAAAACCCAGAAGTGCTGCTCCCGCTTTCGGTTTTTGCACGCCGCCGTTGGTGTGTCGCCGCGGGAAAACCCAGAAGCGTTGATGGCGTGCCATCAGCGCTTCTGGGTTTTGACACGACACATCTGGGCCCCGCAGGCGACACACATTTTGTGTCGCGACACACACTTTGGAAAGCTCTGGCGTAGATTTTCAATTTGCAGTGACAAGGTGTATGGTTGCAAATGGTGTTTCCAACTCAACGATCTCCTTGGCGTGCTAGGTGCCTGTTTTGGGCCAGCTGGTGCTGATCTGCTCATACTTCAATGGTGCTCAGCCCATTAAGTCTCCACATGATAGCCCTTGTTTAATTCCATGAATATGGATGGGTATTGTTCCAGTTTTACATTTGGGCATTGATCTCCAGAGCATTACAAAACTTTTCCCCCTCTGCTCTTGGTTTCAACTTCCTCATTCAGGTCTGAGCTGGTTATCATAGAACAGGTGTGAAGACTAATGAGGAATTGTTATCACTGAGCGTGTGCTTTCTATTTCTAAGATGTAAATTCTGTTCCTATGTGTTATATTGAAAAAGATGTTCAGTGGTGAACTTGACTGAAGACCCTGTCCAGGATATTAGGAAGTTTGAGTAAGAATAGATGATACACTGTTAAGATGAGAAAATTCATATGGCTCTTTTCCAGTTGTAAATGAAACATCATTTAAAATTATAAGCAGTAAAGGAATTTCTGATTCTGAGAGGCTTTCTTATGAGAAAAACTTTGGCAACGAAAGGATAAATCTTGATTTTTACAAAAACATTTCTTATCAGTGTAGCTTGATCATCTGAGCACTTCATGGAAAAAGGCTAGTCTGAAGTGAATTAAAGTTTGAGTTAGCCCAAGGCCTATAGAACTAGTCTATTTGTTATCTTCATTTATTGAAGCATTGAAAGTAGAAATAACATTTTAAGATCTTCTCATTTTCTTGTTACCCATAGTACCTAGGGCTTGCCTCAGGGATTAGTACGTGAGAGAGATACAGAATAACCTAGTAGCTGCTCTGTTAGCTGAACTAAGAAGGAAAAGTAATTATCACGTGTCACTACATTTTGTGCTGCAAAAAAAATTGTATAGAGGAGAAATATATATCTTATGAGAATGCTGGTTACCATTACATTGAAGATCTGAATCGTTCAAGCACATTTTGCCTAAGGATGCAGATTTACCCAATACTCAATTCTCAAAATGTAAATATGAATTGAAATATAATTATACTTCAATATTTATACTTTCCCCACTTTTGTGATGCAGTTCTTCAGTCGAAAATGTGTATGTTAATGAAAATATAAAATTGCTATTTTAAAAAAGGTAAATTAATAAAATCACATACAAAATACATATGCTAGGAGAAATGTTTATGAAGATGAATATATAGCTTTATATGCATTATAGTTCACTGGAATGAAACAAGGTTGAAAAAATGAGGAACTATGTATCCCTAATTTAGCCTACATTTCAGAAAAAAACAAGTGTTGAATGATAAAACAGATTAGATCCAGAGAACCCATGAGCCCAATCTTCTGATCTTCCAAGTATCTCCAGATTGGATTGAGAAAATTCAGCAGCAAAATGACCTGTGATATTTGGTTTTTTTCCCCTCCAAAATAAGGGTGGAAATGGATATGTTATGCCTCTGTGAGGCAAAATTTCCACCCTTAAAATATCCCATGCACTTTCTCAATCTAAAAAGAAAGTACCAATCAAAGAGAATATTTGTAGCTCAGGGTTGAACTGTGGGGTCCTTGGTGCTCTCTGAGCCTTGTTGTTTTCTTGCAGACGTTTCATTGCCAGACTAGGCAACATCTTCAGTGCGAAAAGGGAGTGGGACTTGCTCTCTGTTTATATACAATGGCTTGTCCTGCTTGTGTTGGTGGAGGTGTTGTTCTCTCCTTAGGAGTTCCTTGATTGGGCTGTTGTTTGCTGCTTAGTTGATTGACTGAATTAATAGTTCCTTGATTAGGGTATATTGTGCTGTTTGATTGTTCCTCTGGTGCTAATCCTGGTGTTAATCTTTGCATATCTGGGTGTTGATTGCTGGCAAGGAGGTGTTCTGGTCTTCTGGCTTTTCTATTGTCTCTTAAGAATGGTATGTAAATGTTGTTTACCTCTATGTGTCTGTTGATGGCTGCTTTGTCTGGGTGCCAAGCTTCCAGGAATTCTCTAGCGTTTTTGGACTTGGCTTGGTTTAAGATGCTCACAGTTTCCCAGGTGAAAGTATGGTTGAGTCTGTCCACGTGTTGTGAGATTAAGGAGTTTTCATCGTGTCTTCTGACTGCTAATTGGTGTTTGTGGATGTGCTCTGCTAGTCTTCTGCCTGTCTGTCCTAAATAGTGGCTGCTACAGTCCTTACACTGTATGTTGTAGATAACTCCTGTTTTTTCTGTTTTTCTGTTTTTTCTTCTTGGGCTACTGGGTCTTAAGTAACCCAAAAGACCCAGTAGCCCAAGAAGAAAAAAGCAAAGCATTTCTATTGGGCAAGTAATATGATCATAACATATAAAGTTTCCTGAAGAATAGAATACACTGTGCCCTTACAAACTCATCAAAGCCAGTGTAAAAATGCAATACAAATGATTAAAGAGTTGGAACAATTCCCTTGTGAAGAACGTTCTTTAGCTCAGGGAAAAAAAAAAGGGGGGGGAGATTTATGCCCATTTCTTCTTCACATAGTACAGAATTAATGTGTAGAATAGAGTTCCACAAATTTAAATAATATACTTTAAGGTCTTCAATGGTCCAATGCTAGGACAATTTTATAGAGGGAATGACAAAGTCAAGAAAGATAATCTCTAAATAGCAACTAATCAGGTATATCGATTATGAAATTGCATTTTTATCTTCACGTTCCTGAATACCTGAGTAAATTATGCCAAGGGGGAAAAATGAGAATCCTAATATCCTAATACATAATCACACACAAACACATATAATACATAATATCAAAATGAAATGGGAAGGGGAAGTTACTGGCCCTGAAGAAGAACACTTCCCCCCCCCTTTTATCCTCCAGTGAATCAGGGCGGTGTCTGCCTTAACCATTTTTTAATATTATCTTGCTCCTCTGGACTTAAAAAATGTTTCAGCCCCTTTTGCCTAGGTAACAGTTCTTGCATATTTCCATCAAGGCCATCTTCATTACGCTTTACAGTTAGTGAATACGGTAGGACATTCTGTACCCTAGAATTGATTGGATTAACAATGCAGGATAAAAGAACTAATAGCTTTGTTTTGATAGGAATTAATTGTAACATGAAACTGGCATGAAACTGTTTTCATTGGTTAAGTACACCTCTCAAGGCCTCTGAATTTATTTCTTGTTATAAAAATAATGAACAGTAGTTAAATGACCTTCTGCAAAACCATGGCAACATAGTTTTAGTGGATATCCACTCCTGCTTCATAGTGGCTCTTAAAGTATCTTTTAAATACAGCATAGTTTATAGCCATACAACTAAGGGACCAAAAGTTTTAAGGCTCTGTAGAAAGGTCCTTGTGGAAGATTCATGAGTGTGCACTTTTAGAAAATCCTTCTTCAAAAGTGAACTTTTTTACTTTCCCCAGTTGAATCCTTATTTTCAGATTTGTTCTGAGCTGTCTTTGGTTCTTTTTTTCTTTTTTTAAAAATAACCATATGCAGTTTTGCACATAGTCCATTCTTTCTCTAAGTGGTAGGAACGTATAATGACAGCTACTATAATAAAATATTCTCCATAGCATCTTTATACATATTATATGTCTAATAAATAATAATGTTATGCATAATTATAATTTATTTATATGCACTGTTTTACTATGCAATTAAAAAAGGAAATAATTTATGTGACATAGAAATATATAATGATTAAGAGTTGGCTTGCTCATACCAATTAACTGGCTACTTAGGAAGCACAATACATTTGCTCGATATTGTTAAGGAAGAACTATGTTAGTCTATGGTGGCAAAAAATCGAAGGAGTCCAGGGCACTCCATGGCAGACCACCAAGTGACTGTTTTGGAAAAGCAAGAATTTAATGGCACCATTGAGTGAGAAATTGCTGAGGTTACATACATCAAATTGTTCCAGGCAATCTCAGAAGGTCTCAACAAACACAATGGGTTTTTAACGCATTACAATTCTTATAATTCTTAATTGATAAGGTACTTGTAATATGTCTCACTTGTACCCTGCATCTGTATAACCAATCTGTCATTCCCTCCCTCCCTGCCCCCCCACTTCCCAGTTTCAATCCTGCATCAGTCTAGCCATTCTATGCATCTGATGAAGTTAGTTGCAGCTCATGAACACTTACGCTTTTAAATAAAATGTGTTAGTCAGAAAAGATGCTTCCAGACTCCTCCTCATTATTTGCTGGATAAGGGTATAAAAGATTCTGCTACAAATTCCTGTAGGAGTGGATATTGATTTTTGCCTCAAGAGGAATCCAGGATGGAAGAAATATAAGCTCCATATGAGAGACTTAAAAAAAGTCAAGAACTGGAGACTTTACACTTTGTAAAATGTACAATTTGTCTGAGGGATTTTTCTACCTCTTCTTTGTGGTCTCTGTGTATTACAAATATAGTTTCCAGTGTCTGCACAGACACCATCCATATGTTCTACAGCTGAGCTGATTCTGGTAACCCTAAATCATAGCTTTCCAAACTGTGTGTCGCGACACTTTAGTGTGTTGCAACACATAGTTTAGTGTGTCGCAACACAACCCGGAAGCGGCGGTGGGGGAGTGCGCGGCGGCGGTGGCGGCGCTTCCGCATTTTAGTGGAAAACACGAGGCTGCTGCTGCTGCTGTACACACCGCCCCTGCGCCCCCTGTGCCGCCGCCGCACGTGCCCCCACACCGCTGCCGCTGCCGCAGTTGGTGTGTCACCAATGGCGGCAGTTTGGAAAGCACTGCCCTAAATGCTCCCTCATGCTGCATGCCTGAAGAATTTCCAGTTATATACCTTACTTTCTTCTGATTACCATTGATTTAACTTCCTTCTAGTTCAAGATTGCTGTGCCTCCTGAATTTTTTTTTTAGATTTTTTATCCCGCCATTATTATTTTTTATAAATAACTCTAGGCGGGGAACATACCTAATAGTCTTTCCTCCTCCTGTTTTCCCCACAACAACCACCTTTGAGGTGAGTTGGGCTGAGAGTGAGGGACTGGCCCAAAGTCATCCAGCCGGCTTTCTTGCCTAAGGCGGGACTAGAACTCACAGTCTCCTAGTTTCTAGCCTGATGCCTTAACCACTAAATAATTACTCTCCACTTTCTCCCCAAAAGTTTTACTGTTTATTTTTTGTCAGTAATTCACCACCAGCATGTCTTTCCTTCTTGTGGCTCATTCAGATGATGTGTCAAGCGTATCAGTGTCCCAACCTCAGATGGATATTCTCTCTTCCTTTTGGATTTGGGCAACGGCTTCTGAGTGGACTGAGGTCATCACTCTCAAAGGTTCACAAAGCATACACAATAGCTCTTACCATTTTAGGGTCTTGCTCTAGGAACAAGAGAAATAGGGAGCAACTACAGCTAATACTTTGTTTTTTGGAGTACCTAAACAGTTGTATGGATTAACACCAGAGAGAAGTAAACTGGTTTCATCAGGTAAGGACATTTCTTCTATCTCTGTTCCTCTCTTGTACTGATATCAGGTGTAAAGCACCAATCTCAAGATAATTGCTGACATTAAAATCTCTGTGTTGAAATCACCAGAGGAAGAGGATTAAGGAATATAAACAGGTAGAGGCTATGTTGGCCTACTCTACACTTTACTACTGCTACTATTTTTGTTTATTTTTTTAGTCACTATATGGCTGTCCATCTCACAACAGCAGCTCTGGGTGGCTACCCTGTGTGGCTAACAAATATTCATTGCCTATGCTAACAGAAGGTGGGAAACCAGTGAGGCCTAAGTCATTTTCACTTGGCTGTTGTGGGTCTTCCGGGCTGTGTGGCCGTGTTCTGGAAGTTGTGGTTCCTAACGTTTCGCCAGCATCTGTGGCCAGCATCTTCAGAGGGCAGGAGCACAGATAGAAGCAAAATCTCTGTGCCCAGGTAGAGTGGCAATGTTCTATTTATAGAGCTAAATTATAGGAGATCAACACTGCCTAACAACTAGTTACTTTCAGTGGGAGAATGAGTTCTACGAACAGATGGATGGCGTTGCCATGGGAAGCCCCCTGAGCCCAGTCATAGCAAACTTTTACATGGAACACTTTGAAAAACAGGCTTTGGAATCGGCACCCATTACACCAACAGTCTGGTTCCGGTTCGTGGATGACACCTTCGCAATTTGGAGTCATACTGAAGAAGAACTGGAGAAATTTCTGGACCACCTAAACGGCATCCACCCCAATATACAATTCACTATGGAAAAAGAAACTGATGGCAAACTTCCATTTTTAGATACGCTGGTCATACGCAATCCGGACCTCAAACTAGGACACAAAGTATACAGAAAACCCACCCATACGGACCGATATCTACACAAAAATTCCAATCACCACCCACGACAAAAGAGAGGCATGATCAAAACCTTGGTGGATCGTGCTAATCGAAACTGTGAAACCCAATTTCTCAACAATGAACTTAACCATCTGAATTGGGTCCTACAGGCAAATGGCTATTCCAAGAATGAAATAAAAAGAGCCATCAAACCAAGAAAACAACATCCAACTGAAGAAAAACAGCCCCCCACAAACAAAGTATTCCTGCCCTACATCAAAGGAGTCACTGACCGCATGGGGAAACTGATGGAAAAACACAACTTTCAAACAGTCTTCAGACCCACCAGAAAAATACAACAAATGCTAAAATCAGCAAAAGACAAAAGGGACCCCCGCACCGCTGCAGGAGTATACCGCATACCATGCAGCTGTGGACAAGTATACATCGGAACCACAAAACGAAGCATTCACACCAGGATAAAAGAACATGAAAGACACTGCAGACTACAGCAACCGGAAAAATCTTCAGTAGCTGAACATGCTCTCAAGCAAACGGGACACAAAATCCTATTTGAAAACACAGAAATACTGGACAACACCAAAAGCCACTACACCAGATTATACAGAGAAGCCATTGAAATTCACAAACACCAGCACAGTTACAATAAAAAAGAAGAAAGTTTAAAAATTAGCAAAACCTGGCTACCAGTCCTGAAAAACACAGCCTGCAAAAGGTCAACGAACTCAGTCCAACCACCAGGACATGGGAATACTTCTCACAATGAACATGCTAATCACTCTCATCAGCCACTCGTTAACATTTCAACACAACAAAAAACCCCACCTAATCTCCTATAATTTAGCTCTATAAATAGAACATTGCCACTCTACCTGGGCACAGAGATTTTGCTTCTATCTGTGCTCCTGCCCTCTGAAGATGCTGGCCACAGATGCTGGCGAAACGTTAGGAACCACAACTTCCAGAACACGGCCACACAGCCCGGAAGACCCACAACAGCCATTGAACTCCGGCCGTGAAAGCCTTCGACAATACATCATTTTCACTTGTTCAAGATACCTTTCTAAGTTCAGAGTCTGAAGGGAAAATGAATGAGAAATCTGCCAATTGAAATCTCCATACTCCTTACAGTGAGACCATCAGCACTCTTTAAAATACTACATTGTCACTATCTCTTTTTACTACGCTTGAATTAATATTTTCTGCCTGTTCTGATTTTGGGGTGAGCCCATGGTGAACCTGTAGAAATCAATCTCAATTTTATTCTCTGCTTTATTTTTTAACTGTTTTGATTATAATGCTGATAATATTTCTTATTTGACAGGCAATGTTAGGATGGTCCATGGTATTCTTCAGTATCAAGAGATCACCTCAAAAATAGAATGACTACCATGAATGTGTGGGGGGTGGGTGAAGGAAAAACACCAGCCTTTTTTGAGTAAACTGCAGCAGCAAAGCATGAGTGTTTGCAATAATCTTTGAAAAAGTCTCATGCTATGAATGCACTACCTATCTCTGTCCACTCCATTACTGTTTTCTATTACTTTTAATGCTTCTTAAAGACTTGGTCTCTAAGCATTCTGCTGTCATATAATTAGTAGTTTCATCACCCCAAAATCACAAATCCATCTCTATCAGTTACACTAGGAGCTCTATTTTTCTCCTCACTGGACCAGGCCATTGTTGACCATGATGAAGCTCATTGTCATCAGAAGACATTCAGTACTATACTGAACAAATGCTATGAATGAAAAGCTAGGAAGCTAGATAGCCAATCTAGCTGATAATTCAGGCTGTGCATTTCAATGCATTGACTCTAGTTTTCATATTGATGTTACTAGCACTGCTCCATGTTACTAAGGACTTATGGCAGAGGCTAGTTTTCATTACTCCAATCCCAGGGCTTCACAGGTGATGAAGCATGGTGCATTGTATGGACCTGGATCCACTAGATTTTCCCTATCAACAGTATAAATCTTGGAGGCAAGACACTCCTTTTTGAACTCAATGCCAGCTAACAAGTCCCACTCTGAAACTGCTATTTTGATTTCAGTCCTCTTGGGAGCATAAGAAATAGGGAATCATCCTAAACATTGATGTTGACTATAGCCCCTGTTCTAAAAGACGTACCTGGTTTGTATCAACTGCCTTTAGTCTATTTTTTCTTAGAGAGATTGTGTAGATTATGGGTCCTTCACCATAATAAATTAAGGCTATACCATGTACTATCACTGCAGTGCCATCATTTCTTTGTTGTATTCTCTTTTCCTTGACTGTGCTACGTGAGTTGTAGATGCTTCTCTGCATAGAAGCAATCAAGGTTCTCTATCCACAGGATTTTATTTCTATTGTTTCATGTTTCCAAGATGAGATAGCAACTTGAGACCAAGTCTCAAGACCTGTTACTTCATCATGCCTTGTGAGTTTCAGATGAAGATGTTTGCATTCATACTTCCACTGCTACATCACAGAGATTGGTTAGTGTAGATTGATTTGCAGGATGCATATTTCCATATCAGCATTTATCTGGATCATAAAAAACCTGAGGAAACAGTTCTTCCAATTCAAAGTGCTTCCCTCTGATCTTTCAATAGCACCTCAAGTATTTACAAAGTACATGCATATATGGTGGTCTGCTTACGAAGGAATCTAGATATTTGCTTATTCCAGTGATTCATTATTGGTGTCTCTAATGGCAGAAGATGTGTGTATCAATTTCATTATTCAACTAGGTGTTCTAGATTTCTTAGGTCTATATGTCCTGTCCCAGCCCAATGACACGCAATACAGCAGGGAGGCAGTTGTAAAAATTTGCTGAGAAACTTGTGAGTTAAACTTGTGAGGTAACGAACAGGCGGCAAGGGAGTGTGAGCGCAAACGCATACACTCTACAAAAACAAGCCCCAGAAGTCCCACGAGCTTGCCTTAAGGGAGTTTCACGTTCAAAACACGATTAGTCAAGTGAGTCCAAGAGTCAAGAGTCAGGTCACGAGGTTTTCCGATCAGGAGTCCAGGCACATGGAGTCCGGTTAGGAGACGGTTGTGTCCAACAACGGTCTGGGCTTGCGGCTCCCTTTTTATAGAGGCAGACCCGGGTGGAGCTAATTTAGGAGGGTGGGGCTACTTTCTCGCTCATAGCCTCGCCGACCTCCGCTGTTCCGCTCTCCTTTCCGCTCTCCTTTCTCGAGCACTGGGAGGGGGCGGCAGCTCTGAGTCCTCATCCTCACTAATCAGCGGCGCCTGTGCCTGCTGCTCACTGACCAGCCCCGCCTCCTCTGACTGCTCAGGCGCTGTTTGTCTAGAGCTGTCTGCTTGCCCTCCATCTCTACGTCAGAGGCTGGCCGCCCGTCGTCGTCTGACTCTGACTCTGAGCCCAAACCCCCCATGGACTCTGAGCCCGAGCCCCCCATGACACTATATGACAACTGTGAAAGTCTCAGCTGACCTTGCAATCCATACATTTTCTAGCACTTCTGCTTAATTCTTGTACAGTCAAGTTTTCTTGGATCTAGCAAGGTAATGAAACTCATTGCTCTTTTTTTTCTTTTTTAATAAATTTTATTACAAATTTTACAAAGAACATAAAAACTAACACAAACTTATAGGTATAGATTTTTGTAAGTTCCATTTGAGCTCAACTGCCTATACTCATTCATCATTCCCACCATTGGTAGCACAGCCCCGTCATTTCAATCAAGGATTTGTTTTTTCCACATTATTTCCCCCCATATTTGTAAACATTTTAGTGATTAAGGAAGATATGTTTCCAGGGTATGACTATAAGACAGATATGATCTGTTTCAGAAAAGAAGCTGTATGTCAGTGTGAATAAACTTAGAATAAGCTTAGAAGGCCTTAAACTTTCAAGATAAGGTTGAAAGGCAAGATAATTCAAGTGGCCAATGATAAATCTACAACCATATTTGAAGTTGTTTTCAGTAAAGAAGAGGTGGAGTTGTGGTTAGATATTAAATGTAAACAAATTTTGTTAGGAAGTTTTTGTCTTAACCAGGATACTGTTTTGCCAGTGTTTCTTCCTCAATCACATAATTCAAAATACTGTTGGTGATCACAAGGCATATTATATACCTACCTGGTCTGACCTTCTGACTTTTCTTTACTACCATCATTTTGATATCTGGGTTTTGTAACACATACTAGGTTTGGCTGAATAGCATTATCTTTGATGCTACATTAATTGGCCTGGCCTACCTCTGATAAGTGTAGTTTACTAGCTATCCATACATGGGGTGCACAGACTACAATGAAGAGGAACAGTTTGCTCACTGTAACTGTTTCTTTGATCTACAGTCTGCATTCACACAAATTTCTGCCTTCCCAGTGTTGGTACTTACCTCAGTGAGGTAAATAATAATCCTTCAGGTATGTGCAATGGAAGGAAATGTTTGGGACCTACCCAAATCAGCTCAGTTCTAGAATGTTCTCATGGTATCTGCCCAGGAACAGGAAATTCATACATATGAATGCACAGATGACTGCTTGAAGAACCACAGAAACAGGTCATCAACCTCTTTCTTCGGACTTTAAAAAAGCCCGAATGCTTACAAGAGCATTGTGCTCTTTAGACCCTTTCTCTTTATCCAACACTTCCTGGAATGAGCATGTGGCTACACTGTATGGCCTTGTCCTTCCAAGAAACTCTGGAGGAAGGAGATAGCTTCTGTACTAATTTCCTAGTATTTTATATAGCTCTGAATTTTTAAAAGTTAAGCAAAGCTGGAAGACACAAATTGGCCACCTCATGGTTTTCAAAAAAGAAATGCTGTTCATTTTGGTGGCTTTTTAAAAAATACATACCTTACAAAAAGTACAAATGTCTAAAAAACTTAGAAAATGCCTTTTGTGTTGTAGAACTGTCCATTATGAAGGTGGTGCTGTGTCAATTCATGCTCGTTCTCTTTGGCGACTGGAGACTTTGAGGGTTGCGTAAGTAAACTCTAGCGTAATATATTCCATTATGACAACTAATGTCTCCCCTCTGTAAAATGAAGGATTTTTGTTGTTGTTACAAAAATCATAGGTATGCTAAAAGGCTTTGATTCAATTTGGAAATACTACGAATATCATAATGTGCAATGGCCTGTTAAGATTTCATTTGAAATTCATTGTAAGCATGTGTATTGATGTGTACTACTGCCAAATGCTGCTTCTTTCAAAATGTTTTTTGAGGAAATCCTGTGGAAATGAATGCTTATTGGTTGATTCCAGAATAAGAGTAACTGTGAGCAAAGGTTGTGGCACACTTCTGTTTGACAAATTACAAGCTAACCGCTCAGATTTTTAGCATCTTCAGATTTGACAAGCATCAGACTATGATTTGACAGATGTACCTTTGCCTTAAATTCAATTTGGCAGTGATGTTGTGTTATCTCCTACACAAATAATGTGATAAAGGTGTACTTTCTTTTATATCAGAATGTATTCTAGCCACTCAGTGAATTTGGGGCATATTTGTTCTTTGCTTTTCTCTCATATATTGTTTTATTGGAAAGTGAAATATTCAGTTAAAAATAATTAAAATTATTATTTGCAGTAGCATATCTATTCTTCTTCTCACATACATGAATACCCACTTCTTAAAGCAAGCAAATTAATATCACTTGTTGGGAGATGATTTTTGCTGTCAATGCATGTAGGTCAAATTGATGTATTATGTAAAGAACGGATATTTATTATGTACCACATTGTTGTAAACAGAACTCAGCATTTTGCAGCCCTGTATTGGTAGCATCTGGGAATGTGCTTAACTGAACCTATCATTTGTCTTTTTTGTTCCAAAGATATTGGGGCAGTTGATTATATGAAGAAAATCTGGGAAAATATGTTTCTGTGAACTCAGTTATTACAATATTATAAACATACCACTCAAATATAAATGAAACAGAATCCACCAAAATATCTCCTGTGTGGACTTTACAGATCTTATTTCTTTCAATTGATTTGGTGGATGCAGATCTGTTTGTCTTCTGATGGTGTGATAGTCATGCGTGGCCACATCTGTGATTTGAGTATGATTTAACACAATAAATCTGGTCCCAAAATAATGCACAGTTAGATTGGCTTTCTGTTGAAATTATCAAGTATTCTTAGCTGGTAGGTAACTTGATGTCTGCTTTAAATGTCTTACATTTGAGATATCACTGAAATCTGATTTCAGCATACCTTTAATTCTATAAATAAAATTTAAATTAAACAGCAATATGGATATATTTTAGTTGGTAGTTTTTAATCATGTTTCATATTTTCATTTGATACTTAATTTTTTAAATTATTTAATAATGCTAATTTTAATTTTTATTAGGTGGAGTGGAAGTCACATTAGATGGGGACAGCCATTCAGGTTAAGACATATAACAACAGGAAAATATTTAAATCTCATGGATGACAAGAGTCTTCTTCTAACAGATAAAGAAAAAGCTGATGTGAAATCTACAGCATTTTGTTTTCGATCTTCCAAGGTAAATACTTGTAATATAAGTATTTAATTTAATTTAATTTAATTTAATTTAATTTAATTTAATTTTTTAATTTATTCACATTTAATTTATTCACATTTAATTTATTCACATTTAATTTCCGACCCTTGTACTAGAACATGCATAGTCCATCTAGGTCTCTAGTATAAAGGAATGATTAAATGAAGATTGCATGCCTGAGCTTTACTTAATTTATGGGTACCCCCGTTTCTGAGCCTTTGGAAATTGATATGGAGTCATTTCCCAACAGGCTAGATCTGGAGTGTTTTGGGCAACTGCTTGCAACTGCTCTGTATAAATAAATATGACACAAATGTAATACTTCAAAAGGGGAGTTTTAGCAGGGTGCCAAATATCCAGATTCTCCACAGTATAAGCTTAGACTCTGCATGCATTGGTGCAATATTTCTTAGGTAGAAAATGGAACACTCAATTCACATTGAATGAGGAGGGTTTTATATATCTGCCAGGATTCTTACCATATTAGCTGGCAGAGAGGTGCATGTTTGGTGTTGGAGGGTAGCAGCAGAAGCAATAATTGTAGGTCATGTTCTGGGAGCAGTATAAATTCTGTTCCATATACTGGGCTACATGGCTCATGATCTGGATTAAGTGTTCCATTTTGGTTGCAACTTTATTCTGATACTGGCACATGGAATTGGTGATTTGCAGTCTTGCTTAATCTTGGGTCAGAATGTGGGCTGCCCTCCTATAGTATTGGGAATAATAATATATACAGAACAAGCTTCCTATACAATATGGGTATAAAATACTCTCTCACCTCTCCATTCTCAAGTAGATTGGTAGCTTTATTGAAGAGAATGAGGATTTTCTTCTACAACAATGTTTACTATTTGGCAGCACACAGGAAATCAATCCATCCATCCATCCATCCATCCATCCATCCATCCATCCATCCATCCATCCATCATCTATCTATCTATCTGACCCAAGGTTTGAGTCCTAGGCCTTTAGAGGCCAACAGGAGTTTGGCAGCTTTTTTTTTTGCAGCTTTGAAGCTGCCATCTGTTTAATGTTTACCAAATTTTATTTATTTATTTATTATTTGATTTATATCACCGCCCATCTCCCCCCACAAGGGGACTCTGGGCGGTTACCAAATAGCTTTCTCTGCTCCGAATATCAAGGCCCTCACCTCAACAGTATCAACCCTTACAAATTCCATCTTTTCTTTAACTCTGGTTGCTGAGGAGTCACACTGATGTGCCCTGTAAGATCTTATAAAATGGATGGAAATGTTTATATTTATAATTCTTATTGTTGACCTATTGGTTTGCCAGCAGTTGGTCTGTTATTTTTTTCATTGTGACATTAAATAACAATGTACAAGGTTTTTTAATGTTTTTAAAATGTGTTCTCTTTAGATACACATTTATTTATTTAAAGAACTTACATGGTTGCCTATCTCACACGGTGACTCTAGCCAGCTCACAACAACCAATAAAAACAACAATATAAAACAAATCAGACCCTTTCCACAAGGCACCAGACCACCCATACTGTGGAACCCCTGACTCAGCCCCATCCTAGCCAGTGCTTGGGGGAAGAGCCAAGTCTTCACAGCTCCTCTTATATATAGGTCCCATATACCTATTTATCAAGATGACTAATAATATAATATGACTACAATAAAAATTAAATCCTTCCTTCCTTCCTTCCTTCCTTCCTTCCTTCCTTCCTTCCTTCCTTCCTTCCTTCCTTCCTTCCTTCCTTCCTTATCCACCTGTATTATAACATATAACATTAGGTTTAGATCAATGCTTGACTTGTTCAAACTCAAATAACTGCTTGTCATTAAACTTACCAGAAGCTCTGGGGAAAAGATGTATTATTTCAGACTACAATCTATACCAGTTTATTTGGAATAAACTCAATTGAATCAAATGGGAGTTACTGTTGAATACAGAATTGCATTGTTGGATATTATTCTGTTTCTTTTTTATGCTTATGTTCCAGCCTAGTATTCTTCAGTAGGCTAAAACATATCAATTCTAATATAAAGCTCTATACTGCCTCATTTCAGAATTGCATCTTTTTTTTTTACATTTTTAAAAAGTCTAAGAGTGGATAAAATAATCTTAACATACAATGTGTACTAGCTTTTTGATGGAATAGTAATCTTATTAGCAATCTTATTAGAAAAATGTTGCCATAACAAAATGATATTTAAAAAAATTCTGTGAATGTGAGCCTTTCCTTGCAAAAAGTACGATAAGCTGAGTAGAGCTGTATTTTATCACACCTACACAAACAGAAATACAGGTGTTTATGGAATGTGTCATAAAAATGTGCATAGATGTGATGTGGAAAATTCGCTTGTACCTTTGTATTTCTATTTTGCATGTACTGTACTATATTAACATTATGAATATTTGATGATTTATATAGGAGAACTAAGGGGCGTGGTGGCTCAGCGGGTAAGACACCAGGCTTGTCGATCGGAAGATCGCAAGTTCGGAGGTTCGAATCCCTAGCCCTGCGTGCGGAGTGAGCTCCTGCACTAGCTCCAGCTCTTGCCAACCTAGCAATTCGAAAGCATGCAAATGCAAGTAGATGAATAGGTACCACTTCGGTGGGTAGGTAACAGCGTTCCGCGTGCGTCATGCAGCCACATGACTGTGGAAGCGTCTTCGGACAACGCTGGCTCTTTGGCTAACAAACGGAGATGAGCACCGGCCCCTAGAGTCGGACACGACTGCACAACTGTGCGGGGGGAACCTTTACCTTTTTTTTTTTATAGGAGAACTACAGAATTCAGGCACAGAATTAGTATTAGTATAGTAACAATAAATGAAAATGTGATTAATTAAGAGAACTTCATACATTTATTGTGTGCTTGGAGATAGTTGCTTCTTCTTTAAAGATTACCTGCATCTGGAGAATAGACATACTTAAGTACTATTGAAATTAATATCATGCCACAGGCTAAGCATTATCATTTGTAATGTTAAGTATGCTTACCATTTTCTTTTAAGGTAAAATCTTTCACCCTTCAAAATGGTTTTGTGGATAGCAACTGGCATCTTTTTCTTTGTAGGAAAAATTGGATATAGGGATAAGAAAAGAAGTTGATGGCATGGGAACCCCTGAAATAAAGTATGGAGATTCAGTCTGCTTTATACAGCATGTAGACACAGGTTTGTGGCTTACCTACCAATCAGTGGATGCAAAGTCTGTAAGAATGGGATCTGTGCAGCGCAAGGTAAGGTGTTTAAAACAAGGTTATTGTATTAAGGATAACTTTGGTGTGATAAGGAGATTAATGCTGAATCTCAATATGTTAAAGTTTACCCAGAACCCAATTTCAATGTATTTATTTCTCAAACAGCATTAGAGCTATATCTTGGAGTGGTACTGCTTGCTACAGGAGAGTTCAATCCCAGTTCTTCCTCTGATCTCGTCTCCAAAACTAGTCTTTTGGACTGGAAGGCCTCTAAGAGTGCACATATATGTATACACACATATATACACTGTTTCCTTTTTACTTTCCTTTTACTTTTTACTTGCTCATGTGACAAACTTTTCTTTGTATGTAGATTACCCAGCATGCTTTCTGAAATGCAAATACAGGTAGTCCGTGCTTAATTACCACAGTTGGGCCTGGCAACTCCATCACTAAGCAATGTGGTTGTTAAGCGAAATGTCATGTGACCATGACTTGTGATTTTACTGCTGGCTTCTCCATTGACTCTGCTTGTTGGAAGCTGGCTCTGAAGTGCGGACATGGCAATCACATGACTGCGGGGATGCTGTGGCGGTTGTAAGTGCGAGGACCAGTCATAAAGTTACTTTTTCAGTGCCATCGTAACTTTGAACAGTCGCTAAACAGGGCAGTTGTTAAGTGAGGACTACCTGTATCTCATTTATATTGATATAAACATTTTTATAGTTACATGTGGATTTTTTACTAGTCTTCAGCAAAATAATGACTAAAGAAATTCCTCTAATTTCATTTTTCTTAGCACTATGTTTAACTTGTTTTATAAAATGTATAAATTATATAAACTTGCCTAACTTGCGTGTGGAAAAAGGATATTTCCAAAACCACTGAAAAGAACTGAAATTGCAGGAAAAATCTGTAAGCTAAAAAAATATGCTAGAGAGTACTTTTGGCAGAAGTAAATAAAAAGAGAGAAAATTAATCAGTAACACTACCGTTAGAATCCACAAATATATCTAGTTTCCGATAAATATTTACACGTTTTACAGTCTTGTCATAAGAACGTATTGTTCTGAGCTTGGCTCCAATATTCTGTAGCAACTTCCACCAAATTTTATATAGTTTCTGCTTGATTACTACCACTGTTTTCAAAACAGCATTCTAATATGTAACCTCCTATAAAAAAAAACAAAAAAGACAGTCACAAGATACACTATGTCAACTATGAAATTACTTTGGACTCAACAGGTATGCATTAGTAGGAAAAAAAACTTTATTTGAATACAATATACAATGTACCTGGATCTCTCTAGGCAAACAAAACATCAGGATGTTCAAAGAAAATAAACCAATGGACTTTGATTCAAAAAACATAGACTAGGCATTAAAGTGGAGTGAAGTATTGTAAAAATGTTTCACAGGAATTGATTTGGAAACGTGCAAACCCATATTAATCATACTGGTGAAATAAAACTCATGAGTTAGCTATTTATTCAGAGAAAAAGAAAGTACTGGTGGGCAAACTGGTTATAAGCTTCTGGCAAAAGTACAGGATTTCAGAACAACAAATACAGAGGTCTTGGTGTCTTTGAGGATGCATTTAAAAGGGGCTTAACAAAAAGTGTTCCATGAAAGAAAATCTCAGAAAGGTTCTGGTTTACTTCACTGTAGTAAAGCTTATCACTGAAAAACACAACAGGTGTCTTGTGAAGGACAAGTAGATACCACTATGCAAAATGAAATCTATCAGAGGCTCTGCTCAGGATCAGGGATGGAACTAGGGTCTGTGTCACCCGGGACAAACATGGATTCCGCGCCCCCCAGGTTATTTTGTCATTTTGGAGCCCCCTGGGCGTCATTTTGGCGCACCCCCCAGTGCGGCGCTCAGAGCACATGCCCCGCTTCCCCCCCCCCTCCCCAGTTGTGGCCCTGCTCAGGATACCCTTGTTATGCATGGTTCCACATATAAGCAATTCACAAAGACCAAACCTCATTATCTGGGGTAAAGGTTTTAAACACAAATTGTGAAATGGTTGCCATCGTTAGCTATAAATTGCCATTCCACATAGCTCATAATTCATCCTGGATTCACAGCACTACTCTAACTCTTTGATTTAATTTGTGTATAGGAATGCTTCAGAACTGTACTGTTTTTGCTATCAAGACTCTGGATTATTTGGCTGGACAATGAATTCATAGTTATATAGGAATTTGCCTATATCGGCAACGTATGGATTTTGTCCATTATTTTCTGTAGTGATATAGCAATGTTTGCTCATCTCAAACAAAGCAATGGGTGAAATAACCTTTATACTTTCCAAGAGTAAGCTTTAAGGAATGAAGTAGTGATGGAAATCACTACTAGATAGCTCACAAACCTGGACTGAGACATCCAGAGAAATAGAGTTATGATGAACAAAAGATTCATCAAATATTAGCATGTTTCTCTCCATTTGGCTTTTCATTGCAGGCTATCATGCACCATGAAGGCCATATGGATGATGGATTAACATTGTCCAGATCTCAGCATGAAGAATCACGTACAGCACGAGTAATTCGCAGTACTGTCTTCCTTTTCAACAGGTTCATAAGGTATAAGAGTACTGGTTATTTCCTGTTATCATTACTATATCACTTGTTCTTCTCTCTCATAATTAACATTCTGAAGCCAACAACTTAATAAGGTTATTTAGTAGGAGTGTGCGTGAGATTTAGCTGAAGCTAAGATAATGAAATGGGATAATTTGAAATAGATTTTCATTTATCTGGGATGGAGTGGACATGTTTGGATCTTCACAAAGCTCTGTTCTGGATTTGTTTTTCTGGAGCCTGAGATATTTGAATGATGCCATGTCAGCCATACCAAATTATATGAAGACTCATTCTTTATGTAAAGTACTTTGCTGTCCCAAAACAATAAATATATGCTAAATTTTAAAACAATTGTCTTGAAACCCCCTGTACCAGTTTTATGTAGCTTTAATATGCTTCTTCCCCTCACAACTTTTTAGTTTGCCTGTAAAAGTCATTGCGATATTATGAAAAACAAAAAAAAAATTACAGCTGTTTGTGCTTTTTACATGGAAGACTGGTGCTCCATTTTTCAAAATCACAATCCAGGCATTACATTGTACTGCATTATCTCCAGAGCAACCTGCACTGGATTGGTTTATTTCCAGAGTTCCAGATCAGGTCCAGAATTGGACTGGATGATCTTTACACACCCCTTTTATTTAGTGTTGGTTCCTTACTGATACTGAGACACCATGTATTTGTTAATTACCAGGTTTATTTGGGATATTATAATGTCAGCATTAAGAATCAGATTAAAATACATGTCTAATTAGAGAACTTTTACATTAACTTTAGGGGCCTTGATGCTCTCAGCAAGAAAGCAAAGTCTTCCACAGTTGATTTACCCATTGAATCAGTCAGCCTTAGCCTTCAGGACTTAATTGGTTACTTCCATCCACCTGATGAGCACCTAGAGCATGAAGACAAACAGAACCGACTAAGAGCTCTGAAGAATCGACAGAATCTCTTCCAAGAAGAGGTAGCAGTCTTGTTTTCTTTATAGTGAAGGTTGAAACTGTTTCAAACCTACAGCATAATGTACATGAGGTTTTTAAATTCAGGTTTTTGTTCAGATGGAGGCAAAACAGGTCAGAACAAAAAGCATCTTTGTCTTCTGAAGATTTCACAAGTCTGTAATTCCTTCCCTTATATTTCTGTTTATAGATCATTAAATAAGCTACAAGGACAGGTTACAAACACGCTTTAACTGCCATTAGAGTTTCTCATCTTGTCTGGGCTGGAAATTGAGTTAATTTATACTATGATTTGTTGAAACCAAACAAGTCAGTATCATAAACTACATGATTCTATCTTGTTTCAGTACCCCCTAGTTTAAGCTAATCACTTTGTTCTTTTGGGATTCAATAATAAGCCACAATTAATTAAAACATAACTTGGCTCAGTGGTGGCTCAGCGGGTAAGACGCCAGGCTTGTCGATCGGAAGATCACAAGTTCGGAGGTTCGAATCCCTAGCCCCGCGTGACGGAGTGAGCTCCCGCACTCGCCCCAGCTCTTGCCAACCTAGCAATTCGAAAGCATGCAAATGCAAGTAGATGAATAGGTACCACTTCGGTGGGAAGGTAACAGCGTTCCACGCGTGTCATGCGGCCACATGACCGCGGAAGTGTCTTCGGACAACGCTGGCTCTTTGGCTAACAAACGGAGATGAGCACCGGCCCCTAGAGTCGGACACGACTGCACAAATGTGCGGGGGGAAACTTTACCTTTACCTAACTTGGATAATTCCAGTATTTTCCATGCAGACCTGCAGGTAGGAGGTGTGAGGTGGGGTGGTGGAGCATGTTAGATCAAACCTCACACACATAGTGCTAAATCATATTTTAGGTCTCATTCCATCATAATCCTCCAGGAAAACATGAGGAGATATATGAGCTGCCCATAATATGGACCGTTCTTCAAAATACTGTAAATGCAGAATATTAAAATTGTACTAGGTTTGCAAAACATGTAGTTCAATGAGACTGAGTAACCATATGGAGATGGAATTAATATAGAAATTAATTGAGTGCTCTTAAGAAGCTAGCTAATGAATATACCTACGGAGAATTGCAAAGATTAATTTTGTCAATGCAGCATGGCTCAGTTCTTCCTTAAGATATGAAGATGATTCTATGACCAGTCCTGCTTATGTGTCAGTGTTTGCTTGTGTCTTTTTCTTTTCCTCCTTCTTGGGACTGTTTGTTTCCACAAAGGTCAGTTCCTTTATTGTATGCTACCCAAGTGTGAGAATGTGTGGGTATATGAAAGCACATTTTAAAAAATGCTCAGAGACTTGAGAGAGAGAGAGAGAGAGAGAGAAAGAGAGAGAGAGAGAGAGATTCTCTGTGTGTATTCATTTTATAGAAAATATTGTTTGAGAATTAACACCTCTTTTTTTATAGGGTATGATCAATTTAGTGCTTGAATGTATCGATCGCTTACATGTATACAGTAGTGCAGCTCATTTTGCTGATGTAGCTGGAAAGGAGGCAGGAGAGACTTGGAAATCTATTCTAAATTCATTGTATGAATTATTAGGTAAGATATATGTTTGAGTAACTGAGATTAGTACCATCCAAACATACACAAATATGTGCTAAAAAACCTGGAATGTTGAAGTTTGATGATTTAAAAAGATACATTTTATTGGGTATGATAAAGATCTTCAGAAGTATAAGTGCACCCTTGGATTAAAATCAAAGGATTTGTTTAGACTGTAGTTTATACAGAAACTGCAAAGTTCTTATATACTTATTTGTGTGTGTATGTATGTGTTGATAAGTGGTAGATTCAAAATATGAAATTGTTTTTTCTTTCATGTGAACTAAATTAGATAGGGGTACTTCCCGCTGATAAAAAGAACCTCTGTGGTAAATTCACTGACCCTATTACACTCTCAGATCTTGATTTGATTCCATTACACAATTGCATACCATAGCATAGATTTTAGTTTCAGCCTTTTTATTTTATTTATTTTTTATTTATTAAACAAATGTATAAGGCCGCCCAACTCACACACGGTGACTCCAGGTGGCTTACAGAGTTAAAAACCATAAAAACACAATACACACCCCATGGCAACAGCAAACACATTAATATCAGCCACTTGATTGGCTCCGAAGTGACCTGGGATCCCCAGGCCTGCTGACAAAATCACGTCTTCAGGGCCTTCTGGAAAAGGAGCAAGGAGGGGCCAATCTTAACTCTGGGGTAATGATGTTCCAAAGGGAGGGAGCCACCACAGAGAAGGCCCTTTTCCTTGGCCCCACTAGATGTACTTCCCTAACTGAAGGGACCCGCAACATACCCTGCCTTCCCGCTCTGGTGGGCCGGGTGGATGTGACTGGGGAAAGGTGGTCCTGCAAATAACCTGGCCCCAAGCCATATAGGGCTTTAAAGGTGATAACCAGCACCTTGAATTGGACCCGGAAGCAAATCAGCAACCAATGCAGCTCCCGCAAAAGAGGTGACACATGGGCAAGTCTAGGCTTGCACAAAAATATGCAGGCTGCTGCATTTTGAACCAACTGAAGGTTCTGCATACTCTTCAAGGATAGCCCCATGTAGAGCACACTACAACAGTCCGAATGGGAGGTGACTAGGGCGTGGGTGACTGTGAGAAGGGCTTGCCAGTTTTGCTGAAGAATGTCATAATGAAGAAAGTTTTAACATATCTCTATACTCTAGTAAAATAAGTGCTGTAATTTGATATTTAGCTTAAGTATTTTGGATATTAAGGGGGCGCGATGGCTCAGTGGTTAAAACGCCAGGCTTGTCGATCAGAAGGTCGGCGGTTCGAGACCTGAGCGCCGTGTGACGGAGTGAGCTCCCGCACTCGCCCCAGCTCTTGTCAACCTAGCAATTCGAAAGCATGCAAATGCAAGTAGATAAATAGGTACCACTTTGGTGGGATGGTAACAGCGTTCCGTGCGCGTCATGCCAGCCACATGACCGCGGAAGCGTCTTTGGACAGCGCTGGCTCTTCGGCTAAGAAATGGAGATGAGCACCGCCCCCTAGAGTCGGACATGTACTGTGCAGGGGAAAACCTTTACCTTTACTATTTTGGATATTAGTGATTCAGTCCCGATCTCTGGAAGCCATAGCTACCCATTGGGCATGCATCAATGTTGCTATGATTTATAAAATTTCAAATATAATTACTGCTTTTCATGGAATATTTTTTAATCTTAATGATGACTTATGCTAGTTTATTAAACCCTAATTTTGGGGTCAAGGTGCTGTATGATGATTTTGGCCAGTGAGTGTGAGGATTTCTAAATTAAGAGTTTATCCCTTTATTCTTTCCTAGCGGCTTTGATTAGAGGGAATCGTAAAAACTGTGCTCAATTCTCCGGATCTCTCGATTGGCTCATTAGTAGACTGGAGAGATTGGAAGCATCTTCTGGTATGTTTCTTGGCATTATGATGTATATTTGAATCCATGGTTTCTTCTTCCAGAATTTAATATGAATATTTGGTATAGTACTAATTTAATAATGATCAGTTGGATGCCAACAAACAGGAATTGTTTGGAATTGGAAGGATCTTGACCGTGAATCTGGTAGAAATTTTGCCAAAAGTATTAAAAAGCAATATTAAATTGTGTTTTTGTTTTGTTTTGTTTGCTGTCTGTATAGCTTCAGGTTTGTTTGGGATTTCAAGTTGTACACAGAAACTTCATTTTGTGGTCTGTTTAATGCATCTCACAGGGTAAAAAATTAAAAACTCCCTTGAGCTGGGGAAATCCTGGATATGCCTGTGTGGTTTTCTTGGCAACAACCCAGAAATGGTTTGTTATTGTGTTCTTCTGAGATAGTTTTTTGAATTCCCAGTTTAACTTACAGCCCAGAGATATCCTAGTTACTTTCAAGTACTACATGGAAAGGAGGGCAGGCACTGAAAATCAAGGAGCACAAAAAAGGAGGGAATGGTGTACCAAGTGCCAGTGAAGAAAAATCTTATTAATGTTGGTCCTTAGTTTCAAGTAATAATAGGTCTGCCCCTGCTTAGTTTTTTCAGTCACCCAAGGTCAAAGAAATGCTGCTACCTGCTGTGGCTTCTGAGGTTAGAATTGGAAGGGGAGAGATTAATATAATTATTAACTGAATAACTTACACATTTCTATCACATTGTACAGTAAATACCTATGGATTTTTGATTCTTGTTTCTCTAAAATGTATTAAGCACTGTGCTTAGATTAAAAGTGAATTGGTTCTTAGTTTATAGACAGTTTAATAACAAATCTTTAAGAGTTTAAATGGCAATAGTTTAAATCAGTAAGGAACCAAACAACAGGTGGCATCTTAGCCAAACTGATGGTGTCTGCCCTGCACATCAGACTGGCCTTTAGTTGCAGCTAGGTGGTGGCAGCTGTTTTTTCAGTGAGTTATAGTTGAACTATAGACTCTATTTTGGATTTTAGGGAAAACAAAACTAAAATGGAGTTGTATTTTAAGCAGAAAGACGTTTAAGGAACATAAAATAAAATTGAGAGTTGCCAGATTGCACCACAATATAAATGCAATAAATAAAATAAATACATCTTATCAAAATTTAATACATAATTTGTTTTATGGATATGGGTGATATCAGCATGTAGTACATGAGTTGTTCAAGGACTATTGTAAATGCTGTGATTTTCTCCATCTTTGATAATATTTACTTTGTTTTAATTAATTTATTAAACAAACCTATAAGGACTGTCCATCTACTAGGACAGGGCTTTCCAAAGTTTTTCCCACGGCGACACACCAACCGGCGTTGGTGTGTCGCTGCGGGAAAACCCAGAAGTGCGGCAGCGCGCAAAAACCCGGAAGCGCTGCTGCTGCTTTCGGGTTTTGCGCGCTGCAGTTGGTGTGTCGCCGCGGGAAAACCCGGAAGTGCTGATGATGATCAGTGCTTCCGGGTGGTGTGGCGACACACCAGACTGTGTGTGGCGACACACGTTTGTGTCGCCACACACAGTTTGGAAAGCTCTGTACTAGGAGATACTCTGGGTGGTGAAAAATAATGAAAAACACAATATAACTAGAACAAAAAAAACATTTGAAAAAAATGTAATAGTGCTATGGAGAATGTTCCTGTTTGCTGTTGGAAAAAATGTAAAAAGGTCTACAAAACATCTAATTGCAGAATCCATTTTTCATTTAAATACTTGTTAGAAGCGCCATTTGTTGTTTTTTCAAAACTTCATTTTACTTAGACAAAAAAATAGCATTTATACAAAACAACTATTCATGTATATTAAGTTGTTGTTGTTGTTGTTGTTGTTATTATTTTAAGCTATCCAACGCCCAGTGACTCTGGGCTGCTGACAGTTAAAAAGTAGGAATAGTATAAAAAAAAGAGAAAGAAAAAATCATGGGTGGCCCAAGAACAAACATCTAAAGTAGAGGTCCCCAACCTGTGTGGGCCGCGGCCTGTTAGGAACTGGGCTGCAGGGCTCCTGCCCGCAAACCCCACCCCCTTCCACGCGATTGGCTCCCGCCCGCAAACCCCACCCCCGGTTCTTGTGATTGGCTCCCACCCGCAAACCCTGCCCCCGGTGCACAGAAAGCCCGCCCCCCGGTGCGCAGAAATCCCAGAAACCCCACCCCTCCGGTCCACGGAAAAATCATCTTTTGAAACTGGTCCCTGGTGCCAAAAAGGTTGGGGACCCCTGAGAACAAAAAACCCATCCAACAGGAGCTGAAGCATCACTTTGCTCCAAAGCCTGGGAGAATAACCAGGTCTTTAATAGTTTCTGAACATCATCTGGATGTGGGAGTTATCTAGAGGGGAGGTGCTGCAACTGATTCTGTTAGGAAGCTTTTCAATAGTCCTTTGTTCTGTTTTTTAAGTTTTCTTATATAATCCAGGTGGATGTTATGATTCAAATTATGTTTAAGATAGTCTGTGTTCTAATCATTCCATTTCACTGCTAGCCTGTGCTTTTATCAAGTGATGCAGGAAATATTTTTGATTTCACAATATTTAAATATTTCTCTGAGGTGGACATTTTGTGGTCTAATACCATGCACCAGTTCAATCTCTATTAGATCTATCAATCACTTGTTCTTGAAGATCAGATGTACCAAAAGGGCTAATTTAATTTATTCAATTTAGGCAATGCCTGACTCCAGAATGACTCTGGGCGGCTTACAATGTAACAAATAGAATAAAATACAACATGAATAAGGAAAAAAAACAAGCTAAATGGAGAACAAGTAAAAAATAGAGAACAAAACAAATATGGCCAACAATACAGAAAACATATGCACTGCAGCCACCCTAGCCCTAACCCTATATTTCAATATGATTATGTATGATGTCTCTGTGGAACATATTTTGTGAGCAAGGAATACTTACAGATGTGTATCAAGTTGTAGATTTTTAAGCAGTAACAAGTGGTCCTCATGATTTGCAGAGGTTATGTTCCAGTATACAAACTGGGGATACCAATCATCAGGTATTTAATAGCTTCTGGATAATATAAAAAACCCAATTGCTCCTCTGCAACCTTCAGAATCTTCTTGACAATTGGTAAAATATTTAATTTACTCCAATTTGTTGCAAACAAAGCAACAGTAGAGAAGCTATGGCAGAAGCTCAAACAATGGAGGAATTTGAGGGCCACTTGAAATTGGGTGGATATAAGTTCTCACTGCAGGTTTATCATTATATGTGAAAGCAGCCTATGTTAATTGGCTTTTATGTTATGTACTTTCTTAATTGTGCAATGTAATTTAATGAGAAAACAACAGCAACTATGTTGTTGTTGTTTTACTTAAACTATTCCTTTCTTTTTCCTCAGCTCAAAATAATTACAGAAGAAAAAGGGTTACTATGATTTTCCTTGGATCATTATGACTGTTCTTTATTGTATGGTTTTGAGAGAATATAAACAGTTAAATATTAAAATGGATGCTTCTGTATTTTTAGGAATTCTTGAAGTTTTACACTGTGTGTTGGTGGAAAGTCCAGAAGCTTTGAATATTATTAAAGAAGGACATATTAAATCAATCATTTGTCTTTTGGACAAACATGGAAGAAACCATAAGGTTTGTAAGACAAACATGAATTAATTTGAGTAGTCTATGTGATAAGTATAGGTTTTATAAGAAGAACATAGAATTTATTTAAGAAAACAAGGAAGAGTCTTTAATTTTTTTATACAGCAGCTATAGTGACTTAAAACTTTCACAACCACCTCTGTCATCATTTCTTTCCAAGGTATTAGATGTTCTGTGCTCATTGTGTGTATGTCATGGAGTAGCTGTGAGGTCCAATCAACATTTGATCTGTGACAATCTTCTGCCAGGGAGAGACCTCCTTCTTCAGACCCGCCTTGTCAATCATGTGAGCAGGTAAAAAATTGACTAGGATATTATTTTTAGTTATCATGTATGTGTATTTATACACATGAGCATGAATATACAAGCCCTTCTATAATAACTTTAGTTTTATTAGAACTTGCTTTGTGTAAGAAGATATGAGCATTAAAAAGTTGGTAATTTGCTTTTTAAAAAATTAATTTTGTGTCTTTTTAATTTTCTGATTTTTTAAAATATTCTTTGCTTGTATTCAGCATGAGACCAAATATTTTCCTTGGAATCAACGAGGGCTCTGCTCAGTATAGAAAATGGTATTATGAACTAATGGTTGATTACATGGAGCCATTTACAACAGCAGAAGCTACTCACCTTCGTTTGGGTTGGGCAACAACAGAAGGCTATTCACCATATCCTGTGGGAGGAGAAGAATGGGGTGGCAATGGTATTGGTGATGACTTATATTCCTATGGTTTTGATGGACTTCATCTGTGGTCAGGTAAGACTAATTAAGTTTTTAAAGTCTAAAGATATTACAAGTTATGTTTTAAATTCAAAGAAGAGTTAGATGTGATAATAGCAATGGAAGGATTGAAACAACTGTATCACAAGGAGAAAGTCCCAGATTCTGTTCTTGCATGTGCAGCAATAGAGAAAGATTCCTGTCTGAAACTCTGAGATATCTCTGAGTTAAAAGAATTGATACTGAGTGAGTTAGCCAATAAATTTAAACTTTCTATGACCTAGTTTTGTTTTTCTCAGTGTGCTTCTGAGTCCTTTGGAAGTAGGTTGTCTAACGAGATCTTCAACTTTTCTTCTAATAATATTTATTCCTAATTATAGGTTGTGTAGCAAGATCTGTCAATTCTCCCAATCATCATCTACTTAGGACTGATGACGTAATCAGCTGCTGCCTTGACCTGAGTGCTCCAAGCATTTCATTCCGAATAAATGGGCAGCCAGTCCAGGGAATGTTTGAGAATTTCAACACAGATGGTCTTTTCTTTCCGGTTGTCAGCTTTTCAGCAGGGATAAAGTTCGTGTCCACATCTTATTATTTTCTGAATACATTCCGTATTTTCCTTGCTAAGGCCTAATCTAGATCAGTGACTGAATTTGTTGACATTTTAACTTTTTCTTAAAAGCAGATGTGGAGAGTGTAGGTAACCTAAATTGGTAAGGACTGTCATAGTTTGAGAACTGATCAAATTTGAGAAGATATTGTTCTACTTAAAATTTACATTTTCTCTGCTAGGAAAAATATTTAGTATCATTATCAAGAGGTGTGTAACAAGAGTATGATTTTAAACAGGAAAACAATGGAGGATAAAGCTTTCTCCAGTCTCATTGCCCACCACATGTGTAGTTCAGCTCTCACATATCTGAGCAATGAAGATGTTGAACACCAGGGGTTGAAATCCATGGATCTGGGGTGAATTTAGCTTGGAAAAGTCTGTATTAATATTTCCAGGATTATAATCATTATCAAGTTCATCCTTTACTCCCTTTCTCAGAGCTAAAGGAATTTTATCAGGGATCTCCTCTGTTGGGTACAGCTTGGCTTCAAGAGTATAGAATTAAAATTAATGAGAGAAATTACTTGGCAATTTTCTCCTTAGTTATTATTTATATTACAATGCTGTCTTCCCAGGCCAGATTTTAGTTGCTAAAATGTTGTTTTTATTAATTCCTCTAAATTTATATCAGATAAATGAAATAGTCCCATCAAAATATATCTTTTGGGACTGGAGATACAAAAAATAAGGATGAATAAGCCTCAAATGTCTATGTTCTCCTGCAGACATTAAAACAAAAATAAAAAATAAAACTTGTTTTTTTTCTTTTTATTCAATGTAATGGGAGCGGTGTTGGGCCTTAGATTGGTTAGTCTGAGGAGAATTTGAGATGGCTTGCCCATCTGTATTGCAGAAAGTAGTACATTTATGCAAAGCTAATCCTAGGAGCTTAATTTGAAATTAGGTTGCTGAAAATTACTAGTCAGTTCTTAGTTGAGATTTATTCCTTGGATGTTCTGGATCATAGATTGTTCTCCTATCTTCTATTATGCTACTGCATCTGTTTTAACAATATAGTGATAATATTGAGGATGTGTGTGTTTTGTCCATTTTCAATTCTAATTTGATCCAAAATTAAGTGAATTATTCAAATCACTTAGCCTGTTATTCTAAGGAGTAAGGACCAACTGAACATAGTCAAGTTCATTTGTAAGTAAATATGCATACAATTTTGTTAGCATTACTCCAAATTACATGGCATATGAAAATAACAAACTAAACAACAGCTAAAGGTAAACTCTACCAAGGTGAGGAAGAAAGTAAGTTAATTACAGAAAAGTCAGAAAACTAACAGCACAAGAGAACCTAATTTACTCTAGAATAAATGCTGCACAAATTCAGTATCTGCAAATAGATACTATTTTGCAACTTTGCAGGAAATATTTTATCTAATTAACATGGAGTCCTTCACATTGTGCTTATCTTACAGCGTACGGTTTTTGCTCGGGGGCCGCCATGGGGAATTTAAATTCCTTCCCCCTCCAGGATATGCTCCATGTTTTGAAGCTATTCTGCCCAAAGAAAAGCTAAAAGTGGAACCCAGCAGAGAATATAAACAAGATTGCAATTGCACAAGGGATCTCTTGGGACCAAATATCTCTTTGTCACAAGCAGCATTCACTCCAGTACCTGTAGATACCAGTCAGGTATGTAAAATGTACATCAACTTTAAACATGCATTAGGTTTAGTTTATATTATGTTAAAACTAGTAGTAGGTTGGATGACAAACAACATGTATCTGCTAGCAGTATTGCTATAAAATTCTAGCAATATCATAGTTTGAGACAGTAATCAGTATTCCACTTTCCAGGCATTTATCAGATGTTAATAACAAGTATTGGAATGAAGTTTTGGCTTTGTATAATAAATGAAAAACATATATTTTGTTGTTTATTCGGTCAGTCGCTTCCGACTCTTCGTGACTTCATGGACCAGCCCACGCCAGAGCTTCCTGTCGGCCGTCACCATCCCCAGCTCCCCCATGGTTGAGTCCGTCACCTCCAGAATATCATCCATCCATCTTGCCCTTGGTCAGCCCCTCTTCCTTTTGCCTTCCACTTTCCCTAGCATCAGCTTCTTCTCCAGGGTATCCTGTCTTCTCATTATGTGGCCAAAGTACTTCAGTTTTGTCTTTAATATCATTCCCTCAAGTGAGCAGTCTGGCTTTATTTCCTGGAGTATGGACTGGTTTGATCTTCTTGCAGTCCAAGGCACTCTCAGAATTTTCCTCCAACACCACAGTTCAAAAGTATCTATCTTCCTTTGCTCAGCCTTCCTTATGGTCCAGCTCTCGCAGCCATAGGTTACTACAGGGAATACCATTGCTTTAACTATGCAGACCTTTGTTGTCAGTGTGGCTGCAGTCAGCATCTGCAGTAATCTTAGAAATACAAAGTCTGTCACTGCCTCCACTTTTTCTTCCTCTATTTGCCAGTCATCAATCAAGCTCGTTGCCATAATCTTGGTTTTTTTGAGGTTTAACTGCAACCCAGCTTTTGCACTTTCTTCTTTCACCTTCGTCATAAGGCGCTTCAGCTCCTCCTCGCTTTCAGCCATCAAAGTGGTATCATCTGCATATCTGAGATTGTTAATGTTTCTTCCAGCAATTTTAACTCCAGCCTTGGATTCATCAAGCCCAGCACATCGCATGATGTGTTCTGCATACAGATTGAATAAGTATGGTGAGAGTATACAGCCCTGCCGTACTCCTTTCCCAATCTTAAACCAGTCCGTTGTTCCGTGATCTGTTCTCACCGTTGCTACTTGGTCGTTATACAGATTCCTCAGGAGGCAGACAAGATGACTTGGTATCCCCATACCACCAAGAACTTGCCACAATTTGTTATGATCCACACAGTCAAAGGCTTTAGAATAGTCAATAAAACAGAAATAGATGTTTTTCTGAAACTCCCTGGCTTTCTCCATTATCCAGCGGATATTGACAATTTGGTCTCTAGTTCCTCTGCCTTTTCTAAACCCAGCTTGTACGTCTGGCAATTCTCGCTCCATGAATTTCTGGAGTCCACCTTGCAAGATCTTGAGCATTACTTTACTGGCATGTGAAATAAGTGCCACTGTTTGATAGTTTGAATATTCTTTAGTGTTTCCCTTTTTTGGTATGGGGATATAAGGTGATTTTTTCCAATCTGATGGCCATTCTTGTGTTTTCCAAATTTGCTGGCATATGGCATGCATCACCTTGACAGCATCATCTTGCAAGATTTTAAACAGTTCAGCTGGGATACCGTCGTCTCCTGCTGCCTTGTTATTAGCAATGCTTCTTAATAAACATATATAGTCAGGAATAAAATAATGTTGAGAAAATAACAGACCAATTATATCGGTCAACCTGAAAGAAGTAGCTTAAGAAACAGTATTGGTCTGTACTTGTGATAATCAGTGCTATAGTGACTTTTTCCCTTAAATTTGCCTGCTAATAAAATCCTTTATGCATATATTTTTTCAATTCAGATTTAAAATGACAGAATACACATACACAGTCCCAGTCAATTTGTCCTTCATTGTGATCTCTGTACAGGTGAATCCACAGGGTTAGGGTTAGGGTTAGTTAGAAAGGCTTATATACATATTATTTATTTATTTATTTTTATTTATTTAATTTATTCCCCGCCCATCTCCCATACAAGGGACTCTGGGTGGGTTACAATAATTAAAACTTAAAAATTTAATTATATTAGAAAAGCAAATTTATTTATAGTTATTTTAAATATGTCAAATGCAGTCGAATGATTGTTCTGGAATCATCATAGATATGAATCCTTTGTACATCATGGTTGTATTGGCCTTATACATCCATGGGGTGGGGGAGGCAAAGTGGGGGGAAATGACAAAACATGCATTATGATGCAAATTACATAACTTACTGTATGTGCTTGCATGCAAAATTGTGATGCAAATTCAAAAGGGTGAAGCTTGTCTCGTGACATCGTAATGCACATTTCTTATATTGGCATTGTGGTTAGAAGTGGATGCCTATGATAGATATGTAAATGAAAATCAAAAGGTGTCTCCTGATTGGTTGTATGTCTTGTAAATACTTAAGATAATGCATATGAATGACAATATGGCAATTTTAAATAACTTTCACTCTGCTGTTTTATCAATTTAAGAACTGTGCTGGTGGACAGTGTTGGGTTCATGAACAGTGTTCAGTGGAGAATAAAAGTGTTTTATCTGCAAGTTCTTGCAGTTATATTCTGATTTTCCTTTTCTTAATTCTGAGGACAATAGGTGTGATAGATGAAACATTATTTCTGGAATATTTTAAAGAGGCTGAAAGAATTGGATTTTTAATTTTTTCACCATCTAGCTATAATTGAAAGGCAGAAAAATATTTCTGTTAAAATGAACAAGTTATATACAGTACGGTATATATGAGATTAAGATATTTACAATATAGTCCTATACATTTCTACTCGGGTAAATTGCAATGAGTTCATTCAGTTTTCTTTCTAGTAATGGGAATTTTAACCAGTGAAAAATAAGCCCATAAAATGATTGGGATAATTATTTCATTGGTTTATTTTTTTCTTAATTGTATTGTTTGCCGTTTTATTTTTTAACAGATTCACTCTTCTATTTTTAGATTGTATTGCCTCCACATCTGGAGAGAATTAGAGAAAAACTAGCTGAGAATATCCATGAACTTTGGGTGATGAATAAAATTGAACTTGGATGGCAGTATGGACCTGTATGTACTTTTCCAAATTTTGCATTGTATTCATTCATTCATATATGCATTTGTATATAATTTAGAACTCTTTTTACTGCCTAGAAATTAAATGACTGTTTTTGGTTTTCCAACAGGTTTTCCATCAAGTCTTTGATGTAAGTCTGATCAGGGGTGTCCACAGAGTGTGGTCAAAAAAGTCAAGATGGTGGCTATGACAATGCAATCAAAGCTTCACCTGTTTTTTATGAGCATTATATGTGTGACACACATAAAATGCAGGTGGAGCTTTGATTGCATTGTCACAGCCGTCATCTTGCCTTTTTTTCACCGTACTCTGCAGACGCCCCTGAAATACTGGCAGAGTGTTGCCAATGGCTGCAGTCAGAGAGGAACAATCAGGGAGAACTAAAAACCAAGAGCTAAAAATTGCACAATTAAATAAGAGTGGAAGGACTAATGTAAGAATATAATAATTTAATAATGACCTCCTTTTAAGATCCTACCATCCTCTGGATTTTTATATTCTTATTTATTGTACTGTTTATTGTATTTTAATGATTATTGATTTTTAACTTTAATTTTAACATTTGTTGTAAACCGCCCAGAGTCTACCGTGGTAGAGATGGGCGGTGATAAATTTGATAAATAAATAAATAAATAAATATGTTTTTTGTGTTGAGATACATTTTTTCTTCTTCTTTGGACTGAGTATTACCATAAACGTTACTTTGTTTTTTGCAGGGAAATTCTACTCCTTGCCAGTAGAATTGATCCTATTAGGTTACAGTTATAGGATAAACTGTAATACAGTCTTCCTATCTTACAGGTTAGAGATGACAACAAGCGACAGCATCCCTGTTTGGTGGAGTTTGCTAAACTGCCTGAACAAGAACGGAATTATAATCTTCAAATGTCACTAGAAACATTAAAGTAAGTCACAAGCACCTTTATGTTTTTGCAAGTAAATTTATATGAATGTATGAATTCTTAAGCTGATTATGAAATTTGGTTTATGATATACAGGATTAACAAGGTGGTGCTCATCAGTTTGGTGGATTGTGTCAATCAGTATAATTATGCATATTCAGAAGTAATTTCCTTTGACATATGCTGATTACTCATACCGTATTAGTTTCTGAACCTGCTTTGTTTTGTTCATTTTTAATGAGAATTGCAGAAGCACTCATGTTCATTACTTTTAAAATGTTTCTCAGTTTAAGCATGTTTTATATAAATGGGAGATAAAAGTTAATTTGCATATTGTATAAATCTTACTTTGATGCTCTGGGTAGCAAAACAATTTGTAAATAAGTGATTACTGGTCTATGCAAATTTGAATAGGAAAATCTATTATCACAGCTCTGAAATCATGGCTGTTAATCATTTTCAAAAATATGAGCAAAACAAAGAAAAGACAAAACTCTTCCCATAAGACTGAATCTTGTAACTACAGAAATTGCACAAACAATTATAGCTTTGTCTTTTGTTAGCATGTTTTGCCTGATTTTAATGATTTTATCTTCTAGAACATTACTGGCATTAGGCTGTCATGTTGGAATTGCTGATGAGCATGCTGAAGAAAAGGTGAAGAAACTAAAACTTCCAAAAAAGTAAGTTTAAACTCAGACTATTAAGTGATGAGAATGCAACAATCAAGGAACTATTAGCTCAGTCAATCAACCAAGCAGCAAAACAACACCCCAATCAAGGAACTACAAAGGAGAGAACAACGCCTCCACCAACACAAGCAGGACAAACCATGGTATATAAACAGAGAGCAAGTCCCACTCCCTTTTCGCACTGATGATGTTGTCTAGTCTGGCAATGAAACATCTGCAAGAAAACAACAAGGCTCAGAGAGCACCAAGGACTCCACAATGCAACTATGTCTACTGTATCTCCTGTACCCAGTCTGCTCACATACAAATTGAAGATATCCGAACCTCCATAAAATTCTAAGAATGAGGCAGAATATTTACATAATAAAAAATTTATCTGGGAATACCCAAGCCACAAATGTTAGAAATTAAGAAGGAATAATGTAATGTATATTAGTTAGGAAAAAAGTCGGGAAGGTGGTGTGTTTCAGACCAAAAATTGCAGCTCATTGAAGCAGAGTTCCAGCATAAAAAATATAAGAAAGATTTCACTGTTCTCCATAAGCTACTTTCTCATGATGAAAAAGTTTGCCTGCAATAATACAACTCAGCTCTAAGTACAAAACACTAATAATATTATGTAAAACACCAACTTTTAATTTACATACTGTATAATTTCATTTTAAGGCCGATGAATTTTGGAATTTGGGTCTTGAATCCTGAATTACTGTACTGATTACTAATTCCTGTACAAGAAAATCACAAGGACTGCATGAGCTGAATATAATAACAATTTAATACCAAAACAATGCAATGATCAGGACTTAAGCTGTGATCTTATTATGCATGCTATACTCATAAAAATTCAAGTAAAAGAGAGCTCATTAAAGTTTTTTTAATTTATTTAACAGTTATCTATTATCAAGTGGATATAAACCTGCTCCTATGGATCTAAGTTGTATCAAGTTGACTCCATCTCAGGAATCCATGGTTGATAAACTTGCAGAGAATGCTCACAATGTATGGGCAAGAGATCGTATAAGGCAGGGATGGACATATGGAATCCAACAGGTAAGTCCAGACATACTGGAATCTTTATAGTACTCATATTATGGAACCAAATTTTTGAGGATGGTGAAATAGATAAAAAATTATTTTGGAGATCCATTTTACTTTTTTGACTTCATGTTAATTCATATGTTTTCAGAACTAAACCTTTCAAAAGTAGGGATATGGACAAAATGGGGAGAGAGAGAGAGAGAGAGAGAGAGAGAGAGAGAGAAAGAGAGAGAGAGAGAGAGAGATCTGCGGTACAATCATCCAAATTTTCATCCTGGTACCATCATTATAAAAAACATAGAAGCCTCTCCCAGTACCTGGTTAACATAACCAGTGCGTCACTGAGAAGGGCTTTAACATCCCTTCGCCTGCAGACCATGCCCTCCGCATATCTCGAGGGGAGGTTTTGTAAGCTCCCTGTCGAACAACACCTTTGTCCTTGTGGTGTTGGTCAAGTGGAGAATGTTATTCATTATGTCCTCCACTGCCCCATTTACAACGAGATCAGGGCCAAATTATTAATGGCAGATGAACTCAAGGGCTCTGATGTTGAAAAACTGATTTATCTTCTTGCAGACGTGTGTCCAACTTTTAGCCACCAAGTTGCTACTTTTGCTCTGCTCTCACTTAAACTTAGGAAGAAATATATTCTTAAACTTAGGAAGAAATATATTCTTACCTACAACTAAGAAATATAAGTTCTTAGTTGTAGCTCTGGCTCTATTTTGTTGTAACCTTTTTCTTTTATATTTAATGCTTCTTTTATTATTTTATTTTATAATTTCATTTTATTGTTTTAATGTTATTATATTTTATTGTATATTATTGCATTCTTATGTTATGACCTGTGGTTACAACAATAAACTTCACTATACCTATATTTTGATCTTGAACAAACCATCACATTCAGGAAGTTTTGCCAAACTGATCTATAAAAAGTTCCCAATGATGCTTTTGTACAAACACACCACTCAGATGTGTATGCATAGATAACCATTTGAAAAAACATTATAAATAGCAATCTGTCCTTGCTGTCCTACTTTGATTTAGTTGCAACCCACCAATAAAATGTCAACATATTATATGATGATACTGTGGTATGAATGGTACATGTTCTATGTTGTTTATTCGTTCAGTCGCTTCCGACTCTTCGTGACTTCATGGACCAGCCCACACCAGAGCTTCCTGTCGGCCGTCACCATCCCCAGCTCCCCCAATGTTGAGTCCGTCACCTCCAGAATATCATCCATCCATCTTGCCCTTGGTCGGCCCCTCTTCCTTTTGCCTTCCACTTTCCATAGCATCAGCTTCTTCTCCAGGGTATCCTGTCTTCTCATTATGTGGCCAAAGTACTTCAGTTTTGCCTTTAATATCATTCCCTCAAGTGAGCAGTCTGGCTTTATTTCCTGGAGTATGGACTGGTTTGATCTTCTTGCAGTCCAAGGCACTCTCAGAATTTTCCTCCAACACCACAGTTCAAAAGCATCTATCTTCCTTTGCTCAGCCTTCCTTATGGTCCAGCTCTCACAGCCATAGGTTACTACAGGGAATACCATTGCTTTAACTATGCGGATCTTTGTTGTCAGTGTGATGTCTCTGCTCTTAACTATTTTATCAAGATTTGCCATTGCTCTCCTCCCAAGAAGAAGACGTCTTCTGATTTCCTGGCTGCAGTCAGCGTCTGCAGTAATCTTTGCGCCTAGAAATACAAAGTCTGTCACTGCCTCCACGTTTTCTCCCTCTATTTGCCAGTTATCAATCAAGCTGGTTGCCATAATCTTGGTTTTTTTGAGGTTTTGAGCAACCCAGCTTTTGCACTTTCTTCTTTCACCTTCGTCATAAGGCTCCTCAGCTCCTCCTCGCTTTCAGCCATCAAAGTGGTATAATCTGCATATCTGAGATCGTTAATGTTTCTTCCAGCGATTTTAACTCCAGCCTTGGATTCATCAAGCCCAGCACGTCGCATGATGTGTTCTGCGTACAGGTTGAATAGGTAGGGTGAGAGTATAGAACCCTTCCGTACTCCTTTCCCAATCTTAAACATGTTGTTGTTTATTCGTTCAGTCGCTTCTGACTCTTCGTGACTTCATGGACCAGCCCACGCCAGAGCTTCCTGTCGGCCGTCACCATCCCCAGCTCCCCCATGGTTGAGTCTGTCACCTCCAGAATATCATCCATCCATCTTGCCCTTGGTCGGCCCCTCTTCCTTTTGCCTTCCACTTTCCCTAGCATCTTAATCTTAAACATGTTCTATAGTAATTTGGAAATAAGCTGGAATTCTGCACTTTTTAAAATAAAATATGTTTTCAGAAATAAGCTCTGAACTAAACTTACTACTGACTTTTAATGCAGTTGTAAAAAGCATTTTTTATTGGACTATTATATGGATGCAATAAAAGCTGTATAACTAAAGATGGAAAGTGGATGTAATTTTATATTACTGTTTATTATTCTACAGTTGCTAGAAGAGTAAGCAAAACTGTTGATTTTTGTGACCAAAGTACTACTAATAAGTGATGAGAAGAAACCACTTTGCAAATGTTTAGATGCATTCTCTTTAATCACAAGTTCTATTTTTCTTGACACTTAGAAGAATCCTGGAATGAAAATATAATAAGTAAAATAGTATTTCAATGAAGAAAGAGTTAAATGCATCATTGATTGTTATTCTGCCTCTGTTCCATTTTGCACTTTACGTTAAAGTTACTAGACAGTGCTATAGTAAGTAAATGTATGTTGGACTGTAGTCTATTTATATATTCTTATTTATAACTAATGCTGTGATCTTAAGAAGAACAGCCCTGCTAAATCAAGACAAGAACTATTTTAGTCTAGCATGATGTTCCTCACAGTGTCCAACCAGATGCTACAAGGCTGTTCACAAGCAGGATATGGAGACATATCCCTTTTCCACCATTCCAACATATACTTGGAAGCATGCTAGACTCAACTCAGGGGGTAGCATTGAGCCTTCAATACTAATAGCTCTTAATAAATCTGTCCTCCATAAATTTATTTGATTCCTATTTAAAACCATCCAGGGTAATAGCCAGCACCATGTCTTGGGGTAATAAATTTCACAAGTTAAAATCTACACTATCTGAAGAAGTGCTTTTTTGGGGGGTCTGTTCTAAATCTCCTCCTAATCAGATCTATTAGAGGATTCCTGTACCTAGTGATTTGAGACATGGAGAAAACCTTCATGTTGTCCACTTTCTCCATGCCGTAAATGATATATTGATCGTGTCCTCCCTCAGTGGCCTTTATTCCAATCTAAAGAGTTCCAAACATTCTAACCTCTTCCTTCCATGAGGAAGTCAGTAAAGGTCATAAAATATTCCACGCCTTCTGTAATAAGGACAGATGGCAAGAATTCACTCAGTCCCTTTGTAACTCCATATTCTCCTTGAACATGCCATTTACTCCTTTGTTGTCTAACAATATAATCACTACCCTAGGTAGATTTCTATAAATGTGTTGAATAGCCCTAGAGGACCTACTTGATTCTTCCTTCCAGGCTGATGCAGACCCATTTACAGTATTAGAAAAATTTGGGGGGTTAAAGTCTTTTAAAATTATCTTTCATAATTTTTATATTGTATAGGATGTGAAGAACCGCCGAAACCCTCGCCTTGTCCCCTATACACTTCTAGATGATCGCACTAAGAAATCAAACAAAGATAGTCTCCGGGAAGCAGTTCGTACTCTCATCAGCTATGGATATAACCTTGAAGCTCCAGATCAAGACCATGGTATTGAAATTGTATTGAAACAAACAAACAAACAAACAAACAAACAAACATACATACATACATATATATATATATATATATATATATATATATATATATATGGTACTAACTCAACAAAGATAAGAATGTCCAATTTTTAATTTATTATTTTACTTTTATTTTAATTTTTTAAATAATTTCATGTTTATTTTTATATTTTTAATTATTTTAATTTTTGTGACACAAACAGAACATCAACAACACGTTTGAAATAGAATAACAATTATAATATCAGAATAATAATTATAATAAGACCAATCGAAGAGAATATTTGTAGCTCAGGGTTGAACTGGGGAGTCTTTGGTGCTCTCTGAGCCTTGTTGTTTTCATGCAGACGTTTCATTGCCAGGCTAGGCAACATCTTCAGTGCGAAAAGGGAGTGGAACTTGCTGTCTGTTTATATACCCTGGCTTGTCCTGCCTGTGTTGGTGGGGGTGGGGGTCTTGTACTCTCCTTGGTAGTTCCTTGATTGGGCTGTTGTGTGCTGTTTGGGTGATTGACTGAGTTAATAGTTCCTTGATTAAGGTCTATTGTGTTGTTTGATTGCTCCTCTGCTGCTAATCTTGCTGTTAATCTATGCATATCTTGTTGTTGATTGCTGGCCCAGGGGTGTTCTGGTCTTCTGGCTATTCTATTGTCTCTTATGAATGGTATGTAAATGTTGTTAACCTCTATGTGTCTGTTGATGGCTGCTTTGTCTGAGTGCCAAGCTTCTAGGAATTCTCTAGCATTTTTGGATTTGGCCTGGTCTAATATGCTCACAGTTTCCCAGTTGAAAGTATGGTTAAGTCTGTCCATGTGTTGTGAGATTAAGGAGTTTTCATCATGTCTTCTGACTGCTAGTTGGTGTTCGTGGATGCGTTCTGCTAGTCTTCTGCCAGTCTGTCCTACATAGTGGCTGTTACAGTCCTTACACTGTATGTTGTAGATAACTCCTGTTTTTTCTTCTTGGGCTACTGGGTCTTTTGGTTTACTTACAATGTTCTGAAGGGTTTTGGTAGGTTTGTGTGCTACAGTGATGCCGTGTGGATGTAACAGTCTATTAGTAGTTTCTGAGATGTTTCTGATGTATGGCAGTGTAATCCTTTTCATAGCTTCTGTTGGTTTTGCTGTGGTGGGTTGAGTGGTCAGGCACTTTTTGATAAAGTTGTGTGGATATCCATTTTGCTGGAAGATGCTATATAAGTGGTCTGTTTCCTTTTTCTGGTGTTCTGGGTTGCTGCAGTGTGTTTGTGCTCGTCTGAATAGTGTTCTTACACAGCTCCTCTTGTGTGAGGTTGGGTTATTGCTTTGATAGTGGAGCACTTGGTTAGTGTGGGTAGATTTCCGGTAGACTTGTGTTTCAAGAATGCCATCATTTCCTCTACTGATGAGGATGTCCAAGAAGGGTAGTGTGTTGTTGTTTTCTTCTTCCCTTGTGAATTTTATTCCTTTGAAGATGTTGTTGATGGCTTCATGTGTTTCCTCCAGTTGATCCTTTTTTATTATGACGAAGGTGTCATCTACATACCGGATCCATACTTTGGGTTGTATGTGTGGGAGTGCTATCCTTTCTAGACGTTGCGTTACTATCTCTGCTATGAGTCCTGAGAGTGGTGATCCCATAGGTGTTCCTTTGATTTGTTGGAATATTTGTCCATCAAACTGAAAGTAGGTGGTGAGGCAGAGGTTGATGAGGTCCATGATTCTGGGTATTTTGATCTTGGTGTATCTTGTTAGGTCGGGTGTGTTACGTAGAACTGCTGCCATGGATTCAATCGCTAGTGCTTGGTCTATGGATGTAAAGAGTGCAGTGACATCGAATGACACCATAATTTCATCTTCATCTATTTTTATGTCTTTGATTTTCTGGAGGCACTGTAGTGGGGAATTGATAGAGTATTCACTCTCCTCTGTGAGATGCCCAAGTTTTCTTGTAAGTTCTTTAGCTATGTTGTATGTATGTGTATAATAAGACCAAACAAAAACCCCACTGGAAATATATTAAAAAAACACCCACAAGCTTAAAGTAGGTAAAGATACATACAGTATTCTTAAGGTGAAATACTAACAGTGCAGTCTAATAAGTGCAGAGTACAAATAAGCTCTCACATCTGGGGAACTGGATGCAGGGCTTTTATTAATTTAACCCAGGATTACGTTGGACTTCTTAGCTGATGATCTAAGAAAAAAAATGTATTTGGTTTTCTAGTCTTTTGAAGCTGTAAATCTGACATCTAATAGAAAAATAAAATTAAGGAATAAAACAAAAAGTAAAACAAGTAAAATAATAAATAAAGTGAAATATAATAATAAAATGAAAAAGGAATACCCTATTACAAGAGGTATAGTGACACCTTCTTTAAAAGCCTGGCTCTTCCTCCAGGCCTTGTGTTAAGACAGCTGGACCGGCCCCTTGAAGATGGAGGGAGATGCGGAAGGACTCACAGTTACTTGTATGAAGATTAAGTAAATAAAATCCACCAGATGGCTCCTGGTCATTGTAATTGCTTTCAGAAGAATGATAAGATAATCCTTTAGAATTTACACAGTAAATTGCCAGTTTTTTCCTTATGCACTTTCAGGGAGCGATTTTGACTGCCTAGGCAGTATAAAACAATGGATTTTATTTATTCTTGATTTGTGTTTCAGGTATGCATAAAATTTTCGATTTCAGTTGAACCTCACCCTGTTTATATCCCGGACAGTAACCCCTATTTATATCCAAAGTTAATCTGGACAATTGATGTAATTAAACAATTATGCAGTATATATGCTCCATTAAAATACTTGGGCACTTGTTTTAAAATACAGTAAGATAATTATCAACACTTCATTTACTGACCTTTCATTTTATTTTGAAGTGCCCTTCCTTAGAAAGTAAGGGCATAATTTCATCAAGAAAAGGAAGTATGTCTCAATCCAACGCACACTTGGATTGTACTTGTGAGTGACTACCAGGACACAAATAATATCAAATTTGATAAGGTTTCAATCCATTTCAAAAGTGGGTAAGCACAGTTCTTTTGTCCATTGTTTGACATTTTTTCTCTTTTGCAAACACTGGACTAAAGTACTTTGTAAAAAGGTTCTCCCTTTCTTTTTTCTTTTTTAAATGGTGCTAAGGATTGAATTGTGGAGAAAATAAAAGGATTTTTCTTGCCTTTCCTTTAGACCTCCAGTCTGATAAAAGGCACATACCTTTCAAAATTTAGATTTTGTGATTTACTTTTTATATACAAATTTATGTCTTTAAATTTTGAACTTTTGCAGCTACAAGACCAGATGTGTTTGGTGGCATGATTGAAAGGTTTAGGATATTCCGAACAGAGAAAACATATGCTGTAAAAACTGGGAAGTGGTACTTTGAATTTGAGGCAGTAACTGCAGGAGATATGAGAGTTGGCTGGGCGAGACCAGGTTGCCAGCCAGAGCAAGAGCTTGGCTCAGATGATCAGGCATTTGTGTTTGATGGATTCAAGGTATGTGTATGTTTTCTTGAGAGGGGGCAAATGTTAGCTTGCAGTATCTCTCTTGGCTTCTCCTTAGAACTTCAGGATATATCAATCAAAGATGTGCCGTGCTACAAAATCGAGACCTAGTGGGTTAGATACAGATCTACATCTGAGTTACTGCTGCAAAGGGATTATATATAAAACTTAATTAGAGGGGGATGAACACTTTGTTGCCAATTATCTAGCATTGTGCTAGTAGATCTTGATTGGTTTTCTGTACCTCCCTGACATTTATTATAAATCGATATTTCAGTTAGGAAAAAGAGAATAAAAATGAGCATTTTTACCCTTGTTTTCTCTACCATAAAGTGTGGTGTTATCAACTAAATGCATTGTTTTAGCAAGTGGATTGTGATTTGTATCTTAACACAAAAACAAAGCTATGTAATGAGGTTTGTCCTTATGGCAAGTGGGATCTGCAACACAGTCATAAAATTATGGAATGTAAAGGTTGGAAGGCACCTTACAGATGATTTAGTTCAAACTCTGGCCATACAGGAGACCACTACCGCAGCATATTATCCTGCAGCCTCAGCTCCTAGGAAAGTCTTAATCAGAGCATCACACATCCTGGATCGGCAGCATTCTAGTGTTGTCCAGATATCTTGGGAAGAGAAGGAATTGCTACTTCTGAAATAATGGGGATCTCCTCTTTCTTTTTAAAAGGAATAACAGTAAAATTATTGCAAGTAATGTATATTGTGCTCATAAATTATTTTCCAAAAATACTGAACATTGCTGCTTCTCCAGAAATTTGTAGGGCTGTCATTTGATGTGCTGTAAACTATTTTTTAAATAAAACAAATTGTAAGGTTTACAATCAATACATACTTATTAGACTTACAGGCATTTATTTAAGAATGCAAAAATGATAAAAGTAATAGTTTAAGTTACTATCTGTTTACAATTATTTATTAGTTTAAGTTACTATCTGCTTACTATTTATGTGTTGGAGATCTAGACTTATTAATTGCTTTGTATTTTGCATGAAATCCTTTATTACTTAGGCCCAGCGATGGCACCAGGGAAATGAGCATTTTGGCCGTACTTGGCTGGCAGCAGATATTGTGGGATGCATGGTGGATCTGAATGAGCACACCATGATGTTTACTCTAAATGGTGAAATCCTTCTTGATGACTCAGGTTCTGAGCTTGCATTCAAGGATTTTGAGGTCGGTGATGGTAAGTTGTTGAGCAATTTTGTGCTGCTTTCTGGCTGCCTAGGCAAGTTTTTCCTTGTTGTTTTAGAGGATTTTTTTTTAAAAAAAACAGCCATTAGTTTAATTCAGGGATGCAAAACTCATGGCTCAGAGACCAGAATTCCCTCGAGTACCCTATTTGTGACCCATCACCATTCTGAGATTATGATGCTGAAATATGGTGGCAAAGTGGCTGGATTTTGGTGCAACAATGACTGCTACCCCACTGTTTGGGGTGGTTTTAAGTATACCAATGGAAACAGTTTGTCTTGGAGCCTCACTCCAATCACCCCAGTTTGGGGTGGTTTCAAGTATACCAATGGAACCAGTTTGTCTTGGAGCCTCACTCCGATTTACATCATTAACTACCACCATTCTAAATTAGTCCAGAAAAGAGACCAAAAAATTTTGAGCATAGGCTCAGTGGTTAAGACGCCAGGCTTGTTGATCTGAAGGTCGCAACTTCGGCGGTTCAAGACCCGAGCGCCACATGACAGAGTGAGCTCCCGCACTCGCCCCAGCTCTTGCCAGCCTAGCAATTTGAAAGCATGCAAAATGCAAGTAGATAAATAGGTACCACTTTGGTGGGATGGTAGCAGCGTTCCACATGTGTCATGCTGGCCACATGACCGCGGAAGCGTCTTCGGACAGCGCTGGTTCTTCAGCTAAGAAACAGAGATGAGCACCGCCCCCTAGAGTTGGACATGACTGTGCAGGGGAAAACCTTTTTATACCATGTCTAAGGATGTCACAACATATCTACTTTGTCTCCTGTGGTCCTTCAGAAGGACAAGAGGCTGAATGCAGAGTGCAAATTGGACTCAGCCAATTTACTTACTTGAATCTTGACTATCTTGGTATTAACTTGTCCAGAACTACATTCAGTATGTTAGTTATGCTTTTGACTGATGAAGGCTAATAAGCCGAAATGCGTATAGCCAGCATCATATTTGTTAGTGAGCATTGTGTCTGTTTATTGGTTTATACATGTTGGCTGTATTGGGCCTTTTTATTATTTCTGTTGTAATGTATACATGCTTTTATAATTCCATGTAATATATTAGTAAATAGTATTGCATATTTTAACTTGTGGCCCACCACTTTTCTTCCATAGTAAACCTGCCCCTTGCAATAGACAGCTCCATTAGATATTACCCTATAGATAAGGTCTAGTTTCTGGACAGATTTGGAATAGCCTGGGGTACTGAACAATGAATGAATGAATGAATGAATGAATGTATGTATGTATGTATGTATGTATTTATTTATTTATTTATTTATTTTCATATTTTGTCACCACCCATCTCACTAAGAGCGACTGTGGGCAGTTACTTCTGCTAGAGAATGAATGGCCATAGTAGGGTTCTTTTATATAACTGAAGTGTTGATTACAGAAACATAGAATTAGAAGGGACCACTTAGGCCAAGGGCCGGAAATGGCGGCTCGCGAGCCAGATGCGGCTCTTTGGCCCCTTGAGTGTGGCTCTTCCGCAGCTGAACTCACCCCCGCCCCTTCCACGTGATAGGCCCCCGCCCGCAAACCCCGCCCCCTGGCTCTCGCACTGAGCGAGGCCTGGCGCGGCAGGGAGGCAGTGCCATCTCCAGCCGCAGCAGCCCCTGCAGCTGCTCCTGCGCCGCCTCTGACAGCGCCGCGTCCTGGGCCAGCAGCGCCTCCCTGCTGTGGCTTATTGGGGCGGGTGGGAGGGCGCGGGGGAGCCGCACAGGCGCCGAGGGGGGCGGGCGGGCGCCTGCTTGCCTCCCTCCGCGAGGCCCCCGATCTGGCTTGGATCCCGGGAAGGCAGCAGGGGGCCTCGCGGAGGGAGGCAAGCAGGCAGGTAAGCGGGCAGGCCTCGTTTCCCGCCCCCCATCATCATCTTCGCTCAACGCGGGCGGAAGCGGCCGAGGGGGGCCAGCCCGGCGGCAGAGGCCAGAGGAGGAGGAGGCCCAGGCCGGCTTCCAGCGCGCCTGGGCCTCGCGGAGGGAGGCAAGCCCAGCTGCCCGGGGTCAAGGGAGATCAGCTCCGGCAGGATCTGTGGTGAAGAGCGGCCGTGGGGGGTGGGTGGGCGGCGATGACAAGCGGCGCGCTAAAAGCCTGAAGCGGAGGAGGAGGAGGCCTGGGCCTCGCGGAGGGAGGCAAGCCCAGCTGCCCGGGGTCCAGGGAGATCAGCTCCGGCGGGATCTGTGGCGAAGAGCGGCCGTGGGGGGGGACAACGACAAGCGGCGCGCTGAAAGCGTGAAGCGCGCCGCTTGTCGTCGCCGCCCGCCCCCCCCACGGCCGCTCTTCGCCACAGATCCTGCCGGAGCTGATCTCCCTGGACCCCGGGCAGCTGGGCTTGCCTCCCTCCGCGAGGCCCAGGCGCGCTGGAAGCCTGAAGCGCCGGCGGAGGAGTAGGAGGATGCCCGGGCCGGCTTCCAGCGCGCCTGGGCCTCGCGGAGGGAGGCAAGCCCAGCTGCCCGGGGTCCAGGGAGATCAGCTCCGGCAGGATCTGTGGTGAAGAGCGGCCGTGGGGGGGGGCGGGCGGCGACGACAAGCGGCGCGCTGGAAGCCTGAAGCGCCGGCGGAGGAGTAGGAGGAGGCCCGGGCCGGCTTCCAGCGCGCCTGGGCCTCGCGGAGGGAGGCTAGCCCAGCTGCCCGGGGTCCAGGGAGATCAGCTCCAGCAGGATCTGTGGTGAAGAGCGGCCGTGGGGGGGGGGCGGGCGGCGACGACAAGCGGCGCGCTGGAAGCCTGAAGCGCCGGTGGAGGAGGAGGAGGCCTGGGCCTCGCGGAGGGAGGCAAGCCCAGCTGCCCGGGGTCCAGGGAGATCAGCTCCGGTGGGATCTGTGGCGAAGAGCGGCCGTGGGGGGGGCGACGACAAGCGGCGCGCTGAAAGCCTGAAGCGCCAGCGGAGGAGGAGGAGGAGGCCCGGGCCGGCTTCCAGCGCGCCTGGGCCTCGCGGAGGGAGGCAAGCCCAGCTGCCTGGGGTCCAGGGAGATCAGCTCCGGCAGGATCTGTGGTGAAGAGCAGCCGTGGGGGGGGCGGGCGGCGACGACAAGCGGCGCGCTGAAAGCCTGAAGCGCCGGCGGAGGAGGAGGAGGAGGCCCGGGCCGGCTTCCAGCGCGCCTGGGCCTCGCGGAGGGAGGCAAGCCCAGCTGCCCGGGGTCCAGGGAGATCAGCTCCGGCGGGATCTGTGGCGAAGAGCGGCCGTGGGGGGGGCGGGCGGCGACGACAAGCGGCGTGCATCAGGCTTTCAGCGCGCCGCTTGTCGTCGCCGCCCGCCCCCCCCACGGCCGCTCTTCGCCACAGATCCCGCCGGAGCTGATCTCCCTGGACCCCGGGCAGCTGGGCCGGGTGGACGCCATCTCCCGCCCGCAAACCCCGCCCCCTTCCACGTGATTGGCCCCCGCCCGCAAACCTCGCCCCCTTCCACTTGATTGGCCCCCGCCCGCAAACCCCGCCCCCTTCCACACGATTGGCCCCCGCCCGCAAACCCCGCCCCCTGGCTCTCTAGCATTTCAAAATGTGCACGAGCATGTCAAAATGGCTCCCGGCATAAAAAGTTTGCCGACCCCTGACTTAGGCTATCAAAGTTGCATGCCTGCTCAGTGCAGGAATCCAAATTATATCATCTCAAATCGATGTCTGTCCAACCTCAGTCTGAATTAATGAAGAGCTCACCATCATTCTAGGTAATTGATTTCAGTACTGAATTGCTCTTACTATTAGGAAATTTTCCCCAAATTTCAGTCCGACTTGTTTCCTCTAATTTAAGATTATTATTCTGTGTCCTGAAGGTAGGAGGATAGAGAATAAATAATGATCTTCCCCTGTGTGCCCCACTCCTCTAGTTATCAAGTCATCCCTTAGTTATCTTTTTTCAGGGCTAAATATTTTCATTTCATTCAGTCTCTCCTTCATAGAACTCAGTTTCCAGTCTATATGTCTGTAGCTTGAATCATGTCAACTGGATTTCTATTTTCTCAGTGGAAACGTTTTGCTCCTTATCCAAGGAGCTTCTTCAGTCTGAGCAAAGTTGGTAAGGGAATCCTAAATATGTTTCTAGGTAGCTGTGTGACCTTACACCTGGGGTCATGGTTATATTGAGATGTTATTTTAAGTCCTTTTATTATCTAAAGGAGGATTGTTAAGATCACCATGCTGCTGTTGAGCTTGTGAAATGGTCTTAATCTTCCTAGGCACAGAAGACAGAGCCGGGAGAAAGATTGTGCCTGAGGCCCCCACCTCTATTCAAGGAAGGATTTTCCAAGTTGGCATAAATGGATTCCTTGACCCCTCTCTCAAACCACCTATCTTCTCTGTCTAAAATGTGAACATTAATGTCCTCATATGAGTGTCCTTTTTCCTTTAAATGAAGATAAACTGCTGACTCTGGTCCTGTGGTGTTACTTCTCCTGTGTGTGTCAGACTGAAGAAGCTCCTTGGATAAGGAGCGAAACGTTTCCACTGAGAAAATAGAAATCCAGTTGACATGATTCAAGCTACAGACAATTCCACCTGGATGACTGAGAACCTTCATAGACATATTTCCAGTCTATAGTTCTCCATATACTTTTGCTTCATGCCTCTTTGAAAGATCTGTAATTTGGTTTTGGAAGTATCATTTATTTATTTATTTCAATATACACGACCGGCCATCTCAAACAAGTGACTCTGGCTAGCAACAATTAAAACCAGCAAAAACCACAAAATAAATACACAATCGGCAGCCAGGGTAAAACAAAAATAACCATCAATACAACCACTTCCTAGGCTCCAACTGAAACTCCAACCCCCACACTCAGGAACACAGCCACATCTTCAGGGCCTTGCGAAAGGCCAACATGGTCAGGGCCAACCTGATCTTCGGGGGGAGGGATGATGTTCCACAGGGCAGACGCCACGATAGAAAAGGGTCTCTTCCTGGGTCTTGCCAGATGGCCCTCTGTAATGGGACTCGTAACGTGCAGCCTATCCTGCTGGATCTAATGGATGGGTGGAAGCAAATAACCTGGCCTCATGCATCTCCATTTTGGATGGATATTTGGTAGTTGTCTCTAACAACAGTATTGCTTCCTCCTTCCACTTATTTTATCATCTATGCTCTCAACAGTACCATACAGTAATAAACCGCATATTTTCTTATTCATATAGTTGGAATACACTCTGTGTTTCAAAGACTATTACTTGACTTGAGTTGTCTAGGTTATAAGGAAAAAGCAAATTAAGTACATAGGAAAAATTGTTAATATTTTTAATTTACATATCCCATCTGTCATTTTTGGCAGGCTTTATACCTGCATGTAGCCTGGGATTGTCACAAGTGGGCAGAATGAACTTTGGCAAAGATGTTAGCACTTTGAAGTATTTCACTATTTGTGGCTTACAAGAAGGCTATGAACCTTTTGCTGTGAATACAAATCGGGACATTACCATATGGCTGAGCAAGAGATTACCTCAGTTTCTTCCAGTACCAGCAAATCATGAACATATTGAGGTTTGAAATATCTTTTGTTTATTTTGTGAGACTGAACATAAAAGTTAATTTAGGCAGTAAGTGGTAGCAGTTAATATAGTATGTAGACTATATACAGTATAGTAAGGCTGGCAAGTAAGTATTGAGTGGTTCACTATTATTACCTTACGATAATAATACTGTATTATATTATAACCCTTTCTACATATTTACCTTAAAATGTAGAATGTAAACGTAAAGGGATGATAAGCTAGCAATATTTCTTATTTGTAAGCCCAAAGACTTTGAGTTAAAGGGAAAATGCATGGTCTGCATTTGTATCCATAATGATTTTTAATCCAACTGCATATTTTTATAACAAAACGTTTATTGTCTTTCAGAGCCCAATATTAGATTAATAAATATTTTTTATAAAAGCAAGAGACTGAAATTGTGCTTTTCACCCTCTAAAGGAAATTTTTCAGCAAGTATTTCTTCTACTTTGCTGTCAGCCCTTCAAGGTAGGCAAGGTCAGAGACAGGAATCACTAGGGGTCTTGGAATGTACTTTAATGCAGTCAGGCTACTGAAGCAGAATCTTAAAGCCTGTGAAAGCCCTTCTCTGCATCCAACATACCTAATGCTATCAAAGCAGAGTTGTTTATTAATCTAATCTTGGGCTCTTTTTCACATTTTCTACTTTCCCAGAACTCAGATACCTTTTCTATAATGGCTCTTCATTCTCCTCCCCCTTCTCTGAGTCAAACCTACATTTCATCACACCTGCCACAATGTTACAGAATGCATCAATAAACCTATTTTTATTTATATACTATGAAAAACCATTAAGTATAAGGAAAGGCAGCATTTTATTTTATATGTTTCCATACACTTTACAAATGAGTTTTGCATTTCATAGGTTACCAGGATCGATGGAACTTCAGACAGTTCTCCATGCTTGAAAGTCACACAGAAGTCCTTTGGATCTCAAAATAGCAAAACAGATACCATGTTTTTTCGTCTAAGCATGCCCATTGAGTGTGCAGAAGTGTTCTCTAAAATGCTTGGAGGAGGAGTGCCAAGTACTAATCTTTTTGGCCCAAAGAGAGATTTGGATGATTATGATGCAGATTCTGATTTTGAAGTTCTCATGAAGACTGCTCACGGTCATCTGGTACCTGATCGTGTAGAAAAAGAAGCTGCAAAATCAGAGTTCAATAACCATAAAGACTATACACAAGAGAAACCTTCACGCCTCAAGCAAAGGTCAGGTACTTTGATCTCTTCAGTTGTTTTATCACACTGTTCACTTTCAAGGATACAAATTAATGTTTTCCTTTCCACATTGTCAATGAATTTCATCTCTGAATAAAAAGGGCAGTGATTTCTGTTTTTGAATGTTTGCTTTCTCTTTTCTGGTATAACTATGTTCCAGCTCTCCTACTCATAAAATATAAATGAAACATGGACAAGTTTGTATAAAATATTTAATGTAACAACTATAAACCTACAAACATAAAGAGATATTTTCTGTCCTGACCATGCAAGAATTAGCTGATATTAACAAACAAACCTTTTGACCAAGTGTGTAAAAAGGGCCAAACCTGAATTGAGTGGATCACTCTGATACCTTCAAATGCAGCTTTATTTGATGGAAGATATAGGCTTATATTAAATCAAGTGATATAAAAAAGATGTATTCACTCTTTTACATTTTTATACGTTACAGATTTATGCTGAGAAGGACGAAGCCAGACTACAGCATAAGCCATTCTGCAAGACTAACTGAAGATGTCCTAGCAGATGAAAGAGATGATTATGATTATTTAATGCAAACCTCTACAGTATGGCAATTTAGTGTTAATATTTGCACTAAGGATAGTTTGAAATTATCAAATATGATAGGAGGACATTATATATTAACTGTAGATTGCTATGGAGCAGAAACTATTGGAATACTCTTAAAGAATAGGTGTTACGAATAATTAGCAGTAATGTGGTAAAAGCAAGCTTAAGCTAACATTTCATAGGAGTACATTTTCATTTGAAATGCTGATTTCAAAAGAAACTTGGGGTATTACATGAGAGAACTTCAGAACTCCCATCACTACTGAAGCAGCTATATTCTGCACCAGTTGTAGCTTTTGGATAGTCTTCAGGGGAAGCTTCACACAAGAGTGAATTGCAGTAGTTCAAAAGATGCTTTTTGCTTAACAAATTATTTGATTGGAATATGTTCACTACAGCACTGTCATTAGTTTCCTGTGCTGAAGTTAGTTCTAAGTGTTGGAATGGGCTTCATAGTAGCCCCATTGAACGGTTCTGAATTTAAGAGTTGATAAAGCAGTCCATATACTCAGTTTGATTTTGCAGGCAGGGACATGACATGGAATTACCTCAATTAATCTGGCTGTCAGCCCCACTTGGTAGACTAGACCAGAAAATCAATTCCACAGAAAGATTAAAAGTACCTTTATTGAAATTGTCTATAATAACAGAATCTTGCAAATCTGATTGTGCTGCCCCCCTTCTTATACCCCCATGAATCGAGGCATCTGCCTGAGCCACTTCCGAATATTATCTTGTTTCCCCTTTGCCTAGATAATGGTTCTTGCTTATTTCTATCAAGGTCATCTTCCTTCCTTTCTATGCCATCTTTCCAGGTAGCCTCAACACATCTGGAAGTGATAAGCAATATATCTGAGGCTAGTTGAATTCTTTCAGGTGATGATTTTCATCCATGTCTGCCAACCTCAATCCTGCTATATAGGCACTGAAAGTTTTGTAGAATAAATTACTTATTTTATCAAAGTATTACTGTTAAGAAGTTTATTACTCATTAAAAAGATGCCTCAACTGTCAGTAGCTTCTATAAGTAAAATAATATGGATATTTAAAGTGCATTTGATGTGACATAGCAAATAGATGGAAGGATTCATGAATTAAAGAATAAGGGACACTGTGAAATTAAAAAAAACCCAGTATGTTGTAGGGCAGGGAATTGGTTTGCACCATACTACTTTGTAACAATCAGATAATTAAACCTATTTATATAGAAATAAATGTTTAACATTTGTATAACTGTTGTTAAAGAAAAGGGCTGCTTAAAGGAAATTGAAATTGAAAATGGTAGAACATTTGTCTGCATCTTGATTATAAACCTTTATGTTGTCAGCATGCTTTCTCTATGCATATACAGTATATATATTCAAAATTGCATACGTATATACAAAGAAATGAAATCTTTCCCAGAAGTATTGCACATATACATGTGCTGTGCTACTTGTAAATGGAGAATAGTTCACTAAAAATATCAAGTATATGGTTTATGAAGAGAAAAATAATCTTGCTAAGATTAGCAAGAGCTAATACCCACAGCGTAGAGGAGTACAAAAACTGTGTGCCCTTGCCTTGTTTCCCAAATCTTTTGGGGTTAAGAATAGTATGTGGAACTTATGGAATTGATTTTGTCTGGATGAAGCAAGTAGGAAAGTTGATATAGCCAAAGCAAAAAGTGGATGTATCAGTAGGAAAATTCACATTTTGATACATTCTTTTCATTAATTGATTCCTCACTGAAAATTGTTGGCTGGAGTTGACACACAAAGCTTTGTGGCGTAGGTAGATTGTTCCCCTGAAATAAACAAGGAATTACTATGAAACTGACAGAGCAGCATTTGCTGTACACCAGGAAATTTTGAGTACTGGTGAATATGTGGGAGAGGAAAATGAAGAATATCTTTAGAGGCAGAAAGGTAAAGAAATAAGCCATCAATAGTTATATTTTTTTCTGATGTAGGGAAATCCCAAAACATTTCCCTTCTAGAATGTTCACAGATCATTAGAAAAATATTGTGAGCATGAAATTCCTTCCAATATTCCTAGTTTTGATTCTGAATTTAAAAGGAGACAGAAAGTTAAGAACACACAGTACCATGTTGTAATGGAATGGTCAATTGAAAGTAAATTCTTGTGATAATGAAAGATGGAATGGAGACTTAGCTCCAATAACTTGGCATAAGAACAAGTTACTAAATGATTGCACTTGGCACAAGAACTTTGATAACCACTTCTCCAAATATTTGGATTTTCTGATTGCTCGCAGTATTTATTGTTCTCTCTTTTTTTAAAGAAACTTTATTAATTTTCAGAGTATAGTTAAAATACAAAATGTAGAATATAGAAAAGATGGAATACAGGACTAAAGAAAAAAGAAAAACTATAAAAGTGCAAAAATAGAGAGAAAACAGAAACAGAAAGTGACTTCCGACCTTCTCCAATACAGATATAAATGCATGTACAAATATAATCTCTTACCATTAGTTAAAGCTTAGTAACATTATTTCTATCAAATCAAACCATTTAATCATCAAAACTTCATTTTTTTCTGACACAAGCAAATATTCTAAAAGTGGTTGCCAAATAGAGACAAATCCAGACACGTTTTTTTCTCTTATCATCAAGGCTGTTAACTTTGCCATTTGGGCCAGTTCCATCAGTTTAATCATCCATTCCTCCACTGTAGGAATTTGTGGATCTTTCCATCTTTGTGCATATAAAAGTCTTGCTGCTGTAATAATGTATAAAAGCAAAGTCCCTTGTTGTTTCTCGAGCTGCTTCTCCATCAATCCCAAGAGAAACAGTTCTGGTGGGTTTTTTTTGTAAGTCCACTTTAAGAATCTTTTGAATATTAACACATATTTGATCCCAAAATTTTTTTGGCTTTCTCACAAGTCCACCAAAGATGATAAAAAGTTCCTTCACCAAGAGAAGAAGTACTTACTGTTCTCAAAACAAATACATAGCTAATATGTGGAATGTAGTTTCTCCAAGTACCAAAAAGGTTAGTAAAGAGCTTTCAGATGATGCCATGCCACATATGGAACCAGCCTTGGGAATCAACAGGCAAGTTACCAGTGTCAACTTTCTTCCTGATTGTCCAAGACAAATGGATCCTTAGAAGAGAGGTATACAGCCTGGTGGCTTCCATTTATTTTGGACTAACTTCCACAAGCCCGAAACAGCATTTAGGCATTTGCATATATCTGCTATTATTATCTATCTATCTATCTATCTATCTATCTATCTATCCATCCATCCATCCATCCATCCATCCATCCATCCATCCATCCATCCATCCAATTTCTATCACCGCCCATCTCCCCTGAAGGGGGACTCTGGGTGGTTTACAAAGAAATCAGCAATTAAAATACATAGAATACAATACAATACAATACAAACACTATACAAGTAAAAAATAAATTAAGTATAAAATCCAAGGGGCGATAAGATCATGTTTAAAAGAGGGCTCTATGGCACCAGCCATCCCCAGGAGGAGCTGTTACCCTTCCCATCCCAGGCGAGGTGGCAGAACCAGGTCTTTAAATTCTTCCGGAATATATCTGCTATTTTATGAGAGAGCAAAACTTTCTGTATATTAATTGGGGAGGACTTGATTAATAAGGCTCTGACTCTTACGTGGTCCTAGAGATTCTATTCTTGCTTCTAGCAATTGCCTAAGCTTCTGGCTTTGTTGTTATTTTAAGAACAAAATGGATTTTTCAGTGAAAGTGTCAGGATAGTACTGGACCAAAGTGAAATATTAATATTGTGGGTAATATTTTTTATGTCTTGACAGTATTATTACTCTGTACGTATATTTCCTGGACAAGAACCTGCTAATGTTTGGGTAGGCTGGATTACATCTGACTTCCATCAGTATGACACAAGCTTTGATTTGGACAGAGTCCGTACTGTTACAGTAACCTTAGGAGATGAAAAAGGGAAAGTTCATGAGAGGTTGGCTTTAGTTTTCTTTTGTTTAGAAACAATTGATATAAAATCATTTCATCATGTCAGTGAATATATTATCCAGTTAAAAATGTAATAATTATTTAAATTGATATTACCTGCATATTATATTATATTATTATTTATATTAACATTAATATTACATGATACTATATTTCATTTGACTGACACTCCATTTTTTTTTAAACTGAAGAGGTTTTTCTGCTACAATATGATTATAAAGTCCTGAAACTCAGTGTTGTATTAAAGGGCTTAATTGGAATGAAGATTTATATTCATTTTCCAATCCAGGGCTAAGTGTGAGCAAAATACAATCACATTTAATAAACTTTACAATGTGGAATCCAAAAGTTGTACTTTAGTATCTGTAATGGAAGTGTATTTAAATACTAGTTCCCTGGAGGTTACAACTCTATCCTGCTTTAGCATGACTAATAAATACTGTAGATCTCTCTGTGACTTCACAGATAGTCAAAGTGGCAAAATACCCCAGACACAGGACTCTCAAGTGAGAGGGTAGTGTGCATCTAGATGTAGGCCACAGGGAGACTCTTTACACTTACACCCTCCCTTCTATTTATTCTAGTAGATATGGCCTTTTTACATGCCCTTGGAGAAAGATATGAAATTAGAATTGTAGCTTTCATTGTGTCTGCTCATGAAATTGACGAATATTCACCATTGTTTATTTTTGAAGTTAAATGTTTTGAATGCAGTATGCCAGTATTCAGATTTATAAAAAGATAATCTGAAGTCTAACCATTGTACCAATCGAAGAGAATATTTGTAGCTCAGGGTTGAACTGGGGAGTCTTTGGTGCTCTCTGAGCCTTGTTGTTTTCATGCAGACGTTTCATTGCCAGGCCAGGGTATATAAACAGACAGCAAGTTCCACTCCCTTTTCGCACTGAAGATGTTGCCTAGCCTGGCAATGAAACGTCTGCATGAAAACAACAAGGCTCAGAGAGCACCAAAGACTCTCTAACCATTGTTTCTAACTTAATCAAGAATGGATTGAGTATTGGATAAGAGTTCTTCCCTTTGCCTCTCCCTCTTATTCAACTTGGGCATCTCATTTTGAGGGGGGTTATTAAACCAGAGCTCTTCATTTCATCTGACCTAGGGAATTCTGACTTATATCAGTTAACAGACCTGATTGCATCCTGGTTTATTAACTGACATTAAACTAAAGTTTTCTGGTTCATATTTGAGAAGGAATTCTACATTAATACAAACCATCTAAATGTGGAGTGTGGGTGGGGCAAGGAAGGAGCACTCTCCTAGAAACTTATTTTTTTGCATCATAAATTAATTATTAATGAATGTATTATTTGGAGTAATTGTCTGAAAAAAGCCATTATGTGCAACCTAGAGAAAGCTGGGTGTCAACAGAGTCCTATTGTAATACATGTGAGTTAAGCATACAGGAGTCATTGATATAATTGGAGTCAAATAAGTCTCATATCCCCTGCATGTATTTATTTGCTTGCTTGCTTGCTTGCTTACGGTATTTATAAATTACTGTATAACAAATTGTCTCACAAAAGCATTAGCAGATTAAAAGAAAAACACATTAAAATTGTTATTATGTAGTATCTCTGATACCTGCAGTACTCTTATAAATCTGTATGTGCTGCTTTCTCTTCTCTGTGCTTGGAAATGCTCTGCATATGTATTAGTGGGAATTTCCCTTTGGTGAGAATTTTTTTTTTAATATTGAAGAGAACTGGGTAGACCATGGGCATGCAGAGCCTAATGGAGTTTGGGATCTTGCCTTGTAACACTAACCTATTATCCATCTTTTGAAATGCAGCATCAAACGAAGCAACTGCTATATGGTGTGTGCCGGAGAAAGCATGAGTCCAGGGCAAGGACGCAATAATAATGGATTAGAGATTGGTTGCTTGGTTGATGCTGCAACTGGTATCCTGTCCTTCACAACTAATGGCAAGGAGTTAAGCACTTATTATCAGGTAATGATTTTTTGCTTGTAATTCGCCCAACAAAATCTGATTAATTTTTTTAAAGAACATTTTCATTATGTTTGAAAAGAAAGTAGTAATTTCCCCAAATTTCAGCTTTGGAAGGCTTGTAGCTCCTGAAAGATTTACAACTTTATTATGGCAAATGCTTAGGCTAATATGGTTCCTCTCTTTACACCTATTTTGATGTAAAATATATTATAATAAATTTCTGTTTGTTTTTCACTTAGGTGGAGCCAAGCACTAAATTATTTCCTGCAGTATTTGCACAAGCCACAAGCCCTAACATTTTCCAGTTTGAGTTGGGACGAATAAAGGTAACAATCACCCATTTAGTTTATTAAAACATTCCTGATACTCTGGTCCCAACCTTTTATAGTAGTAACAGAAGTGGGGAGAAATTCTTCCTTGTCCAATGGTAGAAGTGTGGGCCTTTCCTTCCCCAGTTCCTCATCATCCATCAGCTATATTGAGAGTAAAACCTTGAGAGAGTGTCCAGTACTTTTTGTGTAAGTAAATATAGGGTTGTATACAAAATCAATAACAGAACCATAGTCAAATGGATTCCCATCTCCCCTAGATCTCCCATTTATTTTCTATGACCACAGAAACCTTGCCAAGCTCTGGTTTTATATTACAGCAAGAGAAAAAATGGTGGTGATATGAGCTGTAGTTTAAAAAAAAAACTCCAGCGACCTATTTAACATATTCAAGTTCATCATAATCTTTCTTTTGAACATATGTTGGTTCTGCACCTGTGCATAGCCCTGGTTGGGAATTTACAATAGCCAAAAGTTTCTTACCTTCGAACAAGAAAACTGAAAACAGGAAACGTTCCTGAAGGTGTGAGATGGTAATCTCTAAAAAGAAAAAGAAGAAAACTCTGAATCTTTCATCACCAACATTATAAACTCCAGTATGTTGGTGTTAGGCCTAATTAGAATATCTGTATTGGTGTACCCCCATATTACCAATACATGAGTCATACTATTGACTACTGATGCAACACAAAGCACTTGGCAGATCAGATTTTTTTACAACTATACTTATTGGTGGACAGCAAAAGAGATTCAAAAATACTCTCAAAGCTAATTTAAAAAAATGTAATATCAGCACTGGGAAGCCCTAACTCATGAGCGTTTCAATTGGAGGTCATCCTTTATTAATGGCGCTATGGACTTTGAAGAAGCACGAGTACAGGGCGAAAAGGAGAAAAGAGCTAAAAGGAAGGCACGTCAGGCAAACCCTCATCATGACCGTCTCCCACCCGGAAACCTATGCCCTCATTGTGGGAGGTTGTGCGGATCCAGAATTGGCCTTTATAGCCACTTACGGATCCACCGTTAAAAATTTACCTTTGGAAGACAATCTTACTCGGCTACGAGTGATCGCCAGTGATGATGATGACTTATATGAGTTAGAATCTGACTCCTTTTACTGAAGTAGTAGTTAGCCACAGAACCATAGGGAGCATGCTATTCTTCAGTTTTCAGACTTCCATCAGAAGGAGTATATTTTTAGGAGTCTGATTATCATCAAAGTACTCTCTGACAACATCTGAATCAATCAGCACTTTTGATTTCTTGTTTGTTTGTTTATTTAAGTGTTTATAACTGAATGTATACTTTGTCTTTATTCCATCACTCAAAGTGGCTTATAACAAACATTCAAAGTATAAAATAAAATAAAATTCAAACATTAAAATAATTAACAATTAAGTTTTTTTGCAAAAGAATTATATTTTTACCATCTTCCTAAATAAAGGGAGAGTAGGAATCAAATGCAACTCCTTAGGAGCACACTCTGGGAACCACACAGGAGAAGTCTCTTTCCCAGGTAACCAGTAGGCTTCTGACAGCAAAGGTTCCCCCCCCCCCCCCCGCAGAAGGGGTTGTTTTGCTGATCTAGATAATTGAGCAGGTTCATAGTGGGAAAGGCAATCCTGCAGAAACTTACCCTCTAAGCAGTTTAGAAGTTTAAAGTCAATCAGCATCTTAAATTATGTCCAGTAAGTAATTGGTACCCAGTACAGATTTTTCAGTACAGTATGATCCTTATATCTTGTACTGATCAGCAGCTTGGTTGCTGCGTTTTGTACCACAAGCAATTTCGAGACACTTTTCAAGGGTTGCACATTGCAGTAGTTGAGATATATTGTTATCAAGGTGTGGATAACTGACACTATTGCTTCACGTGCTCAGGAAGATCACAGTTGGCATACTAGTTACAATGCTGAAACATGCTCCTAACCACAGCTGAGATTCAAGGAGCATTCCCAATCTGTGAACCTGTTTTTGCTGGGAGAGTGCAATCCCTTTCAGAAAAAGCTTTTTCTGAGTCTAGTGTTCCATCTTTTTTCTTACCAATAGCACCTTCATCTTGTCTAGATTTAATATTGGATTGTTCTCCCTCAGCCTGTTACTGAAGTTAGGCGAAGTTCTAGATTTGCCTCCTTGGAGTTAGAACTTAAGGAGCAGTAGAACTGGGTGCCCTCAGTATACTGATACCATTCATTCGAAAATGCCAAATGACCTCGTAAGTCAGGGTTTCTCAAACTGTGAGGTGTACCTCCCTCTGGGAGGTGCAGACATTGTCCAGGGGAGGTGTGAAGAACCTTTTAGTTACATAGTTAAAATGAACCCATCTTTCCCAAAGTTTCATTGTATTGTTTTCATTGTTCATTTGTGTTTATTTTGGTGTTTGAATTTTTAGGGGAGATGTGTACATTAAAATTACACTAAAGGGAAGTATGATGGCAAAAGGTTTAGGAACCCCTGTCCTAAGTGGTTTCATGCAGATGTTAAACAGCAAGGGAATAAGATGGAGTTCTGTGGGCCACCATTAGTTAACTATCTAGGTGTCAAAGAAATGTCTGGCACCATCTTCTGGGCACATCCCAACAAGAAGGACTGAAAATAATTGCAAAACAGTTTCTCCAAAGCCCAACCCTGCCAGATGGCCCAGAAGAATACTATGATTCAAGTGGAAAGTATAAATACTAGTTCTTTTCCATTTCCATGTCTGTCTGTACATAGACTGGTTATTGATAGCTTCATTCCATAGCAGATTATGTTACCATGTTTGATATACTCTTCAGTTCATGGAAAGGCTTGATCTCTGTGCCAGCATAAAAAAAAATTATACATAGTCGCTTAGTTCATTAGAACTATAGGACAATGGTTTTCCTTCCAGCCAAGAAGATTAAAGTTCTCCATATAATTGCTTCCCATATTGCCAGAAAGATTCACATCATTGTTTTTTCATTAAAAATATTATTAGGTTTTATGGTAGCACCTACTGTGGTTGTACTTTTTACCAATTTTTTCATAGAAAGTTACAACACTGATTTCTACATTCTCTCAAAGTATGAGTCATATTTTACTGCTCGATGTCCACCATTGGGATGAACATATAAAACTTGATCAAAAGATTAGTCATTCATACCTCCAGCATTTTCTCATATTGTAATAACTGATGCTTTGAAGAATGTGAGATTAATTGTAATTGTCTACCCATCAATGGGCACTGTGGGAGTAATTTCTCTATATGTGATTTGAGGTATGCAACATGCCTCATGCCATCAAGAACTAGGTATGGTAGGTTGCATTGGACAATACCACTTTTGTTTACTACCTGAACAAAGATTTTCACTTAATTGAGGTTTTTAACCATTGTCCTACAGGTTTGGGTGTGATATATCCCTTGAAATATCTCAATAGTAACAATCCACATTGCTATATTGAACAGTTATGATGACTCCTTTGGCCATGCTTCTGCTTAGTTGTATGAATATAAACTGTGTTGTACATCCCCTGTACAAGCTGTGCATATGCTATCCATAAATCTTTTTTCCTGAAGGAACAACAAGATCTGTCCTGGTTTTGCAGCACAGGTACTTGAGACCAAGATTTTCTAGAATAAGCATTTTTATACCAATGGAGCTTCAGGAGGTCATTCAAGTAGCACTACTTAATAATCTTAAAATGAGAAGTGGGTCGGGTTGTTCTCCTTAGTATCAAAATCATATTCAGATCTGCTAATCTGCCCTTTACAAGTAGTCTTAAGGCTTAGCTTTTTAGTAGGTATTTTGCAACATCTTCAGCCAACTATCTTAGTGGATCATTCTTGGAGTTCGTTGCATCCACTGAGGCATCATTTTCTGAAAGGGCTATCTAAGTTATCCAGCTAATGGATTGGATTCTGACTCTGTTTTTGCATTTTTCTGTGGCACTCGCAAGATTCAGAAACAAACATTTTGAACCACTAGCATCCATGGATGTTAGACTGTTAAAATCACATTCGCTAGGAGAGCAGGAGAACATTGTACTGTTTGCATAGATCTCCATATTTTCATACTGACAGAGTGATTATAGTCTAGTTGTGGCATCTCTATCAAAAGTAACCTTGGACATTCACATCAGGCAACCTATTTTTCTTACATTCTTCCCCTTTCCATCTCACCCGCTGGAATATTTGTTATATTTGTTACATTTTCACAGAATGATCTTTATATATGAATGCATAAGATGACAGTTCAAACACAGTTACAGGAAGCAACCTGTTCTTCCGATTTATGAATCATGACCATTTCATATACATATTCATATACATATTTCATATACATACATAACCATTTCATATAGATATTTGATTGAGTTTATTTGATTGAGTTTATTTTTTGTCTTTCAGTTTACTGCATTCCTAAATGTGACAACTCCCCCGGTTTGGGGGAGATGGGCAGTAATACAAATTTAAATAATAAATAAATAAATAAACTCTGTTTTGCTCTGTCTTCAGAATGTAATGCCATTGTCAGCTGGCTTGTTCAAAAGTGAGCACAAAAACCCACTTCCTCAGTGCCCTCCCCGTCTCCATGTTCAGTTTCTGACACATGTGCTTTGGAGCAGAGTGCCAAATCAGTTTCTGAAGGTTGATATATCACGGACCAGTGAACGTCAAGGCTGGTCAGTACAATGCCTGGAGTCTTTGCAGTTCATGTCCCTTCACATTCCAGAGGAAAACAGGTATTCCTTGGTTGTATTTACAAATGAAATGAAATAAGGTGTTGACATTAAGTGTATGGCAAATAATATATCTGGGGAAAAAGGGATATGTTAGTATATATACATGAAATCCTATCAACTATGTAAAGGGCAGAAGGGGAATAAGAAAAGAAAATGAAGTAAAGGTAAATCTAGTTTACACCAACACCATTTATCACCTTCCCATACCCTTCTAATAGTAGATTCCATTTTTGCTTCCATCAATTAATGTCCATTAACCACCAGGAGATATCAGATTTAAATCTTTCATTGCATAAGATGTCACCTTCCATTAACCATGACTGTTCCCAATACAAGGCTTTGTTTTTTTCTTCCAAAAGATAAATAATAATAATATTCAACAACTGTTACCCCATAGTCACTGAATACAGTGAGGTACTAAAAGAGGAACTTAATTCTTGGAGAAACGTTTAACTACTCCATAAAGCATTGTATTTTGCCACTTAGAAAGCTATTTTGGAAATTCATAATGTGGATAGCATGAGATATTGCAGTCCAAAGGAAAAAATGGTTGAAAGTCTAACTAAGCTTGCTTCCATGTTTGGGCATATATAAATGTGCTCTCAAGATTGTGAGCCTGTGAATTATCAGTCACATAATTGAGAGCCAGTTTGGTCTAGTGGTTAAGGCAACGGGCTAGAAACCAGGAGAATGAGAGTTCTAGTCCTGCCTTAGGCATGAAAGGTGGCTGGGTGACTTTGGGCCAGTCACTCTCTCTCAGCCCACGACGTCAGGCTTGGGCAACAAGCCGGTTGGTTAATTCCTCTTGCAACCAACGGATCAACATTCAGTTGATCCGAAAAAATAAGCGGTCCGTGCACCTGCGGGAAAAATGCTAGGAAGAAAAAAAAATCAGTCACATAATAATTGTGAGCTTGTTCTTAAAATGCTGATTGTATGGCTGTAAAAGCACTTTCCACACACAAAAGGAAATTGAGAGAGGATGGAACCACCAAAATAGCACATTGAGAGTTTGGTATGCGGGCTGACTAAAGTGAGAAGGGTTATCGAAAATCTTGGGGAAAGCAGTGGCCAGAAATCTGAATAGGAATATTTCACACTGCAATATTTTGTTGCTTATGTATAAGTATATACATATTAACAATATATTAACATAAATATATGTTAATATATTGGTATATGACTTAAACAACAATTTAGGTACCAGTGTGAATTGACCAGTCCCCTCTCTCAATGTTTTAAGGAATCTAGCATCATAACAGTGATGGCACTAACTTCCTTATTCAAATCAATACTTCTATGTTTAATTTATGTTCCTTCCTTTTCTTTACTGCAGGTCTATAGATATTTTAGAACTGTCAGAACAAGAAGAATTGTTAAAGTTTCATTATCATACTCTCAGACTATACTCAGCAGTGTGTGCTCTTGGGAATAACAGAGTTGCACATGCTATGTGCAGCCATGTTGATGAATCTCAGCTTCTCTATGCAATTGAGAACAAATATATGCCAGGCTTGTTACGTGCGGGCTATTACGATCTTCTCATTGATATTCACCTTAATAGCTATGCCACTGCAAGGCTGATGATGAACAATGAATTTATTGTTCCAATGACAGATGAGACTAAAAGCATTACTTTGTTTCCTGATGAACACAAAAAGCATGGCCTACCAGGCATCGGGCTTAGTACATCTTTACGACCCAGAATACAGTTTTCTTCTCCCAGTTTTGTAAGAATTAACAGTGAATGCTACCAATACAGTCCTGAATTTCCTCTGGAAATTTTAAAGTCTAAAACCATAGAGATGTTGACAGAAGCAGTTCAGGAGGGTAGCCTTCATGTCAGAGATCCAGTAGGTGGTACAACAGAATTTCTGTTTGTTCCTTTGATCAAGCTTTTTTATACTCTTCTTATAATGGGAGTCTTCCACAATGGAGATCTGAAGCATATCTTGCAGCTCATTGAGCCCAGTGTGTTTAAGGAAGATACAAGCCGTGAAGATGAAACCCGAATATTAGTGAAGGAACTAGTTACAGAAAGTCTAAATTTAGAGGCAAGTGTGGATGAAATCAGAAGAGAGAAGGTTCCAGAAGAAGGACTTCTTCAAATGAAACTTCCTGAGCCTGTGAAATTACAGGTAATCATGAAAGAATGCACAGGCAATCATATATTTTGTGGATTATTTTTCTACCTGAGACACATGCATGTGCCTATATATGCACACACATAGAAAGAGAGATTAATATTTGCAATCTTCACACTTAAGAGTGTGTCCAGTAAGGTCAGAATAACCCACTTTGAGCTCAAAATAATTCAAAATCAAAATGTTTCCCTGTTTTGCACATCACTGTGTGTGTGTGTGTGTGTGTGTGTGTGTGTGTGTGTGTTGGGGGGGGGAAAAGAGAGAGAATTAATGGTTGGTCTGGGCTGCATGATAGTGCCTTATCATTCTTTCTCTTCCTCCTGTATTGTTATCTCTCCCTCTCTCTTCTATGCCTGAGACTAGTTGGAGGAGCTAACCATCTTGCCACCATCTAAGTGGCCCTGCTTGTGGTGGCTTTGGGTTCTGCTGACTTTTAGCTTGCCACCATAACATGGTGGACATCAACAGTTGAAAGACGAGAGGGATGTGTAGTTAGGCCTTGGCTTTCCAGTTAAGCACAACTGATGCTTAATTGTTGTAGAATGGGGATAAGTATCTGAATACATTTTCTCATGACATTTTGCTGAACTGAATTTTATGTAAGTACGTATGTTGACAACAGCATCAGGGCAAAAAGTTTGTTACAGAGCACAATTAAATTGCCCAGGAAACCAGGCAAGATGGAATGTCAACCAAATTATTTGGATGAGAGACACAGATACCTCCATGAGACTTTACTACCATCAGTAAAAGTTTCTAAGATGATATGTTATATGTTGTTTGAAGAAGCTTTAAATCTTTAAAATTGCACCAAAGCACCTCAGTATCAGTTTTGTAATATGTACTAAAAAGCAAAATATTAGTAAAAATATTCAGCCAAGTTCAGCATAAATAAAATCCTGCAGTTTCTCTTGAAAATATACTATGATTTGGCATGCTTTAAGTAGGTATAAATATAACTTATCCCTAGCTTAAAAATAGTTTTACTGATAATATTATGTTAAAAATACTTATTTAACTAGACATATTATTTCATTTGAAAGTTACTTTTTCTTGGTGTTTAGCTATTCCTAAAACACATTCATTCATGAAAGAATATAGTGAATGTTTTTTCTTTTAAAATATTAAAGCACAAAATGCTTCAGAGTGTGCAAACAAGCAGGAAATGGTAAACATTTTGTTTTTAAAGCAAATAATGAGAAAATTTGAGGCTGGCAGTTTAGGAAAAAGTTACAGACTTAGAGAAAAGTAGATACAAATAGAAAAGAACATTTACAACATATGCATACTGAGAATAAGAAGAATATGAACAGATTAAAGCTGTCAATGAGCAATAAATAATACATTCCATGTGGTCAAAAGGAAATTAAAAATTTAAGCTGAGAGAAAGATAAGGGCATAAAATTGAATTTTTCAGTATTCTGAATGGAGATAATGAAAGATTTATTTATTTTTCCAATTTCTATCACCACCCATCTCCCCCCGAAAGGGGGACTCTACAATGAAATCAGCAATTAAAATACATAAAATACACTACAGATAATACAAATAGGAAATAGAAATTTAAAAAAAACTGGATGTGGGTTGTATTAATAGAGAGAAATGACACAAGCTAAGTAAAAGAAAAAAGCATGTACCCAAAGGAGTAGTTTTAAAACTATATGCTACCTACATTATTTTGTTTTGTTCTGTTAATTCTGTTTCAGATGTGCCATTTACTCCAGTACCTGTGTGACTGCCAGATACGCCATAGAATAGAAGCCATTGTAGCATTTTCAGATGATTTTGTAGCAAAACTTCAAGAAAATCAGCGTTTCCGATATAATGAAGTTATGCAGGCATTAAATATGTCTGCAGCTCTGACAGCCAAGAAAACAAAAGAATTTCGGTCCCCACCACAGGAGCAGGTCAATAACTTAATAACTACTTTTACATTTGGGTTTTGTTCATTTTAAAGAAAATCTGTACATGATATAGTTTTCCTGGACCAGAGTATATCAGACTGTAAATAAAAGAAAAGTTGAACTGTCTTGGTGAATGAGAATTCTAATTTCCATAAAAGTCAGCTATTGTGTGTTACAGCAGTCACTTTTGACAAGCATTTTGCCCTCCAGGAAAAATATGGATCAGGCATGACATTACTTCAACTGTTTATAACTGAATATAGATGCAAATATTCTGTATGGGGGAAAAACACACACACACACACATGTACGATAGTTGCATTTTGGGGAGAGGGCTTTTGTAGAATCCTTCTACAAAACCCTTCTACATGTTTTTACATGCACATGTTTTTAGTGCTCTCTGTATTTTAATATTTTCAACTGTTCAATGGGAAAGGTTTATAAATACAGGTAGTCCTCGCTTAACAACCACAACTGGGACTGGGAACTCTGTCAATAAGCGATGGTTAAGGTCATTAAGTGAGACATCACAGACCTCACTTCTGCCACGGTCATTAAGGAAATCACCCATGGTTGTTAAGCGAGACATCACGTGACCGTGACTTGCGATTTTACTGCCGGCTTCTCCATTGACTCTGCTTGTTGGAAGCCGGCTGTGAAGTGCACAAATGGCAATCACGTGACCGCGGACACTGCGACAGTTGTAAATGCCTGCTGATTGCAAAGCACCTGAATGTTGATCATGTGACCACGGGGATGGTGCGATGGTTGTAAGTTACTTTTCCAGTGCCATTGTAACTTTGAAGCGAGGACTACCTGTAGTTTCTTTCTGCTATTGTATATGGAATTCAGTTGACCCTGTGTTCTCCTCTTCTATACTTGAAGTATGTATCTTCAGGCAATATGAGGATGCCTTGAACATGAATTACTAACTGTTGTATAAACAAGTTGTTGGAATTCTGATTCTAAACAATGAATCAGACACTTCTGACATCTTCCTTGCAGCCCTTCCCCCAAGCACAATGTCCCCTACTTTGCTCTTAATGGGGACCTTCTAGCACAAGTTATAGGGGTCATGGAGGCTGTAGTAAGTGAAGAAGAATAGGAAAATCCTCCTATGTGAGTTGAAAAGTTGCCCTTTGTGTTCTTTGCTTTGCTATCATTACTTTCTTTTTAACTTCCTGATGCACAGAAGTCGTCACTGGTAAAATACAGCATCATATATGTGCCAAAAGATTTTATTTGTGAGCCCTGCTATTGGTGAAAGGATAAATTAAAATTATTATTTAACTGCACAGGTACAGATCATTTTAATTTAAGTTTCAAAATCAAGAAAGTCATTTAAACCATTTCTAACCAGCACTAAAGGGAATTCCTGATGACATTGGTATTGTTGTACCCCAAGCCTAGACGTGAAGGTCTGGCTGCACCATTTCTAATCAGTACATCTCACAGGAACTGAATTATTGAGCTGCACAAAAATGAATCTAATAAGTCATTACAGTGAGCCAAATATCCATACTTCCTTCCCTCCTTCCCTCCCATGGAGAGTTTTGAAACATTGTTTGAATCTAACAATATTGCAGTACATGTTTTATTCTGCTTACATATCACCTCATAAATATTACTTCAAATATATATTTGCTTTTAAAGATCAACATGCTGCTGAATTTTAAGGATGATAAAAATGATTGTCCTTGTCCTGAAGAAATAAGGGATCATCTCCTGGATTTTCATGAAGATCTGATGGCACATTGTGGTAAACCTGCACTTTGAATACTCTTGCCCTGCTCCAAATATTAAAACAAATAAAATACTGATAGTTTTATTCAATAAAATATGGTAGATTGAAATGTAATTCTAATACAAAAGATATTTAAAACAGCATTGAATACAGTGCTAAAATTGCAGTATTCAAGTGTAATACCAATCCATATTGCCTGCTAGAACATGCAGCCTCTCATAAATACTTCTGCCTTGATCTAGCTTCAGGGAAATCATGTTGGGGCTATAAGGTAAAATTAGTAGGACTTGGCTAACTACTGTTAAATTGCTTTCCTTTCTTTCAGAATTAGGTTCTGAATTTGAAATATACTCTCCATAATAATGGAAGAGTGTAGCATATACTTGTTGACCCTGGGTTACTAGGATGCTCTTTTGCAGTGCTGAAAAGGACAAGTTATATACATTTAAAAATATCAATCAGGTTAGGTAGCTATATTCAATTCTCTTAATGCTTTCTTGGAACCAGCATTCACTTCATTTCCCTAATTAGAAGTTTGTGTTCTGGAGCACTCTAAAACTATGGCCATGCTCTGAACGGCATGCATTCAAAAGATGAAGCACTCTACTAACTGCTCTCAAAATTCTGAAGCTGGTCTTGGAAATGAATACAGATATATTGTTTAGTTATTTTTAATGCTTTCATAAATATTTAATATTTATGTCTAGGAATTCAGCTAGATGAAGATGGAATTCTAGATGGAAACAGTGACTTAACTATTAAAGGTCGCCTGCTATATCTTGTAGAAAGAGTCACACACTTGAAAAAGAAACAAGCAGAGAAGCTAGTTGATGATAATAACAAGAAACCATGTAAGTAAAGTAAAATAAGGTTTAGTTGTTATCTGAATCTACAGTAAGCATAGTTTAATAATTCTCTCATTCTGACACCATAATCTCAGAATCTATAAATGAAATTGAACTTCAGCGCCCTGAAATATTACAATATTGTGAAATAATTGCATGTTCTAAAACACGATATTACATTCAAGATCTCCTAGCTAAGAAGCCATAGGATCTGGCAGAAGCCTGCTGAACTGATGGGATGCAAAACAAATGGAATTCAGATAGGCTAACAAAACGCTCAGCAAATGAGTAATTGTTCCACTAATAAAGATTCATTGATGTGTGTGGGAGGGGGGGGGCGTAGAGACATTGGTGGGGCATGAGATGACCAGTGGAGGCATGTACTTACATTATATTCTTTACTTCTCTAAATCAAAGCTTGCTGGAAGCTCCAGAATCAGGGCAACACTTCTGCAATGTGACCCATAGCCCACCAGGACTGCATCTTACACATTTATGCCATTTAAGTTTTATTCCTGGAATGAACAAGCATAGGAATGATGGCTATTGCATGACAGCAGCTTATCATGTCTTCTTCCTCCTTTTCTCATCATTATTGGATAGAAGATTGTTATATTGTCATTAATTCACTTGCTTTGTAAAATTAGTTGATTAAGTACAGATTATCTTCAGTTTCTAATTTTATTTTAAATAATAATTTTTGTATTGTGATCTTTTTTAAAAAATTGGGATTTTTCTAGCTTAGTAACTAGTGAATCAATTGCTTCTTTTCCTCCAAATTGACACTGTACTTTTTACAGAGTATAATTTATAATTTGATCATGTATTATTTGGTGATTTGCTTTTTTAAGAAATGCATCATTCTGAATTTCTAATCCAAATTGGCATAGTATGTGATAATTATTATTAAAGGTGAAAAAAAAGGTTTTGTTGTATGTTTGTCTTAATGCTTTCTACATCTAGCAACTCTCCAACAGCTGATATCAGAAACTATGGTACGTTGGGCTCAAGAATCTGTAATAGAAGATCCAGAGTTGGTGAGGGCCATGTTTGTTTTGCTACACCGCCAATATGATGGGGTTGGTGGCCTGGTTCGAGCTTTGCCCAAGACATACACTATAAATGGTGTATCGGTGGAAGATACCATCAACTTGCTTGCATCTCTTGGCCAGATCCGTTCTCTTCTCAGTGTTAGGATGGGCAAGGAAGAGGAGAAGCTTATGATTCGTGGATTAGGGTAAAACCTTTCTTTCTACATATAACTTAACTGTTATATAATTGTCTTTGTGATTACTAGGAGAGAAGACAGTGGTAGTCAGGAAGAAGTTCATTCTCATAGGCTTCAAGGAATTTGCACTGTGGAAAGTAGGCTAATGTGTGAAATGAAAATCTAGAAAACTGAAGATGACTAATTTCCTCCTGGCTTCTGACTCAGATTAAAGTAATGCAATATTACTCTATATCAGGTTCTTCGAGAAATGGTTTATGTGATACTATTTGGTAATATAATGGGGGAGATATAGATAAGATATAGAGACAGATGGCAGATGACATTTTTAGACATAGGAAATGTGCTTTTTCTGTATTAACTTTCTGTTTAATAAGGAAAAGATTTCTGAGATCGAAGTATATGTTTTCTAGGCAACTTTAACAGTGATGCTTTCTTCCTGTAAATCAAGCAGCATATCAGTATCATATATTTCATTTCTTTATACATTCATACATTCATGCAGCCCAGCTTATTCAACAATATATGAACTTTTGAAAGATCTCATAAAAACAAATCAAGTGAAAGTCTGTGTCATCCATATTCAATAGAGAACAGCCCTGACTTGATTTAACTGATGAGACATAAAAAAAAGATAGCAATCTTTCTTTTTCCTTGAGGAGAATAAAAAGGTGGAACTCAGATTAAAAACCACAGGGACGTAAATCCCACTTTTTGAAACCGAATCTGTCATTTTCACTTTCTCTCATATTCAAATATTTTATTTTCAAATTATTTTATGAAAATACTGCAAGTTTTGGAGATTTCTAGTTTAAAAAATAACTAAACAAAATTATTGCCCATCCTTTAGATTGGCGGTTCTCAAATATTTTGGCCTCAGGACCCTTTTACATTCTTAAAAATGATTGAGGACCCCAAAGAGCTTTGGACTATGTGGGTAATATCTATCAATATTTACTATATTAGAAACTAAAACAGAGAAATTTAAAAATATTTATTTATTTGACTTTCTGGATCCCCTGAAAGGGTCTCAGGGACCCCCAGGGGTCCTCAGACCACACTTTGAGAACCACTGCTTTAGACGAATAACCTCTTTTTTATAATTCATAATTAATTTGAGATGCTCATAGAAAAAGCTGCTTGATTTCCCTCAAAACAGTCCCTTGCCATGGACAGATCACATATTTCTGGCCTTGGAGTTCTCTGTGGCCACCCCCCCCCCAACTGCATGGAAGTAGGGCCTATTTGATTGGCCCACCCCTGGCAACTGATGGACCCAGTGTGGTTTCAGAGGGAACTTGGGGTTTTTCCTGAAGCTCTGGTGCACAGTTCAGCTGAGGCCTTGGTCACGGCTCGGAATGAACATGCTGCAGAGACTTTGGACCAGATCGCTCCTGTGTGGACTCTCTGTGATCACGGATCCTGTACAGCTCCTTGGTTTACCATGGAGCTCTAGGAGATGAAGTGATACAAGAGACTTCTAGAGCGTAGCGATGAAAGACAAAAAGGGAAGCCGACCAGGCACAGGTAAGAGCCTTTATTAGGACTTTCCTTGTGGTGATAAGCATGGCAAAGTGAGCCCGCTTCTCTGCTCTTCTTTCATCTGCAAACAGTTGGCCAGTGACCCTCTTTCAGGTGACCAGGTTCCTTCTGGGTAAGGGAGGGCTGGGGAGCCCTTCCACAGCTGCTGTGAAGAATATTCTCAGCATCTGTTAGACAAAGTAATTTGACTTTGCTTGGAGTTGGACTCTGGCTGGGCAGGTCCTTTCGAAGGGACCAAGACATGTCTGAGCTCGGCTATCCGGGAAGAGTATGAAATGAACGATCCTGAGGAAGAGGACAGGGTTCTTGCTGCTGTGAGCTTGGCCACCTGTGTTCTGGATCCCTGCCCCTCCTGGTTGGTTAAGGCCTTCCAGAAAGTGGTGTGTGGTTGGGTCCAAGTGAGGATTAATGCCTCATTGCAGAAAAGGGTGGTGCTGCCCACCATGAAGGGGCGGGCATACACACTCTTCTCAAGATGCCAACATCGGACCCGACAGTGTTGGATAACTTTTGTCCAATCTCCAACCTTCCCTTTTTAGGGAAGGTTATTGAGAGGGTGGTGGGTGCTCAGCATCACTGGATGAAGCAGATTATCTGGACTCTTTTTAGTCAGGGTTCAAGCAAGATTACAGTACCAAAACAGCGTTAGTTGCACTTGTGGATAACCTCTGGAGGCTTGGGATGGGTGTAATGCAATCATCCTGGCCCTCCTGGATCTCTTGGTGGCTTTCCATACCATCAACCATGCTATTCTTCCAGTCTGGCTTTGGGGGTTGGGAGTGGGGGAGGCACTATTTTACAGTGGTTCTCCTCATTTCTCCATTACTAGTTCTTGTTGGTTTCGGGAGGGGGATATCTAACCCTAGGCCCCTGCAGTGTGGGATGCCTCAGGGTTCAGGTCTCTCACCTCTCTTTAATATTTACACAAACCGCTAGGTGAGGTCATTCAATAGCATGTAGTGTGCTATTTATGTTTATTTTATTTTAAGGTTTTTATCACTATTGTAAACCGCCCAGAGTCCCTCCCTTGGGGGGAGATGGGCGGTGGCAAAATTTAATAAATAAAAAATAAAAATACCCAGTTATACGTCTCTACCCTGGCTGGGCAGGCAATGCCATTCAGCTGCTGACCCAGTGCCTGGAGGCTGTGAGGGTCTGGATGGGGAGGAAATGGCTCTGACTCAACCCTAGACAGGTGCAAGACAAGTGGCTTAGGATTTTTGTACCCTCTGGATGTAGTCATCTTTGATTCTTGATATGGTAACACTTCCCCTGATAGAGCTGGTACACAATTTGGGCATCCTCTTCTTGGACTTGCAGCTCCTGCTCAAGGAGCAGGTGGCAGCCGTGGCTAGGAGAGCTTTGCACATCTGCATCTTATGTGCCAACTGCACCCATTCCTGGACTGAGAGACCTTGCTCACAGTTACTCATGCCTTGGTGATTTCTGAGTTAGATTACTGCAATGTGTTCTACCTGAAGTTACTCTTGAAGACCATCTGGAAATTACAACTGGTCCAGAATGCGGTGGTACACAAAGTTCCACCCACCCCTCGTTTTGCCCGTATTATACCAGTGCTGCACTGGCTTCCAGTTTCTTTCCAGGTGCAATTCAAGGTGCTGGTTATCACCTTTAAAGCCCTGTCTGGCACAGGGCCAGGTTATTTGTGAGCCCATCTCTCCCTGAGGGTATCTATCTGTTCCACCAGTGAGTGCGCTCTGGGTTGCTTTCCTTAAATGTTGTCATCTAGTGGGGCCTAGATGTACCTTCTCGGTAGCAACCCTACCCTATGGAACTGGCAGGCCCTCACCCTACTAGTCTTATGGAAAGCCTTACAAAGCTGGCTCTTCCCCCAAGCATTAAGATAGGATGAGGTAGGAGCACAGTGATTACAATTATGTACTGGGGAGTGTTGTTTTAGGGCACCAGGAGTTGGGCTTTTTTTAGATGATGGTTATTATTGCTTCTTTTGTGTTTTTATTGTCGTCATTGTCAGCTGCCCAGAGTTATGGTGTATAACATGTAAGTATTTTAAATAAATAAACAAATAAAAAAATATATTTCAATTCTTTTGAAAAGGGAGCAGCATTCTCAGCAAATTATAGTGATGCCAAAATGACATGTGTGTAGTGATATCATCAGATAAATTCCCTGATTACATACATATGTCCTAATGTCTGATGCAAATGCATGAGTTGCAGTATTTGCATCATAATGTCATGTCATTTGCCCCACTTGTCCCCCCACAGATGTCTATAGGAGGTATTCAATTTTTGATTGGCTGCTTGAAGGAATCCAATTTTGTTTACGTGGGACAATCAGGAGGACTCTTATTTTGTCCACTGTGAATAACCAGAGCTCATTGTCAGAGAATTGGTGTTGGGGTCCTCCTTTGTCATTGCGGTCTTTTACTGTGTTTTAGTGATATGGTCATTCTTTTCTGAACCTTATGCTTCAGATGGGTACCTGCCTTCCTGCCTGTATTTGCAAGTGGGGAACATGAGGCTCAATAATTCATGTGATCCCTACATACTGAGGCAGTTCTTTAGACTACCAGGTGCCATGTCTAAAAACCAGGAAGAGATCCTAATGTTAGCCCTAATGTTTGTAGAAATTAGGTATAGTTGAACAATGCTGATAGCCTTCCCAAGATTATCCTGAGATTCATATCCCACTCAGGACCCCCCCCCCCCAAAAAAAAAAAGGAATGCCCTTTCTGACTAGTTCTTCTAAAGTACATTCTCCTTTGATTGTGCTTTGTTCCAGCAGGTTGAATCCTGGTAACTACATGGACACATAGTTATTCCAGAATTCATTGGTATCTGATATCCTGCCATTTGTTGAATATTATATAATACTCAAATACTCACCAAATTATGTAATTACTCCTTTATTGGATTTGCAATTTAATATGTAAATATGCATGTGATAAAAATTATGGATAAATGTTGCTATAGATGCTTGGCATTTCCAATAATAAACCTGATGATTATGATATGTTAATTTGGAAAGCATTAATCATCACTCCTAATTTTTTTTTAAAATCCTCTTTAAGCGGTCACTTAAAAGATTAGAGATCGAAATCCAATTTAATTCATCTATTTGCACAAATTTGTTCATCTACTTCAGTGTTTCTCAACCTTGGCGACTTCAAGCTGTTGTGGATTTCAACTCCCAGAATTCCCTGCTGGCTGGGGAGAGGAGGAAGCTTGTTCAGAAAGCCTCCCCAGGAGCCTCGGGGCATGTTCTGGCTTAGATAATATGGATAACTAGATAATTTACCCTTGTTACCCTTCTCCAGTCCTCTCCTCCCTGTGTGCTCTTTCTTTCCTTCTCCCATCACAAAAGGGGTTTGCCTGAATCTGTTTGCAGCTGCAAGGTCAAGTTGTCCCAGCAGGTTTGCTTAGGATGGTGGTGGTGACTTCTGCTAGAGCTTTGAGGGAAGGAAAGGACAAGTTTTATTTTAACCCCGTATGCCAGAGCTTTCCAAACTTTTCATGTTGGCGACACACACCAACCACGGTGGCAGCACTGATTGGCGGGGGTGCCGCTTCTTCCGGTTCCCCCCATCAGTGCTTCCGGGTTTGCGCGTGACACACCAGGACACCGCAGGCGACACAGTAGTGTGTCGCGACACACACTTTGGAAAGCTATGCCGTATGTACTTGCTAAGGCAAAGCCAGAGCCCTGTCCAACTACACCCTGGGCTTTACTCTCCAGTTTGCTTAGGTAAGCCAACAGCCAGTTTGTTCAGGCAGGGTGGGAGTGATGGTGTGACCCCCAGTGATTTGTTTGTAACCCTCCATAGCTTTAGATTCCCTGCTCTGGGATATTTTGGATAAATTCCAGTTTACTGAATAGAGTCATTATAGCAGAATTAGGACAGACTTTTTAAGAAAATGATTTATTGGAACCAGCTTAAGCATACTCTTCTTTATTTATCACAATTATTTATCACTGCAGGTAGAATTACATCTTAGGTGCTCCTCCCTCCAAATTGCAAGCTATCCTAATTTTTAATGTATTTTTAAAAATCATATTAAATGGTATGGATTAGACAGTAAAAATTTATAAGTGGATGTAATCTAATTGAGATTTCAATTTATTTTTTTACTATTTTTCTATTTCTAATAGGGACATTATGAACAATAAAGTTTTTTATCAGCATCCTAATCTTATGAGGGCACTGGGGATGCATGAGACCGTAATGGAAGTAATGGTGAATGTACTTGGAGGAGGAGAATCAAAGGTAATGTATAAGCAGAAAATACATTTTAAATTTTGGCTCTATTGCCAGATGTAGCTGCTTATCTCTTGTTGAAGACCAAAATCTTATTTGGTTTAATTAGGGATTCAAATTATCTGCAACATTTAACAACAGCACCCTATAACTTGGTCACTAAGTCTAAGAATAATGTTGTTGTTGTTTATTTGTTCAGTCGTTTCCGACTCTTCGTGACTTCATGGACCAGTCCACGCCAGAGCCCTCTGTCGGCCGTCACCATCCCCAGCTCCCCAATGGTTGAGTCTGTCACCTCCAGAATACCATCCATCCATCCTGCCCTTGGTCGGCCCCTCTTCCTTTTGCCTTCCACTTTCCCTAGCATAAGCATCTTCTCCAGGGTATCCTGTCTTCTCATTATGTGGCCAAAGTACTTCAGTTTTGCCTTTAATATCATTCCCTCAAGTGAGCAGTCTGGCTTTATTTCCTGGAGTATGGACTGGTTTGATCTTCTTGCAGTCCAAGGCACTCTCAGAATTTTCCTCCAACACCACAGTTCAAAAGCATCTATCTTCCTTCGCTCAGCCTTCCTTATGGTCCAGCTCTCACAGCCATAGGTTACTACAGGGAATACCATTGCTTTAAATATGCGGACCTTTGTTGTCAGTGTGATGTCTCTGCTCTTAACTATTTTATCAAGATTTGCCATTGCTCTCCTCCCAAGAAGTAGACGTCTTCTGATTTCCTGGCTGCAGTCAGCATCTGCAGTAATCTTTGCGCCTAGAAATACGAAGTCTGTCACTGCCTCCACTTTTTCTCCCTCTATTTGCCAGTCATCAATCAAGCTTGTTGCCATAATCTTGGTTTTTTTGAGGTTTAACTGCAACCCAGCTTTTGCACTTTCTTCTTTCACATTTAAATAGTTTTGTTGTAGGCTGCAAACAGAGCAACCAACATTAGGTAAAGCTTTTTATGTGGATTTTGCTCTCAGTTCATTTTGAAAGCTCTGAATTACCTGGTTTCACTAGGAGCTTTTCATTACAGGCTTTCAGATTAATATTACACCCCACCCCTTTAAATACTTTCTTTTAAATATCAGAAAGAATCTGGTAGCACCTTTTAAGAGGAACAAATGTTATTATACGCTTTTTTGAGCTGCAGCTCACTTCATCAGATGTATGGAGTATTTTAACTGATGTAGAATTTTAATATATTGGGATGAGGCAAGGGCAGAAAAAGGAGGGGAACACAGGGTAGTTACGAAGATGAGGTTTCATGGGGACGGATTACAAATATCTTATCAATTAACAATTGTTAATTTGTTAAAAACTCTTTGTTTTTGTTCAGACCTTCTAAGATAGCCTGAAACCTATTAATGTATGTAAACTCATCTGTCTCTTGCTCAGTTGTGCTGGAAAAAATTATTTGTTCCAAAGCAACTACTTTGCGATCTGTAATGGAATGTCCTGGGACGTTAGATGATCTGTAATTACTTTGTCCTTGTTTTGACTTCTGATTTGTGCTCATTAATTGTTTTGTGCAAACTCTGTCCTGTTTGTCCTCTATAGAATCCAGAGAGGCATTGCTGGTAGATGATGGCATATAAAGGCATCTCTAGCCTTGTGTGTGAAGTTGTTGGGGCCTGTAATGGTGCTGCTGATGTAAATGTGGGGACAAAGTAGACATCTGGGCTTGTTACAGGATCCTTAGTATCACTCTCCCATTATTTCTTGTTCCATTTGAGAATCTGCTTTAGGTTTGGTGTTTGTCTGTATTCAAGTAGGGGCCTATCACCAAGTGCCTCAGAAAGTGCAGTGACCGCATCTAGTATGCTTATTAAGAATGCATTTGAGTGGCTCTAGATCTGCTTTTGTGGTCCGTCTTTTAATAGGTCCTCCCTGGGACTCAATCTGGCTCTGTTGATTTGTGTATTGATCTTGCTGAATGCCTGATTTAATTCTATCAGTTAGGTATCTCTGCCTAGTGAATCAGAAGAAATGTCATTGTAATGTAAATCCTAGCTATAGGCAACAGATTAGGTGGCCTATTCTGAATGGAAGCTGGAAGCATGAAGATATGCATGTCGGTCTGTAGGTTTCCTGTTTAACATGGTGTTTTTGAATCCATCATGTAGTTTTACTGTGACATCAAAGAAGTGGATTTATTCTGTAGAGAGGACTGGGCTTAGGTTGATGGTGGGATAGTCTTGATCTCTGGATGGAATTTAATGAGAATCTCTTCCATGTGTCCAGATGATGGAAATGTCATCAATACATTTCAAGTAAAGAAGAGGTTTGGGGGTTAAGAGAAAGCATTGTTCTAGGTCAGCCATGAAGATGTTGGCGTATTGCGGAGCTATGTGTGTGCAGCCAATACCTCAGCTGAACACCTGCTGAAATTTTCTGCTCACCAAATAATTCCCAGTTAAGTTCTTCCCAAGTGCAGCAGCAGCAGATATTCTAAGCTCTTTAATGATAAACTGGGAGATAATAATTTATCCATGTTTGAGCTGCTTGTCATGGATTCCAGTTCATGAAGTTAGATGCCCAAATTCAATTAAGAGTCAGACTTAACGGGGCAGTTTACTTTGTAGAATTACAGTTAGCCCTAAACTGGGCCTTCATCCAAATACTAATGTTGTGTCTGAACTATATGGTTTTGGTGGGAAGTGGAACCACAACCAAATGGGGTGAGCTCCCGCACTCGGCCCAGCTCTTGCCAACCTAGCAATTCGAAAGCATGCAAATGCAAGTAGAAGAATAGGTACCACTTCGGTGGGTAGGTAACAGCGTTCCACACACGTCATGCAGCCACATGACCGCGGAAGCGTCTTCGGACAACGCTGGCTCTTCGGCTAACAAACGGAGATGAGCACCGGCCCCTAGAGTCGGACACGACTGCACAAATATGCGGGGGAACCTTTACCTTTTTAAGGAAAAGTCGTTACCACATTTAGTGAAACCACTGTGTCAAAGGAACTTTGTGGCATAGGCTGGGCACACATCTATGCAAGGGAGTAGTGAGAGAAAGGGGGAAAAGGGTTGAGGCAATACTTTAATTTCATTTCACAGTTTAGTGAGGGATGGGCATATAATGATGGAGAAGGTCAGCAAGATTAATTGGCTGACATTAAATTGGCAATCTATTATTTAAACATTTCAGAAAAATTCAGTAATTCTACAGCATGAAAACAGGGTTGGTAGTGGGCACAGTTAATAATCTATTATCTAAGAGATAGAGCTGTCAGGATCATTTTCAAAGAAGAGGTTATTAAATTAGTAGAGACAGGAGGTTTTCCAGACTTTCATCATTTACCTCTGCCTGAACGTTGAGATACTGTTCATGGAATACATACTCCTATAGAGAATAACCCTGTTGCAATGTGATGTTGAAAATCATTGTGGTTATATCTTGCCTAGTTGTAGATTATTCATGAATGGACTGGGTCTAGGTGGAGTTTACTCCAGCAAACCATAAATTTTGGTCAAAGATGCACTGGCTGAAGTATACTTTGATCCTGGGAAACTGTTCTACCTTTCATTGTTCCAATAACAAAATTTAGAATTAAATTTCTGCTTGGGCAGTAAACTTGAGGGGAAAGTCTCTCCTTGAGGAGAGGGAAAGTTGGAACCAATCAAAGAGAAATCGAAGAAAGTTGGAAGGCAGTGGGGATTGAAATTATACCTCTCCTGAATCTGCATAACAAATGAGGATACAGAGCAGGATCTTTCAAAGCAAAGTTCAGGCGTGATAGGTGAGGAGAAAGGGAGGAGGACTCTGGAAATGTCAGAGAGCAGAGCAACAATAGAGAACAAGTACTTGATGGGATGGTTGGTTTTACTACCTAATATCAGAGCCAGCTCTTCCCAATCTAGCCCTTTCTGTCCTACTAGGAATTCTCGATGCTGGGATTTTCTTGGTCATGTACTTAGAATTTTCCTTGGTTGAAAAATTTACCAGACAGCATTGGCATCTTCAGTTAGCCACAATGACAGTAAAATGAGGAATAGACACTTTATGATATCACAGCACAAGTCCTGTTCTTGCATTAGAATGTCAGGGGCAGTATGCAGATGATGGGTTTGGAGTATAATGCATGTTTTATCCCCCCCCCCCACTTCTGCCAGATAACTTTTTACAATGGAGCCACCATTAATTTGCTTAACAATAGTGGTCACATCCTATGGTTTTCACTAATGAGCCATCTCCCTTGGATGGAGGTTATTTGGCTTACAATTTTTAATCTTCTGAATAATGGAACCTGAACTGAACTCTCCTTTTTCCTATTATGACCAAACCTCAATGTGTCCATTTTAGGTTCTTCTCCCTGTGATGGCTTCATCTTAGAATGCATAGAATAAACTTTAATGGAGCCAAAGTTTAAGCATTGATTTTGAAAAATCAGGAATTCCATTACATATTTGATTAGTTTTACAGAAAAATACATGAAAAAGCAAATAACATTATGCTAAGTTTTTTATATATACTACTCTTGCTTTTCTAACATAGTACTGTTTGTCTAGGAAATCACCTTTCCTAAGATGGTGGCAAATTGCTGTCGTTTTCTATGTTATTTTTGCCGCATCAGCAGACAGAATCAGAAAGCCATGTTTGATCATCTTAGCTATCTTTTGGAAAACAGCAGTGTTGGACTTGGTAAATATGTATTATATTTTCCCTACAGTTCACTACCCATATAGTGTTTATTGCTGTTAAATCTTTTTGGAGTTCACTAATTATTGGCTACTTTGTATATTAATTCTAAACTTCTTAATTCAAGGCTTTCAACACTTCTTAATAATGAATTATTCTTACTAATTAGTATTATGTGTCAGCTATTGCATTCACTGGCAGACCATTTATGCAGTATAACCTGCTTAGAATGGATGTATTTTTACTGGCTCCTCGTATCCCCCAAATACTGAAAATGTATGCCAAGTGGATATATGGAGTAAAACTTTATTGTACAATAAATACAAGTGTTGTATTATCCTAATGTTATTGACCTAATAAAATCATGGCTGTAGGTTATAAAATGTGGATTTAAAATTTGAAATGTAAGTTGGAAAATACTTTCATTTAGTTACTGTATTTTGGTAACAGGATCCTGTGCTGTTTTAACATGTTGCCAATTTCTGAAATTCTTTTGATAGCCTCTCCTTCTATGCGGGGATCAACACCTTTAGATGTTGCAGCAGCATCAGTAATGGATAATAATGAGCTTGCACTGGCTTTAAGAGAGCCTGACTTAGAGAAGGTAAACCATAAATATTTATAAAATATATATTTTTGTAAGCATGCATATATTCTTTAACATACTGTGCTCTATCTATCATCTATCTATCTATCTATCTATCTATCTATCTATCTATCTATCTATCTATCTATCAATCATATTTATATAGCCACCCATCTCACATAAAGGTGACTCTGGGTGGCGTACAACATTTAATAAAAAAAACAATAAATACATAAAAACAGTCTCAATTAAAAAATAACTATAAAAAGGTTATTTTTATAGATTCCCACAGAATCTGTGAGTGAAAATGCCCATGGTGGACTACTATCTTGGGTTCAGCAGTTATCTTATATGGAACTGAATATACATCCAGTCTCTCCCCCCCTCCAGACACATATACTGGAGATTGGTTTTAGTTTCATCTTAAAGACACTAAGGGGGCGTGGTGGCTCAGCGGGTAAGACGCCAGGCTTGTCGATCGAAAGATCGCAAGTTCGGAGGTTTGAATCCCTAGTCCCGTGTGACAGAGTGAGCTCCCGCACTAGCCCCAGCTCTTGCCAACCTAGCAATTTGAAAGCATGCAAAATGCAAGTAGATAAATAGGTACCACTTCGGTGGGTGGGTAACAGCGTTCCGCGTGCTTCATGCGGCCACATGACCGTGGAAGCGTCTTCGGACAACGCTGTCTCTTCGGCTAACAAACGGAGATGAGCACCGGCCTCTAGAGTCGGACACGACTGCACAAATGTGCAGGGGGAACCTTTACCTTTACCTAAAGACACTAAACTTTTGCTTGGAAGAGTAGATCTATGAACAGAAGATACCATGAGCTTGTGGGAGCAATACGAAAAACAAGAGGGAAGAGACGCACCCATTGTACAATTTATTAAAAAATGATTACTAACATAAGAGAAAAATCAAAACTATATACAAATTCCAGAATAGAAATAAATTTAGAAAAAGTGAATTGAGGGGAGCTTCTGGTACATTTATTTTTTCTATAGATGTATTGGCCACCAGATTGTTAATAGAGGTAAATATGATGATGTACTATGTTTAAGTAGAAAGTTTTTCATAGAGTTCAAGATAAAGGAACTAAGACTACTGTGATACTGTGGAGAGAAGGGCAGTCTCAGAAACATAGATAAAGTTTTAAAGAGCCAGGATGGAGAAGGGAGGAAGATTCTGGGAGTATGAAGTGTGTTATGGGCATCTTCAAATTGGATAACAAGTAAAGTTACAAGCTGACTCTGGAGTATTGACATTGGTAATACATACGCATATACGTAGAGAGAGAGGAGGGAGAGGGGCAGTAAATGCTTCTATTGTTTAATTTTGTCTTGCTCTTAGGTAGTCCGCTACTTGGCTGGCTGTGGTTTGCAGAACTGTCCTTTACTGATTTCTAAAGGCTATCCAGATATTGGATGGAATCCAGTTGAAGGAGAACGATACCTGGATTTCCTTCGTTTTGCTGTTTTTTGCAATGGTAGTGTTAAGATCCTACAGTTTTTGAATAACTTTGTTTTCCCCAAGTAATTATATCTTAACTACAGTTACTAATATACCTGATTAAGTGCTGCTTCTCATCGTGTTTGTGACATCATAGTTTGGTGAATTTCCTTTTTAGCAATCTTCTTAAGCCACTCCGTATCACTGAGAGAAACCTTGAGAGAAAACTGGAATCATTTGATAAATAGCATATCTTCCCTACCCAACACCATTGGCATCTCTCCCCTCCTCCTCCTCCTCCTCCTCCTCCTCCTCCTCCTCCTCCTCCTCCTCCTCCTCCTCCTCCTCCTCCTCCTGTGTTGAGAATCTTTGTGAAGCTCTCTAGATAGCTAAGTTTGTCCATTCTTTTTCTCCTCTCATGCTCCAGTACCTGTCCTATATCTTTGCTGGCTTCAAATATCCTGATTCCATGCTCTAACTCCACCCATCTCTGGCTTGCCTACTCTGATGTGATGTTTCTAAGGGCTAACTTCAAGCCAAACACAAAATGTGCTGCGATGCAATTGCTTGGCTGTATAACACTCATTTGCCAGCAAATAAGAAAGAAGAGGCTGGAGGCTCTTCTAATGTGGTGGCTGGAACAACTTCTAGTGATGTTATCTGAGACTTGTATGAATATTGATGAAGTAGATGAAGTTTCTCATAGTTTAACTGTCTGATTCAGTCCTTAAAGTTTACTGTTGGGCTGGAGATAGTGGAGCTTCAGACACAATGTTGGTTCTCTCTCCTTACCCCCCCTCCCCAGCTAACAGAGTAGTCAAATTTCAAATTTGAATAAAGCTATAGGTGAAGACAAATATTGGGCTTCTTTACCAGAAGTCATAGAAACTAATTCCAGATTTTTGGCTTCATCAAGTAGTTCAGTTTCTGTATGATTGTAGGAGAGAGTGTTGAAGAAAATGCTAATGTGGTGGTCAGACTGCTCATTCGACGGCCTGAATGTTTTGGACCAGCACTGAGAGGAGAAGGTGGAAATGGCTTGCTTGCTGCCATGGAGGAAGCCATAAACATATCAGAAGACCCTACAAGAGATGGACCTTCATCAGCTAATGGATCCACTAGAACATCGTAGGTAGAATGGAAATGATTATTCCTTGAATAAAATCTCTTACAGGATTCATTGTTTCTAAATAAAATAAATATTTGTTTGTTTGAAATTGTGTTAGCCTGATCTGTAAATAACATAATAGACATGAAAAAATAAATTATGTCACTTACAAAACCTAATACATTTCTTAAGTATAATACCTAATGTTAATTTTTGTGGAGAATTTTAATAACAATCTTTATGATAACGATAAGAATCTTCTGCTTACTACAAACACAAACCCTTAAGATCAGAGGAACATCAGCATATGGACTCAAAAGCATTTGCAAGCTGTACATCCTGTTTATATCCTGCCTTTCATAATATTCATAAGTAGATCACAGATTGGCAATAGAATGTTTCACAGTCTAGTTTAGGTAGTTTTTAACCCACCCACCCCACACACACATAATTAAGCTTATGTGTTGTGGTTTTATTATTTCCATGTGTCCTAAATGTCTCATGGCATAAACCTTTTTACTGAGGTGGATTTCTCTGTTCACCAGCTATATACTGTAATTGCTGAGCCAAATAGTTCTCCCACTGTTTTTAGAGAACCTTTTGTCAATATCCCTTTGGTCCCAGTTAAATCAGCAGTCTGATTGCCAACAATAGCCCAGCAGCATTCCTTTGTAATTTAGAACTATAGAGCATTGTTATGGGTAATTACTGCTAAAAAGCTCCTCAAACATCTATATTTATGTGGAGTGGCAGTTGGAGGTAAATATGGCTTCACATCTTAGATGTGAAGGTAAACTTGCCTTTAAATGAGGTGGAAGTGAATTTATCTTTAAAAATAAAATGACTTAGAAGAAAAAGCGAGAAAAGGAAATTTTTACTATTTTTTCAAGACCCATCTAGGCTGTGTGTTTTCCAAATGGAGGAAATTAAATGTGTGCTCAAAAGTTAAGCATATCTTCACTTCTTAGGTTCTCTCCCAAAGATTCAGGAGGTATTTTTGTTCCATTCCCAACTCTTAAATTATCTTTTGCAATCTCTTTCTCTGTCGTGCATACACACACACACACACGCACACGCACATGCACACAAACATATTTATAATTACAGCCTGGCATGAATTGTGATGGCTTGTATACCATGTGTGAAGAATCCTATGAAATATAGTACTTCATGATATGAAGCATTAAATGTCTGGAAGGAGTAAATAAGATTCATTGTGGCTGTGGGCAGGTGGCTTATGATGTAAATGCATATTTGAGGCTCTGTATCTATCCAAAAGTGCAAACAAACAAACAAAAGCTATTTTGTATTATTTCAGACCAAGGGCTTAGAATTAGGGAAAAACCCTCACTATAATTGCCTCTAGCAATCTTGAGGATTTTCTTAGCTCTAAAATCTAAGTTTTAACTGGATGTGCCAAGGATTGAACCTAGGTATGAGTAAAAATAAACTATATAAAAAACCTAATCACTATAGATTTTTATTTCTCTACTATATTTTTATTTCTCTGAAAAACTGAACAGAAGTGAGGTAGAAGAAGAGGATGATACTGTTCACATGGGAAATGCCATCATGACTTTTTATGCTGCTCTGATTGATCTCTTGGGGCGCTGTGCTCCAGAAATGCATGTAAGTTATGCATGTAATTAGTGTTGATTACTTTTGTTGAATTTATATCTTATCTGTGTTAATAAATAATGCGAACCAGAATGTGTAATGTATCATCCTTTTTCTGATTCAAGTATTCCTGAATTCATGGACTAGTGGGTGAGATAGTGGTACCCATGAACAAAAAGAAGTACTAGCAAATTAGGTAACCCCATGGTTTGCAGGAGTATGAAATAGTGGGGAAAAAAACATCCTCAGCAGGATCAATCCTATCCCTATATAACCTAGTGAAGATTTAATGTTATAGATTAAACTGAGAGGAGAAAATAAGAACAAGGTAGGACAGACAATTAAGTGCATGAAAAAGATGAAGTGGCAAATAACTATTCTATGGATCTCAATTTATATTACTTTTTGTGTTGAGACAGATAACTTCAAAGTTCACATAGAAATGCTAAAATTCAAAATTTTATTATAGGTAGAATTTGGGAATCAACATATCTGTTTCACCTCATACCAGCAGAACTGTGACTGTCCCCATTTAACTCACTGGGGATCCAATGGCTAAGATTCTTGATTGACTATTGTATGGGGGAAAAGAAAGAAAGAAAGAATATGAGTGTGAATAGATATTTGTGTGGTGGTGGTAGTTGAATGGCATAAAGTAACTTGAGCTCGAATAGAATCACTTCACATTCTAAATGTTCTTCACCCATAGGGAAATTAAGTATGTAATTCGATTTTTTTAGAAATGTGAACTTCTTGTTTCTGTCTTATTTGACATAAATGGAAATGACTGTTAACATAATTGCCTCTTCAGATCCTTCAGGGGAATATTTACCATCACAACTGCACTTGCTTTTAATAGTGAGTCATCGGAATATGATATCAAGCCCACTCTCTTTGAACAGATGTTGAGTTCTATGAGATTTGAAGTTGCTCTATGTGCCTTGTGTTAGTTCACAGAATTGTTATCCCATGCACATGGATGTATACTTAGCTCATGAATAGAATTCTTCTGTATAAGAATATATCTGCATTCTCTGATTGCTGCATTCTCATACAAACCATCTAAACACATAATTGCCTTACTCCATTAGCTGATCCATGCTGGCAAAGGGGAAGCCATTAGAATCAGATCTATTCTGAGGTCCTTGATTCCCTTGGAGGACTTGGTGGGCGTAATTAGCATTCCTTTTCACATGCCAACAATAGCAAAAGGTAAGAAAACTCTTCCAGTTTTTCTTCCTACCATTTATTATTATAAACCCTGAGTGCCTTGATTATTTCTTCTTTACATCATGTATATGGAAATATTCGTTTTCTAAATATCTTAGACATTTGCATATAAAAATACCATTTGAGAATGCCAGAAAATCCCATTTATTTTATTTGGTGAAGAAGAATGGTGTTAGAATATCTTAGTTATAACAAAGTATAAAAATAGGGTTGTAATTTAATAAAAAAGATTTAGTCAGCATTGAACAAACTTTTTTGCCTTTGGTTGGTGAGTCATGCAGTTAATGTACAAATAATATATTCTTACATATATACACACACACCTGCATCCATACCTGGACAAATGTATAGGTAGGAAGGGGAGGGTAAAGCATCCTCAACCCAACTCAGAATGCTGTGAGAGAAAGTTAAATCCCCCAAGCTATCCTTCCACTTCTCTCCCTTGCTTTGATATCCCAGGCCTTGTTCCTTTGAGGTGGTTTTACTGCAAAACACCAGAGCATCAGCTTCTCTGATTTCTGCCCTGAGAGAATTCAGTGGCTGGTGGAAAATGAGCCACAGTGATGTCTGCGCTCGTGTTATGATAAAAGGTGCTCACCCGTGCAGAGGAAACAGGAGTTTGTGGGCATCTGTAGAACAGTAATCCAAGGTTTGCTGGGTTTCATGTAGATTGCCCATCCGTCTTTAGATTTTGTGCCCAAGTATTCAGAGGATAAAATGGGTTGTTTTTTGGTATTAAAACCATAATGTTTGTTTACACTTCTTGGAAGGAAGTAGCACTATGAAACTTGGATCTAAATCTCTCTCTCTCTCCCTCTCTCTCTCTCTCTCTCTCTTTTTCAGATGGCAATGTTGTGGAACCTGATATGTCAGGGGGGTTTTGCCCCGATCACAAGGCCGCGATGGTATTGTTTCTTGACAGGGTCTATGGAATTGAAGACCAAGATTTTCTTCTACACCTACTAGAAGTTGGCTTTCTGCCAGATCTTCGTGCAGCTGCTTCATTAGATACGGTAACAAGTAACGTTTAACTTTCTTTAACTTAATCAGTTTTCTGTTTTACCACGATTTATGCTATGCATAAATTTTGATACTTTAAAAATGTTGAGTTAGTGTTTTCAGTTAGGGCTGGGCAACACTTTGGATTCAAAGGCAACAAGATATTACTGCATGTGGGAGCCTTCACGTAGCCCCAGTCTGCAACTCCTTAAGGCAGTGGTGACTTTTCCTGGAATTCCATGGCTGTCCTTTGCAACTGTTGCATGATTCTGGGAAAAGAGACATTTAGTTTAAAGCTTTTGAGACCTGGGAGGTCAGGTTTCAAGTTCAGCAGATAGTTTTAAGTGAACACAGTTTCTCAGTGTTAATAAACCTAAAAAAGAAATGACATCTAGGTTTGTAGAGAGAGTGAGTGAGGGCTCCTTGCACTTTGTATTATATAACTTACCTCTTACACAAGTGGGCTTTGAAGTTGAAACCTTGACCTAGCAGTATAGACATCCATTTTTTAAATTAACTGTAATTCAAACACAATTGAAATGTTCAAATGAAGTTTATTTATTTATTTATTTGTCAAATTTATCACTGCCCATCTCTACAAAAGTAGACTCTGGGCGGTTTACAATAAAACATTAAAACTAAAAACCTATAAATCTTAAAATCCAATCCAATAATAAATAGTAAAAATCCAAATGATGGTAAGATCTTAAAAGGAGGACACCACTAAGCCAACCACCCCCAGGAGGAACTATTACTTCCTTTGTCCCAAGCAAGGCAGCAGAACCAGGTCTTTAAAGACCACCGGAAGTCCAGGAGCGAGGGCGCCCGCCTCACCTCTGGGGGCAAGATATTCCATAGGGCGGGTGCTATCGCAGAGAAGGCACGCCTCCTGGACCCTACTAGATGAAATTCTTTTATTGATGGGGTCCGAAGAAGAAGTTACCACTATCTGATTAAATATCTGATTATGGCACAAGGTAAAGGTAAAGGTTCCCCCCCCCCCACATTTGTGCAGTCGTGTCCGACTCTAGGGGCCGGTGCTCATCTCCGTTTGTTAGCCAAAGAGCCAGCGCTGTCCAAAGACGCTTCCGCGGTCATGTGGCCGGCATGAAGCACGCGGAACGCTGTTACCCACCCACCGAAGTGGTACCTATTCATCTACTTGCATTTGCATGCTTTCGAATTGCTAGGTTGGGAAGAGCTGGGGCGAGTGCGGGAGCTCACTCCGTCATGCGGGGCTAGGGATTCGAACCTCCTAACTTGCGATCTTCCGATCGACAAGCCTGGTGTCTTGATGCACAAATAGCTCCATTAATAGGTTAGATCCAGAGTGCTCTGCCATCACTGCGAGCACCCTGGGAGCAGAGTTGTACTCAGAATGCCTCACTGGCAGAAAGGAAAGAGAGGTAACTTTTGCCAAGTTTCTCCTCTTCCTACAACTCTCAACACCCATGCTTTTGCCACAGCCAAGCACCCCAGTTTTCCCACAGCCATGTTTGGATGGAAGGAGAGGAGAGAATTAACAAAATGACTTCTGGATTTGCAAGCAGAATTCCTTTGCTGGATGGAAGGCATTGCAGGACAAAAGAAGTCTTCCTTGTTCATGGATGGAGGGGCATTTTCCAGATCCAATCCAACATATGTTCCTGCTCATACTGAACATTTATTTTGATTCAAATACATGGTTCATGTTCTCTGTGTTCATGGGTACTATTTGAACTTTGATTCCAGAAATCAAAGTTTCTGATTTGCTCTTCCTGCAAATATTGTATTTATATACAATATTTGGGGGGTTGTTCCTTTGCCTCTTGAGGTGGCTTTGGTTTACGCACTCCTTAAGAAGCTGTCGCTAGACCCCACCATACTGGATAACTTTTGTCCAGTATCTAACCTCCCCTTTTGGGGAAAGGTGATGGAGAATGTGGTTGCGTAGCAGCTCCAGAGGACCTTGGATGAAGTAGATTATCTGGATCCTTTTCAGTCAGGGTTCAGGCTGGGTATGGAACAGAAAAGGGATGGGTTCCACTTTTGGATGATCTCTGGCATGGGCGGGATGGTGGTAGTGCGTCCATTCTTGCCTTACTTGACCTCTTGGTGGCTTTCAATACCATCAACCATGCTAATCTTCTGGATTGACTTAGAGGATTGTGGGTGGGTGGCACTGTGCTGTGCTGGTTCACCTCCTTTCTCCAGGGTTGATTCCAGTAGGTGGTGATAGGGGAGGAGAGATCCTGCCCCCAGCCCCTATTGTGTGGGGTGCCACAGGGGTCAGTGCTCTCTCCTCTCCTGTTTAACATGTACATGAGACTGCTGGGTGAGATCATCCATCGCCATGGGTTTAGGTATCATGATACCCAATTGTACATCTCCACTCCTGGCAAATTAAGCGATGCTGTGGACATCTTCTGCCGGTGTCTGGAGGCTGTGAGGGTCTGGATGGGGAACAACAGGCTTCAGCTGAACCCTGGCAAGACTGACTGGCTGTGGGTTTTGGGGCCCTCTGGTTCTGGGACTGTAGCATTGTTGGTACTGGATGGAGTTGTACTGCCCCAAACAGACCCTGTGTGCAACCTGGGGACCCTCCTGGACTCATGACTCCTGCTCAATGAGCAGGTGGCAGTTATGGCTAGGAGGGCCTTTGCACAACTGCATATTGTGCGCCAGCTGCGCCCATTCCTGGACTGAGGGGCCTTACTCACAGCCACTCATGCCCTGGTCACCTCCCGGTTGGACTACTGCAATGTGCTCTACATGGGGCTGCCCTTGAAGAGTATCTGGAAAGTTCAGCTGGTGCAGAATGCAGTGTTATGGGTAGTTATGTGTGCTCCTGGCAGAACACATGTTACACCTCTGCTTCGTGAGCTGCATTGGTTGTGTCTGTTCTGAGTCCAATTCAAGGTGCTGGTGTTGATCTCTCTCCCCTTCATGGCATGGGGCCAAGTTATTTGAGGGACTGCCTGTCCCCAATTTCATCGCTAGATCCAGCAGAGTGGGCATGTTGTGGGTTCTGTCGCCTAGGGAGCTACATTTGGCGGGCCCTAGGTGGTGGGCCTTTTCTGCTGTGGTGCCTGCACTGTGGAATCTTCTCCCCCTGGAGATGAGGTCGGCCTCATCACTCCTGAGCTTTCAGAGGTCCCTCAAGAGCTGGCTGTGCCAGCAGGTCTGGGGAGTAATTATTAGTAATTATTATATACTGATTTTTGGTAACAATTGTTTTTTATATTTACTGTTTTAATTGGACTGTTGTATGCTGCCCAGAGTCACTTTCATGAGATGGGTGGCTATATAAATATGGGAAATACATAAATAAATAAATATTTTTTTTATTATCATAGAATGTTTGTGTTACATATCATTTCCAGCAGAGCTATTTTTAAGCTAGCTTTATCATTCATCATCTCATCAATGGACCTTGTTTAAAACCTATCACTTAGAGTGTTACCTTTTGACAGATCGATTTATTGATCCCTATCCTTAATATAGACTTAATACTTTGGGGTACCCATTTCTATGTATTTGTGGAAAAGTGACTGGAGTTCAACAGGGCAATTTCTTGTTTAATTAGGATGTGAAGGCAAAAGTAATAAATACTTGTGTTCATATAAATAAATATTTATTTAGGATTCAGTATTTCCCATTGTCATCTAGAATAGGTCAGATTTAGCTTACGCAACTAAACTAAAAGAAAAGGGAAGCAAATTTTAATAAAGTACATTTTAGACCTGGAAACCAAGCCAAAGGGGAGGGGGATTTTAAGGTAAGGAAGCCTAATGACATTGTGACTTTTGCGGGGAAATAAAAGCTTGCTGTTCTGACTCAGGCTTAATCTAGGAGTTTGCCCTACCCTTATTTTTTTTAGCAATTTATGATGAAGAGATAAAATACTTTATTTTCATGTTTCTACTACACATATTCTAATATTGAACACCTGAGATACATGGAAACATTTCCCCTGAAAAAGACCATTAAAAAGAAAACAGATGGGTCTTGCATCGAATAGCAATTACTACATACAGCTCAAGCCCAATCTTTTGGAAAGGCAGTAAAATGAACAAATAACTGCTGATCAGATGGAAAAAGAAAAGCTGAAGGCAGCTGAATAGCAGCTGAGTCTAAAAGCAATTGGAAAGCAAATTAAATTGCAAAATGAATGTGATTTTAATATGGGAATAATAAAACAAATGATGTGTTTTAATTATGTTTACTGTACCTGGGCTGCAAAAATTGGGGCAACCATGAGATAGTAGCCAGAAGATACAGAAAACCCTATTGCCATCTAGTGGTTCCTTCAGAGTTTGCATTCCTAATTTTAATAATGAGACTGAATGGAATACAGAAAAAAAATATGTATTTCATATTCTTGATAGCTCTTTAGTCTTCTGAAGTCATAGCTCAAACATACTGGGACTAAGTGTCATTTTTGTGCAGCAAAATATCTGAACAGCTTTATAATTTGTTTTATAGGTCGCACTGAGTGCCACAGATATGGCCCTGGCTCTTAATCGGTATCTCTGCACTGCTGTTTTGCCTTTATTAACAAGATGTGCTCCTCTTTTCGCTGGAACAGAGCATCATGCTTCCCTTATAGATTCCTTGCTACACACTGTATATCGGCTTTCCAAGGGCTGTTCTCTTACCAAAGCTCAGCGGGATTCTATTGAAGAGTGCCTACTCTCCATTTGTGGGTAAGGATGGGTTAGATGGCCGACAGGAAGCTCTGGCGTGGGCTGGTCCATGAAGTCACGAAGAGTCGGAAGCGACTGAACGAATAAACAACAACATGGGTTAGACCATAGATAGCTTGATAAAGCAAAAAGGATGGGTGGACAGAGAAACAATAAAGTTAAGGGAATACCTTCTGGAAGAAATTATTCTTTTTTAATATAATTTTTATTAAGAATTTTGATTACAGTAGCAAAAACTAATACAAACTAAACTTAGGGAAAGAGAATAGGAAAAAGGAATAAAAAGTGCAGGAAAATAGAAAAAGAAGAAAAAGAAAAGAAATATATAAAGAAGTGTCTTCTAACTTTCATCACAACAAGTATAAACAAATTTAGTAACTCTTCACCCACTATAAGGTTGCAAACAGATACAGTATCTCTTCGTCCCATATCCCATCCCTTATCTATAAGCAAATCCATAAAACATCAACTTTTCAATCCTGGTGTCAGCAAAAAGTCCATAATATGTTGCCAGAACTTTGCAAAAAAAATTTACCCTTGAAAAAAAACACTTTATATTCCTTCCTTTTACTTCTACAATCTTAATCTTTAATTCAATATTTTAATTCAAATATTGTCATAGGATTTTATTTCTCTTCAGTTCTTCTTTATCCTACAACATACAGTAGATTTCTTCAAGGCTTTAACAAGCCTCTTTTGTAAATCCAATAAGAAAACATTTTCCAGGTCATTCTCTTGGTTTATCATTTATATTTCCCTTTTAATTTTTAAAACTTCAGCCAGTTTCTTTTGTATATCCAGTAAAGCTTCCTTTTCCAAATCCTTCTTTTGGCCTGTCATTTGTAGTTCCACTTTTGGTACTTTCTCTGTCTTGTCAGATAAAATTTGTTCCACATCTGTCATTCCTTCATTAATATCTTTTAGACATAGTCTATCCATTAAAACAGACATCATTATTGAAAGTGTTGATGTTGTAGTTACTAATTTCTGGCTTCATTTTTCAAATATCTCCTTTAATGTTTCCAATGTTATAACATTTTATGTCATTTTATGTCCCACTATTAACTGACATCAAGAACAGGCTTGTATTTTTTCCCCTTCTGCTTAGAATCTTTAGTACCCTCTAGTGTCCAGTTTCTAAAATCATAAAGTAACTTATCTTTGTTATGACTTACAATAGCCAGGATAGCCAAAATAAGTCTATTTCCCACGAGAAGCAATTTTTTTATATTTAATTCCAAAATCTTATAGTAAAAGTCAATATTCCAAATTTATCTGGACCCTTAGATTAACTGTTTATAACATTCTTCGATTAAAATCTAAGCTTTTTGCTGTTTATTTAAAATTCTTTAAGTTCTTAAGCTTATAATTGATTTTTCTTTTGTTGAGAGTTTAAGATAAACTCACCTGATGACTTTTCAAATTTGTCATTCCAAAAGTCTCTAATAGCTTTAAGATGGTTAATAGGCAATTTTCAAAAGGGATTAGAAAGTGAGGCTTGTGAATTTAGTGTCCTTTAAAAGGCTCTGCCACAGTTGTGAATAAAATGGCTGATCCCTTCGTCTCCTGGTGCTTAAACCCACGGAAAACCAATTTCTTGCAGTCTCCTCATGAGGAGCAGCCATCTGGAGTACATGTGGGCAATCTCCCATCCTCTCCTTATCTGGAGAGGTTCCACGTAACTAGTCTACTCACCAGTTCCTTGGTTTTTGCCGGGTTGTCAGCTCCACTTTCATGGAGACGTCTTCAGTTTGCCATACCTTCCCTGGAAGTCCTGTAAGAAATTATTCTTGAGGCTGTTGCTTGCTTGAAAGAAATACAAAGATAAGCTTTATTTAGGAAATAACATGGAGATAACATGTTCCAACAAAGTAAATGATAAAAATGCAGAGTTCCTCTGCTAACTCTTTTTGTATCTGTTGAGCCCAGTAGTCAATAATTTCATGGATGCAGAAAGCTGGTGCAGGTAAAGTTGAATTCCAGCTGGATGTAGAATTGTTAGTGGAATGAATCACTAGATCAATAATGTCTATAATTACTTCAGTTGTAGGTGCGACTAACATGTAATAATTACAATAATAATAAAGAAATAAGCTGTTACAGTTAGAATACTGTAACATCCTAATAGTAAAGTAAAGTGAAGCAATGCATTGGAAGGAATCCTCAAATGAGTGAGCATGTGCTAAGACAGGATATATTGTTAATTTAGTCTGATGGCTAGTAAAACGATCCACAGGATCAAAAATGAAAAATAGAGTTAGTTAAAATACAAAATAAATTGTTATGTATCATACAGTATTGGGAGGAAGGGGCTCAAAACTCTTGAGTATGCCTGCTTAAAGGTAAAGGTTCCCCCCGCACATTTGTGCAGTCATGTCCGACTCTAGGGGCCGGTGCTCATCTCTGTTTGTTAGCCGAAGAGCCAGCATTGTCCGAAGACGCTTCCACGGTCATGTGGCCGCATGACGCGCACGGAACGCTGTTACCTACCCACCAAAGTGGTACCTATTCATCTACTTGCATTTGCATGCTTTCGAATTGCTAGGTTGGCAAGAGCTGGAGCTAGTGTGGGAGCTCACTCCGCACGCAGGGCTAGGGATTCGAACCTCCGATCTTCCGATCGACAAGCCTGGCTTCTTACCCGCTGAGCCACCACGCCCCTTATGTATGCCTGCTTGCCAAACTCCAAATATGAAATACCTGTGAGAGGTTTCTACTGTATTACCAAAGGCAAAACATAAACTTTGTTTGTTAAAGGAAAAGAACTTTACTGTGTAAAAGGATAAGTGTGAGATAACTTCAAAAAAAACTGAATACAAATTCAACGTTTTTATACCTCCTACGTTGCTTTGTCCCACATTGACTTTGTTCAAGTAACAGTCTGAGTATTAGAATATTTTATCGCCATATTTTGTGTACTGTTATCTTTTAATCAGAAATACTGATTAAGCTTCTGTAGTGATTACAGATTCCTCACTTGCATAATCACAATAATGGATACAAATCTAGTCTATTTTGTACTGAATTTTTTTTTCTACTGATAGTCAGTTAAGACCTTCAATGATGCAACATTTGTTGAGAAGATTAGTGTTTGATATCCCTCTTCTAAATGAACATGCCAAAATGCCTCTTAAGGTGAGTTTGCTTTTTACAAAATATGCAATTAATGTCACTTGATATCACCTATCAGAAGAAACTGCTGATATTCTGATTTGCCTGTGAAGTAAAAATATCATGGCCAATGATACCCAGTGTAATATTCAACATCAAATGTAGGATAATTGAAAAAATGTGTCATGGTTATTCTATATAAAAGATATAAACAATTTTTAGGTTCTTTTTAGGTCTGCTAAAAAGCAAAAAACAGAAGGGTCTGTTGTGATTCAAAGCTGGATACGATGCAATATTTCTTATTTCAATGGTGCTTACAAAAATCTATGCACTGTAAACATTGAAAACACAGACTTTCCTTAAGGCTTGTTGTATATAAAGGATGCGACAGAAAGGGAAAATGAAGTAATTATATCAGCTAGATTAACAGGCAGGAGAAAATATTTGTCTCTCCTGAATAAGTAAGTGAACTTTTTGGTTTTACAGCTTGTATGTGTGAAGGATATTTAGAAGACCTACTTCATTCATTATTTTGCAAATGCTCCCCCAGTAGAGTGCTTTGCCAAGAGCTGTCAGTGATTAAAATTATTCAAAGCTTGTTAAGGGAGAACTTGTATAGGTTTGGAGATAACCTAGAGATACGGAAATAATTATTTGCTAAACATTTAACTTAAAGAAAGACCAGCAAAAAGCCTCATGATACTTTAACAAGTAATAGGTTAATTGTGCCATAAGTGTTTGTTGATTGTGTTGGGATAATTATTTAAATCTTTATGGTGTCACTTGATATCCTGCTGCAACATCTGTGCATCTATCATTTAAAGTGATCATATGCAATTACCCCACAAAATATGCAGTGCTTTCTCAAAAAGCAAACTCTTACGTTTCTTTTTTAGTTGCTGACAAATCATTATGAAAGATGCTGGAAATATTACTGCTTACCAGGAGGATGGGGCAACTTTGGTGCTGCGTCAGAAGAGGAACTTCATTTGTCTAGAAAGTTGTTCTGGGGTATTTTTGATGCTTTATCGCAAAAGGTAACTTTTAAGGATATGGTACAATCCAAGAAGGTATATTAGAAAACAGAATTATAATGATGTTTAAATATATCTTCTTTAAAAATGAATTAGCTGCCAAATTCGTTTAGTAAATGCTTCTCCTACTCTATAGCTTGGTTGCCTTTGATAGAATATTAAATGAAAAGCACCATTTGTGCTAGTGGTGGGGGTGCTAAGTATTTTTAAATAAAAATGGATTTAAATTTTATTTATTCAACTTATATTCCACCTTTTATTTGGGAGCACAAAGTGGCTTATATAGAGTTCCCGCCTCCTTTTTTTCTCCAGTACAAGAACCCTGTGAGGTAGGTTGAGCTGAAAGACGGTGACTGGCCCCAGGTCACCCAGTGAGCTGCTATATGGTTGAAGGTGGAGTAGAACCTATGTCTCCAAGTTCCCAGTCCAGTACTTTAACCACTATACATGCTGGCCCTCAGAAATTCTTACATTCATTATTGTTGTTAATGTTTATATTAGGTGATGGTTAACTATTTGGGGTTTCAGGCTTGAAGTAATCCAAACAACGTGTTGTAAGGCTAACAATATCTTTATTGATAGCATAAGGCAATAATGGATGTATAGTGCATTATTGCAAAAAGGTAAAATCAAAGCATAAGCAGAGTTCCATCACCAGAAGTGAGGAAAGAAAAACATCATGGTCTGTGCAAAGACCAGGCATGGTTACAGTTCAGATACAAGTACATGTAGATAGCAGTCTACATAAAGAACAGAAGGCATATATAAAGAACATAAGTGAGAACTTAAGTATGAATGAATACCCATGGTTCATAGCTCACATCTGATTGGTTCAAACATGGGCATCTCTTTCAGCATAGCATGTTGGTAGTAATTGTACTTACTATAAAGCGTCACACGATGGCAGTGTTGTGTATTGGCCTTCCCTCGAGCTACAGTTCTCTTGAGAACAATCGTGATAAGGGTTTATTATGGCTAGCTAGAGGGACATCTGCCGATTACGTCTCAAATGTTTTGAGAACCAAACTTTCAATGCAGGGTCACTTGTAAATTGTTTTCTTTTGTAACTTGTACTTTTCCACTCTCTGGCCTGACTCAGTGGAAAAAATGCCATGCGTTTAATTCTGCATAGAATACTTTAACCAAATAACTTTAACAGTTTAGTGTGTCATAGGGAAAGATTCCAGTCCTCAGTGAGCCCAACTGCTAGTTAGAACCACCATCCCAACCCTAGAATTCAGAAACATTGATTCAATTGGCAACTGCAACTAACTCAGCAGACTATCAAACCTCCCCCCCCCCCAAAAAAAAACCTGAACAAATGTGCCTGGTTAAAATGCTCAACTGCTCCTCCATGCACAGACTATAAAGCATCTTGTGATTTTATTTTATTTTTTCATGGCTTTGTCAATATTTGTCAAAAAAGCAAGGCTGAGCCTCTATAGGGAGGCAACATCCTGATAGACTTGGTGGCTCCTGTCTCTGATGCAGGGAGGGACTGAACTTAGGAATCCCTAAATTGTGGGTTCATCTCTTGTTTTGGGAAGTGTGATCCACATTAGCTAGGAAGTCTGAAGTAGTTTGACTTGAAAGTAAACGTAATTAATGGAAAAAAAGTTTTTCCCACTAAATATAGTAACGGCAATGGTAATAGAAGGTTGAGACTTTTCCCAGATAAATGGAAGTTATCTTAATTCTTTACCAGGTCTTTTGCATCCTATTTTGTCTTTATAGAAATATGAACAAGAACTATTCAAATTAGCATTGCCATGCCTGAGTGCTGTTGCAGGGGCTTTACCTCCTGATTACATGGAATCAAATTATGTTGGTGTCATGGAAAAACAGGCTTCCATGGATTCAGATGGGAACTTCAATCCACAGCCTGTTGATACTTCAAAGTAAGGATATTTTGGTGGCCTGTATTGAGTTGAGTGTAACTTTTAAAATAATATGGAATGAATATAGTGTTGCTTCCTTTGCTGCTTTTAAAAAATCTAGCCTTGTTGCTATAAAGAATGTGTCTATGATAAACAGAATTTCCAGCAAATCATTCTTCCTTAACTATTTGTTAGTGAAGGTTGTTTCTCAAATACAAAAATATTCAAATTACTTAGAAATAGTATTTTACTTTTGTTTTCTACTGATCACATTAAGTTCAATTGGCAATTTAAGCTTCCTTTATATTCAGTATCTGATTACTTCATTTCTTCAAAATTGTTATAAGGTGATCTAATACCAGTTATTTGTTCTCTGAGATAGTACTAGGATTAGAGAAATGCAAATGCTGATATGTTAAAGTGATTTTTCATGTAACATAATTAGCAATTATAAAAGTAATGAAAAAAAGCTGTCATAAAATATTTATGTTTGTCTTGTTTGTTCTCAACCAGCATTATGATTCCTGAAAAACTAGACTACTTTATAAACAAATACGCTGAACATTCTCACGATAAATGGTGCATGGAAAAGGTAAAGTGTGTGTTCATACGTATGCATCATATGCGTGTGTAAATATATATATCTTATTTTGTCGGGATATATTTAAAGCATTAGGGAATGAATCTTGCTAATGGTCTGACTTTATTCAGCATTCATCATGGAATCTTGTTTATGCTGCATTCTTTCAAACATTTTAATTCTTTAATCAGATTTTTACATTTTTAAGTGCATTTACTTTATTTAAGAAAAGGATCAGTTTAGGTTTTACATTTTACACTGATCCATTCAGTTAACAAGTTTATTTTAATAAGGATTTTTTTTTTTGGTATCTGAGTTATCATCACATATTTGGATGGCTGTATTTGCATGGTTGTCTTTTACAATGCCATTGTTGTTAAAACAGATTATTTTTTTAAAAAATGTATTTTTTTCCCTGTCATTTTCACTTGAAGAAGATCTGTACTTTTCCCCTGAAGATGTTTAAAAATGGAGACTGATCCTGCAGGAGGTTACAACCATTGGCAAAAATATATTTGCAGTGCTTCAGCATATCTGATCAGTTTTGTTCTGTGAGCCCAAACATAGACATGCAGGCTTTTGGTACCCTAAATGAAGATTCTGAAGTATATTTAATGCACTGTATTCCCTGCACTGCACCTATTCTTCATTCCCCCTGACAGCAGTCCGCATTATGTGCCCATGAAGCATGCTTAGTTTTCATCAGGCTGTTTTTAAAATTCCTTATTTAGGATTCCTGCCCCATGACTTTTCTGCACCTTTGGAAATTCTGGGGTCCCCAATGAATTGATACTTCCCTCTTGTGCATGAGTGTTGATGTTTGGGATATAGGACAGGCACTTTAAGTATGACTTCATTATCAGTTTATAGACGCAATTGCTATACAAGATGAAAAAATATTTCACTGTAATATATAACACTTGTGGAACTAAAATTTGCATGACTAATTACAGCCCAGGAGTTTATAATTGCTGTTATAACAAATATTAAGTTGAGGAGAGAGTAGAAGAATCAAGATACAAATATGGGAAATTTCATTTGCTTCAAGAGCTTGGTATAGTATATTGATAGCATGCAAAAAGAGCATCCAAACCATAAATGGCATCAATATTCTTGATCAACTTATCCCTTCCTTTTCTTTAAACTTTTGTCAGTTTGCAAATGGGTGGATATATGGTGAAACATATTCAGAATCTTCCAAAGTGCAGCCATTAATGAAACAATATAAACTATTATCAGAAAAGGTAAGAAGTTCATGTCAGATTTTTTTTTGTTGTAATCTTTTCTTTTACTCATTGAAAGTAGCAGCCAATTTTAGTGCTTTCCCAGAAATTAGAAAACTCCTTCAAGACTTTAAGAATATGCTGTTTCTCCTCTCACATGTAAAATTCTCAGTTGGAGAGGCAGGAGTAATAAATTCTGGATGGTGAGAATTTCACCCAAATTCTCTCCCTGTATCACAGCCTGAGACAAGACTTGTGTGAACATTCTAGGAGCTCCAGCAGAAAGAAACGTACCCACATACCCACTGAAAAATAGTGAAAACAGCTCTAGCCTCCATATTGCTTCTCTTTTGCTCATCCCTAGCAAACCTCATCACATGGAAGGACTGAAGAGATTGTGTGCCATGGACTTACCTTTAGGGATGTTTGTGCTACAAGGGAGAGCACTGAAGCTAGAATTAGAAGATAAAACTTTACACCTATCATAGTTTAGCCTCACAGATCCAAACATTGTAACCGCAGGAGAATAGCCTGTGAAGATGATTGATGAACCAGGAACCAAGTATTTTCCCTTGAACTATGTATCCTACATTTGATCACTGGATAAACACGCATTCTGCCTTAGGTCTGGAAGTATATTTCTATCCATCAATCAGAAGCATTTTGAGCTAGATATGTGCAGAGTCATTAAGATTTATTTAGACTGTGCTAATACTCTCCAAACTATCCTTTCCCTTTGTTGAGAAAATGCACTGCTTTCACATGCTTGTCATATCGCTTGCAAATCCCATTTAATCTCACCATCTTCTTAGGGTGAGGAAGCTGTTTGAAAGGATCTGTGGGACAGCTACAGTGCCCTAATAAAATTGGCTACTACAAAATCAATAATAATACGCTTTCCATAGGACTCTATAATTTCTCTTAAGGGTTTGGAGATTGGGATTTTCAGGTTGGTAAGGCATGGAGATTTTATTCCTTCCCATGGATACTGATTTTTAACATGCCCAGCTTTCAGATATCCTACTTATTTATTACTTACTGCTTAACCTGTCTTCTAGTTGAGACAGATTATTATATCCAAAGATCACATCCATAAAAGAACAAGGGTAGGGGGTTTTCTGAAGTGGATGATCCATTTTTCTGTTTACCAGGGCAAGATATTTCTACTTTTCCTTCAGTGGTTAGGATAGATAATTTAAAATGTTCATACCAAAAGTATGAGAGTTCATTTATTAGGAATTGTTTTCCTTCTTCTTTGATAATGCCGCTATTTGAGGACGGTACCCTTGTCCTTAAAACATAGTCATCAAATGCTTGTAATATTTGTATTATTTTTAATGGATTTTTATAAATATCCTTTTTTCTTTCATCCTTTTTTCTTTCTTTGATAGATATTGTCACATTCATATCTCTTCTGTTGTACTGTATAATTATCACTTGAGACGAATATAAAGATTTTAAACGGCTGTTTCGTAAAGAGAAGCTATATGAATCTTTGGTTATCATATAGATAATAATTAGTACTTATCTTGGTGCTCAATTTCAAATTGTTTATTTATTTGTTTATTGTTTATTTGAGTCCAGCATAAAACAAATAACAATAATTGTAAAATAGAAGTAAGAATAAAGTATCGTATTGATAGAATAAAATAAAGTAAAATAAAAATTATTAGCATAGAATTACAAAGTGATGTAATGCTGCTGGTTCTCAGGAAGGGGGGAACACATTCCAAGAAGGAGGACAAGATAAGAGGAAACACAGTTCAGGAAGCGATTGTGGGAAAACTAAGAGTTCAGAATAGCCCCGTCCTAGAGCTTTCCCAGGTTATTTCCCCTTAGGTTAGGTAGAGTTGCTTTATCCTGGCAAGATTCTGTCTATACGGTGTAAACAAATAAAGAACTGGAGTTCGACTGGATTGATTCTTCGTGGTTCTTGGGCTGGGCCTGACAGTATAGAGATTAAAACCTGGGAGAAGCCTATAAAATTACAATGTATAGGCTAAATGCTATAAGTAATTAAAGTAGATAACTATAGATAGATACATAAGAAGTACTAGGATCTATAAGACACTATGAGAATGTAAATCTATCCTAACTTATATTGAGCCTAATATTTGCTGAAGCCTACTAGGGTTTGATTGGGATTATGACAGTTAAGATCCAACCAACTACAGCAAGGAAATAGCAAAATGGAATGGTGTGTGTATATTTAGAAAGAAAAAATAAGAAAATGAGGAAAGGACTATAAGACATGTTGAGTTATGGCCACCTAGGCAAGGCTCAGCATCATCTCATTTGGAGGAGTTGTTAGTGTTCAATCATAGCTCTGACACAGAACCAGGCTGTATTGTCTGAAATCCCTGCCTTCTGGTCAGCTAGCCAAAGACTAAGGTAATTAGCCTTTGACCTGCCTGAGTATTGTATTGTAAATAGGGAAATACACATATCTTGTAGGTGTCTATAAAAAAGGCAACGTAGCAACACATGACCTACGGTTCCAATTTCCCCCACACCACAAGGACAGAGTCGCAGCTCTTTAGGTATGTTACAGAACTTTCCTTCCAAAAGGGTGGAGGAGAGGGTGTTACAGTGGGCAAGTGTCAAAGCATAGCTTTACTTTCTTGTAGTATCTTATAGACCAGTGTTACAACACTGTTATAGACTTAAAACTGTAATTTTATAGGTTTCTCCCTGGCTTTAATCACTATACTTTGTAATTCTATGCTAATAATTCTTATTTTTATTTTATTTTATTTTATTCTATCAATATGATATTTTACTGTTCTATTTCAGAGTGATTGTTATGCTATTTTTCTTATGCTGGTCTGCATCCAAAATAAACAATTTCTATTTGAATTTTTGATTGCTGAGCATGGAAGTTGCTTTAAAAGAGGTGTGCATAGGATCAAAGTAGATCTTCATGGTCAGGGATCTACCTTTAATATGGACATGCTGGGTGGTGGTCTCTGTTATTTATACATATCTCAAATTCAATCAAAAGATTGGGTGCTGCTAACCTTGTAAGGCAGATATCAGGACAGTCATTTTATTAAAAAGTAGCAGAACATCCTCTGTCCAGCTCTTTTGCCACTAACAGGAACACCATATATGTGCTTTTTCCAGGAAAAAGAAATTTATAGATGGCCAATCAAAGAGTCTCTGAAAACCATGCTTGCTTGGGGATGGCGGGTTGAAAGAACCAGGGAAGGAGATACTATGGCTCTTTATAATCGTTCACGTCGGATATCACAGACAAGTCAGGTACATCTTGTCTTGAGCTGCAAGTGCTTATGATGATGTTACTTAGTAGCCTTATCACCAATATTTCCTAGCTATTTTTTTAATACTGTTTTGGAGGTAGAAGCTATGGCATTCCTTCAGTGTGAGTATTGGCTTCCAAGTTCCCTTACTTTCCAGTGATATTGGGTGGAAAATAATCTTAACTTTATATAAGATAGTTATATATAGAGATAGTGATTTTTAGAAAACTCTGGTGCATCCATTTTAACAGGCTGGTATGTAGAAAGAAATGTAATTTTAAATATAAACATGCTTGAAAGACAATGTGTAATTTTCCTTTTCTAGAAGATAAATCCTTTGTTCAAGGAATTCTGCTTCTAAATGTTTTGTGATACATGTTTTCACTCTCATAAGAACTTTAGCTGAAATCATGTACAGCACTGAAATTCCTGAAACTCAATGAGCTAAAACTTTTACCATTTGTCTGCATTGTTTAAAAACATATTTGATGATTAGCATGTTTTATGTTTTGATTCTTATCTATATATCTACCTTTATTTTATTGTAATTCAATGCATGTGTCAATTATTCATTTTTAAGTAAATGGAAAATTGCCATGCTGGAATTCATGGTATGCAGATTTATATACTAACTAGATTATTTTGAATAATGAGATCTAGCACAGTCTAACATTTGGGGTTTAATAAAGAAATATATGAAACGTGTTGTTGTTTATTCGTTCAGTCGCTTCCGACTCTTCGTGACTTCATGGACCAGCCCACGCCAGAGCTTCCTGTCGGCCGTCACCATCCCCAGCTCCCCCAAGGTCGAGTCTGTCACCTCCAGAATATCATCCATCCATCTTGCCCTTGGTCGGCCCCTCTTCCTTTTGCCTTCCACTTTCCCTAGCATCAGCTTCTTCTCCAGGGTATCCTGTCTTCTCATTATGTGGCCAAAGTACTTCAGTTTTGCCTTTAATATCATTCCCTCAAGTGAGCAGTCTGGCTTGATTTCCTGGAGTATGGACTGGTTTGATCTTCTTGCAGTCCAAGGCACTCTCAGAATTTTCCTCCAACACCACAGTTCAAAAGCATCTATCTTCCTTCGCTCAGCCTTCCTTATGGTCCAGCTCTCACAGCCATAGGTTACCACAGGGAATACCATTGCTTTAACTATGCGGACCTTTGTTGTCAGTGTGATGTCTCTGCTCTTAACTATTTTATCAAGATTTGCCATTGCTCTCCTCCCAAGAAGTAGACGTCTTCTGATTTCCTGGCTGCAGTCAGCGTCTGCAGTAATCTTTGCGCCTAGAAATACAAAGTCTGTCACTGCCTCCACTTTTTCTCTCTCTATTTGCCAGTCATCAATCAAGCTGGTTGCCATAATCTTGGTTTTTTTGAGGTTTAACTGCAACCCAGCTTTTGCACTTTCTTCTTTCACCTTCATCATAAGGCTCCTCAGCTCCTCCTCGCTTTCAGCCATCAAAGCGGTATCATCTGCATATCTGAGATCGTTAATATTTCTTCCAGCGATTTTAACTCCAGCCTTGGATTCATCAAGTCCGGCACGTCGCATGATGTGTTCTGCGTACAGGTTGAATAGGTAGGGTGAGAGTATACAACCCAGCCGTACTCCTTTCCCAATCTTAAACCAGTCCGTTGTTCCGTGCTCTGTTCTTACCGTTGCTACTTGGTCGTAATACAGATTCCTCAGGAGGCAGACAAGATGACTTGGTATCCCCATACCACCAAGAACTTGCCACAATCTGTTATGACCCACACAGTCAAAGGCTTTAGAATAGTCAATAAAACAGAAATAGATGTTTTTTTATTATCTAAAATTTATCTTTGGACTTCGTTCAAAATGTTGGCTAATTTTGTGTTTTCTTTGCTATAATTAATTTTGGTGGAAGTTTGATAGATTTTATTTTGGCAACATAGTGAACAAGTTTTGTATTTTTCTGCCTTTCTTTTGTATCAGAGAAATTGGGACTTAAGAGACTTTGTTGGTATTTCTCACTCGACAAACTAATTGACTTTTGAGAAATTGTTTGTTTGGGTTAAGCAGCTTGCAGCCTGAAGAATAAAGAAGAATAAAGAATAAAGTATAGAGAATGTGTGCCTCTCTACCTTTTTTTTTTCTACTTTTTTTTAGAAAGGACTATCTTTCATTTGGAATATATCTTCATCTTTCCTTTTACAAACTGTTTGAAATACTGCTCTGTGGAATTTTTTCATCTCTTACTTTAAAAGCTTTTCTTACTTAAAGAAATAGACATTATTGATAAATAATAGAACAGCTGTTCCCTGCTCCCTGAGAAAATTTTTTGTTTTGGCTACGGCAGCTGATTACGATTTGAACAACAAATAATGGCATTTCTCACAGCACTTCAGGATTTTAAGGAAGAAACCAGCAAAATTTTTTTGCAAATTAAGAAATCCATAGAACGTATATTAATAGTTTTGGTGGCTCAGGAACAGAAGATACAAGGGACAGATTTAGAAACAGAGGAAAGACCTTTCGAACCAGTAGAGAAACAGGGAAAGAGGATTTTGATATTTTACAGGAAGTGGTCTATTAAATGTTTGGGCATAAATACATTGTGGCAGCTGAGACAGGAAGATTTTAATATGCAAATTGATAGATATGGCAAAATAAACATTTTGATATCCCACATGAGTTACAGAAATAAACAAGTTGCATATTGTGATATTGGCATAACCTAAACAGGAGATTTATTGATATTGATTTGGAATGCAAGGTGAATGAAAATGCGGATTTGGTATTGTACACAGAGTAAGCGCAGATATGAGAAACTTACAGATGCATAAAAACATGATATTTTAAGTGTAAGATACAAGATTATAAATAAATATGTTGATATTATATATTACTCTTTCTGGAGACACATTTATGAGAAGACAATGAGATGATGAGATGGAATTAGAATGTAGGTTATTACAAGAATATGTTGTATGTATTAGGTTATATGTTATGTTAGGTTTTGTATTTTTGCTATATTATGTATTATGTTATGTAATATGTTAGATTATGTATTAATGGAATATATAGTCATAACATGAACAGAATATACTGTATTTTATTAGATGTAGATAAGGCCTTTATTTGTTATACTAATTGGACTTTATTGAAGATATAAATATAGATGTAAAAATGGAAAGAGCAAATGGAAAACATTTAATTGATGCAACAATGAACATTTGATTACTATTCTAAGGAGTAGAAACCAGAGATGGATTGTTGGAAGATATCAAGAAAGGCGAAACCTATATGAAGAACAGAAGATTGGATTATAGAAATCAAAGGGTATATGACAAAGAAAAGTTTCTGTGTATTGTATAAAGGACTAACATTTAAAGTTAATTGTTGTACTTAAAGTTCAAGGATAAATTGGAGGACATCTATTTTCTATATTTTCTTTGTTTGTTATTTTTTGACTTCACTTTTTCTTTTTCTTTTTCTTACTTTGTATTTCTATTTCTTTTCTTTTGTATTAGCTCTTAATATGTATTTTAAAATTTAATAAAACTTACGGAAAAAAAAAAAAACCCAGCCGTACTCCTTTCCCAATCTTAAACCAGTCCGTTGTTCCGTGCTCTGTTCTTACCGTTGCTACTTGGTTGTTATACAGATTCCTCAGGAGGCAGACAAGATGACTTGGTATCCCCATACCACCAAGAACTTGCCACAATTTGTTATGATCCACACAGCCAAAGGCTTTAGAATAGTCAATAAAACAGAAATAGATGTTTTTCTGAAGCTATCCATTGAAGAATATCCATTGTCCAGCGGATATTGGCAATTTGGTCTCTAGTTCCTCTGCCTTTTCTAAACCCAGCTTGTACATCTGGCAATTCTCGCTCCATGAATTGCTGGAGTCTACCTTGCAAGATCTTGAGCATTACCTTTCTGGCATGTGAAATAAGTGCCACTGTTCGATAGTTTGAACATTCTTTAGTGCTTCCCTTTTTTGGTATGGGGATATAAGTTGATTTTTTCCAATCTGATGGCCATTCTTGTGTTTTCCAAATTTGCTGGCATATGGCATGCATCACCTTGACAGCATCATCTTGCAAGATTTTAAACAGTTCAGCTGGGATACCGTCGTCTCCTGCTGCCTTGTTATTAGCAATGCTTCTTAAGGCCCATTCAACCTCACTCTTCAGGATGTCTGGCTCTAACTCACTGACCACACCGTCAAAGCTATCTCCAATATTATTATCCTTCCTATACAGATCTTCCGTATATTCTTGCCACCTTTTCTTGATCTCTTCTGTTTCTGTTAGGTCCTTACCATCTTTGTTTTTGATCATACCCATTTTTGCCTGGAATTTACCTCCGATGTTTCTAATTTTCTGGAAGAGGTCTCTTGTCCTTCCTATTCTATTGTCTTCTTCCACTTCCGCACATTGCTTGTTTAAAAATAATTCCTTATCTCTTCTTGCTAACCTCTGGAATTTTGCATTTAATTGGGCATATCTCCCCCTGTCACTGTTGCCTTTTGCTTCCCTTCTTTCTTGGGCTACTTCCAGTGTCTCAGCAGACAGCCATCTTGCCTTCTTGGTTTTCTTTTTCTTTGGGACGTTTTTTGTTGCCGCCTCCTGAACAATGTTGCGAACTTCTGTCCATAGTTCTTCCGGGACCCTATCTACTAAATCTAGTCCCTTAAATCTATTCTTCACCTCCAGTGCATATTCCTTAGGAATATTAGTGAGCTCATATCTAACTGATCTGTGGGTCTTCCCTATTCTCTTTAGTCTGATTCTAAATTGTGCAATGAGAAGTTTGTGATCTGAGCTACAGTGAGCTCCAGGTCTTGTTTTTACCGACTGTATAGATGTCCGCCACCTTTGGCTGCAAAGGATGTAGTCAATCTGATTTCGGTGTCGACCATCTGGTGAAGTCCATGTATAAAGTCGTCTTTTACGTTGTTGGAAGAGAGTGTTTGTTATGCACAGTGAGTTGTCTTGGCAAAATTCTATCAGCCTATGTCCTGCTTCATTTTGTTCTCCCAGACCATGCTTGCCTGTAATTCCAGGTGTCCTCTGACTACCCACCTTAGCATTCCAGTCTCTTGTAATGAAAATAACATCTCTTTTTGGTGTATTATCCAGTAGGTGCTGCAGATCCTCATAGAACTGATCTACTTCTGCTTCTTCAGCATCTGTGGTTGGGGCGTATATTTGGATCACTGTGATGTTAAATGGTTTACCCTGAATTCGAATTGAGATCATTCTATCGTTTTTTGGATTGTATCCAAGCACTGCTTTAGCCACTTTATTATTAATTATGAAGGCTACTCCATTTCTTCTGTGGTCCTCTTGTCCACAGTAGTAGGTCTGGTGGTCCTCTGATGTGAAGTGGCCCATTCCAGTCCATTTCAGTTCACTGACACCTAAAATGTCTGTATTTAATCTTGACATCTCACCAATAACCACATCCAATTTGCCCTGGCTCATAGATCTTACATTCCAGGTTCCTATGGTGTGTTGATCTTTAGAACATCGGATTCGTCGTTCACCACCAGCACCGTCGGCCGCTAGCCATCCTTTCGGCTTTGAGCTAGCTGCGTCATCACATCTGGGGCTAGTTGAACGTATCCTCTGTTCCTCCCCAGTAGCATTTTGACCATCTTCCGACCTGGGAGTCCCATCTTCCGATGGTATACCGACATATCTCTGGTTGTATTGATCCATTTAGTTTTCACGGCAAGAATACTGGGGTGGGTTGCCATTACCTTCCCCAGGGATCGTATTTAGTCTGACCTCTCTGCCACGACCTTCCCGTCTTGGGTGTCCCTGCACGGTTTAGCTCATGGTGCTCATTGAGGTGCTCAAGCTCCAGCACCACGACAAGGTAACGATCTCCTTTGCTGGAGATATGAAACGTGATAAACTGGTAAATTTGTCAATGGCTTCCTATTCCTTGATGGATCCCCTCTGTAAGCTGTCATTAAACTTTTTTGTGTCAAATGTGTTCTATTGTTCTTTCTTCTGTTAACACCTCTATTGATATTTATTCAGGTTTCTGTAGATACTGTCCATGGCTATACCCCCCGTGCAATTGACATGAGTAATGTTACCCTGTCCAAAGAGTTACATGTAAGTTACTTCATGGCTATTGTGATATACATTAGGAATGTTTTAAGAAGTTTTCATGGCTTTTTCAATAGTTACTTAATGCAGATTCTTTACCCATCCTCTGATAGTTATCATTTATTCTCCAACTTTTCTAACTTTTCTCACAGATGCTTGGACCTGCAATTGGTCTTCCAAGAATGGAAGGGCCTTTGATATGGTGGCTCCAGCTGGTGGAAGGGTAAGAGGCAATTTTTGCCAATTCCTCCTTTCCCCAGCAACTTTCCCTGCTACTTTCCACACTGTTCTGGATGGTTCCCCGATCTTCCAGACCAGATTTTAGGGAAGCACAAGGAGCTGAAAGGTGAATTGGCAAAAATTTCCTCCTCCCCACCTCCTGAGGGAGCATTCCAAGGAGCAGAATTCTGCTCACACAATCTCTGTAACATTGGAGACAATTTGTGGAAGTCTCTATCAAATTAATTATTTTAAAATATATCTGAAGTTTGTGTTGTTGTTTTTTTGGGCCAGGACCAAAAATGAAACAATTATATTTTTTAAAAGAAATGAAAAACAAGCTTAACTAACCTACTACAAAACAAATAATTACATTCTTTCTTCTTCCTCAGGCAATGGCTGAGATGATGGCTGAAAACTATCATAACATATGGGCAAAGAAAAAGAAAATGGAGCTTGAAGCCAAAGGTACAATCTGTTTTTAAAAAATATGAATGACCTGCTTAGGCTGTCAAGAGTATTTGCTAACGATATTCTGCATTTTGGAGTAGAAAATTGAGATAGGCCAAGAAATTAGCATTTTCTAGCCGAAACAGTATTTTCAGTGGAATTTATTTATTTATTTATTTATATTTCTAACTTATATCACCGCCCATCTCCCCCCATTCCGGAGCGGACTCTGGGCGGTTTACACCAAGCCAGCAATTAAAACATATAAAAATTTATAAAATAGAATACATAATTTAATTAAATATATAAAATCCAAGAGGCTCTGATGTTAGGCTTTAAAGAACCCTATGGAGCAAGCCAACCCCAAGAGGAGCTATTACTCCCCCCATCCCAAGCGAGGTGGCAGAGCCAGGTCTTCAGTTGTTTCCGGAAGGTCATGAGTGTGGGGGCTAGCCTCACCTCCAGGGGCAGAATATTCCAGAGGGCGGGTGCCACTGCCGAGAAAGCCCGCCTCCTGGACCCCGTCAGGTGGAATTCTCTTATAGACGGGGTCCGAAGCAAGCCCTCTCTGCATAGCCGGGTGGAACGGGTCGATGTTCTGGGGATGAGGCGGTCCTTTAGGTAACCTGGTCCCATGCCATGTAGGGCTTTAAAGGTGACAACCAACACCTTGAATTGGACCCGGAAGCAAACCGGTAACCAATGCAGCTCGCGCAGCAGAGGTGTCACATGTGCCGACCTTGGGGCACCCATAACTGCACGCGCAGCCGCATTCTGGACCAGTTGAAGCTTCTGGATACTCTTCAAGGGTAGCCCCATGTAGAGCGCATTGCAATAGTCTATGTGGGAGATGACCAGGGCATGAGTGACTGTACGGAGGGCCTCCCGATCCAGGAAAGGGCGTAGCTGGCGCACAACTCGAAGTTGTACAAATGCCCTTCTGGCCACGGCTGCCACCTGCTCTTCAAGCAGGAGTCGTGAGTCCAGAAGGACACCCAGGTTCCGCACTTTGTCTGAACGGGGTAGTGCCACCCCGTCCAGATCTAAAGATGACAACTCCCTGGATCTCGAGGCACCATCAATCCACAGCCACTCCATCTTACCAGGGTTCAGCTGAAGCCTGTTGTTCCCCATCCAGGCCCCCACAGCCTTCAGACACTGAGAAAGGGCAGCCACTGCATCACTTAACTCACCCGGGATGGAGATATATAATTGAGTATCATCAGCATATTGATGATACCTCATCCCGTGTTGGTGGATGATCTCACCCAGCGGTTTCATGTAGATATTAAATAGGAGAGGGGAGAGAACCGAACCCTGTGGCACCCCACAAAGTAGGGGCCGAGGGTCGGACCTCTCATCTCCTATAACCACCAATTGGGATCGGCCCTGGAGGAAGGAGTTGAACCAGCGTAAAACCACGCCGCCAATCCCCAACCCCCTAAGCCGTCCCAAAAGGATACCATGGTCGATGGTATCGAAAGCCGCTGAGAGGTCAAGAAGGGCTAGGATGGATGCACTGCCGCCATCCCGTGCCCGCCAGAGATCATCAGTAAGTGCGACCAATGCAGTTTCTACCCCATATCCCGGTCTGAATCCTGACTGAAAGGGGTCTAGATAATCCGTATCATCCAGAATCCTCTGGAGCTGTAATGCCACCACTTTCTCAACCACCTTCCCCAAAAAGGGGAGGTGGGAGACAGGACGAAAGTTATCCAACACTGTAGGGTCCAGCGATGGCTTCTTGAGGAGGGGGTGCACCAGCGCCTCCTTAAAGGCCGCCGGAAACACTCCCTCTCCCAAGGATGCAAGAACCATCGCATGGACCCAGCCACATGTCACCTCACTGGCTGCTTTCACCAGCCAGGAGGGGCATGGGTCAAGATGACAAGTAGTGGCCCTTACAGTCCGGAGGATCCTGTCCACTTCCTCAGGTCCAACAGGATCAAACTGTTCCCAGATAACCGGGCACAGACGCTCCCTCGGCATCTCCCCAGACCATGTGTCACGCTTGGAGTCTAACTTAGAACGAATCCGAGCGATTTTATCCATCAGATGCTCTGCAAATTCCTCCGCACGGCCCTGCAGGTGGGTCACTGGGCCCACCTTACCTAGGAGAGATCGAGTAATCCTAAACAGGGCCGTCGGGTGGCATTCTGCGGACGCAATAAGAGCGGAGAAATATTGACGTTTCGCCACTCTTACCACCACAAGGTAGGCTTTAACTGCGGCTCTAGCTTGTGTTCGGTCTGATTCGGTCTTTGTCTTTCTCCAGCGGCGCTCTAGGCGTCTCTTGACCCTCTTCAGTACCCTCAATCCCTCCGTATACCACGGGGAATATCGGGTCGGATGGGACAAGAGAGGTCGCATAGGCGCGATCCTGTCCAAGGCCCCCGGCCGCCCTCTTATTCCAGACTGCGGCCAGGGCCTCCGCTGGACTGTGCATTAGATCCTCGGATATAATCCCCAGCTCCCTCTGAAACCCTATCGGGTCCATTAGTCGCCGGGGGCGGACCAAACGAATGGGTCCAGCCTCCCTGCGGAGTGGGGCAGCATATGAGAATCTCAGGGTCACCAGGGCATGATCTGACCATGACAACGGGGAAAGATGCAGCTCTCCCCCCAGATCATCTTGCCATTGCTCCGACAGGAAAACCAAGTCCAGAGTGAGGCCACTGTCTCGAGTCGGGTCCCGAATAATCTGGACCAGGCCCATGGCTGCCATGGTAGCCATGAACTCCCGAGCTTTATCTTTTTTGTTTATGTAATTCTGTGTAATTCTGCTACATACACTAATGATTCTGTGGGAATAACATATTTTAACAAACATTATTTTTTTTAACTGCAATTTTATATGTGGTGTTACCTTACAATATGGTCAATGTGTCATAATCCAAAGTAATCATTCCTGCAGTGTCTGACCTGTTGAAGAAAAGTATTAAAAAGCATACAAGCAAAAGTGATTCTAAGATACTTATGCAGAATTAATTATGGAATGACTTCCACAGTATATGACTTTGAAAATTTTAAATGATCTTTGAACTAGATAACAGCCAGCCTAATAATATGGGTTGTAAGAGTTGGGATTTTCATTCTTAACAATTAGCATAGGAAACATAGATTAAAACCTTAACAGAAGGAATTAAATATTGCCTATTTTAGCAGTATGGGGGTGATGATACTGGAAAATATATCTAGCAGGGCAAAGTTGAGTACTGTAATGTCTTTAATTTATTTATTTATTGTTTGATTTATATCACCGCCCATCTCCCCCCACAAGGGGACTCTGGGCAGTTAATTGTTATGAAATTTAATTCCTTTTAAAAATAATGCTACTGTCATTATTTTGTCATTTATTTTCCTAATGCATTCTAGTGGGAGGAGGAAACCACCCCTTACTTGTACCCTATGATACACTGACAGCCAAAGAGAAAGCTAAGGATAGAGAGAAAGCCCAAGATATTCTAAAGTTCCTCCAGATCAATGGCTATGTTGTGTCCAGGTAAATGCTAATCTGTTATTGCTGTAGACTTTACAGCTGAAATAATCTTCAGTATGTACTTTATGTATCTAAAAAAAGTACAGCATGGGAAGATTTGTTTTCATATAAAAATAGACACATCTGAAATATGCATATATGTGCTAATTTGCCCTTTTCCAAACAATATCTTTCTTAAAGGTTTATATGAAGGCATAAATACTAAATGTTAAATTTTGCTTGCCAACTCAAAGAGTTATGGTTGAAGATTACATTTCTTAACTGTGCTTTCTATTCAGTACAAAAATTAAAGATGTCTCTGTTGTTGTGAGAAAGAATATGTGAAGAACTTCATCATTCTATCCAAGTTTGACAGGCAGGAACTTGCATGACAGAATTTCGCTCTTTCCCTTCCTGATGGAGCCCCACCAGTATCAAAACTCAACTGCATGTTTTACCCCCTTCTCTTTTAAGGAAAAAAAACCCCAATAACTGAGACATCTTTTTTTCCTCTTTTGCTAAGTTTCTTAGTATTTCATTTGCTTTTATTTCCGATTGTCATTCTCTCTTCCCTTTAAAAAAAATCACCTCAATGTTTTATTTTCCTACTTCTATTTCTCTCCTGCATCTACCTATTGGCAGCAATTAGAAAGAAAGCAGAAATCAAATTTAACAAACCAACAGGAATACTGAGTGTGAAATTTATTCACTGTAGAGAATGTTGTAAAATGTCCCCAGAAGGTGCTGCTTATGTGACAAAGGCAAGGGAACAAGCAGTCTCATAACTGTTTTCCCAGTCCTTTATCCCAACCCTATCACTGAGGTAACATCAGGAGGGAGGCCAACTGGAGTCCTTGGACACAAGGTACCTTTCCTGTTGTTCAAAACCATGGGATGTTTTCCTCAACTCACAGCCAATTAGGTGGGCCTTTCCTTGATTTCTCAGACCAAGAGCTTAATGGTTACACATTCCTGCAACAATATTGCTTTATGCCACCAAGTGTCAGCAGAACAGAATGATTGTCTCCTAAAAGTCTTGATTGATTATATGCCATCAAGTTGTTTTTGACTCCTAGTGACCACATAGATAGATTTTCTTCATGATGATACATCCCTAACCTGTTCTTGTCGGTTTGGGAGGCGGCAAAAAGTAAACAAGCAGAGTAACGCTGACGACGGCTATAAATCTTTACTGAAAATAAGCAGGTTGTATACATACGATACAGCACAAGCGTTTCTTGAACAAAACAGCAGCAGTAAACAGCTTAAAAGCAGAAGATCAAATATTTCTCCTCTTTTCTTGCTTCCATCTATACAAGAACCAAGGAGCACAAACTTGGCAAACAGTAAGCCAATTGGCTACACTTCAAAGTCTTTTGTCGAGAGCAAAAGAAAAGGTACTTGGCAGAAATGGAAGCAGTGACAGATTTTATTTTCTTGGGCTCCAAGATCACCGCAGACGGTGACTGCAGCCATGAAATTAAAAGACGCTTGCTCCTTGGGAGGAAAGCTATGGCAAACCTAGACAGCATATTAAAAAGCAGAGACATCACCTTGCCGACAAAGGTCCGTATAGTTAAAGCTATGGTTTTTCCAGTAGCAATGTATGGCTGTGAGAGTTGGACCATAAGGAAGGCTGAGCGCCGAAGAATTGATGCTTTCGAACTGTGGTGCTGGAGAAGACTCTTGAGAGTCCCTTGGACTGCAAGGAGGTCAAACCAGTCAATCCTAAAGGAAATCAACCCTGACTGCTCATTGGAAGGACAGATGCTGAAGCTGAAGCTCAAATACTTTGGCCACCTAATGAGAAGAGAGGACTCACTGGAAAAGACCCAGATGCTGGGAAAGACTGAAGGCAAAAGGAGAAGGGGACGGCAGAGGATGAGATGGTTAGATAGCATCACCGATGTAATGAACATGAATTTGAGTAAACTCCGAGAGACAGTGGAGGACAGGAAGGCCTGGCGTGCTATGGTCCATGAGGTCACGAAGAGTCGGACACGACTGAACGACTGAACAACAACAACTTGGCAGTGGCTACCAGACAAGTCAAGAGCAAAAGACAACATTACAACACACATAGGTATAGCCCCCAGAACAAACTCTCATTGGTTGGTTGGATATCTGGAGACTCTGAGAGCATAGTACTACCTGCCAGTAGGCGGCAGTGTTGCACCTAGCAAGCATGCCTCTAATCCAGGGCTTTCCAAAGTTTTCCCGCTGCGACACACCAACCGGCGTTGGTGTGTCGCCGCGGGAAAACCCGGAAGTGCCGCCGTTGCGGCAGCGCGCAAAAACCCAGAAGCGCTGCTGCCACTTTCGGGTTTTTGCGCGCCACCGTTGGTGTGTCGCCACGGGAAAACCCGGAAGCGCTGATGATGATCAGCGCTTCTGGGTTGTGTGGCGACACACCAGACTGTGTGTGGCGACACACTTTTGTGTCGCAACACACAGTTTGGAAAGCTCTGCTCTAATCTAATGTAGACATAACATCAACATAACAGCTGTGGAGAAAGCAATTTCTAACTGCTTTCCCATGGGAATGCTGACCGTTCTTTCAGGTCCCCCAACAGTGCACTTATCGCCTCTGTAACTGAGTCCATCCACCTTGCTGCTGGTCATCCTCTTCTTCTCGTTCCTTCCACCTTTCTGAGCATTAGAGCCTCCATGCAGGAAAGAGCCTTCTTATATGTGACTTCCAGGCTGTGGAATGTGCTGCCTAGGAAGGAGTCTAGCCCCCACGCAAAAGCACATCTCTTTCACCAAGTTGTTAACTGTTCATTGATTTTATTGTTTTAATGTTGTTTTTTAATTATATTGATTTAACTGTCATGTTTTATATTTTGTAACCTGTTTTATTGGTTGCAAGCTGCCTTAAGGTAAGGTAACAACAGCAACACGTGTAATTTCTTAAATAAACTGGTGGGGCTTCATCAGGAGGGGTATGCGTAAAAATCAGTCATGTGATTTCCTGCCTCTTGAGAACCTGGTTAGAATGAAGGTCCTCATATCAAGAAGACACAACTTTCACGGTAATAACTAATGTTCCTACTGATAAATGTAGCATAAAATAGCTTTGCAATTCTTATCAAATCTATTGCTAACTTTTTCTTCTTATGTTTATAATGCAGTAGAAGTCTGTTGTGATGGTTAGAGCATTGAACTATGGCTTGGGAAACCCATAACTCCCCCCTTTCAGCCATAAAATTTCCTAGATGGGCTTATCCTCAGCCTAACCTAACTCAAGGTGGTACAAATTGTTAGTGGGAAAAACCAGGAATACAACCTTAAGTTTCTTAAAGGAAAACCAATGTAAATGTAATCAAATAAAACTCTCCTATTGTGGTTTACATTAACTCATAATTTGTTATTATACCTAAATTGGCTGAACTATAATTTGTGCTTGACTTGCAAACCTGGCTCAGTCTCCAATTCATAATAATTTTATAGCCTGTCCCAATCTGGGCAGGTTACAACACTTTAAAAATGATAAGAAACAACAAATTAACCCTCTCCCAAGATGGACACCAGTAAACTTAGGTAGGGTTGAAAGCTCAGCAGAAAGACGCCCAGATAAGCTTGCCAACATAATGGTACAAAAGGAAAAGAACAAACATAAAAGGAGTTAAGTCAGCAGTTAACTTAAGTCATTACTTAAGTCATTACTTAAGTTAAGGAATGTAACTTAAGTGTAAATTATTTTTTAAAAATATCCTGATTGGCAAACAGATAATGTCATGACTATCCTTGTGATAATTTCAAGGTTTGTATAAGATCTCCTTTCTAAATTTTTTCTTTTCTTGGGGAAAATATTTTTTAAATTTGTTCCAGAGGCTTGAAGGATCTAGAGTTAGACACACCATCCATTGAAAAAAGATTTGCTTACAGTTTTCTTCAGCAATTGATACGATATGTAGATGAAGCCCATCAGTATATCCTGGAGTTCGGTAAGCTATTGTAAATATGTGTTTTATATTATAAAATACAGCTTGAACAAGAAGCAAATGGTTTTAAACAGTGTTAAAATTATGTTTTATTTTTTTAGAGACACAAATCAACATTACATCTCTTTGAACCATAGCAATTGAATGACTTCATTAACAGAGACTTAGTTCACAGTGCTAAGCCGCAATGTGGTTTATTTGTCCTTGTTCTGCTAATGCATTATAGCACCACATTTGATAAGAATCAGGTCACTATGACTTGTTCAATAAAGTAGAACTAAAAAAAAGACTGGTTTAGTGTTATTTAATTTAATTATTAAACTTCTATCACCGCACCATCTCCCCCAAAGGGGACTCTGGGCGGTTTACAAACATAAAGATTAAAATTCTATTATAAAATATAAAAATACAATATACAACTACTTATTATTATAAATTAAATAGAAAATCCAAGAGGGCGATCTTAACCAACCTAATACCAACATGATCTTAAAAGGGCTCTAAGACACCAACCATACCCATGAGGAGCTATTCCTATTCCCGTCCCACGTGAGGCGGCAAAACCAGGTCTTTAAGTTCTTTCGGAAGGAGAGCAGCGATGGGGCCTGCCTCACCTCCGGGGGCAAAATGTTCCAAAGGGCAGGCGCCACTGCCGAGAAGGCACGCCTTCTGGACCCCGTCAACTGAAACTCCCTTACCGACGGGGTCCGAAGCATGCCCTCTCTACATAATCGAGTGGGACGGTTTGAAGTTATGGGGATGAGGCAGTCCCTCAGATACCCTGGTCCCATGCCATGTAGGGCTTTAAAGGTCAAAACCAACACCTTGAATTGCACCCGGAAGCATACTGGCACCCAGTGCAGCTGGCGTAGCAGAGGTGTCACATGGGCCGATCTAGGGGCACCAATAACCGCGCACGCTGCCGCATTCTGGACCAGTTGAAGCTTCCGGATACTCTTCAAGGGTAGCCCCATGTAGAGCGCATTGCAGTAGTCTATATGGGAGATGACCAGGGCATGAGTGACTGTACGGAGTCATGTTATGTTCATGTTATGCATGAACCAGCCAGTGTTAATGAACCAACCATATTCATGTTATGCATGAACCAGCCAGTAACTTAGTACAGGGCTTTCCAAACTTTTGCCGTTGGCGACACACCAATGGCTGGCGCGCAAAAACCCGGAAGTTGCCATGCTTTCTGGTTTTGGCGTGCTGCGGCGGCGTCCTGGAACCCGGAAGCGCTGATGGCCCGCCGCTGCTGCGCACGCTGCTGCGCACACTGCTGCGCGCAGCAGCGGCACACCATCAGCGCTTCCGGGTTGTCGCGCGACACACTTGGGTCCCCCAGGCGACACACCATTGTGTCGCGACACATAGTTTGGAAAGCCCTGACTTAGTAGATCTGAAAATGAGTCAGATCCAATCATTCTCTACTTTATTAAGAAAATCATAAGCTATATGAAAGTTTCCCAAAGGAACAAAACAGTGATCAATTAATAGCTGTTTAACTGCTTTGTACCTATAGGTGAGGAAAATATACATTCCAACTATTTTCTAAGAATAGTCAGGAAGATTAAACTTCACAAAGTTTTACTTCCTATAAAAGTAGTAATATTATTAATAATAATAATTTATTAAATTTATATGCTGTCTGACTCCCAGCGACTCTAGTAATGTCTGAAATACAGAAAGTTGAATTTTCGGGAATGCATATTTCTTTCCCTTTTCCCAATCAATTTTCACATAAGAGGTCCTTGATCTGTGGAAAGGAAAAAAAATAGTGGGAATTTCTAAGAAATTATAATATGTTCTTCTACATTTTGAGAAATGATCTGTTTTAACTTTAACCTCTGCTTTTGGAGGAAGAATGTTTGTGAAAGAAATGAACAGTTACAGATAATGGCTGTTGTGTGTCTTCCGGGCTGTGTGGCCGTGTTCTGGAAGTTGTCAGCAAAAGACAAAAGGGACCCCCGCACCGCTGCAGGAGTATACCGCATACCATGCAGCTGCGGACAAGTATACATCGGAACCACAAAACGAAGCATTCACACCAGGATAAAAGAACACGAAAGACACTGCAGACTACAGCAACCGGAAAAATCTTCAGTAGCTGAACATGCTCTCAAGCAAACGGGACACAAAATCCTATTTGAAAACAGAAATACTGGACAACACCAAAAGCCACTACACCAGATTATACAGAGAAGCCATTGAAATTCACAAACACCAGCACAGTTACAATAAAAAAGAAGAAAGTCTAAAAATTAGCAAAACCTGGCTACCAGTCCTGAAAAACACAGCCTGCAAAAGGTCAACGAACTCAGTCCAACCACTAGGACATGGGAATACTTCTCACAATGAACATGCTAATTATGCTCATCAGCCACTCATTAACATTTCAACACAACAAAAAACCCCACCTAATCTCCTATAACTTAACTCAGTGGTCGGCAAACTTATTTATGCCAGGAGCCATTTTGACATTTATAACATTTATAACATCACTTGAGGGCCAGGGGGCGGGGTTTGAGGGTGGGAGCCAATCGCGTGGAAGGGGGCGGGGTTTGCGGGCAGGAGCCAATCACATGGAAGGGGCGGGGTTTGCGGGCGGGAGCCAATCGCATGGAAGGGGGCGGGGGAGGTTTGGAAGAAGGAGAAGGGAAAGAGAGGCTCGACTGCTCCAGTCGCTTCTCTTCTGGAGCCGCTCACGCCCCCAGTCCAGGCAAAGTAAAGCTGGTGGGGAATCCAGCGCGGGAGCGGGGTTTGCGGGCGGGAGCCAATCGCGCACACTTAGGGCCTGCTGCCGCCATGCCCGCCTCCGCACCTGCCCCTGCCATGCCCACCATGCCTGCCGCCACACTGGCTGCCATGCCCAGCATGCTCGCTGCCACGCCCAGCATGCCTGCCATTGCGCCTGCCCCCGCCACGTCCGCTGCCGCACCTGCCCCCGCCACGCCTGCCTGTGCGCGCCCGCACGTGATATTTTATGGAAGAGCCACACTCAAGGGGCCAAAGAGCCGCATGTGGCTCGCGAGCCGCGGTTTGCCGACCCTTGACTTAGCTCTATAAATAGAAAACAAACAAAACATTGCCACTCTACCTGGGCACAGAGATTTTGCTTCTTTCTGTGCTCCTGCCCTCTGAAGATGCTGGCCACAGATGCTGGCAAAATGTTAGGAACCACAACTTCCAGAACACAGCCACATAGCCCGGAAGACACACAACAGCCATCGAACTCCGGCCATGAAAGCCTTTGACAATACATAGATACAGATAACTCTCTATACTGAATATCATGAGGCTCTTAACATTTATAGTCAACCTGTCAAGTAAATTACAGTAGTTCTTTTATGAAATCTATGAATTGCTATTCACAAGAAGCAATTTGTATTTTATGTAGTTTGGTGGGTTCTTGACAAATGCCTTGGAGATTTAATTTGCTCTTCTAAACAGAGACTGAAGAATGCCCTTTCAGGCTGATGATGATAATGCAAGAAGCTGTTGCAAATTAACCAAGTTTGAATTCTGTTTTGTGCTGGAGAGTATATGGATATTATATACTGAAATCAAGTTAGTTAATATGCTGCTTAGCTGGATAAGAAGAACCTTAAAGTGTCTAAAATAAAAATCAACATGTAATAGAATGGTTAGATTAAAAATTTAGTTCATAAAGAATACAATGCAAAAGACTATAAATTGGCCATAATATATTCAATTAAGTCTTAGCACTTTTTTTTCTTATACAGATGGTGGCAGCAGAGGGAAAGGAGAACTATTTCCTTATGAACAAGAAATCAAATTCTTTGCTAAAGTAAAGTATATGCCATTTTTTCTGCAATTAAAAGTTAATATCAATCAACTGTTAAACATAGCTAAGACATTGAGAACAAGCCACATAAATGCTGCAGATGGTAGCACAGGAACTTGTGCCTCCTTGCTAATTATCCAGTGAATTTCTGGTGATTTTTTTTTAAATTAGAAGAATGGATGCTAGAAGCAAAAGAATATTCTTTGGGTAGACTTAGTATGTGCTATCGAAGATTGGACCCATATCTGCTTGGGCAAGATAGACTCCATTGCTGAGCTATCATTACTAATTCAAGAACAGGGATAGGGAGACTTTCTGCAATTAAAATTATAAAAAAATAATAAAGTGAAAATATAAGAACATTAAAAACTGGAGGCCATTTTTTACCTCCACACAAAAGGATAAAATTTTGATCTAAATAATAGTAGATCCTATAAAGGAGATGTCCTAGAGTGAAGTTGAATGCATGCTAATAAATCATGGATATATGTTGACAGATCTTTAGTGCCATGAAACTAAGGAATAAAAATAGTAGCAGTAAGATGTTGAGCTAATCAGTATACAGTATTTTTATCTCTCCCATGTATTTATTTCAGGTTGTACTTCCTTTAATTGATCAGTATTTCAAAAATCACCGCCTGTATTTCCTATCTGCAGCAAGCAGGCCTCTGAGCAGTGGGGGGCATGCTTCTAACAAGGAGAAAGAGATGGTAACCAGGTAAAAGCATATATGATATGATATAGTACATGAACCGTGGTGTTGGAGGAAAATTCTGAGAGTGCCTTGGACTGCAAGTAGATCAAACCAGTCCATACTCCAGGAAATAAAGCCAGACTGCTCACTTGAGGGAATGATATTAAAGGCAAAACTGATGTACTTTGGCCACATAATGAGAAGACAGGATACCCTGGAGAAGATGCTGATGCTAGGGAAAGTGGAAGGCAAAAGGAAGAGGGGCCGACCAAGGGCAAGATGGATGGATGATATTCTGGAGGTGACAGACTCAACCATGGGGGATTTTGATTTTTCAAGCTGGGAAATTTTGAAGGAAACAGTGAAATAATCAATTTCCTATTAATCTAAAATGGGTCAAATATTTGATTCAGTTTAATTCAACTAGCAGATATTGAAATGGCATACATACAATCCCATCATGTTCTTCGCCTTTAGAGTAGGCAATGTAATGCAAAGTGCAGAAAAAGTCAAAGTAGTAGTAAGAAAACTTTCTTCCACCACATCTGTGTACTGATTCACACATTGCCTTTTGCTCTCATCTTTTTCTTTTTGAGGATCTTATCAACTCCATCTAACCATGACTTTTTCAGACATCCTCTTTCTTTTGACTCATTCAATCTTTCTTCATATAGTTGTTTTGTGATTTAATCCTCATTCATTCTCATTACATAACCAAACCACCTCAATAGATTTCTTTTGTACTGATAATTCACTTTTGTATTTGATCAAGATTAATTCATCACCCATTCATTCTTCATCTCTTCTTTTTTTACCACTTTGTTAAATGACCCACTGAATTCAACTCAGTTTTAGGTTAATCCTAACATAACCAATTCTCACTCCCATATAATAAAGTGAACAGAAACAAACTATTATACGCAGTATTTTTCTTTTCACATTTTTTCTTCATAACAGATCACATACCACCTACTATCTTTCTATCAGCATATGCACATATGTGAATGTCTCAAATTGTTTCCCCATCTTTCATAAACATTCTACCAAGGTACACAAATTCATCGACTTGCCCTAACTTTTCATTTGCTCCATTTCTTCTGTCACACATGGCTACCTTCATAATCAATACATTAATTTTCAGGTCCATGTTCTTTGTACATCTTACAGTCTGTATAACATTTACTGGAAATTACTTGGGTTCTTAGCGAATTATATGGATTGTCTACATATAAAAGGACACCCACATTTTTGGTCTAGTGGTTAAGGCAACGGGCTAGAAACCAGGAGGCTGTGAGTTCTAGTCCCGCCTTAGGCATAAAAGCCGGCTGGGTGACCTTGGGCCAGTCACTCTCTCTCAGCCCAACTCACCTCACAGGGTGGTTGTTGTGGGGAAAATAGGAGGAGGAAGGAGTATTAGGTATGTTCACCTCGAGTTATTTATAAAAATAATAAAGGCGGAATAAAATAAAAATAAAATAAAAATAATAATTCTGATGGAGCGCGATGGCTCAGTGGTTAAGACGCCAGGCTTGTCGATCGGAAGGTCGCAACTTCGGCAGTTCGAGACCCTAGCCCCGCGTGACGGAGTGAGTTCCCGCACTCGCCCCAGCTCTTGCCACCCTAGCAATTCAAAAGCATGCAAATGCAAGTAGATAAATAGGTACCACTTCGGTGGGATGGTAACAGCGTTCCATGCTTGTCATGCCGGCCACATGACTGCGGAAGCGTCTTCGGACAGCACTGGCTCTTCGGCTAAGAAACGGAGATGAGCACCGGCCCCTAGAATTGGACACGACTGTGCAGGGGAAACCTTTACCTTTACCTACATTTATCCACAAATACATTAACCAACCAAGGTGAGAATACATATCCTTCCTTTCTCCCTGCTCAATATTCAGCCATTTACTATGCATTTCATTTATTCTCACACTTGCTTTTCTTCTATCATATACAGTACCACTCTTTTTATATTCAGCAACAAGCCTTCAATTCCATATTGACGCAAAATCATCCCATAATTCAAGTCTATTTACTTTATCATTGGCTTTCTCTAAATAAACTAATGTGCAACACATTTTCTTTCTCATATTTGTACATTTCTCAAGGTCCTGCTGAAATGTAAAAATTTGGTTTGTACACCCTCTGCAATTGTGCATTTATTTATTTATTTATGGTCAAAAACACTCCCCACTCTCCATTTTCACCACTGACACTTTTCGCATCTTTTAAATCAGAATGCTGCCAAGTGGAATTTGAGAATAATAATTATGCTACATAGCCAATCCTGTGTAATTCATCTACTTTCAAGACTCTTAACTATTTTCTTTGAATATGAACATTTGCAACTGTTTGTTACTTTTATCCCGTTTGATAATTTAAAAGAAAGTATGAAAGACAGTTATGACAGATGTAGATATACTTTATCACTGTATCTATTCTGACAACTTGTTCTGAATGAAACAAAATAGAAGAAAATTTAAACACTTTCAGCGTCTTTTTAAAAATTACTTTGCTCTTAGATTTTCAAAATAAGATATTGCCTTAGAAATATTGCTGGGCTTGATGTTTTGATTCATTAATCTACTCAAGCATTAAACAGTGCAAAGTTTTGTTTGTTATTTAAAAGAGCAACTGTATTAGTTAACATTTTAACAGATAATTAAAAGTAACTATGGTTGATTGTGACATTTTGTTTGGGAGCACATTATAATACCTAAAGTTGATATCAGTAAGCATTTCTTAGTATTGTTTCCATACTGAACATACTGTACTGTATACAACATACATTTTCAGGAATTTAGGTTTGAGCCTTCACTCTGATATGTAAAGTATATTGTCTTTATTTATTTATTTATTTATTTGTTTATTTATTTATTTATTAATATGAATATCCTTTGGAAGATCACACCATCTCTGAAAGTGTGGGAATACTGAATCCCAGAATTAATCCATCAGCCTTCTTATACGATGACTTGAGTTCAGAAAAGCTCACATCTGCATTCAAAGATGGAGTCTTCTTTTGCATGGAAGCATTTCAAATCAGTGAAACAGAGCAACCAGATCCAATCTATTTCATAAATACTTTCTTCATATCTACTTAAGCTTGTATCTGATTCATTTTCATTAACCATAATAAAGCAGAATGAAATGCACTTAAGCCCACTGAAGTACATCTGTGTTGGACTGTGGCCAGTATTAATTGTATGTCAAATACATTTTATTTTAAAAAGCAAAACAAGCTTTATACATACATAAAATGAATATAATGTGTAGTATCATGATTAAATATTTGTCAATGACTCAATCAGAACCTCCTCTCTCTTGCTTTTAAATATATATATATATATATATATATATATATATTTATATTTATATTTATATTTACCTTTATATCTGAATACTAGGCTACTGATTGAACTTTGTTGCCTAACATTTTAGAGGCTATTTCTTGATAGGGCTTCTCACTTATTCTGTTTCTTTACTTCAAATACTGTATGTGCTTACTTAACCATGTTTGTTGTAGAGCGATTCTTCGAAACTTTTGTAGTATTTTCAGTCCTACATTCTGCTCAGAATTGATTCTTTCTGCAAAACATCATGTTGCTTTTTCCTGCTCATACATCACCTCTTATTTTTCTTCCTTTTTTTCTTTTTCCCTTCCCTTCTCTTTTATTTATCCTTTGTCTTTAGCCTATTCTGCAAACTTGGAGTTCTTGTCAGGCATAGGATTTCACTGTTTGGTAAGGAGACCCTTGACAAATGCTTGTTTGAGCATCCCTTGTTTTTCTTACCATTATTTGCAACTCTGTGTGTCCTCTTTGTTTGCATGCTGCACGAATTTATGTATCACTGATAATATTTGGGGGGTAGCAAGTCAACGGAGCTTACATGTTCAGTAAACATGCAAATTTTGATTTGATTATCTATCCACAGTTTTCCTGCTAAAGTGGCCTACCATTTCCATAGCAGTCACTGGGAATCCTATGTATTTCTGGGTCATGACAATTCATTTGATCCTCTACTTTATCTTCCCCATATCTATACACTGCATTTGCACAGCCTCTTTTGGAGTTATATGCCAAAGAGATCAAGTAATTCCATTGCTCTGTTTTTCATAAAATAAGTATGCATGCTTGTCTCTGAATATGAGTCATGAAAAATTCCATATAGATTGGCAGAGTAAGTTTCTCAGCTATACCTATTATACACAAGGTGTTGTGTAATGCGGTGTGAAATTGTTTTAATCCTCCTAGTTCAATTCTGTATATAGCTATGTTGAAAGCTTATCACTACTAGTCCTCTAAGAAAAGAGGATGATTATTAAAATCCTTGCATATTTAAAATGTAATTTTGACCAGGATTCTGGTTTTTTTCACAGTAATTTCAAATAGATTATTGATAAATTATCTATTTCTATTTGTATAAATATATTAGATTCTCATATAAGTGAGTCTAATAGGACAGGCAGTCTCGTGTAGTGGTTAAGGTGCTACACTGGCACCAGGGAGACCCAGGTTCATGACCACACTCAGCCACGCAGCCTACTGGGTGACTTTGGGCCAGGAAGATTGGCAGAGTGTGGTGAGCAGAGTAAAAGATAGCAGCTCAATAAAAATCTTGTACCACTAGACCGACAGACCTACCTACCTACCTACCTACCTACCTACCTACCTATCTTTGTGTGTGTTGTATATATGTATCACTTAATAGCCATCCTATCGGTAACCCACCCATACCCGAAAGAATTTTTTAGGAGTAGTTTAGGGACTATGTAGTTTTCTAGAGACTTAAAAATCTGCCTTTAGGTCATAGTTTATAGCTCTTTTTCAGCTGAAATTTATATCCAGGTCTTGCATAAAACAATAAGAAATGGGGAGAATGGAGAGAGAAACTCCCCATTTTCATATAGCTTGCTTAGCAATCCCTTATTGAACATGCAGATTCTGAAATGAAAATTTAAAAGCAATGAAATTCAGCTTATCTCTGATGCTTGTTGCTAAATTTATTTTACTGACTTAAATATGAGTTTATTGCAAATGCCCCTTTCCTTCTCATCTCTGGCAAATATGTGAGATTAGTCATGCTGGAGCAACAGAAAATTGTTAACTATTGATTATCTCTGATGCCAAACTCCTATGCCAAGCATTGACAGAAATTAAGCCAAAACAGGGCTCATGAAAAGTAAGAGGCAGATGTCAGCATATTCCACAGAGCTACAAGATTTACAGAAGTTCTAAAGTAACCTCTAAATATCTAAAGCAGCCAAACATTTCAGTAAAACTGAGTCATGCTGAAAAACTCCAAAATACTGAATACTTGTTCAAGGAGATAAAATAGAAATGACACCTAACATCCCAGAAAAGGGCCATGGCTTGCATCCTTAAAGAATAGCACTTCTAATAGGAAAGAAAGATATGCTTCAAACGTTTGTAAGAGGTCCTTCTTGTATGACAAATGTACTGATTACAACTGTAATAAATTACTGTTAATGACTGGAACAATGCATCTTGGATGTATTATATTTTTATACCTCAAATATGGGATTCGTTCTGTCCCCTCTGTTTGTGTGTGTGTGTGTGTGTGTGTGTGTGTGTGTGTCTTAATGCAATTCTATATGCACTTATAAAGGATATCAGCCTGCCTGTCATCTTATAAAGGGACATCATCAGCTGATGCCCCTTTCTAAATACTGTCTTTATCAGAGGTGAAAATTGGAAAGGGAAAAACCTTTTTCATTAATGGTGCCTTAGTGGGGGTCACCTAATGTCAATTTTACTATTATTTAATTTCCAGTTTAAAATGTTTTTATTAATAAGGGATTTTTAAAATAAAGGCATTTGAAATACCTTATGTATTTGAAAATATGACATTAATTGCAGTATTATATCCTCCTTTTATTGTTACTTTCACTTAGTTTTATTGTACACCTTCTTGAATTCAAAGTATAAAAATAAACAAATGGAATATATATTCTTCAGATAGCAATAAAACACCTAGAAAATATCCATTCATGCACCTAATATTTCTATAATGTAGTTTACTTCTTAAATATTTATATATATGTCTTTTAAGAATTTGGCAATTTTAAACCTCCATTTATACTTTCTCTTAAATTTTCTGTTCTAGAGAATTCCATGTTTAGGGTTTTCATTATCATAAAATCATTGTTTAATTTTTCTTGAGACATTCTTTTTAAAGTTATACCTTTTATTTTATTAATAGAGTTTTCTGACATTCCATCTTCCATATAGTTAAGCTTTCCTTTAGGATATTTTATCTGAACATTATGGAAATATCAAATACCAAGTATATCAAACTGAAATCTGTCAGCATGGAAATCTGCAGCTTGGCCTATTTAAGGAATTGTTAATTCACAATGTTACTAATTCGTTTTACATATATACAGTATGGCTTAAATATGATGAAGTTGATATGTTTTATATAAATAGTTTCATCAATGCAACTATGAGAGAATATACATTGAGGGTTCTTTGCTTTCCAAGGACTGGACTCATCACAGCGTAGCAAATCTGTACAAAATGCTTTATTGCAGCACACACCTTCCCCAACAACAGACTATTGCTCTCCACCCATCTAGGACTTACAAGGTGTTGCCATGTAAATATGTCTTTAATGCTCAGTCCTTTAATACTTAGTTCAAGCAAGAGTCTATACGTCTGTAAAGTGGCATACAACCTTCTCCTCCTTCCAAACATTCTTACTCTAGTTGGGATGAGGTGCTGCTTCAATGTAGTTGTTCTTCTAAGTGCTACTGAGCTTCTGGCAAAGTTCCAAGCTCCAGGCAGGATTCCCACCAGGATATGCTGCTCACCATAACTTGTCCTGGCAGTTGAATGATAGTACTCTTGCCTGCTTGTAATAGCTGCCAATCTCCAGATGTTGCCTCCGCTTCCCTGTCTGTATGCCGTTTGCTTATCACCTTTCCTCCCCACCTGTCTCAGCATTTGCTTACAGTATGTAAGCTAAGAGCTTGGGTGGGGAGAGGCTGCCTCTGGACGTCAGCAAGTCCTTGAAAATGCCAGGATGTGGCTCAATTATTACAGGCAGCTGGAACGCTGGCTTGGATGCTTCTGAGTAAAGTTGTGAGTGTATGAATGAATGCATGAGGGAATGGGATGGGAAGCGTTTCTGCCTGGCTGCCACTACTTTTCCCAAGCTCAGATAGCAATCCCAACTTCACTCCCTCACAGCACACTATATTCTGTTTTTACCATTATGCAGAACTACTACATTTCCCACCATATTTTCTACTCATATAACTGTGTGCAGCTGGTGTAATTGTAGAAAGAGATTAGTCCGGAACAGTCCTTGAATGGGAGCCTTGTTTTCTACATTGTGACTCCAGCAAGGCTCAGGCAACATCTGTATCTGAATCTAAAACTTTTATGACTGTTTATATTTTGTAACCTTTAACTGGGTGAAATGGTGCGTCGTAGGCCAACAATTTTTGAACCAAGGTACCTCAAATTTACATAACTTACAGAATGTGTCCAAAACCCAGGACCCAGGACTCCCATGGAATAGAAATGTGAGAAATTTTATAAAACATTTTATGACATAAAAATTATCATAAAACTTTTTATGACAAAATACAAAATGTCATAAAACATTTCTTGTAGTCAACTCCTGATGTTTGACTGTGCTATACAGTTCAACATTGGCTACTTTCAAAGCAGATACATCTCTCCCTGAATTTTAAAGAACTTTTCTACTGCATTAGAAGCTCTGCCATTGTTGAAGGCATTGAGGAATCTGGGAAGGAATTATCTCTGAAACGATGGCCCAACAGGTCACGGGTTGTCTAGTAGTCTATTAAAAGTCCATACATTTCAATGAAAAAAAAATAAGCATGTGCTTGACTTTCTTAATGTATGAAGGGCTAAAAACACTTAAGTACGGTCTACTGAGTTATAGTATCCTAGATTATTACCGTTGTCTTATTGCCTAAAAAAATATTTCTTTGAGAAAAACTCTTAGATATTCTCGCAGGAGCACATTACTATTTTATCACTGCCAATGATTTTGAAAAACTCATTTATTTTTGACAACTGCATTCTCCAAGTCCTACTTTTAAACGTCAGTGGATAACTTTTAGAAGGTGGGAATAACAGCCAAATATTTATTTGCATGGTTGATTGATTTCATTATTTTTTATGTGGCAGTTTAGATTTAGAAGTGGTACATGCTTCTATATTAATACATTAATTAATGTGATGAAAAGATTGACTACAAACTGAAAACTTGAAATCTCAAAAAAATATTCTGGGAGTTTATCACCTTCACAAAAAATGTTTTGTCTATCTTGGTCAGATTTTTCTGTTTTTGCATCTGTTAAAATAATTGAAATAATATTTGAAGCAATATAATGTATAATATTAAATTCTATTTGTGAGTTTATCACTACTGGTGAAAAAATAGGAATAGTATATAATACAAAATCTCTCTTATTTCTTCCTTCTTCTGGTGCCCTTAGGAAATGATGCAACTTCAATAGTCAACTGTCTTCATATCTTGGGTCAGACCTTGGATGCAAGGTAAATTGCTAAATAGATTTTATTAAATTATTGTTTCAATTTGAAGAAAACCAATAGTGACAGAATTATTTTAAAAGAATGCTCAGTTGTTTTTTCCATAAATGGAAACTTGCTAAATCAGAAAGATTAGTAACGGGTTCAACCAGGGGAAAAGCTATCAGGGCCTCTGTCCCACTGAAAATATATCTGGGTGGGATCATCTATCTATGTATCTCAGTTTCTAATTCTTATATTTAGTGCTTGCATGTTTGCCTGGAAATTTCATAGATTACATATTTACATATGAGCTGTAATCATAACTACTTCCTCAGTCAGGCATGAACGATAATTGCATGGTGAAAAGAATTTGTTTCATTACAAACCATATCATTACATATTATGTGATTGTTCTGAATGCATTTAAAAGTACAGTGCTATTACTGAAATTTTAAAAATTAGCTATATTCCATAAACACCATCCTCCATCATTCCATAAAAATTTATTTCCTATCAAATAATTCAACTGTTTATCCCTTGTTGCCTTGTACTTTATGCTTTGAACTGATTCTCAGAACTATATTTTCAGATCTTTTGGCATAATCACCTTGTTCCTATGCTTTGATGTTGCTCAGCCTAAACATGTGCAACTGTTAGAGCTGCATACTGCTTTTTTCTCTTACAAAGATTCCTATATTCTAATAAACACTTATGCTAGTGTGTCCTGTATTAGCTGTAACTTCTGGGTAGCCTCAAGTAGAGAGCAGACTTGAATCTAATTGTGATGTTATCAACAGATTTATCACAATAAAGAGGCTAGTATGGCTTCATACGTGGGGCGTGGTGGCTCAGCGGGTAAGACGCCAGGCTTGCTGATCGGAAGATTGCAAGTTTGGAGGTTCGAATCCCTAGCCCTGCGTGCAGAGTGAGCTCCTGCACTAGCTCCAGCTCTTGCCAACCTAGCAATTCGAAAGCATGCAAATGCAAGTAGATTAATAGGTACCACTTCGGTGGGTAGGTAACAGCGTTCCGTGAGTGTCATGCGGCCACATGACCGTGGAAGCGTCTTCGGACAACGCTGGCTCTTTCGCTAACAAACGGAGATGAGCACCGGCCCCTAGAGTCGGACACGACTGCACAAATGTGCGGGGGGTACCTTTACCTTTTTATGGCTTCATACAGAGCCAGTGTACATCGTAGGCAATATATCAGACTGGGACCAAATATACACATATTTAAGTCTGTATTTAATGATGTTGCCTACTGGGTAAATTTGAACCAGTCACTATCTCTCAGACAAGTTTCTTTTGTAGAGACAAAAAATGATGGAAGATTCTCATGTAAGCTACCTTGAGTTCCCAAAGGAGTATAAATCACAATATAACAACCATAGGCAACATCATAGCTAACCTCCCCAAAGCCCTCTAGAGGAAGTTCAGTGTTAATTAATGTCTAGAAAACGGCAACTGATGGAGCCAGTCTCCCTTCCAGGGAGGAGGCTATGACAGATCTATGTCAACCAACAACTTTCTAGGTACATGACTAATGAACTATTTATATAGATCTCGAATGACTTTTGATGACATTTCTCTAACCACTTACAGTGTGTGATTCCTAAAAAGTGTTCATTGGTCCATAGGAACTCTATGGATTTAGTTCATAATAGAATGTAATATTATTTTATGTCCATGCAATGTACAGGACGGTGATGAAGACAGGTTTGGAATCTGTTAAGATGGCTTTGAGGACATTTTTGGATAATGCTGCAGAGGACTTGGAAAAAACAATGGAAAATCTTAAGCAGGGGCAATTCACACACACCAGGAGTCAGCCAAAAGGAGTAACACAAATAATTAACTACACAACTGTGGCTCTTCTTCCAGTACTGTCTTCATTATTTGAGCACATTGGACAGCATCAGTTTGGTGAAGATCTGATATGTAGGTATTAAAATGAATAATTTATACTATTAAAACTCTAAATTATGTTTAAGATCATTATAGCTTGGCTTCTAATATTCCAGACAATAATACAGCAGTACCTTGATTTTATTAGAGTTTATAAAAAGAATCTTCGAATAACAATTCCAGCTTCATTTGGTTAAGTATATTGATTGTATTTATCCATCTTCAAAATGAAAGTAACTAAATGCTCTTGATGAGACATACAGATTCCTATTCTTCAGCTGTTTCCAATAATACTGGCATGGTTGCATGACCCCATGTAAAATTTCCATTGTTCTGAATTGTTTTCTGGTATGCTTATAGTCTCTTCTTAGTTATTCTCAGTAACAATAAAATGCAATGCAAAAAAATTGTTTCTTAGTTTCTCTTCCTGTTTTTCTTAGTGGAAGATGTTCAGATCTCTTGTTATAGAATACTGGCCAGCTTGTATGCTTTGGGAACCAGCAAGAGTATCTATGTGGAGCGGTAAGAAAGAAATATGTAGTATTAAACATGTATTATGATCTATTTATCAGGATTTTTTTTAAAAAATATGCTTGAATGAAGTTTTTATTCATTTTGGATATTTGACCTGCTAGGCATGGAGTAAAAGAGCATTGAAAAAATACTAACACCATATTTATTTATTTGTCAAATTTAGCCACCGCCCATCTCCCCCCGAAAGGGGGACTCTGGGTGGTTTACAATATAGCTAAAAAAATTAAAATACGATAAAACCACAATTAATATAAATATAAATACAGAATATAAATATAAAATAAAATCCATATGGCCGTAAAAGTTCTAATTCAATTCCTGTGTATATGAGGACCACTTTAAGGCGCCAGCCATCCCCAAGAATGACTACTCCCCTTCTTGCCCCAAGCGAGATGGCACAGCCAAGTATATAAAATAACAATAACATATAAAATAACAATAGCAATAGTATAAAAATAATAATAGAGAGGAATAGAAAAACTGGCTGGAGGATAGAAAACATTCATACCCAAACGAGCCGAGGTAACTAACAAGTCTTTATCCCTTAGGACTTGCTGGGATAAGATATGAATAATAATGTTTGAGCGAAAAACCACATTGTTTTTTTGTTTTATTTTTATTGTTTGGAGGTGTGGGTGATTAGTCTACTTACTAACCATAATGAAGCTCAAATCAAGAATTTCACAGTTGGGTGTTTGTACTGTCTGGAAGGTGTTTTTATTCATTTTTAAGGGGAAAAGATTGTGGAAGATAAGGTAGGCCAAAGCTCTTTATTATATTAAAGATTTAGCCTCATTTTGTGCTCAAAATTTTTGACAAAAGTGTTAAATGCCCCCATTTTCCTGCTGCTAATAATTGCTTTGCTGCATTTTGAATTAACCAAATTTTGCAATCTTCAGGCAGTTTTATGCATAGCACATCACATATGTCATTAAACTAGGAAGTTACCATTTTGGACATAATCACAATTGGTGAGCCAAATGTTAAATTTATAAAAAATGATATATGGTTTTGATATATTGTTGTTATCATTTATGCTGGAATTGAAACTGATTAAAAGAAACTTTATACAAATTTATCTTGCACTGAAATTAAGAAATCGAACTAAATTAATGAAGAAGCTTCAGACTGATAAATGATCTAAATAAAAAACAACTGAGCATACTCTTAATCTTAAATTAAGGCTCTAATATAATCAAATGCATATTTTGATTAAAATTACTATTCCATTTTTTTTAATATTAGTTTTCTTAACTAACCTTTACATTTGTAGAGTCGTTCTTTCCTTTCCAGTTCCATCCCTGTGGTGTCAAGTATGCAACCAATGAAACCTAAAGAATACATATGAAAACACAATGCAACAAATTAAAACAATCTGTTGACAGTCATTAAATAGCACATATTAAATCAGTAATTATAACATTGCTTGGCAGAAAATAGTATAGCACTAAGATTAAAATTAAAAGGGCTAGGAGAGTTTTCTTTTCCTGGTACTGAAAAGTTAAGTTGGCAAGTGTCCACTGAGAAGAGCTGCCGCTTTTTAGTCATCAGCCATACCGCAGAATATTTTTTGTCATTCTAGTTTTGCCTAGAGCTATAACACTTCTTGATGGTCTCCTATTCAGGTACTATCTAGGTCCCAAGCTGTCAGCCTTACCAGGTAGACCAGACAGGAAACATGGCCAGATAAGCTAATTCTATTTTATTGTAAAGCTACATTAACAGAATCTTGCAAGTCTGAAAGTACAAATCTCCCACTGTCTCCTTTACAGCCTGAGAAACTAGGGAGGGTCCCCTTTTTAAAAAATTTTTTATCCCGCCTTTATTATTTTTTATAAATAACTCAAGGTGGCGAACATACCTAATACTCCTTCCTCCTCCTATTTTCCCAACAATAACCCTGTGAGGTGAGTTGGGCTGAGAGAGTGACTGGCCCAAGGTCACCCAGCCGGCTTTCATGCCTCAGGCGGGACTAGAACTCACAGACTCCTGGTTTCTAGCCCATTGCCTTACCACTAGACCAAACTGGCTCTTCTGAGCCTCTTTCCCCTCCCAGTATCCAGCTGCAGGCTATGCTGTCTCTTATCTGACTGTTCCCTAGGCAGCATCTCTTTGCCCTGTCTCCCAAGGTCTTTCCCACATATAATTACATAAGCCTGCTTAACCTTTTTTTTAGAAATCAGTAAAAGTCAGCCAATAGTTGTATTGGCACCCAGAATAGGTAGGAATATATGAGAAGATGCATTCCTTCAGCCTTGAAAAGTTAATAGATTCCAGCACTTTGAATTGACCTGGCAACCAAGCAGGAGTCAGTGAAGATGACTCAATATATCCAATTCCAATTAGTATCCATCTGCCATATTTTGTACTAAGTAAAGTTTTTGGATTATCTGCAGAATCAGACACATATACAATGGTTGGTGGTAATCTAAATGTGAATGTGCTAGGGCATGTATTACTGCAGGAAAATTACAGTACAGGTAGTCCTTTGTTAACTATTGTAATTGGGACTGGGAACTCTGTTGCTAACCGACATGATCATAAAGCGAAAAACCAGGTGACTGTGCCAATTTATAATGGCACTTCCAGCAGTTTCAGTTGCAGTTTTTAAGCGAATTGTGCACAGTCATTAAGTGCAATGTCTCATGACTGCAACTTGCGACTTCCTTCCAGCTTCCCCATTGACTTTGCTGGTCAGAAGCCGGCAGTGAAGGCCACAAATGGTGATCATGTGACCGTGGGATGCTGTGATCATTGTAATCGTAAAAAGAGCCAGTTTGGTCTAGTGGTTAAGGCAACAGGCTAGAAACCAGGAGTCTGTGAGTTCTAGTCCTGCCTTAGGCATGAAAGCCGGCTGGGTGACCTTGGGCCAGTCACTCTCTCTCTCAGCCCTAGGAAGGAGCCAATGGGAAAGCAGGAGACTGAGAGTTCTAGTCCCGCCTTAGGCATGAAAGCCGGCTGGGTGGCCTTGGGCCAGTCACACACACTCAGCCCAACTCACCTCACAGGGTTGTTGCTGTGGGGCAAATAGGAGGAGGAAGGAGTATTAGGTATGTTCGCCACCTTGAGTTATTTATAAAAAATAATAAAGGCGGGATAGAAAACAAACAAACAACCAAATAAATAATTGCACACCAGTTGCCAAGCACCCGAATTGTGATCACATGACAGCAGGGATGCTGCGACTGCCGCAACTTTGAGGATCGGCCGTAAGTCTTGTTCAGCACCGTTGTAACTTTGAATGGTTGCTGAAAGAGTGGTGGCTAACTGAGGACTACCTGTATCTCTATCCAAGTAAGATGATAGCTGATAAAAGGCACTTCACCCATCAGCAAATCCATATACAGTATCTCTAATAGTAGAGATGGGTCTACCATAACCACAAATGTGATTCATTAGGGGAGTGCAACCTCTTCCGGAATACACAAATCCATTAACAAACCTGATTTTTTTCTGGAAATTGCTTCATTTTATTGGCCTTCATCCAGTCCGTTCAATCAGGTCCTAAGCACCCACCTAAATCTAATGAAAAATGAGCTAGAACTATGCATTCTATTGGAAGTAAAATCTTCAAATTAGTTTGGATGTTCTACTGGTTTTTGTTGTTTATTCGTTCAGTCGTTTCCGACTCTTCGTGACTTCATGGACCAGTCCACGCCAGAGCTTTCTGTCGGCCGTCACCATCCCCAGCTCCCCAATGGTTGAGTCCGTCACCTCCAGAATACCATCCATCCATCTTGCCCTTGGTCGGCCCCTCTTCCTTTTGCCTTCCACTTTCCCTAGCATCAGCTTCTTCTCCAGGGTATCCTGTCTTCTCATGATGTGGCCAAAGTACTTCAGTTTTGCCTTTAATATCATTCCCTCAAGTGAGCAGTCTGGCTTGATTTCCTGGAGTATGGACTGGTTTGATCTTCTTGCAGTCCAAGGCACTCTCAGAATTTTCCTCCAACACCACAGTTCAAAAGCATCGATCTTCCTTCGCTCAGCCTTCCTTATGGTCCAGCTCTCGCAGCCATAGGTTACTACAGGGAATACCATTGTTTTAACTATGCGGACCTTTGTTGTCAGTGTGATGTCTCTGCTCTTAACTATTTTATCAAGATTTGCCATTGCTCTCCTCCCAAGAAGTAGACGTCTTCTGATTTCCTGGCTGCAGTCAGCGTCTGCAGTAATCTTTGCGCCTAGAAATACAAAGTCTGTCACTGCCTCCACTTTTTCTCCCTCTATTTGCCAGTCATCAATCAAGCTCGTTGCCATAATCTTGGTTTTTTTGAGGTTTAACTGCAACCCAGCTTTTGCACTTTCTTCTTTCACCTTCGTCATAAGGCTCCTCAACTCCTCCTCGCTTTCAGCCATCAAAGTGGTATCATCTGCATATCTGAGATTGTTAATGTTTCTTCCAGCGATTTTAACTCCAGCCTTGGATTCCTCAAGCCCAGCATGTCGCATGATGTGTTCTGCGTACAGGTTGAATAGGTAGGGTGAGAGTATACAACCCTGCCGTACTCCTTTCCCAATCTTAAACCAGTCCGTTGTTCCGTGCTCTGTTCTTACCGTTGCTACTTGGTTGTAATACAGATTCCTCAGGAGGCAGACAAGATGACTTGGTATCCCCATACCACCAAGAACTTGCCACAATCTGTTATGATCCACACAGTCAAAGGCTTTAGAATAGTCAATAAAACAGAAATAGATGTTTTTCTGAAATTCCCTGGCTTTCTCCATTATCCAGCGGATATTGGCAATTTGGTCTCTAGTTCCTGTGCCTTTTCTAAACCCAGCTTGTATATCTGGCAATTCTCGCTCCATGAATTGCTGGAGTCTACCTTGCAAGATCTTGAGCATTACCTTACTGGCATGTGAAATAAGTGCCACTGTTCGATAGTTTTAACATTCTTTAGTGCTTCCCTTTTTTGGTATGGGGATATAAGTTGATTTTTTCCAATCTGATGGCCATTCTTGTGTTTTCCAAATTTGCTGGCATATGGCATGCATCACCTTGACAGCATCATCTTGCAAGATTTTAAACAGTTCAGCTGGGATACCGTCGTCTCCTGCTGCCTTGTTATTAGCAATGCTTCTTAAGGCCCATTCAACCTCACTCTTCAGGATGTCTGGCTCTAACTCACTGACCACACCGTCAAAACTATCTCCAATATTATTATCCTTCCTATACAGATCTTCCGTATATTCTTGCCACCTTTTCTTGATCTCTTCTGCTTCTGTTTGGTCCTTACCATCTTTGTTTTTGATCATACCCATTTTTGCCTGGAATTTACCTCCGAAGTTTCTAATTTTCTGGAAGAGGTCTCTTGTCCTTCCTATTCTATTGTCTTCTTCCACTTCCGCACATTGCTTGTTTAAAAATAATTCCTTATCTCTTCTGGCTAACCTCTGGAATTTTGCATTTAATTGGGCATATCTCCCCCTATCACTGTTGCCTTTTGCTTTCCTTCTTTCTTGGGCTACTTCCAGTGTCTCAGCAGACAGCCATCTTGCCTTCTTGGTTTTCTTTTTCTTTGGGACGTTTTTTGTTGCCGCCTCCTGAACAATGTTGCGAACTTCTGTCCATAGTTCTTCTGGGACCCTATCTACTAAATCTAGTCCCTTAAATCTATTCTTCACCTCCAGTGCATATTCCTTAGGAATATTAGTGAGCTCATATCTAACTGATCTGTGGGTCTTCCCTATTCTCTTTAGTCTGATTCTAAATTGTGCAATGAGAAGTTTGTGATCTGAGCTACAGTGAGCTCCAGGTCTTGTTTTTACCGACTGTATAGATGTCCGCCACCTTTGGCTGCAAAGGATGTAGTCAATCTGATTTCGGTGTCGACCATCTGGTGAAGTCCATGTATAAAGTTGTCTTTTAGGTTGCTGGAAGAGAGTGTTTGTTATGCACAGTGAGTTGTCTTGGCAAAATTACATCAGCCTATGTCCTGCTTCATTTTGTTCTCCCAGACCATGCTTGCCTGTAATTCCAGGTGTCGTCTGACTACCCACCTTAGCATTCCAGTCTCCTGTAATGAAAATAACATCTCTTTTTGGTGTATTATCTAGTAGGTGCTGCAGATCCTCATAGAACTGATCTACTTCTGCTTCTTCAGCATCTGTGGTTGGGGCGTATATTTGGATCACTGTGATGTTAAATGGTTTACCCTGAATTCGAATTGAGATCATTCTATCGTTTTTTGGATTGTATCCAAGCACTGCTTTAGCCACTTTATTATTAATTATGAAGGCTACTCCATTTCTTCTGTGGTCCTCTTGTCCACAGTAGTAGATCTGGTGGTCATCTGATGTGAAGTGGCCCATCCCAGTCCATTTCAGTTCACTGACAGCTAAAATGTCTATATTTAATCTTGACATCTCGCCAATAACCGCATCCAATTTGCCCTGGCTCATAGATCTTACATTCCAGGTTCCTATGGTGTGTTGATCTTTAGAACATCGGATTCGTCGTTCACCACCAGCACCGTCGGCCGCTAGCCGTCCTTTCGGCTTTGAGCTAGCTGCGTCATCACATCTGGGCTATTTGAACGTATCCTCTGTTCCTCCCCAGTAGCATTTTGACCATCTTCCGACCTGGGAGTCCCATCTTCCGATGGTATACCGACATATCTTTGGTTGTACTGATCCATTTAGTTTTCATGGCAAGAATACTGGGGTGGGTTGCCATTACCTTCCCCAGGGATCGTATTTAGTCTGACCTCTCTGTCACGACCTTCCCGTCTTGGGTGTCCCTTCACGGTTTAGCTCATGGTGTCATTGAGGTGCTCAAGCTCCAGCACCACAACAAGGTAACAATCTCCTTTGCTGGAGGTTCTACTGGTGGACCTCTGTAATGTTGAACAGAAATACCTCAGCACCATCTTCTGGAGATGGTCTTTCAAATATGTGTAGAAGCATTGCAGGAGTGCCTTTCCTAGACAAACTCTCCAGAAGGATATCAGGATCCATGATGTTGAAAGTGACTGAGAAGTCTAAGAAAATCAGCAGGATCAGTCCCTCATATCAAGAAGACAGTTTCAGGGCCAAAACCAGGGCTATGACTGAAACACAAATAATGATTATATAGTAATAATCTGAGATGATTCTATATCAATGTCTATTCAGGTACTATTGTTTAGCAATACTTAATAGGCAAATTGAACATCTGAGAAGTCTTATTAAAATGATACTAAACTAATTGTATTGACTCAAAAAGATGCTTAAATAATGATAGTTTCTTTTTTTTTACTTTACAGTCAACGCTCAGCTTTAGGTGAATGCTTAGCTGCTTTTGCTGGTGCCTTTCCTGTGGCATTTTTAGAAATTCATCGGAATAGTCACAATATTTATTCCATATACAATACCAAGACAGCAAGAGAAAGAGCAGGTACCTCAGTATGAATTTATTGCGTTAGCCAGAATTCATTATACTGCATATTTGCTTTTCACTTTATTTTCCTGTTCTTTGATAATGACTACGGTTGTGAAGCACTTTACTTTCTGTTCTAAAGAGGTGCTTTTGAGCAGGTGCACTTTTTTTTCTGGAATCACATGGTAGCTGTAGAGAGCAGCCACATGGTCCTGGGAAACAATGAAGATGCTTAAAAGATCAGTGTTTTTTTCCCCCACTGAAATCAAAGATGTTTAAACAGAAGAATTTGAATGTCACAGTAAACTAGGTTATCAAAACTGGAACATGGTTCAAGGAGCCTTGGATTGTTGAAAGAGGATTAGAAACTTTGGGGTGGGGTGAAATCTCTGCAAGACAACAAGGCTCAGAGAGCACCAAGGACTCCACAGGTGGGGTTGTTTTTTGTTTCTTAACCTTATTTTACCATAATGACCACATTGTAAATTATTAAAAAAGACAACTTTGGAATTATTTATACGTTGAATTCAGAACCAAATGAAAATTTCTGTTCTCCATACAGTTCTGCATCTAAAGAATTGATACATAATCTTTATTTCCTCAATTGTTCAAAATTTTTGGTCTCAGTTTCTTCGTTGTAAAATTTCATTACTAATATCTATCACAGGTTTTATTTAACTGCCAAATACTTGAAACTCAGGCCTTATTTACATACTAGAAACTACAGAATGTAAGCCATGCCTCCTGTATTCCTTCTCCCTTGAATTGAAATCCTGGTTTGGGGTAGCTGCTGAAATCCCAGCTTGCTGCTGTGAATATTTTGTTATATTATGATTTGATAATAACAAAGAAAAAAAGGAACAGTAAAAAGAAACAAACACAATAACAAAAGCAAAAAAGCACCTCTCTATATTTTATTCTCATTCTCTAAACCATGTCTTGGAAGATGGTTGAATGCAGATTTAATTTACTGTATATACTTTCACTTTTGGGGGTCCGTTCTTTTTCAAATGAAATCCAGTTGGATGTTTTAGCCTAGGAGTCTTATTCCATCAGTGAAATTGAAGGAGCATTATTCCTTTTCTCCCTGAACTCAACATCTGTTCCAGGAGATTTCTTAATACTCCAAAGCAGATTTGGAGAGTGTGAGGAAGGTGGAGGAAGAGGAGAACCAAACTGGAAAAGAGATTATGGAAACAATTCTGCTATGCAAGTGACATCCATTTTTATACTGTGAATACCGAGTCACATATATTCAGAATGCAGTCATGAATGATGAATTATGTTTGGAAATACATAGAAATGAAATCATATGTATGGAAATATGTATCACAAGAAAATTGTAATCAGGATGAACCAAGAGTTTGTTTGCTAATGCTGTTAAACATGGTATTATATTAATATGTATTATTGTTCTTCTAGGTCTCAGTTTACCAAACAGCGTAAAGGAACTTTGTCCAAATATTCCATCTCTGGAAAAACTAATGGAAGAAATTGTGGAATTAGCTGAATCGGGCATTCGCTATACACAAATGCCTCATGTAATGGAAGTTATATTGCCCATGCTCTGTAGTTACATGTCACATTGGTGGGAACATGGACCAGAAAACAATCATGAGAAGAGTGAAATGTGCTGCACAGCATTGACTTCAGATGATATGAATACTCTTCTGGGAAACATTCTGAGAATCATACATAATAATTTGGGCATAGATGAAGGAGCCTGGATGAAGAGATTAGCAGGTAGGAGAAAAGGAAATATTTTGATTCCTCTTTTGGCTGTATTTTTTAAAAAAATTTAAAAATATTGTTAAGGAATTTGAGAAAAGCAAAAACAGATAATTTCAACAGATGCATTATGCTTTTTTAAAAGGCTAAATGGAAAATGAGAGGCAGAGGTTATATGTTATCAGAAGATCTATGTGGATTTAATAATAGGAACAAAAAGAAGTGAGCGGGATTTGACAAAAAGCTAGAATGAATGGAGTTGAATAAAGTACAGTGTATAACTTTTGGTCTGCATTTCTTTAAGAGATGACCAAAACCCTAGTGGAGTAACTGTAATATAATAAATCTGTTGAAGATTGTAACATCTTTTATTGTAGTTTTTCACCTACTAATACGAAGTAAAATTAATGGATTCTTTACCTAGTGTTTTCTCAGCCTATCATAAGTAAAGTGAAGCCTGAGCTTCTGAAAACACATTTCCTTCCACTGATGGAGAAACTGAAGAAAAAAGCAGCTATGGTTATTGCTGATGAAGAACACTTAAGAGCAGAAGGCAGGGGTGATATGTCTGAGGCAGAACTCCTCATCCTAGATGAGTTCACTACACTTGCACGGGACCTTTATGCCTTCTATCCATTGTTGATCAGATTTGTGGACTACAACAGGTACATGGAGAACTAGTTTTTAAATGCCTAGGGCAGAGCTTTCCAAACTTTTCATGTTGGTGACACACTTTTTAGACATGCATCATTTTGCAACACACTCTTACAGCAGGGCATCATTTCACGACACACTCTTACAGCAGGGCACAAGGCAGGCACTAGGACCTGCGCAGAATCACAGCAGGTTTGGAGGCAGCAAGGCACAAGGCAGGCACTAGGACCTGCATGGAATCTTGGCAGGGCTCGGAGGCAGCAGCAGCCGCGACACACCCAGACACTGCAGCCGACACACTAACGTGTCCCGACACACAGTTTGGAAAGCTCTGTCCTAAGGCCATATGGGAGCGAGTTTTCTGATGCACAAGTTGTAGAGAGAGTCCCCCTTGTGGGGGGAGATGGGCAGTTATAGAAGTTGGATAGATAGATAGATAGATAGATAGATAGATAGATAGATAGATAGATGATAGATAGATAGATAAATCCTGTTTTATCAGATTAATGGCATAACCAGAATCTCAGCATTTATCTGGAGTATGCAAGAAAGAGAAAGAAGTTGCTTTATTTTTTCTCATGATAAACCAAACTAAGATATTACACATAGCACTGTAGTATTCAAGCACTATACTCTTAGATTACATATTTAAATGATAATAAACATGTCATGAATATTAAAACAAATCAATACATTAACTCTTCTTTATTTGTCTCTTGGTACATGCTGTATTAACTAGAATTCATTAGAAGTTTTAACATTATTTCTTATGAATTAAATCAAGGCCAAGGTTTCTTATTATGCTATAAGAGTAAAGTTCATCAGTGCAGTGTCTCTGTCACATTCAATTACTGCTCTATCTAAGGTCACTATAGGTAATTCTCATTGTCTCTTCTTTTACTGTTTTCTCCTTTTACCATTTTCTCCCTGCTTTTCCTCTTTCCCTGGAAATGCTAAGAGTCTAATAATCTTGCTCAGGGCTGCATTCCATAAATCCAGTGAATTGGACTGTATTGACATGTGTTAATGTTGAAGATTCCCAAGATTCTTTGTTGTTTTTGCTGTAAGTAGGAGTGATTATAAATGTTTTTCTTTATTTTTTAATTTCAGAGCAAAATGGCTCAAAGAGCCCAACCCTGAAGCGGAAGACTTGTTTCGTATGGTTGCAGAAGTTTTCATTTACTGGTCAAAATCCCATGTATGTTTTTTTTTTAAATTTTATAATCAACAGTGTTTTTGTCATAGTATTGAGCATCAGATACATGCAAACAGCTCTCGGTGCAACATTATCCAGATGAGATGTCAAAAAATCAAGAAGGCTGTTGTGGCAGTGCAATCAAAGACCTGACCTTTTGTACATGTGCGTGACATTGATGCAGGTACAAAAGGGATGGGGTTTGGATCACACTGCTACAAGTGCCATATGCTTTTTTTTATTATTATGAATTTTATTAAGTTTGAAGAGGAAAATAAAAGCTACAAAAAAAAAACAAAAAAGAAAAAGAAGAAAAAATAAAAAGATGTGAAAACAAAAGAAATTGTTTTACAACATTACACAAAGATGTGGCTTCCGACTTTTAACAGCAAGGATATACAAAAATTTTCCATAATCAATCTCTTACTCTATATTAAACCAAAATCACATTATTTCTATAAATCATTCCCCTTTAACACATTATAAAAATCACTAAGTACAGTTACTCCCTCCCCTTATATTAAAATAAAGAAAAAAATCATATAAACCTCCTAAACAACTCCCCCCTTATTCAATTATTCCCTTCCTACTACTATTCTATACATTTTTGTCTACTATAATAAAAGTCAAACTAAAAAGCACATAAATTGTCTGTCATTATAGTAAATAATTTTGTTGTTTATTCGTTCAGTTGCTTCCGACTCTTCGTGACTTCACGGACCAGCCCACGCCAGAGCTTCCTGTCAGCCATTGCCACCCCCAGCTCCCCCAAGGTCGAATCCGTCACCTCCAGAATATCCTCCATCCATCTTTCCCTTGGTCGGCCCCTCTTCCTTTCCCTAACTTTCCCTTTCTAACTTTCCCTAGTTAGTAAATAATACATAAAAGCGAAAAGAAATTTGAAACAATTACCTTAAATCAAATTCTTAAAACCATCCAAATAAACATTTTATACCCTAATAATCTTAATCCATATCTTTAAAAACAAATAACGTGTCAAACCCTAAAAGCGATCCAAATAAACATCGAACTCGAACATCGAACCGTGAAAGCCTTCGACAATACATCAAATAAACATTCTTTGACCCTTATCCCACTTCAAAATAAACCAAAGCATTTACATAGCCCCACAATGTGCACAGAGCTTTTCTCTTGAAAAAATCAAACAGCCAAACTTCCCCCTCAAAACTTCCAACTTCTCTTCAGAAAACCTCCCATACATAATGACCCCTTCTTTTTCATGACATTTCACCAAAAAGTCAATTGCAGATCCCTCTCTCCATTGAATTTCTCCAACTCCACTATCCAATCTTCATCCAGCATCTCAACAGAAATCCCAATCTCATTCTTAGAAAAAACATTTCTATCACTGTTGAATTCCTCAATTTCATCCAGTACATTCCCAACCAGATGACACATTTTAGAAGTCATATTTTCCAAAATGTCCTGAATGTCTTGTATAAAAACTTGATAGGAGTCAGAAAAGAACTGTTTAAAATCTTGATGGAAGTCAGAAAAAAATCTGTTTAAAATCTTCCATGTCTCACGCAGTAGATTATGGCACCCCCTAGGAGCTTAACCAGCGAAAGTCGAAGATATGAAAAAGTTCCGAAGTATGTTTACACAAAGTGAAAGTGAGATAAGCAGACAGTTCCCAAGGGAAAGTAGAAACAAAGCTGAAGGTTTAAATCAGCCGATTCAACATGTAGGAAAATGCTCATATCTTCAGATTTATTTATTTATTTATTTATTTATTTATTTATTTATTTATTTATCGTATTTATACCCCACCTATCCCCTCCCTAACGGAGGACTCTAGGCGGCTTACATACATATATATATATATATTTTAACATTTCATACATATACATTTAAATCGCGCGCTAAGGAAGGAGGTAAGAGAACCGACTCTTCTAAGGCTCTGGACTACATATCCCAAGATGCCTTGAGCCGGCTGCTGATGTCCTTGTAGATGTTACTTCCGGGTCCATCGTAACCGCCGCCATTCAATCTTTCCTCCGATCTTTTTTCCTCCGGTGGAACCGACTCCCGACAGGACGCCAGCAAATTTCCCCACTTAAGGTGGTACCCATTTATCTACTTGCAAAGCTTTCAAACTGTTGGGTTGACAGGAGCTGGGACTAGCAATGAGAGCTCACCTCGTTGCGCGGGGATTCGAACTGCCGACCTTCCGATCGGCAGTCTACAGCTCAGCGGTTTAACCCGCTGAGCCACCGCGTCCCATATACCAAAATAATAACAGGAAGACAATAGTTTACTCTCAATCCTCCTTTATATTTGGAAGGAAAACAAATTCCAAAACTTAAAAAAGAATTTAAAAAAAAAGTAATCTCAAAAATAACAATAAGCACCAAGACAGCCCACTTCTCCTTGCTGTAGAAAGCCTCTCTTAGGGTACACATACTAAAATATATATATAAATTTGGTGATTTAGAAATGGGGTGGTCAGTCTTAGTGTCCCTTTAAGGATACAGTGTGGCTTGGAAAATGGTGATGTCCCAGCCTCCCGGCTAGCTCTTACCAGTCGAACACGAAACGCTGTTTGCGATCTTCTGGCTGCAAGCAGCTGTCTGGAGGACAGATGGGGTGATTCCTGGTGTTCTCCTTTATCCAGAGAACACTCCTGGGCTTCAGGAAAACCTTCCTGAGCCCGAAAAAAATTGCTGCATTGTCAGTTCCACCTGTGGAGCCCGTGGGCACAGATGCTCAGTCCTCCATGTCCCCACTGGAAGTTCTTAAGTGCCACATGCTTTTTTGACCCTCCCAATGCCGTTGTCTCAATGTGTGAATGTGAGTGTGTCTGTAAGAATAGAAACAGGAAACAAAGCAAAAGTCTTGAATGGTTTGCTTCCTTTGCACTCTCTTGTTATGCAAAGCTTTACTTTTACTTCTTATGAATAAATGGCAAATACAGATACCATTGATGTAGAGCGTAAGGCATTGTCTGGCTTATCTTCTTTTTCTCTTCCCAAAAGGTTTTCAAAAGGATCATTAGAATCAAACTTTCTTCAAGTTGCATAGCATTTCTTGTTACTATGATATCTTATGGATCCAAAGTATTTGTTTTTATTTGTCTGGAGAGTATTGGAGAAAGTTGTTTTGCAAACAATTAAAAAAAAGTTCTTAGTGATAGAGAAGGTATCTTTTCTCAAAAGAAAGATGTTATTTAGCTGCATCTAATAAGTAAAGTTTTGTTGAAAAAGATGAATAAGCCCATTTTTATACCATTATAGAGATTATGATTTTATAATGCAATTTTATAGCATTTTATAGATTATGAGAGTCAAGACGAAGGAGGCAGTGGAGGAATACCAAATAGTGTATTTTGTAATATTTTGTGCTTTTATGTTCTTTATAACATTGCAGAATTTTAAAAGGGAAGAACAGAACTTTGTGGTGCAAAATGAAATCAACAATATGTCTTTCCTTATTACTGACACTAAGTCGAAGATGTCCAAGGTATAAAAAGTTACAAATATTACTGCATTTATCAATATATTGCTAAAACCTCTAGAGTTTTCTTTAATAGTTAAAATCTTCTACATGTATTGGGATATTTAAATAGTCCAAATATTTTAGAATATTCTAAATATTTCCTAAACAAGTTATCTGTAGAGATGAAGATTTTGGAAAGGCTGTACTTATGGGTGAGATTGCCTTAGTTTCGAAATTCTTTAGCCAGTATAAACCAACTCCAAATTTCACATCCATTTGTAGGAGGTTACTAAGCCCGTTTCATCCGTGTGGAGTCTCTACAGTGCAAAGGGCCATCAAATGTAGTTGCCACATAACTTGTGTGCATATAGAAAAGAATTATCCTCATTCGGACATACTCTCTCTCCAACACATTAATTCTACTTTTCTTCTATCCTCCAGCAGATACTTTCTCTCTTTTACTAAGTAGGAATTCTTCTCTCTTTTTAACTTTAGAATGAAATGTTCTGCAGAGAAAGCTGCAGTCATGTTCAGCATCTCCATTTTTCCAGGAGACTTTTTGGAGAAACAAGTTGCTGAGTGAAACTGTAGCTCAGAGCTTTCCAAACTGTGTGTCGGGACACGTTAGTGTGTCGGCTGCAGTGTTTGGGTGTGTCACGGCTGCTGCTGCCTCCGAGCCCTGCCAGGATTCCGCGCAGGTCCTAGTGCCTGCCTTGTGCCTTGTGCACACTGTAAGAGTGTGTCGCGAAATGATGCATGTCTAAAAAGTGTGTCACCAACATGAAAAGTCTGGAAAGCTCTGCTGTAGCTTCTCTCTGTACTGCATCCAATCTTTTCTAAAAATTAAGAGAATAGTAAAGGTGTCACTGCTGGATAAGTGCTTGGGGGAGCGAAGTACAGCACATACGTACATGAATGGTCATGTGTGGTGAGGAGGGAGAGACAGCCAGGGGTAGAGAAATGGGAGGGGGAGATGTGAGGGCTGGAAGCGCCTATTATTGACCATTGAAACAACATAGGAAAACCACCAAAAAAATCAGTTTTACAAGGCCAGCACAAAGCATTTTGCTGCAGGAAGTATAGGACAAGATAGTGCTCTTTTCACAAATCCATCAATGGAAGCTATCAGGACTGCTTAAGGGCCCAGGAGAGTCATGTGCAATTTATAGTTTATAGGACTGGCCTTGCATTACCCGATACTAGTATAATGCATGACCACGGAAGCGTCTTCGGACAACGCTGGCTCTTCGGCTAACAAACAGAGATGAGCACCGGCCCCTAGAGTCGGATATGACTGTGCGGGGGAACCTTTACCTTTACCTTAATTATGGTAATCTTTAGAATTCTGAACTCTGGAATTCTATTAAAGGAATCATTAATTGCTCCGCTTCTGATGTCAAAGATTAGGTATTTTGTTTAGAATCCTTCCCTGAATTGGTTTGTTTTTTGAGGTTATATCATTATTTTAAACTGACACTTTAAAAATGTACAGCTGATGTAGACATGCCATCTGACTGAAGACTATAGGAAGAATATGCAGTTAATAGGCAGATCCAAGAATTCCTGCTGTAATGGTCATACTTAAAAAGAAACAAAGAGAAACAGATGCAATTGGAATGGGATGCAACCGTAAAAACATGTACTGTGTTAACAACAAATCATTAAGGAAACCAGTATTATGAGAGCAAAACAGTGGCATGATGGTAAAGTAATTGAAAACAATAAGACATAGTGGTAACATAATGGGAAGTTCCATCTGCTCTGTACAAGTGCAAATAAAAGATCATAATAAAGTTTGTCACACAGAGTGAGCATAAAGATAATACAAATGAAAAATTATATTGTACTTATAGATTACTGTCATCATTACTGATATAAAACATTTTATGGCAAAGTAATTTCCCTGGTGGTTCCCACTTTTTCATTTCAGTATCCCCAAGAGATTGATTATTGCTTCCCTTATTTTATAATTTGAGAATGAATGATTACTTGTATATTGCAGACAGCTGTTTCTGATCAGGAAAGAAAAAAAATGAAACGGAAAGGGGATCGTTACTCAACTCAGACCTCTCTTATTGTGGCTGCATTAAAAAGACTGCTTCCTATTGGGCTAAATATTTGTGCACCTGGTGACCAAGAATTAATTGCTCTGGCAAAAAATCGATTAAGCATGGTAGGTTTCCTCTATAAATCTGTTTCTATATGTAGAACTTCACTTAATGTGTTCAGCAAGCTGTGTAATATCCTCCCCTTTATAGAGACAGTAGTCTATCTGTCTGATAGTGTTAAAAATGCAGTAGGAGTCATGTTATTCTTTGTAGTATGTATCAGAAAGCAATCTGATATTTAACTGGTTTATTTCTACTTAGAAGATAATTGGCTTCCTGCCATTAAAAAACAATGTTAGTTACAGGGAATTGCTTGTCCATTGTTCTACTTGTTTTTAAACATATGATAACTAACTTCTTCAGAGGGTGGCCTTTTCTGCTCGGATACTGATTGAGTGACAAGCGGTACATCCAACAGGAATGATATCAGAGAGGAGCATTCCCCAAATGCTGTCCCTTTCCTATCAACAAGATTCAAAATGATCAAAAACAACACCTGCCAAAGTAAATATAAATGATGCTGAAGTGGCTTAGATAGAGATAATACCAGATAGTTCCTGTATGAAATGGGCCTGGCCTGGGAATGGAGAAATCCCTTCCTCTAGGATTATTCTTGTTATGAGTCATGCTTGTTACACAAGAATATTTCACTCAAGTAGAGAAGGAACTCCTAAGAACAGAAATGTATAATAAGTTCAGTTCCATTTTGCATATTCATCATGGCTTTCCATAATAACGGAAAATTGCAGCTTTGCAAAGTGCTTAGAGTTTTTTTTCCTGCAAGGACTATCCCCCCCTTTTATATAATATTTTTCAGTAAAATATTTGGTATATTTTCTTGACAGAAGGACACCGAGGATGAAGTTCGAGACACTATTTGCAACAACCTTCATTTACAGGGCAAGGTAATTTTAAAGTATTACAACTTTTTCTTCTGACCTAATCTTTTAAATAGCTATCCAAATTATTTAAAATTTATATGTGTGTGCAAGTAGATATGTATATTTATACATCTGTTCATGTATCCAGATGTACAGTACACACCAAGTGTAGAGCCAAAAATTGCTCAGACGTCTGTGAAATGTAAGCAAGGGCTGTGATGATCCCATAAGTTCAAACATGTGCAAAATAAGCATAAAAAGGTAAAGGTTTCCCCCGCACATTTGTGCAGTCATGTCTGACTCTAGGGGCTGGTGCTCATCTCCGTTTGTTAGCCGAAGAGCCAGTGTTGTCCAAAGACGCTTCCACAGTCATGTGGCCAGCATGATGCACGCGGAACGCTGTTACCCACCCACCAAAGTGGTACCTATTAATCTACTTGCATTTGCACGCTTTCTAATTGCTAGGTTGGCAAGAGCTGGGGCGAGTGCGGGAGCTCACTCCGTCACGCAGGGCTAGGGATTCGAAACTCTGAACTTGCGATCTTCCAATCGACAAGCCTGGCATCTTACCCGCTGAGCCACCACGCCCCTTTAATAAACATAGTGAGCCATGAAATTTCAAGTGAACTTCAAGAGGCAGAATCTGGTAGAACTTTTTTTGAGCTTAGAAGCTAAGCAGGTTCAGCCTGGTTAGCACTTAGATGGAATATCACCAGGGCTTTTGTACATTATCTTGCTCTTTATCCGCCCATCAGGAGATTTACTAGTCTCTTACGCTTTTTCATGTCAATCTCTTTAAAAATGTATTGATGGAGAGTTTACATGTTTCATTCAAGCATGTCTGTCTATCATTAGAATGGACACTACTGCACGAACCATCTCCAGCAGCTTGTGTGAGCTCTCAAATATATTCCAGAAAACTTGTGCAGAAGAGTGAAGATCAAGGAGATGCCTAATTATATAGATGTCCAAATATTGGATACAATACTTTATTTCCATTTTGCACAAATGGAACTTAGAATGGAAATCCAATGTTAGATTTCTACTGACAGCATAGCTATTGACCAATTCTCTTACACTACTCCTGTGACAACATTCTGTATTTTGGAGCAAAGGGAGGTACTTATCTTTCACTGATAGAAAACCAGAACTTCATTCAACTCATTACTGACTTGCTTGAAATATAGACTTACCCAAAGAGAGCTTGATTTCAGAGTTCATATTTTCCAGAGAGTACTGCACTATGTATTAAACTATGTGAAATCATATAAAATCTACTTTATTAGATGAACACAGTAATTCTAGCAGCCTATATCCAAGTGTTTGGTTGTTCATAATTTTTTATGGCTATAAAAAGATATATTTTTAGCACTTCACTTATATATTTTCTTGCAGCTTGAAGATCCTGCCATTAGGTGGCAGATGGCCCTTTACAAAGATCTACCGAACAGAACTGATATCACTTCGGATCCAGAAAAGACTGTGGAACGGGTTCTGGATATAGCTAATGTACTTTTCCACCTGGAACAGGTTAGATGTATTATTGACATTTTAATATTAATTTGTTTTACAGATACAACAGTGTACTGTGGAAAAATGTCCTGCAGGTATACTTGTTTTGCACTGAAAGTATTTGTTTTACATTTTGTTTTTTCAAAAATATATTGCAAGCCTTTGTGAATATACAGGTAGTCCTTGCTTAAGAACCACTCGTTCAGCAACCGTTCAAACTTACAACAGTGCTGAACAAGTGGTAGTTATGGCTGGTCCTTGAAGTTATGACCATCACAGTGTCCCTGCAGTGACATGATCGTGATCCGGACACACGGCAACTGGCCCAGATTTACAACCGTTGCAGCGTCCCAGTGTCATGGGATCGCGATTTCAGACCCTCTCTGTCGGCTTCCCACAAGCAAAGTCAATGGGGAAGCTGGCAGGAAGTTGGAAGTTGCAGTCACATGAGGTCCTTGCTTAATGACCTGCAGTGATTTGCTTACCGATGGCAACCGGGGACTGCTGGGATTGCCATTGCTAAGTGATGTGGTCATGTGACATTGTGCTTTACAAATGCATTGCTTAGTGATGGAAATTCCGGTCCTGTTTGCCATCATTTAGCGAGGACTACCTCTACCTTTTTCTAATAAGTTGTGTCCATAGAATCATAGCATTTGTACCATGACTATGATTTTATTTTGTTCAGAATCAAAACTATAGTATAATTCAGTATTTTTTAACTGAACGATCTTATGATTACAATTCATGGGAATGGGATATAGACCACTGAAATGCTAATGGGACTTCTGGACCATTCTTTCTACTATGCCTGGGAGGAAATGGGAGAAATACAAAAAAGAAGAACAAACCAATGGTGAAATAATAAGCATACCAGTGATGTAACTGGAAGTGTTCTGTCACCAATGGTCATACCTTACCCACTATATGACAGTATTAAAGCAGACAGTGATCTGGCTATTCTCTGGCCATGTCAAAAGGGAGAAATGATCCTACAAATTCTCTATATGTGGAAAAAATTAAGCAGTGTGTATCCATCCTGTGATCCTGGCAAGGCAGATGTATGTACATTAGTGTTTACTAGCAGGGTTAGAGATTGTTTTCTCACAGCAGGGATGGATAGCTAGTTAACTAGCTGGATAGCTAGATAATGTGCTATCAAGTCGTTGTTGACTCTTAGCAACCACATAGATAGATTTTCTCCATGATGATCTGTCCCTAGCCTAGTCTTTCAGGTCTTCCAGTGGGGCACTCATAGCCACTGTAACTGGGTCCATCCACCTAGCTGCTGGTTGTCCTCTTCTCTTTCCTTCCACCTTTCCCAGCATTAGAACCTTCTCCAGAGAATTAGGTCTTTGCATAATGTATTCAAAGTAGGATGATGTGAGTGTGGTCATTTGTGGGTTGATATGTTCAATGATCCATTTGTTTGTTTTCTTGGCTGTCCATGATATTCTCAGGAGTCTTCTCTAACACCAAAGTTCAAAAGCATCAATACTCTTCCTATCCTGCTTCTTCAAAGTCCCACTTTCACTTCCATAGAGTGTCACAAGGAATACCACAGCTTGCACAATTCTGATCTTAATAGCTATAGACACATCACAGCATTTGAATATCTTTTCCAAGGCCTTCATGGCTGCTCTACCAAAAGCTAGTCTGTGGTGTATTTCTTGACTGCTTGTTCCTTTACTGTTGTTGTTTGATCCTAAAAGGCAGAAGCTATCCACCACTTCAATATCTTCATTGTCAATTCTAAGGCTTGTTGTGGTACCTGTTGTCATTAATTTAGTCTTCTTTATATTTAACTTTGGTGCCATTTTTTCATTGTGTCCCTCGACTTTTATTACTAGAGCTTGCAGATCTTCTGCGTTTTCTGCTATCAGGGTAGTGTCATCAGCATAGCACAGGTTTCTTCTCACAATTTAAAAACCACATTCATTTTCTTCCAATTCAGCTTCCTTTAATATACATATTCAGCATGTAGGTTGAATAAATAAGGGGAGAATGTGCAGCCTTTTGCCAACCTGGAGCCAGTCTGTTTCACCATGTTCACTCCATACTGTGGCTTCTTGACCTGTATATAAGTTTTTCATGAGGACAATGAGATGTTCTGGGATTCCCATATCTTTTTTTCCATGTAGGGCTCTAACCTGTGTTGGATGATCCTAAGCATTATTTTGTTAGCATGTGAAATTAAGGATATTGTATGATAGTTTGCACATTTTGTTAAGTCTCATTTTTGGGGGGTATTGGAATGTAGATGAACCTCTTTCAATCTGTTGGCCACTGTGGTGTTCTCCAGTTTTGCTGTTATAGCTTGGATAGAACCTTGACTGATGATTCTTCTGTTGCTTGCCATATTTTAGTGGGTATTAGCCTTCTGACTTGGTAATGACCAGAGTGCTGATCTAACTTCATCATCAAGTACTAGAGGTTCTTGTAAGTAGGGAATATCTTCTAAGGTCTCTTGGACGTTGACATCTCTACAGTACAGTATTTCAGTATACTCCTTCCATCTTCATTTTATCTCTTTTGAATCAGTTACTATCTGACCACTGGTGACCTTTAGCAAAGCAATTCAAAGTTGGAACCTCCTTCTGATTTCAGAGATCTTTTGAAAGACTTTCCTTGTTTTTCCTTGTCAGTTTCCATCTTCAATGTCTTTGCATATATTGTTGTAATATTGCTTCTTCTCTCTTCTGACAGCTCTCTGAAACTCTTTGTTAAGTTCCTTTCTGAGATTATTGTTTTTTTCTTGGCTTTGACTTCTCATCTCTTGTCTTCTTGGCAATTTCCATGGTTCGTTCTGAAATCCAGTTTCCTTTCTTCTATTTCTTCATTTTGGGCAGCTCCTTTTCACATTCATCTTTAGTAACTTATTTAGATTCATTCCATAATTCCTCTGGTTCTCTATCAATGGGTTTCAGGACTTCAAAGTGATTCCTGATGTTTTCTTTGAAAATGGTGAGTATATGGTCAAGATCATGCTTGAAACTGACTGGCTTTCTTCTTCCTCTTTACCTTAACTTGGAACTTGCACATTAGTAGTTTGTGATCAGTTCCACAGTCAGCACCTGGCCATGTCTTTGATGCTATGACTAAGCCACTCTACCTTCTTTTAGCAATAAAATAGTCAATTTGATTTCTATATACTCCATTGGGTGATGTCCATGTATAGAGCTGTCATTTTGGTTGTTTGAAGACAGTGTTAGCTATGAAGAGGCAGAAACTGATAAGTTGGTCTCCTGTTTCATTTCAGTTTCCTAAGTCATACAAGCCAACTGCATCCTCTTTAATGTTTCCAACTTTGTCATTCCAGTCTCCAATCATGAACAGCACATCTTGCAATCATGTTGTGTCAATTTCAAATTGAACTTGATCATAAAACTCATCAACCTCCTCCTCTGCACTGGTGGTTGGAGCATAAATTTGAGTGATCGTCATATTAAAGGGTTGCCCACAAAGTCTGGGCGTGGTGACTCAGCGGGTAAGACGCCAGGCTTGTCGATCGGAAGATCGCAAGTTCGGAGGTTCGAATCCCTAGCACTGCGTGACGGAGTGAGCTCCCACACTAGCTCCAGCTCTTGCCAACCTAGCAATTCAAAAGCATGCAAATGCAAGTAGATGAATAGGTACCACTTCGGTGGGTAGGTAACAGCATTCCGCGTGCTTCATGCCGGCCACATGACCGTGGAAGGGTCTTCGGACAACGCTGGCTCTTTGGTTAAGACACGGAGATGAGCACCGGCCCCTAGAGTCGGACATGACTACACAAATGTGCGGGGGGAACCTTTACCTTTACCTTACATGAAGTCTAATCAATATTGGCTGTTGTGGGTCTTCCGGGCTGTGTGGCCGTGTTCTGGAAGTTGTGGTTCCTAACGTTTCGCCAGCATCTGGCTCCTGCCCTCTGAAGATGCTGGCCACAGATGCTGGCGAAACGTTAGGAACCACAACTTCCAGAACACGGCCACACAGCCCGGAAGACCCACAACAGCCATTGAACTCCGGCCGTGAAAGCCTTCGACAATACACTAATCAATATTATTTGGTCATTGATTGCATTGTAGCCAAGTACTGTTCTTGCTGTACCCTAACTGTAAAGGCAATGCTGTTCCTTCTTTGCTTTTCATGTTTTGACTAATAAACAGTGTGATCTTCTGATTGAAAGTCAGCCCATCTCGATTCACTGGTGCCTAAGATGTCAGTTTGTAGTTGTTTCATTTAATCGTTCACTGTGTTGAGTTTTCCCATGTTCACAACTCACCTCACAGGGTTGTTGTGGGGAAAATAGGAGGAGGAAGTTGTATTTGGTATGCTTGCCGCCTTGAGTTATTTATAAAAATAATAAAGGTGGGATATAAAATAAAGAAAATAGAAAGAAAATAATAAATAAATATGCTTAGGGTTACAGCCCTTCACACCTTGGGTGACCCTGCTGGGAATATATACTCTTGGCATACACTCCAGATGTTCTTCACTCGTCCCTCCCAGGAAAGACCCCCCTCCCCGAGATGAGGCAGCATAGCAGGACCGGGGGGGGGGTGCACAGGAGGGAGAAGCAGGAATATAGTCAGTCCATCATGTATGCATGGCTGAAGATCCAAGGCATTAATCAGGAAATGGAGGAACGTGAGATCATTAGCCTGAAACATCCATACAAGGCACCTTGGCTTTCTCGTACCAACTGAAGTGGCATACAATGGCATTTAAATAGCGGTTTATTCAAGGGACTGACAAAATGACTTTGTGCTCTCAAAAAAGTGTATTTAGCAGAGGAAGAGTCTCCCTGAAGTTTCTTTACTCTTTTGGAGTGTATGTATGTGTGTGTGTGTATATGTATAACTAAGCAGGGGATTGTTGCCTTAACCAAGTAAAGGCAGCAACAACAAAAGAACTCCTGTGCAACTGGAAAGTGAGGGAATCTCAGATCAAAATATCTTTGGGTTGAGAAAATCATTGGGACTCTATTCTGGGTGAAAAACATTAATCCTCATTTACACACAGTCACTGTGCTCTTCTTAATGTGGTTGTATTGTAATTTAAAAATGTTTACACTCCTTCAATTTACACATTTATATATATAGTTTAATGCCCTTTCTTTTACCTACATATGTAAAATTAAATGCATCATTTTGATTTTTTTTTCTACTTCATGTATTATTTTCTTTTATTGTTTCCAGAACTTCTCTAATCGTGGACGGAAATGTTTCAGAATGGGAAGTATAGAGTATATGCTCGTATGTTAACTATGTTAGGAATGTATTGGATTTGCCTTTAATAATTTTGTTTATCCATTTTTATGACTTAAGTCTCTAAACATCTGATTTGTGATTACTTTTTAGGTGCCATTTCTCCTAACTTGCTTGCTCCACTTTGGTTTATTCTTATGTTTGAAAGGTTTTGCACTTAATCTGACTGAGATTTTTAGTAATACTCTCTTGTCTCTTTCCATTCACAATTCCTTATTTGGGTTTCAGTTATTCAGTGCACTAATAAATTCCTTTTATGTCCTCACAATGTGTGCTTTAAGTACTAAAGTTTGTTTTTTATAGAGAATAGTCGAACGTTCCATACATCCTTGCAGGATGGACCATGTAGGCATGTTGTAATGTTGTTCTACATGCAGAGTAGGTGATACTCTTGTTATGTCATAAACCTATCTATTATACAATAGATAGCACAGAGCTTTCCAAACTTTTCATGTTGGTGACACACTTTTTAGACATGCATCATTTCGCAACACACTCTTATAGCAGGGCATCATTTCGCAACACACTCTTACAGCAGGGCACAAGGCAGGCACTAGGACCTGCATGGAATCACAGCAGGTTTGGAGACAGCAAGGCACAAGGCAGGCACTAGGACCTGCACAGAATCCTGGCAGGGCAGGTTTGGAGGCAGCAAGGCAGAAGGCAGGCACTAGGACCTGCACAGAATCCTGGCAGGGCAGGTTTGGAGGCAGCAAGGCACAAGGCAGGCACTAGGACCTGCGTGGAATCCTGGCAGGGCTCGGAGGCAGCAGCAGCCGCAACACACCCAGACACTGCAGCCGACACACTAACGTGTCCTGACACACAGTTTGGAAAGCTCTGAGATAGCATGTAGTGACATTAGTAATGGAAAAATCTACTACAAAGGAACAGAATTAGTACAATTGTTACTTTTATAGCAATATGGTAATGCTTTATAGAATGGATGAATGACACTCAACTTGCATGGACTAAAACAAAAAACAAAACGAAGGAAGGAAGGAGACAACTAATTTAAATACAGAAATAGTATCGGTATCATAGTAACAGGCAAACAGCTAAATGAATCTATAGTGTATTCTGCTGGTCATTTTGCCACCCACCATCCCAAAAACTTATGTGTGAAAAAATACTTCGTAATTCTCTGTATGGAAAATTATATGCTTATCCTGGTTATTTCAGAAGACAGTCAGACTGAGGTGCTATGAACTTATTTCAGAAATATCTGAAATGATCCTGCAATTACTTCACCTATTCTCTTAGTAAAAATGTAGAACAGATTCTTCTTCTTCTTCATTATTCTGAACTTATATCCTGCCTTTCTGTTTGTACGCTCAAGGTCGCTTACAACAATTAAAAAAAATACAAAATATAAAACGTAACAAACATTTTAAAAATAAAATCAATATCAATTAAAAAATAACAGTTAAAAGCTTGGTGAAAGATAGGCAGTTTCCCCATTTTCCTAAATAATGGGAGAGTGAGGACCAAGTATACTTCCCTGGGAAGTGCATTCCATAACCTGGGAGCCACATTTGTATTTTAAATGAGCAATACAGGTAGTTCTCACTTAACAACCGCAATTGGGACTGGTAACTCCATCACTAAACGATGTGGTTGTTACGTGAAACATCACGTGACTGCACCTGACTTATGACATCAGTTCTGCTGTGGTCATTAAGCGAATCACCTGCGGTCGTTAAGCACAATGTTACATGACTGTGACTTGCGACTTACTGCTGGCTCCCCCATTGACTTTGCTTGTTGGAAGGTTGCAAATGGTGATCACATGACCATGGGATGCTCTGCTGGCCGTAAGTTCGAGGACTGGTCATAAATCTACTTTTTCAGCACTATCATAAGTTCAAACAGTTGCTGAATGAGGCAGTCGTTAATTGAGGACTACCTGTATATAGAAACAAAAGAAAATGTTTTTCTAATTTCTTAATCTACAACAAAGAATGCAGAAAATGTGGTACAATCCAGAACATTCTTTTAGGTACGTAGTTTAATCTCTGTGGCTTTATCCCTGTTTTCATTTGGACAGTATATGCTCATGCTATATCGCTATATCACAAATAATTTCTGAAACCTGAATTTTAAAGCAGATTATTGCTGTGGTGTCAGTGTGATTAAAACTTCCCAGAGGGTGTGGGAGAGTTAAGTATGCACATATCTGGAATTTAACAGTTTAATCTATGATTTGACCAAGATTAACTACAATCTTAAAATACTGTGCTCTTAATTTGCAGCTCATACAATATTGGACTTGTTACTCAAATGATACAAAAGTTTGTTTTCCCTATTATTAAAGTTACTAGGGCAAAAGATCATAATTAAAATGGGTCTCAAGCAGTGTATTTAGAAGGAGCTTATGCTACACTTTAGCAAACTTGATTTGGTTCTAATGTTTAGGGAATTTCATTTTTTTTACAGCAAAATCCTATGCATATCAACTCAAAAGTAAAACCCATTAGGTTTAATGGGATTTACTCCCTAGTAAATGGTATGATATGGCAACCTTACACCTTTAAAATAAGTAAGCATCTATTAAGAAGAGATTTCTGATTTTCATTTTTTTTTGTACTGTAGGTTGAGCATCCTCAGAGGTCAAAAAAGGCAGTATGGCATAAACTTTTATCCAAACAGAGAAAAAGAGCTGTGGTGGCTTGCTTCAGAATGGCACCACTATATAATCTTCCACGGTATGTGCTATCGCTAGAGACATTACTTCTTCGTCATATAAATGTGCTGAGAAATATATGCTGTTTCTCTGTACAGTGATAGATATTTTGTACAGTAAATATTTTGAATATTCAATGTGTGCATACATTTTAAAATACATGTATTTTGTTGATTTTTTTAAGGCACCGAGCTGTCAATCTTTTTCTTCAAGGATATGAAAAGTCCTGGGTGGAAACAGAAGACCATTATTTTGAGGATACATTGATAGAAGACTTAGCAGTATGTTAGAGTTGATTGAATTTTTTTAGATTCACTGGTTATTTGCTTTGGATCCTATTGTAGTATGCAACTGGGCCAAATTCAGCCATTAGTAAAGTATGGAATTTGCTTTTTACTTTGGTAATGCCAAGGTTTTAATTTTTCCAACCCCCCCCCCCCCAAAAAAAAAACACAGTTCAAAAATATTGGGAGATATTACCAGTTTATATGTCCTGCTTCTTATAGACTACAAGATGTCCAAACATATCTACCTCTCAGATCTCAAACATTTTACATTCTCATTCCATGTTCTTATTCTTCTGTTCCTTGCTACAGAAACCTGGCACAGAACCAACAGAAGAAGATGAATGTATTAAGCGAGTTGATCCTTTACATCAACTTATTCTACTATTCAGTCGAACAGCTTTAACTGAAAAATGGTGAGACAAGAAAGAGGAGATACGATTTTTTGTAAATTGTTTTCTCTTCAAATCTAGATATGAAACGCCCTCTGTCCCTAGAAAAAGTGATGTGGAGTTAAATATCAAAGTACTATAGGGCAGATTCATGAAGTTTGAGCCAGTTTTGTATTCAGGTATACTGTATTTACAAAACCCCTTGTAAATGAATGGTGGAAAATCATAATATTTTATGCAAATTGAATTAGCTGAAGTTGAGCAAACAGGATTATTTTCTTATTTGTTAGGGTAGAGAAGAAATTGCATGACTGATGTTTCTCTTTTGTGTTATTAGAAGAAACATAATCCAAAACAGTAACAGTGTATTTCTATATTATCATATATAGTTGTGTATAAGCCCATCCATGGATAAGCTGACCCTTGAATTTTTAGCCAAAAACACGCCACCCATGGATAAGCCAACTTGCATTTTTCATGATATTTTGGTTAAAAATTCAAGTATTTACTTATCTGTGGATGAGCTTATGCGTGAGTATAAATGGGGAATATAGGTACTTTAAAGAAGTATTATTGTATATACTTGCAGATAAGCCCATCCATGGATAAGTCAATTTTTTGGGTGCATTTTGGCACTTAAAATTCTCAGCTTATCCAAGAGTATATACAGTATCACTATTATTGCAGCCTAGGTTGTTTATAGCAGACTTGAAATATAAAAACTTTATTGTTAAATATAATATTGAATATTATATTGAATATATATATATACACTGCTCAAAAAAATAAAGGGAACACTGAAACAACACAATGTAAGTCCAAGTCAATCACACTTCTGTGAAATCAAACTGTCCACTTAGGTAGCAACACTGATTGACAATCAATTTCACATGCTGTTGTGCACATGGAATAGACAACAGGCGGAAAGCATAGGCAGTTAGCAAGACATCCCCAATAAAGGAGTCTTTGCAGGTGGTGACCACAGACCACTTCTCAGTTCCTATGCTTTCCGGCTGATGGTTTGGTCACTTTTGAATGCTGGCGGTGCTTCCACTCTAGTGGTAGCATGAGACGGAGTCTACAACCCACACAAGTGGCTCAGGTAGTGCAGCTCATCCAGGATGGCACATCAATGCAAGCTGTGGCAAGAAGGTTTGCTGTGTCTGTCAGCGTAGTGTCCAGAGCATGGAGGCGCTACCAGGAGACAGGTCAGTACATCAGGAGACGTGGAGGAGGCCGTAGGAGGGCAACAACCCAGCAGCAGGACTGCTACCTCCGCCTTTGTGCAAGGAGGGACAGGAGGAGCCCTGCCAGAGCCCTGCAAAATGACCTCCAGTGGGCCACAAATGTGCGTGTGGCTGCTCAAACGGTCAGAAACAGACTCCATGAGGGTGGTATGAGGGCCCGACGTCCACAGGTGGGGGTTGTGCTTACAGCCCAACACCGTGCAGGACGTTTGGCATTTGCCAGAGAACACCAAGATTGGCAACTTCGCCACTGGCGCCCTGTGCTCTTCACAGATGAAAGCAGGTTCACACTGAGCACATGTGACAGACATGACAGGGTCTGGAGACGCCGTGGAGAACGTTCTGCTGCCTGCAACATCCTCCAGCATGACCGGTTTGGCAGTGAGTCAGTAATGGTGTGGGGTGGCATTTCTTTAGGGGGCCGCACAGCCCTCCATGTGCTCGCCAGAGGTAGCCTGACTGCCATTAGGTACCGAGATGAGATCCTCAGACCCCTTGTGAGAGACCATATGCTGGTGCGGTTGGCCCTGGGTTCCTCCTAATGCAAGACAGTGTTAGACCTCATGTGGCTGGAGTGTGCCAGCAGTTCCTGCAAGACGAAGGCATTGATGCTATGGACTGGCCCGCCCATTCCCCAGACCTGAATCCAATTGAGCACATCTGGGACATCATGTCTTGCTCCATCCACCAACGTCACGTTGCACCACAGACTGTCCAGGAGTTGGGGGATGCTTTAGTCCAGGTGTGGGAGGAGATTCCTCAGGAGACCATCCGCCGCCACATCAGGAGCATGCCCAGGCGTTGTAGGGAGGTCATACAGGCACGTGGAGGCCACACACACTACTGAGCCTCATTTTGACTTGTTTTAAGGACATTACATCAACGTTGGATCAGCCTGTAGTGTTCTTTTCCACTTTAATTTTTGAGTGTAACTCCACATCCAGACCTCCAGGGGTTGCTTACATTTGATTTCCATTGCTTTTTGTGTGATGTTGTTGTCAGCACATTCAACTATGTAATGAACAAAGTAATTAATAGGAATATTTCATTCATTCAGATCTAGGATGTCTTATTTCAGTGTTCCCTTTATTTTTTTGAGCAGCTTATATATAATATAATATGGTTTAAGATTGGGAAAGTAGTATGGCAGGGTTGTATACTCTCACCCTACCTATTCAACCTGTATGCAGAACACATCATGCGATGTGCTGGGCTTGATGAATCCAAGGCTGGAGTTAAAATTGCTGGAAGAAACATTAACAATCTCAGATATGCAGATGATACCACTTTGATGGCTGGAAGCAAGGAGGAGCTGAGGAGCCTTATGACAAAGGTGAAAGAAGAAAGTGCAAAAGCTGGGTTGCAGTTAAACCTCAAAAAAACCATGATTATGGCAACCAGCTTGATTGATCACTGGCAAATAGAGGGAGAAAAAGTGGAGGCAGTGACAGACTTTGTATTTCTAGGCACAAAGATTATTGCAGACGCTGACTGCAGCCAGGAAATCAGAAGAGGTCTACTTCTTGGGAGGAGAACAATGACAAATCTTGATAAAATAGTTAAGAGCAGAGACATCACACTGACAACAAAGGTCCGCATAGTTAAAGCAATGGTATTCCCCGTAGTAACCTATGGCTGCGAGAGCTGGAGCGTAAGGAAGGGTGAGCGAAGGAAGATAGATGCTTTTGGACTGTGGTGTTGGAGAAATTTCTGAGAGTGCCTTGGACTGCAAGAAGATCAAACCAGTTCATACTCCAGGAAATAAAGCCAGACTGCTCACTTGAGGGAATGATATTAAAGGCAAAACTGAAGTACTTTGGCCACATAATGAGAAGACAGGATACCCTGGAGAAGATGCTGATGCTAGGGAAAGTGGAAGGCCAAAGGAAGAGGGGCCGACCAAGGGCAAGATGGATGGATGATATTCTGGAGGTGACGGACTCGACCTTGGGGGAGCTGGGGATGGCGACGGCCGACAGGAAGCTCTGGCGTGGGCTGGTCCATGAAGTCACGAAGAGTCGGAAGCGACTGAACGAATAAACAAAAAACAAAAAATAATATTGAAAACTGAATTAGAAAAAAGACAGAAAAATGTGAGGTAGAAATAAAAAATTGAAACTATTAAACTTGCAAACCTCTTCATATATGTTTATGTTTATATTTGTTGGAGGAGTCTATCCCAAATGTTTTAATATCAGCATAAATTATGATGTCATTTTCTTTAGTGTTCCTCCTTCAGTATTTCTCTCACTACATATGATCCACCAAGGTTTCTGCAGATGCGGCAAAACTCCAGGCTAGCTGCTCTTGTAATAAACACAATTATCATACTTTCTCTTCCATTAATATATCATACTTTCTCCTCCATTAATCTGTAACTTTTACACTGGATACAGAATAGCTCTTATGATAATTGTAACCATCTGTTCTTCCTTTTCTATACCACAGCAAATTGGAGGAAGATTACCTGTATATGGCATATGCTGATATTATGGCAAAGGTAATTTTTTTTCACCAAAATCCAAAAGAATGTTTTCTATCACTTGTGTCATGATTCCTTGATTTGAAAAAAAAACTTTGATAATTCCTAATCAAATTAACATTACTGTCCCCTTTTACTTTGCTGACTTACCTGTTAATCTGACTATTCCTATCCATCATTTCTTGGCTGTAAAATGACCAAGATGCACCAGGAGCCTTCGGGATGTAGTTTTCCAAGGACATTGAAAACTGCTGGTAGATTTTGGGTGATCAATTGTTGGGAATTCTCAATGGACTCATTGAACCCTGACTACATAACTTTGTTAGCTGAGCCCAATAACGCAGCAAACCCAGCAAATTTTCCTGTCAACAATCTCCTAATTTTATGCAAGATACATAATTTATGTCTCTGCTTTATTTTATTTTAAGAAGAGCCAGAAATAATCTTGAAACCAAATATATTTAATTTGAAAAAAATATTTGTGAACACAGTGTTTTTTTCAGAGCTGCCATGATGAAGAAGATAACAATGATGGTGAAGAGGAAGTGAAGAGCTTTGAAGTAAGATTAATACTGTCTACTTTTATCTTTTATTTTGTTCATTATCCCATAGTATCTCATGTAGCAGCATCTTTTGTTCATGCTTTTCAATATGTAATGGATGTAATTTTGATAATAGATTTTATCTTTTTGATAAAAATAATATTTTTTAAAAAATACTAAAAATCTGACACAGTTAAAATCCAAAGTTAAAGTATTTTACATTACTTCCATAACAACTGGGAAGAGTTTTGATGAAGAATCTCCAAAGTTTTGTTTGAAACCCTTAGATAAATACTTAGCTATGGATTTTGTTCACCAAATATATTCAAGTAGCATCAGTATGATGATCTGATGTTCATAGAGATTACTGCTAAGTATTAAAGTACATTATACCCAGTATATGAAAGGTTTTATAGGGCAACACCAACATAAAGAACAGTGTTTAGAGCAGAGCTTTCCAAACTGTGTGTCGCAACACAAAAGTGTGTCGCCACACACAGCGTGGTGTGTCGCCACACCACCCGGAAGCGGCGGCGCGTGCGTGCACGGCGGCCGCCACGCGCGCGCTGCCGCACGCCCCCCTGTGCCGTCGCCGTGCGTGCGCGCCACCGCACGCCCCCCGCGCCGTCGCCGTGCGCGCGCGCCGCCACACGCCCCCCCGCGCCGTTGCCGTGCACGCGCGCCGCCGCACGCGCCCCCTGCCGTCGCCGTGCGCGCGCGCCGCCGCACGCCCCCCCCGCGCCGTCGCCGTGCGCGCGCGCGCCGCCGCTGCCGCTGGTGTGTCACCAGCGGCAGCACTCTGGAAAGCCCTGGTTTAGAGAGCTGTGCTAATGAACCATTATTATGTGATTCTGGTTAGATATTTATGAGAAGTGTTACTATGATCTGCATCATCTAAAACTGTTAAATTAAGAGTTCCTTCTTGTATAGTTTATTACAGTCTTTGCCTGTTCTTAGAAAGATATAAATGAAGACAGCCAGATCTGAAGTCTCAATTTCTACAAGAAGTGTTACATTTGGATGTGAGGTTATCTAACTCCAAAATACAAATGTCAATTCTGTCTGCCCTCTCATTTTTCCTATTCCTCCATACCCAGGAACCTCAAGTTATACATACATGTTTCTCAGATAAATCGAGATAATAATACAGAGAGGAATGGCTCAAGTTTGTTTTGCCGTTTATGTATTTTGTCCTCTTGGATGCATGCCAAGTATCATAAGGCCTGCCCCTTCATATTTTATTCAAAGCCAAATGTTTCTTATTTTGCCACTTTGTGGAGTTCTGAGCAACTCAGTTGGAAAAATTCAGTCAGGGCTATAAACTTGTCTGTCAGAAGAAACTCACCTGTATATTGAGATTATGAGCCCAGGGTTAGATGAAGAGATGTTATCTTAATTAATTCAGTTTCTACAAGATATTACCTTGTACTCATCGATAGGATCAAAGACCCTTTGAGATTGCTCCTATAAATTTACAAAGCAATCACTCACCATGATTCTCCTGGATTTCCTTGCCAGTAGTGAGTGGAAACAATTAGCACTTACTTGCTCTGTGATGAGTCATTTGTCTCAGTTTGTACATAAGTACACTTATGAGACTTTGTGTCTGTTATCAAATTATTATTTATTATCCAGTCCATTCTCAAGATAGCAGTGACAATTGGCATAGACAGATCTGAAATTCAGTTGTACGAGATGTCTTTGAATGTATCGACTGACATGGCACCAACTATCAGTGTTTCCAATGTATTTCCTAGATATTGAAGTACTGGATTTTTTAAACAAAATTTGTGCTCTTACATTCCTAGTGAGTGTAGTGATAAAAGTTTACAGTTGACCATAACTTAGAAATACAGCAGCAAATAAAATGATTTACACATTGAAGATGAGATATAGAGGATACTTATTTGTACTAAATTTATACCAAGTTAACTTCTTAAATTATAAAAGTTAAATGTTACCCTACTCTGAATTTCATGTTATTAAAACAATCATTCATAAAGTACTTTTGTTTTGGTATATAAAGGAATACAGGAATCTATGTAGAACACAGGTAATAACAATTTAAAACCTTAATTTGATTAATTGAAAACATTTAATTACATACTCAGATGCCTCCCATTTTCTTTGGCAGCCAGTAAGAATTCCTGTTTCTCTTCATAATATTGAAAAGTGTGCTGGTGCGGCAAAACCTGAGCTGTCATAGATAGTGGTATTTTTTGTTATTTTAAAACACTGAGTATGATGAGAAAGTGATTGTATGTGTCATTGTGATTATATATATAGTTGTAGTGAGGTGAAAAGCTTCAGTATTGCTCTTCCCTCAGTGTAAGTAAAAATAAAAACAGAAAATATAAATCGAATTAAAATTACCTCTATTCAGAACTCTTCTTTGTCGCTTTGGTATTCTCGTCCTTGCTGTTCATCTTTGTCTGCTACTACTAATCACTGTTGTCTTTGTGGGAAGCACATATCTTTTCTTGTTTGTTTTCACTTGCCAGTTTATTTCCATCTTGTAAATTATTACAAACTTTGATAAAAACATGTATATTTTCAAAGTAATCTTATTAGTAAAAAGTATTCATATAATTATAATGTTACAAATGAATCTGAGAGTTATCAAGTAAGAGATATGGAGCTTGTTCAGCTGTGAACTATTGAAACTATTCGAAACAGGATTCTTTTAAAAACTAAGAGGATGCAAAAGTAGATCTTGTAAAGTAACTGTAAAGCAAATCTGTCTATACTAGGACAGTCCTTGTTTCGATAGGAAATATATTGTGGGGAGGGAGAGGATGTATTAAACAATTCAATGTTAAATGAAGTAGGTTGAAACTTTTCTGGGTTTTGCATTTAAATTTTAAGTTGCCATGAAATATATGGGGAAGCAAGTGATCATTCTTCAGGAACTACAATTTGGACTGTGCATTTAGTTGATCAGCTACATCAGAGTACTTTGGACACTTTTCTTATTGCTATTTCACTTCTTATCCTCACCTTTCCTTAAGGTCACAGGATCCCAACGCAGCAAGGTAAAATAATGTGTTGTGTGCTTATGTGGGACTGATTTTGTGACATGTAGTTTTATTAGACTCAACATCTTGGACAAGTTTTCTTAAGCAGCTTTGACACTTTAAAGCTTTTGCAGTTCCAAAAGCAAAATATTTTCTAATTAAATCATCTCAGTTTTCTACCTGAATTCCCAATGATGGAATTTTTATTTTGTAGGCCAACCATAACACAGTATGATAGATGAAGAAGTTTTTTATTTACAGTCAATCAGAGGATTTATAAACTGATGTTAATGTAATTACAGTGAAAGTTGAACAGTGATTAAAATATTTCTTAATTATTTCCAATCCTAATCCATGTAATTTCTCATTAGAATATTATTTATTTATATAATATGTTCAAGAAAATGATTTGCCCTACATAATCATAGATTTGTCCCAGTAAAGTGGGATATATTTCTTATATGTAATATGTCTTCATGTAAAATCATTACTGAACTTTTACACTATTGAGAGTTAGAACTTTTTGCAAATATCTGACTTTCCAGTTTAATAAATGTGGTGAATGCATGAGAAACAAACTCTAAGACGTTGCTCTATCTAATGTTTCCTTAGCCAAGATACAAAGAGTTCTCTAACAACAGAAACAAAGACATAAAAGATTGCATAAATATTTCATAAAAATGGCATAGATACTTTGAGAAGAAAATAAGAAAGTGGTCCCAGAATATGAAAGCAACATTTGAGATTCTGGGGATGAGTTTTTAATTTTGCTCTTTGAAGAATCTTTTCTTGGCTAGCTGCAGAAAACATTTAAATATTTAGTCTTTTCAGTTTTTTTCCCATTTATGAGTTCATTCCAAGAGTACTCTGGCAACTAATATAGGAATGAGCAGTTTTTGTCAATGACTGAGAGATAACAGTGAGGTGTTAAGATGAGGAATAATAGTATAGGAATCTACCAATTTGTGGCAAAGATACAAATATCTCATTTTCCTCACTGTATCTCAATACTCATGATGTTTTGGTAAATAATAACACATAACATTGTAGACTCAAATCCCTGCCCAATTTAAAACAATCAAAAGTCTACCTTATCTTCTTCAACTGAGATGCTATGGTAAGAAAAAAGATGAAGGAAACAGTGGGAGGCTTGCAACAGAAGATGTGGACCCCCTGTGAATGAGGCAGAGCAATTGCCTGGCAAAAGTTTCATCGGGAAACATTAAAGGTTTTACTCAAAATATACAGTATGAATGCATACTTAGCAGTAGACAATAATTCCAGTGAATTCTATGGATAAATAGACAGTACTGAAATCAACTGTGTTTCTGCTCCTAACATGCTGCTATCTTCATAAGAGGGATCTTACAGAGTTTCTATTGTTTGTGAATTGCTGTTTTCCATATTCTTTTGACCTTTCATCTAGATAAGAGATGTACAGTAAGAAGCCAGTACTGTGTGTCTGCTGTCATTTTGGGGTCATCTTTTCATCTCTTTCCTCCAACAATGATACCACAAGTACAAAACCAAGGCATTTAATTAAATTGGGCAGAACCAAAGTATTTATATTTTTGAGGTTTAAGTCTTACTTGTACCTGGGAGAAAGTTTTTCTTCTAAATAAACACATAGAATTGCTCTGCAAATGTTATAAATGTGCCCAAAGGTATATTTTAATATGCAAACTAAGTTTCAAATAATATATTTTTATGGTGTTAAAGCAATTAAATAAGGGTATATTTACATTAAATTATTGCATATATTTTTCCAAATTATTGTTTTTTCCCCCTGGATTTTGTATGTACTGTATATAGAAAAATTTCCAAATGGCTTCAACATTTCTGGAAATGTTACAACTATATTTGGGGTTTGGTTATATATTTCCTAATTTAAAAGATGAATTGGTCCTGTGTAATACTGTGCAAGAATAGCTTCCATCATTAATTGTCAGGTCTAATTCTATAAGGGTTAGTTCTTCAATATGAATAACTTTGCTTATACTGGCTTTGCATATTTTTTGTTATTCATTTTATTCTTCTTCTAGTAATATCATATGTATTTGAATTTAGGTGATGATTTGATGTGGGGCCTGAATATTTTACAGAGTCAAGATAGATATTTAGAAATTTTAAGTTTGGTATGGTGGTTAAAGGCACCAGGCTAGAAACCAGGAGGCTGTGAGTTCTAGTCCTCCCTTAGGCACAGAGCCATCTGGGTGAGTTTGGGCCAGTCACTCTCTCTCAGCCATAAGAAGAAGGCAATGGCAAACCACTTCCAAAAATGTTGCTAAGAAAACTGTAGGGACTTGTCCAGAAGTTGCCAGGAGTCAAAGGCGCGCGCGCACACACACACACACACACACATTGTAAGAAGGGTTTCTTTTTTCATGTAGCTGGGATGTTAGGAAACTTCTGAAAATTTAAATGAATCGCTATGGGAAAAAGAAGGGTTATTTATTTATTTATTTAATTTCTATTATGACATATATAACATCTATAAAAATGTAGAAGCATTTTTTTAAAAAATCCATGATAAAATACAGAGAAAGAAAAGCAGGTTCAATCATACTGATTAGGAGGTGATCATTGACTGATTGACCGCCACCAAGTTGGTGTCAAGTTTTAGTGATCACATAGATAGATTTTCTCCAGGTGGATCTGTTCCCAATCTGATCCTTCAGATTTTCCAATGGTGCACCTATTGCCACTGTAATTGAACCCATCCACCTTGCTGCTGGTCAGCCTCTTCTCCTTTTTCCTTCCACCTTTCCCAGCATTATAGACATCTCCAGAGAGCTAGATCTTGGCATAATGTGTTTGAAGTATGGTCATTTGTGTCTCGAGTGAGAACTCTGGGTTGCTTTGTTCAATGTCCATTGGTTTGTTTTCTTGGCTGTCCACAGTATTCTCATGGTATTCCCTTCTCCAACACCAAAGTTCAAAAGAATTAATACTCTTTCTGTCCTGCTTCTTCGAAGTCCAACTTTCACTCCATAGAGTATCAGAGAGAAAACCATTGCCTGCATGATTCTGATATTTGTAAGTATAAATACATCCCAACATCACAATATCCAAGGCCTTCATGACTGCTCTACCAAGTGCTAGTCTGTGATATATTTCTTGACTGCTGGTTCCTCTACTGTTGCTAATCAATCCTAAAAGGCAGAAGCTATCCACCACTTCAGTATCTTCATTATCAGTTCTAAGGCTGGTTGCTGGTTGTTGTTTGGTCTTTATATTTAATTTTAGTCCCATTTTTACTTTAATTAGTAGAGCTTGCAGATCATTTGCATTTTCAGTAATCAGAATAGTATCATCAGCATAATGCAGGTTATTGAGGTTTTATTCCTCCAAATTTTAAAACTTCATTCATCTTTTTCCAATCAATATATATACCAAATATAGGTTAAATAAACAAGGGGAGAGTATGCAGCCTTGTCTCACTCTTTTGCCAACCTGGACCAAATCTGTTTCACCATGTTCTGTCTGTACTGTGGCTTCCTGAGCTGTTTATAGGTTTTGCATGAAGACAGTGAGATGTTCTAGGATTCCCATTTTTCTATATACTTTCTAAGTCCATTCCACAGCTTGACATGATCAACACAATGGAAGGCCTTTGTATAATCAATGAACACATCCTGACTTCTTTTTTCAGTATTCATTGGCTTTCTCAATTATCCAGTGTGCATCAACAATAATGTTTTTTATTCCTTGGCCTTTTCTAAAGCCAACTTGAACACCTGTCATCTCCCTTTCCATGTAGGGCTCTAATCTGTGTTGGATGATCCTAAGCATTATATTGCTAGCCTGTGAAATTAAGGATATTGTACAATGGTTTGTACATTCTGTTAAGTCTGTTTTCTTGTCTTGGTAGATTGACCTCTTCCAATCTGTTGGCCACTGTATAGTTCTCCAGATTTGCTGACATACAGTAGTTTGGTTAGAACCTTTACAATTTCTTCTGTTGTTTGCCAGATTTCTATAGATATTCCATCAATTCCTGTAGCCTTCCATCTTGGTAATGACCTAATCTAACTTCATCTTCTAGTATAGAATAGGTAAGTAGGGAATATCTTCTAAGGTATCTTGGATGTTGTCAGCCTTACCAGGTAGACTAGACAGGAAACATGACCAGATAAGCTAATTCTACTTTATTGTAAAGCTACATTAACATAATCTTGCAAGTCTGAAAGTACAATTCTCCCGCTGTCTCCTTTACAGCCCAAAAAACTAGGGAGGGTCCCTTCTGAGCCTCTTGTCCCACCCACTATCCACCCTGTCTCCAGAGGTCTTTCCCACTTACCATTACAGATGTTGACTTCTCTGTTGTACAGAATTTTAATATACTCCTTCCATCTTTATTTAATCTTCTTTGAAACAGTTACTACCTGTCTATTGGACTCCTTTTGCATGCCAGTCTGAGGTTGGAACCTCTTTCTGAGATCAGACCCCTTTTGGAGGGGTTTGATTTGTCCTTGTTTTTCCATGTCTGTTTCTATCTATGTTTTTACAGATATTGTTATAATACTGCTTCTTGTCTCTACTAACAACCCTCTGAAATCCTTTGTTAAGTTCCTTCCTGAGATCTTTGTCTTTCTTGGCTTTGGCTTCTATTCTCTTCATGGCAACTTCCAAGAAGATCCAGTATGCTTCTTCTGTTTCTTGGTCTTTGGCTGTCTCTTTTCACATTCACCCTTAACAAATTCTTTGATTTCATTCAACAGTTCCTCTGGTTCCCTATCAGAGTGTTTTAGAAGTTCAAAGTGATTCCTTATGTTCTCTTTGAAAGTGGTGGGTATACTGTATGCTCAAGATCATAATGTGGAAGCTGGTTGACTTTCTTCTTCCTTTTAGCTGACCTTGGAATTTACACATGAGCAATTCATGATCACGGTCAACTCCTGGCAATTTCTTTGCCATTATAACTGAGCTTTTTCATCTCCTTCTACCAATAATATGATCAATTTGATTTTTGTATATTCCATCTGGTGATGTCCATGTATCCAGGCATTGTTTTGGTTGTTTGAAGACTGTGTTAGCAATGAACAAATAATTGGATTTGCAGAAATTGGTAAGTAGTTTTGCTTCATTTTAGTTTCCTAACCCATACAGTCCAACTACATTTCCCTCCTTGATTTTTTTTTAAAATTTGGCATTCCAGTCTCCAGCCACAAACAGGCCATCTTGCTTGCATGTTCTGTTGATTTCAAGTAAAACTTGATATAAAAGTCATCAACTTCCTCTTTGATGCTCCTGCATCAATGGTTGGAACATAAACTTGGAAAATCATCTTATTAAAGGGTTGCCCATAAAGTCTAATTATTATTATATTATCAATTGATCATTGACTGAATTGTACCCGAGTACTGTTCTTGATATACCCTTCCTGATTATGAAAGTGCAGTTTCTTCTTTGTTTTTTGTGTCCTGAATAGCAAACACTGTGGTCTTCTGACAGAAGGTGTCCAGTCTGCCTCAATTTGCTGATGCCTAAGATGTCAGTGTGTAGTCATTTCATTTAATCTTTCACTGCATTGAGCTTCCCCGTGTATATGCTTCTTACATTCCGTGTTTCCACTGTAATTCTGCCTTTGCAGCTTTGGATTTTCTTTTCCTGCATGGCAGTATCAGCACTAGATGTCCCAAAGGCTTTAATCTAGCCACATCATAAACACCATTAGTATTCTGAAAGATCCTCAGCTCTTCCTCAGTAGCATATTGAGTGTCATCTGACCTGAGGGGGCCATCATTTGGCACTATATCATCAGTCATTTTTTCTTGATAAAATACAGGAGAGGTTTACTATTGCCTTTTCCTGCAGAGTGTGAAATGATTACTTTGTAGTTATCACTTAAATGTTCTGCCTCCAGCATCTTCCTATATCTCTGTTGCCCAGTATAGGTGCCTGCTTGCTTTAGTTGGGCAGCTGGGATGACCTTTATACCTTGGGTGACCCTGCTGGGATTATATACTCTTGACATACAGTCTTGGCTCATCCCTCCCAGGAATACCCCCCCCACCCCCCCACCCCATCAAAATGAGACCTGCAGCAGGACTTACAGGGAGGAGATGATCATAGAAGGAAAAAATACATATTAAGAAGCTGTACTTTATTAATCTCTGATTATATTTTTCATCCCTCATTTCCATGTTGTCACTTATACTTTCATGTTTTTGTTCATATAATGAAATCCAATATCTTGGAGCTTCTGAGAGGACTATGGCTTGTCCACCCCCAGTTTGAAATTAACATTATTCTTGCTGTATATCAAAACTTGGGCTTATTGCTTACTTATTCCTTCTTACTTCAGTGCTCTGATTTGCAACAGAGTCGTGAACTGGAACTTAAGTTTTCTCTATCGCACTTAGCCTCATCTTGACCATGTTCTCTCCCTCCCCCCCCCATCTTCCCCCTGTATGCTGTGCAATGCCTCAAATTTGATTTCCAAAAGATGATTTGGCATCTGTGGGAACGTGAATTTAAGATCTTGTAGACAGCTGTTACCTTTGCACTACAAAGCACACAAGCAAAAACCATTATTTTTTGTGGTCCAATCAATTAAAAATTAGCACTTAAGCTAAAACAAAAGTGAAAATTACATAACACTGTAAAAGCAATATGCATCATGATACATTTATAGTCACCATAAAACTAACTCTAATGGAAGTAAGAAATCCTATACCTAAAGTATAAGCTGACATCCTGCAATTTGCTTGGTAAGATTTTATTCCCTATTTTTCTTTCTATGTTTAAAATGAGCTCTCTCCAAACCCTAGAGTTAAATAAGTTAATCCTAAACAGCTAAAAATAATTAAGGCAGAAAGTATAGATGGAGATGTTTTAAAAATAATGGTTAGATTCTTTGGTTGAATAAAATGTATTATATCAACTGGGTCTATCGTAACTATTATTGACTAAAATCAGAATGATTGAAGAACGAATCCAAAGCAGTGCACAGTTCTAACATATGTCTGGGGGTGGGGGGTGACTACTGATTGAGGCAGCTCAGGATATTCTTTCTGCTTTGCCCTTTATTTTGTAGATTTGGGCTTGCACTGACCATTGTGGTATTTTTGGCTTTAGTTTATTTATTAGTCCCCAGGACTGCCTCAATCAAAACCACCAACAACAGTTTGCAGCCTCTATGGAGCAGTTGATAGCCACCTCTCATCGGCAAAGTCAAGGTGCAGAATACTCAGTTCAGCCAGATTATTCTGGCACTTTTTCTAATACCTAGCTTCATTTTTGCAATAGTCAACATGTTTTGCCTGAGATGGATGTTTCACCTGCCTAATGGCCATGCTGGCTGTGCACTGAATGTGATTCTCCACACCTTTGTGGAATAAATGGTCATTTCTTAATTGTTGAGCTATTATAAAAGTACCTGTTTATCTAAGCATAATTTGTATATTCTTTTACAATTGAATTTTAATTAGAAGAAATGTTAAGTCTAGTGAAGTAAAACTTGCAGCAGAAAAATTACTGGAAAGCATATACACATGCACATATCCCCTATGCTTGTCATTTGTGTTTGCAGTCCGAACTCTCCCCTCCTTTTGTGAGTGTGTGTGCGTGTGTGCGTGCGTGCGTGTGTGCGTATGTTTCTCATATTAGAGACAGATGGGAATTGTGCTCTGTAAGATGCAGCATACAGATGGTTTTATTATTTATTTATTGCCTTACAATCCTATATAAACAGCAAAATTACTCAGGGCAGATCCAGACTTCCTAAGAGTGGGATTCTGCTCCTGAGGGCCTCCCGTTCATGTAAGGAGAGAGATTTTTTTTTATATGACTCTTTTTTCTTTTCATCTCCCCATGTTCCTGATAAGCTGCTCCAAATGATTGCACAGGGTTGCAGGGAAAGGAGCATTTGTTAAGAATTACTACCCTCTTGCTCCATCCAGAGAATTTGCTAGATCAGAGTTCTTTCCACAAATGGAAAGAGTCTCTTCCATTCACAGAAGGTCCTGTCCTGATCCAACTTTAGATAACCAGACCTGGGCTGCAAAAATAGGGTAATCAAGGAACAGCAAAAAGATGCAGAGAAATCTAGTGGTGATCCAGAATTTTGAAGTTGAGATATGGTAGCCCTGCTATAAGGATTTTGTTAGTATCTATAACAAGTTACATATTCTGGTGTTCTGCGTGAGAGACATAAACATTTAAAATAGTTTTTCCTTGACCCTAAATACTGTAGATTTTTAGTGACAACCGGTTAACAAAATAAAGAAGCACTGGCAAAAGTGGATTGGGATCAAAATAATGCCCTTCCCTTCCCTCCCTCCCTCCCTTTTTAAAAATTATTTGTAGGACCCTGTATTTCTTCTCTAATGATTTATAGTATCTTTATAGCAAACTTTGTTGAAATGATATAAGGCCTGTCCTCATTACTGTTACTCTAGCACAACAATGGCTGGGTGAGACTAGAATAAGCTATAAATCACTAGGAGGGAAATGGCCTCTGTCTCTGATGCTCAGTTCTGCCAACTTCAGAATTTGTTCAATTCTGTTCACTTCAGCTGAAAAGAGAAAGGCTTAAAGCTAAGATTTTCTTTCAAAAATTATTTCCTCATAGATAAGTGAAATTTGCAGTTAAATGGAAAGAAAAGATCGTTGGGTCTAAGAAGATGAAATGCATAAAGATCTTTGAATACTTTTGAAGAAACATATTGCAGCTTCATTGAAATGGTGTTTTAGTTATGTTTTGACTCTGTGCTTCTTTTAAAAAAATATTTTACAAGAAGAGGTTTAAACAAGAAGGCTGAATTTTTGAACAATCATGGCAGAAAATTCAGCATTGACATTTTGTTTTTACTTATGTTTTGTTCATATTTTTATAACATGTAATAATGCTCAGTCATAGATATCCTCAACAATAGTTTGAGGGAAGAAAACTCATAATGCATTTTGCTCCTATATTATGATTTAAAAAAACACATTTTTGCTTCAGCAAAAAGTTTCTGGATAAAAATATGATTGATTTGTAACCCAGTCACCTACATATTTACTTGGAATTCAAGTCTACTTTATTTAATTGAGGTTATTCCCAGATAAGTGGGTATAGGAATTTTTGTTTAAGCTAGATTAGGGACTTCCCCTCGTTTACTAAAGAACAGTTCTTTCTTGTCTCTCAATATTTAGGCTTTTAATGTTGGATAGCCACAAGTCCTCATTGTTTTAACCTCTTCCACATACCTGTTTATGGGTTCTTTACATTGTATCAGTGTTTCTCAAACTTGGCAACTTTAAGAGGTGTGGACTTCAACTCAAGTTTGAAGTTAAAGTTGCCAAGTTGGAGAAACACTGCATTAGATGTGTCTATGAAGGTTCTCAGTCATCCAGGTGGAACAGTCTGTGGCTTGAATCATGTCAACTGGATTTCTATTTTCTTAGTGGAAACGTTTCACTCCTTATCCAAGGAGCTTCTTCAGTCTGAGTGAAGAAGCTCCTTGGATAAGGAGTGAAACGTTTCCACTAAGAAAATAGAAATCCAGTTGACATGATTCAAGCCACAGACTGCATTAGATGGAACGTTTATGGCAGCCAAACTACATACCTGGCTGTGTCTGCTGCAACTACTTCAGATTGTACATAATTTGGCCGCTGTGTTTTCAGATTTGATATTACCTGACAGTGTCATGCTGTTGACCTAGATTTGTTTTGGTCTTATGAGGCTCTATGCAACTTTTATTATAATTTTAATTTTTTCTAGCAGTACACTATTATACTAAAGTTAAAGGTCAGCTAGAATCAATTATATCTTGATACTTTAGCATTACAATTTGCTACAATTCTGCATAGTAACTAAAAGTATTTTAAGTGTTCATTGCTTACTGGCTAATTTTTAGTCAGAATTGTAAAAATATAAAGGTGAAATATAAAATGTGCAAGTTATGCAATCTGACCTTTACATGTTCCATAAATCTGCATTTTATTAAATAGGTCCTGATGGAATATTCTTCAGTCATAAAGTTTGTTGTTTAAGAGTCATGAACTGGCTGTATTACACAACTCCCATGTTATGTCATATTTTAATGAAGGGTGAGAATATATGGCCCTCCAGATGTTGCTGAGGTTATGCGGCTGAGGTTATGTGAGTTGTAATTTAGCAACATCTGCTGGGCCACAGAGTTCCCTGAAGATTCTCCTTCAGGTAATATGAAAAGGTCAACCCCAAGTAGTATAAAGGCTTTTGAGAAAAAGTATATATATGAACCGTAAATTCGATGCTGATTAAAGTCCATACTGAAAAATCTACTCTAAAGCCTGTTTAGTCAGATGTATGGAAAAAGTGATGATTGATATTATTCCACCATGTCAATTTAAAGTTGCAATAGAGCCCTCTGGTATGAAAAATTACATAGCAAAGATATTAGGAAAAGGCCTCAACTTAAATGGTTGGGATTTCTATTCAGGAAAAAGAAATGGAAAAGCAAAAACTCCTGTACCAGCAAGCAAGACTTCATGATCGGGGAGCTGCTGAAATGGTCCTGCAGACAATTAGTGCCAGCAAAGGTAAGTTAACCGTATATGTTTTCACCCAAGGACTTTTCTGCTGATTTTACATTTCCCAGTGGAAAATTTCACTGAAATGTACGTAAAACAGCTACGGAAAGACAGTTTTTATTAGGACTGTAGCAAAATGAGAAAGAGATGGATGTTATATATCCTACTTAGGCTGCTGAAGCTTCTGCTCAGTTGCTGCTCATAGGCATAAATGAACATATTGGTAGAATTATTGAAATTAATGCTAACTCTAGTTTAGCCCTAAGGATTTAGTCCAGTGCTCCTTCTCTGCATATTATGCTTTATTAATTTTTTCAACATATACATAAAATACATACAAACTAAAAAGAATGAAACAGAATACTACAAGAAAAAAAACTAAAGAAGTGCGAAAATACAGAAAAGACTATTACATAGTGGCTTCTGACTTTCTACAACAAAAATATATATAACTCATTATCAATCTCTTACTCTAATTTAAACTAAGATAAACATTATTTCTATAAAGCATCTCTATATGACATTATCCTCTAAAACAAACTATCTCTCCCTCTTAAAAAAAACCCCTTTTCTAACATAATTATTCGCCTAATAAGCAAATACTCAAATATTATCTGAGAAAATATTATCCTACTTCACTAAAATTTTACTCCTCTCTGCCCACTAAAATAACAAAAAATAAATTATCTACATTTGGTTAATGTCCTTTTACACACAGTAAAATCATTATCACCAAAACAAAAACATCAGTCTAAACCATAGCTTTCCAAACTGTGTGTCGCGACAAAACCCGGAAGTGCTGATGGCGCGTCGTCGTCGCCCCTGTGGTGGCGCGTGCAGTGATGGCAGCGGCGCACCATCAGCACTTCTGGGTTTTAGCGCCACACACGAGGCCACCGCCACTGCTGCCATGCACACCGCCGCCGTTGGTGTGTCGCCAACGGCGGGACTTTGGAAAGAACTGGTCTAAACCTTTAAGAGACCATCCTGATAAACACATTTAAACAATTATCCAACTTCAAAATAGAATTTACATATCTCAGTATTACACACACAAATTTCCCCTGACAAGTCTCAAATTCAGCAGCCAGCCTTGATTCTTGGTCTCGATTTTCCAGGAACACAGCCAATTGTATATCTCCCTTTGTGCCCGAAACTCTTCTTTCTTCAGAATCAAAGTTAACTCTCCACAGTCCAACTTTTCTCCTTTCACTTTTTGACTTAGAAACGTTAATCCTCATTTTCTTCTTTAAAGAAGGAGCAATACTCTCAAAGTAGTTTTCACTCTTGTCTTCTTTTCCAAGTTGTTGGTAGGCTTTAGACTCCACAAGTTCTAGGAGATGATCCAGGGCTTGGGTGACGTCAAGATAGAGTTCTTTAAAGATCGCTTTCATTTCTTCCATGTCTCTCCATAGTGTGTTATCAGGAGAAAAAGGATGTAAACGAGAGCCGTTCTCACAGGAAAGTAAAGGCAGATAGCTCAAAATTCAACTCCGCAGATTCAACAAAGTAGATAAATCTTTTATAATCCTCAAAACATTAAGAAAATGGCAACAAAACAGCAAAAACCTTTAAATCCCAATATTAGAATTTAAATATTAAAAAAGCCAACTTTCCAAATTAATAAATTCCAAAAATAATGAAAATCACCAGGAGCTTCACATTTCTTTGTTGCAAAAGGCCTGTCTTTGGTAACAAATAAACAACAACAAAAAAAACCCTCGGTATTTTAGAAATGGGGTGGCAAGATTTAGAGTCTGTTTTACGGCTTCGGTGCAGCCCTGAACTTGATGACATCTGTGCCTCCCAGCATTCTCAATCATGGATTGATCGCAGGGACTCCGTTCCATGATCCCATCCGATGGAGTCTTAATAAAAGAACTCCAAGCAGCTAACAACAATCTTGCAGAGTAGAAGCGTGAACCAGCAGGGAACTTGCACTTTAAGCTTAATTGCATTCAGAAATAAATTCAGTCTTCACACATTAGTTAGATGAAGAAAAATAGAGATAGCTTACATTTATTCAGTAGATCTGGATACAAGAAGATTCATAGTAGATCTGCGTGCAAGCGAGATGTAATGGATGAGAGCTGCATTGTGCAGCCCCCCTGCTTGCAGGTATGCCCAAGGAGTAATGGAGAATGAGAATCTCCAAACCAAGAAGGAGGAGGAAGAGGAAATCAGGTGACCCAGGTGACTTCCCACAAGCACAATAGAGATACGTTTACTAGAAAAGACCCCCCTTATGTTTATGAGACAATGCTGAGTTGACTCCTGATGATCCCAACCCCCCCAACCCCGCAAGAAAATGCTGTCCGGATAACAAAAGGGATGATTTCCTGGATTTTCCTTACCCAGAGAATTCTTCGGGCTGCAGGGACCCAGCCTGCACCCAGAAATGCTGCACCGTCGGCGCTGCTTAAAAAAGCAGTACCGTTCAGTCTACCATTCCCCACAGGAAGCCCCAACATTGGAATCCTTTTCTAAGAGAAAATCTCTCTCTCTCTCTCTCTCTCTCTCTCTCTCTCTCTCTCTCTCTCTCTCTCTCTCTCTCTCTCTCAAATAAATATTTGCTTTGCAGGTGAAATGGGGCCAATGGTTGCAGCCACCCTCAAACTTGGGATTGCTATCTTGAACGGAGGAAATTCAACTGTTCAGCAGGTAACTTTTATGACATTTAAAGTGAATTCTTTTCAGTGACAAGGATTTCACATTTTGCTGATGGCTAGGGTTGTGATTAATTCAGTAGTGACTAGCCTCTTTCTAAGGAACCAGAATCTTAGCTTTTTAAAAGATTTCCTGTCCTCCTCTATGCTGTAATGGACAACCAGAAAATAAGTCCTTTTCAGTTATGATGCTCCAACTCTGGAATACTACCTCCAGCAAATTCTGTCTGGCACCAGTTTATTGCCAGATGCCCTTTTGCATTCATCTTGGAGCCTACATTTCCCTTTTAAAAGCCTTAAAGCCTTAGGTTCAGTTTTTTTAATTTGTGTTGTTTTGCTGAGATTCTGTGTTTTTAATGGGTTTTTTTTTGTATGCTTCTATTGTTCTTACAATACAGTGGGACACAATGCTGGACATTGAATCAAGGAGGGCATCAAATAACCTCAGGGCATCACTGCTGCTGCTGCTACCTCTAAAAGTGCTACACTGGCCACCTGTTGAGATTGTTGATCCCAAGGCAATCAAATTCTGCCTTGGGATACAAAGAAATAAGGGCACAATCTGATTGGACCAACTAACTTTAAAAAAATCAAAATTAATGCCAGGGATGGCAGAAAGGCAATGGAAGGGCAACAGTGGTGAAGAAGGTGGTAGAAGCAATAGTGGCATTGGCAAAGCTGAAAGAAGAAGCAGACAGGATGGTAGGGAGAGACCTAGAACCTCTTTCCTGCCTCCTTAAGAGCTGGCAGTATTACTACCTAGAACTGCCTGGATTAAATTTTGGGGATGTTATGTCTAAAAGCAAAAGAAAAAAAAAAAAAGGAGCCAGTTTGTATCTATAGTTGTACCAAAATGTTTTATTGTAGAAAATGCTTGACTACCTCAAGGACAAAAAAGATGTAGGCTTCTTTCAGAGCCTTGCTGGTCTCATGCAGTCTTGCAGGTAAGAGAAGAAATACTACTTTATTTCAAACCCTATATTATTACATCATAAACAGCTGCCCAGAGCCAATAAGGAATGGAGAGGCACAGAAATGAATGAACAAACAAACAAACAAAAACAAGTGAATAAATATTCCAATGCAAACATTGATTTTCCTGGGTCTGTTATTTTATACTGAGTAGATTTGCATGCCTAGAAGAATCCTATTAATTTGAAAAGTAAAGCAAAAAAAAGTGAACAAGCTACAGTACAAAACATCCACCGAAGAGTAATATGTTCAGTGACTTTCAAAATCATAGAATATCAATATAGTTCAATGATTTTTTAAAAAGACAGACTTGTCCTGTTTCCTAAGATGTAATGATATCCTGATGGAAGGAATTAGTGTCAGAATATAGGTGCCAAAATATTGGGGGGTGGGAGAGATTCCCCCAATGCAGTGTCAGTCAAAAGGATTTTTTTTCCTTTTCAGCACCTCAGAAATGCTCCCCTTCTATGCATATTTAAAAATAAAGTGCTCATTACTTTAATGCCCTGTAGCACAATCATTTCTTTATTTTTTTTTATGCTAAGCAGCCCAAAGGTTGGGATGGGGAGGTGGGGGATTTCACTCTAAATTTCTTGTAAGTTTGTTTATTTGTTTATTTTAAAAATTTAGATGGTCTCCTAATTTGAACAATGTGACTTATAAAAACCACCACCACCAAAAATAAAAAACAGCAATCAACAATAATTCAATAATAGGTGAATATTCCCATTGTTAGGTGAACATATTTTTGTAGCTAGTTCATTGCTATGATACAGCTGACACTTTGTTTTCAGTGGCAGGTCATGATGGTAGTCGCAACTGTATGACTGAAGCCGCTGTATTGTATATGTTTACTTACAAAGGGTGGACCACCATCTTGACCTTTTTTATTTGCCCCCTCCCCAGACATCTGTACTCTTTATAGTAAGAAAATACTTATTTGCTTTGAGAGAAGTATGAACTATAGTAGTTTTTCAGGGCAATTTGCCTATTGAAGCCTGCCAAGTAGCCAGTGTGTGTTGTGAAGACGGGAAATGCAGATGAGCTTCCAGTCTCCCTGTGAGAACTAGTTCTACATCAAAAATGTCCTCCCTGTACAATGTCAGAAAAAGACCATTTCTAAAAAAGATATTATTTACTGTAAACATGACCAATTTTGTTTATCTGAAGTAAAAAAAAAGGTAAAGGTACCCCCCGCACATTTGTGCAGTCGTGTCCGACTCTAGGGGCCGGTGCTCATCTCCGTTTGTTAGCCGAAGAGCCAGCGTTGTCCGAAGACGCTTCCACGGTCATGTGGCCGCATGACACACGTGGAACGCTGTTACCTACCCACCGAAGTGGTACCTATTAATCTACTTGCATTTGCATGCTTTCGAATTGCTAGGTTGGCAAGAGCTGGGGCAAGTGCGGGAGCTCACTCTGCACGCAGGGCTAGGGATTCGAACCTCCGAACTTGCAATCTTCCAGTCAACAAGCCTGGCGTCTTACCCGCTGAGCCACCACGCCCCTTATCTGAAGGCATGGGTCTTAAATAATTTTTTAAAGTTGAAGCTCATGTCTTTGAAAATAACATGAAAAGAAAGAGTGATGTGATTCTTCCTTGCTGAGCCAAATAAGTGTTCCTGCCATATAATGAAATACATTCAAACTTTACTGGTATTAACTCAGTTATATGCAGTATAAATGAGCAAAAATGTCCTGCTTATATCTTAAAATAAAATTGAATGTTTGTGATTAGAACTACAGTGTATGTTTCATTATAGTGTTCTCGACCTAAATGCTTTTGAACGTCAGAATAAAGCAGAAGGCCTCGGAATGGTAACAGAAGAAGGATCAGGTACAGTTTTCTCAACCGAAAAGTTTTGTTGCTTGACCCCTTTAAAGTCACTAAATAAAAGTAGTTATAGCTTTAGTTTAGCTTTATTTGTGATCATAGGCCAGCTGTCAGCAGAACATCCAGTCCAAAATAAGAAATAAAACAAGCACAATAAAAACTTGGACAATTAAAGAGTTTAAAAAAATTAAACTTTCACAAGAATCCGAGACAACTTGTTAGTCTTCTACATGGCATGAAAGAAATTGGCATATGGAGATTATTAATATTACGTGATCGAAAGGCATATACAGTTGCCCTCCCAACTGGCATTATCAAGGTGTAAAAGTTGGCTACTTTTCCAGATATTTCTGCAGACACATTGGCCAAAATGAAATGAGTTTTCTCCACATCAGACTAGCCAGGACAGTTTAACAACAAGAAGGTTATTAAGTCTGAGCTCCTCACTGTGTAAAACGGACAGCACAGTAAGACATGCGAAGCAAATTTGATATCCCCCGACTGGCAGGAAGATAATCTCTCTTGGACTGGACTATGCTAGCACAGATGGCAGAATATTAAACCTTGCTAGTGTGTGGCAAACATGAGACAATGATTGTACAATGGAATGATTTGTCTTCCACCCAGATAATCTCCTTGGAAGGAGGACTTGTGTAGTCATAGCCAATTCTACACACTTAGGTGGCTGAAGATTTATATCCTATTTATTTATTATTTTATTGGATTTGTTAAGGCTGTCCAACTCCAAAATGTCTGAATGGCATACAATAAGTGCTTGGAAGTGATTTAAATGCTGCTCTTGAAGTTCTTTTGTTTAAAACTGAGTTAGAGAACTTGTGGCATTCCAGATGTTGCAGGACAGTAACTCTTGGAATTCCTTAGCCATGCTTCATGGGCTAGTAGAAATAGGTTAAGCAACATCTGGAGGACCACTAATTCTTTATTCCTGATTTTTTTTTAAAAAAGTATCAGAACTTTTGATTTTGAACCAGTTCACGTTTTCTACCTTTTCATCAGCTTTTCCACTGTCATTATTTTGTTGTATAAATCTGTTGTTTCTGTCTAGAATCATTTGTGTGTTTTCTCTGTGATTAGTTGTTACTAAACCACCATCCTTTCTATTTATTCACAATCATAATTTCTTCTGTTATATACTTTAGCAAATCCTTTCCTATGTTTATTCTTCAAAATAAGGGGGAAAACTTGACTATTTACTATTCTGTTTGGCAATTTCATATATTTTAGCAATTTCCCTGCAATCATTTCCCTTGGTATTGTTTTGATTAGCTTGGTGTTTTCATCAAGTTAAAAGAAGATGAACTTTTAAACGTTTTTAAATTAATTCTGTAAATTTTTATCATTAGCTATACTCCAGTATTTAATTTAGCAAACTTTTATTTATTTTTCTTCTTTTTTACTCATCTGAGTGGAAGTCAGCTCATATGAGTAAGTTTTGGTATTCCAGTTATCCATAGATTTGCTTCATTTTGTTGATTACCAAAAACTGTTTTTGAGAATGGAAATATAATTTCACACATATTTTTCTATAGTTATTCATAGTAATTCTTAGATTTTCATTTGAAGAAGTTTATTTTCCTTTGGAACCTGTGCATATGTTATAAAATAGAATACAGCATGCATCTCTCTTTTCTTTCTCTCTCTGTTGAATGATTATTTTGATATCAAAATATTTTTATTTTTTCTTTACATTTTTTTGTGTACTTAAATTGAACTTTTGATTTGATTCATGGAGAATGACGTTACCAAAAGCAATGCTAAGTATATTTTTTAACTCTGAAACAAGTTCTCACTTTTTTCTTTCTCCCCATTTTCTTTTCTTTGAAATCAATGTCCTGTCTTTCCCTCCCTCAGTCATCACTCATGAGCGTGGTAATTATTACACAGCAATTGACTTTTTTTCCTGTTGTAAGCTTTGTGTCAGCACTGTACAGCTCCTGAACACCATGCAGCATGCAGTTTGTTTTTATTTTTAGAAATTTAAAGTAGGATTATTATTATTATTATTATTATTATTATTATTATTATTATTATTATGGTTGTATTCTCCAAAGTTCTGTTTGTATGCCAACTTTCCCCACATCTTTGTTTTTCCTCCCTTTCTCAGGATATGCACAGTAACTGGCACACTAGATGTAAGAGCAGCAAGCTTTTTGGTTTTCCTCTTTTTTTCTGCTTCATTTGGTGGCATTATTTTCTTAGTGGGCCCAGTATTTGTGATGGTTGGTTGTAAATAAAATGTGTGCATATGACATTAAAATCCACCATGTGCTGTGGTCTTCCTGTAGCATTTCTGTTGTGTATTTAATGTGGCTTTATGGCTGCATTAGTTTGTGCAAACATAGGAAATCAGTGGAGGATCCAGACTTGATTTTGGTGGTGGGGGAGAAAGGGGATGTTTTGTGACAAACGGTTATCTTTACACTGTAAACATTAACAGAATTCATGCATGATAACCAGTCCTAACCATGTTGATAAAACTGTTTTTCAACATTGTTGATGTTAATGTGCTTCACTGAGTCCTAATCTTAAATCATCAATTCCTTCACCAGAAATAAACTCTAGTAGACCTGGCAAGGCTCCTAGTCTATTATTCATAAGAGAGGTGAAAAGTAAGTTTGTGAGAATATTTTGTGAAAGGGAAACTTCAATATATACCTCAGTCATTCCTCTGTGGTAACTTGTTCTTATAAATTCATCTCCATTTATTTAAATCAAGCTTCAGTAGCAAAGCTCAGCCATAACCAGAGTTGAACACTGTGCAGATGAAGATAAAAACTTTGAAATATCATTGATTGTTAGAGAGTTCAGTACAGTGCTATGTTTGTCTAGCTGAAAAAGATCCATTAAATTTAAAGAGACTTACTTCCCAGGCAACTATCTATGAAATCAATGGCATATGAAATTAAAAATGCTTAGTTTTCAGCTAGTGAATCATTAATTTTCAGCTATTTTTCAACTATCAACAATGATATTATTACAAAATGTGAATTATTGTAAGATTCAAAGAATGAATCTTTGAGTCCCCCTTGGGGGAGATGGGCGGTGATAAATATGCTGTAAACCACCCAGAGTCCCCTATTCGGGGAGATGGACGGGGATAAATTTAAATAATAAATAAATAAATCTAATAAATAAATAATTTAAGCAGAGTATTTATTTATTTATTTATTTTTAAATTTATATTACCGCCCATCTCCCCCATCTTTATAAATAGGGAGTCAGTTTGGTGTAGAGGTTAAAGCATCAGACTAGAAACTGGGAGACCTTGAGTTCTGGTCCCACCTTAGGCACAAAGCCAGCTGGGTTACCTTAGACCAGTCACTTTCTCTCAGCCCCAGGAAGCAGGCAAGGGCAAACCACTTCTGAATTCTTGCCAAGAAAACTGCAGGGACTAGTCAGGCAGTTGCCAGGAGTAAGCATTGACTCGAAGGCCTACCTACCTACCTACCTACCTACCTACCTACCTACCTATCTATCTATCTTAGTTTTCAGGTAGATAATGAATTTTTGCATGAATAGTTCTCCTCATTGCTTTAAATGCTGTAACATTGGAAAGAGGATATGGGATCCATATGCATATAGCACAGCATATTCTCACATGTATTGGTTGATAATTTATGGGCTCCAGTGATACTGATCTTATTGCTTTGTAGAAGAGGTCCCAAGAGATCCCAAGAGAAGGAGTAAGGGAGATGAAGATCAGTTTAGTCCATTGGATTGCTTCCTCCCTTCAAACAGGATCATTACCTCCAACTGTTCTATGGAAATGATTCCTGAAGAGAGAGGGGGAGAGAGATGAAAATGTTTATTTTCCCCATAAATATTATTTCTAGTATTAATAATAGTTGACATTACTTGTAAGCCACCCTGGTAGGATCTGAAAGGTACAGTAGGATATCAGTAGTAGTAATAAATACCACCAGCTGAACCACTGGTTACAGTAAACTGCACAGAACTTTTTCTTAAAATGGAAACTATGAAGATTCTAGATATTATGTTTGACATAATAAAATGACATACCTTTTTTTTAAAGTTGAGAGATATTTTAAATCTGTAAGCAGTGGAATAGTATATATATTACTGGTTTTTGGAAGAGGGTATAACTTGTTTGTTTAAAATTATGGATTCTTTCCTTCTAGGTGATAAAATAAGTATTTCAGATAGTCTTAAATATAGGCTTTTTAACTGGTTCAAGATTTATTATCAGTTGTGCCCTTTTTACTGCCCCCTGTACCAACAATCTCTTTATTCTGATCCTCACTCACTGTGACCATGCTTCATGTTCTTAATGCTGGACCCCCCACTGGTAAAACATTGATAGTTCTTTACCAGATATGTATTTGATTTGTTTTTGTGATGTAGTAAATGTTGCATTTTCTTTATGTGTTATGTTTTACTTGTTATGGTTATTAATGGGGAAAAAAGGTTCAAAACCAAAGGTATACATTGATTTACATTAATTTGTTACATTTTCATTTATTTCTTACAATTTAAACGACATTTTCATAGATCACGATCAGCTTGAAAGTGCATTTTTCTCTCCTTTCAGTCATTTATCATTGTTAACAAATAACATAATTGAGATACTTTTAAAAGTTATCTTTCTGATGTTTTGTTTCCTGGTTTTACAATATCTGGATTACATTGAACTTTGTCACAAAGATACCAAATATAAAGTTTTAAATGTTAACTATCAAATAACTTGAAATTGCTAATAATTTTAATTAATACAAGAAATATATTGAACATGCAATATGTTGAACATGAAATAGACTACACATTCCACTGAGTTCAGGTGGATATGCTTACTTATTATTATTTCAGCCTAAGATGGAAAGAACTAATTTCAGTCATAATATTGCTTTCCAGTGTTAGCCCCATCCCATTCCTTGAAAGAATGCCTTAGTCCCAGAGCATCAATGACATTCCAAGGAGATCCCATATAAGAAATAACTTCTGTCACCACATACTTATTGATAGTGGATTCCCACAACTTTATGCACTGTTTAAGAATATTTGAGGTTACTGTCAAAAATATCACACATTCTGAACTAGCTGTTATTGGTGAAACAGTAAAATAAAGACAAATTCATTGATATATTATAATGTATTTGTTGGTAATTCTTGCAGTAACAATCTTGCAGTAAAGGTATTAAAGGGCTGCAGTTTGCTTCTGGAAACTGTGTTTCTGCAATTTAGAATGTTTCTAAGTTGTTTCACAGATAAATTCACCACTACAGGATGAACCAACTGAACATTTACAATACCAACAGAGCCATCTATGAGTCTATGTCCAGGGCTAATCACATTTAGATTATGGAATGAAAAGAAATTACTTTACTTGCTCATTGTTAACCTTTCTTTATAACAGCCACAAATGAAATAGAAGAAGAGTGCAGGCACTGAAGTGAACAAAAGAGAATGGGTTCCAAGTCTCTGCTTAAAAGGTTTTAATTATGTCTGAGGCATTTCAGAAATATTTTCCTTTCTCCAGGGCATTTCTGGAATATCATAAATTAGTTGATTGGCATGTGGGCAACACTGTAAGCATCTGCTCTCTTCCCAAATGATTTTCTCCCCTCATTATATATAATGTCAAATGTGCATACGATTAACAGTTTTTAAATATTTATAATTGTAAATGAGAAGGTGCCTTAAAACAAAAGTAATGAGGAGCAACTTGGAAAAAATAATTAGCAGTATAGAAGACCATGATTAGGATGGAATGGCTTTTGGTATATGCATTAAATCCAAATATTATGTGACCAAAATCTGGGGTAACAAAAGAGATACTGAGAAATATTTCCAGGGAATTCCTGCTGACCTTGGGAAGGAGAGATAATGAATAAACTGACATTTAAGCACTTTCAAGAAACTACAACACCCACCACTTTTTCTTTCTACCACACATTACTTTTCTTTAAACACATCCCAATCTCAAATGGTCCATGATAGAATCAAACATCTTTATGTGTAATAATGCCATTGAACAGTAGCACGGGCACTGGCAATATTTTAGCTAAACTGCAATGTGTAAAGAAGCTTTTATTTAAGTCTTTGACTTTTCTGAATATATAGCCATAACCATTGCACACCACACAATGTAAAAGGGGCTGTTTTCTTTACATAGGTCCAATCTGCTTATCTATCTATTATCTATCTATCTATCTATCTATCTATCTATCTATCTATCTATCTATCTAATTTGTAGGCTGCCCATCTCATATACATGATTTGGGGTGGCTTACAATTAAAACAGAATAAAAACAATAAAAAGCAATCAGAATTAAAAACAACAGAAATAACATAAAATAGCAGCTGAGAAGACTCACAAACACTCAAACAAGCCATGACACAAACTCACTCATGCTATCAGGGCCCCAGGCTCAATGGCAAAGCCAGGTTTTCAGTGCCTTGCAAAAGGCCAGCCGGGTTGGGGCAAGTCTAATTTCTGGGGGAATGATGGGTGGGTGCCATGGCAGAAAAGGCTCTCCTCCCGCATCCTGACAGATGACACTCTCTCACAGATGGGACCTGGAGCATGCCTCTCCTGCAGATCAAATTGGACACTTAGACACCACTGGGGAGGGATGGTCTCTAAGTAACCTGACCCCAAGCCATGAAGGGCTTTAAAGATAACCACCAGCACCTTGAATTGTGCCCAGAAGCATACCGGTAGCTAATGCAGCTCACGGAGCAGAGGTGTCACATGTGCCAAACGACTGGCACCCATAACTGCCCGTGCCGCTACATTTTGCACCAGCTGAAGCCTCTGAATACTCTTCAAGGGCAGCCCCATGTAGAGCATGTTGCAGTAATCCATCCATCCACGCCGGGGCTGCAGCGTGATTGCATTGCTTTTGATGTGTACAAGGCAGTAAGCAGGTACTTGAGCATTCCAAAGTGAGGGGGAGTGGTTAGGATGCAAACAAAACTCAAAGGTGTGAAACTAAGTAGTCTTGTCTCTTTCCAGCCAGAAAGCACAGTCGCAGTCATGTGATTTCCCATTTCGCGACCACTTCACTTAGCAGCAGAGTTGCTGGTCCCAATTAGGGTTGTTAAACGAGGACTACCTGTAGAGGGTACAGGACATGAGCTGTAGTTTCAATAGTGCCTTCTCTGTAGGGTCACAGTCTTAGCTCACAAAGAACTTTTTTGTATTGGTCCTCCAAAACTGCTGTGGGGAGAGTGTTGAAGTGTGCTAAAGTTGGTGCTCTTTGGAATTTGGCTATGGTTATATGATGTAAGTATATTGCTGGCTTGTAAAAGGGGGCTTGACTGTTCAGAAGTACATTCTTGGGTAGAGCAGATTGGGCCTGTTGGGTTTTCAAGTCTTTGATATGTTGTTTGAGTGCACTGGGTGCATGCTGATAGTCCATCATTAAGAACCCCTTCCTGGAAAAGCCGAGATGTTGGAGTTTTTGCAAAATTGTCCTGGTCCATACTGATTTGTAATTGTCCTCAATAAGGAAAGAACTCAGACCTGTGGGGAAAAAAAGTAACTTCAGCCAGTGTGCTATGATACATGTCCATGCACCCATTTCAATTTTAGTCAGCCATGCTTCCCTCCTAAATACTACATTTAGAATGCAAGGGGCTACTGGAATATAGCCCTTAAGAATTTTGATTGGACCCTTCGAAGAGGAGTAAAGGAGGTGTAAGGTCCTAGCTGTAGACTTCAGTGCAATAGCCAATTTCATAGATGGGACCAATGTGCAATATTTTAAATTGCCCACACAGTTATTAGAGGAATCTATGAGTTGGTCCTATTTTACAACTCACAACACCTTTGCAATTGACAGTAAATGATCAATCGAAGAGAATTTTTCCTGGAAGCTTGGCATTCAGACAAAACAGCCATCAACAGACACATAGAGGTAAACAACATTTACATACCATTCATAAGAGACAATAGAGAAGCCAGAAGACCAGAACACCTCCTTGCCAGCAATCAACAACCAGATAGGCAAAGATTAACACCAAGATTAGCACCAGAGGAGCAATCAACACAATAGACCCTAATCAAGGAACTATTAACTCTGTCAATCAACCAAGCAGCAAACAACAACCCAATCAAGGAACTACCAAGGAGAGTACAACACCCCTACCAACACAGGCAGGACAAGCCAGGGTATATAAACAGAGAGCAAGTCCCACTCCCTTTTCGCACTGAAGATGTTGCCTAGCCTGGCAATGAAACGTCTGCAAGAAAACAACAAGGCTCAGAGAGCACCAAGGACTCCACAGTAAATGATCATACAGAATTCTTGCCACTCTATATCACAACTTCCTTATAAGTTCCCATTGTGCTGGGCATTGATTGGCTGCAAAACCATAATCCAGATCTTTGATGGGAGTAAGAAACAATTTATTTTCCGTCTCAAAGATGTCAGTGGTACTGTTTGCAAGCTCTCCTGCTCAGAATTCTGTGTCCAATTCTTTGCCAGAAAAGTACACATAGTTGCTGTTGTTTTTGGAGATGAGGCAACTACATGGCCTCCTCATCAAACACGTGGCTGTTCCATCAACTTGATGCCAGGAGCCAGATCCCAGCTATGAGGCAGTATCCCATGTCTACTCAAGAGTTAGCAGTATTGAAGGCATTTGGGATGATAATCTGAAGAAAGGTTTTATTCACCCTTCTAAATCTCCAGCAACTGCATCTATATTTTTCATCTCTAAGGGTGATCATTCTTTTAGAATTGTGCATGACTATAAACTCCTGAACAGTGTAACTTTTAGGGATCACTACTATTGCTTCTTATTTCAGACCTATGGGAATGCCTTCAAAAGATATTTTCAAAAAATTGGACTTGATCAGAATGGAAGTGGGCCATGAATATTTAACTTTCTTTGATATCGGGTATAGCAAATTGGAATACTCGATAATGCTGTTTGGTTTGGCTAATTGTGGTGCAGTCTTCTTCAAATTCATGAATGCAATATTTTCTGATTTTTTGACAAATATCTAGTGGTGTATTTGGATGACATACTAATTTTTTTTCAGAAGACCCATCTTTGCATGAGACTCACTTCAGAAATATCTTAGAGTGACTTTGCAAATGTAAACTTTTTGTAAGTTGGAAAAATTTGCATTTGATCTTCTCCAATTGGACTCTTTGAGTTACTGGATCTCTACAGGAAGAATACAAATGGATCCTGGAAAAATCCTATACTCCCATGACAGGCATCTAGAAATGTCCAGCATTTTCTGGGCTTTGCAAATTTGTACAAAAGTTTCATCCTTAATTTTGCAGAGCCCACAAGGCCACTATCCCAGCATCTAAAAAAATGATGCAAGCTGAAATTGTCTACTTAAGAGCAAGCAGCATTTCAGAACTTAAAGATCTTTTTTCCCAGCCATGGATACATCTTGTCTCTTTGTTATGCAAATAGATGTGTCAAACACAGAGTTAAGAATTATCTCTTCCAGTCTTTGAAGTGTATGTGTATATGTGTGGTGGGCTCCCCTGCCATGTGTCTTTTATACCAGATTGCTTCTCAAAGCTGAAAGAAATTACGATATTTTCAATAAAGATTTGGTGGTGATAAAAGAACCCTTCCAAAAATGGAGATATTTCTTAGAGGTAGCAATCCACCCAGTGTTAAGTGTGCACAAAACACAAGATTTTGGAATGGCTATAGAAGGAACATCCTCCCCACTGCACAAGGTCAGGTGGGCACAGTTTTCTCTCCTTTTAGTCTTTAATAGCGTATAGTAGACATATAATCCTGGCTCACAGTGTGAGAATCAATTATTGGAACAGTGCTTGAGATGCTGCATCTCTTATCAACAGGACAAAGGGACTGAACTGTTGCCTCTTGAAGAATTTGTGTCTAGCAACTCAATAGGCATGTCTCCCTTTCGGGCAGATTATACCTATCATCCCCGAATCTTCTGCTCGAGAACTCCAGCATCTACTGTTCCTTGCATTTCAGACTTTCTACAAGAAAGATAGGTTGCTCAGCTCTTCTTATAAGAACAGCTAGATCTGGCAAAGGCACATGGACAGGAGGGTGACAAGGCTGTGGCAGGGGATTTGATGTGGCTTCCACTAGGTTTTAACCTTCTGCCTGCCCATCTAAATAACTGGACTCATTATTTAGTGGCTGCTTCCCAGTTACCCAGCAAATAAACCGAGTGGCTTTTTGCTTACAATTGCCTGCTTTGATGGAGATTCGACTGGTATTCCTTTGGGCATTACTTATTTGTGAGGAGCCCTCATGGCACTTAAATTCTAAAACTGTTCCTCCTCCCCCACCCCCTGGGCTGGTGTATGGGGAAGAGGAATATGAAGTGGAATGTATTCTGGGTTCTAGATGCAAGAGGAGATATTTTGAATATCTGATTCACTAGAAAAGCCATCCTATATCTGAGAGGTTGTGGGAAAGTGCAACAGATATCCACTTCCTTTTTTTGTTTTTAGAAAACTTTATTAAAGCATTTTCAAAATATACATAAAAACTGAAAACTGAAACAAAGAAGCCTACAAAGAAAAAGAAACAGAACTAAAAAGTTGTGGAAAATCTAAATAACAAACAAACATAAACAAACTACTGCAAAGTGACTTCCAACTTTCTATAACAAAGATACTGTATACATAAATCAATATCAATCTCTTACTCCAGTTCATATTATAGTAAACATTATTTCTATAAAGCATTTAAATTCTCATTATTACATTCCCTTCTAAAACAAAATTACCCTCCCAATTAAAGAAAAACATATAAAACCCTTCAAACATAATTTGGAACCTAATATAGTAACAAACACTATCCTTCTTCACTATAATTTGCTCCTATCTGCCAACTAAACTAACATTAACCAAAAATATAAGAATTATCCAAACAGCATAAACATTTATCTAAACCCTTAAAAAACCATCCTGATAACCACATCTAAACAATAACCTAAGCATTTACTAAAAATGTAGGAATTTTCAAAACAGCATAACCATTTATCCAAACCTTTAAGAAACCGTCTTGATAAACACATTTATACAATTATCCCACTTCAAAGTAAACCAAGGCATTTACATATCTCAGTATTATGTACAGAGCTTTCTTCTTGTCAATTTCAAATTCTACAACCTGCTTTAAAAAGCCCAAATATTCGTCCAAAATCTTCCAGCCTGTCCTGTTCGGCTGGTCCACTTGGACTACAAAGCCTACTCGGGTTTAAGGTAACTTCTTTATTAAGCACAATTATGTACAATTATTTAGTCCATCAATGCATGTAGTAATAATAGATACTTGAGGTAGACAGTAAGAAGCAGTTGGCTCAATAAACTAGAGTCCTTTTTAAACAAGCTTCTCGGACTGGATTCCCAATGGCAGGATTCTGTGGGACTGGATTCACTTGACAGGATTCTCAGGAACTGGATTCACTAAATAGGATACACTGTAACTGGATACACTAAGCAGGACACTCTGGAACTGAATTCACTAGGCAAGATGCTCTGGAGTAACTGGAACTGCTGGAAGCAGACTGGGCTGGATTCCTGGAGCAACTGGAACTGCTGGAAGCAGACTGGGTTGAATCCCTAAAGCAACTGGAACTGCTGGAAGCAGACTGGACTAGTTTCCTGGAATGACTGGAACTGCTGGGAGCAGACTGGACTGGATTCCTGAAGCGACTGGAACTGCTGGGAGCAGACTGGGTTGAATCCCTGGAGCAACTGGAACTGCTGGAAGCAGACTGGATTGGTACCACTGTGGGGCTAGAACTGCCAAGGCAGACTGTGTTGGCACCACTAGGTAACTTGCCTGTAGCAAGGCAAGGCTGGCGCACTTCTGGGAAACCCCCCCGGGGAAAGGAGCAAGACTGTGGGGTTTCAGCATGCCACGAGGCTTGAGGAACATCAGGGTATCCAAAGCCGCTGATCCAAAGCCGCTGAACGCTGCGAGGCTGGCGACCCAAACGGACAAAGTTCTGATCTGGCAGGAGTGCGACTGACTGAGCTTACTAGGTGGCGACGAGTGGAGGTTTCGTTTCCCCTTACTGCTGAAGATATCTGAGCTTCTCCTACAGCTGGGGTAAATTCAGAAATGGTGAAAATGGCTGGCTCCGCTGAGGCTTCAAGAAGGACTTCACCACAAAATTCAGGCTGAGACTTGCTGGGCAAGGCAAGCTGTTCTGTGCAGGGACGAGATTCCAAATACTGGTTACGATCAAGAAGTCTTGAAGGTCAGTTGTCGCCGGCAGCCTCTTGCCTGCTCTGAGCTTCTTTTATCTTCCTCTCTGTGCGTTTTTTCTCTTTGAGAGCCAATCAGCTCTCTCTCTGTTTGGCGCACTTTTCTGCCTGCCTCTGTCTTGCACTGATTGGTGCTTCTGCATTAGTTCCTAGCTCTTGACCAATCAATGCATCAGGATTCTCCTGCGCAGCTGAGTCGTTCCCGGAAGAGTGTTGCTGCACCTGTTTTCGTGGCGTCTGGCTGTCTGGCTTCTTGGCATCACGAGTTCTGCCTGGGAATCTGAACTCCTGAACCTGCTGAAAGCTTTCGTTTCTCCTGTTAGGAGCAGAGTTTTGCCTTCGCTGGTAAGTTTCGTTTTCCTCTTCAGAGTCAGAGCCTAGCTAGGCTCTGACACAGCCTCTAGAATTTAATTCTCGATCTTGATCATGGTGTGGCAACACAATCTTCCTATCTTCAACTTTCGACAACTCAATTTTCCTTTGACTATTTAAACGTAAGTAATCAATTCTCATCTTTTTCTTTGGAGAAACCACTTTACTTTTAAGGTAGTTTTCAGCCTTATCAGTTTCTCTCGATTCTTGTGACAATTTGGACTCCACAAATTCTGAGAAATGCTCCAGGACTTGAATAACAGCATTGTAGGGATCTTTAAATATCAAATTAATTTCCTCCATATTTCTTAACAGTAAGATAGATTATGGCACCCTCTAGTGCCTCAGGAAGGTAAAGTCATTAATGCTGTAACTGAACACTCTCCAGCCTTTTTATCTCTGGTGTGGCCAATCAGGAAAATAAAAAGTAATAACAAACAGCATTCCCATGGGAAGGTGAAAGCAAATAGATCAGAACTCCAATCCGCAGATTCAACGAAGAAGAGAAAGTTTTATATTCCTCAAAAATAAAAAAAGTAAAAAAACTAAAATTCTTTAAATCTCAATTTAAAAAATTATATATAAAAAACCAAATTACAAAGTTAATAATTTTCAAAAATAATGAGAGTCACCAAGAGATTCCACATTTCTTTGTTGTAGAAAGCCTCTCTTTGGTAAAATTCAAACAAAAAAAACCCCTTAGTGCTATAGAAATGGGGTGGGCAGCTTTAAGGTCCATTTTGGCTTCAGGGCGGCTTGGGTGGGGACAATGGCGGCTTGAGCTGGTTTTTTCCGCTGTCTGCGGACTGACCTGTCAGAGCGGCTTTTTTTCTTGGGCTCAGGCAGGCTTCCTTGGAGCCCAGAAGCGTTCTCCAGATTAAGGAGAACCCCAGGAATCACCCCATGTATTCTCCGGACGGCTGGTCACAGCCAGAAGACCGCAAAACAGTGTTTCGTGATCGACTGGTAAGCGATCAGCTGGGAGGTGGGGCCGTCATCTTCTTCCCAAACAGATATCCACTTCCCATGCATTGTACATTAGTTTCATCCAAAATTCATGCATAAGCCCTGTCCCTTTGATCTGCCACCACTATCAATAAACAGTGAAGCCCAGGATGCAGGGGACTCTGGGCTTCCTATCACAGTAGACTCTCCAGGGTTGCCAGGCAACAGGATGGGAGGGGGGACTTTCCAGCTCCATCTGACTCTACATGGCAAGGCTTGTGTGGTGACCTCGGGGGCTGTCAAGCAAGAGTGGGGGAGTAAGTCTGTAGTTAGCTCCCATAACAACTTGGCAATATCATATCTACTTATAGGAGGGGAGACTGAGACTGATGGCAGAGATGCTGTAGAGGATTATGGAGATAACCTTGAGGAAGCTATGCAAGGATGGTTACGTAAACATCAACTTAGCCTTAGGAAAGAAGAGGGAGTGAGAAAGAAACTGAAAATAACTCTACCTTGCTCCTGTATGGTATAAGAGGGGGCAGAGGGAAACTCTGACAGGCTTTCAAGATTCTGTTATTATACCCTACAACAATAGAGTTCCAGTAGTTAAATTGGAAATGCTTATATTAAATTGAAAAATCCCATTTAGTTTAATAGATTAAATAGATTACATCCTTATTCCAGAAACTCATTTTACCTGCACCTAAAAGTTAGTTTCCAAATATTATATGTTCACAAATTCAAAATTCAAATGAGAGACAATTTCTAAAATATTGCCAAGCCCATGCTGCTACATTTTTGGAAGATATTATTTTAAATTTTACCTTTTTTTTTTCTCATAACGAATAAACATACCTACCTGCAAATAAGAACACTCAAGAACTGATTCTGGGAAAATGTTACAAGATTCAATTATGTTTATACATTTTAAAGCAAAATATGCTATATGTGAGATTCTAAAGTTACTTGGCATCTGGTCATGATACTTGTTGGCATTGACTTTTCCACAGGGGAAAAGGTGATGCAGGATGATGAATTCACCTGTGACCTCTTCCGGTTCCTTCAGTTGCTTTGTGAAGGGCATAATTCAGGTTTGTGTTGTCCTCCTATTCCATCCAATGCCCTAGAATACCAAAATAACCAAGGACGTTTAATATTGTAAACCAAATGATAAGTTTGGTAAGTATAATTAATATATTGAAAAAGTTAAATACATATAATCAGAAAACATGTTAAAATAGATAGCTTTCAAGAAGTTCAAGATTGGGACAAATGTTAACTCAATCTCATTCTATTCTCCAAGGTTTTCAGAATTACTTGAGAACTCAGACTGGTAATAATACAACTGTCAACATTATCATATCCACTGTGGATTATTTATTGAGAGTTCAGGTAAAATGTCACTTACTGTAAGGTTTCATTAATATTTATTTTATTTTGCCAATAATTAAAATAAGTTTATGGGCATTAATTGGTAAGTTTTGGAGCTTTTAACTAACACAGGGAAATTTATTCAGTTACACATTTTAAAGTGATCTAATCCAAGTAATAATACCCAAACTTAAACAGGAACTGAAAGCAGTTATACAATATATAAGCATCCATATTTTTCTAAATTTTGTACTTGAGTTTGCCCTCTACAAGGCATTTGCAAGAATACATATATTTGGAGAATTCCACATGAGCCTTTAATTTTTCCTTTCAATTATTCCTTAGCAAACTGAATTTGAAATTGGACCAAAAAAGTAAAATTGGAAAAAAATGAGAAACCATTTAACACACACACACACAAATACCTTTACACTATCATTATATTTTGCTTATTTGTAATACTATTATTATATATATTTTCTCACAGTGGAATATTTTTATATCAAAAATCAAGATTCATAAGGGCCTACTTCCTCTCCTTTATCCTTGTAAAATCTACCAGGAATACAGTAACAAGAAAGCAATATAAAGTAAAGAAGGTTTAATTGCCCTAGGTACACTGGTGACATCCTTTGCAAAATTCTCTCCATCAAAGTTATCTGATCTCCCCTATATTAGAAGTATGTACAAAACTTTCACAAGTGTTAGTTGCCATCCTCCCCGTCCCCCTTTTTGCTTTCTGTATTCTCCTAAATATACCAGGTAGGGAAAGAATGTTTTGTTGTTTATTCGTTCAGTCGTTTCTGACTCTTCGTGACTTCATGGACCAGCCCACGCCAGAGCTTCCTGTCGGCCGTCACCATCCCCAGCTCCCCCACGGTTGAGTCTGTCACCTCCAGAATATCATCCATCCATCTTGCCCTTGGTCGGCCCCTCTTCCTTTTGCCTTCCACTTTTCCTAGCATCAGCTTCAGGGAAAGAATGTAACAGCAGGAAAATCAGATGAAGGTTGAAGTTTCAATCTGAGTTTTCAGGGTTCCTATCTGCAGAGATGCATGTGGACCTTCTTGGAATTTCTAATGCTGATGGGATCTTTACAAAGGATCTTTTCTATAACATTAATCTGTCTCGCAGTTTTGGAGAATTTATGAACAATTTATTTCTTTGTCAAATTTGCCAGATGCGTATTTTTGAATGAATAGTGAGGCCATATATTTTTCTTCCATTTTTAGGAATCAATTAGCGATTTCTATTGGTATTATTCTGGAAAGGAAATTATCGATGAACAAGGACAACGTAATTTCTCTAAAGCTATTCAAGTTGCAAAGCAGGTCTTCAATACTCTTACAGAATATATTCAGGTAAATGTAAGAAATTGGTTTTCCATGCCATTTCATGAACCTCTGACCCATGGACCACTAAAATAATCTAATAAATAAACTGGGAATAAAACGTTCATCAACAAATGGAGCGGAGCAGGATCTGGTATGCAAGTGGCCACCTCTTAATTTCCATATATTGAGCAAATATGAAAATAGTCTCTTTACAGCTATGGTTGACATACTGTATGCAAAAGGCTTGTTTGGATGGAGTGGATGAATGCTGGAGAGGAAAAGAGCTAATTAAAGTGCACTTTAATTAAAATTAAAGTGTAGGTAGGTAACAGCATTCCGCACGCGTCATGCGGACGCGGTTTTAAGGGGTGTGGTGGCTCAGTGGGTAAGACGCCAGGCTTGTCGATCGGAAGGTCGCAAGTTCGGAGGTTCAAATCCCTAGCCCCACGTGACGGAGTGAGCTCCCGCACTAGCCCCAGCTCTTGCCAACCTAGCAATTCAAAAGCATGCAAATGCAAGTAGATGAATAGGTACCACTTCGGTGGGTAGGTAACAGCGTTCCGCGTGCGTCATGCCGGCCACATGACCGCGGAAGCGTCTTCGGACAATGCCGGCTCTTCGGCTAACAAACGGAGATGAGCACCGGCCCCTAGAGTCGGACACAATTGCACAAATGTGCAGGGGGGACCTTTACCTTTAATTAGCACTCTTAAGTAACTTAAGTAAGATATCTGCCTGCTAGGATTACTTCAAATTGTTAAGTGGTATACACCTCCCTTGGCTGAGTTCTCAGACTAGAGAGATAGAACTGTTATCTTTTGTCAAGCTCTCATACTAACAGTTCTATTACCCTACCATCCTAGAGGGGTGACTATTGCAGTCTATATTCCTGTGGTTTTACACATTACTCGACCGCCAGGAAGCAGGCTACAACTGTTTTCATCCTTATTGGGACTCATCAGGTACACACATTCTTTAAAGTTAGTACTAAACTCAGGCAGTGGTGGACCTACGTTTCTGGGGCCCTGAAGCTTGAACTGTTATGGGGGGCCCTTTGCAACCAGCAATGAGGTCTGGGTAACCACTGTTATCTTCTTCAATGGGGTTGTTCCATGACATGCCTAAGATAAATAATTTTAATAAAAGTTTTAATTTCTGTCATAAATGTTAATATTGTTTTAAATTATTTATAATTATTTTATATTAAATATATTTAGGATGAAACATCCTTAATTTGAATGTTTTTTTGTTTACAGCTAGCCTACGTGATACTTTAATAGCCTTTTAATTTTTATGTTAGCTATTACTTTGTATTGAATTTCACTATATTATTAATATTATTATTTTTTAAAAAACCCTTCTCATATAGTAGACCCAATTTTTTTAAGCAATGTGGACTAAAGTCGCTACTGGGGCCCCTCCAAGTTTAGGTGCCCTGAAGCTTAAGCTTCATTAGTTTCGTAGTAGATCCACCCCTGCTCTTTGGCCATTGTGCTTTATACAATTCAATTATATACAGTTCCATTCCTGGTGGATGGTTTTGACTCTCAAAGATCTAAAACTAATTATAATAGCTATGTGTACCTGATGAATCACAATTAAGGACAAAACCAGTTTGTCCCCTTGGTGTTCAAATCTTTAAAAATCAAAGATGCTTGTGATGCATTTACACGTGTGTGTGTGTGTGTGTGTGTGTGTGTGTGTGTATGTTTTATTACATTCTTTTATGATTTTGCAGTTTTGGCAAATATGAAATTTAAAAGCACTGCTATTTTATTTGGAATTCTTAGATGACTAATAAGATGACTGCAGAAATTTTATTAAGATGGAAGTATAAATTCAATCAAATTTTCATTATGATACTTTGTCAGTTGCATATATTAAACAGAGTTACTTTAATGTAGTACTTTTTTCTGACTCCAGATATAAATGGATATATACATCTGTATACTCCATATGTAAATGAATCTCTCTCTATAATATAATGGCCTTTTATTTGGCTGGGTAAATACCAATATGAATTTGCCCTTTCTGTTGAGGTGACTGGGAAGTCTGGCTTTCATATACAGTGGAGGCCACACACACTACTGAGCCTCATTTTGACTTGTTTTAAGGACATTACATCAACGTTGGATCAGCCTGTAGTGTTCTTTTCCACTTTAATTTTTGAGTGTAACTCCACATCCAGACCTCCAGGGGTTGCTTACATTTGATTTCCATTGCTTTTTGTGTGATGTTGTTGTCAGCACATTCAACTATGTAATGAACAAAGTAATTAATACGAATATTTCATTCATTCAGATCTAGGATGTCTTATTTCAGTGTTCCCTTTATTTTTTTGAGCAGCTTATTTTCCATAGGGCTCTAACTTGAGTTTAGTAACACATAATCACTGAAAAACAACTTTTGTGTAAAAGTTGTATAAGCTGTTATTACTTGGCCCTATAGCTGTTTTGTAATAGTTCACTGGCAGAAGATAAATTTACATCATATTCATATTCAGAATAATAATAACAACAACAATAACAAGTGATATGCCACCTGACTCCCAGTGACTTTTCTGATGTATAAACCTTATTCTTTGGGGTTGTGGGTTTTTTTTCAGGGTCCATGTACAGGTAACCAGCAGAGTCTAGCACATAGCAGGCTTTGGGATGCTGTGGTTGGTTTTCTTCATGTCTTTGCCCACATGCAGATGAAGCTCTCTCAGGTACAGAATGATTTTTTAACGCAATCGGGTCCTCCTGATTTATTAAAGGAAACATAATAAGTGCTTGTTCAATTAATTACCTCTCAGAAATACTACAACGCCATTAATTAGTACTGGAAATCTCTAGAGCTGACTGTTGGAACAGAGTGGGCCACTGGACTGTATTATGCTAAGGGTCAATAGGCAGGATAATGAAATTTGATATGCACTGAAGGAGAAGAATGAATAGTTCAATACTTCTCCCACTAATATCTTTTTAAAAGCTGCCCCTACTAGAAAGAAGTATATAACCCAGTGGAAAAAAAATTACCCTGTCTTGAAAAACAACTACGGAACTATCAAATTTAGAACCATTGTAAAGATTCAGAAAGTGGCAAGGACTGGGCATTATTGAGAATAAAGCTGGTAGACTTTTTGATATTTGTCACTTTTTTGAGAAGGATGAGCTGTCCTCTGAGTGTTTCAGGATGTAGAATCTTTGAAGAAATTAATGTAAATAATTTCACATGTATTATTCCTAATGGGGAAAATGTTAGAAAATGCCTTATGATGTCCGCTCCTCCTCTTGCAAGTTATGGCAAATTGACAACAGGAATAAGATTTTGTCTTCTTGCAGCAAAAAAATGACTTCTGGGAATCTTATATTTATATTGACAGGATTCTAGTCAAATTGAATTACTGAAAGAATTAATGGATCTTCAGAAAGATATGGTGGTCATGCTGCTATCTATGTTGGAAGGTAATCTTAAAATTATAATTTTAGACAGATTTTATTAATTTATTTTTCAAATTACAACCGTAAGAAAGCTTGCACCTATGGGGTGTTTCCTCCCAGTACAAAAATACCTTAAAAAAAGAATATTAGGATCACAAGAGGGAAGAAAGAGGTTACACTATCTTGCCTGCTGTAGTGCCAATAAATGAAATGCAAAGACATGTTTAATATCAGCAAGTTGGCTGAGAGAGTATGCAGCCTGCCAATTTATACAAATTACTGTGGAAAAATTCCAACTCTAGTAATCATTAAAAAAATGATAAAATTTTCTGATTTCAGTGAGCTTCATAATAATGTAAGAAAGACATTCTAGAGATTAATTGAGGGTGGGGAAGGGCGTTAAATAGTGTGAAACAATTCCTCTCTGGCATACAGGAGATCTATTAGCAAAATAATAGTTTGGCAATCCCTAGTATAGCCAGATAGATCTACAGTACATAGTAACCTTAGTATAGCCTGAAAAGAATAGGACTATCATTTGTGGTTCTTCTGCTGGTGATAGGTTATAAAGTAGAGTATTCAGGATTGTGCTGGTGGCAACTTTGGATTCACTTAATTTACCATACTTTTGATTCTTCAGGGGGCCACAGGGTTAGGCCCTTTACGCACGCTGATCTTGAGTTGTCAGATTAAATTTTCCTCCATTTCAGAGGGAATTTTTTTTAAAAAAGGCCTTTCTTGGGATTAAGAAATAGCAAAGCTTATTAAAAGCTTATCTCTAATTACATGTTTGTAATCTGTGTACCACGTGCAACCCTTGAAACCTTCAGTCTGCCCCAAGCATAATTCCCTCCATCAGCCATCAAATTGGATTTGACTAGTTTAGTTGGAGAGCATGCACACATGAATGAGTGTCCACACAAAACACCTGCCTTTTTTTGAACTGTGCTACCTCAACCTACCAAAATTATAATGAGGCGCATTTGCCAGAGCATATCCAAAGTATTCCAACTGGTTAAACAGATGTTGAGTAGGCTAGAAGGAGCATGATAAGCCTTCCCCTTTCCTGTGCATCATCTTTGTGAGGATATGTGTATGAAAGAGTATAACTGCAAAGGTTGTACAGGGAGACATGTCATCTCTGGATGATTCTCAGCATTTGGGCTCTACTGACCACCAGCTGTGACCATGTCCACTCACTAACAGCTCCTGACAGCCCATCCACCATGCTATGTGCTCTGTAATTCAGAACAGGGAAATGGAAGGAACAGCTGTAGAAATGTAAAGTATAAAGTACTTTGTCTTTTAAGCTTGAAATAAAAACACAAGCTATTTCATGCTTGGTCAATCCTAAATATTGTCTAAGTATTTCTAAATGTTATTTCGAAATACAATATTGCTGTTCTCAGATTTGTAGTGTAATTTCAATGTTTATAACATTTCTTTGTGCTACTTAGGCAATTTAAAAAGTATGGTAGTAAGATTATTGATGCACTTTCCCACATTCAGGTAATGTTGTGAATGGAACGATCGGCAAGCAAATGGTTGACATGTTGGTGGAATCGTTTAACAATGTAGAAATGATTCTAAAGTTTTTTGATATGTTTCTAAAACTGAAAGATTTAACTTTCTCTGATGCATTTAAAGAATATGATCCCGATGGTAAGGGCATTATCTCCAAGAGAGATTTCCATAAAGCAATGGAAAGCCACAAACACTATACTCAATCTGAAACCGAGTTTCTCCTCTCCTGTGCTGAAACTGATGAGAATGAAACTCTGGACTATGAGGAATTTGTGAAACGGTTTCATGAGCCAGCTAAAGACATTGGCTTCAATGTTGCTGTTTTGCTGACAAACTTGTCAGAGCACATGCCCCATGACACACGACTGCAAACTTTCCTTGAATTGGCAGACAGTGTTCTAAACTACTTCCAGCCCTTCTTAGGACGCATAGAAATAATGGGCAGTGCAAAGCGCATTGAACGAGTTTACTTTGAGATCACTGAATCAAGTCGGACACAGTGGGAGAAACCGCAGGTTAAAGAGTCAAAGAGGCAGTTTATCTTTGATGTAGTAAACGAAGGAGGGGAAAAGGAAAAAATGGAACTTTTTGTTAATTTTTGTGAAGATACGATCTTTGAAATGCAGTTGGCTGCTCAGATCTCAGAATCAGATCTGAACGAGCGGTCTGTGAATAAAGAAGAAAGTGAAAATGAGAAGCTGGAAGAGCAAGACCCCAGAATAGGTTTCTTCTCTCTAGTGACTGTCACGTCAGCTTTAGTAGCCCTCAAGCATAACATAATGACTCTGATGAAAATGCTAAGCGTGAAAAGTATAAAGAAGCAAATGAAGAAGATGAAAAAAATGACCATGAAGGACATGGTCATGGCTTTGTTTTCTTCCTACTGGGGCATTTTAATGGGTTTCATGCATTTTTTATCGAGCGTCTCCAGAGGCTTCTTTCAAATCATGTACAGCTTGCTGCTTGGAGGGAGCCTGGTTGAAGGAGCCAAGAAAATTAAGGTAGCTGAACTTTTAGCCAACATGCCTGACCCTACTCAGGATGAGGTACGTGGTGATGGAGAAGAAGTAGAAAGGAAGCCAGCTGAAGCTGCTTTGCCTGCAGAAGACCTCACTGATCTCAAAGCTCTGTCGGAAGATAGTGACCTCCTCTCAGATATTTTTGGCTTAGATTTAAAACGAGAGGGAGGACAATATAAACTAATCCCACATAATCCAAATGCAGGCTTGAGCGATTTGTTGAGCAGTCCTTCTTTACTCCCTTTACCTGATGTGCAAGAAAAAATAAAGGTACAAATACTGTTTTTATTTATCTATCTTGTTTAAATCTCTTTTTCTTTTAAAGCTATTTTAATGCATGATAAATAAGTATCTCATGTTTGTTAACCCTATTCAGCAACCAAAGTTTTCCTTGTTTTAAGATGGGTTACAATCTTTAGGTTATTTTTTTAAAAAAATAGTTTCAGTTTTAAAATGAAAGAAGTATTTTCAAGTGAAAATGTGTTACCTTGTTTTCTACATGAGCCATAGCATATGTTTTTAAAGGTTTTGTAGTAGCAATACCGTTTTGTTTTTTTTACGCCACATTTTTTAAAAATAGACCATTGACATAATGTTTTCCTTCTTCTTGGTTATACTTATTCATTCAAGGACCAGAAGATGAATGAAGATGGAAAAGATGAAAGAGAAGACACTAAATTTGAACATGAAAAAGCAGAGTATGTCCCATTCCTTTCAGAATTAATAGTTTCATCAAGACTGTGACCTTACTGGGAAAAAATCCAGTGACATCCATGAGAATTCATTCCAAATAAGTGTTTTGTACTGCAGTATAAATTAACAGTTTATCTATGTATATATGTACCTTACAGTTATTGTACTTGAGGAATTGTGCAGAACACCACATAGGAATAAGTAGTCCATAATTACACCTCTCTTCTCTGTGTTTTGTAATATATATTTACTTTTTAACACAGTAATTTTTTTCCCATTTCAACTTCATTATAAAATGGTTATTAATATTAATAGATTTTCTGAGCCCTTTATCTGTTGTATGTTTTCCATATGGTTTTCTGAACTATTGTCATGTGTGTGTACTTGAAAAAGGACCCAGTCTTTTCCCATTGTGTAGTTGATTTTTTTTCTCATTGAGATACTAGGTTTTGATTGAGAAACGTGACTGGTATTATAGTTTTGGAAAATATGTGTTTACAGGGGAGAAGATGGAGAAAAAGAAGAGAAAACAAAAGAAGATAAAGGAAAGCAGAAACAAAAGCAGCGTCACAAACATAGGCATGGTGAACTAGAATTGCAAGAATCTGCCTTTTGGAAGAAAATTATTGCATATCAACAGAAAGTCCTTGTAAGGTTTTAAAAGTTAAAATAGATAAGAATTCCTTATAATTTATCATTTTGTTTTCATGATTGCTTAATTCATTTTTGCATCTACTGCATGTATAATATAGTTCAGAACTGCTTAATATACATTGTTCAGATACAATCCTTAAACATTAAATACACATGATTTGGATAAGCAGTTTTAATTTTCATAAAATATGTGAATAATCTGGAGTGGAAAACTTCTAATGTAATCATTTATTTAGGAAAGCACTTTAAAAGTTATATAGATAAGATATAGATATTAAGTTTAGTGAATCTAACTATTAAGCATATTTATTTATTAGATTTACATCCCGCCTTTATTTTGTACAATTCATAATGCTCTCTCCTATTTTCTGCATAACAACTACCCTGTGAGGTGGGTTGGGCTGAGACAGAGTAACTGGCCGAAAATCACCCACCCAGCTTCTGTGTCTAAGGGAGGACTAGAACTCAGTTTCCTGGTTTCTAATCCAACATTTTAACCATTACTTTAAACTGGCCTAAAACAAAATTATTTCTTTTTTCAGAATTATTTTGCCCGGAATTTCTACAATATGAGGATGCTGGCTTTATTTGTCGCATTTGCCATTAATTTCATTCTTTTGTTCTACAAGGTAAATCCTTCGTACTTGAAACTTTATCATTTGCATGTGAAATTAACATATAAAAAGTTAAGTGATTTTTAACTCAAGCTCTTTATCCATAATCAGTTATTTTACTTTCTTAGCCTATGTTGTAGTATAAAATTCTGACATAATATCCTGAATTTAGGGCTTGCTTATGTAGACAACTTTTGGCCTATGGATTTACTGCACAAATATTCATTAAAGGTGGTTGAATTTATTCTGTATTATTTCTCAGTATTCCATACTATTATTTATGTTTTATAATAATGTATATTACTAGTGCAAGTATATGTAAGTTTCCATGTTGTGCAGTGTTGTCCAAGATAGATTAAAATAATGAAATAATAAATGAATTGTTCACACAAATATGCAATTTGCATCTTTCTGGATATAAAAGACACCCCGTCTTTAAGGAGTTGCAGAAAAATGCTCTCTGAGCATTCTCATGTTCTCTGAAGCATCTTTTTGGCTTTGGATCCAAAGCGCTGCACAGCCCTACTATATATAACTAGCTTGCAGAGATGAGGTGCAGAAATGGTACATTGTGCTAGACCAGAGCTTTCCAAACTGTGTGTCGGGACATGTTAGTGTGTCGGCTGCAGTGTCTGGGTGTGTCGTGGCTGCTGCTGCCTCCGAGCCCTGCCAGGATTCCGCACAGGTCCTAGTGCCTGCCTTGTGCCTTGCTGCCTCCAAACCTGCTGTGATTCCGCACAGGTCCTAGTGCCTGCCTTGTGCCTTGCTGCCTCCAAACCTGCTGTGATTCCGCACAGGTCCTAGTGCCTGCCTTGTGCCCTGCTGTAAGAGTGTGTAGTGAAATGATGCCCTGCTGTAAGAGTATGTCGTGAAATGATGCATGTCTAAAAAGTGTGTCACCAACATGAAAACTTTGGAAAGCTCTGTGCTAGACTAAAGTGGGGATCTAGCTCAACAACTATGAGAAAGTTTCCTTTTACAAAGAATCATGGAATAATATACCCTACCTCTAGCAGTGGAGCTATGCACTCTTCTCAGCATCAGTATATTAAAAAAAGAAACAAAGGTGGGACCTGGGAGTAATAATTTGCTAAATAAGGAGTGCAGAGGGCACTAAAGAAATGTTTATTTAATCTTCAGAAGTATACACACAATGATTTGACAGGCAAAATGGAAAAATATTGAACTGTATCATAAGGAGGAAGAAATAGTCATAACAGGCGTACTTACCTATTTCAGAGGTAAACTCAGTAGTTGATCTCAGTCACTTAGAAAGTCAAAGCAACAACAAACTACTATGCCTTTCCAGGTCATGAATTTACAAATAATCAGCTTGGTATTATTATTAATAATGAGACCCAACACTTTATCAACAAACATCCAGAGGAGAGGCCTTTGGTTCAAGTGGCTACGAAGGCCACAATGTATACCATGATTTTATGAGACAAAAGTTGATATATGCAGTGATGGGGGTGGGTGGGGGGCTTATGGAGGGCTGAAACAATATTAAAATACTTAAGCTTTGTAGAGTTTGGAATACTGTTTAAAGATAGAATTTGAAAATAAAATTTGAATAGCATATGACTAAGGAAAATAAGAAACGCCAGCAGAGGAAGGAAGGGAAGTGACGGTATTGAGTTCTGGCAAAGTCTCATCCCAAGGCTTCCTGCTGTTAAATGTTAATGATCTTTCTCTGGAATAGTCCTGTTTCCACCTGTTATCACTTCTCTTCTGTGTGTAGCTTGTAGAAATGTGACATTTCTGTCAAATTGTTCTTCAACTCAGATTGTTTCAACAGGTCTCTACCTCTTCAGTGACAGAAGAAAAGGAAGTTCAAGTAGTTAGTACTGCTGACAAATTGAAGCTAAACAGCCTAGAAAGTCCTTCTCATAGAATCATCACAGTACACTATGTCCTTGAAGAGAGCAGTGGTTACATGGAACCTACACTCCGCATTTTAGCGATTTTACACACTGTCATTTCCTTTTTCTGCATCATTGGGTATTACTGTCTGAAAGTAAGAGAACAAGAAAATCACATCTGCTTACTGTACTTTTAATTCCCTTGGATTTATTCTTATGTTTGTTTCCCTATTTCTGATAATTTACTGGTTACTGTGTGTATTTGTATGTATTCTATCTTAAAGGTTTGTCGTCAGAACAAGTAACAATAAATATTATAAAAACAAATATGAAAACAAAAAAAAAATCAAAACTTTGCATTCTGAATTCTGTAATTCTTTTTGTTTGAAAGAACATACTGGAGATATACACGGATAATTTTGTGTACCTGTTATGTACCTGTGTGCACCTGTTAATGGCAAGAAGAAGCAGTGATTTCTGCTGATTGTCCCTTCCTACTTTAGTCCATTGTATCTTCTAAAACAATTTCTGGAAGGGACATCCTAGAGCACTGTGGGAAATGGAATAGGTGATTGCAGTGGGAAAGGAGAATCAGTGAAAGTCCTCACTTCCCTTGCCCTCCCCCTTCACTAGATTATATTATCTCTTTGGGAAAAGGTCCTTGTGTATACTATCTTACTTTAAAAGACAATGTTAGCTTATCCATTCTTTGCATTTTTCTCAGCATCCAAGTATTTTTAATAGATAATTTCTCCAAGTGAAGTTAAACGACTTTTTGTACTTCTATTTCCAGGTTCCATTGGTAATATTTAAACGAGAAAAAGAAGTTGCAAGGAAATTGGAATTTGATGGGCTATATATTACAGAACAGCCTTCAGAAGATGATATTAAGGGACAGTGGGACAGACTTGTCATCAATACACAGTGAGTCTTTTCATTTATCTTTTCTGAGGCTACACAGTTTATATAATTCACTCTTAATTTTAACAGGAATGAATAGTGATTGGATACAACTGTGGCACACAAATTGCAAACGTGGAGACAGCTCTATATTTTAGTATGAAATTCTATCTTGAAAATAACAAGTGTTAAGAAATATACTTACTACATCAGTGCATTTAAGCACGCACTTAGTATAATTGTGGTGGGAAAAATTCACACTAGGTAAACTTTATATAGATTTAAAAAACCTGTAATGCATGGAAATGATAAAGTATCTTTCATATTTCATCCCTTAAAATATTTTACAGTATAGCAATAAACAACATAATTATATTCTGGATTTCTCACAATTATGTAGTACAAGTCTTGGCTAAGAAATATTGCAAAATTAGTCCTAAAATGCATTATTTTTAGATTCTGAAAATGCACACTTTTATATAACTAACAAATGTATATTTTATTAGATGCCCTAAAATTTGTATAATTTTAAATATGTATTTATATTTAAATTTCCTTGCAAAGCTTTTTAAATCTGTTCTTTGATCTGGCTATAACAGATTTATATGATTTATGAATAAATACATGTGAAATTGATATGGATTGAAAATAAACTGTATAGCCTTACACATAGCTTCATGGCTTAATGTAGTTATTGGGGTATATGTACATTTAGCAGGCAAACCTGAGAGTATAATTTTGTATCCAAGCAGATAATAAATTAAGCCTCGTGTAATACTGAATGCTGTACTATGTTGGGCAGGGGTGGGGAACCTTTTTTCTGCCAAGGGCCATTTGGATATTTATAACCGGGGACCGGGGTGGGTGGGGGCGGGGTTTCTGGGATTTCTGCAGACGGGTGGCCGGAGTTTGCGGGCAGGAGCCAATCACAAGCACTGGGGGACGGGGTTTGCGGGCAGGAGCCAATCATGTGGAAAGGGCGGGGTTTGCAGGTGGGAGCCCCGCGGGCCTTAGGCGGGAGCCCCACAGGCCTTATACAGCCCGCAGGCCTGACGTTGCCCACCCCTGATGTAGGGTTTCATTCTGGACACATGAAAGACAGTGTGGCCATTAGAGAAAAAAAATTTCAGTCAGAATTATAAAAAATGAGAATTTTATGTGGTATCAAATTTCAGATTTGAAAGTAATTCATAAGTTCATTAAAAATTTTGATGCCTTTGATAGTAAAGCAATGTCAATCAGCCCATATACTGTATCTGGACAAAGTTTGGCAGAAGGGACATTTAGTTGCAATTGTATTTAAGAGTGGTTAAGATGCCAGGCTTGTCGATTGGAAGGTCGGCGGTTCGAGACCTGAGCGCCGCGTAACGGAGTGAGCTCCCTCACTCACCCCAGCTCTTGCCAACCTAGCAATTCGAAAGCATGCAAATGCAATTAGATGAATAGGTACCACTTCGGTGGGATGGTAACAGCGTTCTGCGTGCGTCATGCCGGCCACATGATCGCGGAAGCGTCTTCGGACAATGCTGGCTCTTCGGCTAACAAACGGAGATGAGCACCAGCCCCTAGAGTCGGACATGACTGTGCAGGGGAAAACCTTTACCTTTACTATAAGAAAAATATATGGGAAGTAACTAGTGTCAGTTTAATCTTGAACTTTAATTTCAGGGAGAAAAAAATTGAACTTGCATTGAATTAATTGTATCCGTTAGGTAATTATCTTACAGATGCACTGAGCATTACTTTCCGGTGAGGAATTGTAAGTTCTGTAAGTTCCCTTACAGGTGGGGAAATCTTGGAAACTTCAACAATGTTCCCTGTAAATTTGGAGTTTATAAAAGTATGTTTATTGATGTGAATGACAGCTTATATTTAAATAGAATTTCTTTCACATCTTAGGTCTTTTCCTAACAACTATTGGGACAAGTTTGTGAAAAGAAAGGTAGAGTCTTTCATTACTGTTGAATTACATGTTTCATTTTTAAATAGTGTGGTCTAAACGTCTGAAGTATATTATTTTCTACCATTACTGGGTTGTAATTATGAGCTCAAAGCCTTACACATAGTTTATCCATATTGAGTACCTATATTGAGATCCTTCTCCCAATTTTACATCAAACAGAGTGTACTGTTCATGCAGCTGGCAGCATATGTCACTGCTATCAGAAAATATTACCAATTCTCTGTTAAGGTGATGATTTTGTGTGTGTGTGTGTGTGTGTGTGTGTGTGTGTGTGTGTGTGTGTGTCCCTTTGAGTCAGTGTTGACTCCTGGCAACTGCCTGGACTAGTCCCTGCAGTTTTCTTGGCAAGATTTTGGAAGTGGCTTAAGGTGATAGAGTGTTCTTAATATGCGGAATAGGCCCAATTGCTTCCTTTTCGCCTATTTAGTAACAGATTAAATCAGATTAGATTTATTACTATAATTTATATACTGTTCCATTTCCAGAGACTGAGCAGCTTATAGTATTAATATAAGAAGATTAAGAATGAAAATCAATTAATACAATTATAATAAATCAGTCCAATATCAGTCTACAATTTGGGAGTACCATCATCTTACTCATTCCCAAATGCCTTTTTGAAAAGCCTTGTTTTTATGGATCTCTGAGTATGTGCTAAGGAGTGGATGGTCTAGATATTTGGGGCTCTGCTGTTCCAAGGGAGGGGGACCATCACTGAGAAGGCTCAAGCCTGTTGTCTCTTGGTGATGGGACACTCAGCAAGCCCTTTCTCTTAGATCTTATTGGACAAACAGATTCAACTCAGAAAAGGCAGTCTTGAAGAAAGCTAGGCCTATAGCCATGTAGGTCTTTAAAAGTGACACACAATACCTTGAACTGTACTTGGAAGCTAACTAGCAGCCAATGCAGCTCCCATATAGTGATGTAATATAGGCATCCATAACTACCCAGGCTGTTGCATGCTATACCAGTTGAAGCATTCAGATGGTTTTCAGGGGCAACCCCATGCAGAGTGCATTGCAAATAATCAAGCCTTCATGTAATAAGGGCATGCATGGCTGTGAATAAAGCCTCTTGATCTAGGAAAGTCAACAACTGGTACACAAAATGTAATTGTTCAAAGGCCCTCCTGGCTGTGGCCTTGAACTGCTGTTCAAGCAGAGATCATGAGTCCAGGAGGACCCCAAGTTGCAGGCCATCTCCTTCTGGGGAGGTGCTACTCTATCCAGAATCAAATATGAAGCATCTCAACTCAGCTGGCTTCCAAATCCACAGCCACTCTGTCTTGGCAGGATTCAGTCTAAAAGATTCTTTCTCTCTATCCAGATCTAACAGCCTCTGGGCATCAGTTCAGTACATCTACCAGATCTCCTCCCTGATGTGGGATGGAAGTAGATAAGTGGGCATGATGCCTCACCCTCTGCTTCTGGATGATCTTCCCCAGCAGCTTCATGTAGATAATAAGTAGCAGAAAGCCCTGTGATAATATAGCTGCTGAGGGCTTGATCTCTTCCCACCAGCCTCACAGAGTAGATCTGGCTAGTCAGGAAGGACAAAACTACTGAAGAATGATGCTTACCCCTCCCCAGCTCTTGCAGTCAGTCCAACACATTCAGAATTACTGTTCCTCTCAACCAGGCTTCAAGATAAGTCTGGGAGCAGTTTCCCATACTCCTAGTGGCATTGAAGGACACACTAAAACTCCTTTCTACAAAAAAATATAATTTATTTGAGTATATCCATTATACTATAGCTTATATGTCACACAATTATTTTAATTATTTACAACAAACATGTAAGCTAAAACTTGACTTAATGCACTTTGGTAACTACAGCCACTCCTTGTTTAGTGGCTACCTCATTTAGCGACTGTTTGCAAATATGACAGTAATTTAAAAAATCATTTTCCAACCAATGAGCGCACGTACAACAAAATTTCATGTACCTGACCAGAATGCATGCCGGAGTGAGAGTAACACTGGTGTAGCTGTAAGAGAGAACTTTTATCTAAATGAGGCAGCAGCAACCAGTCATCTTTGCAGTCTCTCTCTCTCTCTCTCTCTCTCTCTCTCTCTCTCTCTCTCTCTCTCTCTCTCTCACGTGTTCACTTAGCAACCATTTTGCTTCTGATTTAAGGAATGGATTGCGGTCGCTAAACGAGGAGAATGTGTACATTATTGTATTTTAAAAACAATACAATTATGTCCTTAGATTAAAATAAGGTTGAGTTGGCTTCATTTATGACTTTTGCATGTTCACCTCAGAAGCGGAGTTAGCATAGAATGGGGCTAAAGCTTTCACATATGACTCCAGTCTCTCTTCAAACCAACATGCATTCATTCAGTCACATGAACAAGGCTTAGGCAGGAAGCTGATGGTACTTGTATGTTCAGAATAATTATCAGTTTGTGATTTAAAGAGGTATAACACTCTTTCACTAGCTACCGTATAGCATTAGTGCTAGTCCTAGAGGAATCCTCTCCCACAGATTTTCCAGCTCTTGTGGAATATACTTTCAGCAAGCCCAGTGCACACACTTCTGCTGACAGGAGAAGCCCTAAGGCATGTCTTCCTTCCCTCCTGGGCCATCCAATAGGAAAAATAATATCCCACATCTAAATAGGAAGTTTATACATTTTTACATATATAATTAGGAAAAACATATAAGCAAAATACATACTGACACAGTAGGAACTATATACATGACACCCTATCTCAGTGCCTAGGGGCTGTAGGGGCCTGGATGGGGAACAACAGGCTTCAACTGAACCCTGGTAAGATGGAGTGGCTATGGATTGATGGCCCCTCGGCCTCCAGGAAGTTATCATCTTTAATTCTGGATGGGGTGGCACTACCCCGTTCAGACTCAGTCCGGAGCTTGGGGGTCCTCCTGGACTCACGACTCCTGCTCGAAGAGCAGGTGGCAGTCGTGGCCAGGAGGGCCTTTGCACAGCTTCGGCTTGTGCGCCAGTTGCGCCCCTTCCTGGATCGAGAGGCCCTCCGAATAGTCACTCATGCCCTTGTCATCTCTCATATAGATTATTGCAATGCGCTCTACATGGGGCTACCCTTGAAGAGTATCCGGAAGCTTCAGCTGGTCCAAAATGCAGCCGCTCGAGTGGTTATGGGTGCGAGAAGATCAGCACATGTAACACCACTGCTCCGCGAGCTGCATTGGGTACCAGTTTGCTTCCGGGTCCAATTCAAGGTGTTAGTTATCACCTTTAAAGCCCTACATGGCATGGGGCCAGGCTATCTGAGGGACCGTCTCATCCCAATTGCATCTACCCGCCCCACCCGGCAGGGAGGGCATGCTTCGGACCCCGTCAACAAAGGAATTCCATCTAGCGGGGTCCAGGAGGCGTGCCTTCTCTGCGATAGCACCCGCCCTGTGGAACATCTTGCCCCCAGAGGTGAGGCAGGCGTCCTCCCTCTTGGCCTTTAGGAAGTCCCTAAAAACCTGGTTCTGCCGCCTGGTGTGGGACAAAGGTAGAGATAGTTCCTCCTGGGGGTGGTTAGTTTAATAATGACCTCCTTTTAAGATCCTACCATCCTCTGGATTTTTATATTCTTATTTATTGTACTGTTTATTGTATTTTAATGATTATTGATTTTTAACCTTAATTTTAACATTTGTTGTAAACCGCCCAGAGTCTACCGTGGTAGAGATGGGCGGTGATAAATTTGATTAATAAATAATAAATAAATACATACTATGCAATTAAATTAACTGTCCAGGAACATACCAGCTGTCCTGCCTTACCCTGCAGAAATGGTCTCACTCTAATTGTCTCTATCATCACCTCCTGTAGTGGCTTCCTGGCTGCCAGTCTTCAGTCTAGTTTTCTCTCCTCCCTCTTGTCTTTGTACCTTTCTCTTCTTGGGTTCGATCTCCAAATTGCTTCTCAGCTTCTCCTCAAAAGTGAACTTCCAGCTCTTCACATCATATTGACTTAGCTGACAATCCTTGTTCTAGTATTCTTTGCACAAAGCCTCATGTCTGCCCTTTTTCCCCTCTTGCTCCTGAGTAGTTATTAAGCTGGGGCGAGGGAAGGGGTTCCCTGCTATTTCCAAATACTCTTATTTCCCCTCCTTTCTCTCTCTCTCTCTCCTCCTTTTTCCATCTCTACCTTCCTTTTTCCTTCTTTTTCCTCCTCCTTCCTCCTTGCCAGACCCAAGGTTAGGGTTTTGTATATGTTTCTGAGCTAATTGCCTCCTCCCAAGTTAGCTTCCTTTCCTCCCTTCTATCCCCCTTCCCATTGCCAGGCCTAATTTAGAGCCAGCAAGTCTAGGATAAAGAACTTCCTGGCTCTTCATATTATCTCTACCTGCATTTACCTTCTTACTCATTGTAGAAGACCCTGCATCCTGCAATCCAGTTTACAACTTCTCTTCAAATCACTGAGGTATAGAAGTTACAGTATATCTTGTCAAGTCAAAGGTCCTTCTAGTTTGATCCTCTCTGCCCCATTATCAAATTTAGAGGTTGCTAAAAATATAGAATTATATAAAAAAGCATTGCACCTTAAATACATCATGATGAGGGTACTGGAAAAACTTGGGTTCAGATAAGTAACATCTCAGAAGGAAAAATAATAGTTACTATATTGTTTCAGGTTATGGATAAATATGGAGAGTTCTATGGCAAAGACAGAATCAGTGAATTGCTGGGAATGGACAAGGCTGCTCTAGATTTCAGTGATGCTCGAGAAAAAAAGAAACCCAAAAAGGATAGTTCTTTATCAGCTGTGTAAGTATTTAAAATATTGCTTTAAAAAGACTTCTCAAGCATTTCTTATTTGTTGTTGAGCCTTTAGCATTTCTCTTGCTTTTAATGTCTGACTCTTTTGGTGATTTATAGCCCCCTTTCTCAGTTGAATGTGAATTAATTCTGAAATGTAAGTGCATGTGTATCTTCCACATAAACATCACACACATACATATGGTGAATGGGGGTGGGAAACAGTAAGCTGGGAAATGTAGGATGCTATTGCGGCAACTGTGTTCTATAGAGATAGAGATAGAGAGATATTATATTAAACATTTTAATTGCAGTAATAAAAACTAATACAAAGTAAACTAAGAGAGAGAGAAAAAAAAGTAAAAAGAGAGAATAAAAAGTAGAAAGAAAGAAAAATGAAAATAAAAGAAAGAAAGAAAGGAAAGGGCGAAATAAAAAGAAAATAAATTATATAAAGAAGTGACTTCCAATCTTCATCACAACAAGTTTGGTAGTTCTTCACCCTCTATAAGGTTACAAACAGGTATCTCTTCTTCCCATAACCCGTCCCTTATCTATAAGCAAATCCATAAGACATCAACTTCTCAATCCTAGTGTTAGCAAAAAATCCATAAAGGGCTGCCAGAATTTCATAAAAACATGTCTTATTTTAACCTTGATCAAGTAAACCAACTTTATATTCCTTCCTTTTACCTCTGAAAATCTTAATCTTTAATTCATTCAAATATTGCCGTACAATTTGATCTCTCTTCAATTCATCTTTATCCCATTGCAAAGGTTTTTTCGTGGCTTTAACAAGCCTCTTTTGTAAATCCAGTTAAAAGATATTATCCAGGTCATTCTCTTGGTTTATCATTTGTATTTTCCCTTTAATTTTTAAAATCTCAGCCAGCTTCTTTCGTATATCCAGTAAAGAGTCCTTATCTGGGTCATTCTCTTGGCCTGTCACTTGTTCCACTTTAAATGCCTTCTCTGTCTTGTAATCCACACTTTTTAAAAATCCAATATTTCTGATTCTACTATTTCTGCATCCAGCAGGATTTGTTTCACATCTGTTGTTCCTTCATTAACATCCTTTAGACATAGTCTATGCATAGAAGTAAACATTGTTACTGATATTATTGATATTGTGGCTACTAATTTCTGGCCCCATTCTTCAAAGATCTCCTTTAATGTTTCAAATATTATAGCATTTTGTGTCATTTTGTCAATCCCTATTCTAATCATAACCAAATACAAGGTTTTTTTTTCTTTTTGCCTAGAGTCTTTAGTCCCCTCTAGTGTCCAATTTTTTACATAAGGCCTCTAATCTCTGTTATGACTGACAGTAGATAAAATAATTTTGGTTCCCATGAAAAGCTATTTTATATAGTTAGTTCCAAAATCCTATACTAAAAGTTTCAATATTCCAAATTTGACTATACCCTTAATTCATTTCTAAGGCTCAGTGTTTAAGATGCCAGGCTTGTCGATTGTAAGGTTGGTGGTTCGAGACCCGAGCGCCACATGATGGAGTGAGCTTTCACACTCGCCCCAGCTGTTACCAACCTAGCAATTCAAAAGCATGCAAATGCAAGTAGATAAATAGGTACCACTTCGGTGGGATGGTAACAGCGTTCCACGTGTGTCATGCCAGCCACATGACCGCGGAAGCGTCTTTGGACAGCGCTGGTTCTTCGGCTAAGAAATGGAGATGAGCACCGCCCCCTAGAGTCGGACACAACTGTGCAGGGGAAAACATTTAACCTTTTTTAAAATTCATTTATAACTTTCTTGGTTCAAAATCTTATTTAGCTTATTGCCATTTATTTCAAATTCTTTAAGTTCTTAAACTTACAGTTAATTTTTCTTTTGTTCAGAAATGGAGATAGACTTACCAGGAAGCTTTTCAAGCTTGTCATTCCGATAATCTCTAATAGCTTTAAGATAGTTAGATAAGCAGCTTCTGAAAGTGATTAGAAGTGAGGCTAGCAAACTTAGCGTCCTTTATAAGGCTCCGCCGTGGCTGTGAGCTTGATGGTTAATCCCTTTGTCTCCCAGCACTCAAACCCACAGGAGACTGCTGTCCTGCAGTCTCCTTGCGAGGAGCAGCCCTCTCCTTGTTCAGAGAGGTTCTGAAGAACCAGTCTCTTCACCGGTTCTTTGGTCTTTGCTGCAGTCGTCGTCTCCACTCTCCATGGAAATGTGTTCAGCTCGCCATGCCTCTACCGGAAGTCATGGCAACTGTGTTCTAATACCTATTTTGTTAATAATAATATTGTTATTTTGCATCTTCCAATGTGATACTGTGTATACCACTGTTTATCAGTATTACAACAATGAACCCAGTGTAACTGATCTCTGTGTGAAGTAATACATGGGCATAGATCTGACATTACAAATAACAGTATTCACAAACTGGGAGTGGGGATGGAGGGAGGATACCTTAAGACAACTGAGCTAGAATTCATTAGTAGGTTCAGCTCTATTTCCTGTAAAATGAATACAGATAAAGGCTTCTTATCATACTGCATACTGCATACTTAATCAGGGATTGTCCATTGTGACAAGTAATTAGTAGTGCTTGTACCTTTTATATTTAATTCCATCTGTGAAGGATTATGCCATAATAAAGGAGTTTATTAACACATCTGTAAATTGGTTAATGCAACTCATTGCTTAGCAGTAAAATACAGTATATCTGGAAATTGTTTGGTTTTAACAACCTAGATTTTCCAATTACTTGAGCAATTTATGACTTGCACTTTCACAGTTTAATAATGCTGACAAGGAACTGGAATATTATTCCACTCTCATTTGTCCTGAGGAGAAATGGCAACTCATAGTTTTCAAAACAACAGCTGTTACCACTGATTATCTTGTCAGCATGAGTTCTTAGACTAGACCCGGTCAATTAAGATTACGTACTATTGAACTGAAGGACTAGTAAATTGTGGCTAACATGTTCCATTAATTTAAATAAATCAAAAGGATATGACTATTTTTAGCTGTGCCATGGCTGATAACTGCCACTTAATAAGTTAGAGATAACAGAGTCTAGACTCTGACATATTATGTCATGGGTAATATACATTCAGTCTTCAGTGCTTCAGTGAAAGAGGGAGAGAAATACGAGATGAAACCTGGAAGTGTTCTCTGTTTAGTGTAAGGAAACCTCTACAATGAATTAATGCCCTCTATCACCCAAAAAGCAAGAATCAGTGAAGCTTGTGTTAATACCAACGGTTCTAGGTTCTCGAGACATTTGCTCCTTGATTTTGCCTAGGTTGAAACTTTTTTCTGATCTTCTTTTGCTTCAAGATTCTATTCATGATTTGTCTCCTTTCACTCATTTGTTGAAAACACTCATCCTTTCCGTCTATTCCTATCCCATTATTTTTTAATGGCACTGGTAAAAAATACATGCTAACAGTTAAAACCAGCCTAAAAGCTAAAGTCAGAGACTTGAATACAGGTCCATGTTGTGTTTGTGGGCATAAGATAGAAGTGGTTTGCTACTGCTTGCTTCTGAGAATTTTTTTTAACTTCCCAGGTTAGCCTGTACCCATTGAAGTTCCTAGTTATTTCCCATTGAAGGCCTAACCAGGTCTAGGGCTTATTGTTCTTTGTATTTATTGGGCCTTATATGCTGCTCCAACCCCCCAAAGGACTTCGACCCTGCTTATCTTTTTTGAGATCAGACAAGTCACCCAGTTGGTTTTCATGTCTAAGGCAGGACTAGAACTCACTGTTTCTAGCTTTTAGTCCAGTGTCTTTAACCACTACACCAAACTGGCTATTCATAGGAAATTAGGAGATAGATTTCCCCCTTTTCCTTACATATTTTTCCTGCCAGCAGAGTTGCTTCATAGTCTCTACTTATATTGGTGCAGAACAGAAGAGCCTAGGAGCACCTTATTAGTCCTGCCTTCCTTTGTGGGGGAGGAGATTAACCCATGAATTGATGCCTCTGTCTCACCAAACCTAGTAGTATTTATTGGAAATATCCCCTGCAGAAGACTAAGGACTTTCTAGGATTGAGATGACATACTCCTGCAAAAATTTTCCCATTTGTTTTCAGGTAGTGGAAAGGGAGGAACATTTTGAGAATGAGTGGGTGAAGTGGGACTTGATAGGGGAAAGCCTAAAGCAGAAATCCTGTGATCAGCCTAGTCCATTACAATAACAATACAGAGGGCTCAAGTGCATCTCCCACCCCAAAGTAGAAAGCTCCCAGCCTGTTAAGCCACACGGACAGGAAAAAGAGATTTAAGATTTGAATGTTGGGTTTCCTGTACATTAGCTTTTACATTCTGCAGTAGCTGAATTTCTTCTTTAAAAGCTGTTCTAGAGCTTGCAATAAAACTGGCTTATCAAAAGCTGGGTCTTTCCCGTCACTCCCTGTGAGGCTTCTAATTCAGCAATTGCTTGGAGAGAAGTCTGACAATGGGAGCCACCAACGGTCATATTTAATGTTATTTTAACCAACCAACCCCCCCCACACACACACAATGGTATTACAAAATAACATAGTGTCACTCTGACAAGAACTTCATTTCTTTTTTTAAGTGGGGGCATTTTATAGCAATGGTAAGAATTGCAACTATATTTAAATGAATTCTGATACATTCAGCATCTGTAACAAAGAGGTCAGTGATGGATGCCTCAACTTTTCCATATTTAATTTAGTCTTATTTCTTCTTTATATGTGCTCTTTCAGGCTGAATTCTATTGATGTAAAGTATCAAATGTGGAAACTAGGTGTTGTTTTCACTGATAATGTAAGTATGTACTGTTAATATCAATTAGAGTACTAAAGCAGAGAACTAGTTTAAATTACGTTTCAAAATTCTCCACCAAATTTATGGGCAAAGAAATTGGATTGCTGGGTTCTCCAGATTTTTCCAGGAGAAGATAAAATTCCTTAAGGGCACAATTCACTCTTAAAAGCGACAGTAACACTCATGGGAAAAGTTCCCTTAGGATGTCTTCTCTTGAGATTTAACTGAAGCATGGAAAGCCAGGGAAGCTGGAGATAAGCTTGAAACAGGACTTCCATACTCACCTTGGCCATCTCAGAACTGAGTGCAAGACCACCATGCTTCACTTATGAAAATTTCTCCAAAATTCTCTTCTCCTTTGAATTTTTTAAAAATCATATTGAATGAGAACTGGTTTAAAAAAACGTAGGAATTTTTTTTCTGCACAGCACTAGTTTAAAGTGGTCTTCATTTGACCTGATGTGCAGTACATGTATCTGGATGCTAGAGACAACTATGCTGTCACGTATTGCTAGAAAGCAGACAGTTAACTCACATTTTGTTTGTTTTTCCTCATGCTTTTAATTTCATTTGCATTGGTGAAAATGTAATTTATCACATGTAAAGAATAGCCCTCAATAGCCCTCCTGGATGAAGCCAAGGCTATTATCTCTGTTTCTTACAGTGGCCAAACACATGCCTCTGGATTGCTTACAAGCAGGAGACAGAGCCATATATATCCCTTCCCCAATGTTGTTCCCGTGCAACTGGCATTTGAAGTATGCTACCTCCAAGCCAGGTGGTAACATTGAATCTTCACTGCTAATAACCCTTGATAAACTTGTCCTCCATGAATTTATCCAATCCCCCTTTAAAGCCATCCAAGGTCAGATCCTATAATGTATGTGTGAAGTTAGGCTCTTCACCCAATGTGCATCCTTTACACTTATGAGTTGAACTGCATTTGCTCTTTGGTTGACTATTCATCTGTACTGAAGAGATGCTTTTAAACTTCTTCACAATCACTGTTGGGTTTCACTACCCTGTTTCCTCCACAAACTTGGGCAGCTCTTGCTTACCCCTAAATCAATATCATTTATGAATAAGTTCAAAAGCACTGGTTTCAACACAGATTTTTGAGGTAAAGCACTTTTTACTCCCCTCCATTGAGAAAGTTACCATTTATTCCTATACTTTGCTTTCTGTTTGTTAGCATTTCATAAAAGGACAGGTCCTCTTATCCCCTAGCCACTAAATTTTTAAGAACCTTTGATGAGGACTTTTGTCAAAGGATTTTGAAAATTCAAATATTCAGTGTCAACAAGCTCACCTTCATCCACCTCTCAAAGAATTTTGGAAGTTTAGTGAAGCAGGATTCTTTGTGGAATCCATGCTGATTTGCCTTCAGCAAGGCTTTTTCCTCTATGTGCTTAGCTATTTTTCCTTTGATTACCACTTCTACCTATGTTACATGGAGAAGACATTAAGCTGACTGGCTTGTAATTTCCTTGGGTCCCTTTTTAAAGATTGGTGACACACTGGCTATCTTCCAGTCTTCTGGCACTGAGCCTGATTTGAATGACAAGTTATACAACATATATTTGCTAGATGGTCACCAATTTCACCTTTGAGTTCTTTCAGATCTCTCAGGTGGATGCCATTAGACCGAGTAATTTGTTGCAGTGTAGTCTCTCAAGATATCCTAGACTATTTTCTGTAGTTAATTTAGCCTGCTTTAATTGTTCCAATTCCCTCTTTGAGAAAGTAAATAGATTCAGGTTTCTGTCTATATCTTGTATAGTAAAGACAGATGCAAAGTATTCAGTTTCCCTGCAATTCCATATATCCCTTTCACTCCTTTGTTGTCTAGCAACCTTCTGGATTTTTGCTGATTGCTTCCTTGAATATGTTTTACCCTATGCCCCTTCTCTCCCCTCCCCTCCCCTGGCCTTATATACACTTTTTCTGCCAGAGTTTGTGCTCCTTTTTGTTCTTTTCATTAGGGTGGACTTTCCATTTCGAAAGGAAATCTTTCAACTTTTACACCTTTCTGAACAGTACTTAAAGCCTTTTCCTGGACTCTGTTGATTTTTCTTAGGTTGTGGAATGCATTCTGTTTGAATGTTTGGTTCTGCATTTGTTGAAGTGGGCTACTGGCTATGAAGCGTTCTCTTGCAATAAACTAAGAATTTTGTTACTGGCGAAACGTTAGGAACCAAAACTGCCAGAACACGGCCACACAGTCCGGAAAACCCACAACAACCATAAGAATTTTGTCTTTATCCTTGAGCCTTTTGGCTACTTTGCCTTTAAAGAACTACTCTTCGGGGGTTCTTTCTGAGTGATAGATGAGCATTGAATACAATGATATACAATTAATTGTCACCTGTGTTTCTATGCATTGAAAAATATTCCATTCTGTTTTGACTATTGAATACTGTATTCATAATTTCATAGAGGAAAGTATTGCAGAGCTCAGTCTGGGTGTAATATGAAATATAAATGTAACAATAACACATAATATATTGTAAGATCATGTGATGACTTCCATCCAATAGGATAAATAAGATAATAAAGTTATGCATACCTTTGTCAAGAAGACTTTAAAAATAGATGTGTCTGTGTTTTACATAATGCATCACCTGTTTTATTCTTTAAAGTTAAAAATGCAAGTTATTTGAAAAATCAATTAAAAAGTAAAAAATCTATTTGGAAGGTGTGATTACAAGTATGGTACAAAGATTTTTTTATCTGATTGTACATTCTTTTCTTACACCTGTTTTGTTCCTTTCCTTCTAAAAAGTCTTTTCTATATCTGGCCTGGTATATGACCATGTCAGTCCTTGGTCATTACAACAACTTTTTCTTTGCTGCACATCTCCTTGACATAGCAATGGGATTTAAAACATTACGAACTATTCTATCATCAGTGACCCACAATGGGAAACAGGTAATGGCTCCTTATTCTGTCATTAACTTTATGAAAAATTGCATGCCACCCTAAAATTAGCTGTACAAAGAGGAACAGTTATATAACTATACCAACTATGAAAGAAATAAGAGAACAGTAATTGTTTAAACATTTGGAGGAAATGTAATAAACTCTGAATTACACTTGCAACTCTACTTTTGCCTCATTTCCATAATAAGGATTCCAAATGCATTTGACCTAGCAATCAAAGGTAGATTTACTCAGATCTACTTTCACTTGTTTTCAATCCGGATTATCCCCAAATCAGCATGATTTCAACTGCACCCTTATAATACAATTGTCTATATATCTGCTCATGTAAAAGACTGCAGTCAGTCTCGCCACCCAAATTCAGTTGGAATTATTCCCAGGTAGCAGAAGTTTATTGCCTTGCTTTATATCATTTGTAAATTGTTTCATATGAAATAGAAATCAAATTAATCTTCTGATGTTTTTTTAAAAATAAGTTTACAATCAAGGAACTCTGAAATATTTGTTACTTTCTTTTTTAGCTTGTACTGACTGTGGGATTACTAGCAGTGGTAGTTTACCTATACACAGTAGTTGCTTTCAATTTCTTCCGCAAATTCTACAATAAGAGTGAAGATGGAGATATGCCAGATATGAAATGTGATGATATGCTAACGGTAAACTTTACTTTTGTTCTTCTTTTCTATTTTGTTAATATGATTCTAAGTGGGTATATTTTCAAGATTGGAAACAGTTTCTGTTCACAAAACACAAAGGGATACATCAACAACCTGTGCAACCCTTCAGAATCCCCTCTATAGATTTTCAGGAAACTCAACAAATGCTACATCATAGGAGCAGGTATAATATTATATTCCACCTAGTATGATGGCCATAAGTAAACCCAATTATTTTCCCCAAAGGCAGGGGTCCCCCCACCTCTTTTTTCGGGGCGGGGGGTTCCTTTGAGTCAATTTTGAGTTCTGACAACTGCCTAGACATGTCCTTGCGGTTTTCTTGATAACATTGTCAGAAGTGACTTGCCAATACCTTCTTCCTTTGCCTGAGAGAGAGAGTGACTCACCCAGAGTCACTCTGTTAGCTTCCATGCCTATGTGTAATGATCGCTGGCTATAACTTTAAGCAAAACACCTTCACTCAGTTTCTTTGTAGAAAAAGGAAAGTTGTTTATTAGAAGTATGCTACAGGACCTCAGCGAAAGCTGTAACTGAAGAAAAAGGTGCGAAGCCTCTAATTAAAACATTCTTTTTGCTAGCACCAATTTCCCCCTCCCTACACCTGGCACAGGCAGTTACAGTTGACCTTGGTTCTCAGCGTCTACTGCTCGCTGTCTGGAATGCTCCCCCTCCCATCCCATAAACAATCTTGACACGCGTCTAGCTGGTACCGCTGGCGGGAAACTGCTGCGAGCAGGAATTGGGGAGCGCCAGATTCAAACGGCAAGCTGGATACTCTGGCAGGAAGCAGCAAGCAAATGCACTAAGTTCATTGGGTTGCGTGATCCTGACACTATGGCAGGACTGGAACTCACAGTTTCCTGGTTTCTAGCCTGGTGCTTTTAACCACTATATCAAACTCTCTCAAACTCTGATTTCGTTTCTATAAATTAATGGAAGCATCACCTAATAACAGAAGCTTGCCCAAAATTTAGTGCTGCTTCTGGCATTGGTGATTCTAATATGAGTACAGACCTCTAAATAGTTAACCTTATTGAATTGGATATTAGTCTGAGAATCAAAAAAACTTAGATGGTTGGCACTTATTTTTGTCAATTTGTATAGGGTTCAGGGTAACATATACATTCACTCTTCTAAATGAATATACTACTATTATGTGAATTAAAATAATAATAAGTTTACTATATAATAGCAATTGGCTTAAATCATTACCTTTGGTTAGTCATATGCATTATGAGATATATACCCTTTGTTAAGTCATGCTAAATTAATCTAAGCTTTGTCTGAACAGAGCTTTGCTTAATTTTTCTCTTGCCACTGTGGTTCAATCAAGTAGGCACCATACATTTGCCTTCCCATGGCAGCAGACAATGGATGCTGGGAGGGTTAAGGTTAGGCTCTGCAGCAGTGGGAAATGATATCTGAACTTGCCAGCTTTGCCCACCTACCCATAAGCCACAATAGTTGGCTTCAGTAGCAAACTTTAGAATCTGGAGCAGACATTAAATTACATGGGCAAATTGTTTCCAATGGGCCACATGTGTTTCTTGTCCACCACCGTCAACATTACTGGCAAAATAGCAGGTTTTCAGTGGCACAATGGTGGCATGTGGTTTTGTTTAAAAAAAAAAGATGTGGAAATGGATACATTATGCTTTTGAGAGGCAAACAAACCATTTCCATCTTTTATCTCCACCAACCCCCTCAAAAACATTTTTCAGCCCCATCGATTGGTGGTGTCAGATATGCTCCTTGGAAACCAATTTATCTGTATTTTTTAAATAGTGCACTTCCCCTAGCCAGAAAAAGCCTTTCCATTAAAGCATTTTATAGTAATAGGCTGAATTCTGACAGCTTACACTGAATTTTAATAAAATTTCTTTAGCAAAAGCTCTTACATTCTACTTGGAAATAATGAAAGTAGATTACATACTGGGCTCAAAACGTTTACACTGATCACTCACTGGACTGAAATATAGTCATAGACAGTATCATTTTTTTCATCTAAGATTCAGATGTTTCAGTCCTTTCAGTGGGAATGAGGAAGATCACAAAGAAAGGTCTGACACTTCAAAGCCTACCCTAAAAGCCACAAAATAAACAAGGAAGTAGCACCCTCCTTGTCCGATAGTCCTGTTTAATTGCAAAATAGATTTTTGCTTGGACACATACTAGAAGGAAATAAGAAAGAGAGAAGCTCTCTCTGCCAGATCACAGGAGACTCCACAAATAACGTATTTGCCAGAACTGGGGTTCATCATAAGGCCATAGTACTAAATCTAGTCAAAACAAGTGGCTGATGTCCTTCAATCTGAAAAACCCAGCAGTCACCCTGTATGTCCAGATATCTCATGTCTACTTGTACCAGATAGTCTGACTCATATAATTCAAGGACAGAACTGTTGCATAAAGTCCTACAAATATAACAATCTAAGTATACGAAGTATACAAGGGACGCGGTGGCTCAGCCGGTTAAACCGCTGAAGCTGTAGACTGCCGGTCGGAAGATCGGCAGTTCGAATCCCCGCGCAACGAGGTGAGCTCTCGTTGCTAGTCCCAGCTCCTGTCGACCCAACAGTTCGAAAGCTTGCAAGTAGATAAATTGGGTACCACCTTAAGTGGGAAAATTTGCTGACGTCCTGTCAGGGGTCAGCGTCCACCGAACTGAAGATCTCTTGAATGGCGGCTGTAACAATGGATCCCGAAGTAACAACAGCTACAGGACGTCAGCAGCCAGCTCCGATGCAAGGCATCGTGGGACATGTAGTCCAGAAGCCAGAGAAGAGTCGGTTCCCTTACCCCCTCCCTTGACGCGCGGTTTAAATGAAATATAATGTATAATGATGTATATGTATGAAGATGTATGTAAGCCGCCTAGAGTCCTCTGTTAGGGAGGGGATAGGCGGGGTATAAATACAATAATAAATAAATACAATAAATACAATAAATGTCCTATTTCCTCAGTCCAGCCCCATAAATTCATGGATTTACTAGGCTGCCATCCAATATCTACAGGCTCCATGAAGATCAAACAAGGAAATAACAAATAATTTGTAGTGACGTAAGTAGAGTATTAAGAGGGTTGTTTGCAAACTGCAGTACGCCCTTCCTACTTCCACAAAGTTACTACAAGCCACTTGACTGGAATTGCTATCAATATTTACCTATGTAGAAGTTCAGATGAACAAGTGAAGTTGATTTATACTGAGTCAGAACAGCTTTCCAAGATTCCAGATAAAGAAGTTTCCAGCTCTCTAACCCAAGATCCATATATCTACATGCAAAGAAGTCAAGCATAAGTGTGGTTTGGCGTTATGACAGTTATCTTTCAAAGCTTTCTCTGGAATGTGAAACACTGATTCTTTTGTTTAAGGGGCCCACACATTCCTCTATCTTTGCAACCACTTAAGTACCTGTAGGTTTGATGGTCAAAGATTAAAAGACTGGCTGAGTCATGGCAAGAATTCTGCCTTCCTCCCTCCCTCCCTCCCCTCCCCTCCCCTTGAGTTCTAAAATAAACCAGTAAATATTTACAAAAATAGTTGGTTCTGCAAAATGTACTTTTTAAACTGAGTATCTTCTCATGTTGCTTATAGTGCTATATGTTTCACATGTATGTGGGAGTACGTGCTGGTGGTGGAATTGGTGATGAAATTGAAGATCCCGCAGGCGATGAATATGAAATATATCGAATCATCTTTGATATTACATTTTTCTTCTTTGTAATTGTTATTCTACTAGCTATCATACAAGGTATGGTTTCATTATTTTTTATCAGTTGAAATGTTTTATTTATAATTACCAATATCACCCTTTCCTAACTGATAACCCAAATCTATTTTTTTCTCTCAGGATGAAATGTGTGGTGAAATATGTAATATACCTGTACCTGATACATTTGCTTATGTTAGTCTTTGAAATAGATTAATCTCAGGTGGAAGACTAAAGGCAACTTCTTTTAGGTCAATGCAGCAAAATGAATTCTAGAGTTAATTCCTTCTTTCTTGGTGGGAAAACAATTTTGGAGGCCTTTACTCAATCCCTTATGAAGCAGTTTTTTCCAGGAACTGAATGGAAATATAAAATGGAAGAAATACATTCTAAGTCAATGTTCTTAAAATGAGGAAGACTGGTACCTTCCTCTTGTAGAGTGGACATAGTAAGGATTCTGAACTCTTCAGTTTTAAATCTACAACAGGATATTATAGCAACCACATCATATGCAAAAAATGAAGGGCATTTTCTATCTTTCTTTCTTCCTTTGCTCTGATTCTGTATATGCAAATTTCCACTTCTGTATGCAAATTATTAGAAAAGGTTTACTTTAAAATAAAATGAAATTGCCTTTATTTTGTTATCTTTTACATTGCTCAAACTTGATTTTGAGCCATACTACTTGTTGGCTTTATCATATGAAGTGTCTTTTTGCAATTAAGATGTTTCCTTTCTGTATAAAAAGTCTTGTTGAGAGGAAGGAAGAGTTGAAATTGAAAATATATACACATACATATGCATACAGATATACATAAGCATAGACACATGCATAGACATTCTTTCTCTAATTATTAATTAATTGTATCAGGACAACTTTGATTTAAATGACAAACAAGACCATTTCATCTGCAGGGAGTTCTCTTTTTTTCTTACAAGAAGCAAATAAAATAAACATGGGTAACAAGTCTATTTTGAAATTAGTACTAGGGTTCAGGCTAGAGATTTTTGTCATTTGATGAGACAGATCAGGTCCCCAAGGTTTTTTTTCTCTTTGGTTTGGTAGGGTAGTCAATTAGGTACCATTATAAATAAAGTGGCAAAGGGTTTAATTCATTTCCCCCCCTAAATGTTCCCTTTGGGGAGGAGACTTTATCATGGTTCCCATTGGCCCATTCTAACAATTTTGGGGAATACTGCCAAACTGCTGAATGTTGCAGCTCCTTAACTATTGAAGCAGGTCAGAATTTTCTTTTGTTAAGTACCATGAAACTCTGCCACCAAATCTGTTGAGACATGCAGTTTTCCTCATCTATATTCCAATTTATCCCCAACCTTCTCAAGGTCTATAGAAAGTTTCCCCATTTATCATGAGTGACAAGTGGCCTCTTAAAATGGGGAAAATTGTGTCTGCATAATACATAATCACTACATGACAATACACATAACACTTTGAAACTGCTTTCAGAAGTCAGTGTATATCACAAGAATTTTGTTGCTATGGAGCAGTTCAGTAAAGCTGTTAATACAATATCTAGCAGTTTGCTGCATACTATCTAGCTATTAAGTTTGAAAATCTCCACCATATCTCCACCATTTGAAAATCTCCATATTTTCAAAAGTACATGGCAGTTTGTGGTAAAGCATGAATCTTCATATATAGCATTAATTTGTTGATTTGGCAGTTTTTGTCCTAGTTCCTCAAAAGTTTAAATTATAACCTTATTACCAGGCTTGATTATTGATGCATTTGGAGAATTAAGAGATCAGCAAGAACAAGTTAAAGAAGACATGGAGGTAATAAATTTCTGTATTTCCTTTTTGGTCCATACAATAATTCTGCAAAATACCACCCACTCCATGCAGTGGTAAGAAAATAGTTTCCTTCTTTTAATTGAGAATAGAATTGAGATGCTGAAGGCTCCAAAATAGTTGTGCATGGGGCTAGATTTGATTTGATCATGTGCTATAAAGTTATTGTTGACTGTAGCGTTCACATATATAGATTTTCTCAATATTGATCTGTCCCTAACCTGGTCTTTTAGATCTTCCAGTGGTGCACCCATTGCCACTATAACAGTCCATCCACCTTGCTGCTGGTCATTCTCTTCTCTTTGTGTCCACATTTCCCATCATTAGAACCTTTTCCAGAGAGCTAGGTCTTCACATAATGTGGAGTCCTTGGTGCTCTCAGAGCCTTGCAGACATTTCATTGCCAGACTAGGCAACATCTTCAGTGCGAAAAGGGAGTGGGACTTGCTCTCTGTTTATATACTATGGCTTGTCCTGCTTGTGTTGGTGGAGGTGTTGTTCTCTCCTTAGGATTCCTTGATTGGGCTGTTGTTTGCTGCTTAGTTGATTGACTGAGTTAATAGTTCCTTGATTAGGGTTTATTGTGCTGTTTGATTGTTCCTCTGGTGCTAATCCTGATGTTAATCTTTGCATATCTGGGTGTTGATTGCTGGCCAAGAGGTCTTCCGGTCTTCTGGCTTTTCTATTGTCTCTTATGAATGGTATGTAAATGTTGTTTACCTCTATGTGTCTGTTGATGGCTGCTTTGTCTGAGTGCCAAGCTTCCAGGAATTCTCTAGCGTTTTTGGATTTGGCTTGGTTTAAGATGCTCACAGTTTCCCAGTTGAAAGTATGGTTGAATCTGTCCATGTGTTGTGAGATTAAGGAGTTTTCATCGTGTCTTCTGACTGCTAGTTGGTGTTCGTGGATGCGCTCTGCTAGTCTTCTGCCCGTCTGTCCTACATAGCGGCTGCTACAGTCCTTACACTGTATGTTGTAGATAACTCCTGTTTTTTCTTCTGGCCAAAAGCCATAATGTAGGACAGATGAGCAGAAGACTAGCAGAGCACATCCACGAACGCCAACTAGTAGTCAGAAGACACGATGAAAACTCCTTAATCTCACAACACCCTGGTGGCCTTGAGATTCTCCTATGCTGCCTCCCTCCGCAGGGAGGCAGGATTCATTCGATTGGTCCACCTCCGGCGACTGATGGACCCAGTTGGGTTTCAGAGGGAGCTGGGGGTTATACCTGAGGATCTGCTGCACGGTCCAGCAGAGGCCCTGGCTGCTGCCTGGAATAGGGAGGCAGCCGGGGCCTTGGACACGATCGTGCCTGTGCGACCTCTCTTGTCCCATCGAACCCAACACTCCCCGTAGTTTACGGAGGAGCTGAGGATCCTGAAGAGGATTAAGAGACGTCTAGAGCGCCGCTGGAGGAAGACAAGGACTGATTCCAACCGAACACAGGCTAGAGCTGCTATTAAGGCCTACGTTGTGGCGATAACAGTGGCAAAACGTCAATATTTCTCTGCCCTTATTGCATCCACAGAATGCGGCCTGACAGCCCTGTTTAAGATCACCCAATCCCTTCTAGGAAAGTGGGGTTTAGAAACCTATGCACAGGGCCGGGCTGAGGAATTTGCTGGGCATCTGGAGGATAAAATCGCTCAGATTCATTCCAAGTTGAATGCCAAGCGTGTAGCAGGATCTGAGGAGATGCCTGGGGAGCGGACTTGCCTGGTTATCTGGGAACAGTTTGATCCTGTTGGGCCCGAGGAAGCAGACAGGGTTCTCGGGTCTGTAAATGCCACCACTTGCCAATTAGATCCTTGTCCCTCCTGGCTGGTGAAAGCAGCTTGGGAGGTGACATGTGGGTGGGTCCAAGCAATGGTGAATTCATCCTTAGAGGAGGGAGTGTTTCCGGCAGCCTTTAAATAGGCGCTGGTGCGCCCCCTCCTCAAGAAACCATCACTGGACAATTTTCATCCAGTCTCCCACCTCCCCTTTTTAGGGAAGGTGGTTGAGAAAGTGGTGGCATTGCAGCTTCTGAGGGTCCTGGATGAAACAGATTATCTGGACCCTTTTCAGCTGGGTTTCAGGCCCGGATATGGGACGGAAACAGCCTTGGCTGCACTTATGGATGATCTCTGGCAGGAGCAGGATGGGGGCAGTGCATCCATCCTGGCTCTTCTTGATCTCTCAGTGGCTTTCGATACCATCGACCATGGTATCCTTTTGGGTTGGCTCAGGGAGTTGGGGGTGGGTGGCATGGTCCTGCGCTGGTTTGCCTTCTTCCTCCGGGGCTGGTCCCAATCAGCGTTGATAGGGAGCGAGAGGTCCGATCCACAAACCTGGGTGCCTCAGGGTTCGGTGCTCTCCCTGCTCCTTTTTAACATCTACATGAAACTTCTGGGTAAGATCATCCATCGTCATGGGATGAGGTATCATCAGTATGCTGATGATATTCAACTATACATCTCCATCCCGGGTGACGTAAGTGAGGCTGTGACCACTCTCTCTCGGTGCCTGGAGGCTGTGGGGGTCTGGATGGGGAACAACAGGCTTCAGCTGAACCCTGGCAAGACGGAGTGGCTGTGGGTTAGGGGCTCCCGGGTATCCGGGAACTTGCCATCTTTGGTTCTGGATGGGGTTACACTGCCCCAGACAGACCCGGTGCAGAACCTGGGGGATCTCCTGGACTCATGACTCCTGCTCGAAGAGCAGGTGGCAGTCGTGGCCAGGGGAGCCTTTGCACAACTTTGTGTTGTACACCAGCTCTGCCTCTTCCTGGATTGGGAGTCCCTTCGAACGGTCACTCATGCCCTAGTCACCTCCCATATAGACTAATATAATGCACTCAACATGGGGCTACCCTTGAAGAGTATCCGGACGCTACAGCTGGTCCAGAATGTGGCCATGCAAGCAGTCTTAGGAGCCCCAAGGAGGGCACATATAATACCTTTGCTGCGTGAGCTGCATTGGGTGCCAGTCTGCTTCCAGGTCCAATTCAGTGTGTTGGTTATCACCTTTAAAGCCCTACATGGCATGGGCCCAGGTTACTTGAGGAACCGCCTCACCCCCGTTACATCGACCCATCCCACCCGGTCAGGCAGAGAAGGCATGTTACAGACCCTGTCCATGAAGGATAGCTGATTGGCAGGGTCCAGCAGGAGGGCCTTCTCTGCTGTGGCACCTGCTCTTTGGAACAGCTTACCCCCGGAGGTAAGACAAGCCCCCACTCTCCCAGCCTTCCGGAAGGGGGTGAAGACATGGTTATGCCACCTCACTTGGGATGGGAGGGGGGATAGTCACTCATGGGGGTGGCTGGCACCATGATCGTGCCAAGAATAACATCTTATGCCCATCTTGGATTTTTATATTTTATATTTTTAGACTTGTAACTGTTTTTATGTGTATTTATATACATATTGAGTATATATTGTAGTGTTTTTAAGGATTGTTATTTTATCATTTGTAAGGCGCCCAGAGGCGTCGTGTATGAGATGGGTGGCAGAGAAATTTGATAGAAAGAAAGAAAGAAAGAAAGAAAGAAAGAAAGAAAGAAAGAAAGAAAGAAAGAAAGAAAGAAAAGAAAAGAAAAGAAAAGAAAAGAAAAGAAAAGAAAAGAAAGACATGGACAGACTCAACCATACTTTCAACTGGGAAACTGTGAGCATCTTAAGCCAAGCCAAATCCAAAAATGCTAGAGAATTCCTGGAAGCTTGGCACTCAGACAAAGCAGCCATCAACAGACACATAGAGGTAAACAACATTTACATACCATTCATAAGAGACAATAGAAAAGCCAAAAGACCAGAACACCTCCTTGCCAGCAATCAACACCCAGATATGCAAATATTAACACCAGGATTAGCACCAGAGGAACAATCAGACAGCACAATAGACCCTAATCAAGGAACTATCAACTCAGTCAATCAACCAAGCAGCAAACAACAGCCCAATCAAGGAACTCCTAAGGAGAGAACAACACCTCCACCAACACAAGCAGGACAAGCCAGGGTATATAAATAGAGAGCAAGTCCCACTCCCTTTTCGCACTGAAGATGTTGCCTAGCCTAGCAATGAAACGTCTGCAAGAAAACAACAAGGCTCAGAGGGCACCAAGGACTCCACAGTTCAACCCTGAGCTACAAATATTCTCTTCGATTGGTTCTTCACATAATGTGTCCAAAGTAGGATTATTTGAGCCTGGTCATTTGTGCCTTGAATGAGAACTCTTGGGTTGATTTGTTCAATGATCCATTGGTTTGTTTTCTTGGCTGTCCACAGTATTCTCAGGACTCTTCTCCAACACCAAAATTCAAAAGCGTAAATACTCTTCCTATGCTGCTTCTTCAAACTTTGATGCCAACAAGACAGCTCTCTGTTTAAAATAGGAAATAATGGTTATGTTTAAATGTGTGTGTGTATCTATAAAGCACCATCATTATCGTTATCAGTAGAATAGCAAGCAGGTGATCTTTTTGTAGTGAAGGGCTGGAAATTATTCTTTTAAACTCAAAAGTGGGCTGAAAAAACAAGGAGATGGGAGAAGGTGGGAGAACCCCTTTCTCTTTTGTTTTTAGTCATACCTCCCAACTACACTACTTTAAAATTGAAACTAAAAGAACAAATCAAAACATAAATCAAAGTGGGTTTGGTGGTTGTCTCAGAGTCAGGCAACCAGATATACTCACCAGCACTAGCATCAGAAGCCCGTTACAGGTCCCCTACAGCAATTCTTTGCCTTGCTCTCTAAATTGGTCATCAAAAGCAGGCACATCCAGAAAGCCTCCCTCTGATTATTAGCTGCTTTAAATACCTGGTGCTTCAAATCTATACCCCAGATCACCTCTCTCAAGCTAAGCCTATAGCAATAGGGACATGGGGAACCCACAAAGGGGAGGGGAGGGTCAGAAAGATCCAGATGGCAGCTTTGATCATAGTTATGGCTGCAATCCTGATTTTTTTTTTTTATCCTCCCCATGCACGTGCCTGAGTAGGCTTGTGATTTGTCCCTGCTGCTGCACTGGCCCAGGAAAGAAAATTCAAAAGATAGCGCTACCATTGCAAGAGGCAAAATAGGGCAGTAAATTCAAAATAGGGCCATTTGAGATAAGCACATTTTGTTCTGTGTTTGAAATACTGAAATATAGGCATAGAATACTCAAAATGCCGGCTTCAAGCTCAAAATGGTTCTTGAAGAATATGGAACTCTGCATGTGCACACACACAGAGACTGAAATTGAAGCAAATGTGTTAACGATATATATCTTTTTAAATTCTTTTTAGACTAAATGTTTTATCTGTGGAATAGGTAATGATTACTTTGATACAGTGCCACATGGCTTTGAAACACATACTCTACAGGAGCACAACTTGGCTAATTATCTGTAAGTACATTAATTTTTCTATGTAAACACATTTATATTAATTTTCTGTAACCTCTTTAAGGAAATTAAGCAAGTCAATAGTTTGAACTATAGACCTCCGGCAACTTGTAATTTCTAAACATAAAGAGCACTTATTAGACATAATGGTTGTATATTCAGCAACAGATAAATTTGTGTGTGTGTGTTTTGATAAAGCACTTATATCTGAAATTATGTTCTAAATTTGAGGACTTAATCTGGAAATCCAGAAAATCTCTCCAGCACAAAGACTGCTAAACTGGCAATTCAGAAAACACATCCTATAAATCCTATTATATTAAATAAATCCTATTTATATTAAATAAATTTAAATGTGTAAATCCTTAAAGTATGCCTGGAATTTAGGCATGCTTTACTTTATTTCTGGATTGTGCTATCATTAATCTGCTAGTAATGAATTATAATGCTATTCATTGTACGTTCTTGAGAATTCTACTGACCTGAAATTAGACCTTGTTTTAGTCTCTTGGTTTGGAGAGGTCATTTCAACCAGAGCTTCCTAGTTTGTATGTCATAAAAAAATAGTTCAAGAATGTTTGATGGGAAGAGGGGAGGAAAGAGTCCATACACAGACAGATTATTTTTGATCCAGTGAACTTTGATGATTGTCTCAACTGGATCCAGGCTACCAATTTGTAGAATACTCAAAATAGTTACATATCCCAATTATAGGAAATAATCCATGTATTAATTTGGATATTATCAATAATAATAATAATAATAATAATAATAATAATCCATCAACAATCATTTTTTGTCCTTTATCTTAGATTTTTTCTGATGTATCTCATTAATAAAGATGAAACAGAACACACTGGTCAAGTAAGTCAACATCATATTGATCATGGAAATTATAATAGTTATTTCATTGGCTCTTAGTGATTCAAGCAGTGTTAAGACTCCATATACTTCCATACTACAGTGCTCATCTGAGCCTTGCCGAACTAGCTGGATGCTTGAGATGTGAATGTGCATTTTGAGTCATCTTTCTTAATCTTCAAGATCACAGTACCCCAAACAATATAGACGCAAGGCACACCCACAATTGTTTCTTTTAAAATAAAAGAAAAAAGAAAAAGCATGGCTGCTGGGGCTGTGGCTGGAGGATAGGATGCCGGGATGCAATGTGGGCAGCTGAGGCCTTTGGCTTCTTGCTCGTCTCTATTTCCAGCCATGGCCAAAGGGAAGCACAGCAGCAGGGCCAGCAGACTGAGCCTTGAGAGTGGCTCTTCCTGAGGTGCCAGCTGAGGCAAAATGTTGTCCCAGGTGCAGCCTTCGGGCCTCAGAAGTGAAGGTCCTCTATTTTTGCCTAGACTAGGTTTGGCCCATTCAAGGATGGCCAAGGTTAGGTAGGCAAGAAGGCACGATCAAGGAAGCTAAATATGAACATTGTTTTATCATTTTTTTTCTGTACAGAGGGTGTACTCTTTGCAATTGCCAAACATTTAATTTTTGTTGCCAAATAGTTTCTGTTTTTAGCTTAACTTTAATTGAAACAAAAATCTTGAATATATATTTCTTATCCTGAGAGAGAACAGGAAGAAGGTCTACTTGCAACTGATACATGAAGCCTTGTCTTACATAGTTTGGAATATAAACAAAGTTTCTATAATCATTTCAAAGTTATTTACTATAAGGGCTGAAAGTTCCAGATGAGCATAGAAAGATGTTCTAAAGTTATCTTCTGTGTTTTACAGGAGTCATATGTGTGGAAAATGTATCAAGAACGATGCTGGGAATTTTTCCCTGCCGGTGATTGTTTCCGAAAGCAGTATGAAGATCATCTTAACTAATTATAATTGAGGACCATCCCTTGAGATTCCATCAACACGTTTCCCAATTCCTTTGGGAACATTCATCAGATTTTCCAGACCTGTTAAACAGTGTGCTGTTTGGAGCACCAAAACTTTTTTTTATGACTCCTCTGTTCTTTTTTCTTCTGATTTTGCTTTGAGAACAATGAGAACTTAACTCTGGCAAGAGAAGAAAAAATCCCACATAACAAATCCCTATATGTCACATGAACACATATACACAAAAAGAGACTTGTGACATATTTTTTTTTCCTTCCGAGACTGCCTGATGACTTCCTTAAATAGGAGAACATATGTGGAATAATGTGATAGTCACATTTCTTCAGTCATTTATTTCATCATCCTGGAAGGAATTCTGTGGTTCACAGGGGGCTTTAAAGGATTCTGGGGGACACTAAGTTGTGGGGAAATAGTGCCTTACTATATGTAGGTTGAGCTATGCAGAAGATGAGTGCATGATGACATCTTATATTTTCTTTATCTGACCTCTCTTTCCTCCCAGTTTAATATTTATTTTGTCTTTTGGAGGGACTTGGGTGGGATTTGGTTGTGTACACATTTTTAATAAGATGATGGTGTGTCTCAGGATAAAAAGTAGTGGTTGGGTTTTTTGTCGTTAAGTTAAATTCACAAGAATCTTCCTCTTTCACTCTTACACTTATTTTGGTAATGCTGTGATGCAGCACTGTAACTTTGAGATCTTTGTATGAAAACAAAAACACTGCAGAAAAAATGTTAAAAGGAATTATTTCATTGCATGTTTATTATGCAAGTTTAAACAACAGAAAGCAACCTTTTGAAGCAAGTTGATCAACATGAAAAAAAATCACAATAATATTCATAGTAATCAAGTGTTGTGGGCTTTATTGTACATTTGGAACCAGTGTCATCAACCCACAGTTATGTATGTATTATGAACTTGCCAGTAGTTTGGTTTCATTTTCCTTTTCTGTTCCTTTTGTTGCTGTTCATTTGGCCATTTGTGATCATTAGTGGAATTAAAGCTTTTCTTAAGTCAGTTTTTAAAATCAAAGGTAAAGCAATATCCGTTCAGGGATTTCATTAGTTGCATCATGAAGCACCAAGAATGTGTAACACTCCATGTTGAGTCCTTTTTGATTGTAACACCAATCAAATAAAAAGAAAGATTTGGAATGGGAGTAGAGTGGTTTTCCTCTCACTTGGCTTCTTTGTGAGATCATTTCAAAATGAAGTGTTTGTGATTTTGTTTTTTTGTGAAATTGTACAGAAACAACTATACTCCTAATATGGTGGTTGCTTCTGTTCCCCTGAATTTTCCACCATTTTACATTAATTGCAAATTATTTGCGTATCCACACTTTAGGATACAATAAGATTTATTGATTAATTCTATATCTGAAATGAAGAAAGCATCTTGTGGTATCTTAACTTCTAAAAAAAAACTTACTAAAATCTGTTTATCAACTGGAGATTACATTTCATGTATCCGAGGAACTGGACTCTAACTGACCAAATCCTATACCATAATAAATTTGCCAGTTTTAAGAAGCCACAAAACTAGTTATCTTAGGGGGGGGAATGAAAAAATCCAGAAAACTTGTTTATCATCTAGTAGTCAGTAAACTGATTGGTCTGTGACTGTGTGCTTGCATGTAAGCACTTTTTGAAACTTTGAATCTTGAATGTCTTTTGATTCTTCACAGTGATATTTTATTATCTGAAATTTCAAACTTTTACTCTATTACAGCCTCCAAGATCATTATGCAGTGAACAGTAGAAAAGAGAGAAACTAGCTGCAAGTGTACCTCCTATTAGAGATAATTATTCTGTACTAGGCCAAGTAAGCAAATTAGCCTCTACTCTGAAAGGTTATTGTTTATTCAGTTTTTGGTGAACATCACTGAACATCTGAGAGGACACTGGAATATTTCTATTTAATAGTTTAAAATTACAATGTTGAAATATATTTCATAAGGAAATAATTTCTTCAGTGTTAGGTAATCTGATGGTTGAAACATATAAATTATAACATACATTTCTACTGTGCATGACAAAACTGATTCAGAGATCTATTTCTGGTACTTATTTTTTAAAAGATATTCTAATGAGATGCAGATCATTTCATCAACAATTTGCAGATCCTTGTTTCAGGTTTAACCTCCGCTAAAGCATCTGGGATTATTCTGAATGACTATGCCTTCTTGAAAATTGTCTTGGCATAACTGGGCTTATCATGTACTGTACTCTTCAGTATCTGCCTGTTTATTTAAAACCTCAAGCCACTATTGCATGTAAGGACTCTTATGTTTTAGTTACCTCACACCAAAATGAATTTGCACCATTAGACCAAGTAATGGTGAGAAAGTTTCTTTATATCTCCACTACAGCCCAAAGGTTAGTGGGAGATATATAAGCAGAGTGAACATGCAATGGCAGGTAGCTTGTGGAACTCAAATTATATCTGAGCATTGACTTCTAACTCTTACCTTGTGCCATTGGCACAACCTTCTCCGTACTCTTGCCCAATTGAAAATTGTTTTCTGATTGACCAGAATACTTTTTAAAGTTAGCAGAGAAGTTTCTTCTGGATTCATTCATTATCATATCTCATTTGTGTTGTTCTTAAATGTCTGCTGTTGTGATGGATTGCTGACCTCAACTGTTAAATTACTAAAACTAATAACATTTCCTTTATACCTGTATAAGTCTTTATTTAGCTCCCAGCCATCTGGTACAACTCTGGCAACCTTCTAATTATTTTCATTTCCACATTGATTTTGAAAACTTTGATTGTTTCTGATTTCAGGCTTCTCTTTTCTGAATTTTAGCATACCTTGCACTCAAATGCATTTATTTCACATCTAATAAAAATAAAATGAATTAGAACACTTTATGGGATTTAATGAGAATAATAAATTAATTACCATTGAGTAAAATGCTGTAAAATTCTGAACTGAGAATGTTACTGAAAGGATTGATTTGATCTGTAAACCACTGAGAGAGACTTTAGTAGTTGGTGGTATGCCTGATTAATTAAATTAAATTAATTAATTGCTGAGTAAAAGAAATGAAGAATCTATAAGTGTGATTTCAGTTCTTCAGTGAACCATCAGTATAATTTCTCTGGTCTCTAAAGTACATTTTGGTTATGAAGAAATATTTGGGTGAGTTATTTGCAAATAGCCAAAGTAGAGTACAGAACATTTTAAAAAGTGCCAATGATGTGTACAGTCTGTTAAAAGCATGTGTCCTACCCTTGAACTAATAATCTAACAGAATTCCCTTTAACCAGAAAAAATGCAACTAGATCCATAAGCTCTCACGGTAGGATTGCTCTATAGGATTTTTTTAAATTTCTGGGTTGTTTGGCATCATCAAAACCTAATAATCTAGAGATTTCTATGATCAGTCTTTTACTCTACTTTATTTAATGATGTGTTTTGGTAATTAAGCAGCTTGAATTGCCCACACCCCAACATAATATTTCCTGTATCACAAAGGAAAAATTTTCGTGAGCTGAACAGTTTCACAAAGAACATCCCCCAACCCTGGATCTTTGCAATAGAAAGCTCAATATCTTCTCTCCTGCGAATCAGCTTTCTGGGACAGATGTTCCATTTGCTCATGAGGGTGCATGTGCCCTTTCGTTAAGTCTGATGATGGGTTCAACTACTTTGCTCCTCAGCAATAGTGACAAACAGAATGCAATGTGAAAATGATCTACATTTCCTTTAAAGATTCTTCCTACAGCCGTCTGATTGTCTTTGATGTTACCACAGCCAGGTATAATGTCCTCACTCTTAACTAGCCTCTTCACAAAAGATTTCGGCTGAATAGTAGTTGTAGTTCTGCAAAAGAATAATTGACTGGGTCTTGTATTGCTCCTTGTGAGACTAGTCTCAGGGAGAGTGAGCTTAGGGAGAAAAGCATTTTTGTGGAACTCATTAACCCAGTCTATCCAGGCATGAAATCCATATATTCCAATTTGGCTGAGAAGATTCTTAATGCATTGGAGCATGATACCAATACCTCATAAATATTTAGATTCTTGCACCACTATGTTCCCTCCTCTTCAGAGCAGTACTTCTAAACAACAAACATGGGAAAGTCTGAAATATATTCAGGAAGTGACGGGAAGGAACTCAATGAAAGAATAAACAGAATCCCCAGAGTATCTAATTTATAAAGGAATTATTTCCTACAAAAGAGAAGAATGCAGGAAGGGTTGCTCAAAAGGATTAAATCACAAATAGTTAAAAGAGGAAGGTTCAAGCATAAAAACCCTTCTTACTCCAAGGATGGGAAAAAAAAGATTAGAGCCATCTTGTCATGAATATGCTACGGATGTTTAGGACTGGCCTACAGAATTATATTCACCAAGACTTTTCTGGCTGGAGAAGGATTTGGGGGCATGGGGTGGGGTGGGGTGGGGAGAAGAGAGGAGAGTTGATGAGCTGTTGGAAACTAGCTTGTGTGAGCATGACAATGCTGCCATCTGAATGTTTTATTCCTATTGCTAAGCTGCTATTGATAAATTGCTATAGAATTGAGAATGCGAAAAAAAACTATTCTAAAAGGTGTTGGTGTAGTGGTTAAGGCACCAGGCTAGAAACCGGGAGTCTGTGAGTTCTAGTCCCGCCTTAGGCACAAAGCCAGCTGGATGACCTTGGGCCAGTCACTTTCTCTCAGCCCTAGGAAGAAAGCAATGGCAACCCATTTCTGAAATCTTGCCAAGAAAACTGCAGGGACATTCCAGGCAGTCGCCAGGAATCAATACTGACTCACACACAGACACAAAGGTGTTGGAAGTTTCATCAACAAAACAATTACATCAGTAACATGTTCATCTAAATGCATACCCATAGAGCAAAGCACCACATTGTGACTTGGTATAAAACACAGCTACTGTTTTTCTTTGCTGCTAGGACATAATTCATTGGTATAGGCTTTCACAACCAAATGGTGCTTAAATCACAATAGGTTATATATTGATTGTACTGGAGAGGGGGGGGGGAAATAATATTTTCTTCTCTTTCTCTGTTTAGTAAGGGTTAGGGAAATTAGGCAGAAGACAACCTGTGAAAGCAGAATTAATAAAGATTATATAATAACCCGATAGTAATACTCGGAATAAGAAATATTTGCCCATAACTCACCCTGAGCTGTCTCCACTCACATTTAGCAAAATCAGGGAAGTGGCAGGACATTAGAAATAATGTTCACTATGCAACTTGACTATCTTACAAGTGGCTGGGTTTCATTACATAGCACTAGCTTTTGGGAATGCTCTAAGTCAGGCACCTGTAGAAGTGCCATGCTTTATACAGTAGCAATCATGTTTTGTGGGTAGGAGGGTAGCCAATAATTTTAATTCTGGGATTAGCTCAGTTCCCAAGAATCTCCAAACATTTGTGCCATAACAGAGTGGAACTTGATAGCTTTGATCCTCATAAGCATACCAAGAGGTATGCACAGGATCAGAGCTAGAAATAAAGCAGACACATTAACAGAGATTAAGTAGCTATGTGCTTTTCCAGCTCAAGTTAGGAACTGACCCAAGAAAAGCATCCCTCAACCACAGAAAACCAGGAACAGTAATATCTAACTGGAATCTAAAATTCTTTAGAGACCCTGGACCAGATGGTACCTCTTCATCCAGAGTTTCTCCTGGCATTGGGTGCTGTAGGTAACAACAGAACATGCTTAATTTCAGTTTTTATTAATGTCAAGACAAGAGGTTTGGGCATCCCTTTTAGTTAAGTTCTCCTAACTTAATATCCTTGGATATACATAAAGATAACCAACAGGAGTGACCAACTTGGAACTTCAGGGCCTTATGTAGTCCAAAATCCCTTTCTGTGGCCCACAGAACCCACTCCAACTATAATTGCAAAACATCACCATGGTTTCCCATCATTTCCCATGCGAAAACGAAGCTTAAGATAGTTCAACCCTCCATCTATGCCTGGTTCATATGGTCCCACCTTATTGCATCATTGTGCTGTACACTGAGGATCTACCTAAATGCTTTCTCTGGCAAACAAAATAGTCCCTGTGTCTGTTTTGAATGAATGAATATTTCTTCATGTTAGTGGTACAGTGAAATTTCATTTTCATAGATTACTTGGGGGGATGTCCAGTAAGTCCATTCTTTATGAATGTCCAGTTAATCAAATGGTATATCATTATAGTGATGTATGTCAGTTATGTGATAATGTTCATCACACATAAATTATGCAAATTACATCATCTACATTTGCTATTAGAGAAATGATACCATTGCTCAAATGATGCAAAAGTGACCCAAATGATGTAATTTGCATCATGAGGCAAATGATGTAAAGCTCATTGGAAATCTGATTCATTGCATACGAAATCTGCTGCACTGAGATCCAGTAAGGTTTTGTGGTACATGATGGGCTTTTAAAATTGTGCAAAGCCTTTCCAAGTCAGAAAGATCTGGGATTTCTTGGCATAAAGGAGTGAACACAATGGCTTTGGTGGGATTTCTATATTCCATTTTTTGCCAGTATTAATTTTTAAAATTCCTTTGGTATTGAAAAAATATTGTGCTGTTCAAGATAATAGCTGGCTATTGTCCATACCCCTAGGATCAGTAGCCCTTGCAATAGTTGTCTCATCAAAAGATAGTTGCACCTCTCTCATATGTGACTTCCTTCTAAGGTCTAATCTCTTCTAGGGTTCCTTTTTGAACCATTGTTTTCTGAAGTGTTTCTCTTCTGGGAAGATCTGGGCCCACTTCAGCAATGGAAAAGTAAAGCAAGTCCATGCAGCTTCCTCCCTAGTGTGTACAGCCAATTATAATAGTCAATGCAATATTTAGTTAATGGATCCTGAAACAAACCATCAGCAGCTTTTACAGCTACAGTTCCTTCCTTCCTTCCTTCCTTCCTTCCTTCCTTCCTTCCTTCCTTCCTTCCTTCCTTCCTTCCTTCCTTCCTTCCTTCCTTCCTTCCTTCCTTCCTTCCTTCCTTGAAACAGAGCACATGTTTGGTAATGGGTATGTAGGGTCGAATATATTTGCCCTCGTAGGTGAAGAGGGGCTGGACATTGGCAAATCTCTCAGGCAAAAATGGGTCAAATCTTGTACCTACTGCAGGGGATATTCTGAAGATTGCAAAATGGGAATTCCATGTGGCCAGGCGGCTGTGCATGCCCCATCCCTGCTAAAAGTAGATAGTAAATAGTAGCTAAAGGTACTCCTGCCAAAATCTGACATCACTAAAGTGCAGCTAAAAGTATAGCTATCAATTAAATGAAATTGCCCAATATACAAGAACGTTGAGAAACACCGAGTGCCAGTAATGGAAATACAGAAGTTACTAGATTGTTCTGGGACTTTGAAGCGATTGATGGAAGCATGTTTGCTACATGACTTAGATGCTGAACAGCTGTGACTCTATTTCTTACGGGGCAATTTCACTGTTCCTAATGCAGAATGGAAAGAGGACCTGCCTTAGAATATAGAAACCAAAATTACAGTTCAAACCTAATGCATCTATTAGCAGATAACAAATTGCCATGAGTTTGCCCCTCAGGTTCACTTTATGAAAATAAGCCTCTGGCTCTAGTAGTGTTGATGGCTTTTAAAATGTCCCTATAGATTGAAAAATATATTAACATTTTGGTCATTAAGGTCCCAAGAATGCATCTTTCTCACAAGTTGAAACGGTGGTCACCACATTAAATGTGGGGAAAGACACTCTCTACAAGGAGAGGTATACAACACCATGTCGTTCCAGGTAGGGATCAGTATGTCTATGAAGGTTCTCAGTCATCCAGGTGGAATTGTCTGTAGCTTGAATCATGTCAACTGGATTTCTATTTTCTTAGTGGAAACGTTTCGCTCCTTATCCAAGGAGCTTCTTCAGTCTGAGCAAAGTTGGTAAGGGAATCCTAAATATGTTTCTAGGTATCTGTGTGACCTTACACCTGGGGTCATGGTTATATTGAGATGTTATTTTTAAGTCCTTTTACCATCTAAAGGAGAATCGTTAAGAGCAGCATGGTGATCTTAACGATTCTCCTTTAGATGGTAAAAGGACTTAAAAATAACATCTCAATATAACCATGACCCCAGGTGTAAGGTCACACAGCTACCTAGAAACATATTTAGGATTCCCTTACCAACTTTGCTCAGACTGAAGAAGCTCCTTGGATAAGGAGCGAAACGTTTCCACTAAGAAGGTAGGGATCAGGTTTTTTTTTACTACCTGACTGTCTGAAATAGGCAAAGCAGTTTCTTATGGATAAAATAGAATACAAAAGACCAGTGTCTTAAAGGGATTTTACGTGAAAGATAAATTGTAATAATGGAAACGTTAAGAGCAAAGTAGAGGGAGAGACCAGAGCAAAAGAGCCATGACAGGGCATAAAAAAAAGAAAAAGAAAAAGCAAGACCGTGAAGGGAATTAAAATGTGTAATTAAGACTTAGGTGATAGGTGATTATAATGATAAGAAAATAATATGAGCAGAATAAAAATAACAAAAGTAAGTGAACAGAATATAGAAACCAAGCTCTATCCACCACCCACCCGCCCATCCTAAATCTTAAGCCTTTACCTCCCACCCTTTTGAGTCAAGAGACTCTTAGTCATTAGCTTCCCAGCTCTGAGACTGGAATGCATCTGCTTCATGTTCACAACAGTCCTGTCTGGTATCAGCAGTGCTATTCCTGCCTCACCAGCTTCAGCCCTTACTCTGGACACACACCCATGTTTTTTAACTTCTCAGCCTAGTCAATAGCCCTGGCATTTCTTGCTGGTCTCCCAATCAAATTCTAACCAGGTCTGATCCTACTTCACTTTTTCAAGATTGGCCAAGGATGGCTAGGGACTGCCAACTGCTGTGTCAACTATTTAGTTGCTCAATTAATAAAAAGTGCCAAAGATTCTCAAATCATTATTCTGCAAGGTCATGTGGTTTTCAAAAGGCCATCTGCTGAGATCTACTGTTACGGAAGTTTGGCTTTTCAGTTTGTGGTCTTAAATCCTTTTAATTGCATCTAATTAAAAGCAAAATCTGAAATAGAACATTCTAAACCATCTGCATTGTATAGGCATCTTCTTTTATAGGCATCTGCAGCTCTGGCTGCTTTTGTCAAAAATGACAAAAGGAACATTGTACTGTCATAGCACAATCTACATCCCTTTTAGTTGTGTGTGCAAAGTCACAATGCAGATACAGAAGGGATGGGACTTGCATTGTGATTCTGCTCCTGTCAGTCTGACTGGTTTGCCCCGCCTGCAGATGTCACTGTCACTGTCCCTTTCACTCTACTTCCCATAAGCACCCATTCCAAAAAAAGTCTTATTTTAGTTCTCTTTTTCTTCTATTCCCATGATGCATTTAAGTGAATAGGACAGAATAAAATTGGGTTGTCTGATCATTTCTTCTTGGGCCTTAATTATTAGAAGACTTGTTAAGTATGAGTACCAAATGTAAAAAAATAATCATCTTGTTTTAAAAAGGCGGTGGTATTCATTGCTTAGTATTATTTTAATGTAGGACATTGATGGGAGTTATGCAAAAAGATTTTCTGCTTAAAAGAAATCTTAGGTTTTTTTTTTAACTTTGTGTGTGTTAACAACAAGTGATAGTCTGTACTGAATTTTAATCTCCCACCGCTGTTTATTAAAATCTTTATGTGCCCTTTCCCTGTCTTCAAACACTGCCTCCTGTTTGCTAAAATGTAAATGCTGTAAGCTTTACTCAGATTGCATTGTTGAAATGGCAGAGCAGGACTGTGTATAAAATTGCATTATGATTACCTCTCCATTTGTCAGTAGATGGAGCTATTGTTTTATGGAAACTTCTTGGAGGTAAGTGAACAGCCAACTTCGTCCTTTATAATCTGCGGTAAGATTCCATCAGGTTATGGTTGTCAAAATGGTTGTGGTGGCCTTTAGTTTGAAAATTTCTACCCCACAAGTTCTTTCCTAAGACCAATGGCACGTTCTATTAATTTGTGATCTGTACTTCAAGAAATAAATGCCATCCTGAGTGTGCTATGGGCATATATTTAAATGATCATAGGAACAACAACAATATCCTGAAGATCTAGATGTGTCAAAATATTCACACATTCAACAAATTCTTCTATTGTCATCACTTTATTTCTCCAAAGCCAAACTTCCCTAGCAGTGTTTACAGCACTTGGAGGGGAAGTGATGATAGTATAGCTGTTTAGAGCATCACTTAATATAATTTTTTTCAAGTCTTGGCAACTTTTTTCAAAAGTGGCTTTCAATTGCTGCCTTCTTATGGTTGAGAGAGGGTGACTGGCCCAAAGTCACCCAGCTGGCTTTGTGCCTAAGGCAGGGCTAAAACTCATGGTCTCCCAGTTTCTAGCCCAGGGCTTTTAACCACTACACCAAACTGACTTAACTGGATCTAAACTCAGTTTGGTCATGGCTCAGAAACTTTTAAAAAGCAGTTGCTAATCCTCATAAAAATTAAAGTAGTTGGGTTCACTTTCCCCACCCCTGTGAAATTTGAGCTTTGCCACATAATTTATGTGTCAGGAAGGATCTAGCAAGCTCCATGGAACAAGATGATTAACTTTGCACAGAAAACTCACATGCACTCATACACTTTTCCTGAGAAATCCACGCCATGTAGGAGGTGAAACTGCTTTTCAAGAATTAAAATTGTGAAGCTCTGTGAGCATACATGGAACTGGATGTGTCATTCTGGGCATCCCACTCTATATAAAATTCAGCCCATCCCCATCCCCAACTGCAAACTGTCCTACCTTTAATATACACGCTCTGCTCACCTTGTCAAGAAATATTGAAAAGATTTATTTGAACCCACTTGCTACTAAGACATTTTAGAACCTGAAGGAAGATAAGATGGTATCTCCTCTATTTAATGCAAAATAGACCGGCAACTTGGGGGGGGGGTTCATCCTCTTGTAGGTCTTGAGCTAATTGCAAACCCCGTCATTCTGCTTAACTAGATAACAGATCTGGCCATTGGAAGGGCTAGAAACACACAGTTTTGACAACTCCTTGGATATTTGCATATGTACTTATGCATGCGGGGTGTTGAAGATACAGTGATGTTACGATTTTATTGTAAAATCTTTGCAATGTTTTGACTCCACGAACTTTGTTAACAAAGAACTTATTATGGGAAAGCTGAAGTTGCTTCAGAAATTCCAATGACGTGCTTTCCACTAAATTACAGTGAGAGTCAATCTGTTCTTCAACTTCTTTAGTGACAGGTTACTTTCAAAAGAAGAAATTCATTATTTGGCATTTGTTAGTGTCTCTCGGCTGAATTCTTTTTGCATGTTCTTTGACATTTACAGTGTCAATCGAAGAGAATATTTGTAGCTCAGGGTTGAACTGTGGAGTCCTTGGTGCTCTCTGAGCCTTGTGCTCTCTGAGCCTAGCCTCTGAGCCTAGCACCAGAGGAACAATCAAACAGCACAATATACCCTAATCAAGGAACTATCAACTTAGTCAATCAACCAAGCAGCAAACAACAGCCCAATCAAGCAACTCCTAAGGAGAGAACAACACCTCCACCAACACAAGCAAGACAAGCCATGGTATATAAACAGAGAACAAGTCCCACTCCCTTTTCGCACTGAAGATGTTGCCTAGTCTGGCAATGAAACATCTGTAAGAAAACAACAAGGCTCAGAGAGCACCAAGGACGCCACATTTACAATGTCATTTTCCAATCATTTACATTTTTTCAGCAGCTTTTACCATCTGAAGGACTGTATAATCATATAAATGAATTTTTATATGTGGACACTCTGACATTTATATCCTAATCCATAGTTTAGGATAGCCAAAAAGGTAAAATTAACAACAGTGAAACTCAGGCAGATTGTGTCACTTTGATAGCAGGCACTTCAGAATTCCTCTAGCAATGCATCTTAAAGAATTCTTTCTATACTACCAGATTAGATCTAAATGCAGTAGGGATTTGGAGACATTGCCTCATAACCTCAGTTCCATCTACTGCTTGATAAACCAATTTGACTTATTGGCCGGAAACACCTCTGCCATCAATGTGGCCCGGCATTGGTTATATAAATATAGTTATATAAATTTTATATAACTATATATAATTTATAAATAAAGTTATATAAATTTTATATTTTTTATTAAATGTTTTTTTATATTTTTATAAAATTTTATATTTTTATTAAATGTTTTAACTTTTTAAATTTTAATTAATATTTTCCCTTTTTTATTTCCTGCATTTCTGACACGAAACGAGAGGAGAAACCAATTTGAAATACTAGTGGCCTTCTTCCTTCAGATTGTCCTTGAAATTGTGTTTAGAAAAAAGAATGGTAGCTAATTTTGTAACTCAGACCAGAGATCCAAATCCTTTCTCCATGATAAAGCTCACTGGTGATCCTAAAACAACCTCTCTAACACAGCTTATCTGACACCATGGATTATTGTATGTTTTGAATGATAGGAAAGAGTTAAATATGCCATTTTAAACTTTTCAGAGGAAGACAGGATAAGCATAAATAAATCAGAGGAAACCTCTCTTTGGACAAAGATTATGTGTACTTCCATCAATTTTTTTGATGTCCAATTATTTAATTTTGTATAGCCTGGTGAACTGATCTTTCATTGTAGATTAGTTGTTCATGTACATAAATAAAAAGCTTTAGCTTTTAAAAACATTAATTTATTTATTTATGTTCATCAGATAAAATGAACAGTTGAGTATATAAAATATTCAATTTTATTATTTGAATACTCCATGAAAAACATGGAAACCAAATTTTTGCTGCAGATAATATTGACAGGATGAGAAAGGAGGCAGCTGTTCTCTGTGGCCTTTCACCTCTCCAGATTTTTTCTCAGGACCATGTGGAGGTTTTCCCAAATCAGTGCGATATTTTACTTCATTAACTAAAGCTCCAGTGTCTGTACCTTGAATCATGTCAACTGGATTTCTATTTTCTCAGTAGAAACGTTTCGCTCCTTATCCAAGGAGCTTCTTCAGTCTGAGCAAAGTTAGTAAGGGAATCCTAAATATGTTTCTAGGTAGCTGTGTGACCTTACACCTGGGGCTAGGTCATGGTTATATTGAGATGTTGTTTCTAAGTCCCTTTATCATCTAAAGGAGGATCGTTAAGATCACCATGCTGCTGTTGAGCTTGCGAAATGGCCTTAATCTTCCTAGGCACAGAAGACAAAGCAGGAAGGAAAATAGGGGAAAGATTGTGCCTGAGGCCCCCACCTCTATTCAAGGAAGGATTTTCCAAGTTGGCATAAATGGATTCCTTGACCCCTCTCTCAAACCACCTATCTTCTCTGTCTAAAATGTGAACATTAATGTCCTCAAATGAGTGTCCTTTTTCCTTTAGATGAAGATAAACTGCTGACTCTGGTCCTGTGGTGTTACTTCTCCTGTGTTGGGCCATCCTCCTGTACAAAAGTTGTTTGGTTTCTCCAATGTAGAGTTCAGAGCACTCCTCACTGCACTGGATTGCATAAACTGCATTGCTTTTCTTGTGTTTTGGAGTTTGATCTTTGGGGTGTACAAGCCTCTGTCTCAGTGTGTTGGTGGGTTTGAAATATACAGGTATGTGGTGTTTGCCAAATATCCGTTTTATCTTTTCAGACACGCCAGCCATGTAGGGAATGACCAGGTTCTTTCATTTACTCTGAGTCTCAGCCCTATCTGTCACTGTTTTAGGTCTGGTAGATTTAGATTTGGTGAAGGCCCAATTTGGATATCCACAGGCCTTCAGAGCTGTTCTCAGGTGCTGATTTTCATGAAAACCAAGGGGCAAACCACCTTGGTTTACTAATAACTTACCTGTGAATTCTGACTGGTTAGGAGTTATGTGTTTATTTTGTTGTTGTTTATTCATTCACTCGCTTCAGACTCTTCATGACTTCATGGACCAGCCCACACCAGAGCTTCCTGTCGCCCATCACCATCCCCAGCTCCCCCACGGTCGAGTCCGTCACCTCCAGAATATCATCCATCCACCTTGCCTTTGGTCAGCCCCTCTTCCTTTTGCCTTCCACTTTTCCTAGCATCAGCTGCTTCTCCAGGGTATCCTGTCTTCTCATTATGTGGCCAAAGTACTTCAGTTTTGCCTTTAATATCATTCCCTCAAGTGAGCAGTCTGGCTTTATTTCCTGGAGTATGGACTGGTTTGATCTTCTTGCAGTCCAAGGCACTCTCAGAATTTTCCTCCAACACCACAGTTCAAAAGCATCTATCTTCCTTCGCTCAGCCTTACTTATGGTCCAGCTCTCACAGCCATAGGTTACTACAGGGAATACCATTGCTTTAACTATGCGGACCTTTGTTGTCAGTGTGATGTCTCTGCTCTTAACTATTTTATCAAGATTTGTCATTGCTCTCCTCCCAAGAAGTAGACGTCTTCTGATTTCCTGGCTGCAGTCAGCGTCTGCAGTAATCTTTGCACCTAGAAATACGAAGTCTGTCACTGCCTCCACATTTTCTCCCTCTATTTGCCAGTTATCAATCAAGCTGGTTGCCATAATCTTGGTTTTTTTTGAGGTTTTGCACTTTCTTCTTTCACCTTCATCATAAGGCTCCTCAGCTCCTCCTCGCTTTCAGCCATCAAAGTGGTATCATCTGCATATCTGAGATTGTTACTGTTTCTTCCAGCGATTTTAACTCCAGCCTTGGATTCATCAAGCCCAGCACGTCACATGATGTGTTCTGTGTACAAGTTGAATAGGTAGGGTGAGAGTATACAACCCAGCCGTACTCCTTTCCCAATCTTAAACCAGTCCGTTGTTCCGTGGTCTGTTCTTACCGTTGCTACTTGGTCGTTATACAGATTCCTCAGGAGGCAGACAAGATGACTTGGTATCCCCATACCACCAAGAACTTGCCACAATTTGTTATGATCCATACAGTCAAAGCCTTTAGAATAGTCAATAAAACAGAAATAGATGTTTTTCTGAAACTCCCTGGCTTTCTCCATTATCCAGCGGATATTGGCAATTTGGTCTCTAGTTCCTCTGCCTTTTCTAAACCCAGCTTGTACATCTGGCAATTCTCGCTCCATGAATTTCTGGAGTCTACCTTGCAGGTAGACTTACATTACTGGCATGTGAAATAAGTGCCACTGTTCAATAGTTTAAACATTCTTTAGTGTTTCCCTTTTTTGGTATGGGGATATAAGTTGATTTTTTCCAATCTGATGGCCATTCTTGTGTTTTCCAAATTTGCTGGCATATGGCATTCATCACCTTGACAGGATCATCTTGCAAGATTTTAAACAGTTCAGCTGGGATACCATCATCTCCTGCTGCCTTGTTATTAGCAATGCTTCTTAAGGCCCATTCAACCTCACTCTTCAGGATGTCTGGCTCTAACTCACTGACCACACTGTCAAAGCTATCCCTGATATTATTATCCTTCCTATACAGATCTTCCATATATTCTTGCCACCTTTTCTTGATCTCCTCTGCTTCTGTTAGGTCCTTACCATCTTTGTTTTTGATCATACCCATTTTTGCCTGGAATTTACCTCCGATGTTTCTAATGTTCTGGAAGAGGTCTCTTGTCCTTCCTATTCTATTGTCTTCTTCCACTTCCGCACATTGCTTGTTTAAAAATAATTCCTTATCTCTTCTGGCTAACCTCTGGAATTTTGCATTTAATTGGGCATATCTCCCCCTATCCCTGTTGCCTTTTGCTTCCCTTCTTTCTTGGGCTACTTCCAGTGTCTCAGCAGACAGCCATCTTGCCTTCTTGGTTTTCTTTTTCTTTGGGACGTTTTTTGTTGCCGCCTCCTGAACAATGTTGCGAACTTCTGTCCATAGTTCTTCCGGGACCCTATCTACTAAATCTAGTCCCTTAAATCTATTCTTCACCTCCACTGCATATTCCTTAGGAATGTTAGTGAGCTCATATCTAACTGATCTGTGGGTCTTCCCTATTCTCTTTAGTCTGATTCTAAATTGTGCAATGAGAAGTTCGTGATCTGAACTACAGTCAGCTCCAGGTCTTGTTTTTACCGACTGTATAGATGTCCGCCACCTTTGGCTGCAAAGGATGTAGTCAATCTGATTTCGGTGTCGACCATCTGGTGAAGTCCATGTATAAAGTTGTCTTTTAGGTTGCTGGAAGTTTGTTATGCACAGTGAGTTGTCTTGGCAAAATTACATCAGCCTATGTCCCGCTTCATTTTGTTCTCCCAGACCATGCTTACCTGTAATTCCAAGTGTCATTTCACTACCCACCTTAGCATTCCAGTCTCCTGTAATGAAAATAACATCTCTCTTTGGCGTATTATCCAGTAGGTGGTGCAGATCCTCATAGAACTGATTTACTTCTGCTTCTTCAGCATCTGTGGTTGGGCTGTATATTTGGATCACTGTGATGTTAAATAGTTTACCCTGAATTCGAATTGTGATCATTCTATCATTTTTTTGGATTGTATCCAAGCACTGCTTTAGCCACTTTATTATTAATTATGAAGGCTACTCCATTCCTTCTGTGGTCCTCTTGTCCACAGTAGTAGATCTGGTGGTCATCTGATGTGAAGTGGCCCATTCCAGTCCATTTCAGTTCACTGACACCCAAAATGTGTTTTATAATATTATATTATATAATATTATATAATATATGTGTTTATTTTGTTGTTTATTCGTTAAGTCGCTTCCGACTCTTCGTGACTTCATGGACCTCATATGTGTTTATAACATTACACAAATTTAACTCTTCTCTCATTCCTTACTTAGAACTGTACTTTCTACTAGATATGACAAAGGTATACACTAACTTCATTTATAGTGTATAATTCTTAAAAAATACACTTTTAAGAAGAATTTTACCAGCTCTCCTGTCCTATTAAGGGATTATTCAGAAAACTTTACAAAACAATGTACTAATGTGTAAGAGAGGATTTGGCTATCTAATAATTAACAAAAAATCACTTAAATTTGTTTTCGGAAATATTATTTCAGAGTGCTTTAAATGGAAAGCTGCTGAACAGATGAACGAATTTGTGTGCCTCATTGCCCAAACTGCTGTGTTCAGCTGATTTTTAAAATTACAATTATTATTAGGATTTGTGGATTGGTATGCTGTATTTTATAACATTTTCTTATTATTGCGAGTCACAACTATTTAAAAAACTATTATTTAGATGTACCAGGTACTTTATAAAATATATGTTCTAGGACTGATATATTCTCTGAAGTCAAATGCAAAATAATACAATAAAAATACAACATACCCAGCTTTTAAAGAACCCTTCCACCCTGACCAATTGCTTGCTGATGGGTTAACCACAACATTAGCAACAAGAGATTGCAGATAAATCTGTTTGTACTGAATATCACACAAAATTTGCACAGTTCAGAATTTTCTGATATGATTCCTCAGTATATGATGTTGAGAGCTTTATTGCCAATAGGGAAAAATATGCTGAAAGTAAGGGCATGGATGAATCGGCCAGCTTCATTTTCCATTCTAAATTTGCTTCGGTCTGTTTCTGCCTCACTTTCTAATTTTTTTAAAGCCCATATGAAAATATGTAGCTGGCTGGCACATATTATTTTCTCACTAATTTTGCATATAGCTTGTGTTTATTCCTTAATACAGTATTTTTGTACATAACTACAAATATGCATAATTGCCTTTATATGCATTTTTGTAATCAGTAGCTGCCACCCAGATCCTTTGTGGCATGGTGGATGCCCCATCACTCACTGCCATGGATGCATCCTTGCGGTAGAGAACAAACAAACATACAGCTTCATCTGAAATCAGTGACAGTTACCATGGAAACTAGAAAGCAAAGGTAAAGACAGCGAATAAGTAGACAATTCCAGCTGGCTCTGCACCTTTTTGCAGTGTTTAAAAAGAAAAGAAATTCAAGAAATAGTAGTAGTTTACTCTTTAATATTAATATTAAATTTATTAATATTTATTAATATTTATTTATTAGTTACTTTTTATTCATTATTAATATAATATACACACATGAAATTAGCTGCAAATCAATAATCCTTTTAGCCCAGGGCAATTTACAATAAGAAGTAAAACTTTCAAGGATATACATTAGTCTCAGGTATAGACAGGGGCATCGGGGGGGGGGGAGGGAGGGGAGGTGTGTCAAAATCTGCAAGTCTGTAGACATGATGTGGTGATAAAAGTCCACAGATTTCATACGTACATGGGCACACACATACCAAGAGGGTGGGGCTTTGACTGTGATGTTGTACCTGCCATCTTGCAAATATTTACCTCCCCACAGATGCTCTGGTATAGATCTGGCCTGGCCTGACTATACTGGCTAAGAGTGACAGTGGGCAGGGAGTCGCCGAAAACATTTCTACTACAGGTAGTCCTTGACTTACGATCACAATAGGGACCAGAAAATTCATCATTAAGGAGTGCGGTCATTAAGTGAGGCATCACGTGACTGCACCCAATTTTATGACATTTTTTGCGGCAATTGTTAAGTGAATCATCATGGTCCTTAAGTGAATCATGCAGGTCCCCATTGATTTTGCTTGTTGGAAGCTGGCTGGGAAGGTTGCAAATGGCGATCACGTGTCCCTGGGATGCTGCAACCATTGCAAATACATGCCAGTTGCCAAGCGCCCAAATTTTGATCACATGACTGTGGGGATTCTACAATGCTCATAAGTGCGAGGACCAGTCGTAAGTCACTTTTTTCAGCACTGTCGTAACTTCAAACGGTTGCTAAATGAACAGTCATAAGTCAAGGACTAACTGTAGTGTCATAGGTATGTTCCATCGCCAAAGAAATCACTTTGTGTTGGCTTTTTTCCTGCTCTTCTCTCACTCCCCAAAACACTTCTGCCAGAATAGCAGGATTTCAGTACCATCCCATTCCAGTTCAAATAATCTGAAACCTGCATGTTTCAAACTGGACACAGGCTACCCAAAACCACGCATGGAATAGTTTGTGCACTGAATGCTTCACACACCCCTAAAAACTAATCTATTTCCTAGAGTTGAAAGCAACTTACTGGATAAGAATCCAAACTAAATTAAACAATGTACAAAATATTATTACTATTACAAAGCTGAAGATTTACTCAACTCCAGGGAGACTAAAAGCTCTAAAAGAAAGGAAATATTCTGTATGAAGACATACACAGGCTGGAGGTACATGTTGACCATAACATTTCATTTGGGCTCAGTTTGGTGCTTCAGAAAGTAGTTTAATTACATTTGGACTGAATGAGGTGTTAGCTCTGTCTCAGACCTGAAACTAAAGTTTTCTGCTTTTCATAGTCTAATATAGGAAATTATAAAAATACTTTAACAGAATGGCACAATATTGGCAAGCACAGTAGGTCTGTCTGAAGGGATGAAGCTTGACTGCTTTTAGAGAAAGCTGTGTAAAGATTCTGGAACAAGAATCCTTTACATTCTGATTTTTAAAAAAGTTATACTGCCTTTATGCTCCTTTTCAGATTGAAAGAGAATGAGATATAATTGTAATCTGAGCCAGTTTGGTCTAGTGGTTAAGGCACTAGTCTAGAAACCAGGATGATGCGAGTTCTAGTCCCGCCTTAGGCATGAAATCCGGCTGGGTGACCTTGGGCCAGTCACTCTCTCTCAGCCCAACTCACCTCACAGGGTTGTTGTGGGGAAAATAGGAGGAGGAAGGAGTATTAGGTATGTTCGCTGCCTTGAGTTATTTATAAAAATAATAAAGGCGGTATAGAAAATAAATTAAAAAAAATCTTTCTAGACAATCCTTCTAGACCTGCCAAATTTCAGACCTATAGGATTCTTTATGTAAGAGGAGGTGTTAGAAATCTGGCAATGAAGTTTGACTAATTCCTTTTATTATTTGCTATCCAGTGCCTATGGCCATTATAGAAGAGCTGCTTGGTAAAACGTCTGGCCAGTTGAAGAAAGAAGATGCAGAGGTTTTTTTAATTAGACTTGAACTACTTTTATGGTTGTTGGCTTTTTACAAGAAAAGTTACCTTGTGTTTAGATCAGTGTTTCTCAACTTCAGCAACTTTAAGATGTGTGAATTTCAACTCCCAGAATTCCCCAGCCAGCATGGCTGGCTGGGGAATTCTGGGAGTTGAAGTCCACACATCTTAAAGTTGCTGAGGTTGAGAAACACTGGTTTAGATGACCATGGTGCCTGCCCATCCTTGCCCTGCACCAAAGAATTGCAATTGGAGAGCTTCTGATAAACCATTCCTTATGATCAGAAGGTGAATTTGTCAATCACCCAATTTAATTCCTCCCTGCTCCCCTGGTACTCATGCTTTTTAGAGAAAAACAAAAGTAAAAAGTAGTGCCAAAGTGCCAAATCCTGCAGAAAGCTTCAGAGCAGTCCCAATTCACTTCTAAAAAAAGTGGCTCAGTCTTGCTTGCACTTTGTGAGACAGAGCTTTGATAAGAATTGATTCTGGGTTTTGCTAAATGCAGTCTGTATTCCAAGGTTTTTGAAATCAGGAATATCTTTACCCTTTTCTTCTTTTTATTTCATCCTGCCATTCATCCTTTCAAAACGCCACAAAGTATCTCTGATTTTTAAAAAAACAAAGAAACAAGAAAAAACCCATACAAAGTGACCACAAAGTCATAAGGGGAAAAAATGGTCAAGATAATTAGAAGAACCAATCAATTACAACGATGTATAGTCAAAGGCTTTCACGGCAGGAATCCGATGGTTGTTGTGGGTTTTCCGGGGTGTGTGGCCATGTTCTGGCAGTTTTGGTTCCTAACGTTTCGCCAGTCGCTGTGGCTGGCATCTTTAGAGGACAGGAGCACAGGTAGAAGATTCTCTCTGTGCCCAAGTGGAGGGTGTGTGTTCCTGCTGGTGTTTATAGCTGCTGAGAGGGTGTGTGTCTTCTGTGGGTCATTACAACAATGGTTGTGGGAAGCAACCCACATCCCAGATTTTTTTTCTCTCTCTCTGGAAAGGTTAGAATGGAGTACAAGGGAGTTTTACAAAGCTACAACTCCCCCACCCCAACCCCAGTAGCATTAACAACATATGTTGGAGAAGGATAAGCCTATTACAGAAATTATAAACAGTGCCCAGAACAATTTTTTTCCCATTGTGTCCATAATAAGAGTCTCTTGAAATGTGTCCTTACACAACAGAGCCGCAGGCTTCATCTTGATATTCTGAGTGCATGAGGAGCACTTCAAATGAAGCAGCAATTTAAAAACTGTCAACTTCTAACTTTGCTTGAGATTAGTGTTTACAATGCCCTGTCTCTTCGCTTCATGTAATTAATCTCAACATATTAGGTACAGTACTTGATACCAGGAGCTGTCTTGTCATTTTAAAACTGGAATATCGGTCATATGACGTCTTGATTTTTCTGGATTCCTTAAAAAAACATCATTTTGTCGTCCCATGTGATTCTGTATTGATTTTAAAATGTCCATATTTATAATAAATTTGGTGGGCAAATCTGAGCTTTAAATGTAATATCTCTCTGGTAGTAATTAGTTCTGAATATGAAAATCTTCTGGTGCTTTTTAAAAATGAATCTGGAAAATGATGCATGTCATCAGGGCTGGTTTGCTATTAATTTGAAGAAGCTCCCAATTTAAAATCCAGAGGATTTTAATGAATGCAGAAAATATTATGAACTTATGGGACCTTTTTAAAACTGTTTTTGAGAGGTATACACATAGTCCTTGCTTAAAGTCCATTCATTCAGTGACTGTTCGAAGTTATGACGGTCCTGAAAAAATGGGCTTATGGCCAGTCCTCGAACTTACAATTGTCTCAGCGCCCCCGTGGTCACATGATAAAAATTTGGCCCCACCTACATTTATGACCGACCCCTCTACCGCCACCCCCAGCTGACCTTTCTCCCTGTCCTCCTCCTCGGTGCGATCGTGTTCACACTGCAGTGCGGTGCTGGGGCTTTACGCCACTGCGCCCCGTGGATCTTCCTCCTCTTCCTCCTCCTTGACTCTGCCTCGCCCTTCCTTGTGCTGGGCTCACTGACACCTCAAACTCCATGGCGTGGGGGCTCTGTCACCACTGAGCTCACCCCGCCCTTTGCTGCCACCTCCTCCTCCTCCATGCTGGGCTGAGGCAGAAAGAGAAGGCTGCAAATGCTTGTGCGCGAGACAGGCAGAGTGCAAGCGATGGGGTCCTCATCTCTCGGAACAGCGAATGCTGGATTGGCAAGGAGTGTTTCATCCGGACTAACCTTGTGCAAGCTACCGAGCATGCCTTCGCAACAGCCTGAGTCTTACAGTGCCGATTTTTCAGGAACCAAGACCATCTAGACGTGGAGTGCCATGGTGGCCCAGGGCTTTCAGCAGTCTCCGCCCGGGCCTCTACTCCTCCTCTTCCTCATCAGGAAGGCCGCGAGTGAGAGAAGGCCGTGGGCATGTGTGTGCTAGATGGGCAGGGTGTGAGTGATGGGGTCCTCATCTCTTGGAGCTTTTCAGGCGCCAAGGCTCCTCCTCCGCAGCGGTGCTGGGGCTGAAGCTAGAAAGAGGAGGAAGGTCTGCTGGGGGCGGTGGCGGCAGTGTGAAGCTCCAGCACCGCGTCGCAGCGAGAACATGACGATTGTGGTGAGGAGGACAGGGAGAAAGGTCAGCTAGGGGCGGCGGTGGGTAGATGTGGTGGCAGAATACAGTGGCCTCTTCATCTTGGCCATGCTGTGCAGGGCAGCCAAAAAGGCAAAGATGGGGGGCGGGAGATAGGCGGATGGAGGAGTTGAAGCGGAGGCAGTTCAGGCAGGGCTGGGAAGGACCAAGCCAGAGATGGCTTGGATCGGGGTGGGTCCTTGCCTAATGACCGGGTAGGATTTGGTTAACAGTGGCGACTGGGACTGCTGGGATTGCCATCACTAAGCGATGCGGTCACGTGATGCTGTGCTTTACGACCGCATTGCTTAGTGATGGAAATTCCAGTCCCAAATACCATTGTTAATCGAGGACTACCTGTAATGCAATGTTAATAATAATAATAATAATAATAATAATAATAATAATAATAATAATTTTTCCTATCAATTAGCTGATTATATGTATGTAATGCCAACCTCACTTGCATTATAATTAATTCTGATCCTAATAATATTTATGGTAAAAAAAATACAGCTGAGTATAATATGACTCATGGGAGGTCCCCGTCAACTGTCACGCAAGGCTCTACCCAGTTTGGAAACCTTGCATTTTCATTTCCTAATGAAAGATTCTCAGGGAATCTTATGAAGACATTTTCCAAACATGTATTCATTATGCTATTTATTCAAATGGCAGGAAATAAAGGGGCAATGCATCTGGAATTGACTTTAATCTCAAATCTATGAAGCATGCTTCATGAGTAAGCCAAACTGGAAAGGAGGTTTACTGCTATAATTTAAAGTCTTACAAAGTCCCACAATGCCACATATGAAGAGTTTTGAATTGAATATCAATTTTATTACAGCCTTTCCAAGTTATTTCTTCTGAGAACATACCGCTTTCCCAAGGGAAAGACCAAGGGATGCAGCTCTTTTCACAAAACATTTTCAGCTCCTGGGGAGTACAGGACATGACTGGTAACATCGTAGCATCACTAGAGTGAGTTATAGCTTTGCAACTGGGGAGAGGAGGTAAGTGTAGTGGGCAGAAGGAATAACTTTGAGGAACAGGAGGAGGAGCCACAACCAAGACGATTAGATAGGAGAAATATGATAAAAGAAATATGAGTCCAGGGCAGAACTATAATCCAAGTAAGCGTCTCAGACAAGACCTTCCTTAATTCTCACGAAGATAAAGATTCTGTTACTGTAACCTTAGCATTCATAACTTTGGTTTCCTAGTCTGGTCTACCCTGAAGGGCTATCAATCTTGCAAGTCTGAATGCACTTCCCCTCTTCCTCCCTTTATCTCCATGAGAAGTAGGGAGGGTAATGTATGAGATGTTTTCTCAAAATACATTTCTGCCCTGGACTCAAATTTCTTTTATCTGACTGTTGTCTTGGTTGCAGTTCTTCCTCCTGTTCCTCAAGGTTATTCCTTCTTCCTATTACATCAAGGATCTTATCCTTAACCCTTCTTCCCCTTAATTATAAACATTGGCCCACATTTTGGAGGGGTGGAAGAATTGCATGTTCCCTCATACTCACACCAACTTTCCCCCAAGGTCTAACTTTTGGCTCTATCCACACTGCAGGCTGCAACAGGGGTGAAAGGGTGGGTATACTTTTTCCATACCTAATTTGTTTCCACACTGGTTATCTAAATTTCATACAAATTATATACTAACTTTATATAAATGTAAACCACCCCAAATGAAGTAATTATTTGTTCACTATTTTGTTCAACGTGCCATTCATCATCTGCTGTGGGATATAACAACATCTAACGCAGATGTGATGCTGTTATCTATTTTTGAAAAGTTTTTATGTTCTAAAAATGAGAAGATGAAGCAATATGTTTCTATATAGTCTAGATTTAACGATACCTTTAAGGTCTGAATTCATTTTATGTAGATACTAAATGGACATAATATCAATTTTTCTTTTCTTTTAATTACTTTTAATTACTTTTCCTTTTTTGTGATGTTTAGATTATTATAATTATTATAATCTTCTTTTCTCTCCATATAGCAAATATATATGGTGTGGGGGGGGGGAGGTTCTGTTGGTGTTGTAGTTAGCTTATTTTACTATCAAAAACAGTTTTAAAAAGATTAAAAAGCCCAAGCAACTAACTTAAATTTGTCACTTGAGTAAGTAAGCACAGAATTAAAACAAAAGAACTCTAATGCCATTCACTTTAAGAATCTAGGAAGACATGCTAAAAACAGACCCCTTCGCCAAGGTGAGATCCAGACTTAGTCAATATACCTATTATTATTACATATTCATAAATTTATACGCTACTTTTCACATCCAATCATACCCAAATACAAACCAGAAATTTTAATAAAATAATACCATTAAAATATACAAAAAAATCAAAAATCATAATCCAATAGGGAATGAAAAACAAAATCAACAATTTTGCCAAGTGGAGGACTCAAAAATCTCCTCACATCCCATCAAAGGAATGCAAAACATGTCTGGGTTAAAACTTGCAATATTAAGCGGTCAGCAGTACTTAACCCCTGAAGACTGTAGATATGTCTGCAAGGGAGGGTGATCCCCAATGATGAGAAGACCTTTGTCCCGTCCCTCCCCCCCTTTGCCTTGTGGAACAATTATTTGGCTGGTTTTATAATTATGGAAAGCCAATGTTTCAATTAAGAGCTGAAGACATTTAATCAGTCATTGTTTAGCACAGCCTGAAACAGAAAAATCGCCAGGTATATTCAATCAAATATTATATATAACAGGGGACTATAACAGTTTTTGGACAGGGTGAAAACCAGCTCCAGGCGAAACAACTGGTAAACATACCAGTAAGTGCAGATCACAAAGGAAACACCATACCTTTCCTAATATACACTTCCTTCAAGTATACAGACCCGTTCCACCAGATGCTTTTCCAAATGGTCTTGCATTGTTCAGACCTGGCTTCATCCAGGAATGAAGCCACCCAACTCACTGTGCGGTAGAGCTACGTCTTGGGCAAATGCTTCACGAATGAACCATCTGCCGAGGAAAGCCCAATCACATGGCTCTGCTTTGCTGGTTCCATTTCCATTTTAAATGTTAGCTGCAAAACCTTTAAAACAAAGTCAGCCCTCTTACTAGGCAAAATAATTATATGCCACCCTCTCCCCAACCCATCAGTATGCTGCATGGTAATCCCAGGGTTTTGAGTGCTTTTGGAAGAAAGCTCTGAAATTGCATTAAATGTTGGAGAATGTTCCAGGTGCTTGCTTCTGAAAGCGGGTGGTCTAATAAAACACCTGTTAGAGTGCAGATCAGTGTTGTAAAGTAGCAATCAATCTCCGTAAATTCCCACCAGGCCTTATAATTATCTCCACTGTTTATTTATTGATTGTAAAGCATTAGAATTTGGGTCTGATACCTAAGACATTAAGGTACGGGCTGGCAACACAGCGATTGGCAAGAAAAAGATGTAATTTGGAAATGTGTAGGGAGGTTGTTCTTTTCCAAAGAAGATAAGCAGTCTTCGGTGCTCAAGTGGAGCAGGGAAAAAATGGTTTGGATGCTTTTCTCTGCTGTGTACTGTATTTTGCAATTGCTGCCACAACCATAGTTTGAAAGCTTTGATAAACAAATGGGAGGAGACAAACTGTGCAGAGCCAGTTTTGTTCTGGTTCAAAGATGGCTGCATTTACACTCTATATTTTCAAGGTTTGGCACTTGCTTTCCCTTAATAGCAGTTCTTGAGGCAGCTGGTTGTATTATGGAATGCTGTGAGCTGTTCTCAGTGTCCTTTTGGAAGGAAAAGCAATGTGCAAATATTAAATGGAATGAAAATCTAGCCATTTTAGTTTAAACACTAAAAGCAGTTATCGAGTTACCCAGATGCCAGGGCAAACAAACATCTTCACATAGAATTGAAAGTGCAACCAGATTGCCAAGAAAGGCATTCAGTAAGTAGGCACTACTACAGAAAAGTCCTCTGCTTGGTCATCAGCTCCTAAGCTATTTCAGTTATTAAATTCATACATCTTTGGCACAGCTGCCAGCCTAGGGTTTTTCTCTGACTGCGATGCTACTACCTCTTAAATATCAAAACTAAGCCCAATTAGAAGTGTCAGGGGCCAAGAAAAGAAATAAAATCAAACTTGCAATAGGCAGCAGGATTCATCTGCCCCTACCTGCTCCCCACCACTGCCTTGCATTGGCTTCCTCTTATTCCAGCACTGGAATGTACTTCTGATCACAATGGTTGGTGCATGTCCTCAAAGAAGAGAAGTTTTAGCAAGTATATCTCATCAGGTCAGGGGGTTTAACTTCAGATCCATGTGAGGTTATAAAACAGGCCATTCAAAAGCTAATGACTTGAACACAGTGCCTGGAGGAAAAGCAGATCAAAGAGCAACTCAGCAAGCAACTTAGGTTTTTTGGAAAATGTTCAGTGAATTTCCATCCTTACCTTCTCATGGAAGACTGGAACAGTGTCCTTTTTCTTTCACTCCAATCATGCATGGGCAGGCTATTTAAAGGAAGAGATTAATTCACCAGATGTAGATAATTCCCTTCACAAATTAAGGGAAGTATTTAGGAATGCTGCTACTATCCAGAATAATAGGTCACATGGATATTCATATTCAACAGAGGCTGAAGAGGTCCCAGAAGTGTTCATACTAAGCCACTGGTGTACAGGTTGTTCTAAATAATTCTTCACAATTATTGCAACGTATATGAGGAGAGCAATGACAAATCTCGATAAAATAGTTAAGAGCAGAGACATCACACTGACAACAAAGATCCACATAGTTAAAGCAATGGTATTCCCCGTAGTAACCTATAGCTGCGAGAGCTGGACCATAAGGAAGGCTGAGCGAAGGAAGATAGATGCTTTTGAACTGTGGTGTTGGAGGAAAATTCTGAGAGTGCCTTGGACTTGGAAGATCAAACCAGTCCATACTCCAGGAAATAAAGCCAGACTGCTCACTTGAGGGAATGATATTAAAGGCAAAACTGAAGTACTTTGGCCACATAATGAGAAGACAGGATACCCTGGAGAAGAAGCTGATGCTAGGGAAAGTGGAAGGCCAAAGGAAGAGGGGCTGACCAAGGGCAAGATGGATGGATGATATTCTGGAGGTGATGGGCTCGACCGTGGGGGAGCTGGGGATGGCGACAGCCAACAGGAAGCTCTGGCGTGGGCTGGTCCATGAAGTCACGAAGAGTCGGAAGCGACTGAACGAATAAACAACAAAATATGCCATACAATAGTATTTTCTTTTTAAGATGACTAATACCCACCCTGTTTATGTGTGTGTGCAATTCAGCCTTCAGTACATACTGAACTGTACAGCCTAGTATGCACAGCCTAGGCCTACATATCCATAATATTATTCTCTTTTGGGGTAAGCAACATTATGCAAAGCAGAGAAAAGGAATAAGAAATATTAAGCCAAAGAAATAACAGGATGAGACGAGAAAAATAAAGGCTATTTTCCTTTGGTTTCAAATCACATTCCTTCAGATTTCAATACAACTGTTCTTGTTTTACTATGTATACTACTTAAGGAATCCTTTCCCCATTGTATTCAGCATACGTTTATGTTTCCCCTGACATGCACTCTCACCTCTATCCAACAAAGTAGACAGAAGCACGCTTTTAGTCGTTTTAACTTCTTTTGGCAGGCATTCAGTCCTGACTACAGACCACATACTACTGTATCTGCTACTTTCTCCAGCATTTACATGGCTCAAAATCTCTCTATCCATTTCCCCATCTTTAGCAAACATTCTACCATTATAATTGTTCATCTACTTCCACTTTTGTTTCACTGTTTCTGTTTAAGTTGCAATAACTCAATCCCTTTTTCCTGTCAAACAAGCTATCTTAGTCTTTGACACCTTTGAGGTCTATTAGGACTTCTCTCCCAGACTGGGGGGCCAGAGTCTTTGTTACCCAGCCAGCTGCAATTGCAATTTTATTGTCCCCTGGATGGAAGAAGAGGTCTATCTCCCCTACAGTTTACTCCAATCTGATCCACATATGCAGTTCTCAGTTGTACTATTTTATTCAGATAAAGGGCTGTGTTATATGTATTGTTTGGGTTCTGGCCACACTTGAAATATGTTGTTGTAATGCATAGCTTTCCAAAATGTGTGTCGCAACACTTTAGTGTGTTGCAACAAAACCCAGAAGCGGTGATGGCGCGTTGCCGCCGCCCCTGTGGCAGGGTGTGCGGCGGCGGCAGCAGCAGCGGTGCGCCATCAGCGCTTCCGGGTTTTAGTGGAAAACACGAGGCCGCTGCCGCCGCCATACACACTACCATTGGTGTGTTGCCAACGGCGGGAGTTTGGAAAGCACTGTTCTAATGTATGGATCCCAATAGGGTGTTTATCTAATGCAGGGCTTTCCAAAGTTTTCCCCGGGAAAACCCAGAAGTGCCGCTATTGCGGCAGCGCGAAAAAACCCGGAAGCGCTGCTGCCGCTTTCGGGTTTTTGCGTGTCGCCGTTGGTGTGTCGCCGCGGGAAAACCCGGAAGCGCTGATGGTGATCAGCGCTTCCGGGTTGTGTGGCGACACACCAGACTGTGTGTGGCGACACACTTTTGTGTGGCGACACACAGTTTGGAAAGCTCTGATCTAATGTGTGATCCAAGATGTTGATCTCTCTCTTTACTATACAGTTGACATTCAAATAATATACAGGTAGTCCTCATTTAGCTACCACAATTGGGACCGGCAACTTGGTCGTTAAGTGAAGCGGTCACTAAGCGAAACTGTGGCTATGCTTATGATCTTACTTCAGCTTTTCTTTGTTTTACAGACCTGCAAAGGTCGTAAATGTGAGGATTGGTCACAAAGTTACTTTTTCATCACTGTCATAACTGTGAATAGTTGCTGTACGAGGCAGTCGCTAAACAAGGACTACCTGTATGCGCTATGTCCTCCATTGTTGGGGCTCCACAAATACATGTACGTACATTTGTGATGAGGAACTTTGTTAAACCTTACATATTGAACCATGGTGTCCAATTGCTCAAATGCTCTCCTAAGATGCTTGGGCATTTCTGCATTTAAATATTTTCCCATTTTGAAGATGCATTTATAGTGGCTCAACAGTGTTAATGTGTCAGCCTTACTGAGGATAGCTCTATTGCTTTGAGCTGAGACCTACTTCTAAATTAGCATGCATAAGATTTTGCTATAAAGCATAATGAGCAGTAAAACTGAAAGGAGGGGAAAAAAACAGGATAAAAAATTTGCAAATGGAAGAAAAACATCTTGACACAACACTCCAAAATCAACAGCACTGACAGTGTAAAGGGTTTTCCGGAACCCCAGCAGAAAGAGTAATACAATCTGCTGAGAATAACCCAAAATGAGGAACTCAAACTACACATTACCTCAAAGGAAGGTTGCAGAAGGTTTTAATGGAATCTGGATGGTGTTAATACTCTTGCCGACACAGCTTCATGAATATTAATATGATTCAGTAAATCATAAGGGGGGAGTATGGGCAACCCACCGTCTGCATGTGGCCCTTTAATACTCTGAGAAGACATAACAGAAATTTGATGACAATATTTTCAAATTCCAGCAGCAGGATTTTTCAGGTTTAGATGGTTTTATGGCTGGGATTGGAAGACATTTGCCTTTGGGAAATCTGCTGTTGCCATCCTAATCCTTAGCCCTGCCAAAGCAAAAAATGACCCTCAAATTATTTCCCATGCCCCTTCTGGTAATGTCAAAATATCTCTGGATGGTCTCCTGAAGTACTTTACAAAGATGGGAGGCTGAATTGTGGGCCCCAACTCTCAAATATTGTCCATTTACAGATATTCATCCTGGCAACGTGGACATTCTTTGATTTGGGGAGGTTTGAGTTCAGGAGGTTTGAAAGGAAGTTAGCTGGGGTGCTGAGGAGAAATCTTGGTTTTGGGAAAGGGTTAGGGTTAGGTGTTCTGGAACAATGCAGACCATGACCGGTTACATTGACAATTAGCTTGAAGGAAAACTGCATGCATTTAGCAATTTGAAATTGCATGCTTCTTATGTTTCTGGATAAGTATTAAATACATTTTGTTATTTTATTTTAGTTGTGACTCTGTTCTTTCATTCAGAAGACTTCTGCATCTCTCCCCCTACGTGTAGAATAGTATTGTGGGATGCTGCCTGATTAGGTAAAATCAGACTTTTCCACCCTAAATTCCTACTGTACAAGGGTAGTCAGATGTACCTTACATTTGAAAACGAACTATTGGGAAGAGTTCCAATTCTGCAATGCTAAGTAAGAAACAGGGACAAAGTTAAACATTTTAATCCTATTGATTTTATTGAGAAAAAGTTAAGTATTGCTTTCCTTCTGTCATTGTATGGAATGCTCACTTTCCATTAGATTATGTTTACATTCTTTGTTTATAAGGGTGCCCTCATTACTTTGCCATCAGCTTTCTTTATCCAGAGATATCTGTATAAACCTGCCAAGGAGTAAAGAGGATGTTAGTGATCACCAGTTTTGTATGTCTCATAGAATGTACGTTAAGATGGCGGACAGCATCTTCCTTCTTTCATTTCCCCTATTGACAACACAACCTTGTGACTTACTGAAAGAACCAAGTTAAAATCCCACACACACCCTCTGAGATATCAGGAAAAGGGACAGCCAGTTAACATCTTTTTGCCAAATCATATGCACATTTGGTTGCACAGATAAAGATGATTTGACTGCCTGAATTACTGATGTTCTACAACATACAAATGCTATTATCTGCAGACAGCAGCAATGAATAAAGAATTAGCAGAAATGGAATGGAGAAAGTCCACAGAAATGCTCTGCAGCTTCTGGAATAAGTCTTGTAGTTTAAATACAATTTAAAACTGGAATTGTAGAAAGGAATAAGACTGACAGCCATTTTCCAGCAACTACAAAACAAAGCAGTGCCTTTTAATTACAGAAAACCACTGCATTTAATAATATAATGTTGACTGGACCATACATTTTCAAAACAATATCAATTCCATCCCCCTCCAATTTTAAAATCACAGCACACAAAAGGTATATATATTTCTTATTACAAACATGGATAGTTTTCTTCCACCCCCACCCCCACCCCCACCCCCTGACAAAAGGCACATTTCTTGCCTTTAAATCTTCTTCAGTTCACTCATAGCTTCATCTTTAAGGGACTGGCTTAGATTTGATCCCTCATCAAGATTTCTGCTAGTACTTAGCTCCCTACCAAGGCCAGTTTTAGCTATTTATAGTTTGAGTGGAAAACAGAAAAATCCGTGTTTATAATGTTAGGTTAATGTGGCATAGCAGGAATAAGCAGAGTTCTTTTATCACACCACAATTATTATGCCCCAACTGCCCAGTTATTCATTCACATAAAAAGGGGGTGTTGCTCCTTGAAGCTCTTCATTCTCATGTATTTATTTTTAAGTGCTTTACACTGTCCTTCATCCACAAGGAGGCCTAAGGCACTGGACTCTCAAAAGCCTAAGTACTCTTACCATTATGGTAGGGCTACTGGAACTGGGCTGCAAAAATCCAGGTGACCACTATGGGGCAGCAGAGAGAATTAGAAAACTTTAACCCTTTCCTCCCACTTTAAGAATCTAGCGGTCTTCTGGATTTTTGTAGCCCAGCTCTTGCAGCCCTATATTATGGTGAGATATAGCAAGCTTCTGTGTTAACTGTTTTAATTGCAACTATATATACCCATTAGCATCCTTGACTTTTTATGCAGACCTTGGCCTCTTTTTGGGTGCCAACTATCTTATTTCCCAGGTAATATAACTGTCTAAGACAGGGCTTTCCAAACTTTTCATGTTGGTGACACACCTTTTAGCCATGCATAATTTCATGACACACTAATGAGGAGTCCCCGCCTCCCAGCCCATGTGATTGGCTGCCGGCTCCAAACCCTGACTCCAGCCCACGTGATTGGCTGCCGGCTCCAAACCCCGCCCCCGGCCCACGTGATTGGCTGCCAGCTCCAAACCCCACCCCCGGCCCATGCGATTGGCTGCCGGCTCCAAACCCCGCCCCCCGGCCCATGTGATTGGCTGCCGGCTCCAAACCATGCCCCCAGCACACGTGATTGGCTCCCGGCTCCAAACCCCACCCCACGTGATTGGCTGCCGGCTCCAAATCCTGCCCCTCGGCCCCCCAGTCTTGTATTGTATATATTGTATTGTATGTAATTGTAGATTAGAGCTTTCCAAACTGTGTGTCGCGACACATTTCTGTGTCACGGCAAGGGCCCAGGTGTGTCGCAGGGAAACCCGGAAGAGGAGGCCATACACCACGTGGAGCTCCGCCCATCCCTTGCCGCGCCGACAGGTCCCTGCTCTGAACCCAGCTCTTCAGCTCTCGCTGCAGAAGCCAGGTAAGTTAGCAGCCCGGTAGGGCTGCAACTGGGGGGGAGGGTGCAGGGACGCGACTAGGCTTCTGCGCTGGGGGGGTGGGGGGTGCAGGGACCGCAAAGTGCGGCGGCCAGAGACATGGCTTTTCCCTCCTGAGAAGTGCCATCGGCCTGAAAGCTGAGAAAGGGACGGGGAGGCGGCTCCGCTGCCCGCCTCACATGGCCCCTGCACCGTCCGCGGCTCCGGCTCCGGCTCCCCCTTCCCCTTGGCGGCGGCCCCAGCCAGGCAGAGGCGGAACTGGGCGGGCGGACAGGCGGCGCTCTCCACCTCCGTGGCCTGGTCTGGCTCGCCGCTTCCTCCCATCACCTACAAGCGGAAGATGGCGGCGGTCTGACGCGCGGCTCGCGAGAGCTGAGCGGGGGCCGAGCTGAGGGAGCCTGCCGGCGGCTCTGGCCCAACTAGAGGGCTCCCGGCACTCCGGGGAGACCCAGCGCGGGCGGCGGGGATGGGGCAGAAGCAGAAGGAGAGGAGCTGCCGGCAGGAGCGCGGCACGAGGAGCGCCTCTCCGGTGCCTGCCCAGCTTCCACCGCACTTCGTCGGAGAAGGTAAGACACTGCGCTGGCGGGCGGCGGCTGAGAGGCAGGCGGGCGGGCAGGCAGGGGGTCGCCTGCACCGGGCTCATCTGACCATCCTTCCCGGAGCTGCTGGGGCCAGATGGAGCAGTGGGGGACTCGGCATCGCTCCTTCCAGCGGGCGCTCCAAGCCGAGCTGTTCAGCCATCAATCAAGGATCGATCAGGCCCGGGGGCAGGGCTGGCCGAGGGGCTCGGGGGGAAGACGGGTCCCTGTTGCCTGAGACATCCTCACGCATCCTCCCCCCTCCTGCCGCAATATGGCAGCAATAACAACTACAGTGACGCGAAGGCTCTGGCAGAAATGGATCCAAGTGTGGAACGCTCTTCTGGAGAGTGGAAAGTGCAGGATCCCTGCTCTTTCTTGGGGCTTTCCTTCTCTTTCGGGCCCTGCCTGTTATTGCTGCCATATTGTGGGGGGAGGGGGGGAGGATGAATGAGGATGTCTCAGGCAACAGGGACCCATCTTCCCCCCGAGCCCCTCGGCCAGCCCTGCCCCTGGGCCTGATCGATCCTTGATTGATGGCTGAACAGCTGGGCTTGGAGCGCCCGCTGGAAGGAGCGATGCCGAGTCCCCCACCGCTCCATCCGGCCCCAGCATCTCCAGGAAGGATGGTCAGATGAGCCCGCTGCAGGCGACCCCCTGCCTGCCCGCCCGCTCCTCAGCCGCCCGCCCGCTGGTGCGGCATCTTACCTTCTCCGATGAAGCGCACTGGAAGCTGGGCAGGCGCCGGCGAGGCACTCCTTGTGCCGTGCTCCCGCCGGCGGCTTCTCTCCTTCCGCCCTGTCCCCGCTGGGTCTCCCCGGAGTGCCGGGAGCCCTCTCATTGGGCCGGACCTCCGGCAGGATCCCTCGGCTCGGCCCCAGCTCAGCTCTCGCGGGTCGCGGGCCGCGCATCAGACCGCCGCCATCTTCTGCTCGTAGGCGACGGGATGAAGCGGCGTGCCAGGCCACGGAGGTGGAGAACGGCGCCTGTCCGCTCGCCCAGTCCTGCCTCTGCCTGGCTGGGGCTGCCGCCAAAGGGAAGGGGAAGGGGAAGGGGGAGCTGGAGCCGCGGACGGCGCGGGGGCCATGTGAGGCGGGCAGCGGAGCCGCCTCCCCGTCACTTTCTTGGCTGCCAGGCCGCTGGCACTTAAAGCCATGTCTCTGGCCACCGCACTTCGCGGTCCCTGCACCCCCCACCCCCCCAGCGCAGAAGCCTAGTCGCGTTCCTGCACCCTCCCCCCCAGTTGCAGCCCTACCGGGCTGCTAACTTACCTGGCTTCTGCGGCGAGAGCTGAAGAGCTGGGTTCAGAGCAGGGACCTGTCGGCGTGGCAAGGGATTGGCGGGGCTCTACGTGGTGCATGGCCTCCTCTTCCGGGTTCCCCTGCGACACACCTGGGCCCTTGCCGTGACACAGAAATGTGTCGGGACACACAGTTTGGAAAGCTGTGGTCTAAGACCTGAAAGCACGGCAACCCTCTCTCTTCCCATCTTGGTCTGATTATTGGCCAGAAATACAGACTGTGTGCCTCCATTTGCTAAGATCTGGGTTTGGTACAAAACTGATCAGGGATGGCTACTCTTTTGTTTATTTATAAGGACCATGGCAATAGATAATTAGCCATATGAAAGAAATGAAGGCATAATTTTGCTCCCATTTTCATTACCCTTTTACATCAGCAAAGTCTATAATTCTGTTTTCCTTTTCTCAGGATAAGACTTGCTATTTGCAGAGATCCACTAAAAGTCCATTAATATTGCTGAAACATTATCAGCATATTGAGCTTCAGATTCTAAAGTCACATAGCATTGTTAACATATTCCAATTACTATTAATCATACCACCCTTTGTTAAAGAAAGCATTTGGACTCAAAAGGATTATTAGAGACAATAAATCATATAATTATGTAAAGTAATTCTAAGTCTATTCTAGTGTAATGAATAAATTCATATTTAAACTCTGAAGAAAAGTCAGAGGAAAGAAATCAGAGATGTTTACATTTAGCAAAATCTTTCAGCAAATGGTCACTGCACATGCTTTTTTTCCCTTAAAAAACCCCCAAACTATGTTAAGAGGCCTCATTCAACTTGTTTCATAATTACATTTTGAGCTTTTTACAATAATTTTCAACCTCTGTAATTATTATAAAAAATGAGTTTTTAGCATTTTTGAAAAACGAATGAACAGAGATTTACAGCATCCTTTGGCAATACAGAAGTTAAACTGATTATCATATAAGACTAAATGTGAAGAGCATTCCAAAACTTTTTATACTGGAGTACCAATTATTGTTTCTTTTAAAAATAACCATATATTTTATCAATGTTTGGCATTCATTCTTCTACCATAATGTTTTCACTCTTGTATGAATTCTTTAAGAATATATTTACCTGCTTATTCATATTGACTCAGATTGGTTGGGAAATAAATCCCAACACAGAAGGAGGTCAAAATATATCTGTGCAGCAAAATCTTTAGGAAATTTGCGGGCGTCCATCGGAGGGTCGTCCTCGATCCAAGAAAGACCTGGAGAACGGTGATGGCGGCGGAGGACGACGGATCCGGAAATACAGCTTCCTGGACGTCAGCAGCCGGCGCGGAGCAAAATCTTTAGGAAATTGAGAATTGAACCAAAACCCTTCCCCTCCATCAACAATTACAAAAATAGAATATACGGATAGCGGGGGTGTCTGCAGGGAGGGGTCAAAAAAGTTAAGATAGTGGTTGCAATGGTGCGGTTGAAGCTCTGCCCACTTCCCATGTGGATTGCACGTGAAAAATGGAGAGAGCTTTGATCATGTTGTGGCTGCCATCTTGAATTTTTTGATCCCTCCCTGCAGTCACCGGATTGACAGAGAGAAAGAAAGAGAGGGGGGGGGGGGAGAGAAAAGGAGAAAGCTAAAGTGCCCAGAGGTAGCTTAAATGAATATTTAAACTTTTAGTACAAGGAAAGAAGGAAAGCAATTCTACAGACTTTTCACCAGAAAATTGGCTCTCTTTATCCCAAAGACTTGCAGAAATTGAGAGGGAAAAGGCTGAAGGTTGGTCAATTTGTAATTAAGTGATAAAGAGCTGCTAAGGCTCACATCTCCCAGACAGGTGAGTTGCAAGGTCATATTATCTGCCAAGGGAGCTCTCTTGCTCTGAACAGCTAAGAAGTAAGCAGGTAATGAGAATAATGGTAGGAAGAAGGGGATATATGCCTAGAGTTGCTCTTTGAGTGAGATGGGCGGTGACGAAATTGGAAATATAAATAAATAAAATAAATATAAAGAAGGGGATATATGCCAAGAGCAGCATCCGCTCGATCCTCCCCGCGTGATCACAGGCAGGACCACGGATTTCCTTCAAGTCACAAGCCTGGCCCCCTTCTTCCTTAGCCCCCTTTTCCCCTGCCTTTCACCTGTGTGCCCCAAGCCATATAGTAGTACCTCTTTTGAGCTACTTAGCAAGGCACCCTTCTTTCTTCTCCTCAGGCCGGTTGAATAATATGTCTCAAGACTGATTTAGTTCTGAACTTTCCACTTTAATCATATATACATATTTACTGACATTTAGTTCTCCAAAATTTCATTTATCTTTTTGTATTGCCATGGCATGCATAGAGAAGATTACAAGCACAAATGTGCATTTCATTCATATGTTTGCTAAGATTAAATGAAAATGTCTATTTAAGTAGAACTATAAAGAGCAAATAAAAGATAGGTAGAGATTCATTAAAGGAAGGAATCATAGGGCATCATGAACCTTTGGAATTATTTATTTATTTACTTAATTTTTTATCTCGCCTTTATTGTTTTTGAATCTCACAGCGTGCTGATTCAAGCACACTGAAGGATTTTAACTGCAAGAACAGCTGGTCAGTTTTAGCTAATTGGTCAGGAGTGCTGAAATATTTATTACAGTTTTAAGAATGTTTTTAAAGGAATAGGGTCATGAAGAGGTTTTTATCATACATCAAGGTCATGAAGGGGATTTTATCATATATGAGGGGAAATTATTATTTCAACTAATGGAATAACAGGTATTATAGCAAGGAAGAAAGCATCGGTTCATTTCTTAAATCTATAGATAAATTACACTAGTGGTCTCCTATACTTAATTTAGCAGGTCTATGTGCATGTTGCCTATAAATCAAATGGAAACAAGAAAATTTGACAGAGTCCAGTATGGAGAATTTGTTGAGAATTGTGATCTATGTATACTTTGCTGTTCTCAAGTCCACTTGATATTTTGAAAATCCATTTAAAGCCATTTTCCTTGGCTAATGTAATGTATCTCTGAACTTAGGCACTTATTTTATATGTTGGTAATATCCATCTGAGCAAAATGATCCCCATACACCATCTTCTGCTGTTGCTAAGCAGAAATTATTAATGTCTTCCTCTGTGGTAAATCTGCAAACAATGAACCATTACAAACTATAACCTTGCATGAAATAACCTAAGATAACAAAAGAGAAACACAAAGGTCAAAGTGAAATTCCAGATATTTCAGCTGCTTTATAAAAGATAGGATGAACGTTAAGAGACAATGATGCTGTCAATAAAACAATATTCAGATGCTCACTTCTGTGAGGAAATATTTCTGTGCAGTTTAAATACCACTGAATATTAATCACCAAGCAATTATTTTAAATATGTTGTCAGGGCAGCTTTTATCAAGTTCTTGATAAGTGATTTTTTTTACCACACGGGTCACAACAATAACATCCTCTTAACCATATTCTTTAGTCATCCAAAATTAGCACAGCAGAGTTAGACAAAGGTGCCTGCCCTTTCTTTTGTGCCATTGAATTCCCATTTACAAAAGTTACTTTGCATGCTATTTTTAAAATGAAAGTTGATTTGTTGTTAGAGTGAATTGCTAGAAGTTACTGAGCACATGACTTCATCCATATTAGCATCTCATTATCAGGTTGCATTCACAAGAGCTTTCTGAACAGCATTTAGAACCCAGGAGGAAGATTCTTTTAGTATTACGATATAGATACTGGGTATAGATTTTGACTCTGATCACTTATAAGTGGCAGATGAATCTTCAATGCATTGCTTTGAGAGGGTGAAATAGTTGAGGAGAAAGCTGACGGGCAAAGAATCAACACACCACTTCCTTGTACTTTGTTCAGAATTTTGTTATTCCAAAAATGAATGTGAGTCACTCAGCATTAACTTGAGTACAGATATTTCTCATCTGGATGTGAAAAGGAATGATGGTGTAGATGTAGATTCAGTGGAAAATAAAAAAGAGGGCCTACATGCTCAGTCAATCTTCTCAGTTCTTTCACTGAATTTGAATTTTGAGGAACTGGAGGCTAAGATAACTCCAGGCTAAGATGAAACTACCTCCACTTTATTACTGAATTGCAAGGCTAGTGTCAGAAATTATAGTAGGCATAAGAACTTAATAGAAATAGAACTTCTGGATAGAAAAAGGGATAAAAGAATTGGGGCTACATTCCCCCAACTAATTGTCCTCCTGAAGTATTGGGGTTACATCTCTCAAAATCCCTAGCTAGTTATAGTCCCAACACTTCTGGAAGATACAAGTTGGGATCATGTGATAATAGCATACTCACATCTGCAGCTTGAAACCCCAACCTGTTGATTGTACATCACTGAAAGCAAAGCAGCTGTAAGACACATTCTGTTCTTCAATAAGCTACTGTCTCAATGTCCTTTGTAAGTGAGGGGAGGTTGTTCCCACATCTGCTTCAGGGGGAATATGTATTCGCATGCATGTCTCCTGCCATTTATTTATTTATGGAGAGGCTGACTCTGCTCCACAATGCTCTGCTCTTTCACCCTGTGATTTTTAAACTGCTGCAGATGAGGGTCCCACTTGAAGTCAACGGGCCAGGCTTACTCACCATTAGGGATGGCTTCCAATTCAGTGGATGTATGGCTCAAGTTCTATGAGCCTTTTAAATATGATCAAGCCTGCTTGTTGGTTTCAGTAGTCTTGTTTGTTTTGTTGTTTATTCGTTCAGTCGCTTCCGACTCTTCGTGACTTCATGGACCAGCCCACGCCAGAGCTTCCTGTCGGCCGTCACCATCCCCAGCTCCCCCATGGTTGAGTCTGTCACCTCCAGAATATCATCCATCCATCTTGCCCTTGGTCGGCCCCTCTTCCTTTTGCCTTCCACTTTCCCTAGCATCAGCTTCTTCTCCAGGGTATCCTGTCTTCTCATTATGTGGCCAAAGTACTTCAGTTTTGCCTTTAATATCATTCCCTCAAGTGAGAAGTCTGGCTTTATTTCCTGGAGTATGGACTGGTTTGATCTTCTTGCAGTCCAAGGCACTCAGAATTTTCCTCCAACACCACAGTTCAAAAGCATCTATCTTTCTTCGCTCAGCCTTCCTTATGGTCCAGCTCTCGCAGCCATAGGTTACTACGGGGAATACCATTGCTTTAACTATGCGTATCTTTGTTGTCAGTGTGATGTCTCTGCTCTTAACTATTTTATCAAGAATTGCCATTGCTCTCCTCCCAAGAAGTAGACGTATTCTGATTTCCTGGCTGCAGTCAGCGTCTGCAGTAATCTTTGCGCCTGGAAATACAGTCTGTCACTGCCTCCACGTTTTCTCCCTGTATTTGCCAGTCATCAATCAAGCTGGTTGCCATAATCTTGGTTTTTTTGAGGTTTAACTGCAACCCAGCTTTTGCACTTTCTTCTTTCACCTTCGTCATAAGGCTCCTCAGCTCCTCCTCGCTTTCAGCCATCAAAGTGGTATCATCTGCATATCTGAGATTGTTAATGTTTCTTCCAGCGATTTTAACTCCAGCCTTGGATTCATCAAGTCCAGCATGTTGCATGATGTGTTCTGCTTACAGGTTGAATAGGTAGGGTGAGAGTGTACAGCTCTGCCATACTCCTTTCCCAATCTTAAACCAGTCTGTTGTTCTGTGATCTGTTCTTACCGTTGCTACTTGGTTGTTATACAGATTCCTCAGGAGGCAGACAAGATGACTTGGTATCCCCATACCACCAAGAATTTGCCACAATTATGATCCACACAGCCAAAGGCTTTAGAATAGTCAATAAAACAGAAATAGATGTTTTTCTGAAACTCCCTGGCTTTCTCCATTATCCAGAGGATATTGGCAATTTGGTCTCTAGTTCCTATGCCTTTTCTAAACCAACTTGTACATCTGGTAATTCTTGCTCCATGAATTGCTGGAGTCTACCTTGCAGGATCTTGAGCATTACCTTACTGGCATGTGAAATAAGTGCCACTGTTTGATAGTTTGAACATTCTTTAGTGTTTCCCTTTTTTGGTATGGGGATATAAGGTGATTTTTTCCAATCTGATGGCCATTCTTGTGTTTTCCAAATTTGCTGGCATATGGCATGCATCACCTTGACAGCATCCTGCAAGGTTTTAAACAGTTCAGCTGGGATATCATCATCTCCTGCTGCCTTGTTATTAGCAACGCTTCCTAAGGCCCATTCAACCTCACTCTTCAGGATGTCTGGCTCTAACTCACTGACCACACTGTCAAAGCTATCCCCGATATTATTATCCTTCCTGTACAGATCTTCCGTATATTCTTGCCATCCTTTCTTGATCTCTTCTGCTTCTGTTAGGTCCTTGCCATCTTTGTTTTTGATCATACCTATTTTTGCCTGGAATTTACCTCCGATGTTTCTAATGTTCTGGAAGAGGTCTCTTGCCCTTCCTATTCTATTATCTTCTTCGACTTCCGCACATTGCTTGTTTAAAAATAATTCCTTATCTCTTCTGGCTAACCTCTGGAATGTTGCATTTAATTGGACATATCTCTTTCCTTCTTTCTTGGGCTACTTCCAGTGTCTCAGCAGACAGCCATCTTGCCTTCTTGGTTTTCTTTTTCTTTGGGACGTTTTTTGTTGCCGCCTCCTGAACAATGTTGCGAACTTCTGTCCATAGTTCTTCCGGGACCCTATCTACTAAATCTAGTCCCTTAAATCTATTCTTCACTTCCACTGCATATTCATTAGGAATGTTAGTGAGCTCATATCTAACTGATCTATGGGTCTTCCCTATTCTCTTTAGTCTGATTCTAAATTGTGCAATAAGAAGTTCATGATCTGAACTACAGTCAGCTCCAGGTCTTGTTTTTACCGACTGTGGCGTGGTGGCTCAGTGGGTAAGACGCCAGGCTTGTTGATCGGAAGATTGCAAGTTTGGAGGTTTGAATCCCTAGCCCTGCGTGCGGAGTGAGCTCCCGCACTAGCTCCAGCTCTTGCCAACCTAGCAATTCGAAAGCATGCAAATGCAAGTAGATGAATAGGTACCACTTTGGTGGGTAGGTAACAGCGTTCCGCGCGTGTCATGCGGCCACATGACCGTGGAAGCGTCTGGCTCTTCGGCTAACAAACGGAGATGAGCACCGGCCCCTAGAGTCGGACACGACTGCACAAATGTGTTGGGGATACCTTTACCTTTACCTTATAGATGTCAGCAACCTTTGGCTATAAAGGATGTAGTCAATCTGATTTCGGTGTTGGCTATCTGGTGAAGTCCATGTATAAAGTCATCTTTTAGGTTGTTGGAAGAGTGTTTGTTATGCACAGTGTCTTGGCAAAATTCTATCCCCGCTTCATTTTGTTCTCCTAGACCATGCTTGCCTGTAATTCCAGGTGTCATTTCACTACCCACCTTAGCATTCCAGTCTCCTGTAATGAAAATAACATCTCTTTTTGGTGTATTATCCAGTAGGTGCTGCAGATCCTAATAGAACTGATCTGCTTCTTCAGCATCTGTGGTTGGGGTGTATATTTGGATCACTGTGATGTTAAATGGTTTACCCTGAATTCGAATTGAGAACATTCTTTCATTTTTTGGATTGTATCCAAGCACTGCTTTAGCGACTTTATTATTAATTATGAAGGCTACTCCATTTCTTCCGTGGTCCTCTTGTCCACAGTAGTAGATCTGGTGGTCATCTGATGTGAAGTGGCCCATTCCAATCCATTTCAGTTCACTGACACCCAAAATGTCTATATTTAATCTTGACATCTCACCAATAACCACATCCAATTTGCCCTGGCTCATAGATCTTACATTCCAGGTTCTTATGGTGTGTTGATCTTTAGAACATTGGATTTGTCGTTCACTACCAGCACCGTCGGCCGCTACCTGTCCTTTTGGTTTTGAGCTATCTGCGTCATCACATCTGGGGCTAGTTGAACTTATCCTCTGTTCCTCCCCAGTAGCATTTTGACCATCTTCCGACCTGGGAGTCCCATCTTCTGATGGTATACTGACATATCTCTGGTTGTACTGATCCATTTAGTTTTCATGGCAAGAATACTGGGGTGGGTTGCCGTTACCTTCCCCAGGGATCGTATGTAGTCTGACCTCTCTGCCATGACCTTCCCGTCTTCGGTGTCCCTTCACGGTTTAGCTCATAGTGCTCATTGAGGTGCTCAAGCTCCAGCACCACGACAAGGTAACAATCTCCTTTGCTGGAGTAGTCCTACATTTATTTAATTTATTTATTCCAATTTTGTATAGCTGCCCAACTCCAACAGACTCAAGGTAGCTTACAAAACCAAAATGAATGAATGAATGAATGAGTAAATAAGTAAATAAGTCCATAAAAACAATTAAAGCATAAAACCACACAGAGTCTGTATGAGTTCAGTGTATTGGTAAATGAGGATAGACTCATGCTTAGCTTTATCTGGTGCTGAGCCTGTACATGATACATTTCTTGTATAAAAAGGACTCTTTTTTCCAAAGTTCCTGGTAATAATTTGAAGAAAGCTTACTCAACTGCATCTCTGTTCTAAATATGGAAAGACCAGGACCTTCCTTTCCATAAGTTCACTGAATATTGTTACACTATATGGATAGGACCACATAAGGATAAGGATGATGATAATGATCACAAAATGATAACTCTATCATGAAATGTAGAAGTTTAAAACAGAGCTTCTAACTTCATATTAAATGGGCTTCAGATCAGTACATGGATGATTGCTTCTAATATTTGAATAGACAAAAGGGATTCAAGAAATTTCATGATTGCCTGGGTTCTACCGCAAGTAGAAACTCTTTTAGGCAATACCCACTTACCCGAAATCAGTGGCACTTCTGAATACATAAGCTTATTATGCTTTAAGCTTATTATTTTAAATAAAGCTGGCAAAATAAAGTTGAAGGTGTAAGTCACCACCTCCTTTCACTTTTTTAATTATGACAGAAACAAGCACTCTGTTCTGTTCTATTCCATCTAAAAAGGAAAAATATTAAAGTTACTGTGTAGGCGATGATTTAAGAAATGATCTTAAACTGTATATGTGTAGTGGCAATGCGGAAGACCATTGTATTTCGAGGAGTTTAAGTGACATATTTTGATTTTTCTCCTTCACACGAAGAAGCTTAGAGTTTATTTTGAGTTACACTAATGTTTAGCTGGCTTGTTTTTTATTTCTGTTTGAAATGTGGGGGAGAAGAGAAAACCCCAAGATTGGGGTATAGTTTCCCAGGCTCTTGGATTAAACAGGTGCTCCAGACCGTGGGAACTATCCAGCCAAGGTCAGATCCTGCAGCCTCTGTACCATGGAAACAGGGTCACGAGGTTTTAGGGCCAGACTTTGATAAAAACCTGAGGATTGCCTTTTGAGTTTGGGAGCTTCTGCACAGACCTGAGTGCTGGGTGCTGTGGAAATTGAGCCGCCCTGGGGTATCTCCACTGTCTTTATTAAGGGGCTCCTGACAGCCTATGGGAGATTGGGTATCAACTTGCTTGGTATGTTATGATTTTTCTTCCTTTATGTTATGCTGTTTATGCTTCTGTTTAATCTGCCTAAACTATGTTTCTGTTTAAATCTGTTTGCTTAAGTTTATAATAAAGCTTAAAATCTCTTTATTCACTGGCGTGCTTATTTTCTCTGGATCTAAAAGAACCAATTGTCTGGGCACCTGATCACTGCTTGGACACTTGGCAGAACAATCTGGTTAGCCTTTCCACCTTATCAGTTTTGATGCTCTTATAAAATCAGAGGCCAGCAAAACGTTGGAAGAAAGAGCAAAAAAAAAAAATTTTTTTTCCCAGGAAGGCATTGGAAAATGGAAGGCATTTTCCATTTTCTCCAATTTTTCAAGAAATTTAACTTTTTGCATCATTGCGTTTTCATGCTAAGATAAGACCTGTTAAATTTTCTACCATTATACACATCAGGCATGAACCAGGATACTTACTTATGTACTAGGCTGAAACTCCCAAATTGTTTCTAAAGGCAGTATTACACATACAGCATATTATAAGAGCTCCCAGACCAATGAGAAAGTTGGTACAATAATTAGAAATAATATGAAGTTCTTCCAATTTCTTTAGCAATCTGCTTATGAAACAGAATTCCCCGGTCAAATAAAAACCCCAAATCTGCATCTGTTCCGTGGAAAAAATACCATTTTATCCATAACAAGCAAATCTACCTCATAGGAAAAAGGGGCCTGAAAGCATTGCTTTGATTTTTTGGGATTAGCATTCATATAGGTGCATGAAAAATCATGCACTTGCCTGGCTCTGCTGACTTCAAAGCTTCACTCCAACTACTGTATCTGTGATCTCTCCAAGCTGTTTCATATGGATGTTATTCAAATGCAAACATTGACCCTGCCCGCAGGAACATTGCAATCCATCTTCCAAGGAGTTTCAATGATTTCTGAAACAGCATTTCCAACTGTTGCCCAACAGACTTAATATATGTCCTGGCTAAGGAAAATGGGATTTGTAGTGTAATACAAATCCAAGACAGGTTGATGACAGTTGGGAGAAGGAGAAGGAGAAGACGCCTATTTTATCCTCAGTTTGACGATTCTAATTGTACCTAAATACTCTTATCTGAAAGTCCTCTACTGGACTCTTAATATTTCTTTTTATACAGTCATTTATTCAGTGCCCACCACTATGTCAGAGATCTGGGAAGGGGGTTAATTCCACATCCTGATATATTCATTTTGCACACTGAATTTTATCTGCTGTTTTTGTGTCTGAGTATCCCCATGAGACTTTTTCAAGCCTTTCTACCATCCTGCCGCTCCTCAGCTCTAGGGGGAAAAAAAGCTTGGAAATGAGCAATAAATGTGAGATATTTCTTGTTGCTTCTCATTATTCCCCAGTTGCTGTGGTAAAATCCCACATCTTGCCTGTGGTTCGATGAGAGTCAGATAGCACTGCATCCTTCTTCCATGACACTCAGAGTACAATAAAAGAGTTGCTTGCTTGTCAGTCTGCAAAATTTAGCTCTTTCTCTTCTATATTGCCGCGGAGTAGTTCTGGGAAAGTTCCTGGTCCTAAAAGGCACACAAATAGTTTCCAATTAAATGTCACTCCATGCTTTGCTTAAAAGAGTCCTGAAGATGGACAAAATGACTTTACCTTTCAGACAGCACAGGTTGGAAAAAACTACAAAGCTTTAAATCGTTATCCCTAACTCCATTAATCTTAACTAAAGGTGAGGGTCTGTAAAAGTAAGGGATGGATACTCTGCTGTTTCCAAAATGTGTGATTAAATATGTGATTTGATGGATTAAAGCCTGATCTATTGTATCTAAAATGTAATGGTGGGGAAGATTCACTGCACCGTCTCCAGGATGATATATCAGAAGGCCTTGGACTGAATTGACTGGTATTTTTTTTTAACTTTTCATATAACTACATGGCATGGGGCCGGGTTCTTTGAGGGACCGCCTCTCCCTAATCACATTTACCATCCCACCAGCTCCAGCAGAAAGGGCATGTTGCAGGTCCCATCCACAAAGAAATGTCATTTGGTGGGACCCAGGAGGAGAGCTTTTTCTTTCATGGCACCCACCCTTTAGGACACCATTCCCCTTGAGGTCAGACTGGCCCTGACTTTGCTGGCCTTACAGAAGGGCCTGAAGACCTGGCTTTGCCATCTGGCCTGGGGAACTGATAGCGGTGGTTGCTATGGAGCCTGCAAAATGGTTATATGGTTAGTGAATTGACTCCGCTCTTCCGCTGATTGTACTTTTATGGTTTTAAGAGTTTTTATTATTTTAACTGTTTTTACTGTTTCTGTGGTTATGTTTTTTGGTTATTTTTGTATTTTTTAATGTGTTTTTAACTTTGTTACGTAAGCCCAGAGTCACATATGTGAGATGGGTGGCTATATAAATTGAACAAACAAACAAACAAACAAATAAATAAATAACTTTTGGATTTCTCTAGGACTAGCCCACTAGAAGGAGAACAGGATGGTTCTTCCTCACACCAGCCTCATGCATAGTCCCCAAAGAGAGCAAAACTATATATGCACATAAGGTAGTACTTATTTTATTTATTTATTTATTTATTTATTTATTTATTTATTTATTTATTTAATTTATTCCCCGCCCATCTCCCATGCAAGGGACTCTGGGCGGGTTACAATTAAATTATTGTATATACCTAATCCTGCCCGTAAAACACATTAGCATTTTCCTTCCTTCCTTCCTTCCTTCCTTCCTTCCTTCCTTCCTTCCTTCCTTCCTTCCTTCCTTCCTTCCCTTTGATAACATAACTATCTAATCATTTGCTATCTGTTTATGAAATCTCCTGCAGACTCATTCTGCCTAATGGCAGGGTTGGTCTAGGAAATTCCAAAATTTGATCACTTGTACACTCCATAGTCTGTATCTTGGATGATTCCAATTAATCCATATTTTAAAGGACAAATGGAAAACACTACATTACATATTCCCAAAATCTGCAGACAGTACTTTTGAAATAGAAGCTAATTTTAAATTCCTACTAAAATGTTCTGAATGGTCACTCTCTTGTCACTTCCTTGTGACTTCCATTCAGAAAACCTCAGTCACAATAATTTAGCATTCGAAGTATTAAAAGTTTTACACAATATTTACTGAGATTGTGACTGTGTCTTAAACTGGAACTATATTAGGGATGTGCGATCAGCTAAGATCCATTTCAAATCTGAGATCTGAAGGTGTCATGATTCAATTCAAATCTGCAAGGAAACAGGAATAAATCCAAAATGAATTGAGATTTGATAAAAATGAGGCTATAAGTATGAGAAAGCATCAAAATGCCTACAACTCCTTCATTAATGTGAAAATAGTAGATATAGTACATATATTAAGATGTAAATAGAAGATATAGTGTCTTTAAAGCATACGAATCTTAAAAGTTTTAGGGAAATAGCTTCAAGGTTTCTACTGCAATAAATTTCTAAATATTTTTCCTATACCTGTTCTAAGGTAGAGATAGGAGACATGAGGAAAGAACAGAAGAGCAGTCTCCAAATTGTTTAGGGAAGAGCCTACTGAGAATTTGTGTTGAACCAATGCAGAAGGTGTGCTGGTCCAATTTAAAAATAAAAACATAATGATACAAAGACATAGTACATGTACTATACATGCTGTTAACAGCAAACACATCATCTCAGATCCTAAGAAGATTCATTCATCCAGTACAAGACAGGTAGGCACAGCAGAAAGAAAATAGGATATTTTTATTTGTTCAGTTTGGGGGGAGAAGTGGGGAGAGTGAAAGAGAAATGATCGGAAGAATTGAAAGGAAGAATGGCAGGCAGATGAATATAGAGACTAACAGTGACTGTATTTCAGGACAGAAATATAGTGGGTTAAGGAAGGATAAATTTAAATGAGTATGGATTTGGGAAAGGGAAAAGATCATGCAAGAAAAAGCAAATCAGATTTTAAAAATCTCTCTGAGCAAACCTACCTAAACAAATTCTAGTGACAAAGTGAGACAAAAAGCAGGGAAGGGAATTAGCAGAGTTTGCAGAGATGATAAAGCTTCCTTGTCATTAAATAAATATTAAAGAGCCCATCACACTTTTCAACCTCCATATCAGCTTCGGGAAGAATGCTGCCACAGTTTTTAAGACCTCACAAAGCCAGAAAGTCCACTGAATTTCTAAATATCTTCTAATGTCTCTTGGAATAGCAGTTCAATAGCAGCAAATGAAATGCGAATGAGCAGTGTTATATGGCTGCAAGAAAGGCGAAATGTACCATATGGAATAATAGATGTAGGAAGAAGGATTCCCACTGAAGTAGTTTGACAGTGAGTTCCTCATCATTGGATATGTTCAAACATAAGCTAGACAGCCATCTCTTTAAATTTGGATAGCTGAACTGAGCAGGGGGTTGGGCTCAGTTACTTGTATGGCCCTCTTCAGCTCTGTGATTTGAAGGTGCTTGATTTGTTTCAGCATCTCAAATTGATTCAAAGATCTGATTCAAAGATTTGATTCAAAGGGTGATTGAATTTAATCTCCTTCAAATTAAATCACCCCCTTAAAGCTTTGCCCAGTCCTAGAATGTATATAGTAGTTCTGAAGAAAGATTAATGTGCTTTTTCACAGATTGATATAGCAGCAATAGGTAAATGGCTGTTTATTTGAAAATTGTTTCTGACACATGAAAACATTTGTATGCTCTTGCTCCCAACTTATTCCAGATCATAACCATCTATTTCACAGTTGCTACCTCTGTCAGACATAAGAATGCACTTCTCCCTTGAAGCAGAACCAACATCTTGTTTACATGGAACACAGGCTGGAGTTGTATTTAACACCTGCAGCTTTTTGCACAAATAGAAGGATTGTGGATAGGAAAGAGACCTTACGAGGTCTATTGGGAGTTGGGTAAGTAAAAATGTCCCTTGTTTTACTGTGAAGCAAAACAAAAGTCTTGCTTCAACTGTCAGAAACTGAATCCCAGTGCCCAATTAGTCTAATTTTCTATTTTGTTAGCTGTAAAAACTGCAATATATCAGCTAGGTTATTTGAGAACCTGAGCTCAGTGGGGAATCTAATCTAATCTAATCTAATCTAATCTAATCTAATCTAATCTAATCTAATCTAATCTAATCTAATCTAATCTAATCTAATCTAATCTATCACTCCGATTGGTGGACAGGATCTCCCCACTACCCCCTCAGCCCTGAGCAACACTTGTACCTGCACTCCTGATGCACTGGGCAGCAACACCAGTCAGCTACAACTTTGGAGTTGTGAAATGGACTGCTCCTGAAAAATGCAAAATAAAACTTAGGGAGAAAGTCAGTTTTGACAATGATGTGCCATTGCTTTGACCTCATGGTTTGGAGGTCAGTAAGCTAACTCAGATATGGATCATTCAAGTATCTATTGAAATTGCAGCATACTGTAAGATGCTATTGTAGGAGGAGAAGCGTGTTAATCTATGGTGGCAAAACCACACAAACACATTGTTAATAAGCTACAACCCATATTGGACAATGATGCTACACTTTCTCAGGTACTGGGTGGCAGGCTCATACTTGCATACAGACAACCACCCAACCTGAAGGAGTTTCTCACAGGCAACAAGATACAAAAGGGCAATGATGCACCATCACAGGCCCACAAGTACACACAAAGATTAGAGATCCCTTCCAGTGCTCTTCCTGTATTGTGATATATGCCATCTTCTGCCAGTGATGCCCCTATATATAGGACAAACAGGGACAAACTTTGTGCAAAAGAATTAATGGACCCAAGTTTAACATCAGGACTCAAAACAAGGACAGAATAATATCAGAGCATTTTAACTTCCCAGGACACTGTATGGCAGACCTCAACATGACTGCTTTGGATAGGCTGACCATACGTCCCGTTTTGAATGGGACAGTCCTGTGTTTTTAGCATTTTTCAACCGTCCCGTTGTTTTGATAAAAATCTCAATTTTGTCCTGTTTTTTAAACCGGGCGGGAATGGCGCGGAAGGAGGATCCGAGCCGGAGCTGCCGATTGGAGGCAGCCTGGAAGAGGAAGCTCCCCCGCCTATCAGCGTGCGGCAAAGGAGGGCGGGGGAGGCGGGAGCCAATCGCGGGGGGGAGGGTGGGGGAGGCGGGAGCCAATCGCGGGGACCGGGGGGCGGGGACCCCTGTCTTTTTCATGAATACGGAATATTACATAAGACCCCATCCCGTTTTGCCATCCCAATGTCCCATTTTTGTCTCAAGGAAATATGGTCAGCCTAGCTTTGGAAAAACAGGATTTTAACAGCACCACTGAGTGAAAAATTGCTGAATTCATAAACAAACTCAGAAGGTCTCAACAAACACAATGGGTTTTTATTTATTTATTTATTATTCACATTTCTATCACTGCCCATCTCCCCCAAAAGGGGGACTCTGGGCGGTTTACAATAAAATCAGCAATAAAAACAATAAAAGCATAAAATTACAATCAACAACCGATATAAATAGAGAATAAATAGATAAAAGTCCAAGGGATGAAAAAATCTCATTCAATAGGGAGGACACTACGGCACCAGCCACCCCCAGGAAGAACTATTTTTTAATGCATTACAGTTGTTAATTGATAAGCTACTTGTAATCTTTCACATAGAATCTGCATCTGCATAACCAACCTGTTTTTCCCTCCCTTTCCCCATCTCTGCCTCACCCCAGTTTAAATCCTACATCATCTAGCCACTCTATGCATCTGACATGAGCTGCAGCTCATGAAAAGCGTGTGTGTTTTAATAAAGTATGGTGCCATGTATCCCATATATGTCTTCTGGTTTGTGCTATATGAAAGGGACACATAGACGTATGTCTTATGTGTGGATTTATCCTATTTATGAGGTTTGTTTAACCTTTCCCAGGTGAGGATGCACCACTAAAGATCAGGGGGAAGTGTGTATGAGCAGTTTCCTACATGGAAATGCTTGGCTTTAAACAAAGCAACACTAAAGTGAAGAGCATTGAAAGCTATGCAAGTAAATAAGGCCCACTTAAACTTTGTTTGGCCTCCAAAACTGTAACTCGGAACTGTAGTGACTAGACTACTGCAACATGCTGTACATGGGTCTGCCTTTGAAGACAGTTTGGAAGCTACAGTTGGTACAAAATATGGTGGCCAGATTGCTAGTCAAGGAAACCCATTACTGCGGGATAACGCCTGTCTTGTGGGCACTGCACGGATTGCCATTAAGTATTCAGTCCCAGGTAAAAGTGCTGGTCATTATTTATAAGTCTCCATATAATTCCTTTAGGAGAATTATTATTATTATTTATTTATTTATTTATTTATTTTCTATCTCGCCTTTATTATTTTTATAAATACTCAAGGCAGCGAACATACCTCATACTCCTTCCTCCTCCTATTTTCCCCACAACAACCACCCTGTGAGGTGAGTTGGGCTGAGAGAGAGTGACTGGCCCAAGGTCACCCAACCGGCTTTCATGCCTAAGGCGGGACTAGAACTCTCAGTCTCCTGGTTTCTAGCCCGTTGCCTTAACCAGTAGACCAAACTGGTGGGTACTGTACTAGTTTGGTAATAATAATAATAATAATAATAATAATAATAATAATAATAATAATGTTGTTATTGTTTTTGGTTTCTTTTAATTGTGGAGATATTCTGCTTAGCTTTGGTTGTGTACACTGCCCAGAATCAGCTAGATTGGGACAGTCTATAAATATGACCATTACTACTACTACTACTACTACTATTGCTATCCTCAGGAGCTCTAATGCTATCTACATTTAAGAATTGTTGGTGGCCCATTCCACTGCTTCTATTTAGGTAAGGTTGTGAGCTATTGTTCTGTTTAGATAGTCCACTGGGTAGACTGTGTCAACACTGTGGTTACAAAGAGATACCAGAAGTCTTTCAAAGTAAGCCTGTACTGGCTTTGTAGATCAAAGAGGAGTGTTTTATACTTGCAGAGGGATCTTCTTGATTCCTTGAGGGTTTACTTCACTCCCTCCCAAATAATTTCTAGCTACTGTATATTAGCACTAAATATAGGCAACAGCTATTGCTACTTCCAACTGTTATTGTTACTTAAAAAAATGTTTGTGATGATTTTGCTCTTCAACATAATTGTCATGTCTCCAAAGAATTGAGAAAAATCACAGAATCACAGAAAGTACTTTCCTGCAGAAAGAAAATGTAATGAGACAGCAGACGAGGCCACAGATTCAATTTGGAGAAAAGGGCAGATGTTTTTACTTACACAATAACACCAAGGAAATGGTGGACATCCCTGTGTTTTGAAAAAAGATGCTAAGTCAAAAGATAAGGAATTATTGTTGTTTCAATAGAGCAAGCTCTCAGAGATGCGCATTTTCCAGATGCAGTCCAGACTTTGATGGGCAAGAATCATGGTAAACACAACATGGAATAAGCCTCTGGCATTTGTTTAGCTGCTTCCAATAGAAGCAGGAGGAGGCAAATTGGGGAGCAGGGAACACCTGAACACAGTTGTATCAGCCTATTTGTTCAGGGTAACTGACTTCTGGCTCAGTGTGAACATAGCCGGTGTTTTAAAGATGCCGGCTGAGAACCAATAGATTTTAAAACTAGTTCTGCATGAGCTCTCAGTACTTGGTTGGTAGGTTTAAAAGAGAAACTATGGAAAACCGAAGAAGCCAAAATAATACAGTACTTTAACATCATATATGTACAAGGAATCTTTTAGAATGAAGAGACACAACTCTGACTCTGAAATGCTAATGAGATTTTCATAACGGGTAAATCAAAGGGCCAAAGTTTGTTCCCAAGGAATCAAATAATCACATGTCTCAAACAGAAGCCAGGCAGTGCAAGAATGGCAAAACCTTCCAGGTCATATTTAGGCATACTGAGGCATTTTGTTGCCCAGCAAGATCCAGTGGAGGATATATTCAAGGACCAATATAATCTTGTATCCAACCACTATTTTGGAGGGAGAAGGGGACGTTAACTTGGGTACCCAACCGATTGTGGCTAGAAGATCAACCTGGGGTTTACTTGGTCAACCTTGCCCTGTTCTTTGTCTACTCTGCTGTGGAATTTAATCATGGTTTCCTGGGCCACAATCCCATTTCTTTTTCTGAACTAACATGTTTTAATAGAATATCAGGTTAAACCTTGAGATGTTATAATCATGAAGAACACCAGTCTATCATGGTATCCAGTTATTTAGTGTGTCCATTTATAAAAATAATTGAGAAAATATGCTCAAATATAAAAACAATTATCTGACTCAATTCTGGACTCTTGAATGCAAGTAAAATCTTATCAATAGAGTTCTTCTTTTATCCAGATATTTTAGAAGTTCATGCTACTTGAATAAATGAAACTTGTACTGCAGTGATCCAATTTAATCTTTTTCTAAGACAGGAATTGTTGAAAGCAACTCCTTTCATATTTATAACAAAGCTAGCTTCTTCAATAATAAGCTGGATTCTATAAAAAATCCTCAGAGACAAGCACAAGTAGTTAAATGCAATTTGTAGGACTATTTCTATATGCTCTCTGAACAGTGAGAAAAGAAATTTAAAAACCGAAACAGAGCATACTCGTTCATACTTGGCACTCTTCACCTTCACCAAAAACCGATTTACACATTTGTTACTTAGGTCTACTGGCCTCAGAAAGTGAATGGAGGGGCCATTCATTTTTATGACTAACTCTGACCAGATGTATATTGCAAATATATTTTATTTATTTATTGCATTTATATCCTGCCAGAATCCAAATTAACTCGTAGTGGTTTACATACAGTAATGTAGAGAAATGTAAAACATTCACAATAAAATTTCAAACAAAATTTAGAAACAATTAAAAGGACCCCCCCCCCAAGAAATCAGTAAGATTTTTTTTTTTAAAAAATGGTGAAGTCTAGCTAGAATGCTTTACAAAACAGCTCAGTCTTCAGCATCAGTCTGATCTGCACTGGGAGACTTCTTGAGAATCTGTCCTGCCACTGAAAAACAGCACTTCCAAAAAAGTGAGGAACTAAGAGTAGTCGCTCCTGAGATGATCTGATAGGTTGGGTTGATTTTGGTTGGAGTAAGCTCTCCAGCTGAGAAGACGGGATACCCTGGAGAAGAAGCTGATGCTAGGGAAAGTGGAAGGCAAAAGGAAGAGGGGCCGACCAAGGGCAAGATGGATGGATGATATTCTGGAGGTGACAGACTCAACCATGGGGGAGCTGGGGATGGTGACAGCCGACAGGAAGCTCTGGCGTGGGCTGGTCCATGAAGTCACGAAGAGTCGGAAGTGACTGAATGAATAAACAACAAAAAAGCTCTCCAGCAGGAATTCAGCTGCCAAACCATAAAGGGCTTTACAGGTCAAAAACAGCACTTTAACTTGGATGATTTGGGGGATCAAGGCTATGAGTGATTTCCATTACACATAATCAACTGTTTTCCTGTTTGCTTCTCCATAGCTGAAGCTGTTGGGCAACTCCATATTTGGCCTACAGAAGTGAGAGTTAGTTGGTAAATAAGCACCTGCAGCACTGTGTTTGGGGATATGGGCATTGAGTAAAAGGGTCCTCTTACTCAACAGCAACAGCCTTTGCTATTTCCAAGCAATAGAAAGAGCCTCTGCTTTAAGGTGACAGAAAGTACCACCATTGTCACCACAGCTGATGGTGGGGACCCACAAGTAGACTTACTGCAGGATCTACTGCCTGCTGTATCATGAGGAATAGACCCAGATGGGCAGATTTAACATTTAGAAATGGAACAGCTTGGGTTCCACTGGAAATTTTGCAGATAAATTTGTCAAAACGTACATATAATTGCAAGGATATTACTGGTGCTTCCTGAACTTCTCAGTGCTGGGACATGGCTATCTAATTCTTCTTCATCCTACTGATAGCTTGTAAAGATCACCGGTGTCTATTTTACTACACTCTTGGGAACAGTAAGCTTTCAAAACCGCTAGCTGGGTTGGTGACATTGAGACAATGCTGAGCTTTATGTTAGTTCTACCCTTTCCTCCCTCTTTGGCAATAAGGGAGAGTAAGTTTCACTTTCCTGCTTTCTTTCCCTGCTGTTAGAAGGAGGGAGAATAATGTCACAGTTCAAATGTCTAAACTCTGATATGATCCACATTTATTCAGGGCAGTTCCCTGTATATGTCAAGTGTCCCACTGGCAACAGCGGTGAGAGGTGAAGCCCAGAAGAGAATGTATCTCTTCTTACATGTCCTCGGCACTGTATCTTCTTTGGGTGCTTGTGAATGGTAGAGGGAGGATCATGACATCAATCAGCTTTCATTAGATATAGCTAATCAATCAGCAGGGATGTTCTTCATTTTAATTTAATTTTAATGATTTATATCCTCTGTCTCTGCCCAAAGGGTTTGTTTAAATTAGCTTTTCCTAAACTAGTGTCTTCCATCTGTGTTGGAACTATAAGCCCCAGAATTTCACCAGCCAGGAGGGGCATGGGTCTAGATGACACGTAGTGGCCCTTACAGTCCGGAGGATCCTGTCCACTTCCTTAGGTCCAACAGGATCAAACCGTTCCCAGATAACCGGGCAAAGATGTTCCCTCGGCATCTCCCCAGACCATGCATCACGCTTGGAGTCCAGCTTAGAACGAATCCGAGCAATTTTATCCATCAGATGCTCTGCAAATTCCTCCGCACGGCCCCGAAGGTGGGTCACTGGCCCCACCTTACCTAGGAGAGATTGAGTAATCCTAAACAGGGCCATCGGGCGGCATTCTGCGGATGCAATAAGAGCGGAGAAATATTGACATTTTGCCACTCTTACCGCCACAAGGTAGGCCTTAACCGCGGCTCTAGCTTGTGTTCGGTCGGATTCGGTCTTTGTCTTTCTCCAGCGGCGCTCTAGACGTCTCTTAACCCTCTTCAAAACCCTTAATCCCTCCATGAACCACAGGGAATATCGGGTCAGATGGGGCAAGAAAGGCCGCATAGGCGCGATCCTGTCCAAGGCCCCGGCCGCTTCCTTATTCCAGGCTGCAGCCAGGACCTCCGCTGGACCGTGCAGTAGATCCTCGGGTATAACCCCCAGCTCCTTCTGAAACCCTATCGGGTCCATTAGTCGCCGGGGGCGGACCAGTCAAATGGGTTTAAACATACACTTAGAGCATGAGTGTTTGCAAGCTTTGGCTGTTTTTATAAAAATGATAAAAGCAGTGTTATGCTGTCCTGCTACAAGCTGCACCCATTTGGGGCATGTGTGCAATGCCTAGAGTCATTACGAGATGGGCGGTGGAAAAATACAATAAATAAATAAATAAATAAAATGTTGCAGTAAATATACAAAAGTCCTGGGGCTTGTGTTGAAATGGTATGATGTTGCTTTTGTCACACTGCTCCCTCCCTGATCTTCTCCCATAGACAGTGCTGACTTAGAAGGATGTAAAAGTGAGAGATCATCAGGGACTCATCCTGTTTTCCCTCTGGGACATCTCTCTCTCTCTCTGTGTTTCTCTCTCCCCTCTTCATTTCTGTTGTGATTTTTGTAATCCCACCCTTTCACTTCAATAGCTCCTGGCCACGGATGGCTTCCTGGTTTTATACTGTACATGTGCATATATCATTATTTCTTGAAATGCTAAAGAGGTCCGACCGATGCCTGCCAACTGAACTCTGGGTGAGTGTCTGGTGCAAAATCATTTGGCTTTGTTCTGTGATAACAGATTAAGTGGCCTTTTGAATTTGACTGGCTTCAGTCTTGGGCAGTAATGTTATGGGCCAATTTTAAATCTAAAGCTTCATTTGGTTTTTGAGTTAGAAAAGGTTATTACAGGACAAACAGTTCAAATGTCTGTGTGCAGGAAACTAAAAATGCAGTGCTTGGAACTTCCTTCCATCTCACTGGATTTAAAATAGGTTTTAACCTGAACTTGAAGCTATTGAACTCAATTTCAAAATAGGCCTTTCAGATTGGCTTTACTAAACACATCCGACTGACTGTTCTTTTTACAAAACTATACCTAGGAAAAGAAAGAGAAATGCTTAATAATAAGTTACTAGTGCATTTCAGTGCTCCATTTTCTTACCAGCAATGGCTCCCTGCTCCTCCCTGGACAGAAACATTATTTTCAGGAAATCCCTTTGCAAGAAACAAAAGATAGAGATAATGTAATTTCCTCTGTTTCAGAGAGTCTAATGTGAAGGCTATGTAGGAAAAATTCAAAATTAAGATTATGACTCATACTTGCAATGTTGGATAGGACAATGCATACCAAGCAGGGACATGTTAAAGACTCTGAATTTTTAAAAAAATAATTTTAATAATTTTACATTTTTAAAAAATAGTGTGACCTATATTTCATATCTAAGTTTCCTTTTTATAATTCTTCTGAGTTCACCCCCTCTAGATGATAAAGACTGTAATTCTGGGAAAATATTGAAAATTCTTAAATATATAAAATATATTTTTGGAAATAAGTAAAATATATGATCACCTAGCAAGTCCACTTACTTTTAAAAAAAATATATGAAGAAATACTGAGATCTATACATTTTCTGTTTTATGAACTTTTGCATGCAAGAATTCTGTGTCTGCACAGTGATGTCCAGCATGACTTGATCTCCTCTCCATTATTTTCAATTACAAAATAAATCCACTTGAAAGATTTGGAGTGAGGCTTCTGGGTGAGGACCGATGATGGGTTAGATGTCCCTGTGAGCATCTTTGCGAGTGGGGACAGCACCGCGGCGAAGATTGGCAGCCAGGCGGCAAATTCTCCAGAGAAAGAGAGATCGAGAGATCGCCCACTTGTGCTCTGGATAGGCCAGGACAGGAATTGAGTTTCTTGTGGTTGAGCGGCTTGGGAGCCGAGGGTTTGCCATCACGCTTGAAACAGTGGTGCAGTCTTTATGGACACTTGACCCACAAAAGCCTCACTTTCTTAAACACTTTAGGATACAATTAATTTACAGCAGAGCTTTCCAAACTGTGTGTTGCGACACAAAAGTGTGTCGCCACACACAGCGTGGTGTGTCGCCACACCACCCGGAAGTGGCGGCGCGCGCGTGCACGGTGGCCGCCATGCACGCGCGCGCCGCCGCACGCCCCCCACGCCACCGCCGTGCACGCGCGTGCCACCGCACGCCCCCCCGCGCCACTGCCGTGCGCGCGCGCCGCCGCACGCCCCCCCGCACCGCCGCACACACACACGCGCCGTCGCTGTGCGCGTGCGTGTTGCCGCCGCCACCGGGTGTGTCGCCAGCGGCGGCACTTTGGAAAGCCCTGATTTACAGCTTTGAGTGGCATATCAGCTGTGATCGTATTAGATAAGGACAGTTTGGCTACAGCTATTGATATCCTAGAAACCTTCCATAAAATGATAATACACCATATATGGGGCAATGCGTAATGCACTATTAATGGGGTTCCCCCCTTGAATATATTTTGGTAAGTTCAGCTGAAAAAAAATATAACTGCTAATATTTTCATAGGGTTAATGTATGAACACTAAAAGCACTTGCTAGTATCAAAAATGTCTGCCTACAAGTCTGTCATGGACAAGGCTTCTCCTGTACCATCTTGCCTGTGATCTTAACATCATCAACTGAGGTTGTTCTCTTTCATACCTCTGTGCCCAAGATGAAAAGGAGGGTACCTAATATTCATTTTTGGTTCTGCATCACTGTTTATTGAACATCATCCTAAAGAAATGTTTGGCACCAGTTCTGCTTTCTTTTCAATCAAAGCCCTTTTTTAATTCTCTTAGTATTTTTTTAAAATTTAAAAATATTTGCTGATGATGGCTTTATCTATTATTGTTGTTTTATTGTATGTATTTATTGCTGTGAGAATAACAAATGAAGCTTGGAGAACTATGCACAGGTTTGTCCTTTCCATCAACAATCCTGTAAAATAGCTTAGACTGAAAAAGTGACCTGACCTATCTAATGATCTTTGTGCCTTAATATGGTTTAAAAGAATATTTAATTTAAGAGATTATAAAATGAGGCAATGCTCTAATGTCATCTAAACATGGGGCTTAGCTATCTGGGAGGTATTATATGCCCTCCATCTTTGGTTGTGGAGTATTACTATTCTATTTGGCTTCTATTGATAATTTAGGTGAACTCTACTGAAAAAAGAAAAACCACCCACTTTTCCATTTTAAATGCAACTGTAATTGTCGTATGTCACTTTCTTACAAAGAACCATGTGTTCTGCTCAGTAGGGCTGCACAGATTGTCAAAATCTGTGATTTGCAGTGTGGAGAAGCTGCAATAATTAAAGCAGCTGCATTTCCCCCCAGGCTTCTGTGGCTGCTTTGGAAGCTCCTTCACATGTGCATGCATGTTCCGCCACTTAGCTTTATGTGCTGTTGGAAGAAATTAAGATCTCTCCCTGCCCTCCATGTTGTCTTCCCCCAGAACACTGTCTGCCCTCCATGTTTTCTTCCCCCAGAACAGGTAAAGGAAGCCCAATTGTTAAAAGGTTACAAAATAGAATGAGTTTGATAATCCCAGAGATTAAGATGTAAAAGGAAGCCCAGCTGCTTAGACCAAGGATTCCCTTCTGATTCAGTCTGAAACCTTGGAACACAAAAGGTCAGCTCGTTTACAGAACTTAGCCAGCCCATTCAGGTAGACCTTCTTCCCCAGCCAAACAGATCTCCATAATTGAATAACAAAAGATTCCTTCCAAGGTGCACATTCCAAGTAGTAGACAAAGCCACAGCCCGCAGGGAACACAGACAGGAAACACAAACAGCAGGGGGCCCAACCACAGAGCGCCTCCGGCAAATTACACTTCTCTCAAGTTCCTAGGGGGCGGGAACACCTTTGCATAGCAACGACCAAGATCTCCTATATAAATGGCCTGTGGGGGAAATACAGGTGTGGCCACCTTCCAACCAGCATACTCTGTACTTTGTACTCTGTATATGCTCTTGGGAAATAAACCAGCAAACCTCTGTTCCAGCAACTGTCTGCGTCTTTTCATTCCCAGCTCGGGACGAACCTTGGTAAGATTCCTTCTAACAGTGCAAAAATACCCAGAAGCTTGATGTATGCTCTATCCCATGCACTGTGAAATGCCTCTTTCCTCTTTTCCTTATATTCAATGAATCTATCATTGGTGTATATCCATGCACACATGTATAAGAGAAATAGCCATGCCCTTGGAGCAACCTGGTTGTTCTTATTTTTGGAGGGGATTTTGCAGCCCAATATATTTAACTTTATAAGCCTCCTCCTGCATTTGATCTTCATAGGACAAACTGCTGAAGATCTTTGCTGGTTTCCATTATGCCCACGTTTTTGTCTCCTCCCCACCTTTTTCTGTTCTGATCAAGAGAAATCTTTAAGTTGGTCCTCATAAAGGTATTTCTGTGGCAGTTGGATTGTTGCTAAGCTGTGGAAATCCCTCTGGTCTTTGTCCAGTTCCCTGAAATGCTTCCATTCAACAGAATATTTTGTGTTTTTATTCTGCTGCTTTACTGGAGTTTCTGAGCGACACAGCCTTCATTAATGCAGCTTGTAAGCTATTTCCTGGTACTTCTGCGTTATAAGATTCAGTCTCTCTCTATGAAGCAGATCCTCTTTTTGCATCAAGATTCCACAATAAGTCTCTTTAAAGTCTTAAAAAGCCTGTCACTTGAATTAGAAAAATGGTAAGCCCTCATATCTTATTGAAGTGCTCATGCTCTTCTTGCTAGAGGGAACACTTGGAAAAAAAAAGGTTTAAGATAAAAGTCAAGGGCTGATAAAAGATAAAAAGAGATTTGGGTCTTCTGATAGACCTGCTTCTAGAGATGAAAAGAGTAGCAGAAGCTGATATCCTGACAGTCCTCTAATATGGGCCCAGCTGTAGTTTGGGAAAAAGAAAAAAACTATTTCTTTGAGAGCTGTTGAGGTGAGCAGGTTAAAAGCCACTGCAGTGAACAATCCAATTGCAATGGTGACATCCTTTATAAAAAGTTTTGGCAACCAAGTCGAACAGGCTATTGTTAAATACAAACAGAAGGAGACAGAGAGAGAGGATAAAGGTAAGTATAAATGTAATATGTTGCAATTCGGCAGTTTATAACAAAACACAGTTGCTTTAGTAATTACATTTTAATACAGGGTTTTTTTTACCTGATCCAAAAATATCAAAGTAAAAGAAGGAAAGTACGATACTGATATGATACCATCTTATTATTTTTCATTAGTAACCATATCTCTTCTGTGAGGAGCTACTACATGGATCAGTATCTTTTTCAACTCCTCGCCCATCTCCTCAAAAGCAAAAACTGGCTTAAGCTGTGTGAGAAATAAGTGACCGTAACCCGGATCTGATACATCAAAATATTGTGTGAGATCTTCCAACCTTTGAGTGTGGCCTTGCAGCTTCTGAGTTTTCAAGAGATTTCATGATCTCATGAGATTTCAGTTATTTCTATTACTTTAATTTTGAGAGGCTGCGGGAGCCATTTTGAGGGTATCAGGCAGTGGCATCCACTTCCAAAAATTGTTAAAATCAGTCTGCATTTTCTCTTCCTCTTTTTATCTTAATTGTTGCTTGCTCTTTCATGTTTTCAGTCCACAAAGCATCATTTTTCACACTTCCCCTTAGTGCAGCTACACACGCACTTTGTCAGTGACACTCTGTGGCACAACTCTTTCCCTTCTCTTTCAAGCAATTCATTTTCTATTCATTCTTTTGGGAGATTAATAGTTTTTCATACAAGACTCATACTTTGTTTTCCTACACTCTTTCTACTTTCACACTAATTTATTTCATTTCTTTCCTTTTTGACTATGTTTATATTTTCCTAAGATCCATTCTGAAAATAATGTTCTGTCCCATAGTCTGAGCCTTTCATTACCCTGGTACCTTTCATTAATTCTGTCTATCTTGCATCACAAACAGACTTTTAGGTTTCATTTCATTCCTTTGCCATGTATATACAGGAATAGACTTATGCTTAAACCATATATTCAAAGCAAACATACCTTTTTCCAAGCAGATCCTCATCAAATAGTCCTCTTTCTCATTAATTCTTGGGTGTCCAAAGAACACAACCACTTTTTGGGGGCTCTTTCTCATTCTCAACAATCCTTTCATGTCACCTAACGACAGGACATTTTCACATGAGACTTTTTAGAAAGAGTCTAATAGTACCTTTTCTGACTAACACATTTTATTAAAAGGCAAAAGCTTTTGTGAGCTGCAGCTCATTTCATCAGATGCACAGAGTGGCTAGACTGATGTAGGGTTTAAATTGAGGTGAGACAGGGAGGGGAAAAGGGAGGGGAAGCCAGGTTGGTTATACAGGTGCAGGTTATATGTGAGGCAGATTACAAGTCCCTTGTCAATTAACAATGGTAATGTGTTAAAAATCCATTCTGTTTGTTGAGACCTTCTGAGATTGCCTGGAACCTTTTGATGTATGTAAGTTCAGCAATCTCTTGCTGAATGATGATGTTAAATGCCCGTTTTTCCAAAACAGTCACTTTGAGGCCTGCCATATTAGTGTCACATACATCAAAAGGAAAGTGGTTCCTGCTGCTGTATACTTCTGTCAACAGGGCTTTGGAGAAGCAGCTGTAGGTGGGAAATAATGTTGAAATTGTCTCTTGAGGATATAAAGAAGCTATGGTTGAAACACTATATCAACCGTCATGTGTTATTTTTTTAAATAACATCATATTGAATCAAACTTTATTATAGTCACAGACCAGAATGCAGTGAAAACTCTGGTTGATAAAATAGTAATGAAAAAATACTGAAGCTAAAATATAATTAATATAATAAAATATAGCAATCAGTATAAATGTACACTTCCTGACTCTCACTTCAAACATTTGGGCCAGTACTATGTGTTCAACTGACTCAATTTCACATGATTCACATGTGCTGAACCTCTAGAAAACTGAGGTTTAGTCAAATTTGCCTTCTAAAATATAGGACATTAAATCAGGCTCTGCAAAATGCCCATCATTATTTAGGGTGAAAGTGAAAACAGATAAACTACTGGAATAAGAAAAGGTAAAGGTTTTCCCCTGCACAGTCATGTCTGACTCTAGGGGGCGGTGTTCATCTCCGTTTCTTAGCTGAAGAGCCAGTGCTGTCTGAAGACGCTTCCGCGGTCATGTGGCTGGCATGACGCGCACGGAACACTGTTACCTACTGGAATAAACTACTGGAATAGGTTTTGGAAATCTGTCAGAAGTTGATACATCTTTGAGGTTTGACTTAAGTCATTCTTAAGATTATGTTTTATATCCCAGATCCTTGGTTTAATGATCTCTTTAGCCTTATTTATTCCTAGATATAATAAATACTCTGGTGAAAAGCCATAATAATATAATTTATTTGAGGTGCTCTTCTATCATATTGATCTAAAGTTGTCAGGGAATATTAGGAGAAGCAATCCAGTTGGTGCCAGATTTAGCCTTAGCTGGGCTGTGAGAATAACTAGTCAGATTTTGGCTTCAAGTTTTGGACATCCCAGCTTCTATTATTAATATTACATTGGGAAAACATCTGGGGATTGATTCAATAATATCACCACCCGGTCCAAATTGTGAAAGGCCAACAAAATGCACCAAATGTGCAAGTGCATTATGCAACAGAACAAAAGCAAACCAGTGTGAAAGAGATAATTCTGGAGTTCTGGGGAAACAGAGTCAGATCCCCTGAAAATCCCTTGCCTTTACCCCTGACCAATAGGCTTTGACCTAATAATAATAGCAACCAAATAGGGTCCCCGTTGGGGGAGATGGGCGGTAATATAAATCTAATTAAATAAATAAATAAATAAATAAACCTCTCTGTGTTCCCTATCTAAGAAGGGCAAATATGTCAGCTCCTTCTCAGAAAAGTTTCAAATTAGCTTGTTACAGAAATCCAAAAGTGAAAGCCAAAGGGACTAGTTTAGGCATTGTAGGGGAATATGCTGACAGAGATGACAGATAATTAAGAAGTTAAGACTGATATTCCCCGTAGAATGAGTGCACTGCTTTCAAGTCATAAATCTTTTAATAGAGAAGCTAATGACCTATCTTTCAGAAGTGTGTTGACAAACAAAATCAAAGGGGGAAACCTTTACCTTCACCTTCACCTTCACCTTCACCTTCACCTTCACCTTCACCTTCACCTTCACCTTCACCTTCACCTTATTCAGAAGCTCAGTGCTGGTTATGAACACTATACTGATGGCACCCAGCTCCACTGCTCCTTACTGTCTAACTCTAAGAGAGCATCTCGGAACATTGCCTAACCTGGAAAATGGAAACAATGAGAGGAAACAAGCTGAGATTAAGTCCGGAGAAGACAGAAGCACTGCTGGTAAGCAAACTGAGATTGAATGGAGCTTAATCAGGATGGAGTTGTACTACCTCAAGAGGAGCAAGTTGAGAGTTTGGAAGTGTTCCTTGATCCCCACCTGTCAATTTGCAAATGATGGCTGTGGCAAGGAGTACATTTCCATATTAGAGCGGTACCAACTTTAAACCTTCCTGAGCCACCTGGAAGTAGTGATAATAATCCACACCTTGGTAACAACCCACCTGGATTACTGTGATATGTTGTGCATTGGGTTGGCCTCAAGGTAGCATCTAGGCTGCTGACTAGTGCAAGGTATAAGGAGCATATGATTCTCCTACTGAAAGATATGCATTGGCTACAACTGCCAAGTGGGCACAATTCAAGATGTTGGTCCTGACTTTTAAAGGTCTAAACTATTCAGGATCTTGCTATCTGAGGGACCACCTCCCCTTCTGTGAACCTGCCCAGCTACTCAGATTAGCAGGAGATGCCCTTCTAAAGGTGTCTCTGCTGCCAGAGGTTCCATATCTGGTGCATGAAAGGGCCTTCTCCTCTGTGGCTGCCAAGCTATCGGAAATGTGCCTCTCTAGGAAATGTGCTTGACTCCCATTTTCCCAGTATTTTGGAAGTTGATAAAAATGCATCTCTTTCATCAAGCTTTTAATTGTTAATTTATTTCAATTTTAATTTATTTCGTTAAATAAACTGCCTTGACTGTCAAACAGGTTAAAAGATGGGTATAAACCCAATTGGAAAATTAAAGTAGTAAAAAAAATGTGATTGTTATGCAGGCTGTCCCAGATAATTCCAAGAAAATGGTAATTAAGCAACATCCCAGGAAGCAACTTGTTCTCATTCATTGGAATTCATTGCACAGCCTTTTAAAAAACAAAGAAATGTACTTTAGAAGTAGTTGTCGTAAGCTGCCATGTGGATTTTGCTGAATCTCATCCTGCTCATGATTTCCCTCAAGTGCACTCAAAAAATAAACAAAGATGAACCTAATCAAATGCATTGATTATCCAATTCCAAGTGAATCGTTTCACCGTTCTTCAACAAACATCCTTGAAGTTTGTTAAAGAAGTTACAATCAAAAGATGTTAGCTTTCAATATAATAAAAATAATTAGCAGAAAGCTTCTTGTTTTCATGCCAGATTTTGTCGCATTTTGTTGCCACATTAAGTTTTAAAACAATTAAAAACGGATAGGGTATTTTTTAAAAAAAAAAAGAGTTTCAGACAATGAAATGGCTTTGCTTCCCTTGGGGTTCCTGACAGGAGAGGTGAACAAGAAGTTTAAGTGTCAATTCACCTGGCTTTATCACATCCACCATGTGGCAATTGGAAGAATACTCAGTGTGAATTACACTTCTTCTTTGTGGAAAAGCATTCCTTTGATTTTTGCTTTACATGTCCACCTGCTGAACTAATAAAACAATATTTATTTATTAAGTTTATGTAGCACCCAATTCCCAATGACTCTAGGAGGTTCACAGGTAAAAAAATTAACAGAAAGGGAAAAAAATCACCGTATTTATCATGCTTAAAGCTGTAACATGGTGAACATACATTGAGGTTGGGGGTTGGTTTTTCTGACTTCCTGAAATAGAATTGGAAGGGAACTCAAAGGACATTTAATCCAATCTCTTGCTGAAGGAAGATACTCACTATCACTGCTTCCCCAATAGGTAGGCCACATACAGTAGCTCTGTATAACCAGCTCTGTCTGTTACTCTGCCAATCAGCTTTTGCTATCCAGGGTTTCTTCTTCTTTAGGAAAAACCATCCCTTGTAATTTGAACTCATTCAGATTCTATCTTTGCTAGATTTCTATCTCTTCTGAGCAGTGGAAACAAATTTGTTCCACTTTATATGTGCCAATACCATATCATCTCTCCTTTTTCTTCTGTTGAAAGATACCCAATTCTTTCAATCTTCAGTTGTGTAACTTTGTATAACTTGATTTCCAGGACCCTCCTGGCTTTGGACACATACAGAATTGTTGTAAATCATCAATATGGCTCTTTTATTCATTGCTGATATTTTAACCAATCTGTTCAAGTATTTATGTGTTAGATATGTCACCCAAGGAACACTATAGTGTTTTTCTATATAAAAAAATTCAGGTTTGTTGATGAGTATTTGCAAAAACAAAACAAAGCAGGTGTACTAGTTCTACAGATGAAGCTAGCTCTGATTTCACCTTCCTTTCTTCTTCCTCTTTTAAATTTCAAATTATTTCAATTCCTGCAGCCAAAACTTCTCCTGGCCTTTAAAGAGAATTATTTTTAATCAAAGGGATTGTTATTCATGAAAAATATCAGGGCACAAAGGATTATAATTAAAAGGCCCAAAACAATAGACAATGTTCTTGCCTAAACCACACACAAAAGCAACCAAAAAATGAAAGCTTTCTAAATTTAAAACATGCACAGTACTGAATATTCTGCCTCCACATTTATCCACCTTAGAGAATAAGCATTTGGAATCTTATAGTGCAGTCAGTGAATCATCAAAGTAAACCGACATTTGATTATACCGTTAAAAATTAGGCGCCTCCTTTTAAAGTAGTAGTTCAAATAATGTCAGCCAGAATAAATGTAATACACAATCACTCTTATAATTGGAGACAATGAAATCAGCTAGCTTGTCTTGTCTCGAATCAGCAAGAAATATAGACTGAAGGAACAGTCAAAGTCAAGATAGTATTGTGGAAGGCTTATTGGCTTATCCCACATAATCCCTGTTCAGAACACTGGGAGGTAATCAAAACAATCTGGTTACAATTACAGGTATATTGTTGACCCTACAGTTCTGTTGGTTTGTTTTACCACTGTGGAAAAGATAGAAATCACATTGAAGAATACACCAGGGGGCAGCATCTGGCCAGTTTTGGCTGATCTAGAGAGCTAAGCAGGGTCAAACTTGAGCTGGATTTGGAAGGGAGACCCCAAAGAAACAACAGACTAGGGTGGGAAGTTAAAAAGAAAAATCTTGGGCAAACACAGTGGCAAAACACTTCCATAACATGCTAAGAAAAGCAAATGAATTGTGTCCAGTTAAGTCACCAGGCTGGACTCAAAAGTGTTTTTCCTTTTCATTGCAGAGCAGGGATGCTAACTTTGTGCCTAGCAAAGGCAAGGAAGTGGCAAAGAGAATGAGGATCCTGGGGTGAAATTACAAGTGCTTTCAATTTGTGCAATTTGCCCTTACGTGCTGTCTTTTTAGTCAGGAATCATGAGGCAAGTGGTCCCATTGCAGATTAGGACCTACAGTGTTGATAGAGAAGAGTTTATCTTTGGTCTTCACTGTAGCCCCAATCCAGGTTAATGGTGTATGAAGTTTGGCCCCAATTCTAAAAGTACCAGATTAATTAATTAATTAGTTAATTTTTAAAGCATTCCTGACTAATGGTTATCTAGTCTTTGTTTGAATATATCCAATGAAGAAAGGGGAGCCGGTCACTTTGCTGAGAAAATGACTCCTGTGGGAAGCTGTTCTTAGTGCAGGTTTGTTTCTTCCTGTAACTTAAATCCATTATTCCATGCCATATACCCTGGAACAATGAAGAAAAAGTCTTGAGTTTCATCCATATGAAGTCATTTGAGGTATCTGAAGAGTGGAATTATATCCCCCACCCCACAAGTTCTCTCCCAAGGCTACACATTCCCAATCTCTCTTCATAGGATGTAATTTTGAGTCCTCTCATTGCCATTCTCTGAAGGTCTTCCAGTTTGACTGCATTGTTCTTATGGTATAATACAATACTCAAGGAATGTAATGTATAGAATAAAGTAGAGTTATCTTTCCCTTGATTTCAAGCTATACATGTCCCATTGTTATTTGTGTGTGTGTGGGGGGGGTTCTGTTCAAGCCAAACAACCACAAATAATGCAGTCATGAAAAAACGTATTTTACACATAGGCATCTGCTTGTTGTTGTGCATGAGTAAAATAAACCAAAACACTCTAAACCGCATCAATACGTGAAATTATTTATCACATACTGAGGTGTGGTATGTGTTTGCTAACCATGGAAACGTGAAGCTATAGATGACAACAGCCCCGGTACTTCCGTTAATGCAGTCTAAATTGCATCTGTTTCTTTGCAACCACCTCATATTTCAAAGAGAACATACAGTAAGTGTATCATTATTCTATGATTTACCAAAGCAGGTGTCCCCCATCCTATATCTGTGCCTTTGATTTATGTTATGTAATTTCATCTTGTTATTTTTATATCATTTTTATAACCTATCAAGGTCATTTTGAATTTTATTTCTCTCTTCTAGGGAATTTGCTATTCCCACCCAATTTATCTGTCATCTGCAATAATTTTCATCCACCTCATGAATAAAGATGTCAGAAGTAAATGCCTCTGTGAATTCCAAAATAAGTTCGTTTTTTTTTTTACTATACTGATTGAGAAAAGAATGAGACCCAATGTGGTGTAGTGGTTAGGGTAGTGGGCTAGGATCCAGGTTCTAGTCCTCACTTAGTTATGGAGCCTGCTTGGTGATCCTGGGCCAGTCATTCCCTTTCAGGCCTAATCAGTGTTAAGCCCTCGATAAGCTTGGCTCTATTTACTAGGTGAGCACAAAATTGTACCTAGAAGAACAACATTAAACAAACAAACAACAGTTCCTGGGACAAGAATGCAAACTGCAGTGTAACGGTACCTGCCTAAAACTGGTCTTAGAGGTACTGGAATGAATGGGTCTTCAGAGGAAAGGAAATCAGAAGAAGGGTGCACATTAATAAGCAGAAACATACTGTATGTCACAAAAAGGGAGGGTGTGTGCCCACAGATTAGTGTGTTTTATTCAGGCACAGATATGAGGAGAGTCTTTCTTTCTGTTGCAGCGTAGGCCACAATTCTCCACCACTAATTGGCCTTGAATCAATTATCCAGGATTGCTGTCCACTATACGGACTTGGATGATCTTCATAGCAATAATGAAAGCATCATAAATTACTTAGGGCATATTTTCAAAGGCAAAATATAGTAGTGGTGGGAGTGGGGATGGATAGATAGAATATTTAATCATTATTTTATTTGTAAGTTTTCTCTTCTGCTTTTGCTTCATTGAAAACAATTTACAAAAAACAAAAAATGCAGTTTTTAAAAAATCTTAACTAAAACATGGAACAACTGGACCAGACAGGTAAAGCAGCGCCATCAATTTAACATAATGAAAAAGGTACATTTTAAGCTGCAACTGGAATCATAACAGATGCGGCTATAGTACTAAAACTTTTAAGCAATACATTTGACCAGATATAGTTGAAAGACTCTTAAAGCCAGCAAGAATTGGTAGATGGTCTGAAAAGTGTCGTGGGGTAAACTAAAAAAGGCTCTGTGAATTTGATTCACAGTCTGAACACTGTTCTTTGATAAACAGTGTTCAGATTGTGAATCAAATTCACAGAGCCTTTTTCAGTTTACCCCACGACACTTTTCAGACCATCTACCTATTCTTGCTGGCTTTAAGAGCATGCAGATATATTGGGATATGCATTCCTTTATTTCAGAATGATTTCTGCTTCCCTTGCCCTTTGGAACCGTCTTCCCCCAGAGATCAGACAGTCCCCCTCGCTCCTGGACTTTCGAAAAAAACCCCTCAAAACCTGGCTTTGTCACCATGCTTGGGGCGAGAAGGAGAATGTATATATGGATAGATAGATGATAGATAGATAGATAGATAGATAGATAGATAGATAGATAGATAGATAGATAGAAAGACAGACAGACAGACAGACAGACAGACACACACACACACACTTTGTCATAAACAAAGACACAGAAGCAGAAATCATTCTGAAATAAAGGAATGCATATCCCAATATATCTGCATGCTCTGTACATTCCATTGTAAAGATTTTCAGGGAAATGAGTTTTGATTTTGGAGAGGGTGAGGTTAGATTCAGTATTTGAGGTTGTCCCATTATATATATTTTGGCAATGGATAGATTTTGATTAAAGTTTTACAAGTAATAAATAACAAGCACACAGTCCTCATTGGTGGGGGACAGGGAGGAAGACCTCAATATGCCCTGCTCCTAATGCTGAGTGCCGCATCATCAAGCCGGCAATACAGGCAGGACTGATTTATCTGCTCTCCTCTTAGCTGCTTAGTTCATGGCTGGGAGGAAAGAGCAGACTCACCATGAACGGGCAAAGGAGATGGAGGAGTGGGCAAGCAAGGCTCAGCTGCATTGTGTGTCACCCTGTGTGAAGGGCATTTCAGAGGAGCAGAAGACTGGCAGCTGCATGGCTGGACACTTGGAGGCAGCTTCTCCCTCCCATATCATAATTCCAGAAATAGTTGATGCTACAAGCTTCCAAATCCGGGATATCTCTTCAGTAGTGGATGTCTTCTAGAGGAGTCACCTGGAAGAGGTAAGCCACAAGGCTGGGGCTGCTACAGGAGAGAAGAAAGCATTCCTTTGTTTACTTCCCTTGCAGGGAAAGGATTGCATTTCTTTTCTTCTTTGAATTACATGTATGGTAGGAAAGGGAATTTATTAGAATAGCCTTGTGTCCCTCTCAAAGCAGATGTCAGCTATCCAAGGCACTCCATCCTTACACAGCTTGAAAAGAATTGCCTATCTAGCTTACACCACTCTAGCAGATGTGATGTAAAGCCTCCAAGTACTGTATTTTCCAGAGGTAAAACTTTGACCTGTTGCAGCAGCATGCCTGACAGAGCACCACAGACCTCAGAAAGATCAGATGTGCACCAAGTGAATAAAGCCATGCACAAAGATTAAATCCAAACACCCTATTACTTTCAAGACAATTATTTCAGGAATAGAAAGTTAGTGACATGGTAAGTTTAGAACTGCACAATTGTCTACAGATTCCAGAGATATATCATTGGAGTGCAGTGATCTAAACTGGGCACCTTCAGATGTGTTGGGGCATCATGCAAGGTTCTCAGCATGGGAGGGGAGGGAAAGGGGTTGAATGTCCACCCCTACATGTAAGGAGATGTTCTCTTAATGGCCCCAGAGGAAGCAGCATGACCACATCCCCAGGTGGCTATATGACAGTCAGGCAAATGGTATAAACTGATGAATACCAACTTGTTCCAGCAACTTTACTTGACATGGCCAATAGTTTTGATCGAAGTAGTGAATGTCAGCCTACGAGTTGCCAGAATGCAGATCCTCACCAGAAGTTCATGTCTTGCTTCTATCTAGCTAAGGCTGATCTTTGTTGTTTTCTCTTTTACAAAAATATGATGCATCTTTTGTCTATGAAGGTTCTCAGTCATCCAGGTGGAATTGTCTGTAGCTTGAATCATGTCAACTGGATCTCTATTTTCTTAATGGAAACGTTTCGCTCCTTATCCAAGGGGCTTCTTCAGTCTTACCAACTTTGCTCAGACTGAAGAAGCCCCTTGGATAAGGAGCGAAACGTTTCCATTAAGAAAATAGAGATCCAGTTGACATGATTCAAGCTACAGACATGATGCATCTTTTGTATTTCCTCTCCCTTCCCGACTATTCCAGCCTGCAGGCACAAACAGGAGGAGAGATTACCGAATGCAAGTCATATAGCACTTCTAATACTACAGTTAGTTGAGGTGGTTGCTGTTGCTCAGTGTTCTCAGGAGCTGCCTTTTAAGCTAGTGGCAAACCTCATTGTTTGTAGGATCCAACAGAAAACAGTTATGAGGGCTGAAACCTCCCCAAGGGAGGGGAGAAGAATACCTGAAAGAAGGTTATATTTTCAGAGACACTGGAGTCTAAGCTATGCTCCCTACCACTTCAGTGAGAAGCAAAATCTGGTGAGGATGCAGTTAAGGATTCATGACCTTATTATACCCGTGTTATACACAGTTTTGGAAACACTGGAAAATGTTGAAAATGATTTTGTTATATTTTCACATGCTGCTGTGCTAGCATGAAAAAGGAAGGAATAAGAGAGTAATTAAAGATTTGCTTTGCCTATGTTATGAGAAAACAGTACTCTAGTTCTATACTTGAACTCAACAGAACGTCTAGAAAGATTATTCCCTGGTCTTAGTTTGTTGTAAATGCAAAAAAGTGCAGTTTTGGGCTTTATCCAGGCAACAGCTAATTCCCTGATTTGCCTAATTGGCAGTATGTTCTCCAGCAATCTGTGTTTGCCTATTTCCAGGCCAGACATCTTGACATTTATCTGCCTGTAGCATCTTTTCAAGTCTGTCCAACTTCTAGTGATGGATTCCTTATTCAGGATCTTGGGTTATGACTGTGCCTCCTTTCTTCCATCCTGAGTAACCTTCATATGGATTTTTTTCTCTCTACTACCGTCTAGATTCCTGCCTAGGTTTTCTTTTAGTGTTCTTTATTCTATTATTGATCCTGCTGGAATCTGTATTCATGTGTGGCTGATTACAGCTCAGTGATGACAAGACAATTTCATGAAAATATAGCGTTTCAGGGATCTGCTTCTTTCCCGAATGCCAGGGAAAGTGGCATTTAAGTGTTGGAAGAAATAACTTACCGGGTCAGTTCCGAGCCGGGAATGTAAGTACTCAGGCAACTGCTTGAACAGAGGTGAACTTTATTATCTGAGAGCACGAACTACAGAGCAATCAGCTGTCGGAGGTGGCCACCCTTGTATTTTCCCCACAAGCCCTTTATATAGATAAGCTGCACTATTGTTATTTGAGAAGGCGCGAAAAAGTGTTCCTGTTCTGCGAGAGTGCACTTGGCCGGCTTCTTGGAAGGAGGCGCTCTCTAGGAATTGTAAGAAAGTGTGATTCACTGGAGATCAGAGGCGTTCTGCGGTTAGGCCCCCTGTTGTTTGTGCTTTCCTGTTCTTAGGCAGTCTCCCCGCTGGGCTGTGGCTTTTGCCTATGGGCTTTAGACTGTTAGCGCTCCAGAAAGGGAATCTCTCACCTGATTGTGGAAATCTTTGCTAGTTCCTCAAAAAAGGGAGAAACCTTTTGTTTTTCTAAGTCTCTGATTAATTTGTGTGGGAAATCTTGATTAAATTTGGGGGAATCTTTCATTTAAACAGCTGGGTGTTTTCTGTTATATTTAAATCCCTTGCTTCCCCTTTGCACTGAACTCCTTCTATAACTTCTAACGTCTTACCTTGCTTGAGGGGGAGCGATATGGTGGGAAAACAGTGTTTTGGGGGAGACAGTATGGCAGGGAGTGAGAGATCTTAATTTCTTCTCACATAAGAGTGAAGACATCAACAGCAGTACATTTTGTCATTTTTACTATTTATAAAAAAGGTAAAGGTTCCCCCCGCACATTTGTGCAGTTGTGTCCGACTCTAGGGGCCGGTGCTCATTTCCGTTTGTTAGCCGAAGAGCCAGCGTCGTCCGAAGACGCTTCCACGAAAGCAGTATTACTGCTATGCAACAACATCATGGAGAAAGTGATATTATCAAAAAACTGATTTATCCAAAGCCACTCATAGATTTCATATCTGAGCAGGAGATTATTCCTGTGTTCTCTACCTTTAAAATGGTATATCTAAGCCACCACAAAGATTGGTTTCCACACTGACATAATTCCTGCAATAAATCTTTTCTTTAATATGAGATTCTAGGGATAGGTGGAGGCACAAGAATATTTAGGAGTTCCTGACCCAACTAAATCAAGAGGAAAGGACCCGCCTGTTGACTGTTGGGTATAAAGGAAAGTTGTGGGAAGAGATATGGCCAAAAAATAAATTGCAGGCTAGATTGTCAAAAGTTGTGAAATAAGCTGCAAGTTGACCTTAGTATTATTGTAGGCTTTTGTCCTGGAAAAAAATGTAAAGATTTATAACTGTTTTCTAAAATGAATCTTTGGAAAGACTGTTCCTTCATCTTTCCTATGAATATTTAACAGGATCTCTGATAGGCATCAGGTGATGATTAGAGGATGTAATCCATTTTTCCATGACACAGTTTGAGAAATTTTTTAGAATGGTTCGCTATTCAATTCCTTTACTCTGTTAGTTTAAACATATTTAAATTTGAATTTACACAATGAAAGTTCTTTCTCAGCATGCTTTTATACACACAATGTGATTTTCATAATGATGAACAGTCCTTTTGATTTTCTCCCTTGGAATCTACCACAGCCACTTAATGATTGCAAATCTATTAAATTGCAAAACAAATGTAAGCTTTGTCCTTGCCAAAGAGTAAATTGAGTGTAGATGAGCTCTGCAAACTCATTTAAACAGGTGGTCTTGCAGCTGCCTTCCAAACGTAAGTCAATTATACACTTAGTCTAATTTAAATTAACAAACATTATCATAGCATTCTTTGGATTTTCTGTTTTTTTTTCCATTCAGGCCTAAGTACTGAAAGAAATCTGTACATTATGCTTAAGTTCGATGATACATGAACAAGTCATATAAAAATATTCTGTTTAATTACTCTATTGGAGAATTAATTTAAAACCAATACACAATGTCTGCATCAGAGACAAAGAAAACTCACTTTCTGAGATTTATATTAAGGATGTTTGAGAGATTTGTCAATCCCAGTGAACTGACCTTCTACAAAATGTGTTTTGCACTGGCTTTTGCTCTTAATGAATATTCCGGTGCAGTTCTCAGTGAAGAAACATACCGAGTTCTCTTAAAAATGCAAATGAAGAAAACAGGAAAAACAATTATAGATACATATTTTGAAGGAAAATATGATGTTCATAGTATTTAAAAACACAGATAAAGTTACAAACATTTACAAATTTGCCTCAGAGTATGTACCACTGAATTCAGTTAGAGTTACTTTATGGGGATATGTACTGTATACGGTTGTGCTATATTATGGAACTAGATGGAGTAGATTTATCAGTGAATTTGGATGATACAGCGGTGGCCGTACAAGAACCGAGTTTTGATGAGCGTGCTGAAAAATTATCACGAGCTCTAGAAGCACTGGAGCAGTATTATGATAATAATTACTTAAAACCTAATCCAAGCAAAACTCAAGTATGTGCCTTTCATCTTTGCAATCGAGATGCAGGGATTGAATTGGATATTATGTGGAGAGGGAACAGATTACAACACTGCCCAACACCTAAATATTTGGGTGTTATGTTGGACAGAACACTTTCCTTTAAGCAACATTGCCTGAATACCAAGGCTAAAGTATGTGCTAGAAATAACATCATCCGATGACTGACAAACTATGCATGAGGAACCCAGCCAGCTACATTACGAGTATTAGCTCTGGCCTTGAGTGTCTCTGCTGCTGAATATGCGGTACCAGTATGGAACACATCGGCACATGCAAAGCAAGTAGATATCGCTGTGAATGAGGCAATGTGCATAGTGACGGGATGCCTCAAACCTACGCCCGTTAATAAACTATATCCCATTGTTGGCATTGCTCCACCCAAGATTAGAAGGGAAGTAGAAGCAGACGCCGAAAGAACCAAGCAAGAGACTGACTCTCGTCACTCTCTGAGCGGATATGCTCCTCCAATTTGTCGATTTAAATCTAGAAAGAGCTTTATTGCAAGAACTAATACCCTAGAAGGGTCCAAAGAACAGAATCAAATAAGTAAATGGAGGAATGAGCTCACCGATTTGAGTAGTTTACCGAAGGAAGAAATGGCTGCTGGAAACACTTCCCCTTATACAATTTGGAGGACAATGAATAGGATGAGGGTGGGGGTACCAAGGTGCAAGACAAATTTATTTAAGTGGGGGTTGTTGGGTGATGACAATACATTATGTGAATGTGGAGAAATCCAAGACCCGGAGCATCTGATGGTGTGTCGATTACTGTCAGAGCCTTGTACTGTCGACGACTTACAGCAAGCTAATGACAAAGCTGTGGCAGTGGCTACATTTTGGCAGAGTAAAGTTTGATCTGGACACAAAATAAATAAATAAAAAATTGGTGAATTCATGTGTATGTGACATTTACCAGTAAATGGTAAATGTCATTTACATAGGTGGGTGACAAAACAAATGAACCACTCTTTATACCCATAGCCACATATGCACGGACACATAGAACAGAAAACTGTGTTTATATAGTAGAATGATAACGTTCAGGATATAAAATATATAAACAGACTTCTTTATATACTGAGCACATGTTAACAGAATATTCAGACAGAACTGGTTTGCTTCTCATCTAACTAAAGGCCCCTGGCACCAAATCAGCAGAGGGAGAATCTCCCCGTTCAAGCTTCTCCTATCTGATGTACTCCAGAAACAGCACTATAACACCTAGAATTTAAAGTCATTACAGTTCAAACACATCTGGTTGAAGGATGTTGGGAAAGCTTGCTCTTGACAGCCATTTGGACAAGGCTGCCCTGCCCTTTTCTTCCTATTAAGAAGCATGACGTTTGTTAAGCCAGAATTTTACTGCATCAAATATCCTCCAGAACTATGAACCCAAAGCTTTATTTCCCTCTGTAAATAGAAAAATAGAACTTCAAGGCCTACAATTATGACTGAAGTGCCTCCCTGCTGCTTTCTTAAATGTTAATACCACTGATATTTGGTCTACGTCTCTATTTATTATTTGTGTGTTGAAAGACTGACTTGTTTGGCTTGTATAAATACACAAAAAGGTATGTCTCGTAATTGATGGCATATGTCATTTTGGAAAATATGATGGCAAATACGCTCTTGATTTTAAGACTGAGGTTAATTGATCTTGTAATAGGGTTGCCAGTGTTGTTATGGAAATAGGGTAGGTGCTGAGATTTAACATGTGGTTTTACCACTATTTTTGTATACACACAAATATTTGCAGAACCAAATAATTGCCAAGTGAAAACTGGCCTAATATTCAAACAATTATTATTTCTACAGAAGGCTGCACTTAAGAACATTAATTTTTTTTCATATTCTACAACACAATGAGTATTGTATTTTAAAAAATTAAATGACCAATATTTATTTTGTATATACTGCATTAAAGCATTCTTCTTGGAAAAATTCCTAGATCTGCTCTTTTATGATGTTAAATAATGTTCCATTAAACCTTTTCAATGAGGCAACAGTTGCCATTATTTCTTCAAACTGAATCTGAGTCTTCAAGTGTCACTAGAAATAGAATAATTTCTAAATACTGCAGTGTAATTCACATCCACTTAGGATAAAGTCCTGGCTGGGGAATTCTGGGAGTTGAAATCCACACATCTTCAAGCTGCCAAGGTTGAGAAACACTGCTGTAGAATATCAATATTCTATTAAGGGAGTCTTTTAATTCACAGATTTCAGACATAATTTGCTATTACAGCTCCCATTAATGCTAGAAAGATGTATCCGGACAATTCCTACCTAAGGAGATTGCAAAATATTCATGTGATATATCATTAAGGCTTCTTAGAGAAAGGTGAGTTGAGTTTATTAAACTATTGAAAGCTGAAGATTCTTTTTAACTGATTCACTCAGAAGTGCAGCGTTCCTTTCTATGTGAAATATTCTTGGCAATTCAATCCAGTTTGAACTGAAATTGAATTGAGAATTAAATATTCTTGTCTAATTGGCATTTCCTTATTTATGACATACGTATTAGAAGGATGAATAAACCAAATGTTGATCTGTTTTCTCCTATAACATCTCAAAATTAAATTTATGCTGTTTCTTTGTCTCTTAGACACCAACAAAAAGTGTTCAAGTTGAGGATTTCAGTATACAGGCAATTATTTTTCTATTTCTTTCTTTTTTAGAAGAACTGAAATAATTTCTTTTTCATCATTCTCCTTACAGATGTTATTCATGTATTACCCCCATCCCAGCTTTTCTAAAGATTTGGAAACTACAAGTGTTACGTGTATGAATGTGTACTTTATGGATATGCATAGCAGTCAATTTATGACTTTATGGATATGCATAGCAGTCAATTTATGACTTTATGGATATGCATAGCAGTCAATTTATGACTTTATGGATATGCATAGCAGTCAATTTATGACTTTATGGATATGCATAGCAGTCAATTTATGACTTTATGGATATGCATAGCAGCATCTGCAGGGTGGGTCAAAAAATTCAAGATGGCAGTTGAGGCAGCGAGTCAAATCCCTACCCCTTTGTATGATGCACATACAAAAGACATGGGCCTTAATGGCTGCCACTGGATATACATACTTTGAAGAGGTTTCTGCTGTTTTGTACCATGGGAAAAACAATTGCAACGCTTCAGCCTGCCATTCTAAATGCCTAAGTAAGAAACGAGGAATGCCTCCCTGTGTATTAAACAGCCTTCAGATGCTAAATGAGCCGGGGAGAAAGCTATGGCAGAACATGTCTTCCTTGAGAAACTAACTTTTTATAATGTTGTGCTGATTTACAAGGTCCTTTTGATAATACTATCATATTTTGTATCTATCAAAAATGCCTTTCCCCTGCCAATTAAAAAGAGGCACCTATGCAAAGATGTCCACATAATGAAGCCCTTCATGGCATATGGCCTGGCTCTCTGACTCTGGTAGCTTTTGCCCATCCCATAGGATTGACCGAGTTGGCATGCTTCAGATCCCATTGATTAAACAGTGTAATCTGATGGGACCTAGGAAGCCGGCCTTCTCTGTTGCAGTGCCCATCCTCCGGAACAACATCTGCAGAGATCTGTATGGCCCTGACCCTGGCCTTGTTTAAACTGTCTCAAAAAACACGACTTTCCCCCCAGGCCTTGGGCTAGGTGAGTGGTGGACCTCTTACGGGACTATGTATTTTAGGTTGGAGGTTTTATTGCTCTTCCAGATATGCATTGCTCTTTCTTTTCAGTTGTTATTTTTGGACTGTTTTTATTGTTGTAAGTAGCTCAGAGCTATGGAGTCAAGTGGCTTTATAAATCTGATAAAAATACATGAAGAGTGGTACTTTTGGGGTTAAACCAACCATCCCCAACTTGGCAACCTTGGGATATATTGGGACTGCAATTCTCAGCCGGCATGTCTTTGGGACGTTGCAGTCCCAAATCAACTCCCCTACCATTTGAAGGGTATCTCCCTGGGAGAGATACACTATAACCTTTGGTTTTACTCTTTGGTTTAAAAATAAGATGGTTGGAGTGTTGTGCTGATTATCTCAGCACACATATTTGAAGATTAAATACACTCAAATCCTAACCTAACATTGCTATTTACTTTCAGTGCCTCTGAGAAAAGGGTTGCTCAGATTCATGTATTCAGTAGCTGGGCTTATTCAATTTTGTAGAGTTTTGGCCTTTGAAATCCTATAGATAGTTGATCGGTCAAACCTCTCACACCCGAGAAAGGAAAGCCAGCAGCATCTGAATGCCCTGATCTGGAGTACAAAACAGAGGTGATTAAATGCTAAATTAAGGCAAAACTCACAAGTGTTGCAAACATGCATATGGCTGTTTATTAAGCCACATGGGAACCCACTTTAAGTGTTTTTGAAAAAGCCAATCATTGTTTTTCTCTCATTTGTTTCCTTCAGCACAACAGAAGCATGTACAGGCTTTTAAATTACCCTGAATATTTATGTCTGATTTCTTGCCCCAGCTAACCCACATTACAACCCCCAAGATTCCATTTGTGTCAGATTTACATGGCCATCTGGTTCAAAATATGATTTCTTGATTTTAAAATATTTGCTTTATGAAGTAGTCTGATATTTTCTGTAGGAGGCTGCTGAGACAACAAATAATGATAAAAATGCACACTATACTACTTCTATGTATTTCCATTTGATACCATCACAAAGTCCTGATAAAACCCTTTGTTTTTCTATTACTCAAGTATTCAGTGTTTTATTTGAGATCATAGAGACTGTGTAAAGATCTCCTTTGAATTCTGAATAACTGTGGCCTATTTTAATGTAAAAGAGCCTATGTGAAGATGCCAGGAGTTGAATCTACCACCTGTGTGCAAAGCCTGTGCTCTGCCAATTAGCTACAGCCCTTCCGAAGAGTGTATGTATGTATGTGTATGTGTATATGTGTGTGTATGTGTGTATACAGAATATGTACATATATGTACACACACACACACACACACACACATATATATATATATATATATATATATATGGAAGAAATGTATGTATGTATGTATGTATGTATGTATGTATGTGTGTGTATGTATGTGTATATATATATATATGTGGAAGAAATCATTGTGTAAATTAGTTTGTCCCTGCAGATATTTCAAGAAACATGTCTTCATTTCCCTTTCTCTGCTGCTTATCGGGTAAGTTCTTAAATCTCCAAGTATGCAGCCCATCCTTACATCAACTTCTCTTAAAAAAAAAAAGGAGGTCAGATTTTAATTTCAAGAAAAGTGCTTGATTTAAGAATTCAGGAAGAAGATACTCCCTGATGTGTGCTTGTTTATTCTTGCCAAACACAGAGATGTCTGCCACTTCAATATAAATGTATTGCAAAAGATCCTGCATTTCCCCTGGCTTTCAATTCCCTTGGTAGAATGCATCCTGTCATTTAGGTTCTTGCTAGGGGTAAAATAATCATCAAAGTTCTCTGTTATTCTTTTCAGTTCCAGGTAAAATGAACTGACTGATTTTGCTTTGTTACTCTTCCTAGGGGAAAATAAGCAGAACAAATCTTTATTTCTATGATTCTAAACCTGTGGGCTATATAACCTTAACTGAGGTTGCTAGTGAAATTGATTAGACATAAACTCCTGTGGAATGCCTTAAAAATGCCCTGAGTGTCAAGTTGCTAGGTTTTATAACACTCACACTGCATTGGAAGTGTGTTTCCTTGCAGTCCTTGGTGCCTACAGTAATAACATTTCCATATATCACTGGGGTTCTGTTTTTCTTGGTACCCCTGACTTGGGACTGCAAGGCTGTTTTTTCCTGCCTGAGTCTGCTAAACAGGGGTCCTGAGTTGGCATGGAATGTTTGCCCTGTATGTTGTTGAACACTGTACCCCCCTCCTTGCCTGTCATCCATGTAGAAATACAAGAGTAGAAAACAGAACCATTGTGCAGTGCTGTGAGGTTTGTAGTTCTTGAATCCCAAAACCAGTAACTCCGTCCACAAGTCGTTTAGAATATGGAAAGGTTCTTTATTAGGATAAGTAACTAGATCCAAATCGAAGCCATGAATGGCTGTTCCCGCACAAAGTGGTTAGAAAAAGCATTCCACTCCCCCCTTACTGTGCCAGCCCCTTACTTTTCCCAGGCAAAGCAGTTTAAGAAGAAACAATAAAACAATTCACATTCCCTTGTCATTTCCTGCAGTACTTTTCCTTATCTCTCCCCTGTACCATTCTCAGAGCTTCCCGGATGGTTCCAATGTGCCTGACCTTGGCTGTAAATCACCCAAACAACTTCTAACGTTCTCTCTGGAATGCTGGTGTTCACCTCCCTCCCTCCCCCCAACCTCCAGCCATTCCTTTTTGCTCTACACGCATCTTACCCAGAACTAAACCCCATGGCAGTATCTTACCTTTAACCACATTTACCTATTGTGGTTAAAGGCTCAATTCTGACAGGTCCCTGTGTATGTGTAAAAAAAAATCAGAATGAACATGTTTTCAAAGGGGTTTAAAAGCTGAGCTGTCTCTGTTTAAGCTCATCACAGTAGCCCACAAGAGTCCTTGTTCGCTGTTTCCTACAGAAAAAGGACAGTAGAGTTGTCAAGAAAATCAACATTGCCAATGGAAGGAGAATTTTTCACAACTTAAAATCCCAGAATCTTTGTTAACCACAGACAAATCCTGTGTGGCTTGAGAAGTAAACCAGCTGTCCAAAAGAAAAAAAAAAGGTCAGTGGCAAAGACGCTCTCAGCCCAGCTCACCTCACAGGGTTGCTGTTGTGGGGAAAATAGGAGGAGGAAGGAGTATTAGGTATGTTTACTGCCTTGAGTAATTTATTTACAAAAATAATAAAGGCGGGATAAAAATTAAAAATAAAAATAAAATAAAAGAAGAAATAACAAAATCAGAGTAAATGTGTAGATTTTGGAAGAGGAACCGTTTTTGTTCTTTTACATATATCATACATATAATCCTTTAAGGACAAACACATTCAATTAGTATTGTTGGAATGGAAGAGTAGCTTTTGAGCTGATTTTTTTTTTAAAAAAAAATCTAACTTAATGGAATCTTGAAAATAAATTCTATAAAGGGAGTCAGGACTATTGCCTGTCAGTCAGTCTGTCTTTCATTAGGACACCTCCCCAAAAACGAGGGAGATGCTGGCAAAAGTAAGATCAAGCTTGAAAATGGGCCATATCAGGCCAGAGCCTGTGGAGAAAAACATTGCAGAAAAAAAATTCCTCAGTGCATCCCATTGGGAGAGAGCATTGAATGGCTCGGCCTGCTTGCAATTGTTCCATTCTAAGTCCCTCTCCATCTAGAACGGAGCCTACACAGACCGCCCTGTGCTTCCCAGTGCACAGATACCCACCAATGCCACACATATACAGTACATAACATGTTACTCTGCTACATAGAAGAAATACAGACACCACCAATGCCCACTGCTGGTAAACGGATTGGGAAGAATTCCAGACACTTCGCTCTGCCTGCTTTTCCGCCCTTGTTTAACTCTTACAAAGGAGAACTCCAGCCAGCAGGGTTTTCAGGGGCAGGCAAAGGGGGAGAGATGGAAGCAGGATCACGGCATTGTGACACAAGCCCTGCTTTTTTTCTGTGTGCATTGTGACATTGGCTGCACAATGGACCAGAGGAGCAGAGCTTGCAGTGTGACCCTGTGACCCTGCCTTCATCCTTCTGACAAAAACAGCAAGATCCTGCAGACACCACTGGCTACAACACAACTGAACTGCTGAATGGATAAACACTGAGAGACTTTTTACAAGCCTCTTTCAGACTGCCTTTCTCCACTTACAGTGCATATACAGTAGCTCACAAATGCATGGATTTGAGAACGGGTCCATCTGTGGATCTCGCCTTTTTCCAAGGCAGTTCTTTGGAGGCTTGGGGGAAGGGCTCGTTTTACTTGATCTGAATGGACAGAGCACAAACTTTAAAACAAAATAAACTAAGCTGGCTTTTCACAAGGTTGATGTCACCTGCAGATTGTCCTCTGATAATGTAAAGTGGCACGCCTGCAGTCTGTAAATCAGAGCTTTCCAAACTGTGTGTCGCGACACAAAAGTGTGTCGCCACACACAGTCTGGTGTGTCGCCACACAACCCGGAAGCGCTGATCATCATCAGTGCTTCCGGGTTTTCCCGCGGCGACACACCAACTGCAGCACGCAAAACCCGAAAGCAGCAGCAGCGCTTCCGGGTTTTTGCGCGCTGCCGCACTTCCGGGTTTTCCCGTGGCGACACACCAACGCCGGTTGGTGTGTCGCCACGGGAAAAACTTTGGAAAGCCCTGCTGTAAATATTGGAGGATTCTCTTTGGGAAGACATTATACAAGCTGTGCAGAGGAGCCCTGCAGGCAGCATAGGGAGGGTTCTTATAAAGTGAGCTGGATGGGCGAGTGTCCTTTTCTCCCTCTCCAGAAGGAGAAAAAGTAGAAGAGCCAGGGCAATTTGTAGAGAGTAAGGAAGATGACCTTGGCATGATATGCAGGAGCTGTTGCCTAGGCAAAAGGGGCTGAAGCATTTGTTCAAGTCCACCGTGAGATAACATTTGGAAGTGGCTCAGGCAGATGCCTCTTTAATTCCCTGAACTCTAAGGAGGAGGAGGTACAGTGCAGCACAGACTTGCAAGATTCTGTTCTTGATTTCATGCTCTAGTCTACCTGGTGGGGCTCACACAATTTGAGACAGATCATCCATTGGGAAATCCACAGCTTAAGAGGGAAGCAACCTTCTAGAGTCCTGCCCTAAGGGCACTCAATCAATGATACGGAGACATGCCACCCCCTACTCAGCACCCCTCTTCCTGAACACCCACACCTTCCTCAACCAGCCTTGTTCTCTCATGAAGGGGTCTCTTGGATGGGACTTTTCCTCCCTTGACCTGAAAGCATATAGCAGATTGTACTAATCACACTTGTACAGTATATCCAAAGTTCCTTCTTACTCCTACAGATGTCATCAAATGAGGATGGTACTGTGGTCCTTCCATGTTTAGCCCTTTGAATTCCAGTCCAATTTCTCCATCCAACAGTATTGTATTTTGATTTTCGATTCGGGGGTGGGATGTTATTGACACCTGTAGCAACAACAGTCTTCTCTGTCTATCTTTCTCTGAATATCTGCCCCTTGACTGCTATCAAGATACTATTCAGGCTGTTTAGAAACAAGGAGATATGTATATTAATATTTATTTATTTATTTACTTATTTAAATTATCTATATAGCCACCCATCTTGTTTCCACAATGTTTGGTGGCTATATATCCCGCCCATCTCCCCCACAAGGAGGGACCCTGGGTGGTTCACAGCAAGGTTTAAAATAAATCAAATCTATAAATATCAATAATAAACAATATCTATCTATCTATCTATCTATCTATCTATCTATCTATCTATCTATCTTAATATATAATAGTGCAGTACAATGTAGCCAAGATCTTAAAAACAAAATTAGATCCTTCAACTGAACCACCATACCATTGGAATCACCTAATGGTCTGGCCCAGTGCCTGAGGAAATATCCCATTTAATAAACTGAACCTCGGTTAGACAATTATGTCTATTCTTCATCTGGTGACTTTAAAAATATCAGATTTAATATTGGGATGTTGGTGGGCACCTAGGGATTTTATGTCTGTGGGTAGACTTTCCTGAACAAAAATGCACTTGAGGCATATCAGAAATTGCATCATATATTCAATGAAAGAAAATTATGAGATGCCATCATCCTTGTCACCAACAAGCAGAAGGTCTGATGCCATGGAGCTTCATTACATTCAACTGCAATCAAGTATCATTTGAATCAGGAAGAGGTTTCCTTCTACAATAAAACTTACATTCTTACATGCCAAAAGGATTCTGGCAGGCTAGTCTACTTGGGACAAAGACCCCAGTTTGGGGAAAAGCAGCATGCCTTCATTAGTTCCTTCCATGACCCCAGGCTACAGCAATTTAGTAGAAGCAGGGAATAACATTGATACTAAAAAGGTAAAGGTTCCCCCCGCACATTTGTGCAGTCGTGTCCGACTCTAGGGGCCGGTGCTCATCTCCGTTTGTTAGCCAAAGAGCCAGCGTTGTCCGAAGACGCTTCCACGGTCATGTGGCCAGCGTGATGCGTGTGGAACGCTGTTACCTACCCAACCAAGTGGTACCTATTAATCTTGATACTACAAAGGACCTAAAGATGACCTTAATGTGGAGGCATCCCCTGAAACTCTTCCCATTTGCATCACTGATTGTTGCATCTTGGAAAAACAATGGCAGCTGTACAAAGGGATAGCTGTATAAGGTAATAATGCCAGACCCATGAACTCTTCATGTGCCATTTCCTTTGTTAATTGGAGCAATAGATACTATCCTTTTCAATTACCTGTTGGCTCTTCCTTGGAATCTCTTTTGTTAATCAAAAGGAAAAACTCTTTTCAGGGCATCAATGTTTGAAAACTCCTTTGTTCAGGCCAGGTGGGCAGCCATTGATCCAACCTATTCACGAGGGCCAACATTCCCCCCCCCCCTTTTTTACCTCTTTTGTTAGTCTTGATGAACTCTTTGGCCAACTCATTTTTTCCTGGACAGAAGTACTAGCAAAACTTTGCCTCTTTCCAGAAATTGCCTATAAAAGGGGAAGGAAAACTCCATGTCTCTCTGTGCCATATGGTTTTTAGTGGCCTGGTGTGTTGTGCTTTATATGTTGACCAGGAAGCAACAATCCAAATAGAAAAGGAGAAACAGATGGTTTAAAATTGTCAAAGGTGTATGGCAAGACTGCATAAATCAACAGAGAAGCAGGCCTGTATAAAGAAAACTGATATGTGGAAATTGGTAGAATGCTTGTGAACAACTTTTGCTATGCTGATGATACCATCTTACTGGCTGAAAGCGAAGATGATGTGAAGCATCTGCTTATAAAGAACTAGGAACATAGTCTTAAATGGGCTTGCAGCTTAATGTGAAGATGATTAAGACAGACAAAACTAGACAAAGATTCTAACAACTGATATTATCAATTTTTTCCTATTTATTTATTTATTTATTTATTTATTTATTTATTTATTTATTTTTCAAATTTATTCCCCGCCCATCTCCCATGCAAGGGACTCTGGGCGGGTTACAATAAATAAAATTTAAAAACTATACAAAATATCTCACAAGCATAAAATAAATAAAATAAAATCCAATATGGATTAGGACCCGCAGAATGGATCATGGGGCTACGGGGCCAGCCAACCCCAGGAGGCACTACCACCTCCGTCGTCCCAGGCCAGGTGGCAGAGCCAGGTCTTAAGGGCCTTCCGAAAGGCCAGGAGGGAGGGGGCCAGTCTCACCTCCACCTTCTTCTCCTTGATGGAGAAGAAATAGAAATAATTGATGATAACTTCAATTTGCTTGGATCAATAATCAATAATGAAACTACAAGCAGCCAGGAATAGAAACAATGAATCACCCTTGGAAAAATGGCTATAAGGGAGTTAGACAAGCTCTTTACGTGCAAAGATGTTTCTATGTATACAAAGACTTGACTTCTTCAGACCATGGTATTTTCAACAACCTCATATAAACATGAAAGTTGAACAATGAAGAAACAATAAAGGAAGGAAATAGATACTTTTGAATTATGGTGCTCACAAAGGATACAAATGTGAGTCACAAATGTGAGATGGGCAGCTATACAAATTGAAAATAAGGATACCGCAGATACCATGGACTGCCCAAGAAACAAATCAATCAATATTGGAGTAAACCAAGCCTAAGTTTTCAGCCTTAGAAGCTGAAATGAAAGACCATGAGTTTTAGGCATATCTTGCCAAGAGAAAGATCATTACAGAAAGAGATCATGCTTGGCAAGGCTGAAGGAAATCAGAAAAGAAGAAGACAGGCAATGCGACTACAGTCATGAATGCCTAACAACAATTAGCTGCTTGGCTGAAGACTAAACACAGTTCAGGACAACTATCCACAGGGTTGCCATGAGTCAATATCAACTTAATGACGACTAACAACAGAATTGATACTGTGGGAGGCTCCAGTTCATGTTTGTTCAGATGTCCCATGCCATCTATGATGATGAACATAATGAAGGGCTGACTGTGTCTAACTGAACCCAAATGGCAAACTATTATTAGTTTTCAAAAGATTTTAGAACAGAAATACGCTACCAAGAAAAGAAACCAGACAAGAACCATTCTCTGTACTAAAATGTTAACAGTTAAGAACATAATGTTTGGTCACCATTGCCTCAATTTTCACTCTTTTTTTCTACACACTCAACAGGATCAACCAATACATATAATACAATACTTGCTTTGAATGAACACCAAGACTTATTTCTATGGCAAACTGCTAGCAGTGTGGAGGGAATCAAAGCATGCTATAGTTTTACTTGTACTTTATTCCTTTTTTGAGAGCCATTATTATGATGGTTTGAGATTTTCTGTTGGAGTTTGGGACAGTTTTATGTCTTTTTGAAATGTATGCTTTCGGTCTTGGTTTCACCTTCATCCTAATTGTCTCTGGTATATTTGCTTCTTTCTGCAACCACACAGAATAGGTTAAGCTCTGCTATCTAGTTAGTTGAAAACTATCATTTGTGAAAAAATAGTGGAAGCTTGCCAATTAGGGTGATCATCCACATTCATGTCTGCATTAGAGATAAGTGAATTTCTGCTAGTTTTTTGCATTTGTATTAAAATTTTGGAAAAAATTGAACAAAGTGTTCTCTGAGAGAGCTGGATAAAATTATAAAGCCTGGGGAACTCATCCGCAAAGCCTCATATGGAAAGCCTCCCATTCATTCTTATGTTCTACCAAATCATTTCTCAGTTGTTTACTTTTGGTAGGAGAAAGTAAATTCTCTTCTCTGACCCTGAGAAAACCTCTTCTTGTCTGAACTCGACTCAGTATGCCTGTGAGATAAGTCTAAGGAGACATTTATCTTTCATTGCCATTGCTTCCTCAAGTGCGTGGAGGAAAGAAACATTCACGTCCCTATTAGAAGAAGAAAAATAAAGGGTTAGTTAGAATTCATCAGCAAGTCAACAATTTTAGTAACTTATCACCTTCTCTTAAAATACAAAAAATGATCTCTTCTTCCCATATCCCAGGGGTCGGCAAACTTTTTATGCCGGGAGCCATTTTGACATGCTCGTGCACATTTTGAAATGCTAGAGAGCCAGGGGGCGGGGTTTGCGGGCGGGGGCCAATCACGTGGAAGGGGGCGGGGTTTGCGGGCGGGGGCCATTCGCATGGAAGGGGGCGAGGTTTGCGGGCGGGGGCCAATCACGTGGAAGGGGGTGGGGTTTGCGGGCGGGAGAGGGCGTCCACCCGGCCCAGCTGCCCCGGGTCCAGGGAGATCAGCTCCGGCGGGATCTGTGGCGAAGAGCGGCCGGGGGGGGCGGCCGGCGACGACAAACGACACGCTTCAGGCTTTCAGCGCTGGAAGGAGGCCGCCTTCCAGCGCTGAAAGCCTGAAGCGCGCCGCTTGTCGTCGCCGCCTGCCCCCCCCCACGGCCGCTCTTCGCCCGCACGCGTTGAACAAAGAAGACGATGGAGGGTGGGAAACGAGGCCTGCCCGCTTACCTGCCTGCTTGCCTCCCTCCGCGAGGCCCCCCGCTGCCTTCCCGGGGTCCAAGCCGGATCGGGGGCCTCGCGGAGAGAAGCAGGCAGGCAGGTAAGCGGGCAGCCCTGGCCTCCGCCGCCGGGCCCGCCCCCCTCGGCCGCTTCCGCCCGCCCGCGTTGAAGAAAGAAGACGATGGAGGGTGGGAAATGAGGCCTGCCCGCTTACCTGCCTGCTTGCCTCCCTCCGCGAGGCCCTCCGCTGCCTTCCCGGGGTCCAAGCCGGATCGGGGACCTCGCGGAGAGAAGCAGGCAGGCAGGTAAGCGGGCAGCCCTGGCCTCCGCCGCCGGGCCCGCCCCCCTCGGCCGCTTCCGCCCACCCGCGTTGAAGAAAGAAGACGATGGAGGGTGGGAAACGAGGCCTGCCCGCTTACCTGCCTGCTTGCCTCCCTCCGCGAGGCCCCCCGCTGCCTTCCCAGGGTCCAAGCCGGATCGGGGGCCTCGCGGAGAGAAGCAGGCAGGCAGGTAAGCGGGCAGCCCTGGCCTCCGCCGCCGGGCCCACCCCCCTCGGCCGCTTCCGCCCGCCCGCGTTGAAGAAAGAAGACGATGGAGGGTGGGAAACGAGGCCTGCCCGCTTACCTGCCTGCTTGCCTCCCTCCGCGAGGCCCTCCGCTGCCTTCCCGGGGTCCAAGCCGGATCGGGGGCCTCGCGGAGAAAGGCAGGCAGGCAGGTAAGCGGGCAGCCCTGGCCTCCGCCGCCGGGCCCGCCCCCCTCGGCTGCTTCCGCCCGCCCGCGTTGAGCGAAGATGATGATGGGGGCGGGAAACGAGGCCTGCCCGCTTATCTGCCTGCTTGCCTCTCTCCGCGCAGGGGCTGCTGCGGCTGGAGATGGCGCTGCCTCCCTGCCGCGCCGGGCCTCGCTCAGTGCGAGAGCCAGGGGGCGGGGTTTGCGGGCGGGGGCCTATCACGTGGAAGGGGCGGGGGTGAGTTCAGCTGCGGAAGAGCCACACTCAAGGGGCCAAAGAGCCGCATCTGGCTCGCGAGTCGCCATTTCCGACCCTTGCCATATCCCATCTCTTATCTATAGACAAATCCTCAAAGCCTCGTTGTTCAGTCCTGATTAGCAAAAACACTGGAGAGCCAGTTTGGTCTAGTGGTTAAGGTGCTGGGCTAGAAACCAGGAGTCTGTGAGTTCTAGTCCCGCCTTAGGCATGAAAGCTGGCTGGGTGACTTTGGGCCAGTCACTCTCTCTCAGCCCAACTCACCTCACAGGGTTGTTGTTGTGGGGAAAATAGGAGGAGGAAGGAGTATTAGGTATATTCCCTGCCTTGAGTTATTTATACAAATAATAAAGGCGGGATAAAAATTAAATAAATAAAAAAAAGTCCATTAAGGGTTGCCAGAGATAAAAACATATCTATTTTAACCTTAATCAAATAAACCAACTTAATATTCCTTCCTTTTACTTCTAACAATCTTGATCTTTAGTTCCTTCAAATAATGTCCTAGAACTTGATTTCTTTTCATTTTTTCTTTGTCCCTTCTCACAAAATTCTTCAAAGCTTTAAGAAGCCTATTTTGTAAATCCAATATAGGAAAATTATCCAAGTCACTCTCTTGGTTTGTTTTTTGTATATCCCTTTTAATTATTAAGACATCTGCTGGTTTCTTTTGTATGTCCAATTGAGCATCTTTTTCCATATTATTCTTGTAGCTTGTTATTTCTAAATCCACTTTCAGATCAGTCTCAGTCTTGTCAGGTAAAACTTGTTCCTCTTCCATAACATCTTTTAAACACAGTCTATCTATAGAGGCAGACACTTTTAAAATTAACTTCTGGGTCCATTGTTCAAAAATATCCTTTAATACGTCCAATGTTAAAGTATTTTGCTCCATTCTGTATTAGTAAATCAAATTTAAGTGTTCTCCTCCTTTAATTGTAATCTTTAGTTCCTTCTGGTTCCCTTTGGCGTCCAACCTTCATAGTCTCATCCTATCATGTTTTTTTTAAAAAAAGAATTCAAAACTCAAGCAGTTTCCCACAGGAAGAATTCTTATAATTAATTCTAAGACCTTATTTCAAATCCATCTTGACCCTTAGTCCATTTGTAACTTTCCAAAATCAACATTTTAATCACCCTTTTGCTGTTTATTCCAAAAAAATATTGTTTTAAAATAAACTTGTTTTTAAAACTGCTTTCATTAAGGATTAAAGGAAACTCACCTGGTGCTGTAAATCCTGTTGATCCAAAGGTTCCTAATAGATGAAAAGCAGTTAACAAGCAATTTCTGAAAGTGATTTGAGAAGGAAGTATACGAACCCAGTGTCCATAAAGGTGCTGACTGCGGTTTGAGCAAAGATGGCTATTCCCTTGTCTCCTAGAGCACTAATCCCACTGGAGACTGCTGTCTTGTGGTCTCCTCATGAGGAGCAGCTGTCTGGAGCACTTGTGGGCAATCTCAAGTCCTCTTCTTGTCCAGAGAGGAATTATGAAGAGCCTGTATACTCGTCGGCTCTTCATTCCGCTGCGGTCATCAGCTCTGCAGAGCTGTCTTCAGTTTGCCATTTCTTCCCCAGAAGTCCAGATTCTAGGCATTGTAGATTCTGGAATATGTTTTTAAGGCAGGTCCTGTTTATGTAGAAGGCTGGCCATGTCTATTAAGCCTATCTCATTATTGTATATTCACTAGGCTGACCATATTTCCTTCAGACAAAAACGGGACATTTGGGATGGCAAAACGGGACAGGGTCTTATGCCAGCATGCCGGCCTCCAAACCCCGCCCCTCAGTCCACGCAATTGGCTCCCACCTGCAAACCCTGCCCCCGCCCCACACAATTGGCTCCCGCCTGCAAACCCCGCCCCCATCAGCGTGATTGGCTCGGATTTTAATTTTTCTTTATTTTTAAAGGGTTTTTTTTTCTTCTAGCAGTAAATGGTGCGTCAGAACTGGTGTGTTTGGGGGAGGCCGGAGTACACACACTGTGCACACAGCACCGTCATCGGCCGGGGAACAAGGGGCGGGGATGGAGGGGATGGAGGCCCACCACTGCCCCATCCCCTTCGGGCTTTGCCGAAGGAGGGAGGAGAGTCACTGCTGCTGCCACCGCCGCAGAGCAGGAGAAGCAGGAGGAGCCGGCTGCGCTCGGCTGCTTCAGCCACACCACTCCGCCCCTTGCTGCCCGCTGAAGCTCCCCAGGGTGGCCGGCTCCTGCTTCTCCTGCTCGGCGGCCCGACAACTCTCCTCCCTCGGCCAAGCCCGATCAGATGCACATACACACATTTTTCTTCTTATATCTCTTTTTTCCCCCGCCCCCCCTATGTTAGTATTTTTATTTTTATAGTTTATTAATCTCTACTTAATATTATATTCTTTTTGAATATATATAGAAGAAAGAAGAAAAATGTAAATCAAATATTTACACAATTTTTTGTTAAGAAAACTGGAGGTATTTTAATGAAATGTACGTAAGTATTGTATGGTAAAGATGTATAAGTCAAAAATTGAATTTGAAATAAATACTTAATAAATCAGTAATATAACATAAGAGAAGAAAAAGAAAATAGTGATAAGGTTAGAAATTTGTTTATTCGTTCAGTCGTTTCCGACTCTTCGTGACTTCATGGACCAGTCCACGCCAGAGCCCTCTGTCGGCCGTCACCATCCCCAGCTCCCCAATGGTTGAGTCCGTCACCTCCAGAATACCATCCATCCATCTTGCCCTTGGTCTGCCCCTCTTCCTTTTGCCTTCCACTTTCCCTAGCATCAGCGTCTTCTCCAGGGTATCCTGTCTTCTCATTATGTGGCCAAAGTACTTCAGTTTTGCCTTTAATATCATTCCCTCAAGTGAGCAGTCTGGCTTGATTTCCTGGAGTATGGACTGGTTTGATCTTCTTGCAGTCCAAGGCACTCTCAGAATTTTCCTCCAACACCACCGTTCAAAAGCATCTGTCTTCCTTCGCTCAGCCTTCCTTATGGTCCAGCTCTCACAGCCATAGGTTACTACAGGGAATACCATTCCTTTAACTATGCGGACCTTTGTTGTCAGTGTGATGTCTCTGCTCTTAACTATTTTATCAAGATTTGCCATTGCTCTCCTCCCAAGAAGTAGACGTCTTCTGATTTCCTGGCTGCAGTCAGCGTCTGCAGTAATCTTTGCGCCTAGAAATACAAAGTCTGTCACTGCCTCCACTTTTTCTCCCTCTATTTGCCAGTCATCAATCAAGCTCGTTGCCATAATCTTGGTTTTTTTGAGGTTTAACTGCAACCCAGCTTTTGCACTTTCTTCTTTCACCTTCGTCATAAGGCTCCTCAACTCCTCCTCACTTTCAGCCATCAAAGTGGTATCATCTGCATATCTGAGATTGTTAATGTTTCTTCCAGCGATTTTAACTCCAGCCTTGGATTCCTCAACCCCAGCATGTCGCATGATGTGTTCTGCGTACAGGTTGAATAGGTAGGGTGAGAGTATACAACCCTGCCGTACTCCTTTCCCAATCTTAAACCAGTCCGTTGTTCCGTGCTCTGTTCTTACCGTTGCTACTTGGTCGTTATACAGATTCCTCAGGAGGCAGACAAGATGACTTGGTATCCCCATACCACCAAGAACTTGCCACAATTTGTTATGATCCACACAATCAAAGGCTTTAGAATAGTCAATAAAACAGAAATAGATGTTTTTCTGAAATTCCCTGGCTTTCTCCATTATCCAGCGGATATTGGCAATTTGGTCTCTAGTTCCTCTGCCTTTTCTAAACCCAGCTTGTACATCTGGCAATTCTCGCTCCATGAATTGCTGGAGTCTACCCTGCAAGATCTTGAGCATTACCTTACTGGCATGTGAAATAAGTGCCACTGTTCGATAGTTTGAACATTCTTTAGTGCTTCCCTTTTTTGGTATGGGGATATAAGTTGATTTTTTCCAATCTGATGGCCATTCTTGTGTTTTCCAAATTTGCTGGCATATGGCATGCATCACCTTGACAGCATCATCTTGCAAGATTTTAAACAGTTCAGCTGGGATACCATCGTCTCCTGCTGCCTTGTTATTAGCAATGCTTCTTAAGGCCCATTCAACCTCACTCTTCAGGATGTCTGGCTCTAACTCACTGACCACACCATCAAAGCTATCTCCAATATTATTATCCTTCCTATACAGATCTTCCGTATATTCTTGCCACCTTTTCTTGATCTCTTCTGCTTCTGTTAGGTCCTTACCATCTTTGTTTTTGATCATACCCATTTTTGCCTGGAATTTACCTCTGATGTTTCTAATTTTCTGGAAGAGGTCTCTTGTCCTTCCTATTCTATTGTCTTCTTCCACTTCCGCACATTGCTTGTTTAAAAATAATTCCTTATCTCTTCTGGCTAACCTCTGGAATTTTGCATTTAATTGGGCATATCTCCCCCTATCACTGTTGCCTTTTGCTTTCCTTCTTTCTTGGGCTACTTCCAGTGTTTCAGCAGACAGCCATCTTGCCTTCTTGGTTTTCTTTTTTTTTGGGACATTTTTTGTTGCCGCCTCCTGAACAATGTTGCGAACTTCTGTCCATAGTTCTTCTGGGACCCTATCTACTAAATCTAGTCCCTTAAATCTATTCTTCACCTCCACTGCATATTCCTTAGGAATGTTAGTGAGCTCATATCTAACTGATCTGTGGGTCTTCCCTATTCTCTTTAGTCTGATTCTAAATTTTGCAATAAGAAGGTTAGAAATAGATATATATAAATAAAGTAGTTAGAAGGGGTTAGAGGAAGAAGAAGGGAAGAGGGAAACAGGGAAAATAATTTAGAATAAAGATATGTTATATGAAATATATTAGATAATGAATATTATAAATCAAATGTAAATATGTATACATAAATGTAGTTATTGTTATGTGTAGCGGCAACAACTCTCCTCCCTCGGCCAACCCCGATCAGATGCACACACACAAACTCACACACTCACAGGACAGACTGCCCTCGGCAGGAGCCAGCCACGCTGAGGGGCTTCAGCCACACCACTCCACCCCTCGCCACCCGCTGAAGCCCCCCAGCATGGTCAGCTCCTGCCAGGGCAGTCTGTCCTGTCAGTGTTTGTGTGTGTGTATGTGAGAAGCAGGAGCGGCCACCCTGGGGAGCTTCAGCGGGCAGCAAGGGGCGGAGTGGTGTGGCTGAAGCCCCTCAGCGCGGCTGGCTCCTGCCAGGGCAGTCTGTCCTGTGAGTGTGTGTGTGTGTGTATGTGAGAAGCAGGAGTGGCCACCCTGGGGAGCTTCAGCGGGCAGCAAGGGTCAGAGTGGTGTGGCTGAAGCAGCCGAGCGCAGCCAGATTCTCCTGCTCAGCGGCCCGCCAACTCTCCTCCCTCGGCCAAGCCCAATCAGATGCGCACACATACACACACACGCACCCCATACGCTCTTTCTCCAGCCTCCCCATGACCAAATGCACCCAGACCTGTTGCAGGGAGGCTGGAGAAAGAGGGTGTGGGGGGCGTGTGTGTGTGCGCGCGCGATTACGCTGAGCAAGTAATCTGCGCACACACACATGCACCCTCTTTCCACAACCTTCCCCTGGCCTCACCACTGCTGGGCAGACAATCTCAGGATCAGGTAAGGAGGCAGGAACCTGGACTGTGGTGCTGCTTCTGCTGCTGGGATCGCACGTGGCAACTGGGCTTCCAGTTGCTGTGCTGATAGGGCCTCTTCCGGGCTGCCTCCAATGGCAAGTCCGGCTCCAGTCCTCCTTCCTGTCTTCCTGTCCTCCTTCCTGCCCGGTTTAAAAAAGGGACAAAATTGAGATTTTGATCAAAACGACAGGACGGTGGAAAAATGCTAAAATAACGGGACTGTCCCATTCAAAACGGGATGTATGGTCACCCTAATATTCACTGAAAGTACACTTAGAACACATTCATCTCTCTTTTGCAACTGCATATGGGCTGGGAGAGATTTGCGGTGCCTCTTCACACATATCTGCTATTTCCCATTAAAAATGATGTCATTTTGTCTGCTTGAGATTCTGGACAGAGAGGTATCTCTGTAACATTTCCTGGTCAATTATAAAGAAACACAAAGAGATTTTGCAAACAGAGGTGGCTAATGGGACCACTCTGTGTTCTTTATATCTTGCACTGGTAGGAATTAAATTTTTTGTTCTTTTGACAGACAATCTGTCGAACTTGAAGAGAGGACAGGAGATGCATGTTCTATTAACTGCAGTATTTTCATCCTATTTTCAGCAATTAATATTGCAGTGTATATTACCAAAATGTAGTAGACAATGCCATCTTTGATCTGCAAAGCAATATCATAAATCAAAAACCACTTATACCATGATGAGAGGAAAATTGAGTCAATGAGAATATAATGCATTATACTTGGTCATTTCTTGGGGCTGATTCACCAATAGAAATTCAACTGTGGAATTGCACAGATGAAACTGTACAGTACAGCATTTGATCAGTATTGCTTGAAATCTCTCTGATGTTGGCTGGCTGCTCGGGTAAGCCACTTGCAACTTTTCCTCAGAGGGAAAAACAAGTGAGAAAAATTAATCTCTAAGATATATTTGTTTCTGAGCTTAGGATAAAACCACAGATTTATAGGGGAATCCTAAGTATATGTACTTTATAATAAACATCATTGAATATAGGGGCTCTGACTCCTATTGAAATATATATTTATTTATTTATTACATTTATATCCCGCCCATCTCCCCCACAAGGAGGGACCCTGGGCGGTTATATATATATTATTATATATATTATAATACATATAACAGAAGTGGATAACCCAGAGTCCAAAGGCTGAAGAAAAGGCTCCATATCTGATTTTGCACCTCCATATTGCACTGTGTACATCTATGGAACATAGATACATGCAGAGGAAAATCATATTGATGCTACTTTAACTCATTCTTCATGATGGGCTTAAGTGTTTCCTTATACTGCCACAAAGTAAATATAAAACATGAATACCAAAAGCAAAGACATATATTCATTCATATACACATACCAATCATGCTGTTCTCTTTGTAGGTAAGTAGTGAAACACATAATACACACATAATAAACCAGACAAATTGAAGATATGAGATAAGAAAAAGGAAAGGAAACATAGCTAAAATTAGTGTATATCAACACTATTTACTATATTTCTTCATACCTTTCTAACTGTGGAAACCATCCAGCTCAACCACTTCTTTGTACTGGTAACTCAGTTTGTATTCCATCTATATTAATTCATCACACAGTCAGTTTTGACCTTATCTCTTACTGTAATACTACACACACTTCTTAAATAGCCCTTTCTCACTGCATTGAACTTACTTTTATACTTCTCCTGACATTCCCAATTCTCACATCTATATAACAAAGTGGAAATAAATGCATTTTATACACAACCACACTAACTTCTTTCAATAAATATTTAATCTTCACATTGCCCACCCTCTATCTTTCTATCAGCATTTGCATGCCTTAAAAATTGTCCATCCATTTTCCCAACTTCTACCATGGTACACAAATTCATATATAAGCTTTAATTTTTCACCATTTCTGTATAACTTACAATTATTCACTCCATTTTCCCTGTCCTACAACAACTTCCTTGGTATTTGATATATGAATTTTTAGAATCATACTCCTCGTAGCATCATATAATCTATCTTACCTTGATTGCAAATCATTCAGCTTCTCAACCAGCATACAAATGCCTATGTACATTTGTCCCTAACCAGAATACTTCTAATAGCACCACAAGCACTCCTGATATATTAATCAAAAAATATATTAAACAACCAATGGGACTTTACACATCTGTCTTACTCCATTCTCATTCTATTTATTCTCTCACATTTATTCTCACATTTCTATTATATATCAATTCTATTTCATTGGGCAACAAACTTTCAACTCCATAATTCAAATCACTTTATCATATTTTGTTGTTGTTGTTCAGTCGTTTAGTCGTGTCCGACTCTTCGTGACCTCATGGACCATAGCACGCCAGGCCTTCCTGTCCTCCATTGTCTCCCGGAGTTTATTCAGATTCATGTTCATTACATCGGTGATGCTATCTAACCATCTCATCCTCTGCCGTCCCCTTCTCCTTTTGCCTTCAGTCTTTCCCAGCATCAGGGTCTTTTCCAGTGAGTCCTCTCTTCGCATTAGGTGGCCAAAGTATTTGAGCTTCAGCTTCAGTATCTGTCCTTCCAATGAGCAGTCAGGGTTGATTTCCTTCAGGATTGACTGATTTGACCTCCTTGCAGTCCAAGGGACTCTTAAGAGTCTTCTCCAGCACCACGGTTCAAAAGCATCAATTCTTCGGCGCTCAGCCTTCCTTATGGTCCAACTCTCACAGCCATACATTACTACTGGGAAAACCATAGCTTTAATTATACGGACCTTTGTTGGTAAGGTGATGTCTCTGCTTTTTAATATGCTGTATAGGTTTGCCATAGCTTTCCTCCCAAGGAGCAAGCGTCTTTTAATTTCATGGCTGCAGTCACCGTCTGCGGTGAAATGAGCGCAATTGTATGGTAGTTTGAACATTCTTTGGCATTGCCCTTCTTTGGAATTGGAACACAAACTGACCTTTTCCAATCCTGTGGCCACTGTTGAGTTTTCCAAATTTGTTGGCATATTGAGTGCAGCACTTTATCATATACTTTCTCTAAATCAATAAAAGAGCAATAAAATTTGCTGCATTCTTTCATTTCTCAGTGGTCTACTGAAGAACAAAAATTTGGTCTTTACAAGAGTTAAAATCGCTGGAAGATATGCAGATGCTACCAGTTTGATGGCTGAAAGCGAGGAGGAGCTGAGGAGCCTTATGAGGAAGGTGAAAGAAGAAAGTGCAAAACCTGGGTTGCAGGTAAACCTCAAAAAAAAACAAAGAAAAAAAACCACCAAGATTATGGCAACCAGCTTGATTGATAACTGGCAAATAGAGGGAGAAAAAGTGGAGGCAATGACAGACTTTGTATTTCTAGGTGCAAAGATTACTGCAGACGCTGACTGCAGCCAGGAAATCAGAAGACATCTACTTCTTGGGAGGAGAGCGATGACAAATCTTGATAAAATAGTTAAGAGCACAGACATCACACTGACAACAAAGGTCCGCATAGTTAAAGGAATGGTATTCCCCATAATAACCTATGGCTGCGAGAGCTGGACCATAAGGAAGGCTGAGCAAAGGAAGATAGATGCTTTTGAACTGTGATGTTGGAGGAAAATTCTGAGAGTGCCTTGGACTGCAAGAAGATCAAACCAGTCCATACTCCAGGAAATAAGCCAGACTGCTCACTTGAGGGAATGATATTAAAGGCAAAACTGAAGTACTTTGGCCACATAATGAGAAGACAGGATACCCTGGAGAAGATGCTGATGCTAGGGAAGGTGGAAGGCAAAAGGAAGAGGGGCCGACCAAGGGCAAGATGGATGGATGATATTCTGGAGGTGACGGACTCGACCGTGGGGGAGCTGGGGATGGCGACGGCTGACAGGAAGCTCTGGCGTGGGCTGGTCCATGAAGTCACAAAGAGTCAGAAGTGACTGAATGAATAAACAACAAACAACAAACCCCCTGTCTAGCATAAAACCAGAGTGCATTTCCCAATGTTGCTCACTGTTACCTCTTATGCCCTTTCAATCAGAATTATGACAAACACTTCCCAGATTAAGTTGACCTCCTTATAGTTTTTCCATTCACTGTTGCTATTTTTTCCTTTTCCATACAGGGCAACAATATCTATATTCTTAAAATTATTAGGCACAGATGCAATCCCCACACACTTGTTAAACCAGTCACACAACTTATTTATAAGCAAACCACATCCTTATTGTAAGATTTCTAATGACACCATCCTCACCTATAGTCTTACTATTTTCAACATTTTGCACAGCATGTTCATCATCTTTTTCCCACAGACACTAATTTTTGTAGCATTTCTTTCAATCCCATCCATTGACATAGCATTATTATTCCAATTCAGATCTCTAAAATGCTGTTTTCCTTCAGTTTCATCTCAAATAATTTCATCCCATTTATTTTTAATTCCATTCACTCAGCTGGAGGCTTATTTTTTAGCCCTCTTCACCCACTTCCAAAATCTTTTTCCCATCAGAATCACTCTGCCTTTCTTCTTCCACTTTTAATCTTAGTTGTCCCTTGCACTCTTTCACTACAATATTTGCAACTATATTTTATTTGCTGTATACATTACAGGTAGTCGTCGCTTAACAACTGCCCTGTTTAGCAACTATTCAAAATTACGATGGTGTTCTGTTGGAAACGTTTACAGGGTGAAGGAACTTTTTATCATTTATGGTGGACTTGTGGAAAAGCCAAAAAATTCTGGAATCAAATATACAATATTATTCAAAAGATCCTCAAAGTGGACTTACAACTGAAACCGGAGCTGTTCCTCGTGAGTTTGATGGATTTGAGAAGCAGCAAGGGTCTTTGTTTTTATATATGATAACAGCAGCAAGACTCTTATATGCTCAAAGATGGAAGGATTTACAAATTCCTTAAGTGGAGGACTGGATGATTAGATGAATGGAACTGGCAGAAATGGCCAAACTGTCAGCATTGTTAAGAGAAAATACTGTAACCGGATTTGTTTCTACTTGGAAGCCACTTTTGGACTATTTGCTTGTAACAGAAAAAAATGAAGTTTTGATTTTGGGTTTTGACGATTAAATCGTTTGATTTTAGAGAAATGATGTTATTAAAAGTTTAATTAAGAGTAAGAGATTAGCCTTTTCATATGCTTTTATATCTGTGATGAAGAAGGTCGGAAGTCACCTGTCTTTTATACTTTTCTATCTATTCTTGCACTGTTTTAGTTTTTCTTGTTTCTTTTTAGATCTGTATTCTGTTTATATTCTGTATTTTGTATTTTAATTATACTTTGAAAAATATTAATAAAGCTTTAATAACAACAAAATTACGACAGTGCTGAAAAAGTAACTTTATGACCAGTCCTCGCACTTATGACCATCACAGCATCCCCATGGTCACATGATCAAGATTTGGGTGCTTTGCAACTGGCGGGCTTTTATGACCATTGCAGCGTCCTGCAGACACGTGATCTCCATTTGCACGCTTCACTGCCGGCTTCTGACAAGCAGAGTCAATCGAGAAGCCGGCAGTAAAATCACAATTTGTGGTCACATGATGACTCACTTAATGACCATGGTGATTCACTTAACAATGATAGCGGAAGTGACATTGTAAGTCTGGCACAGTCATGTGATGTCTCGCTTAACGACCATGTCAGTTAGTGGCGGAGTTGCCGGTCCCAATTGTGGTAGTTAAACAAGGATAACCTGTATAGAATCTTTCATCCTAATTTTCAGTAACTATTATTCTCTTACATGAACTTTTTTCTTGTCCACAACGTCTTTCACTTTATTATTCTACCAAGCATCCTTCCTCACACTTCCCAATACACACTTCTTGGCACTCTGTAACATCATTTTTTTTTAACATGTTCCAAGAAGTTGCCACATTCTCCATTAATTCTGTTGGGAGATTAATCTCTCATATAGGACTTGGACTTTATCTCCTGTAGTCATTCTATTCTCATAGACTTGTATTCAAATGAAATAGCCCTCTTTGAAAGCAGATATTCATCAATCACGATTCTCATTTATTCCTGAGACTTCAAATGGCAACTTATATATTTCTTTTTAAGAAAAGATCAATTTTTTAAAAAATATTATAACCAAAACCCTAGATGTGTATAATTCTACCAAATAATTTTAATATGTAGACACACCTGGAGTATTTGTCATATGGATCAAGCGTGGGATGATGGGATGCTTCTACGGATGCCCCAAAATACACAAGCCTGACATACCGCTCGGTCCAATTGTATCATTACCAGTGACCGCCACATACAATATAGCTAAAGAACTTACAAGAAAACTTGGGCATCTCATAGAGGAGAGCGAATACTCTATCAACCCCCCCACTACAGTGCCTCAGGAAATCGAAGACCTAAAAATAGATGAAGATGAAATTATGGTGTCATTTGATGTCACTGCACTCTTTACATCCATAGACCAAGCACTAGCAATTGAATCCATGGCAGCAGTTCTACGTAACACACCTGACCTAACTAGATACACCAAGATCAAAATACCCAGAATCATGGACCTCATCAACCTCTGCCTCACCACCTACTTTCAGTCTGATGGACAAATATAGCAACAAATCAAAGGAACACCCATGGGATCACCACTCTCAGGACTCATAGCAGAGATTGTAATGCAACGTCTAGAAAGGATAGCACTCCCACGCATACAACCCAAAGTATGGATCTGGTATGTAGATGACACCTTTGTCATAATAAAAAAGGATCAACTGGAGGAAACACATGAAACCATCAACAACATCTTCAAAGGAATATAATTCACAAGGGAAGAAGAAAACAACAACACACCTTTGAGGACATTGATGTTCGCATTTTAGACAGAGAAGATAGGTGGTTTGAGAGAGGGGTCAAGGAATCCATTTATGCCAACTTGGAAAATCCTTCCTTGAATAGAGGTGGGGGCCTCAGGCACAATCTTTCCCCTATTTTCCTTCCTGTTTTGTCTTCTGTGCCTAGGAAGATTAAGACCATTTCGCAAGCTCAACAGCAGCATGGTAATCTTAACGATCCTCCTTTAGATGATAAAGGGACTTAGAAATAACATCTCAAAATAACCATGACCTAGCCCCAGGTGCAAGGTCACACAGCCACATAGAAACATATTTAAGGATTCCCTTACTAACTTTGCTCAGACTGAAGAAGCTCCTTGGATAAGGAGCGAAACGTTTCCACTGAGAAAATAGAAATCCAGTTGACATGATTCAAGCTACAGACAATTCCACCTGGATGACTGAGAACCTTCATAGACAACAACACACTACCCTTCTTGGACATCCTCATCAGTAGAGGAAATGATGGCATTCTAGAAACACAGGTCTACCAGAAATCTACCCACACTAACCAAGTACTCCACTACCAAAGCAATAACCCAACTTCCCACAAGTGGAGCTGTGTAAGAACTCTATTCAGACGAGCACAAACGCACTGCAGCAACCCAGAACACCAGAAAAAGGAAACAGACCACTTATATAGCATCTTCCAGCAAAATGGGTATCCACACAACTTTATCAAAAAGTGCCTGACCACTCAACCCACCACAGCAAAACCAACAGAAGTTATGAAAAGGATTACACTGCCATACATCAGAAACATCTCATAAACTACAAATAGACTGTTACAACCACACGGTATCACCGTAGCACACAAACCAACCCAAACCCTTCAGAACATCATAAGTAACCCAAAAGACCCAGTAGCCCAAGAAGAAAAAACAGGAGTTATCTACAACATACAGTGTAAGGACTGTAACAGCCACTATGTAGGACAGACCGGCAGAAGTCTAGCAGAACGCATCCACGAACACCAACTAGCAGTCAGAAGACACGATGAAAACTCCTTAATCTCACAACACATGGACAGACTTAACCATACTTTCAACTGGGAAACTGTGAGCATCTTAAACCAAGCCAAATCCAAAAACGCTAGAGAATTCCTGGAAGCTTGGCACTCAGACACATCAGCCATCAACAGACACATAGAGGTAAATAACATTTACATACCGTTCATAAGAGACAATAGAAAAGCCAGAAGACCAGAACACTTCCTTGCCAGCAATCATCACCTAGATATGCAAAGATTAACACCAGGATTAGCACCAGAGGAACAATGAAACAGCACAATATACCCTAATCACGGAACTATTAACTCAATCAATCAACCAAGTAACAAACAACAGCCCAATCAAGGAACTACTAAGGAGAGAACAGCACCTCCACCAACACAAGCAGGACAAGCCATGGTATATAAACAGAGAGCAAGTCCCACTCCTTTTTCGCACTGAAGATATTGCCTAGCCTGGCAATGAAACGTCTGCAAGAAAACAACAAGGCTCAGAGAGCACCAAGGACTCCACAGTTCAACTTATTATATTTCGGCTTCTTCAGTGTTAGTAATACTGGGGGTGGGCGGCGTAGTTTTGTGCTGGTTCACCTCCTTCCTCCGGGGCCGTTCCCAGTCGGTGTTGATAGGGGAGGAGAGGGCTGACCCGCGCCCCCTGACTTGTGGGGTGCCGCAGGGGTCGGTTCTCTCTCCTCTCCTGTTCAACATCTACATGAAACCGCTGGGCGAGATCATCCGTCACCATGGGATGAGGTATCACCAATATGCTGATGATACCCAGGTGTACATCTCCATCCCAGGTGAAGTAAGTGATGCGGTCGATGCCTTATCTCAGTGTCTGGAGGCTGTGGGGGCCTGGATGGGGAACAACAGGCTTCAGCTGAACCCTGGTAAGACGGAGTGGCTGTGGATTGATGGCCCCCCTAGATCCGGGAAGTTGTCATCTTTGGTTCTGGGTGAGGTGGCACTACCTCGCTCAGATCCAGTGCGGAATCTGGGGGTCCTCCTGGACTCGCGACTCTTGCTCGAAGAGCAGGTGGCAGTCACGGCCAGGAGGGCCTTTGCACAACTTTGTGTTGTGCGCCAGTTACGCCCTTTCCTGGATCGGGAGGCCCTCCGAACAGTCACTCACGCCCTTGTCATCTCCCGTATAGATTACTGTAATGCGCTCTACATGGGGCTACCCCTGAAGAGTATCCGGAAGCTTCAGCTGGTTCAGAATGCTGCGGCGCGAGCAGTTATGGGTGCCATGAGATCGGCACATGTAACACCTCTGCTACGCGAGCTGCATTGGCTACCAGTTTGCTTCCGGGTCCAATTCAAGGTGTTGGTGATTACCTTTAAAGCCCTATATGGCATAGGGCCAGGGTACCTGAGGGACCGTCTCGTCCCGATAACGTCGGCCCGCCCCACCCGTGCATGCAGGGAGGGCATGCTTTGGACCCCCTCAACAAGAGAATTCCATCTGGCGGGGTCCAGGAGACGTGCCTTCTCTGCGATAGCGCCCGCCTTATGGAACATCTTGCCCCCGGAGGTGAGACTCGCCCCCTCGCTCCTGGCCTTCCGGAAGGCCCTCAAGACCTGGCTCTGCCATCGAGCCTGGGATGACAGAGGTGGCAGTGCCTCCTGGGGTTGGCTGGCCCCGTAGGAATACGATCTACACCATGGTCTCCAATCCATCTTGGATTTAGATAATTTATTATTGTATATTATTATTTTATTATTATTGTATTTTTAGATGATATTTTTATAGTTTTTAACTTTCAATTGTTGTAACCCGCCCAGAGTCCCTTGCAAGGGAGATGGGCGGGGAATAAATTGAAATAATAAATAAATAATAAAAAATAAATAAAATGAGGTCCATTTAAGTAGTCTCTCATAAAACTAGATTGTAACAAAATAAATTGTGTGAATCTTTTTTTTTCTCCCACAGAAAGCAAAAATGTGCATGTGACAATCAACAAACTCTCCTATTTAAGCTACTAGAAAAATGAAACATAAATAATAGGATATTAGAAGAAAAGAAAAAGCTATCATATTAGGCTAAAGTTATTTGACCTTGATTCTTTATTTCATCCAATGGTAGCATTTCTCATTATTATGCAAAGATGCTTTACAATAAACTACTTAGAATAAGAGTAAAAGCACAACTAAACAGAGTATTAATTTACATGTAATATGGTTGCTATTGTACATTAACTGAATATTCACTGAACAAGAAATAGAAGTCACTGAATTTCAGATACAGTATATTCAATAAATGTATGTGGCATTTGTTTCATTACCACAGAATCTTAGAAATGTCAAACATTTTGAGTAATTAGTTTTTTCATACCCTACTACCCATTTCATAGGGCATAGTCATTTGAGACTGCAAAAGAAAATTAAATTGTAGCTTCTGGAGCTACTAATTAGTAATAAATTTATTTTAATGTCTTTCCTTTTAAGTTATTTTCATCATAACAAATTTAGGACTGTAAAGGCCTTTGGAAAGGAGGCATCAGGAATAAATACACATATAAACATCCAGCAACATTTCTATTTTATTTACAATGAATTTTGATTTCTTCAGAACATTTATTTTTCAAAGCAGTGCTAAGCTGGTATTATTTTCCATGCCAATTGACTTTGCACTCCATATGTTCATGAATCTTGCATTTTAAAGTACACTTGTGAAGAATTAGCAACATTAGTTCTCTGAATACAAGGGAGCTTGGCTTTTTTTCTTTCTACAACCTACTTTCTCATGTGGAAAATTGCTTTTAAATTTCTCCATATTCTTAAACCTTATCAAAGAATATGTAAGTCAAAATACAGTTTCACTGGGTCAACCTTCTTGAGCGTCTACTCTCTAGAAGAGTTGCAAATACAGTTTCCAGAACTCCTAGCCAGCATGGCTGATGGAAATCTTAAAGTTGTACTCCTAATACATCTGAAAGGCACCATGCTGGGGAAGAAATAATTTGGATTTAGACCTAAATCCTCAATCCTCTGGTAAAGTGCAAAATATCCTACAGTATATGTGTAGATACATATCTATAGATACTCCTGGATATTTATTTACTCTCTTATTTGTTTATAATTATTTTATCCAGCATTTTGATTGTTAAGAATAATCCCATAGCAGATGGGGAGAATAACTAGTTTATGTTTATGTTAGTTTATGCAACAAAATAGTCTAAACTAACTTTTGCCAATAAGCTCCAGCTTCCTCAAGAAGTCTATGATGTCTCTTATGTAGCTTGGGATACTAGAGGCATGAGGTCTGAGTACATGAATGAATACCCCTGAAGTACCTTCAGATACCCCTGAAGCTCTGGCGTGGGCTGGTCCATGAAGTCACGAAGCGTCGGAAGCGACTGAACGAATAAACAACAAAAAATTGTACCAACACTTGAAACAACAGGGTGGCCGTAGTTTGTTTCAATGAACCGTGCAAAGAAGGCGATGCGTATCTTAGGCATTGTAGGCTTGCATAAGATTGGGTCACTCTGTTAACCAAAAAAATGAGCTACAGAAAAACAAATCTAAATAAACCTGCTCACTACTTAAATGTACCTTGATCTTTTTAGAATCTTTTTGTGTGAAGTGTTTTCACACTTCAAGCAGGGCTTAGCCACCATTTATATTTCCCCTGATTTAGAATCAGGGGCAGCTACCTCTTTTTTCCTAGAGTGTTGACCAAGGTCCACTGGTGGGAAAATATGTTCAACACCGCCTATGTCCCAAACAAATCTGAGTTTGGATTATACTGGTATGTAGGAATATCAGAAGTTATCTGGAGTGTATTTTAGGACACAGGCTGGCCCTCCATAATTTTTAAAATATTGCTTTATATATGGCGAACAGATGAAAAAAATGGTTCTTTTTTACTGTAGCATTTTTACACAGCTCACCTTAAATATTCACCTAGCCTTCATATGTGATGTCTTGTTCATTAACAAGTGAAGATTCATCTTTAGCTTCAGCATTTAATCTGTCCCAGCAGTCATTTCCAGTTTTATTTGCACAGATTAATACTTAATTATAGTCTTATCCACAGTATGATATGCTGCTGATAGAAAATATATTTCTCACAGAAGGAAGTCAACTGACGTAGTCTCAGCGTGTCACCATTTTAACTACCCTGAATCCATTTCAAATTTTTGAAAATTCTTTATAGGAATCCAACTACGTGAGTAAAATATGGAAAATTGAGTACAGGGGCAGCTGGTGCTCCATAGGGCATTTGGGACAAGAGGGAGGCAGCTAATTCCAGGCAAAGCCATATCTAAGCCAGGGATGAACTGCTTTTTTTCCATCAAGGGTTGTTTTCCAATGCAATCTGTTCACTGCATCACACATGTTCCAATAATACATCACATTCCAGTAAGAGGTAGAGTCAGAGCCAAAAGCCAGAACAGTATTTCTCCCTTTTCTGTATTTTGTTCCCATGCCCTCATTTTTCTGGATAGATTGCTTGCTTGCAAAGGGCTTCTGAAATGAACAGGGTACAAGTGGCTCACCCCATCTACAGGCAGAGGGAACAGGGAACAGTGGAATTAGAACAAGACAATTTTTTTTTTTTAGTCTGTACACTTTCTGGCAACGTGCTGGACTTGATGAATCCAAGGCTGGAGTTAAAATCGCTGGAAGAAACATTAACAATCTCAGATATGCAGATGATACCACTTTGATGGATGAAAGCGAGGAGGAGCTGAGGAGCCTTATGATGAAGGTGAAAGAAGAAAGTGCAAAACCTGGGTTGCAGTTAAACCTCAAAAAAAACAAGATTATGGCAACGAGCTTGATTGATGACTGGCAAATAGAGGGAGAAAAAGTGGAGGCAGTGACAGACTTTGTATTTCTAGGTGCAAAGATTACTGCAGACGCTGACTGCAGCCAGGAAATCAGAAGACGTCTACTTCTTGGGAGGAGAGCAATGACAAATCTTGATAAAGTAGTTAAGAGCAGAGACATCACACTGACAACAAAGATCCGCATAGTAACCTATGGCTGCGAGAGCTGGACCATAAGAAAGGCTGAGCGAAGGAAGATAGATGCTTTTGAACTGTGGTGTTGGAGGAAAATTCTGAGAGTGCCTTGGACTGCAAGAAGATCAAACCAGTCCACACTCCAGGAAATAAAGCCAGACTGCTCACTTGAGGGAATGATATTAAAGGCAAAACTGAAGTACTTTGGCCACATAATGAGAAGACAGGATACCCTGGAGAAGATGCTGATGCTAGGGAAAGTGGAAGGCCAAAGGAAGAGGGGCCGACCAAGGGCAAGATGGATGGATGATATTCTGGAGGTGACGGATGAAACCATGGTGGAGCTGGGGATGGTGACGGCCGACAGGAAGCTCTGGCGTGGGCTGGTCCATGAAGTCACGAAGAGTCGGAAGCGACTGAACGAATAAACAACAACACCACTTTCTGGCACTGTCAGCCACTCCTGGCAGAGAAAGAAAGCCAAGAAAGGCAAGGAGTTTCAACATCGTATACAAAGTACAGAGGGAAAGGGGATCCACAAAGCAATTCAAAAAAGTAGGCCTTTAAACTTCCATTTTTACTTAGAAGCAGTGTTCTGCACAGAATACAAACTAAGGCATGCAATTTTAGTATCAGTATAAAGGGGGGGGGGAGTGGTACACACAGAAACACAATAAAGCAGGATCAAATAAAGCAGGACCTCTCAGCAGCCTTCAATACCATCAACTATGGTATCCTTCTGGATCAGCTCTGGGGATCGGAGGTGGAGGGAACCCGGCACTGTATTGTGCTAGTTCTCCTCTTTTCTACAGGGTTGATACCATTTGGTAGTGATTGGAGAGGAGAGATCCTGCCCTCGGCCCCTACAGGGTTCTGCAAGGTTTGGTGTTCTCTCCCCTCCTATTCAACATCTACAGGAAGCCGCTGGGTGAGATCATCTGTTGCCATGGGGTGAGGTATCATCAGCATATTGATGATATTCAGCTATAGCTTTCTGCCCTTGGCAACTTAAGCGATGCTGTTGATGTCCTATCCCAGTGCCTGGAGGCTATGGGGGCCCGAATAGGGAACAACAGGCTTCAACTGAACCCTGGCAAGACTGAGTGGCTCTGGGTTTTGGGGCCCTCCAGCTTGGGACTATGTCATCTTTGGTACAGGATGGGGTGGCACTGCCCCAAACAGATCCGGTATGCAACTTGGGGGTCCTCCTAGACTTGCAACTCCTGCTGGAAGAGCAGATGGCAGTTGTGGCTAGGAGCTCCGTGTTGTGTGCCAGTTGTGCCCGTTCTTGGACCAGAAGGCTCTGTTCACGGTCACTCATGCCCTGGTTGCCTCCCAAGTAGACTACTGTAATGTGCTCTACATGGGGCTGCCCTTGAAGAGTATCCAAAAGCTTCAGCTGGTGCAAAATGCAATGGCATGGGCAGTTACGTGTGCCCCTAGAATGGCACATGTTACACTTCTGCTCCATGAGCTGCATTGGTTGCCAGTTTGCTTCCGTGTCCAATTCAAGGTGCTGGTTTTGACCTTTAAAGCCCTTCATAGCATGGGGTCAGGTTATTTGTGGAACTGCCTCTTTCTGATTATATCTGCCTGTCCCATCAGGTCTGGCAGAAGAGGTATGCTGTGGGTCCCGTCTGCGAAAGAGTTTCATCTGGCAGGTCCCAGGAGACAGGCCTTTTCTGCCGTGGTACCCACCCTGTGGAACATTGTTTGGCCCCATCCTTGACATCCTTCTGGAAGTCCCTTAAAACATGACTGTGTCAGCAGGCCTGGGGAATTGGATGAGATGGCTGCTTGTTTTAACATCAGTTCCCTTGACTATCTTGTTATTAATAATATTGTTGATATTTTTAAATTGTATTTGTTTTTAATATTTTGATTGTTTTTATTGTAAACCACCTAGAATCTCTTTACTGTGAGATGGGTGGCTATATAAATATGATAAATAAATAAATTATTTTATTGAACACCTATTTTTCTGCTCAAGCAGCAGCCACTTGCAAAGAAAAAGGTAAAGTGAGTCAAGTAGCTTCAAGACCATAAGTGGAAAAAAAACTATTTGGGAATTACAATAAAGAATTAAAATAAATAAAATTAATTAATTAATTAATTAATATAAATAAAAATAGTAATGTGTTTGAATTCTTAGGACACTCCATACTCCACAAATGCCATCATTTCAAGAAACAGAGAAAACAGTTAAAAAATGAAGAACCTTTTAAAGAGCAACTGTGAGGAAAACAGCAAGAGAAAGACAACTTTAGATAAAGTTGATTCACAATTCGTTAATACCTATTAAGTTTCAGGGAACTGCAAGCTTACATGTACTATGATCACTTACCAATTTGTAAAAATATGGTAAATTGTACCTCCCACTCCACTTCATTTACTGTATGCACAGTATGTATGCACACAAACATACTACATATACACACTCATTAGAGAAAACAATTTACTTTCTGGTAGTTTCTGCTGCTGTTTCTGACATTTTCTGCAGAGCCTAGCAGCAAAGTAAACAGAAAAGTACAATTGTTTTGGATGTCTAAAGGCCCATCCTTCTTCAGCAATAAATATTTGGGCCTTAATTTGTTCTGGGAAGATTGATCGGCTGTTGCAGCCTAACAAGGGAAGATCAGCACAGAGAGGTTCATGCAATTCATTGAACTAGCCAACTATATCTTAGTCTAGGTTAATGTGGAAACTGTGGAGTCCTTGGTGCTCTCTGAGTTTGGTTGTTTGCTTGCAGATGTTTCATTACTCAACTAGGTAATATCATCACCACTAGTGAGTGTGGGGTCTGCTCCCTGTTTATATACAGTAGCTTGCCCTGCCAGTATTGCTGGAGGTGTGGTTTTCTCCTTGATAGATCCTTGATTAGGGTATTGTTTTCTGCTTGATTGTTTGTTTGTCTGTTTAATTGTTTGTCTCTTTGGTGATTTCTTGATCAGGTTATTGGTTTCTGCTTGATTGTTTGTCTGGTGTTAATCCCTGCTTATCTGGGTGTAGGCTGCTGGAGAGGGTGTGTTCTGGTCTTTTTCTTTCCTTCTTAACTTTTTTATTGTCTCTTTTGAATGGTTTGTAAATGTGGTTTATCTCTATGTGTCTATTGATGGCTGATGTGTCTGAGTGCCAAGCTTCCAGGAATTCTCTAGCGTTTTTGGATTTAGCTTGATCTAGGGTGCTCACAGTTTCCCAGTTAAAACTATGGTTGAGTCTGCCCATGTGTTGTGAGATTAAGAAGTTTTCATTGTGTCTTATGACTGCTAGTTGGCGTTCATGGATGCACTCTACTAGGCTTCTGCCAGTCTATCCTACATAGTGGCTGTTACAGTCCTTACATTGTATGTTGTAGATGACTCCTGTTTTTTCTTCTTGGGCTACTGGGTCTTTTGGTTTACTTAAGACGTTTTGGAGGGCTTTAGTTGGTTTGTGTGCTATGGTGATGCCATGTGGTTGTAATAGTCTGTTAGTTGTTTATGAGATGTTTCTGGTGTATGGCAGTGTTATCCTTTTCATAGCTTGTGTTGGTTGTGCTGTAGCAGGTTGAGTGGTCAGGCACTTTTTGATAAAGTTGCGTGGGAATCCATTTTGTTAGAAGATGTTATATAGGCGGTCTGTTTCCTTTCTCTGATGTTCTGGGTTGCTGCAGTGCATTTGCGCTCATCTGAATAATGTTCTCACACAGCTCCTCTTGTGGGAGGTTGGGTTGTTACTTTGGTAATGGAGCACTTGGTTAGTGTGGGTTGCTTTTTTGATAGACTTGTGTTTCTAATTTGCCATCATTTCCACTGCTGATGAGGATATCCAGGAAGGGTAGTATGTTGTTGTTTTCTTCTTCCCTTGTGAATTTTATTCCTTTGAAGATGTTGTTGATGGTTTGAAGAAGAAGCATCATGAGGTACATCTGTCCCAAGGGCCTGGCTGGGAAAGACAAACTCCCGGAGAAACCTCTGAAATGCCACCTGAGCTGAAAAAGATAACTCATTCATGCAGAGAGAGAACAAGATGATAGGAGGATACCGGTACACATTTTTTGGTGCTGGGTGGGGGTGGTTAGCACCTGAAAAATACCATGCTGTTCTTGTAATTATATATGCAAATATGATTTAACACAGGCATCTCTAAATGGATGTCTTTTTCCATGTCCTCTTCATAGGCTGTTAGTATCTTCAATAATATTGTGAAGCCAATGAGATGCTTCAGGCATGCATGCAGTCCACTTGATCTCCTCTTGATTCCATCTTCAGCTGGAAGGATCTCCAGGAAAAAATGTTTTAAGCTTCCTTTAAGTGAACTGAAAAATTTGACTCTAATAGTTAATTTGCAAATCATCACTGAATACTGGACAGTGAAGAGAACTCACTGTGTCCTGTAAAGAAAAAAAATGAAGCTGAATTCATCATGTCAAGCCTATTTAATCTTAGTTCCTAAGAGGAAAAAAGCCAGAGTAATACTACTTTTTCCTGGGTTGTAGGTAATTGAAACGTATGAGATCTGTCATCTTAACTCTTTGTAAAAATTGTCATCAACCAAGAAGCTGGAGAGGTAAGTATATGCAGAAATGTTTTCATAATGCCTCCTGCTCACTTTTCTTTGTCTGTACATTGTCTCAGTGATGACAGAATGTTTTCCCCCTCCTCTAGAGGCTAACATAAGGACTGGAAGAATTGCTGTCACTCTGATTTGGCATCAGGAAATTTACACAGATATTTGTAAATTGATGAATTTCAGAAGCTGATCTGGAATGAGAGTGAATCAGAACCATAAGCCTGGAGTATGTCTTTCCTCTTTTTCAAGATAAACCCTTATGACAATAAATAGGGAGGAGCTTCAACGTAGACTTCTCACATCGCCTATCGTAGGAGAAGCTGAGGATGTTAAACCAGCCTTCCCTCAGACACGGTGCCTTCAACTTCTGAATTCCCAGCAACAACCATGCTGACTGGGGGATTTTGGAAGTTAAAGTCTACACATTTGGTTGGGATGGCTGTCCTAAATTATCAAGGTAACACAAAGAATTAATCACATGGCCCAGGTTTAATCATGGCTGCAGCAGCTGCACAGCCCTAAGAAATGATGCATTTAGTATAAGGAATTGCAGGCAGGTGCCACATCCATCTCTCTGTGCACTCTGGAGCATTTTCTCTTGCCTTTGAATCCAAAGCCCTGCATAGCCCTATCACAGGAGAGACAGAATGTGGGACAATGAGGTGAAGAAAGCGGCATGGCCTGATCCTCCTCCTCCTTTCATGGTGTCTCTAAACCAGACAGAAGAGGCAGAAGAGGCATGCCTTGAAGTAGGGAAAGTGTGGGCAGTAAAGAAGAGTTCAGGTACTCTATATCCATAGTTAGTGTAAGATTTTCTACATTTGCCAAGCATTTGTGTGTAATACAGGAGAGAAGGGATTGATATTTAAGTCTGTTGAAAATACACTTACCTGCTTTTAATTAACCTTTGTTATTTTTCCATACCTTCCAAATAATAGAGAAACTCATAAAAAAAGAGAGAGAGGAAAATAAAGACCGAAACAAACATAATTAACCGGAGTCAATAATCCAATTTATTTTCATTTGAAAACTAATTTACTTTCCCTTCCTCCTGAAATGATTCCATTTCTTTTCACTAAGAATGACAAAAGAAAACCCTATCTCTGTTCAGATAGAGAAGCTCATCAGCTTAAATTCCTTGGATATAGAAAATCTCTGAAATGTTAGGTGGGAAGGAGTGTGGGCAGGATGAAGGCTTTCTTTTTAAGGTCGCAGTAGGTCGCCAAATGTGTAAGTATCCAGGCTAATTAAAAAGCTGTTTCACAACAAACACTTGCAGTGCTATTTTTACCACAACCGACAGCCCTTCTTCTTCTTCCTCTTCCTCTTCCCTCCTCCCTGATGATAGTAGAAGCATATCTGCAGTATGTAAGGTTGCACATATCTGAACTAAATTCATGTATTTGGGAAGAAGCTACTGGGCCATTGGCAAAAATTATGTCCAGCAACTTGAAATATGAATAGAAAACTTTGGAAATGATTGTTTAATGTTTATCGCTCCACTTCTATTCTCACAGAAAAGAGAATGATGCACAACTTCATGGAATATGTGGGAATGTTTGGCATTCTTCCACCAACAATAAAATAAGTTGTAAGAGCCCAGGAAATTGTAAGAGCCCAGTTGTAATAGCCCAGGAAATCCAATAGAGCAACATAACTACTATATCGTAGTAACAGAGTTCTCCTTAAGAAGATTATTTGAAGTAAGTGGAAGAAGAAATGTCATATTATAAAATTTAATTTAATGTAATTCTAGGCTGCCCAACTCCCAGATGACTCTGGGTGGCTTCACAAACTAAAACCCCAATAAAATACAACAGGAACAATGTACCCAATTGGCACAATTGGCATGTGGAGAAAAACCACAAAAGACACTACATACCTCCACTTCACCCACCCCTAAAAGGGGACCTGCCAAACACCTACCCCAAGCAACCTAGCACCAGACCTAGGGAAACAACCAGGTTTTTAAGAATTGCCTGCAGGCAGGCAAGGTGGAGGGCATGTGGATCTCAGGGGAGATGCTGTTCCACAGGGCAGGTGCAGTGACAGAGAAAGCCCGCCTGCTAGATCCCACTAGATGACATTATTTAATTGATGGGACCTGCAGCAGCCTGACCCTGTTGGAGCGAAAAGGACAGGCAGAATCTACAGGAGACAGGTGGTCCTTCAAATACCTAGACCCCATGCTCTGTAGGTCTTTATAACCAACACCTTGAATTGCTGTTGGAAGCCAACTTGTAACCAGTACAGCTCAGGTAGCAGAGAGTAGTACATGAACATAGAAACTATAATTGCTTACTATAATTGCTTGCGCTGCTGTAATTCTGGTGCTGTCTTCAAGGACAACTCCATGTAGAGTGTGTTGCAGTAATCCAACCGTGAGGTGACCAAGGAAAGCCTCTTACTCCAGAAAAGTTGAACCTTTGCGAAGTCCCTCTGGCCACAGCTTCCACTTCCTCCTGGGTCAGGAGCTGAGAGTCCAGGAAGATGCTCAAGTTGCACACAGGTCCCGACAGCTTCCAAGCACTGGGACAAGACCTTGACAGCATTGCTTGATCACCCAGGGTTCAGTTCAAGATGTACAGCTGGTTATAATCAGTATTCTGATAATACCTGATCCCAAACTGGTGGATGACCTTCCCCAGTGATCTCATGCAGCTGTTAAACAGGAGGGGTGAAAGCATCAAGCCCTGAGGCACACCACAAACCAAGAGTTTTGGGCTTCATCTTTCTGCCTCTTCCCATGAACACTGAATCATGGACAAAGGAGCAGAACCACTGCAATACTGTGTCCCCCATTTTCATGCCCTCAGTCCAGTATGAACAATGATATTGAAAGTCACTGAGAGGTCAAATATGGTCAGGATGGATGCACCACCCCACAACCTGACTTGATTCGAGGTCCTCCACAAGCATGAGCAATTCTTAGTTCTATGTCCCGACCTGAAAGCTGACTGAAAAGGATTTAAATAATTTGTTTCATCCAGGGTTCTCTGTGGCCCAACTGCCTTCTCCACAACCTTCCCCAGAAAGGGAAGGTAGAAACTGGATGGAAGTTGTCCAGGGTGGTTGGTCTAGTGATGGTCATCTGGGGAGAACTGTGGGATATAAATAAAATATATAAATAATAAACAGGAGGCAATGGAATTTAAGGGAGAGACTCCCACTATTTTACTGGGCTTGGATTCTACTTTCATAAGAGCAGCAAATAACCACTATTTCAAATTAAATGCCAGTCACATTAAAAGCAATAAATTTCAATTTCTTTATAGTGGCAATTATGTAGCTTACATGTCTTGAAAATTCAGCAACAAAATAATAATAATAATAATATATATCCATTTTGGCCACTCACCAGAAGTCTGAAAACATAAACCTAGAAACTGACCATATATGAATTGTACCATTTTTAATGCGATGAAAAAGGCTTAAGCCTTAAGCACAATTTATAATTAGTTATGGGAATACAGGCCAGGACATATTTATTACTTAATTGTTATTAATACAATTCTTCATATATTCCTTCCTTGATGAAGTTTGTTTGCAAGACTTGATGAGACACAAGGGATTGATGATTAGGATCCCCTATGGGTTTTATTTACTAATTAGCTGCTTTGAAGATTAGGAAAAAAAACCCACTGGTTTTAATTTAACTCCTCCTTTCTCTGTGAATCCCCTAATAGAATTTACTTTGTGGGAGATTGGGGAAGAAAAAATATTCCTTGTATCTATCTTTCTCTCTCCCCTTAGAGATCATCACTTAGGAGGTGAAGCCATACCTACTGTAAAACACTTTCTGCAAGGTTTTTAAGTACGTCACTCGATATTGCTTGGATGTTATTGTAGTTAGCAATACATTTTTGTGCTAATTTCCCCCATATGTTCTATGTGATATATTTATTTATTATTTATTTATTTATTTTCTACCCCGCCTTTATTATTTTTATAAATAACTCAAGGCGGCGAGCATACCTAATACTCCTTCCTCCTCCTATTTTCCCCACAACAACAACCCTGTGAGGTGAGTTGGGCTGAGAGAGCGGACTGGCCCAAGGTCACCCAGCTTGCCACCCACTTTCATGCCTAAGGCGGGACTAGAACTCTCAGTCTCCTGGTTTGCTATTGGCTCCTTCCTAGGGCTGAGAGAGAGTGACTGGCTCAAAGTCACCCAGCCGGCTTTCATGCCTAAGGCGGGACTAGAACTCTCAGTCTCCTGGTTTCTAGCCTGTTGCCTTAACCACTAGACCAAACTGGCTCTATATAATTCTAATTATACAGATAATTAGAATTAAAAAGTTTCAATATTATTCACATATTTTTATAAACAAAGAAATGGTTATTGGCATTGTCAATTATAGATTAATGGATATAACATTGTTGGAGTTAAGTAGAAGGTTGTAGAACAATAACATTTCTTACTTCATCTTGTTTTTGACCTGGCCAGTTGCCTTTATGAACTGATCCCACTCCTAGGATACCATCCTATTCACACAAATAAGAGTAAATTCCACTGAATACACCGGGACTTAGTAAAGATGAACAAGGCTGTGCTCTTGGAATAGGAAAGCATGCTCTTTATAAAAACAGTATCAAATACTTGCAGTGGCATTTAGTCCATCGGGTGCTGTGGCTGTGGAGAGAAGAATTTGCCTGTATGTTGAATGAAGTAGAAGTGTGACTACCACCGAGACATATGGCCTGTTGCAGAAGGCAAATTAACCAAATGCATTTTCCTAAATCTAGGAAAATGCTAATGTTGCAAATATATGCACATTTACATTTGAATAAGTTCCTGTCGGACTAATGGGATTTATTTTTGAGAAAACTTGTGCAGAAAGATCTAAATACCCAGCTGCCAATCTCAACAGAGGCTTGAGTCCTACTGAAGTCAAGAGGAATTAAGCAGCATAATTGTGCAGTATTAAAGACCCCCTGATTTTCTAGCTTTCATTGCCAAGTAAGTTTTTACACAACTGCTGAAAGCAGCAGTGGAGTGACTTGTTCAGTCTATTAATAATATATATATACAAAAAGTTTGAAATAAGACACTGTTAAATTATGTGATAATGAATAATTTTAGAGTCTTTAGAAATTAGATTTGCTGGAAATGTGGCACACATGCATTTCAATGAAGCTAATTGCCAGAGAGGAGGAGGAGGAGGAGGAGGAGGAGGAGGAGGAGGAGGAGGAGGAGGAGGAGGAGAAGAAGAAGAAGAAGAAGAAGAAGAAGAAGAAGAAGAAGAAGATGATTTGCATAATGCTAGTCTGGGTTTGGGTTCAAGCATGGGTTGAAAGGAGGCTGCCCAGATAAAATATTTTTCTTTAACTATTGAAGATTGGTTTGTTAGAAAAACAAAGAAGGGATTTACACAGAATGTCTTTTGTTTTTCAAAAGAAAAGCAAAAAAAGCTACATTACAGGAAGGGGCAAACCCTTATATTTTGAATGAACTCCTACTAAGGTTTTATTAAAGGCCAAGAATTCTCTTAAATCCAGTTTGACTCCTGGTGCCTCCCTAGACACATCCATATTATTTTCTTGGCCAGAGCTTTCCAAACTGTGTGTCGCGACACAAAAGTGTGTCGCCACACACAGCGTGGTGTCACCACACCAACCAGAAGCGGCGGCGCGTGCCGCCGCACGCCCCCCCGCGCCGCCACAATGCGCGCACGCACCGCCACACGCCCCCCCCGCACCGCCACCGTGTGCGCGCGCCGCCGCACGCCCCCCCGTGCCGCCACAATGCGCGCACGCACCGCCACACGCCCCCCCCGCACCGCCACCGTGTGCGCGCGCCGCCGCACGCCCCCCCGCGCCGCCACAATGCGCGCACGCACCGCCACACGCCCCCCCCGCACCGCCACCGTGTGCGCGCGCCGCCGCACGCCCCCCCGTGCCGTCGCCGCCGCTGGCGGCGCCGGCGTGTCGCCAGCAGCAGCTTTAGCCTCTGTGTCTGGGACTTCCTGGTGTCTCCCATCCAAATACTATTGAGATCCTTCCTGTATTGCTCTGTCCCCAACCCAGAAGCAATTACCCCACCAGCATGAGTACTTAAAGATTTATTCCAAGGCAGTATAAGAAAATAACATAATAACAGAAGACAGCGATCAATGAATATTCAAGAATACTAAAGAACAAGGAAGGAAGGAAGGAAGGAAGGAAGGAAGGAAGGAAGGAAGGAAGGAAGGAAGGAAGGAAGGCCTTATACCCCTTCTGCCACTCCAAAGAGATGATATTGAGTGGACCCCCTTCAAAGCCGGTGAATACATAGCAGGAGTCGTGAGTCCAAGACGTGAGCAGGTGGCAGTCGTGGCCAGGAGAGCCTTTAGCCAACTTTGTGTTGTGCACCAGTTACGCCCTTTCCTAGACAGAGAGGCCCTTCGAACAGTCACTCATGCCCTAGTTATCTCACATGTAGACTACTGTAATGCGCTCTACATGGGGCTACCATTGAAGAACATCCGGAAGCTACAACTGATCCAGAATGCGGCCGTGCGGGCAATCTTAGGTGTACCAAGATCAGCACATGTAACACCTCTGCTCCGCGAGCTGCACTGGGTTCCAGTTTGCTTCCGGGTTCAATGCAAGGTGTTGGTTATGACCTTTAAAGCCCTACATGGCATTGGACCAGGTTACCTGAGGGACCGTCTCGTCCCTATTACATTGACCCATCCCACCCGGTCATGCAGAGAGGGCATGTTACGGATCCCTTCCATAAAAGAATTCCACCTAGCAGGGTCTCAAAAGCATGCCTTCTCTGCAGTTGCTCCCGCCCTCTGGAACATCCTTCCCCTAGAGGTGAGACAGGCCCCCACACTCCTGGACTTCAGAAAAAAACTGAAAATCTGGTTTTGCCACCAAGCCTGGGACGGGAGGGGAAATAGTCATTCTTGGGGATGGATTGCACCCTAGCACAGATGGAGAGCGGCCCTTATGCTCAGAATTTGAGAAGAACTGTAGCCATCTTGATTTTATTCCATATTATTCTATTTATATCGTCTAAGAATTTTCATATTTTATATTTTGTGTATTTGTTTTAGGACCGGTTTTGTATTTTAATGTTGGTTTGGTTCTGTTGGTTGTGAACAGCCCAGAGTTCTCCTTGTGGAGAAGATGGGTGGTAATATAAATCCAATAAATAAACAAACAAACAAACAAACAAACAAACAAATAAATAAATACGTAGTACCTGCCTGGTTCGGTCTGCATCAAAGTTCTATCTCTTTGGGGTGGGGTGGGGGTTGAACTACTGTATATCAGCTATATAGGCTCAAAACTAATTATGGTTTGGAGCCTATATAGTTGATATAGGCTCCAAACCATAATTAGTCACACCTGTTTTCAATAGTATCATCTCACTTGATTTTGCCAAGGCCAAAAAGGATATGTCTTGTGTTAGGCCCAGCCCAAGAACTATGAAGAATCAGCCTAGTCAAACTTCAGTTCTTTATTTGCTCACACCGTATAGACAGAATCTTGCCAGACTAAAGCTGCTCTACCTAACCTAAGGGGAAATAACCTGGGAGAGCTCTAGGGTGGGGCTGTTCTGAACCTCTTGGTTTTCCTACCATCGCTCCCCAGACTGTGCCTCCTCTTATCTCCTCCACCTTCTTGGAATGTGCTCCCTCCTTCCTGAGAACCAGCTGAACTGCCGAAATCCACCACATCTGTCCTTGGAATGCTTCACCTACTCCTGTCAAGGAAGAAACTATCTCAAGGTTAAGAAGTATTGAAGACAAGTAAGATCATCCCACGCTACACTGGTATCTCATACCAAGGAAAGGACAAAATAGAGTATAACCCGTAGTGATGAAAATAAATGCTCAATTCTGTATTACATACTCAACCATTACATAGGAATATAAAGTTCTATGTTCCATGCACCTACTGTAAGGGAAAGAGGTACACAGCACTATCCAATTCCTCTTTGCCAATCTTCCAGTGAAACCATAATCACTACACCTGCCTGCTTAATTTTTTTCAAGATCAGCCAAGGTTGGCTTGGTGCTGCCATTTGGTTTAAGGCTTTAGTAGGAAAAATCGATTTTGTATATTTGCTCTGGACCACCGTTATGTGGAAGGGGTTAGAACAACCTGTTATAATCTATTATTGCTATTTCAGTTACTTCCCTAACTAGTTGCAAGGCATGCAGTCAGGCTTAACTCCTGATGGTTCTATGGAAAAATCCTTGCCATCTCAGCCTGACATTGGTAGCTTTTTCAAAGATGTTTCAGTGATCTCCTTGATCCTGTCCATCCAACTTATCCATTGTTTCCCCTTTCTTCCACCTCTCTCAACTTTGGCAAGCGTAGTTGTTTTCTCTAGTCCCCCCTCACTCACCTGCACAACATACAGTATTTGAATTCCTCAAGAAAGCAGTCTTTATTTGGTTTAGGAATGATAGCTTGAGAGCTTTCTTTACCCTTTGCAGTCCACAGAATTTTTCGTAACTATCTCTAGCTGCCAGGATTCATTTTGGATTGCGGCATGATTGAATGATTGATGTGCTATCAAGTCAGTATTGACTCTTAGTAACCACATAAATAGATTTTCTTCAGGAGGATCTATCCCCAACCTGGTCCTTCAGGTTTTCCAACAGTTCACCCATCACTACTGTAATTGAGTCCATCCACCATGCTCCTGGTTGTCTTCTCCTCTTTCCTTCCACCTTCTCCAGCATTATAGACTTCTCCAGAAAGCTAGGTATTTACATAATGTGTCCAAATGTGGCGGAATACAAATGGAATAAATAAATATATCCAAATCCAAATATTTTAAGAACATGTGACTTCTTTCTGTCCTTCTTTCTCAGTGTTCAGCTTTTATACCCATACATCACCATTGGGAAAAACTTTGCTTAAACTATTCTGATTGTTGTTGTCATAGAAATATTGTTATCCTTCATGCAAGGAGTATAAAATAAAACACTTGAGAATGTTGTTGCTGTTATTCTCTAATGCATTACTTAGCTATGTTTCAAGGCTGCAACCTGTTCACATGAATATTCCTTTTGTTTTTCTTTATTTTTTTCTTTTTTAAACCAAGGTGTATAGCCCCCTCATTGCTACAGAAAACATGCTACAAACATTCACATACTATGGAGTGCAATCTAAAGCAGAGTTTGTTTTTAGAATAGAATGGATGCACTACTGCAAGATGATTTTGAGAGCAAAAAACTCCAGCTGCTCCAAATAAGTGACACAAACTATACCTTATTGTACTGACTTATTACCTTTGACTGCTCCGTCTGAATCTGATCTAAAAGACAGAGTTCAATGTTATCTGTATACAGATGATGCTGAACTCCAAAACTTTGGATGAACACATCCCCTAGGATCATGTAGGTGGTTCAATTTACTGAAAAGGGAGGGACCTAGAAGGAAATTGTGCTTCTAAGCAGCCTGAATTGGCAAGTGGAGTCTTGAAGGAAACCAATTTCCCCCAAGGAGCAGACATCACTTTGGGTAGGAGCAGATTAACTGCTGAGCATATTTTCAGTGGTGTTGCTGAAAATATAGACTATTTCTCTCTCCCCAGTGAATGAATGAGTGCCATTCATCCCAGGGAGAAATGGATGTACTCCCAATGTGGCAGAAGTTAAATTTCCCTTTGTTTCACTAGCTGTTCTGATGATCTCTCAGTGCACCTTAAGAGAAGCAATAAATTTCTTGGGGCATGGATCATTCCATGTCATATACAAGTCCTCGCCCTTCTCCCCTCTGAATGATGGAGAGTCCCATTGTTTTAAAAAGTGAACTCTGGTAAGCATTTTGAAATAGTCTGTCCAGCTAAGGAGAAAGCAAAGGAATAAATAGAGGCTGGACACAGACAGCTGCAAATTATGCACTTGCAGAATTGGACAGCGAAGCATAGGAAATTTGGCTCTCTTGTGGCAGTTGCCATGGTCACCACAGCCATTCCTCAAGCCAAGGGCCTGTTCTGGTAGAGGTCTAAAATGAGGAGGTAAAGGTAATTTACAAGAAAATTACTCCCTCCTTCCTACTTAATTAAATTATATCCCTGTATGGTTAATAATATGCACCTGCGTAAGTTTCACAAGACTTTGTACCATGTGTAATATACTTGAGATGTTGCTGCTTCTTGTGTTTGGAATTTTTGTCATGAGCTTCTCAAGAACATCTTTTGCATATGTGACTTTGTAGAAGGAGAGCTGTGTTAGTCTATAAAAAGCCAGTAGGAGTCTGGTAGCATCTTTTCTGTCTAATATTATTTATTTATCGTATGGCACATTCACATCGCATTACAATAAAAAACATAAAGCATAATAAATATGAAGTATAAAATATAGACAGGAAAATTACGAATGTATGTCTAGGTTACAAATATAGTTTTTTGCTTCAGTTGTCACAGCCAGGAAATCAGCAAAGTCTCCATTGTAGGCTCGGTTTTGACACTCTGTCACTATATGTTGGATAGTTTGTTTTTCAGCCCCACAGTCACAATTCGATGATGTTGTTTTGCCCCATTTATAAAGGGCATCTGCACATCTACCATGACCCGTGCAAATTCGGTTCAAGGTTGTCCATATCGCACGGGGCTGGTCAAACCCAGATGGTTTTTCCAAGATGCAGGGCAAGCTTTGGCATTGTGGAGGGCAATTTCCTAGCCAATGTTGTTTCCACGTGTTGTGGATACTGAAATTGTCTTCTAGAAGAGCTTTAGTGGTAGAAATGGCTGGATGTCTCAATCTCAGCCTGTTTCGCTCCAAGCAGGCTACGTCATTTAGTATTAGTATTTAGTATTAGTCATTTAGTATCTGTCTAATAAATTTTATGAAAAGGCATTCACTTTGGCCTAAGCCTTTTAGTAAAATGTGTTAGGCAGAAAAGGTGTGATGAGACTCCTGCTGATCCTTTGCATATGAGTTTGATTGATTATCTTTGATTATCCATATGGCATGAACTTACAATACATTGTGTATATTCTTAATGTCTAAAAGTGGGAAAAGGTAACTGTAGTTTTATTTACAGAGACATCAATATGCATAGTGCTTTATAGAAGAATGTAACAACACGTTCTTCTATAAAGCAAAACAATAACAAAAAGTCATCTCTTCTGACAAACTAGTACTTCAATTTTAGACCAGGGAGATATTTGAGGAACAAGAAAGGAAATGAATGTGAGCAACTGTAGTTTCGTGAATCTTGGGATGGACAAATCTGTCAGTCTTGCCTTCTTTGATATTTTTATTTGTTTGATTTATAACTTACCTTTTATTCAGGAGCTCAAGGCAGCATAATAGTACTTCTTCCTCCCATATTTCCTCATAACAACAACCCTGTGAGGTAGGTTGGACTAAGAGAAGGTGGATTTGAATGTGGTTCTCAATATTCATAGTCTAATACATTAAACCATCACCCTGAAACTCTTAAGTTCCCTCTGTCCTGTTTCTGAAGAAAATTTTGAACTTTGTTAAGTCCTTAGCCAAAAGAAAACGAACCAGTGTAGACGAATAAGAATTTATTCCAGTGTACTACCCAAATTCATATTGGTGTAGCTAAGTTCCTAGTTAAAAAAAATTACCATAACCAAGTGAGATTTATACCCAATTGTATAGAAATCTGAGTTTTATTTCAGCTGGAGATAGGATAGGGCCATTGTCAGGGAGATAGCTGGTGGAGAAGGAGGGGGCCCTCTCCAGGGAGACAAATGCATGTGCAGTACGGAGTCTCTTTGGTTTCCTCCTAAGAGAGTCAAGAAAGCACCACCTTAGTTTTATGGGCTTTTTCCCTTAGTATTTGCTCATTCATTTCAGTTTAGCTGGATTCTGTCTAGCAGAGTAGAACAATAAACACTAGAGCTTCTGTACTTCGTCTCAGCGTGGTTCTTCACTCTTAGTCAGGACAGCCATCTTGTCCAGGATTCTGTGTCACACAGTGGCCAGCTGGATACATTTGGGCTGGATAGCAATAACCCCTTTCCACTGAAATTCCTAGCAACAGTCCTTGAAGCATACAAGGTCAAAGCCAATCTAATGTCTGGGGGTGATGTTCCAAATGGTGGGCTCCATGTATTAGTAGCATGGCTGTCTTCATCAGAGGGTAAATGATGAAATGTGTGTGATGACATAATGCAAATGCCACAAATTGTAATCCTTTGTTAGATGTTGGGATGCAAGACCATAATCATGGCCTTAAGTGATGATATCACTGCTCATGTCATTGTTTTGGCATCATCATAATTTGCTGTGGATGCTACTGGTTAGTAGCTGCTGATAGCCTGATATTTATTTATTTATTTATTTATTTATTTATTTATTTATTTATTTATTTATTTATTTATTTAACAGATTTATAAGGCTGCCCAACTCACACACGGTGACTCTGGGTGGCTTAAAGAATTAAAAACCATAAAAACACAAGAGACACCCCCGGCGGCAGCAAACACATTCATACCAGCCACTTGATTGGCTCCGAAGCAGCTTGGGGTCTGCAGGCCCATTGACAGAACCACGTCTTCAGGGCCTTCTGGAACAGGAGCACGGAGGGGGCCAATCTTATATCTGGGGGAATGATGTTCCAAAGGGAGGAGGTCACTACAGAGAAGGCCCTTTTTGCTGGTCCCACTAGATGTACCTCCCTAACTGAAGGGACCCGCAACATTTATTTATTTATTTATTTATTTATTTATTTATTTATTTATTATTTAAATTTATCCCCGCCCATCTCCCCGAATAGGGGACTCTGGGCAGTTTACAACATATCAACGTGCCCTGCCTCCCCGCTCTGGTGGGCTGGGTGGATGTAACTGGGGAAGGTGGTCCTGCAAATAACCTGCCCCCAAGCCATATAAGGCTTTAAAGGTGATAACCAGCACCTTGTATTGGACCTGGAAGCAAATCAGCAACCAATGCAGCTCCCGCAAAAGAGGTGACACATGGCCAAGTCTAGGCTTGCGCAAAACTATGCGGGCTGCTGCATTTTGAACCAACTGAAGCTTCCGGATACTTCCACAAACCTATTCAGATTCTCTTTAGGACCATGCATATTTGCTGCCATTATCACAACTACAGGTAGCATGTTACCCAGTTTTACTCTGGGCTGTATGAAAAAAGTATTTCCTTCTGTTAGTTCTGAGATTCCCTGCATTTTAATTCAATGGATGGTCTCAAGTTCTAGCACTGAATATGAGAGAAAACCTTTCTTTCCACATTATCTATGTCATGCATTTTTATATACTTCTCTAATGTCTTCTCTTACCCTCCTTTGTTCCAAGTTAAAACTTATTTATTTATTTAACTATTTATTTATCATATTTATATCCCACCCATCTCCCTCACAAGGAGGGACCCTGGGCGGTTGGCTTTTTAAAAAAAATTATCACATAGATCTGTACAAAAGCATTACTTAGTCAGAAGCCAGTGAACAGAACAGATAACTGACAACCTTCAAACTTTATACAGAAAAATAGATTGCATAAGATGTTTTCCATCTTCAGCCCCACTCTCATTTGTACTCCAAGCCCACCCCACCCCCAAATATGCATTTTTAAAGGAAAATGTGGAAACAAAAACAAACCCAAGAATACGAAACATAGAAAAGGTAAGCTAGATAATCTCTGAAAGTTTAAAGATTTATAAAGATTTGTTTTTCTTTTAAAAGGCACAATGTTACCATTAGAATAGATGGTTGTCATATGCTCAGCATACAAAGCAACAAATATCAACAAAATTATTAGCCTACATCTAAGAATTAACCAAAATGTAGTGGAGAAGGTTAATTTTCACAGCTTTGATGAATAACATCTGGTTCTTAAATAGGGCAATAATAAAGTGAAACTCAATGTGTAAATTCTGCTAAAACTGACATTTCTTTAAAAAGAAAAAAAAGCTGTGCCCCTCAGGCCAGTTCAAAAATTTAACATTTTCAAAAATAATTTTGTAGATTGAAATTAGCTTACAATGGGAGGAAAACCTATCAACATTTCCTTTTTCCATATTTAATTTCATAACATTCACTCAAGATAGTGTGAATTCACTCCAAATTCACATTTTGCCAGGAGGGAACAGAAATTACAGGGAAGAAATCACAGTGCAAAATATCAAGTTGCACCTGGTTCCTCTGGCAGATGATTTTTTTTTCTTGAAAGATCCATGGATACTCCATGCTCCAGTTACTGTAGTCTTTCTTCATAGGAGCATTATTCCATCTCCTTAATCATTTTGGCTGCCTTTTTTTGCACTTTTTCTAGCTCTAGAATATTCTTTTTAAGGTGTGGTGACTACAGCTATACACAGTACTCCAAATCTAGTCTTGCTGTAGATTTCTAGGAAGGCGTTATTAAATTGGCAGTTCTATTTTCAGTTAGTTCCCTTTCTAATAATACCAGCATGGATTTTGTCATTTTTTATAGCATCTGCATGCTGGATTGACATTTTTATCAAGCTGTTCACTGTGACACCAAGATCCCTTTCCTGGTCAGTCATTTCAGCTCAGATCCAATTAATGTATAGATGAAATTTGGATTTATTGTGCCAACACGCATCACATTATACTTTTTAATACTGAATTGCATTGGTCATTTTGAAGTCCATTTCCCCAGTCTGGAAATATCCTTTTGGAACATTTCACAATCCCTCTTTTGATTTTACCACGTTAAACAGTTGAGTATCATCACAAAGAAAAGTCAAACTGTTTATAAAGAAAGGGGGTTTGAAAGAGGCTGTGCTGGGAAAAGGTAAGGACAATGCGTAGCTTAATGGTTGGAATTTCCAAGTATAAGAATGAAGAATAGGCATAGTCTTTAAAGAAAACAAGAGGCATCTTGACAACTTTCAGGCATGGAAAGGAAGAAAGTAAAGGAACATGACCCTAACTATATATTATATTATATAGTTAATAATATAATAATATATATTTAATAATTCTTCCTCTTGTCTCATTTAAATTACTGATCAGCAGCAATTTTTGGAGAGATCCTGGAAGCCACATTTAAGATCTAGGGGACCACATATATCTTGAAGGTCACAAGTTATACTGATCTTGTTGGACAAAGCTGAGAAGAACCAACTTCAAGTTTGCCTTCAATCAGCAGAGCTCACTGTATAACTGTTGGTCAATCATGATTTCTTAGCTTAGTTTACTATACAAGATGTCTATGAAGGTTCTCAGTCATCCAGGTGGAATTGTCTGTAGCTTGAATCATGTCAACTGGATTTCTATTTTCTTAGTGGAAACGTTTCACTCCTTATCCAAGGAGCTTCTTCAGTCTGAGTAAAGTTAGTAAGGGAATCCTTAAATATGTTTCTAGGCTGGCTGTGTGACCTTGCACCTGGGGCTAGGTCATGGTTATTTTGAGATGTTTGTTTCTAAGTCCCTTTATCATCTAAAGGAGGATCGTTAAGATTACCCTGCTGCTGTTGAGCTTGTGAAATGGTCTTAATCTTCCTAGGCACAGAAGACAAAGCAGGAAGGAAGATAGGGGAAAGGTTATGCCTGAGGCCCCCACCTCTATTCAAGGAAGGATTTTCCAAGTTGGCATGAATGGATTCCTTGACCCCTCTCTCAAACCACCTATCTTCTCTGTCTAAAATGTGAACATTAATGTCCTCAAATGAGTGTCCTTTTTCCTTTAGATGAAGATAAACTGCTGACTCTGGTCCTGTGGTGTTACTTCTCCTGTGTTGGGCCATCCTCCTGTACAAAGGTTGTTTGGTTTCTCCAATGTAGAGTTCAGAGCACTCCTCACTGCACTGGATTGCATACACTACATTGCTTTCCTTGTGTTTTGGAGTTTGATCTTTGGGGTGTACAAGCCTCTGTCTCAGTGTGTTGGTGGGTTTGAAATATACAGGTATGTGGTGTTTGCCAAATATCCGTTTTATCTTTTCAGACACGCCAGCCATGTAAGGAATGACCAGGTTCTTCCGTTTACTCTGAGTCTCAGCCCTATCTGTCGCTGTTTTAGGTCTGGTAGACTTAGATTTAGTGAAGGCCCAATTTGGATATCCACAGGCCTGCAGAGCTGTTCTCAGATGCTGCTTTTCATTCTTTTTGGAATCCATGGAGGTGGGGATGGTTTCTGCTCTGTGTGACAATGTCCTGATGACTCCTAGTTTGTGCTGCAGTGGATGGTGGGAGTCAAACATCAGGTATTGATCTGTGTGTGTGGGTTTCCTGTAGATCCCTATTTCTAGCTTGCCACCGGTCCCAATGAGGACTTCACAGTCTAGGAATGCCAGTCTGTTGTCCTTGGTGTCTTCTCTGGTGAAGCTAATGTTGGCATCTATAGTGTTTATATGGTCCGTGAAGGCCTGTACTTCCTGGGCCTTGATTTTGACCCAGGTGTCATCCACATACCTAAACCAGTGGGTGGGCACCGTTCCCTGGAATGTGTTGAGTGCTTTCTTCTCCACTTCTTCCATGTATAAATTGGCCACAATGGGTGACACAGGAGAACCCATGGCACAGCCGTGTTTTTGTCTGTAGAAGTCACCTCTGTATGTGAAATAAGTGGTGTTAAGACACAGGTCCAGAAGATGGCAGATCTGGTTTGGGTTGAGATGGCTTCTCCTTTCCAGGGTGCTGTCCTCTTCTAGTCTCTTCCTGACAGCGGATAGAGCATGAGTGGTGGGGATGCTGGTGAAAAGGGAGGACACATCAAAGGAGACCATAGTTTCATCTGTATCCAGTTTCAGGATCTTTGCTTTGGAAACAAATTCTTCCGAATTATGGATGTGGTGTTCAGAGTGTCCAACTAGAGGTGCTAGTATGGTAGAGAGGTGGAGCCATCATGTTCCAATTGTTTCAAACTGTCCTCCCCCCAACCTTACCGCCCAAGAGAGGAGAGCCCTGACAGCCCTCAGCAAAGATGAAACCATCACCATTTTACCTGCTGACAAAGGAAGATGTACAGTGGTTCTAAACACTGCAGACTACCACAATAAAATTACCTCACTTTTGGAGGATCACCATACATATGAAAAACTGAAAAGAGACCCCACCAACAATTACAAGAAAAAGGCAATAGACAGTTTGAAACAATTGGAACATGATGGCTCCATCGATAGGATTACCTACCACCATCTGTATCCTGGAGAAGCCATCCCCTGCATCTACGGACTTCCTAAGATCCACAAGGAAGGAACACCCCTCCGACCCATAGTCAGCAGCATCAATTCGGTAACATACAACATTGCCAAACACCTTTCTACCATACTAGCACCTCTAGTTGGACACTCTGAACACCACATCCATAATTCGGAAGAATTTGTTTCCAAAGCAAAGATCCTGAAACTGGATACAGATGAAACTATGGTCTCCTTTGATGTGTCCTCCCTTTTCACCAGCATCCCCACCACTCATGCTCTATCCGCTGTCAGGAAGAGACTAGAAGAGGACAGCACCCTGGAAAGGAGAAGCCATCTCAACCCAAACCAGATCTGCCATCTTCTGGACCTGTGTCTTAACACCACTTATTTCACATACAGAGGTGACTTTTACAGACAAAAACACGGCTGTGCCATGGGTTCTCCTGTGTCACCCATTGTGGCCAATTTATACATGGAAGAAGTGGAGAAGAAAGCACTCAACACATTCCAGGGAACGGTGCCCACCCACTGGTTTAGGTATGTGGATGACACCTGGGTCAAAATCAAGGCCCAGGAAGTACAGGCCTTCACGGACCATATAAACACTATAGATGCCAACATTAGCTTCACCAGAGAAGACACCAAGGACAACAGACTGGCATTCCTAGACTGTGAAGTCCTCATTGGGACCGGTGGCAAGCTAGAAATAGGGATCTACAGGAAACCCACACACACAGATCAATACCTGATGTTTGACTCCCACCATCCACTGCAGCACAAACTAGGAGTCATCAGGACATTGTCACACAGAGCAGAAACCATCCCCACCTCCATGGATTCCAAAAAGAATGAAAAGCAGCATCTGAGAACAGCTCTGCAGGCCTGTGGATATCCAAATTGGGCCTTCACTAAATCTAAGTCTACCAGACCTAAAACAGCGACAGATAGGGCTGAGACTCAGAGTAAACGGAAGAACCTGGTCATTCCTTACATGGCTGGCGTGTCTGAAAAGATAAAACGGATATTTGGCAAACACCACATACCTGTATATTTCAAACCCACCAACACACTGAGACAGAGGCTTGTACACCCCAAAGATCAAACTCCAAAACACAAGGAAAGCAATGTAGTGTATGCAATCCAGTGCAGTGAGGAGTGCTCTGAACTCTACATTGGAGAAACCAAACAACCTTTGTACAGGAGGATGGCCCAACACAGGAGAAGTAACACCACAGGACCAGAGTCAGCAGTTTATCTTCATCTAAAGGAAAAAGGACACTCATTTGAGGACATTAATGTTCACATTTTAGACAGAGAAGATAGGTGGTTTGAGAGAGGGGTCAAGGAATCCATTCATGCCAACTTGGAAAATCCTTCCTTGAATAGAGGTGGGGGCCTCAGGCATAACCTTTCCCCTATCTTCCTTCCTGCTTTGTCTTCTGTGCCTAGGAAGATTAAGACCATTTCACAAGCTCAACAGCAGCAGGGTAATCTTAACGATCCTCCTTTAGATGATAAAGGGACTTAGAAACAAACATCTCAAAATAACCATGACCTAGCCCCAGGTGCAAGGTCACACAGCCAGCCTAGAAACATATTTAAGGATTCCCTTACTAACTTTACTCAGACTGAAGAAGCTCCTTGGATAAGGAGTGAAACGTTTCCACTAAGAAAATAGAAATCCAGTTGACATGATTCAAGCTACAGTTTACTATACAAGGTTCTTATTGTACGAAAAATAGTAGGAGGATGTACTGTATGTATGCCACCTTAATCTTCTAGAGGAAGGGCACAATATATATCTAAAGAATCACCATCAAAATAACAATAATTGTACATGGTACCTTAATGCCTTGGATACAGCAAAATATGAATATGCAGGTTGTGCAGTCCTAGGAAAAGATACAGCTGCTTTAAAGAGTTGCTTCATTCCTACTCCAGTGATCTCCAAAGCACTGCTCATCCTTAATGAATATATAATAGAATAATAATGTAAATAGTTTCAGGTGCAATGCACACACAATTCTTGTGTAATTGAATGTCATACATTGAAACATCATATTCCCAAAGAGAGTGATAGATTCTTCCATACATATATTTGGCCTCATTAAGGATGCTTTGAGTCTCAGGATGATTAAAACTGTTACCTTTGCACTTCATTAGCTCTGTGATTCACAGTGGGAGGTGTGCTTTAATTGCTTGGATTTAACCTGCTAATTGAGGTTACATGAAGTTCATAGTAACAACAGACTAGCTGATTATCTAAACAGGGGAAGCTCTTTTTTCTTCCTCATATTCCAAAAATGCCAGCCTTGAGAGATGATGGAAAAGCTGTCTATATATCTGGAGAAATGTATCAATTGCATGCTTACTATCTGATCTATAAAGAAACTGGTATGTCTTCCAATCTTAATACCTACCCCAGAAGTAATGTGATACATGATCATACAATTTTGAAAAACATAATGTAGAAGAATTGTAGAATTATGTAGCTTGGCCTTGTATGGGAGCTGTTGATTGTCAAGTTGCTGAATGACAATCCACCTGTAACAATATTAAGCATGATTTTTTTATAAGTGTGATAAAGTAGTACAATATTGTAGCCCGTTGTGCTCTAAAATGGAATTAGAACTATGCATCTGACTTGGATTGCTAGTCATTTAGGAAAATGTGCAGACATTCCTAGCCTTCTGTAAAAAAGGTATGGGTATGTGTTCTTTCCCCATCCATGCAGAGAAAGGAAGCTTTGCTGACTGGCCTCTGTGTGGGCAGATTCCCACTGCCTGTCTTTCATTTTAGGGATACTTCCCTCCTCATTAGTCCTTTGCTTTCCTATATGTTTGCCTTTAATCCCATTTCCCAGGTTCTCCCCTTTGACACTAATGTAAACCTTTGTTTTCTCCCCTTGCCCTTGATTGGACCATCATTGCTTTGATGTTGTAATGATTAAAACAAAGGGAACAGGTTGCTTCTTCATTCCTATGCTCTATTGTAGGTCCATACAAACTTTGCAGCAAGGAAGAACTGCTGTTTTAGTTTTGTAGAGCATAGTAAAATTCACTGAAACTTTGTAGCTTCATTCCAACATTCATACATTGCAACTTAAAGATTAAAAAGGAGGAGGAGGAGGAGGAGGAGGAGGAGGAGGAGGAGGAGGGAAGGGAAGGTTTGATTTACTTGTGGGCAGGGTGTGGGAAAACAAGGGGAGCATGCTTCACCCAGTCTGTGTAGAAATCAAAAGGGTGCTCACTGGAAGATGTAAGGGTTGAATGGTGTAATGAGAGGGGATGGGAATACACAGGAAAGTTTTGAGGAAAGTTCATGGACTTAAAGAGCCATTGTTGGTTCAACGAGATTAAAAAATGTCAATTGCCAACCCGTTGCTAAGAGCCCAGCAGCCCAGAACAAAGTGGCTGCACAGGGCAGCAACCAGCCACTGGGGTGTGTGTGTATGCTGGGTGCTGTAGCCAATTGGAGCTGGAACTGGGGTTGATCAGAAGGAAGCACTACAGACCATCCACTTGGAATGGACTAAGATGGACAAGTAAGAGGCGCATTTGCAATGGGCTGAGAATGGGTGGAGGATAATATCATCTGTTCCAGGACCTAATAAGTGGCAGGTGGCCATATTAATGATGGGGCAAGCAGGAAATGCAAATTGATCCTTAGTGAATTTTGGCAGTTAGAAAAAAGATTAGAAACAGTAAGAAACTTTTAGAGGATCAGAAAAGGCAAATGACAATGTTAGAACCCCTTTTCCTCTCTAGAATTCCATGAATGCCATACGATGATTATATAAGTAAAGCTTTGTCCAGAAGCAATATAAAACTCTTTCTATCTATACTTTTTTCATTCTTACAGTTGTGCAACTAATCTACATAGAGTATGGATGGGGAATATCTTTATAAATCAAAGTTTTTAGCAAGTGAGGGCATTGACATGTTGATAGTCCCAGTGTGAGGTGGCATGGAAAGTTTGCATTCCTCCACCTTCATAGTTTGAGTTTTGGAATTTAAATAGAAGTGGTATATTAAGTTTATTGGAAGTTTAGCACATCCTTTTCACTTCTTACTTTACCAGATATAAGGGGAAAATGGAAAAATGTGCCTTCAAATTTTGTTGGAAACTTGTGAGACACCAGGGATGGATGTATAGGAATGTATTTATTTATGGTACAGGAATGTATTTTCTTGTGCAGAGTGGCCCTTCTTTCTCTAAACAATAGGAAACAGTAACTAGATTCTCCTCTAAGTCTTCCACACATCTGTTACTGTTATATCCATATCTATTTGTAGTATCAAAATACTTTTAATTTTACCTGAGAACAAGGAAATCATCTCCTAGTAATGTCTTGCATCCTTATAATATGACATGTTACGTATGGAATGCAGTAACACAAATATTCCTATGAACACCTCTCTTTGTGTCCACCAGGTTTCTTGCTCCACCTGACTTTTTATTTTTTAAATTCTCATTTAATATTTAAATTTTAAAAATCAGACATGTGTCACACTGCAAAGCAAACTACCAGCATCACCTTTGGGCTCTAAATGGATCCCATAAGCATCGTGGGGGCTTCTTTGGCAAGGGCTATAAGGACACCCTCTGGTGGTCAGTTAGATTTGGGTGGTATTCTGGCAAACCAATGGTGGCTCAGTGGGTAAGACGCCAGGCTTGTTGATTGGAAGATCGCAAGTTTGGAGGTTCGAATCCCTAGTCCCGCGTGACGGAATGAGCTCCCGCACTCGCCCCAGCTCTTGCCAACCTAGCAATTTGAAAGCATGCAAATGCAAGTAGATAAATAGGTACCACTTCGGTGGGTAGGTAACAGCGTTCCACATGCGTCATGCCAGCCACATGACCGTGGAAGCGTCTTTGGACAACGCTGGCTCTTCGGCTAACAAATGGAGATGAGCACCGGCCCCTAGAGTCGGACATGACTGCACAAATGTGCGGGGGGAACCTTTACCTTTTTACTGGCAAACCAATGCTTTGTAATCGTTATTGTCCCCCATTATTAGGGGAAACAACAGGATTATTGTGGGGGTGGAGTGGGGATAGCAAACAAAATACATGGGTTGGATTGCTAATTATGAATGTGAAGGAATGTAGCTGCCTTTTTTCTTTCTTTTGCTGCTGTGATTATTACCAGATGATCCACTGTGATTTGTGGAAATAAATATTTTAATGTTATTGGTGCACCTACTATAAATAAATAACAACAGCCGGTAACTGCAAAAACTTCAGTTTTAATTGGGGAAACTGGATCTTGATTATTGAATTTGGGAGGGCAAATACAGCAAGAGTGAAAGGAACTTAAACATTAACTTTACAAAATTAAACCGCTGAGCCGTTAGTCTGCCGACCATAAGGTCGGCAGTTCGAAACCGCGGGGTGGGGTGAGCTCCCGCCACTAGCTCCAGCTTCCGCCCACCCAGCGGATCGAAAGCACATGCGAGTAGATAAATGGGTACCACTTCGTGGGTCAATTTGCCGGCGTCCAGCGGAGGGTCGTCCTCGTCCCGAAGAAGATCTAGGGAATCCCGGTGATGACGGCGGAGGACGACGGATCCGGAAAAAGAACAGCTTCCTGGACGTCAGCAGCCGGCACAGAAGCGAGGCATGCTGGGGCTTGTAGTCCAGTGCCTGCAGCCGAAGAGCCGGTTCCCTGCCCTCCTCCCTATCGCGCGGTAAATTTACAATATGTGATGTATAATGGGAAAAATGTACTGATGTTGTTGTAAGCCGCCTAGAGTCCTCCAGTAGGGAGGGGATAGGCGGGGTATAAATAGGATAAATAAATAAATAAATAAATAAATAAATTAACTTTACAAAATAAAACCTGAAGTGTCTTATTGCAAGAAGCATATGCAACACACACAGCACTGTTTATTTAAAAATATATTGAGCAATGCTGGTCTCTATACTACTTCTTTCATGGAAAACATGATGGTAAATTTGGTTGTGAAGGCTTTCAGAAAAGGCTGGATTTTGCTCAGATACTAAATGTCACATTAAAGATGGGATTTTTGCATACTTGTTTTTCCTTAGTCAACAAAAACAATAGAAGGAAAAAATCATAATGTTACATAGAAATGCGTGAAGGAAGGGGTATAAGCATTGGGGGGGGGGGCAGGTGACAACATGCATCATGATGTCATGTGAATAACATGATTATGTAATACAACTGGTGTCAACTGTGTTATACACAAAATGGCATCATGAGGCATGTGTCATCATTTTGATTACCTAATGAACACCTCTGGATAAGGGTTGATGTGTTGGACTTGTGTTGGCAAGTGTCTCTTGATTTGATGGTCTATACATCTAAAACTCCAGCAAAGGAGATTGTTACCTTGTCGTGGTGCTGGAGCTTGAGCACCTCAATGAAACCATGAGCTAAACCGTGAAGGGACACCCAAGACGGGAAGGTCGTGGCAGAGAGGTCAGACTAAATACGATCCCTGGGGAAGGTAATGGCAACCCACCCCAGTATTCTTGCCGTGAAAACTAAATGGATCAGTACAACCAGAGATATGTCGGTATACCATCGGAAGATGGGACTCCCAGGTCGGAAGATGGTCAAAACGCTACTGGGGAGGAACAGAGGATACGTTCAACTAGCCCCAGATGTGATGACACAGCTAGCTCAAAGCCGAAAGGACGGCTAGCGGCCGACGGTGCTGGTGGTGAACGACGAATCCGATGTTCTAAAGATCAACACAACATAGGAACCTGGAATGTAAGATCTATGAGCCAGGGCAAATTGGATGTGGTTATTGGTGAGATGTCAAGATTAAATATATACATTTTAGGTGTCAGTGAACTGAAATGGACTGGGATGGGCCACTTCACATCAGATGACCACCAGATCTACTACTGTGGACAAGAGGACCACAGAAGAAATGGAGTAGCCTTCATAATTAATAATAAAGTGGCTAAAGCAGTGCTTGGATACAATCCAAAAAACAATAGAATGATCTCAATTCGAATTCAGGGTAAGCCATTTAACATCACAGTGATCCAAATATACGCCCCAACCACAGATGCTGAAGAAGCAGAAGTAGATCAGTTCTATGAGGATCTGCAGCACCTACTGGATAATACACCAAAAAGAGATGTTATTTTCATTACAGGAGACTGGAATGCTAAGGTGGGTAGTCAGACGACACCTGGAATTACAGGCAAGCATGGTCTGGGAGAACAAAATGAAGCAGGACATAGGCTGATAGAATTTTGCCAAGACAACTCACTGTGCATAACAAACACTCTCTTCCAACAACCTAAAAGACGACTTTATACATGGACTTCACCAGATGGTCGACACCGAAATCAGATTGACTACATCCTTTGCAGCCAAAGGTGGCGGACATCTATACAGTCGGTAAAAACAAGACCTGGAGCTGACTGTAGTTCAGATCACGAACTTCTTATTGCAAAATTTAGAATCAGACTAAAGAGAATAGGGAAGACCCACAGATCAGTTAGATATGAGCTCACTAATATTCCTAAGGAATATGCAGTGGAGGTGAAGAATAGATTTAAGGGACTAGATGTAGTAGATAGGGTCCCGGAAGAACTATGGACAGAAGTTCGCAACGTTGTTCAGGAGGCGGCAACAAAAAACGTCCCAAAGAAAAAGAAAACCAAGAAGGCAAGATGGCTGTCTGCTGAGACACTGGAAGTAGCCCAAGAAAGAAGGAAAGCAAAAGGCAACAGTGACAGGGGGAGATATGCCCAATTAAATGCAAAATTCCAGAGGTTAGCCAGAAGAGATAAGGAATTATTTTTAAACAAGCAATGTGCGGAAGTGGAAGAAGACAATAGAATAGGAAGGACAAGAGACTTCTTCCAGAAAATTAGAAACATCGGAGGTAAATTCCAGGCAAAAATGGGTATGATCAAAAACAAAGATGGTAAGGACCTAACAGAAGCAGAAGAGATCAAGAAAAGGTGGCAAGAATATACGGAAGATCTGTATAGGAAGGATAATAATATTGGAGATAGCTTTGACGGTGTGGTCAGTGAGTTAGAGCCAGACATCCTGAAGAGTGAGGTTGAATGGGCCTTAAGAAGCATTGCTAATAACAAGGCAGCAGGAGACGACGGTATCCCAGCTGAACTGTTTAAAATCTTGCAAGATGATGCTGTCAAGGTGATGCATGCCATATGCCAGCAAATTTGGAAAACACAAGAATGGCCATCAGATTGGAAAAAATCAACTTACAGTATATCCCCATACCAAAAAAGGGAAGCACTAAAGAATGTTCAAACTATCGAACAGTAGCACTTATTTCACATGCCAGTAAAGTAATGCTCAAGATCTTGCAAGGTAGACTCCAGCAATTCATGGAGCGAGAATTGCCAGATGTACAAGCTGGGTTTAGAAAAGGCAGAGGAACTAGAGACCAAATTGCCAATATCCGCTGGATAATGGAGAAAGCCAGGGAGTTTCAGAAAAACATCTATTTTTGTTTTATTGACTATTCTAAAGCCTTTGACTGTGTGGATCATAACAAATTGTGGAAAGTCCTTGGTGGTATGGGGATACCAAGTCATCTTGTCTGCCTCCAGAGGAATCTGTATAACGACCAAGTAGCAACGGTAAGAACAGAGCACGGAACAACGGACTGGTTTAAGATTGGGAAAGGAGTACGGCAGGGCTGTATACGCTCACCCTACCTATTCAACCTGTACGCAGAACACATCATGCGACGTGCTGGACTTGAGGAATCCAAGGCTGGAGTTAAAATCGCTGGAAGAAACATTAACAATCTTAGATATGCAGATGATACCACTTTGATGGCTGAAAGCGAGGAGGAGTTGAGGAGCCTTATGATGAAGGTGAAAGAAGAAAGTGCAAAAGCTGGGTTGCAGTTAAACCTCAAAAAAAACCAAGATTATGGCAACCAGCTTGATTGATAACTGACAAATAGAGGGAGAAAAAGTGGAGGCAGTGACAGACTTTGTATTTCTAGGCGCAAAGATTACTGCAGATGCTGACTGCAGCCAGGAAATCAGAATAGGTCTACTTCTTGGGAGGAGAGCAATGGCAAATCTTGATAAAATAATTAAGAGCAGAGACATCACACTGACAACAAAGGTCCGCATAATTAAAGCAATGGTATTCCCTGTAGTAACCTATGGCTGTGAGAGCTGGACCATAAGGAAGGCTGAGTGAAGGAAGATAGATGCTTTTGAACTGTGGTGTTGGAGGAAAATTCTGAGAGTGCCTTGGACTGCAAGAAGATCAAACCAGTCCATACTCCAGGAAATAAAGCCAGACTGCTCACTTGAGGGAATGATATTAAAGGCAAAACTGAAGTACTTTGGCCACATAATGAGAAGACAGGATACCCTGGAGAAGAAGCTGATGCTAGGGAAAGTGGAAGGCAAAAGGAAGAGGGGCCGACCAAGGGCAAGATGGATGGATGATATTCTGGAGGTGACGGACTCAACCATGGGGGAGCTGGGGATGGTGACGGCCGACAGGAAGCTCTGGCGTGGGCTGGTCCATGAAGTTACGAATAGTTGGAAGTTACTGAATGAATAAACAACAAACAAAAACATCTAAAACAAACGAACAAATAAATAGATTTGTAATTGTACACAGATGGGGACACCAGTGTGAGGCAAGCTGATTTAAGGAAAGTTTACCATCGCCACAACATCAAGACTCTGTGTGTTTGTGTGCATGTATGTGTGTGCGTAATATGAATAGATTTGTTTTAAAGAAGTAAAATAAAAATATTCAAGAACCAGAAAATGGGCAAAGACTTCTTTTCTAGCTGAATAAATATACAGCAACTCAACATCAAAAAAATCCCCCTCTACACTGAACTGAACACAACTCAGTTCAGTTGGGAAATTGGTATTACTGCTCTTTTGACAAGTTTTTTAGTAGAATGATGTTTTTAAAATGAGACTTTATGTTATATAAGTCTCTCATACTCACGTGATAGAGACAGAGGGTGTTAGTTTCATAATACGTTCTCACAATAAGTGCTGTACCAAAAGTTCTTCAATTTCCAAAAGAAATGGATTTCCCCTGTATTTCTATTTATTAATATATTCAACGAAAGAGAATTAATATATTCAATTCAATTCAATTTATTACAGTCATAGACCAGTACACACACAGTGCTTAGTGAATATATATAAATCTATCTTAATAGATAATAAATGAAATAAAATTTAAGACAAAGGTAAAATACATTTATAAAACAACCTAACATCTATGAGTGAGATTAATATATTCTAATAGATGTGATTTTGCCTTCCTTCCTTCCTTCCTTCCTTCCTTCCTTCCTTCCTTCCTTCCTTCCTTCCTCCCTCCCTCCCTCCCTCCCTCCCTCCCTCCCTCCCTCCCTCCTTCCTTCCCTCCCTCCCTCCCTCCCTCCCTCCTTCCTTCCTTCCCTCCCTCCCTCCTCCCTCCCTCCCTCCCTCCTTCCTTCCTTCCTTCCTTCCTTCCCTCCCTCCCTCCCTCCCTCCTTCCTTCCTTCCCTCCCTCCCTCCCTCCCTCCTTCCTTCCTTCCCTCCCTCCCTCCCTCCCTCCTTCCTTCCTTCCCTCCCTCCCTCCTTCCTTCCTTCCTTCCTTCCCTCCCTCCCTCCCTCCCTCCCTCCCTCCCTCCTTCCTTCCCTCCCTCCTCCCTCCCTCCCTTCCCTCCCTCCCTCCCTCCTTCCTTCCTTCCCTCCCTCCCTCCATCCTCCCTCCATCCCTCCCTCCTTCCTTCCCTCCCTCCCTCCCTCCCTCCCTCCTTCCCTCCCTCCCTCCCTCCCTCCCTCCTTCCTTCCTTCCTTCCCTCCCTCCCTCCCTCCCTCCCTCCTTCCTCCCTCCCTCCCTCCCTCCCTCCCTCCCTTCCTTCCTCCCTCCCTCCCTCCCTCCCTTCCTCCCTCCCCCTCCTTCCTCCCTCCCTCCCTCCCTCCCTCCCTTCCTTCCTTCCTTCCTTCCTTCCAGGATGTGTGTGCAGACTACAAAGCCATTTCCCCAAATGGAATTTTTCCAGCCTGAACTCCTGTGTGGTGCACAGGATACAGAATTGCTTCCTTAGGTGTAGACTGGACCTGGGAGAGATACCTCTGCAGCCTACAATCTGCAGGAAAGGTTGAGAAGAGACATTCCCTTTTTTTCCCCTCCTCCTTCTCACCTGTGTTGGACCGAAATTTGGTCCCGTGTCCAAGCACGTTTAACTTGGTACGAAGAACCCAAAATAAATTCACACCAAGACGAGAAATAGAATAACCCTTTTAATTGAGCTCAAGTAATAGGGGGCGGCTTCCTCTGAAAAGGAGCGCCCCGAACAAAAGAGACATTTGTATTTATACATTTCTGATCCCTTGAGCAAGGGTTTTCAGGAGGCAAAGATAAGACAAGGAAATTAAGGAAATTTCGAAGGCTACCACAAGTAATTTATGAACATCCTGGATTTTGTGCCTGTTAAGATAAGGGAAATAGGATAAGTGGGAAGGGTCTGGTTTTTAAATTAATGGTTATCAGGATCTCATAGGGTTTTTGTGAGTAAACAACTGTTGTTGTTTGCAAGAGATTAACCATCTATTTAGTTTAGAACTTCCTGTGACACTCACAGTTTATACATTCTGCTGAGCACGTACATGTTCCATAGGGTGGGGGATTTAGAAAGATAGATTCCAACACCTGCCACAGATGGGAAGAGAAATGGAGAGGATATGAGAGGATCAAGTCTTTTCCCCCACTGCTTCTCTTGCCACGGGTAGTAAGAGAAATGGGGGAGAGAAATGTTGGAGAATGTCTCTTTTGGTGCCAGTTCTCTGACCCCACCAGTGGGATGGAAAATGAACACCAAAAGAGGCATTCCATACCCCCCTCTCTTCTCTCCCCCCCCCCCAATTATCAGTGCTGACAGAACTCCTGTTTTGCTTTGTTGTCAAGTTTGCATAGGGGGCCAAAGTTTAACCAGTACTTCTTTTAGCTAGTATTTATTTATTTGATAGTTTTGTAGACTCTGGGCAGGCTACAATACAGTGAAAATATTAAAAAGGACAATAATAATGAACCAACCCCAGCAGAATGGAGCCAGTAACAATCAGAGTTGATGGCTTTTGTGCCCCGTCCTATAGAAGATCAGCACTTTCTTATTGCCATGAAGGAGAGTAGCCTTTTCAAAGATTACTATTAAATAATAGCTACAATCTGCTCAGGTTTCCAATTAGCAGTTATTACTGACTGCTTACAAGAGCACTTGAAAGGCTGACCACTTTCCCGTTGCTCTTCGGCTCTCATTAAATCTCACCTTTGGCGCCAATAGTGCTAAGTTGTAGTGGAAAAAAATAGAAACAATGCATACAAACCCAAACAGACCTATTCTTTGCAAAGAAATGATTAAGTCTGCTGACAACAACTGCGCCCAACAGCTATAGCTCTTTTAAAACTACATGAATTGCAGTGGGCCAAAGGATATTACTAATACCCAGCTCCCCTTAACATACATAACTTGCTTTCTCTGTCTTGTATTTGAATGCTGGAGGCAAAAGCAGCCTATGGCTCTTTTAATGATCGTTTGCCTTTCACCTTTTGTTCTCACTTGCCGTTTTGTGCAATGTGGGCAGTGAAAACATGGAATATAAATGTAAGCTAGAAACAGCTAAATAAATAATTAAAGGGGCTGTCTGTTTTGCTGCCTCGCCCTGTTGTGCAGGTTTTCCATTATCAAAAGGTCCCGTTGCACGACTGAGTTCACAACAGCCTCAATTATGCTGATTTGATGTACAGATAGCAGGGATGATTGCAGACCCCCCGTTAAAAATCGGGTTGCTCCCCCATCCAACCTGTAACAAAGGTAAGTGCAAACTCTTGACATGCAAGACTTAACCAACATTGTTCTTTCTTTTGAGCATTTTTCAAAGCAATGTTTTTTGTTTCCTGTTAGGTTGAATAAGAATACTGAAAAATGCAGAAGAATTTGTCAGCACAGCACCAACCAGTATATAGAAAACAGGTATTGATTTTTAAAAGTAACAACAACAACAACCCAGGAGATATTACACTGACAGTGAACAGAGTTGTCAAGATCTCCTGTGGATTCAGAGAAAAAATATTAAAGCTCTTATACTGTACAATTGGCAAGTCTGGTGAGTTTTAAAATAAAAAAGATGAAAACATGAGATGTTCCTGTCTTTGGTGAAGAATATACAAAGCGTTCCCCCCCCCCCCCGTTCTTCTATTTGGTGTCCTAGTTTAAGCTTTAGAAGGCCATAGTTAATCTGAGCCATTTTAATTAGCTTTTTTATTCTATAGGAAATAGCAAATTTAATACATGAAAAATCAAAAAGAATACCAATTTTCTCTATGGATATATATATGCTTATCATTCCCATTTTTTTTTCTATTCAATCGTGACCGATTCTCAGTGACTGCCTGGACAATTCCCTGCAGTGTTCTTGGCAAGGTTTTTCAGAAGTGGTTTTTCCATTGCCTTCTTCCTAGGGCTGAGAGAAAGTGACTGGCCCAAGGTCACCCAGCTGGCTTTGTGCCTAAGGCGGGATTAGAACTCATGGTCTTCTGGTTTCTAGCCTGATGCCTTAACCACTAGACCAAACTGTCTCTCAGCATGTCCATATGTTTATGCTGGCAATGTAAGAAATTTGAAGGTTCTTTAACTCATATGATTTAGTCTTATTCTGTTATCTGGTTTAATACAATTTTGGGAAGAAATATAAAGACATCAATGTGATATTGAATTGTATTCCTCTATGTTCCTAAAAAATGGAACTTGTCATCTCATGAAGAGCTTTGGCTGTACTGAATCTGGCGTATGACAAAAAGGATAATTCTATGTAATTGTAAAGAAACTTGCTTTCCGGCTTTTAAGGAATGGATCTGAGGTATGAGTCTGTTATCTATTTCTGTTCTAAAAATAAAAAGATTACCCAAGATGGTACTATATGATCTAGATTTAATGATATCCTTGACTATTGAATTAACTTTATGGTTATTTATAGTGTGCATATGGCTCTTTTTTCTATTAATTAGTTTTTTTCTCTTTTCTTTTAAAATCGCATTACATTTATTTTAATCATTATAATAAATTGAGTTTTTTTTCCTTCACTGCAAAATCACTATTTATCTGTTATCTTTGTTGGTGATGTAGACTTTTTTTTGTATTTTACCATTAAAAAAAATAATAACATACATCAGTGCTTCCCAAACTTTTTCCTTCATTACACAAAACCGCTTATCAGAAAGTCCTTTTTACCCAATGTAGGTAAAACACTTTAAGTCAATTTAAATGTCCCTGTTGTGATTGGGTAATGGGTTCGTGTGTTGTTACCCAAAGAAAAACCACTTCTACCCAATTTTGGGTAATTTTACCAGGTTTGAGAAGCACTGACATACATTATAGGTCAGGGCTTTCCAAAGTTTTTCCCGCGGCGACACACCAACCGGTGTTGGTGTGTCGCCGCAGGAAAACCCGGAAGTGCCGTCCTTGCGGCAGCGCGCAAAAACCCGGAAGCGCTGCTGCCGCTTTCGGGTTTTGTGCGCTGCAGTTGGTGTGTCGCTGCGGGTTGTGTGGCGACACACCAGACTGTGTGTGGCGACACACTTTTGTGTCACGACACACAGTTTGGAAAGCTCTGTTATAGGTGCTAGCACAGCTGCCAAATTCTCCACCAGGCAGTCCCACGTGTCTGGGTTGAAAACCATTTGGAGCTCTATAGTGTCCTGTGGACGGTCACCGAGTGGTGCTGTTCTACCCATACATGTGGCATCTGGACCATGTCTGCTCTGAGTTTGCCATTGCAGTGACTTTGAACCCAGGAAAGCCTGGCTGCTTTAGAGCTGCCCGAAACATGCTCCTGGTGGGCTCCAAGAAGCCCCTGGGTGGGGTACATTGTCAACCGATGCCTGGAAAAGCTCTTTTGAGTCTCTTTGGGGGGCTGTTGACACAAATGGCTGTCAGTAGATAAGAGGGGCAGGGTGGGTCTGTCAAGAGCTGAGTAAATAGGATCCTTGGAAGTGCTAAATAGAGATGGAGATTAAGGGAAGCAATAAGAGACATCTTGTTAGATAGCTTGCAGTCAGTGCGGAACATCAGAATTAAGGAAGGGGGTCTGTCCCAAGGAGCAGAGAAGGAGTAATGACACTCAGAAGAGTTATGAAAGATATCAAAATCTGTGGAGCTGCAGGTGTGCACACAGACAGAGAGACTCACACAGAGGGGCAGGGGGAGACAGGAGAGGAGCAAAAGAAGCTTAGCCTGAAGCAAAACAGGTAAAAGAGGAAAAGAGAAAAGAATGGCTTAGAAACAAGAGATAAAGGCAAATAGAAACAGTTTTATAGCAAGGCAGACAGACTACTCATGAGTAAACAAAAGGTAAAAGGAAAAAAGTAGGATGCTTTTATCCCGGAAGCATTCTGCCCAGGTGGGATTTCACTCCCTGCAGCTGACAAGGAGAGAGAAGCGGCTTCAGAGGTGCAAATGATTCATTTGAATTGGTTGGCAGCTCAGCAATGGGGAGAGAGGGAGGCTGGCAGTTTTACCAGTAAGAAAATTACCCACCAAATTGGCAGAGGCAGAGGGACAGGATGGAATGAAGCTTGAAGAGCCAAGAAGCAAATTGGACTGGACCAGATGAGAGAAGATCCATCCCAGGAGGATCCCAGGAAGAGTAGAGTGATGAGAAGTTTACTGTTGCTCTTTGCATTTTGCAAGAGAAGGGGAGCATTGGTAGTATATACTGTATTTTAAATGTACTCACCTTTAAGGAGACTGCTCAGTTGTGTAGGAACTGCTAGCTCTGAGCAAAACTCTCTAGGGGACACAAGGAGATCCATCCCATTAAGTTAAATAGCTGCCAATGTTTAAAGTTGTTCTTGTATCTCCGTATCCTTGTAGGTTTGTTGTTTTTCTAGTGCAAGTAGCAAAATGTTCCAGGCTATTTTGACTATTTTCTTATCTGTTTGCATGTTCATAAATTTGCGAGTCTAGAGAAAACTGCCAGCCAATCAGGACTTGCTATTTTTGGCCAATAGCTGAGCACAGATAATAGTCAGCCAATCAGTACTTGCTTGTCAGCTAGTAAATGTGTGCCTTGACCAGGCCCTTCAGATCCTTGTCTAAGTGCATAACCCTTCTCTCCCTAACCAAAATTTAAAAAAGGAAAGAGCTAGAATTTTGTGCAAACCCATTCCCTTTCAAATACCGGGGTATGCATTTGGGGTGGTATGCAAGGAGCTGGGATGCAGGACAAGCTGAGAATCCTCTCTAGGGATAGCACAGACTGGGCTTCCAGGTGCAATGCCATTAGCATAGGAATTGATCAAAACTGATAGCAACTACAAGACTCCAGCTACTGTACGACATCTCAGCCCACTACTAAGACAGCATCTTCACCTGGAAGATTCCTATATTTGAAGGCTGTGCGTGCACAGTGTGACATCCTGGAAGAAAATACCTCCCATTATACTGAGAAGATTAGGTTTACATTATTTGCATAAACACTGGATCTCTTGACTAATTTTATCCAATGCCTGTCAATCTGGGTAGGACCACCTGTTTCCCACACTTCCTCCTACATGTCATGTTGCATGGGTAGAGTTTAGACACTTCAGTAGAAGCAAAAACCATTGAACTGAAATGGTTCAAGCACTAACACTTGAATTTTCTTCTGCTCTGGCCTCTTATTCAATAGAATTCAACTGTGGAATTATATTAAACAAAACTGGTGATTTTATCCAAACCTGTCAGATCACATATAAATTTACTTGGTGGATCTTTTCTCAGTTTATTGGAAAAGTGTCAAGTGTTCACAATGTGCAATTCTACCCTCTTCTGCATTTCTGAGTTTTATGCCAGGCAAGCAAAATTTGCTTTATGAAGAAATGTAACTGTTGATTTTATGCATAAAGTACTCTAGCAGAGATAATCCGTTCAGCCGTCTGTGACATAGGTTAATTAAAAACTTAGCAGGTCAAAGAACGCTGTATTCACTTCAGTAAATTTGTACATTTGTTGAGTTACTTTCATTTCCTCTGACATTTTCCAAAAAATTATCTAGAATGAAGTTGGTAGTGTTAGGATACTGAGCCACATATTGCAGTCTCAAGTCTGGTACAATTTGTAAAATCAGCTTTCAAGTCCATCTCAAGTTGGCTAGATGACAATTTTGAGGCCAAATACAAAGAACTGGAACTTGCAGGGACTGTTTTTTTGTTGGTGGTGGGGTCATAATGCTTGTTGCTCTTCTGACTGCATAGCTTTTTAAAAGAAGGAATTATCATATCAACAATATCAATTTCATCCTTTGAGAAATGGTGCCTACAATTAAAACAATTTGAGGGGAAAATGTCTTGAGAGTTCTGATAATGGAGAAACTCATACATTAATGGCTATGCTTGAGGTTTACAGCTTGATTTGCTCAAATAGATGTGATTTATTATCTCTGGCGATATTATGTAAATTGTAAGTCATCTACCTATTTGACTTCTGTGTAGGGGTTAGCAACCTGGTGTACCAATTTAGAAATCGTTGACAGTATTGCTATTAGAAAAAGAAAAAAAAATTCTTCCTTATATTCAGAGACACAGATAACAAGCTTGCTTGCTTATTTATTCATTTATTTTGTTGTATTTAGAGGCCACTTGACTCCCTGACAACTTGGGGTGACTTATGTTTTAAAACTAGGAAAAAACAAACAAACTACGTACATCTAAAGAAATATACCTACCCATCACGCTATTCCCTTTTAAGGTAAGCAATGTGACACAAAGCAGAGAAAAGGAGTGAGTTGTAGAATGGCAAATAAATTAAATGGGTTAGATATGAAAAAGGAAAGGAAATATAGCCAAAACTAATTTAGATCAAACCATTCACTACCTTTCTATTCTTGCAAACCATCCTTGCTTCCACTCTGTCTATATGCTGCTTCTAATACAGCCTTAAACTTCCACAACCACGGCTTTTGTATGCAATGATGCCAAATTGCTGAATGAGTACCCAAATAACATGGAATCTACGTTAGATTGTATGATGCAACAGGGAGTATGGATCTGAAAAGCAATGTGTCAAAGACCAAGGTTGTTGCATTTGCCAAGGAAAATGGAGTGAACAATTGCAAGAGTGAATGAGTCAAGAGGAAGGAGAACCCTGAGAAAGTCCATGCCCTCTACTGAAAAATGTTCTGTCCCACTTCAGAATCTCTCATCACTCTTGTATACTTCGTGTATTTTTTTCATCATAAACAATACTTTTAGATGTACAGTATATTCATTCCTTTGCCTTGAACAGACTTATGCTTAAACCACATATTCAAAACAATTCAGAATGTTGCACAATTTTCCGCAAAACTCATCTCTTTCCTCCATGTACTGGAGCTTAGCATGAGGTTATCACCAACCTAGTAATTGCTATTTTTATACCCACCCAAAATGGTTAATGATACCAATTTATACTTTCCTTCATGCCAACTTGATCACCAGCTTTAGTTATGCTGTGTAACATGCAGCATTTCCTGCTAAACATAATGACAGTAGTGGTTAGTTTTGGCATGTTTTGGCATATTTTGGTCAATATGCCAAAGTTTTACCCCAAGTGCAATACGCTGTTCTACACAAGTAGATGCTGAAACTAGAGACTACTTTGCAAACCAACATTCTGTTCTGTATAACATACCAGGTTGGACATACTGTATATGCTGTGCCTTGACACACAGTCAGGATGCAGATAATGTAAAGAAGCAGATAGTATCTAGTTCTGAGAGAGTTTGGAAGTAGATTTGCAAACATGAGTAATTCTGCAAGAATCTTTCTTTGTTAGGAGGGAAAAAAAACCAAGCAAAAATGGTTAGAGTTTGACTTAGTTATGGGTAAAAGATTACAAAAGTATTTATTTATGCCTACAAGGCCCAAGGTAGGGACTCCCAATCACTCTGAGTAGGAATCTATTTACCAGTAAACAACAGGAGCTGGTGGGATTGCCACATTGCAAGCTATGCAGTTGTTTCTGCTTCATCTTTCTCTCTGCCTCCATCTTTCAGCTGCTGTCTATTTTTTTTTATTATGTGCCATCAACTTCTCCATTAATTGTAAGTTTTCATCATCCTCAGACAGGCTGTGAGTGCCAGTGAGAATCCTGAGACTGATTGTGAGACCTGGCAGTGGCTTCTAATGGCAGGTATTAGTGCCATTCACTAGCAGGCTTTTCCTGTGGGGAAAAAGAGAGGAAAGGATGGAATAAAGGAAAGCAAAGGTCAAGAAGAGAAGCAAGGAGGAAATGAGAGAGAATAAGGGTAGGTGGCAAAATAGAAAAATAAATAAATAAGTTTTGTTGTTGTTTATTCGTTCAGTTGCTTCCAACTCTTCATGACTTCATGGACCAGCCCAAGCCAGAGCTTCCTGTCAGCTGTCGCCACCCCCAGCTCCCCCAAGGTTGAGTCCGTCACCTCCAGAATATCATCCATCCATCCATCTTGCCCTTGGTCAGTCCCTGTTCCTTTTGCTTTCCACTTTCCCTAGCATCAGCATCTTCTCCAGGGTATCCTGTCTTCTCATTATGTGGCCAAAGTACTTCAGTTTTGCCTTTAATATCATTCCCTCAAGTGAACAGTCTGGCTTATTTCCTGGAGTATGGACTGGTTTGATCTTCTTGCACTCCAGGGCACTCTCAGAATTTTCCTCCAACACCACAGTTCAAAAGCATCTATCTTCCTTTGCTCAGCCTTCCTTATGGTCCAGCTCTCCCAGCCATAGGTTACTACGGGGAATGTTGTTGTTGTTGTTCAGTCGTTTAGTCGTGTCCGACTCTTTGTGACCTCATGGACCATAGCATGCCAGGCCTTTCTGTCCTCCACTGTCTCCCGGAGTTTACTCAAATTACTAAATCAAATTAAATTAAAAATTACGGGGAATACCATTGCTTTAACTATGCGGACCTTTGTTGTCAGTGTGATGTCTCTGCTCTTAACTATTTCATCAAGATTTGTCATTGCTCTCCTCCCAAGAACTAAATGTCTTCTGATTTCCTGGCTACAGTCAGTGTCTGCAGTAATCTTTGCGCCTAGAAATACAAAGTCTGTCACTGCCTCCACGTTTTCTCCCTCTATTTGTCAGTTATCAATCAAGCTGGTTGCCATAATCTTGTTTTTTTTGAGGTTTAACTGCAACCCAGCTTTTGCACTTTCTTCTTTCACTTTCATCATAAGGTTCCTCAGCTCCTCCTGGCTTTCAGCCATCAAAGTGGTATCATCTGCATATCTGAGATTGTTAATGTTTCTTCCAGTGATTTTAACTCCAGCCTTGGATTCATCAAGCCCAGCACGTCACATGATGTGTTCTGCGTAGAAGTTGAATAGGTAGGGTGAGAGTATAAATAAATAAGTAGCCCTTTCCAAAAGAATTCTGGGATATACGTGCTGTTTGTCTGTGAATGTTTCCATTTATTTATTTATTTATCCACAAAATTTAATATCACCCCATTCAGGTGACTCTGAGTGGTAAACAGAATAATGTCAAATGGCAGTCTCCCCATAGAATACTTCAAGACAATAAATAGCAACACAAACCAGCATAAAATCAGAGGACCACCTTCCATCCTCACTAGATAGGCATTAAATTGTCAAAAACGAAAAAAAGAAAAGTTTTCTGAAGGCCAGGAGCAAGGGGGCCAAGTGTACCTCAGGGGGCAATATATTTCATACCAAGAAATCCTGTCCTAACCCACATCTCCCTCATCTTCTGTGGAAGCAGGATCTTAGGCAGATCCTTTCTACTATAGATGACCTGACAGGATATGCACAATCATTATAGATAAGGTGGTCTATAAGTTAACCTGGTGCTATGCTGGGGCTGCCCTTGGTTAAATGTTAGAAAATGGTGATCACCATATTGCTCCAGCATCCCCAATGGCTCCAGCTTCTAAGGGAAATGTTGCCTTCTTACCACATGATCTGTCTATGCTACTTCCACCATTGTCTGGAGACCAGCCAGTTTTTCTGTCCTTTTAAGGCTGGCTCCAGTCTCTTGGGTTGGATCAATCTCAAAGCCCTCTCCCATCCTCCACCAATGGCCTACTTTTTTCACATTTGGCTTTCTGGTCCATCCATCAACATCTGCCTCAATTTTCTCTATCCCATCTCTTTAGCGACCAGAATAAAATAAATAGCAGCTCCTTAGGCTGATGAGTAGCCCAGCAAAATGCTACCTTTAAAAAAACCAAAACCAAAACTTTTAACTCTGAAAATCTGTTTTCTTCATTCAAGCTGCTATTTTGCTGGCTTACTTTCTTTCTGATGACAGCAACAGAGAGAGAGATGGAGGAGTGGAGGGAGGAGCAAGTGAATCACACATACATCCCAGAAGGAAAAAAAGTCACAGTCAAGGAGCATTGAGAACAGGGATTCTTACTGACTGACAACTCTCAACAAGTGGGAACATTGGCATCTCTGACCTGACAGTGAACAGACGCACTAGCAAGAGATGTCCATTTCGTACAGCAACTATTCCCTTTGTGTATGTGTGTGCATGTGGGAGGAATGCGTCAAATCATAAGTAAACAGACCAACAAGCCATAAACGGGAGAAAAATAGGACACACACAAAAGTTTTATAACAGAAGGAATACCTGGGTTGAGATTTTATATTGCACTCTATAATCCAATTGTAAAAAGAGATAGGATGATGATGATGATTTATACTTATAGAATGTCGAATCCATAAGGACTCTCAGCACCATACAGATAACATACATAAGAAACAATGTACAATAAAGAAAATTATGCAAATAAAAGAAACTAATGAAAAAAATAGAAAACAACAAAACAAAACAAACTGTAGTCAAACCAAAATGGAATCAAGGCCCAAATGCTCTCCAGAAGAGTTCTGAGCAGCTTCTGGAAGTCAGTCAGGATGGGAGCCAGCCAGATATCCACTGGCACGCCAATCCAAGAACTGGTGCAGTCACAAAAGCAGGGCCATTAAGCTTCAACCTCCCCCCCACCCCACTTCCCTGCTAAAGTTTTTCCCAGGTAGATGAAACTGGCTGGGCTGATTCCAATGGGAGAGTGTGATCCGGCAGATAACTAGATACCAAGCCATGTAGGGCTTTATAAGTTACTACCAGCATTTTAAATTGTACCAAGAAGCCTGTGTGCAACCAGTGCATGGCCTGCAGTCCTGTTGTAATATGTTCCCACTGGTTAATGCCAATCAGCATATGGGTTGTTACATTCTGAACGAACTGCGCTTCGGAGCATCTTCAAAAGCAGCCCCATGTAGAGCACATCACCATAATTTAAGTGGGTGGTAACAAGGGCATGGGTCATTGTAGCAATTATACATTATATCATGCTGTGTTAACTTTGAAGTTACCAGGGTGGCTATCTTTGAAAAATGATACCATCTGACCAGTTCACATGGAGTCCCCTTGCTAAAGGAATTATTTTCTGAAATGCATCAGGCCAACAATAACCTATTTTTCACTGGCACCTGGAAATTCCTTAACCTTTGAAAAAGAATGAGGACCACTGATCTAACTGAGGAAAGTCAATCTTTGGAGGAATTCAGTTCTATTATATAAATACTCTAATTTAGCCTAGTCAAGCCCATGAAACTTGGTAATGTTCCTTCAACTATAAAACCAGCTTTAATTTGAATATACATATGTCAGCATCTACATGCAGGATCTAATATGCTTTTGTGTAGATTAGGCTTTTCCAGGTTGGTGATCTAGTCTTGTCTGAACTTGCAACTTTGGTTTTATTAGCTGAGAATCCTCAGAGTTGCATTTTCAACCTACAGTACTGGGAGAAAAATATGTCTATGAAGGTTCTCAGTCATCCAGGTGGAATTGTCTGTAGCTTGAATCATGTCAACTGGATTTCTATTTTCTTAGTGGAAACGTTTCGCTCCTTATCCAAGGAGCTTCTTCAGTCTGAGCAAAGTTGGTAAGGGAATCCTAAATATGTTCCTAGGTAGCTGTGTGACCTTACACCTGGGGCTAGGTCATGGTTATATTGAGATGTAATTTTTAAGTCCTTTTATCATCTAAAGGAGGGTCGTTAAAATCACCATGCTGCTGTTGAGCTTGTGAAATGGTCTTAATCTTCCTAGGCACAGAAGACAAAACGGGGAGGAAGATGGGGGAGAGTTTGTGCCTGAGGCCCCCACCTCTATTCAAGGAAGGATTTTCCAAGTTGGCATAAATGGATTCCTTGACCCCTCTCTCAAACCACCTATCTTCTCTGTCTAAAATGTGAACATTAATGTCCTCAAATGAGTGTCCTTTTTCTTTTAGATGAAGATAAACTGCTGACTCTGGTCCTGTGGTGTTATTTCTCCTGTGTTGGGCCATCCTCCTGTACATAGGTTGTTTGGTTTCTCCAATGTAGAGTTCAGAGCACTTCTCACTGCACTGGATTGCATAAACTACATTGCTTTTCTTGTGTTTTGGAGTTTGATCTTTGGGGTGTACAAGCCTCTGTCTCAGTGTGTTGGTGGGTTTGAAATATACAGGTATGTGGTGTTTGCCAAATATCCGTTTTATCTTTTCAGACACGCCAGCCATGTAGGGAATGACCAGGTTCTTTCGTTTACTCTGAGTCTCAGCCCTATCTGTCGCTGTTTTAGGTCTGGTAGATTTAGATTTGGTGAAGGCCCAATTTGGATATCCACAGGCCTTCAGGGCTGTTCTCAGGTGCTGATTTTCATTCTTTTTGGAATCCATGGAGGTGGGGATGGTTTCTGCTCTGTGTGACAATGTCCTGATGACTCCTAGTTTGTGCTGCAGTGGATGGTGGGAGTCAAACATCAGATATTGATCTGTGTGTGTGGGTTTCCTGTAGATCCCTATTTCTAGCTTGCCACCGGTCCCAATGAGGACTTCACAGTCTAGGAATGCCAGTCTGTTGTCCTTGGTGTCTTCTCTGGTGAAGCTAATGTTGGCATCTATAGTGTTTATATGGTCCGTGAAGGCCTGTACTTCCTGGGCCTTGATTTTGACCCAGGTGTCATCCACATACCTAAACCAGTGGGTGGGCACTGTTCCCTGGAATGTGTTGAGTGCTTTCTTCTCCACTTCTTCCATGTATAAATTGGCCACAATGGGTGACACAGGAGAACCCATGGCACAGCCGTGTTTTTGTCTGTAGAAGTCACCTCTGTATGTGAAATAAGTGGTGTTAAGACACAGGTCCAGAAGATGGCAGATCTGGTTTGGGTTGAGATGGCTTCTCCTTTCCAGGGTGCTGTCCTCTTCTAGTCTCTTCCTGACAGCGGATAGAGCATGAGTGGTGGGGATGCTGGTGAAAAGGGAGGACACATCAAAGGAGACCATAGTTTCATCTGTATCCAGTTTCAGGATCTTTGCTTTGGAAACAAATTCTTCCGAATTATGGATGTGGTGTTCAGAGTGTCCAACTAGAGGTGCTAGTATGGTAGAGAGGTGGAGCCATCATGTTCCAATTGTTTCAAACTGTCCTCCCCCCAACCTTACCGCCCAAGAGAGGAGAGCCCTGACAGCCCTCAGCAAAGATGAAACCATCACCATTTTACCTGCTGACAAAGGAAGATGTACAGTGGTTCTAAACACTGCAGACTACCACAATAAAATTACCTCACTTTTGGAGGATCACCATACATATGAAAAACTGAAAAGAGACCCCACCAACAATTACAAGAAAAAGGCAATAGACAGTTTGAAACAATTGGAACATGATGGCTCCATCGATAGGATTACCTACCACCATCTGTATCCTGGAGAAGCCATCCCCTGCATCTACGGACTTCCTAAGATCCACAAGGAAGGAACACCCCTCCGACCCATAGTCAGTTTTGTATTTTTATAAAATTTGTGATCAGAGTTATGGAAAAACCAAGAGATAAGTTTGTAGCAAAACATTGTTTTATTTAAAACAAAAACATAGGAACAAACCTTGAATCTTCCTCTTTAGCCAAAGCATGGCATGGTTGATTAACATAGCCATTTAGATAGCAGAGAGCAGAATGCAGAGAACAAAAGGACAAAAGGCATTTACATTTTTAAACCTTTACCTGACCAGCCTCTGAGTGGACAGGATCCACCATGTGACCAAAACACCTAGGCAACAGATTCCCAATATGGGCAAAGCTCTAACAGCTAATTCTGATTGGTCAAAACTCTTAGACTGGCTGGCACCTGAAGGCAATTAGCACTCCTGAGTGGGGGGTGAACATGTGCTCTCTGAGCCCAAACAGGAAAAAAGTTTTGAGGCCTGGCTTTTTTAAAAACTCAGCCACATATTCTACAGACATAAAAAATATATACAACACTCCCCTTTTTTTATGACTAGAAAGAATATGGAAACAAACCCAGCTTGGTAATTAACTCACAGTGCCTACTGGCAACTAGAGGCTTGGTTAAGATATCAGCCAACATTAATTTAGTATCACAGTATTTCAAAACAACCTTTTTCTTGGCTAGAAAATCTTTAACAAGATGAAAACGCACATCAATGTGCTTTGTGCGGTTTCTGGAACTTTCAGATAAAGCCAAATGGATACAGGCTTGATTGTCTTCATGAATTGTGACAGGCTGGCTTAAAATGACTCCAATGTCTTGCAACAATTGAGTAAACCAAATTACTTCATTGCACAGTTGTGCTAAAGCATAAAATTCGGCTTCAGCTGTGCTAATGGCTACTACAGTCTGCTTTCTGGAAAACCAAGCAATAGTGGACTTTGCAAATTGAATTACACTTCCAGAAGTAGACTTCCTATCACTGAGATCTCCAGCCCAATCTGAATCACACCAGCATTCTAACTTTTCTTCTGTGTCTGTAGCAGACAACCTTAAGCAAAAATCTTTGGTGCCTTGCAAATAACGAAACAGCCTTTTTAACCCAGACTTTGCAGCAGATGTGGGATTTTCCACAAACCTGCTCAAAATGGACACACTGTTAGCAATGTCCGGACGGCTGTTATTTGCAATGTAAAGAAGACTGCCAATGGCTGATCTGAAACTATCTCCTTCAGATGACTCACCATCCCCCTTCACCCCTCCTCTTTTAGAAACTCGGGAAGCATGGGGGAGGAGACAGACTTGCAGTCCTGCATTTTAAAATCCTCCAGCAGCTTCTTAATTTTACTGCTCTGGCTTATGAGAAAACTGCCATCTTTTTCCCTCTGAATTTCTAATCCTAGGTAATTGTTGACTGCTCCAAGACATTTCAATGTGAAATTGTTTTTCATACAAACCTCAAAGGAATGCTTCTGTTCATCAGATGAAGTGAGCAGCAACAAATCATCCACATACAAGCACAAGTACATTACACCTTGCTCATCATTTTTTACATACACACAAGGATCAGCAATTCCCTTCTGAAATCCAAATTTTTGCAAAATATTATCCATTTTAATATTCCAACAACGCGCGGCTTGTTTCAAACCATAGATGGATTTCTGCAACTCACACACAAGATGTTTTTCTTTTTCATAACCAGGAGGTTGTTGCATAAACAATTTTTCCTCCAAGTCACCATACAGAAAAGCAGTTTGAATATCATAGTGATAAACAGACAGTTTCTTCATGGCAGCAACCTTTAAAAGCAACCTGATAGATTCAGCTTTTGTCACTGGAGCAAAAGTTTTGTCATAATCCACATTTTTTCTTTGAGCAAAACCTTTTGCTACCAACCTTGCTTTGTACTTCTGAATTTTGCCATCAGAATCTTTTTTCAGTTTGAACACCCACCTACAACCTAAAACCTTCTGATTGGGAGGCAAACTTACTAGTTTCCAAGTTTTATTTTCCTTCAAGGAATCCAACTCTTGCTGCATGGCTTCATGCCAACACTTAGCTATTTCAGCTGGCATTTCTTTAATTTCTTCCAGAGACTCAGGCTCTGTGTGAATGTGAAAAGCCTTCACAACATCTGCTTGATAACGATCAGGAGGAACTCCCTTATTAATCCTTTCAGACCTGCGAGGTAGGACAGGACTTACACTCTGTTTCCCACCATTGACCTCAGAAACCTCTGACTTTCCAGACAAGTCAGCTTCCTGATCATTGACTTCACTGGGTGATTCCTGCAAATCACCATCAGCAAGACTTTGCTGCTCCCCCATGGATAAATCAACTGAAGAACTAGTGTTTATTTTATCCCAATTCTGCTCAGCAAAAGAAGCACTCTTACTAATTATCAGTTGATTATCCAGTATGAACCTGTAGCTTCTCTGACTCTGTTCATACCCTACAAAGATTGCTTTCTTTGTTCTGGAAGCCCCCTTGCGCCTCAGCTGTTTGGGAATGTGGACCCAAGCTGTGCTTCCAAACACCCTGAGGTGGCTTACTTTAGGCTTCACACCATAGAACAAACGAAAAGGGACATCCTGAATTGCACTGCTAAACAGCCTGTTCTGCACATAACACGCTGTAGTAACAGCTTCTCCCCAATACCTAAAAGGCAAACTAGCATCCTTCAGCAAACACATCATTGCTTCCTGCAGTGTTCTGCCTTTTCTCTCTGCAACAGAATTCTGTTCTGGAGTGTAAGGGTTAGCCAAAATGTGTTCTATCCCTTTTTCTAACAAAAAGCTTTTAAACTTTGAGGATAGATACTCTCCACCTCGATCTGATTGCAAAGCAGACACTGGCCTTGGGAATTTTCCATTCGCCCAAGCCACAAAAGCCTTAAATTTATCAAAGACCTCATCTTTGTGTTTCAGCAAATAAATGAATGTGTACCTGGAAAAATCATCTATGAAGGTCAAAATGTACCTTGCTCCCCCAAGACTAGGAGAAAATGGGCCTATTACATCAGAATGAATGATCTCTAGAGGCCTAGAGGTGGACCTATCAGAAAACTTCTTCACAGGAGCTCTTGTGGTCTTATTCTCCTTGCAAACTGCACAGTCTAGATATTTATCACAAGGTTTCAATTTTAAATCAGCAGAATAACTAGGCATTTGAGAAATGTACTTAAAATTAGCATGAGCAAATCTCCTATGTAATAAATGGATGCACTGATCGTGCAAGGGCTTATTTTCAAAAACAGCCTTGGCTTTAGCAATTTGCTGCTTTTCAGCATTTTGTACAATGTACAGAGAATCTTTCTGCAAACACTTTGCAACCATTTTGCCATTCTTTCTAATATCACAACCCTCTTTCTTAAAAGTTACTACATAACCTGAGGCTACTAGCTGCCCCACAGACAAGAGATTGCTTTGAAAATTAGGCACAAACAAAACATTTTTAACAGTTTCCCCCAAACATGGAAGATTAATCTCACCTTCACCCACGATCTTGGATACAGATCCATCTGCTAAGGAAACCTTTTGTTTGTTAGTTTTAGACAAAGACAGAAAGGAATCTTTATTGTGACATATATGAGAATTGGCCCCACTGTCAAGAACCCACAAATCTTTATTATCAGAGTTCTCAACAACTGTTGCATGAAGAATCTTCTTTCTAGAAGTCTCTTCTTTCTTGCGAGAAGTCTTCTTCTTTTGAACACAGTCCTTTTGCAGATGAGCAGGGGATCCACAGGTAAAGCATCGCCTGATGAATAATGCAGAAGCTTGAAATTCAGAGCTCTTCCGCTCCCTCTGCTGGCCACGAGAAGACTTAATTGTAGAAATGGAGGCAGCTTTTTCTTGTCGCTTCTCCCACTCAGCAAGCAAACGGGTAGACACAAACGATGGATTTAAATCAGCTTCTGGGATTCCCTCCATGGAGCAAATTAAAGTGTCCCAGGACTCATTCAACGAAGAAAGCATAATGTAGGCTTTCATCAGGGGGGTAAATTCCATCCCACGCTCTTGAAGTTCCACAAAATAATTCTGAAGCTTGTGGAGATGATCTGGCAAATTTCCATTCTCAGGCAAGTGAGCCTTGTACAGTTTTTTCGTTAAAATAACCTTGCTGCCTGGACTAGTTTTCACATATAAATCACGCAAATAGTCCCATAAGTCTTTAGAAGTTTCTCTGCCTCTCATGTGAATAAGCTGATCATCCTGAACAGCCAAAATAATGGAGGCTTTGCATTTCTCATCTTTCCTCAACCAGACTTGATCTGGATTCTGAGGAATTTGTTCAGAAATTGCAGACCATAAATTTTCTCTCCTCAAGAAACTTTCCATTTTCAAAGACCAGTTCAAATAATTAGAATTAGAAAGCCTTTCCAGGGGCATACCTTGAAAATTTGAAGCTCCATCAGCAGCCATGGCTCCTTCTCTCCCCTGTTGTAGTAATCCAAAAAACACCACGAGGCTTGCTAACACGAGGCAAAACTCCGCCTCCAATGGAAACTTCCTGTAACTGCCGGCAAGTTTCAAAAAACAAAAGCCTCTCCAAATGCAGACTAAAACAGGTCAGCTTTCTTCTCTCTTATTTCCATAAGTTTTGTCTCTGATCGCAGAAGCAATTGCTGGGCACAGAACCTTTTGTATTTTTATAAAATTTGTGATCAGAGTTATGGAAAAACCAAGAGATAAGTTTGTAGCAAAACATTGTTTTATTTAAAACAAAAACATAGGAACAAACCTTGAATCTTCCTCTTTAGCCAAAGCATGGCATGGTTGATTAACATAGCCATTTAGATAGCAGAGAGCAGAATGCAGAGAACAAAAGGACAAAAGGCATTTACATTTTTAAACCTTTACCTGACCAGCCTCTGAGTGGACAGGATCCACCATGTGACCAAAACACCTAGGCAACAGATTCCCAATATGGGCAAAGCTCTAACAGCTAATTCTGATTGGTCAAAACTCTTAGACTGGCTGGCACCTGAAGGCAATTAGCACTCCTGAGTGGGGGGTGAACATGTGCTCTCTGAGCCCAAACAGGAAAAAAGTTTTGAGGCCTGGCTTTTTTAAAAACTCAGCCACATATTCTACAGACATAAAAAATATATACAACAGTCAGCAGCATCAATTCGGTAACATACAACATTGCCAAACACCTCTCTACCATACTAGCACCTCTAGTTGGACACTCTGAACACCACATCCATAATTCGGAAGAATTTGTTTCCAAAACAAAGATCCTGAAACTGGATACAGATGAAACTATGGTCTCCTTTGATGTGTCCTCCCTTTTCACCAGCATCCCCACCACTCATGCTCTATCCGCTGTCAGGAAGAGACTAGAAGAGGACAGCACCCTGGAAAGGAGAAGCCATCTCAACCCAAACCAGATCTGCCATCTTCTGGACCTGTGTCTTAACACCACTTATTTCACATACAGAGGTGACTTCTACAGACAAAAACACGGCTGTGCCATGGGTTCTCCTGTGTCACCCATTGTGGCCAATTTATACAGGAAACAGATAGGGCTGAGACTCAGAGTAAACGAAAGAACCTGGTCATTCCCTACATGGCTGGCGTGTCTGAAAAGATAAAACGGATATTTGGCAAACACCACATACCTGTATATTTCAAACCCACCAACACACTGAGACAGAGGCTTGTACACCCCAAAGATCAAACTCCAAAACATAAGAAAAGCAATGTAGTTTATGCAATCCAGTGCAGTGAGGAGTGCTCTGAACTCTACATTGGAGAAACCAAACAACCTATGTACAGGAGGATGGCCCAACACAGGAGAAATAACACCACAGGACCAGAGTCAGCAGTTTATCTTCATCTAAAAGAAAAAGGACACTCATTTGAGGACATTAATGTTCACATTTTAGACAGAGAAGATAGGTGGTTTGAGAGAGGGGTCAAGGAATCCATTTATGCCAACTTGGAAAATCCTTCCTTGAATAGAGGTGGGGGCCTCAGGCACAAACTCTCCCCCATCTTCCTCCCCGTTTTGTCTTCTGTGCCTAGGAAGATTAAGACCATTTCACAAGCTCAACAGCAGCATGGTGATTTTAACGACCCTCCTTTAGATTATAAAAGGACTTAAAAATTACATCTCAATATAACCATGACCTAGCCCCAAGTGTAAGGTCACACAGCTACCTAGGAACATATTTAGGATTCCCTTACCAACTTTGCTCAGACTGAAGAAGCTCCTTGGATAAGGAGCGAAACGTTTCCACTAAGAAAATAGAAATCCAGTTGACATGATTCAAGCTACAGTACTGGGAGAGTACCAGATTGAGAACCAATAATACAAATAAATTAGTATAGATCAAAGTCTCCACAAATCTGGAAGGAAGATGACACCTAAGTATGGAATGTTCTTTGATGTTGAGCTTGAAAGGTGTGGATTCTGGATCTGGTTGTAGTTCTAATGTTCAAGAATTTCTGTCTCCTACTTTCCTTCTCAAGAAACAAGAAAATGCTATATGCTTTAGGGAAGTAAATGTTTTATTTTATAATAACCCAGGTCCTTCCTGCCTATCTTTATTTAAAAGTTTTGCACATCTTGCTATTACACTTACTCTATGATTGCTTGCACTCCTTAAAACACTTTCAGTTGCAGTTTCTTTACTTTTAACTCACTCATTATCCAATTTTTTTACATACTAGACAGCTTTGGAGCAACAATTTTCTACCCCGTGTAAGCTTATTGGACGAAGCATTTGAAACTCCCACTCATAACTGGTTGAGGAAGATATTTGACTCATTATCTGTTAATCCATTTGAAATAAGAACCTGCACTGGAAGGGAATTAGGTTTCTTCTTCCTTCTATTAGTTCACCTAAAATGTGTTTGTGTTTGTGTGTGTGTGTGTGTGTGTGTGTGAAGGCCAGAGACTTGGTTTTGCCAGAAAGCAAAACTAATTTAGCCTAATAAACAAATAAATCATTAGACATTTTATATTCACTTTAGGATGCAACTGTAAATTACTTGATTCTTTTTTTTCCTCATTCTTCCTAGCATTTCATCACCTGTTGTTCTGACATTTAAATTTAATTTCTCTGGCCTTGACTAAATCTTTCACCCCCATAATTAATGCCCTTTCCACTCCTCAATTTACATTAAACAGGCTCATTTGGATATGAATCCTGTCAAAAGAACTAATAATTACCAAATATAAAATAGTGTGTCCTACCAACTGAGTAATAAATAAAACAAATTGTGTTGTTTTTTTTTTTAAATGTAGGTGTTTGTCTACCTGCAATCATGCAGAGTCCTTTTCTTGAGGTAGAGGAAAGAAAAAGACCATCAATTCACAGATTTGCTTCATGGGATGTTGGGCACACTAAATATTTCACATAATATCCTGACATGAGATCTGAGAGGGATGATCCAAGTGAAAAGCCTATTTGTTCCAGTTTTTGATGCATCCTATGTACAAAGATTCTGTCCTGACATCTTTGCTTTGTGCATTTACTGTTTTGTATATTTACGCAATTATTTACGCTTATTTTGTTCATTCAGAAAGATCTGAATATGGAGGACCTTTCAGACCAGTGGTTCTGTCTGATGGGATAGTATCAGTTGTTCTGCTCCATGTTTAAATCAAACCTACACATCATCTAAGATTTATTGCCTTCAGGGTTCAGCAATATTTTCAGGCAGTTGGCACCAGTATACAATTTCATGGGCACTACAGCATTAAGAACGTATTTTAAAAATAGGCTAATCTCATGAGACTGTATATGAGAACATCAAAAATGCATGATATTTGGTCGATTTTATTTTTTGTTTTAAATTTCAGAAGGTACCACATTGCTGACCATGCCTTATGGGGTCATAAGTTGCAGCAAATCAATCATTTCACAAAATGATCCCATAGAGCTCTTTGCAGCAAAGAAAATTCCAGTCTAGAATAAGCAAGTAAATAAGCATTTGGTGAAGCCACAATGAAGTCAAAATGATGCCATGCACATCATGACATCACTGAGTGCAAATGACACAATTAGGTAATTTTCATCAGTTGCTCCATGACAGAAGTACATAGTTCATGTTATTTGCACAGCCATGTCATGTCATGCATATAATCACATATCCCACTTTGTCCCTTCATGGAAGCCCACAGACATTAAATCTGCATTTGGTCAAAATGTGATTAATTTCCAAGCTTTCTTAATTCCAATTCAGTTTCCTACATTGAGATAACTTTAGCCAAATTCTGCATCTGCCTGTGATTTTTTAAAAATATGCATTCAATGCACCTCTTTTTCAGGTCTTTATGCAAGCCCTTTGTTCATTCATCATACACCTTTGTGCACATTTTTCTCTGATGTATGCCCTTTTCTGGGTATCATTTAAAATTGCATACACATTTCAGATTTTGGGGTGTGAACGCATTCCAAGTAGCATAACCAATTTGGGAATTGAAATTGGATTAAGTTAAATAAAAATGTGAATTGAATAAATGTATATGCAATCCCATGGTTATCTTGAAAGGATTAGGTGTAAACACGGAAGGGGAAAAAAAGCTGAGATGCTGGGCCCTATTCTCTCACCCTGTGTCTGCAGTGGGTAAATGCAGACCGTTCTGGCCAAGACAGAGGTAGATGGATCTTTGCTATTTAAATGACGGAAGTGCCATGATGACTTTGGAACCTAAAGTTGCAGTTTGATTAATTGTCTCTGTATTGTTCTCAGGAGATATGCATGCTTGATATGAGAACTGAATGTACCATTGATTCAGTTATAGCACACAAAATGACTCCAGTTTTGTCAGAAGGATGTGGTGATTCATATGTTGAAAGAAAAGGAGAAACATTCAGTTTATATTCAGTTCAAGGTAAAAGCTGCTTTATTTAGACAAAGTAGAACAGTTTCTTCACATTAAAAGTTAGGGAAAGAAATCTTGTCTTTTAAAACTCCCATGCTCACATTTATATTTTATAAACTATATTACATTTAAATATAAAGTTGAGTCTTTAAAGTGTAGCATGACAACATTTGTAATGTTGAGCAGTACAGTGTTTTGTTTGGCTTTTTATTTGGGCCTCAATTTCACTGTTCCTGAATGTTTTTTTAAAAGCCGCATCTCTGTTTCAGACAGAGATGCGAGGGTTGAAGAGATTTTCCATCTCTTTAAATGCCTTTCTAAAGTAGCAACTGGGGGATGGATTGAATCAGCATCACAACCATGAAGCAGATGGTAACCCCTGGTCTGGTTCCACTTTCGTAGTGTAAGTTCTTGGGCCTTCATCATCACCCCTCCACTCAGTCAGGCTTCCTGAAGGGAGAAAATAGCTAGTAGTAACTGATATTAGGAAAATAGCATAGGTGTGGGAAAGACTGGCTTTGAGGCTACGTGTTTAAATAGTGTCTGGAAACCTAACTTCACCCAACCTTTTTTTTCCAGAACCCCACCAGACTCATAATGTTTCACTGTTTTCCAAACCACTAAAGTTCATTTTCCACTTGCCTCCTCCCCATTGTCTTCTCTATCTTTACAAAAAAAGGCAATATATGAACAGGTATATGGACATGATGGAAGCAAGGATGGTTTCTGAGGACAGAAAAGAATGGAGAGGTATTGGGTTGGTGTAAATCAGATTTTATTAGATCTCCTTTTCCTTTCTCTTATCCCCTGCATTTAATTCCTTTTGCTCATGACTACTTACTGTGGTTCTTCACTTTGCATAATGTTTTTCTCCCTGCATGTCCCTATCATTTAGAAAAGTCCCCATAGAGCACAATTTCAAGTTCTTGTCGAAGAATGGTTCAGTTCCAAGTCACTCAGATGTTTTGTCAGCAAAACCTTGTTTATATTACAGCCAAAGAATTTAACATATCTTGCATGTACCAACAGTATATATGCCATGAATATATATATGAGAAATGAGAAATGTTGGAGCTAATTAGTTCTTTTCATAGACTGCTAGGGATTGTAAGAAGTGGGATAAAAATAAAGTATGATCCTCACATCTATACACAAGACAGATTTCTTTTATTTTTTCAATAAGCAAAATCCATTAGCATTAGCTGAAATCCAATTCAATGACAAATAAACTGGCACTGACTGCTAAGGAGGTATCCTCCTACTGAGAAGTGGGGCTCAGGCCTGGGAATCTAAATAGAAGACAAGATCTACCTGAAGAGATATAAAGTGTATGATGAAGTGTGTAAATACCTGTATCAAACTTTTTCCTTTACAAAAAATTACAAAGGACAATGGACATGAATTTTGAAGGGCAAATATACATGTGAAATGTATGCTTGCTCCTTTTTGGGTGTATTTTCAGCAGTATCTAATAGCTTCCAGGTTTTAGGGGACCTGTCAAGAAACACTTGAGTTGTTTTCCCCCCACCCCAAATAGTTTACTCATCCTTAGCTACTTACAACTACTCTTTCACTTATTCTTTTCTTCAGAAGTAATATACACAACCCAGGGCAGGTCTCTTGCCAAGTGTGTACTTTAGGGAAAAGTGTCTCTGAAAATGCAAAAATGTGTTAGTTAATTAAAATGCACATAAAAGTGTGTATGTTAGGAAAGATGCACACAAAACTATGAATTTTAGGGCAGGCATTTTTAAAAAAAATGCAAAGGGATGCAGAAATAGGAAAAAATAAATTTAAAGCTGGGGAAATAAGAAAATAAGAGAAATTGAAATTGGCAGATTCATCCATCTGGAACTTTCTTCTCTTTTTCCTTCCAGCCTTATGCATGTTAGCAAAGCCAGAGAAAAGAAACAAGTAAGGAAACAGAGCCTAAAAAAATGAGACACCATGCACACAGCAAAACTTTTTTGGAAGCTCCTTGCCCCAAACTTTGGGAAATGTAACCCAACTTTATTGTTTTTAAAGAGGCAACTTCATGCTAAGGTAAACCCATAACTAGCAATTGCATCTGGTTTAAGAAAATGGTAATATATGTAATGAGGGAGAATAATTTTAATTGAAACTGTAGCATGACAAGAGAACCTTAACCACTGGAAGGGTATTTTTTTTTAATTGGGTGGAAAGTATCAATTTCTCCTTCCATATTCCTGGAAAAAAAAAAGCTTTACTGTTGAAACTGGAAAATTGTTTGAGAGAATGAACACAGTGTTTGGAATTTTGTTAAACAATTAATGTCCTTACTGGATTCTCAATATTCCTACTGCAATTTTTCCTGTCATCTGTGCACCTTTTGCTGGAAATAAGAAAGATACCTTGAAAAATCTAAAAAAATGTCTAAGAGAAGTATAGATTGGTAATACTAATTGAGCCTCCTATAGTCAGACTTAAGACTATCTAATGCAGAAAAAACCAGTGGCTATTCAACAGTAATTGAAATATTTATCACATTTTACCAGCTTATTTCCTGGGACTAGTATGAAGAATATTATTGCTGCTTACAGTCTATTTCTTAAATGTGCATTTAGTAGTATTCATATGAACTGAGTTACTTTTAAAAGGTTTAATGATCTTGAGAGATTAAAAATATGATTGCAGTACACAGTATAAATGAATAATCTTTCCTTGGTCTGTTAGAAAGAACCTTAATATTTATTTCCATAATGACTTCATTTCAATATAACTAGCACAGTGAGTAACAGAAGGCTATCAGAAGAAAGGGAAATTAAATAAAATCCTCTTATTATTAGAATAAATCAATCTTCCCCTGGTGCTGTGTTGTGGTTTGATTGCTGGGATGGAACTAAGGATTCTGGGAGATGAAGTACATTACATCTGGAGTGTCATAGATTAGGGATATAATACTACATTTGAGATATACTTTTTCTTTTTATGTCAATCTTTAACAGGCATAGGGAGAAAACAAGCATTCATATAGCAAGGGCCACAAGAAAACATACTTTAATACTTAAGAATAAAGCTATTTAAAATCCACTTTTTAAATAGACCTGTTTCCTATATTGACACAAATATGCGATTTCTTCCTAATGAAAATAAATGTTTCAAAGGAATGATTTTCATCAGAACTTCAGCTGCTGAGCAAAAAATTCCTGTCCCTTTCTTCCATAATCCATACCCTGGTGGCTGCTATTCACATTTTAAAATCATGCATATGAAATGTAATGACATATTTAACATCACATCTAGTGATAATTAAAAACAACAAGTTTATTAACATGTCATTTTTTATGGGTGAGGCTTATCTATATTTAAATGCTAAACAAATATGCAATCCAATTTCATTCTTTACTTTTTACTGGAAAAAGACAGAAGACAAGGAGAATATGAGAGAAAGTCAGAGTAGGTACATTTAAATGGAGGGAGAAAGCAAAGGGTTTTCAGAACAATCACCTGGAAATTTAAGAAATACGTAACTGCTCTGGTTTCCACAGGCTTCTGATCATAATTTTAGAAATCCTAATTTTAAATTGTGCAAGTTGGCTTTCATGGGACAACTGTCAAGGAGTACAATGGTGGCAGAAAACAAGCTGACCTGATTTTAAATGTGCAGTTTGTATGCCACAAATAGAGCTTGTGTGGATGGGCAGGGAAGTAATCCTCTCTTAAAATCCAAAATAAGAATGAGAAAATAACAAACACAGATAAGCGGCAAGGGTGCACTCTACTTGATACCCCACAAAAACTTAAATTATCTATATTTCTTTGTGGGGCCACAGGAAACTGAACTCAACATCCCTTCATAGTGCTGCTCCTGATTCCCATTTTAAAGCACCAGTGACAAGCAAAGCAAAGATCTGTAATTACAATATTGCAGCAATGAACACAGAATGGAGGTCTCTGAGTACTTCAAGAAGCTGATGATCAAGGTAGTGACCATGAAATATATGTTGGATAAATACAACAACGAGTAATTTATCAAGGATGAAACTCTGTTGCAACCATACAGTGGTAAGATACTGCAAGCAAAAGGAGAAGGCCTATTATTGGAATCTGGCCCTGGCCCAGAGGGAAGGATAATGCTTAGGAGAGATCATGAAGACCAAGCAGTGGGCCAAGTAATGGAATCATTACTCCTATGACTAATATTGGGAGTTTGGCTCTAAGGCAGTTATATGGTACAGATAAAGGACTCAGAGACAATCATGAATTTGGATATTCAATAGCTTGTCTTTGGAGCTTGGGTAAGAGTCTTCCAGACCTTCTTGGGCTGGCTAACTTAGCATAACAAAACATGCCAATGTGATTGTAATGATAGAACAGAAGATGGGTAAGTGAAGATGCTTTAACCCGGAAAGTCTCTACTTTCCTGATTGGAAGTGAGAATCCTTCAACATTGAACCACATTCCTCACTAGATCATAGTCTAATGTTTAATAATTAGAGATAAGGATGCACAGATATGCACAGACAGTGCTGGTAATTCTCATAGCACTCTGAGGAAACTTCTGCTTTTGACTGCCCATAAGATAATATCAACTTTCTGGGTCAAAAAAGGTATCTGTATCAAGATGTTCATTTGCTAGAAAAAATGTACATTATGCTGGATGGGTGACCTTGGGCCAGTCACTCTCTCAGCCCTAGGAAGGACCAATGGGAAACCAGGAGACTGAGAGTTCTAGTCCCGCCTTAGGCATGAAAGCCAGCTGGGTGACCTTGGGCCAGTCACTCTCTCTCTCAGCCCTAGCAAGGAGCCAATGGGAAAGCAGGAGACTGAGAGTTCTAGTCCCGCCTTAGGCATGAAAACCGGCTGGGTGACCTTGGGCCAGTCACTCTCTCTCAGCCCAACTCACCTCATGGGGTTGTTGTGGGGAAAATAGGAGGAGGAAGGAGTATGAGGTATGTTCGCTGCCTTGAGTTATTTATAAAGGCGGGATAGAAAATTAATTAATTAATTAATTAATTAATTAATTGCCATCATGGCTGAGTTTCTCAAATAATCCCAAAATTGTAAGAATGACATGAAGCTAGATATTACTTCTCTTTACTTGAAAGTAAGCTTCCTATGTCCAATCCCATATAATGTATTTACTAAGGCGTAAGTCTTATTGAGTTCACTGGGACTCTCCCCCACGTACTGTGGCTGCATAAAAGCCACGATTCAAGCTGCTGGCCATTCCCTATAAAGCCCAGCATGGCATAGGGCCTGGTTACGTGAGGGACTGCCTCTCTCCCATAGTATCTGCCTGACTGGTTTGAACTGGCAGCCTGCCCTCTGGAATAAATTTCCCCCCCAGATCTGGGTGTCCCCCACCCTGTTGGTGTTTGGGAGGACCTTGAAGACCTGGTTCTTCTCCCAGGCTCTTTTGGCAAGGGTGATTTAATGCAACTTTTAGAAAGGGTCGGAGGGTGGCCAGCATTTCCGAAGACAGCCATGGAGCCAGCCTTGAAGTGAGAGGAGTATATATGACAAAAAAGAACAAAACAAAACAAAACAAAACAAAACAAAACAAAACAAAACAAAACAAAACAAAACAAAACAAAACAAAGTAGACAATATGTCCACTGGTGTCCTGTGACTTTTAATTAATGCCAGAAAGAGAAGCTGCTTCGGCAAACTACCTCTTTCCATTTGCTTCCCAAACCGGCAAGCTGCTTCTTGCTTTGCGCAAGTTGCTGCGAGATAACAAACTCCCTGCTCTGATCCCAGTTAGATAATTATTTCCCACTTTTGCCTTAATTAGGTGGCCAATGCCTGCTAGACCAGTGTTCCTCAACCTTGGCTGGCTGGGGAATTCTGGGAGTTGAAGTCCACCCATCTTAAAGTTGCCAAGGTTGAGAAACACTGTGCTAGACACTTGTAACTAAGACTCACTAGTATGTAACTTTCCCTTGCTGATGCCTAAACTAAGCAACTCGGGGTGGGGGTGGGGGTGGGGAGAGATGTTGAAACCTGCCCAGCGAAAGCAACCCCTTTCTGAGCCATGGTGTACTTTCCTTGCTGCTACTTGCACTCACTGCAGCTGATTGAGGAGGGATCTCTCCAAAGTAATAAGAATCTGGACTTAAGCAATAAACCTTTATTGATTGGAATTGTCCTGGTGTCTTCCCTTATGTATTCCTCCTTCACTATCTGACCCACAAAGGCTGCAGTGGCAATACCCGACATGTATCAACCATTCTTAAGTAGGGTAGCCTAATAGAAAACAGCAAGAGGAGGCACCAATTTATTACCCAGATTCATTGTCTGATAAAGCTATGTGGGATAAAGCAGAACCAGGGAATGTGGTGCTGCTTGTAACCTCCCAGAGAAGTTTAACTTGGTAGCTTTGGCCTGAGGCATCTGTCTTCACTAGATCCTGGAACTCGGGAATTGAAATCCCCCAAAGGATGACTTCCGCCTAACTAGTCAAGGACTATATTCTGATAAACTTGCTGCTGCAGATGGTGCATCCTCCCTGTAAAAGATAAGGCATGTACTTTAGAGTGGTGATCCCTGAGGCAAGGTATCCAAATTGTGTTACAAATATTCAGCACTTCCTTTCCCCTCAGGAGCTGCAGCCTCAAGTGGATTCTTGTCCCAGTTGGCAGCCAGTTTGTAGCTTTCTTAAGTGGAATCAATATGCAGCATGTACCTGGCTGATATGTTTTCCATTTGAAAGGAAGCAAGAACTTGACTTCTTCTTTTCAAGCCTAGCATCTCAGAAATACTTGGCTGTATCTGCTGGAGAATAGAAAAGAAGACCCCCCCCCATTCTTCTTTTCATCCATAAAAACACTCTCTCTTATCTTGGGTGTTCTTCTCAGTCATACTGTCTGATCTCTGAATGATCAAAAGCTATTGGATATGTGCCAGATGTCTGTGCTGCATTCCTGCAGGGCCCCGTTTTTTAAAAATGCTTGTTGAAATGTTTTTTTTTCCAGACAACAACTGTGTCAAGTGATCCAGGAAGTGTGAAAGAGAGTGAACAACTGACTCCCAATCTGAGATTAATTTGGGAGGTGTGGATCAGGTCAGCTTGAGTTAGAATGTGCAAATATGAAATGCCTCTTCTAGCGCTACCCTTCAAAAGTAATATTCTGTGTTGAAAAGGTTTACTGTTATGTATGTATGTATGTCTGTATACAGGATGCCACTTATTCTATAGATTCTAGGTGACTTACACTGATAAAACAATAAAGTGTACATGTACACAACACCACAACTTCAGTGAGGGAGAGTGAGACCCCTCACTTCATCATGCTTGTCATCTTTAATCTTTATTTTTTATGGTTTATTGATTATATTGTAATTTTTTGATTGTTGTCATTGAGAGTTGGATGGCATACATGTTTAAACAACAACAACAACAACATGACATCATGTTGGAAACCCATCAACCATATCTAGCATTCTCCTCTCCAAAAGCTCTGTGGAAAAGATGGTATTCACTGTAATGCAAATTGCTTGTTGTGCAGATTTACAGATTTACAGCTAGGCTTCATCTTTCCCATCCAAAGATCCATGGTATGGATCTTTGTAGGCTGGTCCCCCTTCTCCCACCAGGCACCATTCAGATGTGTTGGGATTGTAAATCCCTGACATTTTGGTGCCAGATGGGGGAATTATGGTACCATTGGAGAGCACCAGATGGGGGAAAGCTATTCTCAACTTTAAAGATGAGTGGGGAAAACACCTCTAAAAGCTGCCTTTTCCTGAGCTTAATACATAGACTATTCCTAAGGATTGTTTAATTAAAACTCAGAAAGAGAATGTGCGGTATTGGAAACCTGTCCCCCAAAATGGATAGTTAAATAGTACAGAGTTATCCTGCTCCACTAATCCCCAGTATTTGTCATTGTGCTTTGAAGCAGCACTAGAGGTAAGTTGTCTACTGCATCCCTGTAAAAACAGATTGGTTAGATTTATCCAAAGGTCATTTAAGGAGCATTGAATTAGGTTTCCTATCTTTAGTCATTTTCATTCAGTCTTGGTTACAAGAATTTGTCTACACTGGTACTCTTCTGCTCAATGGATCAGAGACCCTGTAAATACAGTTTTGTTTATCAGCCATTGAAACATGTATTATGAATATGAAATAGCAACATATTATCAAACAATACAGCTATCAAGGAAAACTTTTTTTGGTCATCTTTAGCCTTCTGCCAAACTTTTGAGGTCACCTTTCTCTTTTCACCAGGCCTGTGACAGAAAGTCAACTGTTTCTAAAGAATTAGTACAGATTCCCAACCTTGGGATCCTGCTTTTATCCATTTTCTCCTTAAATAACAAAGCCGAGCAAAGACAAACAACATCAGCATGCACTGTTGCATTACCCACGTCAGACATTCTGCTGACACTATGATTGATGAGCAAACTTTAGAATGCAGTTATGAATCAATTCTATATGACAAGCAACAAAGCCATACTGATATTTCCCTGTAACACCAGAGCTTCTTTTTAAGCAGGTCACAGTTTTGCCTCAAGATTTATATTTTATTACTTTTATATTATTTCAAGAAGATTAATGAAGGACTTTGTTATTAACATCTTCAAACTATGCCAGATAATGAATGAAGATGTTTTCGGATAACATACTTCACTCACTGTCCTAATAACTTACTTTATATGGTCAATATGTAGATCAAGCTTAAGAGGAGACATACTATCCTTGATTCACACCTGCCTTTCAATCCCTCCCATTAAAATCTACCCAACCTCTACCCACTAATGTCTATGCCTCCTTCTATTTTTCTTCAGGATCCAATTTTCTGTAATCCTGCCCTGACATGATTCCAGCTTATTAAACACTCTTCTCTCATTCTCAGGGCAAAAGACAATTCAGAAGTTAGAGATATCATCCACCTATTGATACCAGGTAAGTAGCAATTAGCTTACCCACTCATTTGAATGATGCAAAAATGGTGGGCATGCATTTATGCTCAGCCACTCGTCTGATCCAAACATTGTTTTTCTTTGTCATGAAGGAAACCAGGTAGAAAGCTGGGAAAAAGAGTGGGATTTGCTAGCGGTTCTTTCTTTCCTTCCTGTGATTTTAATAATGTAAAAACAGAGGACTGCTTACCTTGGGAAGAGATAAATTGCATTCCAACTCAACTCTGAAGCTCCCCAGGATGAACTTTGCATGGTTACTTTCTATCAGGCAATCCCAACTCACATAGCTGGGAGGTAACTTAAGGTAACTCATAAAGTCACAGTGAGTTCTCTGGAAGGAGAATAAGATACAAATGGGATAAATAACAATAAAAGGTCATTAAACACTATTGGTGTTAAGGCAATAGCACTCCTTTCATGCCCAATATAGCTTAAATATCACTGTTGAAAGTCATGCAAATTAGTAGAATAATATAAAACTCATTTCACGAACACAGTGACTGTAATGAGCCTGTTTAGCTCCAGGTCATATTTGTTTTTCTGTATTTTTTCTTGTAGGGATGCAGTCACATGAGAGTCAGATTGCAGGTTATCCATCACTGATCCACTTTTAGAAAAGTTGAGGTGACATTCCAAACCTTGACCATGGTAAAGACAAGTCTCAGGCCAAGCTACGTATGCAACTTTGTTAATCTTTCCTGTCATTTAAAAGCAAAAAAACAAAAACAAACAAACCCTGGAAGTCTTGAACAGTGGGGAAGAAGCTAGCTAGTCCTGTCCCTTTTGGCTGTTTTTCTGACTCAGATGCCTCCTTCTGCTTTTTTCCTTGTGGGAGAGAAATTTAGGATTATCTCTATCTTTTCTCTAATGTGGAAAAATGGCTGGAGGTGATAATAAGGAGAATAATGGATGGAGGAGAAGGGTTTAAATATCCTTTCCCCCTCCCACCACTGCCAGTGTTCGACTAAATAAGCTCATAGCAGGGAGCAACTCATACTAGGGAGTGTGAGGGAAAATATTATTAGAGGTCATCAGGGAGATACAGAGGAGCTGTAACACAAGAACAAATGGAGGAAAAATTGGTAGCACAGTTTAGAATGAAAGCAAAGTTCAGTTGGAAATGTCAGAGAGCAAGAGGAAGCAGCGAGATTATGTAGTCAATATTGTAAACACTTGCAATTATTTTTAAGACACTCATTACTTGTTCTAGTTTCTTAAGTAAATCAGAATTTCCATATGCATACCAATAAAGAAATAAATCTCACTTTCTTAGCTATTGGATTCTGATCTGAGTGTGCATTTCAGCCTTTGAAAAGTAAGGGCAAGAACACAATGACTATTCAATGATAAAAGATCCACCATAATGGTGAATATGCAGATTTTAATTATCCCTGTTTTAAAAAATAACTTTATTAAAGTTTTTAATAAACAGAGTAAAAACTAATACAAACTAAACTAAAAGAAAACAGAAAAAGTTCAAAAGGTGCAGAAAAAAGAAGAAAAAAGTATAAGAAAAAAAGAAAAACAAATAGAAAAGAAAGAAAAAATAAGAATATAGTAAAGAAAAAGAAAGGAAATATATAAAGAAATGACTTCCCCCTTCATCACAACAAGTATAAACAATTTTAGTAACTTATCACCTTCTCTTAAAATGCAACAAATGATCTCCTCTTCCCATATCCCATCTCTTATCTATAAACAAATCCATAAAGCCTCGTTGTCCAGTCCTGAGGTCAGCAAAAGTCCATTAAGGGTTACCAGAGATAACAACATATCTATTTTAACCTTGATGAAATAAACCAACTTTATATTCCTTCGTTTTACTTCTAACAATCTTGATCTTTAGTCCCTTCAAATAATGTCCTAGAACTTGATTTCTTTTCATTTTTTTGTCCCTTCTCACAAATTCCTTCAAAACTTTTACAAGCCTCTTTTGTAAATCCAATATAGGAAAGTTATCAAGATTGCTCTTTTTTGATATCAGCTGGTTTCATTTGTAAATCCTGTGTAGCATTTTTTCCCATAGCATTCTTGTAGTCTGATGTTTTTAAATCCACTTTCAAATCAGTCTCAGTCTTGTCCAGTAAAACTTGTTCCTCTTCCATTATATCTTTTAAAAACAGTATATCTATAGAGGCAGACATTTTTAAAATTAACTTCTAGGTCCATTGTTCACAAATATCCTTCAATAAATCTGATGTTAAAGTATTTTGCTCCATTCTATATTAGCAAGTCAAATTTAAGTATTCTTCTCCTTTAATTGTAATCTTTAGTTCATTTGTTGTGACAAAAATACTGACCAACCTGTCACCTCGGCCTGACTTTGGGGTCCATGTTTAGCTCAGCCCCACCCTAGATGGGGCAGTTTCCAGCAGCACCACATGGAGGAATGGACCATCGCTGCCCATTCCTGAATGCAGGTGAATGCAGCCTGGCTGCGCTGGCGAGAAGTCACCGGTGTGTTTTGTGACAAACAAATGCCAATCCGTCTCAAATCTAAGATCTATAGGATGATTGTCCACCCTGTGGCATTGTATGGCACTGAGTGTTGGGCAGCAACAAAGGGTGTAGAGAGCTGTCTCCATGTTATGGAAATGCGTATGCTCCGTTGGATATCGGGCATCTCCCTACTCGACCATGTCACAAATGATGCCATTTGACAACAACTAGGCATGTCATTAATTACAGAGAAGATGAGAGAAAGCTGGCTTCGTTGGTATGGACATGTCCTTAGAGCAACACCTTCCACTGTCGCCAAAATAGCTTACCATCTTAAAATTGATGGCCAATGGCCATGTGGGTGACCAAAACAGAGATGGCAAGACACCATCAATAAGGACATGCAAATTGATGGGCTACGCCTTGAGGATGCAGATGATCGGGCAAAGTGGTGTTTCAGGATCCAAAAAGCAGACCCTGCAAAAATAGCAGGAAAACACTAGGAAGAAGAAGAAGAATTGTAATCTTTAGTTCTTTTTAGTTATCACTGGTGTCCAACCTTCAAAGTCCCATCCTATCATGTTTTTTTAGAATTCAAAACAACAGCATTTTCCCATGAGAAAGATTCTTATAATTAATTTCCAAATCCATCTGAACCCTTAGTCCGATTGTACTACACTTTCACAATCTCTCCTTTTCCTGGAGAGATTTCGCCAGCCAGAATTCACTGTCTGAATGCCGATCTCACCAAAATGCTGTCTCTGCTCCTTTGGAGACATACACTGTAGTTTGCCATGAATCCTCACTGGAAGTCAATGGATTTTTATTATTCCTATAGCACAAGGATTCTTAATTTGAGGTCTGTGAACTTGGATAGGAAGAAAATTACAACTTTATTTTCACTAATCTCTAACAGAATTTAGGTTTTCATTCAATAATGTATGTAGGCAACAAAGTAATTTATGGGCTCTAAACTCTCAAAACATGTGTCAACTTCAATAACTCTCACTATCTAAAATTATTATACCCCAAAAAGGGTATTGTCTTGTTTTTCACTTAAAAGATTAATAGAGAAGTATTTATTTATTTATTTATTTATTTATTTATTTATTTATACTTGTATTTATACCCCGCCCATTTCCTCCCTAACAGAGGACTCTGGGCGGCTTACATACATTGTTTATACATTTCAGTTATACAATGTTTTTTTTCCCCTAATCCATGCGCAAGGGGAGGGGGTAAGGGAACCGACTCTTCCTGGCTTCTGGACTACAAGTCCCAGGGTGCCTTGCGTCAGAGCCAGCTGCTGACGTCCTGTAGATGTTGTTGCTTCCGGGATCTGTCGTAACCGCCGCCATTCAAAGAGATCTTCCGTCTGGTGGATACCGACCCCCGACAGGACGCCAGCATATTTTCCCACTTAAGGTGGTACCCAATTTATCTACTCGCAAGCTTTCAAACTGTTTGGGTCAACAGGAGCTGGGACTAGCAACGAGAGCTCATCTCGTTGCGCGGGGATTCGAACTGCCGACCTTCCAACCAGCAGCCCTACAGCTTCAGCGGTTTAACCCGCTGAGCCACTGCGTCCCTTGAATATTACCATATTACTTATTTCATATTTTTTAAATATTTTGAGAAGTGTATTTGAGCATAAATAGTTTCTTTGCAATACTATTGTAAGGTCCCTGGCTTACACTTTTTACCCAAGTTTCTGAGGTTGCCAAAAAGAGACTTGAGTTGAGGCTTGGAGGTTAAAATAAAAGCGTTTATTTGTCCAAGTAAAGCTGGGTGGAATCTCTGCAGACACCATGGCAGTGAGTGTCTTGGGAAGAGATCCACACCCCATATTGCAGCTTCAATAATTATATAGGGCTCCCAAGTTCAGTAAGAAAGCATAAACGAACTCTCTCCTAGTGAGACAGCGTGCAAGGTCTCTGTATCAGCAGTCTCCGTGTCTCCTGGTATTCTAAACAACCTTGTCGTGTGTTATCTAGTTCCCTTTCACCTCATTCCTTTCCATAAGCATTTTCCAGAAGCATAATGGCATTGGTCATGCTAACCCCTACACTATATATATGCATTTAAATATATTTTTACAGGAAAGGGTCCCTAGGTTTCACCAGACTTTCAAAGGGGTCCATGTCACAAAATGTTTGAGAACCACTGCTACAATATGACACACAAGCATGCGTATACACATATAAGACAAAAAATATTATTTTAGCAATAGTGTCTGGCATATATGGCACAAGCCACAATGATATCACATGCATCATGATATCATCACACAAATGATGCAAATTATATAATTTGCACGATGTCACTTGCCCCCCCCTTCACACATACTCATGCTTGACTCCATCATTGCCTTTGTTAAGCAGATAGTTGGGCTATCTTCATATGGAGCAGCTGCTAATGGAGATGGCAGGGGCAGGTTTTGTGTTTCTGGGTGGAAGTGGTGGTGTAGCCATGGGAATCCTGTCATGTGTAGCAGAATGATGGTACCAGTGTGAACTCAGAGCAGTGCACAAATACCCAAATGCAGCAAAGAAGACTATGCATAGAGAAACAAGCTTCCTTGTAAATATTCCTTGCTCTGAACAAGAGGTCCAGGTTCTGCATATGGGATCCACCCCTTTTCTTAATGTGAATATCTTAGCACTCAGTTGTTTAAGAAAAAGCACAGTGCTGTAGGCTAGACTCTGTTCTTCTCTTATATAACTTGTGAATTGGATTTCTAGCTTGTATAAGGCACTGTGTGCATAGCCCCAGTACATATTCAACTGAATTGGGACAGTTAACTGCCAGGATACTAGTAAACTAAGAAGCTGGATTATGTATAGGCCAAATCATGACAGGTGTAACTTACATATGCTCTGAATGGAACTAGCATTTTAAAACTATGCAATGTTATGGGTCCTGTATCATCCAAGGCATCAAGGGAGATACATAGGGGGTTTAGGTTTTCAGTTCTCCAAATAACTGCTATTTGAAATTATGGTTCAGCCTAAAAAGCAAATGAAGCACTACACAACTGCTACGTTTATGGATAATGACACCTGTAGTTTGACCTTAAGTTATATAAGTTGCTGGACTGACATCAAGTCAGAGCAATTACATTGTTCCTTTGCAATATAGCACATTTAGTTGAACCTAAACATTTGTTACGCTTAACATTTGTGAGAAAATATAAAGTCTGTCATAATTGAAGAAAACGAATTGCAAATCATGCATGGCGTTGTCTTAATAAATCCTATGAATTCACTATGAATAGGAAATGTATTTACTTTTATTCATAAAATACCCTTGATCCATCCCCTTTTCTCATTTGGCTCATTTACTCTAACATCACCAGCCATTTCAGCTCTGCATCATTAATCTAGTGGAGAAAGGAAAAAGCAAGACAGGCTTTCAGATTTACTCCCACATCTCAAGATTAATATACAAACAATCTCATTTTTATTTAAATGATTCCAGACAACAGTAATTATAATTATTATAATGATGATGATGATTAAAAAACTGTGGTACTGAAACTGAAAAAAAGTATTATGGCATAAACCTTCATGGCCCTTTGTCAAATGCAATTTGCCATTTCAATTTATTATAATAATTATTACAGTTTTGCCCCTTTTAAATTTTCTAATGACTTTGCAATAGGGATCCCACGTGGAGGAATTTTAAATTGCTTTTGTCTGTTCTTTCTCTCTTTTTAATAGTAATGATGGTGCAGTTTTAGTGTTGTATCATACATACTATGCCCTGCTGTGGTCCTCATTGTGGCCCCGATGCTGTTCCTGGGATGGATGAGCAAGAGTGTATAATTCCAGTAGGGTTACCCAGAGCTGAAGGTCATCCCACCTGCCAACTAAAGCAAGTAGGTATCTATAATGGGCAGCAGGGATATCAAAAGATGCTGAAAGTGGATTATCACTTTAGCAACAATGGCAAACACATAATTTCAGACGGCACAGGAGAAGGCAATGGTAAACCATTGTAACCAGTATTTAACCAAGAAAACCACATGGATAGACAATATAAAGTGTTTGACAATATACTGCTGAATCATGGATCTCTCAGGTCAGATGGTACTCAGCTCTCTACTGTGGAAGAGCTGAAGATTCTTTGGAGTACCAATGGTGTTTTTGAAGTAGCTAGATTAAAGCCTTTGGGACATCTAGTTGCTGATGTTGCTATGCAGGAAAAGATAATCTGAAGAATTACAGTGGGAACATAGAACGTAAGAAGCAAAAAGTAGTTGGGAGTCAGGTGGCATACACATTATCATCATCATCATCATCATCACCACGACCACCATTGGAAAGCTCTACACAATAAAAGACGAAATGAGTCAACTACACAGTGACATCTTAGGCATCAGCAACTTGAGATGGACAGGAATTGGACAATTTCAGTCAGAAGATCAGACTCTTTAGTACTCAGGACATGAAAAACAAAGAAGGAACAGTGTTGCTTTCATAGGAAGGATATAACTAGAACAGTACTTGGCTACAGTGCAGTCAAAGAATGAATAATAATAATATCAATTAGACTTAATGGACAACTCTTTAATATGACTGTCCAAGATTATGCTCCAACCATTGATGCAGAAGAAGAGGAACTTGACAAGTTTTATCATCAAGTTTAACTTGAAATTGAGGGAATATGCAAGCAAGATGTGCTGTTTGTGGTTGGAGACTGGAATGCCAAAGTTGGAAATATTAAGGAGGAAAAAGTAGTTGGATTGTATAGACTAGGAAACCAAATGAAGGAGGAGAATGACTTACCAATTGTTGCCAATCCAATTTCTTCATTACTTTCTTCATTACTAACACAGTATTCAAACAACCAAAACAATGCCTATATACATGGACATCACCAGATGGAGTATACAGAAATCAAATTGACTATATTATTGCTACAAGAAGGTGGAAAGGCTCAGTTATAACAGCAAAAATGTGGCCAGGGGACCACAGAACAGATCATGAACTGCCCATGTGCGAGTTCCAAGTTAAGCTAAAGCAGAAAAGGAAAGCCAATCAATTTCCATGACATGATCTTGAGCATATATCTACCATTTTCAAGGAGAACATCAGAAATCACTTTGCAATCCTGAACTTCATTGATAGGGAACCAGAGGAACTGTGGAATGGAATTAAAGACATTGTTAAGGGCTAATGTGAAGAGAGACTGTCAAAGACCAAGAAATAGAAGAAAGCAAACTGGATGTCAAAACAAATGGTGGAAATTGTCAAAAAGAGAAAAGAAGCCAGGGCTGAGAAAGACAAAAACAAAAATTTCAGAGAGTTGTTAGAAAAGACAAAGAGTTAGTATTACAACAACATCTATAAAGATACTGAAGATGAAAGCAGACATGGAAAATCAAGGTTGGGGTTTGTATATACCCAGGAATTTACAGATAGATAAATTATACTGGAGAGGCTTGATATCTAGGTGAGAGGGGAATTATTCTGCAAGTCACCCTATTAGCAGCCATTGTTGTAGGGATGATGTGGCAGCAATGACTCATACTACAGGTGCTATCATTTAGTTGGGTGTGGCAGATGATGAGAGTGACCTATAATGTGATTGGTCAGTTTATGTATATAAGCAGAGGAGTCTGGTGTTCTTTCTTCTCGTTGCTGCTAAACTTCTCATCACTGTATTCCATCGTTGCTGTATCATTTGTTACTGCTGTTGGATGTATTTTGGACTACGTATGTATATAAAGTAAATAGGCTATTTTATCTAATCTCTGCTTGAGTGTCTATTTACTGCATAGAACGTGGATCACTGGTGTCTTGGAAAAAGGAGCAGGCCGCCCCACGGTGCGCACTCTGACAGGTTTTGGGCCCAGCAGTGGAACGTGTGCAGCTGGCATGCTGGCACGGCTGTGAGGACTTTGGAAGCCTATAAAGGAGTCGTTTGGATATCTGGGGGGAGTTTGGAGCTTTTGCAGGTTCTGTGCCTGGCCGTGTATTTTTCCTAGGCCTGTTTGCAGCTGAAGGATGTTCTGATAAAGTCTGTGCTATTTATTCATCGGTGTCTGCCCAGGAGGGGCTGAGGAGGATGAGCACAGTGAAAATGCAGTCTACAGTTGGAGGTGGTTTTCCTATGGAACGGCTGAATGACACCAATTATCTGTCATGGGCGTACAATATGGAAATGTTTCTTCGCCGGGAAGGTATTTGGAAGGTCGTCCATGAGCCACCGGACGAGTTGGACGATGAGGAAGTTATTTTGCAGAATGAGAGAGCATTGGCAAGCATAATTTTATGTTTGGAGGACAGCCAATTATGTTATGTTAGAGATCTCCAGTTAGCCAGTGGGTGTTGGGAAGCTTTAAGAAATGTTTATCTTAGAAGCACACCATTATGCAAGGTTATGTTGACAAGAAAGCTTTATCATGCTAAATTACATGACAGTGGGAGTATTTTCGAACATTTGCATTATATGACTGGTTTGTTCCTTGAATTAGCACAGAGAGATATGCAGTTCTCAGAAGCGCATAAAGTTTATGTAATTCTCAGTTCTCTAAATGAAACATGGGATAATTTAGCTACCAGTTTCGGGTCTTTATCTGAGAGCGATTTGACCGTAAATTATTTAACTGGGAGACTTCTGGAGGAGGAACAAAGGAGGAAAGATTATAACATAATTAAGCCAAAGCAGAGCAGTATGTCTGTTAAGGAATGTTATTCTTGTAACACTGATAAAGTATTATCTGTGAAACGCTGTTTTCACTGTGGTTCTGAAAAGCATTTGCAAAAGAACTGTAATGTTGCACGGAAGGCAAAAGTCAAGCCGGGGATTGCCAAGCAACGAAGTACTGTCCAGCTGTCGGTGATTAATTCTACTGGAAGGAATTTAAAGGAGACGTGGCTCCTTGACAGTGGAGCAAGCCAAAACATTGCCAATGATAGAAAGATGTTTAAAAGGTTTATGCAGGCTGAACGGGACCATGTTAGCCTGGCAAATGGAAGTTTTGTATCTGTTACTGGCAGAGGGTTTGTGTTTGTACCTAGTTTGAATATTGAATTATCTATGCTATGTGTACCAGACTTAGAGTATAACATCATAAGTGTTTCTCAGTTAGATAAACAGGGATATGATGTAAAGTTTGGTAAGGGTAAATGCATTATTATGAATAATAATCATGTCTGTGGTGAGGGTGTATTACAGAACAGTTTGTATGTGATGATGAAACCCAAGACAGAAGTACCCCATGATGTAGCTATGATCAACAAACCAAACCATGATTCATGTGAACATTTGTGGCATAGACGGTTGGGGCATCCAAGTTTCAAAGTGGTTGAAAAGATGTCTGAAGCAAGTTCTGGAATGGATTTGAAACTGTGCCAAGCTTATTTGGATTGCACAGCTTGTAAGGTTGCTAAGTCTAAGGTGTATCCTGTAAGCAAATTTAGTGATAGAAAGTCACATAAATGTTTTGAATTAGTTCACGCTGACCTAATTGGCCCATTACCAGCCACATTAGGTGGTGCTAAATATGTTTTAGTAATTGTGGACGATTTCACTAGATTCGGGTTCTGTTACCTATTGAAAGCTAAAAGCCAAACATTTGATAAGTTCAGGAATTGGGTGCAGTTTGTGGAACGTAGATATAGCACAAAGGTGTGTAGTTTACAGACTGACCAGGGAACTGAGTTTATGAGTGGCAGTTTTCAGCAATGGCTCAGTAGGAGGGGCATTGCGCACAGGAAAACCAATCTGCATAGTTCAGCTGAGAATGGCGTGGCGGAACGAAGAAGTTTAGTGCTACAGACAGTAAAGGATTCATTGCTAGCTGACTCAGGGTTATCTAGAGGATACTGGGGAGAAGCTATACTGACTGCTAATTATTTAATTAACAGGTTGTGGAGTGTGTCTGTAAATCAAACACCATATTATATTTTGTATGGCAAGAAGCCATCATTAGCTCATTTGAAGGTGTTTGGGTGCACAGCCTATGTTCACGTGCATAAGGAAGTATGTAGGAAGGGTCAGGCAAAATCACAGAAAATGGTTTTTGTGGGGTATGAGCCAGGAACCAAGGGATATAGGTTCACTGATGGCAGAAGACTTGTTATTTCACGATCAGCAAGTTTCAGCGAGCATAGCAATTGGCAGAAGTTACACGGAGGGAGGTTTTTATTCCTAGTCAGGGACAGTTCGAGCTCTCAGAGTGGCGAGAGTCCAGAGATGTGATTAAGGATGAAGAGGAATTAACTCCTAGTGTGCCAATAAAGCAGGATGCTACTGTATTGCGCAGATCTGAAAGAGTTAACAAGGGCATACCACCTCAGCGTTACAAACCAGGTGATGTTAAAGTGTGTTTTGTTAATTATGAACCTCATAGTTATTCAGAGGTATTGGAGTTGCCACCACAAGAGCAGAAAAAGTGGAAAGCTGCTATGGATGTGGAAATGAATGCCATTAATTACCATAAGGTGTTTAAATCTACCAGGCTGCCTGAGGGGCATAGGGCAGTGGGTTGTAGGTGGGTTTATAAGAAGACCTTAGTGAATGGTGATATTCAGTATAAGGCTAGGCTTGTAGCACAAGGGTTTTCCCAGGTTAGGAATCAGACTTATGATGAGGTATTTGCGCCAACGCTAAGAGGGGAGACATTCAGGTTTGCCTTAGCAATGGCAGCAACTGGGAATTGTGTAGTGAACCATTATGATATCACCACAGCATATCTGCATGCTGATTTGAGAGAAGAAATATATATGACTGAAGCTCCAGGATATGAATCTAATGATGCAGGAAGAGTATACAAGTTGCAGAGAGCATTGTATGGACTCAGGCAATCAGCACGTTGCTGGAATCTGTGATTAGATGAGGCATTGCAAAGAATGGGGTTCAAGTGTAGCAAGGCTGACTCATGTCTGTACATAAAGCAATGTGGTAATGATGAACAGGTGTTGCTTTTGATCTTTGTAGACGATTTGTGTTTTATAGCTAAAGATCAAAGGAGGGTAATTGAATTTACTGAAAAACTGAAGCAACAATTTGATGTTAAAGATCTGGGAGAGATTAGAAATTACCTAGGTGTAGGTATTCAGAAGGTTGATGGGGGTTACGTTCTAGAGCAGCGGAAGAAAATTGAACAGCTGCTAAGAGAAAACGATATGGAACATTGCAAGGAGGTTCCTACCCCGATGACAACTAATTTTGTTAAGACAGAGGCTGGAGATGATGACCAAACATGTAATCAAGAACACTATCAGTCAATAATTGGAAGTTTATTGTATTTAGCACAATGGTTGCATCCCGATATCGGGAATGTGGTAAATGTACTGAGTAGGTATGTTGTGCAACCTACCCAGAGGCATTGGAAAGGTATTAAACGTGTTTTTAGATATCTTAAAGGGACTATTAATAAATGTTTATTAATAAAACCTTGTAAATCATTGGAATTGAAATGCTATGTAGATAGTGATTGGGGTAATGATGTACATGATAGGAAATCAATGTCAGGATTGATAATCATGTTTGGTAACACCTTGGTGGGGTGGAGGTCTCGGAAACAGAGTTCTGTTGCTGTATCTACTGCAGAGGCAGAGTACGCTGCACTATCTGACCTATGTTCAGAGATCATATGGTATAGGCAATTGTTAAAGGATGTTAATGTAACAATTGAGGGACCTATATGTGTATATGAAGACAGTGAAGTGTGTATACAGATGGCAAAGAATGATAGGATCAGAGGGAGGAGCAAACGTGGATATCAAGTATCAAAATGTTAGGAATGCTGTAAAAGAATCTCTGATTAATTTACAATATTGTCCATCTGAGAGTAATGTAGCAGATGTGATGACAAAGCCTCTAAGTGTAGAGAGACATAGGATGTGTGTATCCAATATGTGTATGTCTTCTATTCTGTATAAGTGAAATGTAATATCTATTGTAAATTGGAGGGGTGTTGGGGTTTGTATATACCCAGGAATTTACAGATAGATAAATTATACTGGAGAGGCTTGATATCTAGGTGAGAGGGGAATTATTCTGCAAGTCACCCAATTAGCAGCCATTGTTGTAGGGATGATGTGGCAGCAATGACTCATACTACAGGTGCTATCATTTAGTTGGGTGTGGCAGATGATGAGAGTGACCTATAATGTGATTGGTCAGTTTATGTATATAAGCAGAGAATACCTGGTGATCTTTCATCTCATTGCTGCTAAACTTCTCATCGCTGTATTCCATCGTTGCTGTATCATTTGTTACTGCTGTTGGATGTATTTTGGACTACGTATGTATATAAAGTAAATAGGCTATTTTATCTAATCTCTGCTTGAGTGTCTATTTACTGCATAGAACGTGGATCACTGGTGTCTTGGAAAAAGGAGCAGGCCGCCCCACGGTGCGCACTCTGACAAAAGTCTTCCAAAAGATCTTTGAACTCAGAGTTTCCAACCTCAAATTGGTATGCTAAAGGATGCTAATGGACAGATAGCAATGGAATGTGCTTTAAAAAGTGGAAAACCCAGAACATCTCATTGTCCTTATGCAAAATTGACCATGGTATCCTTTTGGGGTGGCTCAGGGAGTTGGGGGTGGGCGGCGTAGTTTTGCTCTGGTTCACCTCCTTCCTCCAGGGCTGCTCCCAGTCCGTGGTGATAGGGGAGGAGAGATATGACCCGCGACCCCTCCTGTGTGGGGTGCCGCAGGGTTCAGTGCTCTCTCCTCTCCTATTTAACATCTACATGAAACCACTGGGTGCGATCATCCAGCACCACGGGATGAGGTATCATCAGTATGCTGATGATACTCAATTGTATATCTCCATCCCAGGTGAAGTAAGTGATGCGGTCGCCGCCCTATCTCAGTGCCTGGGGGCTGTGGGGGTCTGGATGGGGAACAACAGGCATCAACTGAACCCTGGTAAGGCTGTGGATTGATGGCCTCTCAGTATCCAGGAAGTTGTCATCTTTGGTTCTGGCTGGGGTGGCACTGCCGCATTCAGAACCAGTGTGGAACTTGGGGGTCCTCCTGGACTCACGACTCCTGCTTGAAGAGCAGATGGCAGTCGTGGCCAAGAGGGCCTTTGCGCAGCTTCGGATTGTGCGCCAGTTACGCCCATTCCTGGATCGAGATGCCCTCCGAACAGTCACTCATACCCTTGTCATCTCCCATATAGACTACTGCAATGCGCTCTACATGGGGCTACCCCTGAAGAGTATCTGGAAGCTTCAGCTGGTCCAAAATGTGGCCGCACAGACAGTTATTGGTGCTGTAAAATCGGCACACGTGATACCACTGCTGCGCGAGCTGCACTGGTTACCAGTTTGCTTCTAGGTCCAATTCAAGGTGTTGGTTATCACCTTTAAAGCCCTACATGGCATGGGACCAGGTTACCTGAGGGACCATCTTATCCCCAGAACATCGACCCGCCCCAACTGGTCATGCATAGAGGGTATGCTACGGACCCCATCAGTGAAGGAATTCCATTTAGCGGGGTCCAGGAGGCGGGCCTTCTCTGCAGTGGTGCCTGCCCTTTGGAATATCTTGCCCCCAGAGCTGGGTCAGGTTTCCTCGCTCCCGACCTTCTGGAAAAATTTGAAGACCTGGTTCTGCCGCCTTGCATGGGATGGACAGGCTAACAGCTCCTCCTGGGGGTGGCTGGTGCAGTAGTGCCCTCCCCATTATTTAAGATCTAGCCTTTGGATTTTCTACTTATTTATTGTATTTATATTGATTATTATAACTGTATGTTTACATTTTTTAACTTTTGATTTTATTGTAAACTGCCCAGAGTCCCCCGATTGGGGGAGATGGGCGGTGATATAAATTTAAATAATAAAATCAATAAATAAAAATAAAAAACCTATAGATAGCCTGATTCTTTATAATGATTCTCTGGACTAGAGGAAAATAGGGAATAGAGGAGTTGTTGAGGACATAAAGGATGGGAAAGGTGCAACTATGCATATTTCCATGTCTGTAACATTGATCTCCTGTTTTCTGTCATTCTATAATGCACTTTTTTTCCTCAGGCAGAAGGCTACACTTGACCTTTCAGTGAGATGAGAAGAATCACACTTCCCAAAGTAGCAGATAGGACTAGTACATACACTAGTAACCCAATGTTACTTTATTTCCTTTCCATTTAATTGGCATTAAATATAATTACTCTACACTCATGTATTTCCTAGTTTTACCTTCTATCATTATTAAAAATTACAATTTGGTAACAAGTTTTGTAAATCTCTAAGGGCCATACCTAAGGCTTGTGGGACAGCTCAGGTGCCTTATTAGGTTGTGCATCTCTGGCATAAGAAACTATTAGCATAAAATAAAATGGTCCCACCAAGATCAATGTCTTATTTGTCCATTATCAAATTGTAAAACTTGGATTTGCGAATACAGGTAGTCCTTGGGTTACGATGGCAATTGGGACCGGGATTTCCATCACGAAGTGATGCAGTCATAAAGTGCAATGTCACATGACTGCATCAGTTAGTGACAGCAATCCCGGCAGTCCTGGTTGCTGTCATAACCCTGCCAGGTAGAGTCCCAGACAAGGAGTGTGGGGGTGCCGTGGAGGGGTGGGGGGTTGCTGTGTGAGGTGGGGGAGGCTGGGGAAGCCTTGGGAGGGCCAGCACAGGCTGCAGGTAGGCAGGTGCTGTGGGCAGGAGAAAAAGCAGTGGGAGTGACATATCGGAGCATTGGAGGGTGCCACGGGGGTGCTGCGATGGCCGGAACTTCAAGGACCAGTCATACGTCCATTTTTTCAGTGCCGCCGTAACTTTGAACTACCTGTATATTAAATCTCCCCTGCCGTTTAACCTATATTTTATGAAACATTAGTTATTATTATGAAATATTTTTCATTATTATGAAAAATGAAATACATAGTATGCTACGTATTACAATACTTCTCCCAAAGAATGTCTATGAAGGTTCTCAGTCATCCAGGTGGAATTGTCTGTAGCTTGAATCATGTCAACTGGATTTCTATTTTCTTAATGGAAACGTTTCGCTCCTCACACAGCTACCTAGGAACATATTTAGGATTCCCTTACCAACTTTGCTCAGACTGAAGAAGCCCCTTGGATAAGGAGCGAAACGTTTCCATTAAGAAAATAGAAATCCAGTTGACATGATTCAAGCTACAGACTCTCCCAAAGAATATTGAAAAAACACAGACTGGAATGGAATCAAATGGGAGAGATAGAGATGATAGAGATAGAGATGATAGAGATAGAGATAGAGTTATAACTATCAAGGTCTGGCTTTGGGAGAAAAAAACCCAGTGTCTGGTAAGTCATAATGATTCATTCAATCCCTTCTCTCAATTACTGCTGAAGGCGTTTCTCCAAATACCCTCCAGCAAAACTTAGTTGTGCAACCATCCTGATAATGCAAAAAGCTGTCATTCTGCAGCTGTACCGTTGTAACCCAGCTCTTCATAAACAACTGACACTCCTTCCAGAAAGAGACTTTGGTTATTTGATCCTGATCTGAATCATCATCATAAGATATACCAAAATGGAATGGATAATGGTGGTGATAGTAGTGCCACATCCTCATAGACAGTAAATAAAATATGTAAACAATGTACCGTAATAGAAAAGCAGTATGCTAAAATCATGATTTAAGCTTTATTTTGTAAGGGAAAAATAATACTATGGGAACCAACTGCCTGCTCGCGCGCTCGCTCTCTCTCTCTCTCTCTCTCTCTCTCTCTCTCTCTCTCTCTCTCTCTCTCTTTCTCTCTCTCGCTAAGGCATTCATTATGGATTAAATTAGCACTGTGCTTTGCTACTTGGAACTGTAATTACAACAAATATATAAAGATGTGTTTAAGACTCCATACTATTTCCAATAAAGAAAACTATAAAAGCAATCTAGGATCTTTTAAAATGAATGCTTTCTTGGCTGACTTTCAGATAATGATCCCTCAATATCTGAAGGGAGGTGGGGAAAGAGCCCTTTTGTTATTTCTAAAGTTGCTCCTGATCAAGTGATGCCAGATGTCCAACACATTACAACATGCTCATTTAACAGATTCTAAATGCTTTTAAAAAGAAAGGTATGCAATGGAGAAAATAGTCTATGGCATATATGTTAAGTATATTTTCCAAGTTGTTTAATCATATTTTAATGAGATATTTAAAAAAACCAATCTCTTATTTAATTGCTATTTGGGAAGGCCATATATTTAAATACATTTAAATCAGGTAAATATGGCAACTGCTTTTGGAGCAGTGGCTAGAGAAGAATGGAGGTATATGTGAAAGCTGCAGAATCTTTTTTTCTTTTTCTGGCACGTAACCTGAAGTGTAGTGTCTCTTCAACTTGGACTGATCCTAGAACAAGAAGCCTTGCAAGCAGTGTTTTAAGGACATCGCTCTAGCTTAGCTGGTTTGTTTAGAAAAGGAATTAATGGAGAAATCCAGCTACTTCAATGGGTAAGAAGCAAGATATCATCTGTAGCTTGAATCATGTCAACTGGATTTCTATTTTCTCAGTGGAAACGTTTCGCTCCTTATCCAAGGATATTATCCTTGGATAAGGAGCGAAACGTTTCCACTGAGAAAATAGAAATCCAGTTGACATGATTCAAGCTACAGACTGTTCCACCTGGATGACTGAGAACCTTCATAGACATAAGCAAGATATCAGAATCAAAGTTCAAATCCTACTTTTCTTTCTCCCATTCATGCAGAATAATGGTCTGAGAGGGTCTCACTTTTGAGCAGGAAACAGAGGTGTCTGCAGGGAAGAGTCCAGAAAAGTCAAGATGGAGGCCACCATCTTGTGATCAAATCCCTGCCCTTTATTTATGTTTGTCACACAGCTTGTTTTGCTTCCCCTGTAGACAGCCTTGGCTACAGAAGAGGTTGACACCTCTGTATTGTAGTTGTAATTTGATCTAACTTAGCCCTCTGACTACTATCCTGACTTCTTTTATTTTGATCACGCAGTTGTAGCCTCAACCTTGACTTTTTTGATCCCTCTGCCCATAAGAGCTATAAAATCCCCATGGTCCACATTTATTATTATCTACTTTTTATTATGCAAGCTTCAGAACAATACAGTAAAGTGTTGTTTAGGTGAACCTGAAAGAGACAGAAAGGGACAGGCTAACAATGAGTTAGTAATATTGACCAAACAGGCAGATATTATGATGATTGTGTCCCATGACTGGCCACCATCTTGCTGTTCTTACAAAACAAAAGGGCGTGAGGCATTTAAAATGCTAACAGGTTGTTAAGAATATGCTTTCATGGGCTAGAATCTACTTTTTTGAATGTGCTCAAATAGTATCCTCAGCTGGCAGTGTGGGTTTGTTTATGTAACATTAATGGCAAGGAACTGGGAAACATGTAGTCTCTAACAATTACAAGCAATACTTACTGCATCATTACTGATATTTTGCTTATCTAACATTTTGTGTTTCTGGTTATTACTCCCATGAATATAGGCAGTTGTTAAAATATTCTGTAGCCCATAAGCCACATCCAGGTCCCAGAACAATATTTTGTGGGCCCCTGACACCTGGGGGCCCCAACAATACCACTGAAATTCAGTGACAAAATTCCAAGAATTGGCAGAATGTTTTTTCACATTTAGTGGATAGTTTAAGTAGATTAAGCATTTAAGCCTCACAATAAGCTTAAAGTTAAGAACAACCAAGATATAGCCAGAAAATTGCTGCTCTGACTACTGTGGAAGCTGGGGAAAGGGAAAGGGAAAGGGGAAGGGGAAGAAGTCTAACAATATACCTTTTCTTAGATCCCAATTTGGAGTAATTAAGGAGGACCAGGGTATACCATGGACACAGCAGAGAAGATGCTTCAAGGTAAAAGCTGAGGGTGGGACCTGATGGGTTTTGGTTGCTACCTGCTTCAGTGCATGGGATAGTTAGTATCCATACAGAGAAAAAGTCATGGGACCAAGTTCATTAGAGAGCAGAAAGACTTACTTACTCAGAAAGACTTTACTTCTTTTCTAATGAGAACTTAACAAAAAGAATTGCAAGTATTCCAAGAAAGTAAAATAAGAAAATAATGCACAATATAGCAATTAACAAATTTTGATACCACATATAAATTTGAAATCTTAATTTCAATATAATCCCACACCAACATATGCATAGTCTTACCCACTCCAGGGCTCATCTGGAGGGATGCTGGTGGTTGAGGAAGGTATTACATTCTTTCTGTCATCCCTGTTCCTGTTTTGGAGTTGGTGTCTTTCAAATGGGAACTCTTGAGTTGAGTCAGATTGACATCTCCAGGGCTTCTGCCTGAGCCTGTTATCTATATTCTGTACTTAAGTTAGAGCTTTTCCCATTAACAGTTTGTTATCAACAGCTGACACAGGAGTTGTGAGCAATTAATGGAGACATCTGCCTCCACCTTTCCTTCGTGGGAAAGCGAGCATGCAGGGCTAGCTATTTGATGCAACACCAAAATGGCTGATGGATTGTCCTTTTGAACATGATCTACTGACAGCTGACTATTATATACAGTATATCTGTTAGCTTTTCAGTGTTTCCTGACAATGCATTTTATATCAGCATTACCTTTCTGGTAAAAAGCAGAATTTCTATTCTTGGTCCTGAAAAATGGAAAATCTGTCTAGATTTAAGGCCAATTGAATGTCTTAAACAGTGCTAATTTGCCATTTCACCTGAAAGACTCAGATATTTGTTTTCTTACTTCTGGGGATTTTTAGGTTTAAGGCTGCACCACCAATTCATAAAAATGGAGGTGGTTTAGCAGAAAAAAGGTTAATACATAAGGATGCGAATGACTCAGTGAAAACAGTTTGAAACAATGTGAAAATGTGCATATTGTGAAAATACAGAATGTTCCTTAATGTAATGCCTAATTATGATTGATAAGTAAATATGTCACAATTATTCTCAACTGCCTTCTTATAAAACACTGACACGTTTGGATCAGATTTAGAACTCATGAAGCCAAAATATATCTTATTAATTAAAATGTGATGGTGCATTTAATGGTGGAGAAATGTACTGTACCTCACTAAAGTTAATGGAATTTAGTTCAAAATGTTGTATTCTGTACAAACAATAATGGCAAATAACTCAGTCTGTTGGAGGGGAAAGGGGCATCCAGTACAATGATTAATCAGTCTTTTCAACACTTCCACCATCAGTCCTGACCCAACTCTGTGAAGTAGAAAGTTTTTGATACCACACAAAAATGAGAGAGATGGACATGCCAATAATAATAATAATAATAATAATAATAATAATAATAATAATTTATTAAATTTATATACTGCCTGACTGCCAGAAACTGGGAGGTTTATAGTTGCTAAAAACATTTAAAAACAAGGAACAATACAAAAACAAAACCAGCACAAGACAAAAGAACAAAGTTGGCAAAGAAAATAAACCTGGAGGGGAACAAAAAAGGAAGAAAGGGGTGTCAGTCATCCTTGCTAAAGGCCTGGGCAAAGAGCCACATCTTCAGGGCCTTTCAAAATATCAGTAAGGTGGGGGCTGTTTGAATCTCGGGAGGAGCCTCATTCTAGAGGGCAGGCGCTGCTACAGAGAAGGTGCACTTCTGGGGTCCCAATAGGTGGCACTGCTTAATCAATGGAGCCCAGAGTGTGCCAACCCTGCCAGATTGAACTGGCAGGGCAGATACTATGGGAGACAGGTGGTCCCTCAAGTAACTAGGCCCTATACTATATGCAGCTTTATAGGCAGAGATCAGCACCTTGAATTGTGCCTGGAAGCAAACTGGGTACAAGTGCAGCTCATAAAGCAGAGTTGTTACATCATTCCCCACGCTGATGCTTTCTTGACAGCTACAGCTTCCAGGTGGTCTTCAAGGGCAGCCCCATGTAGAGTGCACTGCAGTAGTCAAGCTGTGAGGTGACAAGGGCATGAGTGACTATCTGAAGGGCCCCCCTATCTAGGAAAGGGTGTAACTGGTGCACCAGATGAAGCTGGGCAAAGGTCTTCCTGGCCACAGCTAGTACCTGCTCATCAAGTCTAGGAAGACCCCCAAATTGTGCACCACCCTTGAATGGGGAAGTACTATCCTGTCCAAGATCAAAGTTGGAATATTCCCATATCTGGGTGGTCCAAACACCCACAGCCATTTGGTCTTGATAAGATTGAGTTGGAGACAGTTCCTCCCCATCCAAACCTGCACAGCCTCCAGTCACTGGAACAGATCCTCGACAGCCAAGTTCATTCAATAAATAGAGTTAATTCTTTAGAGTTACATTCCACACAGCACTCGTTGGAATCACATCGCTGTTTTCTGGCCTTATGGCTTTAACAAGGTTATTTGATTTGATTTGAAACATAGCCAGCATCCATCTACATGCCTTCTCTATCCTGTAGCTCTAAGATGCCTGCAGTTGGATCCATGTAAACAACTAAAGCTTTCTGGAAAAAACTGGAGAAGGGAGAAGCAATCCTTACTGTAATGCTTCCTCTTTCATTAAACTAGGTGTTGCATAAAGCTACATTTACTGCATTGTATAGCACTACATTTAAGCTTAATGAGAAAGAACGAAGGAAAGATCTGTGTTACAGCAATTGCCTTGCATTACTGAAGGACATTTGCTGTACAGCCTGCTTGACATTTGACTGGCTGTTCAAGTTGTTGTTGTTTTCTCTCCTTCAGGAGTTACTTGAGCTATTTAATACCAAATTGCTTCCTAGCATAATCACTAAAACAAGTGTCCAGCCACAGGATACACCACGTTCTGTCACTCACCATCTATCCACAAGCAGAGAAACAGATTTCAATTAAAGCAGAAAATGCAGCTTTTCCATCAGAGTGACTTAAACAGAGCTAGAGGCAAGTATAGTCTGGCACAGAGCCACACATTTGTAACTTTGGTCCTAGGAATCCTTGACTAAAAGGGATAGATTCTAATCCCATTGATGGCTATTCTTACTTATACAATGCCAGGATATAAGAGACAAAATAATATATTTTTCCACTGACAGAGAATGACCTCAATGAAAGTAAGCCCATTTAGTAGTCACATGAAGATAAAACAGTGGCGTTTAGAGTCATAAGTGTCATCAGAATATTTTAGAGCTCACTCTTACTACAATTATTGTATAGATAGCTATAATCTTTTAACAACATATACAGTATAGTAGTTTGAAATTAATAGAAGTCTGAGGAATATCTTGTAAAGGTTATAGCTGCTAAAAAAGAATGCAATATCTGTAAATGTCAATGAAGGTTCTCAGTCATGCAGGTGGAATTGTCTGTAGCTTGAATCATGTCAACTGGATTTCTATTTTCTCAGTGGAAACGTTTCGCTCCTTATCTAAGAAGCTTCTTCAGTCTGAGCAAAGTTTGTAAGGGAATCCTTAAATATGTTTCTAGGGTGGCTGTGTGACCTTGCACCTGGGGCTAGGTCATGGTTATTTGAGATGTTTATTTCTAAGTCCCTTTATCATCCAAAGGAGGATCGTTAAGATTACCTTGCTGTTGTTGAGATTGCGAAATGGTCTTAATCTTCCTAGGCACAGAAGACAAAGCAGGAAGGAAAATAGGGGAAAGATTGTGCCTGAGGCCCCCACCTCTATTCAAAGAAGGATTTTCCAAGTTGGCATAAATGGATTCCTTGACCCCTCTTTCAAACCACTTATCTTCCCTGTCTAAAATGTGAACATTAATGTCCTCAAATGACTGTCCTTTTTCCTTTAGATGAAGGTAAACTGCTGACTCTGGTCCTGTGGTGTTGCTCCTCCTGTGTTGGGCCATCCTCCTGTACAAAGGTTGTTTGGTTTCTCCAATGTAGAGTTCAGAGCACTCCTCACTGCACTGGATTGCATAAACTGCATTGCTTTTCTTGTGTTTTGGAGTTTGATCTTTGGGGTGTACAAGCCTCTGTCTCATTGTGTTGGTGGGTTTGAAATATACAGGTATGTGGTGTTTGCCAAGTATCCTTTTTATCTTTTCAGATAAAAAAAGATAAATCTTTTTATCTTTTATTTTATTTATTTATTTATTTATTTATTTATTTATTTATTTAGATAAATCTAAAAAAGATTATCTTTCTGAAAAGATAAAAAGGACCTCCGCTGGAGTGTGCAGTAGATCCTGAGGTATAAACCCCAGCTCCCTCTGAAACCCTATTGGGTCCATTAGTCGCCGGGGGCGGACCAATCGACTGGGTCCTGCCTCCCTGTGGAGTGGGGCGGCATAAGAGAATCTCAAGGCCACCAGGGCGTGATCTGACCATGACAAAGGGGAAAGATGTAACTCTCCCCTCAGAGTACGCTGCCACTGCTCCGACAAGAAAACTAGGTCCGGGGTGAGTCCACTGTCTCGAGTTGGGTCTGGAATAATCTGGAACAGGCCCATGGCTGCCATGGTAGCCATGAACTCCCGAGCCGCCTCAGAGGCACGTCCCAGGGATGGCAGATTGAAATCCCCCAGAACCATAAGCCTAGGGAATTCCACCGCCAGCCCCGAGACGGCCTCCAGCAGCTCAGGCAGGGATGTCGCTACGCAGCAGGGAGGCTGGTACAGCAGCAACACTCCCAACTGTTCTTGAGAACCCAACTTGAAAAACAGGGTCTCACAACCCGCCACTTGCGGAGCAGTGCCCCTGAAGGCCACTAGAGACTCTCGGATTACAACTGCCACCCCTCCTCCCCTGCCCCGGAGTCTCGGCTGATGCCACACCTGAAACCCGGCCGGGCATATTTCAGAGAGGGCTACCCCCCCCCTCTGAACAGCCAGGTCTCAGTAATACATGCCAGGTCTGCCCCCTCCTCCATGATCAAGTCACATATGAGGGGGCCGTTGTTGTTAACAGACCTGGCATTAAGAAGCAGCAGCCGGAAACCAGGGCCCTCAAGGATCTGCTGACCAGGGCCTGGGTCTGAACCTGGAGGGCCGGAACACGCCACCGGTAACAAACACCGGGGGCGTCTTTATCCTCCATTGGTCAGACTCCATCTCACGTAGTGTATCCAGTTCTGAGTATCAACAGTTTAAGAGGGATATGGGCAAACTGAGACAGGTGCAGAGAACGGCAATGAGATGATTGTCTTGCTCCAATCCAATAGATACAAATACTTGTTAAATAACATGAAAGAATATCACTGAGAAGAAAGTTAAGGTCTACCTATAGTGTGGGACATGAAATAATGGTTTTAAGTTATAGGAAGGCAGATTATTTTTGTTAGGAAAACAAAATCCTAACTGTAACAGCAGTTCAACAGTGGTACCATTTACCCAGTGAAGTGATGAGCTTCCCTAGATAGCCACTGGTTGGTGATGCTTTATTTTGATTCTTGCACTGAGCAGTGAGGTTGGATTCGGTTGTATAAATGTCTCCCTCTAACTTTATGATTCCATGATTTACAGTTTAAGGAGCAATGTACAAGAAGAAAATAGAGAACTAAAAGGACTATATAAGATATTTATTGGAACCAATACTGACAAGTCCATTTAAAATGTTAATAAATAAAATTATAGGGTCCATGACCCACAAAAGAAGGATGCAATTCAGAATTATTTATTTTATGCAACTTCAATCATTGCCAGCAACTCAGCAAGACTTTTATATGCACAAAATTGGAAAAACCAAAGTGTACCAACAATACAGGAATGGATGTTGAAATTATTAGAGATGGCAGAAAATGATAAATTGACTTGCTTATTAAAAGACAATTCAAATTGTTACTTTCTTAAAGAGTGGAAACCTTTGATGGACTATTTGCAAAAAGCAGGAGGAGTAAAGCTAACATGGGGTTTTGATGATTAGATTATATATAAATAGTATATAATAGATAAGAAAAATATATGAATGTTATATGAATAACCAGCATGTAAAAACAAACTATCTATATTATTCTTATGACCATAGATGGATCGGAGGTTATCCAATTTCTTTGTTTGTCTTTTTTTTTCCTTCTTTTTTCTCTACTGCACTTTTCTTTTCTTTTTCTTTTAATTTGTATTTCTATTTCCGTTTCATTCTTAACTTTTAGCTTTGTATATTTAAAAATCTAATAAAATTAAAAAAAAAAATCATTGCCAGCAACTCATAAGCAGCAAAGTACAACATACCAAGTTAATAATACAGTAATCTTAAAAAATCATAGAATATATAACAATAGTAATTCAGTCATAATGAGTTGTCCTGGTTAACATGTGAGCCACGGCATTTAGTAGTAATTGTAGTTTCTGGATGGTCTTTGAGGGCAGTGCCATGTAGAACACATTATAGTAACCAAGAGACTGTGAGAGCTAGTGATGTGGAGAGTAAGGAAGATGACCTTGACAGAGATATGCAAACTCCATTACCAAAGTGACAAGGAGTAAAACATATCTTAAATCCACAACAAACAGTTTTTGTAATTGGCTCAGACAGACACCTCCCTAATTCAGTGAAGTATAAGAAGGGGAAAGTAGTACAGCACAATCAGACTTGCAAGATTTAGGCAATGAAGCATGACTTTGGGTCAGTAACTCTCTCTTAACCCAACCTATCTCACAGGGTTATTATTGTGAGGAAAATAGGAAGAGGGAGCAATATGTACACCACCCTGAATTGTATAAAATAAAGGGATATACACCAAATCAATCAATCCATAAATACATCCACTTGTAAGATGATAAAATGCAACTTACTGTTGCCAGTACCGTCTGTTCTAGAAAGGCCACAATTGGCACACATTCTACACAACTGCACCAATTGGAAGCTGTGGCATTAAAAAGGGCAGTACAGAGATTAGATACTTTGACAAGACCTTTGAACAAGACCCCTATCACTAAATAGTTTGAATACCACAGAGGGCAATAATGTTAGAATTCTTGTGTTGCCTTGGCGAATTATTCCTGTACAAAGCACAGCGTTCTCATGATGACGTGAATGCCAGGTGGCTGGATAACAGAGAAGCCTTGGCTTTGTTTACATCCTCATGAGATAGGGAGCGAGAAGGTACCATGTTATGGCTAGCAATGGATCTTCCCATGGGAACAAATCCTCCTGATTTCCTTCTGTGGGAAGCCTTGCCCAGGCCCCCTGAGCAAGGAGGGGGGGAACTCAGTGCTTAGATGTAGCAGGTCATGCTATGTGCTTTAGGCCTAATGCTTTGGGCCTAGTGTGTGTCACAGCTAACATCCAGCCAATCAGAAAGCTAGAAGAACTGAATATACAACCATGCAAAATGATGTTCTATGCTTCTTGATTTCTAGTGTCTTTTAGCCATGTAGTTCTTCACGTGTTCACTTCCCGTGGACTGGGCAGAGTGAGCTATGCCTGGCTTTGGGTATAGGCCATGGCAGGAACTCTGGCCCTGGGATCAATACACGGAACTCTGCTTATAAGTTTGCTTTGTTTTTCCTTTTACAATGATGTATCTTGTATATTCATCTTTTTCATTTTTGCGATAATGTACTGTATCTGTATTATTGCCTTATGCTACCAGTAAACACTGTTAGCCCTAACAAGCTGCATTCTTGTCTGTTTATTCTCAAGCCTCGGTTTTTCCCTTTAGGCCAGCATATATCCCATCAAATAAAGTTCTATGCCATTTAATATTGTGCCATTAAACAGCCCTGATATGAAGAAGCATCAGCATGTTCCCTTTTTTTTTTTTTTTGGAATTAGACAATTTGCAATAGATTGGAAATGGGGAGAGGCAACAACAATAACCTATGGCACATATGTTAAGTTCCCCAAGTTGTTTACTATATTTTAATGAGCCATTTTAAAACAAAAACCCTCTTATTTAATAGCTATTTTGGAAGGCCATCTATTTAAATAATGGTAACAGAAATATGCTTAAATCGGGTACATATGGCAGCTTCTTTTGAAACAATGGCTAGAAAAGAATGGAGATACAGGTGAAAGCTGCAGAATCTCTTTTCTTTTTCTGGCGTATAAGCCTGTAGTGTCTCTTTGGGTGTCAGGCTTCTTCAGTGCTAGAACAAGAAGCCTCACCAGCAGTGATTCAGGAAAATGGCTCTAGCTAAACTAGTGTGTTGCCCTTAGGAAAACCATTAATGCATAAATCCAGCTATTGCAGTGTATAAGAAGCAAGAGATCAGAATTAAAGTTATCAGAATGAAAGATAACAGAATCAAAGTTCAAATCCTAGTTTCCTTTCTTCCATCCATGTGGAATAATGGTCTGGGAGCCTCCCACTTGGGGCAGGAGGCAGAGGCATTTGTGGGATGTCCACAGGGAGACTAAAAAAAATAAAGTCAAGATGGCAGCTGTGTGAGAGTCTTAATCTTGTTTAGCCTGTTGTCCTGGAAAGCAGTAAGACTTTATTCACCTCATTTAACAGTACCGATATGATATTTGTTGTTAATCCTCATTTGGTTTAGGGAAAAGCAGAAGTGTGCTTGTTCCAAAGAGCCAGGAATGGTTGTGCCTGTAGGTGCCTCATTATATAGATAATATCAATTTAGTATTAATTCTTTTAAAATGTTTTATTATTCATACTCCAATCTATCCATACCTGGCATTTCATTATTTTTTAAATTACATATTTAAATGATATGTTTCATTTTCTGTTACCATTTGATTAAGATCATCTCTGTGTTCATCAATTAATTCAGTTACTTTACTAAGTCATTAGAGATGTCATATTTTCAGAGTTATTAGATGTATCTATTTCTTTAAAAACAACTGGGAAAGTGCATACTTCATTTTTGTTGTTCAGTTGTTTAGTCGTGTCCGACTCTTTGTGACCTCATGGACCATAGCACGCCAGGCCTTCCTGTCCTCCACTGTCTCCTGGAGTTTACTCAAATTCATGTTCATTACATCGGTGATGCTATCTAACCATCTCATCCTCTGCCGTCCCCTTCTCCTTTTGCTTTCAGTCTTTCCCAGCATCAGGGTCTTTTCCAGGGAGTCCTCTCTTCGCATTAGGTGGCCAAAGTATTTGAGCTTCAGCTTCAGTATCTGTCCTTCCAATGAGCAGTCAGGGTTGATTTCCTTTAGGATCGACTGATTTGACCTCCTTGAAGTCCAAGGGACCCTTAAGAGTCTTCTCCAGCACCACAGTTTGAAAGCATCAATTCTTCGGCACTCAGCCTTCCTTATGGTCCAACTCTCACAGCCATACATTACTACTGGGAAAACCATAGCTTTAATTATACGGACCTTTGTTGGCAAGGTGATGTCTCTGCTTTTTAATATGCTGTCTAGGTTTGCCATAGCTTTCCTCCCAAGGAGCAAGCGTTTTTTAATTTCATGGCTGCAGTCATCGTCTGTGGTGATCTTGGAGCCCAAGAAAATAAAATCTGTCACTGCTTCCATTTCTTCCCCTTCTATTTGCCAGGAAGTGATGGGACCAGATGCCATGATCTGAGTTTTTTTAATGTTGAGTTTCAAGCCAGCTTTTGCACTCTCCTCTTTCACCCTCATCAAGAGGCTCTTTAGTTCCTCTTCACTTTCTGCCATTAGGGTGGTATTGTCTGCATATCTGAGGTTGTTGATATTTCTCCCGGCAATCTTAACTCCGGCTTGTGATTCATCCAGCCCGGCATTTCTCATGATGGACTCTGCATATAAGTTAAATAAGCAGGGTGATAATATACAGCCTTGTCATACTCCTTTCCCAATTTTGAACCAATCGGTTGTTTCATGTCCAGTTCTAACTGTTGCTTCTTGACCCGCATACAAGTTTCTCAGGAGACAGGTAAGGTGGTCTGGTACTCCCATCTCTTTAAGACTTTGCCACAGTTTGTTGTGATCCACACAATCAAAGGCTTTAGCGTAGTCAATGAAGCAGAAGTAGATGTTTTTCTGGAACTCTCTTGCTTTTTCCATAATCCAGCGAATGTTGGCAATCTGATCTCTAGTTCCTCTGCCTCTTCGAAACCCAGCTTGCACTTCTGGTAGTTCTCGGTTCATATACGGCTGAAGCCTAGCGTGTAGGATTTTGAGCATAACCTTGCTAGCATGTGAAATGAGCGCAATTGTACGGTAGTTTGAACATTCTTTGGCATTGCCCTTCTTTGGAATTGGAACGTAAACTGACCTTTTCCAATCCTGTGGCCACTGTTGAGTTTTCCAAATTTGTTGGCATATTGAGTGCAGCACTTTAACAGCATCATCTTTTAGGATTTTAAATAGCTCAGCTGGGATATTGTCTTCTCCGCTAGCTTTGTGTTTGTAATGCTTCCTAAGGCCCACTTGACTTCACTCTCTAGGATGTCCGGCTCAAGGTCAGTGACCACACCATCATACTTCATACATATACAAAAATCTACATACCTTTTTTTAAAGAGAATATACATATGATGGTCTGTAGTTCAATGGCAGAATACATATTTTGCATGCTGAAGGATCCATATCCAGATCTTAGTCCTGCAAATCAAGATGAAGAAACCTCTGCTTGAAACTTTAGAGAGCTGCTAGTACTTATATTAGTACTGGACTTGATGGACCCATGGTTGGGACTTATAATAATGCCATTACCTATGTTCCTAATGGATTTGTCACTGCTATCTGTATTTTTCCTCCACCCTAATTAGAATTCACAACAATAAGTGTTGTATTGATCAAGTAACTGAAGTAGAAATAAAATGTCTGGCCTATGATTGCAGTAATAGTCTACTGGAATAATGCTATAATGTCCCTATCATCAATAAGAGGAGATTGTTGTTACTGTTTGTCAAATCGATGATAAAATATCTTTTGCCTTTGCTGCATTTAGACCCTATTTATCTCTTTCTATCTTATTATCCAAAATTACCATGTAGTGATTGCAACACAGTAAGAAGCAGGACATCTCCTATAGAACAAGCATCACACTGCTTTCTTAAATTTCCTTGTAAGCCAGGAAGTGAAATAAAAGTCAATTTGTATTGTAGTTGCTGCTGATGTTTCCTGGAAACCTTTTGTATTCCATTGGTCTTACCCAATGATCCTTCTTTAAGTCCACTGGATGGCCTTTTATCTTATTATAGACTGTGCTTGAATTAGCAATGCTGAATAGTTGGTCAACTTCCATCCTTACCCAGGAAAGGGTCTTGAGATCAGTTTAGAATGAACATGCACTCATTACTATCACCTCTTACATGGAGAAAAACTTTGCTGGAACAGCCAAAGAGACGAAGATATCAAACAGATATCATCTATGTCTCAACCACTATGGCCATATGCTGGTGGAAAACAATGTGATCCAGGTACAGTACATGGTATTTAACATCTGAACAGAAATAATCCAGATATAAGTTGAGGGAAACAGTCTGAGTAGGAGCCCCACAGAGGATAGAGCAACGTTTTTGCCTGCAGTTTAATTTCTGGATAGATCCATTTCACACCCATACTGGGAGTAAATATAAAAAAATGAAGGAATTGGATTAGGGAGCAGCAAGATGTCCGATGAAGAATTACTTCTATTCTAAAACATCTGGGATGTTTGGAATTTGCCTTTATGTTCTAAGGTGACAAATTTCAAACATCCTAGATGCTTGAGGGAAGCCTAAACTTTCTCTTCCATAAAGCTAACCAATATTGTGGTGCACAGCAAGGATAGTTGGCAGCTTCAGAGGCAGCTGAGAGTTTATTTCTTCTTGCTATCTGAAGTTCCAAACCTACTGAGTAGGATACATTTAGACTGAGAAGTGACTTCAGAGACAGCTCAACATAAACAGATACAGTAATTACTTTCGCAAGATCTAATAGCAGGAGGTGGACATACTGACTGCAGATGACTCACATGAAACAATATATTTCTTAAGAATAATCTGAAATCCTGACTTTGGACCTCTTAAGAATCTCAGCCTGCAAATTCAGCCTTTAATTTCAAATTGATTACCTGTTTCTCAGGGATAAGAACATCTAAGCAGATGGGCTGCTGTATTAGCCATTGCTGCTATTCACAAGCAAGAATTTTATGGTTCTCTTGGACATCTGAGACGAAGAGTTTTTCTTTATGTTTTCAATAGTTATATAGTAAATCACACAAACTCAAAAAATAAGAACATAAGAAGAGGTATGCTAAATCAGGTTTCTATCCCATCTAGTCCAGCCACCCTTTCTCATTCATGCTTTTAGCAGATGGTATTGAGATGATATCACTACTGAAGATAAAGCCAATAGTCTACATATACTGTATATGACAATACGCTATCTTGCATGAATGTGTCTGATTCTCTTTAATGCCATCCAAATTTGTGATGACCATTATATTGAACAAACTATGCAAGTTTGCTGTATGCTGAATAAAAAGTAACTCTTTTTATGTATCCTTTGTCACCTTCACCATTTTACTGGATGGTCATGGGCTCTGGAATTTTGAGAGGAAAAAAAAATTTCTACATGGTGCTTTCTTTCACTAATCTCTATCCATGTCTTTATTAGTCTCTTTTTTCTAATAAAGAGCCCCAATTTTTTCCTTTTGTCACAGAGGACTTCTTCTGGTTCCTTGGTAGTTTTTATGGCCATTCTCCAACTCTTTAATATTCATTTGAGGTGCAGTGGCTAAACTATAAGCAATGGTTATACCAGATATTTCCAGAAAGACTTCATAATAATGATAGTTTTATTTTTAATTCATATCTAATAATCCTCAACACATAGTTTGTCCCTTTCATAGCAACTGCACGCTGAATCAATATTTTTATTGTGTTATCCATTAACACACACACCCCGGTTCCTTTCATGATCATGTAGCATAGCTTGGATCCCATCAGAGTATATGTGGTGCTAAAATTTGTTGCCTTGGAGTGTCACATTTCAGTTGCTTTTGCCATTTCAGTGCCTATTTCCCATATTCTTCCTTGTCCCTTTCTGTTCTAACAACTCAAAATAATTTGGTCATCAGTAAACATTCACCGTGTTAATACTTATCTCTAACACAAAATAATGTGTAAATAAATTTAAAAAGGAGCCAATCCCAAAGATTATATTGCATGGAAGAATTAACAAATTGTTCCAGTTATTTCTTCCTATTCTTTAAAGTTTTATCAGTCCATAAGAGGACATCTCTTCTTATCCTACAACTGCTATGTTTTCCTAGGAATTTCATGCAGAATTTTGTCAAAAGCTTCTTGAACCAAGGAAACTGCATTTTAAATGATCTCTCTCTCTCTCTCTCTCTCCCTCCCTCCCTATTCCTCATTTGTCTGGTTTTTACCAAGAAAATAATGTGCAGTGCACATTATTTTACATTTCTCTAATTTCCAAGTTGACAACAAAATAATCATAAATACAACTCTAATTAATGTTAAGATTTTATTCATATAAGTCTGTGTTTCTTAAAGTGTGCTTGTAGGACCCCTAGGAGTCCCCCAAGACCCTCTCAGGGAGTTCGTCAAATCAAAATTATTTGCTAGTCTATGTTGAAAAATAATACAATATTAAAATTCTATCAAACAATCATGAGAAGTAGTGGCAGCGAATGCATCCATTTTAATTTTTAATACAGGAAATATTGATAAATATAACACATACAAACAAAAGCTGTTTTGGGATCCTCTATAAGTTTTAAAAGTGGGATAGGGTGCTGAGATAAAAAAGTTTAAGAAACACTGATAGCAAGTGGGCAAAAGTGGTGGGCTGCTGGTGGAAATGGAATGGAAATCATGTTTTGAAAATAAAAACTGCTTCACCATTCCTCTAATAAGTCCTCTCTAATGTGTTTACTTTTCTGTGGTTGCTATTTGCCCAGTCCATGACATCCAGCTCTCAGTTAAGTGTTTCACAAAGATCTTATGTTCTTCGCGCTGACTGTGGCTTAGATGGAAATAATTGCACTTCAACTGTTTCCTTGTTTAATGTGTTGAAATAAATATATGAATGATATTATTCTTCAGGCATGGCAAATTACTTCCAAAATGTTTCCCAGGTATTTTTGGTGGGATTAAAAGAAAGTTATGGTTGTGAATTTGTGAATAAGGTTGGGAATTATAGAATTTTCAAGGGAAAAACATTTTAATGTGTGTCAAAACTGGCTGTTCTGGTACCAAGCCCTCATTCCAGCATGATCTACCAAGCTTTCATGACAAGTCTCCTGCTGCCTCTCAAAAGGAAGCTTTTAAAATGCATCCATTCAGATTTCCTGGCAATCACGGGACCAGCATGCTATTTGTTTCCTGCCAAGGGAATCTTTCATTCCCATGTAGAGCTGGTTTATTCACTAGACATGACATGCCCCTCATGAGTTTGGATCAATGGCAAAGATTTTAAACAAAAGTTGTAGCAATATAGGTGGTGCTCAGAAATAAAACCAGCAGTAGTAGAGAAGGGAAGTCTGAAGGAGGAACAGGAAGTGTGGAGGAGGTGAAATGGTGGGTTCCTAGAGAGACTAAGAACTGCTCTGTAAGTCCTGAGCTTAATAAAATGTTCTGTTTTTATTAGGTAGGGAGTTGTTCTATTGAACAAACCTGAGTCAAATGAAATAGAAGTTTTCTCATTTTTATCCTGGGGAACCCCCAGATGAGAATAAGCATGAATTCAACTGTACCACAGCAAAGCTGGCCATGTTCACATCTATATAAACAGCATCTGGAGTTTGTCCAGCTTTCTGAAAAATAAGAGAATAATATAACTCTGCCCTTGGTTCAAGTGAAAATAAGGAATAGTTGGAAGAACTTGACAAGTGGAATCAGATCTGATCTAGAAAATGTTGTCCCATGGATACAGAATGCCTGCTCCAGATCTCCTTATGATGTAATTTATCCCAAGTGCAGATGTAAGAAAAGCTGATGTTCAGCTAAGCTCCTCATCCTTCAGGATAAGAGTTGGTTGAAAGATTCTGGGCATTTGGGTCCATTGTTAGAGACCATGCACATGCCAGGATTCTTCCCTATTTGGTAGCAGTTTTTTCAGAATAGTTGACTTTCTCAAATGTCTAGGTTGCTTTCCTGACATCCCTTTCTCCTGGGCTGTGATTAGTTCCAGTTTATATTCTTTGTTCTGGACAATCCTTTGGGATTGCTCTTGTGCAGACACCAGACCATCAATATTGATTCAAAAGAGCCATCCTTACTGTCTGACAGTGATGTTTTGCCAGAACAAGAACAGTTTTTTCATTTCTTTTAACCATCATTTCTTTACATGTTCTCTATGTAAGCATTATCTCTTCCATTCTTATCAAAGCATGCATCAAGGCAGTAGAAGTTCAGGAACAAAGAACTCTAACCTTTCCAACAAATGTAATGTTACAACTTTTGTAAAAGCATGAATGTAGTACACAATATCAAGAGGTAGAAAAGATTCTGGCTTTAGGTCCATGATGTTGCTACTATTCCTACAAATAAGCATATTTTCACATTTAAATATAGAAACAATACTGATCGTTCTGTTTAAACTTATATGCCTATAGTTTGGTCAGGTTTTTAAGATCCCTTATGCAGGCACTGTGCTCTGATTTGCATTTGGAAAGTCCGTATTGAAATGTGAATCTACAAAATTATTTGCTTTTTCTTATCTTCAGTGCAGAATATAAGTACAAATGTTATAGTGTTTAAAGTTGGCATGCTCCAGGTGCCCTCCAAGAAGCAGTGTCAACTGATGGGATCTAGGAAGTGTCCCTTCTCTGCCATAGCACCTGCCTTGTGGAAAACCATTCCCCCCAAGATCACTGACCCAGATCCTGAACATGTTTAAAAGAGCCCTGAAAACTTGCTGTTCCTCTGGGCCTTAAGTTAGAATGTGTGGGGTTCTGTGTATTTTACTATTTTAGAATGTTGGCTTTTTAAGTTTTATAAAATAAAATAAGTGTTAGGAAAGTTTGGGTGACAGATAACCAATCTTGACATTCAAGCTTTGTTTATAGGCAATGCCAAATTATTTTAAGGAAATATATGCTGTCATACTTGCTACTGAAAACAGATTGGCTGGCATCCATATCTACTTTGTTCTTTAACTACTGAAAAAGCACAGAATAAAAATACAGTGGGCATAAATTAGCATGAGTAGCATACCAAAGTTGCACAATGTTTCCATCTGTTTTACTGCTTTGACTGGGCAGCTACCATTTTGAATGACTACAGATGTCCAAGCTGCCAAGGAAAGAATGATAATGGAGGGCTTTTAGCTACGGCCTATGTTTATCTTGGGTAAACTGGAATTTCACCATTGTAAAATTAGACATTCCTTTGCCTGCATACAGGTGTCTTGTTCTTTCTCAATAATTTGTTTTGTTAGGCTGAGGATCTGAGTGACAAGTTATATTTAAGGAATTGGAGAGCTGCCTAGAAAAATGGCATTAATTCAGTCTCCAGGAGAGTCAGAGAGAAACATGGCCCACATTTCAGAGCAATGTAAAGACATGTGGCCTTCTGGATGGTTTTGGACTGCAATATATACTATAATCCATCTCTTTTGACCATGCTGGCTAGAGCCATTGGTACTTGGAAGTCAAGAGAACACCACTGGAATTTGTCCATTTCCTCTAAAAGATAGGAAGGAAACATGGCTGCCTAGTTCCAAACTGCTAACTTCTGAATAGTACGATGCCCATTTTTAAAGCTGTGTGTTAAAAAGGGTAACTTGCAGGAAAAGCATTTCAGTGGGAAAGATGAGCCTTGTTTATGGTTCTTTGAGATCAGAATGTATAGCTTCTGAGCTGACATTTACATTTTCTTTGTGCCCAATAGTTATGAAAATAATGGCAAGCTTCTCATATCTTTTCGACATTCTATGTCCCTTACTCTTTGTTTTAGGATCTCTTTAGATGTTAATAGTTCTTTTTTAGTGGAATTTGTGTTTGTGTGTCTAAATTGTAGATCTGCCTGACAGAATGGAATATATCCCACTAGCATGGGCAAGGCAGAACCGATTCACACCTTACTCTTGTCCTAGGAATTTGATTATTTAGCAACTACTAATTTCTGGAGGTGGGAGCCGGTGTGATGTAATAGTTAAGGATGCTGGACTAGGAGTGGAAAAACCATGAGTTTCAGTCCTCCCTTAGGCATGAAAAACCAAGTGGTTGATTTTGGGCTAGTCAAGCTGTGTTGGCCCTAGAAAGAAGGTACTGGCAAACCACTTGTGAAATGTTGCCAAGAAAATGGCATGGCCGGGTCTATGTGTAGAGGAGTACAGAGATAGCCTTGAAGAAGGAATGCAAGAATGGTTATGTAAGCATCGGTTTAGCCCTGAAAGAAAGGAGGGGGTGAGAAGAAACTCAAGATCATGCTGCCTTGATTTTGTTTCATGTAAGTGAGGGGGGAGAGAAACTTGGTTAGGTTTTCAAGATTCTGTTATTATACCCTGCAGCAGTAAAGTAGATTTTCAGTAGTCCTTGAAGAGTCTGTTTCGTGACCTGGCCTATCTTAAAGAGCTGCTATCAGCAGTCAAGACTAACTTGAAGGAGCATAAGAAAAACCATTTCCAGACATTGAAACAGTCCTCACGATCCCAAACGTGTCCTTGCAAAGAGTCATTCTCTATTTGCAAACTCCCAGATGGAAAAGAAAAGCATTGGTCGCACTTATGGATGATCTGTGGCAGGAACGGGATGGAGGCAGTGCATCCATCCTGGCTCTCCTTGACCTCTCAGCAGCTTTCGATACCATCGACCATGGTATCCTTTTGGGACGACTCAGAGAGTTGGGGGTGGGCAGCGTGGTTTTGCGCTGGTTCACCTCCTTCCTCCAGGGCCGGTCCCAATCGGTGTTGATAGGGGAGGAGAGATCGGGTCCACGGCCCCTCCTTTGTGGGGTGCCACAGGGCTCAGTGCTCTCTCCTCTCCTATTTAACATCTACATGGAACCACTGGGCGAGATCATCCGTCTCCACGGGATGAGGTGTCATCAATATGCTGATGATACAGTTATACATCTCCATCCCGGGGGAAGTAAGTGATGCGGTGACTACCCTGTCCAAGTGCCTGGGGGCTGTGGGGGTCTGGATGGGGAACAACAGGCTTCAGCTGAACCCTGGTAAGATGGAGTGGCTGTGGATCAATGGCCCCTCGGTGTCTAGGAATCTATCATCTTTAGTTCTGGATGGGGTTGCACTACCCCAGACACACCCGGTGCATAACTTGGGGGTCCTCGAAGAGCAGGTGGCAGTCGTGGCCAGAAGGGCCTTTGCACAACTTCGTGTTGTGCGCCAGTTACGCCCTTTCCTGGAGCGAGAGGCCCTTCGAACAGTCACTCATGCCCTGGTCATCTCCCAGATAGACTATTGTAATGCGCTCTACATGGGGCTACCCTTGAAGAGCATCCGGAAGCTTCAGCTGGTTCAGAATGCAGCCGCGCGGGCGATTTTAGGTGCCTCAAGATCAGCACATATAACACCTTTGCTCCGTGAGCTGCATTGGGTCCCAGTTTGCTTCCGGATTCAATTCAAGGTGTTGGTTATCACCTTTAAAGCCCTACATGGCATGGGACCAGGTTACCTGAAGGACCGCCTCATCCCCATTCAATCAACCCGTCCCACCCGGTCCTGTAGAGAGGGCATGCTATGAACCCCGTCTGTAAGAGAGTTCCATCTGACGGGGTCTAGGAGGCATGCCTTCTCTGCGGTAGCCCCCGCCCTTTGGAACACTCTACCTCCTGAAATAAGATCGGCCCCCTCTCTCCTGGACTTTAGAAAAAATCTAAAAACCTGGTTATGTCATCATGCTTAGGGAGGGGAGGGGAACAGCCAGTCTTGGGGTTGGCTAGCCCCTTAGATCTGCCATATCCAGCCTTATCGACCGATACGATGAAACCTACCATTCTGGATCAAATTGCGTAATATACAGTATATATATATACACACACACACACACACACATACATTTTGTTTTTACTGATATTTATAGTTTTTATTGATTTTAAATTTTTGCTGTTAACCGCCCAGGGTCCCTCCTTGTGGGGGAGATGGGCGGGATACAAATGTGATAAATAAATAAATAAATTTAGTGAGAACTGTACTAGGATCCCTGTGTTTCCAACAGTTCCCAAATATGCTGCTTGGATTCCAGAATCTGGAATTGGCTGTGAATAGAGTCAACTCCCTCCAGCAAAGGAGATTGTTACCTTGTTGTGGTGCTGGAGCTTGAGCACCTCAATGATGCCATGACCTAAACCGTGAAGGGACACCCAAGACGGGAAGGTCATGGCAGAGAGGTCAGACTAAATACGATCCCTGGGGAAGGTAACAGCAACCCACCCATTTTCTTGCTGTGAAAACTAAATGGATTGGCTGACAGGAAGCTCTGGTGTGGGCTGGTCCATGAAGTCACGAAGAGTCGGAAGTGACTGAACGAATAAACAACAAAGAGTCAACTCCAGTGCCTAGAAACATTTATTTATTTATTAAACAAATTTATATAGTTCCATAACTAGGAACAAATTGCAGCTATTCACAGTCTGGAGTAAGTGATTATAAAACAATCCATTCTTTAGTCAAAAATAGGCTTCTACACATATGCGATAATAGTCAAAGGTAATCACAGCAAAGCTAAGTTTTCAAATTGATTTCTTTATTAAGCATTTTCATGTCAGCTGCTCTACTTAAAGTTACCAAATGTGTACCTCTGTATGACAACAGAATAAACAGATTAATAAACTGGTTTTCTTCATTTGGCCCACACAGTCAAAATGATGATTCCTAACTCATGGCATTGCATTCATGAGAAACTGGTAATTATTAAATGGTGAAAAAAATAACAAAAAGGACAGGAACAGTCACAGCAATTATGTGTGGGTATAAGGGAGGAGGTGTTTCATGCAGTTGCTCTTTGAGTGAAATGAAAAAGAATAAAGAAAAAATTACAGAACTGGAAAAATGCAGCTGAGAAGACATGTATGCTATGGTGGCAAAGGTCCTGCTTCACTATGCTGGAAGGATCTATGGAGACAAATCGTTATTTTGCACATCCCTGGTGGACACTCTTTAAAAATATGTTTGTGCATTTTGAAAGCAGAATATAGTTGAGTAGGCAATGAAGTGTTCCAGTGGACACCCAAAGGAACCAGAAAGGCAAGAATATTTTATTGAAATATCCTTTTAAAAAAACCAGTTGTGGATAGTGGTGCAGGGTGAGGCACAGCAGAAGGCTTGCACATTTTTTCCTTTACAAATAACCTTTTCTTCCCTGTGGCACAAAAGACTTACTCTTTTGCCTTTTATCCTAGCTGATTCATTTTTTTGATGTGTTCTATAGCATTGAGTTACTGGAAAGCTTATGTTTAAAAGCCAGAAGCTTGGGAAAGGATTCAACGAATGAAGCAGGCCTTCTCTGTTTTTCTCTCTTGGGATATTGGTTTGCAGCTTTTCAGAACTTCCATCCCATCCTATGAATGCCACAAAGCTTACTTTATTACTAAACTTATTACCTAAACTCATTACTTGCTGGTGCATTCCGAAAGAACCTACTTGTGGTAACTTGCGTCTGAAAGAACCTACTTGTGGTAACTTGCGTCTTCAGAGAGATGGTGCTGTCCCTATTCCAAATGTATACAGATCTAAAAGTAGGGGCTGTAATTTGCTTGTAGATTGTCATGCCTGCAAGAACTCTCATTTACCAAGTGCTGCTATTATTTTAAAGCCCTTAAATGGATGGTGACTAGGTTGTTAAAAAGATCATTACTTCACATGTATGTCCATCCAGATTCAAAGATTATCTTCAGATATCCTTTGGGATGGGGAGGGGGCTCGACCCAGTGAAGTGAAGTGAGGGGATATTATGAAAGGTTGTGGATTCTTTCCCAGAGAAACTACAGAATGGTATGTTTGGCATGAAGTGAGGACTATTTGTTTTGATATCCCAACCCTTTTAATTGTTAGGATTTAAAAATGTTATTATGATGCTGTTCCAAATGTTTAGAGTTTGGTGTCACTTTTATTTTTCCAAGACATCATATTTTAATATTTGTTTATGAACTTCCCAGATAATGTTTTGTGGATATGTAATACAGAAATTTTATGTTACCTGTAAGTTTTCTATTGGGACATAGTTAGCCGCTGTGGGAAGAGACCATCTGACTTGTAAGGTCCTTGGTCTGACTGAGCCAACTTTTTCTCCCCTTAAAGCAAGCATGCAATTTCAATGAGAGTTACAGTATGCTAGTTGAAGTAGATCTGGAAGATCTTGCTTTGGCTATGAATTAATGGTTATCTTAAGAGAACGTTTAATAGCACAATCTCTCTACGTTTTTGGGAATGTGTCTATACCATCCCGCCATATAACCTTGGGTTTCTCAATGTTTATAAGAGATCAGTGTTCGTGTCTAAGTCTTAGATCCTAACAACTTCAGATAGATTTTTTTTCATGTAATTGGCATTTTCTGATTCTTCCTCCCTGCTACAATTCTTGTTCCCACCCAGATTAGCTGCAAGCATGTTGTTTTACTTGCTATCATAAAATAGGTTAGGTTTTCCTGCAATAAAGTTAACTGCTCTGTATATTACATAGTATCTTATTTTCATCACTGGTAAATGAGCTCCGTGCAGATGTCTGGTTCATTTTGTTTCATTCTACTTGATATGGCAAAGAAGGGGGAAAACAAGATTGTGACAAAAGTGCTTCGCCAGCTAAGTGGAGCTTGTAAAAATTTTGCTGTCATCTGCAAGACAGGAATTTAAAATATGCAGCTGCTCAGAATCTTTGTTAAAAGATGAGAGAAGTAAACAGCAACAACAACAACAACAACCAGGGTGTTCTCAGATTAATTTCTAATGAAATTAATTCTCTTTTTCAGTAGATCAATTTTATATTAAAAGTCATTCCCAGCCATTACTATCAGAAAACAAAAAACAACAACTCTCAACAAACAAAAACAGCAAAACAAAACAGTTTTCTATACAAATGAGAATGCAATTGGCCAATTGATCAGAATTCAAATCTAGAATATTAATATATGCATTTTAACAGAATCCTATAGGAGATAATGGCTCTTCGGCTAACAAACGGAGATGAGCACCGGCCCCTAGAGTCGGACACGACTGCACAAATGTGCAGGGGGAGCCTTTACCTTTATAGGAGAGAATATCTGTAGCTCAGGGTTGAACTGTGGAGACCTTGGTGCTCTCTGAGCTTGGTTGTTTGCTTGCAGATGTTTCATTACCCAACTTGGTAACATCATCAGTGCTAGTGAGTGTGGGGTTTGCTCCCTGTTTATATGCAGTAGCCTGCCCTGCCAGTTTTGGGGGTGGGTGGGCACTGAGCTCTCTAATATTACATTATATTCTTTTGGTCTCAGCTGCCTGTTTCTTGATAAGTGTTCTGCATAAGTGTTCTGCATACTTCAAACAGAATAAAATACATATACAAGTCAGTGGGAATGTATGCATGATTTTCTGTTGTAAACTTCTATAAACCTATGTATCTAAATGATGTGCAGAATTTGGAATGAAGGTAAGTGATGCCCGGGGATGTTTTTCCTTCTTGCGGTCTATTATATAAAGTCAATAATACAAATCTTATTAGTTTTACAGATGAACAAGCTGATAAGTCAAAGAGTTCAACCTAAAACATTGCTGAAGGGAAATATTAGACTGACAGGTTTAAAAGATAATTTGCAAATATTTCTCTGTTAAACAGCTTATCAATTTTCTCATTCTTTTTCCTCTTTCATACTTTCAATCAACTAAATGAAAAACAGAGATTACAGTCCTAGAAGGAAGCCTTTTGCATTGACATTAAAGGAAGAAAGAAAATGCATATTCAAATTTATCTGATGGAAATCTAGCCCCTGTTTTTGTCTATATGTTGGCTTGGGTGAATTCAGCAAAGAAGATTTGCATTTGTTTGCAGTGGTGTCCCCCAAATCACATAAGTAGTAGTTTCATGTTGGTGACACACTTTTTAGACATGCATCATTTTGCAACACACTCTTACAGCAGGGCATCATTTTGCGACACACTCTTACAGCAGGGCACAAGGCAGGCAATAGGACCTGCGTGGAATCCTGGCAGGGCAGGTTTGGAGGCAGCCAGGCACAAGGCAGGCACTAGGACCTGCGTGGAATCCTGGCAGGGCTCGGAGGCAGCAGCAGCGCGACAAACCCAGACACTGCAGCCGACACACTAACGTGTCCCGACACACAGTTTGGAAAGCTCTGAGTTAGTGCCTTTTGCAGATGGTAATCTAGTCCTGCATTTTAGAAGTAGACCTTGATTCTATTTGAATGTCATAGAATGGCTGAAATGGCTATTGTACTATCCATGCTATTATAGTTCCATGGATCACTGCAATAATATATAAGAGAAATATATGGGTCTCAGTTTGATGCAAAGAAGAATGCTTCTTTGCAAGAATTATAATGATTGTTACATGGACCATGAATGCAATAATGTACTGTATCCACAAAGTCCATTTAAAACTTTCAAATACCAGATCTGTAGATCTACTTTCAGGCTTACACATCTTCCTGACTTGCCTCATGTTGACATTTCATGCTTGATTATTCTTGCTTTCTATACTATAGACATTCTAAAATACATACATACATACATACGTACGTACGTACATACATACATACATACATACATACATATCAAACTACTGAAGGAACAGGAAATGACTGTTAATATTTTCCTTTGTACTTTTACAGCTTTTAAGGGGCCAGATCTGGTGAGCAATTCAGAGTTTATGACCACCATCTGAATATAGCTATAAATGTGAATCCATATTTTAGTTTTGTGCTAGAAACACAACTTTAGAATAAATAGAATAAATAAATGGCAAAATCCTCACCATTTATGACCTCTTTCACTACTGTTCTTGAATATTTGAATGAGTATGCATTTCACCCGCAATAATGGAGTGAAAATCCATTTTGTACAAATCTATTACATTCCTTATCTTGTCATAACAATGCTAGATTTTCATATCATGCATAATGGTCTTGCTTGGGTCTTGCAAACAGCCAGTTGTGTTAAGAATACCTCTACACATTTCAGTTCAGAAATGACCATGATACTTAAGACACAAACAAGGGCCTCTATATATTCTAGTAAATTGTCTATCATGCCAAACAATTTATAGTACTTTGGATGGAGAAGAATAGGGTTCAGAAATAAATGGCCACCAAATGAAAACCCACTTTTAGGACACACCTCATTCAATCCTGTGGGGACACTTTAACCTATATTGATATTTTTATAAAGATATAAATATGTTATCAATATTTTTAATATTTAAATGTGTTCTGTACAGCAAGGGGGAGGTGTGTGTCTTCAAATCAGTGTGGACTCCTGGCAACTGTCTGGACTAGTCCCTGCAGTTTTCTTGGCAAGATTTCAGAAGTGGTTTGCCCTTGCCTCCTTCCTAGGACTGAGAGAGAGGGACTGGCCCAGGATGACCCAGCTGGCTTTGTGCCTAAGGCAGGACTAGAACTCATGGTCTTCCAGTTTCTAGCCTGGTACCTTAACCACTACACCGAACTGGCACTCTTTCTGTACAGCAAAGCACATTTTAAATTCTAATTATTATCTCATTTCAGGCATTCCATCCGGGGGCAACAGGAGCTGAGGGTGTCAAGACACCAACTTTCTGTTCATTCTGCAGACCTCTTCCTCCATCTGGGTCCTCTGCTGTCAGAATGGTGCCCATTCAAGCTAATCACAATAAAATCTCTGCTAATAACTAGCTCTAAGAGCCTTTTTAGTTGTTGTCTAGCTGGCAACTCTTCTACCAGGCTATCAGAAAACTTATCTTCGAAACTGGTTGGGGCAAGAATTGTAATTTTCTGTACTAATACTTGAACATATTTTGCTCTCCTTCCTCACCATTGCCTTTTCCTTTTGTGTTACATCAGTTTTTCATCGTAAACTTCGGCAGAGGGATTGTCTTATTTCAAGTATTAATATTACTGAACTCCTCTGTTTTACTTAATGGGTAAGATAATTTTTTTATTAAAAATAAATTTAAAAATGAATTCAGAAGTCACTTAAGACCATTGGTAATATTTAAAACCTATTTTTTTTAAAAAAAGAATTGTATCTCTCATTATCATTTACTAGAAGGAAATGCTATCATTATTAGAATATCAGAATATCAGAATGTTTCCATCACAATAGTCCAGCTAAACCAAGTTATTGATTTAGAGACTAGAGTATAAATAATGGTATGTTTAACATAAATGAAACAGTATGATATAGTGGACAGAGTGGTTGAAAGCAAACAAGAATCAAAGGCTAGAACTAGATTCAAATTGTTCCACAGAACATTTGACAGCATGGTATGTTGTTACTGATCAGTGATGTACTTTTGTTTTATTTGAAAATGATGCTTCTTTAAATGCAAGTATAATAACATTTCTCACTGGGCTTGTATGAAGATATAGAAAACAATATTTTGAAATGCTAAAATAAAAATTCTCATTTTCTAAATACTAGATAACCATGACAATAATTTAAAAATTGTTCTGATATCATTCAAAAATAATTTATATAACAACTTCTTATTCTCCAAATATTTGTAAATTCCCCCCCCCCCAAAACCTATTTCTGTGCAAACAGAACAAGAGAGTGATTGACAATATTAAAAACCTCTTTACTGTATGGCTTGGCGCTGCCCTTTCCATAAATTTAATGCTTGAAGAAGGTCCATTCCCTCCCTTGACCTACCAACAGATATGTATTTGACGTTTCTTTCTTCATCCTTCAATATCATTGGTCTAAATTTAGCTACATGTTTATCACTTTGCAAAATTGCTGATGTCACAGGGATAACTTAAAGACTCCTGATTATAGGCTGTAAAGAAAGAAAACAATGCATGATTAGGAGATAGAATTCCAGAGAAAAGAAGCCAGTGATGTACTTTTCACCGGAACTTCAGTGAACAATGTACAAAAGAAAGGTCATAATTTGGTAAAAATACATAGCACTAATGCTATGCATACCTATCACACTATTTCCTTTCAAAGTGAGCAATTTTAATTACATTTAAAAAGTTTTGTGTTTCTCACTGGGGGACTTGCTTGTAGATTGTCAAGCTACATTCCTACTTTCAGCTAAGTTAATCTTGACCTTGTTGACTTTAGCCTTTGAGTCACAAGAAAGTTATTTTTTACGGAAAGAAGTAAACTTTGGAAACATAACAGTGAAAAATGTGCCTACCTGCAGCTAGACCTATAAAAGCATTCTAGGAAGCAGCACCTAAAGTGGATGGCCTGGGGTAGGTTATAACACATTTGTTTTCTACAAAAATCATAGAAAGAACTGTGTTGGAACCAACTGGGAATCTACCTTAGGAATCTAGCTGGTTCAACTTCCTTCACTTTCTCATGGATTGATAGAAGCTTGAATCAATAACTGGAGGGGGGCATTCTTGAGTCAGATGAACACTGGTTATATACCAACACTTGTATTTAGAGATATTATTATTATTATTATTATTATTATTATTATTATTGATTTATATCCTGCCTTTTCTCCAGGAACTCAAGGGAACATATATAGGACCTCCCTTCAGTTCATCCCCACAACAATTCTGTAGGTTGAACTGAAAGAGAAACCAAGGCCTTTCAAATGCTAGTCTAAGACCCGAACCACTACTACACTGTACTCACTCTGCTATTCTACTCTATTTTGTGAGAGCAGATTCTGGATATTGATAATATATGACATTTTTCTCCAAAGAAAGACAGCTCTGAATTTCCGCTGCCACCTCATCCCCAAAGGAAAGATTATACAGAAAAAAGCCTAGTCTTACATTTAGGTAAATGCATTATTTTTTATGAAAGTTGTCTTCTGGGGTTCTTTTAGAGATAAATGTTGATACCCATGCCCAAATACACAGATAGACTGCAGGAATTTGCCTGGGAATTTGGGCCAGATGTCATCATTATAACCTGATGAATTCAAATTCTCTCCCCCCCCCCGCCCAATTTATCAGATACAGGTAAGATGGCTACTTCCCAGGAGTCATAGCTTGGATGAGAGTGACCAATTCAATCTATACAAAGCCATTTTGTTATGTTAAAAGAAGAATAAATCACTGTCTTTGCTAGGATTGCATATCCTAGCAAAGATTTGTAGCTTGGCAGTGCTCCTGGACCTTGACTTGAGCATGGCTTCTCTGTGGCCATCCAGAAATGCCTTAATTACCTTTGATTTTCATGCTAGCTTTACTCACTGCTAGAAGATAGAGGCCCAGCTGTTGTCATCTCTGTCTTGATGACTTCCAGATTAGACTACTATAATATGATCTATACTGAGTTGAACTAATAATCATCCCTCACCAGATACGTATTTGATCTCAGAGTGAAGAGGCCATATCTTATAGAGATATGCTTGCAAAGCCAAATCTTCCCCAAGTTAAGTTATATGGACACATCCATCCTGTTTCTTTTGCAGCAATATGTATGTATTTATTTATTTGTAATTTTTCAAAAACCACCTAATAGCTGAAGCATTCTTTGGCAATTTACAATAAACACATCAAAAAAAGAAAAGAAATTGCATAATTTCAGTTAAAACATACCCAATAAATTCAAATAAAATGCAACATGCAAACTAGGCAGCAGCAAGGTTGTCACTAACATATAGAAAATATTAATTAAAATTTAATTAGGATATGATTAAAAAGCCTGGGAGAATAAAATGGTCTTTACCTGGCACTGATGCCAATATGGGCACAAGTTGAGCCTTTCTGGGGAAGGCATTCCATAAATGGGATGCCACCATAGAAAAGCTCTCTCTATTATAGACCCATCTTACATCTTTGGGCATAATATGGAAGTGATTTACCATTGTCTTCCTCTAGAATTGTGTTTTTTAAAAAATTCCTAGTTTAGTCTATAGTTCTGGGAATTCCTGGTCATCTTCCACCCAGTTATGAACCAGGTCAGATTGTTGAAGGTTAGCTAGGTGCTGCTATGTACTATGCTTGTAAACTTAGAGAACTTATGTGTAGAAGAATTCTGAATTCTGAATGAAGCGATGGTTACCTCTCCTTTACAATCATGCAAAATGGAGATGCACATCAGTGCAGTGGGCCATGGCTGGTAGATGGCATTCCATGAACTTCCTCTTATGAGTCAGCTTTCATAGATTGAAGAAAGAATAAAAATGAAAATGTTCTGCTGGAAATTTAGAACAGCTATATTGTTTGTTTTAATTTTATTTTACATTTTTAAACTGCCTTGTGAATAAAGTTCTTTCCAAAGTATCTTATGAATATTTTAATGCTACTGTGGATTTTGCAATTTTACAAATAGGAATAAATAGATTATTGAACAGATGCAAAGTTCTCTTGCTATGAATAAATTTAGAGAATGTTCATAACCACAAAGATGATTGTCTTATCCAACACCCTCAGAGCCCAATTCCCTCTTTCTTAAAAATAAGCACATTCTAGGCCTTAAGGAATTATATAGGAAGGGATAGTTTTACTGAATTAATTAATTGGATAGCTTTGTTTATTCAAAACTTTTATAACCTGTCTTTTCCTTTTGAGGATTTTTTTTTTGCTATGGAAGATCTCCACACATGTAAAATAGACATGCCATGATCCCTTGTGCAGCTGGAAAAATCCCCATACAACTAAGTTCCCAAAAAAGAATGTGAGAAGGCAAAGCCACATGTAAATTACTTCTTTTTAAAATAAGGCATTTGCAGAAGGCAGGGTTCATTAGTTTAGCCTTTATAAAAGGCACTGTTTCATTAAAACTGGGAGGCTTACATTGTGACAACTGGATTAAATCTAGAAACAAATTAACCCTATAACATGTCCATAATTACACTGTGAGATACTCTAACCCACCCTTGATCTTGGCTAGAACTAAAAAGTAATGATCACTCTTGAGCCTTGCTTATTTCCATTCTAGTTAGATAAATGCTGGTTTAGCTGTGCCTGGAATTGCTTTATTTAGAGAGTTAGGTGGCACTGGAAGGGATTTAATAGATATTTAACACATCAAAGCATTCAGCTAAGTCCAGCACACTTTTACTACCACAGATAGACATGATTAGGGATGGAAAGGGGGAGAAAATCTGCTATTGATTTCTTTTAGAGCAAAATGGCCTAATCAAGCAATAAGGGCCATATCACAGCACAGACAATGGCAATTCTAACTTGGGAAAGATGCCAAGACAAACAGCATATTTCCCAGAAAGTTGTCTTTGAACATGTATATTAGAAAAATAGTAAAACTGCATATTAACATTGGAACTGTATATAAAACTATTCTTGCTAGATAAAATAGTTATGACTTCACACAGTGATATGTTCTTTGAATTCACAGAAAATTTGGCGGAATGGAATGTTAAATGAATGTTAAATAAAAACTGAAAAGATACACTAGATTTAGCTTGATCAACACATCTCTGCATGCTATAAAATTGTATGGAAATTTATTTATTTATCTGGAAAAATTATATGGTTGCCCAACTTAAATATCTCTGGGTGGCTAACAAGAGTACAAAAACCAGTATAAAAACAGAACAGAAAAATATAATTAACAGCAATCATAACAGAATACAAGAGCCAAGGCATTTCACAAGTGACTCACAGTCTCAAAAACACATGTATGGATTTGCACTAGCAATCTGGCCTTAACACCTTCCATGTATGCACACATCTGGCAGATTATGGAATAAATCTTGCCCTCTTTTTGAACAACAACAACAACAACAACAACAACAACAACAATTTATATGCTTCCCAACTTGCAGTGATTCTGGGTGGTTTACAAATTGTTAAAAACGTTTAAAACAAGAAAACAACACAAAACATAAAAGGGCAAAGATGGCAGAGATAACAAACCCAGATGGGTCCAAGAAAAAGAAGAAAAGGGGGCTTCAGTCATGCTTGCCAAAGACCTGGGTGAAGAACCAGGTCTTCAAGGCCCTTTAAAACACCAGTAGGGTGGAGGCTATTCAAATATTGGAGAGAACCTCATTCCAGAGGGCAGGCACTGCTATAGAGAAGGCACCCCTCCAGGGTCCCGATAGATGGCATTGTTTAATTGAAGAAACCCGGAGTGCACCGATCCTGCCAGATCAGATCGGCTGGGCAGATACTGTGGGAGACAGGTGCTCCCTCAAGTAACCAGGTCCTACACCCTGTAGGGCTTTATAGGTAACATTTATGGTAAGACGCCAGGCTTGTTGATCGAAGATCACAGGTTCGGAGGTTCGAATCCCTAGTCCCGCATGACGGAGTGAGCTCCTGCACTCGCCCCAGCTCTTGCCAACCTAGCAATTCGAAAGCATGCACATGCAAGTAGATGAATAGGTACCACTTCGGTGGGAAGGTAACAGCGTTCTGCGTGCGTCATGCCAGCCACATGACCGTGGAAGCGTCTTCGGACAACGCTGGCTCTTCAGCTAACAAACGGAGATGAGCACCGGCCCCTAGAGTCAGACACGACTGTACAAATGTGCGGGGGGAACCTTTACTTTTTTTTTTTTACTTTTTTTTTTTTTACATATATCAAGTTCACCTTCCTTTAGATATACTGTATACAAATACAGAATTATTTGTATACTGTATACAAATTGGAATGGGCTGTGTGTGTGCAAATGAATTGAAGATTCTATTTTATTTGGGGTGATTTAGTTGGGAATCAACTTCTCAGTCTGTGAGACTTTAAAATGTTCTAGTACCATCTCAATTGTGTGTCAGTCGCCCCAGCTCTTGCCAACCTAGCAATTCGAAAGCATGCAAATGCAAGTAGATGAATAGGTACCACTTCGGTGGGTAGGTAACAGCATTCCGCGTGCGTCATGCCAGCCACATGACCGTGGAAGCGTCTTCGGACAACGCTGGCTCTTCGGCTAACAAACGGAGATGAGCACCGGCCCCTAGAGTCGGACACGACTGCACAAATGTGCGGGGGGAACCTTTACCTTTTTTTTTTTTTTACATATATCAAGTTCACCTTCCTTTAGAAATACTGTATACAAATACAGAATTGACATTCCTTAAATGGATGGGTAACCAATTTTTCACCTATTGGCATCAATTCCAATTTGGACCAGTTAATAGAGTATCCTGCTAAATGTGGTAGGTTAATTTTATTTAAAAAGGCCTCTATACAGTATGGGGGAGATGGGTGGTAATATAAATTTAATAATAAATAAATAAATAAATACAGTATCTTCATTAGATACATCCTCTGGTTGGCTATATAATTCTGAATAAAATTTAAAAAATTGACAGATGTAACCCAATGGCAATATTTACAGCTACAACATTTGTACAGAACATTGTTTGGACTAGCAGCATTTTCAGCTTCTGAGATACCTGAGATACTAGAACAACTTGTTAAATCCTTTAAAACTAAAAAAACTACTATTTGTTTTTATAGATATCTGTTATCAATAAATCAATTTGATATGCAGATGCTAAGAAATGAGTGGAATAAAGAATTAGAGGTTCCTATATTGCCTAGACAATGGGAGAGTGTCTTAACTTCTATAGCAAGAGTGGCAATGGACCTTAAACTATGACTTATACAACAAAAAATAATATTTAGAATTTATGGGACTCCATTACATTTGTATAGAAAAGGACTGTCCAAGACAGCATTTTGTTGGAGATGTAATAAGGATAATGCTTCTTTAAAACACATGTTTTTACAATGTCCTATACTTACTACGGACACGACTGCACAAATGTGTGGGGGGAACCTTTACCTTTTATACTTACTAAGTTTGGGGAGAAAGTAATGGACTATATAAATATGATTTTGCGACAAAAGCTAAAATTTTCAGAGGATAATATTCTCTTGAATTACATACCTAGTATATGGAATTTGACAACTGGACACTGTAAATGGATTCTCCATGCCCTTACTATGGCCAAAAGACTGATATTGGAGCATTGGCAGGATAACCACCCAGAGTCCCTCTGGTGGAGGGAGATGGGCGGTGATATAAATTTTATAAATAAATAAATAAATGTATGGCCCCATTCACTCAATGGATTGAAGACCTGATTTGCCACCTATGAGCAAATTGCTTATAGACATAGACTTTGTATGGACAAGTATAATGAAATATGGAACTCATTTATACAAAATACAGTAGGTTAAAAAGAATGATAGTTATATAAGTATATTAGAAATTAAAATATATGCACTTGAATAATATCTACATTAGATAAGTATATATAGAATTGTAACTGTTAATTGTTATAATGATACAGTATATTATAAGGGGTGTGGTGGCTCAGCGGGTAAGACGCCAGGCTTGTTGATCGGAAGATCGCAAGTTCGGAGGTTCGAATCCCTAGCCCTGCGTGCGGAGTGAGCTCCCGCACTAGCTCCAGCTCTTGCCAACCTAGCAATTCAAAAGCATGCAAATGCAAGTAGATTAATAGGTACCGCTTCGGTGGGTAGGTAACAGCGTTCCGCACGTGTCATGCGGCCACATGACCGTGGAAGCGTCTTCGGACAACACTGGCTCTTTGGCTAACAAACGGAGATGAGCACCGGCCCCTAGAGTCGGACATGACTGCACAAATGTGCGGGGGGAACCTTTACCTTTACCTATATTATACTTTGTTTCTTTGTTTCTTTGTTTCTGTTATTTTTTCACTTTTTAAAAGCACTTTTTATGTGTGTTTTTTCTTTGAGAATGTTTGTATTTGCATTACAGTTGTCTCTGTGTTTCTTTCTTTCCCCCCCTTCTTTTTCTGTTATTATTTTAAAAGCAATAAAATAATTAAATATTAAGAAAAATGCATGGATGTATCCATGTAGTCACCAGGAACTGAGCTCATCTTGAGAAGTCCTTACCTTTTTAAAGTATAGGCTGGATGGGTATATCCAGAGCTGATTTAAAATCCACATTCAAAGAATTCTTATCAATGGTTCCTCATTAAAACTGGAGGGAGATACTGAATGGCATGCAACCAGGTTCAGCCCTGACCTCTGTAGTCAATAACATTGTCATTAATTACTTGGATAAAGAGGTGGAAGAGATGCTTATCCCATCTGAAGATGATGCAAAAGTATTGGCATAGCAAATACCTTTGAACACTAGTAAAACTGATCCTGAGAAGTAGGCTGAAAGCAATTAATGATATTTAAGCAACAAGTGAAAAGGTCTTTATTTAGGAAAAAGAAACCAAATACACAGATAAAAAATTGTAGGATAACTGGCTTGATAATGGGGTATCAAGGATATTGGAATTGTAGCTGATCACAGGCTGAATATGATTATAATCATATAACATGGCTGCTAAAAAAAAGCAAATGCAATACTAGGCTGCCTTAATGAAAATAAAATTTCCAAATCATGGGAAATATAGCTTCCATTTTATTTTGCATTTATCACACCCCACCTTGAGTACTATGTTCATTTCTGGGCACCACATGTTATTTTGATGTATATATTGATAGATTCTAGGGAAAGTGGAAGGCAAAAGGAAGAGGGGCCGACCAAGGGCAAGATGTATGGATGATATTCTGGAGGTGACGGACTCGGTCTTGGGGGAGCTGGGGGTGGCGACAGCCGACAGGAAGCTCTGGCGTGGGCTGGTCCATGAAGTCACGAAGAGTCGGAAGCGACTGAATGAATAAACAACAACAATTGATAGATTAAGAAAAACTAAACAGATGCAGAAAAAGATGCATCTTGATTTTTTGTCCACCCCCCCAACACTCCTGAAGGTGCTAGAAACTAAGTATTACATGGAGTTGCTAAAGGAATTGGGTTATTTAGCTGAAAAAAGACAGTTGAGGTAGGATATGGTGACATTTTTCAAGCACATAGAAGATAGGGATCTGTTTTCTATCATTCCTGAATGCACAGCACAATATTACAAGAATATACTGTATTTTCTGGCTGAAAGTGAAGGAAAACTTCCTAATAATATGACCAGGTTTTTGTTGGAATCAGTTAGCAAGAGAAGATGGGTGCCTGCCTTCCCCAGTTGGATTCAAACATCTGTTAGGAAGACTTCTGTTTGAATTCCTGAATATAGAAGGGAGTTAGACTTAATGCTCTAAATGGCGCTTTCCAACTCTGTGATGCGCCCTCCCTCCCTCCCTCCCTCCCTCCCTCCCTCCCTCCCTCCCTCCCTCTCTGTATGTATGTATGTATGTATGTATGTATGTATGTATGTACTTGTATAAATATGGCCTTGCTAGAGCTTGTCAGAAAGCAGCAGTATCATTTTTTAAAGTTTCCTATGCTCATCCTAAGTAACATCACTGTTCTTCAGTCCCTGTAAACTTTTGGCTGCTCTGAAACCAAAGGAGTGCCATCTCCTGTTAACAAATCAGTTAATTTAGAAATCTGCAATGAATTATGAATGAGGAGAGGGTTCAGACCATCAACTGTCATTCTTAAAATGGGCTCCAAAATTATTATTTAATTCAAGTGTGTAGCTTCCATCATCGTGTCCTTAAACATTTCCTTATGTGGGAAATCACATCGTTCTCACTGGCATCCAAAAATAGATTCCATTTCTTGCCTGAAACAATGAAACCTGAATGTATTATGACTTCTGCCTCTGAAGTAGTAAGTATGTGACAAGCAGCACCCCAAGGGATAAATGCTTGCCTTCTGTTTACTTTCCTGTGGCATAAAATAGAGGAACTAAGATATGCAAGACATGCTCAGAGGTACAGAGCAATGTTTTGGTCAGGACCTCTGACTCAACCTGTATTCCACCAGAGAAGCCTTCCTCCTGTGATTTGTGGGTGTGCTCATCACAGGATAATGAATGCCCATTTCCCTGACACAAGGTTACAATGTTAATCATACCTTGAGCATCATTTGATGCCCTAGGGAAAGAGCACTCTGCTTCATCTTCTGCCAGACAGGTTAAGATAAGAATTTCAAAAGTAATCCACCCTCTTGATTCTTCAGAATATTTGCAGGTAGTGTGATCAGCAAATGTGATGTGCAGCAACACTGTTCATAGATAAGGCCTGTGCAAATCAGCCCTGATGCAGTTCAAAATGGAGAGTTGAGATCTGGAGGTAGCCTAATATGATCTAATTTTGTGCTTTGAGATTTGGGTGCAAAACAATTTGAGTCAAACGGATTCAGGTTTTGATTTGGAAATCAAAATATCTGCCACTGCTAATGTTTTTTGACAGAATTAGATGAAAATAGCATGCATGATAGCCCATTTAGAGTACATTAGCTCAGACAAGTTTATGCCTGATACCTTGAAGGATTTCACCATAATAACTTTTGGGAATATTCCTTATAAGAAACAGCAGGAATGAGAAAGGAACAGCCCGTAAAGTAATTTAGCAAAGAACCTATAGAGATGTGCTGAATTGGTGCAGAGATAACAAACTCCAATTTAAAATAATACTTTTAAAAACTGTTTTAAAAAATAGACTCTTGCTTATTCATTTGCTTTTTCTGCCTGTCAAGCTTGGCATGATACTGAAAAGTGCCAATTAGCTTGCCCATGTGTGGTAGTGTTAGGCTGACCATATTTCAGGATGGCAAAACAGGACAGGGTCTTATGTAATATTCCGTATTCATGAAAAAGACAGGGGTACCCGCCCCCCAGTCCGCATGATTGGCTCCTGCCTGCAAACCCCGCCCCCCCCAGTCTGCACGATTGGCTCCTGCTTGCAAACCCCACTCTGGCTTGGATCCTCCTTCCATGCCATTCCCACCGGGTTTGAAAAATGGGACAAAATTGAGATTTTTATGAAAACGACGGGATGGTTGAAAAATGCTTAAAAAACAGGACTGTCCCATTCAAAATGGGACGTATGGTCAGCCTAGGTAGTGTAGCTTTCCACTCAACAATCACTGGATTTTTGGTGGTGCCAAGTAGATTAGCATAGCTAGTTGGCGAACTCTGTATCGTCCAGATAGGGCTCCACTCATTAACTTCTGGATGCCCCATGGCACATCTTAGCATGGCATAACTCCTAGAAAGGTGGCTGCTGACAATATATGGCAGTGATAAGAATGACTGCTCTTCTGAGAAGACTTTGCTTCATTGCACTAGATGCCAAAGATGCCAGGAGTGCTTTAAGGAATCTACTTCTTAAAGGTAATGCAAATTTAAAGCACATCTTCCAAATCATTTTCAAAATATGTACAACCACATGCTCTGAAGACATGGCTTTGCAATTGGTCTTGGAGCCTGTTCAGTGGTTATAGTGAATGTTGACCATGGTTTGTCACTCTGCTGCTGATTATGTTTTATGGTTTTTACATGGTTTTCAACATGGTTTTATATGTTTTTGGCTTGCTTCTGTTTGTATTTTGCTTACTGTTTTGGGTGCGGTTTTAACTGTTGTGAGCCACCCAGAGTCATATCTGTGAGACGAGTGGCTATACAAATTGAATTAATTAATTAATTAATTAATTAATTAATTTGAAACAGTGACTTGTATCAGCAAGCATGCAGACAGGTAGGTACAGCTTCTTCTGAAACTGGTTTATAGATCCATGATTTGAAAGATTTTGAGTTCAGTCTTCCACCCTCTTTCTTGGCTGCCAGAGTAGGGAAGGCTTCATTAAGCTTGGCAAGCATATCTTCATATGGGAATGGCCTAGGGCAGTGTTTCTCAAACTTGGCAACTTTAAGATGTGTGGACTTCAACTCCCAGAATTCTGGGAGTTGAAGTCCGCACATCTTAAAGTTGCCAAGTTTGAGAAACACTGCCCTAGAAAGATGCTGAATGACAGATCTCAGTGTAATGTAAACTCCCAGGGTTGTGGCTTGCTAGCAGTACTTTATATTAGTTATAAAACAGTTCCTGATCTAGGAGCACTTTGCCCCTTAGTAACCTTATAGCAGGAAAATGCTATAGTTGGGCAGATTGACAGGCTTTGATGGATGTGGGTAATCTGACGCAGGGACAGAATGTACCAGTTTCCTGACACAGGGACAGAAGTACATACTGGTTTGACATAAGAGTGCATATTAGACAAATCACAGCCTTTGGCCCAGATTCAAAGCCCTGAATGCTGACTTGTACCATCATTTGTACTGGTAGGACTGGCACAGAAAATGCAAGATTCCATTTGCACAAGAGAAAACAACATCAAGTCCTGTTGCCTGATCTTTAATTGTAAAACAATGCACATTTGTGTTAGCAGTGTGCCCCATTCACTCAGACCATTGAGATGGAAACTTGCTCCGAACTACAGAATTTAAAAATGAAGTTTTACCCAATAATATATGAAAAAGTAAACTATTGAGGTCAGATATTAATTGTAGTCTTACCCACATTCCAGAAAGAGGAATGTACTTTCTGCCTGCCTGCAGGGATGTCAGGGGTTGCTGTTTCTTTAAAGGTAAAAACATTGCTGATGTTGCCAGATGTTCTACCTCCTTGCTGAGGCTGATACTGCACCTGTAGTGGTTGCAGATAGCAAAGCAGGGATCAAATTTCCAGTGACAGAGATCCTATGCAAGGTGTGGATCCTCTCTCCTCTTTCACATTCTCAGTATTATCGCAAAGTACAGCCTGAGTGGAAAGAATGATATTTACCAGATTATGGAGAAGGAAGAAAGCTTGGAGGAGATTTTCCTTTTACACTATGAATTATTTCCTCCCCAAGGAAAGTTCCTTCATTGCTCTATGTGCCATTGAACTAGTAGTACTTACTGCTACTATCAAAGGGGACCTGTCACACCTCTGTTTTGGGGTCTCTCCACTAGCTCTTCTGATGCAGATAGCACAGGAGTTGCTTTGATTTCACCTGTTCTGCAATGACACCTTCAATATAATGAAGGAATAGACTGTAGTAGGTCAGCTGTGATGGTATGCAAAGCCCATCTCTGTTTTGACTTTTGCTGCCTGAACCTGCTCTAGAATGGCTACTTTGCTTCATTTTGTTATTATTACTTTAATCACAAACTAATATGTGCTTAGTCTCTCTCCTGGTCTTTTTTATGGAAGCCCTAAGATGTGTTTATGTTATCAATACTATTGTCTATATAACCACAATGTTACCAATAAGCTGTACTCTCCATGTAGTTCTCTAATTTCAAACACACTAGCTTAGGCACAGTCACACAAGATTCATTTGCTCAAGGCAGACAATCAGCCAACAAAGGAGGATCTTTTGGGGAGGAGAAGATTTAATTTTGGGGGAAGTTGGGAGAAGTAAAACTGAATGAATGGGGAGCTACTGTAAAGCCACACAGACTCACAGAGACCAACAGGGGACTAGGTCATCAAACAGAAAGACTGGTGATACACAATATAGTTTTGGGAACAGTTGGAATGGATCACACACAAGGACAACTGAACAAAGCAGAATTAATAAGAGGAAATGAAGCTGCAGCCGGTGGCAAACCAGTTCTAAGAGAGACTGAGGGGAAAAAAGCAAAAACATTTTCCCAGCCCCAAAGGGCTCTGATAGGCATGGGATTTAATGAGGTGAAAACATTCTTTGGCCAGCAATCACATTGCTGTCAGACCTCTCAACACACTCCTTCTGCTATATCCATGTATGGTTAGAATAACTGCTACATTATTCCCAATGTTAGAAAAAGTAAAATACCACTGAATCATTGCTGTATTTGTTCATATCACCCTGAATCAATTTGGAGTTACTGATTCAATATGGCAGATTAACTTGGCTTGACACTTTGGCTTTGCAACTGAATCACCATAGAATTAAATCTCTGAATCAAACATTTACCCAGCCATATCATCTATACCCATGAGGTGGATCTGTCTGCATGTGGTATACCTGACTTGGGGGTAGTGATAAATTAGGAGCAAGAAGGAAGGAAATGGCATGCTGGAATTGCAACAAAAAGCTTGGCCTGGAAGCTTGGCACTCAGACAAAGCAGCCATCAACAGACACATAGAGGTAAACAACATTTACATACCATTCAAAAGAAACAATAGAAAAGCCAAAAGACCAGAACACCTCTTTGCCAGCAATCAATACCCAGATATGCAAAGATTAACACCAGGATTAACACCAGATGAACAATCAAACTGTACCTTATACCCTAATCAAGGAACTATTAACTTAGTCAATCAATCAAACAGCAAACAACAGCCCAATCAAGGAACCTCTAAGGAGAGAACAACACCTCCACCAACACAAGCAGGACAAGCCAGGATATATAAACAGAAAGCAAGTCCCACTCCCTTTTCGCACTGAAGATGTTGCCTAGTCTGGCAATGAAACATCTGCAAGAAAACAACAAAGTTCAGAGAACACCAAGGACTCCACAACAAAAAGCTTAGAGGAAGGCACTTCGATAATCAGTTGAGATTTCCCTGTTTGATGCAGCTCTTTAGGAATTGTTTCCATACAAAAAGCAAACAATCCAACTGGTCCACAAACCACAAAATCCATCCTTGGGAAATAGCAATCATTATGGCTATTTTTTTCCCATGGGCATAAACTTTTTACATAGCTTATAAAATGCCAGATTTAGTTGCCCAGGATAGAATCTGCATTAAGAGGATTTTCTGCAATTGAACCACATAATTTGATATATAATATTTTCTGGCTTATCTATCATTTTATTTCTATTCTGTTCCAAGCCAGAAGCCCATGAGCTTTGCCTATGGTGAGAAACAGAGTGGGTAATAATGGTGCTTTTGTTCTTAGAGCTGGGGGAAGCAACCATTTACTTTGTCCTTGAATGCTAAGAGTAGCCTGACATCAAGGAGATCTACCATTAACAAATGCATTCAGTCTACAGTCTTCATTTGGAGGCTGATTTTGAACTGCAGAACTTCATAGCTTAAACATCTTGCTCTACTTTTTGGATTTCATTGCCTGTTGCCCATCTCCTAATCTTTGTAATATCTTGCCTAATGAAAAGTTCTGGAGAACCTGAAAGCTTGGTTGATTTTGGTTGGTTGGTTGTAATAAAAAAATATTACTCGATTATAGATGTTGAATTTGGTAAGAATTGAACTATACTACTAGTTCATAAAGTAAAATGCAGTTGATCCTGTTAATTAATATAGAGGAAGTGTTGGTAGTCCCAATTTCAATTGGGATTCAGGAACACATATGTAAAGCAGAGTGAATTAAACCTTTCCCCAAACTAGTCAGATCCCATGTAAAAATGGAGAAACAAAAAACAAATTATTGTTTATTTTGTTTTATTTCTGTATGTAGACCAAAAGGGTATTTCTTAGTCAAACCAGCTGTGGGAAATTTAATGCTCCCCAATCTACATGTTTTAGTTCAAGTCCAGATACACCCCTTACAAAGTTTTTTTTTTACATTGGCTTTCCTCAACAGCTTTCCCTTCAGATGTGTTGGGACTGCAGCATTCAGAATTCCTTTGATCATGCTGAGAAGGAATTCTGAGTCGAAATCCCAGTATATGTTGGCAGCGTCTAATTGGGAATGATGTTCTACATTAATTAAAATGGTCAGGACCAGCTATATAAGAGTTTACTCCCTAGGCTATTGACTATAACAATATTTTTTTTAAAAAAATTCAGCCAAACATTGTAATAACCAAGGATGAATCCCTAATAAGATGAGACCATGACATTATGCTTATTTTCATTTACTTATAGACATCTCTGAGCCTAGAGCATCAGTGGGTATAGCCTGTTGTCATAGCAACAGCTAATGCACTCCCTTCATAGAAAAGATGGCTAATCTCAAAGGTTGATCTTGATGTACAAATTGTTGTATGACTGGATCCAAAACTAATAAGAGTGTATATTTGTATGCTGTACTCTAAAGAGTACTCTAAAGAGTAACTCTTCTAAATTATTTACTCATTGATGTAATGACAGAAGTTAAAAATGATCAGTTTTGGATTTCCAGGCCAAGCCGGTAGTTTGCAAGGTTGTGCATGGTTTATTGTAGACTTGGCATGTTTTCTCAAATGAAATCTACAGGGGCCAATGGTGGCCATCATGGAAGACCATAAACCTATTCTGAGAGACCTTCTTGCTGCTTGATTCTTGAAGAAATCCAAACAAATAATTTTATTCTTTTTTCCCCTGGGATCTCCTTTATGATAATTACTTGTTAATCATCAACACAAAGCCTGTCATGGTGGCTCTGAAGTGGGGAAGGGAGTATTAAATTGAATAAACAGAAGCTCAGCAGAGAGCAAATGGCTGTCATCTCACAGAGCAGCATTGGCCTCTATGGGCCAAGTAGCTGTGCTGCCCTTCCAAAGAGTACTGAGGGAAAAACTAAGAAAATGACAGTTGCTCTTCACTCCAAAATGTGACATCTAAGGGAAAATTGCTCAAGCCTAGAATAAACATTTTAGCAGCTTGATTGTAAGCATGACAATAGACCTCCTCCTGACTTCAGTGAAATGTAATTTCATGCCATCAGAGGACTCAAAGGATTTCCAAAACAAATTGCATTACTGTAATTTCAAATTGGTAATACTGCTGAATGTGGAGGAAAAACGCAGAAGCAGCGTATCTTATAATACTGGTGCTCAACAGTCATCCAATGGGAACACAATGTATTGCAGCTTTCCCCCAACTTAGATGCCTTCCAGATGTGTGGACTTCAATTCCCAGAATCCCTCAACCAGCTCTGGCCACTGCTGAAAATTCTGGGATGTAATCTCTATTCATGGAGTGGGCACTCAGGCTGGCGCCAAACACAATATATAACTGTCTTTGTGGCCTGCCTGTCCTGTCCCAGTCCAATCACACACAATACACCAGGGGGGCAGTTGTAAAACTTTACTGAGAAACTTGTGAGGTAAACTTTGCTGAGAAACTTGTGAGGTAAACTTGTGAGGTAACGAACAGGTGGCAAGGGAGTGTGAGTGCAAACGCACACACTCTACAAAAACAAGACCCCAAAGTCCCACAAGCTTGCCTTAAGGGAGTTTCACATTCAAAACACGATTAGTCAAGTGAGTCCAAGAGTCAAGAGGTCACAAGGTTTTCCGATCAGGAGTCCAGGCACATGGAGTCCGGTAAGCGGACGGTTGTCCCCAGCGAACGGTCTGGGCTTGCGGCTCCCTTTTTATAGAGGCAGACCCGGGTGGACCTTATTTAGGAGGGCGGGGCTACTTTCTTGTGCATAGCCTCACTGACCTCTCTCCTTTCTGCTCTCCTTTCTCAAGCACTGGGAGGGGGCGGCAGCTCTGAGTCTTCGTCCTCACTAATCAGCGGCACCTCCTTTGACTGCTCAGGTGACCATTTATCTAAAGCTGTCTGCTCGCCCTCCATCTCTATGTCAGAGGCTGGCCGCCTGTCCTCGTCGTCTGACTCTGACTCCGAGACTGAACCCCCCATGAACTCTGAGCCTGAGCCCCCCATGACACTGCCCTAATTTATTTTGCTTCAGCAGTAATCTTCAAGTTCACCTCAAATTCCCCGTTGGGGGGAGATGGGCGGTCATATAAATTAAATAAATAAATAAATAAAATTCCCTCTATCTCCCAGCACTGATGTAACCTGCACACAGCAATGGTATAGTCTAGTGTGGTATTCTCTAGATGTGCTGGGCTACAACTTCCAAAGGCCATATTGCATGAGAATTCTGGAAGTTGTAATCCCCAAATTTTTGGAGGGCTTCTGGTTGGTTGATCTCTTGATGAAATTGTTGGAGTAGAAGTAAGGAGACCACATTCTAAGTTGTCTCTGTGCATAGAAACAAGACTTCTTATCTGCTTGTGTACAGGTTACTATAAAATTGTTTATAAGACTGCAGAGATGTAGATTAAAGCAATGAGTATCTTCAGGTACAGAACAACCTGTTTGCCATGTTACTATGAAACTGTGGAATTCCTTCAATAAAATATACTCTTTCTACGTTTATGAGTCAAGTGATGGATTGCATGACTGTGGAAGCCAAAAGCGCTGATATCAGTGGAGCAATAGTATCATGGGCTATAAAACACTTTGATAATGGATAAACTCTCACCACAGGTGTAAATTATGCTGAACAGGCAGATGAAAGATATATTCCTGACGGTTCCCATTTATCATATATTTAGAGATGAGAAATAACCTGAAAAATATAAGTTTGTATTTACATTGGGGAATGGAAGAAGAAATTGATTATCAATGGGATTAGTTAGAAATCATCTGGCTGATGGTAACATATTTCTGGGAATTAATTATAAGAACTGGATGTACTGAACAGCCCTAAAATGTGTCATAACTCTTTTTTTTTATGGCTTACTTAATTTTGTTTAAAATGCTTGTGTTTCAGCTGAGCAGGAATCTAAATTTATCTTGCATCTAGGTGAAACTTTTGGGGCAGAGCTTTCCAAACTGTGTGTGGCGACACAAAAGTGTGTCGCCACACACAGTCTGGTGTGTCGCCACACAACCCGGAAGCACTGATCATCATCAGCGCTTCCGGGTTTTCCCGCGGCGACACACCAACTGCAGCGCGCAAAACCTGAAAGCAGCAGCAGCGCTTCCGGGTTTTTGCGCACTGCCGCACTTCCGGGTTTTTCCGCGGCGACACACCAACGCTGGTTGGTGTGTCACCACGGGAAAAACTTTGGAAAGCCCTGTTTTGGGGGGTATTAGAGAAAAGGTTTCACTTGAGAAATTTTCATAGTTGCAATTCTGTTATGATTTCAATTCTCTTGAAAATCTTATAGGTGTTCCTCCTAATAGGACTTTCCCATTTTTGTCTTAAACTGAGTTCTCACTAATGGTAGGAAGATTTCTACCAGTTTCCTTTTCTCCTTCCCTAAAACAGAATTTAGTGAACTATTGGGAACAACAGGGTAAATCAAGAAAAAATTCCTCCTCTCGTTTTCTGTTAACAAATCAAATGTCCTTCTTTGAAAAGACAGGTATACAGTAAGTAGGTTTCATCCATTGATTATGAATATACCCAGTATTGGAGAGACAAAGCCAAACCAGTGCATCCAAAAGTGCTTAAGATATTTGAGTTGTACCAGATGGGAAAACAAAAAATGAGCAAGTAGAAATTAGTTGTACAATGTTCTGTCTTGATGGCAGCTTGTGAAATCAGGTTGCATTTCAGTGGAAAGCAGTATCATAGTCCAGGCAAATGGACTTATAAACAAATTGCTATGCTCTGCAGTCTGTTAGCTATTTGAAAAAAACCCACCCCTTAATTTTGTAAAAAAACATGTAATTTTTGTAATTTTGTAATGTCTCTGTATCCAAAAACAAATTTATGCAGTTGGTTAGTGGGCTGAATTTGGTTCAATGGGTCATAGATGTATAAGTCTATGGAAGTCTTAATAAGGCTTCTTTTAGTTATCTGGTGGGCCACTATGGGAATGGTAAGTTGAGTTAGGCAGCTTTTGTTCTGAAAGAGCAATGTGATGAGTTGCCAGATGGAAATAAACTGAACTGAACATATTAGGACTTGCTTTTGCATAAACATGCACAGGATTGTGCTGGCAATGAACAGAACGGCACAACTGTATTAGCAAAATGACAGTGTTACTTTAAGCAAGTAAAGGCAGCATAAAGATGGAAGGACGTAAGAGAGGGCTATTTTGAATGAATCAATACTTTTGTTTAATCCGGGAGCAGTGTTTGGCATTACTGAAAATTATGTTTTAAAAACCTTTGAGCAATTTTGGCTCAATACTAATTTAGGTATGGAAAAAAAAAGACATGTTAAATTGAGTGCAGTAGATATACACCTTTTAATCTTTCGCATGAGGTTTTTTTTTTTTTTTTTTGGCAATTTTCTTTCTATGAACCAGCCCTATCATTATAACACACACAGAGTTTTACTCAGCATGCAATAAATAAAGAAGATAATTTAAGATTTGAAACTTGGTTACAAGATGCTCAGGAGAATCTAGAGGAGTCTATAACTGAGCAATGTCTACCCTGGAATTCCCGCTCCCAAACCCTACAGGAAACCTGGAATTCAACTCCAGTTAGTTGAAAAACTGGGGGCTTTGTGCAATGCCCACTAGGTAATTTTTCCATTGTCACTGCTGGATAGAAAAACGTTGACGATGAATGAGTGAGTAAGTAAAGCATGTATTAGGATGAGAAAACAAAAGTATAGTGTTTAACTGGTAAAAGTGAAAGTTACTTCAGTCAAGTTCATTACAGCTGCATTTTCCTTGTTGGGTACATTTTCTCTCTCTTCAAGGGATGGAGAATTGTATGTCTGTGGGTTCCCAGGTTCTGGTTTCCTTCCTGGTTTCATTAACTGCCACTACTGCCATACAGATTCCACCTATCCTTGCTCTCAAAAAAACTCATGGTGTCTATTGAAATCAGTGTTTCTCAGCCTTAGCAACTTTAAGAAGTGTGGACTTCAACTCCCAGAATTCCCCAGCTGGCACGCTGGCTGGGGAATTCTGGGAGTTGAAGTCCACACATCTTAAAGTTGCTAAGGTTGAGAAACACTGGTCTGATAAGATAGATTGGGTTAGATAGGTAGTATAGAGATTTAAAAATATACAGTTTGAAAGAGGAATTCAATTAGTAGTGGGGAAAAGCAGGAAAAAAATTACAGTGGGGAGAGTAATCAGAGCACAAAGTATGCTCCTGTGGGTGAGAATTATTAGTGCCTGGTACACTGGTGCTAACAATGGCTACAGTAAACATGCAGAAGGAAGGATACTTGCATACATAGAGTGATTATAAAAAGGATGCACCTTTACAACCAACAGTGCTATGCTGACATCAAAGTCACTGTAGATAAGATTATGCAGGAGTCAAAACAAAATACTATCAGTTAACCTTGCTTGAGTGACTTTAGTTTCCGGATATTTTATTTCAGATATTAGGGCCTGCCAAATCTGATTATTGTTTTAAAGCAGTCGGGACCCTGAGAAGAAAAAAATTACTTACAGCAGCACAACAACTTCCTATTCATGTAACATAATTGCCAGATATGGAAAATCAAAGCACAACAAAAACGAAGAGAATTATTTTCATGCATTTCTTAGATTTCTGAGAATGAGAATCATTTAGAGTTTGGTGTTCTGAGTCACATTTCATGTGAGACAAAGGATCATCTGTAAGATTGCACAAAGGCAAAAGGACTTCCTTCTTGCATATTTGCATCAGTTAGTGTTGAGAGTTGTAGAAAACCAAGATCTGTTCTGTCACTCTGGAGGACAGGACAGAGAATAACAGAGATTAATTATAGGAAGATTTGAGTGTTGAGTCTTAGGAATGTTTCCTCATGTTCAACATTCCTACAGTGTGAGTAGGTTGACATTGGGCCCAATTATTCAGGGACGTGGTGGACTTCCCTTCTTTGGGTGTGTTCAGTCCAATTATTTGTCATGGATTCATTAATCTGCATTCTTACAGGGTGCAGGAAGTGGGTTTGATGGCCTATAGGGCCCCTCACAGCTCTATAGTTCTTTGTCGGTCGATGTCTCTCCTCCTTCTGCCAAATCTCCAGTTGGTATGCCCATTTCTTTCTTATATTTCTCTAAAAATGCTTTTGCTTTTAAAATGGAAGTTATTCTGAATCTCTGCCCTTTGAACATAAACGATACGCCTTCTAGCTTCTCCCATCTAAATGTAATACTATGTTGCTTTAATTTATCTATGAGGAAGAAATAGTCTTTTCTTTTCCTTAGTATTCTCAAAGGGATTTATTTTAACACAATTATTTCTTTCCCATCTATATTTAATCTAGTATTGTAATGTTTCCTCAAAATTTGCTCTTTCATCACTTTTCTCACAAAATATATCAATATGTCTCTAGGAACTTTATTTTCTCTAGCATAACGTGAATTCACTCTAAATATCTTATCTATCTCCAAATCTAAATCTTGTTCTCTTATCTCTAATAATTTAGCCAGTTCAGAAATCATCCTTTCTCTTACATTTCATCTACTTGTTCTGGAACTGCTCTAAATCTCAAAATATGTTCTTTCTCTCTCATTTCTGCTAAAGCTGTAGTGTCTAGATTATGTTCAATTTCTTTAATAGCATGTTCTGATTTAATGTCTAATTTTTGTATCTGACCTTGCGTATCTTTAAGTTCTCCAGACAGAGAATTCACAACTTCCTTAACTGTCTGTATTTCCTTTTTGAATTCTTGTTTAATCTCTTGAGTTATTTCTTTTTTCATATCTTCCACCTCTTATCCATCTTTTTATCTAAAGATGTGTTTTGTTCTTCAGTCTTCTTCGTAGAATCTTCCACTTTCTTATTTAATGCTGCAATTGCTTCAAGTATTTTTTTCATTTCTGATAATGGAGTTTCCGATGCTGAGGCAGGTGTAGCAGAGTCCATAGATGGTCCTCCAGTCTCCTTCTTCTCCTTCTCCGCCCTCCTCGTTCCCAAAGATGCCATGGTACAAGCACATTTCCTGCAAAAGAAAAGAGAAAAGAGAAGAAAGGGGAAAAAATAGAGAAGAGAACAAAGAAAGACAATAATTGTTTAAGAAAAAAAAGGGGGGGGGAGGAAAAAGGGAGCAGGTACCCAAAAAATTATAAAAAATAAAGAGGCTCCTTTAAAAATAATTGTCTTCTTAGTTCATTTATAATCCATTATATGTATAAATCCATCCATTTCAATTTTCATAATTTTTTCTAATGTGATTAGTACTCTTGGTGAATTGCACTGCAGAAGTAAAAAAAGCACAATTTCAAACAATAATTATCTTTCTCTTTGTGTATTACCTTTTAAAAAATACATTAAATATGTTCACATCTAAATGCTGCAGAATTAATTCTGACCCCCCCCCACCTCCCCCACATCTCTTTTGAAGAAATCTGGGAAGTAATAGTATGGAAGTACTTAATATTTTCTCTGCCACTCATTCTTCTGCTGAAACAGGCCCTTCCCCATGATTCCTTCTATCCTAAACAATGTTCTGACCACGTTTCTCTCACAAACAAGCTTGGAGCTCTACAGACATTCAGTGGCCAGAGGCATACCCCAACAGGTGGTCAAGAAAGATCTAAGCATTCCCTTTGATTTCCAGATGCGAATCTGTGCCTGTGTTCTATGTTGTAAATTGGAATTTGCATGAATTGAAGCCAAAACAAGTAAGAAAAGAATGAAGAGCACTATTTCAAATTTTAGTAAATAATGAAGAATTTTACTGATAAGCTACTATGGCCATTGTGATTTCTACATAAAAGACAAATGATAGCATAGCAGCAGAAAACCAAATAAAATAAAATAAATCAAAATACAGAGATATTAAAGATCTGACACCACCTACAGTACATAATACATTGTGGTTAATTAAAACAAAACGAAATGAAATAACCAAGATTGTTTTTATCAACAGTCCATATAAAGCTGGACTGTGGATAAAAACTGGAAGGAAAACACCAGTTCAGAAGAGGAAATTCAATAGCAAATTCCCATCTTCTGCCTCTCTGCCAGCTTCCTACTGATATTAGAAAAGTCTACATATACAGCAGCAGTTCTTTCTCAGGTTACTAGATCAATAAAATCATAAAATTAAAATGTTAACATGGAATTTAACTGGGGAAGAAAAGCAACCCTTGCATCTAGTAAGGGGCTTCAGTACTACTGAAAGAAAAGATCAAACACTTATGAACTATAGTGGTGCTTAAAAAGTTTGTGAACCCTTTTGAATTTTCAATATTTCTGCATAAATATGACCTAAAACTTGACCTATTCTCAACACAAGTCCTAAATACGTTTGCCATGCACCAATATGTAGTTTTGGACCATTTTCCTCAATAAATAAACAAGTATAATGTTTTTGACTCATTTGTTTAATTGAGTTCTCTTTATCTAGTTTTAGGACATGTGGAAGACAGATCATATTTTAGGTCATATTTATTCAGAAAATGTTGAACATTCAAAAGGGTTCATAAACTTTTAAGTACCACTGTACTTGACACAAATTAATAAAATTTTATTTAAAAATAATTACTCACCAATCTGGAAAAATGTAACAGCAGACAATTCAAGATGGAAAAAACTAAAATTATCTTGGTTAGGAAAAATTGTAACCATTAAATTGAAAATTTCATCAGGATTCAATTTCCTGTTTCAAATTACTCTAATAAATATTGAAAACAAGATATTAAATGATTGGCATAAACAAGTAATAAATAAGGGGCATGGTGGCTCAGTGGGTAAGACGCCAGGCTTGTCAATAGGAAGATCGCAAGTTCAGAGGTTCGAATCCCTAGCCCTGCGTGCGGAGTGAGCTCCCGCACTCGCCCCAGCTCTTGCCAACCTAGCAATTCGAAAGCATGCAAATGCAAGTAGATTAATAGGTACCACTTCGGTGGGTAGGTAGCAGCGTTCCGCGCGTGTCATGTGGACACATGACCGTGGAAGCGTCTTCGGACAACGCTGGCTCTTCAGCTAACAAATGGAGATGAGCACCGGCCCCTAGAGTCGGACACGACTGCACAATTGTGCGGGGGGAACCTTTACCTTTTTATAAACAAGTAATGAATTACATATGGTCTAATTAAAAAATAGAGCATTAAATTCAAGATTCTACAGGGCTTGAAAGAATGAGGAGAAAACCAAAACCCCTACCATCACTGGCAGGGCAAGCTAATATATACAAACAGGGAGCAAACCCCACATTCAATAGCACTGATGATGTTACCTAGTCAGGTAATAAAACATCTGCAAGCAAACAACCAAGCTCAGAGAGCACCAAGGACTCCACTGTTCAACCCTGAGCTACAGATATTCTCTTCTACTGGATTCTCTTAAAATGCATATACGAATGTTCTAGATTTGAATTCTGATATATAACTTCAATTTATATAACCATACTAGTTGCTTAACATGAATTTCAGAATAGATTGTGTCTCCTTGTAGCCTGGCAGTTACAGTACATATACAGCAGTATGTATATGTAGGGAGGGAGAGAGGGAGGGAGGGAGCAGTTTTTATAGAAGGTCTGCACTAATATCTTTGGATTGATACAAATAGAAGCAAACAATTTATAAGAGATCATACAGTAATAAACAATGCATTGAAAGTTTGAGATAAATATGGGAAGAGGAAAAGCTAGATTTATCCCCTCTTGCTCCACTACTCAATGTCTAGTTTCATGAACAGGAAAGCACAGAGAATTTGCTCAGTGGAGAGAGAATAATTTATATATTTTTCAACATTTACTTACTAATAAGACAAAGATAAAATCATCTTAGATTCTTACTTCACAATGGTTCAGTCCATCTGACTACTTTTAGTATCTTCAAATAAATAGTTTAGTATTTTAAAAACTGCAAAAATAAGGGGGAGTACTTAGAGATTTGATTGATTTTTAAAATCTTATTCACAATTCAGATCATCTGCTGGGCCTTATTTAAAATTGTTGGTGAAATATGACTCAGGAACCAAACATGTTAAAGACCGTATGATTAATGAATGTACAATTTAGATGTAGTAATAGATATACAACAATGGAAATTTCAATGGAAGAATAATATTAAACTGAGACTGAATATTATACTTGGAGAAAATTTGCATAAGTTGTTTTATATATTACCCCAATCTTGATTGTTAAAATGGATAGTTCATTTTCTAAAAATTGTAGGAAATGTGAAAATCAGTTTGGATCATTTTTTCATATCTAGTAGCAGTGCTGTAAAGCTCAACAATTCTGGGAAATGATTAAAATAAATATCAAAATTTAAATTTTCTTTTCAATCTGTGATATTTTACTAAACTTTACATTATGCCTCCTATTGGAAAGGATGTTTGATCCCTTCTATGGAAGAATTGGTAACTAAATTGTGGGAATATGCCTTGATGTGTAGAATAATTTTATGTCTTAAAAGCAAAACTGATATAGAATTTAATTCAAGTTGGAAACCATTTCTAGATTACAATTTAGTATGTGGATTTACACCACATCCAAAATTTAGGGTTCTTTCTACATAAACTTTGGAACATCATCCCCCGCCCCCCCCCTGCCAAGGTGAGTTTAGTCCCGACCCTATTGACCTTCTGGAAATCTCTTAAAATATGGTTTTGCCAGTACGCTTGAGAATCCCATGAAAACAGGGAACCCACAAGATGGCTGTACTGTTTGGGAGATTTTGATACATTCTGTCATGGTCTTATTTATATTTATGTTTTAGTTGTTTTAATGATTATTTAAGAATTTGTTTTAATTGTTTGTTTTATTGTACACCACCCAGAGTCTCGTATGTGTATGTGTATGTGTATGTGTATGTGTATGTGTATGTGTATGTGTATGTGTATGTGTATGTATCTGATATATACAGTATATTATTGAAGAAAGTTATGTAAGATTTCTTAAATCAGAATAGACTCTTAGCAATATAGACAGAATTTATTGTAGTTTATAATTGCATTTTATGATTCATGTTGTGCTCACTATGATTCCTGACATTTACATACTGTTTAGAATTTAATAATTATTTTCAAGTGTTTAAAATCATACCATATGCTCAGTTACTTACAATTAATTAATTATTTACTGAAAAACTATAATTTCTCTAGTAATTGTTTTTACTTGTCTCTTATTCTTCTACCTCTTTTTGTTGTTTTTCCTTCTTTGTTTATATATTTTCTCTTAAAAAGTTCACACACACACACACAAACACACACACACACACAGAGTAGTTGTTCCACATGCAACTGACTCTGTGTCACTCTTCTTTGTCACCTCTCTTCAAAAGCTAGTTTAAACTCAATAGAATTTAAAGGGTTTAAATTTAAATGATAACTACATTCTTCAGGAGCAAAATTCACTTTCTCTGTGTGAATTTCAGACCTATTGTTGTTGTTGTTAGTTGCTGTTGAGTCGTTTACAACTCATAGTGACCCTATGTATAATAGAATGAAATGCTAAACGGTCTTGCACCAATTGCCTGACTGTTCCAATGTTTGCAATCATTGTTACAGTAATTGTGTCAATCCATCGCATTGAAGGTCTTCCTCTTTTCCACTGGCCCTTGACTTTACCAAACATGATATCCTTTTCAAGCGATCAGTCTTTCCTGACAATATGCCCAAAGTATGAGAGTCTAAGCCTAGTTATCCTCGCCTCTAGTGAACATTTTGGTTGTATTCTAAAACTGATTTGTTTGCTCTTCTGGCAGTCCATGGTACTTTCAGTAATCTTCGCCAGCACCACAATTCGAATGCATCAATTCTTCTTCTATCTTCCTTTTTTAATGTCCAAGTTTCACAGGCATATGTGGCAATTGAGAAAACCATAGCATGAGTCAGACGCACCTTTGTTTTTAGACTGACGTCTTTACTTCTGAAAACCTTAGATAGGTCTTGGATGGCAGATTTCCCCAGCGCGATACGTCATCTGATTTCTTGATTACTACTTCCCTTGGCACTGATCGTTGATCCGAGTAGAATGAAATCATTGACAACTTCAATTTCCTCTCCATTAATTGTGACATTACTTATTGGTCCATTTGTGAGAATCTTCGTCTTCTTCACATTCAAATGTAGTCCGTATTGTTGACTACAGTCTTTGATCTTAATCAGCAAGTACTTCAAGTCTTCTTCATTTCCAGCAAGTAAAGTTCTGTCATCTGCATATCGTAGGTTGTTAATGAGTCTTCCACCAATTCTGATACCCCGCTCTTCTTCGTACATTCCTTCCTGCTTCTCAAATTATTTGTTCAGCATATACATTGAATAAATAGGGTGAAAGTAAACAACCTTGCCGCACACCTTTTCCAATTTTGAACCACTTGGTATCACCATTTTCTGTTCTATCGACTGCCTCTTGATCTGTGTACAGGTTCCGCATGAGTACAATTAAGTGCTCTGGGATTCCCATTCTTCGTAATATTAACCATAACTAGTTATGGTCCACACAGTCAAACACCTTTGCGTAATCAATGAAGCAGAGGTAAACATCTTTCTGGTATGCTTTGCATTCAGCCAAGATCCATCTAACATCAGCTATATCTCTCATGCCGTGTCCTCTTCTAAATCCAGCTTGGACTTCTGGTAGTTCTCTGTTGATGTAAGGCTGCAAACATTGTTGAATTATTTTCAGCAAAATTTTGCTAGCATGTGAAATTAATGAAATTGTTTGATAATTTCCACATTCAGTTTGATCTTTCTTTGGAAGGGGTATGAATACGGATCTCTTCCAGTCAGCTGGCCAGGTCTCTGTCTTCCAAACTTCTTGATATAGAAGAATAAGTGCTTCCACTGCTGCATCTGATTGTTGAACTATCTCAATTGGTAATCCATCAGTTCCTGGAGCCTTGTTATTCGCCAGTGCCTTCAGTGCAGCTTGAACTTCTCCCTTCATTACCGATGGTTCTTGATCATATTCTACCTCCTGGAATAGCTGAACATTGGCTAACTCTTTTTTATACAGTGATTCTGTATATTCCTTCCATCTTCTCTTAATACTACCCGCGTCATTTAATGTATTGCCCATAGAATCTTTAAGGATAGCAACTTGGGGCTTGAATTTTCTCTTCAGCTCTTTCAGTTTGAGAAATGCTGATTGTGTTCTTCCTCTTTGATTTTCTAACTCTAGGTCTTTGCATATTTCATCATAATATTTTTCCTTATCTATTCTAGCTCCCATTTGAAATTTTCTATTTAGTTCTCTTACTTCATTCTTTCTTCCTTTAGCTTTAGCTACTCGGCGTTTAAAAGCAAGTTCTAGAGTCTCATATGACATCCATGTGGATCTCTTCTTCCTTTCCTGCCTTTTTAATGATCTTTTGCTTTCTTCGCATATTATGTTCTTAATATCTTCCCACAACTCTTCTGGTCTTCAATAATCAGTATTTAGTGCCTCGAACCTATTTTTGAGGTGATCTCTAAATTCAGGTGGGATGTTTTCAAGGTCATACTTTGGCACTCTTGATCTTACTTTATTTTTCTTCAGCTTCAGCTTGAACTTGCACATAAGCAGTTGATGATCTGTCCCGCAGTCTGCTCCTGGCTTTGTCTTAACTGATAGACCTATAGGATTTGGGATTTAGCGTTCAATCTCTATTTTACTTGAATATACTCATATTTCACATGAATACAGCCGTATGGATACATATACATATTTACTTTTGGATATATTATGACAAGTTCTTCTTTGTAAAAATGTTCACAGTTCACTAGTTATTCATCAGATTCCCAGGGAGGTATGTATCATATCTAAATAAAGCTCTTTATATCATCTTATTTCTACAATATTTATTTTAATTTGGTGTATTTATTTTTCCAGTAATGTATATCACAGCCTTTTATCTGGCTTATTTTTTTTAATTTTATAGAATTGCTGTCTCCATAATATTATTGCTTTACACTCCCTGACAGATATTGTTTGGCTTCTGATATTTAAGTTCCAAGCTGTGTCAAGCAGAGTTACTAAAATAAGAGATTATTGCCAGTATTTTCCAGGTTTTGTGTTTTTGTCAGACTGGCAGAACATGTGCCAAAATGTCCTTATCAGTTTTCTGGAACCCGAAGGGACATGTTTTAGTTCAAAGATGCATAAATAGAATAACTAAAATGAGAAATCTCAGGCTTTGTGTATCTTTGTCATATTGGTAGCTTCTATTAATAACAACTTCCTGGATCCGTAAGAGAGCACTTTTCTGTTTTCTTACAGTTTCCTACAATTCATTACATGCTTTCTATTGTGTATGATAAATTAGTATAAACTCTGATCTCCAAGCCACTGAAAGATATATTTTCAGTGCATTTTAAACGTCTTGGCTGAATTTACTCACTTGCTTAATTCACTTCTTGTAATTGCTGAATGAGCAGTCAGAATTGTACCTAGACATACCACGTTATCGTAGGGGGCATGATGGCTCAGTGGTTAAGATGCCAGGCTTGTCGATCGGAAGGTCGGCGGTTCAAGACCTGAGTGCCGCGTGATGGAGTGAGCTCCTGCACTCGCCCCAGCTCTTGCCAACCTAGCAATTTGAAAGCATGCAAATGCAAGTAGATAAATAGATATCACTTCGGTGGGATGGTAACAGCATTCTGCACACATCATGTTGGCCACATGACCACGGAAGCATCTTTGGACAGCGCTGGCTCTTCAGCTAAGAAATGGAGATGAGCACCGCCCTCTAGAGTCAGACACAACTGTGCAGGGGAAAACCTTTACCTTTTATACCACGTTATCAGCCTCTTTTGGTGTTCTATGTTGTGTTTAAAAAGAAATGATAGAATGTTGATTCAATGGAAAAATGAGAATGGTATTATTTCATGGAAATGAATATTTATATTTTGAATAGGTTTTGAAAGGGTTTTGATAATGTTACTTAAAGGTCTCTAATGTTCCACATGGGATTATACCAGAGTATACCACTCTTATGAAGCACCAGATCATTTTTTAAAGTACAATCTTTTTCTAAAGTACCAAGTATCTGTTCTATGCCCACCATAACCATTTTTTAAAAAAAAGCATATCCATTTTTTTTCATTTCTGTCTTTCAAAACAAAAAACAAAAACCCCCTGCATAAGGCATGAACAGTGTATTATCCCCTAAAGTATGAAAAGTAGTATTGCATATAATGGCTATGTGAATATGTTTGTGTGTGTGTGTGTATGTATGTATATGTATATGTATATGTATATGTATATGTATATGTATATGTATATGTATATGTATATGTATGCATGTACTGTATGTGTGTGCATGTCTGTCTGTCTGTCTGTCTGTCTGTCTATCTATCTATCTATCTATCTATCTATCTATCATCTATCTACCTATCTACCTATCTACCTATCTACCTATCTACCTATCTACCTATCTACCTATCTACCTATCTACCTATCTACCATGGTATCCTTTTGGGACGGCTCAGGGAGTTGGGGGTGGGAGGCGTAGTTCTGCGCTGGTTCACCTCCTTCCTCCGGGGCCGTTCCCAATCGGTGGTAATAGGAGATGAGAGATCCGACCCTCGCCTCCTCGTCTGTGGGGTGCCGCAGGGTTCGGTTCTCTCCCCTCTCCTATTTAACATCTACATGAAACCACTGGGTGAGATCATCCGTCACCATGGGATGAGGTACCATCAATATGCAGACGATACTCAATTATACATCTCCATCCCTGGTGAGGTAAGTGATGCAGTGGCTACCCTTTCTCAGTGCCTGGAGGCTGTGGGGGTCTGGATGGGGAACAACAGGCTTCAGCTGAACCCTGGTAAGACGGAGTGGCTGTGGATAGACGGCTCCTGTGGATCCAGGAAGTTATCATCTTTAGTTCTGGATGGGGTGGCACTACCCCATTCAGACCAAGTGCGTAATCTGGGGGTTCTTCTGGACTCACGGCTCCTGCTTGAACAGCAGGTGGTAGCCGTGGCCAGAAGGGCTTTTGCACAACTTCACGTTGTGCATCAGTTACGCCCTTTCCTGGATCGGGAGGCCCTCCGTACAGTCACTCATGCCCTGGTCATCTCCCATATAGACTATTGCAATGCGCTCTACATGGGGCTACCCTTGAAGAGTATCCGGAAGCTTCAATTGGTCCAGAATGCGGCTGCTCGCGTAGTTATTGGTGCGCCAAGATCAGCACATGTGACACCTCTGCTGCGACAGCTGCACTGGGTGCCTGTGTGCTTCCGGGTCCAATTCAAGGTGTTGGTTATCACCTTTAAAGCCCTACATGGCATGGGGCCAGGTTACCTGAGGGACCGTCTCATCCCCATAACGTCGAACCGTCCCACTCGGTCATTCAGAGAGGGCATGCTGCGGATCCTGTCCGTAAAGGAATGTCACCTGACGGGGCCTAGGAGGCGTGCCTTCTCGGTAGTGGCGCCCACCCTTTGGAATATTCTACCCCCGGAGGTGAGGCAGGCCTCATCGCTCCCGGCCTTCAGAAAGAACTTAAAGACCTGGTTCTGCCGCCTTGCGTGGGGGGGGGAATAGTTCCTCTTGGGGATGGCTGGTGCCATAGGGCCCTTTTAAACATCTAAACATCAAACCATCACATCTTGGATTTTATATTTAATTTTATTATATGAGAGTATTTTATTATGCTGTTTTAACTGTTAAATTTTAATTGTCGTATTCTGTAAACCGCCCAGAGTTCGCTTGTGGGGAGATGGAGCGGTATACAAATTGAAGCATAAATAAATAAATAAATAAATAAATAAATAAATAAATAAATATCATCTATCTATCTATCTATCTATCTATCTATCTATCTATCTATCATCTATCAATCTATCTATCATCTATCTATCTATCTATCTATCTATCTATCTATCTATCCATCATCTATCTCCCCTTTGAGTCAGTCTAGCCACTGCCTAGGCTAGTTCCTGCAATTTTCAGAAGTAGTTTGCCCTTGCCTTCTTCCTAGGAGTGAGAGAGAATGACTGGTCTGAGATCACCCAGAAGGTTTCCATGCTTAAGTGGGACTAGAACTCACAGTCTCCCAGTTTCTCGCCTGGTGCCTTAGCCACTACACCAAACTGGCTCTTATATATGTGTGTGTATATATAATATATAATTTAATATATAATAATAGATTGTTATGTTATGTTATGTTATGTTATGTTATGTTATGTTATGTTATGTTATGTTATGTTATATTATTATATTATATTATATTATATTATATTATATTATATTATATTATATTATATTATAATATTATATTATATTATACTATATTATAATATTATATTATTATATTATATTATACTATACTATACTATACTATACTATACTATACTATACTATTATATTATTATATTATATTATATTATATTATATTATTATATTATATTATAAACACATGCATACATATATACATACACATACACACACACAACTGTACATGCTTATTAGGGATGGGTAGAAATATGTATTTCCACGTTTCTATATAATTCACAAACCCTGAAGTAACAGGTGAGTGTAAATGCAATTATTATTATATTATATTATATTATATTATATTATATTATATTATATTATAATATTATTATATTATATTATATTATATTATATTATATTATATTATATTATATTATATTATATTATATTATTATATTATAATATTATTAAACACATGCATACATATATACATACACATATACACACACAACTGTACATGCTTATTAGGGATGGGTAGAAATATGTATTTCTACGTTTCTATATAATTCACAAACCCTGAAGTAACATGTGAGTGTAAATGCAATTATATTTTATTATTTTTATATTTTATAAATATTAAAATATTATATTCTAATATTTTATTATTTACATTTTCCCAAATGTTTGAACACAGTGTTCCACTGGAAAGATTGATTTGTTAGGGTAAGGCACACCCTTCAGAATCCACTGAAATTTCTCTGGAAATGATACGTTGGCCTAGTAGTTAAATATAAAAGAAAAGAAAATGTATCACAATGACAACTCAGAGATATTTGCATAACCAACCCTTGAGTTCTTTGTTATATATTTACGAGGTAGATATTCTTCTAAAATTTGCAACTAATAAATCTCCACATGAATACATGAAAATCCAGGCCCAAGATTTTACTGATTTGTTTATTTGTTAAATGGAGCTCTACCATTTTCTCTAAGAGGGTAAGGTGATCATCATGGGTATCTTCCTTCATTTTATCTCCACTTCAGCAATCTCTAAGGGTAGCTGAAACCCCCTACACCAGTTGTGCATACTGTACTGTTTCCACCTGTAGAAAAGTACCGATTCATTTTCTCTCTTTAAAGACCAGGTCAGTCCTTAAGGACACAACTGCTCCCAGAATAGGCAAAAAAGGCTAAACCAACACCAGTTTTAAATTCAGTGCATTTATTTTAGCTGAGAGTTGTTAGACGTAGTCAATTGCTATTTAAAATAAAATGATATTCAAAATAAAAATAAACAAAAACCAGAAACTAACTAAACTAATGCAGAGTTGTTGTATACGAGATGGGCGGCAGAGAAATTTGACAAATAATAAATAAATAAATAAATAAATCTTATTTCTACAAACTGAGCAGAAACATAACCATTGAGGATCTTACAAGATAATTCCTTGGTTATTCCCTGGGACTCCATAGCCCTTTACTCTCTGCCAGCCTCTTGAAGACAAAGCAAGTTCACTCCATTTATCTGACAGGATGTACAGTACGCTGGTTCAAAGGGAAAAATAAAGGCTTGAGAATAAACAGACAGGAGTGCAGCTTTTAGGGCTAAAAGTGTTTACTTGTAGCATAAGGCAATAAATGCATATATAGTTAAGGCAATAAATGCAAACGTTACATTATTGCAAAAAAGGAAAAACAAACACAAACTTATAAGCAGAGATACGTGTATTGTTTCCAGGGCCAGAGCTCATGCCATGCACAGCCAGGCATAGCTACGCACTGCCCAGTTCTCAGAAGTAGAATACACACACAAACATGACTAACAAGACCAGACAGAAGTCAAGAAGCATAGAACACCATTTTGCATGGTTAGATATTCAGTTCTTCCAGCTCTCTGATTGGCTGGAAGTTAGGTGTGACACACACCAGGCCTAAAGCATAGGCTATAGTACAGGGTGGCAGTGCTGCATCTAAGCAAGCATGTGATCTCCCTCTCCCTGTTCTCCCAGGGCTTCCCACGAAGGCTTCAGGGGGAATTGTTCTCATGGGAAGTTTCCATTGCTTGTGTAGGCAATAGCCATAACAATACATCACATGGTACCTTCTGGCTTCATATCTAATGATGATGTAAACAAAGCCATTCAAAGTTATGGGAAGGCTTTTTATTATCTAGCCACCTGGCGTCACGTCATCATGAGACACTTTTCTCCGTACAGAAAATAATTTGCCAACTTCATACGAGAAATCTGACATTATCAGGATCTTCCAAACCGTGTGGTATGCCTCCCTTGGGGAGGTGCAGACAGAGTACAGGGGAGGTGTGAAGAACCTTTTAGTTGTACATTGTTACAACAAATCCAACTTTCCCAAAATTTCATTGTATTGTTTTCATTGTTCATTTGTGTTCATTTTGGTGTTTGGATTTGTACATTAAGATTACACTAAAGGGAGGTGTGATGGCAAAAAGTTTAGGAACCCTTGCCATAGATGGTTTTTGAGGGGGATTTCTAAGTGATCAAAGAGGGAAATTCTAAGGATGGAAATTATTTCCCTCTTCCTTTAATTGAGGAACATCCTACTTGACTTTTTTGTATCTTGGGGCACCTACGTGGGTATTTTCTAGGTGATTCCAATCGAACCTAAGGATAAGGCATAGAAAAATCATCCTGGGCTTTGTTCTGGGGAAGAAGGCTGGCTCATCACAATCACCATTTCAAAAATAAAATGGAATGTACAATTTTAGTTATAAATTTGCCACTTTGGCTTATTTTGTTCTTTTCTGAGACCTTCCAATCTCTTTCAGTTTTATTACGGGAGCAGACTGTAATATTGGCAATCCCAGACATGAAAACAAGCTATTTGAGTCTTCCTTTGTATTCAGTTACTGGAATGAAACAGCAGCCCTAACCATGCCATCTTTTAGGCAGGGTTTTATTATACGAGGTCCAAGGGAAGATAGATGAGTTTTCAGTCGTGACAGCTACTGAGAAGGAAAATGGAAGAGTGGCAGAAATAAACACCTGAGTCTCAGGATATATCAATATTCTTCTAAGTTACCAAAATAATTATATTTGTCTAGACACCTTAACAATCTGTTTACATTGTCTGTTGCTGTAGTTCTATGGGCCTCAGCTGTGGTAGATTTCCCAATAGGAAAATAGTATTTTGAGGAGATTAACATCATTTTGTATGGCTGCAATTTCATGTCTGGCTTTGTAAACAATAATAAAAATAGATGATTGGATTAAAGTGGAATATATAGGAATTAATAATACGTTGAGTGCAGATGGTGAATTTTTGCCCTAATTAAAACGGCCTTTGCAAACAGTCAAGAACAACATATCACTTACCCAAAGGCCTGCTACATAAGAAAATGTGTGTATGTGTGTGTGTGTGTATTTCAGAAAGGGAAATTGGATCAGCGGCTTGAAATCTTGAAGGAGAAAAGTGTCCAGAAAGGATGGGCAATCTCACGAAATAAGATACTGAAGGCTCAATCCCAAAAATTTCTCAAGAAGGAAAATTGGGTGAAATCTAAAGATGGCAGTGTGGACACACTCAGAATGCTCTAGAGCAGTGTTTCTCAACCTCAGAAACTTTACGTTTTGTGGACTTCAATTCCCAGAATTCCCCTGCCCGTGCTGGCAGCAGAATTCTGGGAGTTGAAGTCCACACATCTTAAAGTTGCTAAGGCTGAGAAACACTTCTCTAGAATGTGAAAGGGGAAAAGTGACGTAAACAGGAAATGGAAGGAAGGCCACAAACCAAAGAAGAATGCAAAGTAGCTTCCAAAAACTGCAAGACATGTGTCAGAAGGGCCATAGCTCAGAACAAGGTGAGGCTTGTGCCAGATACCAAAACAACAACAACAACAACAACAAAAGTGTTCTTGGGATATGTTAGAGGCAAAAGACAAGCCAAAGAGAATGCAGGTCTGTTTGTGAGGAGAAAGTGATGAATTGGTAATAGTGATGGTGGGAAGGCAAGATCTTTTATTTTGCATCTCTTTTCCCTCAGAAATCCTAACCAGTTATTTTTATGACACTGAGGAAGGAGGGAACTGCAGCTTAGGTTAGACAAGGAGAGCGTAAGAGAGAATTTAGCTAATTTGAATGAAATCGAGTCTCCAGGGCCAGATGGATTACATCTTAGGGTACTGAAGGAACTAGCAAATCACAAAACTGTTCCTAGTCATCTTTGAGAACTCCAGGAGGACTGGTGGATCCCAGAAGACTGGAGCAAATGTCATCCCCATCTTCAAAAAGAAGAAGGAGGAGGGCCTGGGAAACTACAGGCTTGTCAACTTGATGTCTATCTAGTCAAGACCCTCAAAGAAACTATTGATGAGGACTTGGATAGGCATGCTCCAGTTAACGGGAACCAGCATGGGCTTGTTGCAAACTAATCTTATCTCCTTTGATAGAGTTATTAGCTCAAGAGATCAGGGAAACGCCATAGGCATAACATACCAGGACTTCACAAATTCTTTCATAACATTCTCCTTAATAAAATGATAAAATATGGACTAGATGATACTATGTTAGATGGATTCATAATTGGCTGAATAAGCACATCCAAAAGGGCACATGAGTGATTTCGCCTCAGCTTGGAGGGAAGTATGAAGTGAAGTATCACAGGACTCTATTCTAGCTCTGTGCTGCACAACATTTTTATCAATGAGCCGGATAAAGGAGTTGAAGGAACAGTTATCCAGTCTGCAGGTGACACAAAGCTTGGATGGGGGGGTGGGGGCAGTAACATTTTAGAGGCAAGAGAGACAGATTGAAAAAAATCTAGAGAGGCTTGAGCAGTGGTATGAAATGAATACGATGGAATTTAACAGGAAGAAATGTGAAATTCTGCATCTCGGTAGGAAAAACGAAAAGCAAAAATATAAGATGGAAGAAACTTGACTTGGTCATATTACATGGGAAAAGGATGAAGAAAAGTTAAAGAAGCTAGGCAATTTAGCCTACAGAAATAAAATAACTGAGGGGAGATATGAAAGCAGTCTTCAAAGATCTGAAGGGCTGTCATATAAAAGAGAGAATGAACTTACTTTCTATTGACCCAGACAGGGATCAGAATCAATAGGTTAAAACTACAGGAAGTAGGTTCAGCTATGTGTCAAGACAAACTTCGGACTGTATGATCAGTGGTTCAGGCTGCCATGAGAAGTGTTGATTTTTTTTGTTGAAGGTTTTCATACCCACATAAATGTGCTCATATTAGGGAACAGTGTACATTAAAATACAAACACTAGGGGAAAGTGTACACACACACACACACACACACACACACACACAAAGAGAAATGCACATGAAAGACAGGAATTTTTCTATAGATTTTTAAAAAAGAATTGCTTACTATTGAAGTAGAATGGAAAAGGGCAAACATGAGAGTGGTCTTCAATTGGATAGATTCACTTTTCTCTAGTGCTTCCTAAACATCAGCTGGAAATCTTTAGACAAAATTAAGATGCGCATATGCAGAGCTGGCACTTCCTTTATCTCACTTCATATGTTCAAAAAGAGTCTTATTTCTTTTAGTCTGAGCTTGCTCAGGCTTTGAAATAAATGATTTCCCCTTAAAATAGGAAAAAGTGCTTTCTTTTTTCTGAACCAATCTCTTTTTGGGAATTAGTAGCTTTATTTGAGTTACCAGTGGAAGAATTGTATTTCCAAGATCTACTAGAACTTCACTCATGGCATGCCAACAACATTACCTCCATTTTTGTCTCATAGCAGCTGGTGCATCATCATCATAAACTTCATTTTAAAAGAAATTGGGAGATGATTTCTGGGGAGGGGTGCTGCCAGGAAAATATATATTAGGGATCAAGAAGGCTGAGTTTAAGGTAGAAAATCTCTTCTGGAATGGATTGAATAGCTATTCCATATTCTAAGTGAAATAATGCAAATTGTCATCCATGGAAGATTAGGCCATAATAATGTTAACACTACATAATACTGCAAGATGCCACATGACAATGTTTTTTTCCTATTGTAGAGTGTGGTAAGACAGCCAGTTTGGTGTGATGGTTAAGGCATCCGGCTAGAAATAGGGTGTGTATGTGTGTGGGTGTGGGGGTTCTAGTTCCGCCTTAGGCACAAAGCCAGCTGGGTGACCTTGGGCCAGTCACTCTCTCTCAGCCCTAGGAAGCAGGCAATGGCAAACCACTTCTGAAAAATCCTGCCAAGAAAACTTCAGGGACTAGTCCAGGCAGTAGCCAGGGGTGAAAAAACCTGAATTGAAGGCATGTGTGCACACACAGAGTGTGGAAAGGACATTCATAAACTGCACCTTTCTCTTCTTTTTTGCAACGGGGTGGAAATTACTTTTGAATTAATGTGTGCATTTCATACCTAATGTCAGGATATAGCATCCTTCCAGTATAAGGGATAAATGTATAAGTGATGGGTTTTGGAGTATTTGCATTAGCAGTCCTGTAATAGCATTTGGGTACGGGAGAAGCATGGTTGTTGAGGGGCCTGAGCACCTTCAAGGTCAGTGTGGCTGGCTTATCAGTGTTCCTTAGCAAGGAATGTTAGAAAGGGAGTAGAGAACCATTAGAATGGAATTTTACAGCTAGCTAGCTTCAGCAATTAAGGGAGGGGAGAAGCTGTTAGATGCTGTAGAGAAAAATGCAGCCATTAGGAAGGGGTTAGAGAAGCAGGGGGATTTTATCTTAGCAGTTTCGTGTGTTTTCCTTCAGACTGATCTTTGAATTGGACTGAGCATCTGTATTAATAAAGGACTCTTCTACTTCACCTTATGGTGTGTAATTGAGAGTTCCGGGATTAATCACTGCGTACCAGTTCATCACAGAAAGATCAGTCTCTAAATTGCTGCCTTACACGAAGACACCATGTTGACTGATGAAGGTCAGCAGGAAAATCCAAACCATGGAGAGGCCTCTTTCAGGGTGGCAGAGCTGTCATAGAGAGCGCCAAACAGATTGCTAAAGAACACTTCAAAGTTGGTGGAGTGAGGAAGAAGATTCTTCCCATTTCCAAACCAGAGATGCCCTCACCTAGACCGGTGAAGGAGCACGACCGATCGTGGGCCATGGATGTGGGGAAAGCATGGATAAGGACTCCACTTGGTGGGTCACGACATGTGGAAGTAACTCCTATCCAAGTTCATCGTCATCAGAGAAATGGATGGTGAAATGGAGGGGGAGATGAGTTATGTATCTGAGGAGCCAGATGGCGGGACTACAGAGAGCAGTCAAACAGCTGCTTCAGCGCAAGAGCCAGGGTAAGCCTGACAGTGTGGGAGTGGCGGGATCCAGAGCTGACTCCCCGCAGTCCATGGAGGAAGGGGAGAGTGATGCTGAAATCACAGATGAGGAGGGAGGACGCAGGGCAGCAGAGGCACCTGCTGCTCGCCTTCCTGGTGGCAGAGCCCTGAGGCAGCTGCAATGAAGAGCCTCAGGGCGGAACGAAGCTTTTGGAGGAAGAAATATAAAGGTAATTTTTTCTGGGGAATCTAAGGCTCTAGCTTGCTTCCTGACCCACGTAAGAGTTTTCATGGATGACTTTGAGGACAATTTCCCAACGGAAGATGCAAAGGTGTGTTACATCTCAGCCCAACTCGAGGGGGAAGCGACTGAGTGGTTAGTGGAATTATATGATGCTGAGTCACTACAGTTGGGTGATTTCCAGAGATTTATGACCACTTTGTGAAGGAGATTCAAAGATCCCTTTTGTAGATTAAAGGCCAAAACAAGCTTACAACATATCAAGCAGGGGGATCAGTCTGTGTCTGAGTATGCTATGGAATTTAGGAGCTTGGCCAGGAAGTTAGCAGACTGGCCGGAGGCTCTGAAGATTGAGTATTTCCAAGAGGGGCTGCAGCAAGAGGTCCTGGAATAGTCTCTGGCTAGACGGAACCCGCAGACTCTGATGGAGTGGATTTGTCTTGCCGGTGAAGTGGAAGACATGAGATTATGCCTCAAAAGGAGGCATAAACCCCAGGCTCAGGTGGCCGGAAAGGCAGTGCAGATCACCCCGTCGAGAAGGGGAGTACGTAAATCATGGGATGAGGAGAAGGAGGATCAGATGAAAAGGGGTTTGTGCTTGAAATGTGGATGATAAGGCCATCATATTGCCAATTACCCACAAGCCGCTGCTTTGGGGAGAAGCAAAATGAGCTGGCAACCCTAAGACCTCAGCACTGAAAGATAAAAGTACAGCAGCAGCTGCTACAGAGGAAAGAATATACCCCCGTCTTTCCAAAGGGGGGGATGCTGCTGAAGGAGAAACTGAGCCATTGGGAAATGATGAGAGCCTGCTCTAAATGGTACCAAAGAGCAGGCTGTGGAGAATGGGTGCATGGATCCAATGGTGAGTGGAACCTGCCAGGCGATGTTGGTGGGATTACAAATAAATACATTGGGAAACCATAGTAGCATGGACTTGGTGGCCATGATAGATTCAGGGTGCACTAGATGTCTCATGCATCCTGCTATAGTGACTGGATTGAGACTGAAGGTGGGGAAGCTAAAAAACCCAATCATTTTTCCCAACTTGATGGGTCGGAAATGCAAGGGGGCCTGGTGGATATTATACAGAAAAGGTGTGGATGCGAATAGGATGCCACGAAGAGACTTTGAGGTTTGTAGTGACTGCTATTTCCAATCAACCCATAGTATTGGGATTAACTTGGCTATGGGTGCGAAACCCTCAGGTGAACTGGTCCATGGGCTAAATGACTTTTGCTGATGGTAACTATGGAGGTCTGTCTCCCCGAGAACCTGGGGCTGAACTGGTAGGGGCAGTAACCAAAGCCCTAGGAGGAGAGACAGCAGAAGAAGATTCATCCATCCCTATGCAGTACAGGGATTTGAAGGAGGTGTTTGGAGAAGTGGAGTCGAACCAACTCCCGCCTCATAGAAAGTCAGACTATGCTATAGAGCTGGAACCAGGGGCAGAGTTACCCAAGACTAAGTTGTATTCTATGACTCCTAAAGAGTTGGAGGCACTATGGGAGTTTATTGACAAGAACTTAGAGCAGGGTTTTATTTGCCCTGCCAACTCATCGATGGCTGTGCCTGTTCTGTTCAGAGCAAAGAAGGATGGGTTGCTGCGGTTGTGTACAGACTATCGGGGACTGAATGCCATTTGTACTTCCAACAGATACCCTTTGCCACTAATGAAAGACATGCTGGCCCACCTATCGAAGGGGAAGATTTTTACCAAGTTGGATTTAAGGGAAGCGTACTTCCGAGTTCAAATCCAGGAAGAAGATGAATGGAAGACAGTGTTTAATTGTCAATTGGGGCCATTTGAATATTTGGTAATGCCTTTTGGGTTAAAAGGGGCTCCTGGGGTCTTCATGCATTTGATAAATGAAGTTTTGTATGATTTTCTGTACAGTGGGGTGTTGGTTTATCTGGATGACATTCTGATTTATTCTGAAACACTGGAAGAGCATATTACTTTGGTTAGGGAAGTATTGAAGTAGTTATTGCAGAATCAACTGTATGCCAAATTGTTAAAATGTGAGTTTTGTGTGAGTTCAAATTGTGAGTTCCACAAGGAACAGTTAGACTACCTGGGATACTGAGTATCAAGTAAGGGGATTGAAATGGATCCAGCAAAGGTGCAGGATGTGGTGAATTGGGAACCCCCAAAATCTAGAAAGCAATTGCAGAGGTTCTTGGGGTTCACCAATTTCTATCGAAATATTTTCTTTTTCTGTATTTCTATGTTTCCTGTGTGGAGGACATTTAGGTGGCAAGTAATTTTTAAGGGTGGTGGTATGTCAGGTTGTAGCATCCTTCCAGTATAAGGGATAAATGTATAAGTGATGGGTTTTGGAGTATTTGCATTAGCAGTCCTGTAATAGTATTTGGGTATGGGAGAAGCATGGTTGTTGAGGGCCCTGAGCACCTTCAAGGTCAGTGTGGCTGGCTTATCAGTGTTTGTTAGCAAGGAATGTTAGAAAGGGAGTAGAGAACCGTTAGAATGGAATTTTACAGCTAGCTAGCTTCAGCAATTAAGGGAGGGGAGAAGCTGTTAGATGCTGTAGAGAAAAATGCAGCCATTAGGAAGGGGTTAGAGAAGCAGGGGGATTTTATCTTAGCAGTTTCGTGTGTTTTCCTTCAGACTGATCTTTGAATTGCATTGAGCATCTGTATTAATAAAGTACTCTTCTACTTCACCTTATGGTGTGTAATTGAGAGTTCCTGGATTAATAACAGTGTACCAGTTCATCACACCTAATCACAGAACATGCCATATTAATTATAATCTATGCTCACTGCTGCAATGGCAATATCATATATAGAGTCCCCATTCCTGTTTTTAGCCTATTTTAATTCTTCACATGAAACTTCCTGTGATAAAATCTATTCCTACAATCCCTGCAATGAACCACTAACAGTGGGCAATAAGGAAATAGCCTATGGCAGTTTCAGAATATCAGTTACTCAGCACTTTTCCCTATAAAACCTAATCTATTCAGCAAGATAAATCATCATCATCATCATCATCATCATCATCATCATCATCTTGTTATTGTTATTATTATTCACTAGTGAAATAAGTCTTAAACTCTTTTTAAAGAAGAATTAATATGCATTTGATTCAAATAATCATTAAAGCTGTAATTTGTCGAAAACTCTGAAGTAGTATTTCTAATGAGTACATATATTTAATTAACCATAGAATTTTTAATCAGTCTGTGACAGATCTAATTAATTGCTTTCCCCTCAAATAAATGCAAAATTGTCTTTTATTCCCAGACACTGAAAGGAAGATGAATGATTGAACACTCTGAAAACTTCAGCCTCCAATATGATCCCCTGTTACATAGCCCATAATTCCCCAGCTATATCATACTCTATAAGCTGGCACTTAGACATTTCAGTTGATTAAAGAGAGCCTCAAAATCCAAACACATTTTCTTTTATCATGCCTACTTAAATGTCTGGTGTATGTTGAGGCACTTTTTTCATTACAGAAAAATTGCAGGGTGAAAAATGTGCTAATTTCTTAACGTGAAACATTCAGTTTTATTATTATGCCCAGACTTCCCTGCATCTTATCAATTATACAGGATGTGATTCTATCTCCAGCTATTGGGCTGAAGAAAGATACTGTAAGTGGATAATGAACTGGTTTGATCTAAAGGAAGACTTGTGACTTCTTCATTTTGAAGTCCCTATCAGAATCAGTACAAGAAACTTTTACTAATAAAAAGTATTTTTTATTATTAAGAAATTTGTCAAAAGTTTCAGACATATTATTGGTAGCCTGCACTCACTGTGAGTCAACTTCAAAGCCTTCTTCTGTGTTTCTCACACATACAGTATTATTACAAATATGTAAGTTCTTTATGTTTACCTTTTCCCTTATTCAATTTCAGCTCCCATTCATGCCTTATATAACTCTGCATCATGTTCTCTAAAGTGGAAATCAGAATTACGGAGTCAAGGTTAGGATCTCCTTAATGCCCACAAATAGAATTTATATCCATCTGTTGATGAAAAACTGCAAGAACACACTTCCAGTTGTATTCAATGTGCACAATAACTATCAGCATCTAATGGAATTTGCCAAAGATGAAACATTCTGTGTTCGTAATCACTTCAGCAAAAACCTCTTGTGTTGGAATCTTAAAATTCTCTATTTTAATATACTTCATTCTTTTGTATCTAGCACATTTCGTTTCAAAGAATAACCTAATCAGATGGAAAATCAATTTTAGTAAATACAGTATATCCAGCTATAGCAATCATTCCTTCAGCTTTAAAATTAAAGAGAATGGACCCCCTTCTACATGCATTGTAACTGGATAAAATGGCTTCTGCAATTCTGTTTTATATATACTATATCATTTCTTTATGCTACTAAAAAGAACTGAAAACAAGTTTTCAAATATGTTGGATTTGTATCCTTAGCATTTAACTAAATTATTGAGAATAATTCTATTCATGCTTTGAGGAATTTTATGAAACTATTTTAAAAATTACAATTGTTATTTCCTATACAAATTCTCATACTCTGGCAAAATGATTTCCCTCCCTTGCATAGAAGAAAGTGACAATTATGTTGAATTACATTTGGACCATGTTTTCCTCCACAAAACTTACAAGGAGAACTCAGGAGCTTATAAGGAAAATTTGCAATTCTCCCTGGCCCTTAGACTTATTAAAATTTTCCACAATGATTCCTAGGCTGGTTTTCTCTATAACTTGAAAACTCTGTTGATTTACTTCTGTAGCTTGACATACGCAGAGCTCTATCCAGTGATAGTTTAGGATCTTTCAATACAGCAGAGCTTTCCAAACTGTGTGTTGTGACACAAAAGTGTGTCGCCACACACAGTGTGGTGTGTCGCAACACCACCCGGAAGCGGCGGCGCGCGCGTGCACGGCGGCTGCCATGCACGTACGCGCCGCCGCACGCCCCCCGTGCTGCCGCACGCCCCCCCGCGCCACCACCGTGCACGTGCACACCGCTGCACGCCCCCCCGCGCCGTCGCTGTGCGCGCGCGCCACCACACCCCCCCTGCGCCATCGCCGTGTGTGTGCGCTGCTGTATGCCCCCCTGTGTCGCCGCCGCGCGCGTGCGCCACCGCGCGCCCCCCTGTGCCGTCACCGTGTGCACACGCACCGCCGCTGCCGCTGGTGTGTCGCCAGCGGCAGCACTTTGGAAAGCCCTGCAATACAGGTAGACCTCGCTTACCAACTGCCTTGTGCAGCAACCATTCGAAGTTACCACAGTGCTGAAAAATAAGTTTGCAACCAAGGTGTGCATTTATAACCTTTGCAGCATTTCTCTCTCTCTCAGTCATGTGTTCGCCATTGCAGTCAGTTAGTACATGTTGTCCTGACCCATTTTTTTTCTTCTTTTCCTCCTCGCAGTGTGGAGAGATTGCCTAAAAATGCAATCTCTTCTGTGCCTGACCCGTTTTTTTTCTCCCCCCTTTGCAGAGTGGAGAGATTGGAGAGGAAGTGATTACAAGAGGGTAAGCAGGCACACAATAGGGAATGCACATTGAAAGGAATGTGCTAGTACTTTCTCCATGACACTCTTGTAATTTGTAAGATATCGGAAGAAGAGATTTTCTTTTCTTTTTTTTATTGAAATACTAGAGAAGGTGTTAAGTTACTGAAATTGTTTACAACTTGTCTAGAGGGAGGGGGAAGTCATCTTTTATATATCTGCCTTTTTTCTTTTTCTTCTCTCTTCTAACTTTTTTCTTTTCTTTCTTTCTTTTCTATATTTTTTTTAGTTTGTATTAGTTTTTATCTTTGTATTTTTAAATTTTAACAAAAATTATTATACAGAACAACCTTAGGTGAGAGAGTCAACAATTGAGGAGTCTTCAAGTATTTCATCTTATATAATATTCAGTCTCACCAGCAATTTTCATTCCTGGTACCCTGTGAAAGTCTGTCTCTTCGTAAAGATCAACAGGATGGTCTAAAAATTAATAATGCTATTATTTAAAGCAATTCATATTTTAAGGATCAATGTCATTTTGTTGTTGTTGTTTAGTCATAGGCCTGTTTTAATTCAACCTTTTGACACTTAACTCATGACACCCAGTTTTTGCGCTCTTTTGACAAACAATATAAAATATACATGATATATGGGTTTGTTTCCAGTGCTCTGTAGTGGCAACCTGTGGAAGACCATTGTATCTCAAGGAATTAGGTGGCATGTTTTGATTTTCTCCCTCACACCTAGGAGATTAGAGTTTATTTTGAGCTATACTGAAGTTTAACTGGCTTGTTTTTATTTCTGTTTGGCATGGGAGGGGGGAGAGAAGAAGCATACGCCCACTCCTCCAACAACCCTCCAGAACATAACTTTGTTTAAAGTGGGGGGAGAGAAAACCCCCAGCTTGTTAAGTTTAAGCATAAATTCACTCCTCCAGCCACCCCTCTAGCAGCTTGGAATGGGGGGGGATGATAATAAATTGTTTATGCTTGGGCACTGGCTTATCTGATGGCTTCCCAGGCTCTGGGAATGATGTCATGGACAGGTGCCAGGACCTAGGAGGAATCCCAGTCAAGGTCAGGGTGGGCCTGGTCATGGGGTTTGGGAGCCAGGCTTTGATAAAAACCTTAGGATTGTCTTTGGACTTTGGGAACTTTGATACAGGCTCAGGATGCTGGGTGCTCAATAGCCATTCCTTTTGGGGTTATTCTATGCTATCTTACCCAAGTTCCTGGTAGCAACAAGGGAATAAAGGTATCACCTTGCTTTGGTATGTATGTATTTCTTTCTATGCTATGCTTTATATGCTTTTGTATAATCTGCCTAAACTGGGGTTTTTGTTTAACTTTGTTTGCTTAAGTTTAGAAACTTAAGTTTCTTTATCCACTGGAGTGCTTATTATCGCTGGATCTAAAAGAACCAATTGCCTGAGCACCTGATCACTGCTCGGACTCTTGGCAATACATGCTCAGAAAGATTCCTCTCTAAGCCCAGAATGGAACCCAGTGTGATTTGAAACAGGGAAGGTGGGAAACAAACAGCCACAGACATAATGAAGGTATCCTCCACGTTTCAGTGTGGAGGGTGGGGAATACAGCAAAAAATCTGTCACCACAAAAGGATAGGAGAGACCTAGGATTTATACCCTGGAGGGTTCTCTCTCTCTCTCTCTCTCTCTCTCTCTCTCTCTCTCTCTCTCTCTCTCTCTCTCTCTCTCTCTCACACACACACACACACACACACACACAAACACACACACACACACACACACCCCTCCCAGATTCTTATGTTCTGAAGTAGCTGATCTTCTATATGGAGAAGGCTTTTTCTGGTTTGCAAAAAGTCTTTCTCTAATAATTCTTAGATGTTCCTGCTGTTAACTAACAAGTGAGTGTGGGTGAATGGGCTGAATGTCTGACACCTGTTGTTGTTGTTTATTCGTTCAGTCGTTTCCGACTCAAACGGTGCCTAATTCTGCAGCCTGATGCAGCAGCTGGAGTTATGGTATATAACCCATCAGCCCCCTTTTTTTAATCTGTTCAATCGTGTCCGATTCTCGGAGACTGTCTGGCAAAGTCCCAGCAGTTTTCTTGGCAAGGTTTTTCAGAAGTGGTTTGCCATTGCCTCCTTCCTAGGGCTGAGAGAAAGTGACTGGCCCAAGGTCACCCAGCTGGCTTTGTGCCTAAGGCTGGGCTAGAACTCATGGACTCCTGGTTTCTAGCCTGATGCCCTAACCACTATACCAGACTGGCTCTCTATCAGCTCATTAGCAAGATTCTAATTCCAAGATTCTCTGGTTAAAGCCAGAGAGTTGGTGGGGTGGATTCTGTTATCTTCCTGCCTTTCATACTTCATTTTAGTTTTTTAAAAATCTGCAAAAAATGTATGCATGAGCCTGGCTGTAGTGTGTTACTATAGTTTGGAACCCATGTTTATCTAGACAGTTTTTTCTCCCATTTTCAGCAACATAATTATTCAGTTGTAAGTGTGCCTCTTACTTTAATGGTCATTAAATTAAATTTCCATTAATATTATTTAATCTAAATGTAAATCTTGTACTCATTACCTGAGGCATAAAGGTACACAGATTGATGATTTTAAATACTGACGGACATATGCAATTATAGATGTAAAGGGGTGAAATGTGAGCATCACAAGATGCAATCAGATATCATTATAACATTAATTATGCTCTGTATTCATTACATCCTCATGTCTGCTGCTAAAATATGTGTTCAAATTTATTTATTTATTATTTAAATTTATATGACCGCCCATCTCCCCCAACGGAGGAGGTGATAAATAGTCTTACATGCATTTTATACCATAATTACTTGTACTAACACTGTGAAATCAATTTGTGGAATGAAAATTGTAAATGGTGAAATCTTTTGTGGAAAATGACCAACAAATTACTTATGAAGTGTAGTTTTGGGCATCAATAAGGATATGGTTAAAGAACCTCTAACTAATTTGAATTCCTATAAGAATGATGAAATACATTCTAGAACTGGCTGAAGAACTGTTGGGATTCTGTCAATGATCTCTGAAGAGTCCTGCAGAACTGAGAAGGTGTCAGATGCCTGGGGAACAGCAATTGTTCCCCTCTTTAAGAAAGGAAAATAAAAGAACTCCAGTAATTTTACCAGTAAACCTATCATTAATACCTGGAAAGATGTTAGATCATAAAATAAAGCAGGCCATTGGTAAACATCTTGAAGATAATGCAAATCAGGATGAGTTTGTCAGAAGCAGTTCATGTAATACAAATTTCATCTCCTTCTTTGACAAGGTAACTACTTTAGTAGATGGGGGAATGCTGTCGATACAATCTACCTCATTTTCAGCAAGGTTTTTGACAAGATTCCACATTACATTTTCATTGACAAGCTTTTAAAGTGTGGCTTAGATGCCTCTATAGTAAGATGTGTCCACAACTGGCTGGTTAACTGTACTCAAAGAGACAGCATTGATAGTGGGAAAGCAGTAGTCAGTGGGGTCCCCCAGGGATCTCTTTTGGGACCAGAATTATTTTAGTTAATGAATAACAGAGTTGATAGGCTTTATATTAAATTTGCAGCTGACACAAAATTGGGGGATCGGGCTGACTTCCAGGACAACAATTTAATCCAGACAGGTTGGAAGATTGGACTGAGAGGTGATGTCCTTCAATGTGGAAAATTATAAGGTATTAGATTCAGGGAGGAAAAATGTAGGGCAGACATACAAAATGGTTAATTCATGGTTTGCAATCACTATATCAGGGAAGGATTTGGGTGTGGTCATTGACAACAACCTGAATATGGCCAGCAGTGTGAGACAGCTGCTGAAAGAGCTAATGCAATTCTGGGCTGCATTAGAAGAAGCAATATATCAGAGATAAATGAAGTCCTTTCTGCTCTGCACTGGTGAGGCCCCACCTGAAGTACTTTGTACAGTTCTGGGCACCACATTTCCAGAAAAATATTGACAGGTTAGAATGTGTTCAGAGGAGGGCAACAAATATAATGCAGGAACTTGAGGATGTGCCCATTAATGACAACAGGTAGAACAACCAGCCTTAGAATTGACAATGAAATAGTTAACTAAGCAGAAATGGTTAACTTATGGTGATATACTAGATTATTCACAGGCAGAATTAAAAATAAAATCAAGAGGAGAGTTGACATCAGAAGGATATACTATATGTGTCAATGGTTTTCATATGTACAACTAATGGAAAGATTTAAAGTTGATAAAAGGACTTTTGGTTTTGAATGTGATAAAACTGAATTTGAAATTGAGTTATGTACTAATGATGAACATCTTATTGCTAAAATGTATAAACTTTTGTTGAGATTTGAAACTGAGGATGAACAAGTTAAAGACTGTGATAAAATGGGCTAATTTTTTTGGTATAATATACATGGAACATGGGAAAACATGTGGACGAAACGGCTGAAATTTACATTATGTTATAATCTTAAAGAGAATTTTTATAAAATGATGTATCAATGGTATTTATTACCAGAAAGATTGTCAAAAATGTAGAATGGGACTTCAAGTATTTGTTGGAAATGTGAACAACAAGAAGGGACTTTTTATCATCTTTGATGGACATGTAAAATATCTTTAAAAAATTGTACTCAAATACATATATTAATCCAGAAGATTTTAAAGATTAATATACAATCGAAACCAGAGACATTTCCTTTGGGACTAATGGATAAACAATTAGAAAATCACATCAAACTTTGTTTTTATATATGATAACTTCAGCGAGACTTTTATATGCTCAAAGATGGAAAGACTCGTTATTACCTACAATGGAAGAATGGATGGTAAAGTTGATGGAGTTGGCTGAGATGGCGAAATTGGCAGCTTTGATTAGAGAAAAGACTGACTAATTTTATGGCTAATTGGAAGCCCCTTTTGGACTTTTTGCATGAAACAGAAAAGAATGAAATTATGATATATGGATTTGACGGTTAGTAATACTAGTTGACAATAGAAAAAATGGATGTTATGTTGTAACATAAGTAAGAGTTTAATGTAAGTTTTACCTATATCTGTTGTAAAAGAAGTCAGAAGTCATTCCTTTCTCTGTTTCTGTTTTTTTTCTTTTTCTTTTCTGCACTTTTGTTCTCTTTCTTTTTCTTTGTTTCTGTTAGATTTATCTCTCTGTCTTAAAAGATAATAAAGTTATAAAAAAAGAACTGACAATGAAGATATTGAAGTGGTGGATGGATTCTGCCTTTTAGGATCAACCATCGACAGTAAAGAAACAAGCAGTACAGCAGCCATGAAGGCCTTGGAAAAGATATTCAAATGCCATGATGTGTCTATACCTATAAAGATCAGAATCATGCAAGCCATTGCATTCCCTGTGACACTCTATGGAAGTGAAAGTTGGACTTTAAAGAAGCAAGATAGGAAGAGTATTGATGCTTTTGAACTTTGGTGTTGGAGAAGACTCCTGAGAATATTGTGGACAGCCAAGAAAACAAAGCGATGGATCATTCAACAAATCAAACCAGAGTTCTCACTCAAGGCACAAATGACCAGGCTCAAATTATCCTACTTTATGTGAAGATCCAGCTCTCTGGAAAAGGCTCTAATACTGGGAAAGGTGGGAAGAAAGAGGAGAAGAGGATGACCAGCAGCAAGGTGGATGGACTCAGTTACAGAGGCAATGAGTGAACCATTGGGAAACATGAAAGAACAGGTTAGGGATAGATCATCTTGGAGAAAATCTATCTATGTGGTTGCTGGGAGTTGAAAACGACTTGATGGCATATAATCAATCAATCAATCAATCAATCAAATCATAGAATTTGTAGTCAGAAGGGATCAGTTTATCTTACTTGCTGCAATGTGCAGGAAAGCCAGGTAAACCGCTCTTGAGAAGGTGGCTTTTCAGCCCCTTCTTAAAAATCTCCAGAGATGGATAACCCACAACCTTCACAGGTAGACTGTTCCACTCTTGTACAGATCTTACTGTCAGGAAGATTTTCTGTCCTGTTATTGACCCACATTTTTAATTAACACCAGGAAGAGAGGATGCTTAAACAAGCTAGCTCTTCCTATTTGCTTCCCAAACCAGCAAGCTCTTCTTTCCTTTGTGCAAGCTGTGAGATATAAACTATCTGTTCTGATTCCAGTTAGATAATTATTTCCCACTTTTGCCTTACCTAGGCACCCAATACCTGCTAGACACTTAGCAATGTAGCTAATCCTCACTGACATGTAATCTAAAATTTGTATAAGCAGTTTTGAATAATAATATTTTTCCTCCCTCCCTCCCTCCCTCCCTCCCTGCCTGCCTGCCTCCCTGCCTCCCTGCCTCCCTGCCTCCCTGCCTCCCTGCCTCCCTGCCTCCCTCCCTGTGGTCTTTGATTCTTTACAAGAATCTGGAAAAGTGAAACAAACTCCAACAATTTTTTCTACATTTATTTAAAGCTGTCCATAAGTTTCTTTCAAGATTGCACTATTATTGACTTATCTCAGTAAAACATGCTAGAGGAATTTGGCATTAAAATGGCTTTGTAGGTTTATGGTGGAGCTTATTTTTCTAGATTAGATCAAATCAACATTTTAAAAATATATTAGTGTAGTGCCTTAAGTGCAGACTAGCAAAATTAAGAATGTGCCAGAACTGATTTCCTATGTGAACTTGAATGTTCACATTTGTCTTTTCTGTTTCACTCTCTACTTTTCAACTCAAACTGTATTATTATAAAACAACTCTGCACTGTTTATGAACTACTTTAAGATGCCTGGGTAGACTGAAGCACTATATAATTTGAACACATACTCTTGAGAGTTCACTTTTTAAAGATGTTCTTTAAAATGGAATGATGTTTCTGTAGAAATTTAATTTAAGTGCATACTTAATAGCTGAAAACATGAATTTTGTGTCAATAAAAATAATAAGTATTGAAGTTTTGTTAGAGTGCATGATTAACAGAACACTCTTAGTTGGTCATAAGAAGATTTACTACAGAATCACCACCAATTCCATGGTTGTAATGGGTCATCATGGCTTGTGTGGATAATGGTGGTGGTAGGCTGGATTTTTAAATGTTCTCCTTCCATTGAAATAAAGGCTAAAAGAACCAATGGGTGTAAAATCAGGTGAATTTCCCTACTTTCATGAAGATACTCCTTTAGTACACACCTGAAAACACCATGGATCTGCTAAGAACAGAAATATTGTGAAGGATTAAAAAAACCCTTTAAGATTAGAAGGCTCCTTGGAGATTTGAATGTCTAACAAGAGGCCCAAGCTTTCCTGCTTTTGGCAATAGAGCTCTGGGGTTTTAATCCTGCTCCTGCCTTTTCTAAACAAATGGCTCTATCTTTGGCAGCACTGTATTCATAGTGAGCATCTTTGTATTTTTTATTTAATTTTCCTCTTTGATGTATCAGATCAATTACTTGGCTTTATATTGTAAAGTCTAGTGCCCATTAATAAACTTGAACATGTCGATGAAGGTTCTCAGTCATCCAGGTGGAATTGTCTGTAGCTTGAATCATGTCAACTGGATTTCTATTTTCTCAGTGGAAACGTTTCGCTCCTTATCCAAGGAGCTTCTTCAGTCTGAGCAAAGTTAGTAAGGGAATCCTTAAATATGTTTCTAGGGTGGCTGTGGGACCTTGCACCTGGGGCTAGGTCATGTTAATTTCTAAGTCCCTTTATCATCCAAAGGAGGATCATTAAGATTACCTTGCTGTTGTTGAGATTGCGAAATGGTCTTAATCTTCCTAGGCACAGAAGACAAAGCAGGAAGGAAAATAGGGGAAAGATTGTGCCTGAGGCCCCCACCTCTATTCAAAGAAGGATTTTCCAAGTTGGCATAAATGGATTCCTTGACCCCTCTTTCAAACCACTTATCTTCCCTGTCTAAAATGTGAACATTAATGTCCTCAAATGAGTGTCCTTTTTCCTTTAGATGAAGGTAAACTGCTGATTCTGGTCCTGTGGTGTTGCTCCTCCTGTGTTGGGCCATCCTCCTGTACGAAGGTTGGTTTCTCCAATGTAGAGTTCAGAGCACTCCTCACTGCACTGGATTGCATAAACTACATTGCTTTTCTTGTGTTTTGGAGTTTGATCTTTGGGGTGTACAAGCCTCTGTCTCAGTGTGTTGGTGGGTTTGAAATATACAGGTATGTGGTGTTTGCCAAATATCCATTTTATCTTTTCAGACACGCCAGCCATGTAAGGAATGACCAGGTTCTTCCGTTTACTCTGAGTCTCAGCCCTGTCTGTCGCTGTTTTAGGTCTGGTAGACTTAGATTTAGTGAAGGCCCAATTTGGATATCCACAGGCCTTCAGAGCTGTTCTCAGGTGCTGATTTTCATTCTTTTTGGAATCCAAGGAGGTGGGGATGGTTTCTGCTCTGTGTGACAATGTCCTGATGATTCCTAGTTTGTGCTGTAGTGGATGGTGGGAGTCAAACATCAGATATTGATCTGTGTGTGTGGGTTTCCTGTAGATCCCTATTTCTAGCTTGCCACCAGTCCCAATGAGGACTTCACAGTCTAGGAATGCCAGTCTGTTGTCCTTGGTGTCTTCTCTGGTGAACCTAATGTTGGCATCTATGGTGTTTATATGGTCCGTGAAGGCCTGTAATTCCTGGGCCTTGATTTTAACCCAGGTGTCATCCACATACCTGAACCAGTGGGTGGGCGCTGTTCCCTGGAATGTGTTGAGTGCTTTCTTCTCCACTTCTTCCATGTATAAATTGGCCACAATGGGTGACACAGGAGAACCCATGGCATAGCCGTGTTTTTGTCTGTAAAAGTGTAAGGCGCTCCTTCTGATCGCTATAATCTCTCTGCGCTGAAGTAACTCCCAGGCACCAGAGTTCTTAGAAGCAGAAGAGTTTATTATAGAATACAGAGTTAGCTCTAGCATGAACAAAGACTGGAATGCAGGTAACAGGAACAACAAGCACCTTTAAACCTTTCCCTCCCCCAGGGTCCTTTGCTGCGTGCCCATGTGGTCAGTCTGTCGGTTGTCTAGGCAACGCTCGGCCAGATGTGTATTCCCGATCGTTGTATGAGTGCGAGCCGATCTTCCAGTCTCCTGATGAACTCTTTGTCTGCTTGCCTTTTTGGCAGAGATCGGGTGATCTCTGACATGCTCCCGCCCCAAGACTCATCCCCCCCCCCTATATACAAATCAGACTATTTCCATTCACTGGGGTTTGTCTGGGTACTCTTTATGGAACTTCTTGACCAATTTAGGGGCGCATGTGTGTTTGGCGTTGACCCACTCTCTGTCGCCAATCGGGAGATGGGTCCATTTGACTAGGTATTGCAGCTGCCCCCTGTGCCATCTCGAGTCCAAGATCATGTCTATCTCAAAATGTGGTTCTCCCTCCACCAGTATTGGTGTGGGTGCTTCTGGTTCCGGGTGCCACTGATGTGAAGCATGGTATTGTTTCAACAAACTAATGTGAAACACGGGGTGTATCTTTCTCAGAGCCTTTGGCAGTTCCAGTTTGGCCGTTACTGGGTTAATTACTGCAAGGATCTTAAATGGGCCTATGAACTTGGCCGCTAGTTTTCGTGACTGTTGCGTGGACCGTAAGTTTTTGGTGGATAAGTACACCTTGTCCCCAACTCTCAATTCCCATTCTTTCTCCCGTTTGCGGTCTGCATGTTTTTTGTAATTAGCCTTGGCTTCTTCTAGCGTCTTTACCATTATTGGCCAGTTGCTAGTGATTCTTTCGACCCATTCATCTGCTCTCAGAGGTTGCTCTAAGTCAGTGCTCTGGGTCATTGCCAATTCAGGTATCGTTACAAAATCCTGCCCTGTAGCCGCTTTGAATGGTGAAAGCCCTGTGCTTTGATGGAGCGCGTTGTTGTACGCGACTTCTGCGAACGGCAAGAGTTCTGTCCAATCAGTTTGTTGGTAGTTTATGTAGCATCTCAGGTACTGTTCCAGTGTGGCATTAAGGCGTTCACTTGCTCCGTCTGTGCACGGATGGAACGCACTACTAAGCCCCTGTTCTGATCCAATTAACTTCAAAAATGCCCTCCAAGATTTGCATGTGAACGTGCTGCCGCGATAGCTGATTATGCGTTCCGGCGTTCCGTGGGCCCTGTAGATGTGTTGGATGAACAGTCTCGCTAGCTTCTGGGCGTTCGGTATGCCTTTGCATGCAATGAAGTGTGCCTGTTTGGAAAAGAGGTCTGTGACTACCCAGATGGCCGTGTATTTGTTGCTCACTGGTAAGTCCACTATGAAGTCCATGGCAATTTGCTTCCATGGCTGTGTTGGGCTAGCTACCTCCTGTAATTTTCCTGTGGGTTTGCCCATTTTCCTTTTTGCTGTGGCGCACGTGGGGCATGTTCGCACATAAGCTTTCACGTCCGCGCGCAACGATGGCCACCAAAACTTTCCCCTGACTAAATGTAGTGTTTTTAGGAAGCCGAAGTGGCCTGCCGTTTTGTGGTCGTGGTGCATACTCAAAACCCTTTGTCTTAAGGATTCGGGGACGTATGCTTTCTTGTCTTTCCAACCCATGCCATCTCGCTCCTCTAGCGTATGTTTGTGCTCCACCCACCAAGTGTCAGTAACTGTTGCCGCTCGCAGGTCTCCTGCGAATGAATCACAGTCCGTCCTGTGTTTCGCGCTGCTACGGGTGACAGCCAAATTCCCCTCTCCCCTGACCACTGGTGCCAGTTGCGTCTGCTCCTCCCCTGGTTGGGAAGGGATTATAGACTCAAAGATCTCCTCCATCTTGCCTTCATGCTGCGGCAGGCGCGAAAGCGCGTCCGCCAGGAGGTTTTTTACCCCAGGGAAATATTTCAACGTGAAGTTGAACCTACTCAGGAACTCTGCCCATCTGAGATGCTTAGGGTTCAATTTTCTCGGGGATTTGAGGGCTTCCAAATTTTTATGATCCGTCCACACCTGAAACGGCTCAGCTGTCCCTTCCAAGAGGTGTCGCCACGTGCTTAACGCGTGTTTTACTGCGAATGCCTCTTTTTCCCAAACATGCCATCTTTTCTCTGTTTCGTTAAATTTCCGAGAAATGTAGGCACATGGTCTCAATTTCTCCCTGTCATCTGCTTGTAGTAAAATGGCCCCAACTGCATTGAGTGACGCGTCCGTGTGAATTACGAATGGTTTGTCAGGCTCAGGATGCTTGAGGATGGGCTCCTCCGTGAACAATGCCTTTAGCTTGTCAAAAGCTTCTTGGCATTCTTGGGTCCACACTAATTTTGTGCTTGGCGGTGGGGCTTTTGCGTTTTCCCCCTTGCCTTTTGTTTTCAGCAAGTCGGTTAGGGGTAGCACAATCTGCGCGAAATCTGGGATAAACTGCCTGTAGAACCCAGCAAATCCCAGAAATGCTTGGAGCTGCCTGCGCGTTCGGGGGGGTTGCCACCCTAAAACCGCCTTGACTTTCTCAGGGTCCATTTCAATGCCCGCATTCGAGATGCGGTACCCCAGAAAGTCTAGTTTGTCCTTGTGAAACTCACACTTTTCCAGTTTGACAAACAATTTTGCTTCTAATAACTTTTCTAGCATCTTTTTGACCAGTTCCATGTGCTCTTCTAGGTTTTCCGAGAAAATTAAGATATCATCTAAATATACAATTACCCCTTTGTACAAAAATTCATACAATACCTCGTTTATGAATCTCATGAAGATTCCCGGTCCGCCCGCAATCCCAAACGGGAGCACCCTGTATTGAAATGATCCTAGTGGGCAATTGAATGCGGTTTTCCACTCGTCCCCCTCCCTCATGCGTACCCGGTAATACACTTCCCTTACATCCAACTTCGTGAAGACCTTCCCTTTCGATAGTTGGGCTAACATGTCTTTCAGTAAGGGTAGGGGGTACTGGTTAGTGACTGAAAATGCATTGAGCCCCCGGTAGTCTGTGCACAACCGCAGTGATCCATCTTTCTTTTTTCTAAATAACACTGGGGCCGCTAACGGGGAATTGGCTGGTTCAATGAAGCCACGTGCCAAATTTTTATCAATGAACTTGCGGAGTTCCGCTAGTTCTTTCTGAGTCATGGCATACATCTTGGGTTTCGGGAACGGTGCCCCAGGGATGAGGTCTACCGTTGCATCTGACTGTCTATGGGGGGGCTCTTGGTCGCATTCTTGCTTACCAAACACTTCACTAACTGGGAGGTATTTTTCCGGGATCGCCTGTGGATTGCTTTCGTCCCCTTGTTCCCAATCCTCGTTCCAAAATTCCATCCCAGCTGCCCCCACTTCCCAGTCATCCACATCTCTTTCTTTGCGCGTCCCCCCATAAGTTCCGTCCACAAAGTCAATTTCCCCGGAGACCCAATCCACCCTAGGATTTCTAGCTCTCAGTCATTTCAGTCCTAACACAATGGGTCTTGTTGCAATGGGGGCCACAATGAACCTCAAAGTTTCTACGTGGTTTCCCAAAGTCATTTGTACTTCCTCCGTATACTGCTCCACTGGCCCCCCTTTCATCTCAGAACCATCCAACTGACAGAAGGTAATGGGCGTTTTTAGTTCAAAAAGTCTCAGTCCCAAGTAGTCAGCCACGTCTGGGTGCATCAAACTCCTTGAGCAGCCCGAGTCTAGCATTGCCAACCCAGAGTACTTCCTCCTCCCCCCCACAGCTTTTAGGCATACCTGAATGTGCATTGTGGGGTTGCGGCAAATCTTCTCGTTGCGCCCTTTTGTGAGGGCCTGCCCCGCTGCGCACTTTAGCGCAGACTTTTCCTCGTTTCCCGCCATCTGGGATTCGTAATTATATTCCTCGCTGTCACTGTCTTCGTCCGTGTGTGTGGGGTGTCTCCATTTTGCCATGGCTGCCATGTTGTCTTTACGTTTGACCCTCACCTCCTTTTCACTTTTCTTCTCTGGGGGTTTCTTGACTTCCGTTCGGGTGGGCTGTGTGGTGGGTTCAGGTTTCCTCTTCAAATGTTTGAACTTTTTAATGGTCCTCAGTTGTCTCCGGCTTTGCTCAATATGGCCTGCCAGTTGGATCCAGCCTTCTAATGTTTTTGGTTCTTCCCTCCCCACCATGAGCTCTAATAAGTCTTGTCTCAGGCCGTACTGGAAGTATTCAATTTGGAATTCTTCCGGCCATTGCGGTAGTTCACTAAGGATACTTTTGAACTCCATGGCATATTCCGCAACAGTACTTTTCCCCTGGTCAAGGTTTCGGAGGTGCACTCTGGCCGACACTTTAGCCAGTGTGTCTTCGAATCGGGTCCGCAGAGCCTGCATGAACTTATTGAAATTGTGAAGTGCGCTTGCCTTGGTATCATGCAATTTCACGAGCCAGCTAGCCGCTTCCCCTTCCAAGAAGCAAGAAACATATCTGACCTTCGCTTCCTCTGTGTAAAAATTGTTTTCAAATTCTTCCATGAACCCTTTTACGTGAGTCATGAAGCATGCTAATTTTTTGGGGTCTCCATCAAACTTCATTTTCAGCTCTCGCAACCCCACCGGTGCCTTCCTGCTGCCCAGCGACCTCTGTTGTGGTATGGGTGGAGTTGTACGCGGTTGGTCCTGTGTGTTGAGACCTTTTTCTTCGTCTTCCTCCCCAGGCTCTGTTAGATTCCTATTCTCTTCGGAAGTGGGTGGACATGTCTTGTGTATCTGCCTCTCCTTCCCCTCCAGGAGTGTAATAAGCATATTAAGTCTCTCATTTAATTCCTCCACCCTGTAGTTCATGCGAGGTAATTTTTCTTCAACTGTCCCAATTTGTTGCGTTTGGGTAACACGCTTTTTAGTTTTCTGCTCTCTGCGTCCCTCCATCCCTTCACCCACTCCCATTGGCCAGTCTGCTTTCACAGTTCTGTGGGTGGGTGGGTGGGTGAGTGGTGGGATGTGCTCCCTCCAACGTGATAGCCCTGGACACCCTTTGGCCTCTCAGGATTGGGGTGCTGTCCTCCCGATTGGGCTCGTTGGGGTTTCCTCTCGTACCTCTCAGAGTAGCTGCTTTCAGCCGCCCCGTGGTCTCCGCTGCCGTCTGCCGCCGTGTGGTTTCTGCTGCCCGCTTGCTGCTTGGGAGCGCTGGTCGCTGCCGCCGCTTTGCCGCCACGTGGTGGTCTACGCTGCCGCCGCTGCTGGAATTGCCGCCTCTCAGCTGTTTGGCGCGCTGCCGCTCTTCCGCCGCCGCTCCGCTGCTTGGGGAAAGCCGCTCTTCCTCCGCCGCTCAACTGCTTGGGGGAAAGCCGCTCTTCCGCCGCCGCTCAGCTGAGGGATCGCCGCCTCTCAGCTGTTCGGCGCGCTGCCGCTCTTCCGCCGCCTCTCAGCTGCTTGGGGAAAGCCGCTCTTCCTCCGCCGCTCAACTGCTTGGGGGAAAGCCGCTCTTCCGCCGCCGCTCAGCTGAGGGATCGCTGCCTCTCAGCTGTTTGGCGCGCTGCCGCTCTTCCGCCGCCGCTCAGCTGCTTGGGGAAAGCCGCTCTTCCTCCGCCGCTCAACTGCTTCGGGGAAAGCCGCTCTTTCGCCGCCGCTCAGCTGCTGGTTCCTCCTTTCGAAAAAATTTTATTTCTTCGGGTCGTTGGTCGAGGTGCGTGGACGCCGGTCTCTACCGTGGAGCTTACGAAAATTTTCGGGTTCGCTCCCGGGAAAACCGGTTGGTGTATTGATTCCAGTCTTTATGTAAGGCGCTCCTTCTGATCGCTATAATCTCTCTGCGCTGAAGTAACTCCCAGGCACCAGAGTTCTTAGAAGCAGAAGAGTTTATTATAGAATACAGAGTTAGCTCTAGCATGAACAAAGACTGGAATGCAGGTAACAGGAACAACAAGCACCTTTAAACCTTTCCCTCCCCCAGGGTCCTTTGCTGCGTGCCCATGCGGTCAGTCTGTCGGTTGTCTAGGCAACGCTCGGCCAGATGTGTATTCCCGATCGTTGGATGAGTGCGAGCCGATCTTCCAGTCTCCTGATGAACTCTTTGTCTGCTTGCCTTTTTGGCAGAGATCGGGTGATCTCTGACAAAAAGTCACCTCTGTATGAGAAATAAGTGGTGTTGAGACATAGGTCCAGAAGATGGCAGATCTGGTTTGGGTTGAGATGGTTTCTCCTTTCAAGGGTGCTGTCCTCTTCTAGTCTCTTCGTGACCACGGATAGAGCATGAGTGGTGGGGATGCTGGTGAAAAGGGAGGACACATCGAAGGAGACCATAGTTGACTATGGTAATATATATATACATACATACATACATACATGCATACATACATACATACACTGTCTACAAGAGACACATATAAAGAAAAAAGATATAAAATATTTAGTAAATAATAATCTGGGACAAGAATTTGTTACAGCTAATTCAAAGAAAAACAATGTAATTTTAGTTTATGTTAAACCTTAATTAAAACCACGTTTGTTACTAGCAGATGAGCAAGGTAGATATGTAGTAATTGAAGTAGAGCTATATGGTCTTAAAATGATTATAATGGGAATATATGCACCGAATGATGATAAGAGTAAATTCTATATGAAACTTTTGAATGAACTGTCAGTCTTTTCATATCAAAGTTGGTGTTTGATGGGAGAATGGAATAGAGTTACTTCACCATTGATTGATAGAGTATCTGAAAAGCAAATCAAAATTAAGCAAGGGAAACTTCCAAAATCTTTTTCTGACTTAATGGATAATTTGGCATTAGTAGATTCATGGAGACATAAAAATGGAATGGCAAAAGATTATACATTTTATTCAGAGAGGCATAGTTCATTTTCAAGAATAGATATGATATGGATTTCAACAGATTTAGCAAATAAAATTACTGAAGTCGATATTTTACCAAGGACCCTCTCCAATCATAACCCTGTAAGTATGATAATAAAAAAAAACCTACCAGGTCTTTCAGATGGAGGTTAAATGACTCTATATTACAGAAAGAAAAGGTTGTAGAGGATTGTAAAAGGAAATTAAAGGACTTTTTTGAGATTAACCTGGATAATGAAATAGATATAAAAACTGTGTGGGACACTAGCAAAGCGGTCATGAGGGGGCACTTTATCTATCATAATTGTAATCTCAAGAAAAAATTCCAAAAAAATATTACAAATGGTTTGGGACCACATTAATTTAAAAGAGAAAGAGTTACAGAGAAAACCTTCAGATAAGAACATTGTTTATCAACTTAAGTTATTACACCAGCAAGTTTCAATGTTGATGGTGAAAGAAATTGAAATGAAGTTAAAATATGCTAAACAGAGACATTTTGAATTTGCTAATAAACCTGGGAGATGGTTAGCATATAAATTTAGGAAAGAAAGGGAGAAAAAAATGATTACTAAAATTCAGGAAGGTAATGCGGAACTAGTAGACAAAAAAATATTAACGCATTTCAAAAATTTTTTTCTAATCTATATGAAAAACAGGAAATTTCTTTGGAAAAGATTGATGAATAACTGAACAAACAAAATTTACCAAATCTTTCACAATCACAGAGATTAATATTGAATAACCCTATAACCACTTTTGAAACAGTCAAAGTCATAAAGAGAACTAAATTGGGAAAAGCACGGGGACCTGATGGATTATCTGCAATGTATTATAAATGTTTAGAGGACCAGATCCTTTTACCCTTTAAAAGATTGATGAATTCCATTTTGTTGGGTTCAGCAATGCCAGACAAATGAAGGGAAGCAAATATTGCACTCTTACTAAAAGAAGGACAGGATCCTTCTTTAATTAGAAATTATAGGCCAATTTCAGTACTAAATAATGATTATAAAATATTTGCCTCAGTGTTAGCAGAAAGAATGAAAATAAACTTTACAGGAATTTATTCATCATGATTAGTGTGGATTTTTGCCTAAAAGACAGCTAAAAGACAATGTAAGAGTTGTATTAAATATTATAGAATATTTACAGTATCATAATGAATGTCAGATGGCCCTTATTTTTCTGGATGCAGAGAAAGCCTTTGATAATTTGAATTGGATTTTTATGTTTAAAGTTTTGGAGAGTATGGAATTTGGGGAATATTTTATAAAGGGAATTAAGTCAATTTACACTCATCAAAGAGCTAATATAATTGTAAATGAAGAGTTGACCGAGTCATGTCAGATACAAAAAGGAACAAGACAAGGATGTCCCTTATCACCCTTGTTGTTTATTTTGGTGTTGGAAGTTTTTAATAGAGATATTAGAAGGGATGAACAAATAAAAGGCTTAAAAATTAAACAAGAGATGTTCAAGTTAAGGGCATTCACTGATGATGTTGAGAGATCCTTTAGACTCAGTTGAACACTTGATGAAAAAATTGAAGGAATTTGGGTCGTTAGCGGGTCTTAAAGTAAATAGACAAAAAACAAAAATATTAATTAAAATATGACTTTGAAGAATCAAGAATTGTTAATGGGTAAGACGGGTTTTAAGGGGCGTGGTGGCTCAGCGGGTAAGATGCCAGGCTTGTCGATCGGAAGGTCGCAAGTTCGGAGGTTCAAATCCCTAGCCCCACGTGACGGAGTGAGCTCCCGTACTAGCTCCAGCTCTTGCCAACCTAGCAATTCGAAAGCATGCAAATGCAAGTAGATGAATAGGTACCACTTTGGTGGGTAGTTAACAGTGTTCCACGCATGTCATGCGGCCACATGACCATGGAAGCATCTTCGGACAACGCTGGCTCTTCGGCTAACAAATTGAGATGAGCACCGGCCCCTAGAGTCGGACACGACTGCACAAATGTGCGGGGGGAACCTTTACCTTTACCTTAAGATGGGTTTTAAGATTGAAAAAAAAATTAGATATTTGGGGGTGATTTTGTCAACTAAAAATAGTGAGTTGTTTCAGAATAATTATAGTAAAATTTGGAATGAAGTGAAAAAAGATTTGGCAAGATGGGAAAAATTACATTTATCTCTTATGGGAAGAATTTCGGTGATCAAGATGAATGTTTTGCCTAGGATTCTGTTTCTCTTCCAGATGATACCGATTCTGTCAACAGATAAAATATTTAAACAATGGCAGAAAGATATTTCAAAGTTTATTTGGCAAGGCTTAAAAATTAAACATTTAATGTTTAATTTTAAACCAAGAATCAAATATAAACTATTACAAGATGCCAAGGAATGAGGAGGTTTGGGTCTGCCAGATTTTAAATTATACTTTGATGTCTGTTGCTTTAATGTAGGAGAAATAAAGTGGTTAAAGTATAAAAATTTGTTAGTCTTTGAGGAAAGTAAACCAACTTTCAAAACAAGAGAAAAATTTGAGTTAGAAGGATATGTATGCCATTGGTTCACTTACTATATATGCAATTGTTAGAACAGTTCAAATTGGATAAAAAGAATTATAGATTTGTTAATGAAATAACTTACCTAGAAACTCAACTTTGTAAGAACGAAGAACATGTTATCACTAAGATGTATAACATGTTGTTACAATTGAATTTGGAAGATGAACAAGTCAAAGAATGTATGGTTAAATGGACTAGAAATTTTGGATACAATATTATGATGGAACAATGGGAAAATATGTGGACTAAGGGTTTAAAATTTACGTTGAATTATAATTTAAAGGATATTTTTTATAAAATGATGTATCACTGGTACTTAACTCCCGATAAGTTATCAAAAATGCTTAAAGGAGTAACAAATGTATGTTGGAAGTGTTTGCAGGGCAGGGGGAAGGAACTTTTTACAATCTCTGGTGGACTTGTGATAAAGCAAAAAAATTTTGGGACCAAATATGCATTACCATTCAAAAGATTCTTAAAGTGAGTATAAAAAAAACCAGAATTGTTTCTATTAGGTATGATGGACTAAGAACTGGAAAAACAATATGGGACTTTGCTTCTGTACATGATTACTGCGGCTAGAGTACTATATGCTCAACGTTGGAAGGATCCACAGATACCTACAATAGAAGAATGGACAATTAAATTAATGGATCTGGCACAAATGGCAAAGTGAACCGCTTTGATAAGAGACAATACGGTTTCTAAATTTGTATCTTTATGGCAACTGTTTCTGGACCACTTGCTTATGTTAGAAAAAAATGATGTTATGATTGTGGGTTTTACTGATTAATGGGTTTGTTTTGATAGAAATAATGCTACTATGGATGAACTAGTGGTAAGAGATTGTGTTATTTAATTATATCTATATTTGTATTTCATGAGAAATGCCGGGCTGGATGAATCACAAGCCGGAGTTAAGATTGCCGGGAGAAATATCAACAACCTCAGATATGCAGACGATACCACCCTAATGGCAGAAAGTGAAGAGGAACTAAAGAGCCTCTTGATGAGGGTGAAAGAGGAGAGTGCAAAAGCTGGCTTGAAACTCAACATTAAAAAAACTCAGATCATGGCATCTGGTCCCATCACTTCCTGGGAAATAGAAGGGGAAGAAATGGAAGCAGTGACAGATTTTATTTTCTTGGGCTCCAAGATCACCGCAGACGGTGACTGCAGCCATGAAATTAAAAGACGCTTGCTCCTGGGGAGGAAAGCTATGGCAAACCTAGACAGCATATTAAAAAGCAGAGACATCACCTTGCCAACAAAGGTCCGTATAGTTAAAGCTATGGTTTTTCCAGTAGTAATGTATGGCTGTGAGAGTTGGACCATAAGGAAGGCTGAGCGCCGAAGAATTGATGCTTTCGAACTGTGGTGCTGGAGAAGACTCTTGAGAGTTCCTTGGACTGCAAGGAGGTTAAACCAGTCAATCCTAAAGGAAATCAACCCTGACTGCTCATTGGAAGGACAGATACTGAAGCTGAAGCTCAAATACTTTGGCCACCTAATGCGAAGAGAGGACTCACTGGAAAAGACCCTGATGCTGGGAAAGACTGAAGGCAAAAGGAGAAGGGGACGGCAGAGGATGAGATGGTTAGATAGCATCACCAATGTAATGAACATGAATTTGAGTAAACTCCGAGAGACAGTGGAGGACAGGAAGGCCTGGCGTGCTATGGTCCATGAGGTCACGAAGAGTCGGACACGACTAAACGACTGAACAACAACAACAACAACAATATCTGTATTAGAGATAGTTGGAAGTCACTTATTCGTTTTGTTTTTGACCTATTCTACACTTATAAATTGTGCTTTTTTTTAGATCTATCTTTTATCTTTACTGTATTCACTGTTTGTATTTTAATTATATTTTGAGAAAATAAAAAGTTTTAACAACAACAACGAAAAAGAAAATCTGTGGGGTGACCTGAAGAGGGCTGTGCACAGGAGATGCCCTCGCAATCTGACAGATTTGGAGCGCTTCTGCAAGGAAGAGTGGGCAAAGATTCCCAAGGCAAGATGTGCCGTGCTGACAGACTCCTACCCCAAAAGACTGATTGCTGTCATACAATCGAAAGGTGCTTCAACAAAGTATTAGCTTAAGGGTGTGCACAACTTATGCAACCATGTTATTCTAGTTTTTTGTTTTTATTTCCCCCCCTAAAAGATTTCAGTTTGTTTTTCTATTGAATTGTACAGCTTGTATGTTATATTAAAGGTGGAAAAAATTCTGAAGTGATTTATCTTGGTCTGATTTTTTTACATCTCAAGAACCCGGCATTTTAACAGGGGTGTGTAGACTTTTTATATCCACTGTATATACACCAGATTTCCAAATATCAGAACAGGAAAATGATTAGTGAGAAACATGTATAAGTTAATAGACAGTGGCGCTAATAAACAGGTTGGTGCTTTAACTGTGTAAGCATTGTATTTAATTTATTTCTGTTAATTAGTTCAACAGTGGTAAGATTACTGTATTATTAAGTATAGTCTGTAACAATTCAATTATAGTTCAAGTATATATTAAATAAAATACATGGATCTCGTAATTTGAATAATCTACACTACTTCAGTTTTAATTGCATTGATAAAGACTATATTTTTTCCATAGTAAAGTATATATGTAGCTCAGGGTTGAACTGTATATTTTTTTCAAATTTCAGCATGTTTAATTCTACAACTCTCCACTGTCCTCATCTTTGAGTATCCCTTTCCCTCTCTCTATAACTGCCAAGTAAAGCTTACATGTTTTATGAAATGGACCTTAGTCTAAACATCTAAATCATAATACATTTGTTTTTCTTCAGAATGTTACAAGAATCTGGATAATGGCAACACTTCCTTTAGAAATTCTTTTAATTTCATACTTGAGATTGTAAGCTTTTCAAGACAAGGATTTTATTTTACTTTTTTTTATTTTACTGCTTTTACTGCTGGAAATCCACCTAGTACAGTTATGATCCCCTTCATGGATCACTGCCTTGTCGTGGCGAAGGGGCTTGCGTAACTCAATGAAGTCAGGTCAAGAAGAACAGGTCATGATGGAGAGTTCTGACAAAACGTGGTCCACTGGAGGAGGGAATGGCAAACCACTCCAGTATCCTTGCCAAGAAAACCCATGGACAGTATCAAAAGGCTAAAAGATATGACGCCAGAAGATGAGCCCCTCAGGTCGGAAGGTGTCCAAAATGCTACTGGGGAAGAGCGGAGGGCAATTCCGAGTAGCTCCAGAAAGTGTGAAACGGCTGGGCCAAAGCCGAAAGGACGCTCAGTTGTGGATGTGTCTGGAAGTGGAAGGAAAGTCCGATGCTGTAAAGAACAATATTGCATAGGAACCTGGAATGTAAGATCTATGAATCAAGGTAAGCTGGATGTGGTCAAACATGAGATGACAAGATTGAACATCGACATCTTGGGAATCAGCGAACTAAAATGGACAGGAATGGGCGAATTTAATTCAGGAGACCATTATATATACTACTGTGGGCAAGAATCCCTTAGAAGAAATGGAGTAGCTCTCATAGTCAATAAAAGAGTGGGAAAGGCAGTACTGGGGTACAACCTCAAAAACGACAGAATGCTTTCAGTTCGAATCCAAGGCAAACCATTCAACATCACAGTGATCCAAGTCTATGCCCCAACCACTGATGCCAAAGAAGCTGAAGTTGACCGGTTCTATGAAGATCTACAACACCTTCTAGAACTAACACCAAAAAAAGATGTCCTTTTCATCATAGGGGACTGGAATGCTAAGGTAGGAAGTCAAAAAATAACTGGAATAACGGGCAAGTTCGGCCTCGGAGTACAAAATGAAGCAGGGCAAAGGCTAATAGAGTTTTGTCAAGAGAACACGCTGGTCATAGCAAACACTCTTTTCCAACAACACAAGAGACGACTCTACACATGGACATCACCAGATGGTCAATACCGAAATCAGATTGATTATATACTTTGCAGCCAAAGATGGAGAAGCTCTATACAATCAGCAAAAACAAGACCTGGAGCTGACTGTGGCTCAGATCATGAGCTTCTTATCGCAAAATTTAGGCTTAAATTGAAGAACGTAGAGAAAACCACTAGACCAATCAGGTATGACCTAAATTATATCCCTTATGAATATACAGTGGAGGTGAGGAATAGATTTAAAGGATTAGATCTGGTAGACAGAGTGCCTGAAGAACTATGGATGGAGGTTCGTAACATTGTACAGGAGGCAGCAACTAAAACAATCCCAAAGAAAAAGAAATGCAAGAAAGCAAAGTGGCTGACTGATGAGGCTTTACAAATAGCTGAGGAAAGAAGGGAAGCAAAAGGCAAGGGAGAAAGGGAAAGATATAAACAACTGAATGCAGAATTCCAGAGAATAGCAAGGAGAGATAAGAAGGCCTTCTTAAATGAACAATGCAAAGAAATCGAGGAAAACAATAGAATGGGGAAGACTAGAGATCTCTTCAAGAAAATCGGAGATATCAAGGGAACGTTTTGTGCAAAGATGGGCATGATAAAGGACAAAAAAGGCAGGGACCTAACAGAAGCAGAAGAGATTAAGAAGAGGTGGCAAGAATACACAGAAGAACTATACAAGAAAGATCTTAATATCCCTGATAAATATGATGGTGTGGTCACTGACCTTGAGCCGGACATCCTAGAGAGTGAAGTCAAGTGGGCCTTAGGAAGCATTACTAACAACAAAGCTAGCGGAGAAGACAGTATCCCAGCTGAGCTATTTAAAATCCTAAAAGATGATGCTGTTAAAGTGCTGCACTCAATATGCCAACAAATTTGGAAAACTCAACAGTGGCCACAGGATTGGAAAAGGTCAGTTTACGTTCCAATTCCAAAGAAAGGCAATGCCAAAGAACATTCAAACTACCGTACAATTGCGCTCATTTCACATGCCAGCAAGGTTATGCTCAAAATCCTACAAGCTAGGCTTCAGCAGCATGTGAACCGAGAACTACCAGAAGTGCAAGCTGGGTTTCGAAGAGGCAGAGGAACTAGAGATCAGATTGCCAACATTCGCTGGATCATGGAAAAAGCAAGAGAGTTCCAGAAAAACATCTACTTCTGCTTCATTGACTACGCTAAAGCCTTTGATTGTGTGGATCACAACAAACTGTGGCAAATTCTTAAAGAGATGGGAGTACCAGACCACCTTACCTGTCTCCTGAGAAACCTGTATGTGGGTCAAGAAGCAACAGTTAGAACCGGACATGGAACAACCGACTGGTTCAAAATTGGGAAAGGAGTACGACAAGGCTGTATATTATCACCGTGCTTATTTAACCTATATGCAGAGTACATCATGAGAAATGCTGGGCTGGATGAATCACAAGCCGGAGTTAAGATTGCCGGGAAAAATATCAACAACCTCAGATATGCAGACGATACCACCCTAATGGCAGAAAGTGAAGAGGAACTAAAGAGCCTCTTGATGAGGGTGAAAGAGGAGAGTGCAAAAGCTGGCTTGAAACTCAACATTAAAAAAACCCAGATCATGGCATCTGGTCCCATCACTTCCTGGCAAATAGAAGGGGAAGAAATGGAAGCAGTGACAGATTTTATTTTCTTGGGCTCCAAGATCACCGCAGACGGTGACTGCAGCCATGAAATTAAAAGACGCTTGCTCCTTGGGAGGAAAGCTATGGCAAACCTAGACAGCACATTAAAAAGCAGAGACATCACCATGCCGACAAAGGTCTGTATAGTTAAAGCTATGGTTTTTCCAGTAGCAATGTATGGCTGTGAGAGTTGGACCATAAGGAAGGCTGAGCGCCGAAGAATTGATGCTTTCGAACTGTGGTGCTGGAGAAGACTCTTGAGAGTCCCTTGGACTGCAAGGAGGTCAAACCAGTCAATCCTAAAGGAAATCAACCCTGACTGCTCATTGGAAGGACAGATGCTGAAGCTGAAGCTCAAATACTTTGGCCACCTAATGCGAAGAGAGGACTCACTGGAAAAGACCCTGATGCTGGGAAAGACTGAGGGCAAAAGGAGAAGGGGACGGCAGAGGATGAGATGGTTAGATAGCATCACCGATGTAATGAACATGAATTTGAGTAAACTCCAAGAGACAGTGGAGGACAGGAAGGCCTGGCGTACTATGGTCCATGAGGTCACGAAGAGTCGGACACGACTAAACGACTGAACAACAAACAGTTATGTGCTGTATAGATAGTGGCAATAATTAGTCAAAGAATTTAATTATGCACAATAGTTGGCACTAGACTGTGACCCAGGAAAATGGAGAAATTTGTGCCAGAAAAGGGACATTCCATATAATTAGAGATATATGAGGAGTGAATTCCAGAAAAAGAAAGAAAAACAAAATGTAAAACAATAACAAAAAAAGGTATAATTATGACATGGTATTATCACTTGTATTACTAAGCTTCTTACCTGAATTTTTTAAAAAATCAGAAACTATTCAAACAACATTCATATTTAAATTAGCTTCCCCTGTCTGGTTAATTAATGGATAATGATATACAAAGGAAGTATTCTTATGCAAATGAGTGGCTTTATTTTGATTCTGAAGGAGCATTAACATGTGGTCATCAAATAAGTAACAATGAAGCAATACTATTTAAACCACAGACATAGAAAAGACTTATTGATAACAAAGGGAATAACAAGAGAGATGAAGTACAAAAAGGAAAAAAAATGTTTTTAAAATAATAAATCCCTTAGTTCCAGGACACATGAATAGAAGTAGAATTTGTACCATTAACCTCAAAAAAGGATTAAATGTGACAATTAAATATTATATTACCCCTTTTAGCAGAAAATTAACTAGAATACAAATAAACCTTATGTGCATTCACATTTTTTCCTAATGCATGTCTGGTGAAATGATGGAGTCGAAGAAGGCACAAAGAATTTGAAAGAGAGAGAATGGAAGCCCTTTCTCACGAAATGAACTTGTATTCCTCTGTTGGGATTATAGAGGTCAAAAGGCTTTAGCACAAAGGAGGCTACAGTTCAGTGATAACGAACATAATTTGGATGCAGAAAATATCAGGTTCAGTTCCTGGCATAGCAGGTTGAAAGGTTTAGGTGGCAGATAATACGGAAGACCTCAGCCTGAGACCCAGAAGTACCACTAGCAAAGCTGGCAGGACTAGAGAACAGGAGCATCTGTGTGAGAGAGAACAATATCCAAATGGTGGGTGTGACCAGCCTTTTTTATTGTTTGTCACTTGCATTGCACACATGTAAAAAGGGGTGCAGTGTTGATTATCCAATCACATCTGCCATTTTGATGTTGTTGGCCCTCCCAGCAGATGCCCCCCTCCCCACTTACCCACTTGCTACCAGATTCAGAGTCAACCCTGGTATAAGACAGCTTTCGATGACCAACTATCACTTTGTTACTGTGCACATTAAATGTTTGTTCATTTAGTTGATTTGTATAGCCACCCAATCAGCATAGGGCTGAGGGCAGCCTCCAATGATAAAAGCAACACATAACAATGACACCAAAAAATTAAAAACAATTAAATATATTGTGCATGAGGGAACTTCATTCAAACACTCAAAACAATTAAGACAGGTACAACACCTCCCTTCCCACTGGCTGGGGGAAAAGCCAGGTCTTCAGAGTCTTCTGAAAGGCAGGTAGGATTGGAGCTATCCAGATCTTCATGGGAATGCTCTACCGTAGGGCAGGCGCAATGACAGAGAAGGCACATCTCCTGGGTCGTGTAAGATGACACTGTTTAAGAACACAGAAGGGAGGGAAAAGAAAAGGATAAACATTATTTGTGTCATCTCTTTCAGAAGTTAAACTCAACATTCATCCATCTGTTGTAACCCGCCCAGAGTCCCCTGTTCGGGGAGATGGGCGGGGATAAATTGAATAAATAAATAAATAAATAAATAAATAAATAAATTACTGGATGGCTGTTGGGAGATTCAGGGGAACCTAACCCCGTAGTCCATTGGAGGAGAGTTTGCATAAAGTCTGCTCCCAAACTGAGGACTAAAGGTAAAGGTAAAGGTACCCCCCGCACATTTGTGCAGTCGTGTCCGACTCTAGGGGCCGGTGCTCATCTCCGTTTGTTAGCCGAAGAGCCAGCGTTGTCCGAAGACACTTCCACGGTCATGTGGCCGGCATGACGCGCGCGGAACGCTGTTACCTTCCCACCGAAGTGGTACCTATTCATCTACTTGCATTTGCATGCTTTCGAATTGCTAGGTTGGCAAGAGCTGGAGCTAGTGCGGGAGCTCACTCCGCACGCAGGGCTAGGGATTCGAACCTCCGAACTTGCAATCTGAGGACTACAACATGATAAGTTTCCTAAGAGTGTCCTAATCATAAGCTCCAAGCTTTTAATATTGAATTGTTAATAGATGTAAATTTTTTTTTGGTGGGAGGGTACTTAGGGACATGGTCAAAAGGTCAGTGATGTGAAGATACAGTTGCATTTTTTATCTTTGTTTTTTAAACTTGTGGAAAACCTAGTGTTAAAATACAATCTGCATGAAATTGCCCCCTCAGTAATCACCCCTAAATTTTGATGTGGCTTTGAGGAACACACACACAAATGGAATTCAGAGGTAACCTATCAGGCAAATATGAAGTGAAAGTAGCACAAACTATTATATCAGATTCCTTATCACTGATTCTGTTTCAGTGGTCTGGATCCTAAATATTTTAAAATAATATATAAAATGGTTTTCATCTTGGTTTTATTATCGTTTTAATCTTGCTTTAATTATTTTTGTTAGAGATTCTGAGTGGTTTTTTTGTTACAATCTAGGGTTTTATATAAAATAATTAATAGTTAAATTGATGTATTTTGCAATTCTGTATTAGTCTACTCAGCTCTCCCTCTTTGTTAAGAAGCTTAGTCCCAGGTGTGTGGGCATAGATTTTAAATTTTGAGAGAGTTCAAGGAAGGACAATTCCATGTGCTTTTCCATGAAGTCATTGGCAAAACATTTCTCTGAGAGCCAGGGAGATCCTCTTGATGTAGAACAGCATGCAGAGAATTGGCAGGGAAGGGAAAAACTGTTTCTGAACTGTAGCTGGATCTTTTAATTTTTTTAGCAACTGTAAAGTGATAAAATATTTCCAAAAGAATTCTTGTTTAACACACATGTTATACTTCTTTCTTGGTATATATCTCTTGTGCTTAAAGGAGAAAAAAAATCTGTCATGTTAGGGAAATGAACAACTATAGATATTAAAATGTGTAAAAAGTGCTTGTAAATCAAAAGCTAGTAGGGATTTAAAAAAATCACAACCCCCAGACAAATAGGAACAAAGAGTTTCTTCTTCACCTTACTTTTTGAACATGATCAAGGACAAAAAAACCCCAAAACCCTAACCACAATTTCTCCGAAATACTGAATGCTCTGTTAGAGATGAAGATGGTTAAGTAGATGATCAGCACTTTCCCAGTGTTCTTGGCTTCCCATCATTTTACTTATCGCATTATAATTGACCATTTCACACTTCAATATTTTTATTTAGAGCTGAAAGGAACAATTTGATTAAATGTGTTGTGAAGAGTTATGAACAGCTGTGCAGAGCAGATGTTGATGTGTGAAGTTAAAGCTGGTGTTTGGCCTGTAAAATGTTCTGTGAATAGGGCTAGTTGCCCTCTATTGTTGATGTCCTGAAACTAGCATATACTGAAAAAAATTATAGATTTTTTTTTTAAAAAATCCCAGCGGTAACCATTATTCAGGGTTTTTTTCTCTTTCTTAAAAAATTGCATCTGTTTTCATTAGGATAAAAAGAGGCCTAAGATAGCAGAAGAGTCCTCTTCACTATCCCTTAAGATTTCTTTTCTTTTCTATAGAAAAAAAAAGTTACATTCCAACATTTTAACTCACTTTCTCAGCATCTTGTACTAGAGCTATTGATCTGAATCTTAGCTTGATTATTACATGCAGTAGCTATAGATCTGAGCTTTCCAAACTGTGTGTCACGACACGTTAGTGTGTCGGCTGCAGTGTCTGGGTGTGTCGCGGCTGCTGCTGCCTCCGAGCCCTGCCAGGATTCCGCACAGGTCCTAGTGCCTGCCTTGTGCCTGGCTGCCTCTGAGCTCTGCCAGGATTCCATGCAGGTCCTAGTGTCTGCCTTGTGCCTGGCTGCCTCCAAACCTGCTGTGATTCCGCGCAGGTCCTAGTGCCTGCCTTGTGCCCTGCTGTAAGAGTGTGTCACGAAATGATGCATGTCTAGAAAGTGTGTCACCAACATGAAAAGTTTGGAAAACTCTGCTATAGATGTTGATGCTTAGTGCAGCAGTGACAGCAACTCAAGAAGTCTTCCCTAACTTGGTGCCCTCAAGACATACTGGATATCAACTCCTAGAATTCCTAGCCAATATTCTCCAGACATGTTGAATTTCTGGGAATTTGAAACTGCTCTACATACCGTTCTACACACAGAGACTCAGTCACTGCACCCACAAGACTGTCCATGTCACCGCAGGATGAATGTTTGTGGCATTTCCAAAAAGTTTCAAGAGATTGCTGGTGGCTTTCCATTTCAATTCTGGAAATTTTAAAACTGGGAATCAAGTAATTCATTTTGTCTGGACATCCCTGGGATGATGCTAATGCTGTTGTTGTGTTCCACTCTTGCACCTTCCTCACTGAAGGAACTCATCATCAGCTAGAACAAAAAGGAGGGATGGAGCCCTCCAAGATGAATGGGAAGATTAAAGTCTCTTTAACTCAGTGTTTCTCAACCTTAGCAACTTTAAGATGTGTGGACTTCAACTCCCAGAATTCCCCAGCCAGCGTGCCAGCAACACTGGAAATCAACACTGATTTCAATAGACACCATGAGTTTTTTTGAGAGCAATGATAGGTGGAATCCGTATGGCAGTAGTGGCAGTTAATGAAACCAGGAAGGAAATCAGAAACTGGGAACCCACAGAGATACAATTCTCCATCCCTTGAAGAGAGAGAAAATGTACCCAGCAAGGAAAATGCAGCTGTAATGAACTTGACTGAAGTAACTTTCACTTTTACCAGTTAAACACTAAACTTTTGTTTTCTCATCCTAATACATGCTTTACTTACTCACTCATTCATTGTCAAAGTTTTTCTATCCAGCAGATTAAAAATGGACCTCACAAACAGGTAGAAAATAGCAGAGAAAAATTCACCCACAGCTGTTGGGACATGGCGTTACCCAGAGAGTGCTGCCCCAGCTGTCTGATAGACTGTTTCTTGGGTATCTTGTTCTTGGAAGGTGGGTAAGGACAGAAACCAATCCAGACGCACAAGGAGCTGAAATGTTAATCAAAGGGACATTTACCAATATTTACAAAGGGTGAAAATGTGAATATCTAGGTATAAGCTTAACTTTGCAAAAGCACCCTGCTTGCGATTATCAAACCCCTGTTGAAAAGTTCCTTGACTTTCAAATGCACATAGCTGCCAATCTACTCTGGCTGTTATATACTTTGTCTTCAAAAATCATACATGCCAGATTGCAGGGTCTTCAAGGAGTTAGGTTTTTTTTAATTACCTGCACACGTGGAGTCTTGCACCTGACTGTCAGACCATCTAGAAAGTTAGCTGCACAAATTTATTTATTTATTTTATTTATTGGATGTTATCACTGCCCATCTCCTCCCAAAAGGGGGGACTCTGGGTGGTTTACAATAAGACAAATGAAAGCCCACCCTTTTTATAGTGCATTAGGCATGTGACACATGTAAAAAAGGGAATGGCTTTAGTCATCCTTCTTGACTTTTTTGACACCCCCCCCACATGGCTTGCAATCATACCAAGTAGCTGGTGTTACTTCATAGCTCAGTGGGCCTGTGTCATTTGTGCTACTTCTTAAAAGGAAAAAGGAGAGATTTGAAAATTCATTGGTCCAAATCTAATGAAACTAATATTGCTAAAGAGCCTCAGTTATTGGCAGTCTAGAAGTAGAATAACAAATAAACAAACAAATTTTGAATAGGGCTAAAGTTCCATTGAAATTAATGAGTCATGAGTTAGTTATAGCTAAGTTGTCCTATTAATTTCAATGGGAATTCATCAGAACTTAAGTGCAGCTGGGCAAATAGTTATGCTTTTGGTCCATATCAGTTTTCCTTTTGTTCATTCATGAAGTTGCTTCCACTCAACTCTGATTTTTTTTTAAAGCATTGGATAGTATATGTAAAAGCTTAACATTTCATGTTCTGTCCAAATGCACATTTCTAGGTGGTATTTTCTCTGAAAAGATGTGTTCTTTGTGAACAAAATATCACTGAAGCATTTGGGGGAAGCATAAAAGTTTTTTTGGGAATGTAGTTCTGATCTGCACATTTAGGTCAGTTCATTTGAGAATTGGCAGAGGTAGGCTTTCTCAAGGATCGCTGTGACTAACTGCTCCTAGGTTTGGCCACAGTGGAAATGAAGGAGGGAAAAGATCAGGGGGCAATAAACAGCACTCAGGTGAGCTTAAGGTGAAGGAAAGCTATGGGAATATCTAGCCAAGCTCCATATGAGGTGGGGCCTCATAGGATAAAGGTAAAGTTTCCCCCTCACATTTGTGCAGTCGTGTCCGACTCTAGGGGCCGGTGCTCATCTCCATTTGTTAGCCGAAGAGCCAGCGTTGTCCGAAGATGCTTCCGCGGTCATGTGGCCAGCATGACGCGCGCGGAACGCTGTTACCTACCCACCAAAGTGGTACCTATTCATCTACTTGCATTTGCATGCTTTCAAATTGCTAGGTTGGCAAGAGCTGGAGCTAGTGCGGGAGCTCACTCCGCACGCAGGGCTCCTCATAGGATAGTCCTTCATTAAAAAAGATCAACATAGCATTGCGTTACATGATGAACAGCCATCATCGTAGGCAGCCATCGCATATCAGTTTAAACACTGTTTCGATAAATGGCAAGAAAAAGGAAGGAAGGAAGGAAGGAAGGAAGGAAGGAAGGAAGGAAGGAAGGAAGGAAGGAAGGAAGGAAGGAAGGAAGGAAGGAAGGAAGGAAAGAAAGAAAGAAAGAAAGAAAGAAAGAAAGAAAGAAAGAAAGAAAGAAAGAAAGAAAGAAAGAAGGCAGGAAACTGCAAAGCCACAAAGTTTTAAAGCAAACACTGGTCGAAACTAGAGGCATTTCCTCAGAGAGAAGCTGATACAGTAGTAGGCTCCCTAGCCAGAGCTTTAAAAAGGGGAATGCTTTTCATTCTCCTGCTGAGCACTCAGACAGCATGGATATAGAGACATGAAAAGAACTCTGCAGAGACACCACGGACCACCGAATTCTCTGCATTATTTTTTTCACATCTTTGCTCAAGCAGTGCAAGCTTTAAAACTCAAAGCCATCATCTTTCTTCCAGAGGAGGAGGTGGATTCAGTGACTCCTGTAGTGGTGGGATGCCTGTTCCAAAACTGGCTTGATGTCTGCGGCTGTTTCTGGAGATAAGAAGAACAAGGGAGGGGAAATGGCTTTGTCTGAAAAACAATGCAACCTCCTTTTATTTAGCTACTTTTAATTGCCAGTCATATGCATTTCTAACAATTATCAATTAACAATGGGTAATCAGGACTGCTGACAGGTATCTCCTACATTCAAGGAACTGTTTTAGAAAACAATTCAAGGGTTTAAACAAGGTGCAAAGTTTAGGCAAAACAGATATAATGAAGAAGAATTGCTAACCAGCATGAGCTGAAGTGACAGAGTCAAGCACATTCATTGGAAGATAAAAACCGAAGACCACAATTGTTTGAAAATGGATTGTATAATAATTTATATATTTTTATAAAAACATGAGAAAAAAATATTTATAATTTATTTATAATTCAAATTTTGCCACCGCCCATCTCCCCCAGAAAGGGGGACTCTGGGTGGTTTACAATAAGACTAATGAATAATTTAGAGAGCCTGGTCTAATAGTTAAGATGTTGGATTAGAACATCTGGGCGGTTTACAATTGGATTAGAACTCTGGGCGGTTTACAATAAGACAAAATGAATAATTTAGAGAGCCTCGTCTAGTAGTTAAGATGTTGGATTAGAAACCAAAGGATGGTGAATTCTAGCCAGCCTTTGGCATGGAAGCTGGATGGGGTCACTTTGGGCCAGTCATTCTCTCTCAGTCATGGAAGAAGGTACTGGCAAGTCACTTTTGAAAATGTTGCCTAGAAAATTGCAAGGACTTGTTCTTCTAGTTACCACAAGTCACTGTTACTTTGATGGAGAGTAACAAACACAGAATAGATCAGTGTTTCTCAACCTTGGTGGCTTTAAGATGTGTGGACTTCAACTCCCATTGCTGGCTGGGGAATTCTGGGAGTTGAAGTCCACACATCTTAAAGCCACCAAGGTTGAGAAACACTGGAATAGATTAATGAAGAGACATAATGGACTTCCCTTTTCCTCTTTTATTAGATGTATAGACAGCATACATAGAGCTTCCTCCTTCCATTCTCACAGAATACCAACCTTGTGAGACAGGCTACGCTGAGAAAAAGTGAATGGAGCGTCGCCCAGTGGCAGGGAGTGGACTGAGGATGGTTGTAAGGAGCATAATGTTTCAACAATGGCTTCTGGGACATTATCCATCCTCTATTTTCAAATTGTCTATTATCAGTGGTGCAGATAGTACAAATGCAGCAAGACCTCAATTCTTCAGAACTCCATTCAGAGAACTTTGGATGCAATGGACAAAATTTTGTTTGTAAACAACCAAGAAAATCTGTTGTTTCCAAAGCAGTCAAGACAATGGAAGTAATTTACATCATTTGCATCAATTTATGTCATTTGTGTAATTACCTAATTGACATTTTTACATGATTTGCATCAATTTACATCACTGGCATAGGGGCGTGGTGGCTCAGTGGTTAAGATGCCAGGCTCGTCAACCGGAAGGTTGCAAGTTCAGCAGTTCGAGACCCGAGCACCGCGTGACAGAGTGAGCTCCCGCACTAGCCCCAGCTCTTGCCAACCTAGCAATTGGAAAGCATGCAAATGCGAGTAGATAAATAGGTACTGCTTCAGTGGGAAGGTAACAGCGTTCCGTGACTGTCATGCCAGCCACATGACCGCGGAAGTGTCTTCGGACAACGCTGGCTCTTTGGCCATGAAACGGAGATGAGCAACACCCCCTAGCATCAGACATGACTAAACGGGAACCTTTAACCTTTAAAAATATATATATATATATATATATATATATATATATATATATATTATGATTTTTTAAAAAGGAAGATAAAAACTAACACAAACTAATATAAAGTAAGAAAAAGAAAAGAAAAAGAAAAAAATCAAAGAGAAAGCTAATAGTGCAAGAAAGGGAAAAAAAGAGTAAAATAGAAAACAAAGAAAAAAGATACAAAGAAGTGGCTTCTGATCTTCTTTACAGCAGTTATAAGTACAATTATAAATTTACCTCTTACTCTATGGTTACAACATAACTCTCTTCTTTCTATAATTTATCCTGTCTAATCATCAAAACCATAAACCATAAGTTCATTTTTTAATGTTTCATGCAAAAAGTCTATAAGGGGTTTCCAGTCAGCAATAAATGTAGATATTGTCTTTTCTCTGATTAAAGAAGTCAATTTAGCCATCTCAGCAAGTTCCATCATCTTCACCAACCATCCCTCCATTGTGTGTAATGCCGAAGCCTTTCATCTTTATGCAGACCATAATCAGTGGCATATCTCCATAATTATACAAATGGCATAAATTACATTAGGGATTCAAATTTGGATTTAATGGACATTTGGAGTTAATGGGAAGTCCTTTCCTGTCAAATGGTCCATTAAAGAGAGATTTTACTGTGACTGAAATTTTGTATTTTTGTTCTGTAGGTCCCTTTGGAGCACCTTCTGTTTCAGTTTTGTACATTTCTGAATAGTATCTGGAGGAAGCTGAGTTACAACACACTAGGGAAGAAGTGCCCAAAAATGCAGGTTTCAGGCATACATGGAGTAAACTAATCTTCCTTTTAACCTGTACATTAGGATAGTTAACTTCGCTTTAGGATGGAACCTGAGGTTCTTTGGTATGTTTGGTATGCTAACACATACAAAAGAGATGAAATGCATCACATCTGGTAAAATTCCTGACCTGAAATAAATCAGGTTGACCTGGAAAGATTTGAAGACACCTGAAGCGGAGCAAATCGAAAGTCTACAAGTGATTTGAGTATGTTATATGTTATTGGAATCTTTTCTGCAGAATTTCCCTGTGAGAGCCAGTTCTCCAATGAACAAGCAGGTAAACAAGGTAAATCTGCCCATTACCAAAAGGAGAAATAGGTGGAAACAATCACTGCTGTTTATCACCCATTATATTTTATGTAGCACAAGAATGGGTGCTTTGATTTTAAGGCTTGTATTTGATTTACAGCAGTCACTGGAATTATTTTATAATGGCTTATTTAGTTTTCCTACAGTAAACCAATGTATTTGTGCTTTCATCTTCTTGGAAAACGATTCTTGCAGTTTTTCTGCTTAGCCAGCCAAGAAAAGCCCCATGTTTACTATGTATACATGGACATCAGATGTGTGATTGATTGATTATATGTCATCAAGCCATTTTCGACTCCTAGCGACCACAAAGATAGATTTTCTCCGTGATGATCTATCCCTAACCTGTTCTTTCAAGTCTCCCAATGGTGCACTCATTGCCACCGTAACTGAGTCCATCCACCTTGGGATGAAACAAACAGGTCAATTTATACAGTCATGCACAAATCATGCATCTGACCTTTCACATCTTCAGGGCAAGATCCAAGCAAAGATCCTTCCCAGGCCTTTTACAACTTTGCTTCTTCGAACTCCTCTGGTTGCCATAAAGAAATTCAGGAATGCAAACTGACACAAGCCTCATATTGCCAACCTGGCTAATGAGACAATGGCCAACAGGAAAATATTGATCTCTGAAATACAGCCCATACATCCAGAAATCATGTTGGATATATAATTAGCAGCGTTGTTCACGAAATGATGTTCATGCTCATTTCTGGGCACAAGAGTCCAATCCCAAGGGTAATTGAAGAGTGGACCACCGCTGGCACCGCAGTCCTGTCATCTGCACCTTGTTCCCAGTACAGAGAAAGGCAAGCACTTTAGCCACGCAATACCGCTGAATACACCCAATTGCTTTCAAATCAAGGGTCTATTCCATCTTTTCTTGAAGGCATCCTACTGGCAGATATGTCTGCAGCATTGATGACACGTTGAGCACAGAGGTCTTTCATCTCTTTGCATACCATGACATGACCATTCTCTGTCCTCAAGGGTCCATGCAATTCTCTGTCCTCAAGGGTCCATGCAATTTCTGTAATCACAGGGAGAAGTAGTGTCACGAGCTGATGAATCAGTAAAAGGAAGTCAGAGTTATTCCAGCGGTTCTGAAACAGTGGGATAATTAATGTCCCCAGTAAAAGGAGGTCATAATTAACTCACAAAAAGAAATACAAAGGAATTTGCATTCTGGCCAACATATCATGAATAGTGCAGAAATGTTCCTTTATGTTATTGCCTTTGAAAATTTGTTTTCCAGAATAAAAACAAGGAGGGTGCTTCTACTGAAAAAGAGAAAGTATAAAGGGACAAATACCCTTTGTATTCAAGGGTATTGCATGATCAATGAGAGTAAATAGGTCATAGATTTATTTTTTAATAGTAAATTTTATTAGGTTTCAAGAAAAGAATAAAAACTACAAAAAAACCCCAAAAACTACAAAGAAAAAAAACTAAAAAAGTGTGGAAACATTTTTTGCCACTATGCCACAAGCACCACCAAAACTCAGTTTTACTCCAAGAATGCTCATGCTAAGATCTCTAATTAAGCAATTGCTTTGCAAGCCAATACATTGCCTGCATCCCAGCCACTGAGATGTATTGACACACAATTAAGATGGTACTAGAACTTTTTAAAGTCTCACAGACTGAGAAGTTGATTCCCAACTAAATCACCCCAAATAAAATAGAATCTTCAATTCATTTGCACACACACACAGCCCATTCCAATTTTGTTAATGGCTGGAATTGGCATCCTAGGTCCCTGAAGAAGGTATTCTCATGCAGAATTTTCAGCCTTTTAGGATAGCAACAATAATCTTCCTTTTCCACTCCCCCCCTCTACTTCCCTCTCTTTTCCTCCATTTCTAAGAGATTGCAGCAATGAGGCTTCTTTTTTCCAGGTGGGAGGATTTTTTTGGCAGGGGGAGGTGTTTTAATTCAAAGAAAGGAACGGTTATGCTTGTTCTCTAACATTTTTCTGCTGTTCCTCCAAATTGCCCCTGCATGGTGGTTAAGCTGAGGGGGAAAAACCCTTTCATTAACACTAATAGAGGGATTTTCCTTTCCCAATCAAAATTGAGACACTGGGAAATTGTGGTTGGATGGGATAAGGAGGTGTCACTGCATGTCCTGAAAGGGAAGGGTTAACCCTTCTCTTCCTCGTTTGAATCCTCTACAAAATCATCCTTATGACATGAGGCATAGAAAAAAAACTGTCTGGAGAAATATCTGGTTGCTGGGGGGAAAAAATGGAGAAATGAATGGAATGAGAAACATAAATTGCTGCTTACCCAGGAAATCTACCCTAGGTTTAGCCTATTGAAACTTCTTTCCATAGGCACATAAAATCATTTTTCAGAGAGGTAGAGAAAACATCATGTACAGGTAGTCCTCGTTTAGTGACCATAATTGGGACCAGCAACTCGGGTGTTAAACGAAGCGATTTCTAAGTGAAACTGGGACTGTGCTTACGATCGTACTTCAGCTTTCCTTTGCTTTACAGACCTGTGAAGGTCGTAAATGCGAGGATTGGCTGTAAAGTTACTTTCCCATCACCGTCGTAACTGTGAATGGTCACTAAACAAGGCAATCACTAAACAAGGACTACCTGTAATGTACACATTAGATATTTTACAAAGAAAGAAACACAGGTTATAGTCCAATGACCTGTTAATACATATTTAGGGGCCAAGTGCATATTTTACATCACTGCAGATAAAGGAGCACCTGGCTAGGTGGCAGCATCAAGCCAATCTTGGTTGAGCTTGAAAGGGACAAATGTGGTTAGTATTTGGATGGGGGATGATAGAAAATTCCAGGGTTGTAAACTGGACTGGGAATTTAAAAAGAAAAACATCCTGGAAAACCACTTCTGCACTGTTGCCAAGAAAACTACATGTTGTCTCCATGAAGTCATCAGGAGTCAAGCTTGACTTGAAGGAGGTTTTACCTTTTTATATAATTGCACCTTGACACTGTTTTAAAGAAAATGGATTGCAATTAGTGGCGTCACTCTTCAGAAATCCTGTTTCCACCCTTTTGCAAGTGTCATTTCAGTTCCATTATTTTGATTCTGCTGATGCAAGCACTTTCACAATCATTATGTCAGTACACTAAGTGTGGCTTGTACTAATTGTTCCTTTAGCATTTTCATAACTCCTGGTGGAACAATACCATCTCTTGTATTTGTTCTGATAGGGTTATTTTGGATCTAGCCCAACAAAAATCATTTGAGGGGGCAAGGAGGCTGTTTGAAGAAGCATAAGAGAAACATGCCTATGAAAATCAGAGGGGTGGGGAGCCACTGAGAGGCATTTGGGGTAGAGAAAACAGTTCTAAACTCCCTCTTTTAAAGCTGCCTTCATTTAAAAAAACAATGTCAGAGTTCAGTTACATATTTGCATAAAACATTTGACTAACTCTGTAAACACCAGTCGGTTTGGCCCAAACATTTTCAAATTATGTATTGATTTTGGCAAACTGTAGCCAGCTTTGGATCATTTGACAAACACTATTTATGCAAAGAACTGGCAGATGCCCTTCTCTTTTGAGGCATAAGAATTTTAGTGAGGATTGTAGAAATTCTAAGATTACATATTCAGAGGAATATTGTGGAATGACTCTGGATGACAAAAGCACTACACTGCAGTTACCAAGGTATTTTTTAAAGCTACACACTGGAGTACAGTTGTGGTTTCCTGATTTTAATATTAGAAAACCTGAATAGGCAGAAGGGAAACTCAAAATGTGATTCAGTCCATATGATCTACTTTCTTAGAAGGTGATACATGACTCATCTAAGGAAATTTCCAAGCCACTAGTGTTTCTACCTCTTCAGTCCTACAAAAACAGTTTAAAACTGACCTGGGATTCTCCTCATGTCTACATTCTTCAAAATGCAGACAACATGCAGACAACATCATGAACCAGTGTTTGGCCAACTTTCCCTCCGGGTGTCTAACAAGAGAGTGCAAAGAATGTCATCCAATCTGAGCCCCATTTCTGAGCTACCGGTGGTTTGGGAGTAATAAAAATCCCCTCAGTGCACTCAACGCAGCCAACACAACTCCTCAATCCCAGACCAACACTTTAATAACTACACCATATTGTTTTAATTTATATTTAGGACTCCCATCTAGATTAGCCTGGGATTTCTATGACAGCTCTCTGGTTTGCACAATGTTTTTCCAGGGCAATTGCTTTCCAACTCACCAGATTTTGTATCAATTCATCTTGCTGCAGACTGCTGCACAGTTGCAGTATTTCTGACATCCTCTTTCCTACATACTTCACTTGAGGGAATTCCCCACTGCTTTTTGCACAAACCTGGTCTCCTAGGTACCCTTATTTCTCTGTTTCCTCTCTTGTGATTCTGGATTCTTTTAACTTCCAGTTCTGACAAGTGAAGGTTGGACTCTGTTTGCACATCAGCTCAGGTAATAGTGAGCCAATCTTCTTTTTGCCTGTAGCCTCAGCCTGCCTTTTTGCAAATATAATTCTCTGTCAGAAAAGCTTTAAGTTTCAATGTTTCTTTAATTATTTTGCTTTTCAGCTGGGGTTGAGCTGGGTGAACCATGGATACAGGCCCTACCGTTCTGTATGATTCTACTGCCGGCATTATAAAACCAGAAAATGAAAAACATCATTGTCCAAAGCCCAAGCTGGAACTGCATGCCCATAATTTAGACCAGGCTTTTAAAGCATAATAATAGTTATTCTATACCACAGTGATCTTAAATGGAGCATCTGCCTTTCCCACCAGCAGCCTTTCCGAGAAAAATCGCCTCTGCGGAAGTGTTGGACATCAAAGCGACAACTCTGCAGTGCCCGCCCAGATGCCTGGCCTTTCCAAAAGCCCCCATCTCTTTTGCACTTCTAACCCTTGCCCAGGTACTTCTGGAGCCAAATGTTTGATGCTCAGCTGTTTTGGCATCCCTTTAGCTTTGCTATTTCTGCAACACAACATCAGTCTGACTAAAACATGTATTTTTGCATGTATAGTGTCTTGTCCAAGGCGTGAGTTCAAATTACCAAATTAATAGGGCTTTCCTCCCAGAAGCTTTGGGTTATCTTTTTTTTTTAAGGTGAGTAATACCAGCATTGAAAGACATCATGAAAGAAAAATACCGTGTGCAACAAGAAGCACAAGTGATTTAGGTTTCTCATATGAGTTAGTTGTAGCTGGGAGCAATCCTACTCTTTCAATCATTCCTGATGAATATGTTGCTGTCACCTAGCTCATATGAGATGGAACCTATTGGCATCATTCCATCTATATTCTGGCTGAGTATTTCCCATACCAACTGGGTCTTCTGACAGTAGATGTAGTGTTCCTAGCTTAGCTCCCTTTCTTTTCCACAGTATATTTCCCCCAAGTAAACCTGCTCATCTTCTTGTGGGTATTATTTTCTTTTTACCTAAATTAGATGTATGGGCTGTGCTCAACTGAAAAAAAAAATAGCTACAGCTGTATAACAACATGTGGCTGAGATAGAAGTAGAACACCTTAGTAATAAATTGATTTCTGGTTTGATATTTCAGTTAGGAAAATATCTGATAAGTAAAACATATTTTCAAATGTAAGAAGTAGTTCTGGGCACATACAATTTTCTGCATGGCTACTCAGAATCATATGTTCTTATGAACTGATGTTCATGTAGTATAACTGAGAGCAGAGCTTGCAGTACGTCATAGATATCCATAAAGATAAATGTCATAAATGGCATGCAAGCAAATCCCTGTTTGGAATTGGCTCAATAGCTACTATTGACTTTCACATGCAGCTATCAATCAAAACCAAAGACAAAAGAGTATTGTGCATTCTTGTTTTGAAGTTTGCAGGATCCATAAGATGTAAATGATAAATATTCACATACAGTTATGAACAAAAAACAACATGAAGTAAACCTACCAGACCACTCCTGGAACAGTTGGATCAGTGTGGTCTAAAAGAAAACCAGAATGTTCTAATATTCTTAGGAATTATGAATTTTGCTCAACACTTCTATTTCCTTCTCATTCCATTTTATCTCAGAGCAATACCAACTATTTAAAAAGTTTGAGAACTTTCTATACAGCATGTGCAAAAGTGAGAAGATGGCATGTGTTTGAGTAAAACAGACCTCTTTTCATTATCCTGTATCCGTCCCTTTCTCCCTCATTATCCTTCCTTTCAGTAATATTATTTTCCTTTTAATTATTCCAAGTTTTCTTTGTGGTATACACAAACGCTACAAAGACACTGTGAAAGAAACCCTATGCCACTGTGACATCCAGCCAAGGGAACTAGAAGCTGTGGCTGCTGGATCTTCACATAATGTGTCTGAAGTAGGATAACTTGAGCCTGGTCATTTGTGCCTCCAGTGAGAACTCTGGGTTGATTTGTTCTATGATATATTTGTTTGTTTTCTTGGTTATCCATAGTATTCTCAGGAGTCTTCTCCAATACCAAAGTTCAAAAGCATCAATACTCTTCCTATTTTGCTTCTTCAAAGTCCAACATTTGCTTCCATAGAGCATCACAGAGAAAATGATTGCCTGCATGTTTCTGATCTTTGTAGGTACAGATATATCACAGCACCTGTATATCTATCTTTTCCAAGGCCTTCATGGCTGCTCTACCAGGTGCTAGTCTACAGCATATTTCTTATACAATTTAGGACTTGGAAATTTAAGGAAATGTACCTGCCCATCAATTCTGTTTTAGGGGACGTCCTGTTAAGGAGCTGCATCTGCCAGCAATTTGCCATGCAGTGACCCAATGCAGGTGCCAAAATCATGGAATTGCTTCCTTGTTTAGCTGTTGTCAGTACCAATAGTTTTGTTTACCTAGCCATTTGGATAAGGTGCTGTGCTTTCTGATGTGATTTTGGTATTATTATTCTATGATTTTACACTTGTTGTTTTTAGAAAGTATTTTTTTTCAATAGATTATCTCTGTGTTGATTGTTTTTAAGGCATTTTAAAATACCTTTATTTTTTCTCCAACATTACTTTAATATCTAAAAGGGGTATACAATTCAAATACAGAAGTATATATACCTTAAATAACTAAGTGGTAAAGCACTCTATATACTGAAAATATTATATGTAAACTTGGAAAAATCGAGATTTTAAATTGTTCAGTTTGATGTATTGTCGAAGGCTTTCACGGCCGGAGTTCAATGGCTGTTGTGGGTCTTCCGGGCTGTGTGGCCGTGTTCTGGAAGTTGTGGTTCCTAACGTTTCGCCAGCATCTGTGGCCAGCATCTTCAGAGGGCAGGAGCACAGATAGAAGCAAAATCTCTGTTCAGTTTGCTTTGAAAAAAAGTCAAACAGCTTTTCTTTGAATTGTTCATGAGGAATCATCACTAATCCTCTATTTTTAAATGACAGTAAGTAGTTTGGGACTGGATCTGCTTTCAGTTTTGGGTGACCATTCATCATTTAATATCTTCGGAAGATAATTTTTGGGAAACAATGATTGCTTGGTTGGTGTTCTTAATGTCACAAATGGCCGACTATTCACTAAATGTTACATTTCAAAAGGCAGTCATTGTTGAAAACGTATTATGAGCAATTAATGGGAAAATAAGGATCTCCATTTTGTCAAAATCGTAATTTTTACTATTTATATCCCCTATCGATTTAAGTGAAAATATTTCCATCATCATGTGGGTTCTGCACCATTTCCAAATGAATGTTCATGTCACGTTCAGGTTTGCTGCTTGGCATCAGAACTTCCTTTGATAGGGATGACAAGCTGTCAGAAAACGTGTGTCTCCTGTTCTGTCAGTTCCCCCCCCCCCCCACTCAAAGCTTTAACTGTGGAGGCTAAAGTTAAGGACAGTGTGGCAGTTATCTCAGTGTTGGTTCACACATTTAGGCAGGCCCTGATACCTCTGTGGAAAACACCTGGGGAAGCAGTCATCAATATCTCCTTACAGATGGAATATTAAAAGCTCAGGGAGGAAGTCTTAGACCTTTTGTTCTATCAAACCACTTAGGTTTTTGCCAGGACACTCGCTAGGATGCTGTTTTGTTTATAGTACATTTATTTATTTATTAAAAAATTTCACAGAGATAAAAGATAAACATGAAATAATATAAATCAGCAAAAACAAGACCTGGAGCTGACTGTGGCTCAGATCATGAGCTTCTTATTGCAAAATTTGGCTTAAATTGAAGAACGTAGGGAAAACCACTAGACCAATCAGGTATGACCTAAATCATATCCCTTATGAATATACAGTGGAGGTGAGGAATAGATTTAAAGAATTAGATCTGGTAGACAGAGTGCCTGAAGAACTATGGATGGAGGTTTGTAACATTGTACAGGAGGCAGCAACTAAAACCATCCCAAAGAAAAAGAAATGCAAGAAAGCAAAGTGGCTGTCTGATGAGGCTTTATAAATAGCAGAGGAAAGAAGGGAAGCAAAAGGCAAGGGAGAAAGGGAAAGATATAACCAACTGAATGCAGATTTCTAGAGAATAGCAAGGACAGATAAGAAGGCCTTTCTTAAATGAACAATGCAAAGAAATCGAGGAAAACAATAGAATGGGGAAGACTAGAGATCTCTTCAAGAAAATTGGAGATATCAAGGGAACATTTTGTGCAAAGATGGGCATGATAAATGACAAAAAAGGCAGGGACCTAACAGAAGCAGAAGAGATTAAGAAGAGGTGGCAAGAATACACAGAAGAACTATACAAGAAAGATCTTAATGTCCCTGATAAATACGATGGTGTGGTCACTGACCTTGAGCCGGATATCCTAGAGAGTGAAGTCAAGTGGGCCTTAGTAAGCATTACTAACAACAAAGCTAGCGTAGAAGACAGTATCCCAGCTGAGCTATTAAAAATCCTAAAAGATGATGCTGTTAAAGTGCTGCACTCAATATGCTAATAAATTTGGAAAACCCAACATTGGCCACAGGATTGGAAAAGGTCAGTTTACGTTCCAATTGCAAAGAAGGGCAATGCCAAAGAATGTTCAAACTACTGTACAATTGCGCTCATTTCACATGCTAGCAAGGTTGTGCTTAAAATCCTACAAGCTAGGCTTCAGCAGTATGTGAACCAAGAACTACCAGAAGTGCAAGCTGGGTTTCGAAGAGGCAGAGGAACTAGAGATCAGATTGTCAACATTTGCTGGATCATGGAAAAAGCAAGAGAGTTCCAGAAAAACATCTACTTCTGCTTCATTGACTACGCTAAAGCCTTTGATTGTGTGGATCACAACGAACTGTGGCAAATTCTTAAAGAGATGGGAGTACCAGACCACCTTACCTGTCTCCTGAGAAACCTGTATGCGGTTCAAGAAGCAACAGTTAGAACCGGACATGGAACAACCGATTGGTTCAAAATTGGGAAAGGAGTACAACAAGGCTGTATATTATCACCCTGCTTATTTAACTTATATGCAGAGTCCATCATGAGAAATGCCGGGCTGGATGAATCACAAGCCGGAGTTAAGATTGCCGGGAGAAATATCAACAACCTCAGATATGCAGACGATACCACCCTAATGGCAGAAAGTGAAGAGGAACTAAAGAGCCTCTTGATGAGGGTGAAAGAGGAGAGTGCAAAATCTGGCTTGAAACTCAACATTAAAAAAACTCAGATCATGGCATCTGGTCCCATCACTTCCTTGGAAATAGAAGGGGAAGAAATGGAAGCAGTGACAGATTTTATTTTCTTGGGCTCCAAGATCACCGCAGACGGTGACTGCAGCCATGAAATTAAAAGACGCTTGCTCCTTGGGAGGAAAGCTATGGCAAACCTAGACAGCATGTTAAAAAGCAGAGACATCACCTTGCCAACAAAGGTCTGTATAATTAAAGCTATGGTTTTCCCAGTAGTAATATATGGCTGTGAGAGTTGGACCATAAGGAAGGCTGAGCGCCGAAGAATTGATGCTTTCAAGCTGTGGTGCTGGAGAAGACTCTTAAGAGTCCCTTGGACTGCAAGGAGGTCAAATCAGTCAATCCTAAAGGAAATCAACCCTGACTGCTCATTGGAAGGACAGATGCTGAAGCTGAAGCTCAAATACTTTGGCCACCTAATGCGAAGAGAGGACTCCCTGGAAAAGACCCTGATGCTGGGAAAGACTGAAGGCAAAAGGAGAAGGGGACGGCAGAGGATGAGATGGTTAGATAGTATCACTGATGTAACGAACATGAATTTGAGTAAACTCCGGGAGACAGTGGAGGACAGGAAGGCCTGGCGTGCTATGGTCCATGAGGTCACAAAGGTTCAGACATGACTAAACGACTGAACAACAACAATAAAAAAGATTAAAGGAAAGAAAGAAAAAGAAAAAGAAAAAAATAAATGTGTGAGGTGAGAAATTAAGAAAAGTGATTAAGAAATACAAAAAGAAAAAAAAAGAAAAGCTGTATAAAGTGACTTCTGATCTTTACAGCAGTTACAAACAAACTTATCCTCTCTCCTCCCTCATTAGAGTTACATCATAATTCACTTCTTCCCATATTCAATTGTTTTTAATCAGCAAATCCATAAATCACCAATTCATTTTTTCCCCATTTTCAGGAAAAAGTTCATAAGACGTTTCCAGTCTTTAATGAAAATACTTGTTGTCTTTTCCCTGATCAAACAGGTCAATTTTGCCATTTCACCATATTTCATCATCTTCACAATCCATTGTGGGTATTTCTGTATATAATTTCTTTTTTTCACCAGGAGCACTTTTTCTTACAAGATAAAATCTTGTTAGATTTTGCTATCTGGTTCTGATGAGTGTGGGGGGCATGACAGAGTGGGTTTAGTGGTCCCATCAGTTCTCAACTCTTGATCTCCTCCCATTTGGGCTCTGCCATCACTTCCAGCTTTTATGTGACCCCTGGGAGGCTTTCACAGAACCCTCAAAGACTTTGACCTTGTTCTCCTCTCTTTCTTATACTCCTTCTTTTGTCTTAAGTCCCAATGCTGGACAGTATTAGGGAGGGCCTGAACTGACGAGAGACTATATACAGTCCTGAACTCGATATCCATCTGTGTGGAGCAGTTGGGCTATCTGAATACTATAGTCTGCATGATAGCTGCACTTGAACATCAATATAGCTCTATATGCAATCCAGATTTAGATTAAAACAATGTCCCGGAGCACATTGAAATCCATACATACATCCAAACAGATAATGAGTAGAGCTCCCCCTCAGACTAACTGTGCTTTATCTGTCCTTCCTCTTTGATACAACCTCTTTGATCTAATTTTACATTTCTGTTAATCTAAACCAAAGAGAGTGCCTTTGATTTCTCTATTGTGGTTAATCTTTTTGACCTTATGATAGGGTGATTCTCTCTCTCTCTCTTTTTTTTTTTTAAAAAAAAGCTTTCTCCATGGTAGCTAACTTGGGATGGAGGTTTTCACACAACCAACCTATTATATCATGTCAGCAAATAGTTATCTGAGAAAAATTAAGGTATAGATTTAGCACTGGTGGCAAATGTTCTGGGATTGAACTTCTAGTACATGTTACCTAGCATATGATGGTATCATTAAGCAAGTAAGACTAAGTATCGGCATGTCTCACATCAGATGGTCTGGAACCTGCCTCACACAGTTTCTGCAACAATTTAACTTTGCTGCTGAGAAAGGAAATAGTTTCAGATCTTCTTGGTCAGAACAGAATGTTCTCTCTCTTTCTCTCCCTCTTTCTATCTTTCTGAAATGATAGATTAAGATTACTTATGTACAACTGAATGTGTTCCGTCCACATACAAACATTCAGTAATGTGTACCCAAGTAAAGAGTGAAAATCTGAAAATATTTCAGATTCAACCTTTATAAACAACTCTAAGCTAAACCTACTACTCTCTTTCATATAATTAACTTGTAGAACTAGACACAACAGGAAGTCATTTCTGACTGCACTCAAAGCAATTGTACTGGAATGACCTGGAGGGAAAGAAATCTGTCTGTTTCTATAGCTGCTGGGTTATTCTTTCTTTTCTTCTTTTTTGTTCTACTTATTTAACAATGAAGCACTGGAGCTTTTAAGGAAAAAAAAAAAGACAGCTATCCCCTCCTGGGTGACTTGGCTGCTGCTTCTTCAAGCTGTGATTGTGAAACTGACAGGCAGAGCTTTTGACACTGGACAGATTATGTCACATTGAAAACAACTCTCAGGATGCTACACAGTGAACAGAATGATTGCTGTTCCAAGCACCTCTAAACCAAATTGTTTGCTCACCACTTTTGATGGGCTACCTAACCTGTCAATTTTCTTCTAAGAAAGTTCCTATGAATTTGGTAGCCCCATGGGTACTTCCTGGCCATGCAGCCACTGGCTTAACCTGGCTAATTCTCTGCAGCAGTTTGATGCTGTTATTGAGTGTCCTCAGTGCTGCTTCCTAGAACTGGGGTGGGTAGAAAGGGCAACCAGCTAGCCTGGGGGAGTAGAAAACCAATGCTCTAAGCAGAACCCCACCTCCCCTTATTCTTGCATTTCTTTGTGGCATTTGCCTTTTGCTGCAAGGCAAAAATCCTGCTGAATATGCAGGGGCAGCAGCAAAACTTATTTTATGCTCATGCCAGAAGAAGTGTAGTGGTTGAAGGGCACTTCAGGAAATGGATTCCAGAGGCTGGAAGATGAGACAAAGCTGGAGTTCTTACCAATGGGAAAGTGTCAGCCCCATAGCTCAAGAGGAAATGCTCCTAGCTTGTTTTACAAGCTTTTTTCTCTGCAGCAGCAGCTCAACCAAACATGAGTCAATTAAACTTGCAAAGACCTCCAGAATCCCAAAAACATGACGGGATCTCAGGGTAGAGAGCTGAACCTAAATTGGTGTAAGCGCTGGGTGTGGAAGAAATCTGTATGTGCATAGATCAGCTGAATAACAACAACAACAACAACAACAACAACAATAACAATAACAATAACATCCCTTCCATGGATACCCCCTTGTCATGGGGGAGGGGTGATGTTCTGAAGTTCTGATGAGGTTGAGGGCTATGCTGGTGGTAGTATATTCTACCAGAAGGGTCACCCAAGCCAGACAGGTCTCAGCAGAAGAGCCAGACTAAGTGTATCCATCAACCCGTTAACTATGGTGATACCAATCGAAGAGAATATTTATAGCTCAGGGTTGAACTGTAGAGTCCTTGGTGCTCTCTGAGCCTTGTTGTTTTCTTGCAGACGTTTCATTGCCAAGCTAGGCAACATCTTCAGTGCGAAAAGGGAGTGGGACTTGCTCTCTGTTTATATACCCTGGCTTGTCCTGCTTGTGTTGGTGGGGGTGTTGTTCTCTCCTTAGGAGTTCCTTGATTGGGCTGTCGTTTGCTACCTGGTTGATTGACTGAGTTAATAGTTCCTTGATTAGGGTATATTGTGCTGTTTGATTGTTCCTCTGGTGCTAATCTTGGATTTAATCTTTGCCTATCTGGTTGTTGATTGCTGGCCAGGAGGTGTTCTGGTCTTCTGGCTTTTCTATTGTCTCTTATGAATGGTATGTAAATGTTGTTTACCTCTATGTGTCTGTTGAATAACTATGGTGAGAAAACAGAACAATAATTCTATACCTGATTGGTTGTCGGTCCGGTCAACAAGGACAGCATCAGGTGTTAGAGTTCCTGGGCATCTGTCGACAAGTGGGCAATGGGACTCAGGAGCTATGGCTGGACAACCAGGGTGCTTAGCCCTGTGGGATTACTGGAAGGACAACAACCATAGACAAGACAAAAGTATACTGTTTTTGAAAAACGCTCCATTATGGCCTGCTATTATAAATTGGAACCAACAAAGCGGGGTTACTTAAAGCTAACTGACTGGTTAATAACTGGCAAAACTTATCTAATTCAAAAAGACCCAGTGAAAGGGACAACACCAGGAAACTATAGGCTGATAACATGCTTGCTTACAATGTTTAAATTACTCACAGGCATAATAGCGGAAAACATCCAAGATTATTTGGAAGAAAATAACATCCTTCCAGTAGAACAGAAAGGAAATTAAAGGAAAAGCAGAGATACAAAAGGTCAACTTCTGATTGATAGAATGGTTCTGGAGAATTGCAAAAGCCAAAAAACCAATATACATATGGTCTAGATTGATTATAAAAAGGGGTTTGATTCATTACCCCATAGTTGGATCATCAAATGTTTGGAAACAACTGGTATCAGTGAGAACATTAGAATGTTTATAGAAGGAATAATGAAGCAGTGGAAGATAGAATTGGTGGTTGGAAATGAAAAATATGGGCTTGTCAACATTAGGAGAGTCATCTTCCAGGGTGACTCATTATCACCCTTATTATTTGTCATTGCTATGATCCCACCTTCAGTGGGATCATAGAAAATGTGCTACAGTAGCTAGAGAAATGTGCTACAGTAGCAATAAATTGGGGTAAAATCATGAACAGTAATGGAATTGAAATGCTGAATGGCCAAACCATCAGGACACATCAGGATGAAACCTACAAGTATCTGGGAATTTTACAGTTGGATAACATCAAGCATGGACAAGTTAAAAATGTGATTAGTAAAGAATACATCCAAAGAGTGAGAAAACTGCTAAAGACAAAATTGAACGGTGGAAACACCATCAAAGCCATCAATACCTGGGCCATACTTGTTATATGATACACTGCTGGAATTATTAACTGGGCACAAGCTGAACTGCACAGTCTGGATCAAAAAACAAGAAAATTCATGACTATTCACTATGCATTACATCCCCATAGTGATATTGATAGATTATACAGTACCTGCCCTGCAGAAATGGAGGCAGAGGTTTACTTCAAATCAAACAAACTGTCGAAGAAGAAAAACATGCATTGGCTGATTATGTAAAAGACAGTCAAGAACAAGCACTGATACAAGTTAAAAACTGGAACTTACTGAATATACAGGAAACCAAATGTGAATATTGAAATAATGTAATAAAAACACGAACAGAATGCTGGCAAGGAAAAGCATTACATGGTCAATTTCTATAAAAGATTGAGGGGAAAGTGGATAAAGATAAAACCTGGCAATGGCTTACAACGGGAACATTAAAAAAAAGAAACTGAAGGCTTGATATTGGCTGCTCAGGAGCAAGCTATACAAACTAATGCAATCAAGGCCAGAATTGAAAAATCAACAAATGCTTCAAAATGCAGATTGCGCAAAGAAGCAGAAGAAACAGTAGATCATATACTCAATTCGTGCAAGAAGGTCATACAAACGGATTATAAACAACAATATAACACAGTCGCCAAAACGATTTACTGGAACATCTGTAAAAATTAACATGTGTCAGTAATTAAAAATTGGTGGGAACATATAGATTAAAAAGTAGCTGAAAATGGGCAGGTTAAAATGGCTGTTGTGGGTCTTCCGGGCTGTGTGGCCGTGTTCTGGAAGTTGTGGTTCCTAACGTTTCGCCAGCATTTGTGGCCAGCATCTTCAGAGGGCAGGAGCACAGATAGAAGCAAAATCTCTGCCCTCTCTCTTCTATCTGTGCTCCTGCCCTCTGAAGATGCTGGCCACAGATGCTGGCGAAACGTTAGGAACCACAACTTCCAGAACACGGCCACACAGCCCGGAAGACCCACAACAGCCATTGAACTCTGGCCGTGAAAGCCTTCGGCAGGTTAAAACATTGTGAGAATTCTGAATACAAATACTGTATTTGTATATACATATACTGATAAAAGGGGCGTGGTGGCTCAGCGGGTAAGACACCAGGCTTGTCGATCGGAAGATCGCAAGTTCGGAGGTTCGAATCCCTAGCCCTGCGTGCGGAGTGAGCTCCCGCACTAGCTCCAGCTCTTGCCAACCTAGCAATTCGAAAGCATGCAAATGCAAGTAGATGAATAGGTACCACTTCGGTGGGAAGGTAACAGCGTTCCTCGTGCGTCATGCGGCCACATGACCGTGGAAGCGTCTTCGGACAACACTGGCTCTTCAGCTATCAAACGGAGATGAGCACCAGCCCCTAGAGTCGGACACGACTGCACAAAATGTGCGGGGGGAACCTTTACCTTTTTATACTGATAAAGTCTTGGCACATAACACACCAGATTTAACTGTGGTTAAAAAGAAGAAAGAGTGGATTGTTGAACTGGCAATACCAGGGGATAGTAGAAGACAAAGAAAATCGAAGTTGAAAGATTATGAACAAGCAGTGGTGGTCCCAGTGGTTATCGGCACACTGGGTGCCATTCCAAAAAACCTTGGATGGTACTTAGAAAATCTGCGCATTGACAAAATTTCCATCTGTCAATTACAAAAGGCCACACTGCTTGGATCCACACATATACTATACCGATACATTACGACATCCTAGTTTCTTGGGAAGAACTCGATGCAAATGAAGGCTAACACAAGCTAAAGAACTGGCAGCTGTGATTTCATGTTGTGGTGTATAATAATAATAATAATAATAATAATAATAATAATAATAATAATAATTTATATGCTGCCCAACTCCCAGTGACTCTGGGCAGTTTAAAAAAATTGCAATATTATTTAAATACTTATTAGAATTATATAAGTGGGAGGTAGACAATAGACAGTATATAGGATACAAATCTGTGATTAAAAGGTCCGGCTGTAGTTCCACAATGGGGTGACACAGAAATACTAGACTATAGTAGTATTTAGTATTTAGTAGTATGACTACTTTGGTGAGATGGCAAAATTAAATATAGACATTTTGGGTGCCAGTGAACTGAAATGGATTGGAATGGGCCACTTCACATAAGATGTCCACCAGATCTACTATTGTGGACAAGAGGACAACAGAAGAAATGGAGTAGCCTTCATAATTAATATTAAAGTGGCTAAAGCAGTGCGTGGATACAATCCAAAAAACAATAGAATGATCTCAAGCCATTTAACTTCACAGTGATCCAAATATACGCCCCAACCACAGATGCTGAAGAAGCAGAAGTATAAAAGTTCTATGAGGATCTGCAGCACCTACTGGATAATACGCCAAAAAGAGATGTTATATTCATTACAGGAGACTGGAATGGTAAGGTGGGTAGTCAAATGACGCCTGGAATTACAGGTGAACATGGTCTGGGAGAACAAAATGAAGTGGGACATAGGCTAATAGAATTTTGCCAAGACAACTCACTGTGCATAACAAACACTCTTTCAACAACCTAAAATATGACTTTATACATGGATTTCACCAGATGGTTGACACCGAAATCATATTGACTACATCTTTGCAGCCAAAGGTGGCAGACATCTATACAGTTGGTAAAAACAAGACCTGGAGCTGACTGTAGTTCAGATCACGAACTTCTTATTGCACAATTTAGAATCAGACTAAAGAGAATAGGGAAGACCCACAGATCAGTTAGATATGAGCTCACTAATATTCCTAATGAATATGCAGTAGAGGTGAAGAATAGATTTAAGGGACTAGATTTAGTAGATAGGGTCCCAGAAGAACTATGGACAGAAGTTCGCAACATTGTTCAGGAGGTGGCAACAAAAAACATCTCAAAGAAAAAGAAAACCAAGAAGGCAAGATGGCTGTCTGCTGAGACACTGGAAGTAGCCCAAGAAAGAAGGAAAACAAAAGGCAACAGTGATAGGGGGAGATATGCCCAATTAAATGCAAAATTCCAGAGGTTAGCCAGAAGAGATTAGGAATTATTTTTAAACAAGCAATGCACAGAAGTGGAAGAAGATAATAGAATAGGAAGGACAAGAGACCTCTTCCAGAAAATTAGAAACATTGGAGGTAAATTCCAGGCAAAAATAGGTATGATCAGCAAGTTTTAGTGAGCACAGCAATTGGCAGAGATTACACGGGAGTAGTGAGGTTTATCTTCCTAGTCAGAGAAGTTTTGAGTTCTCAGAGCAGAGAGAGTCCACTGATGTGATTAAGCAGGAAGAGGAATTAACTCCTAGTGTGCCAATGATGCAGGAGGCTACAGTTTTGCGCAGATCTGAGAGAGTTAACAAGGGCATACCACCTCAACGTTATACACCAGGTGATGTAAAAGTGTGTTATATCAATTATGAACCTCGTAATTACAAGGAAGTTTTGAAGTTGCCACAACATGAGCAGAGTAGATGGAAAGCTGCTATGGATGTGGAAATGAAAGCCATTAATTCTCATAAGGTTTTAAATCTACCAGGTTGCCTGAGGGGCATAGAGCAGTAGGTTGCAGATGGGTGTATAAGAAGAAAACCTTAGTGAATGGTGATATTCAGTATAAGGCTAGATTGGTAGCACAAGGATTTTCCCAGGTAAAGAATCAGACTTATGATGAGGTATTTGCACCAACGCTAGGAGGGGAGACATTTAGGTTTGCCTTAGCAATGGCAGCAGCTGGGAATTGTGTAGTACACCATTATGATATTACCACAGCATATTTGCATGCTGATTTGAAAGAAGAAATCTATATGGCTGAAGCCCCAGGTTATGAATCAAAGATTGCAGGGAGAGTATACAATTTGCAGAAAGCGTTGTATGGACTCAAGCAGTCGGCATGTTGCTGGAATCTAACGTTAGATAAGGGATTACAAAGAATGGGGTTCAAGTGTAGTATAGCTGACCCATGTCTGTATGTAAAGCAATGTGAAAATGATGAACAGATTTTGCTTTTGATTTTTGTAGACAATTTGTGTTTTATAGCGAAAGATCAAAGCAGGGTAATTGAATTTACTGAAAATCTGAAACAACACTTTGATGTCAAAGATCTGGGAGAGATTAGGAATTACCTAGGCGTAGGTATTCAGAAGGTTGATGGGGGTTATGTTCTAGAGCAGCGGAAGAAAATTGAAGCACTGCTAAGAGAGAACAATATGGAACATTGCAAGGAAGTTCCAACCCCGATGACAACAGATTTTGTTAAAACAGAGACTGGAGATGATGACCAAACTTCATGTGATCAAGAACATGTGATCAGTCAATAATTGGAAGTTTATTGTATTGTATTGTATTGATTTGCAATATTGTCCATCTGAATGTAATGTAGCAGATGTGATGACAAGGCCTCTAAGCATAGATAGACATAGGATGTGTATATCTCAAATGTGTATGTCTTCTATTCTGTATATGTGAATGTAATATTTATTGTAAATTGAAGGGGTGTTGGGGTTTGTTATACCCAGGAATTTACAGCTAGATATAAATTATACAGTGAGGCTTGATATCTAGGTGAGAGGGGAAATATTCTGCAAAGTCACCCAATTAGCAGCCATTGTTGTAGTGCTGATGTGTCAGTGTGTGACTCATACAACAGGTGCTTAGAGTTAAGTTGGGTGTGGTGAATAATGAGAGTGACCTATAAGGTGATTGGTCAGTTTATATATAGATACAGAGATGTCCTGTATTCGTTCTTCTCATTTCTCATATCTGCTCATTCAACCTCTGTATGCTGTATCGTTGGTGTATCATTTGTTACGTGTGGAAGTGATCTGTAAATACGTATGTATATAAGTAAATAGGCTATTTTATATAATCTCTGTGTGAGTGTCTATTTACTATACAGCCTAAGGATCACTGGTGTCTAGGAGAAGAAGCAGGCCGCTCCATCCGCTCGCCCCGACAGTATAGTTAAATCTATTGTTTTTCCAGTAGTAATGTATGGCTGTGAGAGTTGGACCATAAGGAAGGCTGAGCGTCGAAGAATTGATGCTTTTGAACTGTGGTGCTGGAGAAGACTCTTAAGAGTCCCTTGGACTGCAAGGAGGTCAAATCAGTCAATCCTAAAGGAAATCAACCCTGACTGCTCATTGGAAGGACAGATACTGAAGCTGAAGCTCAAATACTTTAGCCACCTAATGCGAAGAGAGGACTCACTGGAAAAGACCCTGATGCTGGGAAAGACTGAAGGCAAAAGGAGAAGGGGACGGCAGAGGATGAGATGGTTAGATAGCATCACCGATGTAATGAACATGAATTTGAGTAAACTCCGAGAGACAGTGGAGGACAGGAAGGCCTGGCATGCTATGGTCCATGAGGTCACGAAGAGTTGGACACGACTAAATGACTGAACAACAACAAAAATTCCCTGTAGTAACCTATGGCTGCGAGAGCTGGACCATAAGGAAGGCTGAGCGAAGGAAGATAGATGCTTTTGAACTGTGGTGCTGGAGGAAAATTCTGAGAGTGCCTTGGACTGCAAGAAGATCAAACCAGTCCATACTCCAGGAAATAAAGCCAGACTGCTCACTTGAGGGAATTATATTAAAGGCAAAACTGAAGTACTTTGGCCACATAATGAGAAGACAGGATACCCTGGAGAAGATGCTGATGCTAGGGAAAGTGGAAGGCAAAAGGAAGAGGGGCTGACCAAGGGCAAGATGGATGGATGATATTCTGGAGGTGACAGACTCGACCTTGGGGGATCTCGGGGTGGTGACGGCCGACAGGAAGCTGTGGCGTGGGCTAGTCCATGAAATCACTAAGAGTCGGAAGCAACTGAACAAATAAACAACAACAAGTATGACTACCGGTATATTCTCTAAAGCAGCGGTCCCCAATGTTTTTGGCACCAGGGACCGGTTTTGTGGAAGACAATTTTTCCACGGACCGGGGAGGGGGATGGCGCAGTGTGGGAAAGAGGCACAGATGGAAGTGGTAAATAAAATAATGGGCAGGCCACGCACGGACTAAAATAAGTGTCGGATTCTGACTTTTCATAAGGAGCGTGCAACCTAGATCCCTCGCATGCACAGTTTACAGTAGGGTTCGCGCTCCTATGAGAATCTAACGCCATCGCTGATCTGACAGGAGGCAGAGCTCAGGCAGTAATGCGAGTGATGGGGAGCGGCTGTAAATATGGATGAAGCTTCGCTCGCTCGCTCACCCACTGCTCACCTCCTGCTGTGCGGCCCGGTTCCTAACAGGCCACAGACCGGTACCGGTCTGTAGCCCAGGGGTTGGGGACCCCTGCTCTAAAGTATACTTGGTCAGCTCCAACAAAGTGGGAATTCATGCATATCATAAATTGCACTTCACTAGAAGTAAATATTACATTGAGCTGATTACTAAATTTCTTTAGATGTGTATATGTGTATATCAATGCATGAGAGACAGAATTTTCAGAGTAAAAAGAACACACACACAAGTATAGATTCAGAGAGAAGGCATCACACAACAACGTTATCATTCACATTTGTAACTATAACATGCAAAGGAAAAAAAGCATTTACTGTATATTATCCAGAAAATTATCATTCCAAAAGTTTATAAATTATTTACATGGATCCCCAAAGTTGAGTTTCCCCACACTTAATCCAAATTATTTCAGTGCCCATTTATAGCTGAGCTCAGACCTCTAATATTAAAAATAATTTTAGCATACAGATAGTATGAAATTATGTACATTGCTTATTAATATTCAAAAGTTAACCCTGGGTTATTTTCACTGTGTTACATTACTTCAGTGAGATGTGTTTCCAATTAATTTCAAAACCTCTTTCTTGATTACCTAAAATTATGCATTATACAAGCCATCATCATACATTATACATATAATCTGCTTGAAATTAGTCTTTTAAGCAGCCTTTTTTTAAAGTTATTTTTTTCCACTGATTTACAAATTGCATCTGTTCATGCATGCATTCATTTACAAATGTCTGTGCCTTTTCTTAGTAAATGTCTCCTTGTCTGAGAAAAAGAAATGTAGTTGTACATGCAATTTGGTGCAGCAACGAACAATGGGTGGTCCAAGCATTCTGTTAATGCATTGGTTTGTGCTGGTAGGAGCAAAACAGAGTAAACAAACTGACACCTGAAATAAATAAATAAATAAATAAATAAATAAATAAATAACCAACCAACCAACCAACCAACCAACCAACCAACCAACCAACCAACCAAGCAAACATAGATTAGCATGTCTAGAGTTTCCAGTTCTAAGGGTAAGTTCAGTTTAAAAGTCATCCCGAGGTCTTACTTCTAGACTCGAAATCTGCAGATCTGTAACATAATTTATGGGTTGGGGCATGCAGCAGTGAAACCCCATTACTTGCAAAAACTGCACAGGAATTCCACAGACATCTTTCCATGGATTTCTTTCTTGACAGTGCTTTATTCTTGGTGCAGTCTTGTGATTAGAGATCTTCAACTATGTTCAGCAAAGTCAAAAAGCTGATTGAAAGTATGACTTATTCAATCAAAACCTGCCAGCACTGTTCAAAGTATAATTGTTCACCTGCCCTACAGAACTCTTAGCTCTGCTGAGAAGTAATTACATCAGAGTGGAAAAAAGGTGTCGCAGAAGCAGCTTTGTACTGTATCTATATTATATTATACATGCTCTTACGATTGTTAATTTTCCTGATAAATAATATCCAAATTGTGTTGTATCAATTCCCACAATACATATTTTAATTAATGGATATATGAACATATTTTGTTTGGATAATGTGTGGATTCCTTATTTTCGGTTGTTGCCCCATGCTTTAATTCTCAACAGGTTTTACTTTTAAATCAGTATTTTTCTGTTTGATCCTAATCTAAAAAAAATATTTCTGTTGTTAAATATGGTACAGGATTACAATGCAATTGTCCTTTCTCATTTGTTCCTATAGCAACTTCTTTACTTCTGTGTCAATCATTTTATCAGACAATACACAGTTCTTTCTGCATGACACATTACTGATTGCTAAAAAATATGTAAATTTATGTATTGCCTGCTATTGTTAAAAGTTTCTCTTCCTTCACAGTATATTCATAGAACAGAGACAAAACCTATCAGATACTCACTGAGTATAAGAAGATTCTCCGTACCCTTCAGAAAGTCCTAATTTTTTTTCTTTTGCATTTTCCATTACATACCGAAGAAAGAAGTTTAACTAAAGAATCCAATATTATAAAAATAGTTTGGCTTATAAAGGCCACTAAAGAATCTCTACTGTTAATGATCACCAAGATGAAGTTTTCTGTGGTTTCAAAGCTCATCTTTAGACCTGTTTGGCTTAAACAAATATCAGCTGGTGTACAATATTAGGTATGTCTGTATAACATTTATTTTTATACCCTATAGATCAAAATTGGCATCTGGGATATAAATATAAAATATAAATATATTAAGCATTAATATACTGTATATCCAAATATAGATAGGTACCCACATAATCAGCAACCAATATCAACCCCCAAATGCCTGGTCAAGCAAGACAGTCTTAACCAGCTTGTGGAAGGCTAATATGGAGGTTCACTGGCTGGATTAAGTGAAATTGGCCTCAGATGTGTTAGGTTTTTATTTCTGTTGTTTTTTAATGTTTTTAATTGTCACTGTTTATTCAGTGTTAGCTATCCAAAGTTTCATCTGTGTGTGGGGTGAACAAGTTTAATTCTAATTTTTATTGTAAGCCGCCCAGAGTCCCCCATTGGGGGAGATGGGCGGTCATATAAATTAAATAAACAAACAAACAAACAAACAAACAAATAAATATTGAATGAATTAATGAAGTGGAAAATGCAGTTTCTTAGATTAAATTAGTAAATCTGATTCTTTTCAGTCTGGGTTTAGACTCAGATTTGGTATGAAGATGGAATTTGCCACTCCAATCATTGTTCTATTCTCAGGCCAATCCTGAGAATCTTTTAGTAGCCTTTCATGAAGTTGGCTATGTATCTTCCTGGAATGCTTGGGGGAACGTGGGGGTTGGGATACCACTTTGTGATAACTCTGTCCCTTCCTTTCTCAGTGCTACAGGAAGTGGTATTTGCAGACTTCTGTTTGACTGTCAAACAGTCCCCAAATATTCTGGGGCTTAACATCACACATTTAATATCTATATGAAATTGCTGGGAAGGATCATTTGGCAGTTTAGAGCTAGCGGTCACAAGTATGCTGACAATTCTCACCTATATTTCTTATGATTTGATATATACAGGGCATTCTTGTGCCTCCAGACCATAAAGGATTGGATGAAGGAGAATAAGCTTTAATTAAATTCAGACAAGACTGAACTATTTCTGATTCTGGAGGCTTGGTTTCAATTTGAGAGATACACAGTATGCCTATTCTAGTTGGAATTTCAATGCCCCTTAAGAGGCAGATTTGCAATCTGTGGATCCTCCAGGGTTCTGCATTGATGATGGACAATGATATCATATCAGTAAAAAGGAGAATCTTCTATCAGCTTCAGTTGATAAAACAGATGCACCTCTACCAGGAGAAGAGAGACCTGGATTCAGTGACTCATGTATTGGCAACTTCAAGGCTAGATTATTGCTATGTTCAATAATGGTCCAGAAGGTGGTTCAGAAACTGAAGTTCATAGAATCAGGGAATTCTGGAGTTGGGAGACACAACAAGATCATCTCATTCTTGAGTTGTGGCTTTCCAGTATCTTCTTAAAAACTTCCAGAACCTCCTTACTGTCAAAGTATTGTACAAATCTTACCATCAGGAAGTTTTTCCTCATATTTAAACTAAATCTGGTAGTTGCAATATTATTGCAATATTGCAATATTATTGCAACTTATGCAATATTATTTCTGATCTTAGTTTCTGGTGCAATGCAAAATAGTTCCTGATCATCCTGCCTATGGCATTTCTGATTTCTGATCATAATAAAAAATTCATTCATTCATGCATGCATGCATGCATCCAACTTCCCTATTGCACCCTTTTATGTACCTGAACACTGATATTATGTCTCCACTCAGCCTTCTTTCCCTAGAATGAATATCCCAAGTTAGCCCTGAATGCAGGGTGGTAAGTGATGTCTCTTTGAGATCCCTCATTGCTCCTATGCTTGAAACAACTTCTCTGGTTGCTGGTTGCTTTCGGGTCCAATTCAAATATTCACAAATATTATGCAGCTTAGCTCCAAGCTACCTATAGGAATAACCATTCCCATGCATGCATGCCTAAGTTATCAAATGGGCTTTAATGCCAAGATTTCTGTAATCTACTATCTTTTCCCTTTCAATAAATCTGGTTAAAGGAGACCCTGTGAGAATCCTGCTTTCTGACTGTAAGCAGCTGCTATAGGCTTGATGTTATAATGTTGATCATTGGAACAATTTACTTTAGCATCCAATTTATTCTAGGTTCATCAGGGCACAGATTTCTTGAACCTCTTGCTAACTACCCACTGATGCTCAGGGGAGGTGGCTACCAATTTTTCTGATAAAGGAAGAATGTGTAGATGTTCTGCACTTGTAATATTTTGCAAACCACTGGACTCTGAGAAGTCCATTACAGGGCATCTTGTGTAAGTCCTGCCATGATACATTTAACATCAATGAAGAAGTTTGCTTGATGAGGCTCGAGTTATAGAAAAATTATCATGAGAATAAAAATAAGCCCCTCCTTACTATAGTTTATGAGGCAGCTTAAAATCTAGCCAAGCTTTTTAATTTTTTTTGTTCTAGTTCTTCATTTCTACTTGTCATATTGTTTTTGATGGGAGTGGGCAACATACAGATATTTTAACTAAATAAAAATCAACAAAAAGTGCTGGACTATTCTAAGGGATTTCAACTACATCTTCCAGCTTCCCTCTAAGGGATGTTTTTCCCAGAAGAAAGGGATGCAAATACTGTAGTTCAGTGGAAGGCAGAGGAATGATTTCAGAACATCTGTTTCCTGGAAGAACAGGAAACTCGATCACCATTTTACTCAATTCAACCTTTATTTCTGACAATGTTATAAGCTTGGCTCAGTGGATATGTATGACTGATTCAGGCCATGGGAGGGGATGAATCCCCAGCTACAGAGGTGGGAGGAGAGAGAATTGCCCCACTCAAGATAACTGGAAACAAAGGGACACGTGAGATGTATGAGAGAGGAGTCCTTGTGTGTGCATGTGAATGGAGTATATACATATGAGACATACACCTGAATGCCTTCCAATCCCTGATCAGGCAAACAATATAACTTTGGATGTTGAAAAAGTAGATCACCCCTTAGCCCAAAACACCACCCGAATTCATTAATGACAGATTAGACTAATCAGAAAAGCACCTTCAGCTAAGCCAGACAATAACCGGAAAGCTGTATTCTTGGAGGATTATGTACTGATGCTGAGCAAAATTCTGGCTTCTTGCCATGATGCTTTTCTCTGTGTAGCAGATGGAAGTCTGTGGAAACCTCTATTCAGGCCAGGTTTAATAGCGCTCAGAACTGCATACACTCCATCTAAGTCATTCCCATGGCGGGTTCTAAGCAGCTGTTGGGAAAAACCAGGCGAAAGGCAAAAATGCTACTGGGGAATGAAATGTTTCCATGGAGCAATAGAAATGGGCATTGGTTGAGCACCTGGACAGGCAAATTTCTGATATATGAATACTTCTTGCTTCTAATAAAGAGGTCAGACTTTAATATGCATTTCACAGTCTAACAGTACAGGAGACCCAATCCTTCCCATCATTAGTCACCACTCCCTTAATAGAAATGGCCCTTGGCTATAGACTGAACAAAAATCTCATTCACATCTGAAAGGAATCTGTGTTTTCATTTGAAGTTTTATTTTTAAAAATTATTTTGCCACCAGTTTATAGGTAAGTAGAAGTGTAATTTCTGCCCCTTGCTTGGCAGATCTGTGTTAAGCCATGACTTAAATAAATAGCTTATAGTCTAAGCACTTCACCTTGATAATGTCACAATTTGAAAATGTTTATCAATGGCTCATTGAAAATTAGTCATTCATACTCTTTAAAAGGTCAAAAATTAATCGAATAATTTTTTAAAAAAAATTAAACAAAATGGTATTAAAATTCTATGAACTGAAATTTTCACATTTTAATACTGCATTGTGACAAGTCAACAGTATGGCGCATATATATATATATATATATATATATATACATACATACATACATACACACACACACACACACACACACACACACACACACACACCCATAAACAAATAACTAAAAGTTAGTATATATCTTCTTGCTCCACATGAAATAAATAAAATGATAAACAGCATCATGAAAAATGTTGAAAATACCAAGTTTCTAAAGCTAGTCTTTTGCATATAAGTTGGACTTGGATTTCTTAATTATAATTCAGTAGATGACAAATTATCATCACATCCTAAAGCCATGCTATTATGTTATTTTAAATTGAACCTGTGATTCACTACACATTGGTTAACTTTATTGTTCACAGTTGGGGTAGTTCTTTTTTTTTAATCAAAATTAAGGCCGGGCAATTTCTTTCCTTTTGACCTTCTCCCCAATTCCTCCAAATGGCCTAAAATGACACCCCTAACTTTTGCCACTGAATTTCAGTGGAGTGAGTTAGGGAATTTGGGGGGCTGCAATTTTTAAAAGTACTTTGGGTTCTTTGCTCCCAGATGCTTCCTGCTTTCATTTCATCCTTGGAGCACCCCCTTCTGAAAGGCCAGAAATATCAGAGTAGCAATATCTAGTTGACCATGGCTGATTCTACAAAGCTAAGCAGAATCATGCGTGGTTAGTATTTGGGTGGGGACAGACAGGACATTGTAAGCTAAACTGAGAAATCAAAAATAAATTCTAGAAGGTGGCAATGGCAAACTACTTGCATGTTGCTGCCAAGAAACTGCACAGTTGTGTCCATGTAGTTACCAAACTGTTTATCCATTTTTTGGAAAAAGAACTTGAAAGAGAAAGCAGAATTGAGAATATAATACTCATTACACCCTTCAGGTTATAAATCTCTGTTGGTGTTAGAAGTTACTGCTAATTTTTTTGTAATATCATTTTTTTTATTTTTTATTGCTTTAATTGACCTTCACTTTTACTAACTTTTTAAAAGCTTTGCAGGAAGGACAAACTTCAAATTCAACCAATTCCAAACCACCCAGGGTATATAAACAGAGAGCAAGTCCCACTCCCTTTTCGCACTGAAGATGTTGCCTAGCCTGGCAATGAAATGTCTGCAAGAAAACAACAAGGCTCAGAGAGCACCAAGGACTCCACAATTCCAAAACTGCAAGGCACATTGGGCTGGTTTGGGTCCATTCTGTGGCTGTTCCAAGGTGAGGGGTTCCAAGCAAAATGACTGTTAGAAAGTAGGACTGTAAATCACGCGATTCCACTTTCTTTTAGCTAACACTAGTTAATGGGAGGCCTGAAGCTTTGACATGCCTACTTGGCTGAGGCCTGAATCAAACTGAGTGGTCTTTGATTTGTGAAGATATAATGGCCCAATGTAGATCAAGAACACCACACAAAGATATGGAAATTCTTTATTTTCATATTTATATCTACAGTATATCCATTGGAGTCCATTGGAGTTGGGCAGCTAATAAATTTAAAAATAAATAAATAAATAAACAAACAAACAAATAAATTAATAATAATAATAATAATAATAATAAATAAAATTATATCTATATCTATCTATCTTCCACATAACTATTATTTTCCCAGAATAGACACTTACATTGGTGTAAACAAAAACTGGATGCTGTGCAATACAGAAGGTATTTTATATTAGAACTAGTTCACTCCTCCCCAGTTAGTAATTCAGGAATTGTTATGAAAAACAGTATGAAAAATGGGCGTATCCATTGGATGTCTTTCTCAGCTCCCTGTCCCTGCCATTCCATTGGTGCTCTGGAGTTTTCAAGCTGCAAACTCTCACAGCAGCCTCCTGCTTACAATCTCCTCCTGGCATGCTGTTCTTAGAAACTTGTAAAGGAGCCAAGTGACGCTGTAGCTTCTGCTGCCTGCTCTGTAAAAATAAATGTCAACCTGAATCAAAAACATTATAAATATTTGCTATAAAGAGTCCTTTGGTGATAGTCAATCACTGTCATGCTGCAATCTTAGTGGAATTCATAAGGATTGTGAGTGGAAACAACTACTGGAACCACCCATTTGTTGAAGAGATGGCCCATGTAAACATTTCTTTTATTCAGAGGGATAGGAAGTCATTAAATTCATAGTTGGGCATCATATTTTAAGCATGATCTTATGCTCCAATCTTGTAGAATAAAAGAAACAGGTAGAGATAACTATTGCCTTTCATTCAAATGCTTCCTAATATGAATAGCATAAATGTTTCTAAATTACTAGGAGGAAATAATATGAAATTCAGCATTTGCTTTATGTCTTCATGGGAAGCTAAAGTTGGCCATTTCCTCTCCCATCTGTACTTTTACAGCTGCAATCTTGTGCATTCTTGTTGTTTATTCGTTCAGTCGCTTCCGACTCTTCGTGACTTAGAAATAAGTCCAAGATTTATGTCCAGGTAAAAATGCACCAGACAGCACAACTTTGTTAGCTGAGAGTAAAGGAGACTTAGAAGAGCTTTCTATGTAAGTAAAAATGGAAAAGGAAAATCCAAATTAACATTAAATATTAATATAAAATATTAAGACAAAGGTAATGTTAGGAAGACAAGCTGAGATCTGGTTTGGTTTTCTAAGTTTCAAGTATCATGTGCCAGAGAAGTAAACAGGAGATTAATAATATGGAAGGAGGCAATAACACACTTAGATAAGATCAAGATAAGGACATTTCAATGACCACAAGGCTCAGAATTGTTAAAGGAATGGACAGTCCAGTGGTAATACATGGCTGTGCAAACTGAACACTGAAAGTCAAGAGGAAAAAAACACCTCCTTAAAATTATGGATTTGGACAGGATTGTGAAAAACTGCAAGAAAAACCAACCACTCCTATATCAAATAAAGGCCATCTGCTCCCTTGAGGTGATGGTCAACAAGTAGATATTCATACACTTTGGGCATACGATAAGAGTGAATGATGGACTAGAAAAATGATAATAGATAAGAAAATGGATAAGGTGGGTAATGGTTTCAAAAAGATTCATGGAAAGTCTTTGAACAGGCTGTGAGATGGGTCACGATAATGAGCCCTTGTCCATGCAGTCACCAGCCATTGAAAGCAACTCAGTGGCACCTAAGCAACACCTGGCTGGCTCATCGTTGGAATAAGAAACTATCAGGAACTATTCAGAAAAACCCATTCTTGCCTACCTTTTTATGTCTATGAAGGTTCTCAGTCATCCAGGTGGAATTGTCTGTAGCTTGAATCATGTCAACTGGATTTCTATTTTCTCAGTGGAAACGTTTCGCTCCTTATCCAAGGAGCTTCTTCAGTCTGAGCAAAGTTAGTAAGGGAATCCTTAAATATGTTTCTAGGTGGCTGTGTGACCTTGCACCTGGGGCTAGGTCATGGTTATTTCTAAGTCCCTTTATCATCCAAAGGAGGATCGTTAAGATCACCATGCTGCTGTTGACCTTGCGAAATGGTCTTAATCTTCCTAGGCACAGAAGACAAAGCAGGAAGGAAAATAGGGGAAAGATTGTGCCTGAGGCCCCCACCTCTACCTTTTTGTTTGCATCTAAGCACCAAGTTCATCGCTGGCTAAAGTTTTGGCCCATGCATTGCTGGAAAAGTGGGAAAAAGCTTGCTTTCGGTATATTTGAGATGAAAGATAGAATGTTATTGAATGTGTCATGTAGAAACTCTCCACACTGCTTTCTGCCCTCATCAAAATCCAGTGCCTTTGCATATTTGTCAAGTGACAACATTGACTAAAAGGCCAGTGAAGTGTTTGCGGCTGCCTGCTTGGCACAGTGTCACTTTACTGTCAATGTAATCAATCTGACAAGGGTGTCACTCAGGAGCAGAAGTAATTATGGGATAAAAACAGCAAGCAAAACCAGGTTGGCAACAAAGTAATCAATGTCTCTTTAGGCTCTGAATTAGTGTCAGGCAAGTAGAAATCTGTGAAAAATCACAGGTAGGTTTTTCAAGTGATTTTTGGAGGAAGCACCGAAGGGAATTCTCTCTATTTCATAACTTTCTTTGGAAGGAAGAACAAACCATTAGGATTAAGATGCTGCTCAAAAACAGGGCTGAGACCCATATCTGTCCAGATACTCTGTATTTTGAGCCATATGGGAAAATAGAACAAAATAAATATAACTGATACAGTAAATGAAATCCGTATCTTCAGAATGCTACAATGAATGCTTCAATGCATTCAACAAATGCATTCAATGCAATGCAACAAAAGAATGCTTCAAGCTACAGACAATTCCACCTGGATGACTAAGAACCTTCATAGACATAACTTCAGAAGTTCATCGGGACCTTGATTGTTTAAGTAAATGTTTATTGGCAACAAAATCACTTTTTAAAAATAAAAACAAAGTGAAGGCAGGAATGATAATAGTCCTTGTCTCATATTGTGAAAGTAATACCAATTGGCTAAATAAATAACAGCCACAGCTCACTGTTCAGACCTGCAGACGTATTATTGATAAATAAGCATACTGTTTTTATCTTTCAAAATGGGTAATACATTGAAATACTTAATACCTGCATACTGAATTCTGTCTGCCCCCAAGTTAAAGGCCAGGATCCAGGTCTAATGCCTACTAGGTTCTAATGATTTACTGGGCTATAGTATTCACATGAATTATAACTAGGATCATCAATCATTGCTTCCATTATCTATTTAAATCATCACCTCCAGCTCCTTTAATGACCTGCTTGAATATTACTCATGATGAAGAGGACCAGTGTATGGTACACATACATATTCACCTATTGATAAAACCTCCTTTTGTTTAAATACCATTTTACTCATTAAAAATCACTTTCATAATTCATGGTACTTCCAAAAGTAGCTTCCATAATTTTACATCAATTTGACATGAAAAAGACATTTCTGAAGAGGATTTTAGGGTTTATAGTGTCAAATGTTATCTTCTGCTGGAAGTCTCAGTATGATGCCTTAGCTCACCCATTATCCCACTTCAGAACCATGCATTTTGAGTTATTTACCATTGCCTAACATTGCCTACAGAGATCCCCAAATTTAAGCATCACAAATTTATTAGTGAGATATCATCCTGTCAGAAAGTATTCCCTTCCCTTCCCTTCCTTCCCTGTTATTGCACTCATTCAGATCTTTCTCAGACATTGCCCTTTATCAATAAATGGAACTGGATCAAACACCTCAGCTCATTTAGTTTTGTAAGATAGCTAGGCTGACCATATTTCCTTGAGGCAAAAACGGGACATTGGGATGGCAAAAACGGGACAGGGTCTTATGTAATATTCCCCCCGCCCCGCGCGATTGGCTCCCACCTGCAAACCCCGCCCCTTGGTCCACGTGATTGGCTCCCACCTGCAAATCCCGCCCCCCGTTCCGCCTGATTGGCTCCCAATTGCAAACACCGCCCCTGGTCTGTGCAATTGGCTCCCGCCTGCAAACCCCGCCCCCCCAGTCCGTGGAAAAACTGTCTTCTACAAAACTGGTCCCTCGTGCCAAAAAGTTTGGGTACCCCTGCTTAAACAGATTACTGTTTATATAAAAAGACTTGCGATCACCCACAAGGTCTGGGTCAAGGTTCCCTTTGGCAATAGGGTGAGACTGGAAATATATATATTGATTGTCAAAGGGAACCTTGACCCAGACCTTGCCCTGCTGCCAATTGGTCCTATACTGTATAGGCTGACCATATTTCCTTGAGGCAAAAACGGGACATTGGGATGGCAAAACGGGATGGGGTGTTATGTAATATTCTGTATTCATGAAAAAGACAGGTCCCCACACCCCGGTCCGTGTGATTGGCTCCCGCCTGCAAACCCCACCCCCCGGTCCACACGATTGGCTCCCGCCTAGCCAATCACCCTCCTCTCCACCTCTCCGCCCTCCTTTGCTGCGTGCTGACAGGCAGGAGGGCTTCCTCTTCCGGGCTACCTCCAATCGGCAGCTCCGGCTTGGATCCTGCTTCTGCGACATTCCCGCCGGGTTTAAAAAATGGGACAAAATTGAGATTTTTATCAAAACGACGGGACGGTTGAAAAATGCTAAAAAAAGCGACTGTCCCATTCAAAATGGGACATATGGTCAGCCTACTTTGTGCCTAAGGCAGGACTAGAACTGACGGCCTCACGATTTCTAGCCCGTTGCTTTAACCACTACACCAAACTGGCTCTCAATATCCCACACACTGTATAACTAATCTATAGTTATATCTATATCTTTATAGAGAAAGGGACACCACTAGCTAAAACAGGATAAGCCAACCAGGGTTTATGGCCTTCTGTAAATCCCAGGCCCTTTTTTCAAGCCCCACCAAGGTCCCATGGCCAAAATTGCACAGCAAATGAAAGAAATTCAGGGGCACATTTGTGCAGGTGTGTGCTTGTTTTCAATGCCCTTCCTCAAAGTGGAATAGGTGCATTAAGAGACCTTATATCCCCTGGAAACTGGAAAAAAAATAGAATTAAAACCATAGCAGCAAAGAGATTGTCTAGCTTTGCGAGAAGGAATTAATGAAAAAGAGGGATGTTTATTTCCCACTCTAGGGTTAAAATAGTTTTTTCCCCCTCCCTTATTAGGACAAGAGGAATATGGAACGATTGCTAGAGACAAGCGGGAAGTTTGCTCAGCTTTTGTTTTGTTTTGTGAGGCTGGCACACTTCCTACCCAGATCATTCGACGGGGCACTAGCGTTTCTCCTAATCTTTTGCACTTGGTGTCCCACCAAGGATTGCAACTGAAGGATTGCACTGACCCTCGAATGGTGCGCTGGGAGGGACACGCTCCAAAAGGAGGGGATGGGGCCTTGTGGAAAGCTCAGATTGCTTTGATGTACATTTAATGGGTGCCATAGATAATATTACTGCCCAGTCCTGAAGATAATGATTTCCCCCTTCCGTCATGTTGAAAAGGATAATTGGCTAACCCTTTCTGGAAGTCTTTGCAGGGGACCACCAAGGAGGTTGCATGTTATAAACCATGGATCAGTTGCTCTTTGGATTTAAAGGCAAAAAGATACTTCTAAGAGCAGGTTTAGAAGCTTCCTCGTACCTCGTGATCCAAAGAGCTGCACAGCCATAGTGTACTGCTCTCATATCCTTCCTCCCTCCCTCCCTCCTTTCCTCCCTTCCTTCTTTCCCCTCTTCCTCCTTCCCTTCTCCCTCTTCTTCCTTCCTTCCTTCCTTCTCTCCCCTTCTTCCTTCCTTCCTCCCGTTTCCTCCCCCTTCCTTCCTTCTGTCCTTCCTTCTCCTCTTCCTCCTTCCCTCCTCCCCCTCTTCTTCCTTCCTTCTCTCCCTTTCCTTCCTTCCTTCTTTCCTTCCTTCCTTCCTTTCCTCCTTCTCCTCTTCCTCCTCCCCTCCCCCCTCCCCCTTCCTTCCTCCCTCCCTCCCTCCCTCCCTGTATCTACAGCACACTGTTCCCGATCTATAGCAGCTTCCCAAGCCTCCCTCCTTGGGAGTTAAAGCCAATTCTTTCTCCTCGCCTGACATTTCTGCAAGGGATTAAAGACAGGGAAGCCGGCGGAGGCTGCAAGCAGAAGGCAGCCCGAGCAGCAGTGAGAATAAGTGGGGGATAAAAGCGACGTTTGTACTCCCGCAGTTAATCTCGGCTCCTATACAACTTCCCCAGTTACGTGGTCGGATGCAAACCCCGGACGGCACCGGCATGAAAAGCCCCGCTTGGATAGGCTGACCATATTTCTTTGAGGTAAAAAAGACCCTGGAGAAAGTGGGCGTGCAGTCACTCGCGCTTCGCCGCAGGAACTTTCAATAATGGGACAAAATGGGTATTTTTATTAAAATGACGGGAAGCTCCAGAACTGTTTAAAAAATGGGACTGTCCCGTTCAAAACGGGACGTATGGTCAGCCTAGTGTGTGTTTGTGTGTGTGCGTGATTACGCTGAGCAAGTAATCTGCACGCACACACACACACACACGCACCCTCTTCCCACAACCTTCCCGTGCCTGCTTTCCCTGGCCTCACCACTGCTGGGCAGACAATCTCAGGATCAGGTAAGGAGGCAGGAATCTGGACTGTGGTGCTGCTTCTGCTGCTGGGATCGCACGTGGCAACTGGGCTTCCAGTTGCCGCGCTGATAGGGCCTCTTCCGGGCTGCCTCCAATGGCAAGTCCGGCTCCAGTCCTCCTTCCTGTCTTCCTGTCCTCCTTCCCGCCGGGTTTAAAAAAGGGACAAAATGGAGATTTTGATCAAAACGACGGGACGGTTGAAAAATGCTAAAATAACGGGACTGTCCTGTTCAAAACGGGATGTATGGTCACCCTAAAGATAGCTGTTGACTCTGCAGAAATCTCTGAATCACAACCTAGCAGAAACATTAGGGATTAGGGATTCCTAGTGGGTAGTGTTTGTAAATAATCCATTATGCATTCAGAGCCATCTAAGATCCTGAGTCCTTTGAGACTGAAGTGCTTTCTACATTTCAGAAATAATTTTTATTTTTATTTAACTCTTACTACCATTTCTATGCTACTCCATTCCAGAATGGCTCTGTAAGGTCTCTAAAAGTTGCTTTTAAACTCATAGATAACATTGAAAATGCCCACATTTAAGAAAAAAATCTAGGGATCTTTTTTGTTGTAGGGGGAGGGGAGAAAGAATATATACTGGTCAATTCTATTTTTAACAAATTTTGTGCACAATTTTTGAGATGTTAATCTCTTTGAAGTTTGACCCATGTTATGGGAAGGATATGAAAGAGAATTCACAGTGACAAATCTCTGTTGATGCAGTCAAAGAGTTTTTGAATATATACTGTGTGTGTGTTTGTGTGTGTGTGTGTGTGTGTGTGTGTGTGTGTGTATACAGTATATCAGTGAAATGTACCATAACTACCTAGTAGGAATTTTGGCTCTGCTGTACACAGTTTAGTTGTAAGAATCACATCTGGAGATTTGGGGTGAATCATGTCACCCATTACATCCTTCAGATCAATGCCATCTGATAATGGCTGGAATACAGTAAGAGATTTTGATAAGTGACACAGCCCGGAGCTACTGCTGCATGTTTTTCATGTTCTTCACTTATTTAGGTGGGAATAATTGAAGTGTAGAGTCCTTGGTGCTCTCTGAGACTTGTTCCATTGCCAGACTTGGCAACCTCTTCAGTGCGAAAAGGGAGTGGGACTTGCTCTCTGTTTATATAATTGGGAATAATTTTTATATAAAATTATCTGTTTATATAATTGGGAATAATTGAGCACCAACAAATGATGGACAGACTTTTCTGGTTTTGCAAAGCACGTATCTGCAAAGCAGATGGGATTGGATCCCTAGACAAACCATTTCATATTGATGAGAGTTTGGCTTTTCTTTTTAAAAGGATGTTTGTGAATGATAGGCAATGAATAGAGCCAAATCTTACTCTGTGCAAGAAATGCTTTAGTTGAGAATTACATTACGAAAGTCCTTGTGGATAGAAGAGGAAGTATTAGATATCAATTGACACCTAAGTGCACACACACCAAAGATACTTGCAGCATGGGGTAGAAAAGTCCAAAGGGTTTCAAAATCATTATATTTCTAATCTACCCAGTGGCAGGATTCTCTGTTGTCAACAGAGAATAGAGCCAACAGAATTGTCCATTCGTAAGCCAGGTCACTTGTGTGTAGGACCCAAATAATCCTCAGCTTGCTGTTGATAAGGTTGCCACTAACGTTATCATCAAAAGAAGAAATAGTCTAGTCAGAGTATTCATATCATTGTACTGCTCTGGCCTCCTCTAGAAGAAAGATAAAAATAAAATCAGTAACGATCACTTTATGCTGCTAAAATGAACTGCATACATAAACACAATAGCATTTTTTTAAAAAAATGCATACATTTTGCAAACATAAAATTAATGTTTCAGAAAAGTTAGGATAAAGATCTTCATTTATAGCTATGTAATCTTGGTATTAAATGAATGTACTGGAAGCAGCATTTCATGCAGAATCCATGGTCCAGACTACTTCAGATGAGGGTTGATTGTGAGTGGCACATCACTCTTCAGTCACGAGTGTACATTAAAAAGGGGCAGGGCTTTGATCATGCAGCCACAGCCACCATCTTGAGTTTTTTGACCCCTCCATGGTCACCATTGTTGGTAGTGACCCCTTGAATTATTATGCAGAGGAGCTGTTGTCATGGCATAGGCAGCCGTTTCCAATCTGGGCCAATTCTCAGCCAAGGCTGAATATTCTCTGCATTAGGTAGTTCACATGTCTGGAAGTCATGAAGATTGGGGAGGCTAACATAGAGTTCACCTGATCTTGAATGTGATTCTGAGAACTCAAGATCCTTCACAAAATGTAATAGTAAAACATAATGGGAATAAAACAACAGGGAAACAATGAAATCATATTTCAGTAATTTACTCTTCCCCTATGTGTAGATGGGAAAACAATCCAAAAGCCATGGTGAAACCTGGCTTTCATTATATTGCATGAGACTTGGAAAGTGATATTTAATGACTTTTAAACAAAGCCAGGGCTTCATTTAACTTTAAAACATAACTTTCTGTCCTCAACTTCTTTGGAAGTTATTAATCATATTTTCCAAAGTGGTGGATGTAAAAGAAAGTTATAGTAAACGATGGCTTCCTGATTCTGTCACTTGCAGGAACAGAACAACAAAGGGGGCTAAACAAACATGCATGGAGATTGTTCATCTCTGCATATTCACCCATAATTTGATCATCTGAATGCAGCCATTGTTTACAAATTCATAAGATTTTTCGTAGTTGAGTCTTGGTATCATGAGCAGAGAATAAAACCTGCTTTTTGTAAGATAAATATAGATAGGAAATCAAATCATTTTTGAATGTCATCTTAAGTGACTGAAATCTTCTGTTTTAATATGTTTATCAAAATGTCGATGAAGGTTCTCAGTCATCCAGGTGGAACAGTCTGTGGCTTGAATCATGTCAACTGGATTTCTATTTTCTCAGTAGAAACGTTTCACTCCTTATCCAAGGAGCTTCTTCAGTCTGAGTAAAGTTAGTAAGGGAATCCTTAAATACGTTTCTAGGGTGGCTGTGTGACCTTGCACCTGGGGCTAGGTCATGGTTATTTTGAGATGTTTATTTCTAAGTCCCTTTATCATCTAAAAGAGGATTGTTAAGATTACCCTGCTGCTGTTGAGCTTGCGAAATGGTCTTAATCTTCCTAGGCACAGAAGACAAAGCAGAATGTATTACAAAATACAAATACAAAATGTATTAATGATTAAGCACAATATTTTTGTCAATTTATAAAATAATTTCTGAGTTTAATAATTTTGATGTTCCTTATGACCAATAAATATTTAACTTCCTATAATATTAAATAACTTTCTTTAGAAATTTTGATTTGTAGCATGAATTGGTGCTACAGGTTACATTTATTTATTTATTATTTATTTATTTATTACATTTCTATGACCGCCCATCTCCCCCTCAAGGAATTACTTTACTACCTTTACAAAATATATGTCTGATTTTGGTAGAACCCTTCTGTTAAGGAACACAGCACTTTATTGGTCTCCTTTACCTTATAAGAATCTTTCTAAAGGAGATGAGTCGGGCAGTAAGGATGCAGGAGAAATTTAGTTCATCAGAGATAAATATACTAGTTTTGGATTTGTGAAATATATAGAATTGCACAGAAAGTATCTGCATGCTGAAACCTACACTTTTCAGAATTTTGCTATACTGTACATGGTAAAAAATGCACAAAAATGTGCCTAATAGAAGACGTTGAGCACAAAATTGTATCGATTAAAGAAAAACAACAAAAATACTGTATACTTCCTATTGAAAGATTGCTTGCCAAAGTGTGCCAATAAGAAAACTACATACTGAAATACATATATTAGGAGCAATGCTCCAAAAAATAAGCCCAAACAGTTATATCAACTGTGATCGGTGGGGATATACAGAACTTGCAATCAGTAAGATAAGACATTTTGACAAAATCAACATTGAAAGAATGACAAAAACAAAGTCAGCTAACAAACTTCATGGTTGAAGAGCCAGAGCTAGTCTTCCCAATTGAAATGTTAATCATGACATAGTCTTACTGGTATTTCAAATTAATTAAGTGAAGCTTATTTCCAGAATTATAAACTAAGCCAAATAGCAGAAATTAACAAACACTAAGCATCAAGCTTGGAGAAAACATACCAAGTGTTATTAATTGTTCTCCACCTAGAAAGCTACATAGCATTAGGCAAATAAACAAACACAGACACTATTTCAAACACCCAAATGTGGCTGCAGTTAAGAATGAAAAAACACCTTGGATCAAGATAAATAAGGAGATGGAGTGGAAAAAAATCAAGGGAAGAAAATAAAATGGTCGTATTGAATAATTAAGGAATCACTCTTCTGCTTTTCTCTGAGGACAACAAATACAGATTAATGCATGAGATATATTCATTTGTATGTACCACAAAGAGAAGTATTCAAGAGATTTCTTCTCCAAGCTCTCATCCATTTATAGCTCTAGTGACTTTTGCCCTTGCACTATTAGCTATTCTGTTTGCTCAATAAATTCTATGTAATATTCATGGGTCATAAATATTTCCATAACTGTTAACTCTGAAATTTACCCATACTTCATTTCCTTCTCTCTTATGACTCTTCAACTTGATATGAAGTCTTGATTTTTAATGAACTATGACAGTTCTCTTTGCAAAGCTAATGTTAATTATAAGCTCCATTTTGCATAAATCCACATCAGAGTTTCCTGCCTTTTTTGGTCACTGATTATTTTGATTCCTGTTTTATTACAAGAATTAAATGCACTGAGTGTATCAAAAGCACTTTAGCAAAACAACAGGAAAAACAACCCCAAACTATACAACTTCAAAACATCCCTGGTAAAAAATAATAAGTGAAGAAATAGAAGCCAAAGACAACATCATCCCGAAGTATCCTCAGATGCTCCTCAGGAAAACTCTGCTTTAACCAACTTCCAGAAAGTTAAAAGAAAAGGGGCTAACCTAGTTTCCAGAGGGAGGCTGCTCCATAAAGTAGGTGCCATAATTGGGAACATCTCCAAGTCTCAGGAAAATGGGGTATCACAAGTGGTTTCTCCCAGTAAGTATATATCAAGCAAGTCAATTCTGGCTGAAGAAAATGGTTGTTGAAGCACCAGGCACCAAGCCATGTGGGACTTTATAGGTTAAAACCAGCACATTCATAATTAGAGAACTCATCACCCTTCTGTGGAAAGGTGGGATGGAAATTTCATTAATCAACAACTACATCCCTTGCTACTAAACGAACTTTATATAAATCCTGGCAGGGACCCACCGGGAACACATGTAAATGGAGTCTTGTGCAGGAGAGGGCTTCTGTTTCTGAGTGTTCTTTTAGTGACTGTATGAATCTTTCTGTTATATACCACTTTGAGATTACTTTCTCATGAAGGGAAGCAGTCCAAAATTGATTAAATAAAAATTTGATCATGAACATGCTTTCCAGCAGATGATAAGCATACTCATTTAAGTAATTCATGATGCACTCCTATTTTATGCATTTATATAGAGCACAAATTATGGCTGGTCCAGCTGATAACAAGCACCCCATTTCAAACCCACAGCCTTTTGGGTTAGTGCCTAGCTGTGAGTTACTTACTATCAATACGTTGGTCTTGTTCTGATTACATGGAATATAATTACATATAATGGAATGTGGTATTATGCTGTACAGTAAAATATCAGGCCACAAGAACGTGCACAATACAGTTACTGAGGAAACAACAACAACATGAGTAAGCATCCTGAGACAATACAGATAAGATAATAGATTGAATTAATGGAGAGATGGGTTTCTGTAGTAGATAAATCTTTAAACCAGCTTACAGTATATATCAAAAGCTTATGTTTGTATGGAAACCCTAAGAAGTCTTATGCACACTCAACTGATAAAAGTTTTCTTATCTAAATGAATAACAATCCTTTGACTGCAATCCTATTTTATTTACCTGGGAATAAACCCCTTCAAATTCAATGTGATTTACTTCTGAGTGAACGCTTAGAGCAGGGGTCCCCAACCCCTGTTAGGAACCGGGTCGCACAGCAGGATGTGAGCAATGGGCAAGCGAGCGAAGCTTCATCTGTATTTACAGCTGCTCCCCATTGCTCGCATTACTGCCTGAGCTCCGCCTCCTGTCAGATCAGTGGCGGCATTAGATTCTCATAGGAGCATGAACCCTACTGTAAACTGTGCATGTGAGGGATCTAGGTTGTGCGCTCCTTATGAGAAGTCAGAATCCGACACTTATTTTAGTCTGCATGTGGCCCGCCCATTATTTTATTTACCACTTCTGATGGTTTCATCCCGAAACCATCCCACCCACCCTGGTCCGTGGAAAAATGGTCTTCCACGAAACCGGTCCCTGGTGCCAAAAAGGTTGGGGACCACTGGCTTAGAGGATTGCTCTGCCATTTATTCTGTCCATATATTGCTGAGAGGAATGTTCTCCACAGATGTGTTGGATGTCTTGGTAATGAGGAAGGACATCACTTTTAGGTTGATAAAAGTAGAAGTAGAAAATTGAAATTCTAATCCTTTGGTGAGCTTCCAAAGACATAATTCCTCACTGGTAACTAGGGATTCCAGGAGCTGCAGTCCCACATCTGGAGGATGCCACATCAGGTTAATCAGGTTAACAATACATCTGTTTTTAAAGCCCACTTTACAATGATCAATTGAGGGTCAGGGTATTCCATGGATAAGTTACATACAGACAATTTATTTCATATTAGATGCTTTACTATGGGCGTGAATGGGCTTAGTTTCTACTTGCCTCAGTGTATGGAATAGTTAATGTCCATACTTAGGAAAAGTCATGAGAGACAAGAATCACTTGACTTTTATTAATAACTTTTATTTCTTCTTTGAATCTGAAGTTTGTTGGTGTATTATTCTTTTGAGGAGTAAGTCACAGCAATATAGCCTTATTAGGTAAACACCTGCAAACTTTAAAAGGTCAGGCAGCACGTGATCCAGGCTGAAGAGTATAAAAGAACCTGCCTGCCTGCTCACTGCTTGCTACTCACTGCTTCCGTTCCTGTTTCTGCTTGCTTTTACTTCTGTTTGTTTCTACTATATGGTATGTGGAATTGTAATACGTCCAGAGATCTGGAAGAGGACTGTAAATATCTATTTATATGAGTAACAAATATAACTGCAACTAAAATGACTGGCGTCATTAATTGGTCTCTGGTGCTGATCGCTTTCTGATACTCTGCTTGTGCAAGAAAACACACTCTCCCACAAAGTTATCTGATCTGATAACTTACTGGGGGCATGACATAACATAACATTTATATTTCTTTCTCTCTTTCTCTCTCTTTGAGAGCTTAAAGTAAGGTGGACTGTATATATACAGATTCTGTATGTCCCTTCCTGAAATACCACTGAGTGTTAGGACTTTTATGAGTTCAGTTCCCAATGGAGGGTTTGAACTGCATAGAATAACATCTGGCTACATGCACCTAAAAAGTCCCAAATAGGACAAAACTGATCATGTACTACTTCCTTGTGATCAGTGTATTTGAAACTGAGGAAGTCTGATAGTATCAATGTATTGTCAAAGGCTTTCACAGCTGGAGTTCGGTGGCTGTTGTGGGTCTTCCGGGCTGTGTGGCCGTGTTCTGGAAGTTGTGGTTCCTAACGTTTCACCAGCATCTGTGGCCAGCATCTTCAGAGGGCAGGAGCACAGACATAGGTATGGGGGGGGGAATCTGTAGGTTTCCTGCACAAAGTAGTGTTTGTGTGTCCATTATCTAGTTTTACCATGACATCAAGGAAGTGGATTTGTTCTGTAGATAGATCAAGGCAGAGATTGATGGTGGTGTGGAAGTTGCTAAGGTCGTAATGCAATTTGCTGAGAGATTCTTTTTAATGGGTCCAGATGATGAAACTGTTATCAATGAATCCTAAGCAGAGGAGGGGCTTCAGGGGTAAGAGTTGAGAAAACATTGTGCATATGGAGTTATGTATGTGCCCATGGCTTTGCCACTGCTCTGCAGGTATATATTATTGGTAAAGGTGAAATAGTTATGGGTGAGTACAAAGTCACACAGTATGGTGGTAAAGCTTGCTTACCATCACCATCAGTGACAGTGTCTTGATGGCTTGAATCCACATTAGTAAGAGGATGTTTTATAGTGCCTCAATATTTATAGTGGCTACAACGGTGCTGTTGGGGAGATTGTCCATGGATTTCAGACTTCTTAAGAAGTCTGTGATGTCTCTTATGTACAGTAGCTGGGTGACAAAAGATCTGAGTACAAAGTCCAGGAAACCTGATGTTCCAGTTGTGATGGTTCCAATGCTTGAAACAATGGGACAGCCAACTTAATAAAATTCATATATAAAAAAAGAAACAATGGGATGGCCCAGGTTACTTGGTCTATTTTGGGAAGTAGGTAGAAGATGCCTGGCAAGAAAACTTGAGTACAGGAATCATAAATTCACCAAGAAAATCAAATAAAGAAATAATACATAAAATAGCAATTAGCAAATTTTGATACCACAGTTTCTATATCCTAAGCCTTAAGCATTTCAAATTCCAGATGAAAAATATGCATAATCTTACCCACTTGAGAGCACAGCTGGGAGCAACAATTTCAAGAAAGGGGTCCCATGTTCTGTCTTGTTCTGTCCCTCTGTCTGAATGCATGCATATGCATATATAACAAATCAATCAAATATTTATTACAATCATAGACCAGCATAAATGCCTGTATAACTTTTTCACTAGGTGTTGGCTGCAAAGAACTCCTGGCAAGGGCTGCATGCAGAGATAACCATGAAGAAGAACTTCAGGTTGTTTACTGTAATGGACTTCAAAGGATCTGCCCAAAATGTGTCTCAAAAGATTTCACCCATAGAACTCACTCCAGCTGTTAACTCCCTAATGGCTCCTGCCTAAGTTGCTATCTAAAAAAGACTCCCTGCTGGGCTTGGTGTCTAAGTTAGGATTCTGCCCTTTAGCCATTTGTTATCAGGGAGTTCCACAGGGATTCTCAGCAATTCACAAAGGCATGCCTGCTGTAGCATTCTTGTTCTTGCTATCATTCAGGAGTGGCTGATGCAACAACAGCATGGCTCCTGGATTGTCTTTGGAATACTGTATGACCTCCTGAGAGCCAGATTGGAGTAGGCAGATTTGGAGAAAAGGAGGACAATTTCCCTTAAAAAGCTCCTAAGGGAAGAGTAGACAGCTTGCTGTAGGAGTGTGCTGCTAATTTTTTGGAAATGGAACCCATCTATTCAGTGTTAAAAATCTTAATGGGACTGAAAGAGAGCTCCAAAATCTGGACCCATTTTTGTGTGGCAATAAGGATTATGGTAACTGTCCCTAAATCTTAAGGAAAACAGAATGATAAGAGAACAAAGGCTTTACATCTATACATGGATAGGCATCCTGGTGTCCTGCAAAAGTTTTGGTCTTCAGTTCTCCTTAGGCCCAGACAACATGGCCAATGATAAAGGATTGCAGTCCAAAACTTCCAGAGTAGACCGTATTGTTTTTCAGTCTTAGCATATATATTGTGGGGGGATGAGTTGTCAATCCATAGTTCGGTTTTCTTGATAATTCTGAATAATTTTAATATGTGGCATATTCATTTGGATTAATATGAAGGATTAAGGGATTATTATACTGTTTCATTATCTCCCTTGCTTACAGTTTTATTATTACAGTTTTATTAAATGCAATATCTATTCACAATAACTTTAGCTTCTATACCAGTTATAATTTTCATTCTTGAAAGCATAATTGACCAAACCAATAAAAATGTTAATTCCAAAGGATAATGGAGTATATTCAAAAACTTGATTTTCAAAGATAAAATAAAATATCCATAACTTCCATAGTAAGTAATTATTGCTAAAAGAATTTAGGAGAAATTGCCATTGAGCTCTCTTCTTGGACAGCTATTCTTTCAGTAAATGGGGTTTACTGGGGAGCAGTGTGGATATTTTCTGATTAGTGATTTTGAAAGTTTGGGCTTACATTTGTTATACCGTTACTTTATAATACAATCCTGTTAATATTAATTTGCATACATTGGATGGATTCTGGGCTGTCAATATTTGCTTAATGCTGGATAATATTAATATCTGATTTCTCTCTGTGTAGCATGTGTACATGAGTGGGTATTTGTAATATTCGTATTTGTATATATATATGTATGTGGGTACGGGCGCATGGTCTATGTTTCTTCAGCTGTTTGAAACTGAAAACTATTGTTTGCTGTTTTTATTCATTTATTGAATTTATATTCCTCCTTGTATCTTCCCCACTTACTTTATATTTACAACAAACATGTAATTTAGGTTTGGTTGATGTACATTGTTACTGTTCAATACGTATGCAGTTTGAGATGATTTTTTTGACAACTGGAATGCTAACCATAAGTGATGAGGGTCATAGAAAATGAATGCTTGAGATAAATCCAAATCAGATTTTAAAGGTGCTATAAGGTTTTCCCCTGCACAGTTGTGTCTCACTTTAGAGGGCGGTGCTCATCTCCATTTCTTAGCCGAAGAGCCAGCGCTGTCCGAAGACGCTTCCGCGGTCATGTGGCCGGCATGACACACGCGGAACGCTGTTACCTTCCCAAGTGGTATCTATTTATCTAATTGAATTTGCATGTATATGCAATAAGGTGCTATATGCTTTCAGAAAAGATATAGGAATCAAGATTAGGCACATGTCTGAAATGCCTGGAATTAGGCTTCTTTATGATTGCTTCACTTTACACTTGCACTTGGGCACTCAGTTATTCTATTTGTGCTGTTCATGAATGGAATTTTGTTTTCCTGATGAGAAAATAAGTAGGAAAATAATCACTGCACAATTAAAGCGATTTCAACTAAAGAGAGGAATAGTGTGTTACTAACTGGGGTTTAGAAGACTGCAGATAAGGATAGTAACAGGCACAGGCAGGTAGAGTGAGTAAGTCCTATGAACTGGGCAATTTATTAATAAGTTTAGCCTGACTCATAGTGAGCGACACACATTAGATCTGGGGTCTGTCTCGGGGCAGTGGGGACGGGATTTGAAGTTGAGGGATGGTATCATCAGTCCCTTGTCATGGATGGATCATTCCCTTTTGCTTTAGAGTTTTCTGTTCTGCCCCTTCCTGCAGGGAGGAGGGGACTATTCAAATGGTATGCCCCAGGCACCTAATGGAACACATGGGCTTCCAGAGGGAACTTGGGGTACTTTCTGAAGCTCTGGTGCACAGTTCAACCAAGGCCTTAGTCACTACAGGTAGTCCTTGTTTAGCGACTGACTTGTTTAGTGACCTTTTGCAATTACGATGGTGATGAAAAAGTAACTTTGTGACCAATCCTTGCATTTATGACCTTTGCAGGTCTGTAAAGCAAAGGAAAGATGATATAAGTTCATAAGCACAGTCATGGTTTCACTTAGCAACCACTTTGCTTAATGACTGAGTTGCCAGTTCCAACTGTGGTTGCTAAACGAGGACTATCTGTACTTGGAATGAGCAAGTAACAACAGCCTTGGACCACTTATATGGGTGGGTCCCAGAGGGTCCCCTGGTTTTCTTAAGACTGTGGGAGATGAAGTGGTGGAAGAGATACCTAAATTGCTGCTGGAGGAAGACAAAGAGTGAGTCCAACCAAGCACAGGTGAGAGCCTACATTAAGGACAACCTTGTAGCAATAAAGGTGGTTACTTATTTCTCCACCATTATTGTATTCACTGATAGCTGCCCAGTGACCCTGTTTTGGGTGACTTGATCCCTTCTGGGTAAGAAAGGATTGTGGGAATCCTTGAAAGGCTGCTGTGAGCTTATGGAAAACATCTGATGGATAAAGCTGCTCAGATCTCCTCAGAGCTACACTTGCCATTGCTTGGCAAGGATGGGAACTGGCAGGAGTGGGCTTCATGCCAATAGTCTACCACTCCTGTTCACATTACTGAGGTTTACAAGGAACTGTAGGCACTTCCACACCACCACCATTTTCACTCCCCAATCCTTCCAAAGCAATTTAACACACATCTACAGTTCATAACTGCTGCTGATCTCCAAATGCAGGTATACTGTATGCTGAAATCACTATAAGCCAATATGTGCTCCAGCTGACTAATAGGAAAGCAAAAAAAAAAGGTTATTCAATCACTGTTGCACATTCCTGAGCTTCTGTAGGTCCTGGAAAAACAAAATTTCCCTCTTTCCCATTCCAAGCAAAGAAGGGAAATCAAATCAGATCAGATCAGATCAGATCAGATCAGATCAGATCAGATCAGATCAAATCAAATCCAATCAAATCACTGCTATCAGCAGATCCATGTTGCTATGAGGCAAAGCTCAACAAGGGATGGTATGTGTAAACAAAAGAAACTTCAAATTGCCTTGCCACATCATTTTCATCATCATGCACGTAAAAGTATCTGAAGGATCTGAATGATAACTTATTCAGTTTTGTAACCAGGTGCTTTGTCCAATATCTCTAACCCTGGTTCCATGCAGCTCTAGGGGCTGGAAAACAAGGATTGATGGTGTAAATCCTAAACACTGCAACTAGCTTTGGAATTCCATTTCAAAATGCAACCAGAATTAATAAGGGGGTGTTTTACGGCAGATTTTGGCAGCTCTTTCCATACACACAGAAAGCAAGCTAAGGGAGTCCTGTCTCTTTTTCTCATTTTCTTTAGCTGGAGACCAAGTGGCCTGTGAAAATCCAGGCTCTTAGACCTTTTTCTAGCAATGGCCTTAAAAAGAATGGCTCATCTGAGCTCAGCAGTAGGAGGAAGAAGATGAAGGAGCTCTTTCCAGTGTGCAAATGGTTCACCTACAAGTTGCAAAAGGAAAGAACAGCTCCAACACATTATGCTTTCAGATATACTAGCACAAAGCCAGAACATTCTTTATTTCTTTATATCCCACCTTTCCTCCAAGAGCTCATAGTAGCTTATATGGGGTTATTTTATCTCCACAATAACAACTACCCAGTGGGGTACTGTAGGTTAGTCTGAGCTTGACTGTCCAAAGTCACCCAGGGAATTTCCATGACTCTGGGTGGACCAGAACCTGGGTCTCTCCAGTCCTAGTCTACTAACACTCTACTGCAGTGTTTCTCAACCTTGGCGACTTGAAGATGTGTGGACTTCAACTCCCAGAATTCCCCAGCCAGCCATGCTGGCTGGGGAATTCTGGGAGTTGAAGTCCACACATCTTCAAGTCGCCAAGGTTGAGAAACACTGTATTGTCGAAGGCTTTCACGGCCGGAGTTCAATGGCTGTTGTGGGTCTTCCGGGCTGTGTGGCCGTGTTCTGGAAGTTGTGGTTCCTAACGTTTCGCCAGCATCTGTGGCCAGCATCTTCAGAGGGCAGGAGCACAGATAGAAGCAAAATCTCTGTGAGATTTTGATATCTGTGCTCCTGCCCTCTGAAGATGCTGGCCACAGATGCTGGCGAAACGTTAGGAACCACAACTTCCAGAACACGGCCACACAGCCCGGAAGACCCACAACAGCCATTGAGAAACACTGCTCTACTGGTTCTCCAACTCAACCCTCCAAACGAGCCAACTCTGAACAGACAAGCCCACAGCTGATATCTGAACTGGTACAAAGTCCTTATACAGAAGAGTTATGTTTTATGCCCTAAAATCACTGCTCCATTGTTTTTATCAAGGCATTTACACTTACTAACCCACTAAATATAACCGGCTCTGTTTCCCCTTGGTTTGTGCATTCCACCTCAGAGACTCTCTTGCAGTCTACAGTTTTATTGACAAATGAGATAATGTGAAAACAGTATCATTGTTAAAATAACCTAAATATAACCAAATGGGCTTTATATGGGTTCTCATAACATTTGCCAATCATATTACATTAATTACAAGAAGGACAAATTAAGAAGTGTAAATGCTATCTGAAACTAAATATCCCATTAGCTTTTCATGATTAAAATTATTTTGCTGTGTACTGCAGATAATGTTAATTAAAAGGGCTATAAACAAATACCTCTCCTTGTTTCCGAATGCATTGTAATGACTGGTGCGAAGCCTTTGTGTTTTTTATTACGTTTTAGAACCCAAACTCTATTTCTCATAAAATCAAGCCATTGGATGGATTCAGAAAGACAGGCCTGCAGAAAATGTTATTTCCTTTTTTAAAAAAGAAGGCAACTGCACCTGTGTTTACTGTGCAGAAAGCCTGGGCTGATTTGCATTCATGATACAAATGTTTGTGCCCAGTAAAGTGTTTTAAAATGATGCAGCTGAAAAACAGCCTTGTCTCAAACACCTTTTATTGGTTTATTTTAAAAAAATGGATTGCTCTAGGTAAACATATTCAGATGGAGTCCAGGAGGTCTCTTCATTGTATGGAGATGTTTAGCCTGGAACCAGCCTGTTCTTGATGCCCACTTGTATGCATATACCACATATAGCAAGATGGGATCTATTTTTTGTGCTACAGTTGGGTTTGTGTAAAGGTTCTTTGTGTGTAGCAAATTGCACAAGTTTATATTACCCTATTAGCTGTCTTCCAGATGTGGAGGAGTATAAGTGACCCACTGAATCAGCCCAATTCTCCTGAAATATGAAAGAGTTGTCCTACGTGAAGTAGTCCCTCAATACAGAGGAGCTGAGAACTGAGGAAGGTACTGTATTGGATGGCAGAGGTCCATCTGCTGCAGAGGTCTTTCGCAGCACAATACTTGCTAGCTGAGGATCATAGAGTATTGAAGTTCACTACATATTATTAATATCACCCACCGCATCTGGCAATGTAACAACATTACTGAGAAGAAATGAATCCCCCTTTGTTCCTCTGGAGGGAACTGAGAGAATGCAAACGTTCTTGCCCAGACAAATGGGTCAACTCATCCTTCTATAATTACTGTTGGGTTAGGGGTTTTTTTGCCCCATCACACTGCGACAGTAAGACTATGGTGAGCAAAAAGTAGATGAAGATGTGCATTTTGTCCGGCAAAGTGTGAGCTCCAATGTAATTGGATCCAGGTATGGAAGTGATGATGTCATGTGCCTTTGCAGTGCCAATTCAGTCTTTCCTTCCCTATCTCCATACCTGCAGGCTGTTTCTATTGGAAAAGGAATTCACTTTTTTTTTAAAAAAATCACCAAATATGTGCAAAACGTGAAAGAAACAGTTTCAATACAACAGTAGAAAGAACTGTGGAACAAATCTAAAAAATTTACCCCAAGCTTGGTTTGAGAAAGAATTAGTATAAAATGTTTTACAGATGGTATGCAACTCTGTCAATAATTGCCAAAATAGATAAATCATATTGTAATAAATGCTGGAAATGCCTCAATCTATCTTGCATTTTTTTCTTGAATATTTTTTCTTGAATATTTTGAATTTGATCCCTAAAATTTTCCAAATGGTGCTGTGTATGATTTTCCAATACTTCAGGGTTGTTTTTTTTACATGTCCATCACATATGGTAAAATGTTCCTTCTATCAAGAACATTTTACCATAAGTGATGGACATGTAAAAAAAAAAACCTCAAAGTATTGGAAAGTCATACAGAGCACCGTTCAGAAAATTTTAAGGATCAAATTCAAAATGAAACGACATTTATTTTAACCAGCTATAATGCCAGAACACATCAATAAAAATGCCATAATTTATGGTGGATATACTGGAAGATTGGAGAAAGAAGAATTGGGTAGTGGGGTGTACCACTTTCTCTTTGGTGCATGATACATAGAACTTTGTATTCCATGTAATGGTTCAGTATGTAATACAGAATTTAGCAAGCATTTTATTTATTTATTTATTTGTATAAATAAAATATATATCCCACCCATCTCCCTCACAAGGAGGGACCCTGGGTGGAATATAAATGTATTATTTTAGTCACTAAAGGGTTATACTTGGGTTATACTTTATTTTGCCCTGTCCTTGGTGGGACCCCTGTATAGAATAGGATGATCTTTCTCATCTTGAATCCCAAAACTTTGAGATCATCTCATCATCATCTGGCATAAAAAAATACTCCTTAACCTGTAGTTTTTAGCTATTACAAGTTTGGCCATCCTCAGTAAACAAAACAATTTGTCTTCTGATCTATTATAATTGTTAGTATTTTCTAGGTTACATGCTAAGTCTATATTAACTTCTTTTCCAGGCCATTTGCCCACCTAAAGATTAGCTATCTTTAAACATGTCTACCAGATACTGTACAGTATGTACGGTTAGAATATCTACTTTAGGATATGTATGTTTCCACCATTTGCTGTGTGAACATAATACATTTGCATAATTATGTCAATATTAATCTAAAAGTTTTACATGCTTATGAAATATTAATATTAGGGCTGTGCCAATTTTAATTTTAGAGTCTGATCTATTCTTTTTGATGGTGGTGATGAGGAATAACTATTTTCCTCCAAATAATTCAACTGAATAATTCAAGGAGTATTCAGGTCATAGATATTCTTTGACCCTTCTCTGCTGACTTGATGTTACTTTTTTTCCCATTGTGTCTTTTTTCTCCTCCCTGGAATGAATCTGCCCAGACAGTGATCACCTAAAATATCACAACATCAAATTTCAGTATTCACTGTGCTTCTGTAACTAGGAATACATAAAAACAATTCCATGCTATATAATATATATTACTTATTCAGTACAAAACAATACATATTTTAAAATTCTTCTCTCTCTTTTTTTGGCCATGAACTCAGAAATATTCAGGAAATCTCAATATTGGTGGGCAACTGATTTTCAATCTGTATGCTTATTTGGGAGAATATTTTGGGGCAGGTCACTGTATTAGAAGTCAGAAAACCAAGTTCTTTCAACTTTGGCAATAGCTACAGCAGTGCTTTCCAAACTGCCACCATTGGCGACACATCAACGGCGGTGCAGGGGCGCGGCGGCATGCACGGCGGCGGCGGCCTCGTGTTTTCTGCTAAAACATGGAAGCGCTGATGATGCGCTGCTGCCATCGTTGCTGCCGCCATGCACACCGCCGCCGTCACGCGTGCCACCCCGCTGCCGCCGTGCACGTCCACTTCCAGGTTGTGTGGCGACACACTAAACTGTGTCTCGTGACACACTAAAGTGTTGCGACACACAGTTTGGAAAGCTATGAGCTACAGTATACCCAAGATTCATAAAATCTCAGGATGCTTGCTGAGATGAATGTTCATAAATGTTCTATCTGTGCACACAGACAGACACATACTGTATACACACATAGTCACAGTGTGTGCTCAGACAGATAGTACACAATTTTGAAAAGCATATTGCATATTACAACTGTGGAAGATAATGAAACTAATCAGATGAGAAGTTAGAAGACCTTACAAGTTACAGGCTGCAAACAGTTTAAGAGGACCAGCTTTATGATGGAAATATATGATCTTGCTGACAACTTTTTTAACAGTAGCTCAATTCAGCCCATGAATATTCGTAAGAAGCAATCATTTTAAAATGGTTTGTGTTAAAAATAAAACTGAAAATTGGAATGAAGACACTGATAATAAGTCATGTGTATGAACCTATCTGAGTGAAAGGTGGTATGTTTGCTTTGGGGGACTGAATTATGGATTACAAATGTCATCTTGTCTGTTTGTTCATCCCTGTTCAAGAAAATATTTGTGATCTCAAAATTCCTACTGATCTCTATTCTGTGTCATCCAAAAGTAAAATTAATCCCTGCAGCACATATTGCATTCATAATCCTCAATTATTAGCAATGCTGGCTGAGTTATTATGGGGCAGGACATCTATTTTTCAGTGTTTTCTTGTCCTTTCTTGATTTTCTTTCTTCTTGTGGTTTTCCATTTTCCTTTATTAACATATATTATTCTTTATAATTCTATTACAAAATTTCTCAGAAGCAATACTTGGTTATTTGTTTTCTCTAGGTATTGTTTTGTCTGTATTTCAAAACCCAATAAAAACCAAATTAAGATTAATGACTGTCTGAATTATCTGTGCAGAAGAATCTAGATGTTTGACTCTACAGAGATAACTTCAAGGGCCAACAATAACAAATAAAGGCCACCCCTTTCTTGGGGTATGGGTTAGGGTGGACAGTTGAAAACATTGAAGTGGCAACAATGGGACAAAAGTCAGGCAAAAGACATGAGCCTAAGGTAAGGGCCTTAGTATCAACCATCTACATTATCTACAGTATATATCTATAGCAATATGTCAAAAGGCCCAGACGTTTCCAGAGCCATTGGAAACAATCCTGTGGGGAAGTAGGGGCTTTTAGTTATCCCAGCCTCACCCCTTTTATGTACAGTACATATCAGTAGCAGAATAGAGATGGAAAGTAGGACCCCTGGTGTATTCTGCACCATGAAGGAAACAATATGGTGGATGGGGATGATGTAACCAACAGACATTGCCCTATTCTGTTTTACCTGCCCTACCATTGCACTGATGATGGTGCCTGGGGGCAAATGCATGGGCATCCTCTCTTCACTTTGCTGTCCCTCCTTCCCTCCCTCCCTCTTTTTTTTTACTTTTAGCAAACTGGTGGCTGATTAGGAGTCATAGCAGTGTGCCAATCTACACAGTAGGAAGCAGGAGATGGATGGAAGAGATACAGCAGTATTTTATATCTGAAGGTTACATTGCTTAAATAATTATTTTAGAAATGATGATTACAAGTAACAAATAAGTTAGAATCTTAACTTGCTGCATGGCAAGTAATACGGAAGATGGATAAAAACTGGCTTTTCTACAGTAAATGAGCAAATACCATGATTGCTATTATAACAGATGCTTACATGCTTGGCATGAAATCAGTTCCATTCTGCTCTGAATTGGAGACAGCGGTAGTTTATAGTTTTCTGTTTATCTAAAGCATGTTCAGAACACAGAATATTTAATGGCACCGGTACTTCTGAAGAAATAGGAAGAGGAAAAACTTCCAGTCTGGATGGTTATCCTGTGAAGAAGTTGGTATTTGCCATAGTTGAACCCCACCCCCCCACCCCATATGTGTTGTGAAAAAAAAAGTAACTTAGGAAAAATTGATCTTCAGGTCATGTCTACAAAAAGAGACAGACAGTTGAAGAATTTATAATACCTGAAACTAAAAAGTAAGTCTTGTGATTTTGTTATGTTGACTGAATCTTTGATCCAAGATCAAATTGTTTTGGACACAAGATACAAGTGAATGAAAGATTGTTTATCCAGAGAGATACAGCTTGTCCCTAGAGAATGCTATTGATCTATGCCAAGCAGTGGAAATTGCTCACTCATAAGTGAAAGTCATGGGACACAGCTATGATAAGCCTCAGGTATTGGTCATGACTCATCACCCATGATGAAGACAAAAGGATAACCACAGAATAGGCTAAAATATGCAAAACTACAAAAACAATTCAAGAAATATACACTAATTTTATTTATTTATTTATTTATTTATTTATTATTTCAATATATTCCCCGCCCATCTCCCTTGCAAGGGACTCTGGGCGGGCTACAATAATTAAAATTTAAAAACCATACAAAATAGAAGATATCTAAAAATATATAAAATAAATAAAATTTATTTTATAATTTTGCCAAATAATCTAAAAAATGATTGCTTCATAGACTCAGTTGACGTCGACAGAGTGGAATATCAGAAAGAAGAATTTGAAACAAAGGCTTTGAATGGAATCTCCATTGCTTACAAAATTGATATTGATGCAAAAGTCAGCCGAATAGCTGAAAGTGACTATAGCAAATAGGACTTAAATCATCCTACCATCTGTTGGGAAACAAATTCTGCCTAACATTCAAAGAAATTAGACTAATAACTAAACAAAAGTATTCCAGAGTTGGGATTATTGCATATTTTTGAGGGAGATAACTCTAAACTAAACAAAAAGGGCTTATTGTATTCTTACTCCTGGCTGCAAAATGGAGAATTGCTCAAAACTGGAAATTTTTAGATAACCTTTCACTGAATAATTGGCATGCAGAAGTATGGTCAACCATTCTTATGGAAAAAAGTGGCTGATAAAATTTGAATACTATGTCAATAATAATAACTCCTCTATTGAAAAATTGAGTGTTATATGTAACCTATGACTGAATGTTGAAATGTATTGTTCTGCACTGTTATCTTGCACTCTTGTTTCTTCTTCCCTTACAGAATATTGAAAATTAAAAGAAAGAAATAAACACTTTCTCAAAGCTGATCAATCAGAGCAAGATCATTCCATCCCGGATCTCTGGCATATAACTGGAAATCAGATATGGAAGCCTGGTCTCGGATTCCCCTGCTTCAGCTTGCAAATCTCCCAATTTGCTCTTGCTGTCCTGAGTCAAATCATCAAAAGCAGCTCTAAATCTTTGCATGGTGTTCTAGTAATTATCCAGCAATGGATCATTGCCTTCAATGAGTGGCACAGCCCATTTGACAGCCCCTTCTTTAAGCAGACTAAGAACAAAGGCCACCTTGGAGCAATCCATATGAAATTCTGCTGGCCAACCCACCATAAATAATTCACGGTGGGTTTTTAATAACTGTGCCAAGCTTCATTATGCTTTTATGAGTATGGATAGTCTATGATAGAGCTCAGGAAGTTGGTTGGGATACTGTAACTGCAGGTGGCTTCAGATTGAACAGTAAACTGTCACAGGGTCAGTTACAAGCCACCATGATATCAGTGTGTTATGTCATTGTGCAAATGATGTTGTTTTCTAATGAGTCAGATATGTCAAGACATTTGATGCAAGTATATAAGTCACATTGTTTGTTCAATGTGGTCATGGTGCTCATATCATTTGCCCTCCCCCACACCTTCTATGGATTCCTAAATATGCTGCCGAATTTACATTTTGTGATTTCTTTATATTCTGCATTGAAAAGTAGCTTGGGGCAGGATAGAAAATTATGGCTCTTGTTTGGGGATGGCAGAGACTAAATTATTATTAGGGATGATGTTAACTGAAGGGAGATTGGTTTGACGGATTTCACCTGAAAATTAATCTGGTAGGATAAAGTGATTAGGACAAAATTAATTAAATTGAGGGTGGTGGTTATTCATTTATTTTTTGTCCCACCTTTCATTAGAGGAAAAACATTCAGTTACATCAATTGAAAGGGAATCAGTATGCGTTTGTGTGTGTGTGGGGGGGAGAATTTGGGGGGATTAATTTGGGGAGATCTGCATCTAAAATTAGTTTTGGATGGATGGAAGGAAAAGAATCTGGACAGAGAAAATAGCATGGCAAGGAAGAAAAATAAACTGAGCAGCGCCAGAGAAAAAATGAACTGGTATGGTAGTGGACTGTTTCTGGAAGGGTAAGAAGAGATGGGAAGAGAATAAACTCTGTAGAAGTATTTTAGAATTGAGGAACACTGAAACCAAGTTCTAGAGTTTGAATGTGAATGCATCAGAGAAGACGTGTCAAGAGACTCAGGTGGGGAATTCAAAAACGTCAAGATGGCAGTCATGACAGCACAATTAAAGCCCTGCCCCTTTGTATGTGTGTGTGGTCATCTTGACTTTTTTGACTTCCTAGGATTCTGCTGGGCCTGTCCCAAGTCAACGTCATTACGTCATTGTTGTTGTTCAGTCGTTTAGTCGTGTCCGACTCTTCATGACCTCATGGACCATAGCACGCCAGGCCTTCCTGTCCTCCACTGTCTCCCGGAGTTTACTCAAATTCATGTTCGTTACATCGGTGATGCTATCTAACCATCTCATCCTCTGCCGTCTCCTTCTCCTTTTGCCTTACGTCATTACGTCATTAGATCCTACAAATATTGGTGTGCTGAGTGTGAAGGCCTGCAGGAGAGGAGGCCTTGCACATATGACTGCCAGAACATTGGCCTCCATGGCAACTTGGACCCCCCCCCCCCATTATCTGGGTCTTTACTTACCCAATCTGGCTTTTTCTGTATACCTACATGCTCAATACACAAGTGTCTGTGGAAGCCAATATTCTTTGGGGGACATCAACATGAAGAGGGCTTGTGTGGACCTCTGAGTTTGTTGAATCTCTTCACATGCTGAATTATCTGGATTTCAAAATACCTGAATGGCACAAGTTTCTTTCAAACCTCTGTTCTTCTTTGAAAGCTTAATTTGGCTGCTGTAATGCAGTTTCCGTCATTGAACACACAGAGGTACAAGGGCATAGGTAGGCTAAGTGGCAGTGATTTGTCTCTCTCAATTCAACAAAGAAGATATTTCACCACTTTGTTAGAATGAAATAAGGCATTGTACTTTATGCAGGCTTATTTTAAAGCAAGCTGAATAAACACACACAAGATTTTTCTGTAAGTGTCATAAATAGGTCAGCTATTAGGATTTTATGTGCTGAATTTTTTAAAAAAAATGTGTTTGATTACAACTCCCAAGATTCCTATTAAGTGTAGCTGTGGAAATTTTAGGCACCATGTTGTTGAAGGTTGATTTAGATTATTATGGAGAACCAATTACGATATAGTGTCCACATAATGAATTTTAAATCAGGATGCAGCTAATTTGATGTTTTGACTACAGTTTAAAAGGCTACAAGATTTACAAGTTTCTCCCTTCTATATTTTTTCACATTATATTTTAAGCTAATTATTACACAGTATAATGTGGTTAATTTAATCCTCAATGCTCAAGGTGCTGGTAATAAAAATGAACTGGTAAAATTAATTTTTCATATAACAAATGAAAATCAATGTCCTTTTTAAGACTATCTTGTGTCCTATAATCCTCCAATATATTAGTTTTCTTGTTAATCTTTCTGCTCTTAAGAGAGTGCTTCTACCAGACAGGCCTGCCAAGACATATTGTATTGTTGGTAGACATCTTCATTAAATATTACATTTTTAAAATCAGCAAGAGTAGCGTTTGCTTATTTTGAACTGAATGAAGAAAAGCAATGATCTAATACATCATAATCTAAAGCAGTATTATTTCAAAGCAGAAAAGAAGGCTCATATCTGAAACGAATGCTGGTAGGCATTCAGATATAGCCGCTATGACACTTGTGATGTCTCAAGGCAAACTCCTCCCTTGCATACTCATGTCATGACATCACAGGGGCAGATTTTGCATCATGCAGATGTTCCATCAGTTGTTTCCCCAGCTACTTTGGTGATGCTCGTGTGGATGCTTCTGTCAGCTGTCTTGAGTAGCCTCTTCAGATGGAAAGGTGGGATAAAAATCCAATCAATCAATCAATCAATCCATCCATCCATCCATACATACATACATACATACATACATACATACATGTGAACATTGCTTACTTCTCAATATTTAGGTCATGGATTCAAGTATGCCTTCTATCCCAAGTAAAAGAACATATTTGGAAGAAACAGAGCTAGTGTGGATAGTGTTCTGACTCATTCCCCTTCTGCCTTAGGATGGATAAGGAAAGCCAGCTGGTGGGAGGGAGAGGAAAAGGATTTATTGAACAGGCCACCATCCTACCTCTGTTAGGACTGTCCAACAGAGAGAGTTTTTTTGTGCAGAGAGGAAGTTGATCATTTCCCTGCTTTCAGATATCTAAAAAAAGTGGATTAAAGGTTAAGGGCCACTGGGCAAGAAGATCACCACCTCCACCCTAAGGGACATATTTATTACAAGTCAGATGAACAAGAGAAAAAATGATCTTAGACATTTTCTTGTGGAAATACTGCAGTTCCTAAAAAAAAAAAAAAAGAGTTGTCCCAATCATGTAATTGTTGCTTCACACATCTTTTCTTTATCTGATACAATGTGGAGTCCCACTGTTCAGTCTTCCTGATTATCAAAACCCATGGGAAGAGTCTTTGGCATTTTTCTCATTACCTTCAAGTTTTACAGATTAAATACTTGCCAAAATGATTCATGGTCTTGTTACCAATAGCAGTGATTCACTGACTCTTTCGGTTAACAATCTTCATATATAATTCTAAGCAAAAGGAACAGCCTTTTTTTTTAAAGGCCTCATGCCAATTCTTAACTGTTTGTTGTTTATGTATTCCCACATCTAGGCCACCTTCTCGTTTCCTGTTCACTGGTCTCTCTCTTCCTGTTCACTCTTCTGCCAGACTCAGATCTAGGCTAGATGACAAAAATATTCTGGGAAAGGGAAGTCTTTGCTTGCCTCTGATATGGATTAAAATAGAGATGTTCTCTGAGGGATAGTTTTTGTTGGTATTCCAAATAATAAGATTTGAAGATATATTTATCAAATTAGTGATTCCAAACACCTTTCCGTTTATATATTTTTGAGCTAACCCATATGACTTCTTAAGAAATGAACTATAGTAATAATATTGCTTCTTAGAGATTATTATCCTCTTTTTTTCCTTCATCTGAAGCATACATTAATGAAATATCCATTATAACTAGTATCTTCCTCACTTATAGTTCAAAATCTGAAATCCTGCACAAAGATATGCATTCTCTTAAGTAAATGTTCTAGTTCAAACCCCACATGTTAAACTGGAATTATTTGCCTCCTACCTTAGAGAAGAACCAGTGGACGTCTGGGGAAGAAAGGATGAACTGAAGTTGGCACCACTAAAAGCAGAGCTGATGACCACAGCGGAATGAAGAGCTGGCAAGTAGACCAGCTCTTCGTAATTCCTCTCCAGAAAAGGAGAGGACTTGAGATTGTCCATAAGTGCTCCATACAGTTGCTCCTTGCAAGGAGACTGCAAGACAGCGGTCCCTGGCAGGTTTAGAGCTATGGGAGAGAAGGGAATAACCAACTTTTTGCTCAAACTTTGGTTGGTGCCTTTGAAAGTACATTGGGTTCATATACTTCCTTTTCTAACCACTTTTGGAAATTGCTTGTTAGGAACCTTTGGATCAACAAGTTTTACAGTGCCGGGTGAGTTTCCTTCAATCCTTAGCGAAAGAAGTTTTAAATACAAGTTTAAGGACTTAATTTTTTTCTTTTGGAATAAACAGCAAAAGGGTAATTAGAACTTTGATTTTGGAAAGTTACAAATGGACTAAGGGTCCAGGTGGATTTGAAATAAGATTTTGGAATTAATTATAAGAATTCTTCCTGTGGGAAAATTATTTTGTTTTGAATTATCTTAAAAAAAACATGGTAGGATGAGACTTTGAAGGTTGGACACTAGAGGGAACCAGAAGGAAGTAAAGATTACAGTTAAAGGAGAAGAACACTTAAATTTGATTTACTAATACAGAATGGAGAAAAATATTTTAACATTTGACATATTGAAGGATATTTTTGAACAAGGGACCCAGAAGTTAATTTTAAGAGTGTCTGCCTCTATAGTTAGACTGTGTTTAAAAGATGCTTTGGAAGAGGAACAAGTTTTACCAGAGAAGACTGAGACCGATCTGAAAGTGGATTTAAAAATGACAGGCTACAAGAATGATATGGAAAAATTTGCTACACTGGACATACAAATGAAACTGGCTGATGTCTTAATAATTTAAAGGGATATACAAATAGCAAAGTAAAAGAGTTACCTGGATAACTTTCCTATATTGGATTTACAAAAGAGACGTTAAAGCTTTGAAGAATCTTGTGAGAAGGGATAAAGAAAAAATGAAAGGAAATCAAATTCTAGGACATTATTTGAAGGGACTAAAGATCAGGATTGTTAAAAGTAAAAGGAAGGAATATAAAGTTGGTTCATTTGATCAAGGTTAAAATAGATGTGTTGTTATCTCTGGTAACACTTAATGGACTTTTGCTGATCAGGCCTGAATGACGAGGCTTTAAGGATTTGTTTACAGTAAGAGACGGGCTATGGGAAGAAGAGATCCAATAGAAGAGAATATAGGTAGCTCAGGGTTGAACTGTGGAGTCCTTGGTGCTCTCTGAACTTGGCGGTTTGCTTGCAGACATTTAATTACCCAACTAGATAACATCATAATTACCAAGGACTCCAAAGAAGATATCAATTGTTGTATTTTAAGATGTTAACATCTAGAATCATAATGAGATAGGTGGTCTCCCACACCCCACATGGTCATTGTCTAAGGCAATTATGGATTAAAAGGTCAAAAGCAACACTTACATTGAGTCTGGAATACACGGTTATCCAATATAACTATTTAATATAGGAGTTACCTGTCTAGTCACCACATTTTACAGCACTTAGGCTTCTACAGTAGGTGCTCCTCAAAGGTAGTCTAATATGGACTGCATTTCAGTAGTCTAAAAATGATGTAATCCACGAAGGCATGGATCACAGTTACCAAGAAGTGTAAGGTGTCAATCAGTGCTATGTTACGCAACCACCTTTTTCTCTCTCGAAGTACATTCAGCATGAACCTCAAGAATAAACCAGTTATTTGCTCATTTACTGGGGAGTGCATCCCAAGGACCTGTTACTTATTTTCCTGGATAAAGCACTTTGTACATCAAAAGTATTATATAAAATGAGGAGCTCTGGCAGCAGCAGCAATTGTAATAATATAAATAGCTTTCTTCTCTTCACTAATCTCTGAACAGGTTATCAAAATAATTGCTTCTGAATGTATGGATGTTCCTCCTGGTGAGAGCTTATTTATCAGCAATGTTGAAAAAGCCATTATTACTGAATAGTGGATTGCTGAAATCAAGGCAAAAGTTTGGTCTTGAACAAAAAAGGTTTGGCAGATAAAACAGTATGGGCTGTATGAACTTGTACTGCTAGTCACCAATGTATTTTCTCCTACATGTGAATATAGAGTGTTAGCAGAGGAACTGTGAAATGGGCTGCCTGGGAAGTAGTATATTGTATATACTCAAGGAGGATGGGACTCCGATGTTCATCTTCAGGTACTAAAGAATAATTCTTTCCTTCACATTATTGAAGAAATCTTCATTTTTTCTTGGGATGCTAACAAAAATTCTTGGAAAGTGCTTTAGCTGAGATAATGAGATCTCAAGTAAATTCTGACTTGATGGCATGTAATAAATCAGACATACTATAGAATTGTAAACTATTTGAGGAAAATTCATAAATTTGCAGATGAGAGAAGGATTCAGTTTCTTTTTCCTGCTGCTGATTAACTTCTGAATATTCTCACCACAACCTCTGAATTCACATTTCCTTGACAAAGGCCAGTTTGGTTAAGATAGTGTCTGTGTTCATTTTTTAAATCATGCTTTTTTGAACAAACCAAAGAAGCTGATGTATATATAATTGTATGACATAAACTACATTTACTATGGCTGGGTTCATCATTACAGGAAGCCAAGATTAAACAAACCACAGGAAATAATTAGTGTGATGTTTGAACCAATGCATAGTTCAATCTCAAAATTGAATTTTATTTTATGTTTGGCAAAAGAAACATTCAATCTCCTCAAATCCCTTTAAAATAGTTTGAAATCATAATGGTTCTGTGAACTAATTCAGGGAATAATAACTCACATAAAATCGTGTTTCTTGTTGCTGAATTTATTTCAAAATCTCCTCTCTGTTTCTATAAAGAACAGCTATCACTCTCTGTGTAATCTTTCCAGCATGAGCCATTGTTCCTTTTCTGTGACATGGATGAGTAAGTAAACACTTCCACCACAGTCTTACATACAAATACAAATGATATTGTCAAAAATAGTCACACATACGTATGATTTTGGATTCCTCACTTACCAGAGCATTTGCATTTATAAAATACATTGCCATTAATTAATCTCTCTCTCATTCTCTCTCTCTCTCTCTCTCTCTCTCTCTCTCTCTCTCACACACACACACACACACACACGGGAGAAAAAAATTATCTCTGAGAATAAGAATTAGAGTGAATAGAAATTGGTTTATTTTGACCCTTCAGTGCTGTGAATATGCTAAAATGTAAAGTTTCCTTCAGGATGAATTTAGCTCCTGGTGTCTATATGTACACATCTGAATTGTTTTCTAATGAAAATATGGAAGCTACACAATGCTAAAATCTAATTTCACATCATTTGGAAGTGACAATCAAGACTGTGCATAAACAGCATTATTCTTGCAGTGTCAGACATGATGGAATGTCCAGGAATCAAGTCAATGGGTAATTCCCTTAAATTAATTAACTGATGAGAAGAGCACAGATGGAGAAAGACCTGTTTGTTGAACTCAGAGGGACAGTTGAGAATAATTATAAAATTATGCTTCCAAGGTGAGATTCTATGCATGATAAACATGTCGATATCAAAAGAAATCTCTTTATTTCAATCAAGAACAATGTAAGATTTGGTTACATTTAAGTTTAATACTGCAAAACATAAACTGAATGGCTTTTCTGAAATCCTTGAAGGAGTAATCTTAAGAATTAAGATTCTTCTTAATTGGAAGGTACAGTTTGGTTAAAAGGCCACAACTTTATTTATCAGATAAGAGTTTGGAATAGGTATCAATTATATATAACTCCATTAACTGACATCGACTTCCTTCAAATTTAAAGTGAGAAAGAGAAGGTTCTCCTACTGTCTGTGTGATACTTCCTCAATTCTATGATTCATAGATCACTCAGATCTATGTCCCCCTTCATATGTTCATCTTCAAAATGAGGCAAAGAGGCATCTGATGACTTCATCAAAAGAACTCTGTACTGACCTGCAGATGAGCTTTGAGCAGGGCATAGAACATCCATATCTAAAGTCATTTGGAATGATAGTGCAGCAGCTTGCTCTATTGTAATCTATATTACTTGTTTTCGTTCATTAAAATATTTATAACAAGTCTTTTGATGATACATTTCAAATGGGATGCAATTAATTAAAGTGGTACAATTGAATAATTAAATGCAGTATAAACAATCTGAGAGCTAGTTTGATCTAATAGTTAAGTTGCTGGACTAGGGACAAGGAAATCTGAATTGGAATTCTGTTCCAATTAGGCATGGAAACCCGCTGGGTGACTTTGGGCCAATCACTCCCTCTCAGTTATTGGCAAATCACTTCCAAAAACATTGCCTACAGAACTGCATGAACCTGTCTATGTAGTTGCCAGGAGTGAAGGTTGAATTGAAGGTTAAAGAGAGGAAGGAAAGAAGGAAGGAAGGAAGGAAGGAAGGAAGGAAGGAAGGAAGGAAGGAAGGAAGGAAGGAAGGAAGGAAGGAAGAACTGGAGGGGGAAAACAGTGTAGCCCAAACCAATGAACTGTTGTCACTGAGGCCTCAAAACCTAGATGAATAGTTGGGCCCTCTCTTGGTGCTGACACCAAACAGGTTTTTGGTGGAAAGGGCTGGAAACTAGATGCAGTTTGCTGAACCTTGAGGTTTCTTTGAACCTTGTTTCTGACTGAAATTACAAGATTGACCTTGTGTGAACCTCTTGCTCCTCAGTTGCCTGCTCTGATTTAGCTAAACAGGCAACTGGGACTAAGACCAATTCCACTGAAAGCAGGACCAATAGCTTCCCAAGAACCAAGGTTAAATCTTATTCTTATATGGTTCAAATTCACAAATAGGTTTTCAAGTTGCTGCCACATCATGAAACACATTCCCCTGAGAACTGTGTTTGGCCCCCAGTCTTTCAGCAGTTAGAATTTTTCCCCCCAGGCGTTTAATTTCTAAGCAATTTTAGCACCAATTTAGTGTTAGTATTACATTAACACTATTGCATTGTTTTTGCTTTTTAAAATGTTCTTAGCTGCTGCAATTACCTGAATAGAAAAACAAGTAGTTTAAATAGATAAACCAGGAAAGTAGCTCTCCTAGCTACTTAATTTGGTGATTTAATCCATTTAATATAGTGATAAACTTTTTCAGATGTTATGATGGTATAAACCAGCATATATTATCTGAAAAGGGCTCAGGTTGCAAACATTAATAAGGTAACTGAGCTTTAAAAATTGCCATTAATTATTTCCTGTGGTATAGCAGCTTTTGCCTGCTATATGTCGATGAAGATTCTCAGTCATCCAGGTGGAATTGTCTGTTGGTTGAGTCATGGCAACTGGATTTCTTTCTTTTGGTTGAAACGTTTCACTGCTTGTCCAAGTAGCTTCTTCAGTCTGAATTGGATAAGCAGCGAAATGTTTCAACGAAAAGAAAGAAATCCAGTTGCCATGACTCAACCTACAGACTTTTGCCTGCTAGTTCTCCATATTTTCAAGTCAACAGCAAATAAAGGCTACTAGAACATTCTAAGGATTTTGCTTCAGGAAATTTATGGAGCAACTTTTAATAGCACTACAGCTATTAGCATTATTGACAAATGGTAGTCCCCCCCCCCAAACTGAGTATCACTTGGATAGGAAGTTTACTCTTTTCACTTTGGTATCTCAGAATAACTAGAATTAAATATTAGTACTGGGCAATGCTTCAGATTCATTTCCTAAAAGACCTGTCAGGGCATGTGGGTGGCATAAATGTAGTATCTGTCTGTATTGCAGCTACAGGACACTGTGTGTCTGCTCTCTGCAGGTGCCATGTGCTGCTGGAAAAAGATGCAGCTACTTTAAAAAGTTGCAAATGGGGATTACATTTTTGTCTCTGCATGCTCCCAAGCACCTTTTTGGAATCCAATCTGAATCGTTTATTGAAGATGTCAACATAAACGAGGGCTCTCCAGACAAAGGAGAAGAGCCCCGAACAATTCCACATTTCAGTTTTTATAAGCATCCCGAACCCACCCATTTCCTTAGCATACTCATTTTCCATTAGCATTTGCCCCAAGCTTAGCCACATAGCCTTTTCCTTAGGTCAGGCTCCCCATTTTCTAAGGTCACTTGGCCATACGTTTTGCAGCACTTGCAATACATTGCTCAAGCTCAGCCATATCCTGCATCCTGCTTTCCTTGCCCATGGCTTCTAATTTTGTACTCTTAGTTCCTTCTTCCCTTTCCTAAAGCCCCTCATGTGTTTGGCAGTTACACAAGCCAGTCTCCATTTCCCCAGATTCAGTATTTTTCCATTCTGTGTACTCCCCTCGGCTCAGTCCTGGCCCCAGTTTTTCACATTTTTCTCCATCCTGACCCTCATCCAGACCCTCAATACATAGTCCTGTTAAATGTTATCTGGGAAGTGTTTCCACCAGATAAATCCTTAGCTTAGTGAAGTTATCTCCCAACTTCTGTGTTTCACATGGTCAATGCAGTATCATGTTAACACCACTGTTAGTCATTCTATACACACAAATGGAGAGGGAGGTAATAAAATGTAACGATTCATCCTTTTAAGATGGATTTCTACAGGCCATCCATCCAATAGATTGAGCTGCAACCAGGTGTGAAATAATACTTCACTGAAATGGAAATGTATTGCAAAAGGAATGTTTATCTATTACACAACAGCCACAACAAATCAGATCTGTAGCTCGTACCCAATGGACAATGTGCTATGCATGTTATCAGAAGCTTTATGATAAACTAACATGGCCAGTATGGTCAGTCCAAAATGTTTTTGATGTCTCAGCAAAATAGCAGATGGTTTTTGCACATGGAATATGGTGGTGGCAATACATCAACTGATTTGCCTTTCAATCTGACTTGAGTTCAGTGGTGTGGTTACCTTGTTGCATATTATGGATTCCTCTCCCTTTTCAGATGAAATGGTAATGTGTCATTGTTCACCGATTTTAAGATGGGAAAACCTACCTTGATGCATTGTATATTTATTTATTTATTTATTTATTTATTTATTTATTTATTTATTTATTTATCGTATTTATACCCCGCCTATCCCCTCCCTAATGGAGGACTCTAGGTGGCTTACATACATAGTATTTCATATTTATACATTTCATATATAATACAACATTTTAAACGGCGCGCTTAAGGGAAGGGGTAAGGGAACCGACTCTTCCGTGGGTACTGGACTACATGTCCCAGAATAGCTTGTGTCGGAGCCGGCTACTGACATCCTGGATGTTGCTGTTTCGGGATCTGTCGTCTCCGCCGCCATTCATGAGATCTTCTCCATTCGGTGGGCGACCCCCGACAGGACACCAGCAAATTCTCCCACTTAAGGTGGTACCCATTTATCTACTTGCTAAGCTGTTGGGTGGACAGGAGCTGGGACTAGCAACGAGAGCTCACCTCGTTGCACATATATTCTGTTGAATGTGGTCCCAACTAAACCATTGGTTCAGTCCTGGAAGGAATAGCACACTCTGTTACAGTTGGGAGCAAAAGACAAACTTTGAGGTGCAGGGCAGACCATGTGGGACACTGGACCCTGTCTATCAGCACTCGTCCACGCTCTCCATCTCTGGGTGTCTGATTCTTGCAACAAGCAATTATTATTTATTTATTTACTTAAATTTGTATTACCGCCCATCTCCCCCATCGGGGGACCCTGGGCAGTTCACAATAAAACATAGCTAAAAAATAAATAAAAATTTACAATATTAATAAATAATATAAAATCCAAGCATAAAAGATGTTAAAAATGGTAATAATGGAGGGGTTTCATGGGACCAGCCATCCCCAAGAGGAATTGTTGGCATTTCCCTCCCAGGCAAGCCAGCAGAACCAGGTCTTTAAATCTTTTCGAAAGTTTGGGAGCGAGGAAACCCGCCTCAGCTCTGGGGGTAAGATGTTCCAAAGGGCGGGCGCTACTGCAGAGAAGGCCCGCCTCCTGGACTCCGCTAGATGGAACTCTTTAGTTGATGGGGTCTGTAGCAAGCCCTCTCTGTTGATTGGGTGAGACAGGTCGATGTTCTGGGGATGAGACGGTCCCTCAGGTAATTATTCCACATACTGCAAGACAATTGGAAAGGTCAGCAGGCTAAACTTCCTATAGCTGGTATTAGTAATTGCATAACTTAAACACTTTACATAGAAAAAGATAGCACATAAAACATGTATTTATGCTTATTCTTCTGGCATGTTTCAATAAAAAGAAGAAGGATTTGTTTTTCTATTTTTCATATTTGATTTGTAACAAAAATGAGAGAAAGAAAAACATATTTTGACACTGCTGGGTATAATCTTGGCACAGGCACTGATGTGTTCCATCCAAATTATAGTGAATTCTAACAGAAGAGTGTATCTATCTATCTATCTATCTATCTATCTATCTATCTATCTATCTATCTATCTATCATTCAAATTTATCACCGCCCATCTCCCCCAATGGGGGACTCTTTTCTTTTTTTTAAAAAAACCCTTTAATAACAAGAACTAATTAATAACAGGGTTAGTAATTGGTAATTAAAATTTAATACAAAAATTCTTTTATGAAGCACATGTTCCTGGCAATCCTAAAAGAAGCTCAAAATATAAGGTAGTATTTGCTTGTGGGAATTTGAAATGAAGGAAGCAGATAAGCTTCCTCAGTTCCTTCATCTATAATTACAATGGAAAGTCTGAGTCCAGCTGGAGTCAAATGTTGAATCGGGAATTCCTGAAATTGAGCAAAGTAAAGGAGAGTGCACAATTGTTGCAGAGTCTCAGGACTGTTTCCTCAGGCAGCAAGCTTTGCTTTTCACAAAAACATGTGTTAAATAATTATTTTAAAAATAAAAAAAACCTGCTATTTGATACTAGATCGGTCTTTATTTCATCCAGGTCACAATCATCTAGCTAGCTTTTCTGTAACATTCCTGGAGATGCCAGGCATTGGAAATTAGAGTTTTTGTACTGTTCCCAAAGAGGAAAAACGTTCCTTTTGACAAACGATGGTTTTATTAAATAAATCACAAATTAGCTGAATTTACACTTAGTGCTGTACTGCTAGCTGTAGTTTATAAAGCTTAATACTGGAGTTCTTTCAACAGGCTAGGCCAAATATAAACTGTACTTAATATGAGTGCATCTATCTTTTTCCTACATCAAATACTAGCATAAGGGAGGCGTATATTTATTCAAAGAAATTATGGTAAAGGGAAATAGTGTATCTGATTGTACATGTACATAGGTTCTTTATATGTGATCAGATCAGAATTTCTCAAAAAATGACATCCTCAGACTTGTAGCCAAACCTACTAAACAGTTGCCTAATACTGCTTGCATCTAGCTTGGAGGCAGAGCTTTCTGTCATAGCCTTTCTCTAGCCTCATGTATATATCTTGGGTTATTTCTTCCATCCTGTGCTACTTGGCATTTCATTAGGCCAGGTAAGATCGGCTTTAAGGACTCCAACCATTGCAGGAGAAGCCCAGATGACCCAACATTAGTATCTAAAGGTAATCCTTGCACCAATCCATTTATTCATTCATTCATTCATTCATTCATTCATTCATTCATTCATTCATTCATATTTATTAAATTTCTATGACCACCCATCTCCCCCTCAAGGAGGGACTCTGGGCGGTTCACAGCTATAACAATAACAATAACAATAAAATACAATAAAAACACAATAAAATACAAATACAATAAATATAATTTAAATTAAAACCAAGTGGCAGGTGGTCGCAGTGCCGCTGAAGCATATTTAAATTATTTGGGGCGGCTCTAAAAAATCAGCCATCCCCAAGCTTGACCACTTTCCCTCTTGCCCCAGGCGAGATCACAGAGCCAGGTGATTTCCCATATTGATACATTGGGGTGTTCCATAATAAGGTTTGCTTTTGGCTTAGCGTGTTGTGCAAAGTCAACTAATTGTGTTTTTTCAATAAACCATGTTTAGAAACACAGCTTACAGTGATAGTGCTGCTTGGCAAATCTCTATGCTCCCTCATTTACTGATAGAGTTGTGTAGGTGAAGGTAGCATGTGAGGGATTAGCTTCTTAATTTTGCAAGATGGATTAGTTTTGTAAATAATAGTTAAATTTCTCCAACCGTAGCTCATCTCAAATAGCCTAGTTACAGTTGGCAGTACTAGAAAAAAGTACTCTGCCCTTCTTTCTCTGTAGCTATCTTGACCATCAAACACTGACTAAATTCTCTGGATGGGTCTTGGATTCCCCTCTAGATTTTTTAAAATCCTTTCCTTTCAGCTTAAACATTATATAATAAAAGGTAAAGTTAAAGGTTCCCACATACAGTCATGTCTGACTCTAGGGGCCGGTGCTTATCTCCATTTGTTAGCTGAAGAGCCAGCATTGTCTGAAGATGCTTCCGCGGTCATGTGGCTGGCATGACGCGTGCAGAACACTGTTACCTTCCCACCAAAGTGGTACCTATTTATCTACTTGCATTTGCATGCTTCCGAATTGCTAGGTTGGCAAGAGCTGGGGCGAGTGTGGGAGCTCACTCCACATGGAGGACTAGGGATTCGAACCTCCGAACTTGCGACCTTCCGATCGACAAGCCTGGCGTCTTAACCGCTGAGCCACCGCGCCCCCTGCTATATGATAAAAGTAATAATTATTCTAATACTGATATATGAACCACACAAAATTGGTTTAACAACTTTAAAGATTGTTCAGAAACATCAGCTAGTCCAAGTACAACTGCAAGGTGGATGAGTTTGTGGGAATTTATCTCAGCAACTTTCCAACATTTTCAGAGAAGATCTGTTTCCAACCATGATTCAATGTGCTGGTGCTTTAAAGGTCTGAGTTCATTGGATCCAAGATTCCCACCTTACCTCTTCACATCTAAAATGAGATGGGTCCAGGGGTATACACAGAGGGTGGGGAGTGTGACCAGGTGATTGAAGTCCTGCCTCTTTAAAAAAACATATTGCACACATGTAAAACGGTTAGGACTTCACTGCCTCAGTCTTGCCCATCATTTGGAAGCTGTGGATACCCTTGAATGGGTGGCAAGTAGGAAGAAAGCCTTGTCAGATATTAACATTTTTCACAGTCTTTTAATTGATAAATTGTAGCTGCTTTTATTGCTACTACTGTTAACACTCTTCCCTTCCTGTGATCACTGTGGCTCCCTGGAAATACTTATATTTAGGAATGGCATTTATTTATTATTTATTTATTTTTATCCCACCTTTATTATTTTTTATAAATAACTCAAGGCAGCGAACATACCTAATACTCCTTCCTCCTCCTATTTTCCCTACAACAACAACCCTGTGAGGTGAGTTGGGCTGAGAGAGAGTGACTGGCCCAAGGTCACCCAGCCGGCTTTCATGCCGAAGGCGCGACTAGAACTCACAGACTCCTGGTTTCTAGCCCAGCACCTTAACCACTAGACCAAACTGGCATATCTGTGGCATATCTGTGTAATTAATTGCAATTATTTGTCACATTTCTCTGCTGCTTTTGATCAAATTAATATTTCAGGATTGTGGACAATAAAACAAGAACATCAATCCATCACAGTAATAAAATAAGAGATTGGTTATAAAGCCATAGATAAAAACACAAAATTATTACATAAACTAAACCAATTGAATAAATAAATTAGCTTGTAAATTAGGGAAGGCAGCACAAACCTGGTTTATTGCTACTAAAACTCCCCACTCCTTTGCAGTGACACAACACACTTCTAAGAAGAGAGACTTGGTGCAATGCTTGAGTAGAGGATCTTAAAATGTGAGCAGGCAGAATTAATTAATATTCTTGCCATTTTTACTTTGATTCTGAAGAACGGAAATGCCCAGCCACACGCTCAATATGCTTACAACTTCATTACACTCTTGCTGCATCCTTGTGGAAAGACAATAATTGTAGTACCTAACGATATAGTGATGCCAGCACGCTCTGAAAACTCCCAGGAATTGTATAGCAGTGCCAACCAGCTAATAGCAGTTTCACCTAGCTGGCTGATTATGACAGAAAGCTTCTCCACATAGGAATACAGATGCCACGCTGAGAGATTATAGAAACAATTGCATAGCGCATTGTTTTCTGAAATTACTTTGCTGAGATAATTAATCAGGAACAACCAAAACAACTATGTATTCACTTTTGTAAGCTGCTCAGAGTTTATTGGAGTGGACGGCCATAATAAATTTAATGAAATAAATAAATAAACAACAGTAAATATTAGGTTTGTGCAGGGATCTGGATTCAAAGGGCAAAATGGGATTCAGAGTGCACCTGGCCACATGTCTAGCCCCTCTTGGGAACACCTTCAGGCCCCTGAATCTTCTCCTGGGCTCTGTGGGTGTCCTCTGGTGGGTGTCCTCTGCTGCTTCCATGTAATCCCCCCAAATGACACCTTTGGTTTAAGGTATTCCTAACATGTATAAGTGTGCATATGCATGCTCCAAATCACTTCTGAATCCAGATTGCTGCAGAGCTCTAATAAGTATTCTTTGGATAATTTCCTTGTGTTAAATCTCATTGGACTCAATAGGAGTTGCTTTTGGGTAGACCTAGGATTACAGGGTAAGAAGGAATTAATAACTGCAGAATATGGATTAATGTCTTTAGTTTTTAAGTCATGCAGCATGTGAAATGAAACCCTGGATTCCAGAAAGCTGAAGAAATGGTTAACCTTCGTTTTTAGTCTGTTCAAAATGCATGGACTTTTTTTTTCAGTGATCAAAATAATTTTTCACACTTAGAACTGCTGTTCAAACTGGCTGATTTTGAGCTTTTGCCAACTTTCACAAACAGTTACAGAGAAGTGGATAACTCAGTTTCTTGGCTGATTGATACATATTCCTGAAATTACTATTGTATCTATCAGAGACCTTATTGAAGATCTGATATTGATTATCCCATATTCAGATGTGAGTAGATGGCTGGCTGTTTCTATGAATGAAAATAAATGTTATATGTTCAAATAATCTGAAATATGTATCGTCGAAGGCTTTCATGGCCGGAATCTGATGGTTGTTGTGGGTTTTCCGGGCTGTGTGGCCGTTCTGGCAGATTTGGTTCCTAACGTTTCGCCAGTAGCTGTGGCTGGCATCTTCAGAGAATAGGAGCACAGCTAGAAGATTCTCTCTGTGCCCAAGAACCAAATCTGCCAGAACATGGCCACACAGCCCGGAAAACTCACAACAACCAATCTGAAATATGTTGAGGCATTTTATATCAATCAAATGGTAATAATGAATTTGGATTGCCAATATGCTTATTTAACATTTTTAAAATTATTAATAACATTTCTTCGAGTCTATCCATTGTTCCTATCATACTGTAGATACTCAGTACTAGATTTAAACAGTCTGGGTCCTTGAATCTCCAGTTTAAAGTGGATGCTGAAAGAAGAAGTGGAACAATAGGCTTTCTCCCCAAACTCTCTCCAGTGGCAATAGAATCATAGACTTGGAAGCAATTTAGATCACTGAGTCCAACTTGATACTTAGCTCAGTACTGGAATCCAAATTAAATCATCCCTGACAGATGGCCATCCATCCTCTGCTTAATCACATTCCACAAAAGAGAACTCACATCCCAAAGTCATTGCTTGTACTGTTGCTGTTGAACATCAAGTTCAAGGAAGTTATTTGTTCCTTTAGGAAGTTACTCTTAAACTTTGTAGTTTTACTTTCTAATTGTGTATCATACTACTGAAGTATGATACACACACACACACACACACACACACACACACATATATATATATATATATATATATATATATATAGAGAGAGAGAGAGAGAGAGAGCGCACGTGCCAGTTTGGTGTAGTGGTTAGGGCATCAGGCTAGAAACTGGGAGATGGTGAGTTCTAGTCCTGCCTTAGGCACAAAGCCAGCTGGGTGACCTTGGGCCAGTCACTGTCTCTCAGCCCTAGGAAGAAGGCAATGGCAAACCACTTCTGAAAAACCTTGCCAAGAAAACTGCAGGGACTAATCCAGGCAGTCGCCAGGAGTCAACCCTGACTCGAAGGCACTAAAAAAGGTTTAGGATAACCTAAAAATATATATACTGGCCTCAGTGCAAAAATTAATTTATTTTGGCCTACCAGGCTTACGGTATTTCTATAGTGTTCTAATGGCAAATAAGTTATCTATTTTAATGATTGCAAATCTCCCTGATTAATCTATATCAGCATCTCCAATTAAGAGCTATACAGAAGGTTGGACTACAATTCCCATTAAATTCTTTGAGCAGCAGCAGCATATCTTTTTTTTTCATAACAGAGAGGTGCTGTGCTTACATGAGGTCCAAAGCACTCCCAAATAATTTCTGAAGCATGCAGCAGCCCTATTATATAGACCTAAATAATTGGAGGGCAACTAGTAATGGTTCAGTGGTTAAGACGCCAGGCTTGTCGATCGGAAGGTCGGCAGTTTGAGACCCGAGCGCCGTATGACGGAGTGAGCTCCTGCACTCACCCCAGCTCTTGCCAACCTAGCAATTTGAAAGCATGCAAATGCGAGTGGATAAATAGGTACCACTTCGGTGAGATGGTAGCAGCATTCCGCGCGTGTCATGCTGGCCACATGACTGCGGAAGCATCTTCGGACAATGCTGGCTCTTCGGCTAAGAAATGGAGATGAGCACCGGCCCCTAGAGTTGGACACGACTGTGCAGGGGCAAACCTTTACCTTTACTTAACTAGTAAGGAAGTTATACTGTAACTGCATCAGTGACTAAAATAGCTGTCTTAAGTACAATTATTTGGGGAAAGTGCCATCAATACTATGAGAAATAGATTCATCTAAAAAAGAATGCTAAAATTGTCCTGCAGTCTTCTGCATGCAGATTAATCTTGATGTCAATTTTAGTTGGTGCAGGAGTGGCCCCTTGAAATAGGAAGACAGGAGTACAGCATTTACTTGCTGGAAGTGGGGTCCTCAGCATGATTCTTTCTAAGGTAGTTGTGGAATTCTGGCTGGGAATTCTGGGAGTTGAAGTCCACACATCCTAAAGTTGTTGAGTTTGAGAAACACTGCTGTAGAGGGACCCTCATGATGCACTGCTTTGAGGACCTCCTGAAAATGATCTTAGAGGGAAGCTAGACAAAGCAAGAACCTGTTTGAGTAGCAAGTCAGGAAAGCTGAGGGGGAGGGGGATTGGCAACAATTCACTGCCCCTCCCAATCTGATGCCCAAAAGTAGGCCTGGGCTTGATTCAGTAGTGCTAACAAAAAAAGAATGCTAAACCTAGGTTTATTGAAAGACCTCTCACTGTACAGTCCATTTAATATATGACTAATAATAGGAAGACAGGAGTACAGCATTTACTTGCTGGAAGTGGGGTCCTCAGCATGATTCTTTCTAAGGTAGTTGCGGAATTCTGGCTGGGGAATTCTGGGAGTTGAAGTCCACACATCCTAAAGTTGCTGAGCTTGAGAAACACTGCTGTAGAGGGACCCTCATGATGCACTGCAGAGGCGACAGAGGCAGCAGTGCCTCCTGGGGTTGGCTGGCCCCGTAGTAATACGATCCATCCTATGGTCCCCCCATCTTGGATTTTATGTAATTTATTATTATTATTGGATGTATTTTAGATATTGTTTTTGTATAGTTTTTAAACTTTCAATTGTTGTAACCCGCCCAGAGTCCCTTGCAAGGGAGATGGGAGGGGAATAAATTGAAATAATAAATAATAAATAAATAAATAAATAAATAAATAAATAATAGGATACATTCTTAGATTTGATACAAATGGCTTTTCTTTTTTGCAATAGCTGTTGTTTCTTAAGTTGCAAGTTATGTTTATGCTTAAGAGAAATGGTCTTTTGGATTTGTTAAAATGCCTAAATATACATCTGACTGCAACAGGTATGTAGCAGGAGTATTCATGTAAATGTAATTAATGTTGACTTCCTCAAATTTTATCCAGGGTCTGTATGTGTTGCTTACCTTTAATATGTTTTGGTCTTAACACTCTGGCTTTAAATCAGGCACATTGGAGACAGTGAACCTGTGCCAGCCAGAAGACAAGCTGCTCTCATAGGGCATGATCTCTGATCTCTGGAAAAACTAAGTATGTTTGCACAGTGAAGTCTTTGGTGGGTATAACAGATCTGTACAAATGTTCAAATGTGGCTGCTCTATTTGTGTAGCTGTTTTCTCTAGACTGACAAAAAGCTATAAATGAATAATGCTTTGACAAAATCCATATCTTGTTTTGCTTTCTTCTCTTCTTTGTCTCACCCAGCTTTAACATTTCTTTTTCTCTTTACGGGTGCATGCATATGCAAATAGCATCTTCACCACTCCTAATAAAGGATGGAGATATATTTGTCACACTACTTTTTTCCATTGCTTGTGTCCTGAGAGAGTAACATCTATGTGGTACAAAGAGGGCTTGGAGCCACTTTAAAATTATTTAAAAAGTATATAAAGCAAACATCCTTATGGACAAATCAAGTTAAAAACATTTGGTTCTTTATTTATTTATTTTCTACCCCCTCTTTATTATTTTTATAAATAACTCAAGGCGGCGAACATACCTAATACTCCTTCCTCCTCCTATTTTCCCCACAACAGCAACCCTGTGAAGTGAGTTGGGCTGAGAGAGAGTGAGTGGCCCAAGGTCACCCAGCCGGCTTTCATGCCTAAGGCTGGACTAGAACTCTCAGTCTCCTGGTTTGCCATTGGCTCCTTCCTAGGGCTGAGAGAGAGAGACTGGCCCAAGGTCACCCAGCCGGCTTTCATGCCTAAGGCGGGACTAGAACTCTCACTCTCCTGGTTTCTAGCCCATTGCCTTAACCACTAGACCAAACTGGCTCTCTTTCCTAGCTTCTCTCTTTCTTAGGTATTTATTGATGGATTTGTAACCCCATCTTTCTGCCCAACATTGCCCTGCTTAATCTCTGTGTCATTCATAGGCATCTGCAGAGGAGGTGGGGGTAAGGGAAGAAATGGCAAAACATGTGTCATGACATCATAACACAAGCCTTTCCATTTACATAATTGTATCTGATGTCAGGATGTAATTATAATGTCAGGCCAGGATTTATGTCCTGATGTTGCAATGCGCGTTTCATAATTCTTGGGATTATCTTGGTTTGCAGCAGAGATTTATGTGTTCCTTCAATATGTGTGTTACTCTAGCCTCTCTGCTAGCTCAGCACCCTTGCTAGTTCACCAGGCAATGGCTCTCGTCTTCCTAATCAAACCAGTGCAATAGAAGATGGCTTAGTGATTTCTTACCCCTGAAAATGTGCATCATTGCCTTACTTTTTCCTAGCTTCTACTACTAATTGGTGATATCTTATATCAAGGGTTTGATTGTTCATGACAGGCTGGCATGGGATTTAAAAACTACTGTTTGACTTCTGAATGCCTTTAAGATTTGACAGCTGCTAAAACTTTATATAGTTCAATAGTTTAGGATAATTAATATTATAAATGAAAACATTTACTATTAGGGCTGTGCAGTGTGCTTTGGGTCTGAAGGCAAAGAGGTATTTGGGAGCACTCAGGGATGCTCACATAATAGCTATGTCTTTTCCCAGAATTCTGTGGCTGTCTTCTGCATGAGCAGAGCAAACCTGGGAAAAAATGCTTTGATTTATGGAGTTGTGGATGAAAGCTATGTGCAAGCAAGCTCCTGCATGTTCCAAAACACTGTTTTGCCTTTCAGATCAGATCTGGAAGTAAACACACCCTTATTCAAGGATCATGGCATAATGTACAATTCATTTTTAAAAACTGTTTATAGCTTGTAAGACCTTCTGCCTGTCTGTTCCACACTGGCAGATGAAGCTGAATGTTCTGTCACGATGCTATCGACTTTCTCCCCATTGCTCCTCCTCACAAAATTTCACAGAAAAGATGCAGAAAAAGCCTTTGACAACTTGCACTGGCCATTTTTACTGGCAGTACTGAATAAAATGAACCCCGGATAAGAGTTCAAAGCTTGTGTTTAAAGTATACATCAATGGCAAACAGCAAAGATTACGGCCAATGGAGCATTCTCCGCATACTTTCAAATAAGTAAAGGCACCAGGCAAGGATGTCCACTTTCTCCTTTATTATTCATTACTGCTCTAGAAATATTGGCAGACAAGGTCTGAGGTGATAAACAAATACCAGGTCTTAAAATCCGTGGAGAGGAATATAAGCTTAAATGTTATGCAGATGATGTAGTATTAACTATCACAGAACCACAAAGGGCAATAAAACAGTTGATGAAAACAATTTATAGCTTTGGAGAATTCTCTGAATATAATATCAATGTCCAAATTATAAAAATAATTACAAGATAGTTAACCCAAGGAGAAGTTAATCTCCTGCGGGAAGATCTGGCTGTCAGATAACCCATTCAGTGAAATATCTTGCTCTGCATTTGACAGGTAATAATCAAGAAATGTATCAAAATAACTATGCTAAATTATGGCAAGAAATCAAAGGATATCTCAAAAGGTAGAGAAATTTAAAGCCCTCCTGGTTAAGATCAATCACAATTATCAAAATGAATGTATTACCCAAGATAAATTACTTGTTTCAAATGGCACGAATCTTAATCTCAGAGAAAACCTTTCAAGAAATTGTCAGTAAATTCAAATGGAATGGGAAAAGACCTAGGGTTAAATTTAAAATATTACAAAATTCAAAAGATAGAAGTGGTCTTGCTCTCCCAAATTTTAAATTGTATCATAAAGCAAGTTGGTTGTCATGGTTAACAGAGTGGATAAAATTCCCGAATAGAAGAATGTCTATATTGGAAGGAGCTGGTCTAGCCAAAGGACTCCACAGATATTTATGGTACAGGGATACAAAAGAGAAAAAAAATGTAGAAGGACATATTATCAGACAAAGTTTGATAAACGCATGGGACTCCATAAGGAAAATAACAAGCCCCACAATTTCACGGTTTTTTATCTATCTATCTATCTATCTATCTATCTATCTATCTATCTATCTATCTATCGAATTTCTCAGCCGCCCATCTCGTACACAACTCTGGGTGGCTTACAACAATAAGATAACAATTATTAAAACACTACAATAAAATCAATCTCTCTCTCTCTCTCTCTCTCTCTCTCTCTATATATATATATATATATATATATATATATACATACACACACACACACACACACACACACACACACATAAAATAGTTAGCTGCTTCTTCAAATGCTTTCCATGTTGGAAACAATTATAGTATGAAAAATATAATTACATATGCAGATATGGTTCACTCAGACTCCATGAACATTAAAGACACACAAGAGTTACTTGGTGAAGGCTGGGATATACCATGGTTGATGTACTTACAAATTATTGGAAGAATAAAATCTGATCTTAAGAATGATGGAGGGAAGCTAGGAAAAATGACAGAATTTAATTATTTATTTATTTAAATTTGTATTACTGCCCATCAAGAATTTGAAATGCTTATGCAAAATCAACATCGTCTTTTGGGGCATATATATACTCCTACTCAGATATGATAAAGAGACAGAAGAAATAAAAAACTGCATGATAAAATTAATACAAAGGTTTAAAGAAACAGTCACAACACAACAACACAACAATGGAAAGAATTATGGATCAAATCTATAAATTTTACACCAAGTTATAATCTAAAAGAAAACTGGTATAAAATATTTTACAGATGGTACCCTACTCCATTAATAATTTCCAAGATAGATAAATCATACAGTAACAAATGTTGGAAATGCCATGAAACAGAAGGAACATTTACCATATGTGGTGGACATGTAAAAAAAACCCCAAAAGACATACACAGCGCCATTCACAAAATTTTAGGGATCAAATCTGAAATGAAACCATAATTTTTTTTACTAACTATAATTCCAGAATGCATCAATAAAAAATACCATAATTTATTAAGATATATGCTTACGGCTGCAAGGAGAAACTTTGTACTACACTGGAAAAAAGACATAGTACCAATAATATCTGATTGGGAACTTAACCTCGGAGAATATTAAGCAATGGCGAAATTAATAGCATATATCAACAACAGATGTTTAACCAAATTCAAGCAAGAATGGTTTCCATTGTCCATATTCATACATCATGTAAATATAAACATTTACAATATGCTTTTTAAGGAGGTCTAAATGTTTATAAACACAGTAAATCAGTTGGAGTATAAAGAAGGAGGAAGTTAGAAATAAAATGCTGTAGCTGTCTACTTTTTCCAAGCAGCTCCTTTTTTCCTTTTCCTTTTTTTTCTCTTTTACCTTTAATAAATAACAATAAATAATAATACAGTGGAGACTTTAGTATTTAGTATTAAGTATTAAGCTCAAAGATTGAAACCTTTTTAACATTATACAATTATAATAATTATAATTGATTATGCAATGCATTTTGTTACTTTTTATCAATGTCATGCTTAGCATTAATTGTACAACTGAAGCAACCTTATGTTCATTCACTTTTTAGAAATCATATTTAACATTGATATAAACTTTTTTATCTTTAAAGTTTTAATTTATCTAAATCGTCCCAGTGTTAACAGTGTCCAGATTAAATACCACCGTACTCAGTTAATATCTGTATTCTATAATGTATTATTCGTATTTTCTAATGCAATAAAACAATTAACTTTGGGGAAAAATTCACAGAAAAGGTTGTCTGCAGCAGGGTGTCCAAGGTGTGTGTCGAAAAAGTCAAGATGGCAGTTGCACATAAACCAGAAGCAGGGCTTCAATTGCACAGGCCTGGCTGCCATCTTGACTTTGTTAACCCCTCCTCCCTTGCTGCCAACACCCTGGTTTGCAGTCAGTGGGAAAAGAGAGGACATATAAGCTGTATTGGGTGGTGGGTAGACAGTGTATTAGGGAGTTCTAGGGGATATGTGTGTACCAATCGAAGAGAATATTTGTAGCTCAGGATTGAACTGTGGAGTCCTTGGTGCACTCTGAGCCTTGCTGTTTTCTTGCAGACGTTTCATTGCCAGGCTAGGCAACATCTTCAGATATGTGTGTGTCTGAGCATGCATAAGCTAATCACAATGCAACAAGCCAGCAAGTCTCGATAAGGAAATATTATATTTACACTGGCTATTTTCAAAGCAGCTCCATTGGGGAAAAAAATTACAAGTCTAGAAAGCAAAGATAAAATAATTTTACTATTACTGCTTTCCCACAAGATGTAGACTTGGTCTTCAATAAGAAATGCTGTAATTTGCCCATTGAAGCTCTATAGGGAAATCACAGGTTGATCATGAAGGAATAACCAGCAGAGATACAGCCTACAAAACATTACTATCTCACCAGGAAAAAACACAAAGTACACAGTGCAATATAACTTAATTTATATAAACAGGTTGGATTTGGGGAGGAAGTTAATATAGTTTCCCACTCAATACGTTAACCTGTTCAGAGAAAATGTTCCCTTCCCACTGATCCTATATATCCCCTTGGAGTTTTGCACAACTATTGTGCAAAGCACAAGCAAAAGAACTGATCTGGTGGCTCCTATTTTGAGCCGGTTGAATTTGGCAACTGTTATCCATGCCTAGATTACATCCTTTCCTAACTACTGCAATGGGCTCTATGTGAGGCTACTCTTGAAAAGTGTCCAGAAGTTGTAGTTGGTGTAAAAACAAGGCCACTAGGCTGTTAACTATGTAAGGTTCAGGAAGCATATGATCCCTGTATTAAAGGATTTTACAGGACAGAATTAAAGATGGTGCTATTGATTTTTAAAGCCCTGAATGGGTTAGTGCCTGACTATACAAGAGATCAAGGGGCGTGGTGGCTCAGCGGGTAAGATGCCAGGCTTGTTGATCGGAATATCGCACGTTCGGAGGTTCGAATCCCTAGCCCTGCATGCGGAGTGAGCTCCCGCACTAGCTCCAGCTCTTGCCAACCTAGCAATTCGAAAGCATGCAAATGCAAGTAGATGAATAGGTACCACTTCGGTGGGTAGGTAACAGCGTTCCGCTCGCGTCATGCGGCCACATGACCGTGGAAGCGTCTTCGGACAACGCTGGCTCTTCGGCTAACAAACGGAGATGAGCACCGGCCCCTAGAGTCGGACACGACTGCACAAATGCGCGGGGGGAACCTTTACCTTTTCCACAAGAGATCACTTCTCTTCATACAAACCCATCCAACTATCCGGAAGATGCCCCCGTTGGCAGAGTCTTGTTCTTCTAGCACATGGCAGTGGGGCTTTTCCTGCACTGCTCCAGGCTGTGGAATGCACTCCTTGGGGGTTGTGTTTGGTCCCCACTCTGTCAGTGTGAAAGAAATCTGTAAAGTTTGTAATTTTAGATGATTTTATTTATTTGCTATTTATTTGTATTTTTAACTTTTAAGGTAGAGACTAAAGCAAGCAAGCAAGGACATAAATACATAACGCTCTTAGAGAAAAGATGGGCCTTCTAAAATAACTGTGCTGATTGATGGATCTTATTGCAACACAAGGAGCAATTACCACAACATACACTGGTGCTGGTTAAAAAAAGGTCCCCAGGTCAGGCTTGATCTCTGGTAGACAGACAGACAGATGGATGGATGGACAGGCCCTGGTGCTGGTTCTGTTTGCTACTTGTCCATGAAAAAACTCATTTAAACTTTAAACAGAAATGGAGATTAGCACACGTACAACTGCTGAATCTAGGACTTTTTAAAAATCCCATTCAGATGCTCTTTCCTGTGCTAGTTACTGTATGAGCTAGAGTTTGAGCCACTTGTTGATGTAAAGACATCAGCTCTTCTTTGTGGTGGTACATAGAACTTTAGTGATCCATCTTGGGTGGCAGGAGAACCTTTTTTTAGAAATAGAAATGTAGCAGCAGCTAAATAGATCAATCACATATTTACAAGAAGCTTCATATGCAATAATTCATAAGCTTTTGCAAAGAGTAAGCACCGAGGGACTAATTACCATATAATTAGTAGGATTCTGAAATCTGTGAGCTGGTTCCCCATTTTGCTAAGGCTAACCAAGCATTAAGTCCATGTTGATAGAAGACCCACCTTGGGAAAGGAGTGTGGAATTAAACTAATGTTAAGTAGACATGCAAAAAGGCTTTATGCTCAGTTGGTTGCAATTTTAGCCAGTTAATTGTTTGTTTTCTGTTTGTGACTAAACGTGGCAACACTGCAAATGTCTGAGGACCACAAAGATAAAGTTGTTTAGTCTGGCCATTGTAATTCAGCATAAGGATGAATGTTCAAGTGTGATTTCCCTAGGTGCTGAGAGGTATTGGCAAAAGTCATTTGCAATTACCTTTCCCATTATACCCAGTAAGCCTAGATTATATGCCAATGTTTACAGATGGGTTATATCATACACCAAAACAGAAGCAGCTGTATTATCTCAAATAATCATTTCAGATAATTTCCCTGTGAAAAGAAGCACAAGAGAACAAAGCTTCAGATCCTCTCCCTGCCCCTCCTGATTTAGTCTATATTTATTATGAAAACATACATAAAATAGTATGCCTAAATACATATAAAATAAATTAGATGTAGAATAAATATAACAGAAACTGCAATCAAAGAATATGACCATTGTTTAATTTAGAAGAAAGAAGATGGGTAAGATCCACAAACACACTGGTTGACATTTAATTTTAGCCATGGAGGGTTTCACCATTAATTCAGAGACATCTATTCTGCTCTGAAAGAGTATTTTGATTTACTCTAATTGAAACTGTTGATCATTATGAATTAAGTTCAGCACAACAGCCTGGAAGTATACATCAAATGATGTCCTGCTAAAATTTGATGTATATCTCCAATGCAGGTGGGGGATGTACATACGTGGGTGAATTTACAACTGGCACAAAGCAGTTGAGTACAATTAGAGCTGGCTTAGGGTCTATTATGAACTCAAAAAAGCATAGCTGTGCTCCCCACATTCTCTTATATGAATAATTGAACACCTGTGGCTGCATGACTGACCCAATTATTATGCTCTCTTCTTTGACTAGCTAGTTGAGGAAAACTTGGATAAAACTTATTTCTAGGAACAACCCAGTTAATCAAGTGGGACCTAACAGGAACTACATGTTAATCATAGGATCATAGAGTTGGGAGGGGTCATTCAGGCCATCAAGTTCAACCAGTGGCTGAAAGCATCTCTGATAGATTCTGTTTAGTTTCCATTACTCTGAGTTAAATGTGCATATCCTGAGGTGTGTCAAGGTGACGGTATGATTGAAGCTCTGCCTGTTTTTTTGCATGCTACACATGTAAGAAACAGGCGGAGTTTTGATCATACCATTGTGGCCACCCTCTTGACTTTTTTGACCATACCTTGCGGACAACCCTACACACATGCTTTCAGACTGCAGAGTTTTTTAAACAGTTGTCTCTCTGTGTATAATCTGCTGACAGGTCCCATTTGTAAGATTCCAAAAGGTTTAAATGTAAGCAGTGATTCAACTCAATGTTGTAACCCTAATTAAGGTACAAAATAACAGTGCAGAATTATATAAAGTACACATTTTTGATAAAAGAATATGAAGCAATCCTCTCCACGACTACCCTCTATGCATTTTCATAGGTTTGATTTATGGTCCAGGTATTTTCCTACGATTATTTTGCAAAGGTGGCAGGACACAATTAATGTGGACATAAAAACCATCCAGTTGGACCCGGTTGCTGCATTTGATCGCATGAAATGGCGTTTGTTGATCCAAAAAGCGGACCCTGCACCTGCGGGAAAACGCTAGGAAGATGAAAAAGATTTTGCATAGCTACTTTCAGATTTTTCTTCTTTACTTTAGTGAAATATATAATTTGATTAGTGAAATAACAGCAATTCAGAAATTTTTAATTTAAAGTGTGCATTTAAAATAATGAACTTGTTCTGATAAATCCCAGAAAAAACTCTTGTAATTATTTTCAGCCTTTAAAAAATCATTGTAATATTTGCTCAAATACTTTCTGACATTTCTTGGTAAACATGATGCCATGGTAAACAGTATCCTGGTGCAAAAAGTAACCTTTACTCTTTGAAGTTTTGCAATGACACGTCTATAATAAATGACTTCAAGTCCAGAAAGATGCAACAAGCCAAACCTTATTAATCCCACCCCCACAAACACACAACTCAGAGAAGATTGAAAACAAGGTAGCCTGTAGCATGAGCACCTAGGAAAATTTAGCAAACTCTAACTCCGATTAATTCTCATTCTGTTCTTTCTCAAGTCCTTGGTACATATATTTCTGTTGTGGTACCGTTAGGTGCACCATATCAGCCTAACACTTATTTTCAGGCTTGAAAACACAGCTGTGGGAGTCTGCTATGCTCATCTTGAACCAAAGAACTAAAGTGCTGCTGCTTACTTGCTTCCCCATATAATTGTCCTCTTTTCTATTTCCAAGAGAGAAAAGAGGGGAAAAATATTTCTTTTTCCAACAACTCAGTGTAGGGTTGAGACCAGGGATGCACAGCAATCAGGTCCCAGAGTTCTACAGGTCCATATCCCAGCCTGGATGCACCCCCCAGAACCCTCCCAGACATTGTAGTTAATTGAACGTGATATTGATTGCATGTCAAGTAAATTAATGAAGTCATTTATTTCCTGACCTTGTTGATTTATTTTGTTCTGTCCTCATCTGCTTTGGGGAAAGTGGTCTCAGGCACCCCACTGAGAGTCCCAGCATGGCCCTTGGCTGAGAATAGGCTGGGTACCCCTTGCTTTCAGATCTCTCCTTCCACCAACCTTTTCAACCTGCCTTCAGCTCAAGCTATTTTCCTGGTTTACCTTCAGCCAAGAAAGAAGGATAAAGAAGTGCGCATCGTTCAAAAGAGGGATTCGTAGTTGCCTCTATGCCAAGAAAAATAAAGCTACTTCTCTCCATCACTTTTCCTCCAGGCTGTTACACAACAGCATGAGTAAGCACCGTGGAGTTCAACGGAGCTCAGCTATGGATAGGATAGCAAATGTGACCCATACACTTAATTGCGAGATTTTATCACAATTTGTTTGCTTGTTTTATCACAATGTGTTTGCTTGTATTTTTTTTATGATGGGTCATAAAAATCAGTTCCTTTAAGTCAGAATAATGGAAACCTAGAATAGAAATATGATTACATACCCAGCGTTGGATCATAGCAATGTGGACTGCTGGAATGAAACCCTGCCCTTTAAAAACTACCAGTGGAGAAAGCAATCTTAACTACCTGAATCACTGTTTTCTCGCAGTCTATCCAAGTGACAAAACTGGCCCTCCATAAGCGAGTGATAGGTTAGTCACTTCCATTTAAGTGCAACTAGCATCTGCCAAGAGATCTGGGCTCTCAGCAGAACCCTAGCAAACATAGTAGTTGGCAGGCGTGGAGTACAGCTGAATTTGTGCTTCAGGAAACTATTCTGGTCTTATAGTTGTGCTTTTTTTTAGATTTGCCATTAGCTAGAAAGAACTAAAACAGGATCCTGGATTAGAAAAGATAGATGCTGCTCAGTCCCATATTAGTTGGTTGTAATGTCTTTAGGTTGATATCCTGTAACAGTGTGGAAACATTTCCAATGCATGATATACATCCCAATTAAAAGCCCTCCCAAAGCCTTTAAATGAACAAGGAATGATTGGGATTCAGAAGTAACACAGATGGCAATTATTGGCAACCAGATCAAAAGCTTTTGATATGTTCTTTGACTTATTCCGTGTGTGTAAAAGAATGTATTCGGTGTCCAATATTTAATGTGCCAGCCATTTTGATCCAAACTCTGTTCCAATATATACTAGATCATCTTGAAAGAATTACTAGAATGCCCTTAAAACAAATCAGTTTATTGCATTACTGTGTCTTTGCACTGGATATGAGTCACAATCAAAATGAGAGAAAATCTGCCCTCTATGGAATAGGCATTTCCAAGCAGACTTACTTCTAGTCATGGTAAAGGGCTGTTGCGCATGCTGGCTGAGGAATTCTGGGAGTTGAAGTCCACATGACTTAAAGTTGCCAAGTTTGAGAAACACTGGATTAAAAGAAACGAGTCTCAAGTCCACTCTATCCCTGAAGCCCTGGAGCGGGGCTCATACCCAGACATTTAAGAGCTAAACACTCAAGACCCTCTATGGATTAGCAAACCTATCCATTTTGCCTTCTTTCCTAGTCTCATTTTGAATCTGAAGTCCTCCCATCTGAAGGAACATAGGTTTTGTAAGGGCTTCTCCAAAATCCAATCCATTCAAAATTATAACCTTCCAAATACATTATATGGATACTCCTATCATTATAGACATTTGGAAGCAGTGTTAGCATGCTGACAGAAAACAGTGTGTTCTCCTGTGGGTTTTATTATAGAAAGGAATGAATGTGTGTGCAGTACTGAGTTGCTCAAAAGATGGCCTTCAGTGTCCCTGATCTTGGCTTCTTTGGAACAAATGACATTTCTGATTGATACATGGCCAGCAGATAGCAACTGAAAGAATCACCAGACATCCCCAGATTGCTAATAGCTCCAAGCATCTGCATGGCAGGATCTGGAATCCAATGACAGGTGAAGATGACATACTTGCCCTGCAGAATCACGAGCATCTTACGGTTGATCACTTATTAAACCTTTATTTTATCATTGCTTCTTTTGTTCTGCAACAGCTGAGGTTGCTTTGCTTTCTGCAACATTGTGGATAGCAATGAGTTTCAACTCTGAAAGGACCATTGTAACACCACAGTACTATCACCCTACTTAGCATTATACAAGGGGGACTTGCAAAACCTGCAAATGGTCAGCTTGACACTTTTGCTGTGACCCAGGAGCTTCTTCTATTTTTTGCCACCAATGCACAATGTCACTTGTGCTCCTGTGTCAAATTTGAGTGGAAAATGCTTGGAAATTATCCCTAGCTATGTGAAATTAGAGAAAAAGAAGCTGATGAATGAAAAATAGCTAGGATTTAAGACTGATGGATGGACTTCAGATAAAATTAAGCAGCTTCAGAAAAATTTTGGAATTGATGTTATTATTTTCCCCTTCTTTTCCAATACACTACTTGATGTCAAATTGAGTGTACCCCCTTTTAAAGCTTAAGTAGCTGATTTTGAACACTTTACATTTTGGGAAAAAGAGTATTGGACAACAGTGGCAAATATACATAGGATGTATATGCTGTTCTATCTACCAAGCCTTTCATATGGCTGGCCAATGTCAGAGACAGAATATTAATGTTAAGCATACAATGGAATCCAGGTTGTGCACAATGTCCTCTCCATAGTCTTTAAGTCTGCTGTAAGTGGGATTCCCACTAGCCAAATGTCATAATTCTTGTCATGTTCAAGGGAACATGAATGGAAGCTACATGCACCCCTTCCCACTCAAGAGAGAGTGCTAGAGGACATTGAAAGTTTAGCCAAGGTGGGTCCCTCCTTTTTACATACCTTTCTGTGCATCAAATAAGGTTTGTTTTGTACAGTACATGGGATATGTCATAACTTTCTTTGGGTGATTGAGCCATAGATGATTTGAGACTGGCAGGCTACAATTTGTTTCAAAGGAAATTTCTTTTTGACAGGAACAGGCATTGACTATATGTCTGAAGAGTTTATACTGCAGTAAGATTGACCTTTGCCGGCCTGTAGTCTTGTGGGTAAAATAAGTGATAACTCAACAATAAAAGAAAATTTCTCTGAAAAAGCTATAAACCATCATCCCAGCAGCTATTTTTCTCCTGCCATCAAACATCAGTCCAGGTTGCTGGAGAAAGGTGTCTTCCCTTGTCTGTCTATGGTGAGATAGATCCCAATAACAATAATTTCCATATGAAGTTTATTTATTTAATTTATTTATTTTTATTTATTTATTTAATTTATTCCCCGCCCATCTCCCATACAAGGGACTCTGGGCGGGTTACAATAATTATCCCTTGGTTAAGTTATCCCTTGGTGACAGACATACTGTATATTTGGCCATTCTGGGAGGCAGGAATACATTCCTAAATCTGCCTCCTCCCTTCTATTATTGTGCTGGGTTATACAGTTTAAATTTTGTTCCTTCATCATCAGATCCATTCTGGAAGAGACATGAATAAGCAGGAACATTGCTTAAGTGAAAGGAGTGAAATTAACACTGTATTTCTGAACTGGGTAGACTCGTGCATGGCTTCTTGTCACATTTACTTTGGCCCCAACAAACATCAAATGGAGTACACTTGGTGTGGAGAGTCCTAAACTAAATACAAGCAGATGGGGAACATAATACTGACAGAAATCTGATTGTATTTCAGATGAAAGGGACTTATAATTATTTTTTAAGTGCTGTCATGATTTCTATGTGGAGTCATATTAAAGATGTCTCCACCTAAATTTGCAGATTTTATTAAATATTCTTTTTGATTGGTAAATTTGCAGAATAATACCAATTCTCCAAGTGGCCTATGTGCTATTTCCCCCCCCAAAGCTTGCTCATTGATCTTCTGTCTGACAGATTATCCGTTAGTGAGCCCCACGGTGCCTTTCAGGGTGATGCTAATTGAAAGAAATGTGTGAATTTAAAACAATGTGCTCCTGTTAATGTTGCCAGTGTATGGGAACAGAATGAAAGAATGTTGAAGCAGTGATTTTGCCACAAGCAAATTTAAGAATTTGCAGACCGAGTATACTGCTGCACACATAGTAATTTGCCTTGGGTCAGATGGTTCACACAAGCAAGTGAACAGGGCAAACACACTATAGTGAGCAGGCAGGTAAGTGGACAGGAATTGGGTGAAGAAGCTCAAGGGGGCAATATCTCACCAATTAATTCTCCCTGGGAAGCCAGCCAATCAGGTGGGTATTTTTTTCTTCCTCACCTTCCTTTTTTCCATTTTCCTTCTTTTGTTTATCTGAGGGAACTGCATTCATGACCTGAAAGAGACACGCTGTGCTTGTTTTCCTCCCTGAAGATAATAAGAACTATAAATGCTGCAAGTGCAGACTCACTGCCCTCCTAAAAGAGAAAGTAAAATCTAGAGGAGAACCATGCCATCCTCCAGGTTATTAGAGAAGATGAGGACTGGACACAAGTAGCACTTGTGGAGAGACAATGGTACCATGAAGCCTCCCAGGAGATAGAAGAAGAAGAGGGAGAGGGGACAGAGAGATTAAGGAACATGGCAAAAAAGCTGTCAAAAAGAGCTTTTCTTGTGGAGTCCTTGGTGCTCTCTGAGCCTTGTTGTTTTCTTGCAGACGTTTCATTGCCAGGCTAGGCAACATCTTCAGTGCAAAAAGCACTTTTTTCGCACTGAAGATGTTGCCTAGCCTGGCAATGAAATGTCTGCAAGAAAACAACAAGGCTCAGAGAGCACCAAGGACGCCACAGTTCAACCCTGAGCTACAAATATTCTCTTTGATTAGAGCTTTTCTTCTTTGGAGCTTAAGAACAGATTCCAGAGCCTTCCCATTAATGATGTTTCCTGGTCATTGTATGAAGAGCAACTGCCAGAAGCCTCAAGGACTGAGGAAGAAGATTCCATTGAGAGAAGGATTCTTACCTCTGCCATGAAGGTTGGAGAAGAAACTAGGGGATTGGCTCTTGTAGGTCTGATTCCGGCTAATAGGAAAGACTTGGTTAAATAGGTAAGAACAGTGGGAACCTTGGGAGGAACTGTTATGTCTCAAAATTCTACAAAAAGGGAAATCACCATTCAGTGAGTGTTTTTATGATAGTTGAATAATGCCTGTGATATTTTCCTAAGAAACATAAGCAAATGGCAGATTTCTGACCCAATTTGTAATCTATGAAGAAAAGAGAAAGTAGTTATACTCTAATATACTTAAAGCAGAGGTCCCCAACTTTAGGAACCGGGCTGCCATGCCAGTCTCCGAACCCTGCCCCCCCAGTCTGCGCAATTGGCTCCCGCCTGCAAACCCTGCCCCCTGGTCTACATGATTGGCTCCTGCCTGCAAACCCTGCCCCCGGTCCACACAATTGGCTCCCGCCTGCAAACCCTGCCCCCTGGTCTACATGATTGGCTCCCGCCTGCAAACCCTGCCCCCTGGTCTACATGATTGGCTCCTGCCTGCAAACCCCGTCCCCCTGGTCCACACAATTGGCTCCCGCCTGCAAACCCCGTCCCCCTGGTCCACACAATTGGCTCCCGCCTGCAAACCCTACCCCCCGGTCCACGAGATTGGCTCCCGCCTGCAAACCCCCACCCCCCCGGTCCGTGGAAAAATTGTCTTCCACGAAACCAGTCCCTCGTGCCAAAAAGGTTGGGTACCCCTGACTTAAAGAATACACTTTAGCTGGTCTTTATTTAGGAATAAGGGCAGGCATGTTGAATTGCACACATAAAAATTTTCCTAGTTCATTACAGAGGCATAATATGATTGTAAAAAAAGATGGAGGCAGTAATAGAGATGAATATTTAAAGCACAATTTACAATTCTTAGCATGTTGACATGACAACCCTTCATTTAGTAGACAACTATTAGCTATTTGTCTGCTTCTCAAGTTGCTATGAGCTGGACCCTTATTGCTTCAACCCATCAGAATATGAAAAATATACTTCGTAGCTTTTTGCTGGAAAGAGCTGCAAATGTGGCAGGGCTAGAAATAGGATAAAGGTAGTTGATTTACAGGTTTACATGGTAACCCTGTATTGATAGACCACAACAAATCGTGGGTCAAATGAGCACACAAAAAACTTCTAGCTCAGACACTTTTGGGAAAGTAGTTTGGACATACAGTACAGAAACCAAGGGTTAGCTGGACCAGAGAGAAATGGAATACAGCCTCTTTTCAGGCATGCCCAGCAAATAACCTTTTCTAGTGAACATGATGCAACTCGATCTCTCCCTTAAATTTCTCCAATTTGACTATCCAATCTTCATCCAGCATTTCAACAGAAATCCCAATCTCACTCTTAGAAGAGACATTTCTGTCACTGTTAAATTACTCAGTTTCATCCATGACAACCCCAACCAGATGATGCATTTTAGACCTCCTATTTCCCACAGTGTCCTGAATGCTTTGCATAAAGACTTGGCAGGAATCAGAAAGAATCTGTTTAATATCTTGGTGGAAGTCAGAGAAAGTTTGTTTAAAATCCTCCATGTCTCATGCAGTAGATTATGGCGCCCCCTAGGAGCTTAACCAGCGAAAGTCGAAGATATGAAAATCACCCAATTTATATTTCTTTTAAGTATACGTACCCTAAGAGAGGCTTTCTACAGCAAGGAGAAGTGGGTTCTCTTGGTGCTTATCATTATTTTTGGGATTATTTTTTTTAAAAAATTCTTTTTAAGTTTTGGACTTTGTTTTCCCTCCAAATATTAAGGAGGATTGAGAGTAAATAATTGTATCCCTGTTATTATTTTTGTATTAAATTTGAAGATATTAGCATTTTCCTACACATTGAATCAGCTGTTTTGAACTTTCAGTTTTCTGCTTCTACTTTCCGTGGGGAACTGTGTGCTATCTCATTTTCAATTGTGTAAACACACTCCAGAATCCTTTAATATCTTTGACTTTCATTGGTCTAGTGAACATGATGGATATTGAGCTTCATGAACTATATGATGAATATTCAGACTAACTAAGCCTTTCTCAACCTTTTGACCCTGGAGGAACCCTTGAAATATTTTTCAGCCCTTGAGGAACCCCTGCACATTCAGGCTTAAATATAGGCAGAAGTTACAAAATTATTATATTTGTTTCATATGTAGGCCTGTATATATGCATGAACCGTGTTCTTACACTAAAAATAAAGAATGAAACTTACCTCTTTAACGTGAAGTTGCCCGAATTTGAAATATTTTTTTAATGAATTGTGATCTCCCAGGGAACCCCTAGTGACCTCTCATGTAACCCTAGGGTTCCACAGAGCTCTGGTTGAGAAACCCTGGTCTAACTATATACCGTCCAGCTAATGAACAGGAGGATAGAAATACAACTGCATGCTAGTGTGGACTAAAACAATGATATGTGAAAGACCAGGAGAAGATCAAAGTATGACTAATGGACAGAAGTATCAAGCAACAGACAGTATATGAACTTCCATGGCCAAGGTCTACCCAAGAACAGCTATACCCCCCCCCCCCAAATTGTCTTCTGAGCTGTAACAGTATTCCATGACAAGATTGATGAAAACCAGCTGCTCAGAGATCAACACCTTTTAGTTTATAAAATAGGAGATGAAAAGAAGTTCTGCTTCTCTCTGTGTGTGTGTTTGTGTAAGAATATGTTTGTGTGCATGTGTAGATTAGTGTGTATATGTGCAGAGTACAAATGGTTCCCTATTCTATAGCTTGCTATCTCATTTGCTGCTTTTTGCCTGCTACTTCTCTTGCTCTGTTTTGTATGTTGGGATTTTTTTTTTCTGAAATAAAGGAGTTACAAGAAAACTTTTGGTCCCTATCTAATTTACGTAACCTCCCTGCTTAAATAAGTTGGGAAAATCATGTTGATCAATGATGTATACTTCTAATTAGTTGTGCTAGAACTGAGAAATATACTAAAGGGACAACTATATTGAAGCTGTGATTCAATAAACCTATGCACTTGTTGTAGTAGGTACTGTTGCTTTCCTCTGGTGATTGTGTCCCTTGGGAACAAAAATCCTGAGAAAGAGAGAAAAGCTTCTTCTTGTTTCCCTCCCCCCCCCCAATATCCTCAATGAGTTGTGTGATTAATACAAGTGGATCAATCCATTCTGGCCCATGTTAGTTTCACATTTGTTAATTTATATCTTCATTCCAATATATTTCGGCATTAATCTGCATCTTTTAAAAATCCACCTAAAAACCAGCCCTGTTCAAAAATGTTTTCTTATAAAACATATGTTTCTATGTTTTGAGGGGCGCAATGGCTCAGTGGTTAAGATGCCAGGCTTGTTGATTGGAAGGTCAGCGGTTCAAGACCTGAGCGCTGTGTGACGGAGTGAACTCCCGCACTTGCCCCAGCTCTTGCCAACCTAGCAATTCAAAAGCATGCAAATGCAAGTAGATTAATAGGTACCACTTCGGTGGGAAGGTAACAGCGTTCCGCGCGCGTCATGCCGGTCACATGACCGCAGAAGCATCTTCGGACAGTGCTGGCTCTTCGGCTCAGAAACGGAGATGAGCATCGCCCCCTAGAGTCGGACACGACTGTGCAGGGGAAAACCTTTACCTTTACCTTTTTCTAAGTTTTGTCTGGTTTTGAAGCTTTACATTTTTACATTTATTTATTGATTGATTAGTCGAATTGACCTTATCAATACAGCAAGATAAAATTAAAATATATACAATATAAAATATAAACAGAATATTAATAAATCTATTAAGGATTTTGGGTATATTTGTATTTTCCACATGCAAAAAAACTGGTAAGTCATTAACCTAAAGATTGAAGAGCATAGGTGCTAAGACACAACCCTGTCTAACACTGACATTACTAGGTATACTCTTAGTCAGGGATCCATCTACACCAGTGCGAATTTTCACCTGCATATTAGAATAAAGAGCTTTAACCAAAAAAAGGAGTCTAGGATCCATATTTAGATCTGCCAGTTTCTTCCACAAGATATTGAACAAATTGGGGTACCCTGTAAAAGCGACTCTCTCATCTGATTACTGCCTCCTTGTACTGTGATCACATATATATGTATTATGTTTTATTATTGTATCCCTTCCTATCATTTGATTATGCTTTGTTTATATTTTATATTTTATATATTTTAATTTTATCTTGCTGTATTGATAAGGTCAATTCGACTAATCAATAAATAAATAAATGTAAAGGTTTTGAAGCATGGAGTCCTTGGTGCTCTCTGAGCCTTGTTGTTTTCTGGCAGATGTTTCATTGCCAGGCTAGGCAACATCTTCAGTGCAAAAAGGGAGTGGGACTTGCTCTCTGTTTATATACCCTGGCTTGTCCTGCCTGTGTTGGTGGGGGTGTTGTACTCTCCTTGGTACTCTACACAGGCAGGACAAGCCAGGGTATATAAACAGAGAGCAAGTCCCACTCCCTTTTTGCACTGAAGATGTTGCCTAGCTTGGCAATGAAACGTCTGCAAGAAAACAACAAGGCTCAGAGAGCACCAAGGACTCTACAGTTCAACCCTGAGCTACACATATTCTCTTCAATTGGTTTTGAAGCAGTTTAATTGGATTAGGCATTTTTAAGTGGCTCAGTTTCTCTTACTTTGTGTGTGAGTTTTACTGCCTTTCAATACGGCTTTATTTTATGAGTCTTATTCACTGTTGTGGTTGTATGACCTGCTCTGCTTATATTTACTGTAATTGGTATCTTTGCATAAAGGGTTATTTATATGTATCCTGTTTTTGAATGACAAATTGGACCACAAAACTTGAAGAAGTACATAAGCCAAAGAATAACTGCCCTGATCAGCCAAGATGATGCCATTCAGGTCAGTTTTCTTTGAAGCGCAGTAAACAAATCTTTGAGTGTTCCTGTTGAGTATGACCCAAGACAGAAGCATTAAAAGCGGACCTGAATTTTCAAGAAGCTGATCACTGTAACATTTAATAGTACTTTCGAATGCATGTGATATATTTGCTTCTACTATTCTTTCTTGAGAATTCCATGCCCAAACCCAGTTCAGTTCAAGTGGCATTTACTCTATTCAAAGCTACTTAGAATGAAATCATTAGACCCTCTACTTCCATTGATTTCAGCCAGGTAATGATTTCTAGTTGCAGACTTTGTAGTTTTCGCTACACAAATCTTTGCAGAGATAACACCTTGATATATTGAATGTTCAGATTCCACATAAATGTACAAGAAACAGAAAACATCACAGAAGTGAAATAAACCAAAAAGTGCAACTTTTATACCACTTACTTTGGGTTTTTCTTTGGTCTAATTTCATATTTTCCACATATAATATTGACGGAGCTTTACTTCTAAGGTTTCAGGTCTTTGAAAAGAGTCAGAAGCAATAGATACCATTCCATGGCTGAGTCCAGGCAGACTAGAGTTTTAATACTCAAGTCAGCAAGGCTGCTGCCATGTTTTTTGGGGAAAGCAGCAGCCCAGAACTCATTGTGTGGTATTTGAAAGGCTGTTGAACTGGGTCCCTATTAAAGCCCCCCCCCCCGAGATATTGCTGCTGCCACTGCTGCATCTCTTTCCCTACTAGGCCAAGGGACATCTGGATGCCACTGATTGTGCCTGTATCCCTGACGGGTTACTTAGTTAGGACGAAGTGATTTCTCTTCTCTGATTGTCCTCAGGTTGATGCCATTTTTATTTCCTCATAATTGACTGCTGTAAAATATATGGCATAATGCCAAATCAAGGAGCAGGACCATCTGGTTGCACTAACTCTGTAGAAGGGCTTCATTGGTAGCAGTGCTGCTAGAAGTAGATACTCTGTTGGCAGGTAAATATATGGGTCCTGTAGTGGATTTGATTAATCTAGAATCTTCATGGTGCTTTCCAATGGGACAGTCTGATGATGCTTCCAAGTCTAATTCCAAGTACTGGTTTACATCTATAAAGCCCTGTAAATTAATTGTAAAAATCATAAGTACATAATTCCAGTCTATATTTGAAGAACTTCAAGTTCTGAATACACAAAATCCAGAGATGTTGACCCACTAGATTCCATTCTCAGATGTTGGAATCTTTGACAACTGTTACAAGTTAAACACTAGAGGTACATCTATTGGTGGATTCAGCTAACATATTAATGTATGGATTGTAATATATATGATATAAAAGGAAGGAGAAATATAAGTTACACAAAGATTCTTTAGCTAAGGATTCCAGTCCCAGATGTTACCCTATTTTTTGATTTTCAGGCAAAATCCCCCCATAGATTTTAAAATAGATAAATTTCATTTTTATGCTCTTATCAAGATTTTATATATTTGCTTCAGCATTTTTAAAATTAAAAATAAATACATTTTTACACACTAGTGAATGAAAAATACAAGTGAAAGGATATCAAATTCTAAGAGCTTTTGGAAACAAAAATAATCAATCTATAATCCTAAGAAAGAAGCAATGCCATAATCCAGGTTTCTTCCAATTTACCATCTGTTATATTTCCATTCATTCTCCTTCTCTCATCTATTTTTTTTTAAAATGTGGTTATTTGTGGTATGGTGAATTTTGTAAGTGAAAAGATTGACAGATTATTAGTTCTATTAGTACTAAGCTACTAAATACTAAGCTACACAGGGAAATTATTATGAAAAGATTATATACTTCATTATACTAATACTAGCTTTGCTGATTACGAAGCTGAGACTTTTCATCAATAACTTGACAATTATATAGCAAAGCAAAACTAACAAGGAGGCTTGCAGCATCTTAAAGACATATTTATGAAGGCATAAACTTCATACATGTGCAAGTCTTTTATAGTGGAGTTCGTACGGGTTTCTTTTGCCAACAGACTGATGACACTCTTACTTTGATAGAATAAGCAGCCACTGTTTTAAATTTATAGAATAAATTTGTGTGAGTGTTGATGTTTCCATTGAAAGGCTGTGACTTTTGAATCATAGTGTCATTTGAAAGCACATGATGTAGCGCCAGTAGTAATTGGGATTTAATCTGATTTTTTTCCTCTACTAATCTCATTCCAGAGGGTCTCATTGTGGTCTAAAACCTCAGAGGGTGAGCAACTTCCCCAGTTTCTCCCCAGACCCCAGAAGGTTTGGGAGCATACAGTAACTGAGTATGCCTATTAGTTTTGGCAGCCTTAATGCCCACAATCCCACACATTAATATCTATTCTTACCTCTTTTCCTTTCTTACATTCTTTAACTTCGTTTCAAATCTTCCAAAGCTCTTGGAATGCTTCTTATGCTTTATAATGCAAAGATGGGCTGCTTATTCACTTCCAGTGAATTTATGCTAGAAGAAATCAGATAATTCAACAATTGGGTGTTAAAATGACCCAGGGAATGTTGCTTCTCCCATCATGTTAAAACCCAGTTCCAACTCCTTGTGAGCCCTTAAAGAAAATGGAACATTCATCATTGCATATTTTTTGTGAATAGCCAAAATTTAAACTAGTTTAACTCTCCTCTCCCTATCTCAGGGATGAAACTGACAGGCCCTCTTGGGTTGCTTCCTCTGTGTGACTCCAGTATGCCTCCTTTTCAGCCTTCTTATTTCTGATATCAAGAAGAATCTGTTTTAACTCCACTGGACACAGAATACAATGTAGCATTGTGTGACTTTTCCCCTCCTTAAAATAACGATGTCACAAAGAATACCTGACTGTAATGTTTATGGTTAAAGGTTATGAACATGACCTTGAAAATCTTCATCTTGATTGTTTCCACCGGCACTCTGTTGATTCTTCCTGAAGGTAAGGAAAAGCATTACTGGATGTCATAATCCAATGTTATCCTTTATTAGGGAAAAAAATCTTATTTAGAAGATTAAATATTTATGGAGATGAGTCATCATCTACCCAGTAAACAGGATTCTGATTCACAGCCTTCTCTTCTCTCTGCAACATCCCTGGAGCTTTGTGAAATCATAGTATAGTTTGGCTTTTGAAGGTTCCCTTATTCCAAAATATCATTTTTCAAGTGCTAGATAATGTATTTGATGGAATCAGAGATGTTACTTATTACCTGTAACCAGAAGGTTACTCTAATTCTTTCAAGAGAGGCCAGAGGAAAAGAACCAGCATTATATTCATGTTCTATTCAAGAGAGAAGCATACAACAAAGCAAAAATTAATTATGTGCCCTCAAATTGGTGTCAACTCTTAGCGATCCCGTAGACAGATTTTCTCCAGGAGGATCTGGCCCCAACCTGGTCCTTCGGGTCTTGCAATAGTGCATCCATCACTGCTATAATTGACTCTACCCACCTTGCTGCTGGTCATCCTCTTCTCTTTCCTTTCACTTTTCCCAGCATTATAGACTTCTCCAGAGAGGTTGTTCTTCACATAGTGTGACCAAAATATGTCTTCTCCAATGCCAACACAATGAAACAATCTTCTCAGTTCACATTATGGTGTTGTAAAGGTGTTTCAGTAATGCTCCCTGCTTATATTAGGTTTGGCTGAATCTTCACACTGAGAAAATCTTGATGTTTACTGAGCAATCTCCATGGGAAGAAAGAGACAAACAATATCTGTGATCCAATGCAGCATATTTTCTAGTTTCACTGGTACATATGCATTAGTCCATAGGAAGCATATGTAGCTTGTTTCATTTTGCCAATGCTTTTTCATAAAGCCATAAAAATACCTATAGGAAAGAAGAAAGAGGTATGCCATTTGCCTTTGGAACAAACAGTATGAATTCAATCTGAGTACAACACCAAGGAGAGTACAACACCCCCACCAACACAGGCAGGACAAGCCAAGGTATATAAACGGAGAGCAAGTCCCACTCCCTTTTCGCACTGAAGATGTTGCCTAGCCTGGCATTGAAACGTCTGCAAGAAAACAACAAGGCTCAGAGAGCACCAAGGACTCCACAGTATGAATTCAATGTGAAAGAAGCAAAGGAACATCTGGATTGTGTCAACAGCTCCATATTTTTCAGAAGAGTTACTCAGTGCCAAGGTCTATTTCTACTTAGGATGATGGACAACATGGCCTTTCTCCTTGTTCAGTTCCTGGTTAGAATCTGGCTGTGTCGGCAGCTGAGGCTCATTCTAATATTAGTAATGGGACAGCTTCTTCCACACTGAAGACCAGCAAGCTAATTTAGGACATAGAGCAGGTCAAGTCTTCCAATACTTTGCAACTGCTCCCCACTTTCCAGCTTCTGCTGCCTGTGGCCACTGCCTTGTTACCTATCAGTACAGTCATCCCTGGCAATCAAGAAAGTCACTGAATTAATTAAAAGAGTGTTTAGTTCAGCTAACCATAATATTTCTTCCAAGCTATAAATTAGCACTCCTTGATTGGAAGATAATTTCTTTTGTACTTGCCCTTTGTCAAAATACCTTTCTAGTTTTTCTTTGTCAAAACTACCTTTCTAGTTTTGTGTGTACCTTCTTTTCACTTTCTTTGCTCTTTCTATCCTTCATCTCAATCATCTGTGGTGCATGTCCCAGCACATGAGCCTTTGTAACTAGCTTGTCTCAGTTTGCAGACCATTAAATTAATGGCTGTTGCATTGAATTGCAAACTGCAATACAGATGGAACATTGGCTTTAATTTCAGATCTGTATCTCTGTTGAGTACTGAAGTACAAATAGGTTTCCAGGACACAAGCCACTGGCTCCAGCTTTTATGTCTTAAAGCTTTAATCCCCCTGATTTTGCCATCGAAATAATAATAATTGTCAAGCAAGATTTCTGTCAGTTGCTTTCTCCCTACCAGGTACTGAACAATGCAGTGCAGAACCAGAAGAACAAGTCAGGTTGAATGTCAAGACTTTTTAATTTACAGTTATGTTTCACTGTGTTCCCAGTATTGCAGTGGGGAAGATAATATTCTCTGGCATTAAGGAAGACTGTAATTTTACTTTGTCCCTGATACTCTGCCATAGGAAGTTGCAATTAAAAATAAATGAAAGGGATCAACGCTCCCCGATTTCGTTTAAGGACAGTGCTCTATAAATGTTTTTGGAAAACACAGTATCATCATGGGGATTCAGTTCCTGCGTTATATTGCAATGCTATTACAGCTGACAAACAGTGGAAAGTTTGAAGTCAATTATCTCACAGTCTTGACTGACTGATTATTAACCAATTAATTAAAGACACACATTTATGGTTAGTACTTTTTAAAAATTTAGAGCTAAGCCAATTTAAATTCTAAAATGTTTAATTTTTATCCTCTTGTAGAAAAAGGGCACTTTAAAGAATTTGGGGCCAAATTTGGGTCTTTGTGATGTACGTCATTTTTTACCTCTTGAGGTCCTAGAATTACATTAAGTCCAGAGCATTATAAAGGATGTAAAATGTACCTAGGTGATCAATAAATTTTTATAGTAGGAAAAAAAAACAAATTAAAAATTAGGAAAAAGAATAAAGGGTGAGCCCAATCCATAAGGAAATGTCAAATAACTTTTCCTAAGTAGGGGAAATGTGGATGAATTATTGCTTCTAATTTCTCTGCCCATAAATTCAGATAATATTTCTCCAATAGAAGGAGCTACCTATATGGTCAAAGCCAACTTGTTGCTTGGTGGGAATGATCCGAGAAATTCACTGCCTTGTTAGTAAAAAAAAAATGATGGGAAAGTGGTTTCATGTCTTCTTAAAAAGTCTTTCATATTGTGATTAGAGAGAGGGAATCAACTTTGACTGATTTCAAAAAGCTCCCCCCCATATCAGGAATATAACTCATTGTTCACAAATCCCTTTTGGTCTCTTTGTTAAATTCAGTCTTTTAAATATAAGTGTTTCTAAAGTCAGGGAGATCTGGTCTTGGAAGGGAAATTTGGATTTGGATCTCCCTGAATTTGGAGCTGGCTTAGAGACAAATCTAATGGCTCCTAGGTTGCTGTCTTGGAGATCAAAGAATTCTGGATTGACTCCACTCTGATTAAAATCACTGATATCATTCACTGTTGATTCTGTCTAATTTAACTATTTAATGTGGAAAACTGAATTTTAATAACCTTGGTTCATGTTCTGTCATAACTGTGCCACATGGTCTTCCATTCCAGTAAAAGAGAGAATCATTCTGGCTCCATCTATCTCACAGATGTTCTTACAGCATCTGAGTATCCTGTTAGACCTTCTGATGAGGCTAACTGCTAGTTGCTATATAGGCAGCTGCAAGATATGAGGAATTATCTACTCCATTTCATATATGATGAATAGAAGGAACTATAAAAGGAAATCTCTTAACAACAAGGAAGGGCTAATGTGTTCTTCTACCAGAGAAAACTTCCAAGTCAGTTTTTGTTTTGCTATGACAAATGAAGTGACTGTGCTATTTCATTTCCAAGTATAGACTACTTTTGTCTCTAGACCACATCTCAATCTGACATGTAGAGTGATTAGGGTTCTTTGTCTAATTTTAACAGCCATGCATGTTCTCATGCTATGTGGTGGAGAGCATCAGAAACAAGTGGTTTATAATGCTATGCTAATATTTAATTTGGAGGTCTTTCAAAGGCAATTTAATCAAGTTTCTGAATCAAATCAACTTCTTGAACACAACTGACAATTTGGATTGAATCATCAAACTGAATTGGATGCTTTAAAAACAATTCAACCATACTGAAAGGTTTGTGCATGGGTGCAAAACCCAGTTTTTTTTTAAATCAAGCAAAGTTGCATAGGGAAGCAAGGGATAAAAATACTCTCTCCATGATTGTACTAGTAGAACCTTCACAAAGTTACAGCTATTCTTTCTGATTATACAGCCTAGAATTTGTAATTGTGAGGCATTCTTGTGTACTTAGTTTACTTTAAACTTGGGGAACATTGATTTTCCTGTATTTTATTTTCAGCGAAGCTGTCAGTTTGATTCCAGCAGAATGGAAGATGAGAAGGATTAACAGCTAGTGACTGAATTATTAGAGGAAGAGTTGATATCAATGCTTGTCATGAAAGCTGAATCCCCTCCATCATGAGCTAATAACTGAACCTATTTGCACCAAAATCTGTAGATTTGCTGTCCATCTTCCTGCAAAAAAAGGTTCAAGTTTCAATTTTTTCCTTCAGACTCTTGAAAGAAGAAAATGAACTTTCGTTAATAAAAACTTTGGCATAGTTTTCTGAGAGGGGAAACGGTTAATGGCCACAGTGTGGTGGCGGGGGAATAGTGACATCATCATCTCAATGAAGCTGTTGGGGCCAAGAATCCCAGGTGGTTCTGTAGCTTAGGAGATGAGGTTAGGTTTTCTTCTTCATCAGGTGTTATTGTGTAAGCCCAAATGAAGATTCATATTTTATTTGCTTTTCTCCTGAAAAGAAATGAGACCTCACCAACATTTGTAGCTAGAGAGCCAGTTTGGTCTAGCGGTTAAGGTACTGGTCTAGAAACTTAGTCTGAGAGTTCTAGTCCCATTTTAGGCATGAAAGCTGGCTGGGTGACCTTGGGCCAGTCACGCTCTCTTAGCCCAACTCACCTCACAGGGTGGTGGTTGTGGGGAAAATAGGAGGAGGAAGGAGTAGTAGGTATGTTCGCCGCCTTGAGATATTTATAAAAAACATGAAGGCAGGATAAAAATTAAATAAATAAATAAATAAAACTTGGCAGTAGAATTTCTGTTGGCTTTGAAGACTGTAATAGAGAGGTTTGGGTTCAATTCCAGTCAGTGGTTTGCCGGAGCTGGCTCATACCAGCTTGGGAGACCCGATTGTTAAATTTTCTGGAATTCTGTGAGCTGGTTGAGAGCAGAGCTGAGCCGCAATGCCTAGCACACCAATTGGCTGTTCGGCAGCTAGTGGTGTGGTGCAGCAGCAGCAGTGGAGTTGGCAGAGCCAGTTATGCATTTACCAGCACACCACTACTTCTAGTCCATCAATGCTTTGACATAAAACCCTCTTCCTCTTCCTCCTCCTCCTCCTTCTTCTTCTTTGCATAATTTTTATTAAAGATTTTAATTACTGTCAGAGTTCAGCAGACCTCTGCCATTCAACTCGATAGGGATGGGGATTAAGGGCAGCTAGAAACTGACGTGAGAGAGACAACAGTGTGGAAGGAAGAACTGCCCGCAATGAGGTGCGAAGTGGAACTCAACAGCTCCGGGAATGACTGTCTGAGCACCCGTGAACCTGCAGGCTACGTGTGTTGACAACCATGGACAATGGGGAGGGGATGTTTAAATATACGGTAATATGCCATGCTAAATGATTTGTAAACTGCCCAGAGTCCCTTGAGGGAGTTGGGCGGTGAGTAATCGAATAAATAAATAAATAAATAAACCATTCAAGTCTTTGTTCGTGTTAAACCTTCATGCACCGGAGTAAACCTTTTGCTACTTGGAAATCTTGTGTCTGTGATTTACTTAAGAGAAGGGGGTTTTAGGGCATCAGGGAGGAGCACCTTACAATTACAGTACGAAAAGAGAATACAAACTAAACTCAGAAAAAGAAATAGAAGAAAATACAATAAAGAAAAAAAAGAAATATATAAAGAAGTGACTTCCAATCTTCATCATAACAAGTAAAAACAAATTTGATAACTCTTCCCCCCCCATAAGGTTACACACAAATATCTCTTCTTCCCATAACCCATCCCTTATCTATATGCAAATCCATAAATCATCAATTTTTCAGTCATGGTGTCAGCAGAAAGTCTGTAAAGGGTTACCTGAGCTTTATAAAAACATGTCTTATTTTAACCTTGATCAAACAAAGCAATTGTATATTCCTTCCTTTTATTTCTAACATTCTTGATCTTTAATTCATTCAGATGTTGTTGTAGGGTTTGGTCTTCCCTCAATTTTTCTCTTTCCCATTGCAAAGACTTCTTTGAAGTTTTAACAAACCTCTTTTGTAAATACAGTAAAAAAGTCTTTTTTAAAAATCTGTTCAATGGTGTCTGATTCTCAGAGACTGCCTGGACAAGTCCCTGCAGTTTTCTTGGCAAGGTTTTTCAAAAGTGGTTTGCCATTGCCTCCATTATCCAGGTCATTATCTTGGTTTGTCATTTGTATTTCCATTTTGATTTTCAAAGCTTTAACCAGTTTCTTTTGTATATCCAGTAAAAAGTCCTTATCAGGGTCATCCTCTTGGCTTGTCATTTGTAATTCCACTTTAACTGCCTTCTCTGTCTTATAATCCACACTTTTTTTTTTATTATCCAGTATTTCTGGTTCTAGTATTTCTGCATCAGATTTAATATATTTTGGGCATAGACTATTCATAGAAGCAAACATCATTACTGACATTTCTGATATTGTAGCTACTAATGTCTGGCCCCATTCTTTGAAAATCTCCTGAAGTATTTCTAATGTTATAACGTATTGTGTCATTCCCCCCCCCCCTTTTTTTTTTCTTTTTCTGCCTGGAATCTTTAGTCCCCTCTAGTGTCCAATTTTTGAAATCATAAAGTCTCAAATTACTGTTTTAACTTAAGATAGACAAAACATTCTGTTTCCAACAAAATGCTCTTTATTTTATTTAATTATTTCCAAAATCTTATAGTAAGAGTTTCAATGTTCCAAAGTTGTCTGGACCTTAATTCATTTATAGCTTTCTTAGATCAAAATCTTATTTAGCTTTTTGCCATTTATTTCCAGTTCTTTAAATTCTTAAACTTATAGTTAATTTTTCTTTTGTTCAAGAAGAAAGGTAAACTTACCAGGTGGCTTTTCAAACTTGTCATTCCAAAGATCTCTAATAGCCTGTCAGCCTTACAAGGTAGACCAGACAGGAAACACGACCAGATGAGCTAATTCTACTTTATTGTAAAGCTACATTAACGGAATCTTGGAAGTCTGAAAGTACAATTCTCCCATAGTCTCCTTTACAGCCCAAAAAACTAGGGAGGGTCCCTTCTGAGCCTCTTGCCCTGCCCACTATCCAGCTGCAGGCTATGCTGTCTCTTATCTGACTGCAGCAGCATCTCTTTGCCCAGTCTCCCAAGGTCTTTCCCACATACCATTACATAGCCTTAGAATAGTAAATAAGCAATTCCAAAAGTGATTAGAAAATGAGTTTCGTGAACACAGTGTCCTTTGAAAGGCTCCACTGTGGCTGTGAGCATGATGGCTGATCCCTTCGTCTTCCAGCTCTCAGACCTGTGGGAGACCACCATCCTGCAGTCTCCTCATGAAGATCAACTGTCAGGAGCATGTGTGGGTGATCTCCCATCCTCTCCTTATTTGGAGAGGTTCTGAAGAACCAGCCTACTCACTGGCTCTTCGGTCTTTGCTGTGGTCATTGTCTCTGTCTCTGTCGGAGATGTATTTAGTTCGCCATGCCTCCACCGGAAGTCCCAGCATAAAACCCATCTTAAGTGTTTTATGCATTTATTCCATAGGCAGTTTTCTTTTTTTAATCAGTGTTTCCATTTTTCCAAATTTCCCATTGTATACTGTATAAAGGTGTCTGTGTATCAATAGTATCAAATGATATCAGTCTGATAAATATTAATAACTAAATATTAAGTGAAGGGGGAGTTCTCAGGAATAAAAGAAAGAGGAAACAGATTTTTTGGGGGGAGGCTATCTTCAGTTCCTCTTCTCTAGTCCAGGCATTGCCTTATCGTGTTTTACTTGAATCTGAACAATGTATTCCTGGCACTTTCCTTGCTTGGAGGTGGGTGGGTGGAGGAATTAGATTATCATATTATAGGCTTAAACTTGTCCTGACTTGCTGTTTTTGCTATGCATTATGGGAAATTAGTGCTAAGAAAGCTCTCTCTTTCTGGAATGTATGTACTAATTTTGTGCCAATAGATATTGTACTGATTTTTTTTGCTTCATTTCACAGCAATATTTTATACTTATCTGCCAGCAGCATCATCTTTGCTTTGCACTGTGTTTTTGCATTAATCTCTGATAAAGGCAGAAAAATGAGATGTTCCTTCTGAATACAGCAATATCTATGATTTAGCCCATAGATTTGAAACTATATTTATAAAAGATTGAACTCTTTTGACTTTGAGGTACAAAGGTTGAATCTTCACCAGAGAATATGAAGGAGGTGAAATAAAAGAACTGTTCTTTAAGTTTCCGACAGGGATGGTAAGAAGAAAGTCTCCCTTGGATCAAGGTTGACTCCATGCAGTTTTCTTGGAAGCAGGGAAAAAGTGGTTTCCTACTGCTGCCTACTGAGATATTTTTTTCAATTTCTCAGTTCCGCCTACAACTTTAGCATTTCCTGGTAGGCTCCCATCCAAGTAGTTACCAGGTCAGGAGTGTCTACAGAGTGTGGTCAAAAAAGTTAATATGGTAGCCATGAATGTGCAATCAAATATCTACCCATTTTTATGTATATTACACAGTTTACATAGAAAGCAAGCAGAGCTTCCATCTCACCATTGTGGCTGCCATCTTTTATTTTTTTAACCATACCCTACAAGATGCCCCTGAACCAGATCCAACTCTGCTAAGTTTCTAAGTCTAGGCAAGGGCTGCCAACTGCTAAATGTTAACTATTAATTTAATTTTATTAATGCAATTTTCTGTTAGCTATGTCACTCCTTCAAACTATTCATTTATTTGTACGTTCAAATGTGTATTTGCCTGCATATTAAAAATATCCATGTTTGCAAATAAAATTTGAACATGTTACCATTCAAATCATTGTCATTGTCCATGACCGTTACTAATCAATCTGCTTTGCAATTTGCCATTCTATAAAAGTCTCGGAAAAAGCATTGGGTATGTGCTGTATGCTCTATAAGCTGAAGTAAGCCTCCCTCCCTCCCTCCCTCCCTCCCTCCCTCCCTCCCTTTCTTTCTTTCTTTCTTTCTTTCTTTCTTTCTTTCTTTCTTTCTTTCTTCTTTCTTTCTCAAATTTAACTGAAGAGAAGAGGGATAGTAGGACTAATCTCCTGACAAAATCAAAGGGAAACAGTAATTTTTGCTCCTTGAAGCAATAGATTAGAATCCCTGGGCCTTAGGGTCTGTTCCATAATTTACTTTCTGCTATGCCTGGACATGTTCCCTTGCTTGCCTTGACTTTGGCCTCTTCTAATGAAACTATAGTTCCCCAATCTCCTGGTGACTCTGTTGCAGGCCAAACTGATCCAGCTCTGTAACCCTGCTTCGTATTTGGCTCCTATTTCCAGTTTAATGCCTTGCCATTTCCTTTGGGTGATTCTATACGTCTTTACCATTTTGGTCCCCTACTTCTTGTTCTTTGCCTTGCCCTCTCCTTTTAAAAGCTGTGGCCTTTTACTTCTGTTTTCTGTGTTCCTTGTGGAATAAGTTAATTTTGATTTAGGTACCTATGAATGTTTTGTTTTCCTTTGCCCCTTGGGGTAGGCAGCCCATAGGTCTAATAGTTAAAGTACACAGACCTTGTGAAATGCCCCCATCTCTTTGTGGTATTTAGAGATATCCTAGGATATTCCGGTTGTTTGGGAAGCATCTCTGACATGTCATTTGTTACAGTCCCCTTCTAGTTTCCACTTGCCTGTTAGGCCTAGGCTTTGAGTTTTATCTAGGCCTTATCAAAATATGCATGCTAGACTATTGATTGATTGATTGATTGATTGCATTTTTCCACCGCCCATCTCAGCAACAACTCTGGGAAGTTTACATAATTTTATTATATTTTATCCAATATTTTTTTTATTTGTTGGTAATTCTTTCTGAGAGCCAGTTTGGTGTAGCGGTTAAGGCAACAGGCTAGAAGCCAGGAGAACGTGACTTCTAGTCTTGCCTTGGGCACAAAACCAGCTGGGTGACCTTGGGCCAGTTACTCTGAGCCCTAGGAAGCAGGCAATGGCAAGCCACTTCCAAAAAAACCTTGCCAAGGAAACTGCAGGGATTAGTCCAGGCAGTTGCCAGGAGTCAAAAACTGATTCGAAGGCAGACGCGTGCGCACACACACACACACACACACACACACACACACACACAAAAGCAGATTGTTCAAATACAGACTGTGGGTTATATTCAATTGTGACTATCTTCCAGGGGAATAGATACTTGTGGTAGGTAAGAGTGTCCTTTTCCCCTCTATTTTCTGTGCCCACTTAAATTTGAGGAGGATGGTGGTTAATGGAGAGAAGAGAATTCAAATTCTCATTGTTTAGTCAACAATGTTTTGAACAATGATGGATATAATAGTATATGCGATCAGCAAATTTGAATTTATCATAGTTTACATCTTTCAGATCTTCATGATATGGTTGAATTTAAAGCTGTTTCAACATAAGCTATAATTTTGGAGACATTCTACAACATGAGTAAGGATCTCAAAGTTGCTCTAATTGGACTCTGGATGCTTTATGACTATTTTGAATACTTCAGAGTTTTCAAGCTTGCATTGCTGGAATTCAGCACCAAATAATTTTAAACTATTTTGAGTTTAAAAAGAAGCCCAATACCTGTCCCCCATCCTATGAACATGCATTTAAAGAAATAATCCTTTCTGCCTCCAATAACATCGTTGTATCCCAAAGCTCTTGGAAGCCTAAAAAATATATTTTTAAAAAAATGTTCAATAAATTTTGTTTAAAAAAAGGTAAAGGTTCCCCACACACATTTGTGCAGTAGTGTCCAACTCTAGGGGCCGGTGCTCATCTCCGTTTGTTAGCTGAAGAGCCAGCGTTGTCCAAAGACGCTTCCATGGTCATGTGGCCGGCATGATGCATGCGGAACGCTGTTACCTACCCACCGAAGTGGTACCTATTAATCTACTTGCATTTGCATGCTTTTGAATTGCTAGGTTGGCAAGAGCTGGGGCTAGTGCGGGAGCTCACTCCGTCACACGGGACTAGGGATTCGAACCTATGAACTTGCAATCTTCTGATCGACAAGCCTGGTGTCTTACCCACTGAGCCACCACGCCCCTATTTTATAAAATTTTAATTAAATAAATTTAATTAATTAAATTAAGTTAATATTTTATAAAATTTTGTTTATCCCTAGTTAAACTTGCATCTTGATTTGATGGGTAAGCTATTCAATTTTTAGTTAAATTAAATCAGTGCAACTGGGTTAGAAATTATTTAACAAAGAAATTCATTTAATAAAATACCTTCAGATTTATTGCCGAAATCAGCCCTCAAAGTTCTAATTTGCTTGGAAAGTTTTGTTAATTTATTAAATTTCCCCAACATTCAGAGTATCTGTTAATGGGGTAGCAGCAATTTATAGTCAATTGGCATTTAAATAAGCTTATATATATTTGATTAGGCAATTTAAGCATTGTTTAAAATGAGCTGCAATGAGATAACCTTCACTCACTTAATATATCATCATTAATTTTAATCAGCCATATTTGTTGGGAGTTTTTATGCCACTATCGCAAAAGGCTTAATTAGAATCTAATATAACATTTACATCTGTGTCTTCTAGCACAAGGCTGCCTTAATGAAAATATGTGTCTTTTTCTCTTGACATCTCATCAAGGAAATGACCCCAGTTGACTTTTCTGTCCAAATAGCTGTAGCTGAAATAGATGGCATTATGACAATCATATGCTATATTTCACATTTCTATCATATACTGACAAGGAAGAAGTTATCAAATAGCAGCTTTGCATATTGAAATGCTGAAAGCTACTATTTTTTTAACATTATTTTTAAACTATTTTTTGTAACAGCGTTCCATGCGTGTCATGCCAGCCACATGACCATAGAAGCATCTTCGGACAGCGCTGGCTCTTCGGCTAAGAAACGGAGATGAGCACCACCCCCTAGAGTCAGACATGACTGTGCAGGGGAAAACCTTTACCTTTACCTTTTTACTATTTTTTAACGATTGAAAAGAACTAATTATATTCATTCTCAGTTAACAAATGTGTTCCTCTTGGTACAGTCAGTTCTCCCAGAGAAGACAACCTTTCTCAAGATCATGTGAACTGTAATGGATGAAGAGATCCCTTTTTAATTTATTTTAGAATCTGAAATTGTAAGCAGTGTTCCTCAATCTGAAGATTCTCAAATTGGTAGTCCTAAAAATTTGGAGGACATCAGGTTGGGAAGACATTTACTAGAAAATATTGCTCCCAAAATAAATTCTAGAATTGGAAGATGAAAATGGTCAATTTATTCTGATCTTCTCTATTCCAGAAAAATAAGCCAGCATATATGTAATATTAATTAAGTGAATTTCAGTTAATGTGCCTGTAAACATGTCTATGAAGGTTCTCAGTCATCCAGGTGGAATTGTCTGTAGCTTGAATCATGTCAACTGGATTTCTATTTTCTCAGTGGAAACATTTCGCTCCTTATCCAAGGAGCTTCTTCAGTCTGAGCAAAGTTAGTAAGGGAATCCTTAAATATGTTTCTAGGTGGCTGTGTAACCTTGCACCTGGGGCTAGGTCATGGTTATATTGAGATGTTATTTTAAGTCCTTTTATCATCTAAAGGAGGATCGTTAAGATCACCATGCTGAGCTTGCGAAATGGTCTTAATCTTCCTAGGCACAGAAGACAAAGCAGGAAGGAAAATAGGGGAAAGACCTGTAAACATCTACTGTAAACTGCCTGTAAACATCTACTAATGGTCATGGGAGAGTATGCATGTATGAGAGAGAGAGAGAGAGAGAGAGAGAGAGAGAGAGAGAGAGAGAGAGAGAGATCAGAATCAGGACTATTTATTTATTTAGCGTATGGCATACATTGCCAGGGAGTCTAAAATGTTACACACAGTAGATGTTCTGGCGCCAGATAGTTGCTAGTCTTTCTTGCACTGATGCACCACAAGAGGGCGAGCTAGCTTTGCTTCAGCTGGCCAGCAGCGTTCCTTTTTTTTTTAGGGAAGTCGGCTCATCCGGGCTTTTTTCTCCACCGATCCTCCGTCAGCACCGGTTCCTGCTCCCCGCACAGATCGCTGCCAGCGTTTCCCCCCCACCAAAATGGGGGTACCTATTTATCTACTCACAGATGACATGCTTTCGAACTGCTAGGTGGGTAGAAGCTAGGGATGAAATGACGGGTACTCACTTCTGTCACACGGAGCTGGTCTCGAACCGTTGGAGTGTCAACCATTTCTGGCCGGCAAACTCCAGAGAATCAGGACTATAGAAATAGAAGAGTGTGATGCAATTAACATCAGGTAACTTCAATTCATATCAACAGAGATTACCCTATCAGTACAAATAGCCTTGAAGGAGTGATTTTTGTCAAGCATATATGTGATGGACTTGATAAAAGAGGATTAAACTCTTCCTCCCTTATTTTTGATTCCAGAACATATTGCTAAATCCCATACACTTCTTTTTAAAGGAACTATTTCCATCCAATAATTGAAAGCTTGAATTTGAAAATGATGGCGGGAAAAGATAATGCAGAGCAAAGCTACATAACCAGAGACTGAGATTTGGTGGCTCCATGACAGTATTTGAGTGGCCCCTCAAAGTTGCCAGCAAATTATCATTTTTAATGAAATAAATGAGGAACATGATTAAATGCATATCTGAAGAGTAATTACTATATGAACTGTATTGAATTAATGTAGCTTAATTTTAGTTAGTTTTAAGTGTCAATTACAATAAATCAAATTTAATTTTTGGCTGTGTCCACTTCTTTCCTCTGGCCCTATCTGCTCTTTTGGGAATGCACTCTGTCCCCTGCCCAGCATATTAGAGGCTCTCAGAATTGCAAAATCATCCAATACAGTCAACTTTTATTCTCCCTGCTCTTTCTAGATAAATACACGATAGCATAGGTAGTTGTAGTTGGTTCCATAAGACTTTAGGCCAGAGCTTTCCAAACTGTGTGTCGTGACACAAAAGTGTGTCGCCACACACAGTCTGGTGTGTCGCCACACAACCCGGAAGCGCTGATCATCATCAGCGCTTCCGGGTTTTCCCGCGGCGACACACCAACTGCAGCGCGAAAAACCCGAAAGCAGCAGCAGCACTTCCGGGTTTTTGCACGCTGCTGCACTTCCGGGTTTTCCCGCGGCGACACACCAACGCCAGTTGGTGTTTCGCCACGGGAAAAACTTTGGAAAGCCCTGCTTTAGGCAGTAGATGTATTTTTTGTTATTTTTAATTCTGTAAATGGTCAACATCAATCCTGAATTAAATATAAGCATTTGAAAGTTTCTGCTTTGTCTTGTTTACTACTGATTTATTTCTTTAGATTGAGGTAGTCCAGACAAGAAGCACAAACCATGAGTACTAATACGACCTTTATTGTAAGGTTACAGTAACATAATCTTGCAAGTCTGAAAGCATTTCTCCACTCCTTTACTTTTCTCTCGCCAACCTAGCAATTCGAAAGCATGCAAATGCAAGTAGATGAATAGGTACCACTTCGGTGGGAAGGTAACAGTGTTCCACGTGCGTCATGCCGGCCACATGACCGTGGAAGTGTCTTGATGAGTACTAATGAGTACTATGAGTACTAATATGACCTTTATTGTAAGGTTACAGTAACATAATCTTGCAAGTCAGAAAGCATTTCTCCTCTCCTTTACTTTTACTTTCCAGGAAACTAGGGAAGGTCCCTTCTGAAATGCTTCCTACAACCCTGTGGGCTAAGATACCTTTTACATGATAGTTGTCTAGGCCAGGGGTCGGCAAACTTTTTATCCCGGGAGCCATTTTGGCATGCTCGTGCACATTTTGAAATGCTTGAGAGCCAGGGGGCGGGGTTTGCGGGCGGGGGCCAATCGCATAGAAGGGGGCGGGGTTTGCGGGCGGGAGCCAATCGCGTGAAAGGGGGCGGGGTTTGTGGGCGGGAGCCAATCACGCACACTTAGGGCCTGCTGGTTCCCTTGGCGCGTCGCTCTCTTCAACGGGGGGGAGCGGGCGGGCGGCCCTCTCCCCGGGGTCTGAGTAAGCCACGATGGGCGGGCGGCGAGCGAAGCGTCGTCCCGCCTCCTCCTGCCGTTGCCTCGCACACTCCGCTCCTTTGTTCCTCCTCCTAGCGAGGCGCCTCTGCCATCGCGGGAAAGCCCAGCAGCGGCCGGCGAAGGAGGCGCTCTGAGCCACCTCCGCTGGGAGGGCGCGGCTGCCTGGGCACTTCCGCCCTGCCCAGCCTCCCCTGCTGGGCCCTGGAGGGGCTCCCAAGGCTCTCCGCCTTGCACGCTCCCAGCGGGGCAAAGGCGGCAGGCAGGCAGCTGGTGGCCCGCTCCAGCCGGGCGCTTTCCGAGCGCCGCGCCGCGCCACTGTGGCCGGCTGGAGAACCCCCACCCTGGGCTGCGGGAGGGCGGTTTGCCCGTTGCTTGGGCTTCTTCCGGGTGGCCTACCTTTCGGGCGCCCCCGGGGGCTGCGGGAGGCTCCTATCAGTCCCGCCACAGCCTCCCTGCCGCAGCCAGCTGACCGCTGCCCACCTTGCCAATCAGCTGGCGGGGGAGGGTCCCGGCCTCCGCGCACTGCCGGCAAAATGCAGCTGCACCCGAAAGGGGCGCAGGGACGGCGCGCCTCCCGAGCGGAGCGGGAGAACCTGCAGCGATGGGACGCTGCAGGCCTCGCCTGCTCAGGCCATGGAAGGGGCAGCCCCACCTCGCTCCCGCAGCCCCTGCCGGCCTTTCCACTTCCCATCTGGCGGCTCCCTGGCCTCCGCTTGTGCCTCCTGTGCCGAACAAACTCCATGCCCCACCACGCATACACGGACTGAAGCAGACCCTGGGACACAGGGATGGGCGGGGAGGCAGGCAAACAGGCAGGGCCGATTTGGCTCTCCCCCGGCGGACGGGCAGCCCACGTCCTGGAGAGCCTCGCGCTCTGCGGAGGGAGAGCCTGGCGCCGTGGGAAGGGTTGTGCGGCGCCCGCTCGGCCTGCCTGTTTGCCTGCCTCCCCGCCCATCCCTGTGTCCCAGGGTCTGCTTCAGTCCGTGTATGCGTGGTGGGGCATGGAGTTCGTTTTCTCCTCCTGATTGCCCATTGGAAGGGGCTGCTGCCGTTCACGAGCTGAGCTCCCGCTTCCGCCTCCTGACAGATTTGAGATTTGGCTCTCCCCGGCGGACGGGCGGCCCACGTCCTGGAGAGCCTCGCGCTCTGCGGAGGGAGAGGCTGGCACTGCGGGAAGGGTTGCGCGGCACCCGCTTGGGGCCCCTGCCGGCCTCAGCCCCTTTGCCGGGTGGGGTGGGGTGAGGAGGGGGGCTTTTCCTTTCCCTGGGACTGAAGAGGCGCGGCGGGGTCTGGGGGCTTTTCCTCCAGGGGTCTCGGCCTCTCTAGTCCGGGGCGTCTTGTCTGCCTGCGGCTGCCCCACACGCACTTGTGCGTGTGCGCGCCCGTGTTTGGCCACCCGCCAGCCGGAGGGACGGAGCCGGGCCCCCTGAATGCCGAGGGGCCCGCGGGTCGGGCGTCCCCCAGCTCCCATCCATGGGGCTGCTCCGCCTTCGCCAGCCCCGAGCCTTGCTGCCCTGGACCTCGTCTGAGGAAAGTGCGTGGGGCCGCGGCGCAGGAGGCGCAAGCGGAGGCCGGGGAGCCGCAGCCGCCGCCAGATGGGAAGCGGAAAGGCCGGCAGGGGCTTTCTCCAGCCGCAGCAGCCCCTGCAGCCGCTCCTGCGCCGCCTCCGACAGCGCCGCGTCCCAGGCCAGCAGTGCCTCCCTGCCGCTCAGTGCGCTCGGAGAGACGGGCCTGAAGGGGTGCAGAGGCCGGAGAGGGTGCCCCTCCATCTCCCCTTCTCTCCCTGCCTCGCCCGCCCACCAGGCGCGGAAGCGCAGCCGCCTTGACGTCAGGCGCCCGGGTGCTGCACGAGCAGGTCGAACATGTCCCCGCCGTCGCCTTAGCGATGGCGAGGGGAGGGCGCCGAAGCTGCGGTCCGAGCTGGGCTGGGCTGGGCTGGGCTGGGGCCGGATCCTGTGCTCCTGATGACCTTGTTCAGCCCGCCTCTCTGCTCCCCTTTGGCGCACGCTGATTGGTGGAGGTGTCCTTCCTTCTGAGCCTCCATCAATCAGCGTCTCTGTTTCTTCCCCAGGGTTCGCGCTGCTTCCGGAGACCGGCTTTCCGGATGTCGGGTGGCAGACAGAGAGAGAGAGCCAGAGCCGAGGGGCCAAAGAGCCAGATCTGGCTCGCGAGCTGCCATTTCCGACCCTTGGTCTAGGCTGTGGCTCTTCTTTCTGTCTCCCAAGGTCATTCCCACACACCATTACAGATCTAGATGCCACTTGACTCCAAGGCAACTCTGTGACTTTGAAATTCAAACCTCAGAGACCCAGCTGAGCTTGCTGGGGTTTCAATTCTCAGAACATTTGATAAAAGAAAGTTTATGGCAAGGGCATCACGGGGGGGGGGGGGGTGTCAAAAAAATTAAGATGGTGGTTGCAACTGCATGATTGAAGTTCAACCGAAGTCCAGTCTCATGTTTATGTGTGTCATGCCCACAATCCATGTAAAACAAGACCAGGGCTTTGATGCTTTGATGCTGCAGTCACAGCCTCCATCTTGATATTTTTTTGAAACCCCTCTCCCTCCATGGGTTGCCTCTGGTTCATGGTGGTTGCCCCCAGGCACAAACATCTTTGCTAAGGGATCCCAAGCTGGCTCTGCCTGTTGCATTTACCCTGGCAAGCCAAGAAAAATGTATTTGGATTGGCTTTGACTTTTTTGACATTCACACCCATGGATGCTGCTGTCCTCTATGGAACTATTAGATCAGGGCTTTCCAAAGTGCTGCCGCTGACGACATGCCAGCGGCAATGCAGCAGCGGCGGCGCGGGGGCGCGCATGCACGGTGTCGACACAGAAAGGTGTGCAGCAGCGTGCACGCGGGGCGGCGACACAGGAAGGTGTGCGGTGGCTCACGCGCGCACAGCGGCAGCGCGGGGGGGGCGTGCGGTGGCACGGGGGGATGTGTGGCGGTACGTGTGCGCACGGCGGCAGTGTGGTGGGCGTGCGGTGGTATGTGTGTGCACGGCGACGGCGGCAGCGGCTGCCACTGCCACCGTGCACGCGCGCGCCGCCGCTTCTGGGTGGTGTGGCGACACACCACGCTGTGTGTGGCGACACACTTTTGTGTCACGACACACCATTTGGAAAGCTCTGTATTAGATGATTGATGATCCTCCTGAAGATCCATGACCATGAATTGGCAGTGGAATCCTGAATCCTGAATATGATATGATACGCATTGCCTATTTCCTAGGCCTGAATGGAATTACTTGCCATCATGAAGACTGTGGATGGAGGGTATCTCTGGGATGATAGGAATTCAGCTTCTGGCCCCTAATATACAGTTCTTTATTTGTTCTTTTGATCATCTCAAACAGCTGTCAGTTCTTATATTATTACAGAGATTTGTGTCTTGAGCTCAGGCAAATACAAAATGTTTGAAACAGCTTATTTTTTCAGAATAAAGTAGATTATTAATACATGTTTAATAATTCAAAATATATATTCTGAAAATACAGATTACGGCAAATTTCAGATGACAACATTATATATACATTGAGGCATAATTATTGTATGTGACCATAAATCTAGCCCTTATACTCTATAGCAGCTATACGTTTAACAAGAATTTAACTTCTAATTCCGCTTTTCTTCTAATAGAGAGATGTGGTTTTTCATTTCTTTTTCTCTCTTTGAGATATGAGGAGAGAATTATGTAAGCAAGTGTTTCTGAAATGCCAGCAGACACCAATGGGTTGAGTGAGAAATGCTTGTTGAAGAGCGGGAAAGCACCAGTGGTATCATTATGCTTTGTGAGCCAAATGGATTTTCTCCAACTGGGAATGTTGATCCCAGGAATAGGGGGATAAAGTATTTGTCTGGAGAATATATCTTGCATATCGGCAGTGAAGAAAATAAAAGAAAAAGCATTATGTATTTATATTTTGAATGGATTGCAGTCACCTTGCTATCAGTGGTTTTTCATTCCAGTGTTATCCTTTATTATGAACAATATGTATTATGGAGATACATTTTTTTATTTGAAGGCACCATGCATGTAACAGTAGAGATGGTGGTGGGTGGAAAACTACTCTCCTGCAGGTACATACTAGCAGTACTATACTCTGGAGCAGTGTTTCTCAACCTCAGCAACTTTAAGATGGGTGGACTTCAACTCCCAGAATTGAAGCCATGCTGGCTGGGGAACTCTGGGAATTGAAGTCCACCCATCTTGAAGTTGCTGAGGTTGAGAAACACTGTTCTGGAGTCAAAAGTTGTGACTTTCAAGAAACAATCTGCTAGGCATCTACCATATGCTGTTGCATTAGATGGTCTAGATCCAGTCTATCATAAAAGGGGGGAATGGGCACAGCTAGAATGTCTCTTTGTCATTGTTTTCAAACCTATACCTAAAGAAATCTACTTCCTTGCCAGTAAGCACCCCCTTTAAAGGATCTCTCAAAGATCTGGATATCACAAAGCTGGAGGGCATTCCTTTGGTGCCTCCAAGACATACTCATTAATTCAGAGTGTTTTCTTTGCCCTTTTCTCCATGGCTCCAAGAATCTTCGCCATTTCATTTCCACCTTCCTAGACTTCATTCATTCATGTGATGTCTGTTCTCTTCCCCCATCCCATTCTGAGATGAGTGGTGAAACACCAGTCTGGGTTTTAAAACACCAGTAGTATTTCAAAGTGTAATTTTAGTGTTCTCCTTTAATTGCTCATAGTTCCTCCCTCAATTCCTGCTCCTCAAGTGTTGAAGGTGGGTTATGGCTTGGTTTTACAGCAATTGTCATTGCTCAAGAGCCTGACCTCTTAATAGCCTCCTAGCAATTTCTCAGGGTTATGGTACAATGGAGATGCAGATAAATAATTGGAGATGGGGTGGGGAAATAAAAAAAAACAGTTGTTGTTTTTCTATTACCTGGTCCCCAACCAAATCCATAATGATGATGATCATGTTGATCATGATAATTCAATTTGTCTCCCACCCTTCTGCCCAGCAGATTGATGGAAAGGGTGGATTGTGGAAGATGTGGTCAGAAACAGTTGTACACTGACTTAAAAGGCAGGAGAAGGGAACTGTGAGAGAAGGTAAGGAATTGTGTGGTTAATCACTTTTGGACCAACCAAGATCTAAGCTTCTTTGGGAACCACCTGGTAATCTGAAAATATTTGGACAATCTTCACAATGTTAATGACCATACAATTCATTCCCGAAGGATTCTCATTTTATGTCATTACAGTTGGGGCTGGGAATAGTTAGAGACATTCAAGTTGTCAACGAAAGAAATTGCATGTGTGGGGGTTTGTTTTGTTTTTCAGATGCAACCGGGGCAGATTTTTCACACATGTGAAGAGCTCTCATTTGCAGAAATATCAAATCTGAAAATCTGGAAGCATTAATAAGTAATTGAATTCAGAAACACATCTGCAGAGCATTTGCAAGTAGTTTAATTGAAATGGAATGAAAAACAGTTAGCATTTCATGACTATGTAATTTGGGACTTTGGAGTTAACAAATTTCAAGTCAGTTAAAATCTCACCACGAAACTACAGAATCTCTAGAGAAGCTGTTGACTACCTGTCCCGGTTAGCCCAAGAACAGAGGCGAGTCAGTGTATTCAGAATATCAGTTCTTTATTTGCACAACCATACAGACGGAATCTTGCCAGACTGAAGCTTTCCTAACTAACCTAAGGGGAAATACTCCAGGGGCTCTAGGGCAGAGCTACTCTAACTTTCTTTGTTTGCCTGCCAAGGCTCTCAAGCATTTCTGTCCTTGGAATGCGCCCCCTCCTTCCTCCGCTCCGAAATCCACTGCACTACCAGATGATGGGGCAAACTTCATTGAGTTCAAATAGCAGTTTTACTGTTTCCCTTATTGCTGCAAACTGTCTCCACTGCCCCCAGCCTCCTTGTAGGAAGAGAATGAGATCTCTGTGAGATCTCCTTAGGCTTTATTTGGGTCTATACCCACTAAGAACAGGGGTAGCATTTTGTATATTTTATGAATTATTTGTGTGCAGGATGGGAAAAAAACAAGACAAACCATTTTAAGAAAGATACTTTAATTCACCCAATATCTGAAGCTCTTTGGGTAGTACTATGCAAACAAGTATCTCAGGGCTGGGGGTGAGGGATATAAAAATTCTGTGACCAAATTAGGAATTAATAACATTTAGGTTTAATATGTGCAATAACATCTCTACAACTAAGTATCAAGAGGAGTGAAATTTGCTGCCAGGAGAAAAGGCAGACTTCCCACCTTACACACAGAATTCCAAAAGCTCAAAAACATCTCTGTGGCTGACCTAAAATTCATTGGTTATGGTCATATGGTCATTGTTCAAATGCCTGACCATCGTCTTCCAAAGCAGCTACTTTACTCCCAACTTAAGAATGGAAAACGGAATATTGGTGGACAGCAAAAGAGATTCAAAGACACTCTCAAAGCTAATTTAAAAAAATGTAATATCAGCATTGAGAACTGGGAAGCCCTAACTCATGAGCGTTTCAGTTGGAGGTCAGCCTTTATTAATGGTGCTATGGACTTTGAAGAAGCACGAGTACAGGGCGAAAGGGAGAAAAGAGCTAAAAGGAAGGCACGTCAGACAAACCCTCATCATGACCGTCTCCCACCCGGAAACCTATGCCCTCACTGTGGGAGGTTGTGCGGATCCAGAATTGGCCTTTATAGCCACTTACGGATCCACTGTTAAAATTTTACCTTTGGAAGACAATCTTACTCGGCTACGAGTGATCGCCAATGATGATGATACACAGTCCAAGTTCAAGGGCAGTAGAATTTCTACTGGTAGTCCCAGTTCACAAGGCAAGTCAGTCAGTGGCCGTGTCAAGCAAAGGCAGAGGTTTTTAAGAAAGTGTCATGGCAAGGGCTAAATACAGGAAGAGCTAGTGTAACATGAATCAAAAAGTATGTAGCATATGCAGCTGAGCTGTCATGAAGACTAATTGCAACTCAAGACTATGCACATGTAGAATCTTAAACATAGGTATTAAGTGAGCACAGTTGGCAGTATTCAATCCTGACTTCTAGCACCAGGATGCTTATTAACAGACCTTCCTGCACTATGTTTCTCTGTGCAGCCAAGCACTCCTCCAGCTCCCTAATCTCAGGCTGTTTACATGAATATGGCAGCATTCCCATGGGGGCCAATGAGACTCTGGTTTGAAGTCTGAATCATGTGAGCAAAGATCAGGAGTGGTAGGCTCTGATATTTCACCATTATTATTACAGCCAGGGCATACGGTGTCTGACACTCTAGTTGGCTTATCTTGGTTCTTCTCCTCATCTGAAGATGCCTGTTCAGCAAAAGCTGTGATATTGGTAGAGGGTAATTCCAGGAGAAAGGCACTATAGAACAATCTCATGAAGTAGCAAAGAGATGAAGTAGGAAAGAAACATTTTCAATTAATTAGCTGATGTTTACTAGGGTTACCAGATCTGGGCTGTAAAAATCTGGATGACCACAGGATGACACAAAGAGTTAAAGGTTTTCTGTATCTCTTTGTTGCCATCTAGTGGTTGTATAGATTCTTCATGCCAAAATCTGATAGTCTTATTTTCACTGTGTTCTTACTGTTCTTTTTGTTGTTCAGTCGTTTAGTCGTGTCCGACTCTTCGTGACCTCATGGACCATAGCACGCCAGGCCTTCCTGTCCTCCACTGTCTCCCGGAGTTTACTCAAATTCATGTTCGTTACATCAGTGATGCTATCTAACCATCTCATCCTCTGCCGTCCCCTTCTCCTTTTGCCTTCAGTCTTTCCCAGCATCAGGGTCTTTTCCAATGAGTCCTCTCTTTGCATTAGGTGGCCAAAGTATTTGAGCTTCAGCTTCAGTATCTGTCCTTCCAATGATCAGTCAGGGTTGATTTCCTTTAGGATTGACTGATTTGACCTCCTTGCAGTCCAAGGGACTCTCAAGAGTCTTCTCCAGCACCACAGTTTGAAAGCATCAATTCTTCGGCACTCAGCCTTCCTTATGGTCCAACTCTCACAGCCATACATTACTACTGGAAAAACCATAGCATTAACTATACGGACCTTACTTGTAAAATATATGATGTAATGGTATATAGGAATGACCTTGGGAGACAGGAGGAAGAGCCACAGCCTAGACAATGGTCTGATAAATGAAATTTGAGTCTGAAGGAGGAGGGGTGGTGAAAGCATCTCAGAAGGGACCCTTCCTAGTTTTTGGGAGAGTAAAAGTGAGGGATGAGAGGGGTACTTTCAGATTTGCAAGATTCTGTTAATGTAACCTTACAATAAAAATAGAGTTAGTACTCCTGGTTATGCTTGTTGTCTGGACTACCTTGCAAGGGTAACATATGATAAGATCATTGATAGTTAACATAAGCATTTATTAAAAATAGACTGCATCAAGTGGGATGGTTCTTGAATTCTGGTCTAATCAACCTGAGTTTATAACCTGAGTTTATAATATTTCAATAAGTATGTTTATGTGCAGAGCAGTCATCAACAGATCATCTCCATTCATCTTCATGGGCTTCAAGTGATTGGGATTTTTACCCAGAGCCAATAAATTTGCAATTGTATCACTGCCTAGCTTCAAATTTTGTTCTTCTCAACAATAGCAACAACAAAACTTTCAACTAGATAGAGGTAATCAGTGCCATCATCTAGTTTGTTATAACTCTTTTTGAAAAAACAATATGAAAAACTGTTCTCTATGTTCAGAATGGTTTGCTGCTTATTAAATGTCATGTAACCATGGAAGTTAAAGACAGTACAAGAATTCTTCATCATTATGTGGAGCACTGCTGTAATTAGTTATTGATTCACATTGCTTTTTTTTTTTACATTACCCAGTTGGTAAAATCAGTGGCAAAACTGTACTATTAACTTGAAATTCACTCAAGATTTTCCTCTGAGAAGTTAGCGATGTCTGTGGGTCCAGACAGAAGATAATATACGAATCTTAACTTTTTATTTTATATGATATATGCATGCTCTCCATGGCTTCCTTAATTGATGGTGAGAAGTTCTGGAATAGTTATTGTATCTTTCCTCCTCATAAGGGCTCTGGTCATTATTAGTATAGTAGAAATGCCTGCTAAGAAGATGATAATTCCCCTGGCCCCTACTTAAGTGCAATTTTGAATATCATATTCTGCAACATGTCTGTAATTCTCTGTGTCCTGTTTCCAGTTTCAGAGATTTCTGTCATTCTCAGATCTTGATATATATATTGATTTAGTTTAAACCAGAGTTTTTAGTTTAATCTGCACATTTTTAGGTAATGTGATTCCTATTTGACTGTCTCAACCAATATGCAGATATTTCTCCAAATTTGGTGATTCAGGTCTTAGCTCAGATATTGCATAGAAAGATGTATACTACACACCCCATAACGGTGTGTAGGATGTGTAGGATATATGGTAGTAGAAATCATGGGTTGACTCTGATTTTACATATTACCTCCTTCTCACGGGTGTTCTGACAAGCAGTCCATTTCTGTAACCAAGTTGATAAGCTGGGAAAAAGAAAAAGGCTGCCAGTGAGTTGTGGTTTCACTAATGGTAGAGATCCCATGGTACATCTAAACTAATAATATTCATTGTTATTATTTTATCCTTCTTAATCCCCCAAGATATTTGAAAGGAACTGTGATGCCAGAAGAAGAATGGTGGACATACCATGTTACATCAGGAATGTAGGTAAACAGAGATATGCTCAGTCAACAGGCTGAGTGAAATCCAACATTTCCATTTATAGGTATTGCATTGTCTGTTGTATGTTTCTTCAGTGGTGTTTCTCCAAATTATTTAATTGAAGGATTTAATTGAATAAAAATGGTAAAATGTATATCAGTTATGCATTATGTAATTATGGCAATTTTCTAATATGATTCAGTGAAAGCTCCTTATACCTTATGGTCGCCATGACTAGTAAATTTATGATCAAACCCATGCAACCTTATTTATTGATTGCAGATGTTTACATCCAATTCTGCTCTTAGACTTGTGGCCTATACACTCTTTCGGGGGGGGGGGGAAGCCCAAATAGTTAATCTCATTTGTTCCCAATATAAAATTGTCCACAAAAAAGATAGGGAAAGCTATGACACGCTCCTATTTAGAATCAGATACATTTGAGCTTTTACAAAGAATACAGCTAAATGAAAGGTTTTATAACTCCATCTCTAGTGATTCTTATCAGGATGATTTTTGTGCCTTTAGTTTAATATAGTTTCTGGTTATTAATATACTCAAGAGGGGAAAAAAAAACAGAACACCAACCTGTATAGAGTTACCCAGTTTCTGAAACAGCTGCATATGCATTCAAACTCCAAGCCCTTTTTGGTTGCATTCTGAGCAGTTGTGAGCAGGTGCAAGTTCCCAGAATTAGTCAAGTTGCTTTTTCAGATGCCAGAAAATCGTCTGCTTTTTGCAGTCCAGTATCCACTTCAAGTCATTTGAATACTGATCATCAGAATTTGCTGGGGAAAAAGCAGGTTGGATGGGATTGAAAACTGCAGTCAGAGTTGCAGTATTATTTTTCTTTACTCATATTTGGATATATGATTAGTAAAAGCCACATTTTTCTGCTCCTCACTTGCCCACTGCCAAGATGATTAATGGGATCCTATGAATGGGACTTCATAATTCTACCCCATTGTGGCTCATCTTTGAGGGGATTATAGCTTCCCTCAACAATCTCTTCAGTTTCTCTCTGTGAGTGACACCAGTTTAGGAGTAAGAGATACAGTACTGCTGCCCCACTGTCAGAGCCTTTGCTGCCAGACACATAGCTTGACGGAAGCTGCTAGAGGGGTTCCATGTATATAACTCACAATGCTGCAATATAATGCATGATTAAGTGCCCGCTGAGAGGATTCCTGAAATCTCTGAGGAACTTTTCAGCTTGTAGGACTGGTGCTTCTGTCAAACATCACCTTGTTCTTTGGGATACAGAACACGCGACACAGTTGCTTTAGCACCATCTCCTGCTAAGCAAAGCCCAGGCAATCCTTTAATTTGCATAGATGCTAATTGTGTTGCAGCAAGCCAGAATAGAATGTAAGTGGAGGAAGATGGCTTCCAGGTGTGATTCAAGATGTTGGTTATTATTTGTAAAGGCCTTCCTGGTTAGGGCCTGGATAGGACTGCCTTCTTCTAATAACATCTGCCCATCTAGTAAGTTCAGGCAGGGCAGTCTCTCTTCACATCCCCTTACTCAAGAATTTCCTTGTGAAAGGAGAAGGAAGCATGCTTTATATATATATATAGCTGTCCCCTCCATTGGAGTAGGATTCCCTTAGACATAAAAACAGCCCCTTCCGTTTTGGCATTTAGGAAGTCTGTATGGACTTGGTTGTTCCAACAGGCCCTGTAGGTTGAACAGTATGGCTGGTCTCTCTAGCAATGGAAGGTTTTTAAATTTTGGTTGGGTTGATTGTTCTCAATTCTTGTCCTATATATGCAATTGTATGGATTGTTGTGGATTTTGCTTTCAGTAATACAGCATGAAAGTATCATCACTGAACCAAACGGCTGTATTGACATTTACCTTATAGAAAAGATGTTGCTATGAAATCAGCTCTCCAGATGTGAAGTTATGAATTCCATTGACAATGAAACATAACATTGTGAGTGTCCTTGCATCATTATTCCAGTTCAGTGGAGCACAACAAAGCAGTACTGCCTGGTCAGCCAAGACTTCTCCCTGTGCTCTGAAGTCAGAAATTGTTCTCTCAAGAGAATGGAGGGTGCTCAAAACTTCCTATTGAATATAAAGATTTGATTCTGAATGTTGAATTATAGTTCAGTTCTTTATGAGTGTACACTCAAGCGCCTCTTGTCACTTGTTCCAGTATCCTATATATTTTACTGCCTTCTAAATCTGGAAACAGTTTTGGCAGCATTGAAAAGTGACTTCACTGCCACTAATTTTTCAAAACAGTACCAGCAAAAATGTACACCTGCTCAGTTATATTGCTTTCCCTGCTTTCTCTCTCTGTGTGTGTGTGTGTTACCCCGCATGGCACTGTAGTTAGCTCTTCATCTGGGATGAGTTCTAGCATGTTAAAGCAGATTTTAGCTTTGCCAGTTAGCTGTTTAGGTATATTGACAAAACCCAGAAGCGTTCATTAGAGGGTTAGTGAAAGTGTTTGAGACACTGGGATGAGAATGAAAGTGAGGGGATAGAAGTGGTGAAGGAAGTATGAATTGTGACTATGAAAGGCAAGAAGGGATTGGTCAAGGGAAAGGACTCAGATGGTGGTGTCCTGAGGAACCAGACCAGGACCCAATTCTCCATTTCTTCAAAAGTCACTGAAAATTCCTTCCACCCTCAGAAAGAGCAACCCAGCCAGCATATTGACATGAAGGAGGAGGATAATGGAACGTTGCCACAGTGGCTTTAATATCTGGAGGGTAGCATGGAAGGATAGAAAGCAATATCAAAAAAAGAGGGACTTTGAGAAAGATGGCAGCATTTGAAACATTATTATAAAACCAAGATCAAATATATATATATATATATAGTTAATGAAATGTGACATGGAGATGGAACAAATAAAAAATTGTATGATAAAGTGGATACAAAACTTCAAAGAAATAATCACAGTAGAACAATGGGAAGATTTAAAGAAAAGATCAACCAAATTTATAATTTAAGGGAAAATTGGTACAAAATGTTTCACAGATGGTACTGTATATAACTGTATATATATGGTACTGTTATCTATTGATAACTCCATCAATAGATAAATCATGTAACAATAAATGATGGAAATGCCATAACAAAGAAGGAAACTTTTATAAAGTTGGTTATGTAAAAAAAAAACCCCTCAAAAGTACTGGAAAGAAATACATCAAAATATTCAGAAAATCCTAAAAGTAACATTTGAACTGAAACCACAAATATTTTAATTAGGTATAATCTCAGAAAACATACTGTAGATTAAAAAATATTGCAATTTACTAAGATATATGCTGACAGCTGCATTTGTTACAACACTGGAAAGGAGAACCTTGCCAATGATATCTGATTAAGAGACCGACATTGGAGAATGTGTAGCAATGGCAAAATTGACAGTATACAGTATATCCATAAGAGAAGTCTAACCAAATTTAAGCAAGAATGACTCCCTTATATGCTACACATACTATACAACAGGGCAAATTTAGATATTTGGAATATGGTTTCTAGGGGAAAAAAAGTTATGAGATGAATCAGAAATAATAGATGAAAGGACTTAAATAGATACTAACAATAATCTTCAGTGTTCAAGTAAGGTATAAATATCTAGGTTGTGGTCAGTGGTTAGGGAAACAGATGGAAAGAGAGAATGTGTCACTAGAAAGTTTTCTCATAATGTTTTAACTTATATTTAGTAGTTGCTTCTCTTTTTTAATTCTATTGTCACAATCTAATGTAGACTTTTTCTCTTTGTATTTTACTATTCTAACAATAAAATATCTTCAAAAAATATCTGGAGGGTAGCAAGAAAACTAGGTCCAGACAATGGGGTCTTCCAACAGAACACCCCATAATAAACCCCATTTGCAGGACACCCCAACAGAACCTGAACAGTTTGTTCTTTTTATCCTTTGCCAGCAGCATCCATCACATATTCCTTTCCATGTCACCCCAGCTGCTCATTGATCTTTTAGGTTACTATCAGGTTTTTGGGTCAAACTTGACTTGCTTGTCAGGCTCTGATCTGATCTAAATGATTTGCCTTAAATACCAGCTGTTAAGCAGCAGTAATGGAAGAGAGCTATGGCTGAGATGACCATGCTTGTGAGCTTCCTGAATGCAGGATGGTAGGATATAGATTTCTGGACTGGATGGGCCATTGGTGTGAGCCAGCAAAGCTGTTTCTTTTTATGTTCCTATGGATTTAGCTACTTATTTAAGAGGATTCTTTCAGATTGCTTAAATAAGCAAAGACAGAATGTCCATAGACAATTATACACCAGCTATAAACATACTGTCCACTATACTATGTATTAATATACTGTATATCCCATCTTGTCTATTTGCTTGTCTATGAAAACTGTGTTTTTATTGTTTGCTAAATTGTGAGCCACCCAGAGTCAATTTGGAGTTGGACAACATCTAAACCAAATGAAATAAATTTCACACACAGACATCAATGATAAGTCTGTTCACCTGTTGCATTCAGCCAGTATTGGGTCCTTATTGTGTATATATCCTTGACATGCAATGAGTTTTAATCAGCCAACTGTCATTCCCTAAAGGCTATATTATAGCTCATTTTTAAAATATATTTGCAATTTGCTCTAACCATACAGTGGCTATAAATTTATATAAGGCAAATATTATCCCACATCATTGAATTTCAGATAGTGACATAACATATAGAATGTCTGGAAAATAGTAAATACAAGTTCTTCATATTTGCCTGTATAAACATGCTTGGACTGAGGGTCGGGCATTTTAGACTACATATGTCTTTAACATCCCTGCTATATTTAGTGAAGAAAATGCAGATCTAAACTGCAGATGTATTGTTTGTTTATTGTCCACAAAGTGGCTTCTTAATCTAAATGATCAGAATAATTCAATTACTTTGTAATAATGTGTTCCTGTGAGACTGGACCATAAATCATTGGTTGTCTTGTTTAATCCCCAGAACAAAACTCTTTTCTCTCCATTGCTTGGATGTTTAGAATTATAACCTGTAAGCTATATCCTGTATAATTATGGAGGTACACTGATGCTTGGAGTAAACCTCAAATGCATTAAGCTTTTCCATTTGGGGGCAAAAACCTCTATTGCACAGAAGTCAATGAAGTGGAGTGAAATTAGTGATACTGTCTCAACTCTTAAGGGACAGCAGCTCACAGACATAAGAAAATTGTTTCTTGTATTAGCAGGGTGTTTCTTGAGGGAAAAACAAAATTGGGCCTGCATAGAAATGGACTTATTTTTGATCCTTTCCTGTACCAATTAGAAACATCTGCAAAATGAAAGCCATGGGGATACAGCAAGCCAACAGAAAAGCAAGTGGCAAATAAATATGTCCACTGCTTAATAGGAAGAAAAAATAAATAAATGAGCATTAGTTGGCTTTAGTTTTCTCCTCTCAAACTTATCCATATGAAAAATGAGAATCCTAGGATAAAACCTATTTACCATCTAAAATAAGCCAAAAAGGAAGGAAGTCATAAAGGTATGTACTTGCTTTCCTATTGTTGCTAGAAGAAACATGCACATATTGAATTCGGACTACAAAAAGTATTTTAACAATGTTAATATCTCTGTAGAGGAATCACAAGATTTGTAATTAGGCATCTTTAGTTGAAGAGAGATGTTGGGCTAAGGCCAGCTTATAGGCACATCAAGGATATGAAGTAAACATCAACTTGGTGCTCTCTGAGCCTTGTTTTTTTCTTGCAGAGGTTTCATTGCCAGGCTAGGCAACATCTTCAGTGCGAAAAGAGAGTGGGACTTGCTCTCTGTTTATATACCCTGGGTTGTCCTGCCTGTGTTGGTGGGTGCCTGTGTTGGTGGGGGTGTTGTACTCTCCTTGGTAGTTCCTTGGTTGGGCTGTTGTAAACATCAAGTCAGGACTGTCAGCATTCTTTCTTAAATCACCTACAGGACCATGGAAAGTACAGCTTTTCTCTGCTGGGAAACACCGGGAAGCTGCTATTGTCTTAAGAGGGGCAAGAATAACTTAATGGGCAGTTGTTGGTGAAATAATAGATTACGATAAAAATTAAACTCCCTCTTAAATGTACCATGGTCTTAATCTGGATTGTTACCATATTTCGCAGGCAGGAAAGAAAGTAAGATTAATATGCTATATGTGATAACAGCCCTATCTAGGCATCGTTTAAAAGAATAAGGGTTTATGAATACATGAGACTAGCCAAATCTTTTCGGCACCCAACATCAAGGGTATCACATAGCCCAACCCATATGCACAAATGCATACAATGTAAACTTCTACATGAATTGGACCTTCATATATGCAGCCACATATATGAAGGCCCCCAGAAACCCTACACGACAGATATTCTACTCATAGGGACACCCCCATACCTATAGTGATGGGGAGGCCCCTACTTGCAACTATTTATGTTCTGGTTGTGCAAAACAATCCATCAAGTAAGCAAGCAAGGATGGTGGGATTATTTGGCAAAGCATTGCTCCCTACTTTGGGCCCAGGTACTCTTTTTAAATAAATAGGCCTAATTTCTGGAAAAGTTCAGTGATGCCTTTCCAAGTTAGATGGCATCAATTGGGCCATTTTATTTGTGTTTCTGCACCCCACATTTATGCAGTTGATCAGTTTGTAATGTACAATCTCCTACAGCCTATTACAGAAAAATGAAGAAGTAGAACACTTTCCAAAATTTAATTGTGTCTCCTAAGCCCCACAGAATTTAAAGACCTATGTATATTTCAGAAAGGTAAGGAAGCAAATTGGCTATAAAATAATTTCCTTATGAGATTAGTGGACATACAGTTGATTTTAGTATTTCTTGCAGATAATCTGCTACTGGTAACATTTTTCAGCACAGTGTTAAGGAAATAAGTCTATTTGTGTGGAAAAGACACTTAGCAAGGAGAATGCTACTTATATTAGATTGAAATGTTGCAGGAGAATCATAAGAAAATCCAATGTATTTGGGTTACATGAAATTCAGGTAAGTAGAGATTTGATATCAAGATTTTTCTTATAGCGTAATTTCTTGTAAACTTTTCTAACAGTCTTGCACTAAGCTGATGTGCTATGCACCATGTCTGAGTCAGTGCAATACTATGCCAAATTTGCTATCCCCATTGCTAATCTCTATCCTACTTCTATTGCCTCCATTTCATATCATCACAGTCCCTTCAAACTAATGGGTGATAAAGTCTTACAGGTTTTACACACTTTGAAGCTTTCTTTGCAGAAGGATAAAGATACTACTTGAACAGCGGTACAGCTAAAAAACATTTGAACCTGTCTCACTCATGGGCTGCGGATAAGACAAAGTCTGTATCATGAGGACAGAGCAGAAAAAGAAATGTTGCCAGGCCTTTTGTCCTGTGATTAGGTAAAAGTCAGGAAAAACCTAATTGTTGCATCATACAGTTGTATCCACTCAGAACATCTGATATACTCTCTCCTTGTTTAGTGACCATACTCTGTTCCAACAACTTGGTTGTTAAGTGAAATGGCTGCTAAATGAACACGTGACTGAGAGAGAGAGACACTGCAAAGATCACTGGTTACTGCTGCCCCATTCAGATAGTTCTCTCATACAGCGTTATGTGCCTGACCCATTTTTTCCCTTTTTTTGCCCCCTCACAGGGTGGAGAGATTGCTTAAACAAGCAATCACTTCCTGAGCTGCTCTTCTCGACAGCACAGTGCTTCCCTAAAAAGTACTAACCGCAAGTTAACAAGCTCAGCTCTGTAACCTTAATTAGTTGATTAGAATCCTCCTGCCAGCTGCACTGCTGCCTGAAACTGACTCAATCAGTTTCACACTGAAGGCTTTTGTTTTTAGGTGCGCAAAATTGGGTCATAAATGCATGCATTGGTCAGAAAATGAATTTTTTACTACCATTTATTACTGTTGTACAGGTTGTCCTCATTTAGCGGCCACAATTGGGACTGGCAACTTGGTCATTAAGCAAAGCAGTCACTAAGTGAAACTGCAACTGTGCTTATACTCTTACTTCAGCTTTCCTATGCTTTACAGACCTGCAAAGTTTGTAAATGCGAGGACCAGTCACACAGTAACTTTTTCATCACTGTCATGACTGTGAACAGTCGCTAAATGAGGTAGTCACTAAACAAGGACAACCTGGTATTTGCAAATGGTCACTAAATGAGGGAGTTGCTAAATGAGGAGTGGGTGTACTTCTTTTAGTTCCAGTAAATCTGCTACTTCTGAGAGCCAGTGTGATGTACTGTATGTTTAAAAGTTTAAATCTCTTTGATTGGTACGTTTAAATGCTCCACTTGGACCAGGGAGACCCAGATTCAACTCACCTTCAGCCAGGGATATCAATGTGTGTGCATGCGGTTAGTGGCCATGAGCACACAACTGAAGCCCCACCCTTTTTTTATGTGGACACATTACTTTTTTTAAGCACCCACCCCCTTGTGGATGTCCCTTCTTTCACTCATGGAAGCTCACTGGATAACTGGGCAATCTTTGTGTTGCTGCAGATGAAAGAGAACAGCATAGCTTACTGTCAGTTTCTAGAACAGGTGTGGGAAACTTTTCAGAGAAGGGATAAGCCCTGAAAAATGAGGCCTGCAAAACGGGGATGAGGCTGGCATGTGTGGATTGGTTTCTAGGGGAACAATTGGGAGCGTGGCTTTGGTTTTTTAACTATGTCTGTTTTAGGGCTTATGTTACAGTGTTTACCCATTTCCACCTCTGAATGATGGGAAATTGTGACTTTCAGCTGTCATAGGCAGAAGTGGCTCCAAGGGTCACATGTATCCGAGAGGCTACAGGCCTCCCTTCCCTGTCATACAGGAAATACAGATTATATGTATAACAAATTAAAGAAATAATATGCAAGAGTCAACAGCAGTAACAGGAAAGACAGAGCTATGGGCAAAGACTTCACCATACTTTCTGTGGTGATTCAGAGTCAAGCCAAGTTTGGCAAATCGGAAGTGTTCTCTGCCCACCTAAAATAATGATTTCCTTCTTGCACATCTATGAAAACTGCATTCACCAGAACGTATGACACTTCATGTCAAATAACTAAATACTCCAATTGGATGCCAGTTGATGTTACATTCCTTTGCTCATAGAATGGGTGTGTGTTAATTGCAACACTCTGAAAAACAAAACAAAAAACAAAACAAAACAAAACATGCATTATAATGATTCTGGGCAACTTACAACTTAAAAAAAAACAATAAAAAGAAACTAAGTATCTGGACAAAAATATTCCACATAACAAAACACTGATATGGCTCCACAACCACCCTACCTGAAGGCCTGGAAAACCACCAAGTTTTAAAGACCTTTGGAACACCATTAGAGTGGGAGCCACACACATTTTGGGTGGGATAGCATTCTAGAAGCAGGCAGTGTTACAGAGAAGGCACACCTCCTAGGTCCCACTAGGTGGCATCATTCGATTGAAGGGACCTGAAGCACACCATCTCTGTCTGATCTTACTGGCACCTCTATTTGAGATGCTGATATCTGTAACTGACATATCATAAGCAACAGTCGTTCAATTCATTTTTAGACTGGTTCCCAGTAACTAGTAATTCTCCTAAGTTAACATTCTTGGGCTAGCTGAGTAGTAGTCGAGGAAAAACTACTATCTAGGTATATTGAGTTTGGAATTACTCACTTGCAAGCATCTTTTAAGCAATAGTAAAAACACTGTAATAAGTGAAAGACAATGCATCTACTAAGTGAAGCTTATTAGTTTTGTATTCTATACAAATTATTCAAGAGTGCAGCAAGTTTAGTATGCTATTTTGACACCCATAATTTCTATAGACTGTAAATCAGAATATGAAACACATTTACTGAATGGCTGCACCCTGTAATATTTTTCTCATGCAGATAAGTACTTATCAGTGACCCTTTAGTGGCACCTCTCACTCGCTGGATCGTCACCTTGTTGTGGTGAGTGGGCTTGTGTGTTCCCAATGAACCCTGTGAGCGAAGCCGTCGGGAGTCATGTACTCCTGGCAGGGTCACCCATGGCGGTAAGATCCAGGGGGAGGAACCAGACAAAGAACGATCCAAGAAAGTCCTCAACGGCAGAACAGGCGGAAGATAACAAGGTGTATTGTTACAACGGCTGCGAAGGCGGATGAAGGCTCCAGCAGACAAAAGGTCACCAATCGTCATGGTATCCATGCCATTGGATTAGAGCCTTTTTCTGTGAAGGTTGTGTGCTGATCGTTGTGCACCGATCTCCACACATAAAAAACAAATTCATGCACAGGCATCTTCCAACCACACCAAACCCAAAACAACCAAAAGTCCCATGGCGACTGACGAATGGCAACGGGGGCAGGACTCTGAAATCCGGAAGCTCCTAGTCATGGACCAGCACATGGGCGGTGGATACGGATTCAGTCGCCCTGACTCAAGGATCGAGGCAGTTGAGTAGTTCGGCAGCTGTATCAACGACTGAGCAGCCCTATTTAGGATCCACTCTGCTCACCCCATATGGGGAGGGGGCTAGAAAAGGTGCCCTAAACATAGTCTGCCTCATTTTCTCCCTGACTGGATTACCGCAACCAGTGGGGTCACCATCTAGCAGTCGTAAAAAACACATGAATTTTGGAACATGGAATATACGGACACTGCAAGACAATATGGATAGTGAACGACCTGAACGTAGGACTGCCATTATTGCAAGGGAGCTGAGACGTTTTAATATTGATATAGCAGCACTCCAAGAAACTCGAAGAGCAGGAGAAGGACAATTGAAGGAAGAAAAAGGAGGTTATACCTTCTTTTGGAAAGGACTGCCTGAACAAGAACAACAAATACATGGGGTAGGCTTTGCTATCAAAAACGACCTTGTGAAGCTCTTGTCAGAAGTTCCCACTGGGATTAACGAACGACTCTCAACTCTGCGAATAAAACTCTCCAAAAACCAACAGGCAACTATCCTAAGTGCTTACGCACCAACACTAGATGCAGATGAGGATATCAAGGAAAATTTTTATACCCAGCTGGACACCATCTTATCAGAGATACCAAAGGAGGATAAAATTATCCTCCTGGGCGATTTCAATGCAAGAGTTGGGCGTGATTTTGATTTGTGGCCAGGGATCATTGGGAAAGAAGGAGTTGACAACAGCAACACAAATGGAATCTTACTTCTGACAAAATGTGCAGAGCATAACCTTGTCATTACTAACACACTCTTTCGCCAGAAAAATAAATTTAAAACATCATGGAAGCACCCACGGTCGAAGCACTGGCATCTTTTAGATTATGTAATTGTCCGTGCTAGAGATCGCCGTGATGTACTTCTCACCAGAACCATGACGAGTGCCGATGACTGCTGGACAGACCATTGATTAATTCGATCCATGATGGCCATAAAGATTGTCCCTCATCGTAGGCTCCAAGGAAGAAAACCAAGGCGTAAAATGAATACACTGGCCCTTCAAGATCCTATTAAATGAGCTTGCTTTCAATCAACTCTCAAGGAACATCTGCCTATGGAACTTCCTGAAAATGTTGAGGAACACTGGATTAAATTGAAGACTTCTATTATTTCAGCCTGTGAACAAACTATCGGATACCAGACTAAGTGACATCAGGACTGGTTTGATGAGAACGATAGTGAGATTGAACATATTATTGACAAGAAAAGGAAAGCCTTTCAGATATGGCAAAAAGATATTAACTGTGCCGTTAAGAAAAAAATCTACGCCAGTGCAAAGGCAGAAGTCCAAAGAAGAACTAGAGAACTTAAGAACATATGGTGGATAAAAAAAGCCCAAGAAACCCAACATTTTGCAGATGCTCATGATGCACGGGGCTTTTTTAATGCCATAAAGGCCATCTATGGACCAACAAACCATGGTACAAATCCCTTACGCTCAGTAGATGGTGCTAAACTTCTAAAGGACAAAGAGTCTATTGCACTGCGCTGGAAAGAGCATTACTACAATCTCCTTAATCGTCACTCTACTGTGGCTGATGAAGTCTTCTTGAAAATCCCGCAAAAACAAATAAGAAATGAGCTTGCAGTACCCCCTAGTTTGGAAGAAGTCAGTAAAGCCACTAAACAAATGAAAAATAACAAAGCTAGTGGACCTGATGGGATTCCTGCTGAAGTCTTTAAAGAAGGCGGGCCTGAACTTACACAACAACTTCATAAGCTCATCGAAAAAATCTGGATGAGGGAGGAGATTCCAGCAGACTTTAGGGATGCCATAATTATCACTCTCTTTAAAAAGGGTGATAGAACAGACTGTGGAAACTATCGAGGCATCTCCCTTCTAGCCACAGCAGGCAAAATCCTGGCAAAGATCATTGCAAACCGTCTCCTATCTGTATCAGAAGACATCCTCCCTGAAACGCAAAATGGCTTCCGCCCTTCCAGGGGAACAGTGGATATGATCTTCACTGCATGACAGCTTCAAGAAAAATGCAAGGAGCAAAACCGCCCTCTGTACATGGCGTTTATTGATCTGACTAAAGCTTTTGATACTGTAAATCGTACTGCTCTCTGGACCATCCTTCTGAAAATCGGATGCCCTGATAAATTTGTGAACATCTTGCGGTTACTCCATGACGACATGATGGCAACAATCCTGAATAACAATGGCTCTCAAAGTGATCCATTTAAAGTGGAATCCGGCGTTAAACAGGGATGTGTTATTGCTCCAACCTTATTCGCTATCTTCATCGCTATGATTATGCACCTTGTTGAAGAGAAACTTCCTACTGGTGTAGAAATTATATATCGAACAGATGGAAAGCTTTTTAATCTTAGTAGGCTGAAAGCAAAAAATAAGGTAATTGCAACTTCTGTTATAGAACTTCAATATGCTGATGATAACGTAGTCTGTGCACACTACACTCCAGGCTTGGCTGCCAGCTCGACCAGTCAGATTTCTCAGAGAAGCTGAGAACTGACTGAATTTCCCTTGCTTGCAGTGGATTGCAGAAGCTGTGGTCCACTGAAGTTTTTTTTTCCCCTGGAGAGGGGGAGACCAGAAGATTACTCGTGGGGCCATTGGGATTGCCTACCCTTGTTTTTTCTGTAGTTTTCCACCGCGGAAGGAACAGGGTAAGTGCAAGGCAATGGCCGAGATATATCAGGCTCTCGCAGGGGAAACAAGTCTCTTTGAAGAGACACAAGAGCGCCCAGCCGCTTTTAGATCACTTTAGGAATGTTTTTTTTAGATTAAAATATTTTTGAAATCTAAGATCTATCTTTTGGACTTTGTTGAAAATGTTGGCTAACTTTGTGCTTTCTTTGCTATAACTGATTCTGGTGGAAGTTTGATGGACTCTATATTTGCAACATAATGAAACGTCTGCATTTTTTTTTTACTTCTCTTTTGTATTAGAGGGATTTAAGAGACTCTGTTTGTAATTCTTCGCTTGATAAACTAAATGACTATTCATTTTTTGAGAAACTCTTTGTTTGGATTAAGCAGCTTGCAGCTTGAAGAACGAAAGCTCGCAGTTTGAAGAATAAAAACACAGGGTAACGTGTTTTTTTCCTTGTCTTCTTTTTCTACATCCTCCCTGGTTGGATTTTGCTTCATTTGGAATATAATTTTTATTTCTCCTTCTATAAACTGTTTAAAATATTATTCTCTCCTGTATTTTGGATTATTGGAACTTTCTTTTTTCTTTTGACTTTAAAAAAACAACAACAACAACAACAACAACAACGTTCTGCTTAATAGATTCTGCTGGTAGTTTTCCATGGACAGATTACATGATTATTGTTTTGACTAGAAGGGTTGTTGTTTTAATTTGAAGGACACAGGAAAGATGGCTTTCCAACTTGTACCTGAGGAGCTCAGAAGAGAGATTACTGAGGCTTTTTCAAATATTCAAAGGTCGTTGGAATTACTGTTCGTAACTCTGCAAAACAGAGAGAAAGAACAGAGAACAGAAACGGAGACAGAAAGGAAAAATGTTTTTCAAGTGGAGGAGAAACAGAAGGAGGAAATTTTGAGTATATTAGTTCAGAAGAACATTCTGAAGGCTTTACACTACAATCTTGGTATAGATATGTTGTGGCAGTGGAGACAGAGTGAAAATATGGGTGCACAGTTGGATGGATGTTGTGAAATATGTGGAAAGGGAGAGAAGGTTGCTCTGATATTCTATATGAGATATAGAAAAGAGCAGGCTGTATATTGCGAATCTGCCACAGTGTATTGTGATTTTGGCATAACCTAAACAGAAGATATGAGAAACTGTATGGATATAAAGGCTAATGAAAATATGGACTTGAATTGTTATGAGAAATTGTATGGATATATAAAAAGTGATATTCTAAATGTAAGATGCTAAATACAAACACAAGTTGATATTATAGAATATTGTTTTCCTTAGAGATATATTTATGAGAAGATAATGATATGATGGAATTAGAATGATGGTTACTACAGGATGATATATATCAATATGTATTGTATGAATATTATAAGAATTGATATATTAGCTATTAGGTTAAGTGATATGATAGATTATGCACTTAGTTTAAATGGACACTACTACAAGGAATGGAAATTACAGATGGATAATTGAGATTCAAGAATTCCTTTTTTATGGAGATATATATATATATTAGAATTAATATTATAGAAATATATATGTATGAACACTATAAGAATTGCTAAATTATGTATTAAGTTACATAACATGTTAGGTTATGAGTCATAATATGAATAGAATATATTGTAGTTTATTAGAAGTAAATAAGGCTTTTATTTGTTATACTAATTGGTCTTTATTGAAGATATGAAAATATGTAGTAATGAACATTCAACATTTAACTACTACTTCAAGGAGTGGAAGCCAAAGATGGATTATTGGGAGACAGTAAGATGAAGGTTAGAAGATTGGATTAAAGAAATCAAAAGGCATATGACAAAGAAAAGTTCCTGTATACTGTATGAAGGACTAACATTTAAAATCAATTGTTGTACTTTAAGTTCAAAGATAGATTGGAGGACATCTATTTTCTATATTTTCTTTGCTTATTATTTCTTGACTTCACTTTTTCTTTATCTTTTTCTTATTTTGTATTTCTGTTTCTATTTCTTTTTTCTACTTTAAATTTTATTATGTATTGTAAAACTTAATAAAAATTTAATAAAAAAAAAAAAGATAACGTAGTCTGTGCACACTCCGAGGAAGATCTTCAAACTATCCTAAACATCTTTGCAGAAGCATATGAAAAACTCGGCCTCTCGATTAACATTAAAAAAACCAAAGTGCTTTACCAGCAAGTTCGAACCAATCCCTCCGCAGCGCCATCAATCCAGCTTAAAGGTGTGTCACTAGAAAATGTCGACCACTTTTCTTATTTCGGCAGCCATCTATCTACAAAAGCCGACATCGACGCTGAAATTCAGCATTGCCTGAGCTCTGCGAGTGTAGCTTTCTCCCGAATGAAGCGTAGAGTGTTTCTTCAAGCACAGAAAGCTGAAAATAATAGCCTCCTCTGCATTTAAATCCAGAGGCTGGGTCACTGTCTGGTATATGCATTAGATGACTGTTAAAATAGCAAATTTACAGTAGATTTTTTCCCCCAGATTGAGTTGTAATTATAGGGAATCAGTCTATCTCAAATGAAATTTAATCTGCACTCAGTGGTACAATATCTAAGGAGCAACTGAAGGGAATCGGAAGAGATATTTTTATATTTTCCCTGGGTCGTCTTAAACTTGTCAACCCTTGCATCTAAGCTCATTACAAATGATCATAATGATAACAATGATGGAGATTATATCTGAACTTTATTAGCATGTATCATTACATATATGCTAACAAAATAGTAAAAATCCAATTAAAAATGAAATATTAATATTTTAAAGGACTATTACACAGAGAAATACAAAAATAGAGAAGTTTTAGTATATTGATACACCCTGAGTGTCTTTAAATGTGTGTGTAGTGAGTGTGTCTGTGTTAAAAGTGAGTGACTTAAATATTAGTTTTATTGATTTGGTTAAATGGGAGCTTTTACCTGAAGTAATTAATTTTAACTCACTCTTTATAGAAATCTAATTGAAACTCAAAAGACAAACTCTCCCTCTTTTTCAATTCATATTATATACTAATTCTGAAAATTAGGGATTGATTGTCTTTAGCAGTTAAGTGTTTCACACCAGGATCAATGATAAGGCCCATCACAGTAGGTAATTACCAACTGTAAGCTTTAGAACATGTCTGTATAGATAGCCAATTGAACTTTACTTGAGTAAGCAACTTGTACAAAGACTCAGAATTAAACTGTAGTTTACATACCACCAGCAGAGGCCAGCAACACCTCCTAAAAAGGTTAAGTCAAGGGTCAGATGGCTCATATAGAGTACAGCTGGTTCCTGCTCCATTGTTTTGTTTTTGCTGTCTAATAGTTCGCAGTTTTGTTCTTTGGATGTGCCCATCTCTCAGGAACCAGACTATGGCTTTTCCTCTTGGTTTGCTTGAACCAAATGTGCCCCATTTCTTTTCAGCTACTGAAGCTTTGTTTTGCTCTTGGTAGCATTGCTTAAAATCATCTTCCGTTTTAATTTTTCAGCAGCTGACCTGGAGTGTCTGGACTAGGCACTCTATCCCAGATTTGTCCATTATCCTTTCCCAGAAAAATAAAAATTGAAATGAGAAACTATATATAACTGCATAGTAGTATTATGGCATGTTAGTTCTTCAAAACAGTTAAAGGTAAAGGTTCCCCCCGCACATTTGTGCAGTCGTGTCCAACTCTAGGGGCTGGTGCTCATCTCCGTTTGTTAGCCAAAGAGCCAGCATTGTCTGAAGACACTTCCATGGTCATGTGGCCACATGACGTGCACGGAACGCTGTTACCTTCCCACCGAAGTGGTACCTATTCATCTACTTGCATTTGCATGCTTTCGAATTGCTAGGTTGGCAAGAGCTGGAGCTAGTGCGGGAGCTCACTCCGCACACAGGGCTAGGGACTCGAACCTCTGAACTTGCGATCTTCCGATCCACAAGCCTGGCATATTACCCGCTGAGCCACCAGTTAGTCCTCCTTTATTTCCGATGTGAACCAGATGGGACTCGGTGTATGGATTCAAATCAAGAATAGAATCAACTCCTTCAGGGCTGGTTGCAGGAGGTAAAAAAAGTCAAGATGGCAGCTATGACCTTGTGATTGAAACCCCTCTCCTTTTAATGCATTGTAAAAATGGATGGGGCTTCGATTCCATGGGCCTGGCTACCATATTTATTTCTTTATTTAGAAAATTTGTATATTAACTTTTGACCACCTCTTCCACAGATGCCCCTAAACTCCTGGACACCTTCACCAATGGAATTGTTGTTGTTCTTTATGCTAATTTGGAGTCTTAAAAAATTGAAATTGAAATTTTCTGATAACTTGGGACATCAGAAAGAAACCCACACAACTAAGGTATTCAGTTAGCTACCCAACCAAACTAACATGCATATTGGAAATGAGTAGATAACATCAAAAGGAGGTTTTTCACTCCCACTGTTAAGCTTGCTGGTGACTTCAATCACTTTTCTACTGCTAATTTTTTTTTACTTCTTACCCTGGCTTCTTACCCTCCTTCAAATTTTAAATTCTCAAATATTTTTCATCCCATTTTGAATAAATTTACCACTTCCGGTGGGAATATGGCGGACTGAATAGCTGTGCCCGCGGGCTCCGTGGACAGAAATGACAGTGAGGCAGTTTTTTCGGGCTCAGGCAGGTTTTTCCTGAAGCCCAGGAGTGTTTTTCCGGGAAAAGGAAAACACCTGGAATCATCCCATCTGTCCTCCGGATGGCTGCTTGCAGCCAGAAGATTGCAAATAGCATTCGCGCTTGTCTGGTAAGAGCTAGCTGGAACATCACCATTTCCAAGCCACGCTGTAGCCTTAAAGGGACACTAAGACTGGCCACCCCATTTCTAAATCACCCAATTTGTATTTTTTTAAGTATATGTACCCTAAGAGAGGCTTTCTACAGCAAGGAGAAGCAGGCTCTCTTTTTTTTTTTTTTAACAAATTTTATTAGATTTTAATTTTACATAGATAAAAGTTTGAAACAGAAAAGAAAATGGAAATACAAATCAAGAAAAAGGAAAAGATAAAAAAGTGTAGTAAAGGAAAAAAGAAAAAAAAGATAAAGCTGAAACATAGAATTTGGTCAACTTCCGATTTGTATCTGGTCATGGTATTTTAAAAATTTTATCTTACATGCTAGGTCTATATATAATATTAAAGAATATTTCTTGTCTATTACATCAATATATATATATTTTAATCTTCAAATCCCCATATAAGCTTTGCCCCTCCCGCATCTTGTAAATAGTCAGTTAATGGTTTCCACTCTTTAAGGAAATAATTATTTGGATTTTCTTTTAATAAACATGTCAGTTTATCATTCTCTGCCATATCCATCAATTTTAACATCCAATCTTGTATCGTAGGCGATATCTGGTTTTTCCAATTTTGTGCAAAAATAAGTCTTGCTGCTGTAATCATGTATTGCATAATCCTTGTAAATTGCTTCCCAGGTTGTCCTCTCTTGATGCTTATCATTATTTTTGGGGTTAATTTTTAAAAATTCTTTTTAAGTTTTGGCTTGTTTTCCATCCAAATATTAATGAGGACTGAGAGTAAATAATCGTCTCCCTGTTATTATTTTTGTACTAAAGTTGAAGAAATTAGCATTTTCCTACATATTGAATCGGCTGTTTCAAAATTTCAGTTTTCTGCTTCTACTTTCCCTGGGGAATTGCCTGCTAATCTCACTTTTGCTTAAGTAAACACATTCCTTCATATCTTTGACTTTCACTGGTTAAGCTCCTCAGGGGGGCATAATCTACTGCTTGAGACATGGAGGACCTTGAACAGACTTTTCTCTGACTTCCATCAAGATTTTAAGCAGATTCTTTCTGATTCTTACCAAGCTTTTATGGAAGGCATTCAGGACATTGTGGAAAATAAGAGCTTTAAAATGTCTCATCTGGTTGGGGATGTCGTGGATGAAATTGAGGAATTTAACAGCAACAAGAATGTCTCTTCGACTTCTGCTGAGATGTTGGATGAAGATTGGATAGTTGAGTTGAAGAAATTAAAGGGAAATATTGAGTTGCAAGCCATAAGTGAAATGGATCTTTTGATGGAGTGCCTTGGAAGAGAAGGGGTTATTATGTATGGGAGGTTTCCTGAAGTCGGAGTTTTTGAGGGGGGCAGTTGGGCTGCTTGATTTCTTTAAGAAAAAAGCTCTATACGTATTGTGGGGATATGTAAATGCTTTGGTCTATTTTGAAGTGGGATAAGGGTTTAAGAATATTTAACTGGATTGCTTTAAGGGTTTGGCTGACTTCATTTATTTTAACGATTTGGATTAAGATTATTAAGGTATAATAAAAATAATAAATGTTTAGTTTTGGGTTTGACATGATTAAGATTATTAAAATTGCTGTATTATCAAGTATAATGGTAGACAATTTGTATGTTTTTTTTAGTTTGATCTTTATTATAGTAGACAGGAATGTATAGAATAGTAGTAGGAAGGAAGTAACTAAATAAATGTTATCTTTGGGGGGGGGAGTTGATTAGGAGGTTTATATATGTATATTATTTTCTCTTTTAATATAAGGGGAGGGAGCAACTGTACTTAGTGATTTTTATAATGTGCCAATGGTATGATTTATAGAAATAATGTGAACTTGGTTTAATGTAGAGCAAGAGATTGATGATGGAAAATTGTTGTATATCCATGCTGTTAAAAGTCAAAAGTCACCTCTTTCTGTAACTTAAAAATTTTTTTTTTCTTGTTTCTACACTTTTTTAGTTTCTTTTTTTTCTGTTTGTAGTTTTTTGTTTTTCTGTAGCTTTTATCTTTGCTTGAAATTTAATAAAATTCTTATAAAAAAGAATAAATTTACCAATTTTTGCAAGTATTTCTCAAAAGACAAACTTTTTTTTATGATTTTGCAGCAGTCATATCAAGAGAAGTAGCTATTCCCAACACAAGAGGATTGTGGTGAACTGTTCTGTCATAATATCTTAAATATGAGAAGCCAGACAATTCTATAAAAGCACCAGAAAGACTGTTAAATCCACAGAATCCAAAAGCAGTCTTTTAACAGCTAAGTTGTCAAAGCCCTCTGCCTGGAAAAGATGAATTTGCTGGTTTCATGTTCTCACATAACAGTTTATTTTCTTTCTATTCCATTAATGGAGAGATTTGTGGATTTGGGTAAATTTCTGTCAAGACATAAACTGAACATAATTCTATTCCATCTGTAATTGTAGAAACAAAATGAGCCAAAATAAAACTCAAGAAGGTGAACACTGAAAAGACCTCTGTATTTTTTTGTACCATATATCCCACTTTTCCAGCAATAATAACACTCAGTGCAGCTATTATATCCATAAATAATAAAAATTATTTGTTATTATTCCTCAACATACATTTGAAATATATTAATTATTTTCCTTATTTATTTTACCACCAGGTTTTGGGTTGTTGTTGTTGTTATTGTTGTTTTTAACATTAATACAAAGTCTTTCAGGCAAATTACCTTTCTTATATTCTTTGTTTAGCTGCATTAGTTAACATTAAGTTGTTTTAAATTTTTAACATGTATCATCATGATCAAAGCATACAACATCTTAAATTCATGTAAAAATATTGTTTCTTCTCTTTAGTTTAACCTAATCAGTATCTGAATGTTTTTCCTACTGTTGCCAATGCATCTGTGCACAATAAACTTTATTTTTCATGAACCAAGGACAATAAACAAACTCAAAGTAATTTTTTATGATGGACTATTCCATGATGAGATATTGTAATCAGAAATATGAGCTATGAATGTCATCAGGAATTCTTTAGATGTTAAAAGCCAGGGTGTCAAGATGACTTGTAGCATTACAAATGCTACAAAGGAAAAAAGCTTCCGGAAAAAAAAGCAAAGCATGAAAGCACCACTGGAACTTTGAAGTATGAAACTGTCTAAACGTAAAATTAAGACTGACTATTCCATGTGGTATTTTATAGATTCACACATGCACATATGCACACATTGGTAGCATCCTTTGCAGTTTTACTGTCATAGTTCTTATGTCTATGGCAGAAATGATTTCTAAAATTAAGCATAGATCTGAAATGGCTGTTGTGGGTCTTCTGGGCTGTGTGGCCGTGTTCTGGAAGTTGTGGTTCCTAACAGCCACTCGTTAACATTTCAACACAACAAAAAAACCCCACCTAATCTCCTATAACTTAGCTCTATAAATAGAAAACAAACAAAACATTGCCACTCTACCTGGGCACAGAGATTTCGCTTCTGTCTGTGCTCCTGCCCTCTGAAGATGCTGGCGAAACGTTAGGAACCACAATTTCCAGAACACAGCCACACAGCCCAGAAGACCCACAACAGCCATCGAACTCCGGCCATGAAAGCCTTCGACAATACATAGATCTGCAACTTTGGCTGTGAAGCTCTAGTGTAAATACTCCCAAGAATGACTTAACTGCATAAATCAGGAGTTCTCAAAGTATGGGTTGAGTCCACCCCTTTGGGTTCCTACAATTTGGGGATGTCATTTTTTTAAAAAATAAACCTGATCAGCCTTACACAAGTAGAGTTGGAACACTGAAAAATTGTTTTCCGAGTTTTGCTGCATAAGCCCTGGTGGACAATTGTGGTAATGCAATGTTTGAGATGATGGCTGAAAGCGAGGAGGAGTTGAGGAGCCTTATGACGAAGGTGAAAGAAGAAAGTGCAAAAGCTGGGTTGCAGTTAAACCTCAAAAAAACCAAGATTATGGCAACGAGCTTGATTGATGACTGGCAAATAGAGGGAGAAAAAGTGGAGGCAGTGACAGACTTCGTATTTCTAGGCGCAAAGATTACTGCAGATGCTGACTGCAGCCAGGAAATCAGAATAGGTCTACTTCTTGGGAGGAGAGCAATGGCAAATCTTGATAAAATAGTTAAGAGCAGAGACATCACACTGACAACAAAGGTCCGCATAGTTAAAGCAATGGTATTCCCTGTAGTAACCTATGGCTGTGAGAGCTGGACCATAAGGAAGGCTGAGCGAAGGAAGATAGATGTTTTTGAACTGTGGTGTTGGAGGAAAATTCTGAGAGTGCCTTGGACTGCAAGAAGATCAAACCAGTCCATACTCCAGGAAATCAAGCCAGACTGCTCACTTGAGGGAATGATATTAAAGGCAAAACTGAAGTACTTTGGCCACATCATGAGAAGACAGGATACCCTGGAGAAGAAGCTGATGCTAGGGAAAGTGGAAGGCAAAAGGAAGAGGGGCCGACCAAGGGCAAGATGGATGGATGGTATTCTGGAGGTGACGGACTCAACCATTGGGGAGCTGGGGATGGTGACGGCCGACAGAGGGCTCTGGCGTGGACTGGTCCATGAAGTCACGAAGAGTCGGAAACGACTGAACGAATAAACAACAAATGTTTGAGAATCCTTGGGATCTATAGAGTAAAATTTAATTATTAAAAGTGTTTATTTTTATTTATTTATTCATTAAATCAATTTATATAGCCACCCAATTGACATGCAATTCAGGATAGTGTACATAAATAAAAACACTTCACAATGCCCCCCATTAAAAGCCATAAAACATATCATGAATGAGGCCAAAAACAGTTAAAAGTAATCAAGACAGGCACATTGCCCCCTAACTCAGTGCTTGGGGGTGGGGGAAGCCAGGTCTTAAGACCCTTCTGAAAAGATAACGTTGGGGCCATCTGGATCTTGGGGAAAATGCTGTTCCATAGGGCTGTTCCAAAGAAGGCAAGTCCCCTGGTTCCACCACATGACATTGCTTAAGTGATGGGACCTGGAGTATGTCTACCCTGTCAGAACTTATCAAACAGACAGATGTTTCCACAAATAACCAGGCCTTGTGCCATGAAGGGCTTTACAGAACATAACCAGTACCTTGAATCTTACTTGGAGTAAGTGGTGTATTTATTTCTTGCCTAACCCACATCCTAGTGATTATTTATGGAGATCACAAATGTTCATTTATCATTTTAGAGGTCCCAATAACTACAACGTTTGAGAACTCCTGTCATAAACCACTTGTACAGTAATGACATTTAAATGTTTCCCTAAACTGCTGCCTTAATTTGTGCTCAATTATGAGTTGTAGCAATACTTTATCTTAGGGCTTCCCCCAAATAATGAAGCTAATAATACAATGAATAGTAAAATGGGATAGAAAAATCAAACCAAAGTGAACATCTTTAGCCCAGCAATCCCAAATGGCTAGTGTTCTTGTCTTTTTAGAAATTATTTTCACCTTTTCTTTGTGATCCTTCTCTTTTTCTCAAGGTTCTTATTTCAATTATCTCTCTGAACTAAGTTATATTCATTGCTTCTACGTCTTGCCAGATACTTACTTACTTATTAAAGGGAACTTTCAAAATTATATACTGTAAGTTCTAAATGTCCTTCTCCTCAAATCTAATGATCTGAACCTTCATTCCTTGCAACCAGGAACACATGTCTTACAACAGACTTTTTCTGCTACTGCTTTCTTAGTTGTTTATTAGTTCTTTCAAGGATAACTTATTAGAGTTCCTTCTGGTCAGACCTCTGCTTGCAGCCTTCTCTTGTTGGGCTGTGTTGACTACTTGAACTTTCATCACTATCTTTCAAGATACTGTAGCCTTCTCTTCTCTTGAGCCATCACTCCACTCTTAAAGTCATTTCCCTAGCAGAGTTCTGGAAGATCATGAAGCCTTCTCTTTCTGCAGCTGTTCCACCCAGCTTGGGATGATTAGAAATAGAACCAGCATCATTCACCATACCTTTCTATCTTTGAAAACTATCCTTACTTCATGCACTGATTCATACATTGCCTTTTGTTCTTTAAATAACTCACCTTTCTTTTTTCAGGAACTTATCAATTCTATCCAGTAACAACATTCTTGGTCTTCCTCTTTCCCTCTCTTCACTCATTCTTCCTTCATATATTTGTTTCACACTAAGATCCTCAAACATTCTCTCTATATCACCACCTCATCATACTTCTGTCATCCTGGTCACTCACTTTTATATTCTATCCACATTGTTTCATCACATATTCATTCTTGGCCTTATCTCTTCTTGTTTTACCACACACACTTCTTAAGTAACCCTTTTCCATTGCATTCAACTTACGTGTATGTTTCACAACACATATAACAAAGTGAAAAGAAGCATGTTCTTATACAAAACAATTTTCACTCCTTTCAGTAAACATTCATTCTTCACAAATGCCCCCACGCTATTTGCTACCTTTCTGCCACATTTATGAGTGTCCCTATCATCGGTAAACCATCTACAAGGTACACAGATTCATCAACTGCTTTTATTTTCTGCCATTTATGTAAAACTTGGAATCACTCACTCTGTTTTTCCCTGACAAATCCAGCTGAGTCTTCATTACATACGTTTTCAGAACCATATGTTTTTGCTGCATCATACAATCTAATGTGAACAATAGCCTTACTCTACAAAACATCCTTTATGTGTTCAAATTTGATTTTTTTTTAAAGTGGTCATGTTTGCTTGTGTAAGAATAACAGTAATTACAATAGGCATTCACAGCTGAAATTAGAATAGCCTGCAATCCTAAAACTCAAGCAATCTTTACAAGCAATCTAGTCCAACCCAGAGGTGCCTGCAACTCCACAATGCTGCCAAAACAAGAAAACATATCGTGGAACAAGTTCAGCTCTTTAGTATTTATGTTGCAATGTTGCACACAAATATATAAGAGGTGGAGGTCATGTATATGTATAACAATAGCAGCAACAACAGCAAAAGCGCCATGGCTGGGAAATAAAGTTTCTTATTTAACTGTAAATTATGCCCCACCCTGGTAAGGAAATAAAACAAATTTAATCAACAGCTTAGAAAACTGTGGAGGGAAAGGCATGGTATGATGAAATGGGACAGTATTTGATTGATTGATTGATTGATTGATTGATTGGATTTATCACCGCCCAACTCCCCCAAGGGGGACTCTCCAGTATGCTTCTCAGCAGGAAAAAAAATCCCATTCTGTTCCATTCAGGTTATTCCAAGTGGGTAAGTTTTCATTTTAATGAAAAGGGGAGAAAAGTCTATGTCAAGTTCATAAACTCAGTACAGTTAGAAAATGACTGGGAACCTGATGTCCTCCAGATGTTGGTATGATGGCCAATGGCAAGAGACTGAACATTATGCTCCAAACATCCAGAGGATCAAAATGGATGGCAGCATAAACTACTATCTGTGTATTATATTTGGATACCAAAGTTAAAAAGCAAAACATAATAGAGAAACTCTTTGACATGGCTCATGCATTCTATTAAGCCACAGTTTTATTAGCAACTTTTTAATGTTTTTTTGATAGTGTATGTATCTTAATATTGTTATTTTGGGGTTTGTTTTTTCTTTTTCTTTTTTCTGTTATTAATTGAAAAGCAATAAAAAATATTTTTAAAAACCAGCTGTTTGTTTAACATTCAATGTGGCCTTCACAAATTATGCTAAATCATAAATCATGGATTACAAACCACAAGTGGCAGGATTAACATCAAACGTGAAGCCCAATCAAGCAAATTGCAATGACTTGGCAGGTTGTGTAAACCAGTTCTTTTATTATACTGTATCTGGCTTGAATGCAGGCGCTATTTGAAGAAAATAAACCCCAAAATTTGAAAATAATTTCTATTTATGATGCTTCTTTAAGGATTATAATTGCCAAAATGATTACCACAATGAAGGAAATACTATTTTATGATATTGCTGAAGAAAATTGGGGAATTCTAGACCAACAGTTCAGAGCTATGCACCTAATTAGGGAATAAACCCAACTGAGTTAAGTAGATCTGCTCCTGTTTAGAATTTTAAACATATTTTGTTGGAGGTAATTGTATACATGTATTGATTCTTGGAAAAATGTTAAGCAGGAGAAACTGAAAGCTTAATGAAACCTTTAGAGAAAAGAATGGCTTAAAAACAAATTTGCTTTGACCAGCTTGCTTGCTTGCTTGCTTGCTTGCTTGCTTGCTTGCTTGCTTCCTTCCTTCCTTCCTTCCTTCCTTCCTTCCTTTCTCCCTCCCCCTCCTCCTCCTCCTCCTCCTCCTCCTCCTCCTCCTCCTCCTCCTCCTCCTCCTTCTCCTCCTCCTCCTCCTCCTCCTCCAAAGGGTAATGGAGTACAGGTAACTAGAAAACCATTAGATAACATTAGAATGGAAGTGGGACAACTGAAGAAATGTCCACAAACTATTCCTACCTAATGGCTAATAGTGGTGATCCCCAAACAAATCCATCAGTGATGAAATAGAGGAACCAATAGAATGAATAGACAAAAAGAAAAGAAAAGAAAAGAAGAGAAAAGAGAAAAGAGAAAAGAGGGAAGGGAAGGGAAGGGAAGGGAAGGGAAGGGAAGAAAACTCTCCTTCAGCAAGAAATCAAGCACAGTTCCACAGCAAATGATCAATAGTTTCAGTGGTGCCACAAAGGAGAGCCAGTTTGGTCTAGTAGTTAAAGCAATGGGCTAGAAACCAGGAGTCTGTGAGTTCTAGTCCTGCCTTAGGTATGAAAGCCGGCTGGGTGACCTTGGGCCAGTCACTCTCTCTCAGCCCAACTCACCTCACAAAGTTGTGGGGAAAATAGGAGGAAGAAGAAGTATTTGGTATGCTTGCTGCCTTGAGTTATTTATAAAAAAATAAATAATAAAGGTGGGATAGAAAATAAATAAATAAATAAATAAATAAATAAATAAATGGACATATATTGCCTATACAAATGTATACCTCTCTCTCTTTCCTATCCCATCTCCAAAATTCTATCTATCTATCTATCTATCTATCTATCTATCTATCTATCTATCTATCTATCATCTATCTATCTATCATCTCTATCATCTATCTATGAACTTGTGATATGCTTCTCACCTCCTTTCCTGTCCCCAGTCCTCCCCTGTGGTTTACTATTATAATCTTGAGAAGAGGATTAGCCTGAGGGCAACTGATCAAAAGCAGGCAGGAAATCATCTCCAAAAGAAAAGAAAGCCACCCTTACCTACTTCCCCATTAACAGCAGCATTTACATAGCAGCCAGCTACGGAAATTGAATAACAGGCCTGGCAAGTCAGCTTTGCTTAAGGCAAAATGCATACATTTCAGTATTTCATACTGGGAAAACATTGGCATCCCTAACATTTGAGACCTCTGGATAGCACATTCAGATAGTCTGGAGGTGGAGGGAAATCTGCAATTCTGGTCCCCCTCCAATTGCCCACCCCCAGTTTAACTCCTCTTCTTCAATTTCTAAAGAGTTAACCAGAAGCCTCCCTCTGATAGGAACTGAAACTAAGGCAGCTAGAACTGTTCTATCCCAGCCAGCGTCCCCAGTAGCCAAGGCAGGCTTTTGACCTACTTGCTTATATTACAGTAGCACTCCAGGGTTTCTCATAGTATATAGAACAAGCAGTTCAAAAGAAGCATTTCTTCCCAATGTGTGAACACCAATGCATGTAAAGGGACATCCCCATGAAAATAGAGCTCGTTTTTTTGGGGAGGCAGAGGTGGGGAGCATTTAAATATTTTATATTTTTTAAAAAAGATTCCAGCAGATAAAACCTCTTCCTGCAGCAGCCAAATCACAAACGGACATGGTTCAGTGCAATTATACTCTGCATGGCTGAGAAATGAATGGAAATGGGTACTCATTCTGCACAATTCTCACAGTTTTCCTATTAATACACAACATTTTTAACAGGTATGTCATTAGGAAAAAAAATACCTTTGCCATGCTATTGCTTCCAGATTTCACTGTATGTTCTTGCCAGGCTGAAGCTATTGAGCATTATGTATCTTATGATGGATTTTAACTAGTATTCAGCACAATATAACCTTAGCCATTTCACATCTTGCTTTAAGAATAGTGATTTAAGACCTCTTTCACCCTTGCTCCATAGAGGTGAAAGATGATTCCGTGAAGTCAGGATAACTCCTACTTCTTCTTCTTACTCTTTTTGCTTGTCAGCCTGCCTGGTATGAAAGGACTGCCAAGTTAACAATCTACTTGTAAGTTTGGAATACTGAAAAATGAGAAGCAACTGTTGGGAAATTAGAAGATTCTGGGTGCTATTTTAGAAATTTGTATTGGCGCTACCTTGTCATGGTTTGACAGGCAATAAAAATTCAAACTTATTCATTAAAGAAACTGAGGAACTGAACTGAGCACTTGCAAGTAAAGGACTTCCTATAACAATTTTCTATTTCCTACTAATGTGAAGCAACTATGAATGTACATACATATGTGTGTACGCACATTGGAGTTGCTTCCGGTGAGGAATGGCAAACTCATGCTCCGAGGACAGCAGGAGACATTACGGCTGAAAGGCAGCTGGATGCTGGATCCAGACTGCCAAAAATTATCTCCAGAGCAAGGAGAGATCTTCAGATTACCCATATGTACTCCAGACAGCTGGTGTGTGAGTGTGTGTGTGTGTGTGTGTGTGTGTGTGAGTAGGAGGCAGAAACTGATGTTTTTGCGGTCCCTTGCAAGCAGATGGGAGTCGCGGGATTCCGACAAGCTCAAAGCCGTTAATGTAGCCTTTTATGGACTCAAGGTTCGACCAAACTTCATTTTTTTATAATAAGTCACTGAGAAATTAATATTTTGCTTAACAGCATAAATATTGACATTATCCTATTATTTCAAACAAAGGTGGAGAGCTACTATTTAATAAGGGCGGGTTTTAATGTGACACATTTTTTTTAAGTAGGACAAATGACTAGACACCAACCATTAGCTGTACAAATTTATTGTAGAAATTCAGTGGAAAGTAGTTTTTGGCAATGAGAAAAAATTGAACCATCCCAGAAGTTTTGGATGAAGCTCAAGGTCTGTCATGACTACTTCCTTGTATTTAACATCTCGCTGCATCTGAAAATTTTCACATATTGACAAATCCATTTTGTTGGCTTAGCTTCAGCATTATAAAAAGGTGCTTGTAATTTATTCCTATTGATTTCCATATGATGGCTTGTCCATTTTAGGAATATTTCCATATCTATTACAGAGATATTAATTTGGACAGAAAAGGATAACATTGGTTAAATTATTAACAAACTGGTAGTGAAATTCATCCACTTGTTTTGAGAATGCCATACTATTATAGATTATTGGTTTAGGATTGCATTACTGTGGCAGACATCAGAAATGATTAATGGAGGATATTGTTTATTCTAACCCTTAAGAAATAATTCTGCTATAAATGTGCCTGGGATGTCCTTGTAATGATGAAGCAGCATACAGGGCTGACCCATTCAATAACTCCTCAGTGTTTCTCAAACATTTAAAGTAGCATTTCCTATCTAAATTCATTCTATTTTCAGGCCTTCCTCCCAAATTTCACAATGGAATAAATGGAGACCCTTACATTCAACCATGTCTATGCAGTTTATTGCCATGTACCACATTCTCTGGATAAGGATCAGCACCTAGGAAGCATCCTGGCAGCCTGATCACTGGTAGGATTGGGATCACTGAACTATATCACCAGTCAGATTGTTCTGGTTTTAAGATGTCCAATTCTCAACTTAAATGTTCCACCATATAAGCTCTTTGAGAAACAGACATTGCAGGGATTCCAGGAATGCTATTTTATTGTTGTGGAGCAGTGTTTCTCAACCTGGCAACTTTAAGATGTGTGGATTTCAACTTCCAGAATTCCCCAGCCAACAATCCGGGAGTTGAAGACCACACATCTTAAAGTAGCCAAGGTTAAGAAACGTTGTTTAGAATATATTAACAGAATCTTGAAAGCCATCAATAGACACATAGAGATAAACCACAGTTACACACCATTCAAAAGAGACAATAAAAAGCTAAGAAGGAAACAAAAATGAACACCCCTCTCCAGCAGCCTACCACCAGATAAACAGGGATTAACACCAGGCAAACAATCAAGCAGAAAACAATAGCCTAATCAAGGAACTACCAAGGAGAAAACCACATCCCCACCAAAACTGGCAGGGCAAGCTACTGTATATAAACAGGCAACAAGGGGCGCGGTAGCTCAGCGGGTTGCTGTGAGACTGCTGATCAGTAGGTCGGCAGTTCGAACCTCCGCGTGGCGAAGTGAGCTCTCGTCACTTGCCCCAGCTTCTGCCAACCCAGCAGTTCGAAAGCTAATTGCAAGTAGATAAATGGGTACCACCTCACATGGGACAATTTGCTGGCATCCTGTCGGGGGTCGCCTCCGGAGCGAAGAAGACCTCGCGAATGGCGGCGGAAACGGAGAACGGAGAACAGAGACGACGGATCCTGAACAGCAACATCCAGGATGTCAGCAGCCGACTCTGAAGCAAGGTATTCTGGGACATGTAGTTCAATACTTCAAGAGTCGGTTCCCTTACCCCTTTCCTAAGCACGTGGTTGTAACATTGTTAAATATATATGAATTGTTAATAATTGAATTTGTAATATTGTAAGCCGCCTAGAGTCCTCCGATAGGGAGGGGATAGGTGGGGTATAAATATAAATAATAAATAAATAAATAAACAAATAAACAAACAAACCCCATACTCACTTGCACTGATGATGTTACCTAGATGGGTAATGAAATGTTTGCAAGCAAACAACCAGGCTCAGAGAGCACCAAGGACTCCACTGTTTGTAGCCAATTGCCATAGGTTTGCGGGTCACTGCTTTTATTGCTTCTACTGGCCATCTCCATTGAGAGGTTGGTTTGCCAGGGCCAGAAATGCAATCATACAAGAGGGTGATCACATTGCATATCAATCTGCAGGCTGGCCTTCCTTGCCTTAAGCAGTGGATCAGCTATGGAAAGGCAGCTGGTCAGATGGGATGGCAGATTACAGTATGTCTAGACCGTGTTTATGCTTCCACTGTTGCTGAATCTGTCAGCAGAAACTGATTTCTGTGAGCAGATTGATCTTGCTGAAGGAAAAATATGTCGCATAGCAAACAAGAAGTCTATTTTATTTGTGTTGCATATAGAGAATCTGTAGCTTCCCCTCTCCCCCACCCAAGGGATACCAGATTACAATTCACTCAGGGAGACACTTCTTGATCTTTTCTTAAAATCGTAGCACAAAGGACAATTAATATTATCCATAGGAAATATAAGATGGGTTTTTTTTTTAAATAGTTCTTGCCTGGAGCTGAATTTAACTTTTCCTCAACAACCTTGTTTTATGGAGTTTTTAATTTTTTTTTTAAAAAAAAACCATTTATTTCAAAGGAAGATAACTCTGAACTTAAAGATGATCTCCCCCAAAGGCAAGAGTAGACAGAAATACACACACACCTAAAGACAAAAATCTGCACAATGCCCATTTGTCAAGTCAAAGTTGCAAACTCCAGCTGAAACTAATCCTGGAGATTTTCCCCACACACTTAATATATATGTGCATGTACTACATTTGTATATGAGTATGTGTATGAGTGAGTGTGTATTTGTGAGAAACCACTCTCCCCCCCCCCCCTCAATAATGGGGTAGCCCAGGGCAAAAACCCTACAACAATATATGAATATGTTCATTTTTTTAAAAAAAGGTAATAGCATCCATGTCAAAAGTAAATGTGCCAGGTGCCCAAAAGCAAAGGTCCGTAGTCCTGAATTAAATGAACCTCCTGGAATCATGTCAGTCAAAGTTTTGCCAGCCTTGGCACTGAAAGTGTTTCTGAATTTCAGCTATATTGGGCACATTTAAGAAGGCTTCCTTGGCAGGCTGTCTTCTGTCAGGCTGGTATGGGCCCTGGTTAATGGCCACGTCCTGCAATGTTTCTGGCAAGGCCGAGATGGCTGAGACTTCTGATGCGGTTCACCAGACTGCATGATGCTGAGACTTGGAAAGGCTGAAGCTTCATTCCTTCCCTAGGAGCACAATACTGGGAACAAGCTGCTCTCTGTATATTTGATTCTGATTGGTTCTCTTTCGGCTTTGGTTCACTTCCAGCGTTCGGATTATGAATCTCTCAGTCTTGTGTGTATATGGGGCAGAGAATCACTGCATCAAACAAACATGTGGGAGTATTGTTGTGGCCGATCCTTTTATATTTGTTTTCTCAGATTCATCGAAGGCAGCAATGTGAATGACAGGTCTACTTGGTCATTGTTCTTTCTCTGTTTTTTTCATTTTTCCCCCCTTTCCATGCGGGAGTCTCCTCTCCACAGAAAAACCAAGCACTGCTAAGGAGGGCAGTTTAAAAAAGCTGAGTAACCAAAATAAAACCCATTCAAACATTTGCAGATTCAAAGCTTTTCATATCTGAATGAAGTTCCATAAACTTAGGGGCCACCAAAGAAAACACCCAGTTTCTTGTGACTGGCACCTACAATATAAAATCTTTTCTCCTCCAAAATTTGTGAGGTGCTCACTGTCTTTTAGGTGCTTTTGAAGATCTCTTTCTTCTCCTGGGCCTTCCCAGGGGTATATTGTAGGACTGCTGTTAGTTTCTGTTTGCTCTTTTCTCCTCCCTTCTTTTTGCTGTTTGTGGTTTTGATACTGGTTTTAATTTGCTCCAAATCCAGAATTAGGTACACTGTAATTAAGCTGCAGTAGGAGAGAGGACAACAAATAACAGTGATATACCAATGAATATCTCTGATGAATAAGAGAAGAAACAATTTCATTGACCAATTTATTGGTTTTTATTGTCTGTAGTTTATATTTTGTAAACACTTCAAAATGGTTTTGCATCGATGGCAATAGAACATCTCTTAAAGAAATACATGAGAAGACTGCTAATGTGTATGGGATCAGGATAATCATTTGGTCATCATATGAAAGAATAAAAATGGAAGGAAATGAATGAATGAATGAATTAATTAATTAATTAATTAATTATCAAGCAGCACACTGCTGAAGAGGAATTAGTAACCTTACATCTACTCACTTGTCACTCCCCCCCCAAAAAAAAGCCATGCTAGGAACAATGCAGGGTAAACCTCTGATTAATGAAACGTGGGCTGAGGAAGGTCTTATTTATGTATTATTAATTTTTAAATAATTTTATTATTTATTAAAACTTCAAACCACCCCATAGCTGAAGCTCTCTGGGCTGTTTACAATAAAGTATGGGAAAGGCACTCCATAAATGGGATGCAACCAGAGAAAAAGCTCTCTTTCACTTTATCATTCTTGCACAGTCCCTGAAAATTCTGTTTCTGAAATCTCGGCCCCTGCCTGCATGTGTGTCCTGGGCATGCAGGTTATGTTACCCTGTTAGCATCTTAAATTAGGTTTTGAGTATCCAAGAAGTCTGGTTCTTCCTTCCCTCCTTCCCCAGGGAAACAATTGAGAGACAAAGAACAAACAAACAGCATGAGCTGGTTATTCCCTTCACAATCACCTACAGAGTGACTCCCTGGTCCTCTCTGTATTGAGATGGCTTCTCATAATCAGATAAGGCTTAGTGATATGACACAGCCATTTTATACAGCTACCTCTGCTCTTGTCTCCTCCAGATGGTGTCAGCTGGAGAGAAGGCATCTGAGATTGACATACTCTCTAAGGCAGAGGAGCTGTGGCACTCAGCAGGAGCCTCTTGCAATTCTGACATCTGGCTGTATCAGAACTACTTAAATCAATGCAAAATGTCAAAGCTTTTTGCTCCCCTACTGTAGCAAGCAGAAGCATTTTAATCAGCTTGGCAAGAGACAGACAGACAGACAGACAGATCTGCTGTTTTGGTCTTCTTTATGACTTGGAAATTTGAACATTGGTGTGTGAATGCTTCTGAAAAATAACTCTTGTCTTTGCCAGTCTCATTTAAAATCAAGAAAGGCAAGCTACAATACTGTCTTATCATTTTGCTACAGTCATGTACACAAATAAATGGCATTAATCATTACACCACACAAGCTTTCCAAATCATTTGAACACAATTATTTGGAAGTATAATGAGAACAGACTCATAATTGTGCTCTGTGTATGCTACTCAAGGGAGCAATCTGCAAATAAATGGAGTAGAAGTACCATTTGTATTTTTCCCCCCTACCCAAATATCTTTAGAAATGATCTTCTTCTGGGAGATAAAAACTACTACTAAAGCTAGATTGTTTGCCATCTTGGTGGGGGGGAGGGGTGTGTTAAAATTGCCATTGCAATGGTAGATGAAATTGTGGTCACTTTGAGAATAGAGATTTGCCAGCCTGTCTACAATTACTTAATTTACTTGACATTTTTTAATGAGTAAACAATGGCAAGTCACATTAGTTCCCCAATGAAAGCTTTAGGATGCAATGGCATCTTTTTCACTATCTTCAGTATATTTTCAGAAGATAGATATTATGAAAAAAGGAAGGACTTCATCTGAAAGGAATCTGTTTCCAGCTGTTGCAGAATCAGATCCCAATGTGGGGAGACTACAGAAAAATGGAAACAATAGAGGTGGAACAAGGAGACCCATAATCCACATGATCCTCTAAAGCCATGACCCTGTTCAGCAAAATATAATTGCTCAGGAATGGAGAACCTGCTTTATGTATGGGAGTCCCAGGTTCACACTTGATTTATCATTGGCAAAGTCTTCTGGCTGAAACTCTGCAGAACTACTGCCAGTCAATGTAGTCAATCTTGAATTGACTACATTGGATCAATGGAAGATATGTACAATATTTGATAACTTGGCAGGATACAGCATAGTGGGCATATCTAGAAAGCAGGAGGAGGAATAAAAAGCTGCATCAAACTATATTTGCTCCAAATCCAGAATTAGGTACACTCTGTAGCTTGAATCATGTCAACTGGATTTCTATTTTCTCAGTGGAAACATTTCGCTCCTTATCCAAGAAGCTTCTTCAGTCTGAGCAAAGTTTGTAAGGGAATCCTTAAATATGTTTCTAGGGTGGCTTTGTGATCTTGCACCTGGGGCTAGGTCATGGTTATTTGAGATGTTTATTTCTAAGTCCCTTTATCATCCAAAGGAGGATCGTTAAGATTACCTTGCTGTTGTTGAGATTGCGAAATGGTCTTAATCTTCCTAGGCACAGAAGACAAAGCAGGAAGGAAAATAGGGGAAAGATTGTGCCTGAGGCCCCCACCTCTATTCAAAGAAGGATTTTCCAAGTTGGCATAAATGGATTCCTTGACTCCTCTTTCAAACCACTTATCTTCCCTGTCTAAAATGTGAACATTAATGTCCTCAAATGAGTGTCCTAAGACTAAGACCATTTCGCAATCTCAACAACAGCAAGGTAATCTTAACGAACCTCCTTTGGATGATAAAGGGACTTAGAAATAAACATCTCAAATAACCATGACCTAGCCCCAGGTGCAAGGTCACACAGCCACCCTAGAAACATATTTAAGGATTCCCTTACAAACTTTGCTCAGACTGAAGAAGCTTCTTGGATAAGGAGCGAAACGTTTCCACTGAGAAAATAGAAATCCAGTTGACATGATTCAAGCTACAAACAATTCCACCTGGATGACTGAGAACCTTCATCGACAAATTAGGCACACTGTAATTTAGCTGCAGTAGGAGAGAGGACAACAAATAACAGTGATATACCAATGCATATATCTGATGAATAAGAGAAGAAACAATTTCATTGACCAGTTTGGTGGCATTTGCATTAATAATTTGATCATTTCTTTCCCCTCCCCTTGTGTTGCTTAATTTTATGTAAAACTCCACTTTACAGAAAATATTTGTCTGATTTCCTATTGAATAGTTGTCCTGAATATCAGAGCTGTGGGAAAAAAATCAGCTGCTGGGAAGGTATTGTTGCTTTGAGCTTTTAAATGCAATAAGATTAAGGTTATGCCTGTCATTGTAGGCTGGTTCTAGAACAAGAATATGAAATATTTGTCTGTCAAGGGCTGAATTCTCCCGGGTAGCAGGAAGGGACATGAAAGCAAGCATTCTCTGCCAGAGCATTTCTTCTGTGGAATTAGTTCCCCTCAGAAATAACATCTTCTTATTGTTTATAAAATTAGACCTGGCAGTTTATTAAGCATTTATGGATAGATGCAGAGGTTATATTTATCTAGGAGGTATGTAAACATAGATAATAATGTTGTTATAGTGATATAAAAATGACATATATTGTTTAAATTTTTGCATACTGCATAGATTCATTTTCAGCATAAAGGCACCTGTTAATAAATAATAAATATATAATAAAGAACCTGTTAGGAGCTACATGCTAGGAATGGGTAGGGATGAAGGTAACAATAGGCAGATCTAAAGAAAGTGGATACAACCTTCGCCTTTTCTATAATTCTGTCTTTCTGATATTCCTTTCTCTCATCTTTTACTATGCTTGGATTATGAGGAAGAGAGAAATTAACCACTCACAGAAGGCTTACAACATTCAGCAAGGACTGCACTCACTCACTCTCCACTTGAAGATCAAAAGTAGGATGTAACAATAGACCTTCTGAAGAATGTCCAAACATTTTTGAATTTTTATGTACCATAAAAGAATGCTTATAAAAGGTGCACAACGATGGAAAGATCTACAAATACCTACAGTTGAAGATTGGATTGTCAAATTAATGGATTTGGCTCAGATGGCTAAATTAACAGTTTCAATAAGAGAGCATTCTATTTCTACTTTTTTATCGAATTGGCAACTACTTTTGGAATATTTGCTTGTAACTGAAAAAATGATGTTTTGACTTTGGACTTTAATGATTGAACGATTTGTTTTAATAGAAATAATGTTATGTTAGGATTAATTGTTTGAAAGAGACTAGACTAGTATATAATCATATATCTGTATCGGAGATAGTCGGAAGTCGCCTTACCTATTTTCTCTTTCTATTCACATCTTTATAGTTTGTTCTTTTTACTTTAGTTTTGTTTCTATCTAATCTAAAGTTCTTTCTTTTTTGTATTTTAAATACATACTTTGAAAAAATAAAAAAATGGGGAAAAAAAGAATGCTTATGAAAGGGAACATTGGTTTCAAAACAAAGGTGGGGATTAAAATGATGTTATAATTTTCAGGGTTTTTTTAAAAAAATTGGCATGGCAAACACAACTGAAGCTATGTTGGAAATTCAGTCTATTATTTCTGACGTTTCATGGGGATTTGACAAAAATGTTATCAAAGACTGATGTCTTCCCTTTACTGAAAATTAAATTTAAGGCATTGAAGCTTCCTTTTCTTTCCTTTATGGGAGAAGGAGGGGGAGGGAGAGTTGTTGAAGTTGCAATGGCCATCCTTTTCAAATCATAATTACATTTTAAATTAAAGCACACACAGAATTTAATTTTGCATCCGTCCCAAGAATCAATGAAAACCAATAGTCCCATGAAAATAGGAAGCTTTCTGGTGTGGTTTTACTTAAAATGGCATAAGGTAACAAGAATTAACAGTGAGTAGTTTCCCCATGTGATTTCCATGAAATGCTGTGATTCATTCTGTGTTTATGTTTCAGAGAGTGACTTTAGTTAACTGAGTTAACAAGCAGATTTTTCAGTGTTACATTTAACCTGCCAATTTGCCATCACACAAACATCTGGTGGCCACATGGAGCTGGGTGCCCTCTAAAAGGAGCTGAATTCATGACAGAACCCCTTGCTAAAGTCTTTTCAAGATGCCACTACCACTTGACGTCTGCCAAATGATTGGAGCATGAAACATAAACCTAAAGGTTATAATTTGCTCCAAAGAAATAGACCCAGAAAAAAGGGAGGTGGAGGTACTTCGTATGTGAAGAAGCAATATGCCTGTAAAGAATTCAATAGAAGTCCTATTGAAAACATCTGCATAAAATTAAAATCAGTAAGAAACAGCAACAGAAATGATACCACTGTAAGGGTGTTCTACAAACCATCTACACAAGAGAGGATTGCCAGTCTAACATTGTCTATATAAAACAGTCTAGACATTGCCAGTCTAAATCAGGTCATAGTGTCCTCAAGAGGGTAAGCTATAGTGCCAACAGAGATTTATGATCTGACTTGTTGACAATATCATTTTTCAGAAGGTGGAAGAAGAAACAAGAGGCTGAGCTATCTGGGACCGAACCCTGACCAACAGAAATTGGTCAGTGGACTGGAAGTATGAGATACTTTAGGGGAAAGCAACCACATCATGTTGAGGTTCAGGATAACCACAAGTGGATGGGAAAAAAATAGGGAAACTTTAAGAGGAGTGCATGGATGAATAGCAAGTTCACTGGCATGCTGAGAAGCAAAAAGGGGATGAAATGGAAGCAATCTAATTCTTTGTTTCCATGTTATGGTTCTCTGGATTTTTGCAGACCATATAGGTAGGCTGACCATACGTCCTGTTTTGAACAGAACAGTCCTGTATTTTTAGAATTTTTCAACCATCCCGTCGTTTTCATAAAAATCTCAATTTTGTCCCGTTTTTCAAACCTGGTGGGAATGGCGCGGAAGGAGGATCCGAGCCATAGCGCGGACCGGGGGCGGGGTTTGCACGCGGGAGCCAATGGTGCAGACTGGGGGCAGGGTTTGCAGGTGGGAGCCAATCGCATGGACCAGAGGGTGGGGACCCCTGTCTTTTTCATGAGTACGGAATATTACATAAGACCCCATCCCGTTTTGCCATCCTGAAATATGGTCAGCCTACAGATACGGTAACTCTACCATTACAAACTCTGATAAGATCTATCTATCTATCTATCTATCTATCTATCTATCTATCTAATTTCTATAACCGCCCATCTCCCCCTCAAGGAGGGACTCTGGGCGGTTCACAACATAACATCAATAAAATACAATAAAAACAACAATAAAAATATAAATACAATAAAATCCAAGTGGTAGGTGGTTCTTACAGTGACGTTGAACATATTTAAAATATTTGAGATATTTGAGGCGGCCAAATATTCATTGAGATTAAATACAAATGACCCCTCTACATCTGTAATCAAATGAAGGCACATGAAGTTTTATCTGCACACCTGTTTTTTTAAATATACACCTAAAATACAAAAGGTGTATTAAAGAAACACTCTTTTTTTAAAAAATTGTATCATATAACTAAACTCATCAAAGAGTCGGGATTAGTATCAGCAACCTGCAGAATATGTATGCTGTATATGTTCATGACATGGCCTATATGACCCCAATCTTTTCGACAATTAAGAAAAAAAAGCAATTGCTATTCTCTATGATTGAAGCATTTTAGAAGCAGCTAAGTCTTCTTTCATCAAAAGCTTCTATTTTTTTAATCTGTCCCAGATACATTTGCATTCTATAAATATTTATGGATTATATGTTTGCATTTAGTAAAATGACCTGCCAGGAAACAAACTTTGCAGAATATACTGATTAAATGCTAACATCAGCATTTATTCTATGTGCCCTCCCCCCCTCCGCCCCGGCTTGATAAGGAATTGGCTATTGTGGTTGCAAACTGCAAACCCTAATAAAAGATTGTTGCTGCATGGAGCAAAAGAGATAAAATTGTTCTAGCCCACCCTCTCCTGTTTCTTAGCCCCATCTCTTTTTTTCAAGTAATCCCCAGTATAGCACTCAAAGCGTGGCAGTTCACAGACAAAAGATTGTGTATTCTTTCTATATAGGATTGTAAAGTTATTTTTCATTCTTTGGAAGTGGACGAAAAAGAACTTGAGCATGATGTCAAGATTAGAATGTGAAAACATGGTGTTAGAGTGTCTGTGTGGAAGATAACAGAGCTTAGTATGAACTGTAGAAATAATTCAGGTATATAGAACAAAAGTAAACATTCTCCCTTGAGCTGAGCAAAATTCCTGGTGACTTCATGGATATATCCATGTAGTTTTCTTGGCAACAGTATGGAAATGGCCTGCCATCGCCTTCTTCCTGGATGTTTTGTCAACTTCACTGTCTAGCCTGTACCTCTGAAATCCCTGGTGGCCTCCCATGCTAAGCTGTGTTGACCCTGCTTGACCAACCAAGGTCAGCTAGGCGCTGTTGCCTAACCTTTGTGTGGCATAGTTTCCATTCAAGTCAATGAATTTTATTGAATTTGCTCATAAAGCCAATAGATAGTGTTGTGGGGGAAAAAAAGCCTGCTTAAATAAGGAACCAAAGTGGTTGGTGTTCCTTTATTGGCATGCACAACTACAGCAACCACTGGGCTCCTAGCCAAAATAATGCAAAGGAACTCAGAATTAAGCAAGATTATCAGTTATATACTCCCAGAAAGGTTACACTGGAATGATGAAGAAAGCAATGTAAATCATACTGTGACCTTTACAGGCAGAATAGACACCTGGTGATAACACTATGGGATGACCTTACTATGGCTATCCAAGCACATCTATATTCTTCTCTAATGGGACTCTAACCCACTCTAATTACAATGCTAACGCCACGTACCATAAAAAGTAGCCTTTATTGTGCCCTTCACGCCAAAGAAAAGACAATAGTCTGGTATCTGTCTCCAGGGTCATCAGGTGGCTTTGCTGTGTCTGCTGCTTTGTATTTCCATGCCTTTCCCCAGCTTATGCCATGTATAAGAGCCAGTTTGGTGTAGTGGTTAAGGCATCAGGCTAGAAACCAGGAGACTGTGAGTTCTAGTCCCGCCTGAGGCACAGAGCCAGCTGGGTGACCTTGGGCCAGTCACTCTCTCTCATCCCTAGGAAGGAGGCAATGACAAACCACTTCTGAAAAACCTTGCCAAGAAAACTGCAGGGACTTGTCCAGGCAGTTGCCAGGAGTCAAAAACTGTCTTGAAGGCATCCCCTCCCCTCCAAAAAAGTATTAGCCATTGTACATGACAACCTTCCATGATAGATACAGTGGATAGAGGATTTCCAGGATTGCTAACAAGGACAATGGAGGCAAAGAAAATAAATGTGTTATATAATGTTGTAGCTTGCTAGAAACAGAATACAAGACTTGTACCAAAGAGTGCTCCATTGCACTCACCCAGTTCTTCCTGGGGGAAAGCCAGCAGTGAAGGGCTGCTTCTGAAATAGAATCATTGCAGTGTCATTTTAGTACTGTAATTAATCATTTCACCAACTGGCCAAAGACAATCTTTCTTTTCTGCTTAGATCCATAATATTTCCACCAAAGTTCAACATTTAAAAAGAGAGAGAGATATAAGCCATATCAAATTAAGCACTTTCACACTGATTTCTATGGGGAACTTAAGTAGTGCCTCAATTTTTCCCCCCAGGAGGCCTTAAAGATGCTTAATTATAAGTGGAGGGCGCCATTGTTTAGATTTTAAAACAAAAAAAGTCTAGAAGGCACAATATTTTTTTTTCTGTTACTCTCAAGCCATTGGGGAAACAGAAAGCTGTTAATTGAATTTTGAAAGATAGTTAAACTGGCTCTGCTAATGCCAAGATTTACACAATGGGATCAGATTAATTGACTTTAGCTGCAGCTGTTCAAAGCTTCATGTAGGACAGATTCACCTAGTGATTCCCTACCTTCAGTGAAGAAGTGATTCAAGCAGGACCTGTGCTGCTATCTGAACTCTAGGAACAGGAAATGATCCACAGGAATTAAACATATACGCCTGGATCCCTGATAGGTTGAATATTGCTGCTCTCAATATATAACGAAAGATTAATAACTCCCATTAAAAATTAGTCTCAAAAAGGAGGAACTCTTACTGTAGTCTGAATGGTTATATTTGGATAATATGCTTATCCATTTTTAATTTAACCATGATTTATTTAACCCAGTTTTCTGGGTTTCACCGTAACTGAACTAACTTAACACATGGGCTGTGTTTACTCCAAAACAGTGGTTGGTTCATTTTTCTGCCTTTATACACAGGCAACAAGACAAAACAAAGATACGGAAAAATGCTAATTTCCTAACTAAATAACTCTGAACTAGCTGATGAATGATAGGGTAGAGGAGAAACAGTGATACAAGTGGAATGTATGAAACTGATCTCGTGAAATGGCTAGTCCTCCAATATTGTTTTTCTGATTCTTCAGTATGTAAATATGAAAGCAGGTCCCACTGATCTCATTTGTCAGATCTGATCCTTGAGAAAAGGAGTAGAATGACTGAAAAAAAACCATGTGATTTAAATAAATAGCATCAAGTTTATAAGCAAGAGAATAGAATTATTCTACACTGAAAGTGATGGAGAGGATATAGGACACGACCCTCTTTTTCAATGCACATAAAATATGGAGTCTTTATATAATTGGTTAAGACTGATGCCCCTCAGGGGATGAAACATCTGCCAATGTCATGCCATTTTCATGAAACTCAAAGTTGTAAGTGCAAGAGTAGTAACACTAAAAGCTTGAAACCAAACTAATGCAAATGGAACGAACGGGAAACTAAATTAAGATTGACCTTTTGGAAGCTAAAATTTAAAAAACTAAACAATATGTTATTGTGTACAACTTCATAATTAGTGCTAATATTTTTATGGTGAGGAAAATAACAGTTATAAGAAATGTAATAAGTATTTGTCATGGATAATCCTGAATGGCTGTTAGAAGGATTGGCAGTAAAAGGGAAGGAGGTTTATCCTTTGATCTTTTATATAGCAGTGTGGGGGGAAAAAGAGAGCCAGTTTGGTGTAGTGGTGAAGGCATCAGACTAGAAACCGGGAGACCGGGAGTTCTAGTCCCGCCTTAGGCACAAAGCCAACTGGGTGACCTTGGGCCAGTCACTCTCTCTCATCCCTAGGAAGGAGGCAATGACAAACCACTTCTGAAAAACCTTGCCAAGAAAACTACAGGGACTTGTCCAGGCAGTCTCCGAGAATTGGACATGATTGAACGGATTAAAAAAAAACAGGGAAAAACCCCCGCTCTACTGTGTAAATAAGTGGTGTAGCTTACAGTAATATATCTCCCAAGAGATGTGTGTGTGTGTGTGTGTGTGTGTGTGTGTGTTCAATGGAGCTCTCTTTACTGAAGATATCTGAGTTTTGATGAACTTTGACAACCCTGATGGCTTCTCTGACTTTGGAGGTGACACCTTTTGAGGACACCTTGGTACAATAAATCCCTTGCGTTATGGGGGTAGCCCTCTGGACCTGCTATGAAATTACTATAGCCTAGGTTCTAGGTTTCAGTCTGGTCCGGTGCTATCATATGCCATAAAGGCATTAAAGACACTGATTTATTAGGCTACCTAACTGTTCTGCAGCAATTTCAGAATATTGATCTGACCGAAAAAGATTCTATACAGCTGATTATTTCTAGGTCTGGCTGATCAACGTTATTTCAACAGGAATTTTAGACTGATAGCCAAAAGCATTGAACTGCATTGTATCCAACTGTGTTTAGGAATGGGCAACATTGGTAGAGTGGGTTCCACCTTCATGTATCCCACATTTATTCAAGAAGGCATATTTGGGAAATCCCTGTTGCATAAACTAGATTGCTCACATATCATAGGGATGTACTGTAGTCCTTGTTGATCAAACCAGTAATGTTTAAAATCACTGGTAAAAACACAATGCATTTTCATGCTAAATGAACTCTTCTGAAGCAAACTGTAGACAACTGTTTACAAGAAGCTCTGAAAGACACAAACTTAACTGATGAAGGAATGGAATGGAAATCTTTCCTAGATTGCTAACCATATTCTAAAAAGAATAACATTTCTCATTTTGTAATGATTTCTAAGGCCAGAAAATCCTTAGATTGGTCTTTCTATCTTCCATATAGGAGAAGTTACAATAGGTAATATAGTAAAGAAGAAGGAAATAGAAGGGGAGAAAAACCAGGAAACATCAGCTTCTTTCCTTCCTTCCTTCCTTCCTTCCTTCCTTCCTTCCTTCCTTCCTTCCTTCCTTCCTTCCTTCTTTCTTTCTTTCTTTCTTTCTTTCTTTCTTTCTTTCTTTCTTTCTTTCTTTCTTTCTTAATTTTTTATCAAATTTATTTCTACACATAAGCATGTACAACTGATCTCAACTACATAGTCATGCCCTTCAGTACATTTTTTCCCATAAATTGCCAGCATTCTTTCCACCCAGATTAGGACTCTGGCATGACAAGGGTGGGTGGGTGGAGCAGCTTTAAAATTGCCACTTACAGGCTTCTGGGTGTGGATCTATGGCAGACTAGACACCCATGAAGGATACAGTGGGTACAGCATTGTGGCAGAGACTGGTGGCCAGACAGAGAATTCTGGCTGGCGCAGTCTCTCCAGACAAGGAGAGAGTGTGAGATTGCCCACTTGCACCCCAGACAGCTGCTTCCCTTGAGGAGATCGCAGGAACGGAGGGTTTTGCAGTTGACTCTTGAGTTGAGCAGCTGGGAGTTGAGGGATTTCAATGAAGCTCACAGCCATAATGCAGCCTATATGGACACAAGGTTCACAAAAACCTCACTTTCTTAACCACTTTTGGATGTAATCAATTTACAGCTAAAGAGAGATTTTCTGAGTGGCAGGATAAGAGAAATCCACTGGGTGAGTCAACATTCTTTCTGGATTAAAAAAGGAAAAATAACACGGAGGGGGGGGGGCTTCAAAGGATTTAAACTTTTAGCAAAAAGCTTAACGAGGATTGGATGTAAGAGAGTTTAAAATGGATAAAGGGGACAGTAATTTTGAAATATTGATTTTTGGTGAAAGTGCTTTTGAATAAATTGGAATTAAACAGAAAAAACGGACTGGACCTTCATGGGAATGTTATTTGTTTGCTATTAAAGAGTGTGGACAATTGGTGGATTTTACAAAACAAAAGATAAAAGTAATATGAGCCAGACTGTGATGGTGACTGTAACTACAGAGTGCCATTTGAGAGTCTAGAAAGTATAAAGACACTTCAAATTTTTGTTGGAAAAGTGAACATCAAGGTCATTTTATTATGCTTAGTGGACATGTAAAAAAGCTAGAAAATTTTGGATTCAAATACTGTATATACACTGTTTCAGAGGATTTTCAAGATTAATATACAATTGAAACCAGAATTATTCCTCTTAGGACTGATGGACAAACAGTTGGAAAAAAAGTCATAAAACTTTGTTTTTGTATATGATAACTGCATCGAGATTATTGTATGCACAAAGATGGAAAGATTTGGCAATACCTACAAGGAGGAATGGTTGGTGAATATGATAGAACTTGCTGAGATGGCCAGAATGACTTGTTTGATTAGAGAAAAGACAATATCTACATTTATTGCAGACTGGAAAGCCCTTATGGACTTCTTGCGTAAAACAGAAAAAAAATGAACTTATGATTGATGGTTTTGACAATTAGATAGAATAGATTATAGAAAGAAGAGAGTCATGATGCAACTTTAGAGAAAGGGGTAAATTTATAATTGTACTTTTAACTGCTGTAAAGATCGGAAGCCACTTCTTTATATATTTTCTTTCTTTTCTATTTTTATATTACTTTTTTTTCTTTCTTGCACTTTTAGCTCTCTCTCTGATTTTTTCTTTTTCTTTTTTCTTCCTTACTCTATATTAGTTTGTATTAGTTTTTACCTTTGGTTTTAAAACTTTCAAATATATATATATATATATATATATATATATATATATATATATATATATATTATTCGCAGAACACTCCTGTAATTTGCCTAGATAGATAGATAGATAGATAGATAGATAGATAGATAGATAGATGATAGATAGATAGATGATAGATAGATAGATGATAGATAGATGATAGATAGATAGATAGATAGATAGATAGATAGATAGATAGATAGATAGATAGATGATAGATAAATAGATAGATAGATAAGCATGTGATTGGAAAAACAGTCCCATTCATAATTATGGAGTGGTTGGGTTACATGGAGACCCTGTTCATAATGCTGTTGGCATTCCCACTAGGGAATTAAAATAAAATCCACCTGGAATTATAGGAACAATTAATTTTGGTATTTCCAGATGATCCATGATGAGATGAATGCTAGCCAAAACATATTTTAGCTATCATTCTGTTCATGCTCAGAAAAAGAAAATCTGCAATGAAGGCCAGCAAAGTTTACAAGACTATTTATAATTTATAAATCTCTTTATAAATAAAGTATTTAAATAAATAAATGTAAAAAATCTCTTTTCTTTTTCTAACTTTTAAAAAGTTGATTGTAAACCGCCCAGAGTCTACCATGGTAGAGATGGGTGGGGATAAATTCAAATAATAAATAAATAAATAAATAAATAAATAAATAAATAAATAAATAAAAAGGCTCACCATTATTAGAGCAGCACTATGCTGTTGCAAAGTAGACATTTCTATTCTGTTGCTTCCTGGTATGGCCAGGTAGCCATAAACTGGTACATGATCATAAAACGAGTGCAGGAAATGCAAGAAAAAGAGAGAGGTTTTTTATTCCAGTCTGATACTGGTGCAAAATTAACAAGCTTTTAAAACATTTTTTTTAAAAAATAGAAGAAATCTTTTGGCCACCTCAAAACCCTTCCCGATAAGGAATGATCATGTGAATTTCCAAGTATAGTATGTTTTAAATAAAAAATTTGGCCTGGAAATTTGCTGGATTGGAAATCTGTCCTTAAAGTTGAACTGTAAAATGGAGCAGATTTATCCTGATCCACTAATCCCTAATCTTCCCATTACTGCAATAGGAACACATGGCAAATAACCTCTGTACTAAGTTTCTAAAATGTATTATTCAAGCAGCTGGTCAAATATATAATTAGCTGTGCCTGGAACATCTAATCAATCTCAGAATAAGAGGAATGCCCTGAGAGTGGGGAGAGGGGACATCAGAGAGAGGGGAAAAAAACTGGAAAGTTTGTTTTTTGATGAGAATGCTTGGTAGAGATGCTTTGAGCAATTGCTCTGACCTCTCAGTCATTCTGTGACAGTTATATTAAGGAGTGAAACACAAAGAAAGTTACTAGGAAATGTCATTGCATTGGGGGAAGGGGGAATTCAGCCTTTTCATTTTATACAGACACATTCCACTTTTCCTCCCAGCCCGTCACCTTGGAAATTGTCCACCCAAGCAAAGAGATGTGATTGATGAATGCCAGGTCAGCTAATGGGAAGACAGGAATTCTCACTCATGAATTGTGGTTGGATGAGGGAGGAAGCATTAATTACTTCCAAATATGTTTGCCTGATTATCTTGGGGAGCACCAGGTTTTGTTGTTGTTGTTCAGTCGTTTAGTCGTGTCTGACTCTTCGTGACCTCATGGACCATAGCACGCCAGGCCTTCCTGTCCTCCACTGTCTCTCGGAGTTTACTCAAATTCATGTTCATTACATTGGTGATGCTATCTAACCATCTCGTCCTCTGCCGTCCCCTTAAGGATGCCATCATTCCACTGAGGTAGTTCATCCTCCTTGGACTGAAGTGCCAACATCTACACCAAGACAAATAACAGAATGGCTTTTGCATACCACGCTATGCTACACAGAAAGAATGGTTGTACAGGGAACCTGTTGTCTTCTGTTCTGCTTGACACAGCTATGTTCCAAACAAGCCATACCCAGTATTGGGATGAAGTAATCAGTGACACCTCTCCTATTGAGCTGCTCTTTTCCAGATTCCTACCAAGGCCACAAAAGCTCTGTAATGACTGAGTGAATGGAAACCATATCCTGTATCTTGCTTTCAGGACTACCCAAGACTTTCACTTCTCTTCCAAAACAAAGTGGAAGCTTTATTTGCTCAAAAATAAAAGGAAGATACTGTACATAATGGTGCTTCCTCTTCCCATCTTATTTCTCTTCCTCTTTTAGAAAATCCAGCTTCTGCTTGAATACACTGATCAAAAGGGAATGGACACATGAACAAACTCAACCACAGTTTCAACTGGGGAACTGTTAATGTTTTAGATCAAGCAAATCCAAAAATGCAAGGGAATTCCTGGAAGCTTGGTATTCAGACAAATCAGCCATCTAGAGACACATAGAGATAAACTCCATTTACATACCATTTAAAAGATACAACCAAAAATCTAGGAAGGAAACAAACAGCCTAGGACACATCCCCTCCAGTAGCCAACACCTAGATAAGCAGGAAACAACACCGGATAAACCATCAGGGAAGAGACAATGGTCTATCAAGGAGGATCAACCCAGAGTTCTCACTTGAGGTACAAATGACCAGGCTCAAATTATCCTACTTTGGACATATTATGCAAAGACCCAGCTCTCTGGAAAAGGCTGTAATGCTGGGAAAGGTAGAAGGAAAGAGAAGAAGTGGATGACCAGCAGCAAGGTGGATGGGCTCAGTTACAGAGACGATGAGTGCACCATTGGGAGACATGAAAGAACAGGTTAGGGATAAATCGTCTTGGAGAAAATCGATCTAGGTTGCTAGGAGTTGAAAACAACTTGATGGCACATAATCAAATAAAAAATCAAGGGGGAAGCCACACCCCTATCAAGCCTGGCAGGGCAAGCTGCTATATTGTATATAAGCAGCCAGAAAACGCCACTCTCCCTCGCACTGATGTTACCTAGCCTGGTAATGAAGCATCTGCAAGAAAACAACCAAACTCAAAGAACACCAAGAACCCAATGGAATGACTATGTCTCTACTGTTGTACTGCTCTTATAACATTTTTCAAGCAGAAACATCTTCTTGTAACTTAAATATTTATTTATTTATTTATTGTTTGTTTGTTTGTTTGATTTATATCACCGCCCATCTCCCCCCACAAGGGGACTCTGAGCCCATCCACCTTGCTGCTGGTCATCCACTTCTTCTCTTTCCTTCTACCTTTCCCAGCATTACAGCCTTTTCCAGAGAGCTGGGTCTTTGCATAATATGTCCAAAGTCAGATAATATCTTTTAGATCCTTGAAAAATGCTATTACATCATCCCTCCGTCAACTTTTCTAAAGGCTAAACTTGCCCATCTCCCTTCATCATTCCTTGTAGGACTTAGTTTCCAGTCCCTTCCTACTCCTACCCCTTAGATGATGTCTTCTCTTTCAACATGTTGTTTAGACACATACTGTATAGGTTGAACAAAGAAAATGGACCAAATGATGAAAGGATATGAGATAGTGTTTGGAAGGGGGGAGGCAACTCTTCACATCAGTGACTTCATTAGATGCTTCATCTACCAACAACAAGGGTGGATTCTATTTTGCTACCTGTCTGCTACCAAGGTTTAACTGCAGTGAATCAACAGCTAAAAATAGGTATCCTGTAACTTGTTCATGGGGGCAGTCTCTGTATGATTCATCCTGTTTTCAAAGAAGAGTAGATGGAGCTGCAATCTAATTAATCATGAGCACTTGGGCTTGATTCCTTAGGAGGTGGAAGCAGCATTACATTTCCATTTAGATCGGATGATTCTTACCAGGATTCTGAAGAAAGATTGCTTTCTATTGTTTGATCAAAACTAAATCGAGTTTTGGATTTTTTTTGGCTGGGAGGTGATCTGCAAAGTGCTTTTTTTTGTAGGATGAATTCCACAGAGACATTATCGATAAATCACTGTTTTTTTTATTTATTTATTTTCTATCCCGCCTTTATTATTTTTATACATAACTCAAGGTGGTGAACATAACAAATACTCCTTCCTCCTCCTATTTTCCCCACAACAACAGCCCTGTGAGGTGAGTTGGGCTGAGAGAGAGTGACTGGCCCAAGGTCACCCAGCCGGCTTTCATTCCTAAGGCGGGACTAGAATTCTCAGTCTCCTGGTTTGCGATTGGCTCCTTCCTAGGGCTGAGAGAGAGAGACTGGCCCAAGGTCACCCAGCCAGCTTTCATGCCTAAGGCGGGACTAGAACTCTCAGTCTCCTGGATTCTAGCCCGTTGCCTTAACCACTAGACCAAACTAGCTCTCAAACTGTTCCCTGAGAAATATTAAAGGATAAGCTAGAAGGGTTCCCTTGCTTTTTCTGCTTTGTGTGCAGCTTGTGCCTTCTGGGAGTAATTTTGTATTGAAGTTTTAACTAGAGGAGAGGGGTTTTATCAGAAGATAAATATGAAGAACCTACAGAGTTGATGATGTCTTTCTGCCTGAAGAAATGAAGAGCTTTCGTGATATAAGGCTTTTGCCAGATTTCTCATCATACTGAGTACAAGTTCTATTCAATCTGTCATGTACAAATGCAACGGAAAAAAATCAGCATAAATGTTTGTATACAGTTTCATTGCATTTATCTTAACATATGGTATACATTCTATACACATTTGCATGCAATACTTCCACTAATGGGACCACATTCTGAACCATCTTTCTACGTGGATAACGAGGGGAACGGAATGGTTTAACTTCTGGAATGATTCACCCACCTGGTTTCCTTGGGTTGTCCCCTAAGGTTTCCTTCCTCTCTCCTCTACTGAATATTTTTTATGCCTAGAATTGTCAGGTGAAGCAAATTAAAGCTGGCATTAGCTTAAGCATTGCTTCTGATGTGCCTCCCCTGTGAAGTAAAGTGACTGCCAGAAACCACTTTCTTCAGAGGTAAAAAAATGGAACAGGACTAGGTACAATGTGCATTGCAGCATGGGGGAGGGAACTACTGAAATAATCATGAAGACTTTTTCTCTGATAGCGTTTTGATGGAAATGGTTGCAGTCAAATTATCCACCACAAATAAGTAAGGATGAATAATAAGAAATGTTTCATCCTTGCAGGAAGGGTATACTGGCATTAAATGTATCTGGGGTATTTGATCACTAGTGTTCATTAGAGTAGTGATTAAACTAGAGGGGTTCCAGATTGCAGAACTCCAGATGACAGATGAGTGACCTCTGAAAGCAGCACTTTAGATTTTTTTAGATTTTTTTTATCCCGCCTTTATTATTTTTATAAATAACTCAAGGCGGCAAACATATCTCATACTCCTTCCTCCTCCTATTTTCCCCACAACCACCCTGTGATGTGGGTTGGGCTGAGAGAGTGTGACTGGCCCAAGGTCACCCAGCTGGCTTTCATGCCTAAGGCGGGACTAGAACTCTCAGTCTCCTGGTTTCTAGCCTGGTGCCTTAACCACTAGATCAAACTGGCTCTCATTATGGAGAATAATGAAAATAACAGAATGATATTGCTTATTTATAATGTATAATGATATTATACATAGTTAATCTTACTTTTCTTCCAACATCTTTCCTCCCTGCTGTCTTTATGGGACAGCTATAGGGCCCTGCTTTAACCAGTGCATGCATACTGTCATTGCCAGGTTGAGCGATTGAAGCAAGGGTCAATTTCAGAATTTCCAGCTCAAGATGAGACAGTCAGTGCTAAAACATACAGATGATACCTGGCTTACAGATGCGGCTCTGAAAAGTCAAGGGTAATACCCATTATGGCCAGAAGACTAGAAAAGCAGCTGTCTCTAGGAAGAATCCAGCAGTAAACACTATCTGTATGTTAGGTTTCCAGTTCTTGAATTACTTCCATACAGGCCAAAGCAGATCAATCAAAGCCAGACTAGATTATAATGCTGTCACCTATCCAAAATAAGAACTAAAGTAGCTGAGCACAGGAACAGATTTATGTGACACACATGCTGAAGATTATTGAGGAATTAAGTATTTAGAAGGCTTTCCAGCAATGTTTTTCCTTTGTGGAGATGGCTAATGCTTAGGCTGACTCTAGCAATTCCTGTATCTATGCTAAAGAAATTAAAGCTCATGCAGAGTCAATTAGTAAAGCAAGAGATCCAAGCTACAGGTTACATCAAGATGAGACTGCATTGTCAAAAAAAATTAGCAATTGCACACACATGCATTCACAAATGCACACACTCATACCACAGTAGATAAAGCAGCTGGGTTCACATTAGATGCTTAGAAGGGCAGAGGCTGGATTAGGCCAGGGGTATCCACAGGGTATGGGAAAAAAATCAACATGCTGTCCATAATGGTGTGACTGAGGTTTCACTTGCTTTTTTATGTCCATCGCCCATGTGACACACATAAAAAACAGGTGGAGTATCAACTGCACTGTTGTGGCTGCCATCGTGACTTTCCTTACCACATCCTGTGGACATCCCTGGACTAGGCAAACACAAAAACCCAAGCATCAAAGGGGTAGAACGTGGTCAGATGAAGCCCAGCCTTAGGTTTATTTGAGATGAAAATGCTCTCCCCTGATCTGCCATTCTAATGGAAGGGAAAATTAATGTCAAGTTAAACCTCTCTTCCATCAACCTGCGCAGATGGGAGCCTCAAGCTGTTGTGCAAAATGGGGGTTCCCTGGGCATTCCGTCTCTTTGTTCCTGCTTTCAATTTGCATTATCCACAGAGCATGAATTGCCAAACCAAGAGCTGAAAGAGTAGAAAGAGCTAAACCTATCAGTCCATGGTGACTCCTCCCCAGGACGCTGCAGGGTTTTGGGGAGGGAGATGGGTATTATTTTTCCAAGAACTGTCAAAACAAAAACGAAAATGAAACCTGACAGCTGACCAGCCTTTGCAAATTATGCTGGGATGGCAGCCAAGATGGCTGCTTTTGATATAAACAGGCAGCTTTGGATTCTATTGATCATCTGCTGCTGCATCACCTGGGGATTTTCCCCAGGAAAAGTAGCAGCCTGATTCAAGTATATCACACAATTTTTTTCTCAGGCCTACTAAAATGTATCTTTTATAGCTATCTGATCTGTACTGCAGAACTCCAGACAATCACAAGTTGGCAACAATGAGATGCAGAAACCACTGCCTTCTAGTGGTTGAACAGCCTGTTGCAATCCAAATCTGGTAGCCCTACTATCCACCTATCAAATATATACATTCCAAAATTCTGTTCTTCTATAACTACCCAGTCTATGCACAGGCCTGCATTAGCTCACAAGGCAGGCAGTTGTTTTAAACTGTACCTTCAGTGTGTGGCTTGAATCATGTCAACTGGATTTCTATTTTCTCAGTAGAAACGTTTCACTCCTTATCCAAGGAGCTTCTTCAGTCTGAGTAAAGTTAGTAAGGGAATCCTTAAATACGTTTCTAGGGTGGCTGTGTGACCTTGCACCTGGGGCTAGGTCATGGTTATTTTGAGATGTTTATTTCTAAGTCCCATTATCATCTAAAGGAGGATTGTTAAGATTACCCTGCTGCTGTTGAGCTTGCAAAATGGTCTTAATCTTCCTAGGCACAGAAGACAAAGCAGGAAGGAAGATAGGGGAAAGGTTGTGCCTGAGGCCCCCACCTCTATTCAAGGAAGGATTTTCCAAGTTGGCATAAATGGATTCCTTGACCCCTCTCTCAAACCACCTATCTTCTCTGTCTAAAATGTGAACATTAATGTCCTCAAATGAGTGTCCTTTTTCCTTTAGATGAAGATAAACTGCTGACTCTGGTCCTGTGGTGTTACTTCTCCTGTGTTGGGCCATCCTCCTGTACAAAGGTTGTTTGGTTTCTCCAATGTAGAGTTCAGAGCACTCCTCACTGCACTGGATTGCATACACTACATTGCTTTCCTTGTGTTTTGGAGTTTGATCTTTGGGGTGTACAAGCCTCTGTCTCAGTGTATTGGTGGGTTTGAAATATACAGGTATGTGGTGTTTGCCAAATATCCGTTTTATCTTTTCAGACACACCAGCCATGTAAGGAATGACCAGGTTCTTCCGTTTACTCTGAGTCTCAGCCCTATCTGTCGCTGTTTTAGGTCTGGTAGACTTAGATTTAGTGAAGGCCCAATTTGGATATCCACAGGCCTTCAGAGCTGTTCTCAGGTGCTGCTTTTCATTCTTTTTGGAATCCATGGAGGTGGGGATGGTTTCTGCTCTGTGTGACAATGTCCTGATGACTCCTAGTTTGTGCTGCAGTGGATGGTGGGAGTCAAACATCAGGTATTGATCTCTGTGTATGGGTTTCCTGTAGATCCCTATTCTACAGATCCCTATTCTATCACCTTCAGTGATTTTTGGCCTTCCACCCCTCAGCCCCTCCCTTGTCAGGTAGCCCAACAGTCATGGAAAGACAATCTATACAGGTACAAATTCAATAATCACAATCTTTTTTTTTTTTTTGGCACAAGACAACCAACTGTTGCAAGAAAATTGTAACATGTAACTGTAACGTGAGGAAGAACATTGGTCTGTGTACCGGGTTATCATTATGGGTTGATTAACCCAAATTCCCAATATTGTAATCTGGGGTTGTTGCTCTATTACCTTTGGCTACGTGTATATGTGGTGGTTCTTGCAGATTCACTAGAGTTAGTTCTTAGTGAAAGGAGCATTAGAAAAATCTACTCCTGATTCAAGTATCTTTGGTTTGATTTCAGCAACATGCTGGGAGATTCAAATAACCATATGTGGAACTTTCTTTTTTCTAAGACTATCCTCACAAGAGTTTTCAGAGTTAGTGGTGTCAGAAGCTTAGAAACAGCTAAGTTTGAACAGGAATGAAAATAGTCCCCATACGTGCATTTTAAAATTGTAAAGGTAGACCTCTTCTATCCCTACAGCTCTTATGTTAAACTAAGATGGTCTGAAATGTGACTGTAACTATATTGGGTTGCAGATCTTTACAGACCACCTTCCTATGATCAGGAGTTAAAACTGTGCAAGCTTCATGATCACACAGAGATCTGTAACTGTGTTTGGTTACATTCAGCTAGTCTTTCACTCTTTAGATTTTTTTCCAAGGAGCTTAGATTAAATCGAATAAGGCCAACACTCATTTTCAGTTGGGCAACCACCCCAACTAAAGTTAACTCTGGTGCAAACTTTTTTTTTAAAAAAATTAACATGTACTTCAGTTAGCAAGCAAAGCACTGACTAAAGTGCAGTTAAAATTGCCTTTAGCATATCCACTTGAGGAATTAATTTTACTGATTAAGAGATTAATTATTTAAGCCATTGCAGTAATTGCTATGCAATTTTATAGAGGAAGATAATGATGAGAAATATTTAGCCAGATTTGTTTTCCTTTGGTATTTTCTCATGCCAATATTACAGTGCTGAATTGCTTAAAGTAGCTGGTAGGAGTGATCCTATATATATTTATATACTTTGCAGCCAAAGATGGAGAAGCTCTATACAATCAGCAAAAACAAGACCTGGAGCTGATTGTGGCTCAGATCATGAGCTTCTTATCGCAAAATTTAGGCTTAAATTGAAGAACGTAGAGAAAACTACTAGACCAATCAGGTATGACCTAAATCATATCCCTTATGAATATACAGTGGAGGTGAGGAATAGATTTAAAGGATTAGATCTGGTAGACAGGGTGCCTGGAGAACTATGGATGGAGGTTCGTAACATTGTACAGGAGGCAGCAACAAAAACCATCCCAAAGAAAAAGAAATGCAAGAAAGCAAAGTGGCTGACTGATGAGGCTTTACAAATAGCTGAGGAAAGAAGGGAAGCAAAAGGCAAGGGAGAAAGGGAAAGATATAAACAATTGAATGCAGATTTCCAGAGAATAGCAAGGAGAGATAAGAAGGCCTTCTTAAATGAACAATGCAAAGAAATCGAGGAAAACAATAGAATGGGGAAGACTAGAGATCTCTTCAAGAAAATCGGAGATATCAAGGGAACGTTTTGTGCAAAGATGGGCATGATAAAGGACAAAAAAGGCAGGGACCTAACAGAAGCAGAAGAGATTAAGAAGAGGTGGCAAGAATACACAGAAGAACTATACAAGAAAGATCTTAATATCCCTGATAAATACGATGGTGTGGTCACTGAGCTTGAGCCGGACATCCTAGAGAGTGAAATCAAGTGGGCCTTAGGAAGCATTACTAACAACAAAGCTAGCGGAGAAGACAGTATCCCAGCTGAGCTATTTAAAATCCTAAAAGATGTTGTTGTTAAAGTGCTGCACTCAATATGCCAACAAATTTGGAAAACTCAACAGTGGCCACAGGATTGGAAAAGGTCAGTTTACGTTCCAATTCCAAAGAAAGGCAATGCCAAAGAATGCTCAAACTACCGTACAATTGTGCTCATTTCACATGCTAGCAAGGTTATGCTCAAAATCCTACAAGCTAGGCTTCAGCAGTATGTGAACCGAGAACTACCAGAAGTGCAAGCTGGGTTTCGAAGAGGCAGAGGAACTAGAGATCAGATTGCCAACATTCGCTGGATCATGGAAAAAGCAAGAGAGTTCCAGAAAAACATCTACTTCTGCTTCATTGACTACGCTAAAGCCTTTGATTGTGTGGGCTCCAAGATCACCGCAGACAGTGACTGCAGCCATGAAATTAAAAGACGCTTGCTCCTTGGGAGGAAAGCTATGGTAAACCTAGACAGCATATTAAAAAGCAGAGACATCACCTTGCCGACAAAGGTCCGTATAGTTAAAGCTATGGTTTTCCCAGTAGTAATGTATGGCTGTGAGAGTTGGACCATAAGGAAGGCTGAGCGCCGAAGAATTGATGCTTTCGAACTGTGGTGCTGGAGAAGACTCTTGAGAGTCCCTTGGACTGCAAGGAGGTCAAATCAGTCAATCCTAAAGGAAATCAACCCTGACTGTTCATTGGAAAGACAGATGTTGAAGCTGAAGCTCAAATACTTTGGCCACCTAATGCGAAGAGAGGACTCACTGGAAAAGACCCTGATGCTGGGAAAGACTGAAGGCAAAAGGAGAAGGGGACGGCAGAGGATGAGATGGTTAGATAGCATCACCGATGCAATGAACATGAATTTGAGTAAACTCCGAGAGACAGTGGAGGACAGGAAGGCCTGGCGTGCTATGGTCCATGAGGTCACGAAGAGTCGGACACGACTAAATGACTGAACAACAACAACAAAGGAGTGATCCAGAGTTTATAAACTGTCTATGAATGCCCAACATAATCTCGCATTTTCTCTTGGCCAGACATTGTGGTATGACAATACTAAATGCCCGAGTGTGACATTGTTTAAAAGTAAATTTTATAAAATTCTTATAAAAATATATATATCAATAATAAAGATAGCTGGTGTTTTTATTTAAAGGCACTGGGATCCAAACTGAAAAGTATTTAATCCTTGTTAGAAAAGGTTGCTACAGCCTTCCCAATAACAGAGAATACCTAAACACATGTGGCTAAGGAGCCTCCACTACAGATGCAAAAGAATTTGTGCATACAGTAGAAGGGGATAGAGCAGGATCGCAGTCACACATTTCTGGCCATCAGTTTTTTCTACAAATAATTGACAGCCCTAAGCAAAAATCATAGTAAAATGTAGCAATCTGGCTACATAGTCCATTCCTTCCTATTTTTCGTTTCTTTCCCTTCTTTTTATTCCTAGGCAAGGGTCATTCATTCATTCAGATTTGTTTTTTTTAATATGTTTTATTGAGTTTTAAAATACATATTAAAAGTTAAAGCAGAAAATAAAGATAGAAATTCAAAGTAAGAAAAAAGTAAAGAAAAAGTGAAGTCAAGAAAATAATAAGCGAAGGAAATATAGAAAATAGATAGCCTCCAATCTATCTTTGGTCTTTAAATACAATAATTTGTTTCAAATGTTAGTCTTTCATAGAATATACAGGAACTTTTCTTTGTCATATATACTTTAATTTCTATAATCCAATCTTCTGATCTTCATGTAGGTTTCACCTTTCTTGCAATTCTCCAATTATCCATCCCTGGTTTCCACTCCTTGGGTTAATATCCATTTAAGTGTTCTTAGCTGTATCAGTTTAATATTTTTTATTCACTCTTTCCATTTTTACATCTATATTTATATCCTTAATAAAGTCCAATTAGTCTTAAATCATATGTATAACAAATAAAGGCCTTATTATAATTCTAATAAAATACAATATATTCTATTCATATATATCCATAAACATAACATTAATTTAATCATAATCTTATTTAAACTACAATTATACCATCTTATATATTAACCTAATTAACTAATTTTGTGACTACATATTCCACTAATACATAACCTAACCACAATTCATAAAAAAGTAATCTATAACATCAACTTATTTATATCACTAATTTCTAAATCTCAACATATAATTATAAAGATATGTCATCCTGTAATAACATTGATTCTAATTCCAACTCATATCCTGTCCCAATGGTACATCTTCTCATACCTGCATCTCCATAAAAAAAAAAAGTAATCTATAACATCAACTTATTTATATCACTAATTTCTAAATCCCATATCCTACAATTAAAATATCACATTTTTAAATTCATTCAGATTTGTGATAGCCGCCCAACTCCAATATTCAGCCGAAGGGCTAAGCACTGAGAAGACATTCTTGCATTTAGGAAGTGATGATCCACAACAAATCCTAGCAGGAGATCCGTGTTCGTTTCTTGCAATAGAGATAGAGAGAAGAGGAAGTGCAAGTGCAAAAATCTTTCAATATCTTAAGCTCACTTTCTATGCCTTACAGAGTGCATCCCGTCTGCCTCAGGGAAATAAGGCACTTTGCCTCCATGACGTATTGAAGGGTAGCTTTTCTGATTCAGTTAAAATGGCTACTGTGCATGGGCAGAAGCCATTCTCCTCTTGAAGTGAAGGGAGGCAGTTGTTCTGACTTTCAAAGTGGAGTGGTGCTCCACCTGGTGACATCACCTGGAATGGAACATTTTATTTATTTAACTTTTATCCCACCTTTACAATATTTTGATCAATTGAAGGCAGCTCCTTTTCCTCACAACAACAAGCCTCTGAGGTAGGCTGACCATATTTCCCTGAGAGGGAAACGGGACCCTAATGAGTGCACGTGCATGCGCCGGCACACCGGCACACACACACACACGCAGGCACGCACGCCTGCATGCATTCCAGCACACGCACACTGGCACGCACGCGTGCACCATTCCATCCCTTCAAAAACAGGACGAAATTGACTTTTTAAAGAAAAAGACGGTACGGTCCGGAAAAGGTAAAAAAAAGGGACTGTCCCGTTCAAAACGGGACATATGGTCAGCCTACTCTGAGGTGAGTTGGACTGAGACAGAGTGACTGGCTCAAAGTTTGTGTCTAAAGGAGGATTCAGTCTTATGCTCTCCTGGTTTTCAGCCTAGCATCTTAGCCACTACACCAAACTGACTCTCTCTTGGTTAATCTTCAGTCCTAGTGAAATACCTGTTTGAAGAAATATTTGAATCAGTGTTCCTCAACTTTGGCAGCTTGAAGATGTGTGGACTTCAATTCCCAGAATTCCCCAGCCAGTCCACACATCTTCAAGCTGCCAAGGTTGAGGAACACTGATTTGGATAGTGGCTGTGATCCCAGAAGAATAAATGTACAATAAAATATACAGGTTTTTTTTAAACAAATGTACGTGTGGACAGGATGAGATAAAAAACAATCAGATAAGATAACAGATAACCATGTAATAATCATAGATGAGTGATTATTGACTCACTCATGGTGTGTGATTGATACACAGACATAATCTTATCTGCCATGCCATTCTTGATTATTTTATTTTCTTAATTTATATGCTACCTTTCTATTAAAAATGTTCATGAGACTGACAATTTAAAACAACAGACAGAGAGAAATATGAAGGGCAAAAAAAAATAAATTAAAAAGCAGGTAAGTTTAAAAAAGAAATAATGAAATCATTGCTTGTTAAAGGCCTGGTAAAAGATATATCTTTAAGAAAGAGGGCAAAAACAATTCCTGAAGCGTGTTCTCTCTCTCTCTCTCTCTCTCTCTCTCTCTCTCTCTCTCTCTCTCTCTCTCGTATGTGTATGTGTATATATATGAAAGTCTCTCTACGGCATATCTGTTGGATGAGCTTTGAGAGCAGAACTGCTTATAGCAGAGCCTCTGCTATAGATCTTAAAATGCAAACAGGTTCATAAAGAGAGATATGGGTCCTGAGATAGCCAGGATTTTAATGGCTAACACTTTAATTCAGCATTTCTCAATCTCAGCAAGTTTAAGAAGTGTGGACTTCAACTCCCAGAAATCTCCAGCTGAACTCCACACATCTTAAAGTTGCTGAGTCTGAGAAAAACTGCTTTAAATCATGCCTGAAAAGCAGTTGACAACCAGTGCAGATCATGACACATAATTCAGTGTTTTGTTCCAATTGCGAGTTGCAGATACTTGTTAAAGGTAACTCAGCATAGAGCTTATTGCAGTAGTGTTACACAAATATGTGAGGCTAAACACTTCCAGTCTTGGAGTGGGCTAGGTGCCAAACCAGTCTGGCTTCTTTCCTTATGTTAAACAGAGAAGGAGGTACGGAGGACAAATGCAGTGTTCTACAAAGTAAATGACCCTCCTCCTATATACAGACATAATCCCAATGCATTAGTGGGGAGAAGGAAATAGATTACAGTTGTGCATACAGTACATATTCAGGATTTCTTTCAAGATCTTTTAAAGTATTTGCTTGCGTACTTTGGGAACCTGGTCTGGAAAACCAAATAAGAGTCAGCCCTTATCAATAAATATTTGAACATTCCCCGCCTTCATGGTACTTGTGTGGAGAATATGAGGCCAAAGTATCTCAGCCAAGGAAACATAATACGGTAACTAAGGTGCATATTAAGCTCAATATCCTTAATATCTCACTGCCCCAAACCAAGGAGAGGGAAAGAATGCAAAACTCATTTCTCAAAGCAGTTTCCCCTGGTCCTGAGCATCACAATCAGGATGTGGGAGTAAGCTTTGAATCCCAGGGGTACTTTGGGATAGATGTATCCATCGCTTTTTTACTGTTGAGTTTCAATACTGAACTGTTGTGAAGCACAGAGAGAGTCCATTGCCTACAAGTGGTAACAGTTAGTACAGTCAAGGAGAACTTCTGTTGTTTGTTTAGAGCAGCCTCTACTCCAACTAGAGTGCAGGAAGTGTACCAGAGCTTCACATGCATCAGAGGGCATACAAGGATCTTGTTAAGGCATGGTGGTTGCTAATGATGATGAAGCTTTAGTTCAAAGTTTTGATTTGTGGACAGTTCAAATCAAATCACCCTTTCAAACTGAAGCAACAGATCAGTATGATCCATCAAATGAAATCAGACACTTTCAAATCAATCTGGTGATTCAGTGAGCTTTTGTGCATGTGTACACTTAATTTTATTAAATCAAAGCCAGCCTTCAAATTGAATTGATTGCATCGATTCTATTCCACGATTCAAATCCATAATTTGAATGGATTAAATTCATTGAATAGAATTGCAAATTCAAATTGAATCAGTGATCCAAATCATTTTGAATTGGATCTTGAATGATTTGCACATTTTATTCCGTTTTGCAATTCCAAATTTTGCTTAGTCCCCCTAATATGGAGATCAGTCTTAATAACCAGCTAAAGATTTGTGCAGCCATGTCTCCTCTGCTGTGTGCTAAGCTCTACTCCTCTGTGCTATTAGATAATTGTTTTGCATACAGTAATTGTTTAAAAGGCCATTCTTTAGATGGGGTGCTTTTTGTAGACAGCACTAGGTGGGATTGGGGAGAGAGGAAGAGAGATCTATGTAAGCAGATAGGACTGTGATACTATTGCTCTGTTTTATTGTTTCTTGGGTGTTTTGTTTGTGAACCGCCCCCAGAGTTGTGGGAGTTGGGCAGTGTAAAAGTTTAATAAATAAATAGACTGAAATAAAGTCCAGTTAGCTTCCATGGCTGACAGTATCAATCTCATATGAAATGTTGTTAGAATACACCTCACCTGCATAATTCAGTGCTGAATAATTATTATGCTTTTATTCAATATACAGAACTTCCACAGCCACAAAAGTAATATGAAATTGCAGAATAGAAAAAAATGGCTCCACATTGGCTTGGAGAGTGGTATCAAGTGAAGTGCCTAATGACTCTATCTTGAGCCCTGTGCTATTCAATATTTGTATGTATGTATGTATGTATGTATGTATGTATGTATATGTATGTATATATGTATGTATGTATGTGTGTGTATATATATATATATATATATATATATATATATATATATACACACACACACACACACACATACACACACACATACATACGTGTGTGTGTGTGTGTGTGTTTGTGTTTGTGTTTGTGTGTGTGTGTGTTTAAAGAACATAAAAACTAACACAAACTAATACAGAATAAAGACAACATAGAAATAAGAGAGAGAAAAGAAGACAAACGTGCAGAAAGAAAAGATAAAAAGAAATAGAAATAAGCTTCCGATTTCCTTTGCAACAAATATAAGTATGATTACAAAGTTCTCTCTTACTCTATGATTACAAAGAAAAGCTCACTTTTTTCTATTACCTAATTTTTTTTCTAATCATCAAAACCACAAGTCATAAGTGCATTTTTTCCTGTTTCATGCAAAACGTCTATAAGGGGTTTCCAGTCAGCCATAAATGTAGATATTGTCTGTGCTACTCAATATTTGTATTGATGACCTGAATAAAGAGGTTGACAGAGTGATTGTCAAATTTACAGATGGCATAGAGTTAGTAGAAGTGGCTAACGCTTTAAAAGAGAAAGTGGAGATTCAAAATGATCTACAGTAGGTGGGCCTAAACAATGGCTTGAAAAGAAGAAGATGATATTTAATGGGACATAAGTATAGGATATAGGTTATCTGGATTGGCAGTAGTACATGTGAAAGGGATGTGGGTGTTTGAGTAGATCACAAGTTGAATATGATCCAACAGTGTGATGCAACAGCTAAAAAGAGAAATTGGGATTTATTAACAGGAGCATAGAATTCAGATCTCAGGAAGTAATTGTCCCACCTGTGTTGCAATCAAATCAGACAATGACAAACTGGAGTGAGTTCAGTGGAAGGCTCCAAATGCTGATGGAACTAAAACTAACACTTTTTGAATGGTTAAAAGAACTGGGTTGGCTTAGATACAGAAACTGAGGGGAACTATGATAGCGTATTCAAACAATTGAAAAGGTTGTCATATAGAGGAGGGAGTGAATTTTTTACCTGTTGTCTTAGAGGGCAGGATCAGAACTATTGGGAAGTAGATTCAGGTTAGATATTAGGAGGTAACAGGGTTTTTTTTTATTACAGCCAAAGGCAAGCCAAATAAAATGTTTAACAATACAGAGCAATTGTACAAAAACAGTAGATCACTTATTACAGGATAAATATACCAGAATAATTTAGCTGTACATATACATACATATTTACAATCTAAGATCACTCAGGGGTAAACAAAATAAAGTTAGCACATGATCAGTTAATAATCTGACTGGCCCAGATCATTGCTCTGATCAACCTGGAGAATACAAAAAAATGGAGTGTGACATACAGTAAAGCATGAGCAGCATTTTCTATCATTCCCAATCTAGAGGGGCAGGTGTGTTCCCTATGAGGGTTATTTTGAAGAGCAGCCCAAGGCAGTATATTAAATCTTAATTTTGTAGATGCTCTCCTGTTTTGGGGAACAGAAGAGAAGAAGGAAAGCTGGCGGGTTCTCCTTGGAGCCATGTATTGGTGAGCCTAATTCTTGTTGGTGAGCTATGTCCTTGATTTGCTGCCTTGATGCCAATTTAGCATGCACAGAGCACTATATTAGGAGGAATTTCTGGATGGTAAGAACTGTCAACCAATGGAATAGGTGGCCTCGGGAAGTGTATGATCCCTTCATTGGAGGTCTTCAGAGGCTGGAAGGCCATCTGCCTGAAGCATTTTACCTGATCTCGCCCTGAGCAGTGGGCTGGACTAAATTACCTTTCAAGTACAATTCAACTTTATGATTTGTAAGAATGTTTGGGCACTTTATCTCCTGATGAACACACCATGCCTATCATTAGGGTTTGACGAGTTGGGAAGTTAAAAAGTGATTGTCCTATGGGACAATATAATAATTCAGAATTAAAACATGTGATTTGCATGCAAAAAGTCACATATTCAATCTCCAGGCCAGAGTGGGAATAGAGATTTTTTAAAAATGCCATCCGAGGTGCTGATGGGGATAGGTTTGGGTGTGACACTGTCAATGGATCGATGGTAGGACAATGTATAGTAGGATTTACCTTTCCCCAGAGGGGAAAAATCTGCAATGGGGGGGGGGGGGGGTCACACTTACTTTCTAAAAGGCATGAGGTTGCAGTCATCTCTTTCTTTTCAAAACAAAGTTAGTGCACTTAGAGCATACTGAGTTCTTCATAAAGCAGTGACTTCTTTTCTAACTCATGGTTGCATGGCGCTTCAACAAACCTTTGAAGAAGAAATCTCTAGTCTGCAAGAAAGGGAGACTGGTATAAGTGTACTTACTTAGTTCGAGAAAAATGGAAATCATCTCTTGGGCATCCCTTTAGAAAAATGAGTCAATCCCCATCCACTCCTTGGGTGTAATTTGGTAATTTTTTCTATAGATCTTTAATTTTAGAATCTGAAAAAAAATGCTGGATGAAGAATCTCTCCTATAAATCAGACATTCTGGTATGCTTACCTCTGGCTAGGACAATCTCCTTTCAAAAAGTTTAGAAAACTTGAGTAACAGACTAGATTGACTGAGACAATTGAAGCAATAATCTCACTTTCTATATTTGTGATAGCTAAGGAAGGACTTGGAACTACTGCTAATTCATGTCACAAATAACATGAGAATGTTAAAGTGTAAAATGTAGGAAACTAATGTTAAATTTACACTGTGTTATAATTTAAGAGAATTTTTTAATAAAATGATGTATTGTTGGTACAAGACACTAGTCAAGCTGTCAAAAATGTATAAAGGAATATCAAACCAATGTTGGAAGTGTGAAAAGGAAGAAGAGACCTTTTATCATGCATGGTGGACCTGTGAAAAAGCAAAGAAAATTTGGGTGCAAATCCATACAATGATGCAAAATATAATGTGGACTAACATTACAATGAAACCAGAATTGGACATTGAATTAGAACAGAAATATGGGAAATTAATACTACAAATGATAACTGCAGCAAGATTACTGTATGCACAAAGATCGAAGAATAATAAAATACCCACAGTGGAAAACTGAATTATAAAACTGACCGAACTTGTGGAAATGGCAATGCTGACCAGTTTGGTCAGGGAAAAAATGACAAAGACCTTTTTGAAAGACTGGAAACCTTATATGGACTTTCTGTTGAAAGAGGAAAAGACTAAAGTGATGATTTATGGATTTGGAGATTAAACACTGTTAAAAGGGAAGGGGAAGGGAATTATATAGTAAGAGGAGGGATAAAAAGAGGGAGGGAAAGAGTAAGGTGATAACTATTCAATGAAAAGAAGGGCGGAAGTCATAATTCTATATTTTCTTCTTTTCCTTCTGATTTTTCATGCTTTTATTGTATTTAAAAATTCTAATTAAAAGAATAAATAAAAGAGAATGTTAAAGTGTGTTTAGCAGTATAATGTGAATGTGGGACTGGTAATAAATTAAATTCTTACTGTTCTGACAGTGGCAGAAGTGTTACCTTGATATGAATTATAGATTATGTCAGAAGCCTCATTTAACAATGCTCATAAATAAACAGGTTTTTCTGCTTTTAGTTTTATTGTTGTTGGTTTTATATTGTTTTATTGGTTGCAAGCTGCTCAGAGTTGGTTTTAAGATGGGCGGCTATAATCAACTATGCCACACATGTTTTAAATACATTTTGATGCTGGTTTCCACAATTTTGATACTAGTTTGCAAAAGAGATTACATCTGAGGCACACAAGTTATTTCTCAAGACAACCTGGTAGATATATAATAAGCATGAGAGCTAATGTTAACTTAATCATACATAATCAATACAATATTTTATTTACATAGCTGATGCTAAAATGCATTCAGTTAAAGTAGTCTGAAGAATACATACACACACACGAAATGCAAATAAGATATTTAACGTTAGGATTTTAAAAAAATTAACAGAATTTTGTTCCACATTATTTCAGCTATACTGTAACACTTAACATTTCAGCAATGAAGGATTTTAGGAGAGACTTAGGATAGAATGTCAGGGGGCATGGTGGCTCAGCAGGTAAGACGCTAGGCTTGTTGATCGAAAGGTCGCAAGTTCGTAGGTTCAAATCCCTAGCCCCGCGTGACGGAGTGAGCTCCCGCACTAGCCCCAGCTCTTGCCAACCTAGCAATTCGAAAGCACGCAAATGCAAGTAGATGAATAGGTACCACTTCGGTGGGATGGTAACAGCGTTCCACGTCATGCCGGCCACATGACCGTGGAAGCTTCTTTGGACAACGCTGGCTCTTCGGCTAACAAACGGAGATGAGCACCGGTCCCTAGAGTCGGACATGACTGCACAAATGTGCGGGGGGAACCTTTACCTTTACCTTTAGGGTAGAATAAGCCAAAAGCTTAGTGATAGTACTTTTTTAAAAAGATCTTGCAATAATAGTTGATTGCAAACTGTATATAAGTCAGAGGTGTGATGTGGATGCAAAAGAAGCAAGCACAATTTCAATAGAAGTATGATTTTCAAAAAATGAGAAGTAATCATTTCTTTCTGTTCTTCTTTGGTCAAATCCCACCTTGAGCACAGTGTTTGGTTCGGTACACTGCCCTTCAAGGTGGATCCAATCAAATACAAACTTACAACTAATCCATACATGGACTTTCATGGATACCAAACTCCTCCTCAAATCATCTGAAGAACAAATAATATTTTCCTTCAAAATTTAATAACCTTTTTTCCCCAGAACCTACCAAAGAACACTTTTCTCCTTTTTTGCCATGATGGTCTATACCATGTGTGATGCAGTCGAAGCATCAGGGTTTAATCTTAATTATGCATTAAATTATCTTAATATTTGTGAGCTACTTCTAGCCCAGCTTCCATAAACATCATCTATATACTACTCTTGAAGCTAAGTTTAATATAGGTTTCTTAATTTGGGTTGTTCTAGACTTACTGTGTACCTCCATGTTGTTGACCTCAGCATGGTAGAACAAGAAGTTGTTTTGAACCAGCATTGCTAAACAACCTTCTTCGCTTTTCCTTGTATTTTTGCACAAGTCTAATAATCTGGCATGACCGAGAAGGCCTATCTATAAAGTTAATGTCAATTTCAAGTTTGCTTATACTTACGATCTTTCTATAATATTAGATAATGTATTGCTCTATGCTTTATGTCTTATTTTTTATACACTTATAGCTGTTGGTGTGTTAATGACACATGTATTATGGTAATGTAAGAATTCTAGGTCTGTTACAGATACACACACACAAATACAGATATATATATATATACATACATACATACACACACATACATACACACACACACACACACACACACACACACATTTGTATAATCTATATAGTTAAATACATTTCAAGAGCCTTCACCTAAACTTCAGATTTTTATAACCTACAACGTGTCTCTCCACTTCATACCCAACAGTAAGCAAAAAGAGTCATTTTTATTAATGTGGCTATTTTAAATTATACACACACACATTCATGCACATACACATACATACATACATACTACATTGGATTTATAATACATAGAAATGGATCTGTTGTATTAGCGAACAGATGGTGATGAAAGGTGCTGTAGTGTTTTTAACTGAAACCAATCAACTACTAAAACGATATATTATATATTGTGGTTAAAACATCCCCATTTGCATGGCTTCATATTTTCCATCATAGGTAACATAGCTATAGCTGGAGAACTAAATGGATGAAAAATACAGAACCTATCTTCCATTTTCCTTCGTTTTCTCTCTGCCAGGTGCAGTCGGCTGCTTTTCAGGGGAAAATCAATCATCCCTTTTCAAGAGACAAAGAAATTGTGCCCTAAGGATAGAGGTGAATTGTTGAATAGAGCCAGTAAACAAAAGTTTGCAATGGGATGTGCTGCTATGTCTAAAACAATTAACCAGAAGATGTTTTCCACGGTAAGAGGGTAAGAGTAAAATCTGATAGCTATCCAAAAGAGAACAAATATCAAGGAATATTTTTGGCATATTTCTCCAATTAGAAATCGATTTGGCTCTCTTGAGTCAGAGTTAAAGTTTAAAGCAACTCATTTAAACCAGCCACCATGTTTAAATCTTATTAATGAATTAATTTATTTGTAATGTGCTCAATTCTTCAGGTTATTAACTGCATATTTTATAACCCCATTTCAGTAAGAGAGAACCTCATGCAGAAGCAAGTACCCATGCTGATTAGCTTACAGCAGTGCACATAAGCACATGCACACATGCATGCACGCATGCACACACACACTTTACACTCATTATCTATGGAATCCCTGCAAATGGCAAAAGATCATGGACCATTAATTTATAATGTGCTTAAATTCTATTTTCCTAATATCATTATTATTATTGGCATATATTATCATTCCACTTCAGGTAGTGTGCAGAAGCAAGTACCTGGGCAGATCCTCTTCCTGCACTGATTTGCAGACACACACAAACTCACTCTTTGTCTACGCTGACAATATGGAAGGTGTGCAGATTGCAAAGGATCATGGGCGATACTCTTAGGCTCCATCCTTAATGCACATGGGGAACTAATCAAACTTACTGTCTCACCAAAGAGCAATATAAATCAAGCAGCTGTCTTTCAACGCACAAACTCTGAGGAAGAGTTGTACCATGAAAGAAGACGTGGCGATGACTTTCAGAGAAACTTGTCCAATTATGTGATTTTCTGAACTAACATCCTAGGATTCTGCAGAAGGCAGTTCTAAAACTACTGACTTTTAACATCAGCATCTAGATGTACAATACTGCACATGAATTCTGACCAGTTGACTGAATATCTAGATCAGTGCTTTCCAAATTGCCACCGTTGGCGACACACCAATGGTGGCGGGGGCGCGGGGGCACACACGGTGGCGGCGCAGGGGGCGTGTGGCGGTGGTGTGTACAGTGGCGGCAGCGGCAGCGGCCTCTGCAAAAACACAGAAGCGCTGATGGCGCGCCACTGCTGTCGTCGCTGCCGCCGCTGCCATCCAAACCACCACCGCCACGTGTGCCCCTGCACTGCTGCCGTGCACGCCCCCGCCGCCACTTCCAGGTTGTGTTGCAACACACTAAACTGTGGGTCGCAACACACTAAAGTGTCGCGACACGGTTTGGAAAGCTATGATCTAGATTCTACATAGCTAAGCTATTATATGTAGCTTGAATCATGTCAACTGGATTTCTATTTTCTCAGTGGAAACGTTTCGCTCCTTATCCAAGGAGCTTCTTCAGTCTGAGCAAAGTTGGTAAGGGAATCCTAAATATGTTTCTAGGTAGCTGTGTGACCTTACACCTGGGGCTAGGTCATGGTTATATTGAGATGTTATTTTAAGTCCTTTTATCATCTAAAGGAGGATCGTTAAGATCACCATGCTGCTGTTGAGCTTGTGAAATGGTCTTAATCTTCCTAGGCACAGAAGACAAAGCAGGGAGGAAGATGGGGGAAAGATTGTGCCTGAGGCCCCCACCTCTATTCAAGGAAGGATTTTCCAAGTTGGCATAAATGGATTCCTTGACCCCTCTCTCAAATGGATTCATAAAATTCATATTTCACAAGCTCAACAGCAGCATGGTGATCTTAACGATCCTCCTTTAGATGATAAAAGGACTTAAAATAACATCTCAATATAACCATGACCTAGCCCCAGGTGTAAGGTCACACAGCTACCTAGAAACATATTTAGGATTCCCTTACTAACTTTGCTCAGACTGAAGAAGCTCCTTGGATAAGGAGTGAAACGTTTCCACTGAGAAAATAGAAATCCAGTTGACATGATTCAAGCTACAGACAATTCCACCTGGATGACTGAGAACCTTCATAGACTAAGCTATTATAATCTTTCAATACTGCATCACTTGATTAGGAATCTAGATGGGAACACTGTCTCTTATCTGAAGTTACTGATTTTATGTGTTTTACAACTCAAGGCTTTTCTTTCTGTGGAAAACTTTTTTTCCCACTATTTTTCTCTGTTCTTGGTTTCTCTTTGCATTTCATTTTCCAAATTAAATATTCTGTTGCAATTTTTCCTCTTTTCATTTTCATGTATTTTCCTTAATTCTGAATATTCTTTTCTCATCTTCTTTTGAGTATTTATTTCTCTTTTGTACTTTTTCTTATTTGCTTGTTTTTCTTTCTTTATTGTGAGTTTCAAAACTACTTTTATACTGAGTTTTGAAAGTTTCAAGGCATATGGCTGTTGTGGGTCTTCCGGGCTGTGTGGCCGTGTTCTGGAAGTTGTGGTTCCTAACGTTTCGCCAGCATCTGTGGCCAGCATCTTCAGAGGGCAGGAGCACAGACAGAAGTGAACTCTACCTGGGCACAGAGAGAGCGCTTCTGTCTGTGCTCCTGCCCTCTGAAGATGCCAGCCACAGATGCTGGCGAAACGTTAGGAACCACAACTTCCAGAACACGGCCACACAGCCCGGAAGACCCACAACAGCCATCGAACTCCGGCCGTGAAAGCCTTCAACAATACATTTCAAGGCATAATTTTATACTGGGAGAATCTTTCTTTTTTCATAGCCATGTTATTGATATTGTACACTGAAAAGAAAGTCTCATCTTTCATGAATGTTGTCATAAGCTGACTTAGATGGTTTATTTCCATGCACATTTATGCATAAAGCTTTTGTGCCAGGTTTTATACTGCATGATGACTTATGGCCTTCCTAGCAATGCTGGATCCATCAAATCACACTTTCCCTTCAATTTTTTTTAAAAAACCCTCATCATATAATGTAAACTGAACTTAAACTTGATTTTGTACATGTGTTCCAGGCACATTTAACTACTAGGTTTCATATCATGCCCCTTTTCATTCCCCCATAGTGGCTTGGAAGCTCTTTCCCAACAGAGTGACCATGAGTCTGTAAATGCCAGAACCATGTGAGCAAAGCCAACGACATGGAATTCCAGATGGGAAAAAAGATGGGAATTTCCAATTCCAGTTGGAAATCCTCATTCTCATTATGTCAAGCATGTTCCTGGAACAGGCAATCCGAGGTGTTTCTATATTGTGGTTGTTTCAAGTGAGATGTTGTAGAAGGTGAACAAACTTTATTTTCTAACCATTTCTGCTCTAGTTGTATATACTATATAGTGTGTGTGTGTGTGTGTGTGTGTGTGTGTGTGAGAGAGAGAGAGAGAGAGAGAGAGAGAGAGAGAGAGAGAGAGAGAGAGCGCGCGCAGGAGGACTACATGCAGGTATTCAGTACTTAGAGCAGTGTTTCTCAACCTTGGCAACTTTAAGATGTGTGGACTTCAACTCCCAGAATTCCCCAGCCAGCATGCTGGCTGGGGAATTCTGAGAGTTGAAGTCCACACATCTTAAAGTTGCCAAGGTTGAGAAACACTGACTTAGAGCAACCAACTGTGCCACACATGGAGTTGATTCAGGTTTTTTTCCTCCAAATTAGTGAACCCACTGCTTTTCAGACCATGGACAACTCAGGCAACTGGATTGCAGGAGAAGAGCATTGCAAACATTGTGTTAACAGGACTGAAACAAAAACCTATCTATGAATGTGCATGGGTTTACAGACCACAGTGAAGGATACATATTTTTGCAGCAGGATATTCACTGTTAGGACTATCTCCACCTTGACTCTAGCAAGCTGCAGTGTTTTTTTTTCTAGAATGCAAATATAAACAGTAGATATAACTGTGCATAATGCAGAAAATTATACATTCATTATATTTGATGAACTTTATTATACCCATTCTACCATTAAATCTCAACAGGAAATGAAAAGGTAATGCCAGCAATTCAGTCTCTCTGTGATTTTAAAATGGATACAGGATAATCACCTAATTGCTAAATCCTTCTTTTTGCATAGGCATCCTTCCCTTTATACCTTGATTCTAAGATATAAATTGCATTGTTTAAATTCAAATGAAGGGTTGTCCTAAAGTTACTTCTGAGATTAGATATGTGTATAAACAATAATCACTTTACAAGAACATATCAATATGGTAATGCAATTCAAGGCTGCAATCCCACACCCCCTTATCTAAGGGGATGTGGGATTCTGAGTAGAAATATGAATTATTGTATTACAACATCATTTATGAATGCACGGATGAAAAACTGGTTTTGATGAAGAGACTTGAAAGTTTGTTATATGTGGTAGACATGACATGATATATAGTGGCTTATTAAGATGGGGATCCTGCATTGATTTAACTCAGCAGTACAATCCTATCATCTACTCAGAAGCAAAGTCTGTGAGTAGGCAGCATACAAATGTGTGTAAACAAATACAGCTCATGGAATTCAGTGATATTTACTCCCAAACAATTAGGTATCCTTCTAGCTTTAATTTCTAGCATTTGAGAAAGAAAAGAATTTTTTTTTTGTGGGGGGGGGGGTACAGCTTATGTTTTAATTGTAAGCCGCCCAGAGTCACAAATGTGACATTGGCAGCTATATGAATTGATTGATTGATTGATTGATTGATTGAATGAATGAATGAATGAATGAATGAATGTTTAGTCCATCAAATATAATCTGAAATCCCTGCTGCATAAACATATTAAGACGTATCCACATTACATTTATGATACTTTCCAAAATGCTGGGTAGGGATGCACTCTGAACCACAGCTTTAAAAATTTTGAGCATTTCTTATTTTCTTATTGCCCATTTCTGTCTTGTAGCATCATGACACCCTTCCTTAATAATTTCTGAGAGAGCTATTTCTAAGAATGAGATGGAGATGATTCCTGTCTCCATTTACTGATGCATTTAGCCATCATGATCAACTGAGAAGAGTCTAGGTATCCCTTATCAGGACAGTTTTATTGTACATGTAAATAGATTTAGAATGCATATCTTGCTGCTAATGGCGTGCCAGAACCTTAAAACAAGCCTGAAGGGTTGAAGATAATGTGATTTCTTCTTAATGTCTAGGAGCAGGCACCATGACTACTTCTGAACTGAGCACTAATGTTCAGTTCTAAGAAGCCAGTATTCCTGAGACCTTTAAAAGTACAAACAATATGAAAATTATGTACCAAGTACCCATATGTGTGGTATTACAGCAGACATTCAAAATATTTACAAGTTGGCATAGAGGAATTAGTAAATGATCTAACATTTCTGAACAGTTTTAATTAGCCTGCAGGGAAAATCTCTTGTTCTGCATAATGCTTTTTAAAGAAAATGTTCTACTGTTTACTTTCAATTCTGCATGTAAATTCTGTGCACATTGATCTGAGTCAAATTGAACTGGAGGTTCTAGATTTGAGAAGGACGTAATCTGAGTCAGGTGTGCAGTTCAAGATTCAAGGGCATAGTGTTTAGATTCAAGTTACTTGAATATTTAATATTTGATTTTTGTAAAAGATTGTCCACAGTCTATAATAGGGAAGCATCAAAATGCCTGCAAGTGCTTCATTTTTTCGACAGAATGTGATGAAAATAGCAGGGATGGTAGAACTTAAGAGAACATGAACCCTGCAAGTTTTAACTTGGTAACTTGAAGGTTTTCACCATAAAACAATATTGAAATATTCCCTCTTCAGCTCTTTTAAGGTAGAAATAGCAAAAGAACACAGTGGCATCCAAATTGTCCAGAAAAGTACCTAGGTTCTGCTGAACCGATGCCAAAAGTATCCTCCTCCAACTTGAGAAGAACAGCTTTCAAAGCCTTTCTAAAAGGGAAGCCCTTGTCCATTTACCTTCTGGTCTGTCAGGCTTTCCATGACACTGGGGTGACCCTTGGCTTGCCCTTCTAGAAGTGGGCACTTTGTTGCTTCTGACCACAGGCTTTTCTGGAGTGCCAAGAGAGTTGGTGTAGCTGCTTGGCAAATCTAACTCCTTTGAGGAAGGAGCTCTTCTTCATTAGCAGGTTTTGGACGTGTCAAGGTTGTTGCAATCTGGCTTTACATGGCAGAGGCAGGCTGACCCAGTTAGATACCATGGCACTGTAGGAATTCTGGGACGGTAGTGCCAGAACTCCACGCAGCTTATTAGTATATAGCAGAGTAGAAGCGTTCCCATAAACTTGCACAAGGCTTAATCAGTTCAAAAAACACAAAATAAACACACTTCACACGTTAATGTAAAGTTACATAAAAAAGAGTTTACAATTTTATTATAACTCACAGTTCCTTAGTAGAAACGGTCCATGCGTGCAAGCAATTGGTTCTGACATGAACCACATGCTTCTAATGTGGCCCACCTGGATGGAAACATGAACAAACTTGGGCAGCCATAGCTGCCATCCTCCTTGGTAGGAGATTCAAGCAGAAAGAGGAAGAGCAGGGAACAGGAAACAGGGATTCAGCCCCTCCCACACAAAGCAAGTAAGATTAGGTTACAGCAGAGGCTGTCTCCTCCTTCAAGCTTGTGTGAGACGTGCTTGGTTGAAACCCGATCTCTAACAGGCACAGGAAGAGACAGATACAGAGAAAGTGGCACCGAATTCTTAAAAAGCAGGAAGTACCTGGACATGTTAGCCTGGCATCCATTCACATATTTGAGAGCCTTAAACCTGCCCTATTTAAATGTTTGAGGCAAGAGTATCAGTATTAGTATCAGTATCAGACTGTCAGTCAGCACATATTCAGGGTACTGAGTTGAACTCCCAGTTGTTTGGGTAGGATCAGCACAGATGTGTAATATTCCATTAGAACAAGAAATAGGCAAAGTGAAGGTTTGTGGCTAGCTACTGTGAAGATGTTGAGAATGAAACCCAAAACGATGTTAACCTTGCCAGCTCAGAAGAGCTGTGATAGGCACAGTGTTTTATGACATGATAAATCTCCCTGGCCAGCTACTCATGTCCATGTCACAGGCAGCACTTTTGAATTGACCCTTCAACATTCTCCATCTATGGAAGTAAAGTTGCAATATTATATGTTATCTATAATGACCACAGAACCAGCAAATTTACAGGGAGCTTCAAAGCAACCTGATTTCATTTGCTGGTTTAAAAGCTGTCCCTGCCTCAGTTTGCAAGCCAGTTTTTTTTTAGGTCAAAACTTTGCCCCCTTCAAAGTTTGGCTTGCTTTATTACATAAACAGAAGTCATCTTGACAGAGACAAAGAATTTCTGTCTCCAGAAGAAAACTTCCAAAGAAACCACATCAATTTAGCTAGTGGAGGCAGCTAGTGAAGAGAGATTCCTCTTTGCCCAGCTGAACACAGACTTACTGACTAGAAGTCTGAAATATTATCATTATATTTTTTAAAATGGAAACTCTTAAAGTTTGCCCAAGTATATCCTGCACATAAATCTTTTATAATTTAAAGAATTTTCTCTTTACTTTTGGGACAATTCTGTACTATGAAACCTACCTGAAGGCAATGACTTTACCCTCACTATGCTTAAAGTTATCAGCAGAAGTGAAGTTTATTCCCCAATTTCTATTTTCTCTGTGGAAACGTTTCGCTCCTTATCCAAGGAGCTTCTTCAGTCTGAGCAAAGTTGGTAAGGGAATCCTAAATATGTTTCTAGGTAGCTGTGTGACCTTACACCTGGGGGCATGGTTATATTGAGATGTTATTTTAAGTCCTTTTATTATTTAAAGGAGGATAAATAATAAAAGGACTTAAAATAACATCTCAATATAACCATGCCCCCAGGTGTAAGGTCACACAGCTACCTAGAAACATATTTAGGATTCCCTTACCAACTTTGCTCAGACTGAAGAAGCTCCTTGGATAAGGAGCGAAACGTTTCCACAGAGAAAATAGAAATCCAGTTGACATGATTCAAGCTACAGACAATTCCACCTGGATGACTGAGAACCTTCATAGACATTTATTCCCCAATAGTATCATAACTTTTTAATATGTACTATGACTAATTTATACCAATGTTTAATTTATATTATTATTATATTATTATTATTATTTAATTATTATTTTACACTGTGAATTAAAAGACAATACCTATGCAATGAAACATTAATCGGACCAAGTCTTATCTGCTGTGGCAGAATTCATCAGTGGATATATCTTTGCTGCAAGCATTTCTGCGAAGGCAAAGTCTTCAGGTTTTAATGATCAGTAATGTCATTAGAAGGACAAGGCAGCTCCAGGCTTAATGCTTTATCACCTTCAGGTGATCTGCCAATGAGTGCAAGGAACTTCACCTGGATGGAGATAGCTCTGCCACAATTATCTATTCTCTAGCAATTTCTGTCTTAGACTATTGTGATGGATTACAAGTGGCATTACCATCAAAAAGCATCTGAAGTTGGCAGTTGCTCAGAGTACAACCACATGATTATTGTCCAAGATAGGCACTCGCATCATATATTGCTTTTAATTTATCAACTCTATAAGCTTTCTCACACATGTGCAGAAATGCACACAGGCACACACACACAGCTGGGCTCAGTGTTCCCAAATCGGACATAAAGGGCAAGAAGGGGGTAGTAATTTTAAACCTGATTGTAGCAATGTAAGCATTATGTTAACTGTTCTTAGATCAAACATGAGGTAGATAATACAAACATTTCACTTATTGATCCAGCGCTTAACAGAGACTAAGTGGGTAAGAATTTAATAAAAATTCTGCATAATTTGGGGAACTGTTTCTTTATAACATGTGGAATGCTTTCATTTGGTCTTTTTTTCCCCACCCATCCCACCTCAGCATCTGTAAAAGTAGATAGTCACCTATGGTAGCTAATATTGTTTTGTTAGAAAAAACTTTGTACAGGTTAGTTTCAAGTACCATGAAATTATCTGTCATTGACTTTACTGTCTGGGAATTCTAGTCCCAATTCCCAGGATAACAGATTGGGAAAAGTTGGCTAGTAGTTCCTCTCTATATTTCCTCTTAATAATTTCCCCTATACTCATAGGGGAGAAATAGAAGAATGATTGCGGGGGAATTGTAGGGGAATTTTCATTAACTCCAAACAACCACAGAGCAACAGATGAAGAGTGTTTTCAAGTTGCTTTATTGAGACTGTGATCAAATGGTATTCTAAGAAGACGACAAAATTTACATACATGCTCATACTTTCATGATATTGGTTAGAGACATCATATTTCTGTATACCTTATTAGGAACAAACAACATTTGTCAAACAGTAATTGGTTGATTTGTAAAAAGAAGAATCTCACCCTTGACCAGGCACCACAAACTTGCTCTTTTCTCTGGGAAGTCACAAAAATGGTTTATGCATCCTATCGGTTATTCTCCTCCTTTCCGGTTCACTGTTTATGTACTACTTTGTCTTTATAATAGTCAACAATACCCTGTTCTCTCTGTGGAAGACTCTCTAAATAGCTTCTAATTTCTTCTATACAGGTATGTGCTATAGCAGAGGTCCCCAACCCCTGGTCCGCGGACCGCTACTGGTCCTCGGCCTGTTACAAACCAGGCTGCCATGCGGGTCTCCGAACCCCAACCCCGGTCCCTGCGATTGGCTCCCACCTGCAAACCCCGCCCCCGGTCTGCACAATTGGCTCCCGCCTGCAAACCCTGCCCCACTGGTCCGTGGAAATTTTTTTTTTTTTTATCAAATTTTATTAGGTTTTAATTTTACATAGATAAAAGTTTGAAACAGAAAAGAAAATGGAAATACAAATCAAGAAAAAAGAAAAGATAAAAAAGTGTAGTAAAAGGAAAAGGAAAAAAAGATAAAGTTGAAACATAGAATTTAGTCAACTTCCGATTTGTATCTGGTCATGGTATTTTAAAAATTTTATCTTACATGCTAGGTCTATATAAAACATTAAAAAATATTTCTTGTCTATTACTATCAATATATATATATATATATATATATATATATATATATATATATATATTAATCTTCAAATCCCCATATAAGCTTTGCCCCTCCCGCATCTTGTAGATAGTCAGTTAATGGTTTCCACTCTTTAAGAAAATAATTATTTGGATTTTCTTTTAATAAACATGTCAGTTTATCATTCTCTGCCATATCCATCAATTTTAACATCCAATCTTGTATCGTAGGCGATATCTGGTTTTTCCAATTTTGTGCGAAAATAAGTCTTGCTGCTGTAATCATGTATTGCATAATCCTTGTAAATTGCTTCCCAGGTTGTCCATCAATTATTCCCAGTAAAAAAAATTCCGGTTTAAATGGAACTCGAATTTGTAATATATTTTGCATCAATGCATGTATTTGAGTCCAAAATTTCTTTGCAATCTCACATGTCCACCACATATGGTAAAAAGACCCCTCTTTTTTTTTACATTTCCAACATAAGTTGGAAACATTTCCATACATTTTAGAAAGTTTTTGTGGGGTCATATACCATCTGTACATCATCTTATAAAAGTTTTCTTTTAAATTATAGCACAAAGTAAATTTTAGCCCTTTGGTCCACATATCTTCCCATTGTTGCATTTGAATATTATGGCCAATATTTTTAGCCCATTTAATCATACAATCTTTAACTTGTTCCTCTACCATTTCACCTTTTAACAATAATTTATACATTTTTGCAATTAGATGATCATCTATCTCACATAGTTGTAACTCAAATTCCGATTTGGTTTGTTCACATTCAAAGTCTTTCTTATCTAATTTAAATTTCTCTACAAGCTGCATATATGAAAGCCATTGAAAGCTGTATCCCTCTGATACCAATTCTTCTATTGATTTAATTATATATTCTCCTTGTTCTTTCTTTAAAAAATCTTTGTAGGTTAACCATTTATCTTTATTTCTTACTTCTGTTCTGTAGAATGCTTCTTGTGTAGAAATCCATAAAGGTCTTTTATAACATAAGATTAATTTATATTTATTCCAGATTCTTAACAAGGATCTTCTAATATAATGGTTTTTAAAGTCCACATTAACTTTAACTTTATCGTACCACAAATATCCATGCCATCCATATCTTAATTCATGTCCTTCCAAATTCAATATTTTTTCATTTTTCAAAACTATCAATTCTTTAATCCAAACCAAGCAACAAGCAGCATAATATAATTTCAAATCCGGCAGACCTAGTCCTCCTCTTTCCTTAGAGTCTTGCAAGACTTTATATTTTACTCTTGGTTTTTTCCCCTGCCAAATAAACTTAGAAATATCTCGCTGCCATTGTTTAAAAGGTTCTTCTGATGCCAATATAGGTAGTGTTTGAAAAAGATATAAAATTCTTGGCAAAACATTCATTTTAATTGCTGAAATTCTACCTAATAATGATAATTGCAGTTTTTCCCAATGTTCCAAATCTTTTTTAATATCCATCCAAAGTGGAATATAGTTATTCTTAAACAACTTAACATTTTTAGTTGTTAAATATACTCCCAAATATTTTACTTTTTCTTCCATTGAATATCCTGTTATTTCTTTCAATTTCTCTTGTTGGTGGTAATCCATACTTTTGGTCAAAACTTTTGTCTTCTGTAAATTCACTTTGAACCCTGCTAGCGACCCAAAGTCTTTTAGTTTCTGTATTAATATTTCAATTCCTTCTAGTGGATTCTCCAAGGTAATGACTAGGTCGTCAGCAAATGCTCTTAGTTTATAAACTTCTTTTTTAACTTTAATACCATGGATGCCATCATCTTGTCTAATATCTCTAAGTAAAACCTCTAATACCAATATAAACAAAAGTGGAGATAATGGACAGCCTTGTCTAGTACCTTTTTGTATTTCACATGGCTTACTAAATTCTCCATTAACAATTATTTTGGCAAATTGTGGAGTATATATTGATTTAATCCATTTTATAAAATTTCCTCCAAAATTCATATTTTCCAAAACTTTGAACATAAAAGGCCAATTTAAGTTGTCAAAGGCTTTTTCAGCATCAATAAATATCAAAGCAGCTTGTTTATCATAGTGTTGATCCAAATATTCAATTACGTCTACTATGTTTCGGACATTGTCACGAATTTGCCTCTTGGGTAGAAAACCAGCTTGGTCTTGATGAATAAAATCCTTAAGTATATTCTTCATTCTTTCTGCTAATATCGTTGTAAATATCTTATAGTCATTATTCAATAAAGATATTGGTCTATAATTTTTAGTTAATGTTAAATCCTGTTGTTCTTTGGGTATCAATGTTATATGTGCTTCTTTCCAAGTTTCAGGCATAATTCCTGTTTCCAGAATAGAATTCATAGTCTTCTGCAAAGGTAGACATAAATCCTCTTCAAAACATTTATAATAGGCTGCTGACAATCCATCCGGTCCAGGAGCTTTTCCACTACTAATTTTCTTAAAAGCTTTTATCAGTTCTTCTTCTGTTATAACATTATTTAATGTCAATCTTTGTTGGTCATTAAGAACAGTTAGTTTTTGTTTATTCAAATATTCTTCAATCTCATCCAAGTTGACATCTTGTTTTTTATATAATTTAGAATAATAGTCATGAAAGGTTTTTTGAATGTCCATATTATTCACCAGAGTTTTTCCTTCATGTTGAATGTAGCTTGAATCATGTCAACTGGATTTCTATTTTCTTAGTGGAAACGTTTCACTCCTTATCCAAGGAGCTTCTTCAGTCTGAGTAAAGTTAGTAAGGGAATCCTTAAATATGTTTCTAGGCTGGCTGTGTGACCTTGCACCTGGGGCTAGGTCATGGTTATTTTGAGATGTTTGTTTCTAAGTCCCTTTATCATCTAAAGGAGGATCGTTAAGATTACCCTGCTGCTGTTGAGCTTGTGAAATGGTCTTAATCTTCCTAGGCACAGAAGACAAAGCAGGAAGGAAGATAGGGGAAAGGTTATGCCTGAGGCCCCCACCTCTATTCAAGGAAGGATTTTCCAAGTTGGCATGAATGGATTCCTTGACCCCTCTCTCAAACCACCTATCTTCTCTGTCTAAAATGTGAACATTAATGTCCTCAAATGAGTGTCCTTTTTCCTTTAGATGAAGATAAACTGCTGACTCTGGTCCTGTGGTGTTACTTCTCCTGTGTTGGGCCATCCTCCTGTACAAAGGTTGCTTGGTTTCTCCAATGTAGAGTTCAGAGCACTCCTCACTGCACTGGATTGCATACACTACATTGCTTTCCTTGTGTTTTGGAGTTTGATCTTTGGGGTGTACAAGCCTCTGTCTCAGTGTGTTGGTGGGTTTTACTATCCAGTGCAGTGAGGAGTGCTCTGAACTCTACATTGGAGAAACCAAGCAACCTTTGTACAGGAGGATGACCCAACACAGGAGAAGTAACACCACAGGACCAGAGTCAGCAGTTTATCTTCATCTAAAGGAAAAAGGACACTCATTTGAGGACATTAATGTTCACATTTTAGACAGAGAAGATAGGTGGTTTGAGAGAGGGGTCAAGGAATCCATTCATGCCAACTTGGAAAATCCTTCCTTGAATAGAGGTGGGGGCCTCAGGCATAACCTTTCCCCTATCTTCCTTCCTGCTTTGTCTTCTGTGCCTAGGAAGATTAAGACCATTTCACAAGCTCAACAGCAGCAGGGTAATCTTAACGATCCTCCTTTAGATGATAAAGGGACTTAGAAACAAACATCTCAAAATAACCATGACCTAGCCCCAGGTGCAAGGTCACACAGCCAGCCTAGAAACATATTTAAGGATTCCCTTACTAACTTTACTCAGACTGAAGAAGCTCCTTGGATAAGGAGTGAAACGTTTCCACTAAGAAAATAGAAATCCAGTTGACATGATTCAAGCTACAGACAATTCCACCTGGATGACTGAGAACCTTCATAGACATATCTTCATGTTGAATATTAGTAATCAAATTCTTTTGTCTTTGTTTCCTCAATTTATAAGCCAACCATCTACCTGGTTTATTTGCATATTCAAAATATTTTTGTTTTGTAAATTTCATTTGAGTCTCTATCTCTTGAGTTAATATCATTGATATTTGCTTTTGTAGAAATTTAATTTGAGTGAGCAAAGTGTCATCCATTGGTTTATCTCTCAAATCTAACTCTTTACTTTTAATTTCATCTAAAATCAATTGAATTCTTTTTTGTTTTTTCTTCCTCATTTGAGCATTGTATTGAATAAAATAACCCCTCATATATGCTTTACTGGCTTCCCATACAGTTTGAATATTAGTCCCTTTGTTCAAATTAAATTGAAAATATTCTCTTAATTTTTTTTTGCATACATCAACTACATCATTATTCCGTAGTAGCGACTCATTCAATCTCCATCTAAATAGATTCCGTTTCCCTTTAAGAGTCAACATTACTGGATTATGATCTGATAAAGTCTTAGGTAATATATCAACTTTGTTAATGTCCATCATCAAATTTTTAGATATCAAGATCATATCTATTCTAGAATGTGATTTAAATCTCTCTGAATAATATGTAAATTCTCTGGAAGTCCCATTCATACATCTCCAAATGTCTTGTAAATCCAACATCTCTTTCAAGTCGAAAAATGTTTGTGGCAATTTTCCCTGTGTTTGCTTCACTTCTTTTTGTGACTGTCTATCCAGTCTGGGGTAAATTACCCCATTCCAATCCCCCATGAAACACCAATTGTCATACGTTAAGTCTAAAAGTTTATCCATCAGGTTTTTCTAAAATACTCCTTTATCCATATTCGGTGCATAAAGTCCAACTATCAGTGTTTTAATTCCTTGTATGTAAATTTCTACTACAATGTATCGACCCTCTTCATCAGCTAATATCAATTTTGGGTTTAACTTTGGTTGTACATATAAGACTACCCCTTTAATTTTTTTATATCCAGCCGAAATAAATTCTTCTCCAAGCTGTTTTTGAATCAAATATTTAGTATCTTTTTTACAAATATGAGTCTCTTGTAGACAACTTATGTCCAATTTCTGTTTTTTCAAAAAATGAAATATCTTTCTTCTTTTCTGTGGAGCATTAGCTCCATTAATGTTCCATGTCAGATATTTAAGTTCCATTGGTGTTTTATTCTTTAAAATCCCTTTGTTAAGTCCACACCTGTAGCTCCTTTCTCAGATAGATCTTCAGCCTTCTCTTTGTCTTTCGATGTTTCTCCTCCTTTTGTCAATTCTCCTTCTGGTAAACCCATTTCTTTCTTGTATTTCTCTAAAAAAGCTTTTGCTTTTACAATGGAAGTTATTTTGAATCTCTGTCCTTTGAACTCAAACGATACGCCTTCCAATTTTTCCCATCTGAATGAAATACTATGTTGCCTTAATTTTTCTGTAAGGAAAGAATAGTCTTTTATTTTCCTTAATATTCTTAAGGGAATTTCTTTTAATACAATTATTTCCTTCCCTTCTATGTTTAATCTAGTATTATAATGTTTCCTTAAGATTTGCTCTTTTGTCACTTTTCTTACAAAATATATCAATATGTCTCTAGGGACTTTTCTTTCCTTAGCATAACGTGAGTTTACTCTGAATATCTTGTCTATCTCCAAATCTAAATCTTGTTCTCTTGTCTCCAGAAATTTAGCCAATTCAAAAATCATCCTTTCTCTCACATTTTCATCTACTTGTTCTGGAACTGCTCTAAATCTCAAGATGTGCTCTTTCTCTCTCATTTCTGCTAAAGCTGTGATATCTATATTATGTTCAATCTCTTTAATAGCATATTCTGATTTATCTTCTAATTTTTGCATCTGGCTTTGCGTATCTTTAAGTTCTCCTGACAGAGAATTGACCACTTCCTTGGCTGTTTGAATTTCTTTTTTAAAGTCTTGCTTAATCTCTCGGGTTATTTCTTTCTTCATATCGTCCATTTTTTTGTCTAATGCTGTAATCTGATCTTCCATCTGCTTCGTGGAGTCGTCCATTTTCTTATTTATTGCTGTATTCTGATCATCCATTTTCTTATTTAGTGCTGCAACAGCTTCTAATATCTTTTTCATTTCTGGTAATAAAGTTTCTGAGGCAGATGTAGCAGGTGTAGCAGAATCGATAGGTGGTCCTCCAGTCTCCTTCTTCTTCTCCTTCTCCACCCGTCTCGTTCCCAAAGATGCCATAGCCCTGTAAAAAAGAAGAAAAAAGGGAGAAAAGGGGGAAAAAGCACCATATAACAATATAACAATAATTATTTTTTAAAAAAGGAAAAAATTAAAAAAAATTTTTTTTACAGGTAATAAAAAGAAAAAAGAAAAGGTGAAAAAGCAAATATCCAAAAGGTTAAGAAAAGAAAAAAGAAAGAAGTAGAAAAAAATTTTTAATAGGCTCCTTTAAAATTTTTCCTCTTAGTTCATTTATAGTCCCTTATATATAAAAGTCTGCAGTGTTTCAAACACCCAAAATAAAAGCCTGGGACTTTTTGTTCTCCTGTAGTCAAAATCAAAGATAAGAATAGTAAATATTCCCAGGGTTTCTCCTTCCCACTTGTAATTCTTCAATCCAACCACAAGTCCAAAAGAAAAAATGTTGCTAGAAACATATAAAAAAGCCTCTACTTTCCATATAATAATCCAATAATCCAAATTAAACGTTAAATAACTTGACTTTTTCAAAAAAATAAATCCAAACAGAGTTCAAAATTCAGAAAGAAAAGGAGGAACTTGTATATATAAAAGAATATTTAATAGGGTTCTTTTTCTCCCTTTTCAGGCAGTAATCCCAACATCAAAGTCTTAAAAAATAAAGTATTAATCACTCCAGTTAAATCCAGGCTTTAATATAATATTCCAGGGAACAAAAATAGAAATACCAATAATTGTCCATAAGTAAGAAACTCAAGCCAAACTGAAATAATAATAAAAGTCACTTTCACTTCTAGCAAAGCCACTTAGCTTTCTCTTCCCACCGTTTATTCTTCCATTAACAAGAAAAAAATATAGCACCAGCAAATATAAGTCAAGTCCAGATACAAATCTTAGCACTTAATAAAAAAATAATAATATTTTAAAGTAAAGAAAAGTGACTAAAAGCCTGATCGGGCCAGCTACTTATCTTTCAGAATCACGGCTGCTGTAGAGCCCGTTTTTTTTCCAGTCTCCTTTCATTGCTCTATCTCCCTCCTCCCGCGGTGGAAATTACGGGGGTCGGGGGAGAGCAATTACACCAGAGACCCCTTGTGGTTAATCTTCTGATCACACTCTCTTCGAGTGTGATTTTTCCAGCGATTTTCTTCTCCCAAATCGCTGCAAACAGCTTAGCCGTGGAATTGAGGCTGGGAGCCCCGGTTCTTCGCTGCGCTCCGATCAGTACCCGGAAGTGAAAGTCCTGGTCCGTGGAAAATTTGTCTTCCATGACCGGTCCCTGGTGCCAAAAAGGTTGGGTACCCCTGTGCTATAGGATGGCTTCAGCCATATCTGCTATTATCTGCTAATCCTGGGTTCCTACACTATCTTGCTAGAAGAACTAGAGCAAGGAACTGGATTGTCACAGGGTGCATCTATGGGTTCTAGCTGATTTTTTTTTAGACTTGAAGCCAGGTCAGTGCAGTAGCCCATTCTTCTGTCTTCTATGGGAGAAGCTTTCCTATGAGATTCTATGCCAACTCCTATTGTCTACTTCTTGTTAGCAGCAAAGTTGGTTCCAAAATGTTTGAAATCCAGATAAGTAATAAGCCAGCAGAGAGACCTGGAGACTGCAGGAATATCAGATGGACCCTAAGCAGCTACATTACATTTATTTCCTCTGTTCTGACTTAACAGTGAGCTTTATATCTCACTTGATTTTTAATTAACAGTGCATCAACAATGCTCCAAAACTGGCTTTAAAAAGATAGTTGGATATATAGCACCATATATAACTACTGTCTGCTCTAGGCTGTTTCTGTATTCTCTTTGATTGTTTCTGTATTTTCAATGAAATTATAGGCATCACATACACTGCTCTTAGAGTAGACTTTTCCAGAGTAGTGCCTTCCAGATATATAACATGGTACACCCTTCTCCTTTCTCTCCCCCCCCCTTTGCTTCTTTTATGCAACTTATAGCACATTTCTAAGATATTTATTCAGAAATGTTCCCTTGAAAATAGTAAAGAATATTTCTAAGAAATATACAGGGTGGTGCTATCAGAATGTTCTTTCTGATAATACACTTCTTTTGAATAAACTCAAATTATATCAGAGAAGTATGGTATCACAACATGCAGGTCTTGATGCTTTTGATAACAGCTCTTAGAAAAGATCATGCCTAAAATTGCTTAAACATTTTGTGCCCCATCTGAGGAAACACAAACTATTTAAACAACTTTTTCCTCAAGAACCATCTATCCCTTTTTGCTTTTGTATCTTATGAAAATAAAATCACACCACCATTTCCCCTTGTCTTCTCATTTATCTGTCATTTAATGGAGTCAATCCAAAAACAAATAAATGCTCATTTATCAAAATTATTTGTCTCCATAGTTTTGACTGCCCAGTTTGGTATATTAGCAGTGTGCACAAATCATTGCACAAACAGCCATACTAGCAAACATTTTCCTCCAGCTAATTCAATCCTTTTGAAGCGAGATCTGAATTTAGCATAATCCATATTGCTTCATGTATGCACATAAAAGAAGAAGGTCTTAGCAAGAACTTAATTGCTCTTGCATCTTACAGATACTCTGTTAGTGCAAAAGGCATCATAAAGGCCTTGAAAGTACAGCGAATAGCTGAAAGGTAGGGAAAAAACGTATTAACAGATAATTAACAGTAAGCTTGCATAATTAGAAGGCATATCATTCTGGTAAATTACCACACAATCCACCTAGCATAAGAGGCTGTTTCACATCAAAGCAGATCATTGGTCCACCTGGTTGAGAACTGCCTTTACCATGAGTAGATTTTCCTGTCATGGGCTATGCACTCTCAGGGGTAATCAGATAAGGAACATATAGTTTCAGGACTGAAGGAAAGAACGAGTGGGGCCAAAACTAAGAGTGGGGAGCCACTGACCCCCCTCTTTTTGTCTCTCACATCCTCTTCTCCTTTCTGACGTCCTCTTTTCTCCTAAGCAGTTTGCTTCCGGGTGCAATTCAAGGTGTTGGTTATGACCTTTAAAGCCCTTCATGGCATGGGACCAGGTTACCTAATGGACTGTCTTATCCCCATCACATCGGCCCGTCCCATCCGGTCATGCAGGGAGGGCATGCTACGGACCCCATCGGTTAAAGAATTCCATCTAATGGGGTCACGGAAGCGTGCCTTCTCTGCAGTAGCGCCTGCTCTGTGGAATATCCTTCCCCCAGAGTTAAGACAGTCCACCTCGCTCCTGGACTTCAGGAAAAAACTCAAGACTTGGCTTTGCCAACAGGCCTGGGGCAGGAAGAAGAGCATAAACTCCTGGGGATGGCTAACATCGTAGGATGGCCCTAGAATTGCCCTTCCAATGTTTTAAAGAAGACATCACCATCTTGATTTTATTATATTTATTGTATTTTTAAATTGTCTATTTTAATGTCTAATATTTTACTGAATTGTAAACTGCCCAGAGTCCCTTTGAGGGAGTTGGGCAGTGGAAAATCAAATAAACAAACAAACAAACAAACAAACAAACAAATAAGCAAGCAATCAAGCAAGCAAGCAAGCAAGCAAGCGAGAGGGGATCTGAAGGAGAACTTTCACTGAGGGTTTACACAGATTTCTTGCACAGAACCTTTGAGATTAGGCTAAAGAGTGCATAAAATTAGCCCAGAGTCCCCTCCGGAATGGGGGGAGATGGGCGGTGATATAAGTTAGAAATATAAATAAATAAATAAATAAATAAATAAAATTAGGCTGCAGGTCGCAGGTTGCCCCCTTCCCTGCCCTTGATCCTCCTTGACTAATAGTAGCTCTCCAAGGTTTTATTCAGGGTTTCTACCTGCCCATTGAAGGTTCCAGGAACAGAACCAGGGGCCTGTAGCTTGAATCATGTCAGCTACAGACAATTCCACCTGGATGACTGAGAACCTTCATAGACATAGAACCAGGGGCCTCTTGTATGAAAGGCATCTCTTCCATCACAGCTACAGCTCTTATCACCCTAATTTTTATTTATTTATTTATTTATATTTCGAATTTTGACACCACCCATCTCCCCCAGAAAAGGGGGACTCTGGGCGGTTTACAATAACAAACACTTTAAAACAATAAAGATAAAAACATCTAAAATATAAATACACTATTTCCAGTAAGAATAAATATACAATCCAAGTGGCTAAAAGAGATCTAAATCAGTCTAAATTGGTGAGGAGGGCTCTAAGGCACCAGCCATCCCCAGGAATAACTACTCCCCTTCCCGCCCCAAGCGAGACGGCAGAGCCAAGTCTTCAGGTTCTTCAGGAAGGCCAGGAGCGATGGGGCCTGTCTCACCACTGGGGACAGAGTGTTCCAAAGGGTGGGCGCCACCGCAGAGAAGGCCCGCTTCCTGGACCCCACCAAATGAAATTCTCTTGAAGACGGGGTCCATAAAATGCCCTCTCTGCATGACCGGGTGGGACAGGTCGATGTCATGGGGATGAGACAGTCCCTCAGGTAACCTGGACCCATGCCATGTAGGGCTTTAAAGGTAATCACCAGCACCTTGAATTGGACTTGGAAACAAACTGGGACCCAATGCAGCTCACGCAGCAGTGGTGTCACATGTGCCGATCTTGGGGCACAAAGGACTGCCTGCGAAGCCGCATTCTGGACCAGCTGAAGCTTCCGGATACTCTTCAAGGGTAGCCCCATGTAGAACGCATTGCAATAGTCTATATGGGAGATGACCAGGGCATGAGTGACTGTTCGAATGGCCTCTCAATCCAGGAATGGGCGTAACTGGCGCACAACACAAAGTTGCATAAAGGCCCTTCTGGCCACATGAGTCCAGAAGAACCTCCAGATTCCACACTGGGTCTGTCTGGGGTAGCGCGACCCCATCCAGAACTAAAGATGACAATTTCCCGGATACAGAGAAGCCATTAACCCACAGCCACTCCGTCTTATCAGGGTTTAGCCGAAGCCTGTTGTTTCTCATCCAGACCCCCACAGCCTCCAGGCACTGAGAGAGGGCAGTCACTGCATCACTAACTTCACCTGGGACGAAGATGTATAGGTAAAGGTAAAGGTACCCCCCGCACAGTTGTGCAGTCATGTCCGACTCTAGGGGCCGGTGCTAATCTCCGTTTGTTAGCCAAAGAGCCAGCGCTGTCCGAAGACGCTTCCACGGTCATGTGGCCGCATGACACGCGCGGAACACTGTTACCTACCCACCGAAGTGGTACCTATTCATCTACTTGCATTTGCATGCTTTCGAATTGCTAGGTTGGCAAGAGATTATAGGTTGGGTATAATTAGCATACTGATAATACCTCATCCCATGGTGATGGATGATCTCCCCCAGTGGTTTCATGTAGATGTTGAATAGGAGAGGAGAGAGGACTGAACCCTGTGGAACCCCACAGAGGAGGGGTCGAGGGTTGGATCTCTCACTCCCTATCACCACCGATTGGGACTGGCCCCGGAGGAAGGAGGTGAACCAGCACAAAACCACGCCGCCCTCCCACAACTCCCTGAGCCACCCCAAAAGGATACCATGGTCGATGGTATCGAAGGCTGCTGAGAGGTCAAGAAGAAGCAGGATTGGTGCACTGCCTCCATCCCGCTCCCACCAGAGGTCCTCCATCAGGAATGGTTCGGGGTCCACTGCATCGCCAAGGCCGCCAGGTCGCCAGGGCTGCTAAGGCTGCTCTGCCACCCAGATCTAATGCGCTGCCAGGCTGGCCCACTGTGTCGCCAAGCTCCGCCATGCCGCAAAACCCACTCTGTTGAGCCGGATCTTGTTGCCAACGAAGCCAGCTCGCCGCGCTGGGGGCTCATCACCCTGCTAGTCCGCCATGCCGGGGGACCCACCAGTCACTCCACCGCTCCACCAGTCACACTGGAAAAATACTCGGCCTTCCACGCCACCAAAGGCTGCCGCGTCGCCGAACCCGCCTGCACCACCGAGGCCCGCGGGAGTCCAAGCCCACCTGCACTGTCAAAGGCCCACCATGCTTCATCGCTCTGTCCAAGGGACTCCGTTTGACTCTGACACTGGCATTAAGGTAAAAGCCAGGGACCCTCGAAAGTCTCTACCCAAAGTCTTTCCCCAAACCCCCAACTAGCGAAGTGGGGGCTGGGGGTCAGGACTCACAAAGAAGCTGGGAGTCTCCCTCAGAGCAGCAGCAGTTGGCATCTGCTCCCGGTCACCATCTTGGATTTTTTCCAAATCCAATCCTAATCACGTAGGTAGAAGAAATATGTGCTACTGAAGCAGAGAAGAAGAAAGAGGAAGCAATCACGTACCTCAAAATAAGGTGTAAGTCAGGCCGAAGGTTCATTTTGCAAGTGAATGACTGCTCTGGAATCTTCTTTCTTGGTATGTTCAAGAACTGGCCTGAAAAGTAGTTGCTGTGTGCATTTCCTGACTTTGGAGGAGAGAGCAACTGAGCTAGATAAAGTAATCCATGAATCCCCTCCGAGGCTGATTTCTGTAATCACATAATCCATAAAACTGAAAATGCCACTTTTGGGGTATTATATGAATATGGGGGATAAGGACAGGATTGGCAGTGCATAAGATGTATTGTTGTTGTTGTTGTTGTTATTTAATTTATGGTCAAAGACCAAAGACAAACAAAGAAACAATGTTACACTTGATTAAATATTATACTCTAAAAAGAATACATTAAAATACAAACCTATAAATAAAAAATGTTAAAGTTAAGGGATTCAAGAGCAATGAAAATTGAACAGAATTTAGCAATCCTTCTGGAGATCTTGGACCATCTGTTATCTAAGAGAAAGAGAATATTCATCTCTGAGCCACCATAATTATATTTAGTAATGCCTTATTAGATCAGCTCACCAAAGCAGCATAGAAGCGTATGAGAAACTGATTCTGTGTCCCCTATCAGATGGACAGATGTGCAATATTGTATGGGAATATTGCTACATCTTCCGTCCAGCCAGGATGGCAAGGCATTAGACTGAGCTCTGTTTTGGGCTGGGTAAGGTATATTCACTAGACATTTGGCATGGGAGAATGGAGTTCCGAAGAAACCTGCTCCATGTAAGGTGCAGGTTGTCAGCAGCATCTACAAAGGGAGCTCAAAAGTGCAACAAGCATTCAAGGGTGGGGCTTGCATCACAGCAGTTCATCTGCCATCATTATGATTTTGATACCCACCTCCCATGAATAGTATTGGGCATTATACGTAGGCCACACTGAATGTCATTGTCAGGGCCCATTGCTTCAACTCTAGCCCATGTCCCAGGGCCAAATGAGATCAAGCAAACACTATAATTTTAAATCAAAATCACCACCTGCCTTCCATGATGACATGAAGTTACCCTGTTAGGTCAAGGAACCAGGGAACTGCCAATAAAACTATTTGGTAATGTTATGTGGGAATGACCTTGGGAGAAGGGAAGAAGAGATGCTACCTAGGGAATGATTAAATAAAAAAAAGGGGGGGAGCCCACAGCTGCATAACGCGCACAGAAAGAAACTCAGAAAGGATCCTCCTTAACTTATCAGCTGTAAAAAGAGACAATGGGAGATTTGTACTTTCAGACTTGCAAGATTGATGTCAGTCTTCCCAGGTAGACCAGACAGGAAACACGACCAGATGAGCTAGTTCTACTTTATTGTAAGACTACATTAACAGAATCTTGCAAGTCTGAAAGTACAAATCTCCCGCCATCTCTTTTTCCAGCCTAAATTTAACTCACTTCATTCTTGGGAACACTTCCATTTTCTACAAAACCATCTAATTCCCCCCTTTCCCCCCCCTTACCTTGAACACTTCTTACAATTTATTTTTCTGAAGAATATGTTTAATTGATAACACTATTATTCTTCCAATTTTGAGAAAGTTTAAAACATATCCAGACTATGCTGGTGCCAGAGATTGACTGAAGTGCATCTTAATGCAGTATTTTGGAAGGAGAAAATAAATTGATATGGAAATTAAACACACATAAAATGGAAAGTAACTGTTAATCTGCACAATATTTTAATCATTACTTAAACTATATCCGTATTTTGATAGGTTTTTAATGAGCTATTATTTAAAAGTTATTAAAAACCATCTTGTTCATTGTTAAACTATCAGGAAATGTAGCATCTATGACCTTTTCTTTGGGTGTCATTTCTTTGCAATTAAGTGTTAAGTGTAATATTTTGTTTTTAATGAATGTTGCTTGCTATCAAAGTGTGCTGCCTTAATAGGCAATTTAATAAACCTGTGGAAAAACTACCACAGCTTCATTTATCAGAGAGTTTATGCAGGTATTCATGTTATTTAACACATTACCAAAGCATCTTCAGAAGGTTTCTAGAATTATGTGGAAATTGGACAAAAGGAAGCATCCACAAGGATTGTATTACCATCTACATGAAGTAAGAACACAATTTATATAGCACGTTGGAATTTAGAATACTGCAGTAAAGATGAATTCCAGATATAATCAATCTTATGTTCATTGGGGATATTTCTACTGTTCAACAAGCATTCTATATTCTCATGGTAGATTAGTTATGTTGTGAACTCTTTAAAGCTTATGCTACCATACGGACTTAAGAAGTAATTTTTCTAACATACAGAGCAGGGCTTTCCAAAGTTTTCCCGCAGCGACACACCAACCGCCGTTGGTGTGTCACCGCGGGAAAACCTGGAAGTGCCGCCGTTGCAGCAGCGCACAAAAACCCGGAAGCGCTGCTGCCACTTTCGGGTTTTTACACGCCGCCGTTGGTGTGTCGCCGCGGGAAAACCCGGAAGCGCTGATGATGATCAGCGCTTCCAGGTTGTGTGGCGACACACCAGACTGTGTGTGGCGACACACTTTTGTGTCGCGACACACAGTTTGGAAAGCTCTGATACAGAGGATATGCTAGAGATGTGAAGTAACAACTAGGTTTCATTTTGTTCTCAATTCACACGGCCCTCAGCATGTCATCCATCTTGGAATATGGTTTGAGATTAGATTAAAATGAAGTCTGTATCTCCAAACCCAGCAACCTGTTGATGGAAAGAATGAAGCTGGTGAGGCAGGAACCAGCAGTTCCCAGACAAAGTAGAACTGTTAGGTTAACACTGAGCAAGTTTCTCCTAATATCAAGGCCATGAGGAAAATGTCCAAATTTTCAATGTCTCAAAAAGTCAGGAGAAAAAGGCCTAGAGTTTAAACCCTGGAACCGACATACTATAAGCTTTGATTTCTGTATTCTGCAGTAGGTAAATCTTCTGTGTAGGTATGATTTATTTTTCATCTGCAATAAAACAACATCTAGCCATACTGTATCTGTGAGCTTCTGTACTAAAAGATTTCCTGAATATAGGAAACTGGAGAGTTGAGATTTATTGCAATACGTAGTGAGAAGGACAGTTGGGAGCAAAGGTGTTTTTTATGCTTCATAAAATTCTGGACAAGGCACACACTAGCCAGGATGAATTTAGCTACTGTTAGTTCTAACCCTCAAAAATCCATAGTGGGGATGATATGCAGTTTGATGTATGTTGTGAACTTTACAAGTTGGCTGAGAGAAAAAAGATTCCTTTTTTTTTTAATTAAAAAAGCCTAGATTAACAAGTTTTCTTCTTTAGCATTTCCTGTATCTGTCATGTGCTCTTTCCATGATCACATGGTGGTTCATAAATCAGCCCTAAAAGCAGGAATAAAAATAGAAGAGACATAGCCCGATCTATAATCCCTGTTTAGAGAACACTGGGCCTAAGTTTTTCTGAAGAAATGTATTTATTTACTTGTTTGTTTATTTATTTAACAAATTTATATGGCCACCCAACTCACACATAGTGACTCTGGGCGGCTTACAATTTGACCTTTGAATGCTAGAATGTAACAATAACGTTCTGTTTACAGCTTTGCTGAATTCCAATGAGGTCCTATAATTCTAGAGAATATGCAGTGTCTCATTTTGGAACTGGGAAATGGAGAATGACAGCCTACCAATAGAATGTACCTTTTTATGTTAGTTCAGTTCACATGTGACAAAAGTAAAATAAAGTTACCTAACCAAATGAGTCATGCAAGATACTCAAGCCACGGCACCATTCTGAAATATTCAAATGAGTTATCCAAATTGATGAAGAAGTCTCCATGAAAATTTAAAAGAAATGATATCCTTTAAATAGACATTTAATACATTTCAACATAGTGGAGAAAACTGGGACCTGCTCAGATAACTATAATGATGTGAAAGTGATGACTGGTGTGCATCATGACACAGGATCTGCTCAGTAGTATGATGTTAGATACAGATACATAGGTCACAGAGTTTCTGTCATGGCATTGTGACAATGTTTTATTTACTGCCCCTTGCTCTTTTCCTATGTGTTGACCAGATGTTAGCTGTTAGCTATTTGCTTCTTGTGGTCCTCCATCTTTAATCTTAGACTTTCACACAGAAGGTCTAAGAATAGAGGACTGCAGTCTATAAATTAGAACATCTAACCATCCTAATGGAGGGTGCTTAATGAAAACATAAATTAGTTTTCTTTTAACTGGTGCTTTCCACCAGATGTGTTGGGACAAAAAAATCTCAGAATTCTTAGCCAGAATAGTTATCTGGTAATTCTGGGAAATCTCCAGCAAAGGAGATAGTTACCTTGTCGTGGTGCTGGAGCTTGAGCACCTCAATGACGCCAGGAGCTAAACCGTGAAGGGACACCCAAGATGGGAAGGTCATGGCAGAGAGGTCAGACTAAATACGATCCCTGGGGAAGGTAACGGCACCCACCCCAGTATTCTTGCCGTGAAAACTAAATGTATCAGTACAACCAGAGATATGTCGGTCTACCATCGGAAGGTGGGACTCAAAGGTCAGAAGATAGTCAAAATGGTACTGGAGAGGAACACATGAAAAGTTCAACTAGCCCCAGTTGTGATGACACAGCTAGCTCAAAGCCGAAAGGACAGCTAGCAGCCGACGGTGCTGGTGGTGAACGACAAATCCGATGTTCTAAAGATCAACACACCATAGGAACCTGGAATGTAAGATCTATGAGCCAGGGCAAATTGGATGTGGTTATTGGTGAGATGTCAAGATTAAATATAGACATTTTGGGTGTCAGTGAACTGAAATGGACTGGAATGGGCCACTTCACATCAGAGGACCACCAGATCTACTACTGTGGACAAGAGGACCACAGAAGAAATGGAGTAGCCTTCCAGTGCTTGGATACAATCCAAAAAATGATAGAATGATCTCAATTCGAATTCAGGGTAAGCCATTTAACATCACAGTGATCCAAATATATGCCCCAACCACAGATGCTGAAGAAGCAGACGTAGATCAGTTCTATGAGGATCTGCAGCACCTACTGGATAATACGCCAAAAAGAGATGTTATTTTCATTAGAGGAGACTGGAATGCTAAGGTGGGTAGTGAAATGACACCTGGAATTACAGGCAAGCATGGTCTGGGAGAACAAAATGAAGCAGGACATAGGCTGATAGAATTTTGCCAAGACAACTCACTGTGCATAACAAACACTCTCTTCCAACAACCTAAAAGACAACTTTATACATGGACTTCACCAGATGGTCGACACCGAAATCAGATTGACTACATCCTTTGCAGCCAACGGAGGTGGACATCTATACAGTTGGTAAAAACAAGACCTGGAGCTGACTGTAGTTCAGATCACGAACTTCTCATTGCACAATTTAGAATCAGACTAAAGAGAATAGGGAAGACCCACAGATCAGTTAGATATGATCTCACTAATATTCCTAAGGAATATGCAGTGGAGGTGAAGAATAGATTTAAGGGACTAGATTAGATAGATTAGATAGGGTCCCGGAAGAATTATGGACAGAAGTTCACAACGTTGTTCAGGAGGCGGCAACAAAAAATGTCCAAAAGAAAAAGAAAACCAAAAAGGCAAGATGGCTGTCTGCTGAGACAAGCACAAGAAAGAAGGAAAGCAAAAGGCAACAGTGATAGGGGGAGATATGCCCAATTAAATGCAAAATTCCAGAGGTTAGCCAGAAGAGATAAGGAATTATTTTTAAACAAGCAATGTGCGGAAGTGGAAGAAGACAATAGAATAGGAAGGACAAGAGACCTCTTCCAGAAAATTAGAAACATCGGAGGTAAATTCCAGGCAAAAATGGGTATGATCAAAAACATAGATGGCAAGGACCTAACGGAAGCAGAAGAGATCAAGAAAAGGTGGCAAGAATATACGGAAGATCTGTATAGGAAGGATAATAATATCAGGGATAGCTTTGACGGTGTGGTCAGTGAGTTAGAGCCAGACATCCTGAAGAGTAAGGTTGAATGGGCCTTAAGAAGCATTGCTAATAACAAGGTAGCAGGAGATTACGGTATCCCAGCTGAACTGTTTAAAATCCTGCAAGATGATGCTGTCAAGGTGATGCATGTCATATGCCAGCAAATTTGGAAAACACAAGAATGGCCATCAGATTGGAAAAAATCAACTTATATCCCCGTACCAAAAAAGGGAAACACTAAAGAATATTCAAACTATCGAACAGTGGCACTTATTTCACATGCCAGTAAGGTAATGCTCAAGATCCTGCAAGGTAGACTCCAGCAACTCATGGAGCAAGAATTGCCAGATGTACAAGGTGGGTTGTACATACATTGTTGCAATTCTTATTTTTAAAAAACTAATTTCTAGAGTACAAATTATTATGACTTTGCTCTTTGATTGTAGCACACTCTCCTATGTTTCCACATCCACCAACAAACTGACTCATGATTTACAAACAGTCAGAACATATTTGTTGACTTTCTTTGCAGTTCAACCTTCCTGGTGCTCCACAAATGATCAAGGCCTCAATTTGCCTCCAACTGAGTACATTCAATTTGTTTCTTGTTTAGGGTGATAATTATATTTCAGTTCAAATTGAACATAGCCTCATCATCTTGAGTGATGCCCATTCTCTGTATTTCAATAGCATCACTGCAGTTGCAACTGTCTGGCTTATTTCCATTACTTGCAAAACCAAAATAAAAAATTCCACACACAGCTAACCATAACCCAAACTGAGAGATGTAATAGCATTTCACAAAATGGACATAATGAAGCAATGTGTACTGTTGGAACAGGTTCACTCTGAAATTCTATCAAGATTCAAACAGAATTTTCTTCATGAGAAAAGGAAATTAGGGAAATAGTTGGCAAAGATAAATGTTTGGCAAATATATAAAGCAGGCAGTATTCATTGCTATAATGCTTCCACTTTTGCGATTGCATAGTAGTTTGCCTGCAGGTATACAACTTTTGATATTTGATTTTCACTATTTCAACCATAAGCAATAATATAGTCCTGGACAGAAGTATAAATTCTGATCACTTTCCCAGATAGAAGCAATTTGAAATAATATTTTTCAGGCTGGGTCAACCCTAACATGAGGCAGATGAGGAGGTTTCATCCAGAGTTTGGATGAAGTAATTAAGGGGAACAAATTCTATTTTTCCTCTGGGATTCTGCCTTATGGCTGACTCTAAGAAGTGTGCACCTTGAGTTGGCTGGAAGACGACACCAATTCTTGTTCTACCTCAAGCATTAAAATGCTTAAGCTGTCTCCAACACTTAGGAGGGTTACGGTCCATCTAGATTCTAGGGTGGAGGTGAAGAAACTTGTGACTTTCCAGGTGTTGCTGAACTATAACTCCCAAAATCCATTGCTACAAGCTATGACAATTGGGGGAGCAGGGAATCTTAATTTAGCAACATGCTGATTGTTGTACAAGAAGCCTATTGCCATAATTTGGAGTAATATTCCCTTTGAAACTAACCATCATGTAATATTATGGCTACCCTATTTGGGATGCAAAACTCCGTATGACCACTAGATGGCAAGAGGTTTTTCTATGGCTCTTTTCTGCCTTCTAGTGGTCATACAGACATGAAACTCAGATATGGTAGCCTTTAAAACATGCTAAAATAATTTTCATTCAAGACATAAATTAATTCCTAGGTTATACAGTAATAAAGTATCTCTAATGCAGAGCTTTCCAAACTGTGTGTCGCGACACGTTACTGTGTCACCGGCAGGGTCTGGGTGTGTCGCCAGATGACCCGGAAGCACTGATTGGGGGGAGCCAGAAGAAGAGGCACCCCCGCCAATCAGCGCACGCCAAAGGAGGGCAGAGAGGCGGGCCGAACAGTGCAGACACCAGCCGCTGCCACAAAAGAGTCCCTTTTGGAGTCCCGCAGAGCTCTTGCCGCACCGCCAGAAAGCGCCACTGCCTTGCCTCTCCGCCCCAAGACGAGGCAGGCCCACTCGAGGTCAGGGGCAGCCAGCCAAGCGCGGGTTTGGTGTGAGCGGTTCACGCAACGCCATGTGGGCAGAAGCCTCTCCGCTGGGCAGTGTGTTTGGCTGGCCAGAGGCCATGCCTCTCGCCCCCCGAGATGCAGCTGGAGTGCGCGGGGCACCTGGGGCTCGGGGTCCGCCACCTCCCTCGCCCGGAACAGCCCTGGAATAATTTAAGAAGTAATTGGGTTTTCCTCCCAGGTTCGCATTTACCGAACTATTACTTTGCATATACAAATATTTATGGGGGGAGGGGACGGTTCCTGGTCCTGGGGTGCTGCAAGAAGAAGCAGCGCCCCCCAAAGAACACCTGGGGCTTCGGGACATTTGCAAAAGTCCTGGATCCGAAGCCCCTGAAGGAGGGAGAGAGGCGCTCCCCAAGACGCCCTTTCAAAACTCAATTCTGTGCAGCCAGCAGGACGCCGAGGGAAGGAATGGTGTTTAAAGCATTTGCCCGGTGAGGGAGGCGGTGGAAAGAGAGCCCCAGGTGCCCCACGCCTCCAGCTGCATCCCAGGGGGCGAGAGGCGTGGCCTCTGGCTGGCCAAACACATTACCCAGCGGAGAGGCTTCTGCCCGAGGGGTGTCACGTGAGCCCCTGAACCCAAATCAGTCAATATCGAACCTTCTTTTCCATTTCAGGAACATGCTAAAATAGTTTTCATTCAAGACATAAATTAATTCCTAGGTTATACAGTAATAAAGTATCTCTAATGGTTCTCTATATATACTCCTAGCAACCTGTTACTCATAACATATTTTGGTTTCATAGAGGACTCAACATTATCCGTGTGCAGGGGAGGGGATATCAAAATGACAGGTGTAACTGCGTGACTGAAGCTCTAATCCTTTCTACATTCATGCAACACATGTTAAAGAAGGGACAGGGATTTGATCAAGCAGTCATACCATCCCCATCTTGACTGTTTTAACTTCCCTGCAGGTGGCCTTTTCAGCATGCTTACTTGTTCATGGTTAATTTAATCATAATTTATTTAATTAACTTAATTTTCTGCATTTAGCCAACACACTGAATTGTAATTTAACTTTATGATCTAAATTCACAGAACATACTAGGTTAAAGTATTGGCTAGTTTGTGTTCAGCACATCATATAAAGATAGTCACTATCAACAAGAGAGGAAATGTGGATCAAGAAATTCCTTTTCTGGTCATCACACAATTTTCTTCAGCTTTGATCAGTTGAAAGAACAAGCCTGAAGGTACTATAACAAAGTAAGCTACTGATATACAATAAAAGGTACTGCACAGAGTTTTGACTCTTAACAACAGGCAAAAAGAGACATGGAATCCAGAACACACACACACACACATACACACAAAGATTTCCATTTGTTTTGTAATGACTGAAATTAATTTAAGTGGCACCAGACCTAATGAGATATGATATACAATAGCTGTATCGCTTTCATGAACTATGGGTGGATATCTTGCTTGCTTTTTTTGAAAAAAATAATAATACCAATGTGGGATATGGGATATCAGTTGATTTTTACTGGAACCAGCATTCAGAGAGATCTAGATCTAGGCTGTAAAAATCTGGATGACCACTAAATGATGCCAAAGAGTTAGAATTATCTGAATCTCTTTCCTGCTTCATAATGGTCATCCATTCTTGTCATTGACAAGACAATGACCTTGTCATTGTGAATTTTGTACATCCCCATCATACAATAAGCTATACTGTTGGGAACTACAGTCAAAAATGGTCACCCAACATGGGCACATACTGTACAGTAAACAAGGAATCAGATTAAATATGATCCACTGGAGAAGAAAATGGCAACACACTCCAGGATTCTATCAAGAATATCAACTTGACATTCAAAACCAGGACAATGTCAACTTGATAACAGACAATGAGTCTCTTGAGTTAGAAGATATTCAATGAGCTACTGGTGAAGAAGAGAGGGCAAGTATAAGTAGCACTGGTGCTTATGATGGGCTGGATTAAAGCCAAAAGGACATCCTTCTGTTGATATGCCCAGAGCCAAAAGGAAAGCTTAATACTGCAAAGTTATGTATACTATTAGCATGTCGAATGTCAGAACCATGAACCAAAGGGAACTTGATGTTGTCAGAACAGAAATGTCAAGATTAACATTGATGTTCAAAGAATCAGTGAACTGAAATGGACTGAAATGGGTCACTTCACATTAGAGGAGCACCAGATCTTCTACTGTGGTAAAAAAATAATAGAAAAAATGGAATAGCCATCATTATAACAAAAGGGTGTCAAAGTCAGTGTTTAGATACAACCCAAACAATGGTTAAATCCAAGGAAAGCTAATCACTATCCCAGTGATCCAAATCTATGATTTAGCCACAGATGCATAAGAAATAAAAGTTGAACAATTCTATATAGGCTTGCAACACCTTGTTAACAATCCCTCCCTCAAAATTATACCAAGTATAGGAGACTTAAAATATTAAAGTTGGAAATATAATGGAAAAAATTAGCCTTGTGGTATGAAACAAAATATGAGACAGACTAATAGAATTCTGCCAAGATAATTCAATGTACCTTCTTCCAATGACTTAAAAGATTCAGAGAACAGCAAGAAGACACAAGGAGTTGTATCAAAGTAAGGAATGGAAAGAAACTGAGGATAACAATTAAATGGGAAGGATGAGAGATTTATTTAAGAACATTACAGAAATCAAGGGAAACTATTATGCAAAAATTGACAAGATAAAAGACAAAAAAGACAAAGACCTAGTACAGAAAAAAGAGATAAAGAGATAATGCATCCATGTAAGTGTGTGTATTGATGAAACACCAGCAGAATTATTTAAATCTTTGCAAGATAATGAAGATAACAGGCTACATGAAAGTTACAAGCAGATATGGAATGTAGCAGGGACTAAGGGACTGGGGAAAAATATTCCAATGCAAAAAGAAGACAATAGTAAAGAATGCTCAAATGACCAAACAATTGCACTGATCTCACATGCTAGTAAGATAACACTCATTATTGTGTAATCCAACAAACACAGAACCAGAACTGCCAGGTGTACAAGTGGATTCAGATGTCAGAAGCATCCAATGAATAATAGAAAAGGCACCAAAAAGATGGCTATTCTTTGCTTTATTGATTATACTAAAGTTTTTGATTGTATAGTAGGCTGGTACAAATTCTGGTTAAAGATGCATGTTCCATGCCACCCATGGCATAGAAACAACTGTTAGAATGGAATTTGGAGCAACTAAAGATACAGAATAAGGAAAGGAATATGTCAGAGTTTATATAGTCATATTTTCTTGTATATATCATGAGAAATGCTGGACTGGAAGCAATAAGAATTGAAATTAAAATTTCTGAGAGATGCATCACTAATCTAAGATATGCTGGAAACAATGAAAACTTAAGAACTCTCTTGTTGAAGGTGAAAGTAGAGAGTGCAAATATTGAGTGCAGTATTGAGTCTGGTGCGCAATATTAAAAAAACCCTTAATATTATTTATTTATTTAGTAGGTCTTAAATGCCACTCCTATCCAAAATGAATGTGAGCACCTTACATTCCCCTCTTATAGTAAGGAAGTAAAAAAAAAATCCAAATAAAGGTGATACCAGACAGATACCAGTCTTCTTGAAAGAAAGAAATAATGGATGACCTGTCTCATTGTGGGCTAACCCTTCAGCTTGCTTCATGCTCGAAGCCTAGAGAAAACTCAAACAGCATTTTAGATCTTGATTTGCAAAGAGATAGAATCAGCTCTTCTCCTCTCTGCTACAATAAACTCACACACTCCTCTTTCACAGTTACACTCCTAGTGTGCTAAGCCTATTATATACAAACTTACCTACTTAACTCTGCTTAATGCTATATCTATGAGTGAGAAAGATATTATTTTCAGCACTTAACAAGGTTACAAATTTCCCCTATTGCTAGTGACACAAATATGACTTATAAGAACCCAAAGAAGCAATTGCTGACAGATGATCCTGGCCAAATGATGTCCACTGGGTCACAAAGGGTTGGAAATGACCAAGCTATTGAATAACAGCTCCACCGTGATCTTGATAAAAATTGCCCTTCCCACAACTTTTTCTTAAGCCTAATTGTAATACAAAGGGATGATTTCTATTAAATAGCAGGGAAGAGTAGGCAAAGTATTGTGTCCCCATATGTTGCAATCCCACACTGGTAAGTGTTTAAAAGAAAATGTTGACAAAGAAAGAACAAGTGATTACCATCTCATCTATGGTTAGGTGGTTAATACTACTTCCTGCATCGAGAAGGAATTATTGCCTGTATTAAAAATATGGAGAGGTTGACCTTGACATGGAAAAGTCTTTGTTTTTTAAGTACATTTTATGTACCTGTTAAAGAAAAGTATCTACTGCTGGATAAGGAAGAAAATCTCAAATACTTTGATGAGTGCAGGGAAAAAACCCAAACTAGACACTTTTGGAAGATTTTGGGCTGCTGTTCTGTACATGTTTATCTGGTAGTATGTTCCATTGGACGCAGGTCTGAGTAGACATATACAGTATAGGATTTCATAGTAAACTACTTTATAAATAATTTTAATCCCCCATTCTCCATCATTCATTACAATGGCTAAGTGACAATGCTTGTTTGGAGAATTGTTATTTCACTTGCTTCTGTGATAACAGCTGCTTAATTTCATCCTGTTAGTGTAGGAAAATGCTATCTTCAGTTAAATGTATGCTGTGAACTGAGAAAAGCAAGCACTTTGATAAAAACATGTATTATATTCTGAGTACACAGTAACAGCTGCCAAAGAGGGAGGGCTAAGTAGTTAGGAAAAGAGGAAATGTGAACAAATGTTAGCACTCTTAACATCCTTCCTCTATCATTCTTCATAGATCCTTATTCCCAGTCTTTGTGCTCCATGGAATATAAATCCTGATGGCCCCCTTATTCAGCCATGCTCCCTTCTATTATTATTTTTTCTTTTTTTCTTTTCCTTTTTTCAGCTGGGCATGGATGTGCTAGCAGGGAATACAGGGGGAGGAGTCTTACTTAAGATGCAAAGTAGTTCACATGGAATCCTTTCAGGTCCCTTAAAATAATGGGACATTATTTCTGTTCTGTTGAGGGTGTTTTTTTTTTTTGTCTGTATGTCTCAGATGAAATATGAACACTGGGACAGAACAGGTTTGATCTACAAATTGAACCACAAAACCTCTGATAAATGTCAACAATGTGCTATCTTTGCATTTGCTTATTTATGATCTCGGAAAGGTGATCATTCAAATGTAGAATTGTAAAGAGCTTTAGCCAGGAATCTGCATCCATTTAAAATTCTTAGACAGAGGTAGCGCATCAATCAAACGGCTTCGCAAGCCTCTTTCTTCTTCCTTCTAGTCTTCCACCTAGATGGAGAATTATGTAAAAGCATGGAAAGGTGTTGGGGGGAAAATGTGCATGTATTTCATGGTGGGAGACACAGAGAGATAAATCAGTTGCAGTATGGATTAAAAGCAACCATTAATTTTGTCCCTTTGCTGGACTCCAAAGAGCAGGACTAACATTTCAATAGTTCAAGCACTGACATGATGCTCTTATTTCTGTGTCTTTGTAAAGGTTTCAGTAAAATGTGGGAAAGTTGCACAAAAAGATCTATAAAGACAATTAGCAGAGCAAGTGAGAGATTTAGCAAACACTAGACAAAGGAATTTGCAAATAAAGTTTCACTGATATCAGTTATTTGCTTCAGTTGAAACCAATGGGACCTATATCTAGGAAAACATGCTTAGAATTCTAATGGTACATTGTTTTATCCTAGTTAATCAGTCTTAGGACATACCTACATGGTTCTTATTTAGGCTTTCTAGAATATAGTTTGGCAGCTGGTTGGCATTAGTGAGACAAAGCCATTTAGTCATGAATACAGAGAATTCAGAATCCTTGATAAATACAGAAAACTAAAGCTAATAACTTTTTGTAATACTGTTATTTCTGCTGCCCAGCTGAATATATCAAATTAATATTTATTTATTTATTTATTTATTTATTTATTTATTTATTTATTTACTCAATCAATCAATCAATCAATCAATCAATTTACATGGCCGCCCATCCCAAATAAATGATTCTGGGCAGCTAACAATATTAAAAGTAAATAAAAACCAATACATATAGAAAAAATTAAAACACACTGCAGCTGGTAAAAATCAAACAGCCATTAACACAACCAGGAGATGGGCTCTTTCACATACCCAGGGCCCCAGACCTGAGCACAGAACCAGGTCTTTAAGGCCTAAGAAAGGCCAGCAGGATTGAGGCCAGTCGGATCTCTGGAGGGATGCTGTTCCAGAAAGCAGGCATCACGTCAAAAAAAAGGTTCTCCTTCTGGGCCCTGCCAGCCAACAATCCTTAGCTGATGGTACCCAGAGCCCCTCCTACTGGATTGGATAGGACGACAGAAATAACCAGGGAGAGGTGGTCCCATAAGTAATCCAGCCGCAATCCATGAAGGGCTTTAAAGGTGACTACCAGCACCTTGAATTGCACCAGAAGCATACTGGTATTTAATGCAGCTCATCGAGCAGTAGTGCCACATGGACCAAATAACCAGCACCATTAACTGCCCATGCCACCACATTCTGCACCAGCTTCCAAATGCTCTTCAAGGGTAGTCCCATATAGAGGACATTGCAGTAGTCCAGGCAGGAGGTCATGAGGGCATGAGTGACTGGGAGCAGGGCCTCCTGGTCCAGGAACAGGTGCAACTGATGCACAACCCAAAGCTGTGCAAAGGCCCTCGTAGACACAGCTGCCACTTGTGCACCGGGTCTGTCTGAGGCAGTGCCACCCCATACAGAACCAACGATGGAAGATCCCCAGAACCAGGAGGTCCAAAAACTCAAAGCTACTTAGTCTTGCTTGGGTTGAGCTGAAGCCTGTTGCACCCCATCCAGGCCCCTCTAGACTTGTATTCGGCTATACTCAAGTCTGTGAGCTAGAGAAACTGAATTAGAAAAAAGTGAAGAAGGGGGCCTCTTCTGAATAGATGCCGGTAATCAACATGTTTCTGCTTAAGTAAGTATAACATATGGTACTGTTTGTATCTTGACAGTGTTCATTGCAACTACACTGTATTATTCACACATCTCTTTTTCCACACTAGAAAGAAGAAAACAAGTAGGAAAACGATTTTGAAAATAAATGGAATGGGTGGTTTGCACACCTACTTCCAATTGTTCTGCTCTGAAATTATGGCTGATAGTAGTTTTCTGGGGGATGGGTTAGTAAATTATATACATTTTGGCTTTAAAAATGCAGAAACTTAGGACTTCCGGTGGGGACATGGCGGACTGAACAGCTGTGCCTGCGGGCTTAGCGGACAAAACTGACAACGCAGCAATTTTTTCGGGCTCAGGCAGGTTTTTCCTGAAGCCCAGGAGTGTTTTTCCGGAAAAAGGAAAACAGCTGGAATCATCCCATCTGTCCTCCGGACGGCTGCTTGCAGCCAGAAGATTACGAACAGTGTTCACATTTGACTGGTAGGAGCAGCCAGGAGGCTGGGAAGTCACCATTTCCAAGCTGCGCAGTAGCCTTACAGGGACACTAAGACTAGCCACCCCATTTCTAAATGACCCAATTTATATTTCTTTTAAGTACACGTACTTAAGAGAGGCTTTCTACAGCAAGGAGAAGCAGGTTCTCTTGGTGCTTATCATTATTTTTGGGATCAATTTTAAAAAAAATCTTTTTAAGTTTTGGACTTTGTTTTCCATCCAAATATTAAGGAGAATTGAGAGTAAATAATTTTCTCCCTGTTATTATTTTTGTATTAAATTTGAAGATATTAGCATTTTCCTACACGTTGAATCAGCTGTTTTGAACTTTCAGTTTTCTGCTTCTACTTTCCCTGGGGAACTGTCTGCATATCTCACTTTCGCTTATGTAAACACATTCTGGAATTCTTTCATGTCTTCGACTTTTGCGGGTTAAGCTCCTAGGGGGTGCCATAATCTACTGCTCAAGACATGGAGGATTTTAAACAGATTTTCTCTGACTTCCACCAAGATTTTAAACAGATTCTTTCTTATTCCTACCAAGTTTTTATGCAAGGCATTCATGACATTGTGGAAAATATGACGTCTAAAATGTGTCATCTGGTTGGGGATGTCGTGGAGGAAACAGGAATTTAACAGCGACAGAAATGTCTCTTCTAAGAGTGAGATCGGGACTTCTGTTGAAATGCTGGATGAAGATCGGATAGTCGAGTTGAAGAAATTAAAGGGAGAGATCGAGTTGCAAGCCATAAGTGAAATTGATCTTCTGATGGAATGCCATGGTCCATGAAGTCACGAAGAGTCGGAAGCGACTGAACAAATAAACAACAACAACAATATATATATTAATATAAGGGGAGGGAGCAACTGTATTTAGTGATTTTCATAATGTGCCAGTGGAATGATTTATAGAAATAATGTGATTGTCTTACTGCTTCTGGACTAGTAAACATCCAAGACCCTGAAATTGATTTGGAAATATTAATACAGTATATGACATTCCAAAGGAATAGTTTACTTTTGAAGAGGTTCACTTGAACCATCACTGCAAACTGAAACTTCAGATTGATTCGGCATACTGGGTTAGGTACCTTTTTATCACCTTGGAGAGTTTCAAAGGCAATGGACTTTCTGGTTCTTTCTGACCTTGCAGAATCTTAAAAATAGTTGCATCTTTCCTTCCATATATTGACCAAGCTGAGGGAGGACTGAGTGGTATAATGGGCATGGCTAGTTGGCCACCAAGGTGTCTCATCTCTGCAAACTCCATCCCCATCAGAGCTCTTGATGGAGTGCTCTTCTGGAGCTTAGGTCTCATTCTTCTGCTAGCATTTGTTAAAGTAGTTTCACTTGGAAGGAAGAGCGAGAAAAAGAAAGACTAGGATTTATCCTGCTGCTGTTTAAAATCTGGCCTGCGCTTTCTTGTTTCATCTGCTATATTTTTCAAGATTCATCTTCTTTTATATTTCATCCCCAGTTGATTAACTGACCAGCCAAAATGACACAAAGTAGTTTACAAGTACAAGCAGACATGTAAATACGTCTAGCTAATTCTGCCTACAAATAAGTTTCAGAGACAAATAGTGTAGCACAGAAAGCTATAATTCCCCTCCGGAAATGGGGGGAGATGGGCGGTGATATAAGTTAGAAATATAAATAAATAAACATATATATATATATATATATATATATATATATATATATATATAAAATTAGAGCCCTTCTCTGATGTATGATTTGGTTGGTTGGACTACTTGAACAAGAAAAAGGGGGGAAATTAAAATGTGGTGTAATGGTTTAGGTGCTGGGCCAGAAGCAGGGAGACCCAGGTTCTAGTCCTCCCTAAGCATAGAAGCCAGCCGGGCGATTTGGGCCAGTCACTCTTTCTCAGCCTTAGACTGGGAAGTCAAAAAACATCTGTTTACCAGCCCACTGGACCAGTGTGGTTGATTAGGGTCGATATAGTTAAATGAAAGGGTTTTTATCCTGCAGTGAATTGATTTGGGATAACATAACAACAATTTATTTTAAGGGAGAACTGATCACAGGATACTCACTATATTGTCTGTTTCCTTTTTTGTGTTAACTAGTATTTTGGGGTATACCTCATTTTCACATAGACAATGAGCAAGGCAACCTATCTAAATGTGCAAATATCCAAATTTAACAATCACAACTTCTCGATCTAGGCACTTCTACTATAACATTCAATGTAACCTCTACTGCCATTGACTTACATGGAAAAAATTGAACTTACTGAAATCAATAACTCTTTCCTGGGTTTAATTTTGTGTGGATTATATCTCAGGTAGAAGCGGTTCCGGGACCTTTTTTTTACAATTGTTTCTGTAATCCAGCTATAGAAATTTTTTATTAAATCTGTTTTTCATTTGTATATATTAGGGCTTAAAAAAAAACTTATATGGAGAAAATGGCTTTCTACTGCAAAGAATAGCCATGGGTATTTCCATGGCTTCATTGTAGTCCAAGTATCTGCAGTAATAAAGGAAATAACTGGAAGGCCACTGAAAATGTACTTATCAGCTTCCTAATCCAAAATACCTCATTTATCGCATTACAAAGAGAATTAAATAGCCTGTTACAGCATTCATAAGACATCTGTTGTGAAAAATCAGAACAATTTCCTTTTGCAGCTGACTCTGTTTAGCTGCCCAAGCTATAATAATGATCAGAGATAGGCTTTAAGAGAAAAGTTTTCATCCTCTTCTCAGTCTCTCTTGCTCTCTACCACAGATTTTACAAGGATTTTAGAATATGATTTTATAAGTGACATTAATAGTTAGTCTTATTTTCACTGTACTGGTTCCAGCCAATATCTCATGCAGGGCAAAAGACTGTTTTTTAGAGGGATGCTAAAAGGTTTTGGGTCCAATATAACTTCTAAGCTGGATGAATGAGAGGGATGATTTTCATTGAAGAGTTCTGGTAAGTACAGGTATCAAAACCTATGCTACATTCTGACTGTCCCTGGAAGGTTGGTTGGTTGGTTTCCTTGAGCCCCTTCTTTCTGAAGGGATCTCCTGAGATCTTGGGATTCTGTCTCAATGGAGTTTATTATTGATCTTCCCTCTGTTTACCAAGGTGGCTTATTTTATTCCTTGCAAGAGCCTTCTATTGGCTCAGGAGATTGCACAGCTTTTTCTAAGCCAAGATTTAAGTACAGGGGCTTAGTCAATCATCATGGATCTCAAATTACATCCAGGTTTTGGAAGGCTAATTTGGTTGTAAATGTGTGCATTGGTCAGAAAACTTGTATTTGTGAATGGTCGCTAACTGAGGTAGTTGCTAAACAAGGAGTGGGTGTACTTGAGGTGCTATGTCTGTTATTAGCAGGACAATTGGATCAAACTGTTGCCTGTTGCAACAGGCAACAGTTACAGAATTTGCCTGTGGCAACTCAATAGATTCATCCATAGGCATGTCTCCCTTTCAGACAGTCTATGGCTACAACCTCCACATCTTGCCCTCCAGAATTCCAGTTTCCACTTCTCCTCATGCTTTGGTCTTTCTGCAGGAGAGACAGGCTGCTCAGCACCACTTAAAGGACCAGACAGATTTGACAAAGGCTACATACAAGTGTACCACAACTGCACACAAGCAGTGTACCAAAATTGCAGTGGGGGATTTACTGTGTCTTTTCACTAAGTTTTTACTTTCTGCCTGTCCAACTAAAAAGCTGGACTCAAAGTTAATTGGCTCCTTCCCAGCAAATTAATCCAGTGGTCTTTCCATGAAGATTGATCCAGTCTTCCATTGGTTGCTGCTTGTCTGTGAGGAGCCACCTACCTCTTTCATTCCAAAACATTCCCTGTGCTCCCCTCTCCTGCAGCTTCTGGTGGATAGAGAGGAAGAATGTGAAATGCAGTGTATACTGGATTCTAGATGCTTGAGGAGAAGTTTGGAATATCTTATTCACTGGAAGGGCTACCCTGAATCTGAGAGGTCATGGGATAGCATAACAGATGTCCATACCCCATAACTGACATACCAGTTCCACCTGAAACTCTCCCAGAAGCCCCATCCTTGTGACCTGCCACCACTATCAAGAGACAGTGTACCCCAGGATGAAGAAGACTCTGTGCTGCCTGCCATGATAGATTCTCCACTACTGATTGCAGGGGTGGGTGACTATTAAGCTGTGTCTGACTGTGTGGCAAAACTTGTTTGTGGACCTTGGGTAACTGCCAAGGTTTGGGGAAGCAGTCATTTCCCATGGTGACATGGCTAGGACATCTTTACATGTGGGAGGGGAAAGTGGTTTTGACAGGCATGGTGGCGTGGAGGAATGCAGAGATAGTTGACAAAGGAATGCAAGAACCACGATCAGAACTCTTAAAAGTTAAAAAAAGAGAAAGTAAATGAAAACATTGTCCTGGAAAAGGAGGGGACATGAGAAAGAGATTCAAAATTACGCTGCCTTACTTGGGTATGGTGTAAGAGGGGGCAACTGAAACTCTAACAGCCTGTCAAAATTCTGATATTTTATTATACAACAATAAGGTAGAGTTTCAGTAGTTCTTGCAGAGTCTGTTTCCTGACCTTGAAGGACTGAAAATGATGGACATGCTGGATCAGTAGGGAAAGTTGCTCTGAAGAAAAGTAGTTGGAGTGGGACTCCGCTTGGGGATAATCATAGGTAAAGGTTCCCCCCGCACATTTGTGCAGTCGTGTCCGACTCTAGGGGCCGGTGCTCATCTCCGTTTGTTAGCCGAAGAGCCAGCGTTGTCCGAAGACGCTTCCATGGTCATGTGGCCGCATGACGCGTGCAGAACACTGTTACCTACCCACCGGTGGTACCTATTTATCTGCTTGCATTTGCATGTTTTCGAATTGCTAGGTTGGCAAGAGCTGGAGCTAGTGTAGGAGCTCACTCCGCACGCAGGGCTAGGGATTCGAACCTCCGAACTTGCGATCTTCCGATCGACAAGCCTGGCGTCTTACCTGCTGAGCCACCATGCCCCTATAATATAATCATACTAGTTAGAATATAATAATATACTACTGTATATACTATACTATAACATACTATATAGAATAGAATAAGAGGATAATCATACTAGCTAGAATAATAACACTGGGTTCAGCCCATGATTTCTATAGTTCAACTGAAATCTGATATTAATTAATTAATATTAAAACCTGAATGTAAGGAAGTTTTATAACTGTTTATATTGTGTACCAAGCAATGCTACTTATAATCAATGAAAGTCCCATCTGAATTCATTTTTACAAGAATAATACCAGAAGTAACTACAGTACCATATTTTCCGGCGTATAAGATGACTTTTTAACCCAGGAAAATCTTCTCAAAAGACGGGGGTCATCTTATACGCCGGGTGTCGTCTTATAGGGCGGGTGCTGAAACCGGAAGCGCTGATGGCGCACCGCAGGGGTGCAACTTCACTTCCCCGCCGCACAGCTGATCAGCGTGGAGATTTTCCACCCGCCCCCCCCCAGAATACATCTCCAAGCTTTAGCAGAACAAACCATGAAGGAGGAGGAGGAAGAGGGTGGTGGTGATGATGGGGGGAGGTTTGAAAAAGCAGATCCAAGCACAAAAGTTAGTGAGTCATTTCGGTGGCAGCTGGAACAGTTTTTTTGACTCTGGCCTCCCTCCCTCTCTCACTCTCTTTCCCTGGCAATGGATCAGTACGGGGGGAGGGAAGGGAGGAGAAGGCAAGGGAGGGAGTATTCAAGAGAAGTGGATTTAAAAGAGCAGGGGGGGCTTTGTATACAGATGCCCGTGTGTTAATTCTTCCGGCGGTGAATCACGCCCCTGATTTATTTTTAAAGCCACCCCCCCCCCACTCTTTTAAATCCGCTCCTCTTGAACGCTCCCCCCTCTGGTCCCACCCTCCGCTCCCTCCCTCCCTTGCCATTTCCTCCCTTCCCTCCCGACCCCCCCCCCCGCACTGATCCATCGCCAGGGAAAGAGAGTGAGAGGGAGGGAGGGAGGCTGGAGTCAATAAAACTGTTCCAGCCGCCGCTGAAATGGCTCAGTAACTTTTGCGCTTGGATCTGCTTTTTCAAACTTCCCCCCATTACCCTCCTCCTCTTCCTACTCCATGGTTTGTTCCGCTAAAGCTTGGAAATGTATTCTTCACCCCTCTGCCTTGCCCAGGTAATTAAAGCTTTCTCCCCCCTCCCCCCAATATTCTCCTTCACACACACACCCCACGCTGCCGCGCTTCGCATTACTATTCGCTTTCTACTCCGCTTCCCTGTTTTCTCCCTGCAGTTTTTTACTTTCTACTCCGCTTCCCAATGCATTGGGAAAGCTTTTTTTTCCCAGTGCGTTGGAAGAGGGGTAGTCTTATACGCCGAGTATATCCCAAACTCTAAATTTTAACTGGAAAAGTTGGGGGTCGTCTTATACGCCCAGTCGTCTTATACGCCGGAAAATACGGTATATAAATAAGGTGGCTCAAGAAGAGGACAAGGCAATAAGAAGCGATAAAGGCACTTACCATTGCACACTATCATGTACAGTAATATTAGCTACAAAAATTGTTAGGGATAAATATTATAGTAAAGAAAGCTAAGCTGAAATCTTCTCTGATATTTGTCAAGTAGAGACACACACAACATATCTAAATAGGGGGAACGTTCAGTAATTCCCATCTGCATTCTGAAGCATATTACCCAGTTCTTCCAAACAGAATAGCTATTCAGCACAATTTTATCCGTCTTGAGCAAATTCAGCAGTTTGGTCTCTTTCTGTCTGGGCATTTGTACAAATTATGTTCTGTCTTTAAGTCTTGTTCAGCTCTTGCAGCCATTCTCCACACTCTCTCTGCCTTGCTGTCTTGTGCACGTCTCTAGCTTTATCAGTACAAGCGGGTTGCCTTTACACGGCTGAACCTGGAGTGGCATTTTCACATAGATAATTCTAAAGGCAACCTCTGACAATTCGATTGCTAACAACTTGTTTACATTATTGCCTACAGTATTTTTCTTTGGTTACCGATATGGGAAATGGAAAAGCATGGCACTTAGAGACCCCAGAACAGGCTAATAACCTGCTCATAGATTAGGGCAGCCTATCTCAACCTTTTGACCCTGGAGGAACTCTTGAAATATTTTTCAGGCCTCAGGGAACCCCTGCACATTCAGGCTCAAATATAGGCCAGAAGTTACAAAATTATTACATTTGTTTCATGTGTAGGCCCGTACATACTGTATGCATTAAAAGTGTTCTTAAACTCAAAATAAAGAATGAAGCTTATTTCTTTAATGTGAAGTTGCCCAGATTTGAAATATTTTTTTAAATAAATTGAGATCTCCCAGGGAACCCCTAGTGACCTCTCACAGAACCCTCGGTTTCCACGGAACCCTGGTTGAGAAACCCTGGATTAGGGTGATGGTAGTTGCTATGAAACAAAATAGGAAATTACTTCAAACCTCTTTCCTGATCTATCAAATCAACTTTCATGCTTTCAGATATATTATAATGGCTCTTTGAATATACCCTAATAGAAGGAATTTGTCTTGGATATTTTCTCCTGTTTTATGGGAAGTAAAAGCCTGCCCAGAGATCATAATGTACTAACTGACTGCAAGTTTTCCCCATTCTCCTTATGCCAATACAAACTTCCTGAATTGTTCAGTCTAAGTCTATGAAGGCAGAGATACTGTTCAAAGTAGGATGACGAGAACTGGGTGGCAAACCTCTGAATGACCCCTAGATGACAGAAATGAGATAGAGTTTTCTGTGTCTCTCGTGATCATCTGGATTTTTGCAGCCCAAATCTAGCAGTTCAATTTGGAAATGCTTGCAGGAAACGAACTGGTGTGCTGCTGCTGAGATTTCGTTGCTAGAGAGTGTGATGGGCTCTTATCACCTTGAATAATCATGATGGGCTCTTATCACCTTGAATAAGATAAACTGAGCTGATATACTGTATGTATGCATGGCTGAATGATAAGGGGAGAAAATTAATATATCTGTCCCTGGTCTTTGTGTTCTCATTTTCAGGGTTCGACAAGCTGCAAATATAGCTTGCCAATTGCCATTATTGTCTTGTTGCTTGGAGCTGAGTTGAGTTGCTTCAGAGGACTAATTGAAGTCTTCAGCCACACTGAGGACCAAAAGAGCATTTGGATTGGTTGATTATGAAAATGCAAGGGGGAAAAAAGCATGTCATTCTTCAGACGAAAAGGTTCAGCAGAATTTGGGTTTAGCCACTTGCGTACTAGTTTGCTTGCTTGCTTATTTATTTATTTATTTTGCATACTGCATTCCTTATGATGAAGGTGAAAGAAGAAAGTGAAAAAGCTGGGTTGCAGTTAAACCTCAAAAAAACCAAGATTATGGCAACCAGCTTGATTGATAACTGGCAAATAGAGGGAGAAAACATGGAGGCAGTGACAGACTTTGTATTTCAAGGCGCAAAGATTACTGCAGCCGCTGACTGCAGCCAGGAAATCGGAAGACGTCTACTTCTTGGGAGGAGAGCAATGACAAATCTCGATAAAATAGTTAAGAGCAGAGACATCACACTGACAACAAAGGTCCGCATAGTCAAAGCAATGGTATTCCCTGTAGTAACCTATGGCTGCGAGAGCTGGACCATAAGGAAGGCTGAGCGAAGGAAGATAGATGCTTTTGAACTGTGGTGCTGGAGGAAAATTCTGAGAGTGCCTTGGATTGCAAGACGGCGCGCGCGTGCACGGCGGCAGCAGCAGCGGCGCAGGATCACTGCTTCTGCGTTTTAGTGGAGGCTGCCGCCGCCGTGCATGCACGGACCACCGCACGCCCCCCGCACCGCCGCCGTGCACGCGCGCCACTGCACGCCCCCCCGCGCTGCCACCGTGCACACGCACGCCACCACACGCCCCCCGCGCCGCCGCCTTGCGCATGCGCGCCGCCGCACACACACCCGTGCCGCTGCCGTGCTCACGCGCGCCACCGCACTGCCGCCGCTGCTGCTGGTGTGTCGCCAGCGGCGGCACTTTGGAAAGCCCTGACTTATGGACTATTCACTTAGTCTTACGTAGCCTGTGAATCTGATTTTAAATCTAGACATATTAAACATCCTAACTACAAACCTTTCTAGATATTCCAAAGCAATTTCTATAAACTTTTGTGAAAGTTAAGATATACCTAAGGAAGATGACAGGCATCTAACTCTAACCTCAAATAAAACTAATGATTTCCTTGGAGTACAGACTGGGCAAGAAATAAATGCACCACTTACTTTTAATAATGTAATTGTAATCTATGTATCAGATACGTGGTGATATATCCTTACAGCTTTACAAAATAAAATTAATTGGAATAAGCAAAAAAGCAGTAAAATTTAAAACAATACTTTACTAGAAAGGATAAGCTCACTTACTTTTGCACAATTCCTGAAATCTGGATTTCATTTTGAAGGCAACCACTCTCATTCATCAAAGTCAAGAGAAAAAGAAGTAAAAGGTATTTCCTTACCTTATATCAGCTTTTTAAAATAATAATAATAACAACAACAACTACTACTACTACTACCCTGGGCAGTTTACAACATAAACAGTTAAAAACATAGCAACACTTAACAACCTGCACAAGAGAACAACCATCACAGTCAAATGACTGGAGCTCCACAAAGACACTAACCCCAGGCCTGGGTACAGAAGCAAATCCTAAGGGCCTTCCGGGCACCATCCATATCTCTGCAACTTGTAAAATACTGGCAGGCTGTAAGTTGTTTGGATGCTTTTCCTACCAACTCAGCCACACTGAGATAATAATCACAGTTATCACCCCTCCTCCCGTTCCTTCCATCATAATTCCTTTTGCAATGTGGACATCAGGTCAGATGGTCAGGGCTTTACAGAGAACTTTACAAAGAAGCCATATGGCTTCTATGATTACTCCTGCTTTGAAAGGCAAACATGGTTTATTAAAACACACACACACATATAAACAAAGCACATCCAGATCCAGCTGCAGTGCATATAATTATTAAAGCTAATGCCCAAGATTTTAGCATTTCAGCTTGATGATGAGAACAATCGACATATTTTTTTTCCTGCTGGCAAATTAATTCTTAAACAGAGCACACTCATTATGTTAGAGCAAGGCTGCAAAAATTAACATTACCTTAATACCACCTTTGCAGGGATAATTATTCCTCCATTTTAGAACAGATTTTAAACAGCTGTTAGGCCATCATAATTAGATTGTCCATCCCAAAGTTATGGGGGGCATTAAAATGTTCTATATATACTTATGCAGTCCATTATGAATCCGTCCCATCAAGAAGAGCAATTGCCACAATGCTTCCAATCATCAGTACATTCACAGTGATGAACATACTGATGACTGGAACCATTGTGGCAATTGAGTAGCAGACTGAGTAGCAGAATCCTGGGAGAGTGAATGAATCTATGAATGGCAAACTTGCTGAAGCACACAAGGCAGTAGGAAGTAACATTATAGGGCAATAGTTGAGTTTACATGAGATGGAAAGCATGCACATACAATGCTTTGTGAAAGTGCTGTCACTCTGAAACAAAAGAGAAAGTGGTGAATGAAGCAAAGACTGGAAGCATATTGGATTATGGTCGTACCCCATCAGTTAGGGCAGAGTGAGGGCAGTTGGGGCACTTGGGAGGGTGGTGGAGGTGTGTGGCACTAGTGTCACACTATCTCGGATGATGACTGCAAATCAATGACCTCATTGTCATGACATGTCTAATATCATTAATACTGTACTGGAGGGATATATATATATATATTTATTTAGAATTTAGAATTATAGGATATCACATACCTGGTCTTCTGTATTATTAGAAAGGATTTCTTTCTTTGGAAAACAGTCTGGTCTGAATTAGTAGATCTGCTGGTAGTAATGTTTGCTAGCTTGCTTATGCTGTAGTGATATATTTGTAAACAGCGATTTTTTTAAAAAAAATAATCATGTTTTCATTGCTCTATCCTTCAAAACTTAGTAACTTTCCCCTGAAGACTCCTCGTTGTTTAGGTAAGCGAAACACATGCAACAACATGTGATGAGAATTCCTATTTTCAGAAGCAGTGTATTCAAGAAAATATACCTATAGAGAACTTTTCTAAAGAGAGCCAGTAACCCTGGATCCAAATGTAAATGAATCAGAATGGCTATTGAAAATATTACATTTCTACTTCCTTTACAGACTATTTTTAGGCTAGGTGGGACCTATCTTGTAAAGATGAAGTTTAGTTCTGAGTTATACATTCCCCTTGGAGTTCCTTATTAAACTGTCACTCAGAGAATACAGCAGTGGAAAACCCATTACTGATTTAATTAGATCTGTGGTACTTCCAGTTTAATAGTGGCAGGTGCCAGCATGTGGTCTAGCATATATATTACAAGTGTAAAAGCACTGGATTGAATTGCAAGGATGTACATAACCATGACACAGAAGTGGGGGAAAGTGACTGTATCTCTCTTCCTGCAACAATTCTTTCAAATGCAAGGAAAACTCCTAAGAGTGGATTTATGGAAAACATCAGGGAAGGTCATTCTTTCAAGATGATTTCTGCCCCCACCAATTGCTCAGTATTAGACTTGTTGTCTAACAGGGTTGTAAAAGCAGTGAGTGGTGTCTTAAAATTATGAAACATTTTAATTTGCATCCCGTTTGCTTTCAGCAAAATGACTTTGGGAAAGGGCAGTAGTCACTTCCATCTCCAGATAATGAGGATCTGAGACATGAACAATAGAGGATGGATATCAGGGTTTCTGAACCACTCAGGAAAGAAAATGCAAAGCAAAATCCTCCTCCTCTTAAATGTTACTCATATAAAGAAGCAGTATGTAAGCCCTCTCTCCAATTATGGAGATTTCCCCCCAGCTACAACCCTGCCCTTCCCATCCACTCTAGACTCACATCCTGGAACTCTGATAATATAGGATTCTAGGTCCTGGGGAGGGAATTTTCATGGGCATCACTGCCTCAGGTTTCTATGCTAAAACATGTACTGGAGGTAGAGTGATGAGGGAAGGGGAAAGGACCAGCTATCTGAAGCTGGAGGACATTTGCTCTCCCATCGAAGAGAATTTGTTCTCTAGTGGTCCCAGTCAGGAGCAACAGAACTGCACTGACCAGCTGGCCAGCCACGAGCCGCTCAAAATGTATTTGTCTGGGGTTCTCAAAACTCCTTTATAAAGCACCTCATCAGAGTGATACTCCATGCACCTTAATGTTCAGTGGACAGGCTGCACAGGCAGATGATTCAGAAGGCAGTAAGTAGGGGATTAACTCCAATTTGTCACCCATCCCAGTTTGCCAACTGAAGTGGCCTATACACTGTGTTTAATGGAAGGGCCAGTGCTGGGGAAGGGAGGAGTTCTATCAGCTGGAAAAGGCCATATGCAGAAACCTCTTCCAGCTGTTAGAACTGCTAGAAGAGTCTTAGAAGGGAGGCCGAGCAAAGCCATGCAGCTGCTTCGCTACTGCTAGAAGAGGCTGTCTAATTTTCTGGTTGAAATGGCCATTGTGAGAAAATTCACACTTCCTTTCTTACCTGTTACACTGGAGACAACAAACTATCTGTGGTTTTCTTTCATACATCAAGGTGTTCAGACATAAATAAATAAATAATATTTTTTTTTGTAAAAATGGAAAAAGTGTAACTTGATCAAACTCCTATTCAAAGTTAGGTAAATAATACCCAGTATTTTTTACTGAATCAACTTCTGTGCAACTGACTGAGGAAAATACAGAATATTTCATTTATTAATACATTTACTGTATTTGTTCTCCTGAATAAAGTAGTTCAGTGTAAACTATCATAGAACAACCCTAACTTTAATCGCTTTAGTGCAATGCAGATAGGCCAGGTCAAATCAATCTTTCTCAAGCACCAAAACTTGACATTTGTGACATTTCATTTCTGGATTAATATCAGTCATAGAAATTCCTGGGTAGCAACGCCAGTCTCTGTTGGGACTGTGCTTTTTGAAGAATATTGATATTCTAGGAACTCCTGTTAATTTATCAGAAGATATCCCCTATTCCAAGTATTCTATCGTTGGGGTGGTATTGTAGCCCGTATTTCCATTCTTGCTGTCAAGAATATTTAAAAGCCTGGAACCATTTGCAAGATGAGTGGATGAACATTTATAGGATAAGACAGCCTGACTGAATTGTAAAACTGAGCATCTCCGATGGGGTAGCAGAGATGGGTCAGGACCGAGAAGGGGCACAATCCTCCTGTATCTTGATCCTGCACTGCAGCTGAGCTATGAGGATGCACTGCAGACCTCAAAGTGGAAGAGTTGCCAGCACTTTTTCCAACTGCTTTGCACATAATCAGTGACTTCTTGTCACTCCTCCAAAAAATTCCTTTCTGGGCAGTGCAGGCATACAAGCAACATAAGCACCAAGTAGCCTGGTCAGGAGCACCACATCTGATAGGTAGAACAAGTCGAGAAATAAGCATAGGAAAGGTGCTGCTTGGGAATGCAACATGTCAGTTTAAGAAGCATCTCTTTGCTCTGCTTCCTTGCAAAATTACAATGAGCAGCAGAAGATATAGTGGTGACTGGATAAAGGTTCTAAAGCAGTGTTTCTCAATCTTGACAACTGTGAGATGTGTGGACTCCAACAGCATGCTGGCTGCAGAATTTGGGGAGCTGAAGTCCACACATCTTAAAGTTGCCCAGATTGAGAAACACTGTCCTAATAAATTCCGTTTTAGCTGGAGGCTGTTTTGAAGGCATGTTATCAAAGCAGGACATAGGTTGTGTTTTTATTTTTTTTAAATATATAGACCTCAAAAGGTAAATCTGTACATTCCAAATAATATATCTGAATTTTTTCCTCTGAATTGTATTATTAGTATTATTGCCATGGACTATTTTTTCAGTGAAAAGGTGGGGAATTAATTATGTAAATATCAGAAAAATATTTAGGGAAGTTCTTGGGCTTCTTCTGTTTATAAGCAGCTTATTGATATTTCTTTGTCCCTTACCCTAATCTTCTAGCACAGGGCTTTCCAAAGTTTTTCCCGCGGTGACACACCAACCGGCGTTGGTCTGTCGCCACGGGAAAACCCGGAAGCGCTGCTGCTGCTTTCAGGTTTTGCGTGCTGCAGTTGGTGTGTCACCGTGGGAAAACCCAGAAGCGCTGATGATGATCAGCGCTTCCGGGTTGTGTGGCGACACACCAGACTGTGTGTGGCGACACACTTTTGTGTCGCGACACACAGTTTGGAAAGCTCTGTTCAAGCAGCATTTTATGGGAACAGTATGTGCTGGAAAGTGTAAGGTCCCAGTGAATTTTGGAGTCTCTATTCAGAAAAAAAAGGTGAATACATTGCAAACAAAACTTTTTGTGGACAAACAGCTTATACTTAATAAGATTAAGTTCCAATAATTATAATTTGCTTGCTATTATCCCCCATAAAGCTTATCAGATTTCTTATATTGTTTGAGAATTTTGAGTTCAACAACTTTCCAGTGATGAGATGCAAACTGAATGGGGCTCTTGTAACTTTCAACAGCTATGTAAAAGAGGATTTTTTTTCACTACTCCAGCATCATAATGAGCTATATCTGCCAAAATGTTCTTTTTTTGTATAGCTATTAATGTCACGAAAGCCTGTGTTGCACCTGGTTACCTGAGCTCTGTTCAATCTGTGCAAATGCATTGGAAAGAAACATTTGGGTTTTGCTCCAGATGCCATTTCTATTTTCAGCTGCAATTGTGTTAGGTTTCCATCCATTAAGGTTAGCAATTAGATGTTGCTGAGAAGAGATGCACATACATTGTGGGCCACAGCAGATTTCTTCCTTTTGCTAAAGACTCACCAGCCATATCTGTGTGCAGCTCTTTCAACCAGAAATTAAGTTGTGCACTGGAAGTGCCTTATTTGAGGAGATTACATGGCAAATAAAAACAACAAGAATGTCAAGTTATATGACATTCCATTGTTGCTTGCTATTTGCCAAGCATAGATTGAGACTGCGACCCTATCCATGTTATTTAGGAAAAAAACTTCAACTGCTTTCAGAATTAAACAATTGAATGATGTTTCTTCCATCAATGAAATTTTATCTGGTGATTAAGGTCCACTGAATTTAGTGGGACTGACATTAGAGCTGACATCTATAGGATTAGACAGAACTACAGAACACACACATAGATGTTCACAGCATATTCTGCATTAGTGTCTTTTACAATAAAGTGTTTTGCAGAAATCAACAGAATTACTTTTCCTGACTTATATCAAACTCCTATGTTAAAGGCATTATTACAAAAACAAGCCAGAAAGTTGGCAACGTGCCCTTCTCCCAGTCACCCACACCCTAGTCACCTCCCGTTTAGACTATCATAATGTGCTGTACATGGGGCTGCCCTTGAAGAGTATCCGGAAGCTTTAGTTGGTTAAAAATGCAGTGGCCCGCACAGTTTTGCACAAGTCTAGATTTGTGCACGTGTGTCAGGGAGATAACTGGCGGAGAAGGAAGGGGCTCCCTCCAGGCGGAGAAACGCATGTGTAGTACTGAATTGCTTTGCTTTCCTCCCAAGAGGCTAAAGAAGGCCCCGCCCTGATTTCTTGGACCCTTTCTCTGAGCATTACCAGTTCATTTTAGTTTAGCTGGATTCTGTCTAGGAGAGTAGGACAATAAACATTAGAGCTTCAACTTCAAGTCTCAGCGTGTTTTCCTTCACTCGAAGTCAGGACATCAATCCAGCTAAACTCCTATCTCCCATTGAAAGAGGGAGGGGGATGGAGTTTTGAAGAATGTCTTTGGAGGCACAAGAACTCTTGACAGGCAATCCAGCAACTCGCGGCGGCCCTGCAACAACACCAGCAGCAGGTCGATGTTCAGGTCAATACACTACAGGCAGCTATGCTGCAGAAGTTACAGCAACCAGCTCCAGTCGCACCACAGCCAGGCCTAGCAGCAGCACCCCCACCAGCCGTCCTGAGGTCCCAGGGCTGCTTACTGGAAAAATTTGGGGGAGAGACTGCGCAACTAAGAACCTTCCTCACTCAGTGTACCATGTTCTTCGATGGCCAACCAGCTGAATTCCCAACAGACAGAACCAAAGTCACCTTCATTTTAAGCCTACTGAAAGGATCAGCTGCCAGATGGTCCATCCCAATGGTGGAGGCCAATGACCCAATTCTAAACAACTACCAGAATTTTATGGACCGTTTCAGAGGCCACTTCGATGACCCGATCAGAGAAGTCACCACCAGCCAGGGAATTCGAAAGCTCCGACAGGGCAATAGGAGAGTGGGAACTTACATTGCGGATTTCAAACTGTTAGCAGGAGACTTGGGCTGGAATGAGATCGCCTTAAAAGATCAGTTTAAACAAGAGCTTGATGAAGAGATTAAGACTGAGCTGGTGAGGCAAGGAACCCCAGCAACCTTGGAAGATTTATACCAGCTGACCGTAGTGATAGACGCCAGGCTGGAAGTATTAAGGCAGCTCCGGCTGGGGAGAGGCAGAGCAGGATTCAGACCGACGCTTCCAGGATTTACAGCTTTCCCCACCACTTCTGATTACCTAGGAGCAGAGGAGCCGATGCAAATTGGAGCATCACGAAGGCTAATTTCCGATGCTGAGAGACAGAGACGGCAAGAAAGAGCCCTTTGCTTTTATTGTGGGGCCCAGGGTCACACAGTAAGGGCTTGTCTGGTCAGAGGCCAAGCAGCTCCGGCAAGAGCACCAGACCAAGTGGCAGAGCAAAGACCGGCCCCAGCCTCTACTTCCAACCAGGGAAACTTTGGCGGCCTCCCTCACCAGAGCTCCACAGGGAGGCCCTCCAGCAATTAAGAAGAGCTCATTCCAGAGATTCCAGCCAAGCATTTTACTTTATCTGTCACAGCACGCAACGCTGGGGCGGCCAGTGCTTCTCCAAGACATCAGAGGTATACGTTCTATGCAGTAAATAGACACTCAAGCAGAGATTAGATAAAATAGTCTATTTACTCTATATACATATGCAGTCCAAAATACAATCCAGTAACGTCCACCACAGATACAGATGAGATGAAGTAACGAGAAGAGAGTGAACACTAAAGCTTCACTACTTTTATACAAATATTAACCAATCACGTGATAGGTCAAACAAATTATCTGCCACACCCAGCTGAACTATAGCACCTGTAATATGAGTCACATCATACCTTCTGCAATGGCTGCTAATTGGATGACTTGCAGAAAATATCAACTCTCACCTATATACCTCTAGCCTCTCCTGTATAATTAATCTACTTGTAAATTCTGGGTATTTTATAAACCCCAACATTATCCCAGTCACAGTAACCATAGACTCCAAGCGGCAGGTTGCACTAGATGCTCTCATTGACTTCGGTGCCACCACCAACTTTATAGATGTAGAAACAGTGGAAAAGTTGATATTCCAACACTGGAATTACCACGTCCCATAGAAGTTGAAACCATTGATGGTCAACCCCTCAAAGCAGGCCCAGTCATACTCTGCACACAACCACTTCAGCTAACGATTGCAGCTCATACCGAGTGGATTCAATTGTATGTCACAGCTTCATTACAAGTTTCTGTCATCCTGGGCACGCCGTGGCTAAAGCTTCACAACCCCTGTTTGGACTGGGTGACAGGAGCAATTTCCTTCCCAGCAAAAGACTGCCAGCACCACAAATTGCAAGCAGCCTCACCTTCTCCAACGACAGCAGTCTTGGAGACCAGGGGGGCGCAGCTGCCGACCAAGTATGGAGACTTCACAGATATTTTCAGTGAACAGGAGGCTACAGCATTACCACCCCATAGGGTGTACGACTGTACTGTCGACCTAAAACCAGGAGCCAAGATTCCAGCAAGGAAGCAATATACTATGTCGCCCAAAGAACTAGCTACCCTGAAAGAATACTTGGATACAAACCTTAAGAAAGGATTCATTTGACCATCCACATCTCCAGCATCTGCCCCTACCTTCTTTGTACCAAAGAAGCTGGACCCCTTCGCACCTTCAGCGCAGACGGAGGGAAGGGGGACTCCCATGCGCACAGTTCATGACTACAGTGCACTTAATGCAGTTACCGTTAGAGACCACTACCCGCTTCCTCTCATATTGGACCTGCTCAATCGCTTACAAAAAGCACACATTTTTACCAGGTTGGATCTCAGAAATGCCTACAATCTGATCTGAAGGAAGGAAGGGCACGAATACCTGACAGCCTTCGATACCGGATATGGTAAGTTTGAATATTTGGTCATGCCTTTCGGACTAAGTAATTGTGGGGCTGTATTTTCCAGATTTATGAATCACATTTTTTCAGATTTATTAGATAAGTATGTAGTCATTTGCCTCGATGACATCCTCATATTTTCTGATGATCCAACTTCTCATATAACCCATGTCTGCAATGTTTTACAAAAACTAAGAGAAAATAGGCTTTTTGCCAAGCTAGAGAAGTGTGCCTTTGATTTAACTCAATTGGACTATCTGGGCTACAGAATTTCCACAGAAGGCATAGCCATGGATCCCTCAAAGGTCCAGGCAATTCTCTCTTGGAACCCTCCCCGTAATGTGAAGGAGGTACAAAAATTTTTAGGGTTCTCGAATTTCTATCACAAATTCATATTCAAATATACGGAAAAGGCATGCCCCCTTTCTCGGCTCTTAAAGAAAGGGACAAAGTTCTTCTGGGGTGAGCAGCAGCAGGCTGCTTTCCAAGAGTTTAAACAACTTTTTGTATCCCAACCTCTTCTAAGACACCCCGACCCAGAGCGGCAATTCATTGTCCAAACAGACGCATCTAATTTTGCAACAGCAGCTGTACTTCTGCAGGCTGAGAACCCAAAAGGGGAGGGGATGCCTCCTTGTGCCTTTTTCTCTCACACGCTATCACTGGCAGAGAGAAACTATGATGTGTTTAACAAGGAATTGCTAGCAATTAAAGCAGCTTTCCAAGAGTTGGGACACTGGCTAGAGGGGGCGACCTTTCCGGTAAAAGTTTGCACAGATCATAAGAATTTAGAACTTTTACAAAACACCAAGTCACTCACTCCACGCCAAGTCAGATGGAGCCAGTTTTTCTCCCGTTTCAATTTCATAATCTCTTACTTGCCTGGCAATCAGAATCGTCTGGCTGATGCATTATCTCGACAGCCTCAGGTTGTTACAGCCTCCCACCAAAGTGCTCACGCTACAATTTTACAACCTCACAATTTTGAGAGGCCTCCCGAGGGGAACCAAACAGAGATCTTAACAGCCAGCAGGCAAGCGGAGGATCTCTTTGCAAGAATCAAATCTCAGCAGCAGCAGGACCCATATGCAAGGGCTAGGCTGGATGACCTCCAGGGGGCCCAGCAAGGAACACTTTCCCCATTCACAGTAGATGCAGGGATTCTTTGGCATAGCGGACAGCTTTACATTCCCATCCCCCTGAGGGAAGAGGTGCTAAAGCTATGTCATGACAGCCAAACGGCCAGACATGGAGGAGATTTCAGAACCCTGCATAGAGCTCTCAGAGACTACTGGTGGCCTAAGATGGCTGCACACATAAAGACTTACATGGCCTCTTGTCATACCTGTAGATGCACCAAACCCATCACAGGAAAACCAGCAGGACTTTTACAGCCCCTGCCCACACACCCCCAGCCCTGGGACACCATCTCCATGGATTTCATCACTGACTTGCCACCGGCCCAAGGCTTTACTTCCATATTGGTGGTCGTGGACTGTTTTACAGAAATGGGACATTTTATTCCCTGCAAAGGCCTTCCATCTGCACAAGCAACAGCACAGTTGTTTTTGGACCATATCTTTAGGCATAGAGGCATGGTTAATCACATAATAACTGATAGAGGCTGTCAATTTACTTCCAAGTTCTGGGGGGTGCTTTTTCAGTCATTGGGGATCTAAATACACTTGTCCTCTTTACATCATCCTTCCACAAATGGGGAAGCTGAGAAAATTAATCAGATATTGCAACAATATCTCAGATGTTACATCAGTTATCGCCAGGACAATTGGCCAGACCTCCTCCACATAGCAGAATTTGCCTATAACAATTCAGTGCATTCCTCGAGCAAAATGTCCCCTTTCCAAGCACTCTATGGGTTTAATCCATGGGTATTGCCCACTTCCTCGCAACTGGGAGCAGTTCCAGCGGCTGCAGACTTGGTCAAAGAGCGACAAGCTGCTCATGAACTGTTAAAGGAGCAGCTAGACAACGCCAAAGCTACTTATTAGAGAACTGCAGACGCACACAGACAAGAAGGGCCACTGATTACTGTGGGAGACAAGGTCTGGCTCTCTACCAAGTTTTTAACCTCTAGCAGGCCTTCTAAAAAATTGGACTCTAAGTTCGTAGGCCCTTTCACGGTGTTACAGCAGATAAACCCAGTGGCTTATCGTTTGCAGCTTCCAGACTCAATGAAAATCCATCCAGTGTTCCACAGATCATTGTTGGTCAAGGAATCCCCCCCAAGCACCTTGCGTTCACAGATTTCCCCCCCCACCTCCAGTTCTTGTAGATGGGGAAGAGGAGTATGAAGTTGGAGACATTTTAGATTCAAGGCGGCGGGGCAGGGGCATCCAATATTTGATACACTGGAAGGGGTATTCTCAGACGGAATGGTCCTGGGAAAATGCCAAGGATGTACATGCACCTTTGCTGGTGCACAAATTCCATCAGCTTTTCCCTCACAAGCCAAGGACTCACAAGCTCCTAGAAATTGATCCCTCGACCGAACAAGGAGAAAACCACCAAGCAGAGGAGTTCGTAAGTTGGCAACCTTCACCCCTACGAGAGGCCCAGGGGCCAGAGCGAAGGGAGGAGGCTGAGCCGCAGCCCTCCACCTCTGGCATGCATTTCCCAAGAGGGAGGGGGGAGAACTTCTCTAACCCTCTAGCTGTTTTGCAGGAAGAGCCAGCTGCACAGGAGATGTTATCAGATCTAGACAACAGCAGCCCTTCTTCCTTTGAAGATCCTTCCATGGAAGAGCTGCCCCTGCTCCCCAGTTCCCATGAGAATTTGGAGGAGGAGATGGACTCCCATGAGAAAGTGAACAGAGACAAGGACACTGGAGGGGAGGGGGACTCGATGGAATGTGTTTTTGGAGGGGAAGGTGGTGTCAGGGAGATAACTGGCAGAGAAGGAAGGGGCTCCCTCCAGGCGGAGAAACGCATGTGTAGTACTGAATTGCTTTGCTTTCCTCCCAAGAGGCTAAAGAAGGCCCCGCCCTGATTTCTTGGACCCTTTCTCTGAGCATTACCAGTTCATTTTAGTTTAGCTAGATTCTGTCTAGTAGAGTAGGACAATAAACATAAGAGCTTCAACTTCAAGTCTCAGTGTGTTTTCCTTCACTCGAAGTCAAGACAATGTGTCACCTCTTTTGCAGGAGCTGCATTGGTTGCTGAACTGCTTCCAGGTCCAATTCAAGGTGCTGGTTATCACCTTTAAAGCCCTACATGGCTTGGGGCCTGGTTATTTGAAGGACCACCTTTTCCCAGTCACATCTACCCAGACCACCAGCACAGGGAGGCAGGGTATGTTACGAGTCCCTTCTATGAGGGAAGTTCATCTAGTGGGGCCACAAAAAAGTGCCTTCTCCATGGTGGCTCCCACCCTGTGGAACATCATTCCTCCAGAGATTAGATTGGTCCCCACCTTGATGCTTTTCTGAAAGGTCCTAAAGACATGGTTCTGTCAGCGGGCCTGGGGACCACAGACTGAGATGGAGCCAATCAAGTGGTTGATTTTATTGTGTTGTAGCCGCAGCGGGAGGGTGGGGGGTTGACCATTTGTTATATTGTGGATTTTAATTTTGTAAGCCGCCCAGAGTCACTGTGTGTGACTTGGACGGCCATATAAATTTGCTTAATAAATAAATAAATAATAAAGAAACTCAAAGAAACAGGTATCTGTAACTGGAAGGCAGAAAAATGTCAATATATTTTATGTTCCTCCATCAATATGTTTTGTTCCTCAGTCAGAAGTAGCATTAGGATTTCCCCAAATCCTCAGCCACCAAAATGACTTTAGTTCTCCCTCTTTCACAATGTACTGTATATTAATGCCTGATGATTATGCCTACAGCACTAGGGTTTGATAAAAGAAAATTGTGCTCAGACACCCATGCAGGATCTGATAGACAAATCTGTACTTGGTTACATCCAGTCAATCGCATTGAAATGAAAAGTTTTTCTGCTGGAAAAAGACATCTGTAGTGTTCAGTGTTAATAACTTGATTTATTAATTCAACAGAAATCAGCAAAGCTACAGTGGATTACATTATGGTTTATTTTACACAATGGGTTCCTTTAGCAGTTGCCAAAAAGTAGGCTTACAACTTAATAAAAACATCTCCATTGAGAAACATGGTACTCCTTAGATCAGTGCTTTCCAAACTGCTGCCGTTGGCGACACACCAATGGCGGCAGTGGCCACAGCGCGGGGGTGCACACTGCAGCAGCAGCATGCATGGTGGCAGCGTAGGGGCATGTGCGGTGGCCTCATGTTTTCCGCTAAAACCCGGAAGCGCTGATGGCACACTGCTGCCATTGCCGCTGCCACTGCCGCCCACACCACCGCCGCCCGTGCCGCCACCGTGCACGTCCACTTCTGGGTTTTGTCGCGACACATGTTGACACAGAATTTGGAAAGCTCTGCCTTAGATTAAAAAAAATGATATATGAGAGTTATTGCTCATATCAAGCTACCAACTGATGATTCAGTAAATATTTTAATACTCATTACAGTAACACATCAGTTTTATCATCCATGCTTTAAATATTGGAAATATATTTGTAAAAGTTATATAAAATGAGTTGTCATTAAAAGGGCAGATGTTAACAGGGAAAAATTAAATTTAAACATACTTCCAGAGAAGAGGCAACATTAACTTGAATGATTCAGATTATGGATGACGTATATCGGTATTCCCTGATGGGTCACAAGCAACTTAGAGGGAGATGTACAGTTAAAACAAAAATTGTCTCAGGCATGGATATTAAGCATGAGTATGACTAAGCACAAAGAGATAGTGGAGAAGAATCCTCAACCATTAAGTGCTCTAAAATGACCATAATATATAGGCAGCCAGTGCAATTCTTTTATACTGATATATAATATCTGGAGGTTGTTCTCTATCACAGCCCCACTGCTGCATTTTGCACTAGCTGCATATCAGAGTCATCTTCAAGGGCAAACCAACGTAGGGTGTGTTGCAGTAATCCGAATGAGAGATTAGAGTGAATGGATTACTGTGGCCAAGCCATCATAGCTGCTAGATCAGGCACAGACACCTGTGTGCTCTGTGAGCCACCAAGGCCACCAGGTCCTTGAGTGATAGAGGTGAATCCAGGAAGGCACCAAAGCTGCACACCTGTTCCTTCATGGGGAGGGCAACCCATACAGCAGAGCTTTCCAAACTTTTCATGTTGGTGACACACATTTTAGACATGCATCATTTCGCAACACACTCTTACAGCAGGGCACAAAGCAGGCACTAGGACCTGCGTGGAATCACAGCAGGTTTGGAGGCAGCACAGCACAAGGCAGGCCCTAGGACCTGCGCGGAATCCTGGCAGGGCTCGGAGGCAGCAGCAGCCGCGACACACCCAGACACTGCAGCCGACACACTAACGTGTCGCGACACAGTTTGGAAAGCTCTGCCGTACAGAATTGATGACTCACCCAGTTCCCAGACCCATGTGCTGCTGATCTAGTTTATCTTGCTAGATCTTACCTGCTCTTTTGAATTAAAATCCTCCATAATTGTGGTGACAAAAAATATTTTATACAGATATGTGTAATTCAATACTATACAGAGAATGTAATCAAAATGTTGCAGTAATTCTTAATGAGCACAGAGGATACAGACCTGCACTGAGATGAAAAATACATATGTTTTTGGATACTCTTTATTTCATGAAATTTTGTTTCATTAGATCAACTCTCTTGTCTGTTCATGTATTGATGACAAACGTTACTAAGTCTTGAAATCTTATTTCTGTTTCTTCTCATTATGTTCCTGCCTTGCTTTTATTTAGTACTTCATAATGCAATAAAAACTGAATTTCTTTACTTGATGCAGATTGTCATTACAAAAAGAAAACAGCATGAACAACTTGTGCTATTACATTAAACAGAGATATATACTGATGTATAGTTTACATTGATTTTTTAAAATAATAATATAGTAATTTGTGACTTTTAATGGAGATGATAAAAAAGATATTTAGTGAAAAAATATTTCTGAATAAACATTTTAGAATATTTATTATGATCTTCTCCAGAGAGATACTAGAAGAGTTCATTCCAGGAAGCTAAGCAATGGGGAAGCCAATTATTGGGAAACTCAATTATTTTTTAAAAAATTAAGACTTTGGTATTGTCTTTTCCCAGTGAAGGTATATTTTTCCTCTTAAAATACGGGGCAGTTGGTGGTAAAACATTTAACAGTAAATGGACTCTGCAAACAATTTTTCATTTGTGGTTACCCATCAGATGAGTAGCCTTGTGTTCTAATTTACTGAAAGACCTTTATTTAAAGATGTATCAGAGGACAATCATCCACTTGATGCCCCCCTTTATTGGAACAGCTACCCAATCTCATTTAATGTAAAACTAAAGAACTTTCATAAGGAAGAGATTATGGCCTCAAAGTTGCCCACCTACACCAGCTTGCTGTGGTGAGATGTATTGCATTTTTTAAAATTATAGAAATTATTTCTTGATTTGTTTCTGTGCCTTTACTACTAAGTCTTGAAACACATTTCTAAGTTTGTTTGTTTGTTTGTTTGTTTATTTATTTAATATCCCGCCTTTATTATTTTTATAAATAGCTCAAGGCGGCAAACATACCTAGTACTCCTTCCTCCTCCTATTTTCCCCACAACAGCAACCCTGTGAGGTGAGTTGTTCTTGGTGATATGTAAATGGCTACCCTATCCTTCAGCATTTTCACAGATTGGGACCACAGGATCTGAAAGAAAGACTTTTCCAAATTGTTCGCACTTGTACCCTAAGAACATGTATGGAGCTTCTGTCTCAGATGCCCTCCATGTTGAAGTGCTGTGAGAGCTAACTAAAAGCAGACCTTTTTAGTGGTAGTGCCCATTACTATTCTGAAATGCCCTCCATTGAAGGCATTGCACTGTTCACTATTTTTTCAGCACCAGGCAAATAATGTTTTATTCTTCCTCGCATTTTAGTTAATGAATGTACTAATGTATTAATTTTAAGCCTATATGCTACTGCTTTTGTTGTTTTATCAGTTTAGTCTCATATACTGGAATATTTTGGTATTTCAATCATTCAGAATTTTGTATAGTCGAAGGCTTTCATGGCCAGAATCCGATGGTTGTTGTGGGTTTTCCGGGCAGTGTGGCCGTGTTCTGGCAGATTTGGTTCCTAACGTTTCGCTAGTAGCTGTGGCTGGCATCTTCAGAGGGCAGGAGCACAGCTAGAAGATTCTCTCTGTGCCCAAGACTTGGGCCCAACTTGGGCACAGAGAATCTTCTAGCTGTGCTCCTGTCCTCTGAAGATGCCAGCCACAGCTACTGGCGAAACGTTAGGAACCAAATCTGCCAGAACACGGCCACACAGCCCAGAAAACCCACAACAACCATTCAGAATTTTACTCGGTGATTTTAAATCACCCTGAGAAAACCTTGCTCTGAAGGATGGCACCCACATTTGAAAAATAAAAATAAATGTTTAATAAGACCCTTGCAGTTGCTCTGTACTACACATGTAGATCACCTGGAGTGAAAATAACAAAATTTCAGCAAAGTCATTGCCCTGTTCTAAGAAGGCAATGCTCACAGCCATTGAATTATTCAGAGGAGAACAAGCTGTTTGGATGAACTGATCCTCCCCAGTTCACACATTTAATTTAATCAAATTTAATCAAATCTAGTACAAAACATCCTCCTCTATAACAGCTGATTTCTTAATCAAGCTCATTCATAAGAAATCTGGATTTTCTGATGGCTAAAGAAAAAAGCAATCAAACCAGACCAAACCCACCTGCCTTGAGAATGCTGCAGACTTTCTCAACAAAGCCACTTCAAAAACCTGTCACTGGTTTAACAGTTGTGTAAGCAAAATCACCTTTTCCTTGCAACAAAGGTACCTTTTAATGAGACATAAATCAGTCCCTCTACACTAATCCTTTTTGCGACGTATAAAGTGACAATTTCATAATCAGTCTTTGATTTATTTACAATTCCCAGGAAAGAACAATTTAATCCGTAAGCGAAAGGTCATTCTATTGTTTTTTTTATTCTTTTATTTTTCTTAGTTTGTATTAGTTTTTATCTTTTTAATTGTAACAGATGCGTGTGAATCATGAGGAAGTAAGGTCATTCTTAAAGTATTGGGCTTTTCAAACATTCCCTTTTGAGATTCCCTCTTTGACCTCAAGCTGTGTTTGTTATCTAGGAGGTCTGATAATGTTAAAAAACGCTCCCACATAAACACACACAGAAAGCACTTTGTAGACTTAGAGATCCGGTACAATTTATAAACCATTTAATGGCAAATGTCAATAGTACCAAAAATCTCCTTGAGGTTTCAAGCCGATTTGCATGCATTTCTGAAGTACATTGTTTATTTGGTTTAAATGTGATACCTCAGATAGGTCTTAGCTTTACCTTTGTCAATATTTCAGGTACATTTCACAGAATGTATTTTCCTTCAGTGGTTTATACAGTGCTCCAAGGTATGTGTCATTCTACATTTCCATATTCTGAGAATCTGATTAATATGTCTTTGCAACACATATTATAAATTAGTGCTATGCAAATCCTTCAAAATAGATGCTTTGCAATTTATGGGCTCAGAAAATAGTATGGCTCCTTAGCTATGTGTCCCCAGATGTTGCAAAGGACATCTTCTGAAGGATTGGCACAATTCTGTTAGGAATACAGAACACTACCAGCCACTCACAATTGTCCAAAATGTGGCACCTGGTAAAAAAAGATGAACATTGTCTGAAGCACACTTTAAATATCAGAGATGGCAAAAGAGGATAGGAGTCTCCTCCACCTCCTTGGGAATATCAGGAATCAACTCAGCATTGTCTCACAAGCATAAAGGAGGGGCTTTTCTAGTAAAATGTATCTCTACTGTGTTTGTGGGATGTTCCTGAGTCATCTGATTTCCACTTCCTGCTTCTTCTCGGTGTTGGAGATTCTGTCTCCATCTTTTCTTCTTCCAACACACACGTGCATGCAGGAGGACCACTAAAATGCGGGTCTTATCCGAATATATCACTTGCATGCACCGGAGATGATTAAGTGGTTTTCTACAATGAATCTACTTGTAACCAGATCTACAGAATAAATGTAAGCTATCTTTATCTTTCTTCATCTAACTCAGGGGTGGGGAACCTTTTTTCTGCCAAGGGCCATTTGGATATTTATAACCGGGGACCGGGGGGTGGGGTTTCTGGGATTTCCACGGACCGGGGGCCGGAGTTTGCAGGCGGGAGCCAATCACAAGCACTGGGGGGCGGGGTTTGCGGGCAGGAGCCAATCATGTGGAAGGGGTGGGGTTTGCGGGCGGGAGCCCCGCGGGCCTTAGGTGGGAGCCCCGCGGGCCTTATACGGCCCATGGGCCTGACGTTGCCCATCCCTGATCTAACTAATGTGTGAAGACTGGATTTATTTCTGAACGCAATTAAGCTTTATGTGCAAGTCTTCCTTGGGTTCACGCTTCTACTCTGCAAGATTGTTGTTTGCTGCTTGGAATTCTTTTACTAACCTTTAAGACTCCAACACTCCTCCCTGTCTTCAGCAAGAAGCTTTCTTATTAAGGCCAGTGGCATCTGCAGGAGGTGGGGAAGGGAGAGCAGAATGACCAAAGCAGCATTGTGCTGTGATGACAGAAGCCCTGCCCTTTTGTACGTATGTTGTGACATCACAGACATATATGGGGAGAAGCTTCTGGTATAACAGCACAATTATGTTTTTTGTCATTTTGACACAAGCAGCAAGATCCTGTGGACGCCCATGCTTAAGGTGCACAGGTAGATCCCCCCCCCCCCGCTTCATTATTCCAATGCATGCTTGCAACAAAATAGAGAGAAAATGCTGAACAGATTGATGCAAATGGCATTTTTGTTCAAATGCATTATAATGATTAGAAACACTTGTTGATGGTGTTATCCTTTATGAGTGAAAAGCATAGGTGGTGTATAAAAACCTTTGTATTTCAGTGTTGAATATGGCATTGTTCCCTTACTTCTGTTGGTTCAACAATCACCTATGGATTGCAGTGAAGAACTACAGTAGATCCTGCCTCTGTTGACACAGAGGATTTTTTAAGGCACTCTTGCTATAAACCCTTTTTCTTTCTGTCAGTGCACACAGGTCTCTGCAGGGGAGGAGCAAATGAAGAAACATCCATCATAATATCAAGGCGCAAAGCCCAGCCTTACATATTTGTGTCCTGACATTGGATGTATGGACACAGGGGTCCACTGGGAATCACGATGCCAGAAAAATAATGAACCGTTCCTGAAAGGTTCTTTAAAAGTGACCATATAAAAGAACAATAGTGGAGTATAAGCCAGTATATTAAACAATACCCCCCATCCATATATGCTAATCAGCATTTCTGTGCAAATGTTAAGATATTCAGAGTGACACTCATCACATGAGTACAAATGGGGCACAGTGTGTTTTTTGAAAGCAAAACAACCTGAACCAAATACCAGGTATTGAAGCAAAGAAAAGGAGAAAGGAAGGAGTGGCAAAACCCACATTCTTGAAGAAGAAATATTATTCAACAATATCTTAGTGAGATAAGTTCATTGATCTAAAATAGAGAAGTGCAATTGAGTTCTATATTGCTTTGCATCATTCTCTATTTTATTTACATTAGTTTCACTTCCAGATCCACATGGCTCATAACATTATTGCTTAGGGGTTGTTGTTTTTTTGCTTGCTTTTTATCTTTCATTTGTTGTTTGCTTATGAAGGAGACACAGCTTGTCTGCTAATATCTATGGTTTGATCTATAATCTCCAGGTTTTGTGCTATCCCTCTAGGTTGTCCTACTTTTTAAGGCATTATATCTGGCAAGTATTGGACAGATTGCCTACACTAAGGTTTCCACTGCTTTATACTTCAGACCTGAAGGCTGTCTTGTCTTGCTTCAGGTAGTCTTCATTTAGCAACCACAACTGGGACCTGATTTGGTTGTTAAGTGAAGTGGTTGCTAAGTGAAACCGTGACTGTGCTTACGATCTTACTTCAGCTGTCCTTTGCTTTACAGACCTGCAAACATCGTAAATGCAAGGATTGGTCACAAAGTTACTTTATCATTACCATTGTATCTGCAAATGGTTGCTGTATGAGGCAGTCACTAAATGAGGACTACCTGTATTTGAGAGCACTCCAAGGGAAGGTGATAGCTACACTTGCTTTGCCTACAGAAAGTCCATGTTCGATCCCTGGCATTTTCAGAAATGATTCAAAAAATGCACGCCTGAAACTGTGGAGATCTGCTGCCAGAGTTGAAAATAGTTTTTGGAATAGTAGTAGCCCAGGTTCTCGGTATATACTTTCTTTGGGGTTCTCCAGGTTCAGGAACAACTGCACTGAAATGTAGACCGCCAGTGCTGCAGATGTTTCACTATGCATTCTAGCAAAGCTTAATCAGTGCAACAGTCCAGAAGTGGGGGTTGCCATGTTGTATTTATCAGAGGTGTTATGTGTGTCGATCTTGGTGCACCCAAAACTGCCTACGTGGCTGCATTCTGCACCAGCTGTAGCCTCCAGATATTCTTCAAGGGTAACCCCATGTAGAGCGCATTACAGTAATCTATATGGGAGACAACCAGGGCATGAGTGACTGTACGGAGGGCGTCGCAATCCAGGAATGGGCGTAACTGGCGCACAACACCAAGTTGAGCAAAGGCCTTCCTGGCCATGACTGCCACCTGCTCTTCGAGCAGGAGTCGTGAGTCCAAGAGGACCCCTAAATTATGGACTGGGTCTGTCTGGGGTAGTGCAACCCCATCCAGAACTAAAGATGACAAATTCCCAGAAACCGAGGGGCCATTAATCCACAGCCACTCCATCTTACCAGAGTTCAGCTGAAGCCTGTTTTTCCCCACCCAGACCCTTACAGCCCCCAGGCACTTGGACAGGGTGGTCACTGCATCACTTACTTCACCCAGGATGGAGATGTATAATTGATGAGTGCATATTGATGAGTGATAATGTAGTAATGGTGAGATAAGTCTAGTACAAATGTCTCTGTAATACAGGCACTGGAGAAACACATGCTCTGTTGTCTCTGTGTGTCCAGAGTCACAGGGGCATGGTCTCTCTGGGTAAGGAATCTTCCTGTATCGGCCTTCAAGGACAGCTGAGGGGAGGGCATGGCATCGTGCCAGAGTAAAGGCCCTCCGGTGGTTAGGGACATTGAGTTTAGTTAAGTATGTCAGAGGGGAGGCAGAATACCTGTTGGATTCACTGGCAATAAAGGTTGGGGTCTTGGCTAGATCCAATTGGTGCTCTGTGTCTGCTACACGCTGTTTAATGAGTGCTTTGGCCTGATCATATCCCCTGCTGAGTAGAAGTCCTGGAGAGAAGCCCAAGGATGAGATTTTAGTTGCCACTGCCTGTTTCCATGTGGATTGAAAACCATTACCCATAGCTAAGACCAAGGGGAAAAAAAGATAGTTTGAGCCGATAGTTGAGTATGGTCACCCACACTCTAGCCTCCACTTTCATGAGGCCTGTCTCTAGTCGCAGGGTGGCATTAGAGACACATTTTGGGACTTGAAGGGCTGATCTTAGAAATTTGGATTGTACAAGCTCTAATGATGCAAAATGGGAGAAGGGGCCCATCTGGGCACTATAAAGAAGTGGTGCTATTGGCTTGGCTTCGAATAATTTGAGTGCTGCAGGTATATAGTGGCCACCTCTTGTCTTAAGGAATTTAAGGATGGCAGATGCGTTTCTCTGTGCAGTTAGTGAGTTCCAGTCCTGCTTAGGCATGAAGCCAGCTGGGTGACCCTGGGCCAGGCACTCTCTCAGCCCTAGGAAGGAGGTAAGGGGAAACCACTTCTGAAAAACCTTGCCAAGAAAACTGCTGGGACTAGTCCAGGCAGTCGCCAGGAGTAAATACGGACTGGAAGGCCCCTCCCAAAGAACCCCAGTCATTGTATGGTCATTTTGAGGGCATTGGTGTCTGTTAGGAATTTATGGCCTTGGTCCTTTGTTGCAGTTACAGGTAGTCCTCGCTTAACAACCACAATTGGGACTGGTGACTCCATCGCTAAGCGACACAGTAATTAAGCGAGGTATCATGTGACCGCGACTTGCGATTTTACTGCTGGCTTCCCTATTGACTCTGCTTGTCAGAAGCGAGTTGTGAAGTACCTGAATCCTGATCACATGAGTGCAGCAATGCTGCGACAGTCGTAAGTATGAGGACTGGTCATAAAGTTACTTTTTCAGCTCCGTCGTACCTTTGAACAGATGCTAAACAGGGCAGTCATTAAGCAAGGATTATCTGTATATGCTCCTTGATTCTTTGCTTGTAATTGCCCTCCTGTTTGCCCTATGTAGAGTTGGTTGCAATCTTAGCAGTTGATTTTGTACATGATGCCATTTCTTTCTTGGTGGAGTGTGCAATCTTTTGGTTTATATAATCCTTAAGCTTCTAAGATGCTATTGTGTATGCCAGGCTTCCAAAGTGGATAAAAAAGAATGATTCTGGTAGGGACAGAGGTATCAAGTCTAACCTCCAGGACTAAGACAAATATAAGTCATTGTTTGCAGCAGCCTTTTGAAATATCAAGAATCATCACATATATAGTCACGTTATAGAATATCAAGAATAATAATGGTGAATGCTTTTGCAATACTAAGGCTTACAGTTTAACAGCATAAATTGTAGCAAGAGAAATAAATCTCAGGTGCTCCCAGTTGTCAAATATGACCGTTTCAGAACTTCCCATAGACGGTGCTATATTACTGCATGTCATAATGATTCTAGGAAGATTATAGCAGGCTTTGCAAGGGCCTGTTTTTCTATATTTATAAATTCAAAAAGTTTCCAATACATTAAAGGAAATGTTGTTTTTCAGTGAGAGAGAGCCAACTTTTTTTTTTTAAGTGAACATACCCTGAATGCTATGTATGTTTGATAGTAAGGTGATTTGGTTTGGGCTGTCTATGTTCTATTGTAAACTGCCATAGGCTGACCATGGGCTGGGAGTGTGTGGTATATAAATGAACTAAGAAATTAACTAACTTATTCTTTTCCATTTGGGCCAGGACATTCTAGGATTTTTTGAGGGTTGGGAGGAATTTTGGATTTTTTCTGTTTTTTAAAACTATCTGAATCCTTTTTTTAGGGCTTGCATTCCTGTTTTTGAATATTTCACACCTTAAAAAATGGAAAACTATGCTGTTGATTTTCAGGAATTATGAAGAGTCTGTGGAGTTGCAAAAAGCTCAAAGCTGCCTGCGGACCTCAGGCCTCAGGTTATCCATTCATGGCTTAGACCAATGGATGAAGTAGAAGTTGAAAGCCTATGCAAACGAAATTGGGAATAAATCTCATAGATATTAGAACTGGAAAAGGACTTTAACAAGGGGATTTGGGACATGCCAAGATGAATATTGGCAAGTATTATCACATTTAATTGATCAGGAGGAATGGAAACAAATACATAAAAATCTCTATGCAATGTAAGGTTTGAACACAAAGAATTTTTGCAAACCTGAGGGTTTTTAAAATGAAGTCCTGCAAAAATCTATCCATCCCAAATCAAGAGGAACAGGCTTCTATTTCAGCAATTGAAATGATTTATTTTTGTATGGGGATCAGATATGTACGTAAAATGTTTTGCTTAGAAAATTATGTATCATAATTCTCTCCATGTGTATTCAGAAACCAGTCTAACTGAGATCTGTATGACTTAGTCCCCACATAGAGATGTAAAAGGAAACTATTAAAATTTCAAATAGTGCATGACTTGGGGGGAAAAAACTTATTTCAAAAAGAGGTTTCCCCATTTTTTTAAAAAAAAATCTTTACAGGCATTTCATCCAGAAGAACAGACATTTTACCTCAGTGTCCTGTAAGCAGAAGTATAGTGATCCTGAAACAGTGGATCATATTTTATTGTACTGTGAATTTTATAAGAGTCTTCGACAGGAAGTTATCTGGCCTATTTTAAAATCTAAACCAGGAAAGGATACTTCTGAGTATGTAAAAAATTTACTTGCAGATGAAAATCCTGAGATCACAGTGGCAACAGCCAGATTTTTAACTATGGCTATAAAAACAAGGTTTTTAGTAACAAATCAATGAGTTGGGCTTTTAAGTGTATCATGTAATATTTATTAAATATTTTATCTGTTAAATTGTTTTACTTAATGTCAAGTTTAGATTATATTTGTTACTTTTTTGGGGCCTATTGGCTGTAAAATAAAGATAGATAGATAGATAGATAGATAGATAGATAGATAGATAGATAGATAGATAGATAGACAGACAGACAGACAGACAGACAGACAGACAGACAGACAGACAGACAGCAGAAGTACTTGTCTTCAGCCCACAGCATCTAGATTTTCTCACAATACCTCTTGGGCCTGAACAAATCTAAGAAATATAGATGATGGGTACAAAAGACCTCAGTTTGAAGCAAGCCTACTCACTGGTTGAAAAACAAAAGGGAGAGAAAGAGAGAGAGAGAGAGAGATCCTGCTGCTGCAGATGGAGAATAGTAAAGCAAATAAGATTCTAGGAGGATTCTAGGAGGATTCCAGGAAGAGGAGGAGGAGGAGGAGGAGGAGGAGGAGGAGGAGGAGGAGGAGGAGGAGGAAATGTTCATTTATTTATTTATTTATTTATTTATTTTATTCCTCATATTTCTTTGCCGCCCATCTTGCCAAAGCGACTCACTGATATGTGGGTGAGTGAGAGGTAGAGGGAAGGAGTGTGAGTGATCCTGGAAAAGAGGATGCTTGAGAGGGAAAGATAGCTAGCTAGAGGGAGAGTGATTTGGGATAGATGATTCTTGAGCAAGGGTATATACATTACAATACTAGGTAAATATATAAAGATCATATTCCAACAACACAAGATAACAAGATAAAAGAATAGCAACTGGAAAGGGAGTTTGAAAAGCATTTTTTCCCTACTCTGCCCTTCGCTTCCACTAGTTCTGACAATTATTATAGATTGTGAGGTCCTGGAGGAGAGGTCTGTCCTTTTATTAGAGCTGCACTCCAACTAGGGAGTTGTGCGGGAGGAGTTAAAAAAGTCAAGAGGGCAGCTGCCACTGCATGATCAAAGCCCCACCCTTTTTCTATGTTGTGTTTATTCCTCCCTCCCCTGTATGACCCTAACTCCATGTCAATGCAAAGCTTGAACCCAGCATGGAACGGGACCGTTCTACTTATCTGTCTGAGACGCTGCACCTCCAATATACAGTTCAGGAGCTCAGTATGCTGGAAAGGGCCATGATATGCCTCAGAAAGGGTGGAGAAAAACATTAAAATAGTCTCTTTGTGCACTTGCTCATATACTCTTTGAGTCAGGAGGGGGCAAAAGCATTGGATTCAGGATGGTATCTGTCCTCAAATCAGAGATAATATTGCAATTGATAGCCCCCATCACAGCTTTTTGACTGGTAGCAAGATTGTGGGTTTGGTCAAACAGAGAAGTGTCTATAACTGCTGCAGCCACACCATATATCACCTCAGCTCTTTTGCTGAGCTCCTCTCTGTGAGACAACACTTTCCCTGAAATTATTATTGTTTATCTTCTTTCAATTAGTTTAATTATCCAGATTTCCAGATTTGGCCTTGTAAGCTGTGATAGGTGTGTATGTGTGTATTTTAGCATATTAAGTCATGTCACTGAATAGATCTAGGATGAGAAAGGCTGAGATGGACCCCAGTTAAATTGTAGTGGCAAAGGTTTACTGGAAATCTTGAGAAAAGTAGCTTGGGCAAGTAGAATCAATGGTCAGAAGAATGTAAATTCAAAACTCTTACACTGGTTGATTTGGCATACTTTATCCACTCAGAATGAGGCAGCTGTTCTGTTTTATCTCATCTTGATGAACAGAAAAACATTTATGGACAATTTAATAAACCACATTTTAAAGGAATCTAATTCAAACCCCTTGCTTTTTGTGAAATATGGAAGTTTCATCCTCATAATGTGAAACCTTTCAATGAAAAATAATAAAATGATAGGCATTTTTTTTTTCATACTAGATATGAGAAGATGGAGGGATATTTTTCCCTGACTGGCTGAACAGGGACACAGTCTAGACTCTTCTTTGTTTTATCTCAACAGAGTTCAGCTCCAGATTTAAATGCTTAAGTAAGTACAATCTCTCTTTTTCCTACTTCTCTCATCTCTACCTGGAATAAAATCAGGATACAGCATGCATCAAAGAGAATGTTTGATAATTTTTTGTTGAAATGTTAGTAAGTCCATATTTAATCTTGCAGGTTATAAGGAGCAGAACAGAGATGTAGGATTCGAAAACAAATACAGTTACACATCATAAAGGAAATCCTCTTTCTAGGTATTTATTTATTTATGAGATTTATGGGCTGCCCAAATCTGTTATGACTCTGGGTGGCTAATTACTAATTATTCAAATATAATTGCTAACATTTAATACTAAATATCTAAGTGGTTCTGGGAAGGAGAGGTCTGTGGAAAATAATAATTATATATATATATATCTGCCACCTTTCTGCAAAAAAATCAGTACTCGAGGTACTAACAATAAAGTACTGACAAGAAACCAAATTACCAATGTTTTGATTTAAAGCAAAAAATTGGTCTATTGAATGCTAAAATAAAATGCAACAAAAATAAATAAGTAATGTTAAGATTAGAGCCTACCTCCATAGCAAGTGAACTTAATCACCAAAAGACATTCCGGAATTTTAAAAAGTACTGTTGCTTGACAGCTGGGAGGAAGAGAAACTGTTATCTTGCCTCACTTTTTTTTTTTTTTAACAAATTTTATTAGATTTTAATTTTACATAGATAAAAGTTTGAAACAGAAAAGAAAATGGAAATACAAATCAAGAAAAAAGAAAAGATAAAAAAGTGTAGTAAAGGAAAAAAGAAAAAAAGATAAAGCTGAAACATAGAATTTGGTCAACTTCCGATTTGTATCTGGTCATGGTATTTTAAAAATTTTATCTTACATGCTAGGTCTATATATAATATTAAAGAATATTTCTTGTCTATTACATCAATATATATATATTTTAATCTTCAAATCCCCATATAAGCTTTGCCCCTCCCGCATCTTGTAAATAGTCAGTTAATGGTTTCCACTCTTTAAGGAAATAATTATTTGGATTTTCTTTTAATAAACATGTCAGTTTATCATTCTCTGCCATATCCATCAATTTTAACATCCAATCTTGTATCGTAGGCGATATCTGGTTTTTCCAATTTTGTGCAAAAATAAGTCTTGCTGCTGTAATCATGTATTGCATAATCCTTGTAAATTGCTTCCCAGGTTGTCCATCAATTATTCCCAGTAAGAAAAATTCCGGTTTAAATGGAACTCGAATTTGTAATATATTTTGCATCAATGCATGTATTTGAGTCCAAAATTTCTTTGCAGTCTCACATGTCCACCACATATGGTAAAAAGACCCCTCTTTTTTTTTACATTTCCAACATAAGTTGGAGACATTTCCATACATTTTAGAAAGTTTTTGTGGGGTCATATACCATCTGTACATCATCTTATAAAAGTTTTCTTTTAAATTATAACACAAAGTAAATTTTAACCCTTTGGTCCACATATCTTCCCATTGTTGCATTTGAATATTATGGCCAATATTTTTAGCCCATTTAATCATACAGTCTTTAACTTGTTCCTCTACCATTTCACCTTTTAACAATAATTTATACATTTTTGCAATTAGATGATCATCTGTCTCACATAGTTGTATCTCAAATTCCGATTTGGTTTGTTCAAATTCAAGGTCTTTCTTATCTAATTTAAATTTCTCTACGAGCTGCATATATGAAAGCCATTGAAAACTGTATCCCTCTGATACCAATTCTTCTATTGATTTAATTATATATTGTCCTTGTTCTTTCTTTAAAAAGTCTTTGTAGGTTAACCATTTATCTTTATTTCTTACTTCTGTTCTGTAGAATGCTTCTTGTGTAGAAATCCATAAGGGTCTTTTATAACATAAGATTAATTTATATTTATTCCAGATTCTTAACAAGGATCTTCTAATATAATGGTTTTTAAAGTCCACATTAACTTTAACTTTATCGTACCACAAATATCCATGCCATCCATATCTTAATTCATGTCCTTCCAAATTCAATAATTTTTCATTTTTCAAAACTATCCATTCTTTAATCCAAACCAAGCAACAAGCAGCATAATATAATTTCAAATCCGGTAGACCTAGTCCTCCTCTTTCTTTAGAGTCTTGCAATACTTTATATTTTACTCTTGGTTTTTTCCCTTGCCAAATAAACTTAGAAATATCTCGCTGCCATTGTTTAAAAGGTTCTTCTGATGCCAATATAGGTAGTGTTTGAAAAAGATATAAAATTCTTGGCAAAACATTCATTTTAATTGCTGAAATTCTACCTAATAATGATAATTGCAGTTTTTCCCAATGTTCCAAATCTTTTTTAATATCCATCCAAAGTGGAATATAATTATTCTTAAACAACTTAACATTTTTAGTTGTTAAATATACTACCAAATATTTTACTTTTTCTTCCATTGAATATCCTGTTATTTCTTTCAATTTCTCTTGTTGGTGGTAATCCATATTTTTGGTCAAAACTTTTGTCTTCTGTAAATTCACTTTGAACCCTGCTAGCGACCCAAAGTCTTTTAGTTTCTGTATTAATATTTCAATTCCTTCTAGTGGATTCTCCAAAGTAATGACTAGGTCGTCAGCAAATGCTCTTAGTTTATAAACTTCTTTTTTAACTTTAATACCATGGATACCATCATCTTGTCTAATATCTCTAAGTAAAACCTCTAATACCAATATAAACAAAAGTGGAGATAATGGACAACCTTGTCTAGTACCTTTTTGTATTTCACATGGCTTACTAAATTCTCCATTAACAATTATTTTGGCAAATTGTGGAGTATATATTGATTTAATCCATTTTATAAAATTTCCTCCAAAATTCATATTTTCCAAAACTTTGAACATAAAAGGCCAATTTAAGTTGTCAAAGGCTTTTTCAGCATCAATAAATATCAAGGCAGCTTGTTTATCATAGTGTTGATCCAAATATTCAATTACGTCTACTATGTTTCGGACATTGTCATGAATTTGTCTTTTGGGTAGAAAACCAGTTTGGTCTTGATGAATAAAATCCTTAAGTATATTCTTCATTCTTTCTGCTAATATCGTTGTAAATATCTTATAGTCATTATTCAATAAAGATATTGGTCTGTAATTTTTAGTTAATGTTAAATCCTGTTGTTCTTTGGGTATCAATGTTATATGTGCTTCTTTCCAAGTTTCAGGCATAATTCCTGTTTCCAAAATAGAATTCATAGTCTTCTGCAAAGGTAGACATAAATCCTCTTCAAAACATTTATAGTAGGCTGCTGACAATCCATCCGGTCCAGGAGCTTTTCCACTACTAATTTTCTTAAAAGCTTTTATCAATTCTTCTTTTGTTATAACATTATTTAATATCAATCTTTGTTGGTCATTAAGAACAGTTAGTTTTTGTTTATTCAAATATTCTTCAATCTTATCCAAGTTGACATCTTGTTTTTTATATAATTTAGAATAATAGTCATGAAAGGTTTTTTGAATGTCCATATTATTCACCAGAGTTTTTCCTTCATGTTGAATATTAGTAATCAAATTCTTTTGTCTTTGTTTCCTCAATTTATAAGCCAGCCATCTACCTGGTTTATTTGCATATTCAAAATATTTTTGTTTTGTAAATTTCATTTGAGTCTCTATCTCTTGAGTTAATATCATTGATATTTGCTTTTGTAGAAATTTAATTTGAGTGAGCAAAGTGTCATCCATTGGTTTATCTCTCAAATCTAACTCTTTACTTTTAATTTCGTCTAAAATCAATTGAATTCTTTTTTGTTTTTTCTTCCTCATTTGAGCATTGTATTGAATAAAATAACCCCTCATATATGCTTTACTGGCTTCCCATACAGTTTGAATATTAGTCCCTTTGTTCAAATTAAATTGAAAATATTCTCTTAATTTTTTTTTGCATACATCAACTACATCATTATTCCGTAGTAGTGACTCATTCAATCTCCATCTAAATACATTCCGTTTCCCTTTAAGAGTCAACATTACTGGATTATGATCTGATAAAGTCTTAGGTAATATATCAACTTTGTTAATATCCATCATCAAATTTTTAGATATCAAAATCATATCTATTCTAGAATGTGATTTAAATCTCTCTGAATAATATGTAAATTCTCTGGAAGTCCCATTCATACATCTCCAAATGTCTTGTAAATCCAACATCTCTTTCAAGTCGAAAAATGTTTGTGGCAATTTTCCCTGTGTTTGCTTCACTTCTTTTTGTGACTGTCTATCCAATCTGGGGTAAATTACCCCATTCCAATCCCCCATGAAACACCAATTGTCATAAGTTAAGTCCAAAAGTTTATCCATCAGGTTTTTATAAAATACTCCTTTATCCATATTCGGTGCATAAAGTCCAACTATCAGTGTTTTAGTTCCTTGTATGTTAATTTCTACTACAATGTATCGACCCTCTTCATCAGCTAATATCAATTTTGGGTTTAACTTTGGTTGTACATATAAGACTACCCCTTTAGTTTTTTTATATCCAGCCGAAATAAATTCTTCTCCAAGCTGTTTTTGAATCAAATATTTAGTATCTTTTTTACAAATATGAGTCTCTTGTAAACAACTTATGTCCAATTTCTGTTTTTTCAAAAAATGAAATATCTTTCTTCTTTTTTGTGGAGCATTGGCTCCATTAATATTCCATGTCAGATATTTAAGTTCCATTGGTGTTTTATTCTTTAAAATCCCTTTGTTAAGTCCACACCTGTAGCTCCTTTCTCAGATAGATCTTCAGTCTTCTCTTTGTCTTTCGATGTTTCTCCTCCTTTTGTCAATTCTCCTTCTGGTAAACCCATTTCTTTCTTGTATTTCTCTAAAAAAGCTTTTGCTTTTAAAATGGAAGTTATTTTGAATCTCTGTCCTTTAAACTCAAACGATACGCCTTCCAATTTTTCCCATCTGAATGAAATACTATGTTGCCTTAATTTGTCTGTAAGGAAAGAATAGTCTTTTCTTTTCCTAATTATTCTCAAGGGAATTTCTTTTAATACAATTATTTCCTTCCCTTCTATATTTAATCTAGTATTATAATGCTTCCTTAAGATTTGCTCTTTTGTCACTTTTCTTACAAAATATATCAATATGTCTCTAGGGACTTTTCTTTCCTTAGCATAACGTGAGTTTACTCTGAATATCTTGTCTATCTCCAAATCTAAATCTTGTTCTCTTGTCTCCAAAAATTTAGCTAATTCAAAAGTCATCCTTTCTCTCACATTTTCATCTACTTGTTCTGGAATTGCTCTAAATCTCAAGATGTGCTCCTTCTCTCTCATTTCTGCTAAAGCTGTGATATCTAGATTATGTTCAATCTCTTTAATAGCATATTCTGATTTATCTTCTAATTTTTGCATCTGGCTTTGCGTATCTTTAAGTTCTCCTGACAGAGAATTGACCACTTCCTTAACTGTTTGAATTTCTTTTTTAAAATCTTGCTTAATCTCTCAGGTTATTTCTTTCTTCATATCGTCCATTTTTTTGTCTAATGCTGTAATCTGATCTTCCATCTGCTTCGTGGAGTCATCCATTTTCTTATTTATTGCTGTATTCTGGTCATCCATTTTCTTATTTATTGCTGTATTCTGATCATCCATTTTCTTATTTATTGCTGTATTCTGATCATCCATTTTCTTATTTAGTGTTGCAACAGCTTCTAATATCTTTTTCATTTCTGGTAATAAAGCTTCTGAGGCAGATGTAGCAGGTGTAGCAGAATCAATAGGTGGTCCTCCAGTCTCCTTCTTCTTCTCCTTCTCCGCCCGTCTCATTCCCAAAGACGCCATAGCCCTGCAAAAAAGAAGAAAAAAGGGAGAAAAGGGGAAAAAGCACCATATAACAATATAACAAAAATTATTTAAAAAAGGGGAAAAAATTAAAAAAAAATTAAAAATTCTTTTACAAATAATAAAAAGAAAAAAGAAAAGGTGAAAAAACAAATATCCAAAAGGTTAAGGAAAAAGAAAGAGAGAACTAGGCTCCTTTAAAATTTTTCCTCTTAGGTCATTTATAATCCCTTATATATAAAAGTCCACAGTGTTTCAAAGGATAAAAGCCTAGGACTTTTTGTTCTCCTGTAGTCAAAATCAAAGATAAGAATAGTAAATATTCCCAGGGTTTCACCTTCCCACTTGTAATTCTTCAATCCAACCACAAGTCAAAAAGAAAAAATGTTGCTAGAGACATGTAAAAAAGCCTCTACTTTCCATATCATAATCCAATAATCCAAATTAAACGTTAAATAACTTGACTTTTTCAGAAAAATAAATCCAAACAGAGTTCAAAGTTCAAAAAGAAAAAGAGGAACTTGTATATATAAAAGAGTTTTTAATAGGGTTCAGTAATCCCAACATCAAAATCTTAAAAAATAAAGTATTAATCACTCCATTTAAATCCAAGCTTTAATATAGTATTCCAGAGAGCAAAAATAGAAATACCAATAGTTGTCCATAAGTAAAAAACTCAAACCAAACTGAAATAATAGTAAAAGTCACTTTCACTTCTAGCAAAGCCACTTAGCTTCTCTTCCCACCGTTTATTCTCATTTATCTTTATTTCTTACTTCTGTTCTGTAGAATGCTTCTTGTGTAGAAATCCATAAGGGTCTTTTATAACATAAGATTAATTTATATTTATTCCAGATTCTTAACAAGGATCTTCTAATATAATGGTTTTTAAAATCCACATTAACTTTAACTTTATCATACCACAAATATCCATGCCATCCATATCTTAATTCATGTCCTTCCAAATTCAATAATTTTTCATTTTTCAAAACTATCCATTCTTTAATCCAAACCAAGCAACAAGCAGCATAATATAATTTCAAATCCAGTAGACCTAGTCCTCCTCTTTCTTTAGAGTCTTGCAAGACTTTATATTTTACTCTTGGTTTTTTCCCTTGCCAAATAAACTTAGAAATATCTCGCTGCCATTGTTTAAAAGGTTCTTCTGATGCCAATATAGGTAGTGTTTGAAAAAGATATAAAATTCTTGGCAAAACATTCATTTTAATTGCTGAAATTCTACCTAATAATGATAATTGCAGTTTTTCCCAATGTTCCAAATCTTTTTTAATATCCATCCAAAGTGGAATATAATTATTCTTAAACAACTTAACATTTTTAGTTGTTAAATATACTCCTAAATATTTTACTTTTTCTTCCATTGAATATCCTGTTATTTCTTTCAATTTCTCTTGTTGGTGGTAATCCATATTTTTGGTCAAAACTTTTGTCTTCTGTAAATTCACTTTGAACCCTGCTAGCGACCCAAAGTCTTTTAGTTTCTGTATTAATATTTCAATTCCTTCTAGTGGATTCTCCAAAGTAATGACTAGGTCGTCAGCAAATGCTCTTAGTTTATAAACTTCTTTTTTAACTTTAATACCATGGATACCATCATCTTGTCTAATATCTCTAAGTAAAACCTCTAATACCAATATAAACAAAAGTGGAGATAATGGACAACCTTGTCTAGTACCTTTTTGTATTTCACATGGCTTACTAAATTCTCCATTAACAATTATTTTGGCAAATTGTGGAGTATATATTGATTTAATCCATTTTATAAAATTTCCTCCAAAATTCATATTTTCCAAAACTTTGAACATAAAAGGCCAATTTAAGTTGTCAAAGGCTTTTTCAGCATCAATAAATATCAAGGCAGCTTGTTTATCATAGTGTTGATCCAAATATTCAATTACGTCTACTATGTTTCGGACATTGTCATGGATTTGTCTTTTGGGTAGAAAACCAGCTTGGTCTTGATCTTGGTCTTATCTTGCCTCACTTGATAGGCCATGCTAATGCTGAAAAGAGGTCCATCTCTGCTCTACATTACTTTATATAGAAATTAGTATCTGCTGACACTTTTAATACTTATTAGAACCGCAATATTTTGAAGAAACTGCTAAAAAATAACTGATCCATGGTTATGATCTTGCCAAACTTCTGGATCTCTACCAATTTCTTTACAGGTATTCTTTGTCATTTTTCCTCCTTGCAAGTTCTTAACTTTTACCTTGAGTTCTCCAGAGTATCTCAACTGCCATGTTTGAAATGTACATGACACACATTGGGAACCAGGCTGTTGCCTTGGCAGACTAACCTAAACTGTCTATAAATTATTACTAAGGTTGCCTGCCCATAACTCATATGGACAGGCCATAGCCCTTTACTTACTCAGCGGATATCACACTGCAGCCATCACAGCTGATCCTTTTCTCCACCAGTCCGTTGGCACATCTGGATGTTGACATTTGATGAGCAATAGGATCAGGGTGAAATAGAGCCCAAGGAGCAAACTTTGCTGCCTTTTTGGGTAGCACTGACTTGGCTGGTTTAATGGCATACAGCTGGAATTTCCTCTGACTTTTTTTGGTAATTCTTTGCTGAAAAGATTTCTCCCTCAGCAGGCTCGATATTGGCTCAATGACTCTTCATGAAGCTGTTGTACAAAAACAGCTTTCTAACCTGCTGTAATTCAGTGCTTTATTCCAGTAAGTTGTCACCTGAGGAAACCGCCTGGCGTGTGTGTCTGTGCGTTTAATATAATGGAACAGTAAGGGGCCCAATGTTAGAGAACTTCACTAAATTACCTCAAGTGACGTATAGTCACTATGTCTGAGCAGCTTGTCAAAGGTTTATAAGAAAGTATAAGTACTAAAAATAGATGCTCTGGAAGCTGGTAAATATTAGGTTATTCTAAAGGTCAGGATTTGCTGGGTGCAGTGCACATAAAGCACATTTAATACTTCCACAAACCTTAAGGTCCTGGTTTTTCAAGACCTTTAAGTAACTCTATTTTATGGGCCAATGATTACATACACTCACACATCCTGAAAATCCTAATGCCAGATAAGGTTACCCTTGAGAGCCAGTTTGGTGTAGTGGTTAAAGCAGACTATTTATTTATCATATGGCACATTCACATTGTGTTACAATAAAAACATAGAGCATAATAAATATGAAATATAAAATATAGACAGGAAAATTACAAAAATATGTCTAGGTTACAAATCTCACATCTGTTGTAGGACTTGGCATTTAGACCTACTTATTCCTTCTATATTGATTTGGCAAATCTTGATAACAGGACCAAGATTCTTTGTCATGGGGTCCTGAGAAGGACCATTTATATTCATGCCTTGAGGCATAATTTGATGCGATGTGATATAGCCAGGAGATCACTAGGATTGACTGGCTACCGCAACTTCGAAGCTTCAGGTGTTTGCTTCGAAGTGACTGTTCTTTAGCACCACCCAGGGGACACGTGTGACTTAAGGAATATCACGGACGCGAACAGTCGTTGTCCCCCAAAGCAGACTAGAAACTAGGAGACTGTGAGTTCTAGTCCTGCCTTAGGCACAAAGCCAGCTGGGTGACCTTGGGCCAGTTACTCTCTCTCTCGGCCCTAGGAAGCAGGCAAGGGCAAACCACTTCTGAAATCTTGCCAAGAGAACTGCAGGGACCTGTCCAGGCAGTTGCCAGGAGTCAATGCTGACTCGAAGGCACAAAAAGGAAAAGAAGAGAAAGGTTACCCTTTGCCATTTTATCATACTAAATCAGAAAAACTAAAATCTAAATCTGTAGCTTGAATCATGTCAACTGGATTTCTATTTTCTTAGTAGAAACGTTTCGCTCCTTATTTTATTTTATTTATTTATTTATTATTTTATTTTATCATCCTTTAGATGATAAAAGGACTTAAAAATTACATCTCAATATAACCATGACCTAGCCCCAGGTGTAAGGTCACACAGCTACCTAGGAACATATTTAGGATTCCCTTACCAACTTTGCTCAGACCGAAGAAGCTCCTTAGATAAGGAGCGAAACGTTTCTACTAAGAAAATAGAAATCCAGTTGACATGATTCAAGCTACAGACAATTCCACCTGGATGACTGAGAACCTTCATAGACATAAAATCTAAATCAGCTTCCTGCTACTAGGCAGTCCAATTCAGTGGGTAGGGGTAGTGAACTGGCAGTCAGTCTGCCATTTTTAAAACCTTGCCAGCAAATACTAGATGGCTGGGTGTACATATGTGTGAAGGTAGCCCAAAGAGATTCATTCAATGTCTATTTATTTATTTATTTATTTATTTATTTATCACCGCCCATCTCTACAAAAGTAGACTGTGGGCGGTTTACAATAAAATATTAAAACTAAAAACCTATAAATCTTAAAATGCAATCCAATAATAAATAGTAAAAATCCAGAGGATGGTAATATCTTAAAAGGGGGACACCACTAAGCCAACCACCCCCAGGAGGAACTATTACTTCCTTCGTCCCAAGCAAGGTGGCAGAACCAGGTCTTTAAAGACCTCCAGAAGGCCAGGAGCGAGGGCGCCCGCCTCACCTCTGGGGGCAAGATATTCCACAGGGTGGGTGCTATCGCAGAGAAGGCACACCTCCTGGACCCCACTAGATGGAATTCTTTTATTGATGGGGTCCGAAGCATGCCCTCCCTGCATGAACGGGTGGGCCAGGTAGATGTGATCAGGATGAGACGGTCCCTCAGGTATTTTCTTTCATTCCCCACTTTTGAAGTCAGTAGGAGGATTAAGCATAATAGCTCAAGGCTGAAAGAGTTGTTAGGGCCTGTTCTGGGGTTTCTCAGGGGAACAAAGAGGGTTTGGATCCAGTAGAATAAAATCTTCCTCTGATCAACTTCTGTAATAAATTGACTTATTACAGCACTGTCCAGAATGGGACTGAGTAGCTCTCTTTTTCCCTACCTGGTGACACAATTTTAATTTTGTTTGGTGTTTGTATAATTAATTGTATTTAAATGTTTTAATTTGCCTTTAAAAAAACGTTTACGTTCTGCAAGAAGTGTCATCTACTATACATGACATCATGCTTGATTCAAATATTAATACTCATGAATGCGGTTATATATAAGAGTATCAAAATAATCTTGCTGAGGGTGTTTAATATATTTTATTTATTTATTTATTTAATTAATTAATTAATTTATTAATATAACTGCCCATCTCCCCCAACGGGGAACTCTGGGCAGTTTACAATAAAACTTATTACAGCAAATTAATATATAGACTCAAAAGAGCAAAAATGTCCATTTTTAGCCAGTGAGAAGACCTAGGAGAAACTGATTCTGTAAGAGGTAACAAATGGCCATATTTAGAGTTAAAAATTAGAGTTGTTTTGGACAGAAAATAAGGGAGTAGCAGCTGAGGCAGTAAATTGACCTCAAAGAAGAAATCATCAAGAAGCACAGAAGGAAGGAAGGAAGGAAGGAAGGAAGGAAGGAAGGAAGGAAGGAAGGAAGGAAGGAAGGAAGGAAGGAAGGAAGGAAGGAAGGAGGAAAAGCAAGTCAGGAGGGAAATGGAACTGATGCCACAATATCAGGGAAGTCATGTGATTTGGGTACAGGCAAAGTCCCAGTAGTAACCTTGGGAGACAGCAAAAAGGAACTTCTGGTTAACCATGACTTCCATAATATTGTGGGATCAGTTCCATTTCCCTCCTTTCCTTCCTTCCTTCCTTCCTTCCTTCCTTCCTTCCTTCCTTCCTTCCTTCCTTCCTTCCTTCCTTCCTTCCTTCCTTCCTTCCTGGTTATTTCTTCTTTGAGGTCAATTTACCGCCTCAGCTGCTACTCCCTTATTTTCTGTCCAAAACAACATAAATTAATTGAGTGCAGTGAGTGCAGCCACATCACCTCTGAAGCTCCTTTTCTGCTTCAGATCCAAATAGCTGCACATGACTGGTTGGGAATATAAAACAGGGTGGATATTGGTTGGAATGAAATTTGACTTCGGGGGAGAAATGTGTTGAAATGTTCTAAAGAGGATTGAGATATTTGGCCTGTACTTTGAGTAGGGATCTGCACATATCTAATCAGCATTCTCTCTGTTTTTAGTTGTAAGTAAGCAAGCATATGTTATTATCATTTGAACTTCTGTCTAGACTTCTATCTGGGTTTTGATTTGTTCCCAATAAAGGTAACTTTGTGAATCTTTTAAATTCTGATTGTGTGCTATCCTTGTTCCTTTATCCAGTAAAGTACAATCCAGGATAAAAAGGGAAATATTGTGGTCTCTTTAGACAGAATTGATGGCAGTAAATATAGATTGTAAAGGGGGGGCAGGGTGGAGAGAAGAGAGGTTTTATTTCAGGGAGAAATTGGGCATAAGATGGGATCTCTACCTCCATGAAAAGGTTGGCAATGATAGTACTAACTTTCTGTCCCCCTCCACCCCGGCTGCTTTTCTTCTAAGAGCTCTTTGCCACTCAATCTTAATCCTCCTAGATGGATGGGCTGTCAGGTGGAGTTATGGCAGGACTCATATTTTGCTTTCCCTCAGAGCGGGGCATCAGATTTGCTAGGCTTCCAGCTCTTCTTTGCCTTGAGATAGAACAGTTTTCCTCCATGGAGATGGTGGTTATTCCTAAATCAGCTGCTGCTTAAATTGCCATGACATAATTATGTACACAAAGGACACATTGTTATTTACTTTTTGCTGTTTAGGATAGCCCTAATGTTTGAAACTGCAGTATATGCTGTTTTCACATTTTTAGCAGAACATGGTCATTTGTAGAGGAACAGCATTCAAGAACTCTGAAGCACATTTCCAGTAGTCATTTTGTTTTCCAAAACTGTTAGAAGGAGAGGAAGTTCAAAGCCTAGGCACCAAACAAGTAGCAAAACTTGAGCTTTGTGTGATGTGGGCAACATTTTATCTTTCAAGATAAAACCAGCGCCATTTTCTTTTTCTTCCTTTTTTTTTTGAGGCACAGGGTTAGACAGGGAACCATTATTAATACCAATAATGGATTTTTCAGGCAATGATAAACTAACCTTCTTTCCCTTCCTCCTCCCCACATTGTAGGATGCTGGGCTCAGCAGATGGAGGGATAATACCTCTAGTCTTTGGCAGAAAGAAAGAAGAAAGAAAGAAAGAAAGGAAGGAAGGAAGGAAGGAAGGAAGGAAGGAAGGAAGGAAGGAAGGAAGGAAGGAAGGAAGGGTCATTTTTTGAATTTGAAGTCCAATTCCCCACAATGCAGGACTATTCACACAAACATTTTGTTGTTTTCCCTTCCCAATCCTGCTGAGATTGTTTGTGCAAACTGAATTTGTCTCCTGCCAGGAGAGGTCCAGGCCCAGGCCTGGGATCCATCTATTGTGGATCCATTTGCTTTTGTGGAATTTTGATCTATAAACAAAAATTTGAAACCTGATATCTGAAGCCTATACAGATGCCCATGTCCCAGTGAGGGCCAGAAAGTACCTTCAGTGCTACATTTTGTTATTTTTCGTTCAGAGAACTCAGACACATAGAAACCAGTAAAGGTTTACAACTGAAAGTTGTAAATCAGGAAAGGGGCAGATTGTGGGAGGCTTTGTCTCCAAGGCGCTGTAAGGGAGCGGAGACAAGTCCGCTTCCCTGATCTTCTCCTCTGCCTGTCCTTCGCTCCCTTACAGCGCCTTGGAGACAAAGCCTCCCACAATCTGCCCCTTTCCTGATTGCAACCAGGGATCTTCTTCCACAAGTGAGTAGGGGTGGGGGCAAGAAAACGGGAGCGGGGGAGAGAGCGAGAGAGACGCTCTCTGGACCAGGCGGGAAAGGGAGACAGCGTTCGCTTCGACAAGAGCAGCAGGCGCAGTGGGGACTGCATTGGCGGCAACCATGAGGCAGTAGCAGCGAGCTAAAGCCAGTAAGGGAGTGAAGGACAGGCAGAGGAGAAGATCAGGGAAGCGGACTTGTCTCCGAGCAATTAACTCGGAGATTATACAATGCTGGTGGCGGGTGGGGTGGGGTAGGGTGGGGAGCTGCAGCTACATTTTGCCACCCAAAATTGTTTTCAAGGCTCCCGCCCACAAACCCTGCCCCCTTCCACGCAATTGGACCCCGCCCGCAAACCCCACCCCCTTCCATGTGATTGGCCCCTGCCCTCAAACCCCGCCCCCTGGCCCTCGAGCATGTCAAAATGTCCTCGAGCATGTCAAAATGGCTCCTGGCATAAAAAAGTTTAACCCTGTTATAGGTCAAACAAATTATCTGCCACACCCAGCTAAACTATAGCACCTGTAATATGAGTCACATCATACCTTCTACAATGGCTGCTAATTGGATGACTTGCAGAAAATATCAACTCTCACCTATATACCTCTAGCCTCTCCTGTATAATTAATCTACTTGTAAATTCTGGGTATTTTATAAACCCCAACACATTCAGTAAAATTCCATGTGGGGAAGGTGCAATAGAAACACTGGCCCACATTTTTCTGTATTGTCCTTTATATTGGGACATCTGAAACACCATGATAGTCCCATTAATTAAAAAAAAATTCCAGATGCTCTGTAAAACTTTTACGTAAACTGTTTACTTGCAGACACCAAAATTCTATTTGGCAGTTTGCCATGGACAGTACTGTTGGATGGTGGAGTGGAAAATACAGGAAAGTAGAAATCAGTGGTTTTCCTTTATTATTTCACATTATTGTATTTTATATTGATTTTATATATATGTTATGTATCACGTGTGTGTGTGTATAAAATTGTATTATCATTTGAGGCAATGTAATGAACCTTTGAAAATGACCATAATAAAATTGATTGATTGATTGAAAGTTTAGATTTGAGTTCCAGAGTGATGAGATAGGTAACTACTTGCATGATATTTTTGTTTTCTGTGTAATAGCTTGAAAGGACACCATTTCCCATACTTGCAAATAAAGCCTGACCAATCTATTCACACAAACACATGGTATAAAGCTACACACCATCACTATAAAAAGGCATTATATATTGATTGGCATTAGTGGCAATATCACTGACTCTGTGCCTTCAAGTCAGAGTTCACTCTCAGTGACCAGATAGATGTTCTTAGGAGTGTTCTCCAACACCAAAGTTCAAAAATGCCAATACTCTTTCTATCCTGCTTCTTTCACTCCATAGAGTGTCACAGGGAAAATCATTGCCTACATGATTCTGATCTTTGTAGGTACAGACATATTGTGGCATCTGAATATATTTTCCAAGGCCTTCATTGCTGCCCTACCCAGTGCTATTCAGTGTATGTCTTGACTTCTGGTTTTTTTTAAATTGTTGATAGTTGATCCTAAAAGATAAAAGCTATCCATTATCTTCATACTTTCTTTTCTTTTGTTTTCATCCAGTTTGTTATTCTGCCATCTCAACCCTTTTTTGTTTCTTGCTGTTTTTATTGTCATGTTGTCATGTTTTAAATCATTAGTAAACTGCCCAGAGTCACAGGGAGTTGGGAAGCATATAAATTTAGATGATGATGATGATGTCAGATCTAAGGCTGGCTGCTGCATCTGTTGTCATTAGCTCGGTCTTTATATTTAATCTTAGTCCCCTTTTTTCACTGTGCTCCTTGACTTTCATTACTAGAGCTTGCAGATCATTTACATTTTCAGCTATCAGAGTAGTGTTATCAGCATACCACAGAGTATTGATATCTCTTCCTCCAGTTCTAATACTATGTCCAACTTCTTGCGGTGCAGCTTCCCTCAATATATATTCTGCATATAGGTTGAATAAGTGACAATAGTAGCATTAATATATTGATACATGGTTCATGTATTAATGTGGTTATACATTGTGATTAATAATAATAGCTTGCTCTACCACCATTTAAAACAGCATTTTTGTTATATGAAACTTGGAAATATACAGAAAAAAAGACATACAGTAAGGCTAAAAATTCCAGTGTCTCATGAGAATACATTATAAACAGATTAATTCTAAATATAAATGACTATTGCAACTGAACTACTTCAGTACTGATTATTAAGCCAGGAATGAAATGGAAGGTGGGCAAGGAAAATGAAGTTTGCCTAGTTAAAATTTAATTAGATTTAATCTAGATGAAGAAGGTAGAGATTCCCCTTGTTCAATGTTTACCATGCAAGACCAATTTATATGCAGCCATAAATCCTTTGAAATTGACATGCCCTTAATCAAGCCAGAAACTCATCCATCATTAATATGTTGTTTCCCTTCAACAGTGGAGTATCACTTATTTTCTGCTGGGAAGAACATTGAAATATATTTTACTATCCAGTAGGAATCACCAAATGATACAGCGTCCAATAATTAAGAGCCTACCAATAAATATGTTTTAAAAAATGTTTCTCACTACAGATTGAATGACAGTCCAAAGAAACAACTTTAAAATCGCATGTATTTAAACCATCTCGCACTTAGTGAATAGCATCTGATCTTTAACAATGACAAAAAAAAATCAGTGTATCTTGCCTTTCTGTGCAGAAAGCAAAGTTATTAATAATTAAAAGACAGTTCTGTAAAAAAAAATACAAAAACATTTCGAGTGTTAACAAATTCAAACTGAAAAGATCTGTCTAGAGAGAAAAATAAAAGTCCACTCTTTTCTTAAAAGCATAAAAATGGGGGCTGTGGGAGTGTGTCCCATAGCATGGGAGCAACAGAAAATCTTTTTATCCATCTGCCTGACAAATGGAGCTCAGAAAGTGAGAGTATTGCTAAGAGCGCTTCTCCTGCTTACTTTAATGTCTGGACAGTTTCATACTGAGATAGGTAGTTCCTCAGATAACCAGACTCTGAGCCACATAGGGCTTGAAAGTCCTAAACCAATACACTTAATTGTCCCTGGCAAACTATTGGCAGCCAGTATAAAACTTTATTTATATAATGTTTCTGATCTCATACACCAGTTGACAATCAAGCAATTGTATTTTGTACATATGAACTTTTTCAGACATTCCTCTAGGGTACTTCTTCATGGAATGCATTGCACAGTTAAGTACCAAAGATGGATGTACTAGTGCATTATCACCCCCACGGGTGACAGTTGCCAAACCCAACTGGCTTAGGAATGGACACAGAATACTAAACATAACAATGGAAACATACTCCATACCCACCCACTCACCCAGCATAACTTGGGAATCCAAAAATATTTGGAAGTCAAAGAACTCCCATACCACTGACCTACTCTTTCAGAAGGAGGACAACCCCATTCGGAATAGGCTGAGCCCCAATTCTAGAGCTAATCATACTCATTAGCAGCATTTCCATTTTGTCTGGATTTAATTTCAGCTTATTCATCGTCCTCTAGGCCAAGGGTCGGAAATGGCGGCTCGCGAGCCAGATGCGGCTCTTTGGCCCCTTGAGTGTGGCTCTTCCGCAGCTGAACTCACCCCCGCCCCTTCCACGCGATTGGATCCCGCCCCCAAATGGCCGGCGCTGGAGGAGGTAGATTGATTCTTCCTCCTCCCGCCCTCGGGAGCCTTCCAGAGTCGGGCAGCGCTTCTTCGAGGTTGGCGGGTGGGGAAGTTGGTTGGTCACCGCCGCCGCCGCCTCTTCCTCCGCCCGCGTTGTAACGGCCGCCGCCCCCCCCGAAGCGCTCGCCAGGCAGGCAGGAGAGCGTCGCCATGCTGGGCGCGCTGCGGGCGGAGCTGCCTGCCTGGCACTCGGGCGCTCCTGCTGGGGTGCAGCGGGACGGGAGCTCCACCCGCATGCCTTCCCTGTCCGGTCCTCGCGGGCTGATCGCGTGGAAGGCGCGTGGGCGGAGCTGCCTGTCTGGCACTCGGGCGCTCCGGTAGCGCGGCCCCGCCGCCGCCCTTTCTCTCCGGCTTGGATCCTGGGAAGACAGCGGGGGGCCTCGCGGAGGGAGGCAAGCAGGCAGGCAAGCGGCCCGCCTCTGCCGCTCTCCGCTTCCACCTCGCTTGCTGGAACGTATTGAAGGGGAGGAAAAGGAAACATTAAGATGAACCAGGAGCTTTGCGGAGAGCGGCAGAGGCAAGGCGGGCGGCGGCTGCTGCTTCCTGCGCCCGTGGCCTCTTCGCTGCCACCGCCGCCCGCCTCTGCCGCTCTCCGCTTCTCCGCAAAGCTCCTGGTTCATCTTAATGCAGGGCTCTCCAAACTTTTGCCGTTGGCGACACACCAACGGCTGGCCCATGAAGACCTGGAAGCGGCGGTGCTTCCGGGTTGCTGCTGCTGCGGCGGCAGGGGCTGCCCCTTCGAAAGCGCAGGCTCCGGGGACCCTGAAAATGCCCTCGGTTCCGGCAGGGAGGCGAAAATCGCATGCGCACGCTGCTGGCTTCCCAGCGCACAGCTGATCGGCGCGGAGAATTTCCACCCCAGGCAGCCCTGCAGCATGCGTGATTTTCGCCTCCCTGTCAGAACCGAGGTCATTTTCGGGGTCCCCGGAGCCTGCCCTTTTGAAGGAGCAGCGGCAGCAGCGGTGTCCTGTAAGCGCTGATGGTCCGCTGCCACAACTGCCCCTTTGAAAGGACAGGCTCCGGGGACCCCAAAAATGCCCTCGGTTCCGGCAGGGAGGCGAAAATCGCATGCGCACGCTGCTGGCTTCCCAGCGCACAGCTGATCGGCGCGGAGAATTTACACCCCAGGCAGCCCTGCAGCATGCGTGATTTTCGCCTCCCTGCCAGAACCGAGGTCATTTTCGGGGTCCCCGGAGCCTGCCCTTTTGAAGGGGCAGCGGCAGCAGCGGTGTCCTGGAAGCGGTGATGGTCCGCTGCCACCACTGCCCCTTTGAAAGGACAGGCTCCGGGGACCCCGAAAATGCCCTCGGTTCCGGCAGGGAGGCGAAAATCGCATGCGCACACTGCTGGCTTCCCAGCGCACAGCTGATCAGCGCAGAGAATTTCCACCCCAGGCAGCCCTGCAGCATGCGTGATTTTCGCCTCCCTGCCAGAACCGAGGGCATTTTCAGGGTTCCCGGAGCCTGCCCTTTTGAAGGGGCAGCCCCTGCCGCCGCAGCGGCAGCAACCCGGAAGCACCGCCGCTTCCAGGTCTTCGTGGGCCAGCCGTTGGTGTGTCGCCAATGGCAAAAGTTTGGAAAGCCCTGCATTAAAATGAACCAGGAGCTTTGCGGAGAAGTGGAGAGTGGTAGAGGCGGGCGGCGGCGGCAGCGAAGAGGCCACAGGTGCAGGAAGCAGCAGCCGGAGGCTGCCTCGCCTCTTCCGCTCTCCGCTTCCACCTCGCTTGCTGGAACGTATTGAAGGGGAGGAAAAAGAAACATTAAGACAGGGCTTTCCAAACTGTGTGTCGCGACACAATACTGTGTCGCCTGGGGGCCCCAAGTGTGTCGCGTGACAACCCGGAAGGTCTGATGAAAATGCCCTCGGTTCTGGCAGGGAGGCGAAAATCACGCATGCTGCAGGGCTGCCTGGGGTGGAAATTCTCCGCGCCGATCAGCTGTGCGCTGGGAAGCCAGCAGCGTGCGCATGCGATTTTCGCCTCCCTGCTGGAACCGAGGGCATTTTCGGGGTCCCCGGAGCCTGTCCTTTCAAAGGGGCAGTGGTGGCAGCGGACCATCAGCGCTTCCAGGACACCGCTGCCGCCGCTGCCCCTTCAAAAGGGCAGGCTCCGGGGACCCCAAAAATGCCCTTGGTTCTGGCAGGGAGGCGAAAATCACGCATGCTGCAGGGCTGCCTGGGGTGGAAATTCTCCGCGCCGATCAGCTGTGCGCTGGGAAGCCAGCAGCGTGCGCATGCGATTTTCGCCTCCCTGCTGGAACCGAGGGCATTTTCGGGGTCCCCGGAGCCTATCCTTTCAAAGGGGCAGTGGTGGCAGCGGACCATCAGCGCTTCCAGGACACCGCTGCTGCCGCTGCCCCTTCAAAAGGGCAGGCTCCGGGGACCCCAAAAATGCCCTCGGTTCTGGCAGGGAGGCGAAAATCACGCATGCTGCAGGGCTGCCTGGGGTGGAAATTCTCCGCGCCGATCAGCTGTGCGCTGGGAAGCCAGCAGCGTGCGCATGCGATTTTCGCCTCCCTGCCGGAACCGAGGGCATTTTCAGGGTCCCCGGAGCCTGCGCTTTCGAAGGGGCAGCCCCTGCCGCCACAGCGGCAGCAACCCGGAAGCACCGCCGCTTCCAGGTCTTCGTGGGCCAGCCGTTGGTGTGTCACCAACGGCAAAAGTTTGGAAAGCCCTGCATTAAGATGAACCAGGAGCTTTGCGGAGAAGCGGAGAGCGGCAAAGGCTGGCGGCGGCAGCGAAGAGGCCACGGGCGCAGGAAGCAGCAGCCGGAGGCTCGTCTGGCCCCGCGGTGTGCCGAGGGCGAAGAGCCGCCAGCTCTCCCCTTGGCCGCCTCCGGCCGCTACAGTCGCCCTGGCATCTCCCTTTGGCCTGCCGTCCGCGGCCCCTGCCCCCGCCCCAGAGCCCAGCCCTGTCCCCCCCGCCTCCCTCCCTGCAGGCGGCGGACAAACTTGGCGAGGAAGCCTGCGATGGCGGCTTCCCTCCCACATGCACGCCCAGGCTCGGCTGCGGAGCTCAGCCTCCCTCCGCGAGGCCCCCCGCTGCCTTCCAGCGCGCCTGGGCCTCACGGAGGGAGGCAAACAGGCAGGCAAGCGGGCGGGGCAGGCAAGCGGGCGGGGCTCTTCGGCACAGATCCCGCCGGAGCTGATTTCCCTGGACCCCGGGCAGCTGGGCCGGGCGGATGCCGTCTCCCTGCAGCAGCAGCAGCGGAAGGAGCGTACAGAGAGGCTGATACCTGCCCGAGCAGGTGGGCGCCGGTGGCACTCCGCTGGCCACTCTGGGAGGGCAGGGCAGGGCGGGGCGGGGCGAGACGCAGCTCTGCCGGGCTCCGGGCATGCGGGCACTGAGTCCCTGCCCCCCTCGCCCCAGCGGGGGCTGAAGGGCCGGGACTCGGCGGGCGGGCAGCTGAAGCGGAGGAGGAAGGTGGCAGCCGAGCAGCAGCAGGTGAGTCCCCTGGCGCTCCCCGTTCCTCCCCTGCCCCGGCTCCGCCCTGGCTCCTTGGTTCGGAACAGCTTGGCAGCCGGCGCCCTCCGAAGCTGGAGCCCCCGCAGCCCACAGATCAGCGCTGGATCACTTCCAGAAACAGCGGGGGGAGAAGGCCGGCCGCCTTCTGCAGGCAAGGAGGGAGGGGCGGGAAGCCGGTGGGGGGGGGAAACAGCTACATGGGCCCTCCCACCCACCCCAATAAGCCACGTGATTGGCTCCCGCCCGCAAACCCTGCCCCTTCCACGTAATTGGCCCCCGCCCGCAAACCCCGCCCCCTTCCACGCGATTGGCCCCCACCCGCAAACCCCGCCCCCTGGCTCTCGAGCATTTCAAAATGTGCACGAGCATGTCAAAATGGCTCCCGGCATAAAAAGTTTGCCGACCCCTGCACTAGTACATCCATTGTTGGTCTCTATTTAAAGCATTTATTTATTATTTAAATTTATATCACCGCCCATCTCCCCCAATGGGGAACTCTGGGTAGTTTACAATAAAATCAATAGATAAAAACATATAACATAAAAAAACTTATGCAATACTATAACTCCTGATGTGTATAAAAGAAGCAACAAGAGATGTGGAACATGCTTTTCATTTACAACAAGACATTTGGACTTATTTTTTGATCCCATGCAATGGGATCTTTAGAAAGGCCATCTGTATAGGATGTATGCTTTTCAAAATCCTACAAGCTAGGCTTCAGCAGTATGTGAACCGAGAACTACCAGAAGTGCAAGCTGGTTTCGAAGAGGCAGAGGAACTAGAGATCAGATTGCCAACATTCGCTGGATCATGGAAAAAGCAAGAGAGTTCCAGAAAAACATCTACTTCTGCTTCATTGACTACGCTAAAGCCTTTGATTGTGTGGATCACAACAAACTGTGGCAAAGTCTTAAAGAGATGGGAGTACCAGACCACCTTACCTGTCTCCTGAGAAACCTGTATGCGGGTCAAGAAGCAACAGTCACAACCGGACATGGAACAACCGACTGGTTCAAAATTGGGAAAGGAGTACGACAAGGCTGTATATTATCACCGTGCTTATTTAACTTACAGTATATGCAGAGTACATCATGAGAAATGCCGGGCTGGATGAAACACAAGCCGGAGTTAAGATTGCCGGGAGAAATATCAACAACCTCAGATATGCAGACGATACCACCCTAATGGCAGAAAGTGAAGAGGAACTAAAGAGCCTCTTGATGAGGGTGAAAGAGGAGAGTGCAAAAGCTGGCTTGAAACTCAACATTAAAAAAACTCAGATCATGGCATCTGGTCCCATCACTTCCTGGCAAATAGAAGGGGAAGAAATGGAAGCAGTGACAGATTTTATTTTCTTGGGCTCCAAGATCACCGCAGACGGTGACTGCAGCCATGAAATTAAAAGACGCTTGCTCCTTGGGAGGAAAGCTATGGTAAACCTAGACAGCATATTAAAAAGCAGAGACATCACCTTGCCGACAAAGGTACGTATAGTTAAAGCTATGGTTTTCCCAGTAGTAATGTATGGCTGTGAGAGTTGGACCATAAGGAAGGCTGAGCGCCAAAGAATTGATGCTTTCGAACTGTGGTGCTGGAGAAGACTCTTGAGAGTCCCTTGGACTGCAAGGAGGTCAAATCAGTCAATCCTAAAGGAAATCAACCCTGACTGTTCATTGGAAGGACAGATGTTGAAGCTGAAGCTCAAATCCTTTGGCCACCTAATGCGAAGAGAGGACTCACTGGAAAAGACCCTGATGCTGGGAAAGACTGAAGGCAAAAGGAGAAGGGGACGGCAGAGGATGAGATGGTTAGATAGCATCACCGATGTAATGAACATGAATTTGAGTAAACTCCGGGTGACAGTGGAGGACAGGAAGGCCTGGCGTGCTATGGTCCATGAGGTCATGAAGAGTCGGACACGACTAAACGACTGAACAACAAATTCATAGTTGAACGGACATTTCCAAAAAGGTAGCACTGGAGAATATCCACATCACTCCATGGCATCTCTGCTTTGGGATTCTGCAAGGTTCTCTGTCCTATTCTTTACATGCTTAACATCTGCATGAAAGTACAGGGTGGAGTTATTCAGGGATTTTGTCACTTATATATAGTTTCCAAATATATTTCTTTGTTAATAGTGAAAGTACCAAATCAATTCTGGGTCATAGTAATGTATTGGATGAGGGCAATAAGCTCAGTTCAGATGCTGAAACACTGCTAGTGAAAACAAGTGATTTGTCTGCCCAGGTGAATGATGTTTAATCTGTTTTTTATAAGATTGAATTCACCCTAGAAGACTAGATTAATTGTTTGGTGTTGCACATTGATCCTTCTCTGTCAGTTAAGTCAAATGGACCTCTGTGACTCAGAGCATCTTATATCATCTTAGGCCGGATGAATGATCCATTCTTTCCATTCTTTCATAACTTTCGTACAATTTGTATTTCGGACCCCACCCACTCCAAAAAAAATCAAGCATTGACATATCACAACCAAAATGCATTAAGCTTATAGAATTTCCTTTGGCAATACAATAGCCTAGTGCTGAAAATGATTTTGCCCCCAGTATCTCTTTCATGTACCCATATAAGCTCTCTTTCTCAAATGTGGGTGCTGGTTATGTTAGGCTTTTCGTACTTCCACTGCAAGTGATATTTCCGAAACTAAACATTAGATTAAACCAATAGGCTAAGTAGCCTAATTAATGTAAATTAATTTTAAATAGCAAGTGCATTAAGCATAATTGAAATAGCTTTATATATCCCTAGACCCCAATATATTTTTAACAATGTACTGTATTTGGTGTCCTGGACAGCACAGGGGCCTACAAGAGAAACCAAGCATGGGCAGGACAGAGTCAAATAGTGCTTACAGAAAATTATTGGAAGCTTTGGAAAAGCTACAAAATTGTTCTGGTTTTGCAGGAGCTACAGTCAAAAGACAAATATAGTATGATAGGACATGGCTATGAAGGGTTATGTTGGACTTGAAGTAATGGATTTGATATGGCTTGGGAGACACCAAAGTTACCTTTGCCTGAAAGGATGGTCAGAAAAAGAATCAAGATGGGGTTTTGTAAGAAGAATTAATCCTTTCCTCATTTCCTAGACTTATCTAGAGATGTGAAGTAGGTCCTAGGTCCTCTATTTGTTTCCATTATCTTACATAAATATACAGCACTTTTGTAACATTTGGACAATAGAAACACATTAAGCTTATTGAATTTCCTTTGGCAATACAATAGTTTAATGCTGAAAATGACCTCCAGTTTCTCTTTCCTATAGCCATATAAGCAAGGAATGTGGCTTTTGTCTCAGGCTAAGCCTCTAGAGAAATTCTGCACCATTGGGAAGAAAAGGTATAACAGAGGCCTAGCAGCATCACAATGGCTGTGCTCCAATCACTTTCTCAGTAAGAATAAATACATATCCCCGAGGATTCTTTTTAAAGATACAAGGAGATTCCTGCTAGCAATAAAGCTAAGAATGTGCTGGCACTGAGTATCCCTGGACAGTCTCTTTCCAGAGTATCGTAATAGAGCAGTTGGACTATCTCTGGATCATTAGATGTGGGGAGAGCAGGGCTTTGCACAGCCCTACTTAATATGACCTGTGAACCCAGCCATGTTCACAATCTGGCTATGCTAATTTTTGTTTAACCATGGTTTATTAAATAAGCCATAATTAGTTTCCACAACATGCTACTATGCTGAAAATAGTGACTTACAGATTGTAATAACTGGTTTTATACAACACACTAAATCAAAAACATGCCAACCATATTTTGGCTTAGCGTGATAGGTGTTCATTTTCAGGGTGCTGAATATGACATCAGACCAGAATTTCCTGGTTTCCTATCCAATCATACCTTTTTTGAGAGAGAGAGGGAAGGGAAGTTTCAATATTATAGGTGGACATTTGAAATAAATTAACTTTCTTAAATAATCCTAGAAAGCTTGCCAAATACACTTTTGTCTGGGATGCAGACTAATCTCTACCATTTTTCTCATATTCTCTTTCATTAGGGAGTAAATATTATGATTTCAGTAAGCCTCCAAGTAAAGGACCTGAAAGCTATCATCCGCTCTTTGTCTGCCGCCTGAGCGGGTGGAACTGTAAATCTCTCCCACAACCTTCAGTTCAGTGCTTTTATGAGAACTTCTTGCAGAACGTAAAGCTAGCTTGCCTCAACGTTCAGGAAGACCACATTTTTCAAATCATAGGGGGGTATACCTTAGCCAAGCAGCCAAAGATTTGGGGCTAATATGTATAGCACAAATATGCCATTTGGCAATGTAATTTGTCTCTAATAAATACTGATTAAATCCTATGATAATTAAGTATTTGGGAAACTTTCCTTGATCCTGGCCTTTTTGAAAATGGCAGTAAGCAGCAGCTTGGGTTTAACCAAGAAATGCAGAATTATATCCTGAACATGAAACATTCTATACAATACTGTAGCTCCAAAGCTTATCATGTGGCAATGTATTTTGTACTTTCAGTTTTTTTTTAAAATAGAGCCAAGAACAAAGCAGGTGTCTGAACATCGAATTAATACAGTTATCCATGTATACACCATGTTTATTGTTATCTCTCAGACTTCAGAACAACACTGACTTAGCATTACCCTAAGCCATAATGTGATTGATTTGGTTTTGGATTAGTATAGTGCATGAACCCAGCCATTTTATTTTTCATAGGCATCTGTCCTAACCATGATGATGCCAAAATGACAAAACATGTATTGTAATATCACAATACAAGCTCTGCTCTTTTGATATTCCAACACATGTTTTGTCCCTACCTCCTGTGTGGTTTAAAATCATGATTTATTGACATGCAAGTGGCAGTTTCAACATATGCAGATAACAATCCAATAATGGTAAGACTAAACAGAGGAATTCCTGGATTGAACAGGTGGAGACTTAGCAAATTATTACTATTACTATTACTATTACTATTACTATTGGATATTAAATTGAAGTGTCAACACAAATTAAAGAGTTTCTTCCAGTTCAGTTTAACTTCTGAAAGTTCATCAGCTGCAGTATGGAAGCAAGTGAAGCATTCATGAGAGATTTGTTTATCTCTCTAGCATCAAGTAGAAATAAATCCATGCAAAAACAAAAAGTTACACCTCTGAATGTTTTGAAACAATTAGAACTAAGCCATAAACATAACCCAATTTTAGATTTAGAGCAAAGCATAAAGGCAATAAGAAAACAGATTGACTTATTGAAAGTGAATGAAATGTATAAACATTTGAATTTCACCAGACAGAAATACTTTGAAAAAGGCAATAAACCAGGCAAATTACTAGCTTACCAATTGTGTACCAAAGAAACAAAAGAATTATCACCACTTTTGTGACAGAACTAAATATATCTCTACAATAAAGGATGTGATACAGCATACTCAAAATTATACAACAAACAGGAATCTGACTGCCAAATTTGAAGAATATGCGAATGGAATATTACTTTAAAATGTTAGCAATCAACAAAAAGAAGTTCTTAATCAACCTATACATAAAGAATAAATAAAAGAAGCAATCAAAAACTTGGAATTGAATAAAGCTCCAGGACATTATGGTATTTCTGTAATTTACTGTACGGCTTTTCCAGAAATTCTGATTAAACCTTTAACTCATTTAATGAAAGAGATTCCTTCATCATGGATATAAATGTTCATTTATTTGGTTTATAAAGAAAGAAAAAGTCCAGTCCCATCCTGAAGCATATAGGCCCATCTGCCTACTGAATGTGGATTATAAACCTCTTATGGTACTTGTGGCTAAGAGATAAAATGTCCTTTTAACTGAAATGATACATCCTAATTAGATGGGGTTTATTCCAAAGAGATATAGGAGAAATCATATTAGACATATTTTAAATGTTATTGATAAAGTAAAACACAAAAATTGGCCCTGATTTTTCTTGATGCTGAAAAAGCCTTCGACAGTTTGGAATGGCCTTTTGTGTTTGCAGTTCTGGGAAAGATGGGTTGTGGCTCTAATTTTCTTACATGGATTTTGTTGTTTATTCATTCAGTCACTTCCGACTCTTCGTGACTTCATGGACCAGCCCACGCCAGAGCTTCCTGTAAGCTGTTGCCATCCCCAGCTGCCCCAAGGTCGAGTCCATCACCTCCAGAATATCATCCATCCATCTTACCCTTGGTCGTCCCCATTTTCTTTTGCCTTCCACTTTCCCTAGCATCAGCATCTTCTCCAGGGTATCCTGTCTTCAGAATTTTCCTCCAACACCACAGTTCAAAAGTATGTATCTTCCTTCACTCAGTCTTCCTTATGGTCCAGCTCTCACAGCCATAGGTTACTCTGGGGAATACCATTGCTTTAACTATGCGGACCTTTGTTGTCAGTGTGATGTCTCTGCTCTTTACTATTTTATCGAGATTTGTCATTGCTCTCCTCCCAAGAAGTAGACGTCTTCTGATTTCCTGGCTGCAGTCAGCGTCTGCAGTAATCTTTGCGCCTAGAAATACGAAGTCTTTCACTGCCTCCACTTTTTCTCCCTCTATTTGCCAGTCATCAATCAAGCTGGTTGCCATAATCTTGGTTTTTTTGAGGTTTAACTGCAACCCAGCTTTTGCACTTTCTTCTTTCACCTTCGTCATAAGGCTCCTCAGCTCCTCCTCGCTTTCAGCCATCAAAGTGGTATCATCTGCATATCTGAGATTGTTAATGTTTCTTCCAGCGATTTTAACTCCAGCCTTGGATTCATCAAGCCCAGCATGTTGCATGATGTGTTCTGCATAAAGGTTGAATAGGTAGGGTGAGAGCATACAACCCTGCTATACTCCTTTCCCAGTCTTAAACCAGTCCATTGTTCCGTGGTCTATTCTTACCGTTGCTACTTGGTCGTTATACAGATTCCTCAGGAGGCAGACAAGATGACTTGGTATCCCCATATCCCCAAGAACTTGCCACAATTTGTTATGATCCACACAGTCAAAGGCTTTAGAATAGTCAATAAAACAGAAATAGATGTTTTTCTGAAACTCCCTGGCTTTCTCCATTATCCAGCGGATATTGGCAATTTGGTCTCTAGTTCCTCTGCTTTTTCTAAACCCAGCTTGTACATCTGGCAATTCTCGCTCCATGAATTGCTGGAGTCTACCTTGCAAGATCTTGAGCATTACCTTACTAATTGAAGAGAATATTTGTAGCTCAGGGTTGAACTGTGGAGTCCATGGTGCTCTCTGAGCCTTGTTGTTTTCTTGCAGATGTTTCATTGCCAGGCTAGGCAACATCTTCAGTGCGAAAAGGGAATGGAACTTGCTCTCTGTTTATATACTTGTCCTGCCTGTGTTGGTGGGGGTGTTGTACTCTCCTTGGTAGTACCTTGATTGGGTTGTTGTTTGCTGCTTGGTTGATTGACTGAGTTAATAGTTCCTTGATTAGAGTCTATTGTGTTGTTTGATTGATCCTCTGCTGCTAATCTTGTTGTTAATCTTTGCCTATCTTGTTGTTGATTGCAGGCAAAGAGGTGTTCTGGTCTTCTGGCTTTTCTATTGTCTGTTATGAATGGTGTGTAAATGTTGTTTACCTCTATGTGTCTGTTGATGGCTGCTTTGTCTGAGTGCCAAGCTTCCAGGAATTCTCTAGCATTTTTTGATTTGGCTTGGTTTAAGATGCTCACAGTTTCCCAGTTGAAAGTATGGTTAAGTCTGTCCATGTGTTGTGAGATTAAGGAGTTTTCATCATGTCTTCTGACTGCTAGTTGGTGTTCCTGGATGCGTTCTGCTAGTCTTCTGCCCGTCTGTCCTACATAGTGGCTGTTACAGTCCTTACACCAGAGCTTTCCAAACTGTGTGTCGCGACACAAAAGTGTGTCGCCACACACAGTCTGGTGTGTCGCCACACAACCCGGAAGCGCTGATCATCATCAGCACTTCCGGGTTTTCCCACGGTGACACATCAATGGTGGCGTGCAAAAACCCGAAAGCGGCAGCAGCGGTTGGTGTGTCGCCGCGGGAAAACTTTGGAAAGCCCTGCCTTACACTGTATGTTGTAGATAACTCCTGTTTTTTTCTTCTTGGGCTACTAGGTCTTTTGGTTTACTTATGATGTTCTGAAGGGTTTAGTTGGTTTGTGTGCTACGGTGATGCCGTGTGGTTGTAACAGTCTATTAGTAGTTTCTGAGATGTTTCTGATGTATGGCAGTGTAATACTTTTCATAGCTTCTGTTGGTTTTGCTGTGGTGGGTTGAGTGGTCAGGCATTTTTTGATAAAATTGCGTGGATATCCATTTTGCTGGAAGATGCTATATACGTGGTCTATTTCCTTTTTCTGGTGTTCTACATTTAAAACATGATTATCTTCACCTTACAATTTCCCACTGTGTAGATCAGTCTTCTCCAACTTGCTATCTTCCAAATATGGAACCATAACTTCCCAAATTCCCTATCAGCCTGACATTAATTAGTCTTGATGGTTAGGAATTCTGGGAAGTGTATTCCCAACACATCTCAAAGGTAGTCTAAACTGATGGTATGGTAGTATTCACCATAAAAAATAATAGAGTTTTTGTAAGCTCCTGCCTTTTAATTTTTTAAAAATATTTTAAATTGTTCATCTTAGCTTATCTAAGTGTAGATAAAAGGACTTCAGCTGCTGCAATTTGAGCCAAATTGGAAATTTACACAATCTACTCACAGTCTAAAATTAGAGCGTACAATTATTGGTGTAAAATTAATGAAATGGAGCCCAATAGACTTCCAAGATTGTGTCTATTAAAACAGATAAAATCCCAACTACAGACCTCTTGGATTAGACAACTGACAAATTATATAAGGAGTTGCGGTCTCCCTGTCTCTTGCGCTTCCGGAGATCAAGTCAAAAAGAGTGTTATACAAAGAATCTTGGATATAGAAGCGCAAAAAGATATAGCTACCCTTAGCAAGGTTGTCAATCTGAAATGGCTGAGCCGATACAATTGCACTTTTCAAATTGCCAACTATTTAAAAATACAAATGCCAAAACATCTCAGGAAGGTATTCACCCAAGCTTGAGATCTCCATATGTGGGGTTGATCAGTGTAAACTGTAGGGGTGACACGGAAATATGATGTGTATTTTCACTTATATGTATACTTATCTACCATATTTTTATTTACTTCTTATTCAATTTGTCTTTTATATTAATTTTATATAGAGTTTTATTAACATTTATTGTTTAATCTTGTATTCTGATATGGCCTAAGGACTAATCAATAAACTTTGATTGATTGATTGATTGAAAAGAGTTTAGGACTACAGTCTAAATTGCCTCTGCTTGCCATGTCCATATCCATTCTAAGCTTATACACAAAGCTGGCCATGAATAAAAAAGAAGCCTATGACACCTCTGTTAATTAACAATTTAAATTATAGACATTATAGTGTGCTGTGTGGCAGCATCATTTAAAGGACTACTTTGAAATAAATCCTTTGCTATCTCAGCTAACAGGTAACTAATGCATTATTTTAAACAACAGTCATGCAAGTATTAGCATATTAGGCCACTCTCTGTTTCCCTAATGTTCTAGTTTTGTTTGCTTATGCAGCAATCAATTTCTAGTTTGTCAGGCAGGACTTTGAAGAACTGAATCACTTGATGAGTCCATCTACTTGGGAGTGCAAAGCAACCCTCAGTGAATGTCCAGTATCACAGAAAGAGGAAGATCAGGGATCCAGACACAAACTCATGTTAATATTTCCCAGCCTACGATGGCGTTACGAAAGAAAAAGGCCCTATAGCCCTGCATCTTCTTCTCTTTTTTTTGTGCATTCTAATCAGCGTTGACTCCTGGCAACTGCCTGGTCTAGTCTGTGCAGTTTTCTTGGCAAGATTTTTCAGAAGTGCGCACGTGCAACTTTCAGAAACGGGACAAATTGGCTTTTTTTCTTAAAAAGACGGGACGGTCAAGAATTGTTTGAAAAACGGGACTGTCCCGTTCAAAACAGGACGTATGGTCAGCCTATTTATTGGTCTCTAAAGCAAAATGCTTTCTGATACTCTGTGTGTGCAAGAAAACACACACACCAGCAGAAATGAAGTGCTGAAATCCTGTTAAAAGCATCACCTATAACCTTGAAAGATAGTAACAGAGTACCTGGTGCTGTAAAAATTGTCCATATGTGTGCGTCATAATTTATCCCTTGTCTGCATTTAGCTTCCATTTATTTGTCCCTCATCCAGCCTCCAACCTATAAATGACTGGGAAGGGAAGGAGAGCTATCTTTCTGTTTGGTTGGGAAGTACTGTATAACTTGTAGGAAAGCTAGCAGCTAGGTTGTTGTATGCTACGTTTAGCTACTGACATATAATACCATTGTTAAAAAGTTATTCTGACTGCTGATTTGTTACAGGGATACGTTAGAGATTGTTTTCTTCCAGATAGATCTGTCTGACTTCTGTGATAATCACCCATGGTCCCCTGGTTGTGCCACACTATGTGGTTAGTACTTTGGTATCAAACAGGAAAAGTTTTTTTTTCTGTTGTGAAGTCCGCTTTGTGGAACATTCTACCCCTAAAGCATATGTCAACTTTATTTCAGCATACATATATTCTGACATTTTCTGATGGTGCCATTCCACTTATGGTCACCAGAAATGTATCTCAAGGCTTTTGAAATACAACTGTCTTCCCTGTCTAAAACCAAGAGTGCTGTGAAGCTTCACAGAGAATGCTGAGAAACCTAAATATGGATTTATGAGTCTATCAAGTCTATCTATGTTTAGTTTTCTGTATTTAATAGAAAGCATGCAAATTACCTAAGATTCGATTTGATTGGATCCTATCATTGCTTTGATATGGATAATTGATTTCAAAAACTGTGTGTGTACACAGAAAAATGCACCAAATCACCAATTGAATTCAAAGGTACTCAATTCCATTTGATGCAGCAAACTGATTTGGTGATTTCATGCGAAGAGGGGGTTTGATCAAATTGCTTTTGAATTAGAACCTTGGATCAGAGCTTAATACTGCTCAATGCATAAGTCAGTGGGGAACAGTGATATCAAGGCCATTTTCCTAACCTTGCTATTTTTCTGAGTATTGAGAAAATTATATATTACATAGGTATGATGTCAAATACCTTAGCAAATTCATGGATAATGGGTCACTTTCTGGAGTGTGTAGATATATAACTGTCTTTCAAATTAAATTGAAGAAAAGTTTGCTGCATTATTCTCATCACAGATCTATATGTTGCAGAGAATAACTTTAAAAAAGATAAGAAGCAGAAAGCTTATTCAGCATAATATCACTTGAAGGCTGTCAGCAAAATAGAAATGCGGTGGGTATAGCAATAGCCACTATGAATGATTAAAGAAAGCAATCGGTTAAAGTGCCAAGAACAGAAGTAAGAAGGCCAAAAATGTGCAGGGTAATGTCTTACCTATGCAGAGCAATATGCAAATTAGGAAGGTGCTACACACTATCTGGCGCATACATCTGCAAGACTAAATATTTCAGTATACACAGTTTTAAGACCAGGCAAAAATTTCCCTTATTTCAATCAAACTTTTCTTTCCAGTGAAGATGGGAGAGAATGTTGGTGACATTTGAGGGTCATTTGTCTTTAAGGACAGACTGTGTGTAGTACTTGATATAATTTACTTGTCAAAGATTCAAAAAACCCTAAACTTTATAATAGGCAGTAAACTTTATGGTGAACAGCCTAGCTGTCACACTTTAAAGTGGAGCCACTGATGATTCTGGGAAGGATAATACAAATGACCCAAAAAGTCTTTTGAGTGACATTTGAGAAAACGGAGCTGCATTCTTCCAGAGACTAGCATAAAAGAGGCATCCCTTTTTTGTTTTTTAGTGGAATGGAAATTATCAGAAAACTAGAAAATGTTGAAGGAATGAGATGGTATGTGCCAAATTTTAGAGGAATCAATGCAGAGAGTTTTGAATCTATACTCTCTTAAAATTGTGAATGTATGTACAGTATATATACATATATACATATATATACCTCTTCTGTTACTCTGGGGCCAAATGTGATTAATTTTGATGATGGTAGCTCCTATGGTAAGGAATATGTATTCCAAATTTCACACAGAAAGTTTTAAGGGAGAAATTTAAGAAAATGAGGAATGGTCATAAGGAATCTGTGGAATTCACTGTCAAGGGTTGAGATGGGTAAATAACTCTATTCCTCTTTCTTTTCTGGACTTTGACCAAATCCAATACACATCCCTACTTAACAGAAATGCAATTATTTAGATAGAAATTTCAGAGAATTATCCTTTGTAAACCAATGAAGCCAAATATCTATGTATCCAAAATTTATCAAGTAATGAAGTTTTGATACAGCAGAAAAAATGGTTATTGATTAGAAAATATTTAGAAGGACAATTTCACCAAGATAAGGATATTTGATTTGTATGAAAAATCAACCTGTCAATTCCATATTATGAAAAAGGAGGCAAAATCTAAAGCCAGATATATTGGTCCATAGAGGGGATTTGCCAAGTTGGTTTCTAGAACTCCAAACATTATAATTGGTTCTGTTGATCTATATCAGAATACTGGAGGAAAAGGAAAGCAGGGACTGAAAACGGATAGGCAGTATGAAAAATGAACATAAAGATGGGTTGTAGACTTCATTTATCTTGCCACGCTTTTCTCATATGATTATAAAAAGCTTGAAAGAGTTGGGGTTCCATGCTTTGTGTAGCAAGCAGTGAATCTTTTCCATTGAAATCCAGATGAATTTTTCTGGAAGGAAAGTCTCTGATTCCAGAAAATGTTTGGCTTTTGTTGGGATGTTTGTTTTTTCCAGATGTATCTATACTGGATATTCTGCTTTATTTGGACTAGAATTTACTTTTGTTGGAATCCAGAAAGGAGAAGTGGACCACATGCTTGATGCGAAACAGCTATCTAAGGACTCTGCTGCTACAGAGTGAACCATAACTCTTTAATGAACATTAGCAGAGACTTAGATGACATGTTTTGCCAACTAGGTACAGAAGAACGGAGAACGGCTGGCAGAGAGGAAAACAATACAGATGGTAATGGGAATGAAACAAAAGACAAAATGGGCAACAACCAATTGGTTTTGAAGCTTTCCCTCATTTACCTGATTTCACATCTTAAAGATCTTTTGCTGAATTGCCCCTCCCTGCTTAGTTGAGGGGCAAGGCTTTAAATAATGCAGGCAGCACTGTCAGAAACCCACTCCCCTTAAGTAACCATCCAAGGGTATAATACAAAGTGAAGGCTTACAAGAAAGTTGCTCCTGCTGCCAGGTATTTTCTGAAGATGAAACTTCAGAAAATGAAACAATTCAATGTTCAAAGGCTGATTTTTTTCTCTAGCAAGAAGTTCTTAGAAAGTTATTACAGACCAGGAGAGGCAGATCATTTAAAACCTCCTGGCAGATCTCGTGCACCTCCTCACACCCTTGTGCACCCTCCCTGACTCTTCCCCACACACCCCCTCACTCCCTCCCCCAGCCGGCAGCAGCCACTTACCTACCGGCCAGCCTGGGACTTGCAACTTCCTGATGTCTTCCCCACTGACTTTGGTTGTGGGAAGCCAGCAGGAATTTGCCTTGCCTGACCATGGGATTCAGTTAATTATGGCAACTGGGACTGCAGAGATTGCCTTTGGTAAGTGATGCGGTCCTGCTTTACGACCGCATCTCTTGGCAATGGAATTTCTGGTCCCAATTGTGTCGTAAGACAAGGACTACCTGTAGTTCTGCCTTTGTATAAATTGGAGTTATATAGGAAAGGTTCTTTTGGGAAACAAGATTATTTCCATTTATTCAGGCTTTTCAAGGTGGGGTTACTTTTGTGCCATGGGAAAACTAGGGATTTGTCATAGAGGCATTTTATCAAGAAAAAGAAAGCAAACAAGATCAGATTCTGAAAAAGAAAAACACAACGGATACACATTTTAGTTGCCTTAGTTAGCCCCTAGTCAGTATGTGTATTGTTTTTTTGTGCAAAGAATAATCCATTATATTTTAAATTCAAGCTAGAATCTACCTGCTGTTTGTGCTGCAAAAGCAGTTTACTCATACATATTGAGTAAACACAAAAAGGAGGCGTGAAAGCCAGCTGGGTGACCTTGGGCCAGTCTCTCTCTCTCTCTCAGCCCTAGGAAGGAGCCAATGGGAAACCAGGAGACTGAGAGTTCTAGTTCCGCCTTAGGCATGAAAGCCAGCTGGGTGACCTTGGGCCAGTCTCTCTCTCAGCCCTAGGAAGGAGCCAATGGGAAACCAGGAGACTGAGAGTTCTAGTTCCGCCTTAGGCATGAAAGCTGGCTGGGTGACCTTGGGCCAGTCACTCTCTCTCAGCCCTAGGAAGGAGCCAATAGCAAACCAGGAGACTGAGAGTTCTAGTCCCACCTTAGGCATGAAAGCCAGCTGGGTGACCTTGGGCCAGTCACTCTCTCTCAGCCCAACTCACCTCACAGGGTGGTGGTTGTGGGGAAAAGAGGAGGAGGAAGGAGTATTAGGTATGTTCGCCACCTTGAGTTATTTATAAAAATAATAAAGGGATAAAAATAAAATAAATAAAATAAAATAAAATTAAGTCTAAACATCTGGCTGACTGTGCGATCAACCATAATAATCTATTAACTTGTATGCCACCCCACTCTCAATGACTCTGGGTAGCTCACAGCAATCAAAGAAATTACCATAAAATCAATAAAGCATAAACAAAGACAAAACAAAGACAAAAGATAAAAATGAAACTTGTGTTTGTTGATAAACCATGTGAGGGAATACGCACACAGATTCAAGGGATCTGATTGAAAGAGGCAGGGTCACACTGCTTTCCACTGTTTTCTTTTTCATTCATTTAAAAGCCTGTAAGAAGCAACTTCAGTCAAGCTGTATCAGAACTGACAAGCAGTTTTGCATTCTCAGCTCCAAGCCTCATTAATTGTTTCATATATCAAAGTTGCCTCTGCCCTCCCTATATCTAGCTGTTGTTGCTGGAAAAGGAGGTGCAAAGTCACCATGAGAGGAAAGGCAGTGGGGAGAGGCTGACTTACCCCACAGGCAGTAGACAGGATAAATCAGATTCCTACCACCATTAGAAAATGGCTTGCCTGGAAACTCTGCAGATCTTCCGGCTTGTAAGTAGAAAGACTGCTTTCTTTGTGACTTTGGCTGCATCACAGCTGAGCCCAGAATAATGGGACTCAGCTGCAGAACAGAGATGATGGTGTGGAATCACCCTGGTGTGAGGCTGATTTTGGAAGAGTGTAAAGATTTGTGGAACTGCCATGTGCCTCACTTGGCAGCTAAATTTGCTATAGCCTCAGATGACCTGGAAGCAATATTGCTGCTGCTATTAGGTGACATTAGAGGGCAATAGGATTTCACACACTTACAGTACATCAAGAACTTTTCCCAAATTACCTACCTACCTAACTCAGCTTCCGCACCTTTCTTCTCTGTGGCCATTTGGCATGTTCTTTGAAAGCTTATGGCAGTGAAGTGTCACATACTGGAAAACATTCATCTGGGGAATGCTGCTGTCAAGCAGCTGATTCTGGTCTGGGCCTTCTGTCTGAGCAACTAACTGTTTAAGTATATATTGAGTAGTTCACAGACTCCCCACCCTGTAAATTTCCCCTCTGGAGACATACATACCAAAATGGGGAGTTATTTTTTTCCCCCTCTGACATGTAGGTAATTTTCTTTGACCAATCATTTCATCACATACTCTCACCTCTATCCATGATATTTTCCAATCAGTTCAAAAGGACTAGGAACTGTGATGAACCGTTAAGTGACTAGGTTGTCTTCCTATTTTTGGATTGCAATCTTACGCTATTACGCTGCCCCTAAAAAAACAGAAAATACTTCAGTATATGTCAGTAAGGGGCTAAATGGAGCTGAGAGCATCTGTATTCAAGTTAACACCCAGCCTCTGAGATAGGTATACCTTTCTAGAGTCTTAAAAATGAGACACCCTTGAAAACAATCTACAAGGATAAAAGGTGTAATTTGCCACAGCCATATTACTAGCAGGTTTTCTTTTCAATAAGATCCACTTGCACAGGCAGCTGAAATTCAGCAAAGCACATTTCTTAACTAAAACAGAGATAAATTGACCTTGAAAGAATGCGCTGGGTGACGCAGAAAGAACAGATCACACAAGTATCAGCTGAATGTTACACAGACATTTAGGCTCAAACGCCATTTAAGTAATTACTTGAGAAGCTTTGCTGCTAAATAGGCAATTTATATGTGTCAGATGTAGCTGCCCCTCACCATGTAAGGGTAATCAAATGTATGGGTTTTTCTTTAAAGTGAGAGAAAGAAGAAATATTCAGCTTAATATTGGTATCTCATGGAGGAGGCTACAATAGGTGATGACATGGAACTAATGTGTGGATTTTATTTCTTTGACTCATTCTCTTGAGCTGTGCTGGAAAAAAGATAACACTTGGCTAGTAAGGGATGTGCTGAGGCTATAACAGGCATGTGTAATAGGAAAGTGATCCCATGGCATAAGCTTGTGAATTGGAAGCAAACAGCCCAGTTTTCAAACAGAGGTAAGAAGTGGTTCTTTCAAGTGGCAGATGAGCTGGTAGATTTGTATGTGAAGTGTACTGGTTCCGTTTTTAGTTAGGCTTATGTGATTAAGTTTCCTCACTGAAAAGCAGCTTCTCAGGGAAAATGGTCATGGCAAATGTTATACACAAATAACTCTGTTGGATCAAACCAAAAGTCTATCTGCTCCAATGTTCTATTTCCCATGGTGCTAATCAGATGCAAATAGAAGTTGTTTCTCAGTGTTACTGTAGCCATTGACAGCTTTATTCTCCTTCATTTTGTTGAATCCCTTTTTAAAGCCATCTACACCTGGTGGCCATCACTACAACCTGAGGTAGCTGCTTGCTACCTCAGCTGCTTGCTTGTCTTGCTCTTGAACTTCCACCATTCAGCTTCACTGGATAGGTGTGAGTCTGAATATTGTAAGAGAAGGGAAAAGCCCATGTTCTTATCCATTTACTCCACAATACACATAACTTTACACAGCTCCATCATGCCCCTCGTTACTTCCCCCCTGCCCCACCCTAAACTAAGAAGATCAATTGTTACCCTTCCTTTTAGGATAATTTCTTTACTCCTTGGTCATTGTGGCTATATTTTTGGAAGCTTTTTAAATTCTACACTCTACTTTTTGGAGTGCACTGGCCAGAACAATGCATAATATTTCAGTTGCAACCATACCATAGGTTTATATAAAGCCATTATGAATAGCAGTTTTAATTTCTTTTCTAATGGTTCACCTTTTCCTTACAATGTCTGCAGATTGGCTTGAGTTTTGTATCAAGCTATTTAACAGATCCTAAGATTTCTTGCTTGGTCAGACCTCAGATCCCCTGAACCAAGGAGAGTCATATTCCTTGAATTCATGACTAAATTATTGAAGAAAGAGTGTGTGTATGTGAATGCATCTTGCTCATTGTGGACACTTTTTCTAAGATGGCACATTTTCTTCTATGTTTTGGTCTGTTGGTAGCTAAGAACATGGTCTATCTTATTCTGAATATCTTTGTGGCCTTCTTTAACATCTTATTTCTGATGGGGGGCAGGAACTCAATTTATAATTTAAATACTTTAGCAAGCATTGTTTGAATTTTTGAATGTGAAATCACATCTTTCATTACCCCATCATCTAACAATGCTACTGTATAACAATATTTTTGCTATAATACGAATTTCCAGCAAGATGTACTCCACCTCTCAGAGTTCTTAAACAACAATTCTTACCTCTTACACTATGAGGCTGGATCAATATTCTTGAATTTACTGGGATTAAAATAATCTAATCATCTGAATAAACATTAAATTATAAGCATTTCTTGTACAGGAGTTTTGTAACCCACAAAGAACAATTATAGCACTCTTTCCCTGAAGGTCTTAGTTATGCCTGTTAGTTAATGATCACAAACCACTAAGGTATTAGATTTGTCTTTTTAAGGATTTGCAAGAAACTTTTGTCTCTGTAAGGAAATATAATAAATGAAATCAGATGCAATTTGGGGGCAAAAGGTTTGGGGATCCTATATGCACTTGTTTTAATTATGAAAGGGAAAATATCAGAGAATATTTTTTCCCTGACATTAACATAAGGCCTTACCTTGACAAAGCATTCTGTTCAGGATCTAATGGTATTGCCGGTATAAACAATATTTTTCTTGGCCAGAAACTATTTATGTAGTTGTTTTGTATAGATGTACAATAGTCTCTGCAAGCAATATGCACTATTTTATGTCTGAATGCTTTGGTTTCCACATACTGAATAAATGGTTATAGTTCCTTATTAAATATTCTTGTAGGAGCCATTTCTGTGAAGAAAGTGGTGCTTTTTTCCCCTGAAGGTATATACATGTTTTTGCACATGAAGGAGAAATTTTGTATCTCTGCCCACATTAAAAATGTGTTAGTTTAATTATAGTTTTAGTTGCACTGTTTTTGTTTTTGTTTTGTTTTAAGGAACCTTTCTGGAACCATTATTTATTTATTTATTTATATTCCTAACTTATATCACCTTATATCAACTTATTATTATGAAAAACTTTCAAGAATTTCCCCCCTAGACTAGGTCTACTGCTTGATCCTGAGCATCAGAAGAATCTTCTATTGGGAAAATCTTGTTTCTAATCACTTCTTTGGGTGATGTACTAAAACAGTACATTGCTTCAAGGGATAGGCACTAATCACAAGTTAGGTAAGGTCCTTCTTGCTAATTTGAAAAAGAAAACCCACATACAACACAGTTGCTAATGGCTTTTTGTACAAGAATTAGATGATATTTACAAGCAGAAATACTGACAAAGTTTAATTATCTAAGTATAGGATATTTTTGAGCAATAGGATTGGTAGTAAAAGAGAGGATTTGTCTCATGGCCTCAACTCTTTCTTGAGGTAGATTGGCAGACCAAATACCAGGTCACCAACGACTCCTCGTTTTGTCCTAATCCAGGAAAGAGTGCTAGAAAACGTAGACACAATCATCTTGCCTGGGGATGATAAATGAAGCCAGTAAGAACTTCCATAGTTCAAATGTTTTGTTTACTTTATTCATTAGATTTAGATTAATCTTTCTTATAAGAGATCAAGATAGTGTACAGTATATCTAATTTTATCCCCACAAAAACAATCCTCTGAGGGAAGAGTGACTGATCCAAAGTTAACCACTGACCCACCACGGACTTGAACCTACGTTTCCTCAGTATGGATCTAATCTCCAACTGCTATAACAGCACATTTTCCTTTGTAATTATATGTAGGTTTTTTGGACATACATAGTAATCTATGCAACAGGGGCATGGTGGCTCAGGGTAAGACGCCAGGCTTGTTGATCAGAAGAGCGCAAGTTTGGAGGTTCGAATCCCTAGTCCTGCGTGACGGAGTGAGCTCCCGCACTAGCCCCAGCTCTTGCCAACCTAGCAATTCGAAAGCATGCAAATGCAAGTAGATGAATAGGTACCACTTCGGTGGGATGGTAACAGCGTTCCACATGCGTCATGCTGGCCACATGACCGCAGAAGTGTCTTCGGACAACGCTGGCTCTTCGGCTAACAAACGGAGATGAGAACCGGCCCCTAGAGTCGGACACGACTGCACAAATGTGCGGGGGGAACCTTTACCTTTTTACTAATCTATGCTACCATTCAATAGTTATCAGAGCAAAAAACATCCATTGGGTAAGCTGGATTTGCTTAACAACCGTGGTGATTCGCTTAATGACCACCATAAAAATGGTTGTTAAATTGGGTCCGGTCACATGGTGACTCGACTTAATGATGGAAATTCTGGTCCCAATTGTGGTCATAAGTCGAGGACTACTTGTAGATCTATTTCAGCAAAAATGTTCTTATCTAGCTCCTGGGAAGCCTAGGGAAAGACAATGAGCTTTCTTGGTCAAGGAGCTCTAGTTTTAAAAGGACTGCTCATAGGAGAAATGCCATGCATATAGATTTGTTTTTTTAAAAAAGGCACTTATTCTTCTCTAACGCTTGCTCAATATAGCAGATACTGCAAAGGTTCTCCTTGGTAGGAATCCTGCCAAATTGAAGAATAGATTCAATAGGTTCTGTGTTAAGTGTCATGAAAGTTGATTTTGGAGTGGGAAAGAAACTGTAAGATATTTCCTTCCCCACCCTACCATGTGATTCAATGGTCCTAGTGTCAATAAAATGAAATATTATAGGCAGGTAGGCTAGAAAAATATCTGTTTGGGTGGTCCAGTGGTCCCACTTAGCTTAAGGAAATGCTGGAAGTGTCAAAGTGTACCATTCAAAAGACCAAGCACATTTTGTTTTACATCCTTCCTGCTATTTGATCTTTCTAAATGCCATAGTAGATAACTGAGAGATTTAGACACTGTATTGTTATAGCCATAGTAAGCTGCTTCAGGCTTTTTTTGGGAACATCTGTTTAGAAAAACTGAAAAATGCATGCCCTTTGAACTGCTTTTTTAGATTAACGGTGCATTCAGAATATCCAAGTCGTTTTCAGTCATCCATAGTGCAGTAGATAAGATCACACTTTGTTCTGACTTACAGCTTGTTCCTACTTCATTATGCCGGAGGGTCATAATTCTGCCAACTTTGTCTCCCATATTGACTTTGGCTGCTGCAATCAACACATCTTCACATCGTTTAAGACACAAAGCTCCCAGAAGCCATGAATATTTCTTTACTATACAGACTCTAACTATAAAAGTTTTCTAAGGGAGCCAGTCTACTTCTATAATATAGCATAACTTTTCAAAAAGTTATTAGTTATTGGTTCAAATCCCAGCTGAGCCATTGCATGACCTTCCCACAAGCCCACAGTCTCGGGCATGAACCTTAGGTGTAATATTTGTGCAAAATTACTGGTATAATTTAAAATATTCATTTCCTTTAAAACATCCTTCCTCTCTCTGGTGCCCTCCAGACACAACTCCCAAAATACCTAGCCATTGATTAGGGATTCTGGGGTGGTAATCCTAACAATTCTGGAAGGTGGCAGGGTGGGGAAGGCTGCTTCAAGTGGACTACATTCTTCAGTTAGCCATTCATAACTAACATTAGTCATTAGTAATGAACATAGCAAGACTGGCTGTACTAACCACTACAAAATGATTTCCTGCAATAAACACAAAAACAGCAATCAGCCCTTGAAGAAAGGCTCTTGGTCCAACTTTGTTCGCTTATTGCCTTCATGTAATCAATAGGATAGAAAAGATTTCATATTTCTAAAAGGGATGGGGTTGGGACTATTCCTGTTTTTTCTTTCACCTTGATGAATTTAATTCAGGTTAATGCGTCTGATTTAAATACAATGTATTTCAAGGTCATATGTATTTCAATGTATTTCAAGGTCATTCATCCCAAGATGATGAATGAAATACTTAAGGAAGCGCATGATTTTCAGCTCATGGCCGACCTGACCTGCTAAAGGACAGGGATTTTCTAGCATGCAGGTTTATAGGTTGTCAGTGGTCTTTGTGCATAGGAAAGCATTTGGTCAGGCAGCTACCACTTGAAGTTCTGGTCTGGGGGGGGGGCATAATTTCATTGATTTCCCTCTCAAGCAAAGTGAACATGCAGTCTGAAGATATTAGACTGCCAGGCAGCATGGTATCAATCCACCATAACTGGAAAATCATTAACCTTGGAGAGCAATTAGTATACTGCCTGATCCTCACTAGGCTCGAGGCAATTAGATTATAGTCCAGAAACTAACACAAGTGTCACAACTACATTTCCAGTTCAGTGCCTTGCTAGACATTTTGCATAATTGAGCAGCTTAATTTTTCACACTTACACATCTTAACCAAATCAGAAGTGTCACATAAATATTTAGAAAGCAACAAATGATAGGATGCCTGGAAAGATTCCTGCTGATAACTAGCTGATCTGTGTGCATAATATATGGAAGAGTTTAAGGAGATTCTGTGATATCCTGTTTTAAACACAAAGTGGAACAATCATAACTTGTGCCACTTCAGGGCCTGCTGTAGCAATGTCATGTTAATCGTTCTTTTTCTCTTCCACAAACTCAATGTAATATACCCTGCAGGGGATGAAATCCCCTAGAGCAAGGGTCGGAAACTGCGGCTCGTGAGCCACATGCGGCTCTTTGGCCCCTTGAGTGTGGCTCTTCCACAGCTGAACTCACCCCCGCCCCTTCCACGCGATTGGATCCCGCCCCCAAACTCTTATGCTCTTACGCGCTCTTGCTCTCCAAGGCCGGGGCCACCCGCAGCCGCCCACACCTCGTGCACAGCCCGCGGGGCTCTGTGCCGCTCCCTTCGACGGAGGAGGGACCGGCGTGCCTTGGGAGCTGCTGCTGCTGCTGCCAGCATGTCTGGGCGAGGCGCGCGGGTGGAGCTGCCCGCCTGGCACTCGGGCGCTCCGGCTGGGGTGCAGCGGGACGGGAGCGTCGCCGGCGGCCCGCGAGGACCGGCCAGGGAAGGTGAGCGAGGGCCAGGGCAGCCAGCCAAGCGGCAGCACAGCGCAGCCCTGTATCTTACCCTTCCACGCGATTGGCCCCCGCCCGCAAACCCCGCCCCCTTCCACGCGATTGGCCCCCGCCCTCAAACCCCACCCCCTGGCCCTCGAGCATGTCAAAATGTCCTCGAGCATGTCAAAATGGCTCCTGGCATAAAAAAGTTTGCCGACCCCTGCCCTAGAGGGAAAAAAATGAAAAAAATAAATGTCATGTGCTACATGTATTATACAGCAGGGGCAAGGAATAAACAGGGGCTGCATTTTGGAGGGACACTAATGGCTGATATAAGTGGGGCAAAAAGACCAAGAAGGTGAGGCTATGTCCCATAAGTGGGTGGAGCTAGGATTTCCTGAATGTGTGGGTGTGTGTGCATCCTTACACACTAGTAAGGTTTCTTTAAAATGATAGAAAATCATGCTCTACTTTGGAGCAGTTTGATGCCCAATTTTGGTAGTTCAGTTGGAGTCTGAAGGACCCACCACCAAGTGAGTTGAAGATGCACTGTTCTATATTTTTTTCATTATTTTTTCCACCTACTCGACTGTGATGCACTTACTAGCATACAGTTTTTTTTTCAAAGCTGAGCAGCTCTTGTTAGAAACTAGCTTTTCCCCCTTGTGAAATATTCTTATGTTAATATGGAATAGAAGTGATAAATGAGTGAAGCAAAATAAATGCTCAAGTGTGAATGATCATACAAGCACATGCTTCTTTTTAAAGCAAGGTCACTCAGTGTATTTTTTAAAATTGGAAACATTTTTTTTCTATTTTTCCATAACAGTGGGCTAATACAAAAATAAAAACAGGGAGATAAAACTTTTTATCATATGTATCTATCCAATATATACAGACACAGACAAAATCAATTGTTAGTTATTCACTTTTTAAAGAGCAACCAAAAAATGTGCAGGCCTTGGAGTTCTCTAGAGTTCCTTGTATGATCAATACAGTGACCTTCATATTACGTCATGCTTAATGGCTATGCAACTCTTCAAAGGGGAGCTTTGTTCCAAGACTTGAGTAAAGCAACCTTTCAAAGCAAAACCAGGAAGCAAAGCACCAATCTCCCTCTATCGACATACAGCCCTGACAGCAATGCAAAATGTCTCATTGAAGGACAGCAGCCTCATTTCAACATACATTAAACCTGAGGGACCTCCAGGAAGCAAAAGTATCTCAGTGAAACAGATAAAGGCCTTTCAGAACTGTTGTCTTATGGTTATTTCTATCACCCCTTCTAATCCAACATGGATTAATCAGTGAAGGCTAAGCAGGGGGAGGCTTGAATAATACTTGGGTAGAAGACCATAGGAGAATTACAGGGCTGTATGATAGATTGTGAGCCATAAAGTCAGTGTCAGTTCTTAGCAACCACATAGATAGATTTTCTCCATGACAATATGTCCCTAACCTGGTCCTTCAGGACTTCCAACAGTGCACCCATCACCTTTGTAATTGCGTCCATCCACCTTGCTGCTGGTCGTCTTCTTCGCTTTCCTTCCATCTTTCCCATGAGATTTCAGTTACTGTATATCTCATAAAATTTTGGAGATCACATGAGATGTTATTGGTTTTTCATTATTGAATTTTGTGGAGTCAGTGATACCTCTTAAGTTGCTTTTGGGCAACTAGCTAGTGTTGATTCCTAGACCACATAAATGCTACTTCATAAAAAGTCATAGGTTGGACCTTTGATGCACACCCTGGTCAGCTCATGATGTGACTACTGCAATGTGTTCTACATGCAGCTGCCCTTGAAGGCCATCTAGAAGCTTCAACTAGTCCCGAATACAGCATCATGGGCCTCGTTGCTTGAGGGACCACCTGTCTTGCAGAGTATCTCCCTGGTTGATCTGATCTGTCAGGGTTGGTGTGCTCTGGGCTCCTTCGATTAAACAAGTGTCAGGGAGATAACTGGTGGAGAAGGAGGGGGCTCCCTCCAGGGGGATAAATGCATGCGCAGTATTGAATCGCTTTCCTTTCCTCCCAAGAGGCTAAAGAAGACCCCGCCCTAGTTTCTTGGGACTTTTCTCTGAGTATCACTAATTCATTTTAGTTTAGCTGGATTCTGTCTAGCAGAGTAGAACAGTAAAACACTAAAGCTTTTACACCAAGTCTCAGCATGTTCCTTCACTCGAAGTCAGGACAACAAGGCCATCTTTTGGACCCTGGAAATGTGCCTTCTCTGTAGCAGTGCCTGCCCTGTGGGATGAGGTTCCCCCTGATACCCAAACTGCCCTTACCATGCTGTTGTTTCAAGGGGCTGTGAAGTGTTGTATGGGTTGGTTTCTCTTTTTTTGTTTTTGTCATCTTTGCCATTTTTTATTCCTTTATTCTATTATTGTATTTTTCTTGTTTTTAATGTTGTTTACTTCTGAATTGCCCAGAGTCATGGAAGTTGGGTGGCATACCAATTAAATAAATAAATTTCATGAGAATAGCTTTTCTCAATTAAAATAAAAACTTAAAAACTACTCTTTAATAATTACTATTGTACTTCTTGCTATACTAAGTTTGCTCTTACACAGTGATTTTTCTTTAAAAATATTACATGGTTTTGGGGAGGAGCTGGTCCCAAATTACAGTATTGGTGAAGACCGCTTGCCTTACCTTAGTCCCAGTTAGAATCAGCTCCCCCCTACATACACAAAACTCTTCTTTAAAAGATTAAAAGAATCCCATTGATGCCTTCCTAGGAAAGCTCCATTTTCAATAACTGAAGCCACTGAAGGAGTATGCTGACTCTCTGATTTGGCTCAGAATTCTGCTCCTTATAAAGGGGAGATGCCAGGGATTTCAGACAAATCACTCAGCAGCTTGCTTATGGTATCCAATTCTCCCCTTCTGTCCATAATAGATCTCTCATTGTAGAAAACTGGTAATGCTTTTGATGCCAGCTGAAGGCATAACTATTCAGCCAAGGTTTTTTTTAATGAAAATTTATTTTTATTACAGCTCTTTTTAAAACTGTGCCTTTTCAACTTTAATGTTTATTTTAATCTTAGTCACTGGGAACTGCAATCAAGACATGAGAGTATGAATATTTAAACAGATCAGTAACAACGTGCAAGAGTCTTCCATTTTGTGCATTACACATATGTCCTTCTTGAAGTATCAAGTGATGGTATTCCAAACTGAGTCCAGATTCTTTTTGTTTGTTATTTGGCCATACTTGTAGGAACTAGTAACATGGTGATTTGTAGTTGCCAGGCCTTTCTGCTCAACAGCTCTTTAAAAGTAAACCCTGCATATATGGGGATGGAGCATGATACCTTATCCCAGACAAAGCCCTCTTCTGAGCAAGCAAAATCCCTTACAGTTCTTAATTGATCCTAAGCAGATATACTGACTCTCCAGGGTCATAGAGCATCATTGGGCTGACAAAAAGAGAGGACACTCAATTATGCCTTGCTCAGGCTTATAGAAAAGGGAAAATGCAGTAACTCTAAGCTGGAGCCATATTCCATATTTCTGGAATCTCACAAGGAACTAAATTCAACTCAAGCCCCAGCCTAAATTTCTGGGAATGGATTATTGCTGAGTTCAAAGTCAATAGCTTTGGGCAATTTGTGAGGTCTTCACAAATTACTCTCCCAGCTATCATGACATCTCATAAGACAAATTCCTCTCCCAGCTATCATGACCTCTCAGAAGATTTAGGCCTATTTTAAGAAGCTAGCAGAAACATTATTCTTATCTGCAAATTTCCAAGCTTGCCCTCTCAGGCTTTTAGATTCCTTTTTTCATTCCTGTAAATTGAATATACAAGGGGTGTGGTGGCTCAGCAGGTAAGATGCCAGGCTTGTCAATCAGAAGATCGCAAGTTCAGAGGTTCGAATCCCTAGCCCCGCATGATGGAGTGAGCTCCCGCACTAGCCCCAGCTCTTGCCAACCTAGCAATTTGAAAGCATGCAAATGCAAGTAGATGAATAGGTACCACTTCGGTGGGTAGGTAACAGCGTTCCGCATGCATCATGCCAGCCACATGACCATGGAAGAGTCTTTGGACAATGCTGGACAACGCTGGCTCTTTGGCTAACAAACGGAAATGAACACCGGCCCCTAGAGTCGGACATGACTGCACAAATGTGCGGGGGGGAACCTTTACCTTTACCTAAATTGAAAATATCACTCATGGTATATAATCATAAACAATGGCATAACATATATTTAAGAACTAAACAGGTATTCACAGGGTGAGGAGAAAGGATGGCACATGATGCAAATGACACAACTTAGGTCAGGGCTTTCCAAACTTTTTGCATTGGTGACACACCATCGGTGGCACGCAAAACCCGGAAGCGCCGCCACTGCCGCGGGGCTTCCAGGTTTTTGTGCATGGTAGTGGCACTTCTGGGTTTTTGCGCACTGCCGCCTTGCTTTCAGCTTTTCCCGCGCTACCACAGGAGCGCCGCTTTCGGGTTTTCGCGTACCACAGTGGCGTCCTGGTGTGCTGTGCAAAAACCCGGAAGCGCCTATGGTCCGCCGCCGCGGTGCGTGCTGCCACGTGCGGCAGCAGCAGCACGCCATCAGCGCTTACAGGTTTTCGTGCGACACACCTGGGCCCCGCAGGCAACATAGTATTGTGTCACGGCACACAGTTTGGAAAGCTATGACTTAGGTATTTACATTAATCATTGGCGTTCACTCGTAGCTGAGTAAGATTGTCTTCCAAAGGTAAAATTTTAACAGTGGATCCGTAAGTGGCTATAAAGGCCAATTCTGGATCCGCACAACCTCCCACAATGAGGGCATAGGTTTCTGGGTGGAAGACGGTCACAATGAGGGTTTGCTTGACGTGCCTTCCTTTTAGCTCTTTTCTCCCTTTCGCCCTGTACTCGTGCTTCTTCAAAGTCCATAGCGCCATTAATAAAGGCTGACCTCCAATTGAAACGCTCATGAGTTAAGGCTTCCCAGTTCTCAATGCTGATATTACATTTTTTTAGATTAGCTTTGAGAGTATCTTTGAATCTCTTTTGCTGTCCACCAATATTCCGTTTTCCATTCTTAAGTTGGGAGTAAAGTAGCTGCTTTGGAAGATGATGGTTAGGCATTCGAACAACATGACCGGTCCAGCAAAGTTGATGTTGGATGATCATTGTTTCAATGCTGGTGGTTTTCGCTTCTTTTAATATGCTAACATTAGTCCGCCTATCTTCCCAAGTAATTTGCAGAATTTTTCGGAGGCAGCGTTGATGGAATCTTTCAAGAAGTTGGAGGTGGCGTTTGTAGAGGGTCCATGTTTCACAGGCATACAGAAGGGTTGGTAGTACAATGGCTTTGTAAACAAGCATTTTGGTCTCCCTGCGAATGTCCCGATCCTCAAACACTCTACGCTTCATTCGGGAGAAAGCTACACTCGCAGAGCTCAGGCGATGCTGAATTTCAGCGTCGATGTCGGCTTTTGTAGATAGATGGCTGCCGAAATAAGAAAAGTGGTCGACATTTTCTAGTGACACACCTTTAAGCTGGATTGATGGCGCTGCGGAGGGATTGGTTCAAACTTGCTGGTAAAGCACTTTGGTTTTTTTAATGTTAATCGAGAGGCCGAGCTTTTCATATGCTTCTGCAAAGATGTTTAGGATAGTTTGAAGATCTTCCTCGGAGTGTGCACAGACTACGTTATCATCAGCATATTGAAGTTCTATAACAGAGGTTGTAATTACCTTATTTTTTGCTTTCATCCTACTAAGATTAAAAAGCTTTCCATCTGTTCAATATATAATTTCTACACCAGTAGGAAGTTTCTCTTCAACAAGGTGTATAATCATAGCGATGAAGATAGCGAATAAGGTTGGATCAATAACACATCCCTGTTTAACGCCGGATTCCACTTTAAATGGATCGCTTTGAGAGCCATTGTTATTCAGATTCATTGTTATATCATGACTTAAATACTATATCTGTCCTTTGCATGGTGATGTCATGATACAGGTGCCATCATTTTGATCCTGGCTTATTTGAGACACCCTTGCCTTTGCCTCTTCAGCACTGAGGCACTAAGACTGTAATTCTACATCCGCTTATCTAGCAGTAAGCTCCAATGCATTCAGTACGACTTATTTTGGAGTAGGCAAGAATAAGATCGTGCTTACAGCATCTAACAATATGAAAAACAGGAGAAGTTGGGAAATAAGAAACTTTTCAAAGTGTCCTTTATTCTTGATACTTTTTATTACACCCTTGACTGTTCCAATCTCTTACTCTGTTTTTACCCGTTTCTCAGATTTTCTCAGTGTTAACTGATAAACCCTCTTCAAGTCTCACTAATATTTAAATCTGAATTATTAATTAAAATCCATTTTTTAAAATACTTCTCTCTCCTTAGCTCCTTTGAGAAAACAAAATACTTGAGTTTGGAGACTGACAGCTCTATCTTCTGCATAGATTGGCTAATTGGTTCTCTGAGTTATCACTGTTGAGAGACTACTTCAAGGCTCTGCTCTTCTTGCTTATGATCCGTTTACTTTTAAATCAAGCCCTTCAAATACAGGGATACAATTTGCCCTTGTTGTTTGCAAGAGTTCCAGAGTGAATTTGTGGATAATGAAACTTTGAATAACAAGATCATAAATCTTTGGTAATTGGGAAATTAGGTTGAAGACACTAGTTATCTTCTTCCTCCCATGAACATTTCTTCCTCTTCTTCTTCTTCTTCCCTCAACTCGCTTCACTGATGATGGAGGGAATCATCCTGCTCAAATCATGCTTGTTTTCTCATTCTAATTTACTCTTTCATAATCTTGGTGGAAAGGCCTCTTGATCACATTGTTGGACACTAGTTCTTGGTTTAGTGATGCAATTAGTTTGCAGGCAGCACTAACTTCCAGCAGCATGACTGAGAGGGCCCACTGGATGCCAATGCTGTCTGCATCTCACTCCTGGCAATTGAGGTGAATTGCAAGTAGTTTGTAGGCAGGACTAGCATCCAGTAACATGATCAAAAAGTTGCCATGGGTGGCCTAAGGGAGCACTACTATCCAGTAGTACAACTGAGAGGCTTCTTCACTGAAAGAGGTACAGTACATGGAGCAGAGAAGCCAGAATGACATTCATGAGCTGTAAGAAGTTAACTCACTCCATTACCACCCAAGTGAATTGTTCAGTCACAGATGGAGGTGGTGTGGGGGGAATTCCTAGGATCTAACTAGACGGAAGTCTAGCAGACAATATTTTGGTACCAAGTTGTTTTTTTTTCCTTTTTTCCTTTTATTTGTAACATTTCAAGATAAAAAGCATTGTTTTCTCTTTCAGCTGTGCAGAAGTAATCATGTTAGCAACATTTTAGCTCAAGCAGCTGCACAAACAGACCTCCTCCCTCCCAATTACCTCTTAGAGCACTAATTACATTTAGCTAGCAATCTTGTGGCTAATAGCACTTGACCTTGTCTATGAAGGTTCTCAGTCATCCAGGTGGAATTGTCTGTAGCTTGAATCATGTAGCTTGAATCATGATTGAATCAGAAATCCAGTTGACATGATTCAAGCTACAAGCACTTGACCTTCTTTCTTCCAATCCTCTCTGGTCATCTGAATACAGTAGACTAGAACCCTTGAACTATGTCCTCTTCCAACATCAGTGATCTTTCCTTCACCCAGGAACTTACAGATCTCCAGCAGTTTTCCATCCATTCTGGAACCAGCACATCTTCAACAGCTCAAGCTTTCTAAATCCATCATGGTTCACCACCCATCTTTTCAATCACTCCAAATCTCCAACAGCACTCTTCCTGCCAGCTCATCAGCCTATTTCAATATCCTTTGTTCCTTTATTTTTTTAAAAAAAGAATTTTATTAAGTTTAAGCACAGATAAAAACTACAGAAAAAAAAACTACAAAGAAAAAAAGGGAAAAAACTTAAAAAGTGTAGAAACACAAGAGAATTTTTTCAAAATTACAAAAAGAGGTGACTTCCGACTTAACAGCAAGGATATACAACAATTTTCCATAACCAATCCCTTACTCTATATTAAACCAAAATCACATTATTTCTATAAATCATTCCATTGCCACATTATAAATACAGTTGCTCCTTTCCCTTATATTAATATACATATATATATATATATATATATATATATATATATATACACTGTATATATATATCCTAATCAACTTCCCCCCCAAAAAACAGTTATTTAATTATTTCCTTCCTACTACTATTCTATACATTCCTGTCTACTACAATAAAGATCAAACTAAAAAACATATAAATTGTCTGCCATTATACTTGATAATACCACAGTTTTAATAATCTTAATCATATTAAACCCAAAACCAAACATTTATTATTTTTATTATACCTTAATAATATTAATCCAAATTGTTAAAGATAATTGGAATCAACCAAAACCTAAAAGCAATCCAGATAAATATTCTTAAACCCTTATCCCACTTCAAAATAAACAAGAGCATTTACATATCCCCACAATATGCACAGAGCTTTTTTCTTAAAAAAATCGAACAGCCCAACTGCCCCCCTCAAAAACTCTGACTTCTCTTCAGGAGACCTCCCATACATAATAACCCCTTCTTTTCCATGGCATTCCACCAGAAAATCAATTTCACTTATGGCTTGCAACCCGATCTCCCCCTTAAATTTCTTCAACTCATCTATCCGATCTTCATCCAGCATTTCAACGAAGTCCCGATCTCACTCTTAGAAGAGACATTTCTGTCACTGTTAAATTCCTCAGTTTCATCCATGACATCCCCAACCAGATGACACATTTTAGACCTCATATCTTCCACAATGTCCTGGATGCCTTGCATAAATCTTGACAGGAATCAGTAAGAATATGTTTAAAAACTCGGTGAAAGTCAGAGCAAGTCTGCTTAAACTTCTCCATGTCTCAAGCAGTAGATTATGGCGCCCCCTAGGAGCTTAATCAGCAAAAGTCAAAGATATGAAAGAATTGCGGAATGTGTTTACACAAGTGAAAGTGAGATAAGCAGACAGTTCCCCAGGGAAAGTAGAAGCAGAAAACTGAAAGTTCAAAACAGCTGATTCAATGTGTAGGAAAATGCTAATATCTTCAAATCTAGTACAAAAATAATAACAGGGAGACAGTTATTTACTCTCAATCCTCCTTAATATTTGGATGGAAAACAAAGTCCAAAACTTAAAAATATTTTTTTTAAAAATTAACCCCAAAAATAACAATATGCACCAAGAGAACCCACTTCTTGCTGTAGAAAGCCTCTCTTAGGGTACGCATACTTAAAAGAAATATAAATTTGGTGATTTAGAAATGGGGTGGCTGGTCTTAGTGTCCCTTTAAGGCTACAGCACGGCTTGGAAATGGTGACGTCCCAGCCTCCCGGTGTCTCTTACCAGTCGAGCGCGAACGCTGTTTGCAATCTTCTGGCTGCAAGCAGCTGTCCGGAAAACGGGTGGGGTGTTTCCAGGTCTTTTCCTTATCCGGAAAAAGACTCCTGGGCTTCAGGAAAAACCTGCCTGAGCCTGAAAAAACTGCCATGTTGTCAGTTCTGCCCACTGAGCCCACGGGCACAGCTGTTCAGTCCGTCATGTCCCCACCGGAAGTCCCCTTTGTTCCTTTCTCAGCAGAAGCAGCACTGTGTAACTGTGCAAACTTTCTCTATTTCATCCCGTTATTTCTTAGGCCTCAATTTATGGCTTATCTGTCTAGAAGATCATGTGACAAGAGGCAGACAGTGTATAATTTTTCCATACCATCACATGCTACAAAGAAGAAGACCTGCTGCCATGAGAAAGCCCCGTGGAGTCTCACAACTATGCTGTTCTAGTGAAAACCACTGCAACTGAGCAAAAAGAAGGAGAAATAAATATGGGTACATAACATAGACAACATAACCTTTATACTTAAAAAAAATTATACATGCATAAAGACCACTTTGACATTTTGCACGCTGGGTAAAAAAAACAAAAAAACCAACCCACCAAAATGGCAAATTTGTGAAAACTTGTATGCATATGCCAAAGTCTAGTCTCTAATTATAATTCATAGCTATACAAGAACAGCTAACCACAGTTAACATGGGCCACCTGCATTTTCAAACAGAAGATTGTTTAGTATAAAGTAGGGCATTCCTATCCTACCTGTAATGAGCCGAATAATTTTAGTTGAATACTGTTTAGCCATACTAGCAGCAATTTTCTAGACCAGAGATGGGCAACGTGTGGCCCTTCAGATATTGTGAGATTGTAATGTTTATGATTCTCTCAGCATGGGCCATGCTAACTAAGACTATTGGTAGCTGGAGTTCAGATTCCCCATCCTTTTTCCAAACATTCATGTAGGAATATTACTTCAACTCATCAAAACTCAAGCCTCAGAAGTTGTTCTTAATCTGGGATTTATTAGACTAGAGCAGTATTTCTCAACCTTGGTAACTTTAAGATGTGTGGACTTCAACTCCCAGAATTCCCCAGCCAGCAAGTTGCTGAGGTTGAGAAACACTGGACTAGAGATATGCCATGGGCATTTGAAGAGGATTCTTCCCTTATTGCTAAATAACCATAGGCAGGCACATTAAACCACCTAGAGTCCCTCTTGAGGGGGGGTGACAAAATTTGATAAATAAATAAATAAAATCTGCTGTGGAAAAAAAAGAGGCTTTTATATCAAGAGATCTGACTTTCTGTTGGGTTTGATTTAAAATTCTGCTCAAATGTCTGTCCTTGAGTCATACACATAATTTGAGATCTTGGTAGTTGATTACAGTATGTAATAAAACATATAATACGACAAAAACACTTATAAATAATTTGACCAACATCATGCAGAATTTTAAGAAGTATAATACGCTTTCGATGCTACACAAGGTTGCATTTACATACAGTACAAACATGGCCTGGTAATTAGAATGGATTCACCTTCAAATCATGCATACATCTATCCATGAGACCAATAAAAGCTCAATTGACTTGCAGAGACTAATTGATCTTAAACATCTGTAATCCTTCACTCTGAACCTTTTAAAATTCAGTCTTTCCCTCAGGAAACAAATCTTGCATTACTTATATCCTAACTCAGGGGAATAGCTCAAAATCTTCAGTTTAAAGCTGTCTTTCCCACCCTGGTGTCCTGCAAATGTGTGGTACTATAATTCCTTTCAGGTTGGGATGGTTTGACTGAAAGTAATCTGCTAAAGGGATCCTGGGATCTCCATTGGTTTGCAAAGAACAGTGGTATTTTCCTTTAAACTGCACTTTTTGAATACGTAGCATCCTACAGAGATTCAAGAAAACTCAGTAAACTCAAATAAACACAGGGATTAACCAATGTGGCCTAGTTGGGATGTGTTTTTTTGTAATTTGGCCTCTGGCAACAACATATGTTAAGTTAGCCCTGGTTGACTCCTGATTCCTGTGATCATGACCTTCCCTGTGGTTGGCACGTTGCCAGTTGCAGTTTGAGAGGCCCTGGTAGTGATTCTAGAGGGAGCTACCTTCAACTGCCATGCCCAACACACACCCACTGCAATTTCCCCTTCCCCTTCCTTGTTCACTGATTTCCTTTATCCACCTTTCCCCATTCATCCAACCCTTGTGCCACCTCATCCTCTTCCACTGCCATCTTGTTACACACTATTTTGTGTGTGTGTGTGTGTGTGTGTGTGTGTGTGTGTATATATATGAATGAATGAATGAATGAATGAATGAATGAATGAATGAATGAATGGCAGGTCACAGAACAAATCAGATTCTTCCTTGCATGCAGCTAATAAGGATGAAGTGGCAAGAAGGTGAGCCTTATCACTGCTCCTGTGCTCTGATTGGCTGTATATTCAGATCAATAACTTCTGAATGGCCAACTACTTATAGTTTTAGGAATTTTTATACATTAATGGCTGCAGAAGCTGTCTTGTTGAGCTAGCTGGCACAGACACATACAGTTGTTGACAATTTCTGGAGGTCATTTGGGCACCTTTCTAGACTGTGGGGCTCTGCGTCAACCTCAGCCCAGGTCTAAAAACAAAAGTATGTAGCTAAATTTGTCCATAAAGCTAAACGGTCAAAGTGATCTCACTGTCTCTTCCAAGCTGAAAGCATACAGCTTACACTGCAGTTTGGATTCATTCTCTCTGGGGAAGAGTGGTAGAACTCCCATGACTTATAAAGAATGGAAAAAACTGATACACCTGACTGTTTATTTTAAAGAAATCATTGAAATCTTGCAGCATTGAGAAGGGCATTTGGTTTTAGCAGTGACTGAATGCTATTACAGATAAATCACTGCACAAGTCTACACTACTGTGTGGGTTCCCAGCCGTTTTTCCAAAATTCCAGACTTTATAGCAGCTAGAACTGCATGTGATATTAAAAAGATAGTGTACTAGAGACATAATATACACTTCAGCATAATTGCGGAACAGATGTTTCAAGCCACCTAAGTAGTTGCTAAGGTTATAAATTATTATTAGCTCTTTATATTTAAAACGTTGAATAGTGTTGCCTTGGCTTATGTGCACTCTGTTCTCATGAAAAGGTAATGATTGGCTGTCATTTACAAGGTCTCCCCATCTTTGGGGCCGGTGGGCACATGTTGAACGTGGAGAAATTACTGTTAGCACTAGTTGGAAAAGGCTTTGGTGTAAATGTGGCAGGTTACAGAGATCACCCACAGAGTGTGCTTGCAATGCAAAGATGCTGCACATACTGTTTGCTGAGGGCATATTCTCACAATGAAGCCTCCATCTTGTAGGTAGCCTCTTGAGGCAGGATGAAGCCTGTTCAAGGTGTTTCAGCATAAAAGTAGCTTTTTCCCAACTATCATAGCAGAAGACCTCCCAAGCAGGCATTCTAGACTGCATGGTGGAGGACTTTTTGGAGGTCAGAGATCTGCTGGGCTTCAATTGGTCTACTGTAGGACTGCTCCCTGCCATCCAGTCATTGTGCCTCCATCACCAGTTTTGCTGTGGCAGCCAGAGAGATGGATGCCTCACTGAAGCAGCTCATGTCTCTTCCTCCCCCTCCTCCTTCTTGGTTTGGACATGGGGTTATCAACCGTGTGGAAGATAAGCTACAGGTCTTCCATGAGGCCAGTATTTCTATAGGTACTCAAATGGGTTGTGGGGATTGTGATGGGGTACCCCAATTCTCTTTGGTGCTCCCGCTGTTTTGCCTCCTCTTTGTGAAGTCTTGAAGGGACCCAAAGCAGCAGGCTAGCTGAGAGTTCTGGCAGATTGACACTGACTATCCCATCATAGCTAAATTCAAAGCAACCAAGCTGAAATTAACTCACCTGACAGATACCTTTTCTGTAAGTGTGAGAATGTGAGAAAGAGATGGCAGGACAGATTAATGGCAACACAGTTTTGAAAGGGAGAGGCGAGGCAGAGAAGAAGCCAATGCAATGTACCCTTGATGCCCTCTAACCCTACCTGAGACAATTTCTCACTGACCACAGCTTTGTAGTTTCTTCAAGTCCGGCAGATTCTCCACTCCTTGGTGTTCTGCCTTATTTCCATGGTAAGCATTAAGTATTGACCCTGAGCTTTCAAAATTTGGTGGGGGACTTCAAGCATTTAAAATATTTAGACAGATTTGCTGGGAAAATATTGACCTGTCATTTTTCTGGGAGACTTGAAAGATTGATATTCCCATGTCAATATTTTTTTTTTAAATATTGAGTTTAGAAAAAAACTTGGAAAATATTCCAGCTGATTACAGATGAAGGGGCATGTAGTATTTGGAATCTCCCAATCCTGTTGTGTTATGTGTTCAGGGACCAATTGGTAAGTTGCTTTCCTAATGGTGAATTAAGTTTGGTTGCAATCATGTGTGTGGTGCATAGTTAACAAGAATCAAGTCCCAATGACCAGATAAGATGGTGACACGATAGCATGGCATCTGCAGGTACATTATGACAGTTCAAAAGTTCCTTATACAACTAAAAAGAAATGTCACTATAAGCATAGTTTGGAAAGTTTCTCAGTGTTAGCTGAATAATTTAAAGACACTTAAAAAGATTACCCTGCCCAAATCTTATCAGTAGTGACTTTTCTTTACAGTATTTTCTTAATCTTATTGTGCTAAAATTGACCCACTTGTTAAGGCAAGCATTTTATTTATTTATTTGTCAAATTCCTTTACCGCCCCAACTCGTACTATGACATACCCTTTTGATGAGATAGCTTGACTTGGTCTTGGGAGAGCAGAGTCAAGACCTTGAAGCTTACTGAGAGGCTTTGGGACATTTTCAACCTAACCTAACCTGCCTTACAGAGTTACTCTGAGAATAAAAATGAGGAACACTTCATGCTGCCTTGGAAAACGAATATTATAACTGATGAAGATAATTCTGAAATGTGTATTGAAATCACTGGGCTCAAACAAAGCATAGGTGGGAACTTTCCCATCTTGTCTTGATACATCTCTACTTTAGAAGCCCATGATTCTAGGAAGCAGAAGCAGATTCTATGTAATATTTTTGTCTGTGTTTTAATACCAAATTTTGTTTCCTCTCCAACCCCAAAGCAGAGTGCAATGAAATTAACCAATCAACTAGTACAATATTACAAATATTAAATCCATACAAAGAAACATGACAAGACAAATACACAGGGTGGGAAGGCAGGCTACAGCAAGTATAAAAACATCTACAACACTAAATGAATAGAAGAACTATTTTCATTCACCTCTTGACCAAATCTAGCAACATTATTTCTTCACAGAAGGCTTAAAAGAAGACTGTCTTATATGATACATACAATAATGATCAGGGCAGGCTGTATCTTATGTAATAGAGGAGAAGGTATAGAGATATGAGAGAGTAAAACTTAAAACAATTAAACTCTGTGTAATTTAAGATAGAAATCCTTTCTCTACACTTATCAGATATTATCAGAGAGTGGCCCATACTTCTAAGTAAACAAGCTTTGGATTGCATCGTTAATGTGTGAAGTAAACAGGATAAATCAGCGGTAAATCATAACACTTCAGTAGAATTATTTTAGAAAAGAATAATAACTAACTTTGAGGGGCAATAATGTAAAAGGAGCATGTACATAATTGCTTTTCCAATTTAGCAAGTTGTAGAAAAAACCAGAGTGCATACATGGGGGAGAGGGGAGAGGGAAAAAGGGAGACTATGGCAAATGCATTTCATTTCAGTTTTTTCATTAAGTGAAATCTGATACAATAACATGAAAATTCCCAATTGTACCTGTAGGATTGAGGCATAAATGCTTAGCAGAAAACATGCTTCCTTTTTTCCCCTACCAAATTACCAATGTGCTAACAGAAACCCTCATTCCCCATTGATTACTCTTGAATTTTTCATCTATAGCCATCCCATGAAGAGATTGTTTTTGTGGGTACCTTCCATTATATCATAACTTCTCTGTGGCACAATTATATAGAAAGAACAAAGCTAAAGGTTCATCACTGGACTCTCTAAGGAGCTTAATTTCATCTTTGCCCATGGGATGGCCATACCCATCAGAATTTTGTTGCTAAGGATGTAGGGAAATTTGGAGTTCAGTATAAAATTTCATCAGTATGCATGGAATTAAAAAAGAACAGAAAAATAAAAATGAAGGATCTTGCAATATTAATGTTCAGTGTCATTTTATTTAAAATGGCTTTCTGGAGCACTTTAATTTTGCCAAGCTGCTGACGATAGCTGATTGAGAGGAAATTGAGAGTTGCACATTACAACTGGATAAATAATACTTCTACCTCCCTCTTTTGAGGGAGATGGGCAGTGACGAAATTTGAAATACTGTATATAAATAATAAATATAAAAGCTGCTAAAGGTGTCCTACAGGTACATGGAGCACACCTTTAGCAGCTTTTGAGGTAGACATATTATTTAGGTAAAGGTAAAGTTTCCCCCTGCACATTTGTGCAGTCGTGTCCAACTCTAGGGGCCGGCGCTCATCTCCGTTTGTTAGCCGAAGAGCCAGCGTTGTCTGAAGATGCTTCCACGGTCATGTGGCCGCATGACGCACGCGGAACGCTGTTACCTACCCACCAAAGTGGTACCTATTCATCTACTTGCATTTGCATGCTTTCAAATTGCTAGGTTGGCAAGAGCTGGGGCGAGTGCGGGAGCTCACTCCGCACGCAGGGCTAGGGATTCGAACCTCCGAACTTGTGATCTTCTGATCGACAAGCCTGGCGTCTTACCCGCTGAGCCACCACACCCCTAGACGTATTATTTATTCAGTTGTAATAGGTCAGGTCAAAAATATGTATATTTCTCCTTCACTATAAGAAGGCTGGACTTTAACAAGGAGAAATCATTTACATTCAAACTTCAGAGACTGATATGCTGAGAATTTAGTCTCGCTGAATTGTGAAAACAGTTCTTGGCAGTCCCCTTGGGTAAGAATGTATTATTCTTTCTGAAATTTAAATCCTGTGCTTTAAGAATTATCAGTTGTTCTTTTTGCTATTTACAATTCAGATATTTGACAGAATTGACTACAGGCCTTTCTGATGAGGTTGCATTGCAGACAAAGAATCCATCAGCAGCCATCATGGCCCATTTACCTCACCCCCCCACCTGTCCCAGACACTTTTAGAAAACTGAGACATAACTTACATATATGAATATACAGGTAGTCCTCACTTACCGACTTCTTTGTTTAGTGAGTGTTTGAAATTACAAAGGTTGGAAAAAAACAGCTTTGCGACCAATCCTCGCATTTAGAACCATCGCAGCATCCCGCAGTCACATGATCACCATTTGTGTGCTTCACAACTGGCTTCCAACAAGCATAATTAACGGAGAACGCGGAAGTGAAATTGCAAGTCTCGGTCACGTGCTATCTCGCTTAACAACAGCAGTGATTCGCTTAATGATGGAAGTGGAAGTGAGGTTGTAAGTCTGTCACAGTCACGTCATTTTCCACTTAGAGACCACAGTGCTTCGTAATGGAGTTGCCAGTCCCAATTGTGGTCGGTAAGCTAGGACTACCTGTATGAATATACAGTATGAGTTAACGTGAATAGGGTATTTTTCACAAAATTATCTTTGGGTGGTCAAAGAATGGAAATCTCTACACTACTCAAAAGAAACTGTTTTATGATCGCACTTATGAGGGTGAAAGAGGAAAGTGCAAAAGCTGGCTTGAAACTCAACATTAAAAAAATTCAGATCATGGCATCTGGTCCAATCACTTCCTGGCAAATAGAAGGGGAAGAAATGGAAGCAGTGACAGATTTTATTTTCTTGGGCTCCAAGATCACCGCAGACGGTGACTGCAGCCATGAAATTAAAAGACGCTTGCTCCTTGGGAGGAAAGCAATGGCAAACCTAGACAGCATATTAAAAAGCAGAGACATCACCTTGCCAACAAAGGTCCGTATAATTAAAGCTATGGTTTTCCCAGTAGTAATGTATGGCTGTGAGAGTTGGACCATAAGGAAGGCTAAGCACTGAAGAATTGATGCTTTCGAACTGTGGTGCTGGAGAAGACTCTTAAGAGTCCCTTGGACTGCAAGAAGTTCAAATCAGTCAATCCTAAAGGAAATCAACCCTGACTGCTCATTGGAAGGGCAGATACTGAAGCTGAAGCTAAAATACTTTGGCCACCTAATGCGAATAGAGGACTCACTGGAAAAGACCCTTATGCTGGGAAAGACTGAAGGCAAAAGGAGAAGGGAACGGCAGAGGATGAGATGGTTAGATAGCATCACTGATGTAACGAACATGAATTTGAGTAAACTCCGGGAAACAGTGGAGGACAGGAAGGCCTGGCGTGCTATGGTCCATGAGGTCATGAAGAGTCGGACACGATTAAATGATTGAACAACAACAAAAAAGAGGGGAGCAACTAAATGATTCTGTGTTCATAACCTCCCCTTGTTTTAAAAGTTATTTAGCTATTTTGGTTCTGTAGAAAGTTTTTTTTTCCTTTCGTTGCTTAAGGAATATAGGTAAATTTGGATTCCTTTTTCAATCTGAAATCATTCATTATTGCTGCTTTTCAATATGCCTTTTCAAGGAATTGTTTATCTGTGGTGTTATGAATTTTATATATTTTTAATTATAAACATATCACATCTTTTCACGTCAGAAAAGAATCTGGAATCACAATACGGTACCTGTGAATTCCATGCCCTTCCTGATTTTATCTTTATATTCTTTTAATTAAGAAAAAAAGCTAGCATGCTGCAAAGCATAATCTTTATTTCTAAGGATGTTTGAAAACACGTATGTTATTTATTTTAATTCCTTCTCATTGACCCTACAATTATTTTAAGTTTGGGTGGGAGCTGTATTGCTTCTTTCTTTCTACTTAAATCTAAGCTTGACCCAGGATTTATCTGGTTTCCAAGCTATTAGTTACAGTATTATCTTCATCCATCACTGTATTAAATCTGGAAAATACCCATTGTGCCCCAAATTAGAGACAGAAATGCCATATGTGGGGCACCATCAACATTGGTCATATGATGTGTAATTCGTGATGCCTTTTACACTTAATTAACATAGCATCTAATGAAAAGCTGGGAGCCACAGAAACTTCTCTTCCACCTTCTTTCATTTACCAAATCCTTCATAGATTGGATGTGGCTTATGTAATGTCCTCCTCTAGCCCCCTTTCCAAACTTTTTGGTACCTGATGGGGAGTTGTGTCATATGCACAGGTTGCTGGATTTCAGCACAAGAATTGTGGTGGGCAGGAAGGAATTTAAATCACTTTGGGGTCTTCTGCCAAAGGTCAAACAATCATTTAGCCATCATAATGAGATAGCTAGCGACTTCCTGTGGGAAATGGCCGACTGAACAACTTTGCCTGTGAGCTCCATGGGCAGAGCTGGCAGCGTGGTGGTTTTTTTTTGTGTGCAGGCAGGTTTTTCTGTAGCCCCAAGTGTTTTTCCGGATTAAGGAAAATGCTGAGAATCGATCCATTTGTCCTCTAGACAGTGAGTTGTAGCCAGGAGATCGTATACAGCATCTGCGACCGAGCAGTAAGACTACAGTGGGAGGTTGGGATTTTAACTTTTTCTAAGCCACATATGCATCCCCTTAAAGGGGAAATAAGTCTTGCCTTCCCATTTCTTAAGCACCTATTTTGTTTTTTTAAGTTTTGTACCTTAAGAGAAGCTTTTTATAGTAAGAAAAAGTGGAATCTCTTGGTGATTATAGTTATTTTTGGAGATTTTTAACTATAGAAAAAAAAGTTTTGGCTTTTTTCCCCATCTGGGTTATATTGAGAGCTGTAACATTGCCTTTCCATTGTTATCTTTGTTGCTGAATTTGAAGGTTGAAGTGTTTTTTCTACATATTTTTTTCAATTTCTTATTCTAAACTTTTGGTTTTCTGTTTACTTTTTTTGAGCTATCTGCTAGTATATTTTCTTTGGTTAATTTTGGATTAATTCATTAACCTCCATTTTTGTGAGTTAACTCTTTAGGGTGTGCTATAATTTACTGTTTGAACAATGAAAGATTTTAAAGAAGATCTCAGAGAATTACGTTGTCAGAAAGAAGATATTTTTTTAAAGGGTTGTCAAATTATTCTACAGACTGTTTGGGACATTCGAGATGAGATTCTAGCTAAAATGAAACAACTATATGAAAATACTATGATAGAAGAAGAAGACGACATTGGAAAAGATGGCGATTTTACTGTTGGGGTGAATGAAATATTCTCAGCTGAAAACTCTGGATTGGTGTTTATGGGGTTAAAATGATTGTTTAACCTTAGGACAGCACAAGGAACTGCCAAGCTGGGGAAATGTTATGACTATTTCAATCAATGTTATGGGAAAGAAGAGTATGTTATGTGGGAGGTTTTTTTCTCTTTCGCTGGAAAGTTTGTATTTTTGGGGGCTGTTGGGCTGTCAGATCTTTGTAAAAAAAATGCTGTTGGTGTAATGGTGAAATATTTAAATGCCCTGGTATATTTTGAGGGGTAAAAAATTAAGAATATTTAATTGGACTGATAATGAGGTTAACATGATTTACAGAATATTTGATTTCTAAGATTTAAAAGGTATTGACAAGTTCTGGTAATATTTTATATTGTTTTAAAGCATAATTAGGGTTAAAATTGTAAATTAGAAAGGTAGACAATTTATAAAAATTAAGAATACTTAATTGGATTGATAATGAGACTAATAAGATTTTTTTCTTTTCTTATGGTTTGCCTTAGAATTTATTTATTTATTTATTTATTTATTTATTTATTTTGATATTTATACCCCGCCTATCCCCTCCCTAACAGAGGACTCTAGGCGGCTTACATACACTGTATACATTATATATTATACATTTTTTCATCTAATACATTTAAACCGCGCGCTCAGGGAAGGGGTAAGGGAACCGACTCTTCCGTGGCAACTGGACTACATGTCCCATGATGCCTTGCGTCGGAGCTGGCTGCTGACGTCCTGGATGTTGCCGCTTCGGGATCCGTCGTCGCCGCCGCCATTCACAATATCTTTTTTTTTTCCGTTTGGTGGCCGACCCCCGACAGGACGCCAGCAAATTTATAGGGTTATAGATTTGTAAAACTTAAAGGATATTGATAAGATATAATAATGTTTTATACTGTTTTTTAGATCTAATAGGGTTAAGACTGTTTATTATAAAGGCAGACAATTTATTTGTTTCTATAATTTGATATCTATTGTGTAGACAGAAGTATATAGAATAGTAGTAGAAAGAAAAAAAATGGATTATTTTTTAAGAGGGAGGGAAGTTTGAAGTAGAAATTTAAATATATGTGTATATACTGTATATATACTGTATGTGTGTGTGTGTGTGTGTGTGTGTATGTATGTATGTATGTATATATGTATGTGTATATATATATATATATATATATATATATATATATATATATTATGTAAGTGGAAGGAGCAATTGTATTAGAGATTTGTATATGTGTTAATGGAGGGATTTATAGAAATAATGTGGTTATGGTTTGATATAGAGGAAGGGTTTGTTTATGGGAATTGCTGTATATTCTTGCTGTTGAAAGCTGGAAGTCACCTGTATGTATGTAACTTTCTAAAAGTCTTTTCTTTTATGTTTTTACACTTTTAGTGTTTTTTGTTTTTTGTAGTTTTTTATCTTTGTTGTAAAAAAATAATAAAAACTTTGACCAAAAAAAATAATGAGATAGCTAGCTAGCTAGATAGACGATTGATAGCTAGCTAGCTAGCTAGATGATAGATAGATATCCCAAATTGCTATCACTACTAATAATGTCTAAATTCCATTCAATATCCCCAGCATCCTAAAAACATTTAAGAACTGAAACAAAAAGTCAAGCACAAGGACTTTTTATTTCAGTCTGTTTTGCACCAGTCTCCTTTTTGAGAAGTTTTTGGTCACTGGTTTTTTTTTGGTTCCATAAACAATTCTCATACCAAGTCATAATAACTTGGGATTAAATTCAGTTCCCTCTTCTCTGGCTGGTTCAAAACCAGTTGTGCTAAAGCACATTCATTTAGAATATCTAAATATTTGGTTTCTCTATCATGCCTGAGCATGAATATACCCACTGTGCATGAAGGTAATTGAAATCTCCTTGATTTATTTATTTATTTATTTATTTATTTATTTATTTATTTATTATTCATATTTATACCCCGCCTATCCCCTCCCTATCGGAGGACTCTAGGCGGCTTACAATATCACACATCCAATTACTAACAATTCATATATTTATTTTTTTAAACATGTTACAACCGTGCGATTAGGGAGGAGGTGAGGTAACCGGCTCTTCTTCCGTAGGCATCGGAACTACATGCCCCAGAATGCCTCACTTCTGAGCCGGCTGCTGACGTCCTGGAAGTTGTTAATCGGGTTCCGCCGTACTCTGCTGCCGTCCTCAGCCGCCATCCGCGGGATTCTCCAGGTCTTCCTCCTCGGTCCGAGGGCAACCCCCCGAAAGGAACGCCAGCATATTGTCCCACATAAGTGGTACCCGTTTATCTACTTGCCTTAGCTTTCGAATTGCTGGGTTGGCAGAAGCTGGGGCTAGTGACGAGAGCTCACCTTGCCACACAGATTCGAACTGCCGACCTTATGGTTGGCAGACTAAGAGCTCAGCGGTTTAACCTGCTGAGCTACCGCGCCCCGCAGTTTATATTACAACTCCTTTCCATGTCTCCCTGATTTCTTTTGTCATCTCAAGATCAACCTCAGCATTCTGATCAAGTGGGAAATAGCATATCCCTAGATATAATGTACAATTGTGGCTAGATAGGGCTGCAACTAATAATTATGTGGAGGAATCTGGTCTTCCAGTGTTTTCTAGTATGTTAGGTATTATCCCTTCCTTGAAAAAAAGAGTGACATCTCTCTCAATGTGTCCTCTTCTTATACTTTCTATAAAGTTTGTATTCAGGAATAACAGTATACTACTGATTCTCTCCCTTTACCAGGTTTCTGTTATGCCTACTACCTCTATGTTTGTATTCACAACCAAGGACACTAATTCCCCTATCTTAGCTTGGAAACTTGTGCCATTGACAAAGAAACACCTACACATCATGTTCTTTTTCAAATGTTGTTGGTATGAAACCTGTTCGTGGTCAGTCATGTCCACCTATGAAATCATGTTGGCCCTCTCTCTTGTATTTTCTGAAACATCTATACACGTCCAAACTAGATGCTGTCCAGCAGCCTGAACGTGGCCTCCAGGATTGCCAGTACTGCAAAAAACATTTTGTATAAAAATCGAACTGCACTTGGACATGGAAATTCACTGGTTTCTTATGTACAAAAGTGTCTTGAGGCTTTGCCTTGTATTAAATTAAAAAATTGAAGCTGGAAGGCCACAGTAAATACATGTCATCAATATGCAATACATCCCAAAGTGAAGTCTTTTGTGTTTCCCTTACACCAGAGAATATAATTGTTCATTTTTCTTTTTCCTTTTCCATCTTTAGGTCTCAAATTCAGATTCCTTTAATAATCAATGCCATGTCATTTCTATATTGTCTCAGGTGGTATGTCTATGAAGGTTCTCAGTCATCCAGGTGGAATTGTCTGTAGCTTGAATCATGTCAACTGGATTTCTATTTTCTCAGTGGAAACGTTTCGCTCCTTATCCAAGAAGCTTCTTCAGTCTGAGCAAAGTTAGTAAGGGAATCCTTAAATATGTTTGTAGGGTGGCTGTGTGACCTTGCACCTGGGGCTAGGTCATGGTTATTTGAGATGTTTATTTCTAAGTCCCTTTACCATCCAAAGGAGGATCGTTAAGATTACCATGCTGCTGTTGAGCTTGCGAAATGGTCTTAATCTTCCTAGGCACAGAAGACAAAGCAGGAAGGAAAATAGGGGAAAGATTGTGCCTGAGGCCCCCACCTCTATTCAAGGAAGGATTTTCCAAGTTGGCATAAATGGATTCCTTGACCCCTCTCTCAAACCACCTATCTTCTCTGTCTAAAATGTGAACATTAATGTCCTCAAATGAGTGTCCTTTTTCCTTTAGATGAAGATAAACTGCTGACTCTGGTCCTGTGGTGTTACTTCTCCTGTGTTGGGCCATCCTCCTGTACAAAAGTTGTTTGGTTTCTCCAATGTAGAGTTCAGAGCACTCCTCACTGCTCAGGTGGTGTTAGAGATGGGTAGAGGGCAAGATTATTAGTGGTGTGTGTGTGTGTGTGTGTGTGTGTGTGTGCTTTGCTTTTGTAGTACATGGATATATCATGTATCATAGATAAAAACCCGAAAAGTATGATGATGGTTTGAAGTAATTATAGTCAACTTAATTAGTTCCCATTTGTTGGAGGACAAAGCTATTTTCATGTCACTTCGTTAAAAAGTCATCATTCTTCAATTTGTCTGTATATGTGCACAACTCATGTTCATATTGGAGGATGCATATCAACATAGGTCATTTGCCTTGTTATTTGCATAAAATAATAAAGCTTCTCTTTGCCTTAATTACAGCTTTAAAAAATCTAGTCTGGTTCTACAACTCCAGACTATAACTGTTTTTTGGGTGTGTTTTTTTTTTGGTGCTGGGATCCAAATTTCCTGTTTTCTCAGAATTATGTAAAACAACCAAGTACTATATTGTTTCCTTTTATCAAAATAGTTGACATTTCATTATACTAACTTTTCCCAAATCTTTTAAACCTGAGATTGTATCAAAAAGGAAACTAGAATCATCTGACTTTTTAAAATTAACCATAATGAAATGGCCTTTAGAGCTTTGTTTCCTGAAAGTGCTTTTAGATTAACTGTATTATTTATCCTGATCTCTCAGAATTGAAATCAAGGTTACCAGCTTGCTTCTCTTTCAGCACCAGTGTTTGCAGCTCAGCCATTTTCCTCATTACGTAAGTTCTAAGAGTTGCCCATCTACAAGTACGGCCCTTTGAATACTTTACTGCGGATGAATTCCACTGAACACACTATGGCTTGCTTCTCAATAAACAGGCAAAGAAGAGCACCTGTATGTGCTCTGTAGAATTCCAAGATAATGACACCAAGATTGTTGGCACATTCTACTCCTTTTCTTTCTCTTTTTGTCTCTTCCTCCACTTCTTAACCCCTTTCTGATCATCATTGCTATATGATCCATTAGATACTCTTCTGTGTAATGAGCTATGCAAAATAAATTGTTAAATGGCTTTCTTTCTATCAGCTGTCCCAGCCTTCCCAAATCACAGAATTCCACAGCCAGCATGGAAGACATCAAGGTTGGGAAAATATAATCCATTAGTATAAAAGTTCCATTTGGGTACAATACCCAGTTAATGTTAGGGTCTACCTGCTTTCCCCCCAGCACATTCTCCTAAAATGCATTGGCATTGCTTTTATTAATTTTCTTTGCCTTTTCTCAATCCTTGAATTTCAAAACTTTCCTGTAGATGGAGAACCTTTGTTTATCTAATAGGTAGACAGTGAAATATAACAGTCCTTTCTCATTTCTTTTAAGTCAGTATTAGAAGAATCTGATAGGGATATCTAAATGGTCAGTATCAAGAAGGTAGAAATAGCTTTTCCATCTCTTGCCAGAAGAACCCAATAAAGGCACTTCATGCATCTGTGCACAGAGTTATTTAGAAATAAAAAAGGGAATACATCAGTTGCCTAGTTAATACCTGACAAGTTGACAGCTTTCTTTGGAGTCTCCGTTCTTCAGCAGAGAACTCTCCGCCCAACAGCAATACATTTACCAGGAAGTTGATTTATGTGTGCCCACAGATAGAGTCCAAAATAGTCTTCTACCAGTGAAAAATTTCCTGTTAGATTATATAGTGCTTCTGAGATGTTTTCTGTATATATATTATTTCTGAGCTTCAAAATCCTACATGACATCTCTACAATGAAATGTGTCATGTGCATCCTAGTCAAGCTCCAGTCACTTTTTAAAGAGAAAAATGATTTCAGATTGCCTTACTGAATCCAACAAAGTGTATATAACACAATAGAAATATATATTTTTGTTCAGTCATTTAGTCGTGTCCGACTCTTCGTGACCTCATGGACCATAGCACGCCAGGCCTTCCTGTCCTCCACTGTCTCTCGGAATTTACTCAAATTCATGTTCATTACATCGGTGATGCTATCTAACCATCTCATCCTCTGCCGTCCCCTTCTCCTTTTGCCTTCAGTCTTTCCCAGCATCGGTCTTTTCCAGTGAGTCCTCTCTTCGCATTAGGTGGCCAAAGTATTTGAGCTTCAGCTTCAGCATCTGTCCTTCCAATGAGCAGTCAGGGTTGATTTCCTTTAGGATTGACTGATTTGACCTCCTTGCAGCCCAAGGGACTCTCAAGAGTCTTCCTTTTTTAAAAAAAAAAAGTCTTGTAATATATATTACAAGACATTTTTTTTTAAAAAAAGGTTATATACTTTATTCTGCTAAAGGACCTTTGTGCATCCTGTATTCATCCAATGCAACATGTCAATTCTGGTTTGCATCAGAGGATACTTTCAGAAGATATTTACACTGGATATAAAGCATTTTCATAACGTATGTTTAAAATGATTATTTCATGAAATTATGCACAGTATAGCAACCTGACTTAATATTTTAAGACATAAAGTAAAGTGTATTTATAATTCCAGAAACTTCCTTCATTCTCCAGAGAAGGAAGAGACCATGCTTCCATGACAAGAGCCCCCAGTCACCGAAAAACAGTTGGCAACCAAAAAAGGATTACATTGATTAGATCAAGGAATTTTTATGTCCCAACTTAAACAACAAAACACCTAAGGCAGCTTACAAAAGTAATGCATATAAAACACCAAATGCAATATAAAAATATTGTGCTGATAAAAATCATATGAAATAGAAGCAGCAGTTAAAATTCAAATAGAGGATCTAACCAACAAATAAAATTCGTTCATCAGAGGCAGTTGTATGCAACAACGAAGTGTTTTGCTCCCATTATAGATGCAGTGATTTTTTTATTTTTATTTTCATTTAGGGTCTCAGATTTGACTTGGCCCTGAATCCAAATCTCAGTACCTCGTTTTTCCTCGCTTTGCCTTTCTTTCACTATTGCTCAAAATCGACAAATATCTATAGTCTGTTTTTCATTTGACAACTCTAAATATTATCTGCAAAAATAATAGCATTTTTAAAGGGAAATGAACCAGTCAAATGTATGACAACACAGGGCAGGAGATTTATACTAGATGAGTTATCACTGTCATTTGTTTTGCAGGGGGAGGTAATTACCAGCCCCTACATGGGTGGTCAGAAAAGGCATGCTGAGAGCCACAGCAACACGACTAAAATCTTATCCTTTGTATTTATGTGCAGTGTCAATGCACATATAAAAAATGCAGGGCTTTGCACTGCCACCACTGTCATCTTGCCTTTTTTGACCACCCATGCAGACACTGGTGACATTAAACAAAGTAGGATAACCAACCGCTCAGGATGGGATTGCAGAGAGATGGATCACACTGCTGAGTGTTCTGCATTTGACCCGCACACAGTTTGCTACAAATGTGATATTTGTTGATGTTCATTAAACATAGTCTTCGAAATAAAAGAATATATATCTTTATTTCCCATGAAGATCAACATTTGCATACAAAAATCTGGCCATTTTTCACAGTCATTTTCCGCTTCTAGCAACTTTCCAGAAGGCATTCATGATAGGAAATTCAGCCTGTGCTGCAAAAAGAACCATATTGTATGAAACTTCAGTGGGGGGGATCCCATCTATTCAGGCTAATGAATGTCAAGTTCTTACTTCCTTGGCTGGAAATAAACAATTCAGACATGTTTAAGTAAAATGTCTTCAGTGTTTAAAACTAAATCAGTATAATGGCAAAAAATAAATAAATCATTTTTCACTCACATTTATAGGATGACACTGTCAGCAAGCTATTCTTCCTTACAATGGAATGTTAGGAAATGTATTATATGTATGCCCCAATTCTAATATTGCATGTCAGTACATTATTGATAATGGCATCAATAGAATTGTAAGAAATATGGAAAAAAGAGGAGGCTTTGGGTTTCCACAGAACAATGTAGGCAACTGAAAAATAACGCAGCAGACCTTGCTGTAACAATTTATGCCATTGTCTTCCCTAGGCAAAACAACTGCAATTAGGTGACCTGGGAAATCCTTTCAGATGTTTCAGCAACACTCCAGAGCATATCTGATTGTTTTCTGAGCCACTTGAGAGCGGGCTCCCGAGAACAAATAACACCCAGTGTAAGGTTGCTCAGCATTGCTTTCATCAGTTAAAATAATCCTTACAATGGATGTGCCAGCTATAAAGGCGTAAATGATCGAGCATTCAGTTAACAGGCCTAAATGGTGAGGCAGATTGCTTTATACAGTATGCCAAGACTCTGACCCCTTAAATTAAATTAGGGGGTGGAAGAATTTGTATTTCTGGAACCGTGAGGTTCAGAAGACAGCTTTCTGGATGTACCAGGCCAGAGAATGTCAGAAGAAACATTCAAACAGAAAATTGATTCTTTGGAGTTGTCAGGACCGGGGCAGTATCTTACATTTTACAGCAAAAAAATTAATTTGCCACTGTGTAAATACAGGCTGTAGACAACCTGGTTTTGAGTAATGGCACTGAACCAAAAGTTTACCTCATTCAATTTAGGAGGCAGAAACTGGGGGTGTAACTTTTTAAAATCCTGTTACTGGCCATTTTTCACTCTTACAGGTAATGCTTTGGTATCACTCCCACCTCCAGATCTTTCTTTTGCCTTCCAAGAGTGATCTCAGCCAATCAAGAGTAATGAAAGCGATGGTATCATAATCCTGTGCAGTTTGCCTTGATCATGCAATCACCGATGAGAAACATATGCTTCATAATGTAACAAACAAAACCTTGAGTGATAAACAAAACCCATTTACCTCAGTGCTTCCCTGCAAACTAAGGCAATGTTCCTGCTATTGTCACATTCTCTTGAACTGATCAGTGAAATATTGCAGCCTTTTGAGGTTAATGAATTTTTTCCCCCCAACTGTACACTCTTTCACCTCAGTTCTTTATCTACATCTATATCCTGCACCCTGAATGCTATGAAATTAGGTGGTAAAATGGCCAAATTTTAGCAGTGTGATTTTTTTCACAAGTAACAGTGAGAATGAGGACATGAAGCCTCTGAGAAAACCATTAAAACCCCCATGGTAGCCCATACAACCAAATGGCACCAAAATGGCAATTTTGAGCCACGTTTCAGATTTTTAAAAAATGTTTAAGGGGATAATAGGAGCTGTTTGCCTCTCAGAGGCCTCCTGCTTCTATACTCATCCATAAAATCTTCCCCAATCACTAGATTGCCTCTTAAAGTTCTTGAGCAGATCAACAGGCTGAGTTGTGGCTCCCTCACTCCTCAGATGCTGTCGACCCCAGTTTAGACATTACTGTAGTGTGTTTTAAAACACCTGTTTGTTACATATTTTAAATAGACTCCCAAAGCAAACAAAGATAATGTGTAAAGATAATTTTCACAACTGGCTGTACAGCGGTATAGAAATGCAGAAGTGAGAGAGCATGTGTGCATGATTTGTGTAACAAGAGCTTGCCTCTGTAGATGCCATCTCATGATGAACAAAGTTGCATTAATATATTAGCTTCCAATTTGTCTTGCCATTTTCAGCCTGATCTGTGCTTGATGAAGCCATCTTCTCTTACTGCTGAAGCTTCAATTTCAATAAAGCTCATTTGCTTTTTGATCAGCATTTTAGATGGAGCCCATTAACAAAGATGTGTGTCACTAGACTCAGCCCTTTTGTAGCACCTTATCTTTTTTTTACAATAATTTTATTAAAAAGGTAAAGGATCCCCCACACAGTCGTGTCCGACTCTAGGGGCCGGTGCTCATTTCCGTTTGTTAGCCGAAGAGCCAGCGTTGTCCGAAGATGCTTCCGCTGTCATGTGGCCAGCATGACGCACACGGAACGCTGTTACCTACCCACCGAAGTGGTACCTATTCATCTACTTGCATTTGCATGCTTTCGAATTGCTAGGTTGGCAAGAGCTGGGGCGAGTGCAGGAGCTCCCTCTGTCACACAGGGCTAGGGTCTCGAACCTCCAAACTTGTGACCTTCCAATCGACAAGCCTGGTGTCTTAACCGCTGAGCCATCGTGCCCCCTCAATTTTATTAAACATTGCAATTAAAAAGATAAAAAAATAATTCAAACTAAAAAAAATAAGAAGAAAATTATAAAAAGAAAACAGAAAAAGTGAAGAAAAGAAGAAAGAAAAAATAGAAAGAAAAATAAAAAAGAGAAAAAATAAGATTATAGTAAAGAAAAAGAGAAGAAATATATAAAGAAATGACTTCCCCTTTCATCACAACAAGTATAAACAATTTTAGTAACTTATTGCCCTCTCTTAAAATACAACATATGACCTTTCGTAGCACCTTATCTGAAATACAACAATCTGTTAACTTCATTCAAAAGGTCAGCTACTAAAAGAGCACAGATTCTACAATGCTTATATTTGCTTTCTGATATCATCATTGTTTGGAATTTGTTATGTTTTGCTTTGTATTTGAAGTGTTTGTTCCTCTGTCTGCTGAATTCCATATTTTCATAAATTCCGGAAACTTTATTAGCTTCTATTATTTCAACAAGAAAAAATTATGCTGATATTATGGAAACATTTGCATCGTTGTATTTAATGCCAAGGTGGAGCTATTGCTCACATACATGCACCACATGTTGCCGAATGAAGCAAATCTTGATTTATTCTGAAGTGTTGTAATTGGTTTTTCTTCGTCTGTAGTATTTTTGAAGAGGCTGACGGTGGAAAGCACAGCAAATTAGATAGCTCATTCTTTGACAGTCTGAAATGCTTTTGCTTAATACTTTTTCTGATGGAGGCTGTATGGCAAGCAGTACAGGCTTGTATACCAATGTATACAAATCCTCAACAGCTTTTTTAGGGAAATGGTCTCAACAGTACGTTTTCCAAAAATCAAAAACTGATAAATTTTGTCCGAGACTTCTTCCTTGTTATAAACACACAAATAATTTGTGAGCCATCAGTATAGAACCAATGAGCATTTATCTGCACCTTAAAAGGGCACCTGTAACCTACCCCGGAATTAAACAAAAATGGCCAAAATATTGTGAGATCACCAAGTTTCACACACTTTTTATGTTCTCACATGAGATCTTGGGGTGAGATTGCTTCAATCAATGAACTGATTGATTATGTCCTAAAGTCAGTGTTGACTCTTAGTGACCACATAGATAAATTTTCTCCAGGATGATCTGTCTCCAACCTGGTCCTTCAGGGCTTTCAACAGTGCACCCATCATCTCTGCAATGGAGTCTATCCATCTTGCTTGCTGTAGATAATGAATTTGACCTATAATGTGATTGGTCAATTTAAGTATATAAGCAGAGGAGCTCTGGTGTTCGTTCTTCTCATTATTATCTTCATTATCATCTGTATCTGTGGACATTATTTGACTGTGTATTGACTGTGAATGTATATAGAGTAAATAGACCAGGGTTTTCCAAAGTGCCGCCGCTGGCGATACGCCAGAGGTGGTGCAGCGGCACGGCAACAGCACGGGGGTGCACGCGGCAGCACGGCGGCAGCGTGGGGGCACGCACGCGGCGGCGACACAGAATGGCGTGCGGCAGCGCGCGCGCACGGCAGCAGCGCAGGGGCGTGCGGCGGCACGTGCGCGCACGGCAGCAGTACGGGGAGCATGCAGCGGCGCAGGGGGCGTGCGGCGGCGCCCGTGTGTACAGCGGCAGTGGCTGCCGCTGCCACCGTGCATGTGCTCGCCGCCGTCGCGACACACAGTTTGGAAAGCTCTGAAATAGTCTATTTTATCTAATCTCTTGTGAGTGTCTGCTTACTCAATAGAACGTATTACTCTGAGGTCTAGAAGAAACATTGGCAGCCCCAGCACTGTATACTCTGACAAGCATCAATACTCTTCTTATCCTGCTTCTTCAAAGTCCAAGTTTTGCTTCCATAGAATGTTACAGAGTGAATAAATGAAAAGTAGGATATAAATCTAATAAAGAAAATAAAGAATGTGGATATTTAAAAACATAGGAGGAAAGGCTCCATGACCATCACACAATGTTTGAAAAACTTACCAAGCCCTGATTTACAGGTAGTCCTTGATTTACAGTGGCAATTGGGACCAAAATTTCTGTCACTAAACAATGCGGTCATGAAGCATGACTGCATTGCTTAGCAATGGCAATCCCTGCTGTCCTGGTTGCCATCATTAACCGAATCCCACAGTTGTTAGGCAAGGCAACTTCCTGCCAGCTTCCCACAACCAAGTCAGTGGGGAAGCCAGCAGGAAGTTGCAAGTCCAAGTTGGCTTGCAAGCAGGCCGGCAGGCAGATAAGTGACTGTTGCTGGGTGGGGGAGGGTGCAAGGGTTGTGCAAGGGTTCAAGGGAAGCACAGCAAGGGTCAGGGCAGGTATGAGGCATGCATGGCAAGGGTCGGGGAAGTTGTGCGAGGGTGCAAGGGCAGCGTGGCAAGGGTTGGAGGGTGTGCAGGAGGTGTGGCGAAGCTCAGGGAGGGTGCATGAGTGGTCAGCACGGTGTGAGCACAGAGGGGCTGGGCGAGGGTGCGTGGGTGAGGGAGACTTGCGACCTTTCCTGCTGGCTTCCCCATTGACTTTCTGGGGAAGCTGGTAGGGAAGGATGCAAATGGCAATCATCTAATCGCAGGGTGCTGCAATTAGTCATAAGTGCAAGCCAGTTGGCAAGTGCCCAGATTGTGATCACGTGACTGCGAAGGTGCTGGGACAGCCAGAACTCCGAGGAACGGTAGTAACCATTGGTGCCATTGTAACTTTGAGCAGTCACTGAATGAATGGTTGTAAGTCGAGGATGACCTGTACAGGTATTTCAGTGTATCTCTCCTTTAAATTTGCAATAGACATAGTTTGGAATTCCCAGAACTGTAACTTCTCTGACCATCAAACTAACAAATAATTCAAAATGGTAACTGAGTAGTCCAGAGCTGAGCAACATTTTAAAGATCATGGCTACAACTCAACCTCCCATCTTTCCAGAGGTTGGCAAGGAAGCATCCAGTAATGTGGAAACCTCACTGAAATAGGAAATACTAATTTTTTTCTATTATTTTTTCTTTTCTTTTTTGGGTCAGGAGGAGGAGATGAAAGTAGGAATAGGAACCATAATGGGATTTACCATTTAGGCCATAGTCAAATTTAAGAACAGTAATAATGTAAAATTGCACCATTTGAAAATAACAATAGCTAATGAAAAGTCACCCTTTTAAACTGTATTTAAAGACTCAGGAATCAAGCTAGACAAATTTTGATTATTAGAAATTTACTTCAAATATTTCATTTTGGGCAATTTTGTACCTGGCATTCAGCTAGAAGGAAAATAACATTATGGAAATAGGACAGTCATATAGTAGATTCACTATTTCCAACTGAACATTTGCCCAGCTGCACAGGTTTACATTTAAAGTACAATTTTCCTCCAAATGATTAAGTTCAGGGGGTCCTAAATTACTTCTTCACAAACTATTAAAAATTAATACAGCTTTAGTCACTTGAGGGGTTAAGAATCTTTTGAATGACAAATGCACTGACCAAGTATAGCTCTGATTAATCTGGATTCCTAAATCCTTTAAACTGTTAACTAATTTTATATGATATTGTGCAGCCTAGGCCTATTAGCAAATAGAATAATTAAAATAAATTTTGGTTTCCAATATTTTCATAGCTTCATAGTGGCTTCTTCATGGGGCTGTGAATACTTCAAAAATGCTTTGGCCCTCACTTGAGTAATGCACCTTTCTCCTGTTCATAAAAGAAAGCTGGAACCTGAAAAAAAGGTGCTGGTGCTTTAAAGTTTAACTTTAATGAATTGCTTCCTTAAGGCAGCAGCATCTTCCCCCCCCCCCCAGCTTGTTTGGAAGCCTGAAAAGGTCATCTACTTTAACAAACAGGAGGGAGGTACTGTGTGCTCATGTTCACATGAGGTTCAAAGCTCTTCCAAATTATTTTTGAAGCATTCACAGTCCTCCTGCCTCATATAATTTAGTATTTTTATATTGTATGTATATTTTATGTCTTTTGTTTTTATTATTTTGTTGTAAACCGCCAAGAGTCCCTCCGGTGGAGGGAGATGGGCAGTGATAGAAGTTTGATTGATTGATTGATTGATTGATTGATTAATAAATAAATATCAGTTTTAATACAAAAATAATAGCTGTACCATCTGCATCCAACAGCACTGAAAATTTATGACTGAAAAATAGGTAACCATATTTATCTAAAAATGATAGGGAATAATGAGACTCCTCCCTTATTACCCCTGAAGCTGGACTCAAATTAGCAAAGTGCCTATTCAAGCCCACCTACCTTTAAAATAGGGATAAGAATAAAATTTTGAAATTAATATCAATATTTGTGCTGGAGAATTTAAATCAAAGTTTCTCTAATTTATTTTATCAAATCTTGAAGAGATTATGTATTTGGAAAGAGGTTGCCTTTATCAATGTATATTTAGCAATTAAATCTCAAAGAGAAAATACTGTTCTAGTGCCAGCTTTCCATCACAAAATCCAGCTTGTTCTTCTGCTCTAACATTCTGCTCATCCACATAATTTCTAAATTCAAGAGTAAATAAAGGTACAAATTTTGGCTGTATATCCAACATACCTTATGCACGTGTAGGTATTATAATACTAGATCCTTACTGAGATGAAAACCAGTATGAATAATTATTCAAAGTTTTTTTAAAGAGCTTTTCAACTATCTCTACAGCACAGTAACACAAGCTTCATTTCTAAAATAATTAATTTTTAAAAGTATCATTGAAAACACAGTTTATAAGATTGTTAAAGTTTTTGAGCTGGAAGTCTTGTCATAGAACTGCAGTTTCCAAGATCCCTAGGAGGATTAAAAAAATAATTTAAATAGATTTGTACTGAATGATAATCTCATGGATTGCAAAGGCCTTTTAGATCACATTGTACATCACACTGATTGGTACAATAAGTGATGAGTTCTCAAAACAAAGACCTCATAAATTAGTATCAATGGCTGCTGCTAGTCATTATTTGAACCTGGCTCTCAATCATGGGCATCCATGGGAGAAAATCAAAATCTGTAAAATGGCAGGTACATCATCATGACTGAAGTCCCACCTCTCTTCTATGTGCAAGCAATGTCAAAGCATGTACAAAATGGGTGGGGCTTTGATCATGTTGCCATGCCCACCATCTTGCAGATTGTGCCACCTTCCGTGGACACCACTGCTCTCAAGTTCATCCCATTATCAGCTTTCCTAATGATTGTTTGGATTAGATGTTGGAGAGTTTAAATACACTACAGCTTACTCAGCTTGACAATTTAAAAAATATTCAAGGCTTCACTGCTTATGCTAGTAAGTTCCATCACATTCATCAACACATTTTGATCTCCTATGAGATGATAACACAGAAATAAACACATGAAAGTATTGTGCAGCTCAGAAATAAGAATGAAAAATGAGATTACAGAAATGTGGTTGCCCAATGGTTTTAAACATAAGCTCATCTGTGCATTCACATTTTGCATTTGTGAGGAACAGTAGCCAGCAATGCAGCATCCACAGGCACAAATATCTGTAATGAACAATTTCAAGACCTCTGCTCTCCTTTTTTTTTTTTGGTTTTTTATCTAAAAACTAGATTTGGAGTAGGCACCCTTCAAAGGAAAATCTTTTCAAATAGAAGACTATTTTCTTTAACACAGGATCCATATCCACCTTAACTGAAATTTCTCATAGATGAATTCCCTGATCAGATTTGAAACTACCTCCTTACCAGACTGAGTACTGAAGCTGACTTAGATGTCTCCATGATTGGAATTTCATCATCTTTGAAAAATTGCCCTAACAGAATTACTGATTCCATACTAGCTTCATAGAGGACCCATGTGCTTTGAGGAACATCCATTAAATGCCCTAAATAACGTAGAGTCCAGTGAGCATACTGATATTCCCAAATTATCCAGTGTCAGAATATTCTAAAAAGAGCAATGGGATTGCTTTTCAAATCTGTGTTATATTAACAACCTTGAAAGAGTTATTGAGGTCCTAAAAATATCTAAGGAAATTGAAAAGGGAAGGAAGTACAGAAGGCCTGAAATAGAACAGGAGAAGCAAAGTAGTTGATATCCTTGGAAACTCAAATAGAACTAAAGAGTTACAATTTTGCAAGAAGAAACGTGTCTCTCTCTAACATGGGTGCAGGATGAAAGGAAATACTGTACTTGTTTCCAGAAGGGTCTGATGGCATCCTAAAGGTGTCTGAAACTTAAGAATATCTTTAAAAAGGTATAAATAATCTAAAGGAAAAAAGTAATCTGGATGTCTCTGCCAAATCGCCAATTAGCCCACATATCACTAAATCTCACACACTCATAGCTAACTGAACTAATACAAAGCATGATTAAGATACCTCTGAAGCTTCCCAAAAAACCCAGACATTTGATAAGGTTAGCACATTTCTTAGGCATGTTTTGGCTTACTTGTAAAAGAAAAATGTCTTATCAAAACAGCTTTTGGATTCTGGATATATATTTTTTCAGGACAGCTGCTGACTCAGGTATATTGTAAAGGGAGAAACATTAAATAAACTGATCCATACTTCAAAATGAAACACACAAAAATACCTCTTTAAAGGTGTTGACATTTGATTTTTGCCCACCAGAGCATTCACATAATTTTAATTAAGTTTTTAATTTCCTTCCTTTATACTCTATTTGGAGTCGAAGGATTGCTCAGTCTTGGCAGAGAGATATTTCACAGATGGAGTAGAAATAAAACATAACCATTTCTGGCTTTATTTGTTAACAGTGAAAAAGTCTGAGCTGCAATACTAAACACATATTCTACGGGGCCCTTCTGAATGCTTAGATAAAGGTGTTATTCTCCGAGTAAAACATGCACTGTATTCTACTGCACGCTCAAGGGATTATTTTTAGCTTGAAATCTAGTGATGGAGGATTACATGCAGTGACAAGTAATTTTAAACTCATTGCATTTCAGAGGTATATATTGGCAAGTATACACTCATGTACAATTCAAGTACATATCCCCCCCAGGATAAATTCAGCTTTCTTTTCATCTGCACTGGAATAGCAAAGTGATAAATGTAGAGCGGCTTTCTCCAAGAGTGACCTCCAGGAACAATTAATTTATTAAGGGATTTGTAAGATCACCCAACATTTACGACTCTGGACAGCATGCATCCATCAAAATCAAAGAAAAATCATAGAGTTGAAAGGGACCTAAGTGGTCGTCAAGTCCAATCCCCTGCACACTGCAGGATTCAGTACACCATCCCTGATGGATGACTATCCAGCTTCTGTTTGAAAGCCTCCAGTGAAGGGGAAGAAGCCACTTGGTGGAAGAGAACAGAAGGAGTGTACCATTCTTCAGTCAAGGGTATATAATTGCTGCCATCCCCTGCTAGAACCTCCAAACAAGCTGAAGATTTTGTATAGTTTTGCTGATAGTGGAACCAATATTTAGATCATTAGAATGAATTTAAAGGGGATGCATTCTACAAAGGATACTAATTAGTATCCTTCTATGGATGTTTGCTTGTTACCTCAGTTTGTTCTTACCTGCAATATCAGCCTTGTCCATTATATTGTTCATAGCTGATTGCTCCTAAGATAATATAGTATTGGTTTAGCAATATGTCTCTAACACATGGTGTAACATTTTAGTTAAACATCTCTCTACTGCAAGTCAGTAAATCACTAAAAAGAAAGGCTGTCTCACAACCCTAGACAGATGTGAACCTTGTTCTTTGTGTATTTTGGCTGAAGATAATATTATTTAAGTGGAAGCCATTTGATAGAACCAATGCTTACTGTTTGGATCATGACAAAAAAATGTTTTGCCAAGTTCTCATCTTTGAGAGATTTAATCAAAGGTATATATATATCATGGTTTCCTGACTTAGACTTCCTAGGTCAACACACTGTTTGAGAGAGGAAATTGAAGTATTCTTTTCAGTGTTCATAAATCCAAATTCGTTACTCATTAACTAAGGTTACCTCTCTCTCTCTCTCTCTCTCTCTCTCTCTCTCTCTCTCTCTCTCTCTCTCTCTCTCTCTCTCTCTCTCTTTGTAATTTTTCTGGTGATTTTATTGGTTATAAAAACTGTTCATCTGTTAAGAAAATCAGCACTGTATGGACATAGTACCACAGTTATATGTCATAGAAAATTGAAGAAAAAAACCCCAAGGTTAAAAAACGTTTCTGGTGCTTTTTCCTTGCAAGTTCATTGCTGCTAAAATAACCAATTGTTTGGATGTTTGATTAGGTGAGCATTTCCTGTTAATCCTTTAATTGCTTTTTTCAAAGCTACCTTGGGAAACTGTTTTTGTGGCTAAAAAGTATTTCAAGAAAAAATAAATTCAAAAAGTCTTACGTTACATTTTGTACTTAGGGACAGCTGGCCATGAGCAAAGAACATAATGTGCCATGTCAGTTGTAAAAGGTTCATGAATATATTATTCAGAACTTGGGCCTTAAGACTACATAGAAGTAGCAACTATGCAAGAATTCAGTTACTACTGCCACACATTTGAAAAGGAAAACTGGAGATTATAGACTATTCATAGAGTACTCAATGAATTACAAAGAGAGTGAGACAGAGTACTCTATGATCTCCATCTCTTCCACCAAGATATGGAGTTCAACAAGCAATGCAACATAATTCAGAATACTTAGGCACACATGTTCTTGTAGTTCAGAAAATCTTTCATTGATGAGGCATCAGAAAAGGATCTGCAAGGTACATAGCCATAACCATATAGAAACATGTCAAAGTAGAAAAGGTTACAATCCTAGAAAGGCACAGGAATGTGTGATATATGGAATAAAAAAAAGGTAAAGGTTCCCCCCGCACATTTGTGCAGTCGTGTCCGACTCTAGGGGCCGGTGCTCATCTCCGTTTGTTAGCCGAAGAGCCAGCGTTGTCCAAAGACGCTTCCATGGTCATGTGGCCGGCATGACGCACGCGGAACGCTGTTACCATCCCACCAAAGTGGTACCTATTCATCTACTTGCATTTGCATGCTTTCGAATTGCTAGGTTGGCAAGAGCTGGGGCGAGTGTGGGAGCTCACTCCGTCACACAGGGCTAGGGATTCGAACCTCCGAACTTACGATCTTCTGATCGACAAGCCTGGCATCTTACCCGCTGAGCCACCACGCCCCCGCTATATGGAATATCCACCCCCTAATGAAAAAGTGTGAATAAATTAGACATTCAACTGGACTTAATTTGCCTCTTCTTTTGTATCACTAGAGGAAATACATCTGACTGGATTGCATTCTTGTACAGCCCTCAGCTTAGAGTATGAACCTTGAAAATTTAATTATTTGTATTTAATTAAAATGACTGTCAAAGAACAACCCAGACATACAGAAATAAAACAAAACAAAAACCCTTTGTAGATAACTAATACGTTTTAGAAAAAAATTGTCCATGGAAGGATAAAAGTTACTAAGACTGCTAAACAGTTAGGTGTCTGAGGGCTATGGCAATTGCCACAAATGTAGTGTCCTTCTAGGTATATTTGGTGATTGTCAGCTAGGAGGAGGAAAGTGTTCTTCTTGATTGCTGTCATGAAAATGGGTTAAGGTGAGCATTATTAGGTTGGCTCCATTTAGAAGGTACTGCACAAAAACATGTAGAAGACTCTATTTCTGCCAGCAGCGCACAGTGGAAAGACTCTTTTGTACTGAGATGCTATTGCAGAGCTTTCCAAACTGTGTGTCGCGACACAAAAGTGTGTCGCCACACACAGCGTGGTGTGTCGCCACACCACCCGGAAGCGGAGGCGTGCGCGTGCACGGCGGCCGCAGCAGCGACGCGGCTTCTGCATTTTAGCAGAGGCTGCTGCCACTGCCGTGCACGAGCGCGCCGCCGCACACCCCCACACTGCCACCGTGCACGTGCGCGCTGCCGCACGCCCCCCGTGCCGCCGCCGTGTACGTGCGCCCCCCATGCCGCCACCATGCGCGCACGCGCCGCCTCCGCTGGTGTGTCGCCAGTGGCGGCACTTTGGAAAGCCCTGTGCTATTGCATCTTCCTTTCAAGAGTAAAAACTGGTACAGACAAGAGAGTTTATTAAATACTTGGTCTGCTCCATACCATATTGGAGTTTTACATAGATCATACTGAATATCAGTGTTAAGGACCATTTATTTCAGCTTAGACCAAGTTTTCTCAAGACTCAGAGAAATCAAGTAGTGATAATGTTTTAAGCCTGTGGTTGATCCTTGTAAAATCTTTGACACACCATACAACTACTTTATTTTTATGAAATGCTGGGTGAGTATCCAGTGATATGAATTCTATTGGACAGAACATCATTCCTCAGAGAAATGGATTCTCCTGCCCACCTCCAAATATATTTCATTGGTGAAGTTCTTAATTGGATATTGGGCAATCAAACACAAGGCTGTCTTGTTGTTCAGTCATTCAGTTGCTTCCAACTCTTTGGGACTCAGCAGACATAATTTTGCCAGGACTGTCTGTCAGTCACTGCTTGTTTTTCAACAGATGGAAGTCATACAGCACTAGGTGAAATAAAAGCAGAGTGCTAGTACTATATGGCTTATATCTGTTGAAAAAAATGTGATTACTCACAAGATGCCATTTATTCACCAGTGAACTAAAAAGGGCATCTAATAGGGGAAGGTCATGCCCTTGTTTAAATGGCTGTACTTGGAATTGGAACGCAAATTCAAATGGGCATCAAAAGGCAGTGCATATACATAGTGGTTGCCACACCATATTTATTAGTTCTTATTCCTCGGGGCAGGACACACATGCTCTTCAGTCAATGTTTAAGATTCCCAGTTAGGTGACTTTGTGGATGGCATTAGTTACTGTTCGGGAATATAAGACTGTGCTTGGAATCATATCCCTTGAAAGACATACTGTGCCTAGCATAGGCATTCACATCTCAGTCTCATTCACTGCAGTTTCAAAGACTGCATAAATTATGTTTTTGAAGTCAGGGGAAGGACAGAAAGCAGGATATCAGAGCACTCTGATTTTAGCCCGAACACTGATCCTTTTGAACAAAGGTACTTGACTGGAGATTGCATAATACTGAAGTAATTCACATCCTTTCAGAGTCATTATTTCTTTAATTATACCAAGACTGGTTTATTGCCAACTGTCTGGCTATACTTTTATCAGCTCATTTTTCTAATTTGGAGGCAAACCAATATAAAGGCAGTGGCATCTTGCAATTTTCCCCTGTATTTCAATGGAATATGAAAAGAGCTGCTTAGCGCCTGTTAATTATGTGCCTGACATTAAAAAAAAAGATCCCATCCTTTGTAATTGAAAATCCAGTGAAATTCAGCTTGAGTGAGATAAGCCACACACAATGCATCTGTCTAATACCTGGTAAGTGCAAAAAAACAGTGCAGAGGTGGAAACACATTAGAATTACAGGTGGATGAGCGTTGCGGTTACTTCCGGAGATAATGCAAGCTTAAGCTGTAGGCAGCAGATGTGATCATTGCAGTGTACATGTGTGTATTCTTTTCCCTGATTACTGAAGATCTGATGAGCAGATGGCATAGCTACCTCCTTTCTCTTTTTTAATAAGACTATATAGTCAGATTTCAAAAAATGAAGTTTGGAATTTTGTTTTTCTAATAGGAAGGGAGGCTTATTAGTACTAGAGTCTCATTTTTTGATGAAATATGGTAGAGGCATACACTGAAGACATTAAGTTAATATATATTAGTGTGTGTGTGCATGTGTGCACATGTGTGTGTTCTATCACAAAACTACAGTCCAAGGTAGCTATCAGGACAACTAATGATGAACTGTGAGGGGTAAAGCAAGCTGACTTTGAAAGAGATAATTTATCAAACTTCAGAGTCCCAGGCCATTTGAGGTCCTAATTTTCCAGGAATCACAATATTCAAAGGAATATCTCTTCCAATATGGGCTTACCTACTCAACTCAAATAATTGTTAACCACTCAGCTCCTATGCTCACTTTAGAAGAATGATGACCTCTAATTTAACAAACTAGATGCCAATGAAGTTGGTAAATGCAGGTATTATATAGACAACATCATGAATTAAGTCAAGATTTGTACAGCTTAGTTTTGAATCAAGCGGAGTATTCAAATATTCTACAAGGCATATGACAATAAGTCAGTCTGGATGACAAAATGCACTCATGACCATTATCACTTGGATATTCATGAGCAGCTATGATCAATGTATCAACTGCACTACTAAAACAGGCAGCAGCATCCACAGGAGGAACAAGGAGAGTCATACTTATGATAGTATCACTACACAGCCTTACCCTTTTCTATGTGTGTGGCTATGTCATGCACCTGCCTCAGAGCAGCAATACATGTGGCTTGACACCATGACACTGCTTCAGGCATTGGTTCCTGGCAGCAGCAGGTCTCCAAGATAGATTAGAAGATCAGAAACTGTTTCAGCCTGGAGTTGTATAAAAGAGCCTGTGATCTTTCTGATCTTAAAAATCAAAGGGATATAAAGACTAGCAAATCTGCTGTCTTTTCTCAAACTGGGTGCTCATAGGTGAAATATCTTGTATATAAGAATACAGGCTTCCATGGAGAAATTAACTGGGAAAGTCTGCATACTACCTTTGTGCAGGTGAGAAAATCAGCTGATTCCGGCAGCTGATTGTGTCCTGAGACTGGGGAAAGAAATATCATACTGGGGCAGATGAGGGGGGACCAAGTTTCAACATGAGACTGATGGTAAAATCTTAGGGAGGGAATAATTAGTAGGGCTGTTCACACTACAAAAATGATTCAAAACAAGGGCTTTGTTTCTTGGGTGAGCAGAGAGCCTCTCTACTACTCATTAAAGCAGCCTATCCTTTTTATTTTATTTTTGAAGTTTCACACAAACCTGAAACAGCTGCCTTAAGACTGAGTGGACTTCTTAAAGCAGTGCCACCTTTTGTTTTAGGCTGACACAGAAATCTGGTAAAGTCAGGCTGCTTAAGTGGATAGCAAAGAGGGGCTGTGCTCTTGCAAGGTGCAAAGTGCTTCTCAGTCATTTTTGAAGGGTGCACAGCCCTAATAATTAGGACAGCAGGAGACGGATATGGCCCCGTCTTTTGTTCAGCCCAGCAAACACACAGGCAATATCAATCACAAGTCAGGTTACTATGGTAGTAGCAGCTGGTGCTCAGAAAAATACAGGGACACAAAGGTTCAGTCCCAGAATTATTAACCAGTTAGGCCTAAGCATCAAGGAAGTTATGCAGCCATCATCAGAGAATCATGCTCATAACATCCAAGAATCGGGCAAAAAGAAGTCCAGTATCAGGAACCATGTAACAGAAAACAGATGTGTTTCCAGCAGCAGTGTGATCCTAAGTAGAAGGCTTTTATCCAGCACCAGCTCTGGCCCATCAAGGGCTAACTAACTAGAAGGGCTACTTGGTAGCTCCAGGCAGCTTTTTCGTACAATACGTCTTGTGTCTTCCTGCCTTCTTGCTCTGGATCTTCACTTACCTGATTTCTCAGAGGTTCAATCCTGAATGTTGCAAAGGGTGATCCAGGGACAGCATCCTTTGTGGGTCCCAGATTTGTAAGGGCGTGGGACTCGGCCTTATTTCTGAGTGAGAAATCTAAAAAAATAGAGCAACCTCTACGGCTTGTACTTTTATTCTCTTCATATTTATTTTCAGTAGCATTTGGAGGCTTTCATTGCTTTCATCATTCTGACAAAAGCAGTATCGCAGCACAAGCGTCGCCTCTTTGGGATGTGCATGCAAAGATCTGATACACATAGAAAAGGGGTAGGACTTGTGCCATCACACTGTGACACTGCTTATATATCCCTCTGACCCTGCCTTGCCTCCTTGCAAACAGCACTGTTTATTTTAATTAATAATATTCTTGCTGTTGTTGTTCAGTCGTTTAGTCGTGTCCGACTCTTCGTGACCTCATGGACCATAGCATGCCAGACCTTCCTGTCCTCCACTGTCTCCTGGAGTTTACTCAAATTCATGTTCATTACATTGGTGATGCTATCTAACCATCTCATCCTCTGCCGTCCCCTTCTCCTTTTGCCTTCAGTCTTTCCCAGCATCAGGGTCTTTTCCAGGGAGTCCTCTCTTCTCATTAGGTGCACAAGTATTTGAGCTTCAGCTTCAGTATCTGTCCTTCCAATGAGCAGTCAGGGATGGTTTCCTTTAAGATTGACTGATTTGACCTCCTTGCAGTCCAAGGGACTCTCAAGAGTCTTCTCCAGCACCACAGTTCGAAAGCATCAATTCTTTGGCGCTCAGCCTTTCTTATGGTCCAACTCTCACAGCCATACATTACTACTGGGAAAACCATAGCTTTAACTATACGTACCTTCGTTGGCAAGCTGATGTCTCTGCTTTTTAATATGCTGTCTAGGTTTGCCATAGCTTTCCTCCCAAGGAGCAAGTGTCTTTTAATTTCATGGCTGCAGTCACCGTCTGCGGTGATCTTGGAGCCCAAGAAAATAAAATCTGTCACTGCTTCCATTTCTTCCCCTTCTATTTGCCAGGAAGTGATGGGACCAGATGCCATGATCTGAGTTTTTTTAATGTTGAGTTTCAAGCCAGCTTTTGCACTCTCCTCTTTCACCCTCATCAAGAGGCTCTTTAGTTCCTCTTCGCTTTCTGCCATTAGGGTGGTATCGTCTGCATATCTGAGGTTGTTGATATTTCTCCTGGCAATCTTAACTCCGCTTGTCATTCATCCAGCCCGGCATTTCTCATGATGTACTCTGCATATAAGTTGAATAAGCAGGGTGATAATATACAGCCTTGTCGTACTCCTTTCCCAATTTTGAACCAATCGGTTGTTCCATGTCCGGTTCTAACTGTTGCTTCTTGACCCGCATACAGGTTTCTCAGGAGACAGGTAAGGTGGCCTGGTACTCCCATCTCTTTAAGACTTTGCCACAGTTTGTTGTGATCCACACAATCAAAGGCTTTAGCGTAGTCAATGAAGCAGAAGTAGATGTTTTTCTGGAACTCTCTTGCTTTTTCCATGATCCAGCGAATGTTGGCAATCTGATCTCTAGTTCCTCTGCCTCTTCGAAACCCAGCTTGCACTTCTGGTAGTTCTTGGTTCACCTACTGCTGAAGCCTAGCTTGTAGGATTTTGAGCATAACCTTGCTAGCATGTGAAATGAGCGCAATTGTACGGTAGTTTGAACATTCTTTGGCATTGCCCTTCTTTGGAATTGGAATGTAAACTGACCTTTTCCAATCCTGTGGCCACTGTTGTGTTTTCCAAATTTGTTGGCATATTGAGTGCAGCACTTTAACAACATCATATTTTAGGATTTTAAATAGCTCAGCTGGGATACTGTCCTCTCCGCTAGCTTTGATGTTAGTAATGCTTCCTAAGGCCCACTTAACTTCACTCTCTAGGATGTCTGGCTCAAGGTCAGTGACCACACCATCGTATTTATCAGGGACATTAAGATCTTTCTTGTATAGTTCTTCTGTGTATTCTTGCCACCTCTTCTTAATCTCTTCTGCTTCTGTTAGGTCTCTGCCTTTTTTGTCCTTTATCATGCCCATCTTTGCACAAAACGTTCCCTTGATATCTCCGATTTTCTTGAGAGATCTCTAGTCTTCCCCATTCTATTGTTTTCCTTGATTTCTTTGCATTGTTCATTTAAGAAGGCCTTCTTATCTCTCCTTGCTATTCTCTGGAAATCTGCATGCAGTTGGTTATATCTTTCCTTTTCTCCCTTGCCTTTTGCTTTCCTTCTTTCCTCAGCTATTTGTAAAGCCTCATCAGTCAGCCACTTTGCTTTCTTGCATTTCTTTTTCTTTGGGATGGTTTTAGTTGCTGCCTCCTGTACAATGTTACGAACCTCCATCCATAGTTCTTCAGGCACTCTGTCTACCAGAACTAATCCTTTAAATCTATTCCTCACCTCCACTGTATATTCATAAGGGATATGATTTAGGTTATACCTGAGTGGTCTAGTGGTTTTCCCTACGTTCTTCAATTTAAGCCTAAATTTTGCAATAAGAAGCTCATGATCTGAGCCACAGTCAGCTCCAGGTCTTGTTTTTGCTGATTGTATAGAGCTTCTCCATCTTTGGCTGCAAAGTACATAATCAATCTGATTTTGGTATTGACCATCTGGTGATGTCCATGTGTAGAGTCATCTCTTGTGTTGTTGGAAAAGAGTGTTTGCTATGACCAGCGTGTTCTCTTGACAAAACTCTATTAGCCTTTGCCCTGCTTCATTTTGTACTCCAAGGCCGAACTTGCCTGTTATTCCGGTTATTTCTTGACTTCCTACTTTAGCATTCCAGTCCCCTATGATGAAAAGGACATCTTTTTTTTGGTGTTAGTTCTAGAAGGTGTTGTAGGTCTTCATAGAACCGGTCAACTTCAGCTTCTTTGGCATCAGTGGTTGGGGCATAGACTTGGATTACTGTGATGTTGAATGGTTTGCCTTGGATTCAAACTGAGATCATTCTGTCGTTTTTGAGGTTGTACCCCAGTACTGCCTTTCCCACTCTTTTATTGACTATGAGAGCTACTCCATTTCTTCTAAGGGATTCTTGCCCACAGTAGTATATATAATGGTCTCCTGAATTAAATTCGCCCATTCCTGTCCACTTTAGTTCGCTGATTCCCAAGATGTCGATGTTCAATCTTGTCATCTCATGTTTGACCACATCCAGCTTACCTTGATTCATAGATCTTACATTCCAGGTTCCTATGCAATATTGTTCTTTACAGCATCGGACTTTCCTTCCACTTCCAGACACATCCACAACTGAGCGTCCTTTCGGCTTTGGCCCAGCTGCTTCACTCTTTCTGGAGCTACTCGGAATTGCCCTCTGCTCTTCCCCAGTAGCATATTGGACACCTTCCGACCTGAGGGGCTCATCTTCCGGCGTCATATCTTTTAGCCTTTTGATACTGTCCATGGGGTTTTCTTGGCAAGGATACTGGAGTGGGTTGCCATTTCCTCCTCCAGTGGACCACGTTTTGTCAGAACTCTCCGTCATGACCTGTTCTTCTTGACCTGACTTCATTGAGTTACACAAGCCCCTTCGCCATGACAAGGCAGTGATCCATGAAGGGGAATAATATTCTACTGTACAGTATTTAGATTGGTAGGGTTGGTTTTATTTCTACCTTTGTTCACCTCCTGGCATCCTCTTTGATCAAAGGCCATTTACAAATATGAATAAGCACACAATTTGGTGATGGGGGATTCTTTTGTTTTTTGTTAGGCCAGCAGACGCTAAGTAAACTGCACCCACAATTGCGGAAAACCTATTCCCCACACTAAAATTTGACTTCACATGCACAGCCCTTCATTGGGAGCACCTCCAAATTATAGGCTCAGTGAGATCTGTCCTTCTGTCATGGATCTGCAAACAGGGAGGAAGGACAGGCGTGATCAACTGTTCAGACAGATATGGACTGTTTGGTTTCTGAATTTTGAAAGCAGATGTTGAATTAGATGAAGAGGGCAACCACGTTCAGTGGAAAGGCTAAAATGAAACAAAACCCAAACTCTGCAATTTTAAATGAAAATAAAAATGAGGAGACAACTGCAAACTAACAGAGCTGGGTTTCTCTCTTCTCCCTTTCCCTCTCTAACGTCTCTGAGTAGGACCACCCAGAAGGGAACCTTTTATGTGACAGAGAACTACATTGCGGTTTGCACGGAATTAAACCTGCATAGGTACACAAATTAACAATTTTGAAGGAAGGAAGCTAGTTCAATGTTTATTTTACTATGCTAACTTTTAGATGATTAAATTCATGTTAAAGAAAAATGCAATAACCTCACAGCCAGATAGTTAAAAGTGAGTTAGTCTTAATTTAACAAGAAACTCAGGGCAAGTGATAAAATACAATAGCTTTATTAGAATGCGGTAACATTCAAAGCTCAGGAAGCAATTTTTCAAGGGAACAATATTTACAGACTTCTGGTTGCCAAGATGGAGACAATGACTTTAGGTAGAGAATTAGAATACAGGGGTAGGATTTCAATTTATACAATGTCGCAAATGAAAAATGTATGTTTAGAAATATAATGCTGTAGTAAGGTTTGTAGCTGTGTCCGTTAATATCCAGGCCTTACCAAGTCTTTAGAAGACAGGAAAAGAAGAAAAGCAGAACACAATGATTATACTAGTAGCAGCACTAGAGATTAATTCTGAAAAGTCACTATAAACTAGAAATATGTGGATCACTCTAAATCTTATCCATATAATGAAATACCTTTTTATATAAAAGGAATTGAAAATCCATATTCATTCTCATTTACAAATTTATCTAAGATATATAAGTTGTACATACTTTTCATAAATGCAGTTATGCCTAAGCACATTTTAAAATTCAACTACCCCTAATATTGCTTTTTTGTATGTTGCAACTTTCTCAAGTATACTTTCCTTTTTGGATATATCTTACCTAAACATATAGTTCTTTCTGTAAATTTTTTAAGTAGAGAAAGGTGGGTTTTACTGGATTCTATTCTTTGTTGTTTACCTATACCACAATTAACTTTATTTTGACATACTGTACCATTTCATTAATACTCACAGATATTCCTACAAAAACAAAATGATGTTAAAATTTTAAGCCAATGTGGCAGTACATTGCACATTTACTTCCAAATTCTAGTTTAGTACTTTGGGGATAATTTTGATTTATTTATTCACTTTATGATGCCTATCCATTCAGTCTCCATTTTCATTCTTGCTATTATAAATCCATTCCTTATAAACAAAGCACAGGATCCAGCATCAAATAGCAACATCTGTCATGTAGAAGAAACCTGGATTAAGAAGGAGAAAAGTTCCCTTCAAACTTCTAAATCACTGGAAGGAAATATTGGAGAACACCTCCTGATATAATTTAATACTCATCATTCTTATCTATACTGAAAGGGGATAATAGGAGTTGTGGTCTAACACATCTGGAGGGTACCAGAGGTAGTTCTCATGTGGTCATAAACAAGCAGCCTGATACTGGATTTGGCCATACCAAAGCAAGAAATAGATGGAAACAGTGCCTTATACTTCTAGCCTTTTACATAGAATGGGCAGAAGAAACAGGAGAAAGAATTTGAACATTGCTTGTATTATAATTAGAACTCACATTTGTTATGTAGCAGTTGCTAGAATTTTTTCCAAATGACATTTTAGATTTGCACACTAAATTAGAAGTTATTATTTATTTACTTTTCAAATTTGTACACTGCTGCAATTGAATCAGACTCTCAGAAGTCAACAACAGCAACATATGATAATTATAATCCAAGAGAGTCAATAAAATGTCTGCAGTAAAGGATAAAATAATTCAAAATAAAAACCTCAATCAATCAATCAATCAATCAATCCAATCAATCACAGTAGAACACCATAAAATCAAGAATGTCAATCACCAACAATACAAATGGTGTCATCTCGCTCTCCATAAACTCTTGAGAAGAGTGCTGAACTTTTAGCTCTTGTATCATTGTATGGCTATTTATCTGTTCCAGGCCAGTTTGCAACAGCAACGTTGTGGAAGTCTGCTGTAATTTGGGATAAACTCTGTCCATGCCTGTGTCCCCATTGCTTCATCCAGCAATAGAAAGTGGAAAAGTTACAGTACCAGGTTCAACCACGTTTTTTCCTTCTTTTACACCTCTTTCCAACCAACTTGTCTGATGACAAATTTCAAAAGCTTAGCACTTTTTTTTAAAAAAAAGTTAGGTCAAACTTGGCATAAGAATGGTGTTACTTCTATCATGGGCATCTATAGAGGATAAGTGATATTACATGTGTCATCATATTACCACACAAAAAATACAAATTATGTCATTTGCACTATTTCCACAATGATCTCATGATACACATTATATCTTCATAGGTTCTACTGGGTACTGTTGACCTCCTTAGAAGCTGAACTGATTGAAACAGAACAATCAGGTCATAAGTTATCATACAAGTGATCCTATAACTAAATGGAATATCTAATTTATTTTGGAACACTGTGTAAGCTTGAATTACAGACTTTTACTGAAACATCAATAGTATCTTTAATAGGGCATGCCTACACCCAAGCCTTCCTCAACATTTGAGAATCACTATCATAGACCTTATTATTTTGCTGCCCAGAATTTGCAAAATTGCATTTAGCAACTAAGAAAGTTTCAATATTGACTTTTACAACACAATTTCAGTGACTGAGGTAAACTTCTCCTTGTAATTTGCAATGAGCTTTACAATATTTGTCATGATTACCCACAATAAGTATATGAAATAGGTGCTAATTATTCCCACTTTAGAAATGGAGAACTAAAGCTGAGAGATAATAACTTATGTAAGGTATCTGAAATGAGCAAGATCAAGCAGACATTTGCAATCATGTTCTCCATGGCTAGGTCCAACTACAACTATATTGTGATCTACAGAAAAATGCCATTCACATCTTTTAGTGTTGAAGGGAAGGCAGAGGAATAAACTGTGATTTATGCCTCCCAACAATCTGTTTGTTTCCTATTCACCACATATGCACCATATTTAAAACTGAAACCTCTTAAAGCACGAGAAAAGGGAAAAACTATGAAATGCTAGAAATATATGGTGTCATCTCTATGCAATTGCAGAAGCACAAAGATTTAATTTGAAATTGTGATGTCAAATAATTAGCTGATTCCAAATACATATTGGCCCAGCTTATAATATACTTAATGAATTAAGTATATAGTTAAAATACTGGGAGATAATTTGGAAAACAGATGAACCTTTTTTGAACACTCACTGAGAAAGCTTTTATATACTAATCTAACTCAAAATAAACTGATGGTTCTTCAAACGGAAGCTCAAATTAAATTTGGGTGAGTTTGCAGTTGTTACAAAGTTTCTGCTTCATTAGAGGAAATTTGCTAGAAAAACTTGCATTACTTGAGGCGTAGAGATACCTCTGTTTGGCAAAGCAAACAAATGTAAGTTAACTCATCTTTAGACAAGGATATTAAAGTCAATAGCCAACATAAACAATTGCTAAGCAATTTGATAAATATTTACTCATTTTAATGTACATTCTACATTTGCTGAGAATAATCTGTTGCATGCATAGCTAAGGTCCCTTAGCTGCATTATTTCTGAGTTTCTGAAGTATGTTTGAATTGGGTGCTAATATGGATGTGCACTGGATTCAATCAAATTGAATTCTAAGGTATAACAGACTAATTTGAGCAGATTTCAATTTGGCACTGATAGAGCGGGTAACTCTCAGCCTCTTCTCTTCTGATTTAGAATCTTCACAAAGCGCTATTCCTAATCTATTTCTCCACTGCTCTGCACAGCAGCTGCCAAAGAAACCTGAACACAAAAATCACCATTCATTTAAAACACTATGGTAGAGAAAGATAGAAGAAGTGGACCAAATGAGAAACAGATCAGCCCCCAAGTCAGATGGCTCTCAAAACACCATTGGCTGCCACAGTCTTAATGTTTTGAGGTGGAGAGATCCTTGTTTTATCATTTTCTCTATGACATTGACTCATTGTCTCCCCGTCTCTCATCCTGATGTAGTGTAGTGATCATCTCTTCTGAGCTGCATTTGCTGATTGACCTAGCCTAACAACTCATTTCTTTGACAGACAAAACCTGTGAGTTACTCCATTATATGGTTGTTGTGGGTTGTTGTTTTCCGGGCTGTGTGGCCGTGTTCTGGCAGTTTTGGTTCCTAATGTTTCGCCAGTCGCTGTGGCTGGCATCTTCAGAGGACAGGAGCACAGCTAGAAGATTCTGTCTGTGCCCAAGTGGAGGGTGTGTGTTCCTACTGTTGTTTATAACTGCTGAGAGGGTGTGTATCTTCTGTGGGTCATTTACAAGAGACTAGGAGAGGGTTTATTGTGGTGATTAGGGTGTGGTGCTGTCGTGTGTGGGATTAGCACATCTATTGTGTGAGTTGTTTGTATATTTCTGTGGTTGAGTAGAGTTCATTGACCTTTTGCAAGCTGTGTTTTTCAGTACTGGCAGCCAGGTTTTGCTGATTTTTAAGCTTTCTTCTTTTTTATTGAAACTGTGTTGATGTTTATGTATTTCAATGGCTTCCCTGTATAGTCTAACATAGTAGCTGTTGGTGTTGTCCAGTATTTCTGTGTTTTCAAATAAGATTTGGTGACCAGTTTGTTTGAGAACATGTTCAGCTATTGCAGATTTTTCAGGTTGCTGTAGTCTGCAGTGTCTTTCATGTTCTTTTATCCTGGTGTGGATGCTGCATTTTGTGGTCCCAATGTATACTTGTCCACAGCTGCAGGGTATGCGGTAAACTCCTGCAGCGGTGAGGGGTCCCTTTTGTCTTTTGCTGATTTTAACATTTGTTGTATTTTTCTGGTGGGTTTGAAGACTGTTTGGAGGTTATGTTTTTTCATTAGTAACCTCCAAATAGTCTTCAAATATAAAAGAACTTGGCAATAGCCTTAGCAATACTGTGCTCTTGTTTTCCTTAGGAATGTGGCCAAATTCCTTCCTTGCTTACTTTTTTTCATGTCGGCTGAAGTGTCTTGAGATGAAATGTTAATTCCTGGATTTCTTGGAGTCTTTGACCTGAACAGACCAAGGGGAGGTTATGGAGGGAGAAAGGGCAAGAAACAGCATTACTTACCCTTCTTCTCTGTTCGTTTCTCAGTTCAAAACTGCCCTCCCTACCTGGATTTTTAACCAGGAAGCTGAAACATTGGGCAAAGTTTAGCACAGCACGCCTTCCTCCCACTCCAGAACAAAAAAAAGTTGAGTGTTACTGAGCTGGGAAAGGACTGTATGGAAATGGAAAGATGCTTCTCTTCTAAAGTACCCATCTTAGTTTGCTTGTTGTTAACCGACCTGGCGTTAAGCAGCAGCAACCGAAAGCCAGGGCCTCCATGGGTCAGCTGTCCAGGGCCCGGGTCTGAGTGCAGAGGGCTGGAACACGCTACTGGTACCAAACACCGGGGGCGTCTTCCCCTAAGATGGCCCACCCTCTGACTCACGCCATGAAACCCCCGCCCCATCACCACATGAATAGAGTAGCCCGCCCTAAATCCCCTAGAGCAGGTTTTGCCTTTGCTGTTCTGAAAGGGATGCTGACATGCTGAGTTAAATTATAATGTGATTTGCATGACATGGTTTCTGGCTTATGTTGTGTAAAGCTAGCCAATCATAGCTTATTTAACAAAATATGGTTAATTGGGGTTTAGTGCATTGTGTGACTCCACCTGTGTATACAATGGCAGGTTGCTGCATTACACATGATATGATGAATACATAGCATGACAGCCATTAATTGCATAATTAATACAGTAGCATAAAGTTTTCAGTAAAATACTCCCATGGGCATCGGGTGGGGGAGCGGGGGGCAACACAAAGGGAACTAGTGACATCGTGTGTGTTCATGCCATTGCACAAATGATACAGATAATTCACATCATTTCTGTTATGGCGTCATTACACTTGTGACATCATCATGATTGTACTAAACATCTATGCATACTTCAGTATGAGAATGCTGTTTTCATGGTTATTGCTGCAAGCAAAATCAAATGAACTACAGTTCTTGAGAAAGCAACAATGGAAAAATAGCTTATCAAAATATTGCTTCAGTACTATCTGTCAGTCCTTTGAGGTAGACCAGGATAGGAAATAGACACCGAAGAACTACTGGAACTCTACTTTATAGGATGAAATAACAGAATCTTGAAAGTCTGACAGAGATTTTCTCTTCTTCCTGTTATACCAAAGAGAATCAAGGCAGGACAGTCTTTAGTTTCTTTTTCACTCCCTGCTGTCTTTCCAAGCCAAGCAGATGTTTATGCAATGGCTGTTCCATATCTTCTTCATGGCCATCACTGTACTCTTCTACACTTTTCTAGTGTTTATATTTTACTGCATGGTGCAAATGTATCATACATGTGTGCTACCAAAAAGAATGTTGTTTTACAATTCTCTGATGAATTTCCTTTACATTTCAGTACTTCCACCATTTTCACATGTATGGCTGTGAGAGTTGGACCATAAGGAAGGCTGAGCGCCGAAGAATTGATGCTTTTGAACTGTGGTGCTGGAGAAGACTCTTAAGAGTCCCTTGGACTGCAAGGAGATCAAATCAGTCAATCCTAAAGGAAATCAACCCTGACTGCTCATTGGAAGGACAGATACTGAAGCTGAAGCTCAAATACTTTGGCCACCTAATGCGAAGAGAGGACTCACTGGAAAAGACCCTGATGCTGGGAAAGACTGAAGGCAGAAGGAGAAGGGGACGGCAGAGGATGAGATGGTTAGATAGCATCACCGATGTAATGAACATGAATTTGAGTAAACTCCAGGAGACAGTGGAGGACAGGAAGGTCTGGCATGCTATGGTCCATGAGGTCACGAAGAGTCGGACACGACTAAACGACTGAACAACAACAACAACAAACAACTTCCACCATAATGGCTGCTCTGTTTAGGAATCTGAAATAGTTAAATTCTGATTCTTGTGTTTTCAGAGGGTAATGTTAAATTCGACATTATAAAGTGCCAGGCAGATAATTGGGCATATGTTCACCTCTAAACATACAAGCCAGCTCTCCATTAAATTTAATGGAGTTAGAACAACCATATTAGAGAAATGTGGTATAACCTGTTTTAAACAACCACTCCAGGGAGCAACAAAATCATCCTACCAGACATTTCCTAAAAATAAAGTATTTCAAAATACATGCTTTTGATAGATAGTTTTCTTTTCACTTCCAGAGAGTGGGTGGTGTGGGAAGAACAGCTTTAAAAAAATTAAACACAGTTTAAATATATTCAATTACTTAGGTACAATACCTGAGATGAAAATGGTTGTCTGCCCAAATCAGACCTCCTCCCCACTGCTATAAAATCAGTGCACTAATACTTAACAGCTTCCTAATGATTTATTTTGTTCAACTTGCTCCAATTTGCCTGACATTATTCTTTATTAAGAATGCAACGATAAACATAAATAACATAAATATGCACATGATTGTGCTGTAAAGGAGTTGTAGAGTATAAAACCTGTTGCTATGTATTGCTTAAATGAAGAAATAAGGTCATTATTGGTTAATTTAATTGCAATCACTTCATTCCCAAATTCAAAACAGTATTTAATGTACAGGCAGTGAAATGAGATAATCTCCTCCCCAGCCATTAGCAGTGTTGTCGACCAGCCACTTACAATACATGGCTTAGAGATTTTATTAACGTAACCCCAGTGTGACCTTAGCCTAGATTTTTTTCGCTGCTTCATTGCCATGTTTCTGAAAATAGCTGGCACGCTTCTACATGCTGTGGTTTTTGGCAATTGCTCAGCTATGGCATACAGGGATTTTAACCTTAGTAAAAAATATCTGTCCCATCTGAACATTTCCAGAAGGCTTCATGGTGCATTAATAATATTGAAATATGGAACCCTGGAATCAAAAGAGCTCTGCTTATTCATCTGGACAGACGAAACCTTTTCCTTTGCACAGTTTTCAGCCTAGTTGTATCTGAGTCCCTGCATTAACATTCATTTCAGGATATGCTTATTATTTGCCTATCTATGGAAGGGGCTTTGCTCTGTCCATTCTATAGCTCACATGTCTGCCACAGTCACAGAGGCTTGGGGATTTTTTTGGGGGGGAAAGGGTCTAATTGTACCATCAAAAGGAGCACATGGATGAAGGACACTGAAACCACCCCTTCTAGGCTTGTCACTTTTGTGCACATTCAGGCATGTCACTCCAGCCTTTTTCAGGAACAGAAGTGAATTATATTGGGAGAAGTATGCCTGAGGCCATGGATCATAGGAAGGAATCACTGTACAGGAGGGAGAGCTTACCTCTCCACACCTGTATAATTCTTTTATAGTTAAAATAAGGTCTGCCTTCCTCCCTCATCTCTCACCCACTTGATTTACAACTGATGAGGGGATTAACAAGCCAACATGGCTTCTATCTTTGCAACTACTTGGACCCTTCACCCTTCAAATTCCTGAAAGGCAAGACCTTTCCTTACCTGACACCATTTCATACCTCAGGTTATTCACACGGTTGAATAAACAGCTGAAACATTAAGGCTAACTTGGAAATCAGCCTATGTTTCACGACAGCATTCCATTTTCTAGATTTCCAAATGTCCAAGATTTTAAGTGTAAAGGAATCACAACCTGTTACAGTGCGTATATGCAGCAGATATATGTTAGATTTCTATTTCTATGGAAATAAAAGTATAAAGGAAAAATTAAAAGGGTTTTCATTGCTTGGGAAAAAGTGCTGAAACTAAGGGGTACATATTTCTTCACTAGGAAAAAAGAAATGAAATGCACAGGGGTATATCTGGTGTGTGTAAAAAAGATCCTGGAGTCATAGATCATGATAAGCTAAATATGAATCAGTCATGCTGTGGCTGCAAAACAAAAAAAAAAGACAAATGTAATTATAGAAATTATAGATGACATCAATGAAATACATTTTCAAACTCACAGGAAATAATAGTTTCTTTATATTCTGCATTAGTCAAACCTCACCTTGCTACAGTGTCCAGTTCTGGGCACACAATTTAAGAATAAGTCAAATACTGTACTTAAAGAGGTGTCACAAAGAAGAATACTATTCCAGAGTGCAGGACATGAATAATGATCTTATTTATTTTATTTATTTATTTATTTATTATTCAAATTTATTCCCCGCCCATCTCCCATGCAGGGACTCTGGGCGGGTTACAATAAATAAAAATTTAAAACTATACAAAATATTTAAAAATCTTAAATTACAGGAAGGAATATCCTGACTGAATAGGAGGAGGAAAACCTCTGAACAGTAACAATTCAATAAGGAACCTATTATTGGGGGGGGGGGGGGGCTCCAGGTCACTGGATGTGTTCAGGGTGAGACTGGACAGCCATCTGTCCGAATTGCTTTAATTTCTGCTCAGAATCAGTTGTTTGGAGCAGCCTGTAAATAAATACAATAGTTTAAATTCCTGCATAATCCAAGTAATTAGATACGGTAGTCTAAACAGCCCCTTCAAATTGTATGGTTTAAAATTCTATGATTCCGTATGCTGGCAGAACTTTCATGCAGCAATATATGGCAGTCAATAGCAATAATAAGCGCCTGCATTCAGAGACATTTGAGAATTAAAATATTTTTATCTAGTTTAACATTGTTTCAGAGGTTATATGGGTCATTTTAACTTACAGTTCACCTGGGCTGGAACAGGTAAGCAGAGAAAAGTTTCAGAGACACATATGAGAGCCTAAGAGTTACAATGCATATATCTGAGAGTAGCAACAGGCTTCTCCCTCCTTTCCCACCTCTCAGGAATATTCCCAAACTAATGATTAACTCCTTTAATCCCAATTCAGTCATTATTCAGTTCTGTCACTATCCATGTTCAGTTTATACCTTTCTAATCTGATGTCCACCATACTCCTGAGTTAAGAAGAGAGATACATACAACATGCACATCTGGTTAGTAGCTCCAATAGCACAGCATGCTTGGATAGCTTAGAGTTAATGTTGGGTAGATTTTGTAAAAGGTTTAATATGCTATGCTAATCCAGTTTGTGTGGTTAGTTCACAGTTTGGCATCTTGTGCAAGCTCAGAGGATGGGTTAATTCAGTAAACAGACTAAGTGAAAGAAGCCATACAATGTATTTTCTGAACTGATCATATTCAGAGGCATTTCATGTTTGTATTGTTGAGGTTCTGCATGCTATTATACTTGTCCAATTTGCCACTTTAACTGAAGGACAGCATTGGAGAGGTGGTGGTGGAGATGTCTACAAGGCATGTTGTTTTAATCCAGGCACATTGGTTTTCCAGGCCCTCAGAAGTCTTCCATATGCTTTTCACTTACATCTAGCCATGTTTAATCTCTAATGTCTGCTGGCAATTTACATACTTATTTTCTGTCACTTATATGCATCAAGGATTAATTTCTTAGAAAATGTGAAGATACACTTCTGTTCTTGAAGCAACTGTATATTCAAATCACACAGAGGGATATATCAAGCAATATAAAAGAGGAATATTTTTTGGGGGGAAAAGAGCTTAAATGTCTTCAAAGCTCCTTCACAGGTGGGAAACAGAATCATCCTGAACATTTTCCCATTCCAGAGAAATATGGGAAAGAAAAATAGTTTGGACAAAGAACAGAAGCTTGTACCCTTCAAAATAGTACTGAGTTGAAGCTATAACTGGAGCAAATTCACACATAAAGTCAAGGACAGGAAGACAGAAAGCTTCACCACAACTCATGAAATTATAATGCGCCCTATATTCTGTCATAAATTGGAAAAAGAATGCCCCTAGATACCTTGCCAAAAACCTGGATGGCAGCAAACATACTAACTTATCTAGTGGTCCTCTGAATTTTTACAGATACCAAAAATGGTATTTCTAAGGAAAAGAAAAGAAAAAAAGTTTTGAACACATCTTCTTTAAAGGTATAACCACCAAGAGCTGAGATTTCTGAGACTCTAAATGGATTCAAAGATTCACCTAATTTTCAAGCATTTTTTAAAAGAAATCAGCACTGCACTGAGATCCAATCAATAGTTACATCCTCTTAGGCAGCCCATTTGATTTTCCCACCCTGATTTAGTTATATTTGCTTGTTGGTGGCTTTTTCCTCAAGAGCTGGATCCTTGTGTCTTGGTGTAGCTCATGCACATGTACTTGTTCACTTCCCAGATTCAGTCACCTTCTGTATCTGCAGACTGTATAATCTCATCCCCATTTGCAGCTTATTCTATGTCCTACATTTCACCAGGCTTTACTATTAGTAGAGTGAGTCAGACAGCTGATTTAGAATTTTATGCAAGGAAAATAAATGGGCAGTTATGCCATTTTATTATTCCTGAGTTTTTACTGTACAAGATGAGGGTAGTCTATTGTAGGATTTTCTCCTTAGGTGTCCAAAGATTACAATGCACTATGAGATGGATAACAAAAAAATATCCCATTCTCTCTAGGGCTGAACAAAATGATCAATTTCCATTATGTTCGGTTTTTCATTTTCTCAGTCTTCACTTTCTTCCATTGCATTTTGGCATCAGTTTTTTTTTGTTGTTGTTGTAAATGTTGCCAACAAAATGCCCTATGTGCTTTTCTTCCGACATACGGTATGCATCTCATCATAGGTATATTTTTGTATGTAATTTTGCTTAATCAATGCATTCTTGTAAGTAATTCCCCATAATATAACACTTTTTGCTACATTCTTTTCCCTGATAATGAAATGGTGAACACCATGTTTATGTTTATGTTTACTTTTCCTTTAAACTGGAAGAAATGCAGACATTGAAGGAGAACTATAGTTTGATTGGCAGTTTTGTTCCATAAATATAAACTGGGTGAGTTCTAATTAGAATATGAATATAAAATTTGCTCTATCCCATATTCTGTGAGCATTGCTCAATGGTATGAAATTTAAGCAGGGAAAAACAGGATATTTCATAATCTCTCTTGTCCACTGTTCTTCATTTCTAACCATGTATTTGGTGGGAAAAGGAGAGTGGGCTTTAGCTGAAGGATTTATGCTGCAGTGTAGAAACTCAAAAACAAAATTAAGCTCTCTCTATATTATGTTTTCCCCCTTCTACATTATGGATGAAAATATCAGCAATAATCCCGAGAAAAGGTCACAGTAATCTTGTGTTGAATATAATCTTTTCCAATAAATGAGCGAGTCATAGAAATAGCAACCTCAACAGTGCCTTTAAGACAATGCTGGTGTTTGTGTTTCCAGGATAAAACTCACAAGGGTGGCTTATAAATGAGTGTTATCCTACAACTTTCATTCAACTGGGTTAGAAAACATCAATAACAATCTTTGCTACTTTAGAATATACAATACTGGTAAACAGAGAACTAGCATGGATTTCTCTAAAGGCACAGGGGAAGAATTACAGGGTGCCTCTCAATTGTATCCTCTTGATGCACTTCTGTGCAACATTATATTTTGCTGAGAAGACCCTGCTATGTTTGGCACAGTTTTATTTTCACTTTCCAGATACCTGAGGACATGACATGGGATTATCCTTCAGGCAAATATGAGAGGACATTCCCTCTCTCTTTCTGTTTTTCTCTCTCTAAAATCAGAATTTCCCTAGGGAGACTAACTGTGATATATTATAACTTAACAGAGAAACATCTAGTAGGTAAAGTACATCAACTTCTGAATGTGAATCAATAATGCTATGAAGCCACAAGAGCAAAATAATTCTGTAAAACCATTGAATTTAAGAGGTAAATCATGCCATCTGAATTCTGGAGGGAAAACACACTGCTGAAGAGGGTGCACTGTTGCCCTGTGAATGTTCCTGCTGGATTGTATCCACTTTTCTGCCCAGGTCCCAGGCATTTCTTGGATGCAGGTCCCAGCACAGCCACCACGCAGCAAAATGTGGCCCTCGTCTGAAGAAGAGGGATGCCAGAAGAAAGGATAGAAAAAGTAATTAAGAAACATCATGGTAGAAGTTGGGGCTTTAAATTTAGAAAGAAGGTGGATAAGTGGGGGGGACATGCTAGAGTTATCTAAAACCATACCTGACATGGGATAAAGGTTTTTCTCTGTTTCTCGCAATATTACAATCTGTGGGTTATTCACTGAAGCTAAATGCAGGGTCTACAAAAGGAATTATGATTTTGCACAAAGCATAAGCAATGCATAGAATTCCTTGGCATTGGATATGGTGGTGGTGGTCACCAATGAATCCAGCAACTGTCCAATAAGGGCAGTTTTAGAAAGACACTAAAGAACTTCATGAGTAGCGGGACTGTCATTAGATACTGCTAAACATTGATCTCATGTTCGGCAGATGAGCTTCTGGTCAACTACTGTGTGACACAGAATGCTGAACTATATAGGCTTTTGCCCTGATCCAGCAGGGATCTTCTTACATTGCATTTTGAAGACACTGGGCAGTGATGAATATAAATATAAGGTTCTGATTAAATGTTAAGTTCTTGGTCACGACCTTAGCTCTGTCTGACTTTCCTTGATTACTGTCACCATTATTCATTTCTCTCTAACCTTCATTGAGGATGCTCATCTGATAGAATTGGAAGCAAGCCCTTAAGTTAAAGGTAAAGGTTCCCCCCGCACATTTGTGCAGTCGTGTCCGACTCTAGGGGCTGGTGCTCATCTCTGTTTCTTAGCCGAAGAGCCAGTGTTGTCCGAAGACGCTTCCGCGGTCATGTGGCCGCATGATGTGCGCGGAACGTTGTTACCTACCCACCAAAGTGGTACCTATTCATCTACTTGCATTTGCATGCTTTCGAATTGCTAGGTTGGCAAGAGCTGGAGCTAATGCGGGAGCTCACTCCGCTTGCAGGGCTAGGGATTCGAACCTTCGAACTTGCGATCTTCTGATCGAGAAGCCTGGCATCTTACCTGCTGAGCCACCACGCCCCTTCAAGCCCTTAAGTTATTTACCTGTACCAATCAAAGAGAATATTTGTAGCTCAGGGTTGAACTGTGGAGTCCATGGTGCTCTCTGAGCCTTGTTGTTTTCTTGCAGACATTTCATTGCCAGGCTAGGCAACATCTTCAGTGCGAAAAGGGAGTGGAACTTGCTCTCTGTTTATATACCCTGGCTTGTCCTGCCTGCGTTGGTGGGGGTGTTGTACTCTCCTTAGTAGTACCTTGATTGGTACTACCAATTTACCTGTAATTTACCTGTAATTTTATAGAATTTCTTACCTGATTAAGCCAACAAATATGCTGACCTTTAGGACACTGGTGAAAACTATTTTATTTGAAAGACATTTAGGATTTAGTATTTTTATTTGATGTGCAGTTATATCTAAGCATATCACAAGCCCTATTTTTCGTATCACAGCAACAACTCCATGAGGCTGATAGGGCTGAGAGAGAATGAGTGGCCCAAAGTCACCCAGTGAACTTCTGAGTCTGAGGACAGACTTGAGATGAGCTGTCTCCATTGCTGGTCCAGCATTTTATCCATTCTATCACACTGGTTGTCACTTTGAAGACTTAATTAGAATATATTCAGTTTAGATAATAAATAATGGATTTTTAAAAGTTTATCAATAATTTAAAATATTGATATTTTACAACAGCACATTTGCTTTTTAATTGTTTTAAATGACTGTTATGGAACATGGAATATAAAATAATAATCTTAATATGATATAAATAAGAAGTTAGTAAATAGGCCAGGTTTTATGAATGGGATATGAAACCATCCAAGTAAAACCTTTATTTGTAGAGATGTCAAACACTTCAGGAGTTCTATACAAAACAAACCCTTCTAAATTTCCATTTCTGTTCCAGAATTAATGTTGTCATTTGCATGTTATTATTTACTGTTTGGCTCCAGCTGCTGAAATGTCTTTTTTTAAAGAGAGGAAATAAAAAGAAAGAAGAAGTGAGAAGCCAATCAAACTGAGAGATGCATAAGCTCTGGAAGTCTGCCATACACGAGCGTACTTATTCTGTCTTTGTTTCTACTCAAAGCACACTTCACTAACAACATGTTCCCTTAAATAAAAGGAAGAAGATTATGAAATAGAGCAAGGGAATGTGAACAACTCCTCCTCCTCCTCCTCCTCCTCCTCCTCTTCTTCTCATTACACCTCCAACACAGGAGAACTCACCACTTCATGTGGAGCCTGTCCCACTGGCTGGCAACTTGTACATTCAGGACATTCCTCCTAACATCTAGCCTGAATCTAATTCCTTGTACTTTTAACCAACTGGTTCTGGTCCTGCTCTTTGAAAAAATATACAGTAAGTCCACTACCTCAGGGTCATCCATGGGAGTCACATCAACAGCTTCAAAATGGCAGGCATGACTGGAATGATCAAAGCTCTGTTGCTTTTTACTGCATTTGATGCATGTGATGTGTTGCATATATTTTTTATGTCAAGAAATATGGAAGGGATAGAACACATTTTAGCTAACCCTTACACTCCAGAACAGAATTCTGTTGCAGAGAGAAAAGGAAGAACACTGCAGGAAGCAATGATATGTTTGCTGAAGGATGCTAGTTTGCCTTTTAGGTATTGGGGAGAAGCTGTTTCTACAGCGTGTTATGTTCAGAACAGGCTGTTTAGCAGTGCAATTCAGGATGTGCCATTTCGTTTGTTCTATGGTGTGAAGCCTAAAGTAAACCACCTCCGAGTTTTTGAAAGCGCAGCTTGGGTCCACATTCCAAAACAGCTGAGGCGCAAGGGGGCTTCCAGAACAAAGAAAGCAATCTTTGTAGGGTATGAACAGAGTCAGAGGAGCTACAGGTTCATACTGGATAATCAATTGATAATTAGTAAAAGTGCTTCTTTTGCTGAGCAGAATTGGGATAAAATAAACTCTAGTTCTTCAGTTGATTTATCCATGGGGGAGCAGCAAAGTCTTGCTGATGGTGATTTGCAGGAATCACCTAGTGAAGTCAATGAGCAGGAAGCTGACTTGTCTGGAAAGTCAGAGGTTTCTGAGGACAATGGTGGGATTCAGAGTGTAAGTCCTGTCCTACCTCGCAGGTCTGAAAGGATTAATAAGGGAGTTACACCTCATCGTTATCAAGTAGATGTTGTAAAGGCTTTTCACATTCACATAGAGCCTGAATCTCTAGAACAAATTAATGGGATGCCAGCTGAAATAGCTAAGTGTTGGCATGAAGCCATGCAGCAAGAGTTGGATTCCTTAAAGGAAAATAAAACCTGGAAATTAGTAAATTTGCCTCCCAATCAGAAGGTTTTAGGTTGTAGGTGGGTGTTCAAACTGAAAAAAGATTCTGATGGTAAAATTCAGAAGTACAAAGCAAGGTTGGTAGCAAAAGGTTTTGCTCAAAGGAAAAATGTGGATTATGACAAAACGTTTGCTCCAGTGACAAAAGCTGAATCTATCAGGTTGCTTTTAAAGGTTGCTGCCATGAAGAAACTGTCTGTTTATCACTATGATATTCAAACTGCTTTTCTGTATGGTGATTTGGAGGAAAAATTGTTTATGCAACAACCTCCTGGTTATGAAAAAGAAAAACATCTTGTGTGTGAATTGCAGAGATCCATCTATGGATTGAAGCAGGCCGCGCGTTGTTGGAATATTAAGATGGATAATATTTTGCAAAAATTTGGGTTTCAGAAGGGAATTGCTGATCCTTGTGTGTATGTAAAAAATGATAAGCAAGGTGTAATGTACTTGTGCTTGTATGTTGATGATTTGTTGCTGCTCACTTCATCTGATGAACAGAAGCATGCTTTTGAGGTTTGTATGAAAAACAATTTCACATTGAAATGTCTTGGAGCAGTCAACAATTACTTAGGATTAGAAATTCAGAGGGAAAAAGATGGCAGTTTTCTCATAAGTCAGAGTAGTAAAATTAAGAAACTGCTGGAGGATTTTAAAATGCAAGACTGTAAGTCTGTCTCCTCCCCCATGCTTCCCAAGTTTCTAAAAGAGGAGGGGGAGAAGGGGAATGGTGAGTTATCTGAGGGAGATAGTTTCAGGTCAGCCATTGGTAGTCTTCTTTACATTGCAAACAATAGCCATCCAGACATTTCTAACAGTGTGTCCATTTTGAGCAGGTTTGTGGAAAATCCCACATCTGCTGCAAAGTCTGGATTAAAAAGGCTTTTTCGTTATTTACAGGGCACCAAAGATTTTTGCTTAAGGTTGTCTGCTACAGACACAGAAGAAAAGTTAGAATGCTGGTGTGATTCAGATTGGGCTGGAGATCTCAGTGATAGAAAGTCTACTTCTGGAAGTGTAATTCAATTTGCAAAGTCCACTATTGCTTGGTTTTCCAGAAAGCAGACTGTAGTAGCCATTAGCACAGCTGAAGCTGAATTTTATGCTTTAGCACAACTGTACAATGAAGTAATTTGGTTTACACAATTGTTGCAAGACATTGGAGTCATTTTAAGCCAGCCTGTAACAATTCATGAAGACAACCAAGCCTGTATTCATTTGGCTTTATCTGAAAGTACCAGAAATCGGACAAAGCACATTGATGTGCGTTTTCATCTTGTTAAAGATTTTCTAGCCAAGAAAAAAGTTATTTTGAAATACTGTGATACTAAATTAATATTGGCTGATATCTTAACCAAGCCTCTAGTTGCCAGTAGGCATAATGAGTTAATTACCAAGCTGGGTTTGTTTCCATATTCTTTCTAGTCATAAAAAAAGGGGAGTGTTGCATATATTTTTTTATGTCAAGAAATATGGAAGGCTGAGTTTTTAAAAAAGCCAGGCCTCAAACTTTTTTCCTGTGAGAGAGCACATGTTCACCCCCTTTCTCAGGAATGTTAATTTACCTTTAGGAGCCAGCTAGTCTGAGAGTTCTGACCAATCAGAATTAGCTGTTTGAGCTTTGCCCATATTGGGAATCTGTTGCCTAGGTGTTTTGGTCACATGCTGGATCCTGTCCATTCAGGTGCTGGTCAAGTTAAGGTTTAAAATGTAAATGCCTTTTGTTCTCACTCTGCTCTGCTATCTCAATGTAAATAGCTATGTTAATCAACCATGCCTTTTCTTCGGCTGAAGGAGAAGATTCAAGGTTTGTTCCTATGTTCTTCTGTTTTAAATAAAGCAACGTTTTTACTACAAGCTTCTCTTAATATTTTTCCATAACTCTGATCACAAATTTTATAAAACAACAAAATGATGTACATTAAAAGGGGCAGGGCCTTGAACATCTAGTTGTGCCCACCATTTTGATGTTTCTCCCCTTCCCTGTTATGTAACAATCCTTCCGGTATTTGAAGACTGATCTCATTCCTCCCCTCAGTCACCTCTTCTGCAGGCTAAACATACCCAGATCCTTTAAGCATTCCTCATAGGGCTTGGCTTCCAGACCCCTCACCATCCTGGTAGCCTTTTCTGAACTTGCTCCAATTTGTCCTTTTTAGACTGCGGTGCCAGAATTGGATAGAATATTTCATGTTGGGTCTATCCAGGGCATAGAAGAATGGGATGATTATTTTCCATGATCTGGACTTTATACTCTTGTTAATGAATCCCAAAGTATCATTTGCCTTCTTAGCAACTACATCACACTGTTGGTTTGTGTTTAAATTCCAGTCAACAAGGATATTCTACTTATATTTGTGCCTTTATTTTTCCCACCCAGATACAGCACTTTTCATTTCTTTATACAAAACTCCATCCTATTCATTATATCCCACTGCTCAAGGCTCTTTGGAAGTTCTCTCTCTCTCTCCTTGAACTTAGCCATCCCTCCCGTATCAATAGGTGGAACTAAGTGGTAGAGTCAGGAAGACAAAGTTTGTAACACAGAGGGAGGACTGAGATTGGGGAAGCACACCCTCTGCTAGGAAGTATGGCTATTGATCCCGGAAGTAGTTCATTCGTGCAACAAGTAGTTAGAGCAGGAGGCTGTATGTGGGAGTTGTTAGCTAATAAAGACATTTAGTATAAATGAACCTCTGACTTATTATTATTAGAAGAGACTTTGAAACACCTCCCAGCTTTGGTCATCTACAGACTTGATAAGCATCCCTCAACTCTCACATGTGGAAATCTACTTTTCTCCAAGCTGAAATTGACCCTCTAATGAACTCTTTGGGTATGGTCATCAGCCAACTGTAATACATTTAGCAGTACAGTTGATATCCAGGAGGCCCTTTGTAAGATGGAAGGATCTATGTATTGTCGAAGGCTTTCACGGCCGGAGTTCAATGGCTGTTGTGGGTCTTCCGGGCTGTGTGGCCGTGTTCTGGAAGTTGTGGTTCCTAACGTTTCGCCAGCATCTGTGGCCAGCATCTTCAGAGGGCAGGAGCACAGATAGAAACAAAATCTCTGTGCCCAGGTAGAGTGGAAATGTTCTATTTATAGAGCTAAATTATAGGAGATTAGGTGGGGTTTTTTGTTGTGTTGAAATGTTAATGAGTGGCTGATGAGCGTGATTAGCATGTTCATTGTGAGAAGTATTCCCATGTCCTGGGAACCACCAGGACATGGGAATACTTCTCACAATGAACATGCTAATCACGCTCATCAGCCACTCGTTAACATTTCAAAACAACAAAAAACCCCACCTAATCTCCTATAATTTAGCTCTATAAATAGAACATTTCCACTCTACCTGGGCACAGAGATTTTGTTTCTATCTGTGCTCCTGCCCTCTGAAGATGCTGGCCACAGATGCTGGCGAAACATTAGGAACCACAACTTCCAGAACACGGCCACACAGCCCGGAAGACCCACAACAGCCATGGAAGAATCTATTTGGACCTCTTGCACAAGGTATAGGTAGTCCTCACTTACCGACCACAATTGGGACTGGCAATGTTGCTAAGCATTGCAGTTGCTGTGAAAAATCACGTGACTGCACTGGACTTATGTCACTTCTGCTTCTGTCATTAAGTAAATCACCATGGTAGTTAAGCAAGACATCATGTGACCGTGACTTGCGATTTTACTACTGGCTTCCCCATTGACTCTGGTTGTTGGAAGCCAGTTACAAAGCACCCAAATGTCAATCACGTGATTTCAGGGATGCTGCGATGGCCATAAATGCAAGGATTGGCCACAAAGCTGTTTTTTTCCAACCGTCGTAACTTTGAATGGTCTCTAAACAAGGCAGTTGGTAAGCAAGGACTACCTGATATATTGATCGTTGTTGTCAATTCTTTTTTTCAGAATTTTGGGTCATTACTCTATTGTTTGTTTGTTTGTTTTAATTCACTGTCAGCTGCCCAGACTCACAGTAGCAAGATAGGTGGTCATATATATTATATATATATATATAAATAAACAAACAAACAAATAAATAAATAATATTGTTGTAGTACAACTAACAGTACTATTATCTACCATTTTATTAAGGATAATTCAGATAGATCTGTAGTTTCCTCAGAACTCCTTCCTCCCCTTTTTAAAGTTCTTCTTTAGACTCCACCAGGACTTCTCAAAGATTTCTAAAAGTGATTCTATAATCATCTCTGTAGTATCTAGGATATAATCCAGCTGACCCTGGAGACGTGATTTTGTTAGCTGAGTTCTCCTTGTCTATCCTAAATTGTTGTACCTTCCTTCCCCGAGTGGCATAATAATGACAAATTCCATTTTCTTCTGGGGAAAAAACAGATGCAAAAAGGAGTTAAGAAGTTCTGCCCTCTCATCATAAGCCTTTGACAATTCACCATTTCCTCCTTGCAAATGACCTTCCTACTCCTTGGCTTTCCAAGATTGTCTCTTTAATTCAAAAAATATATATCCTGTCATATCTACAGTACATTGCCTCCTATAAAGTAGCAATATTTGTGGAACTCAGACCTATCTGTTACTTACAAAGTCTCCTCACTCTAGTGCTGGATGTGTGAGGATTACAACCTAGCCAGTAGGTTGACGAAAGATTCTGGTACCTATAGTTTCCACACATCTTAAAGGTACAAAGATGGGGGAGGCTGTCCAATACATTGTTGGTGGTTTGTGTAAAGTATTTATTCTATCTTTTGAATTCCTCTTTTCAGTGATCACAAGAAAGTGCAGGTACCCATGGGTAGCTCAGTCCAATAAAAATCAAGTGAAACAAGCATACGACGAGGACTTATTTGTGAGCATTTGTATACTAGCAATGTATAGCATCATCCAGCCATCACGCTGGCAATCATCAGTTGTAAACAGGCTCTAGATTAATGCTTGTTTTCCAGTATGCAAAAAATGTATTTTGGGTTTCTATTTTTCACATCCCTTTACTAGTTAGTAAAGTTGAGAAATCATAAAATAGTTGTCCAAGGCATTGTTCAAGAAGAGTATCCAAACTTTGATGGAAATCAAGGAGAGGAGGTAACATATTGGAAAGGAATATACCACGGGTGGCATCCAGTCTGGGAATCTGCAGTTCTCCATCCTGCCACAAAAGGATGCTGCCATAATTCCTGCCATAAATTTGTGTTCTTCTACAAATATATTGTATTGGATGCTGTCATAACAGTTTTGCTTTTTTATTTCCCCTTTTATGTTGCCTTAGGGAGAACAAACTGAAGAATGTTTCAGCAGAGAGAGATAATCTATTCCAACAAGACTTCTGATGAATAGGTGTTTAAGATAAAAAAAATATGATTACCATAATTATAGCTTTGTGCCAGAATGCTGACAGTTATTTACTCTGGCCACATACTGTATATTTCCTTAGCTTTAAGCTTAGTGTTTATATTCACTGTGTGCCACATCTTTCAATCAATTTTACACTGTTCTTTCCTCTCTTTTTCCACTTGATGGAAACTACAATAACCGATGTTCTTGCAGAATAATATTTTGCACTTTAGGAGGTCTATGGAATTATAAAAGTTTAGCAGTGACTAGTTCTGATCTGTTTAAGTAGCTGGGAAGGCACCTCACTTTTAGGTGGTTCTTGCCTTGGAATGGTGAAATATGAGGCAATAAAATCTAGAAATGGCACACCTACATATTATAACAAGGCAATGAAAGTGAAAGAAATGACACATGCAGTACATAAACTCTCCAAAGTGAATTATGGATCTCTTGGGAATTCATAATGAATTGTTGAATTATGGTACAATGAGTATAATATCTTTTCTGTGTTAGAATTTTCTAGTCAAGGTGATGGCATCTTGTGGTGTACAATAGGGGTGTGGAGATGGGAGGAGAACTGTCTCAAGGAGACACTTTCTCTTGGAGAGGAGAATTGTACTACTATGACACCCCTTGGAGAAGAGTTACTCTGCCTGGAAAAAGAGCTGAGGTTGGGAGGGGGACAAATCTGCCTCAATCAGCAGCTCTGCCTTGCAAATAGTAGCTTGGTGGTCATTTCCATGTTAGAGACTGACTTATAGTGCCTTCATACCATCACTGAGCCTTTGCTAAAGTGATACAGAGCTTCTTCTCATTACTGCAACATTGGCATACCAATGGTTGGCTGACTCTTGAAGAAACAGTGTCTAGTGGGGAAATTATCAAAGTGAAACAACCATTCCATGGAATAACACTACTTTTCTTTGTGGAGGCCCTTTGGAAGGACACTTTACTTGGGTATTCCACAAAGACAAGCAGTTGATGGGTGGGACTGAAATAAAGAGAGAGCACGCTCAAAGTCTTCCAAAGTTAGAACTAATTTCCTCTGTTACAATAAAATTGCATTGTTCTAATGCACACTTATGCTACATTCCTTCTATGAAAGGGCTAGCGATACTGAAGTAAGGTGTATTTTTCATGATGAGTATATGCATCTTTGGTGCAATTTTTGTCTTACTCTTCTTCCAAGTGGCTATATAGGTATACATGTCTGCATACAGGTAGCTGTATTTTTCCTATAAGATGGATTAACCTAAGAACTAGTTATTTGCTTCAAGTTATCCAGTAAACATGTAGACTCAACACAACTACACAACATGTAGACTCAAAACAACTACAAACAGGAGCACAGAGCACATTTATTTATTTATTTTATTTATTTATCAAATTTCATCACCGCCCATCTCCCCCAAAAGAGGGACTCTGGGCGGTTTACAATAAAGCTAAAAAGATTAAAATACAATAAAAACAAGATATATTACATAACGGATAAATATAAATATAAAATATAAAATAACATCCAGGATGACAGTTCAAGTTCTGATTCAGATTCATAAATACATAAATACTTGTGGACCGCTTTAAGGTGCTAGCCACCCCCAGGATTGACTACCCCCCTTCCTGCCCCAAGCGAGATGGCAGAGACAGGTCTTTAACTTCTTCTGGAAGGTCAGGAGAGACAGGGCTTGCCTCACCTCTGGGGGAAGGGTGTTCCAAAGGGTGGGGGCCATGGCAGAGAAGGCCCGCTTCCTGGACCCCACCAATTGACATTCTCTCATGCATGGGGTCCGTAACATGCCCTCTCTGCATGACCGGGTGGGACAGGTCAATGTAATGGGGATGAGACGGTTCCTCAGGTAACCTCATTATCACAGAGTACAGAAAGCAGTGTATGTATGGAGTGGCATGTTATGGAAGAAGGAAGGGACTGGGGAATCATTAAAAAGGTTCAGTAAAGTATTAATAACTCTATGTATGTGTGAACATATGTATGGGAAGGCTTACATAGAGGTGTTCCTCAGCCTTCAGCTTCCATATGACCAAATCAGCATTTTTCCCTGAATACAAAACTGTAAGTTATACAGCCCAGTTTTAGTTGCATTGATTTCAACAACAAAAATGAGGACATGATTAACTCTCTGCTAAAGTGTTCAGCTTTGGCTGGCTTGTAAGTTGTATAGTATAGAGTAAATTCATTAATATGTTTAATGAACATTTTAAAATGTTTAATAAGTATTTTTTTAAAAAAAAGTTTTGTGGATCTTAATACTGTGTTTTCTTGATATTTTCCCCAAAAGAATTTGCCAAAAAAAAAAAAAATAGGGTACAGGTTCCCCCCCCCCCTAACATTACATTTGGGGAGAGGGTCAGTTTAAATTCAGGGAAGTCTTCCTTTTCATAAATACTGTACACCTGTGCATCCAGTCCAGCATCACTGTGCTAGAGAAGCAATTCTTAATGCCCACACTAAGGCCCTTGCTTTTCTGAAAGGAAGTATCTTTTTGCATTCTAGCTAGGAATCCATTTTCTCTTTCATATTTTGCCTTGGCTCAGAAGCACTTGTATATGTTAGCCCTCTAATTAAACAGCTGTATTTTGTAGGAAAAGTAGAGCAGGTATACTCAGCATGTGGGTGATAAGATTTGGAGGCCAAGGAAAAGATTGATTCATTCATTCATTCATTTCCAACGTACAGTACTGCGCTTCACTTGCAGTGATGCAAGTTGACTTGTGGTTTATTCTTGATCTATTATGCAAATTGAACCCAACAAGACGATGAGACCTTTCCTTGAAATGTAAATAGTGCCACCCAGAAACAGCAGGCAGGGCAAGGCTGGCATTTTTTTGTTTCCCTCACACCTATTCCACCATCACAGTTCAGAAACTGTTTGGCCTTCTCTGCATCTGCTTTTCATAAGAAAAAGCAAATGTTATTTATTGCATACATCAATGGCATGCAAACCTGTTGGTGCCATATCTAAGTTGTCCCCAAATTCAATTCATATCATGTTCCTAAATATGATAGGCCTTGCCTGCCCAAACATTTAGTCTTGGAAATTCCTTCTAGTTTCCTTTTATGGTTGCAACCAGCGACCTGAACACTGTTTGACAAATAAAAACAGGGAAAGGATTAAGCTGAAAATATATTAGAAATGCATAATGACTGAGCAGTCTAAGAAGTCTAAGAAGTCAACTTGTTTTTGTTTTTGGTCTGGGTAATGAACTCTAATAATGACACCATCAGGGAACCACATTCATTTCTTCCCTTGAAAAGTGGGACAAAAGGTCACATAACTTTCAAAGATGCCTGCTTTATTTATTTGTGGGTCCTTGTCACTGAAGCAGCTTGACTGTACTATTTAATTCTCCAACACAATGAATTTTATGGTCTTGCTACAGGGCAGTGCAGCTGTATTCTTCCAATTATTCCTCTCTTGTATTTTATAGGGAAAACACTTTAGCGTTTGGGGAGAATATTGCAGACTGCCAGTCCATTCTCTTTCTGCATCCTGTGGGATAACAGGGAAAAAAAGCATTTATGCATAATCCCTTTCAGTGAATAATAATTAAAATACAAAGTTGGGATGGGTAGATGAACATTCCATATAATCCAGTGAGTATTTTAGAGTCCAATTGAAACTGAGAAGAAATGAAAAAGGGAAATGATATTTCTCAGCTCCTCTTCAGTTTAATTACAGAGAGGATTGGAAAAAATACAGAATTCTGCAAACAAACATCTAATATGTGAATGGAGTTGATTCAGACTGAGCATAACCATGTCCCTGTAGGTTTGCAGTGCTACCAGCCTACCGTTCCCCATATTTTCAGGTCACCTAAGGAGGACGAGTGGGGGAAGGTGAAGTGCAATAAAGTCATTTTAGATTTCCAGACTAAGTGACATTCCAGCTGTCCCTCAGCTAGAAGCTTTCACTGTTGTGAGGCCTTGTCACCACTGTTTCTTTTCACTAGGATGAGGTAGCAAGAATTACAGTGGATGGAAGTTGTTCTTATGCAACAAATGTTGGTGTATGGCGGGGAGGGGCTGCTCAGAGGCCTGAGTGGTAACACAAAGAATTTTTAAATTCTATAGTGATCATTTCAAAGATTGGCCACCTGGTTAATTGTAGAATAGACAATTGAGGCTCTATGATGTATCTTCAAAGTGACAATTGTATATAAAAGAAAAATAGTATTTGTAAACATGTATATATCTATAAAAAGATAAAGGTTCCCCCCGCACATTTGTGCAGTCGTGTCCGACTCTAGGGGCTGGTGCTCATCTCCGTTTGTTAACCGAAGAGCCAGCGTTGTCCGAAGACGCTTCCATGGTCATGTGGCCGGCATGACGCACACGGAACGCTGTTACCTACCCACCGAAGTGGTACCTATTCATCTACTTGCATTTGCATGCTTTCAAATTGCTAGGTTGGCAAGAGCTGGGGCGAGTGCGGGAGCTCACTCCATCACGTGGGGCTAGGGATTCGAACCTCCGAACTTGCGACCTTCCGATCGACAAGCCTGGCGTCTTACCCACTGAGCCACCACGCCCCAAATATACTTTCCACATAATATAGGTGAAGTTGCATCATTACATAAAGCCCATTAAGTGTGAAGGACTTTGAAACAAATAAATAAATATCCTGTATAAAGTATTTGAATGATATTGCTCATAATACACATTCTCATTTGTGGAGTATATCTTCTTCAAGCACATTTTCAGGAATATGGGATTCTATCTGGTCTGCCTATTACCATCACAATCTTGAATTGTTAATCCTCCAGCTTCGTCTTCGATATCATTCAGGTGGATCTCCCAATCTTCTTGAGAAGAGCAAACTAATTGCTTCAAACAGCTTTTTGTGTACATCATTAAGGCTATAATTCTTTGCCCATCTCCCTGTGAAAAAGTCTGACTGAACTCAGTAGGACTTGCTATTAAGTGGACAAGTATAGAATTGCAGTAAAAGCATCATATCCATAACTCCCAAATGAAAGCTGAGAGTCTTCTGGATATGCAGCTGGCAGCATGCTGGATATGCTGGATAATGCTGGATATGCAGCAAACCTTCAGGCAGCTCTTCTGTGACTAGTAATGAAGCATCAAGACAGCAATTTGAGTACTGTTGTGTTTGTTACATATGCCATATTGTCCATGCCTGAGTTATTTCAAGTGAATGCAATAATCCTTTACTTTAACCCTGAGCTGAAGTCACAGAGCATAAATCAGCATTTGCTCAGTTTTTTGATGCAAGGCCATTCCTGAGTAAAGTCCAGGAAGGTCAAAAGAGGAATGCTATTCACTCAGCATGATGACTTTGGGCATTCAGAGTGATGTACACTTCACCCTTCAAAACAGTCTCATCTTTGGGATGTTTAAAGTGTGAGCATACGGGTGTGAGAATTGTAGTATACAATTTGGGATGAGGTGAATTTTGATCACCCTTTGAAGAATAGGTGTCTGCTGACTGTGGTGTAACTGTCAGTTAATTGCTTGTTATATTATACTTTAAATTCTGTTACTGTAAGATGCTCAGATTCATTTCCAATTGGAGCAGCATATAAGCCCCAGTAATAAATAAAATATATGCTGCCTGATTTATTTGAATATTTAGCTAGTGAACTTCCATTTTTTATGAATAACATACATGCTGGCATTCTGGTGATATTTTAATAGTTTGAAAAATCCATTATTGCCTCCAAAATTCAATAGCATGATTTGCCACTGAATTGTGGCAACATGCTGTAACTTGCAATATGTAATACTTAAAAAGTATTAAGTGTAACATGATAGTTTTTTTTAATCATAAAGGCATTTCAGAGATTTGGGTAATTTTTCTTAACTTTTCATCCAGGCTCTGCCTGCTTTTTATTCTGACCATGCTCACTTTTTAAAACCTAAACCTATCCAGCAGCAGCAGCAGCATTCCATTCAAAGACAAAGCAAGTATTTTTAGATTTTTCACAAAATGGTTTTATTGCCCCTTACCCAGGGCAGTAATGTGTAGAATTTTGGTTGGGTGGCATTTATTTATCCAATAATTTATCCATACCTTTCCGCCTCCACTGCCATGCCATGTTTTATAACTATTAATTCATTCCTGATTGGGTGAGGTGGGGTGGGGGGTAAGGGCAAAAATATAAAGGGCAAGAAGAAATTATTTAAATATAGTCAAATCAGAAAATGAACCAATGAAATAGACCAGAAGATGATAAAAGACTGAAAAGACTGCTCAAGAAGTATCTGCAGAATGCAGACATGCCATATTGAGAATATGGAATATATATAAAGCCAGGCTGTGCACGAAAACACCTCTGTGGATCTCAGCACAAGAAGCATTCTATAGAAGAGAAACAGCAAGCAAAGACAAATGGTTAACGTACCAGGAATTATTGGAAAATCATCAAGGGGAATATAAAATTAAATCAAGAGAGTAACTAATGGCAGAAGGATGTAGTTGTCAATGGTTTTCCCATTTACAGTTATCAGAAAGATTCAAAATGGATAAAAAAGACTTATGATATGGCTCAAAGTAAGGCAGAATTTGAAGTACAATTGTGTACAGATGATGAACATATACTTGCTAAAATGTATAAACTATTGAAATTTGAAACAGAGTAAGAACAGGTTAAAGAATGTATGATAAAGTGGGCTAAGAATTTTGGTTATAATATACAGATGGATCGATGGGAAAATATGTGGCTAAAAGGGTTGAAATTTACATTGTGTTATGAACTTAAAGAGAATTTTTATAAAATGATGTATTGTTGGTACATGACTCCAGAGAAATTATCTAGAATGTATAAAGGCATTTCAAATGTATGTTGGAAATGTGAACAACATGAAGTGACATTTTATCATGCTTGGTGGACATGTAAAAAAGCTAAAAAAAATTGGATTCAAATACAAACATTGATACAGAGGATTTTAAAGATTAATATTCAATTGAAGCCAGAACTTTTCCTTTTAAGATTGATGGATAAAGAATTAGAAAAAAGCCATGGAAGATTATTTCAATATATGATTACTGGGGCAAGATTACTATATGCACAAAAATGCAAAGATGGAGGCATGGTTGGTGAAATTGACAGAACTTGCTGCGATAAACAAACTGACCTCTTTGATTAGAGAAGGGACAATATCGATATTTATTGGTGACTGGAAACCCCTTATGGACTTTTTGCGTAAAAATGAAAAAATCAACTTGTGATTTATGGTTTTGATGATCAGACAGGATAGATTATAGAAAGAAGAGAGTAATGATGTAACTTTAGAGAGAGAGGTTAAAATATAATTGTACTTATAACTGCTGTGAAGAATATTGGAAGCTGCTTCTTTATATCTTTATATCTTTCTTTATATCTTTCTCTTTTTTCTCTTTTCTTCTACTTTTTTTCTGATTGCACTTTTAGATCTTTCTTTTATTTCTCTCTTTCCTTTTCCTTTTCTCTGTTCTATTTTAGTTGTATTAGTTCATATTACTGCTGTTAAAACTTTCAATAAAATATATATTAAAAATTCCCTTCTCACCCCTATGGGTGATATGTGTCTTCTTCAACCTCGAGTCCTCTACCAGAGGCCTGGGAGTTTGAGGGTTCTGCACAATATCTTAGCTGTTCCTAGCACTGCACTCTTCTGGACAGAGAGCTCTGATGTTGCTCCTGGGATCTTTTGGAGCCACTCTCCCAGATTAGGTGTCACAGCCCCGAGTGCTCCTATCACCACTGGGACCACTTTGGCCTTCACTTTCCACATCCTCTCCAGTTCCTCCTTCAGGTGCTGGTACTTCTCCAGCTTCTCATACCCTTTCTTCCTGATGTTGCTGTCACTTGGCACCGCTACATCTATCACCACCGCTGTCTTCTGGTCCTTGTCTACTACCACAGTGTCTGATTGATTGGCCAGTACCTGCCTGTCTGTCTGGATCTGGAAGTCCACAGGATCTTAGCCCTGTCATTCTCCACAACCTTCTGTGGAATCTCCCATCTGGACTTTGGAGGGTCTAGCCCATACGCTGTGCAGATGTTCCTGTACACAATGCCAGCTACTTGGTTGTGCCGTTCAGTGTATGCTGTTCCTGCCTGCATCTTACACCCTGCCACTATGTGTTGGACTGTCCCTGAGGCCTCTCTGAACAGTCTCCACCTTGAGTCCAGTCTAGTATGGTAGACCCCTGCTTCTATGGATCGGGTGCTTAGTGCCTGTTCTTGTGCTGCTATGATCAGTGCCTCAGTGCTGTCTTTTAGTCCAGCCCTTTCCAGCCACTGGTAGGATTTCCCAATGTCAGCCACCTCAGCTATCTGTCAGTGGTACATCCCATGCAGGGCCTTGTCTTGCCATGGCACTTCCTCTGCTTGATCTTTCTTCCATGTCTGCTGCTGCTTCAGGCATTCTCTCAGCAGCTCATCTTTAGGTGCCATCTTACTGATGTACTCCTTGATGCTCTGGGTCTCATCCAGGACAGTGGCTTTGACACTCACCAGACCCCTCCCACCCTCTTTCCGGCTGGTGTACAGTCTCTGGGTGTTGGACTTGGGGTGAAAGCCTCCGTACATTGTGAGGAGCTTCCAGGTCTCACATCAGCAGCTGTCAGGGAGATAACTGGCAGAGAAGGAGGGGGCTCCATCCAGGGGGAGAAACGCATGCGTAGTACTGAATAGTTTTGCTTTCCTCCCAAGAGGCTAAAGAAGGCCCCGCCCTGATTTCTTGGACCATTTCTCTGAGCATTACCAGTTCATTTTAGCTTAGCTGGATTCTGTCTAGTAGAGTAGGACAATAAACATTAGAGCTTCAACTCCAAGTCTCAGCGTGTTTTCCTTCACTCAGAATCAGGACATCAGCCTCCATGTCCTCCTTTGGCCAGCTCACTATACCGGCAGGGTATCTGATGACTGGCAGGGAATACATGTTAATGGCATGGATCTTGTTATTCCCATTGAGCTGGCTCTTCAGGACCTGTCTTATCCTTTGGTGGTACTTGGATGTTGCTGTCTTCCTTGCCTCCTCCTCATTTATTTATTTATCAAATTTATCACTGCCTATCTCCCCCCTGGGAGGGACTCTGCGCGGTTTACAATAAAAGCAAAATTAATAACAATATAATACAAGTAAAACACAACAAATACATGTTAAAATACAAATATAATGAAGTCCAAATGGTTAAAAGTCTCTATCAATCTGCAAGTAAAACAGGCCATTCTAGGGAGCTAGCCATCCCCAGGAATGCCTATTATCCTTCCCGCCCCAGGCGTCATGGCAAAACCAGGATTTCCCATGTGGTTTCCCATGAGGTTCCCATGTGACTGGGATACCAAGGTACTTGTAGCTGGTCTGTATGTCTGCTATGTGGCCCTCTGGTAGTTCCACCCCATCAGTCTTAACTACCTTCCCTCTCTTTACTACCATCCGGCCACACTTCTCTAGTCCGAATGATATCCCAATGTCCTCACTGTAGATCTGTGTCAGGTGAATCAGTAAGTCGATGTCTTGTTCACTCTTAGCATACAGCTTGATGTCATCCATGTAGAGGAGGTGGCTGATGGTAGTTCCACTCTTGAACTTGTATCCGTATAGAGTTCTTGTGATAATCTGGCTGAGGGGGTTCAAGCCCATGAAGAACAGCAGTGGGGACAGTTCATCACCTTGGTATATGCCACACTTGATGGCCACTTGTACGAGCTGTCTAGAAAGCAAAAGAGATAGGACAGCAGCAAAGTCAAACAGCTTGCTCCCATGCTTCCATGTCTGCAGATCGTAAAAGTCTGTTTGTGAAAACTTTATTACAGCCTGGCACCAGCTGGGGAGATCAAAGGTGAGGTGAACTAGAGAGGGTCATTAGGGACTGGTAGTCATGACAACGAAGGACTGGTAGCCAGGGCAACAAAGAAAGAGGGGAGGGGGTAGTTTTATTCCACAGCTTTCACGCCAAGGAGTATTCGTGGCTTTGAAACCAGATTGATGGTCAGTTCACCCTGTTACAAAATCTATGTATATCCGAATGGCATGTACTGTGGATTACAGAGAGTACGGGTGCAAGGGCCACGATCCTCACACCAGGAGCCTGTGAGTTCTAGTCCCACCTTAGGCATGAAAGCAAGCTGGGCGACCTTGGGACAGTCACTCTCTCTCAGCCCAACTCATCTCACAGGGTTGCTGTTGTGGAGAAAATAGGAGGAGGAAGGAGTATTAGGTATGTTCGCCACCTTGAGTTATCTATAAAAATAATAAAGGCGGGATATAAAATAAATAAACAAACAAACAAATCATAGCTTTCCAAACTCTGTCGTGACACATTAGTGTGTCACGACAAAACCCGGAAGTGCTGATGGCACATCACCACCGCCCCTGTGGCGGTGGCGGCAGTGGTGGCAGCAGCGGCGCGCCATCAGCGCTTCCGGTTTTTAGCGCGACACATGAGGACGCCATGCCTGCCGCCGTGCCCGCCGCCGTGCCGCCACCGACGTTGGTGTGTCGCCAATGGCGGGACTTTGGAAAGCACTGAAATAAATATGTTTAATGTAGTTTCACATTTTAAATATTCACTTTAAACATAGTATTATTATGAATAAAACTGTGTTCTCCTCTGCTAAATACATTTGAGAATAAGCACAGCTTTGTTATAGAGAAGGATCACAGATATTAAAGTACAAACAACAACAGAATAACATCTAAAATCATGTGCATGCCTGACCCAGTAATGCTAGACCTATAGGAAAATTGTGGGGAGCAGTGTCAGACCCATGAGCCAAATTATGGAACTGTTTGCATCTGCCCTTATCATTTGTTACTATGTAGATCAAGGATGGGGTGGGGTGGCTGGGAACAGGCTGCTCTCTCTGTTCACATATAGATACTGAAATTTTCCATTTTACTACCTTTGTAAACCTTCAAACATTTTCTGGTATGGTCTTCGTTTCTCCCATTTGAGTAAGCAGCCTTGTAAGCTTTCCTTTACTTTGAAAAGGAATAAATATTTCAGATTATTTACTTATCTAATTGGCTGGCTTGCAGTACCACAAAGCCTCAATTTCAAACTTTGCACACTGCTTGCTAACATATTAAAATGAGCAAGATACCAGCCATAGCAAGGTATTAGCAAAAGGGCTGTTTTTTTCCAGAATTTACCAATTTGTGTGAGAAATGTATATTTCTCTACAGCAGAAACATCCATTATTTTGCTTTTTAAAGTGTGCTGTGAACTTTTAAAAGATTCAATGAACTATAGGGGGGGGGGGAACCAGGAATGGCTTAAAAAAACAGAAGCAATTGAAAAGTGAATTACCATCTCAAAACAGACCATCAAAGAAGAGATGTGTGAAAACATTCCTAGGCTTCACCCTTTCAAATTGGAAATTCTAAAAATACACTAAATTGAACACTAATATATAAGGATCCTAGGACTAAAACATGCTCCATCTGAATGAAAATGTTAAAGGGATAAACTAATTTAATAATGGAATTGGATCAACTATTGAAAGTTCTATTAAAATTTATTGAATGTGCTATACATGTTTATTGGGCAAGTGTCTTGGAGGTCAGACAAAGAAAGGTAGATGTCACCCACAGTTATATTCATTATTTTCATAATAAAACTGTGATAGCAGCACCCATTGCAAGACCACCCATATAATATAATATAGATTATAATATATAATATAATATAGATCAGGGCTTTCCAAAGTGCCGCCGCTGGCGACACACGAGCAGCGGTGTGGCGGCGGCGCGGGGGGGCATGCGGCGGCACGCGCATGGCGGCGACACAGGAGAGCGTGCGGCAGCACACGCGTGCACGGCGGCGGCGCAGGGAGGCATGCGGCAGCGCGGGGGGCGTGAGGCGGCGCGGGGGGGGCGTGCGGCGGCGTGGGGGGGCGTGCGGCGGCGTGGGGGGGCGTGCGGCGGCGTGCGCATGCACGGCGGCAGCGGCAGCGGCTGCCGCTGCCACCATGCATGCGCGCGCCGCCGCTTCCGGGTGGTGTGGCGACACACCACGCTGTGTGTGGCGACACACTTTTGTGTCGCGACACACAGTTTAGAAAGCTCTGATATAGATTATTTGGTCTCTCCTGCCATGGTGGAGGCAGGGAAGATACAAGCAACATTATTCAGCCTTATGCAACAGAGCTTGGTGTAGACCCAACTAGCTTTAAAAATGCTAAAATAAAATGACACCATAATTTCATCTTCATCTATTTTTATGTCTTTGATTTTCTGGAGGATTTTAACATTTAAAAATGCATGAAAACAACAAGGCTCAGAGAGCACCAAAGACTCCCCAGTTCAACCCTGAGCTACAAATATTCTCTTCGATTGGTACCACATATGGGCGTCTAACGCTCCAGATAGCACGCAAATGGGAGAAATTTGCAGGTAGGCAAACTTCCACCAAAGAACAGCTGTTTTTTCTGCATGAATGCCTACGACAGCATACCCTGCCCGCCAGTGTCAGATACAAACCTCCAATCAACTGCACAGCTGGATGGAAGATTGCACAACAAAGTGGGCGAAAAATGATACGGCTAATGATCATGGACACCCACCTTAGATTAAACAAATATCAACACACAATGGACAGCCTCAAAGAACAACTAGAACAGACTATGACTCCTGAACATATCAACAGGCTGACTACTACAATCAAGACCACAGCTCTGAGACAAGCAGAAAAAAGGAAAGCTAAACTTCAAACTAAACTACTTAAATTAAACCCCAGAAACAAAGAAGTACAGGAACAGGAATGGGTGGTCAACATGTCCAGCCGCCCATTATCCACTACAGAACACAGTATCTTGCAGAGAGGCCTCAATTATAACACAGAGGATGCAAATAAATTAGAATTCTTTGCAGCTTTCGAAGCAGCAATGAAAACTACAGGACTTACTACAGAAATCCAAGAGAATGTAAGACAAATAATCATACCACAAACCAGAAGGACATGGAAACAGAACCAACTGAAAGCAGAAGAAAGAGTAGCCCTGAAAAACCTAAAGATGGACCAAAGTATCATCATCCTCCCAGCAGACAAAGCCGCACCACTGTCATTATGGACAGATCACAATATATACAAAAAGCCAAAGATTTACTGGAGGACAAAGAAACCTACACCCCAGTAAACTCCAATCCGATACAGAAACTTGACAGCCAGGTCAAAAGAATCCTCAACGACCTAACCAAGAAAGGTGAAATCAGTAAAGAAGAACAGAGGCGGATGAAAAGCAGTGGACCTATCATCCCACGCTTCTACGGACGCCCCAAAATACACAAGCCTGACATACCACTCCGTCCAATTGTATCATTACCAAGCACCCCCACATACAACATAGCTAAAGAACTTACAAGAAAACTTGGGCATCTCACAGAGGAGAGTGAATACTCTATCAATTCCCCACTACAGTGCCTCCAGAAAATCAAAGACATAAAAATAGATGAAGATGAAATTATGGTGTCATTCGATGTCACTGCACTCTTTACATCCATAGACCAAGCACTAGCGATTGAATCCATGGCAGCAGTTCTACGTAACACACCCGACCTAACAAGATACACCAAGATCAAAATACCCAGAATCATGGACCTCATCAACCTCTGCCTCACCACCTACTTTCAGTTTGATGGACAAATATTCCAACAAATCAAAGGAACACCTATGGGATCACCACTCTCAGGACTCATAGCAGAGATAGTAATGCAACGTCTAGAAAGGATAGCACTCCCACACATACAACCCAAAGTATGGATCCGGTATGTAGATGACACCTTCGTCATAATAAAAAAGGATCAACTAGAGGAAACACATGAAGCCATCAACAACATCTTCAAAGGAATAAAATTCACAAGGGAAGAAGAAAACAACAACACACTACCCTTCTTGGACATCCTCATCAGTAGAGGAAATGATGGCATTCTAGAAACACAAGTCTACCGGAAATCTACCCACACTAACCAAGTGCTCCACTATCAAAGCAATAACCCAACCTCACACAAGAGGAGCTGTGTAAGAACACTATTCAGACGAGCACAAACACACTGCAGCAACCCAGAACACCAGAAAAAGGAAACAGACCACTTATATAGCATCTTCCAGCAAAATGGATATCCACACAACTTTATCAAAAAGTGCCTGACCACTCAACCCACCACAGCAAAACCAACAGAAGCTATGAAAAGGATTACACTGCCATACATCAGAAACATCTCAGAAACTACTAATAGACTGTTACATCCACACGGCATCACTGTAGCACACAAACCAACCAAAACCCTTCAGAACATTGTAAGTAAACCAAAAGACCCAGTAGCCCAAGAAGAAAAAACAGGAGTTATCTACAACATACAGTGTAAGGACTGTAACAGCCACTATGTAGGACAGACTGGCAGAAGACTAGCAGAACGCATCCACGAACACCAACTAGCAGTCAGACGACATGATGAAAACTCCTTAATCTCACAACACATGGACAGACTTAACCATACTTTCAACTGGGAAACTGTGAGCATATTAGACCAGGCCAAATCCAAAAATGCTAGAGAATTCCTGGAAGCTTGGCACTCAGACAAAGCAGCCATCAACAGACACATAGAGGTTAACAACATTTACATACCATTCATAAGAGACAATAGAATAGCCAGAAGACCAGAACACCCCTGGGCCAGCAATCAACAACAAGATATGCATAGATTAACAGCAAGATTAGCAGCAGAGGAGCAATCAAACAACACAATAGACCTTAATCAAGGAACTATTAACTCAGTCAATCACCCGAACAGCACACAACAGCCCAATCAAGGAACTACCAAGGAGAGTACAAGACCCCCACCAACACAGGCAGGACAAGCCAGGGTATATAAACAGACAGCAAGTTCCACTCCCTTTTTGCACTGAAGATGTTGCCTAGCCTGGCAATGAAACGTCTGCATGAAAACAACAAGGCTCAGAGAGCACCAAAGACTCCCTAGCTTTAAAAATGCCTCACGGAGACACATTGTTCTAACTCAATGACAAGTCTAGGAAGAGAAGATCCACCTTGATCACTCTATCAATCCTAGTTGACATGTCTTCTGTACAAACATTCATTTGCAGAAGTTGCTGTTACCAAGTGAATTGAATTACCGGTAGTCCTCGCTTAGCAACCACAATCAGGACCAGCAACTCAGTTGATAAGCACCACATTCTCTATTGACTCTGCTTGTCACAAGCCAGTTGTGAAACACATGAATAGCAATAATGTATCCGTGGGACACTGTGACGGTCATAAATGTGCACCAGTTGCGAAGCACCTGAATGGCAATCATATGACCGCGGGATGCTGCGACAATCATAAATGTGAGGATTGGTCACAAAGCTATTTTTTTACACTGTCATAACTTCAAATGGTCACTAAATAAGGCAGTCGGTAAGCGAGAACTACCTGTAGCACAACCAGTCCTTTCCAGTGATTAGAAGGACTGCTTCACTTTGCCAAGTTACTTCAATTTGAGGGAGATTTTGCTCAGACCTTTGACAAAGCAACATGTGTGTATGTGTATCAGTCATAGCACTGGAGAAGACTGATAATTATTCAGAATGTAGTAGGTAGAGGAAAAGGAAATTTAACTCATTCTTCCCCTGTTGTTGTTAGTTGCCATCAACTCAATGTCAACTCACAGCGACTCCGTGGATAGCTGCCCTGTACTGTGTTTGGTCTTCAGTCAGGCAGCTAATTGTTGCCATGGCTGATATTTATACAAATCCATTACATTTCTGAGCTTCTTCTTTTGTGTTTTCCTTCAACCAAGCATGATCTCTTTCTCTAATTATCTTTCCCTTTGCATGATGTGTCCGAAATGTAAAAGTTGTATTCTTGTCACTTGAGCTACTTCTCCTCCCTTGTGTTTCTAATGAGACCAGTTTCTCTGAGGGCTGTAGCTCACATACTGCTTAGCTTACAGAAGATCAAGTTCAGTCAGCAGTACTGGGTTAGATTGGACTCAGTATAAACAAGTTTCCACTGTCCCCTCTTACTATGAATCTGTCATTTACCCTGGGATGAAAATCTCCTTTAGTAGCAACTATTCATGGGTTTTGTCGAAGGCTTTCACGGCCGGAGTTCGATGGCTGTTGTGGGTCTTCTGGGCTGTGTGGCCGTGTTCTGGAAGTTGTGGTTCCTAATGTTTCGCCAGCATCTGTGGCCAGCATCTTCAGAGGGCAGGAGCACAGATAGAAGCAAAATCTCTGTGATTTTGCTTCTATCTGTGCTCCTGCCCTCTGAAGATGCTGGCCACAGATGCTGGCGAAACGTTAGGAACCACAACTTCCAGAACACGGCCACACAGCCCGGAAGACCCACAACAGCCATTCATGGGTTTGTTTGGTTTTTACATTTATTTATTTATTATTTGATTTGATTCCACCCAGCTCCAAACTAATCTGGTCAGCTCACAATCCACCAAAACGATATAAAAATAGTATAACAGAGTCAAGCAAACAACAAAACCAGGCTAAGAGAAAGAAAAGGAAGAACAAAAATGGTGAACCGCAAACCCTTAAAACATCTCACCACCAACTGACTTCCAACGAAGGGTGGATCAACAACCTAGCCCAAGGCCTGGGATAACAGCCAGATCTTTATGGCTCTTTGGAATGCCACCAGGGTGGGAGCCATCTAGGTAAATAAAACCTTGGGGGGGGGGTCTTCAAGTCAGTGTTGACTCCTGGAAACTGCCTGGACTAATCCCTGCAGTTTTCTTGGAAAGGTTTTTTGGAAGTGGTTTGCCATTGTCTCCTTCCTAGGGCAGAGAGAGAATGACTGGCCCAAGGTTACCCAGCTGGCTTTGTGCCTAAGGTGGGACTAGAACTCACAGTCTCCCAGTTTCTACCCCAATGCCTTAACCACTACACCAAACTGGCTCTCAAAATAAAACATTGAACATGAATTATTCATTTTACACCTTAACTATAGCTTTATATGAAATGTATAATGCCCTATTTTTGCACAACTAACACATTCACTCATGCCCTATCTTTTATGATATTAACATCACCCTGCATTTTGCAATCAACGTCCTGGCAAATTCCCAATTTCCCATAGTAGAATAGAAAGTTCTTTCTAAAAATGACTGTATCTTGAGATTGTGCCAAAATAAATAAGAGGTTAATTTTACTGAGGCCTCTAATAAAGATTTGAACCAGAGCAGATGACAGGAAAGGACGGCATGAGAAAAATACAATTATTTGCAAAGGTTATATAACTTCCCATTCAGAGTGCCACATTGTGCCAACAAGCTGACAGCCAGAATATTTTTTTTCCAGTGATATTGGCAGAAGATACACATCTAATTACACAAAAGCATTGAGATCCATTTGTTGATTTGACACTAAAGCTGTTTGTAAGACAAACCAAAACCAAGATATAAGAAATAGCCAAAGAGTGTTGATGGAAGTTCTTAGCTTTAAAAGCTCTGGTTATTTGTAGACATTTAACAGTTGAGGTTAGAATTACTCCTTGATTTTGCCTCAGTCAATGCTGCCAAAGCTTGAACCCAACCAATGATGGGGTTGGGGATAAATTGGCTTTATTCTTACAGGATTGAGTGTTGGGTCTCTCAGTATTTTCTCAGACACAGTATGTTGAATTCTCAAGTGAAGTAAGTCGTAGTTGTGTATACTGTATGTGTAACAGCTTTTATTGGCAAAACCATTTGCTTAGATTTTGAATTATAAATGAGAGACAAAGGTGGTAGCTTAGTGGAAAAGTTTAATAGTTAAATGCATAAAAAACACAGGAAAGCCTGATGTGGCAAAACTATTTGGGATTCCACAACTTTTCTAGAAGTCAAAGATAGAAGCTTCTGCTGTAAGGCTGGGGTAAAGATGGAGTCTATCAGTAGGCACTTGAGAACAATAAGAAAGTGTTATGACTTCACTCCAACACTAGATAATGAATCCAGGTTCCACTTCCTATCTCCTTCAAACCAACTCGTAGCAGGACCTTATAACAATATTTACTATCTCTAACAAAAAAGAAGCTCAGAAACACCACTAAAATGGATTTAAAAGAACTATCAAACATCTGGAGAATAAAATAGAAAACAGAATCCTCTTTCATAAAAGAAAAAAAACTTTTGAGACATTGTTAAGACAGATTGTAGCATAGCAGTAGAATCATCCATCTCTTACGAGTGCCTATCAGTAATCCATAGCCAGAGTTTAAAGCAATTAATTCTGATGTTCATCAACCCTCAAATTAGTTTGATTCCCTGATTCTGTCTATGATTATTTCTCTGCTTTCTTTCACAACTTATAAGTGGAAAGATGGCATTGAGTGTTGAGTCCTCCAATAGAAAAAATTGCTCTGGAAAGGTAGTTCTGAACATCTGTCTGTCCAGGGACCTTACAATGACAGATACAGAAATTGGGTTTCTTCCTCCTTTGCCCCTCCCAAAGCACTGTGCAAATTTAAGAAAAGGATCCCTATTAATTCAGAGAAAGATTTTCATGGCTAATAGTTCTCTTTATCCCACCCACGGGCATCAGCAATTTCTTGATTTCTGTAACTTCATCCAGTGATTCAAAATATCAGCCTTCTATGCAAATTCACATTCCTGAAAGAATTTAGCAATCAAAAGCCTGCAGAGGAGCAAGCAGTTTTTACTTCCAAATGCATCCCTGGCTTCTGAGCAAAAGAGGAGAAAGATAATAAATATCCATTTCAAAAATTTCCTTTCGGTGATGAAGTGTAATATAAATTACAGAATGGCCCTTAAAGAAACTTCCTCCTCATTAAAGCACTTCTCAGTTCCTCTAGGCAATTACTAGAAACTAACAGTGCAATTGTAAGTTATGTGCAAGTTGAGGAAGAAAGTTTACCTTGGTTTTCTCACCCAGTATTTTTCCCCATAGATCCCTTCACTGAAACCTCCGATGTAGAAGAAGTCCATAATTCTACAGCCACCTGGTTAATCATATTTCTGTCCTATCTTTTTCTACTGCACTGAGAACACCACCATCAACAGAATTATGCCCAGGAAACTGCTTGTCGTTAAAGTTAGACCTCTATAATGACAGAGCAGAGGGGAGAGTATACACTAATCTCTACCAGTGGATTTGAGGAGTGAAATAGTTCTACTACAGTGAAAACTCAGGGCAATGAGGATGACCAGGAAACTAGAAATACTGTCCTATGAAGAGAGATTGAAGGAATTTGGAATGTATAGCCTTATGAAGACTGAAGGAGGCCATGATAAGTTTTGAAATACCTGAAAGGATTTCACATGGCACTGAGGATCGTTCCATGATTCCAACTGCATACAACACCCCCCCTTCCTAACAGTAAAGGCAGTTTAAAAGAATACAATTAATCTGTATTCCATTCACTGGATGAGTTCAAATAGAGGCTAGACAAGCATTTATCGGGAATATTTTGAGTTGGATTTCTATGCTGAGCAACTGTGATTCTGTGATATTAAAAATGTGGATGGAAACAGAAGAAAATAATGTAAACATTCACAGAAGGAAGGCCTGAATGAAGAGATAATATGTTGGTGTCTACATTCACATAGGTTCATTCATTCCTTGTTTTTTGTTGTTGTTTATTCAGTCGCTTCCGACTCTTCGTGACTTCACGGACCAGCCCACGCCAGAGCTTTCTGTCGGCCGTCACCACCCCCAGCTCCCCCAAGGTCAAGTCCGTCACCTCCAGAATATCATCCATCCATCTTGCCCTTGGTCTTCCTTTTGCCTTCCACTTTCCCTAACATCAGCATCTTCTCCAGGGTATCCTGTCTTCTCATTATGTGGCCAAAGTACTTCAGTTTTGCCTTTAATATCATTCCCTCAAGTGAGCAGTCTGGCTTTATTTCCTGGAGTATGGACTGGTTTGATCTTCTTGCAGTCCAAGGCACTCAGAATTTTCCTCCAACACCACAGTTCAAAAGCATCTATCTTCCTTCGCTCAGCCTTCCTTATGGTCCAGCTCTCGCAGCCATAGGTTACTACGGGGAATACCATTGCTTTAACTATGCAGACCTTTATTGTCAGTGTGATGTCTTTGCTCTTAACTATTTAATCAAGATTTGTCATTGCTCTCCTCTCAAGAAGTAAATGTCTTCTGATTTCCTGGCTGCAGTCAGCATCTGCAGTAATCTTTGCACCTAGAAAAGTCTGTCACTGCCTCCATGTTTTCTCCCTCTATTTGCCAGTTATCAATCAAGCTGGTTGCTTGATTGCATTCATTCCTTACTTCATAGCAAAGAATGCCACTGTTAGGCCAACAGAAATATGAAAGTATAAAATAGCTTGCTATTATGTCAAAATCAAGAATTAAGTGGCAGGATGATTTTAGGCAATTTATGGAGCAATAATTTAATGTCTCCATATTCTTAACAGAGTGGTTAACAAAGTTGTCTGTCCCTACTACTTTCTCATTTCAATTGAGTAGTTCCAGAAAGACGAGGTATAATATAAGGCTAGCAGGATGGTTTAATATGCATCAGTTCTACTTTCTGTGGACTGCTTATTTGATATAGTTATGACTTTACACTCCTTGTCATTTGTCTGCTCTCAGAAAGGAAAGTATTTATCTCTCTTGCTTCCCCTTGTTTACTCTCTACTATGAAGCTGCCCATCACTTAGTGTGACATACAGGCTACTTTCATCTGAGGTAATGAAGTAAGAACACCCAAACAATCAACTGCTTCTGTTTAAATCTATGAGTATTAGCACAAAATTTAGCATATAAAATTATTTGCCAATGTCTGCATTTAAGGAATGATATACAAATTATCTGCATGATGCAGAAAGTGGAGGGAGAATCTTTTTCAATTTTACAGAAGAGTATAGACTTAAAATCATGATATCAAATTCAAGACAATTCAAAGAGTTACTTGTGGAGATACAGCTTAATCAAAATATATCCTAAAGTCAGTTGGCAGCTACATGATATTTTAATCTTCCTTTTTGTTTTACTTTTCCAAAAAAGATTCAACTGCTTTCCTCCAGAAAATGTTATAGCATTATCCTAAAAACAACAACAACTAAACCTCCTACATCCTACTCAAAAAATCACATCGCGTTGTATGAGTTGGGCAGCCTTATAGATCAGCCTTATTTTAAAATTTTGTGATAATATTCTTTTAATAATCATTTTATTTTGTTATAATGATTGGTTTTATTTATTTACTTTTTTATCTCGTTGTATGCTGTCAGAGTCATCTTGTATGAGATGGGCAGCCATATAAATGTGAGCAATTAATAAATAAAATAAATAAATAGATCACGCAAGTAAGTAACTGAATATAATATGGAAATCTTGAAATCCCACCTTTACATTTACAAATCTTTTGTTTCAGAGACTTGTGCTACATCTTCCCTATGAAAAGACATTAAGAATTGTGCTTACATTCATGAACATTTGTCAAGAAAGAAAAATTTCCAAGACTAGAAAAAGTATAAAAGTGAATTGTAGCTAAGAGTATAATTAAACAAAAGTAATTGTATGCCTGCTAGTAAACAAGTAAACAATCTATACATTTTAAAATCACTTTAGCACTGTCCGTTTTAACATATTTCAAAGTAATGAGACATCCCCCCTTTCTTTTCTCTATAAAGTTTATTAAAATGCTCCAATAAGCAACAATGAAAATGCTTTTAGAAACATCATTGGAAAATCTAGAGGAGTTAAGTTAGTTTTCTGTCTCTTTCCTGAAAATAATGGGAAGCCCAAATGTATGATCCATCATGACCTAATTGTAATTGTTTCTGTTACTCTAAACTGGAATCTTATTCATCTGTCACTGTGTCTTTAAAAATAATTACAACAGAAGCAGGGACATCTCAATTGGGGGAGTCTAAAAGATCAAGAAGGTGAGGCTATCTCATGTCACAGCCACCATCCTGACTTTTTGACTCCTCTTGATGCCTCTGAACTGAAATTAGGCATTTCATATACACTGTGCAAATCTGGATTGGAATAATTAAAATGGGTTTGTCTTGCTTGCCACTTTTTTCTCCCCAGCACACCCTACTTGTTAGTCATCCTCCTTAGATGAAGTTGATCAAGGCATGGCAATATGCCACGAAGACCCAATTGCTGCATGAGGATAAGTATTAGATTCCCCTGCCAAAGCCCAAAATGAAGGCATCATTCACGTTGCTCCAAGTCAGTGTTTCTCAACCTTGGCCACTTTAAGCTGTGTGGACTTCAACTCCCAGAATCCCCCAGCCTGGGGAATTCTGGGAGTTGAAGTCCACACAGCTTAAAGTGGCCAAGGTTGAGAAACACTGCTCTAGGTTCTGTTTGCCTCAGCCTGCTGGCTAGGAGAAACACATGGATTGCTGCAATTAAGAAGAAAGGAAGATTTTAAAAAAGAAACAATAGATTGTTGAGTTTGCATAAAACTGCAGATTATAAAAGAGCAACTAGGAATAAGAGAATATAAAAGCAAGACTGAAAATACAGCTTAAAAGCTTTTGAGAAAAAAATGCATTAAAGTATGAATTAGCCAACAATATTTGGGAGAGACTACTGCCTTGTAAGTTAATTCAGTCTGCTCTGATGAATTCATACAATATTTTTATAAAAATGTTATCCTAGTTTAAGTGACAAAAAGATAGTGCTAAATCACTCGATGAAGGTTAGTGTACCTGTTTCATGCTTAAATCTGTCTTTGTAGTTTTGTTGTTCAGCTTAAGGAGGATGATCGAATATCCAGGGAGACTGAAATGTTCCCTTCCCTATGCAGTTTTTTTTAAAATATTACATTTCTGAGCTGAGATTTATATTAATTTATTTTTGAATGAGACCATTTTTAAAATCCCACTACAGTCATACACTTATGTCTCAGTGACACCCTCACCCCCAAAGTGCTGGGTGGGGCCAAGAAAAAAAAAACCTACATTTTACTCAGTGTCATTTACATTTATGTTTGACTCTGCAATCAAATGTTTAATACTTTCCTCCTTTTCCTGTCACATTAAAAATTATAATTTGGGGTTGTCTAAGGAGGCTTCACCCAAGATTCTCGAGGGGTACTTTTGGCTCTAGGGCCTCAGAATGGGGATCTCTGATTACTTTTATTACCTCTTTTTAATGTTTATCTTTTTGTGAATGGCCATGATTAATTTTTAAAAAATCACTGTGTTTTTAACATTTCATTTCACTTAGTTACCCTCTGCCCATTATTATTACTGCTGCTCATATTTGTAACTCATAATAATTCTCCATGTATCTGATGAAGTAGATGATAAACCATGAAAGTTTATGCCAAAGGGAATTGGTCTTTGAAGTGTCTGTTATTTTTACGGTAATAGATTAACATGGCTATGCCTCTGGGAATTAACAAGCTAGACTTTTAATGGAGAACTGATGAGAAGTACCCCTGTCTAATGCAAAAGAGCTAATGAATTCTATGCTTCGAATGGAGAACTGATGAACCATAGAAAAACTTGCATATCTGTGGAAAATGAGCTGAACATACAACTGGAGAAGGTACAAATTTACATGGGGAAAAAATTACATGATTGCACTGCAGACTGGCTACTCACAGGAACATAAGCAATGCCCTACTGGATCAGACCCCTGGCCCATCTAGTCCAGTAGTCTGTTCTCAGAGTGGCCAACCAACTGCATAAGGAAGCCCTCTGGCCTCCCAAAAGTGATCACATTGCCATCCAGGCTAACAGCCATTGATCCTCCATGAATTGGTCCAACCCTTCTCTGAAGCGAGCATGACATCTCATGGTACCAAATTCTAAAGTTGAATTACACATTGTGTGAAAAAAAATCCTTTTGTCTCTCCTTATTCTTCTAGGATTTAATTTCATTGTGTGACTTCTATTTCTAGTATTTTGAGAAGGGGAAAATAGCTTCTCCTCGTCTACTTCATCCACACTTAGATTTTAAATGATTCAGCATTAGGCTCTTAAATTTAAAACAAACAAACAAACAAAAAACTAACCTGGTTCTGGCAAAACTATATACTTTTTAACATAGTCAGGACTGGCTCATGTGACTTCCAGAGTCAATTGGGACAACACTATTTTTAGAGAAGCCACTGAAGCAAGAGGCATTCTGCTGTCATATGTTGCATTGCTATGGAACATGGAACTTTCAAATTAAGTAATACAATTGCTTTCAGAAGCAAAATACTTTGTGTTACCCATGTATAGTTCCACTCTCTTGCATCTGCTTAATTCAATAAAAAGAATGATACAAGTGTTACTAATAATAAACTGATTAGATCTTCAAGAATAGCAATATTTCAAGTATTGGAATTCAATGCACTGTTACAACCATGGGTATCAGGTTTGAATTAAAAACTATGGGAATAAAGTTAAAATTTGTATTTTGGATGGTGGTCCTTCCCCCACCCTGATAAAATTAAGTTTTTGCATCAGTATTTGCATATACTCTCTTAGGCAGATCAGAGCACATCCATTTTTCCTTCAAAAATGTAAATAAGAATACTGAATCGTTTGAGTTTAATAAAGTGAAGAAAAGATAGAAGGGGTTTTTGGATTATAAAGATCAAATTCTTCTCTACAAACATAGTACCATCTCAAGAAGCCTGTAGAAATGGTGTTACATGTATTCAAATTGGCTTTAGAGTAACATGGAATCACAACACTTGCAACCAACTTTCATTAAGGTTTTTCTGATTTTATCACACAAATTGTCTGGATGCCACCTAAGGCAATCCCATTTAAGGTCACTTGATACTTGCAGAATTAAGTCATGGGAGCCAATCAAGGCAGCTTTAAATCTCACACAGCTTTACAAGGATCACTCAACTACGGTCTTGTTAAGGGAAGCCACTTTTAAATAGCTTTTGCCTTATCAAATTACTTTGTCTTCAAGCCTCCTTGGGTGAAAAATGAATATACACAATTTTTTTTAAAATATAACCTTTTACTGACTTACCGAATCGTAGAATTATAGGCCATCTCCTCCTTCCCCCTAAGCAGGGTAGGAATCTACTACACCATCCGGACAGGTGGCCTCCTATCTCCCATTAGAAAGGGAGGAGCAAGGAGGAGTTCACCGCTGTTCTACTCAGGTTGTTGCATTGCTCCACAGCTGCTGCCATCAGGAAACTCCTCCTAATAATCTACCTCAGGGTTTCTCAACCAGGGTTCCGTGGAACCCTAGAGTTCCGCGAGAGGTCACTAGGGATTCCCTGGGAGATTACGATTTATTTTAAAAAATATTTCAAATTCGGGCGACTTCACATTAAAGACATAAGCTTCATTCTTTATTTTTAGTTTAAGAACACTGTTAATGCATATATACAGGCCTACACATGAAACAAATATAATGATTTTATAACTTCTTTTTTATAAGTGGACAAAGGAAATTTCTTGACTTATACAATTAATGCTCAATATAACATTAATAAAAGACAACCATACCAGACAAAGTACATTGAACTGCTTTTGTGATATAGAAAGATAGAGATCATCATTGGCGATCACTCGTAGCCGAGTAAGATTGTCTTCCAAAGGTAAAATTTTAACAGTGGATCCGTAAGTGGCTATAAAGGCCAATTCTGGATCCGCAGAACCTCCCACAGTGAGGGCATAGGTTTCTGGGTGGAAGACGGTCACAATGAGGGTTTGCTTGACGTGCCTTCCTTTTAGCTCTTTTCTCCCTTTCACCCTGTACTCGTGCTTCTTCAAAGTCCATAGCGCCATTAATAAAGGCTGACCTCCAATTGAAACGCTCATGAGTTAGGGCTTCCCAGTTCTCAATGCTGATATTACATTTTTTAAAATTAGCTTTGAGAGTGTCTTTGAATCTCTTTTGCTGTCCACCAATATTCCGTTTTCCATTCTTAAGTTGGGAGTAAAATAGCTGCTTTGGAAGATGATGGTCAGGCATTCGAACAACATGGCCGGTCCAGCAAACTTGATGTTGGATGATCATTGTTTCAATGCTGGTGGTTTTCGCTTCTTCTAATACGCTAACATTAGTCCGCCTATCTTCCCAAGTAATTTGCAGAATTTTTCGGAGGCAGCGTTGATGGAATCTTTCAAGAAGTTGGAGGTGGCGTTTGTAGAGGGTCCATGTTTCACAGGCGTACAGAAGGGTTGGTAGTACAATGGCTTTGTAAACAAGCATTTTGGTCTCCCTGCGAATGTCCCAATCCTCAAACACTCTACGCTTCATTCGGGAGAAAGCTACACTCGCAGAGCTCAGGCGATGCTGAATTTCAGCGTCGATGTCGGCTTTTGTAGATAGAAAAAAGATAGAGATAGAGATAGAGAGATATAAATCTAATTCTTTGAGCTTACTGTCAAAACACCATTGTATTATTATCTGTAAATACTAAAAATTGGGAAAAAAGAAAAAATACTAAAAATAACATAGATAAGTATTTAATTTCTGACACTCCCCCATTCTTCTTTGTGCTCCAACCAATTTAAATACTGCACTTCTGTAATTGAAACCCAAGACTGAATTGGCCTGGTTATGGATGTTCAGCTTATGTTCCAGTAGTACTTCTAGATCCTTGTCATATTTACAAATGCCAAGCTCATTGTATACCTGTCCAGTGGCTTTTCCTACCTAGATGCAGGACCTTATGCTTGCTACCTCTGAACATCACCCTGTTGGATTTGGCTCAATATAATTTTCAATTATGATTTTCTCTTCTAAAGTATCAATCACTTCTCACTTTTGGCAGTGTGAAAGTTTGAAGAGCATCAATTCTATCCCATCCTTTGGGTCATTTGTAAAACATCTGTAAATGGGTTGAGGATGGAAACCTCAGGAAGCCTTTTTTATCTTTATCTCCCAATTGATGCAGAACAATTTACAATTCAGAGAGAGATTTTACGTCTCTTCAGAAAAATAGATAGCATGCACAGGCATAGCCAATGGCCCCATTTTTGTCTGTGATCTTAAGCTCTAAATCTATGCATATTCTCCAGCTCCTGTGTGGACTGTTAAAAAATTACTGCAGGGAATTTCCAGTTTAGTTTTCACCCAGCATACAGTTTTCCCAATCAATCCATATATCCAGATCAGAGCAAGCACTCATGCCACTCAGTTCAGATATAGGTAGGTAGGTAGGTAGGTAGGTAGGTAGGTAGGTAGATAGATAGATAGATAGATAGATAGATAGATAGATAGATAGATGATGGATGTTTATTTGTTAAACATCAGAAAACATCAAAAACATTTAACTCACAAAATGAGATGAAAGGCAAGCAAAAGCAGGGGGAGAGAAAGACACAAATAGCAGGCAATAATTTGCATTAACTATATATCTATTAAAAGGCATTAAAAGAGGGAACTTCCCAAAGCCACTGAAAACAATCCTGTGGGTAGGTAGCATGGACAGTCTTAAAGGAAGTAGCTTTTGGCTGTTTCAGCTTTAACCCTTTTATGAACATACTGTAGCAGTGGCAGAATAGAAATGGAAAGTAGGAGATCCCTCCTCTATTCTGCACCATGAAGGAAACAACTTGGTGGATGGGGATGATGTGTCGAGTATGGTTTATTTTAAAACTTTCCCTGTTCTCAAGAAATGGTACTAGTCTTTTTTAAATTATTTTTAACTTTCCTCAAAATGTTTCAAGTACACCATCTACATACTTCGTTTCTCTCCTTCATCCATAACTCAGTAATACAGCACTGGAAGAAGGACTCAGATTCAGTCTCTGGCAAGTCCAGGTAGCATTGGAAACCTGCTGCCTGAAACATGTAGATCACTGCCAGGACCTGAGCTGGATGAGCTGATGGTCTGACTTGGTTTATGGAAGCTCTCTGTGCTCCTATGTTCTGGTGCCACTTCAGACTAACATATACATGGATCCAAGCTCAGATGTTTCTCCGAAATACAGAAGCTCAATCTGCATAGTATGGGAAGATATATCAGTGCTGTTAATCTCTAACTTTCCCAGTAGATGCCTCTCCAATTGTAAGGAACCATGGAGATGACCTTGGAGAAACTATGTGACAACAGTTCCAAAAACATGATTTAAGCCCAGGACAAGAAGAAAGCATGGGTAAGAAACTTAAACTGACTCCACCTTAACTTTCTTGGATATAAGAAGGAGGGAAGGAAAACACTGTCAGCCTTTCAAGATTCTATTAAGATAGAATAAATAGATCACATAAGTAGGCAAGGCAAGGCAAGGCAAGGCAAGGCAAGGCAAGGCAAGGCAAGGCAAGGCAAGGCAAGGCAAGGCAAGGCAAGGCAAGGCAAGGCAAGGCAAGGCAAGGCAAGGCGACTTGATGGCATATAATCAAAATCCAGTTATTCTTGAGAAGTCTGTTTCCTGGCCCGGCCAACTCTGAAGGGCTGACATCAATAATGTCCCTTAAAAAAGGATGTTATATTGCATAGATGATAGATGTGATAGATAGAAAGATAGAAAGATAGAAAGATAGAAAGATAGAAAGATAGAAAGATAGATGTTCTCATTATCTAAGTATATATTATTATTGCACTGATATTTATATAATGGACCACATTTCCCTGCTATAAGATCTAGTTCATGTGGGACCTGAGAGAGAGAGAAACAACACTTGGAGGTTGTCACTATGGTTTGCAACAAGCACACACAAACACAAACATAACGAACAATATATAAAAGGTTCTATAACTGCCATATATTTCATTGTATCCTGCTTCACTTTGCTTTTCAATTTACATGTCTATTTTGTTAATCATCTTCATAAATATATACTGTTCAAAGTGAGTAATTGCAGTCTTTTTAAATCCAGTACTGCGTGATGTTTTCAACCTACTCCTCTTTCTCATGTTGCCATCTATAGCTAAATAAGTTTATTCTTCTTGGCAAGAGAAGTGCTATTTTTCCCCATTCTGTCATTACATAATATTGGAAAAGAAACCTAATTTGTTCATATTGCATTTAAAATCATATGTTATTTTTCTAGACTTTAGAATTTATGGTCACATGGAGCCTAAATAAAATTAAACATTCAGATAAATTCCATTCCCCACACACTTTATACAATATTTAATTCTGAAGGCTTGTAAAATTAAATAGTAACAGAATGTGCAACCATATGGCTTTACAAGTTGTTGTATACCTAAGGGTCTGAACTTACAACTCTCAACATGCTTCTGCATTATCCTAACACAATAGACATATTAAATGTGTATCACAGATATTGTGAAAAGAGCTCCCGTGTGTGCTTTGGAGTTGGGTCTCTATAAATAGAACCAGTTAACCAATTGATTCTTAGGAGTACTTTGGCACCAATGTTTTGAAAAAAAGTCAGAAATGCACTGAATGTCCTTCCAGATATTTCAGAATAACCAGCAAGCTGCCATTACTGCAGTGAATGTCTGTTTTTCCAAGTGATTCACACATCCAGCAGTATCACTCCCAAATCTTCTATTTGTATTACAGTACTACTTTTGCTGTATTGGGAGAAGCACTTTGTTTATTCAAAAATGTGTGTCCTTCCTATTCTTCTGCTTCTGAGCTAAGACAACAAAACATGAAAATAAGGAGAAGATATTTGATTTTTATGGGAGAAAGGAAGCTGCTATACCAGCTTTCCACAACAGTGTGAAATCTTTTGAGGTACTGAGACTACAACTCCCAGAATCCCCAGCCATCACCACCCATGCTTGCTGGGAATATTGGGAGTTGCAGTCTCAACACATCTGAAGGCCTCATTTTAGCAAACACTGTTCTCTGCTGTTAACCCTACAATTCCTTGGCTTGTTTCAAATAATACATAAATGCATGCATACATACCCCTCATGCTATTCCCTTTCAAGGTAAACTTCTAAGCAAAACTCTGAAGAGTTTTGGGGAAAAGAATTAAAAGAGAGATTTCATACACTGCCTTTTATTCTTTAAACTTCTCATCTCTTTTTGAAGATACCATCAACTCTAACCATGACTTCTTGGTCTTCCCCTTCATCTCAGTCCCTTCACTCTTCTTTCATATATTTGTTTTGTGATTTGATCCTCCTTCATTCTCTCTATTCATTCAAACAACCTCAACACACTTCTTTTCTCCTAGTTACTCACTTTTGTATTCAAAACTGATTTAGCACCCATTCTTTTTGTTTCACCCCACACATTTAAGTAACCTATACCCACTGAATTCAACTTAGTTTCACATTTCTCCTGATGTGCATATTCCATATAACATGGACAACCGTATTCACTTCTTTCAACAATCATTAATTCTTCACAAACCACACACTACTCAGTGCCATTTTACCAGCATTTGCATGTCTTAAAATGTATCCATTTGTTTTCCCACCTTTAGTAAACAATGTTACCAATGCATTCAAATTTATCTGCTCTAACTGTTTACTTCTCCTGTATACCTTGCAACTGTTTACTTCATTTTCCCTGTCAAACACCTTGGTCTTTTATGGATTAATTTTCAGATTCATACTCCCAGTTGCACCATATAATCTCTTCAACATTTGTTGCGTACCACTGAGATTCTGAGCCAACAATATGGCATCTTCTGCCTATAATAATACTCACACATTTGCATTCCCAATTAACATACCTCTAATGTCATCACAAGGATTCCTTATACATTTACCAATAAACTCATGAAACTATCAAGGGGACATCACTTATCATACTCCCTGCTCAGTGTTGAACCATTCATTAAGCATTCTAATTTATTCTCATTACATCATATGCTGCTTTTACCACATTCAGCAATCAACCTTCAAATCTGTATTTGAGTAAAACTTTCTCTATTTCTAGCTTATTCACTTGATCATACAGTTTCTCTAAATCAAAAAATAACCAGCAAACTTACTTTCATTCTTTCATTCATTCATTTCTAAGTGACCTGCTGAAAAATCTGTACACCTCCTGCTCAGCATAAAGCTGCACTGTTTATAATCTTACTTATCACTTTTAGTAGTGTTTTACTCAGAAGTCTGCCAAACATACTCAACCTTCTGTGAGTTCTGCATTCATTCTTGCTTCCTTTCCCTTTCTATAGGAGGTAATAATCATATTCTTCTGATCATCAGGCACCAATTCAGTGTACACACACATATTGATCGCTTTTACCCAATCAAAACCTTCAGCCCTACCATTTTTCAACATTCTCACAATATTTATGATTTCCTTTTCATCATTTTTTTCATGTGTAGCTCAGGTGATTACAGTAAATTTGGGGAAATGAGTGAAGATGCTTGGTGGTTGTCATGGGAAGCAAGGAAATAATTTGGGTGCTAGGAATTTAGGTGCCCAGGGTTTCAAATTAGTGGGATGTAGGAAACAGGCCTTTGATGTAAAGGAAATCAGGGGAAAATAAGGTAATTAGGTAGAAAAAGGTAAAGGTTCCCCCCGCACATTTGTGCAGTTGTGTCTGACTCTAGGGGACGGTGCTCATCTCCGTTTGTTAGCCGAAGAGCCAGCGTTGTCTGAAGACGCTTCCACGGTCATGTGGCCGCATGACGTGTGTGGAACGCTGTTACCTACCCACCAAAGTGGTACATATTAATCTACTTGCATTTGCATGCTTTCGAATTGCTAGGTTGACAAGAGCTGGAGCTAGTGCGGGAGCTCACTCCGCACGCAGGGCTAGGGATTCAAACCTCCGAACTTGCAATCTTCCGATCGACAAGCCTGGCGTCTTACCCGCTGAGCCACCACGCCCCTTTTAAGGTAATTAAGGGTCCCCGTTGGGGGAGATGGGCGGTAATATAAATCTAATAAAATAAATAAATAAATAAATAAATAAATAAATAAAATTAGATCAGCTTGTAATTAGGGGCTTAGCAAACAAAGTGAATGAATGCAAAGAAAGCAGATTTGGGACCTTCTGAAGAAAGGAGAAATATTTCTCAAAGATTTGAGAGGAAAAAATGAAACTTTGAGTTTGGAATAAGATATAAAAGGCAAAATACATGGAAAAAGAGATACCAGATGTTCCAGCTGCCTTTAGAAAAGGCCAAGGAACATGAGACATTATTTCTGATGCATACTGGATAATTGAGAAATCCAAAGAATACCAAAAAGAAGTCAATATGTACTATATTGATTATTGAAAGGCCTTTGATTGTGTCAATCGCATCAAGCTGTGGAATGTGCTTAGAAAAAATGAGAATCTCCGAACATCTCATTGTCCTCATTAGAAACCTATATACAGGAAGCCACAGTATGGACAGAACATGGCAAAACAGATTGGCTCCAGGTTGACAAAGGAGTGAGACAAGGCTGTATAGTTCCCCTTATTCATTCAACCTATATGCTGAATATATATTAAGGGAAGCTGGATTGTAAGAAGATGAGTGTGGTTTTAAAATTAGAGGAAGAAACATCAATAACCTGTGCTATGTTGATGACACTACCCTGATAGCCAAAAATGTAAAGGATCTGCAATCCCTAGTAATAAAAGTCAAGGAGCACAGTGAAAAAATGCAACTAAAATTAAATATAAAGAAGACCAAACAAATGACAAGAGGTAGGACAACCAGCCTTAGAAGTGACAATGAAGATATCGAAGTGGTGGACAGTTTCTGCCTTTTAGGATCAACCATCAACAGTAAACGAACAAGCAGTCAGAAAGTATACTGCCGACTAACACTTGGTAGAGCAGCCATGAAGGCTTTGGAAAAGATATTCAAATGCTGTGACGTGTCTATACCTACAAAGATCAGAATAGTGCAAGCCATGGTATTCCCTGTGACACTCTATGGAAATGAAAGTTGGACTTTCAAGAAGCAGGATAGGAACAGTATTGACGCTTTTGAACTTTGGTGTTGGAGAAGACTCCTGAGAATACCGTGGTCAGCCAAGAAAACAAGCTAATGGATCATCGAACGAATCAACCCAGGGATTTCACTCGAAGCACAAATGACTGGGCTGAAATTATCCTACTTTGGACACATTCTGCGAAGACCTAGCTCTTTAGCGAAGGCTCTAATGCTGGGAAAGGTGGAAGGAAAGAGAAGAAGAAGACGACCAGCAGTATGGTGGATGGACTCAGTTAAAGTGGTGATGGGGGCACCATTGGAAGAGAGGAAGGACCAGGTTAGGGATAGATCATCATGGAGAAAATTTATCTATGTTGTTTCATGTACAGCTCCCTATTTCTCTTTATTTTAATCCTCATCAGTTAAATTTCCTATTTTTCTTTATTTTAGTCCACACCAATTAAGCCACAGTGAAATACAGAAGCACTCACACCCAGAACCTCAAAGAGACTCTAGATGCACAGGCAGCTGTTTATGACATATTTTACAGGTAGTCCTTGCTTAATGATCAATTGTTCGGTGACCATTTGAACTTACGATGGTGCTGAATGAGTGGTACTTACAACCAGTCCTTGTACTTATGATGGTTGCAGTGTCCCCACAGTCATGTGATCGCAATCCAGGCTCTCAACAACTGGCTCACAATTGTGACATCACAGTGTCCTGTGGTCACATGATCACCATTTGCGACCTTCACTGCTGGTTTCCAACAAACAAAGTCAGTGGGGAAGCTGGCAGGAGGTCACAAATGGCGACCACGTGACATCGTACTTGTTGTGGGATTCACTTAACAACGGCAACCGGAAGTGCTGGAACTGCCATCACTAAGCGGTGCAGTTACGTGATGCCACGCTTTACAACCATGTCACTTAAAAATGGAAATTCTGGTCTCAATTACTGTTGTTAAATGAGGTCTACCATTATACAATAGTAAGGTGACAAAAGAGAATGGATGGAGTAGTTAAGATGAAGAATTTTGGCTAGGAAGCCCCATCCCAAGGGGTTGAAAATTTCAGTTCCTCACATTCTAGTGATGTTGCCAAATTATCGTTAAATGTCTTGTAGCCCTTAGAGGCCAAACTTACATCTAACACAAAAAGATAACAGTGCAGCCTCCAGCAGTTAAAGAGCTGCCAATCCCTGATATAAGTAGATAGTACACTGAACACAACAGAGGCCAGTTATATTGCCATCTGAAAGCCATGCAGTAATGTATGTGCATTGTGAGTAAGTCCTCTTCTCAAAATAGGGCTCAGCCTCTGCAGTACAATGAATGTATGCTTGATGAAACATGGCAGGCTTCATTACGCTCCTGAGGACATCCGCAACATACCTATACAGTATATGCTTGGTATATAAAATATTTAGGCAGTACTATATACAACACTAGAAAAGCAGATCCTCCATTCATATGAAGTGCTACCCTCAGACTATCATTTTATATTTATATATTCTGTACCTAAGGTGATAAATGCCTTTACAACATTTGTTTTACAGACAGAGGCTGCAATTCCTTGGGTCTGTAGATGTTCTACAGAAAGATGAGAGAGGTAGGGAAAAGCCAGTACTTTCAGACTTTCATATTTAAGTGAAATATACTATTGATTTCCATGTCCTTCTCAACATTCATAACAGCTGTGGGGGAAGATGTGCCCATTCTCAACATGAGGAGCACGTTCCACATGTCAAGGATTTTCAACTGATAGAAAATTGTATTACAGCAGTAAAGTACAGCACAACTCAAGTTCTTCTCAAACAAAGTCATAGAACAAAGTTCCTTGCAAATAGCCTGATTGATACTAGTGCTAAATTGTCTTTAAATGATGGAGAACATTTCTTGTTTAGCCACCAACTTAGAAAACTGATTTAGCCAGAAGCTGGGAAGCAAACTCCTTTCCCGTATATTCTGTCAATTTGATTTCTCATCATCGAACAACTGAAAGGAAAATCTATCTAAATGAGAAAGAGAAATGGATTTTCCCATTTCTTGCCTCTTGTACAATGAGGACTGTTTTGGTTTCTCAAGGCACATTCTCAGAGAAGTTATATTTAGGTATGAATTATTCTTTCTCCAGATTCTTAAATGAATTTATTCTCTCTGGAAGTCCTCCTTGTTGAATTTGTTCTTCTTTATTACCTTAATTAATCTGAAAAAAGAAAACTCATTACATTACTTTCTCATACCTTGTAGTAGCACACTTGAATTAGTCAGGACTTTTCCATTTATCTATTTCAATATATACTCCTGCCCCCAAATGTGGGGATTCAAATGCTATGATAACAAGGATCCAAACTTAGTTTGCCAGCTTTATCATGAATGCATTTTTTTAGAATAAAATGTTTATATCAAAATGTGAGTCCACTACAGGGTAATCTTGTATATGCCTCCTGAGAGGTGAGTGAAATGAGGCTTAGTTTGAAGTGAATGTATATGGGATTTAACTTAAGACTTGTTATGTCCTGATATAATTTTTCAGCTACATGTGAAAATGTTAAACACAAAGCTAACAGTTCAATATGTGAAGAATGATATGCAGTTGTTGTTGTTGTTGTTGTTGTTGTTCAGTCGTTTAGTCTTGTCCGACTCTTCGTGACCTCATGGACCATAGCACGCCAGGCCTTCCTGTCCTCCACTGTCTCTCTGTCTCTATGCAGTAGCATGTAGTTTCTTTTTAAAAGAAAACGTACATACCACTGCATGTCACTCTTCACATATGACCCAGTACTGAATAGCATTTTAAGCTTTTGATGCTACTGCTTTTGCTGTTCTTCACCTTACCGATCTTTTGTTTCTACTGTTGCTTTTTTAATTTTTATGTCTTAATATTCTCTCCTAAGCTGTCTCAGGAATGAAAAGTGTGAAGGAGGTTCAAATCTTATAGAACACTCTAAGTCAACATTGTTTCTAAAAATGATTTTATCACTCAAGTTTATACTTTAACTTGCAAGTTTGATTTTTTTAAAAAATGGCACACTTGGTTCTAGATAAAAAAAAATTAAGAGTATGAACAAATAACAAATTGTGAATATGCCAACGGTGTGATCACAAAAAATGCCAAGACAGTTTAGATTGTATCAGATGGAATCATTTTGAAGACTTAGAAGTAATAGATCCATTCTATGCAACAATTAAAAGACTTATGAGGGCTACCAGTGCTCGCCAGAGTTCAAGAATGTATTCAAGGATGTATTGACCAGTTGGATAGGATTTGGAGAAAAAATCCAAGGAACAAATAATTTTAATCTCTCTCTCTCCCCTCTCCCTCCCTCCCTCCCTCCCTCCCTCCCTCCCTCTCTCTCTCTCTCTCTCTCTCTCTCTCTCTCTCTCTCCTACATGATTTTGGGACAGCTTTGGGGGACTGAAATATTGTTTTAAAATGTTTGATGTGTTTATAATGCAAATAAATGATATACTGTTGTATTTGTTTATTTATAGACAACTTATAGTAAATTAAATTCTTCCCATTGGAAAATCCTTGTAAGCTAAAAGCAAAAGGTAGGTTAGTCCAGGGAACTATTCTAGCCTAGTCTTCTCCTTGGTATTCTTCTATTCTAGGAGCCATTTCAGTATGAATGTACCCTGAAATAATATCATGCCATAGTTACCAAGCAGCCTGTGAAATGGTGAAGAGCCCCCCTTTAGATCCCCACAAAGAACCCCTGGCAAGTAAGTGCAGTCATTGGTTTTTACTTCTTGCTATGTAAATACTAGTGGCTGGACTTCATTCTAAAGAATTTGATTTATATTTTGCAGTCTCTGAATTAATGCTGTCTAGAAAGCGTGCAGTTTGAAGAAGGCTGCATTGTGATGACCACTGCGGTCAGAAATCTCCTCAGGATTTTTCAGATCTGGAATGCAGCTGTGATTCCATTATTTCAGAGAGGCTGCAATATTTTCACTGTGATCTACAGTGCTATAATTCAAGTGAAGATTGGCCTGCTTGTGACTGTGAGTCTGATTTGTGGGAAAGAAAGGGGCACATATTCTAAAATGGTATGTCACAACACTTCTTTTGAAGATGATGATGATGATGATATGATGATGATGATGATGATGACGACGACGACGACGACGACGACAATGGGTTTTCATCCAATGGCATAGAAATGCCCAGCAGGCAGACTTGTGCAAAATAAGGAAAACTTATTTCTGGGGCAGATGCCTAACAACTAGCAATTGGGTTTGTGGACAATTCAGCCTTTAGCTGCAATTATGGGAGAAGCCTGTTCAACTTCCAGCACTGCGATGCCAATTTCTGCATTGTGTACTGTGATTGAGAGCAAAGCGTCACAAAGCCTCTTCAACCTGATTATGAGGAGGGTCTTTTTGTGAGAGGGTTCATGAAGATGACATAAGTAGCAGGTAAAGGTATGAAAGACAGACCTCTATTATTTAGTTGAGAGGAGTAGACAGGAGTAGATTTCGGGCTGTTTTGACCTGATCTCTGATCAGGGGTGCCTGAGCACAATTCAAGGATCATTAATGGTAACCTCAGATTCAAGATTAGATTACCACAGCCTCTCCTCAATACAATCAACATGATTCTCTATGGAATATTTTAAAAACTTATTGAAAATTATTTATTTATTAAATTTGTACGCTACCTGACTCCCAGCGACTCTGGAAGTGGAAATCAGTCACACAAGGAGTGTGGTTTTTGATTATATGTGAAAATGGACATGCTGCAGCTCCTCTGCTTGTTCTCCAAAATGCTAGCTTCTTAAGGGTCTGCCCCTGTGACCGGCTATCTAAGTGACAAATGTCTGAAAGGCCCTTTGATTTAATTGCAAGCCCCCATTCTCAAATACTGCCTGGTAAACATGCCTGGCTCTCTACTGCCCTCCAAGCAGATAGAGTAATTTTTTTAAAAAGTCAAAGACTGCTAGACAGTGCTCTTTGTGATGTTTTTAGAGCAACAGGTGGGGAGGTGCACATTTCACCAATGACAACTGCAACACCCTTATGCAGTGACCAGGAAACAGACTCCACAAGAAATAGTGGTATTCTACTTTATTGATGTAGGCTGTAGTAACCAAGTTTCAAAAGCCTGACAGCATTTTCCTTCCCTCCCTCCCACTTATACCAAAGGAACTTAAAGTGGAGTCAAATTTAAGTTTCTTTCTAATGATCTCTTCTTTTCCTGGGCTTAAATCATGTTTTGCTAACTGTTGCATTCCCTCTCCAAGGTCACCTCTGTGATTTTCAACACCACCATCCCCATCAGTCTCCCCTCCCACATGCAAAGAAAACTGGAATGGTGTTCTAGCAGTTTCACTCCACCCTCCTCACTCAGTAGCTCCTCAAGATCACAAGTCCTGTAATGCAGAGTTAGAATTAGTTGATAGTTGTCCCCCTCTTTCCTGCCACCTGGCGCCTGGGCTCTCCTCCCTCTTTCCAGGCAAATCCTGCCGCAGATGTAGATGCAGCTGGAAAGTCCCTCCTCCTCTCCTGCCACATGATTGCCCATTCTGGTGAGTCTACCATGGTGGGAAGCACAGCATCCTCTTCATCCTGGGACTCACTGTCTACCCGTAGTGGTGACAGATCATGGAATGTGGCTTATTTGAGAATTTCAGGTGAAAGTTGTGTCTAAGGAGTGGGGTGTGTACACCTGTCATGTTTTCCCACAATCTCTCCGATTCAGAGTAGCCCTTTCCAGATATTCCAACCACTTCCCCCTGCATCTAGAGTCCAGAATACATTCTACTTCATACGCTTATTCCCCACCCACTATAATGGGGGAGACATTTTAGATCATAAGAGGCAGGAAGCTTCCCCAAGCCGAAGTGGAGATTGATGGAAAACAGGCTGAATCCTCATTGATGCAGGCAGTTACAGATGAAAAGCCACTGGCTTTGCTGAACAACTGGGAAAGGGCCAATACATTTTGAATCCAGTTTTTGGAAGAGACAGGCTGATGGCAAAAATTTAGTTGAAAGCTACATCAAATTCCCCACTGCAATCTTGGCACCTTCTTGTCTGTGTGTAATGGTATGTGGGAAAGACCTTGGGAGACGGGGCAAAGAGATGCTGCCTAGGGAATGGTCAGATAAGAGAGGGCACAGCCCGTAGCTGGATAGTGGAGGAGCAAGAGGCTCAGAAGGGATCCTCCTTAGTTTCTCAGGCTGTAAAGGAGATGGTAGGAGATTTGTACTTTCAAACTTGCAAGATTGATGTCAGCCTTACCAGGTAGACTGGACAGGAAACATGACCAGATAAGCTAATTCTACTTTATTATAAAGCTACATTAACAGAATCTTGCAAGTCTGAAAGTATAAATCTCCCGCCATCTCCTTTACAGCCTGAGAACCTAGGAAGGGTCCCTTCTGAGCCTCTTGCTCCTCCCACTATCCAGCTACGGGCTGTGCCCTCTCTTATCTGACCGTTCCCTAGGCAGCATTTCTTCGCCCTGTCTCCCAAGGTCTTTCCCACACACCATTGCACTGTGTGTCTGTACCTGCTTGTAAGCAGCCTTTGCCAAATCTAGTTGTTCCTTTAAAAGGAGCTGAGTAGCCTATCTATCCTGTAAGAAGTCTGAGGCATGAGGAACAACAGATGCAGGAATTCTGGGGAGCAAAATGTGGGACAGGAAACCTAGAAAGGGAGACATGCTGATGGAGGAATGCACTGAGCTGTTGTAGGCAAATTATGCAAGAGGTGACAGTTCAGTCCAGCTGGTAATATTTCACTAATATTTGGTTCACTTTCTCTGTTTAACCATGGTTGAGGCTTCTCTGTGGGAATAAATAAAATTTAGTTGATCCTTTTCAAATTTGTTTTCTCTTGTAGAGTTTAATCGTCATCTTCAGACAAATCTGCTCTTTGAAGGATAGCATACATCTCATCGTCCAGTCAATTAATGACCATGGTCCCAATAGTAGGTATTCCACCCTGTAGTTGTTCCAGCTGATGAAGTGTCACCAGATACATTTTCTTAGCATGGTCCCTGGTTTACCTGGCAAATAAACTCCTCAGCAGTGGAATAGCAGTAACTAGTAATGTACTCCAAAGCCCCCTAACTACTTGATAATCTGCTTCTTTCTTTTTGAGTGAGACCTATCACTCAACTTTTTAATGACCCCTTTCTTTCTCTTTTAGGTTTAGAAATGTGACTGTTTTAGAAGACTTCCTCTTAATGTGTTCAGGGCTATTTCTGCTATTGCTCCCACTAGATCATTACTAGCATGGCAATAAGATGGCCTTCCTCTGTTTCGGCCAGTCACAACTAAGACTTTTCAAGTCCCCCAGTTTCTGCACACCTTTTCCAACAGCCTGGTAGAATTAGTGTTAGGCAGCTGAGCTACTGCTTTTTACTCCTCTTTTGCATTGTGTAAACAGCAGGCCAGTCGGGCAGAAAGAGGCCTGTTCTCATCTGTAGGCTTCAGGAGTAGGAACTGCCAAAAGGTAACTGTGCGGACTGCAGGTAGCATCTTGGAAAACTTCTAAAAAGTACCTTTGTGTTAATGGGGTACATCTGCCGTGACAGTATGGCAATTGGCGTCTGGCTACGGGGCAACAGAATAAAGCCACATATTTGGAATTCAGAGCTATTGTTCTCATTTTCTTACCTTGCAAAAACAGGTTTTGAAGAATGAGAATAATGCTCAGGTTTATGTGATATATGGTACTGTGTATTGGCCTCCTCTGTTTGATTACTGTGACAGGCTGAGGACATGAGCTCATCTTCCACTGCAAAATTCATTTTTATTTGGTGGAAACAACTCATTGCCTTCAAAAGAAGATGAAAGACCCTCCATAAACTTTAATTTATAGGAATGTATTAAGCAGCTCTTTACACAAAGGTTGCCAACAATTTTAAAACCATACAATATTTTGAGGCTTTTGAGACAGGACAGCATCACCATGTTCCAACATTTCTTTGATAAAAAATGATTTTTCAGATTGGATGGCTGACTTATACAAGAGAAGGGATGTACAAACTGTAAAATATTAAACTATTATGGTTTAATAGTTATAAGGTGGTAGATATTAATCACTGCCTTTATCACCCTATTATATACCACCTTTAGAGGTTTTTTTAAGTACTTGCATTCCTACATACTTCCCACTATTTTTTAACCCTAACAATCTGTTCCACCACGATCATCACTTTCTTACCTTCTTCCTCAGACAAGCAATATGCATCCACCAAATCTTTCAGGTTCTCAAGGTTAATTTTACCACAGTCAGTGCTGATTGGTGTAAGCCCCTTCACTTTCAGCACCCTTTCTCATTTGATAAAGTGTACCTGTAGGTTTGTGGACCTGTTGACACAACTCAGTGATCATGGTGTTTGGTAGGATCTTGCTCATCAATTGCCCTAACAGCTGAGTCTACACCCCTTCCCTGCTAATAAAGATGACTGAATCAGTGTCATATACAGATACCTCTTGTCCAAATCCTCCAGAAGCCTGTGCAGTTCCATCCATGTATATGCTGTAGTAAAACTGGCAATAAATACATTGTACATGTGGTTTTGTTGGGTGGCATTTCTCTCTTTTCCATATCACAATGTTTTGCTTCAAAATATAGGTTGTCAATATAGTCAAGGCTTAGAGTTATCAGAGGTGAATGCAGTCAAGTGGAGAGTTATGTTAATCATTAACTTTAGGGCTGACAAGCAGCCTTTTCTGATGGGATTAGGTAATGCTAGGGTTCATGACCTGGTGATATCTGCACCACATGGTTTTTGGTGGTTTATTAAAAATACTAATAAACTCCCATTATAGGTTAGTGTACCTATATTGCTACTACTAGTACTATATATAGCATGGAGGAAAGAATTTCTCAAACACATCCCAGATGTCTGCTGGAGTAAGAAGTTGTGAGTGGGCCTTTTGCAGTTTTGTGTGCTAAGGCTTCAGTTTTTGTGCTTTCATACAGATTCCTGTCCAAATAGCCATGAGATTAATTCTTGATTACATTCTCATGGGAGCCATTGCTCTAGCTGACATTAAAATCCGTTGTAGATGTGGACTTAATACTCAGTACTTAAATTGTATGAACATGAAAAAGGAGCAACTTGTATTGTCAAATAACTGCTGAAAGACTAATGTTGGACAGAAACTGTTTTCATAAAGGAAAGTGGGAAGAATAGAGTAGTGTTGGGGAATGAGATGGTCAACATTTTTGTCTGTTCTACACAGCTACCAATGATAAGTTTGGAATTAGAATGGGTAACACAGCAGTTCCATAGGAAGGTCATTTCAGACAATTACAAGGTAAGATCTGGACTGGGTCACGTATACAAAGGAGGAAGATGGTGATGGGAGCACTGAATAAGGCCACAGCAGATAGAGGAGCAAGTAAATGGATATTCAGGTTCATCAGCTGCAGGGAAAAATATGGTGACAGCAAATACTGTATATACATTCAGTAATGTAACAAGGAGTTTGCAGGAGTGGAATTTGGCTTTATTTATAGCTAGATGGATTAGGGAAGGCAAATGGAGCAGCACTGTAATCCATACTCTTCTTTCTCCATTCAACAGCTGAAAAATGGTCACCTGTGCAATAGGAATGCGAAATAAATTTACAATGGACTTCTTGTAGAGCAAAATGACATGATCTGCTGCTATGGGTTTCATCCTTACACCAATAGCAGCAAATCATGGAATCTGCTAGTGTCAGTTTTCTCAATTTAAAGTATTTCCACATTTTTTGTTCATATTTTGGGCAAAAAAGCACAGATTATAACTAACTGCAGGAAAGATTGCATTTTAGAAGGAATAACATTTAAAACAATGCGTATTAGGGAAATTTGCAGACAAGATACATAAGGGAGAAAGTTTCAAATGAAAGCCCAATTGAATTTATTGCATTTAAAAAGATGCAGAAAATTTGATGAAACAGAATAATGAGATAATGCCTCGGAATGGATTTAGACTGAACTATGGATCTCAATAATGCACAGATATTCCTGACTGGTGTCCTAGTTTTTTTCACCTCCTGATCCTGGCATTTTCCTTTTAGCATTTTCTCCATATGTTTCTTTACCCTCCATTCCACAGCCAGTATCTTCCTTCCTTAGCTCTGGAGGTCAGCCAGAAGTGTGCTCATGCCTTCATTCATCCAACAATGGCCCACATAAGGTCTCAGCTATGTGATTCTGCAGACACAAATACAAATGTGAAAAATGCAAATGTATCTATGTATGTGTGTATACTGTATGTAAAATTGTTTGGGCCAATGAGTTATTTAATATCTAAAACCAACAAAGGAAACAAGGGCAGCACAGGATGAAAAATAGAATTATAAATGTAGCCTGTATTGCAAAAGAATGCAGTATAAAGGCTTTAAAAATCGATTTCCAGAGTTGCTTGTATACTATTTTCTAATAAAGTATTGAAAAAGTATTTCAAAAACAGTTAGATGCCATTGTTTTAAGAGATTATAACATCACACCGAAAAACTCAACACAGCCCAAAGAGAAATCAATAACAGCTTAAATCTGTGAAAACTGCAGTCCTGGGTCATAAACGTTGCCCAAACTGTTATTGCTCTCCATTTGTCCATAACAAACCAATCAATGAAGTACTGAGTGGACCAAATTAAATTCTGATCTAAAATCCCTGTTGATTTCAAATTCCCAGATTCAACACAGTTAACAATTCCCTAAGTGTGTGTGAACTACTTTTAATCTTATTCATAATTTAGATATATTTTAAGTAAGGTACATTTTAAATAGTTCCAGAAAAGGCGTTTATGAAGTTCTATGTGTGATTTTCCCATGAAACCAAAGGTGCTTTTTAACTTCATGAACATAAAAACATTCTGAGATGGGAAAGTTATAGTCACATTAATGATAATGGTGATGATGATGATGATAATGATAACATAAATTTGTAGAGGCAGATGCAGTGTAGAAGTCAGAGTGGATATTGAACTAATATTTGAAAGAATTAAGTACAAATTCTCACTCAGACATAACACTTCCTGGAAGAATTTGGACCAGCAATCAGTTTACTTAGGCTTAGTCTAGTTCACAGAATAAAAGTGAGCCCACATGATGCCTATGCTCCTTGGGGGAAAGGCAGAACACAAATTAGGGGTAGGGAATCTGTGGCTTTTCAGACGTTGCTGAACTGCAGTTCCCAGCATCCTCACCGCTGGCCATGATTTTTAAGAACAGAGTTTCAGCAACATTAGCATATCACAAGATACTTACAGTATTTCAATATAGACAATGTCATAAGAACAATGTATACTGCAACCAAGATCTACTCTGCATCATGGCATATTCAATCAGAAGAGTGAAAGTAGCTTAGGAAGGCCAATGAGAGCTGCCTAAATTTTATCACTCTCTTTTGCTGATATATAAAGAACAGAAACAGCTGAGGAGGAGGGAGGGGAAGAGGAACTTCAGGAAGATGAGATATGGTTTGGGCAAGGGAAATGGCAATGAACGGAAGGTCATTATAACTTTTCTGAGTCAAAACCAAGTCCATTCTCCCTCCACTCCACAGGAAAAAAAAACAGCAGATGGGAAATACCCTTCAATTAATTAATTAATTAATTAATTAATTAAATTTATATAGCCCCCATCTCACATATGGGACTCTGGGTGGTGCACACAATTAAAATAACAAAAGCCAAACAATCAAAACCATTGAAAAACAAAACCATTAAAATACAATAAAAATAGTTAAAAACTGGGCTAAAGACCTACAGTGATGAGGCAAATGCTGGACCACTATCCTGTGGGTTGGGGAAAAGTCAAAGAAAGGGTTTCCCACAACAACAGTGCAACTATAAATAGGCTGACCATACGTCCCGTTTTGAACGGGACAGTCCCGTTATTTAAGCATTTTTCAACCGTCCCGTCGTTTTGATCAAAATCTCAATTTTGTTCCTTTTTTAAACCCGGCGGGAAGGAGGACAGGAAGACAGGAAGGAGGACTGGAGCCGGACTTGCCATTGGAGGCAGCCTGGAAGAGGTCCTATCAGTGCGGCAACTGGAAGCCCGGTTGCCACGTGCGAGCCCAGCAGCAGACACAGCACCACAGTCCACCCGGTTCCTGCCTCCTTACCTGATCCTACCGGTGCCGCTTCCTCTGAATCCGAGATTGTCCGCCCAGCAGTGGTGAGGCCAGGGAAAGCAGGCACGGGAAGGTTGTGGAAAGAGGGTGCGGGGTGCGCGTGTGTGTGTCTGTTTTGGTGCATTTGGTCGCAGGGAGGCTGGGGAAAGAGGGGGTGGGGTGCATGTGTGTGTGTGCGATTATTCTGAGCAAGTAATCGCACACACACACATGCACCCCACCCCCTCTTTCCCCAGCCTCCCTGCGACCAAATGCACCCGCACAGGGAAAACAGGTGCGGGTGCATTTGGTCGCAGGGAGGCTGGGGAAAGAGGGTGCAGGGGGTGCGTGCGTGTGTGTGTGTGTGTGTGGGAAAGGCTGGGGAAAGAGGATGAGGAAAGTGATTTAGGGTTAAGGAATGAGGGTTACACCAAGCTCCCAAGGAAGGGCATCGCCTGCCACAGTGACAAAGGGAGGATCTGTGCCCATGCAGCCAACAGGTGCCCTGCTGAGCATGGGCACCTCCTTAAGAGGGCTTCCCGGCAGGTCTTACTGATCAGAGGGGTTCATACCCCAATGAGGCTAAGATGTTTAGGGTTACAGTAACTTGTGTGGTGGTCAGTGAGTAAATGAATTCGAATAAACCAGCTGCACAAACCCTCCCTCCCTCCCTCGCTCTCTCTCTCTGTTCTTGCTCCCCGGCAATCTCCAAGCCAGAGATGGCCAAATCTGAAAGCTGTAAAATGAGTTGTGCTGAGCTTTGCAAGACATTTTTCCCTGGAAAAATTGCCAACAGATTAACCCACATTTTGACATTTGTCTTCCATTGTGAACTGGGGGAGGAGGCCTGTTTTATGACAAGTCTATGGGTGATGATTACCTAATAATGATGCAGATAATTAAAGATGTAGGGTGATATATGATTTCACAGCACTTATAACTGCTTAATCTTAATCTTATTATGATTTTATTTACAAAATATAATATTTATACACTGGTGGTTGAACTCCCACAAAGAATTTTTAAATACTTAATAGATGGCATTGTTATTCCTTTCCCCCCCAATAATTTTAGAAAGGCAATTTGTTATTGGAATAATGAAATGTAGAGTGCTTAATCCTTCAGCAAGGCATTTTAATTAATTGTTTTAATTGATTCCATTTACTAGAGGGAAGAAAAGATATACAACTTGTCATACATACTTGGCTGCAGTGTTTTGACCACTTTCTAAAATTCAGTTTCATTCGGGACAGAGGGAGCTTGCCACTAACTAAATAGAAAATTGAGTTGCACCCCCTGTATTAATTTCCAGGTGGGTCACCATGTGCATGATCAAGCTTGTGTATCATTACAATCAAGTGTCAGTTGAAAGCTTGGGAGCCTGGGAGGCACACAGAAGTAAGCCTGTTTCCTGCATAGTCTATAAGTGAGCTTCTAGCTGTAGGAACATCTTTGGATAGGGTCTCCCCTGCTGATCTAAGTAACCAAACCGGTTCATATTGGAAGAGGTGGTCCCTCAGATAGACAAGCCCTAAACCATTTAGGCCTGTCCTTCTGCCCCAGCTCGCTGCCTCCTTCAGCCTTCAATAAGGTACTATGGGAAGTTCCTTGCCACACACCCTATCGTTGCCAAGAAGTTCTTGCCTTGCCTTGTCTTGCTGCTGTCAAGCCAAATCCAGACCCTTGCTAATCTGCCTTCCTGCAGACCTGTCTAGTCCAGTACAAACCCCAGTGTGCCTTAGTTAGACCTTGTCCTATATTTCTAGTCTTGCCATATTGTCAAACTTTGACAATATGGCAAGACTGGAAACATATGACCAATTGGCAGCAGGGCAAGGTCTGGGTCAAGGTTCCCTTTGACAGTCAATATTTGCAGGCAGGACCCAATTGGGTGGACCGGGGGCAGGGTTTGCAGGCAGGAGCCAATTGGGTGGACTGGGGGCGGGGTTTGCAGGTGGGAGCCAATTGCACGGACGGGGGCGGGGTTTGCAGGAGGGAGCCAATCACATGGACTGGGGGGCGGGGTTTGCAGGCGGGAGCCAATCACATGGACTGGGGGCGGGGTTTGCAGGCAGGAGCCAATTGGGTGGACCGGGGGTGGGGTTTGCTGGTGGGAGCCAATCACACGGACGGGGGTGGGGTTTGCAGGCAGGAGCCAATTGCACGGACCAGGGGGCGTAGTTTGCAGGCGGGAGCCAATCACACATATCGGGGGTGGGTTTGCAGGCAGGAGCCAATCGCGTGGACCTGGGGGGCGGGGACCCCTGTCCCGTTTTTTCCATCCCAATGTCCCGTTTTTGTCTCAAGGAAATATGGTCAGCCTAACTATAAAGATATAAATTAGTTTTGAAAGTTTTAGGTTACCATATGTCAATATATTTAGGAAAGAGCAGGTGATGACTTCGACAATACAGCAGGTGATGAGTTGGGATTTTCATCTCTGTAAGAACATCAAGAGGGATTCTGTTCTGTGGTGTAAGAAGAAAGAAGTTCATGAATGGAGGGCCTATCCTTAGAGGAGAACTCAATGATCAGAACTTTTTAACATCTCTATCTTGTCTTGTACATTTTTACTTAAGAACATTGTTTTTATTTTATTTTAATCTTTATTTATTCTAATTTTATTGTAAACCACCCAGAGTCGCTCTTTGAGTGAGATGGGTGGTGACTAAATTTAAAATATAAATAGATAAATCATCTACATAATGTTTAAATGGAACAGGAGTAGAGGTGCCATTTCCTTTTTTTTTTTAATCTGTTAAATCGTGTCCGATTTTCGGAGACTGCCTAGACCTAGAGCAGAATGAAAATATAACACCTTACATCAGAGCTTTCCAAACTTTTCATGTTGGTGACACACTTTTTAGACATGCATCATTTCGTGACACACTCTTACAGCAGGGCATCATTTCAAGACACACTCTTACAGCAGGGCAGAAGGCAGGCACTAGGACCTGCGTGGAATCCTGGCAAGGCTCAGAGGCAGCAGCAGCAGCGACACACCCAGACACTGCAGCCGACACACTAACGTGTCCCGACACACAGTTTGGAAAGCTCTGGCCTAGACAAATCCCTGCAGTTTTCTTGGCAGTTTTCTTGGCAAGGTTTTTCAGAGGTGGTTTGCCATTGCCTCCTTCCTAGGGCTGAAAGAGAGTGACTGGCCCAAGTTCACCCAGTTGGCTTTCATGCCTAAGGCGGGACTAGAAGTCACAGTCTCCCAGTTTCTAGCCTGGTGCCTTATCCACTACACCAAACTGGCTCTCATGCCATTTCCCATACAGTATGTGCCATTTCCCATGTGCTTTACTAAATAGCAAGCACAACAGAGATAGAGCCTTTTATAGTGTAGGTCCTGGATATCTAACAGAATTTTGGTAGCATGATTTTAGGCTGTTTGGAGAAAGGTTTGGTGGGTATTTTGGACAGGAATGTGAGTGCTTGTCTCCTGAGACCTCCACTACTATTCCTGAAGGGGTCTAGTATAACCACACTGTGTTTTGTATTAATGATTTATGAACTGTATTTTGTATTGCTGATGTATGAGCCTTTTTAGAATTGTACTGTTATATTGATTGATTTATATGAACCTAATCATGCTCTCAAAGCCTGTTCTTGCTTGGCATAACCTGCGCCATCTTTGCTTCTGTATCACGCTTGTGCTAGAGACTGCCATTTCACCAGACACGTTCGGACAGTGGTGGGAACATTAACATCTAGCCCATAGATAATTGCCCACTATTCAGTGAAGAATGTAGCACCTTCCAGTGAGAAAAGTAACAAAGGGAAGGAACAGGGAAGATAACAAGGGCCATAAGCAATGCCCAAGTACTGGAAGGAGACTTAAAAGGCGCCTTTGTTCTTTTTGCTTATGTGACTGTTTATGACCTTGCTATGATTAAAAGTATAAATGCTTGTAGAACTTTCTTGTGGGTATGGCTTCCCTACACGAGCGTTCGGCTGTCACAACGCCTGTCTGGGATTCCATCCAGCTCTATTTGATCAAATAAACCTGTTTTTATTTCTTTACTATATCCAAGCCTCGCTCAAGTTTCTTCTTTGGTAACCTGGGAACTTGGGAAATATTATAAGCAAGGGAACCTTTCATTCCCATCATTATTTTTAAAAGAACAAAAAAACTGTGCTGCCCAAAGTTGGCTAATTTCATTTTCTAGGGCTAGATCTCTGTTCTATATGGTGATACAAGATAGGATATTTTCAACATACAGTAAGTTGAAATTGTGGTTCAACAGTTGTGGAGTTTCCTTCTTATTCTTTTATGGTTTGTACCAAGCTCTGTAAGCTTTTAGAACCTGGTAAGGGCAGATCTCTTGCTTCATTTTCCTGTATTGCGTGAAGGTTTCTTCATATTGTGTTACTGGATTTTAAATAACTGTTTTAAATATAGTGATGGCAGAGGAGGCAGCTATCTTGAGACTCAGAGGCAGAGGGGGTCCAGCCAGGCCTCCAGTCTTTAAAAATGAAGAAACAAACAGGGCTGTGGTTAGGGTTAGGTCATCTATGGGTGAGGTCCATCATGCACAAATGCTAATAGGGGAAACCTAATTTTCCTGGGGTGCGAGGATGATATATGTGGGTGTAAGAGCGTGGCAAGTTGAAACTGTATTGATGCATGCAAGCCCTGAGAGAACGTGCTGTGTTTACCACAAGCCACTACTGCTGTTCTTTCGGATCTCTCCCTCATATGATTCTTGGTGCAGCAGCTCCTGGTAATCACTGGTGGAGTCAGCCTCAAGCGCTTGATTACTTTCTGCTTCCTGAGGCTGAGATTCATCCAGAGCAGGCCCTCTGAGACCACGACACGAAAAGAGATTGTGAAGTGAGAAGGGAGCTTCCTGGGAGTAGAGCAAGGAGGAGCTAGAAGTGGAGTCCTCAGAGGCCCTGGTGGCTTCCCTGGTCCTTGTTGCTGGCTTCTCTTGTCCTCTTTTCCTGAATCCCGTGTGAGTCTTGGGCTCTCTGTTGTAGCAGTGGAGGGGAAGAAGTGACTGTGTGACCATCATCCTGTAAGGAACAAAACGGGTGAGGCAGGAACTAGCATTCCCAGGCCAGACAGAACCAGTATGTCAACCATGAGGAATTGCCTTCCAATATCTCCACCTGATCCATCTAGGGTTCTGCGAGAGGTCACTAGGGGATCCCTGGGAGATAACGATTTACTTAAAAAATTATTTCAAATTCAGGCAACTTCACATTAAAGAGGTAAGTTTCATTCTTTATTTTTAGTTTAAGGACACTGTTAATGCATATATACAGGCCTACACATGAAACAAACATAATAATTGTGTAACTTGTGGCCTTTATTTGAGCCTGAATGTGCAAGGGTTCCCCGAGGCCTGAAAAATATTTCAAGGCTTCCTCCAGGATCAAAAAGTTGAGAAAGGCTGCTGTAGAGAAAGGTCAATTTTCTACTGACTCAAAAACATAGAAGGAAAAGGCCTACAACTGAAAATCTAGAGCAAAGCCTGTATAGCTAGATTTTGGGTTGGGGGTACTGCCACAGGCAGACCTTCTCAGTGCATGTGGCTTCATTCTTATCCTCAATAAAGCAATTAATCTAGTCATGTCATGTCTGCAAATGTATTTTGTAAGCAATGCACTGAATATGAGATAAAGTGTCTGGAGAATCAAGATTTACTGTAGTCCCTGGCCTGAAGCCTGTCATCTCCTATCTGTGAGACATATGCCAAAAGCTAGAGCTTCGCAGGGCAAAGAGTCCTTTGAACTGTGGGAAAGGAGACACAACCATTTTTAAACTGCCATGGGTATAAGAGAGGACTGCAGAGGGCAATCAAATGTTTTATATGGCTTCATTCTAGTTTGCAATAAAGATTCTTATCTAGCTGCACTTAGTCAACTGCCTGCAGCCCAGCTAAACCAGGCAAAATTGAGGGTTGAAGACTGGCAGCAGAGTCCTGGTCCTGAGGGCCCAGGTAGTCATAAGAGAAATTATTGTTTATTGCTTGTCTGCTAGCAGATAATGTTAGACGCTTGTGGTTAAATTTCAAGAGGGTGTGATCAAACAGCAGGTATCTGACAGTAAGAGTCTGCTGTACTTGGGGGAAAAAGGGGAAGAAGACTGGTTTCGAAATCTGCTGTACTTGGAAAAAGGGAAGAGGACTGGCTTCGAGGTATTCAAAACCCGCAGAGTGACCTTGTTATGGGACCACCACTGACCTAACTGTAACCTAAAGGCTAATTAGCATAGTAAAATGCACACCGCTAAGGTGGGGTTTTTAGAAAACATAGAACATGCTAAGGAATATTATGGGATAGTACGTAGTATGTAAGGTTACCGTGCAAGTGCTAAAAGAATCAGCTAATAAAAAGATTTTGCTGCTCTATTTCCTTACTAGAAAATGTATAAAAGAGAAGTCAGGTGTGTTGTTTGGGTCTCTTGCACTTAAGCAGGAGACCTCTCTTGTTGCTGTGCACAGAAATAAAAGAGAACAAAGGACTTTCCCGCCTCGGTGTGGTTTATTGGGTGACAACTCGTGCTGAGTCATGGGCCTCTTGGCCAACAGTTTTGGCGAGCCAGCCAGGAGGTGATTGGACTCTGTGTCCCCAGTGGTGGATTTGGACGGACGACCTGACAAGGCACGCCCCCAGGATTTTCTTGGGTGTCTCTCAACCATATCAACTGGACCAAGGGGTACTCAAAAAGCATCAGTCACCTCCTAATAAGATGGGAACGTCCATCTGGGAAGGATTTCTAAACTTCTAAAAATCAAGGGAGATGAGTGACTGGGGACATCTAAGCAACTGGGACAGGTAAGAAATCAGGCTACTTACCGGGTCATGTATCTATCCTGGGAAAATTTGTAAGGTCAGTAGAGCCAAGGGAAATGTATTCTCTGACCCAGATTTCTTAAGAACTGAAGGAAAGGTCTCTTACAACCCCATAGGAACTGAGGTGCCCGAGGTGTCCTATGGTGGAAGGTAATTTAGTAAGAGATCAGGTGTCTTATGACCGTGTGAGAGTTGAAGGAAAGACATCTCATGGTGTGTGGTTGTGTTATGTAGGATAGAAAAGTTTACTCCCCTGGGCTGGCCACCCAAATTCCGTAAGGGCAGTGATCAGGCGACTTACAATGGGAGAGAGGACAAGTAAAATAGACAAAGACATCCCCCTTGGTTGTGTCTTGGCACACTTCCATGATTTGGGAGGAGGAGACCCAGTCACGAAGGCTCAATTGATTTTCTGGTGTCAAGCAGAGTGGCCACATTATTCTTTAGGAGATGGAATACATTAGCCACCAGAGGGAAGTTTGGATTTTAATACAATTTTGCAATTGCAATTGTTTTCTAGAAGAACTTGAAAATGGGATGAACACATGAGGGGAGGGGGGGGGAACTTGTTAATGTCTTTGAGTAGAAAAACTGATTGGGTAAAAGATTGTAAATGTCCAGTTCCCTCTAAATGTATGGTAATAAAAAAAAAAGGTATTGGAAGACCCGGAGGATGATGAAGGAATTTGACTTGGGACAGTGTCTCACGCTGGATTTAGTTTTTTTGTCAGAGCAGTGGCAATGTGATCTGAGGGGAGAGTTAGATCTGTCCCCATTGTCATGGTCAGACCACGCCCTGGTGACCCTGAGGCTCTCTTGTGCTGCCCCACTCTGCAGGGAGGCTGGACCTATTAGATTGGTCCGCCCCCGGCAACTTATGGACCCAATGAGGTTTCAGAGGGAGCTGTGGGTTATACCTGAAGATCTGCGGCATGGTCCAGCGGAGGTCTTGGCCACAGCCTGGAATAAAGAGGCGGCCGGGGCCTTGGACAGGATCGCGCCTATGCGACCTCTCTTGCCTTGTTTGACCCGTCACTCCCCGTGCTTCACGGAGGAGTTGAGGGTTTTGAAGAGGGTTAAGAGATGTCTGGAGCGCTGCTGGAGGAAGACGAAGACTGAATCTGACCGGACACAATCTAGAGCCGCTATTAGGGCCTACCTTGTGGTGGTAAGAGCAGCGAAATGTGATTATTTCTTCGCTCTTATTGCGTCTGCAGAATGCTGCCTGACGGCCCTGTTTAAGATTACTAGATCCCTTTTGGGTCGGATGGACTTGGTGACCCATTTACAGGGCCGGTTGGAAGAGTTTGCTGAGCATCTGCAGGACAAAATCGCTCAGATTCATTCCAAGTTAAACTCTAAGCGTGAGGCACAATCTGGGGAGATGCCAGAGGTACGTACTTACCCTGTTATCTGGGAACAGTTTGATCCTATTGGGCCTGATGAAGTACACAGGATCCTCAGGATTGTAAACGCCACCACTTGTCATCTAGACCCGTGTCCCTCCTGGCTGGTAAAGTCAGCCCGGGAGGTCACATGTGGTTGGGTCCAGGCGTTGATTAATACATCTATGGGGGAGGGGGTGTTTCCGGCGGTCTTTAAGAAGGTGCTGGTGCACCCCCTCCTCAAGAAGCCTTCCCTGGACCCTACTGTTTTAAACAACTTTCGTCCTGTCTCCCACCTTCCCTTTTTGGGAAAGGTGGTTGAGAAGGTGGTAGCGCTGCAACTCCAGAGGATTCTGGATGAAACGGATTATCTAGACCCCTTTCAGTCAGGTTTCAGGCTGGGATATGGGACAGAGACTGCATTGGTCACGCTTATGGATGATCTCTGGTGGGAGTGAGATGGAGGGAGTGCATCCATTCTCGCTCTCTTGGATCTCTCAGCGGCTTTCGATACTGTCGACCATGGTATCCTTTTGGGATGGCTCAGGGAGTTGGGGGTGGGCGGCGTTGTTTTACACTGGTCCGCCTCCTTCCTCCAGGACCGTTCCCAATCGATGGTAATAGGAGAGGAGAGATCTGACCCTCGACCCCTCTTGTGTGGGGTGCCGCAGGATTTGGTTCTCTCTCCTCTCCTATTTAACATCTACATGCAGCCGCTGGGCAAGATCATCCGTCACCACGGGATGAGGTATCACCAGTATGCTGTTGATACCCAGTGGTACATCTCCATCCTGGGTGAAGTAAGTGTTGCAGTTGACACCCTGTCTCAGTGTCTGGAGGTTGTAGAGGCCTGGATGGGGAACAACAGGCTTCAGCTGAACCCTGGTAAGACAGAGTGGCTGTGGATTGATGGCCTCTCGATTTCCAGGAAGTTGTCATCTTTAACTCTGGATGGGGTGGCACTGCCCCGTTCAGATTCAGTGCAAAACTTGGGGGTCCTCCTGGACTCACGACTCCTGCTCGAGGAGCAGGTGGTAGTTGTGGCCAGGAGGGCCTTTGCACAGCTTCAGGTTGTGTGCCAGTTGCGCCCCTTTCTGGATCAGGAGGTCCTCCGAACAGTCACTCATGCCCTTGTCATATCCCATATAGATTACTGCAATGCGCTCTACATGGGGCTACCCTTGAAGAGTATCCGGAAGCTTCATCTGGTCCAGAATGCAGCTGCACGGGTAGTTCTGGGTGCTATAAGATCAGCATGTGTAACACCGCTACTTCGTGAGCTGCATTGGGTACCAGTTTGCTTCCGGGTCCAATTCAAGGTGTTGGTTATCACCTTTAAAGCCCTACATGGCATGGGACCAGGGTATCTGAGGGACCGTCTTATCCCGATCACATCCACCACCACCCACCCAATCATGCAGGGAGGGCATGCTTCGGATCCCATCACTAAAAGAATTCCATCTAGCGGGGTCCAGGAGGCGTGCCTTCTCTGCGATAGCACCCGCCCTGTGGAATATCTTGCCCCCAGAGGTGAGACGGGCACCCTCGCTCCTGGCCTTCAGGAAGTCTTTAAAGACCTGGTTCTGCCGCCTTGCCTGGAATGAAGGAAATAATAGTTCCTCCTGGGGGTGGTTAGCTTAGTAATATCCTCCTTTTAAGAACACACCAACTTTTGGATTTTTTTTTAAAAAAATTATATAGTAGATTTTAGATGTATAGGTTTTTAACTTTTTATAATGTGATTGTAAACTGCCCAGAGTCTACCATGGTGGAGATGGGCGGTGATAAATCCAAATAATAAATAAATAAATAAATAAAATGTTACCCCCTCCATATAATCCAAGTCCAAGGCACCTGACACTACCTTTCGTCCACCTGCCCTCAATTGCTGCAGCCTAAGGGGAGGATGGTGCCTGAGCAGTCTCAGCATTGGTGGGGGCCTCTCTGAGAAGTTGTCCTTGTAGCCATGAGAGTTCTATTGTACCCCTGTTTAAAGCTCTTTTTAAAGGTATATTATAACATTTTTAAAGGTAAATTGATTTTACTTATTCTGTCCCCATTTCAAAAAGCAAAATGTTGACATTTTATTTACAGATGAAGCAGATAAATTATGACTGTTATACGATTGCCTTCCTGGACTGCTTCAAGTCCAACTCAAATCATAGACTTTGTCCTGTCTCAGACCAAGCACACACAAGTACACGAAGAGGTAGTTGCAAACTTTTACTAGATGGGTTTTTAAGCAAATAGCAAGCAGCAGAGGGAAGAGTATGTACAAACGCACCCACGCACGCAAAAGAAATCAAGTCCCCACAAATCCAGCAAACTTGCCTAAAGAGATAGTCCAAAAGCCAAGGAGCAGGCACAAGAGTAGTCAGGCACATCCAGGGGTCCAAAGCGTTATAGCAAGGTTGTCAGCCAGTCCAGGTTCAGAGTCACAGTCACACGGATTCAAGTCCAAAGGCAAGGGGCACAGAGTCTGAGTTTGCAAATGATTGTTTCCAACGAAGAGGCTCGAGCTCACAGCTCTTCTTAAATAAGAGCAGTCCCGGTGTGGCTCATTTAGGAGGGTGAGGCTGCTTCCTAGCGAGTAACCTTGCAGAATTCCTTTGCTCTGCTCTCTTTGCAGCCCGCCGAGCTCTTGTATTGGGAGGGAGCGGTAATTCTGCACCCTCATTTTCAGAGAGCGGCGGCAGCTGTCCCTGCTGGTTGCTGGCCAGCCCTGCCTCCTTTGCCTGCTTAGGCGGCAGTTCATCTGGTGACTCTGGAGCTGACTGTTCATTATCTATGGGCACTTCTGGAGCTGGCTGCTCATCGGTCTCTGCCTCGGAATCTGACTCTGAATCTGAGCCCATCATGACAGACTTAACTAACCAGGCATCTTACATCCTGTTGCAACAGTCTTCCCTAACCTAGTTCTCTGAAAGTGTGTTATATTACAATTTCTATCATCTTCTGCTATTATAATCATGTCCAGGCAGGCTGAAAATGATTATCTAATCATTGAAAGACAATCAGGTTGGGCAAGATCATTCTATAATCACTGTATGCATATTTTATTATGTCTTCACCTGTTGTGAGAACAGCTGAAGAAGTCTCATTAAACTAAGCCCAGTCTAGCTTCATTCCTTTTGGTACATGTTCCTCTGACATTGAGAAATTTTTCAGCACTTTTGCCAGACTTCCACCTGGCATATTGTAAATCTAGGCTCTCTAGACTCACAACTCTTTATTTTTATCTTACTTGGCAGTAGATTCTCAGACATGACTCGGCTAGCGTAGATACTTTATTGCAGACAAGAAGGAAACTTACTATAACAGAGTCTGCCTACTGCAGTATTTAGCAAACAGAGCCCATTTGTGTGGCTCTCCTCCAGGGTTTCAGTTCTAGGCTTCTTCTTTCCACCATTCCAAGCGAGGGGGTATGTGGCCATTTTTTTTCCCAAGATCATAGAAGGCAGCTGGAATCTGTTGCTATAACAGTCCTCACTTGTTTGAGAATCATTGATTCCTGCAGTATCCGCTCCACCCCTAGCAATGTTGGCCTCTAGGCACACTAGTGGATAAGTCCAATAAGCTGCAGCGTGATTCTACTTTAAACGTTGAAAAATAAAAGGCATGTGAGGTTTATCCCTCCAAATAAAAACAGAGATAATTTCCTGGATCTGGCAATTCCTTTGCTCTTTCCCATACCAACCAGTAATAGGATTATGCAAGACAACAGAAATCTCAGTTGATATCATGAATACACAGGGCATTACGTCGCAGCACTGGTACCTGTAACAGTGCAAACTCTTTCAGTGATCTCAGGATTACACATGGCATGTCAATGAGATTGTTCTCCATTTACCACGTCAAGGTGGATATTGTCGTTATTATTGTTATTGTGCAGCCAAATACATGGCACAAAGGCAGTGTGACACTTCAAGAAGGCCCCTACATTTGAACCATGGGAGAAAAAACGGAGAGGAGAATGGAGCAAAGGAAGAACATGAACACATGTATTTACAGTATATGTATTTAGGTTCTGTTTTTCGGTGTCAAGTCCTTGGCAGCTGCCACAAGATCCCAGGAACAGATGTGTTTGGTTTAAGGAGCCACAGGCAAGAACTACCTTCCTGTCCACACACACATACATTACAAATATTTTTTTTTTTTTGCTTTGAAACCAAAATGCTGCATGGCTCTACTATTTACACTATCAGCTATTTAGCTTGGAGAAAGGAAAATGTAGATGTGAAATACTGCATGTGGATCAGAAGCATGGCCTGGAGGGGAAGGCGGTTTTCTTCCTTTTTGTTGTTGTTGTTCAGTTGTTTAGTCGTGTCTGATGCTTCGTGACCTCATGGACCATAGCACGCCAGGCCTTCCTGTCCTCCACTGTCTCCCGGAGTTTACTCAAATTCATGTTCATTACATTGGTGATGCTATCTAACCATCTCATCCTCTGCCGTCCCCTTCTCCTTTTGCCTTCAGTCTTTCCCAGCATCAGGGTCTTTTCCAGTGAGTCCTCTCTTCGCATTAGGTGGCCAAAGTATTTGAGCTTCAGCTTCAGCATCTGTCCTTCCAATGAGCAGTCAGGGTTGATTGCCTTTAGGATTGACTGATTTGACCTCCTTGCAGTCCAAGGGACTCTCAAGAGTCTTCTCCAGCACCACAGCTCAAAAGCATCAATTCTTCGGCGCTCAGCCTTCCTTATGGTCCAACTCTCACAGCCATACATTACTACTGGAAAAACCATAGCTTTAACTATACGGACCTTTGTCGGCAAGGTGATGTCTCTGCTTCTTAATATGCTGTCTAGGTTTGCCATAGCTTTCCTCCCCAGGAGCAAGCGTCTTTTAATTTCATGGCTGCAGTCACCGTCTGCGGTGATCTTGGAGCCCAAGAAAATAAAATTTGTCACTGCTTCCATTTCTTCCCCTTCTATTTGCCAGGAAGTGATGGGACCAGATGCCATGATCTGAGTTTTTTTTCTTCCTTACTAAGGAAGATTGGGGCCATAAACCTGCTATTTGAACTTGGGGGTGGGGCGGGGGGGCACCATTGGAATAAATGGTGCTTCTCATTGTAGACATTGTAGGAGGAGAGTTGTGTTTTTGGCTGATAAAATCAGAGTCTAGTAGCATCTTTTCAGACTAACAAATAAGGCTCATGGCTTATAATAAAAGTTGTTAGTCTAAAAAGATGCTACTAGACTGTTTCTGATATTGGGAGAAAATGGGAGCTTTTAATCCAATGCAAATTTCAAGTTGAGAGTTCCCTGCCGAAGAAACTATGAAGTAGAACAGGTACAAAAGAGCTGAAAATTGATTCTAGGATAGCTCTTCATTAGGTTTTTGACAGTGAAATATCTTTCTTTTTTATTGCTTTCAAGGCAAGCATAACTTTTTAACATGACACTACTTTTTCACTCATCAATTGTCCCTGGGCTAACATTGTCAGATGAAAAAAATTGTCAGCCTTCATAGATATTACATTAAAATATCTATTACTTACCATATACTTACTAACTAGTATGGAGAATACAACTATAAAATCCTTGGCAAATAGAATTCTTAGACCAAATGGAAGACCTTTGGATTAATTAAATTTACTGAAAGTTATCATGCGATCATGAGATAGGGGCATGGTGGCTCAGCGGGTAAGATGCCAGGCTTGTCGATCAGAAGATTGCAAGTTCAGAGGTTCGAATCCCTAGCCCTGTGTGCGGAGTGAGCTCCCGCACTAGCTCCAGCTCTTGCCAACCTAGCAATTCGAAAGCATGTAAATGCAAGTAGATTAATAGGTACCACTTCGGTGGGTAGGTAACAGCGTTCCACGCGCGTCATGCAGCCACATAACCATGGAAGCATCTTCGGACAACGCTGGCTCTTCGGCTAACAAACAGAGATGAGCACCGGCCCCTAGAGTCAGACATGACTGCACAAATGTGCGGGGGTAACCTTTACCTTTTATCATGAGATTGGCACATTTTGATAAAGAAACATAGGGATGAGAGTTTAAATGACTACCTTTGGGCCCCACAAAATAATAGAGAACATCCTGGGGGCAACTTTGCTTTCCATGAATGGCATTTTATGATGGAAATGGCCATGATTACTACTTTCTTAATAGGCGAGTGTTTCGTGGCAGCCATTTTGTAGGTGTATTCCAATTGCAAATATGGCCTTAGTCTGAAAATGATTATTTCAGTTTGAAATTACATCTTGACTATTAACCTGACGGAGCAATAACTCATTATCTTCTTGCAGTAGTGATGACCACTTCTTTTGGTTGAAAATAAATGCATTTAAAAGCTGTCTATCAAATAAATTCTGTAAGCAAATTTAACTGCACTGAATGAGGCAATCTTTACCATTCAAATGCTGTTATATGTAGTTCCCGTAGATTGCTTTGCTGATTGTGTTTTGAACTTTAGCAGCCCATTTTTACTTTCACCCAACACCAAGCACCGGAAATCAGTTGCACAACCTAATTTATACCATAGTTCAAGGATCTTTTAAAAATTATAAAAAAATTTGAGCTACTTATTACTGGGAATTTTAATCAAACCAAAATTTAAGCTCATCATAAGCCCCTCCCCCACTTTTTTAGTACAGTATTTTGATGGAGTGTTGCTTAAACATTCTAATTTAGCTATTACCAAAACCACAATAATAAGTACTTTCTGAAGCTGTAAGGAAATCATCTAGAGATAAAAAGAGGGAGGAATTTTTCTAAATTCAAATTACATTTTAAGAGAGCACTTGATAATAAGAGAGATTCTCTTCTTGGAAAGTACAGTGATCATTTAATATTTACATGCAGCTCTTGGTTGCCTTCCAAGGACATGCTTTCTTCCCTTGACAACTGTGTCTGTTCTTTGCTTCTATTACCGTTTAATTGATACTCTAGAAAACCGTTTTATTCTGGATTGGTATAGTCCCAAGAATACACCAACCATCCCCCAGATCTCATTGATTCGGCTACATGCCTTCTACTATGGAGAGATTTTATATTCTAGAAATTACTTTCTACCATGTTATAAATTACTCATTTTTCTTCATCTGCTACTTATCCCAATATGGTATGGCATCCAACTAGGTCTACAATAAAAGCTGTTTGTTGTACCAAGAATAGATTTATGCTGTTTTGGTACTTGGTCTCATTTCTTTTCTCCTTTGAAACATTATTGTGCTAAAAGCATTGACAGAGTATACTGTTTAATTCAATTAACTATCTTGCACCTACTGTATGTTATTTGTTGCATCTAACATTCATTTTCAATAAGGCAAGCTCTGTATACATAAGACTGACAGTGCTCTTTTTCTATGTCATCACAACAGGCTACCCAGAATGCTCTTGTACCAACTTCATGATGTCACAGTATGTGTTCAAATACAACTGTTTGGTAGCAAACAACTAGAAAAAAAAGGGAGAGATAAGACAGAACAGCAAGCTTGTGAAAAGGCACTGTATATTATGGATACCTAACTCATAAACTCATGATTAAGTCTGGTAGTCAAAGTAATGTAAAAGAATACAATGTACAAATGCTTGGAATTTTATTTCCTTTGAATGAAACATAAACACATATGTCTAAATAGATAACATATTAAAAATATATCAAATCAGTTCTTCCAGGATATCATTTTTTTCTCTTAAATCATATTATAAACACAAAGGGAATAAAGTTTGTAAAAGACTCTTATATAGCTAATTAGTACAAAATGTCTTGAAGCAGCTTATGATCAAAAAGTTATAAGCAATACATTAAAATCTCAATTATTGAAAGCAAGAATAAATTTAAAATAATCCATATCCCTAATGAATCCAAGAATAAAACATTAAAAAACAGCTTACTGACCAATTGGAATTATTCAAAATATGAACAAAGTGAGGCCAATCCTACAACAAAGGAGTATTAGAACCAAATTTCTTTAAAGAAGAAGAATAAAGAACATGGTAAATGTATCTCTTTAGGTAGGGATTTTTATAAAGAATGACTTACGGAAAAGTGCTGGCTTTTTTTTTTCTGTTTCACTTCAAAGTGATGGTTAAAAAATAACATTAATCAAGGGCAGTTGGAGACAGCAGCTAGTTGGAGGTAGACGTAGACCGGAGATTTGAGAAAAGTCTTTTTGATTCTGAGAAAATCCTGTTGGGAAAAGTTTTGAACTAAAGCTGATGGCTGAGAAGAAGAAGAAACAGTGCTAGGAGATTCTCCTAAAGCTAGGAGCAGATAGCAGAGCCTAGCTCCAGAAAGCTTCAAGCAAGTCTTTTTTTTTAATAAAACTTTTTAAAATTTTCAAGATACAAAGATAAAAACTAACAAAGAATAAAGAAAGTAGAATAGAAGAACAAAGCAGAAAAGAAAAGGGAAAGTCAAAAGTGCAGAAAAAAAAAAGAGAAAAGGAACATACAGAAAAAGAATGACTCCTGATTTTTTTTGCTACAGATATAAATATACATTTACATCAAACACTTACTCTAAGTTTACAACATAGATTTCATTAATTCTATTGACCATTATTATTTCTAATAATCAAATCCAGATATCATGATTTCATTTTTTTCTGTTTCACGCAAAAAGTCCAAAAGGGGTTTCCAGGTAGCACTGAAATTAATCAGTGTCTTTTCTCTAATCAAAGCTGTCAGTTCCGCCATCTCAGCCAACTCCACCACCCATTCTTCCATTGTAGGTAAGCTTCAAGCAAAAGTCTGACTGGGTGAAAATTCAGCAAGCGGTTCTTGAAACATCTGGGTAATCTTAGAAGCCCGAAACAATAGGGGGAGCTGGAGATGCCGCACAGCATGGATTCCTGCAGTATCTATTTCTTATGCAGGGAATGAATGGGATTAAAGAGTAAGAAAATCAGATCTGAGCAGAAAGCTACTGAGAAAATATTTAGCTAGTGAACATTACTAGCTAAGCCCAATTAATCTATCCACTGAATATTTCAGGAACATCATTCTTCCAGTTGAATGCCAACACTTTATTCCCTTATATTAATAATTTATGTAATAAACATCTTAAATTTTATACATGTTGTGAGGCTGCATCTTGTGTTGATGTCAGTTCCAGGCCTATGCCATAGAAACCAAACTACTGAGTTTTTATAAGAGATTATTTTGATGACAATGGGTAACCGTTTCATAGTTCAAGCTCAATTTCCCACTGTGAGGTCTAGCTGGGAACTTTATTAAACGAAGTTTCATAGAACTTCAAAGTTTTGTTTAAAAGTGTTACAAGTCAAATAGCCATATTATTTTACCTCATGGGCTACCACCAACCTAATTGTATGTACTGATAGGTCTATGGGCAAGGAGAGAACTTCTATGGTACAACTTAAGACCTTGACATTTCATATAGGTACATGGTATATGGATTCAAGGTATCAAGAGATTTAAAGGTTACAATCAGTACTTTGAACTGGAAGCAGAAATGAATAGGAAATTAGTAACACTGGTATAATATTGAAGTAACATTTTCAAAGACCATTCCTCATAAGTCTCAAAACAATCTCATTATAAAAGTGTTGAATATTTATTTACTGTAGTGATGGTGTCAGTCCTATGACTATTTTTTTCATTTTTGTTTGCGTCTCTCTTTTTCTGTCTTTTCCTGCTATCCTCACTACTTTGAAAGTCACGTCTTATGTTGACTTTTGGTGGGGACATGGCAGACTGAGCAGCTGTGCCCGTGGGCTCCTCAGGTGGAACTGACTGCAGCAATTTTTTTTCAGGCTCAGGCAGGTTTTCCTGAAGACCAGGAGTGTTCTCCGGATAAAGCAGGGGTGGGGAACCTTTTTTCTGCCAAGGGCCATTTGGATATTTATAACCGGGGACCAGGGGGGTGGGGGGAGGGGTTTCTGGGATTTCCGTGGACCGGGGGCCAGAGTTTGTGGGCGGGAGCCAATCATAAGCACTGGGGGCGGGGTTTGCGGGCAGGAGCCAATCGTGTGGAAGGGGTGGGGTTTGCAGCAGGAGCCCCGTGGGCCTTAGGCGGGAGCCCCACAGGCCTTATACGGCCCGCGAGCCTGATGTTGCCCACTCCTGGGATAAAGGAAAACACCAGGAATCACCCCATCTGCCCTCTGGATGGCTGCTTGCAGCCAGAAGATCGCAAACAGTATTTCATGTTCGACTGGTAAGAGCTACCTGGGAGGCTGGGACGTCACCATTTTCCAAGCCGCACTGTAGCCTTAAAGGGACACTAAGACTGTCCATCCCATTTCTAAATCACCAAATTTATTTATTTTTTAAAGTATGCTTACCCTAAGAGAGGCTTTCTACAGCAAGGAGAAGTGGGTTCTCTTGGTGCTTATTGTTATTTTTGGGATTACTTTAAAAAAAAAAAATTCTATGTTTTGGAATTCATTTTCCTTCCAAATATAAAGGAGGATTGAGGGTAATTAATTGTCTTCCTGTTATTATTTTGGTATTAAATTTGAAGATATTAGCATTTTCCTACACATTGAATCGGCTGATTTAAACCTTCAGCTTTCTCTTTCTACTTTCTCTTGGGAAATGTTTATCTCACTTTTGTTCTCCCAGACCATGCTTACCTGTAATTCCAGGTGTTGTTTGACTACCCACCTTAGCATTCCAGTCTCCTGTAATGAAAATAACATCTCTTTTTTGCATATTATCCATTAGGTGCTGCAGATCCTCATATAACTGATCTACTTCTGCTTCTTTCAGCATCTGTGGTTTGGGCGTATATTTGGATCACAGTGATGTTAAATGTTAAATGGCTTCCCTTGAATTCAAATTGAGATCATTCTATCGTTTTTTGGATTGTATCCAAGCACTGCTTTAGCCACTTTATTATTAATTATGAAGGCTACTCCATTTCTTCTGTGGTCCTCTTGTCCACAGTAGTAGATCTGGTGATCATCTGATGTGAAGTGGCCTATTCCAGTCCATTTCAGTTCACTGACACCCAAAATGTCTATATTTAATCTTGACATCTCACCAATAACCACATCCAATTTCCCCTGGCTCATAGACCTTACATTCTATGTTCCTATGGTGTGTTGATCTTTAGAACATCGGATTCGTCCTTCACCACCATCACCGTCGGCCACTAGCCATCCTTTCGGCTTTGAGCTAGCTGCGTCATCACTTCTGGGGCTAGTTGAACTTTTCATGTGTTCCTCCCCAGTAGCATTTTGACTATCTTCCGACCTGGGAGTCCCATCTTCCAATGGTATACCGACATATCTCTGGTTGTACTGATCCATTTAGTTTTCATGGCAAGAATACTGGGGTGGGTTGCTGTTACCTTCCACGGGGATCGTATTTAGTCTGACCTCTCTGCCATGACCTTCCCGTCATGGGTGTCCCTTCACAGTTTAGCTCATGGTGTCATTGAGGTGCTCAAGATCCAGCACCATGACAAGGTAACTATCTCCTTTGCTGGAGTCTGTGCACTGTGGGGATATGTAAATGCTTTGGTTTATTTTGAAGTGGGATAAGGGTTAAATAATGTTTATCTGGATCACTTTTAGGGTTTGACTGATGTTATTTGTTTTTAAGGATATGGATTAAGATTATTAGGGTATAAAAAATTTTATTTGGATGGTTTTAAGAATTTGATTTAAGGTCATTGTTTCAAATTGATTTTCTTTTTTTGGGTTTATTGAGATTAAGATTATTAAAACTGTTGTATTATTTAGTATAATGGCAGAAAATTTATGTGCTTTTAGTTTGATTTTTATTATAGTAGACGGAAATGTATAGAATAGTAGTAAGAAGGGAATAATTAAATAAGTGTTATTTGGGGGGGGGATTGTTTAGGAGGTTTATATGATATTTTTTCTTTATTTTAATATAAGGGGAGGGAGTAACTGTACTTAGTGATTTTTATAATGTGCTAAAGGGGAATGATTTATAGAAATAATGTGATTTTGGTTTAATGTAGAGTAAGAGATTGATTATGGAAAATTTTTGTATATCCTTGCTGTTAAAAGTTGGAAGTCACATCTTTCTGTAATGTTATAAAAAAATTCTTTTCTGTTTTCACACCTTTTTAGTTTTTCTTCTCTTTTTTGTGGTTTTTTGTTTTTTCATAGCTTTTATCTTTCTCTTTAAACTTAATAACATTCATAATAAAAAAATCACTTCTTACATTAAGAACAATATAGTCTGATTAAACATCCTATATTAAGCCCTGTTTGGTTGCAGAAAATTTCATATGGATGCATAAAAGACTTTATGACTAAAATGGGATTGTGAATAGCATCTGCAAAGCATGCAAAGGGAATCTAATTTTGCCCAGCCGTAAGTAGTGAATTTACTGATTCATAGGGTTCTCCTTTCCATAGGGTTGATTTTGGGTTTTCTTAAAGATATCAGAGATTGTTCTTTGTTTATGGAACAACTGTAATATCATTTTGTTATGGGATTTATGATGATAAGACTGCAAATCATTTATGGTTCAGTCACTTTCTCTGAATTCAACCTATCGACAAGGGAAATAATTCACGTTTTTTCTTCTAAGAAAAAAAAAGAATGTAGGGGTATTGAGTATGTCACCTTGAACTCCTGAAGGTAAAATGTTTAGTATTGATGTCCATATTTGTCTGATGTCCATACTTTATTCACAGGTATTAAACAATTTGAAGTTGTATTCATATTCACATACATGCACAAGTTATGTCCCCATGATCTCATGTGCTGGGAATTTATATAAATTTGTTGACTGTTTAGAAACAAATGCAGATATTTTGTTAAAGAGTAGATGGTATGCAGCAAATTCAGACAAATTCTAAACTGAGATAAGGAGCTCTGGAAAGCTTAGGGAGACGTACAAGTTAAAGTGGGTACCTATGGGTGTATCTTAAAAACACTGTTATATTTCTGAATAAGCTCTCCTTGTACTGAAGATTCAGCATAGGAAATAAGAAGAGGAGGAGGAGGAAGAAAGCTTTAGCTTCTATTTATAGTGAATGGTTTTACCAGGTCTCTTTAATTCCTTAGTAGGAAGGATGTAAAACTAATATATCACAGACCTATTCCAAAGTTTAACGCTGTTCACTAATCCATTCTCCTAAGAGCAGGAATATTAAAAGTTATTACCTGGAATCTATGGGACTTAGAAGGGTAGTACTGGGTACTTTCTTTTAAATGATGGATGTTCTTCTGCTTCTGTCATCATTTATTGCACAGCCATTTTATACCCATTTTCCATTGCCGAAAACTCTGAAAGTCATAAACCATGTTTCATATTCCCTGTAATTATCCTTCTTAAGTAGTATGAGTGTTTTGCCTTCATGTACATCATTTTCATAAACATTGTTCTTCCCAAAGCAAGCCATCCCACTCAAGCAGAGATTTCTCTCCCACAACCCCTCCATTTTCAGGGGTTTTAACATTATTTTTTAAGAAGGGCCACCTAATACTGTCTGTCATTTTCATAACAAAGACCTAAACACATGTGCAAACAGAAACACACACACACACACGCAAACCCCAACTGAACACCCCCTAAGCGTTTGCAAAACATAACCATACAGGACCCCCCAAGCATATTCATTCTTTTTACCAATTTCATCCAATTATGTCAAGAAATGTTTTTTAAATGGCTATTTACTTTCTTTTTAAAAATCAAAACATAAAGTCATTTAGGACAAAATGAAACACTGACAAAAAGTTAGAGTTATGAATTGATTTCCAGTTATAATATCTGAGATATAGAGAAGTGCTAAATTAGGTCACCTTTTGAATCATTCTGAAGCAAAGTAGGATGTGTTCTGAATTGCAGAATCAGAATCTCAGCTGAATCTTACAGTATTGTGGTCTATGCTATGCCTTACTAAAATATCACAGAAACATATGCTTGTCTGTCTGTGTAACTGGGTTAGATAAAAGTCTGATGTCTTTGGGAATGATTGATGAAATTTTCAGACTAGAATCAGAACTGATGGAAGCTTTACCTTTAATAATAATGACCAAGACCAGCCCTGGATAAACCATTCAGCAGAATAAGCACATGCTTAGGGCACCAAGGGAAAGGGAGCACCAAAGAGTTTTCCCCCCTAGCTATCATGCCCTTAACTCTTTCACTGCCACACTCGACTTTAGTCAATTTTTTGTAATTCTCCTTATTTGCCGTGTTCAACTTCAATTTGCTTAGTTAAAAAAATATTTTCTTTGGCACGGTGAGTGACTAAAGTTTAAAGGTTTGGTTGGAAGGATTTTCAGAACTAAAAAGTGTGCTTTCAAGATCACATAATTTCATAATATCTTTGGGAGGGTGATTAAAAATAGTTTTCAATAAATTTTTGCATTTGCATTTTTCCCTTTTAACAATTTTATTAAGAACTGCATTAAAAAGTGTTGAAACTTTGCTTTTTTCCTGTTATAAGTAAAAGATTTGCTCATATTGCAAATGGCCTGGAAGCAAACTGAATTTTTAATATCTTATTTCACCTTCAGCACTTATTGAATCTTAATGTTAATGTCAGTTAATGCTTACTGTCAGTTAAGCAATGGAAGTGCTGAGGGGCACCACTGTTGGGCTGTGTGTAGGGCTTCAGTTGGCCTTAATCTGGCCCTGATCAAGACAAATGATTCTGAAAGTTCTCAACAGAACCTATAACATACATTTTAACTTAGATTAAAATGTCAGAAATAAACTGCATAGTAGGCATTAATTATTTGATCAATTGTTTTAGAATATCAAAGAAAAACAGGTGGGTAAGAAGTGAGCTTACATAATCCTAACTGAAAACATGATGGGCTACAGCTGATATATAAAACTGGTCACATGGCCCTTTCAAAGCTACAGTATCTTCCAACAAGTTATTTTCCACTTCCCAAATGCAAAGAAGAAAAATGTTCTTGCCCATCAAAGAAAGCAGAAGAATGGACACTTTTGACAAAGTACCACTTCATTAACTCTGAAAGTAATACTATTTAGCTCTTTCTGACAGGACCCTAAGCTCTGCTCTGATCCATTCTTACATAAATCCCAGGGGGCATTATTAGCTTTGCTACAGTTTCAATGTAAAGCCCAGGCATAGCGTTATCAGCAATACTGAAAATCTTGTTGAAAGAGAGATTCCCAAAAGAGCAAAACATTTAATTTTAGTTTGGATGTGTCTCTTGAGACCTGCATGGATGTCACTTGCTTTTTAAAAGAAATATCCAGAATCTTCCTAAAAAGTTGAATCAGACCTTTTGGGAGAAATATAAAAGATCATGTTCCCTTTGGTATGGAAATATAGAAAGATCATGTTCCTTTTGGTATGGATCACCCCAAAAAGGAATTAGATTTTGTTCATATTGACGACTCAGAAGGACAAGCATTACATTTTAAAGGCGACTGAATTCTATTTCTCCTTTTAGAAATGGTTACAATCAGTGGTTAAGATGCCAGCTTGTTGATCGGAGGGTCGCAACTTTGGAGGTTCGAGACCCTAGCCCCATGTGACGGAGTGAGCTCCCGCACTTGCCCCAGCTCTTGCCAACCTAGCAATTCGAAAGCATGCAAATGTGAGTAGATGAATAGGTACCACTTTGGTGGGAAGGTAACAGCGTTCTGCGTGCATCATGCCAGCCACATGACTGCAGAAGCGTCTTCGAACAACACTGGCTCTTCGGCTAACAAACGGAGATGAGTACTGGCCCCTAGAGTTGGACACAACTGTGCGGGGGAACCTTTACCTTTACCTTTACAATCAAAATAAATTTATCAGACAGTCACATAACTAAAGGTGGCCTGCAATGTTTTCAGGCAGATGTTTGAGGGTCACACTTTATATAAGCAACTCTAGCAATCTTTTCAAGACAGATCAAAGTTCTATACACATAAATGTGTATTTTTAGCAAAGGGCATAACTATTTAATTTTTGTGACAGTATGAATTGACAAGGGTTATTTCTATTCATATGATGGGGACTTTATCCTCCCAACTCTTCTCTGGAGAATCCCCCAAACTCTCAAAGCACATTAGAGATGGTGCAAGGGGCTGAAGTAAAGACATTAGTTCACTTGCCTTGACCATCCCATTGGAAGAAGCAGACTCCTGAATACAATTAGTCCTAATTTGCATATTATCAGCAATTTGTTTCACATAATGCATAGAAATAGTTACTGTATTGCATCAAGCCATTTCTACAACAGCCTATTCTCCTCCTAACACTGATATAACAGATCAACTACCTTAAGTTTCACTTAAACTGTACCCATTGTTTTGGCCCACAAGTCCCACACGTCCTAGCCTGGACAATAGAAATTATGAAGTTGAAATCAGTACATTGAAGGACATCAGGTCGGGGCGGCTTATCCAAGTATTCAAAATGACAATAATAATGTTATAGAACTCTACATTTATCCAGACATCCGTTTATTACATTCACTGGATCTTACTGTGAGGTAAATGCATATATGATTGCAGACTTAATTGTGACATTGGCTAATTAATATTAATTTGTACAATTATGAGTTCTCTATGGTATTGCTGAATTAGGAATCTTTTCTGCTTTGTTTTGATACAGTAAGAACTTTAGTTCCCATATTCACTATATGCAACTGAAGTTTATTTAAATTACTGTGATTCTCTGACTGGAAATACAAAGAATGAATACTTTTTATGGGAGGGGGCATGAAGAAATCCACAAATAATAGGGGCATATGCAACTCAGAATTGTCCTGACTTCTGTTTATACACATAACTCAATAGGTTTAAGCAAACTGGATTGGATTTTTGTCTATCTCTTCACTTCTGGATTGGACTGGAATAATGTATTATGAGCTGTAAATGTTTTGGCCTTCTTAAGCACTTGGACATTAAGTAGAGGAACAAGATTTTCTCAAAAGTCTACCTGCACATGACACCTTATTTATCATTGTTAACTTCACTGATAGTTGCTTGGCTCTCTTGCTTTCTTTTAAACTATTAAAATTAATGACCAAATTAGACTACTGAGGGAAGAGCATTTTCACACATGCCTTTGGAGAAAAGTTCTGCATCTTCCATTCCCAACAGTGAAAGGCAAAATAGAGAAGGCAGTGTTTAAAAGGCAAGTCCTTTGTGTGCTAAATAATTAAAAATGCTTCATTGTACTTTCTTAAACACCATTGGAGAGTAAGTGTGACTTTTTCTCCTGCTATTTCAGTGATCCTCTGTATTTTCCACACTTGCTGTGCTATAGGATAAACTATGTTAGACACCCATTCTGCAGTTACCAGAAATTTTATGGCACTTTGGACTTGCGTAATGATGCATTAAGTATATACCTCTTACTGAGTGACTAATGCAGAAGCATCCTGAGCAGAAGGAACATGCAGAAGTCCCATTTATATCATGTGCTTATTACATGCTGATAAGGAAGCTTTCTCCAGATTATTACTCTCTACGGATTATATTTTACAGATGTAAATATAACATCTGTTGATGACAGATTCTGTGTGTTTGAAGAGAAATGTACACTTTGGGAGGGTATGACTAAGAACGTGCAACCTGTGGTTATTTGTGTGTTTCTTTTTTAATGTGTGCACTGACACTGCTATCAGCATAGCTCGTTCCCATTCTTTGGCCCATTTGGCATCTTCAAGTGCATGGATTGCCCTGTATTTGGATTTGTCCTCCTCACTACATATGGTGTCACAAGCTGTCTGTGAGTTAGCACAGTTAAACCGAGTAAATGAAATATTTGCAACAATCAATAGCCATGTCAGAATATTAACTGGAAAACGCTTTGCAGGTCTGCTCAGAAGGATGTTCTACTGAGTTCAGTGAGCAATACTCCCAGGTAAGTGGATATGGAATTGTAGTCTTATGTAAATATATGGAGACATGGATTGCCCATATTTTAAAACAATTTGGAAAGCTTTATGAGCTGAATTGCACACATTCCAATAATAATATTGGATATAGTCCAAATATTCTGCACCCAGCACTAATAGTCGAAGTTTCAATTCACTAGATGCCTTGATCCCTCTCCTGTTCTAGGCAAGTGCAATATGAGCACGCAATGGAATCATGGCCAAGGATAGACTAAATGCAGGACGTCACTGAATAAATTGCAAAGATCCCTTCCCCCTCTTTTAGGGGCTCCTTCAGAATTGCTATATGTGGGGTATCACTGTCACAAATGACTTTGTTGTTAAAGATTACTAAGCATCACACTAACAAAAAAAAATTGAACCCATGAACAACTTGAAAATATTTGACTATGGTCATCTGCATGTCCTTCCAGCAATCTTGGATGAATTATTCAGCACACTGAAACTTCACCTTTCATATATTGACCATCCGTCACTCATTGCTCCTTTCATATGCATGTATAGCAGCAGGTCTGAACCCAGAGGATCAAAGTCAGAGGTCTGAAACCTCCTCTTCCAGAAGCCATCTGAGGACACAGCCCCTGGCCCCTGCCTTCCTGACTTGATGTAGCTACTTGGATAATAAGATAATAACAATGACATAAATTCTATAGCACCACCTCCTAAAGCAGTTGTGTGGATAAGGGTGTGACTAGTTCCTCCCTCCTGTGAAATAGATCAATCTCATGAGCAATAAATAATATTACTTTATTAAAGGGGGAAAAAAGAATGTAAACATTCCTTTTGTTACTTTAAATAGTCATGCGTAAAACATTTGGTGGCAAAGGAGATAAAAATATAGCACTGCAGAAGTCACAGGCAACCTCTTAAGACATAGCTTTCCAAACTGTGTGTCGCGACACTTTAGTGTCGCGACACAGTTTAGTGTTTCACGAAGTGGCAGCGGGGACATGCATGGTGGCAGTGCAGGGGCGTGCACGGGGGTGGCGGTGTGCATGGCGGCGGTGGCAGCGACGACGGCAGCAGCACGCCATCAGCGCTTCCACGTTTTAGCAAGGCCGCCGCCACTGCCACCGCCGTCCACACCACCGCACGCCCCCCTGCACCGCCGCCGTGCATGTCCCCGCCGCCGCACGCGCCCCCGCGCCGCCACTGCCATTGGTGTATCACCAATGGCGGCAGTTTGGAAAGCACTGTCTTAAGAGAATCACCAATGGGGAAAAGGCATTGTTGGGAAAGTGGAACAAACCATAAGAAATATTGGTTTGTTTCCTAAGACACACAGTCACTGAGCTCTAACAGAGAATATAGACATCAAAGACAATTTATGTGAGAGACTATAATGTTGATTTTAATACCCATTCAAATAAAGTGCCACAATCTAATGTAAATTTCTAGATAAACTTGTTTACCTATTCCTTAGAGACAGAGAATCCCTGCAGCAAAAATCTCCTGGATTTTTCCAGATCCTTGTAGGTTACAATCTTAAATCAGAGGTGTAGGTGTAGTATGACCTACGCTCCTTTTGCTAGTCCTGGTAGGCTACTTCTTGCATCCTTCCTTCCTGTCAGAGAACTGACTGCAGTTCAGATACACACACACACACACACACTTTCATCTGAAAGGGGAGGCTTGGAGGACTCTTTTTGCTACATGCCAACCTAGCAATTCGAAAGCATGCAAATGCAAGTAGATGAATAGGTACCACTTCGGTGGGATGGTAACAGCGTTCCACACGTGTCATGCTGGCCACATGACTGTGGAAGCGTCTTCGGACAACGCTGGCTCTTCGGCTAACAAACGGAGATGAGCACCGGCCCCTAGAGTCGGACACGACTGCACAACTGTGCGGGGGGAACCTTTACCCTACCCATCCATACCTCAGCCAGAAAGATCCCATTTGGGACAGACGTTTGTCAATGCAGCTGTCAACCTTCTGTATTTGTTTGTTTGTTTGTTTGTTTGTGTATTAGATTTATCACCACCCACTCCCCCAAGGGGGACTCTGGGCGGTTTACAATAAAATAAAATGTCAGGTGACATTCCTCCCTCCCCAATTTTTCCTCCCTCCAGCAGTACTTGTGATCATGCCAAAGCATGTTCAGCATAGTACTGCTGACATAATCACTGGAAGTTGCCCATGACTCTGGTGTCCCATTGCCCTCCCACAGTTCTAGAACTTACAGATATCTAGAGTGCTAGATGTTTCGGAAGACTGAATAATTAAATGACAGAATTTTCTAGTGCTAGTGATCACCCATTCGGATGGCCAGGAAAATCATGAAAGTAAGGCTATCACTGGCTACTAGTTATGATGACTCTTGGTTATTTTCATGGTCAAAGGAAGCAGGCCTTTCAATCAAATTCTTCTAGGCAGGGAACCATTTTATAAGGAAGTTACTAATTTCCAGTTCTGTATGTGAGCCTTCCATAAATGTTTAGTTGATAGCTCTGGGAAACAGAACTTAATCCATCAAAGTATCATAAAGAAGAAGAAAAAAGCAGATTTTCAGGAAATTTTACATTAGCTTATATTTTTCATAAAATCTTAGTTTCTTATATGTCTTTTGAGGAATATGCCCTACAAGGTGAGTGGATATAGGGTTATGCCACAAATAATGTTAGTAGGAAATGGGATACATTCTTATTAAGATTTCTGAATGATGGATGAATGGGCAACCAGAATGTGAACGGGATTCAACTATACATTTGACTTCAGCAGATCTACAGCTCAGCTACAAGAATGAGTAGCATCAGAAACAATGTTAACGGTATCTGGAACTAACTAGGCAATAAAATCAATGGGAATAATTTTAACTAATCAGTCTCATTGACTTCACTGGAATTGACTTTATCTGGCCCTAGCTTGTTAATATTTCCAGCCTTCATTATTCATTTTAGCAATTAAGCTGTGAATATGCTGAAGTTCATTTCTGTTCTAGTTGTCCATTTATCAACTTGCTCAGAAGCCAGAATCAGAACGTCATATACAAGAAAGAAAACCAAAAATATAAATTCTATGTATTGGTTAGTCATTAAACATTTTCTCATTAAACATTTTCTAACAATTTTTTTAAAAAAAACTTATGTTTCATGTTGATGCTTCAGAAGGATTTTAAAATACAGATAGCTTTAAAATGTAAATATGATTTACATTAATTTTATTATTATTTTCAAATGCAACACCCATTTTTTGATATTCCCTTCTTAGGAATTCCAAACAAGAAAATTATATGTTGCCAGACTTCCCTCTTTACAATCTAGTCTGGGGGTAGTTAATCCAAGTAACAAGTATCCAAGAGCTCAGATTAATACTATTTATTAGAAGAAAGGTTAAAGTTATAACACAAGAATTCCAGTAAGTACTATAATTTCAAAAGAGAATGAAATGAAATACTGTTCATTTTGTCAATGACCAGCAAAATGAGAAACATATATATATATAAATATATATATATATATATTTGTTGTTTATTCGTTCAGTCGTTTCCGACTCTTCGTGACTTCATGGACCAGCCCACGCCAGAGCTTTCTGTCGGCCGTTACCATCCCCAGCTCCCCAATGGTTGAGTCCGTCGCCTCCAGAATACCATCCATCCATCTTGCCCTTGGTCGGCCCCTCTTCCTTTTGCCCTCCACTTTTCCTAGCATCAGCTTCTTCTCCAGGGTATCCTGTCTTCTCATTATGTGGCCAAAGTACTTCAGTTTTGCCTTTAATATCATTCCCTCAAGTGAGCAGTCTGGCTTGATTTCCTGGAGTATGGACTGGTTTGATCTTCTTGCAGTCCAAGGCACTCTCAGAATTTTCCTCCAACACCATATATATATATGTATGTATGTATGTATGTATGTATGTATGTATGTATGTATGTATGTATGTATATATAGGCAAACAAAGACTATTAAACTCTTGCCCATTTCCTTGCTCTTTTTCTTTGGTGAATGCAGAGAAGTCTGCATCTCTTCATTGTTTAGTAATTGTTATTTCTTTTATCAGTATGAGAAATATTGTTACACTTGCAGTCTTTCAACTTTGCTGTTTTATCCTCACAGACATTGAGGAGATGTCTTTGAAGAAAATCATTTTCAATGGACCACTTAGACAGTTTCAGCTGCTGGATTCTGTGATTTTATGTGGTTGATAATCTGATTTTAAACTGAGCCAGTTTGGTGTAGAGGTTAAGGCACCAGGCTAGAAACCAGGAGACCGAGAGTTCTAGTTCTGCCTTAGGCACAAAGGCAGCTGGGTAACTTTGGGCGAGTCATTCTCTCTCAGCCCAACTCACCTCACAGGGTTGTTGTTGTGGGGGAAATAGAGGAGGAAGGAGTATTAGGTATGTTTGCCGCCTTGAGTTATATATAAAAATAATAAAGGCAGGATTTTAAAAATCTAATAAATAAATAAAAATAAAAAATAAAAAAATTAGAACCTGATTTATTTGCAGAAGTATGTTAATGCACATCCTCATTCACACATGTATACAAACTCGCATCTTTGTGTTATCAGCATATAATCAGAAGTATCAGAACTTTTCTATAGATGCGTACTGCAAATAATAGATTGTGTGGTGTACTTTGAGAAAGCAGGTATAGGCCAAGGTAACACTTTAACAAATGTACCACAGAGTGCAGGCTCTCTGGTTCAAAACTGGCATCCACAAAATGTCAGTGGCCACGGTCTTGTGACTATGTACAGAGACTAGAGGTCTCCATGAAATCCCAGGAATTCTTTCATTCCCAGCAGCACTGGATTGCTTAAGTGAGGGGCTACTGCCTTAATGCAACAATAGATGCATTCGATGTTGAAGCTCTATCAGTAAAGAAACAAAGAAGGTCTGCATATATACACAAGGCAGCAAGATTTGCAAGTTAAGAGAGTGACAGCTATGGCTGTGGGAACCAGAATGTGGCCCCAGAGAGATTGGATTTATATCCTGTATTCTGCTCAAATGAACATTCAAGGTTCCTTATGCAGTAAAATAAGTAGCAAACTTTAAAACAAAACAAACAAAAAGCATCAAAATGAATTTAGAAACAAAGCACAAAAGATAAAGGCAAATATATTGAAACACAAATAGTAATAGAGTGGTAGAAATTCCTCATAGTACAGTAGGTGCTATTTTCATTGTGAACATCAGCATACAAAAAAAGTTAAAAACACTTTAAAAAGATTCTAAAGCAATGTTCTGGTGAGAAAGTAAAAAGGTATCGATATTTTAAAATTCTACTTATTTAAGAGATTATGATTCAAAACTCCTTGTCCTGTTCCGACTAAGACTGACACGGAAGCGTTACTGAAATAACTTTATTTACAAGATACACAAGCTGCCCAGTTTACACAGTCCTCTTCTTCTTCTACAGGCTGGATAGCAGCGAGTCCCGTGGATACTCCTGGCCAGACAGGAAGGAGCCGAGAGGGTACAGGGGCTGTGGAAGAGGCTGCAGCTGGCGGCGAACCGGAGGTGACAGGCAAGGTGACCGCGGGCGTGGAGTTAGCTGGGCTGTCAGGGCTGGGGGTAGACCAGGGCCCGACAAAAGCAACCCACTGGTGACCGGTGTCGCCTGGGCTTGACTGCTGATCTGGGCTGGTGGGAGTCTGGGTAGACCAGGGCCTGACAAAGGCAACCCACTGGTGGCCAGCGTTGGCTGGGCGTGACTGCTGATCTGGGCTGGTGGGAGTCTGGGTAGACTGGGGCCTGACAAAGGCAGCCCACTGGTGGCCGGCATCGGCTGGCTCCGGAGCATAGAGCAACGAAGAGTCAGTGGTTCGGGCAGTCAGGAGAGGAGCAGGCAAGGTGGCGGCGCTTACCCCGACGCTGGTTTCTTCCGCAGGGAACAAGGACGGAGGCGTGGCGAATGGAAGAGGTTCGGGCATGAGGCTTGGCACGGCAGCAAGGTAAGGCTTGGATCTGAGGCTTGGCGTGGCGGCGTGGCAAGGCGTGGAATCCGGGTCTGACGCGGCAGCAAGGCTAGGCTCATTCACGGGGTCCGGGACTGTGGTAAGGCAGGGCTCTAGAGTGAGGTTCGGGGTGGCCGCAAGGCAAGGCTCGGGAGCAGGGTCCGGCGTGGAGTTTAGAGACTTCAGCGTAGAACGGGTAGAACGGTTGTCTCCGGCACCTGAGGTAAGTCGCGCCGGCTTTTTATTCTGTTTTTCGCGCCTTGGGAGAGCAGGGGCCAATCGGGCTTTGTGTTGCTCTGCTTGCCTTTCTGCTCTCCTTTGGTGCGCGCTGATTGGCGGAGGCGTCTTTCTTTCCGGGCCTCTGCCAATCAGCGTTTCCAGGTCTCTGGTTGGTTTCGCGCCAAGCCTGCCGTCTCCTGTGATTGGCTCTTCCTCCTCCTCCAAGTCCAGCATGTTGGCCGGCATCCAGGTAAGTGCACGAAACCTCACACTCCTGCACTGATTTCTTTGACAGTTGGAACAATTTATACAATTAAGTTTCCTAAAAGTTTAATCCAACTCTAATCCAAAAAGTGTAGGCATTTATCTTTTTTCTACACTGAATCATGAAAGGGTAGAACTCAATTTTTCTGAATCTCATGCCAAAATGGGAACAATCCAGAATGGACTACCTCTGAACTGACCTGGGGTTGGTCAGATGATACTGAAGCACTGGATCCAGTCCTTAAAGTCAGTCACAAGCTCCCTTCATAGTCTTACAATATATCTCAGTTTAGGACTTAGCCCAGTGCAGATGAATTTCATTGTGCCTACTCCCTGGCTTATAAATTTTGAAAATAAATAAATAAATCCATCTCAGCCTTTTCAGCTCTACCAATTAATCAGGAAACACTCTTGCCTTAGACCAGGGCTTTCCAAACTTTTCATGTTGGTGACACACTTTTTAGACATGCATCATTTCGTGACACACTCTTACAGCAGGGCACAAAGCAGGCACTAGGACCTGCGCGGAATCACAGCAGGTTTGGAGGCAGCAAGGCACAAGGCAGGCACTAGGACCTGTGCGGATTCCTGGCAGGGCTCAGAGGCAGCAGCAGCCGCAACACACCCAGACACTGCAGCTGACACACTAACATGTCACGACACACAGTTTGGAAAGCTCTGCCTTAGACTTTCTTGAACTTCTTTACAACCAGGTGATCCAGGTGTCTTTTCCTTTCCTCTCCCAGAGTTTCCCTCTTCTGTGTGGTTTATATTGTATTCTCTGTAACAAACAGTCCTTGATGTGCAACCCATCCCCCAGTGCCACAACACTGTGGTGTTGATGCACAATTAGCAATATGACATCTACCCTACTGCAATCACTCAGAGTGCATTATGAAAGAGAAACTGAGCAACTCAATTTTTTCTAGAATTAAATTCTCTCTCTCTGTCCACACACACAAACACACACACATGCACAAACTCTTTAATGGATATATTTCATACAGTAAATTCAGGTATTAAGTGTTGGAGTCTGGAAGCTTAGAAAAAGCACTCCAAGCAGCTAACAACAATCTTGCAGAGTAGAAGTGCCCAGAAAAGACTTGCACATACAGCTTAATTAACATTCAGAAATAAAACAGTCTTCACACCTTAGTTAGTTGAAGAAAAATAAAGACAGCTTACATTTTATTCAGTAGATCTTGGTTACAAGTAGTTTCAAGGTAGAAAGGCTTAATCATCTCCGGTCTGTGTGCAAGCGAGATGTTTCGGATGAGACCCACATAGCCATGTGACCCTCCTGCGTGGCACATGTGGTTAGGAAGAAGGGAAGATGGAGAATGGCCCCGAAAGACCCAAGAAGGAGCAGGAAACAGGAAGTCAGGTGACCCAGGCACCTCCCACAAACACAGTAGAGATACGCTTCAGTAGAAAAGTCCTCCCCTATGTTTGTGAGACAATGCTGAGTTGACTTCCGATAATCCTAACATTAAGCCTGTGTGATTCAAAGGGTCAAAATCAGCCAAACTGCCTGACTTAGGCTGACCATATTTCCTTGAGACAAAAACGGGACATTGGGATGGAAAAAAGGGGACAGGGGTCCCCGGCCCCCGGGTCCACGTGATTGGCTCCTGCCTGCAAACCCACCCCGATCCGCGTGATTGGCTCCCGCCTGCAAACTCCACCCTCTAGTCCGTGCAATTGACTCCCGCCTGCAAACTCCGCCCCCTGGTCCATGCGATTGGTTCCCACCTGCAAACCCCGCCCCCTGGTCCACGCGATTGGCTCCTGCCTGCAAACCCCGCCCCCATCCATGCAATTGGTTCCCACCAGCAAACCCTGCCCCCAGTCCACCCAATTGGCTCCCGCCTCCAAACCCCGCCCCCTGGTCAATGTGATTGGCTCCTGCCTGCAAACCCCGCCCCCGTTATGCGCGATTGGCTCCCGCCTGAAAACCCCGCCCCCCCAGTCCGTGGAAAACTTGTCTTCTACGAAACTGGTCCCTCATGCCAAAAAGTTTGGGTACCCCTGCTTAAACAGATTACTGTTTATATAAAAAGACTTGCGATCACCCACAAGGTCTGGGTCAAGGTTCCCTTTTGCAATAGGGTGAGACTGGAAATATATATATTGACTGTCAAAGGGAACCTTGACCCAGACCTTGCCCTGCTGCCAATTGGTCCTATATTTCTAGTCTTGCCATATTGTCAAAGTTTGACAATACGGCAAGACTAGAAATATAGGACAAGGTCTAACTAAGGCACACTGGAATTTGATATCCTAAGATGTTATGGACTGCAGATCTCATCAGCTGCGTCTATTCAGGCGGGAAGGGGCACCCAGCCCACCGTGGCCCCAACGGTAGACTGTGCCTGTCCAGAGGGGTTCTCCCGCCAGCACCAGCTCCAGCACCGCAGACGCGAACATCGCCTCCCCCGCGCCTGTTCCGAAGGGACAGAACAGGATGTAGCCGGCCCCACCGCCATCCTGCGTACCTCCAGAGAGGGCTGGCATCACCACCAGCAGCAGCAGCTCCAGGAGGCGGAGGCAGCTCCGTACCCGGAGGGGCTGCATCCCACCGCATAGCTCGGCAGTGCCCCGGCCAACCGGTTCCCTGGCTTGCTCTAGCTGGGACGGCTCCTCCTGCCCGGCGTGGACAGGTGGTGAGAGCGCTCTCCTCCCATCCCGGGGCCCGCTGCTGCTACCGGGGTGGAGGAGCTCAGAGCGCCACGCCGGGAGGCTTCCTGCCGTGCCTCGCTCAGTCCTCCCAGGGACCCGGGACAGCTCGGCTCAGCAGTGCTGCTGAAAGAGGAACTTCTCCGCCTGGCTGGAAGTTTGGAAAGGGTGTGTGAGCGCACGTAAGCTAGGCTGGCTGCCGGGGCGGAGGGACTGGGGGCCGTGAGGCTCGGCTCAGCTGCAAGAGCGGTGGCGAGCCGGCAAGACTGGAGCGCACGAATCGGGCAAAAGTGGCGGAGAGCCCAGCGGATTCCAGGGGGGAAGGCTGAGTGGGCGTTTGGATGCCGGCTTCTTGGCAGCGAGGCAAGGCTTGGCAGCGGAACTCCCGGCAGAGAGGCAGGGATGGGATTCAGGGACCGGATCTTTGGTCAGGAGGCAAGGCTCAGGGTCAGGACTCACCACTGCAGGGCTTCGGAGCATGCGGCACCGACAGGATCAGGTAAGGAGGCAGGAATGGGGTGGACTGTGGTGCTAGTTCTGGCGATGGGCTCGCACATGGCGAAACAACCGGGCTTCCAGGGCAGCGTAGAAGACCGGTGTAGACGGGTATCTCCAGCAGCACATGTTGGCTGCGCTGCCCCTTTTATTATTCGCATTTCACGCCGTTTGTGTGTCTTGGCCAATCGGGCCTCGCACTGCTCGGCCCACCTCTCCACCCTCCTTTGCTGCGCGCTGATAGGCGGGAGGACTTCATTTTCCAGGCTGTCTCCCAAAACGGGACAATACTGAGATTTTTGTCAAAAAGACGGTACGGTTCAAAAATGCTAAAATAACGGGACTGTCCCGTTCAAAACGGGACGTATGGTCACCCTAGCCTGACTAGCTGTCTCAATTTTAGAATAGTGGCTTCTGCACAGGCACAGAATCTGCTTTTCTTGAACAAAATTCCATGGCCACTCTGCTGCTTGGACATGGGGAATCACTTCTCTTTATCAAAGTGCTTCTAAAGGACACATTGATTAAACCTTTGCTGAAACCAAGCAGCTTTTTGATGCTTTGCACAGACTTGTTATATACATACTTATTCTGACATGTGTTTAACTATAACAGAAACTTAAGAGATTGTTTCCAAGCAATTTGCCAATGAAATTAAGCAATGCAATATGTTTTTTTTAATATATAAGCCTATTTTTTGCACCAAACTCAAATTTGGTGGGAAAGACAATTGAAAAGAGTAATTGTCATACAGTATTTCTGTAAATCCTGTAGGGTTTTTTTAAGAAAAAAGACTTAATATCATAAATAAAATAAAATTACCTTGAGCATAGTTTGCTGAGCACTGATGTTCTTGCCAGAAGAGCAAGACTTGATGAGGTCACTTTGGGTGACATTGTAAAGTCTTATTTTCTAATTTTATTCTGCTCTCTGAATCTATTGTTCTTCCCAATCCAGTAATTTAGAAACAATCACAAACATGTGTAATCCCAACTATCACAGACATTTCCAACTCATTCTTCCTCATCTGCTTTTCACACAGATGAAGTCTGTTGCTGAAATGATTTTGAAATAATAACCATCTAAGTACCAGCAGTGGAACATTCAACAAAAACAACATTCCAAAGGACCTTATATAGTCATTGCACTCTTTGCAGAACACATCCATAAGTAACTACAGCATTTTCTAATGCAACTTTCACTATGATTTATGCATTTCTGTGGGCATGCATGTATATCTTTGCATAGCATATCTACCTGCCTGCCTGCCTGCCTGCCTGCCTCCTTCCTACCATCTTCTACACAATTGATATCTATAGCCAGCTTAGGTGACATTATTAAAATGACCTTTCCAAGTAACTATCACAGGAGAAGAGCCCAGGTTTATCATCATGGAAGCTCCACGAATAAATGCACTATGCCAAGAGGGGGGAAAAAGACCAATTTTTACTGATAAGTTGACATTCAAAGATATATTTTATTATCTGTTAACACACTCTTTTTATAGAACAGTGCATTTTGCTTCAGACATGATGCACCCAAGGTGTGCATCATGTCCTACCACTATTCTATATATTTCTGTCTACTATAATAAGAATCAAATAAAAAAGCACATAAATTGTCTGCTATTATACTATACAACAATTTTAATAATCCCAATCTTAATAAACCCAAAAAACAAAGACAATTCAAAACAGTAAATCCAAATCTTTAAAGGCAAATAGCATCAATCATATTCTTAAAGCAAACCAGATGAACATTCTTCAACCCTTATCCCACTTCAAAATAAACCAAAGCAGTTACATATCCCCACAATGTGCACAGAGCTTTCCTATTGGAAGAATCAAACAGACCAACTGCCCCCTCAAAGATTCCAGGTTCTTTTCATGGCATTCCACCAGGAGATCGATTTTACTTATGGCTTGCAGATCACTCTCTCTCTTAGATTTCTCCAACTCCATTACCCAATCTTCACCCAGCATCTGAATAAAAATCCCAATCTCAGTCTTAAAAAAAACCTTTCTATCGCTCTTAAATTCCTCAGTTTCATCCACCACATCCCCAACCTGATGGCACATTTTAGATCTCGTATTTTCCACAATGTTCTGGATATCTTGCATAAAAGTTTGATAGAAGTCAGAAGAAATCTGATTTCTGGTGAAATCCTGGTGAAAGTCAGAATGAATCTGTTTGAATTCCTCCACGCATTAGATTATGGTGCCCCCTAGGAGCTTAACCAGCAAAAGTCGAAGATATGGAAGAGTTCCAAAGTGTGTTTACATAAAGTGAGAGTGAGATAGCAGACTGTTCTCAAGGGAAAGTGAAAACAGAAAACTGAAGGTTCAAATCAGCCGATTCAACATGTAGGAAAATGCTAATATCTTCAAATTTAATACAAAAATAATAACAGGAAGACAATTGTTTACTCTCAATCTTTGGAATTTCCTTTGGAAGGAAAATGAAATCCAAAACTTAACGGAATTTTTTTTAAAAAAGTAATCCCAAAAATAACGTTAAGCACCAAGAGAACCAGCTTCTCCTCGCTGTAGAAAGCCTCTCTTGGGGTAAATATACTTAAAAAAAAACAAATTGGTGATTTAGAAATGGGGTGGCCAGTCTCAGTGTCCCTTTAAGGCTACAGTGAAGCTTGGAAAGTGATGAAGTCCCCCCCTCCAAGCTGGCTCTTACCAGTCAAATGTGAAATGCTGTTTGCAATCTTCTGGCTGCAAGCAGCCATCCGGAGGACAGATGGGATAATTCCAGGTATTCTCCTTGATCCGGAGAACGTTTCTGGGCTTCAAGAAAACCTGCCTGAGCCCGAAAAAAGTTATCGCGTTGTCAGCTCCGCCCGCTGAACCAGCAGGCACAGCCATTCAGTCCGCCATTCCCACCGGAAGCCCACATGGTTGCATCTTGATGCTATAGCAACTAAATTAATGGCATACAGTGCAGAATAGTATAATCAGATTATTCTTCCTAATAATTTTACATTCAATTATTTTGTATGCTACAGTAACTGCCTTTAATTGACTCATGTTTTATGAATGGTTGTAAGGTTTAGTATCTTTTTTGTAGACAAAAATATGAATCAGGTGATAGTTTATCAGAAAATATGTAATAGATTCATGAAGTTTAATTCTACAGAAACCTATAGGATGTTAGAGCAATTGACAACCCCTTTGCCTATAGATTGGTATATTTTCACCTGCAGTGAAAAATTATGCTCTTCATGGTGCCTAATTAATGTGCAAATAAATGTTTTACATAATACATATATGAACATATAAAACAGTGCAATAAGTAAATCAGACCATGTGCCTACAATAAAAATCAAGGAAGGGAGAAACAGGCTGTCTCTTGGAGAAGTGGTATGTCCTATATACTTTTAAAAAGGTTTGTCTACATGCGTGAAAAAAGACATATGCAAATATAATATGGGATACTCATTTCTAAGAAATGAAACATGGAATATAAATTACATGTCTTCACCCTGTAAGACACTCTATTTTTCTAATCTAAAGTAATGCTCTACTAGTGACAAATGACCTTCCTAAAAGTCAACCTAGAAATGGTTTGCCTAGAGAGAGTTGTTTTGAACTTGTTTAAATCATGTTCATACCCTAAGCTCTAGGTCTGGCCAATTTTTTATAGAGAAGACAATGAAGTCTGGATTGCTTTCCACCCCCAAAGTTTATGAGAGCTTAAACGTCTTTGCACACACAATTGTGCCAGATTCTTTTTTCTTTTCTACAAAAACATACTTGTAATAATCTACAAAGACATACTTGGTAATAATAGTAACGCAGTGAAGAGTAGAAGATTCTCCTGAGCAGTTTCAGGTTGGAAGGGATGATTACAGGGAATGCAAGATGAAGGAGAAATCACCCCTTTCTTGATTTCTATTAACAAAAATAATTCTATCAACAGAAAAACTGCTCTTACGTCACTTCTGAGTAAGAATGCATGGAACTGGGCCGAAGATTGATTTGGCTCATAGAAGTACAAGTACAGCTTTCTGGCTCCCAAAGAAACCTTCAAGGGAGCACACACCTTCTGGTGATGGTGCTTGCACACACAAACTGCTTTCTGGGAGGAACATTGTGGGGCAATCTATCAGGGGAGGGGCAATGCCAGCAGGTTGCATCAATATCAAGCTGTCAGATCTGGACTGCAAGTATACAAATAACACTTAGATGGCAGCAAAAGTTAGCATTTCCTGTACCTGTTTGGTGCCATCTAATGGCCTCCTGCTATTTGCGTGCTCCTCACAGCTTGCTTCTACTTGCCATTTCACTCCTATCCCAAATACCTAGGTTCCTTTATGGACCATCCAGGGCCTTCAGGAAACCAACCCTAACTTTTATTTTTATTTTTATTATTTTTATTATTTTTATTTTTTAATTTTTTTTATATTTATATTTTTATTTTTATTATTTTTATTTTTTTTATTTTTTTTATTTTTTTTATATTTTTATTTTTATTATTTTTATTTTTATTATTTTATTTATTTTGATTGAAGGCCCAGCCAGGGACACCTATGCTTGTGGGCCTCAATATGGCCTCACCCCTGCCTTGATTGTGTTTATGCCATTGCTCTTAGTCCTTTCTCCTCAGTTTTTTCTGGTAACTTATGGTTCATTTTCACTACATGTCATTTGGAGTCCTTCTCACAATATACAATACAGGGCACTATGACATTAAAAAAAACAGGACAAGTGAAAGCTTTCAAATACATCAATATCTTACAGGACACTCAGCTGTTGACCTGAAAAGTGTCATTCTCCTGTCATTACCCACTACCGCAACAGCAAAAAAATGGCTGAACTTGGATTCTTCATGAAGCTAGATTTTATTTGTTTAGGACTCAATTGAAATTGAGGCAGCCCAAAACTCTACTGATCCAAATGAAATGCTGATAGCTTTGTTGAGAAACAAAAGATCACTGTCTTACAAGAGCCGAGCCTGTGAAAGGAAAATAAAGAAAGCAATCCTGTGTATGTTTATTTCTCCTTTGAAGTACTGTTCCTTCTCTCTTTGTTCTACAGCACACTGTATGGCATACCGCTCTTGTTTAGCAGACTGTTATAGAGTAAGAAGTAACTAAGCAAAATAAATTAATGGTGGGAGTTATGAGAAAAGGAAAAAAAAAAAAACTAAATCTAGTTTACACCAAAACCATCCACTACGTCTGTGGCTTGAATCATGTCAACTGGATTTCTATTTTCTTAGTGGAAACGTTTCACTCCTTATCCAAGGAGCTTCTTCAGTCTGACTCAGAGTAAACGGAAGAACCTGGTCATTCCTTACATGGCTGGCGTGTCTGAAAAGATCAAACGGATATTTGGCAAACACCACATACCTGTATATTTCAAACCCACCAACACACTGAGACAGAGGCTTGTACACCCCAAAGATCAAACTCCAAAACACAAGGAAAGCAATGTAGTGTATGCAATCCAGTGCAGTGAGGAGTGCTCTGAACTCTACATTGGAGAAACCAAACAACCTTTGTACAGGAGGATGGCCCAACACAGGAGAAGTAACACCTTCTTCTTCCTTCCTGCTTTGTCTTCTGTGCCTAGGAAGATTAAGACCATTTCACAAGCTCAACAGCAGCAGGGTAATCTTAACGATCCTCCTTTAGATGATAAAGGGACTTAGAAACAAACATCTCAAAAATAACCATGACCTAGCCCCAGGTGCAAGGTCACACAGCCAGCCTAGAAACATATTTAAGGATTCCCTTACTAACTTTACTCAGACTGAAGAAGCTCCTTGGATAAGGAGTGAAACGTTTCCACTAAGAAAATAGAAATCCAGTTGACATGATTCAAGCCACAGACTGTTCCACCTGGATGACTGAGAACCTTCATAGACATCCACTACGCTTTTTCATATCTTCTTATCTCTGCATACCAATCCTGCTTCAACTATATCCATACAGTGATTCATACTTTGCCTTTTATTGTAAAACGTATCACATTTCTTTTTTAAGATCTCATCAAGTCCATCCAAATATGACTTTCTCAGTCTTCCCTTTCCTCTCAATCCATTCATTCTTCCTTCAGTTATTTGTTTTGTGATATGATACTCATTCACTCTCTCTATATGATCAAACTACCTCAATGTACTTCTTTTGTTCTGGTCACTCACTTTTGTATTTAGTCCACATTCATCCATCACTGTTCACTCCTGACCCTATCTGTTCTTGTTTTACCATACACACTTCTCAAGTACTCGGGCAGGGAAGTGGTTTAGACTGATCCGGGATACTGGAGAAGTCCCTCCATCATGCTTATCACCTGTCAACTGGACTATTTTGGAACATGGGTTTAATGCTGGTCCTGTGTTCAGAAACAGCCTGACAGGTCACAGGTATTGGAGAAGAGGTTTGATGAAGCACTGAGGATACTTCCTCCAGCTTCAGTCCACACTTTCCTCTTTACCTGTGACCTGTAGTCAGGATAGAGGCATAGAGGAGGAGTATGGTATAACATGGGAAGGAGAAATCAAGAACAACCAAGTATAGTCCCCAGCTAGTGGTGAAATGGAATGATTGTCATAATATAGAATGGCAATAGCCAACAGTACCTAAAAGTAGCCCATGGAGGAGGCAAAATGACACAGAAATAGGCACTATTGTCCCCTGTAATGAAGCAATGCAAAATACAACCATGTCAAACCCCTTGACAGCAGAGGTAGCAAAAAACCAGTAATGCACTTATGGGTAATGAAATCAGCAACACACTGCTGGCAGAATCCAGCTCTCTTTCCTGTTTTGAATCAACCTTCTGTACATTTTCTCAAGAGAATGAGAATTCTGTTTTATAAGTAGAGCTCTACTGCTTTTTCAAAAGAGCACTAAACCTCTGTTTAAAAAACAGGCCTAGTACTCTTTTGAAAGAGTGCTAAACTCATGTACTGTAGATAGGGATCCAGCATAAGACCTTATTGGATGGCAAAGAAGGGAGAAACAGAATAATAAGAAATGAGTAGGACCGATTTATTTCACAGAAGTATAAGAAACAGGCCAAAATGTACTGTAAGTTTAAAGAAAAGATTTTAAGGTTTTAACCTTAGGTATGAAAGAAAGAGGCAACTTTCACTGAATATCATCCATGATGAGAAATAATATGCAAATGTATTTTCTACCTATGGGCAAGGACATATTTGAAGATTTACAGTATATGTTTACAAAAATTAAAATAATATTCACCCACCTCCAGCAGAGCACATGGAATTAAGAATAAAAGGGATGAAATCTTCTGAGATGAAACTAAAGGGAGGGAATGCTGGAAGGGTTATTTTAGGGATGTGTATAGGAAATAGAGCGATATATTGAAGAGCAGAATTGAAATGAATGCTATAAATGTTGATGTCCAAGAAAAAAATATGAAAAGATATAATTGCCATGAGAATGTTGAAAAATGATAAGGTTGCAGGCATAGATAGTACCTGGAAAAAAGTTATATTATGGGTGTGAAAATGGAGTGGCTGTGCAACCTGTTTAATGTGCATGTGAACATTGCATCGGTGCCTGATGATTGGAAGAATGCCATTGTTTTACCCTTATACCAAGAGATGCAGGAGTGAATGCAAAGACTATGGGGGAATTCATTAATTAAATGTGACTAGGAAAAGTCACATTAGTTAAAAGTGACTCACTGTCAGCTCCGTCAAGCAAAGGTTGTGTATTAAGGCTTTATGCAGGGCAGATTTTCATATATGGTGGCTATGAGAAAAAAATAATGTTTATTATACTTTTGTTGATTTAGAAAAGTGTATAACAAAGTGTATAGGCTTGAATTATGGAATGTTTTGTGTGAATAAGAAGTTGAAATTTGGATTCTGAATATAGGAAGAGCAATTCATGATGGAAGTAAAGCATCTGTGAGAATAAATAGAATGCCTAATGAATGACCCAGCCCTGAGCAGGGAGTAATATAAGGATGTTTGCTATCCCGTGTGTTGTTTAGTGTATTTAGGGATTAGTGTACAACAAATTTGTGTGGTGGTGATAAAGCCAAGTTTGTTGGAAACAGGAATATATGTGTACTTTTGTATGAAGACAATGATGTGTTGTTGGCTTAGAACCCAAATAATCTGCAGCAAATGTTGGGTGATTCTATGATGCAACAAGGAGTGTGGACGTGAAAACTAAGTCACAAAGGACCAAACTATTTGTGTCTGGCAGAGAAAATAGTGGAGTCCTTGGTGCTCTCTGAGCCTTGTTGTTTTCTTGCAGATGTTTCATTGCCAGACTAGGCAACATCTTCAGTGTGAAAAGGGAGTGGGACTTACTCTCTCTTATATACTATGGCTTGTCCTGCTTGTGTTGGTGGAGGTGTTGTTCTTGTCATGGGGGGCTTCAGGCCCACGATCCTCATATCATGTGGTCCTCAGTGGTTGTTACACTCAGGAATCCTTGTTGCAAGACTCATGTGTTAAACACCCTCGCTGCAGGGCAGCCAGCCTTACCTCTCCAGAATCTCCCTCCTCAATTCATGGACTATGCGGACATGTTCAGTGAGAAGGAAGCTGATCAACTTCCACCCCACCGGCCCTATGACTGTCCCATCAATCTGGTTCCTGGCGCCAATCTTCCAGTGGGACGCATATACTCCTTGTCCAAACCGGAGCTGGCAGCTCTCAGAGACTTTATTGACAAGAACCTGAAAAAAGTATTTACCAGGCCCTCCTTTAACTGTAACTGTTTGTGAGAAAAAAGTCAGGGGAACTGAGATTGTGTTGTGATTATAGAAAATTAAATGAGATTACCATAAAAAATTGTTACCCACTGCTGTTAATCTCAGAGCTCCTGGAATGGTTACATAATGCTCAGGTCTTCACCAAACTGGACCTGCACAGTGCATACAATCAGTGCGGATATGGGAGGATGAGTCGAAAACTGTGTTTCGTACCCGCTATGGGCACTTTGAATACATGGTAATGCTGTTCTGGTTATCCAATGCTCCTGGGGTCTTCATGCACTTTATGCATGATATGTTCTGGGACCTCCTTGATAAGTACATCATAATTTACTTGGATGACATCCTGGTCTTCCCCTCCTCTCCAGCAGAACACACACAACATGTAAAAACCATGTTACAGCACCTACAAGAACATCGTCTCTACACCAAGCTGGAGAAATGCCAGTTTGCACAAACCACCATTGACTTTTTGGGGCATTGTATTTCCACTACTGGCATCTCCATGGACCCGGGCAAGGTCGAAGCACTCCAGACTTGGCAACCCCCACATCGGGATAAGGATGTACTATGTTTATTAGGGTTTGCCAATTATTACCGTGTGTTCATACCCCAGTTTGCTGCACTCACTGCACCCTTGACCAATTTACTATGAAAAAGAACCAACTTTAATTAGGGTGAGGCCGAGCAATGATATTTCAAAATCCTGAAGGCTGCCTTCGCCTCTGAACCCATGCTACGGCATCCGGACTCCTCACGGCCATTCGTAATAGAGACTGATGCTTCAGATGTTGCCATTGGGGCAGTATTGCTTCAAGCAGATCAGCAGACAGGCACCCTGTTTCTGTGTGCTTAATACTCCTGGAAGCTTGCACATACAGAAAGAAACTATACTATTTGGGACAAGGAACTTCTGGCTATTAAGGTGGATTTCGAGGTTTGGCGACACCATCTGGAAGGGGCTCAACATTCTGTGGAAGTGCGAACCAACCACTGGAATTTGGAACACTTAAAGACTGCCAGAAAATTAAACCAATGGCAGATCCGGTGGTCCCTGTTCTTCTCTCGGTTTGATTTCAAAGTAACATACATTCCTAGGGGGTGGAATCAATGAGCAGATGCCCTCTCCCGTAAACTGGAATATAGCCACTTGGAAAACCAAACATCACCCTAAACTGTCGTCCTTCTAGAAAGGTTTGCTGCTGCTCAAACTTCAGTAGAAGTTCTCCAGCAAATTCGGGAGCAGCAACAACAGGACCCTTATGTCCAAACTCGGAAACAGGAAGTCTCACAGTTACCTGGGGATCAACCTACCCCTTGGACTTGGACACATGACATATTGTGCTTCCAGGAACGCTACTACGTATCGCTACACGGTCGCTACACGGCGTAATCCTACAATTGTGCCATGACAGTCCCGTGTCTGGCCACTTTGGATTTTTTAAGACTTTGCACCTGATTTCAAGAGATTTTTGGTGGCCTCGCATTTGAAACAATGTGAGTCAATACATGATGTCCTGTCCCATTTGTCGACAAGCCAAGAACCCAACTGGAAAACCTCCATGTCTCTTGATACCACTTCCTACACCAAAGCACCCATGGGAAGCCATATCTATGGACTTTATCACTGATCTGCCTGCATTAAAAGGAGCATCAACAATGCTTGTAGTGGTTGATATGTTAACCAAGATGGCACATTTCATTGCCTGCTCCAGGGTGCCCACGGCCCAAGAAACTGCACAGCTGTATATACGCCACATCTTTAGACTTCATGGATTGGCTGAAAGTGTAGTCTCAGATCGAAGCCCGCAATTCACTGCCCAGTTCTGGTGGGCCCTTCTCAAGAACCTGGGGGTCCAAATTCACCTGTCCTTGGCACACCACCCGGAGTCGGACGGAGGAACTGAATGGGTTAATGCCATCCTGGAACAATATTTGCGCTGCTACATGAATTTCCAGCAGGACAACTGGGCTGACCTTTTGGCATTAGTTGAATTTGCATACAACAAAGCACATCATACTTCCATTCAAATGTCTCCTTTCCTGGCTAACTACAGTTTTCATCCTCAGCTCTTTTCTTTGTCTGCCCTGGATTCCGCAGTCCCCACTGCTGATCAGTTCCTCCAAGAATTACAAGTGATCCATCAGGTTCTTCACAGGCAACTGGAAAATACCAAGGAGGGTTACAAACAGTTTGCAGATCGATATCGTCAAGTAGGTCCTTTTCTAGCCATTGGCGATTTAGTCTGGCTCTCCACTAAGCATCTTCCCACTCTGCACCCATCGAAAAAGCTGGATCACCGTTTCTTGGGACCTTTTCCTGTGGAGGCTGTTATTAACCCGGTGACCTTTCACCTGACATTACCACCCTGCATTCGTGTACATCCTGTCTTTCATCGATCCCTCCTGGTTCCAGCTGTGCCTGCCAGTCCGCATCGGTCAGTGGCACCTCCACCTCCACCTGTCGAGATCCACGGGGAGCCTGAATATGAGGTGGCCCGTATCTTGGACTCTTGCATTCGCCGAGGACGCCTCCAGTACCTGATTGACTGGAAAGGGTATGACCCTGATGAATACTCATGGGAAGACGAGCGTGATGTGCATGCTCCCCAGCTTATGCGGCAATTTCACCGGCAATACCCGCAGAAGCCCAAACCGCAAATTTTGGGGGAGGCGGTTCCTGAGGGGAGGGATAGTGTCATGGGGGGCTCGGGCTCAGAGTCCATGGGGGGTTCGGCCTCAGAGTCAGAGTCAGACGACAAGGACGGGCGGCCAGCCTCTGACGTAGAGATGGAGGGTGAGCATACAACTCTAGATAAATGGCAACCTGAGCAGTCAGAGGAGGTGGGGCTGGTCAACGAGCAGCAGGCACAGGAGCTGCTGATTAGTGAGGATGAAGACTCAGCACTGCCACCCCCTCCCAGTGCTCAAGGAGAGCAGAGAGAGGAACAGCAGAGGTCGTCAAGGCTACGGGTGAGAAAGTAGCCCCGCCCTGCTAAATAAGCTCCACCCGGGTCTTCCTTTATAAAAAGGGAGCCACAAGCCCAGACCATTCATTGGGGACAACCGTCTGCTTACTGGACTCCATGTGCCTGGATTCCTGATCGGAAAACCTTGTGACCTGACTTTTGACTCTTGGACTCACATGACTAATCATGTTTTGAATGTGAAATGCCCTTAAGGCAAGATCATGGGACTTTGGGGGCTTGTTTTTGTAGAGTGTGTGCATTTGTGCTCACACTCCCTTGCCACCTGTTTGTTACCTCACAAGTTTACCTCACAAGTTTCTCAGCAAAGTTTACCTCACAAGTTTACCTCACAAGTTTCTCAGGAAAGTTTACCTCACAGGTTTACCTCACAAGTTTCTCAATACAGTTTTACAACTGCCTCCCTGGTGTATTGTGTGTGATTGGGCTGGGAAAGGACAGTTCTCTCCTTCGGAGTTCCTTGATTGAGCTGTTTGATTGTTCCTCTGGTGCTAATCCTGGTGTTAATCTTTGCATATCTGGGTATTGATTGCCGGGAAGGAGGTGTTCTGGTCTTTCAGCTTTTCTAATGTCTAATGTCTTATTTCTTATGAATGGTATGTAAATGTTGTTTACCTCTATGTGTCTGTTGATGGCTGCTTTGTCTGAGTGCCAGGAATTCTCTAGCATTTTTGGATTTGGCTTGGTTTAAGATGGTCACAGTTTCCCAGTTGAAAGTATGGTTGAGTCTGTCCATGTGTTGTCAGAATAAGGAGTTTTCATCGTGTCTTCTGACTGCTAGTTGGTGTTCGTGGATGCGCTCTGCTAGTCTTCTGCCTATCTGTCCTACATAGTGGCTGCTATAGTCATTACACTGTATATTGTTGATAACTCCTGTTTTTTTCTTCCTGGGCTACTGGGTCTTTTGGTTTACTTACGATGTTCTGAAGGGTTTTGGTTGGTTTGTGTGCTACAGTGATGCTGTGTGGTTGTAACAGTCTATTAGTAGTTTCTGAGATGTTTCTGATGTATGGCAGTGTTATCCTTTTCATAGCTTCTGTTGGTTTTGCTGTGGTGGGTTGAGTGGTCAGACACTTTTTGATAAATTTGAGTGGGTATCCATTTTGTTCGAAGATGCTATATAAGTGGTCTATTTCCTTTTTCTGGTGTTCTGGGTTGCTACAGTGCGTCTGTGCTCGTCTGAATAGTGTTCTTACACAGCTCCTCTTGTGGGAGGTTGGGTTATTGCTTTGGTAGTGGAGCACTTGGTTAGTGTGGGTAGATTTCCGGTAGACTTGTGTTTCTAGAATGCCATCCTTTCCTCTACTGATGAGGATGTCCAAGAAGGGTAGTGTGTTGTTTTCTTCTTCCCTTGTGAATTTTATTCCTTTGAAGATGTTGTTGATGGCTTCATGTGTTTCCTCCAGTTGATCCTTTTTTATTATGATGAAGGTGTCATCTACATACCGGATCCATACTTTGGGTTGTATGTGTGGGGGTGCTATCCTTTCTAGACGTTGCATTACTATTTCTGCTATGAATCCCGAGAGTGGTGATCCCATAGGTGTTCCTTTGATTTGTTGGTATATTTGTACATCGAACTGAAAGTAGGTAGTGAGGCAGAGGTGAATGAGGTCCACAATTCTGGGTATTTCTATCTTAGTGTATTTGACTAGGTCGGGTATGTTTCGTAGAACTGCTGCCATGGATTCTTTCGCTAGTGCTGGTTCTATGGATGTAAAGAGTGCCATGACATCGAATGAAACTATAATTTCATCTTCTTCTATTTTTAAGTCTCTGGTTTTCTGGAGGCACTGTAGTAGGGAGTTGATGGGATATTTGCTCTCCTCTGTAAGCTGCCTAATTTTTTTTTGTGAGCTCTTTATCTATGTTGTAAGTGGGAGTCCCTGGTAACGATACAATTGGCCAAAGTGGAATGCCAGGTTTGTGTATTTTGGGGCATCCAAAGAAGTGTGGGGGGATGGGTCCACTGCTTTTCATCCACCTCTGCTCTTCTTTTGTGATTTGACCTTTCTTGGTGAGGTCGTTAAGAGTTCTTTTTACCTTGTTGTCCAGTTTCTGTATGGGATTGGTGTTTACTGTGGTGTATGTTTCTTTGTCCTCAAGTAATGCTTTTGCTTTAGTTTTAGGTAAAAACAAGACCTGGAGCTGACTGTAATTCAGATCACAAAATTCTTATTGCAAAATTTAGAATCAGACTAAAGAGAATTGGGAAGACCCACAGATCAGTTAGATATGAGCTCGGTAATATTTCTAATGAATATGCAGTGGAAGTGAAGAATAGATTTAAGGGACAAGATTTAGTAGATAGGGTCTCGGAAGAACTATGGACAGAAGTTCACAACATTGTTCAGGAGGTGGCAACAAAAAGAAAAAGAAAACCAAGAAGGCAAGATGGCTGTCTCCTGAGACACTGGAATTAGCCCAAGAAGGAAGGAAAGCAAAAGGCAACAGTTTTGCCTGGGAGATATGCCCAATTAAATGCAACAGGGAGATATGCCCAATTAAATGCAAAATTCCAGAGGTTAGCCAGAAGCGATAAGGAATTATTTTTAAACAAGCAATGCGCGGAAGTGGAAGAAGACAATAGAAAAGGAAGGATAAGAGACCTCTTCCAGAAAATTAGAAACATCAGAGGTAAATTCCAGGCAAAAATGGATATGATCGAAAACAAAGATGGTAAGGACCTAACAGAAGCAGAAGAGATCAAGAAAAGGTGGCAAGAATATATGGAAGATCTGTATAGGAAGGATAATAATATCAGGGGTAGCTTTGATGGTGTGGTCAGTGAGTTAGAGCCAGACATCCTGAGGAGTGAGTTTGAATGGGCCTTAAGAAGCATTGCTAATAACAAGGTAGCAGGAGACGACGGTATCCCAGCTGAACTGTTTAAAATCTTGCAAGATGATGCTTTCAAGGTGATGCATGCCATATGCCAGCAAATTTGGAAAACACAAGAATGGCCATCAGATTGGAAAAAAATCAGCTTATATCCCCATACCAAAAAAGGTAAACACTAAAGGATGTTCAAACTATCAAACAGTGACACTTATTTCACATGCCAGTAAGGTAATGCTCAAGATCCTGCAAAGTAGACTCCAGCAATTCATGGAGCTAGAATTGCCTGATGTACAAGCTGGGTTTAGAAAAGGCAGAGGAACTAGAGACCAAATTGCCAATATCCCCTGGATAATGAAGAAAGCCAGGGAGTTTCAGAAAAACATCCATTTCTTTTTTATTGACTATTCTAAAGCCTTTGACTGTGTGGATCATAACAAATTGTGGCAAGTTCTTGGTGGTATGGGGATACCAAGTCATCTTGTCTGCCTCCTGAGGAATCTGTATAATGACCAAGTAGCAACGGTAAGAACAGACCACGGAACAACCGACTGTTTTAAGATTGGGAAAGGAGTACGGCAGGGTTGTATACTCTCACCCTACCTATTCAACCTGTACACAGAACACATCATGTGACGTGTTGGGCTTGATGAATCCAAGGCTGGAGTTAAAATCGCTGGAAGAAACATTAACAATCTCAGATATGCAGATGATACCACTTTGATGGCTGAAAGTGAGGAGGAGCTGAGGAGCCTTATGACAAAGGTGAAAGAAGAAAGTGCAAAAGCTGGGTTGCAGTTAAACCTAAAAAAAAACAAGATTATGGCAACCAGCTTGATTGATAACTGGCAAATAGAGGGAGAAAAAGTGGAGGCAGTGACAGACTTTGTATTTCTAGGCGCAAAGATTATTGCAGATGCTGACTGCAGCCAGGAAATCAGAAGACGTCTACTTCTTGGGAGGAGAGCAATTGCAAAACTTGATAAAATAGTTAAGAGCAGAGACATCACACTGACAACAAAGGTCCGCATAGTTAAAGCAATGGTATTCCCCGTAGTAACCTATGGCTGTGAGAGCTGGACCATAAGGAAGGCTGAGTGAAGGAAGATAGATGCTTTTGAACTGTGGTGCTGGAGGAAAATTCTGAGAGTGCCTTGGACTGCAAGAAGATCAAACCAGTCCATACTCCAGGAAATAAAGCCAGACTGCTCACTTGAGGGAATGATATTAAAGGCAAAACTGAAGTACTTTGGCCACATAATGAGAAGACAGGATACCCTGGAGAAGAAGCTGATGCTAGGGAAAGTGGAAGGCAAAAGGAAGAGGGGTCGACTAAGGGCAAGATGGATGGATGATATTCTGGAGGTGACGGACTCGACCTTGGGGGAGCTGGGGATGGTGACGGCCGACAGGAAGCTCTGGCGTGGGCTGGTCCATAAAGTCACGAAGAGTTGGAAGTGACTGAACGAATAAACAACAATGTAAGACAGATAATCATATCACAAACCAGAAGGACATGGAAACAGAACCAACTGAAAGCAGAGGAGCACTCAAAAACCTAAAGAGGGACCAAACTATCATCCTCCTTCCAGCAGACAAAGGCCGCACCACCGTCATTATGGATAGATCGCAATATATACAAAAGGCTAAAAAAAAATTTGTTGTTTATTCATTCAGTCGCTTCCGACTCTTCGTGACTTCATGGACCAGCCCACGCCAGAGCTTCCTGTTGGCTATCGCCACCCCCAGCTGCTCCATGGTCGAGTCCATCACCTCCAGAATATCATCCATCCATCTTGCCCTTGGTCGGCCCCTCTTCCTTTTGCCTTCCACTTTCCCTAGCATCAGCATCTTCTCCAGGGTATCCTGTCTTCTCTATGTGGCCAAAGTACTTCAGTTTTACTTTTAATATCATTCCCTCAAGTGAGTAGTCTGGCTTTATTTCCTGGAGTATGGACTGGTTTTGATCTTCTTGCAGTCCAAGGCACTCTCAGAATTTTCTTCCAGCACCACAGTTCAAAAGCATCTATCTTCCTTCGCTCAGCCTTCCTTATGGTCCAGCTCTCACAGCCATAGGTTACTACGGGGAATACCATTGCTTTGACTATGCGGATCCTTGTTGTCAGTGTGATGTCTCTGCTCTTAACTATATTATCGAGATTTGCCATTGCTCTCCTCCCAAGAAGTAGACGTCTTCTGATTTCCTGGCTGCAGTCAGCGTCTGCAGTAATCTTTGCGCCTAGAAATACAAAGTCTGTCACTGCCTCCACGTTTTCTCCCTCTATTTGCTAGTTATCAATCAAGCTGGTTGCCATAATCTTGGTTGTTTTGAGGTTTAACTGCAATCCAGCTTTTGCACTTTCTTCTTTCACCTTTGTCATAAGGCTCCTCAGCTCCTCCTCACTTTCAGCCATCAAAGTGGTATCAGCATTCTTTTCTGTTGGCTCAAGGGCTAGAAGATAACATATCAATGTGACTTTCTGGTTGTATCCTAAAGGCATTGCTTAGAATATATCTCCAGCCACTGCAGCAACATGCAATCACGGTTACAACTGCTGGGGAAAGTATCATGCAAAACTCCTGGCATGCTCTCCTTTTACCATCACAGCTTTATGACAAGAGGCTTTTAAATGCAGGATGAAAGGTGGCTTTCCACCTGAAATCTTCTGCTCATAACTATTGCTCAGATTTATTTTGCCATCAGACAAATACACACCACATAAATGAAACAGCATGGGTAAGGGAGGGTTGTACTAGCCATTTATGTTATTTCTCTTCTGAATGGACTGGGGGATGCAAGTGAGGGGCAGCTGAGAGCAAGGCACTTATGATGTTCTTTGTACTCTTGGTTGGTCAGCTGGAGGACGCACTGCCTGGCTGGCCAACGCTGACTGCCTGTTCTCAGTCTCCGGTTGCTTGTCCTCAGATTGGGGGTGGAAACGGTGGTGCGTGGAAGTACGTCGTGTCTCCGCAATTGCCATATTGCACCCCCGATTATGACATGGCTGTCATTGTTTTTATGTCACATGTTCACCTTCCCCACCCCAACAGTTAACTGTGGTGATTAGCAGCCAGCTGCCTGCTTTTCGTCATCTTTAGCACTGTGCCTCTCCTCAGCGGAAGAGAAGACCCGAGGAGGCGAGTTAGCGTACCCGGGAGTCTGTCTGGAAGATACGGAGGCGGCTGCATGAAGCGCGCCGGGCAGCACTAGCGGGCGCCCCTATAATAAAGGCTGCCGAGGAAATCCACTAGGCGGGCGCGAGCGCATTCAGTGAGGTCAGCAGCGGGCCGGCCAATGAGTGGTGCGTTTGGGAAGTGCCTGCTCTTGGCGTGCAGCTGAAGGGGGCGGGGAGGCCGAGGTGGATGCGGTTCCAACGACGGCTCGGACATTCCGGCACTAGGCAGGGAGCGCTGCCGCTGCGTGGGAGACGTGGCTGGGGGAGAGGGAGAAGAGGAAGACTGGGGTCCCTCGCTTGCCTTCGCTCTGACCTGAAGGAGAGAGAGAGGGAAGCGAGCGAAGCGGAGCCTTAGCCTCTCCAGGCGCACAGGTGCGAACGGCGCCCGGCTGCCGGAGGCGATTGGCGTCCGCTTGGAAAGCGAAGGACCCCCAGACCCGGGCGTCTGCTCGCCTGAGGGAGGGGGGAATTCGTCACTCCCTTGCCTCTGCCCTCTTTGGCAGCGCCTCTTCACCTACTCACCTCGAGGGCGCGCGCCCTGGCTCAGCCAGCCAGCCAGCCAGGTAGGAGTTTCCTCTCAGCTCGGAGTCTTAATCTCTCGTTTCGGGGGACCCTTCGCGCGCGTGCCGCGCCTGCCTATCTCTCGCTCCCGTTCGGCTGCCAAAGTTTCTGGCAAGAGTCACGTCAGGGCGACCGTGCCAGAGCGGCGGGCGACGGCAAGCAAAGTCGACCCTGGAGCCGGAGTCCGCGCTCCGAAGCCCGGGAGCTCTGGAAGCCGGGAAGGACAGCTGGAATGCCCGTTCGGAGAGGGTTTAAGTCCAGCGCAAAGCAGCTCGCTTGTGTGTGCCGGCGCGTTTTGCCGGATTAGCTCGAAAATACTTCGGTTTCCTTAGGGTAAACTCTTCCTCGTGTCAGTGTGTGTGCGTGGCGACGAGGCGTCCAGGTTTATCTGCGTGCTCCTTCTGTTTAGCCAGGTCTTAATGTAACAGTTGAAACGGCTATTCCTCCTCCTAGGGCAATCGCATGGATTTGCTTTAGAGCCTAATTTAACCTCTGGGTTGGATTTCGGGAAAAACGTTTTGGTTCCGATAGGAATAAAATTAATACTTTAATTCCTTAAATGGTCCCCCCCCCCTGGACAGTATATAACAGTTTGTGTCCGCCTCCCCCCCCCCCAAATAGTCTAAAATACCTACCACGTTTCAGTTTCGAACAATTGCAAATACTGATAATAAACTACCTTACACCACGTTGGAAAGAAGCTATGTTTACTTACTGTATAAAATACTGTACAGGTACTATGCTTACCTGTTTATGTTTATCACTGTTGTCCTCCCAGCCAATCAATAGTGGCTAATGATTCATTTAAATTAGTTGTTAAGGGGAGACTCGTCTTTTTTCAAGTTGACCTGGTATGCTTTAATGCAGTTAGACGATCAGATGATTTGTCTGGTACATCTTTGTAAAGTTGCCTCACCTGAGATGTACCCTCCTTGGAAATTGGTATGCAGTCTCTGTAATGACTACCAAAACCGGAGGGAGGAAGAAGGGAGGTGAGAATGGTTCTCCATTTACTGAGTCAGTGACAGGATGGATTCATTGGTGGACTTCGAATGAACAGTGTGCTTTTTTCAAATCTGGATTACCTACAGCATTCATTTAAAGGGCAAGATGGTATATCTCTGAAGAGACTGAACTCCACATAGAGAAGCCCCCAGTTCAAATAATTCCTTGGTCAAGAATGCAGTAGATGTCACTGGGCAAACCAGGACCTTTTGTCTCTGCCTACATGATACTGCCTTTCAGGGTCCAACCAAAGTTGTCAATCAAGATTCCGGTGGTGCTGTAAAGGCTAACACATTTATTATGGCATAAGCTTTTGTAGACTGCAGCCCACTTTATAAAGGCTTTAATTTACTTCCTTCTCTCTCTCTCTCTCTCCCTCCCTCCCCCTCCCTCCCGCCAATAGACTAACATAGCTATCCCCTCTGGAAACTGTAAGAATTGTGTGTGCTGACATCTTTATGAAAATGCATATAGTATAAATATCCTTATTACTAACATACATTGTTTTAATATATCCCTTTTATATGTTTAAAGTGATCTTCTTGCAATCCTTAGTCAATTTTTATTGTTACTCTTGGACTGAAATAATATGGGCAACTATATAGGTTGCTAGCAGACTTTGCTTTCTGTTTATCACTTGCACTTTCCTAAACTCATACTGTCTGTCTACACTTTTTCACTGGCATTTGTCAATGTTACTTAATTCGGAACCCCTTTTTTGATAACAGACTCCACCCCCTGTGACACAGTGGTTCTGTTTGCATGATACTGACCCACAAGCTAGTCAATCACATTTTAGCCTAGTATGATGTGTGAACCCAACCTGCAGTTAGTTTTTTGTGCAGCTTGTCGGATGAACCCAGAAATTTTTCAGTAAACCATTGTTAAGGTAACCATGGATATGTTATGTAACACACTGCTAATTTTTTTCATGCAATTTAATTTGAAAGATTTGTAGAATCAAAATTTCTAGGTTATGTAAATTATATTTTTCTGCTGGAAATATTTTTTAAGAGTAAGTTACTAGCAAAATGATTATACTCATCATATTACGTTCTGTATATATACTTCTATAGCACAAAATCCCAAATATGTACAGAAATATACATCTTGCTATGTCATATTATTTATTCGTCCAAATACTTTTTAGCAACAAGAGTTACTTTGATCTCATTTTAAATTTCCCCATAAAAAGACATCTGAAAGATAATGAAGTCCTAAGCACAACACCTAGTAAAAACTGTGTCTGTACATGTGTTTTATTTTTTAAATAAACATGTTGCTATGGCTTATGAATACTTTCAGTTGTCTTTAGTTTTTTTTAATTAAAAACTTGCTTTGAAACTTATAGTGGAATTTCTCTGTGTTCATCAGTATGAAATGTTAAAGTGACTGAATAATGTACTGCAGTCTGATTTTGTTTGCATCTGGATATTTAATCAGACATAGTGTTTGGTTTGCTTAAAATGGTTTGGAACAGAGCTGGAACACAAGATATTATCTCTCTCCTTATGGCCAGCTCTGTTACGTTGGGGAAAAAAGCCTCTTTCATGCTAGCTGTTCATGGTAGTAATTTGTTATGTTAAACTGATGGTTTTGAGTGTTCATATATCCTGTAGTGTAGCTTTTCTGCCTCTTCAATATTTTATCCCATTTTATCCCATTAAAAGCTCAAAGGATAAAATGAATAACAAACAAGGGAATGAGGTTATTGCTTTAGAGATTCAGATCTTAGGCTTTTCTTATGCCTTTCTGTATAAGAAGACTTCTTATTTTCCCTTTAACTTGGATAGAGCAATACGAAAGGATTATTTTTATCCACTAGTTTGTAATAATAAACCAATAGAAATCATTCAAAATAGTCATCCCTTTGGAATTAGTTTATATTTGAATCAGTGGCACACACCCTTGAATGTTGGGAGGTTCTGAACTTTGCTTAGCTGGCTATTCTTTGAAACCTCAGCTTCATATTTTTCTTGAAATCACATGAAATACAATTTATGACAGCTTGATTATATTTGGTTAGGGTTTTTATTTTGTTCACTTTTCTGATGTGAGTAGTAATCTTTTGTTATAGCTCCTATATCTATAATAATAGTTAAAGAATTTAGCATTGGTTGGCTAATTCTTTTAGTGTGAAGAATAACATTTGCTGCTAATCCTGGTAATGAAGAAAGCAATAACTATAAATAGCTATTACATGGAAATTTGCATTTTTAGATGTATCATATTGTTGTTTGAAACTAAATTGCCTGTTCTATAAGGCCTTGTCTGTTTGCGTTCAACCAGCTTGTATCATAGCATTTGCCTATCTATCCTTTCCCCCCAATGTAATATTTATACTAGCACATTAGCTTGTGTTAGCCCACCCCACACACACACTTCTTGTGTATTAGGCCAGTTGTTTTTATAAAACTCATGAAAAGATTTCTGAAGCAATATATTTGAGAATGGATTAGTAACTTTAATCAAATTAAGAGGTTTTTGCAGATTCATAGAGTTGGAAGGAGCCGCTGAGTTCAACTTTTGCTCCAAATTAAAGGATTCCTGACAGATAGTTAACCATCTCTGCTTGAGTACATCTGATGAAGAGAAGCTCACCTTTTCCCTCAATAATTGGTTCTACTGCTGAACCACTAATAATTTTTAAAATTCTTTTTCTTAAGTTTTTCTTAAGATTCAACTGGAATCTACCGTCCATCTTTTAAACTCCCTATTCCATATTCTGTAGTCTGAAACACAACAGATCTTTGCCACCTTCTATACTTTCTTCTTAAGTACCTCTTCAGATACTTAAAGAATTCTGTCATATTCCATCTCAGTTGCTTTTTCTGAAGTCTAAAATTACCAAATTCCCTCAGTTTCTCCCAACCTTACGTTCCAATTTTCAACTTTTTTGCTATCCTCTGAACCTAACTCAGTTTCCTGGAATCCTTCTGAAAATGTGGTGCTCCAGACTCTTTATTTAAGGTGATGTCTGATATATGCAGGATAAAGTGGAACTATTAATTCTCTGTGATTTGGAAACTATATTTCTGCAGATGCACCTAAAATTACATTTGCCTTTTTAGCACCACACTACTGGGCTGATTTCTAGTCAGTTTATGACTAGAGCTACCAGATCTGAGCTGCAAAAATCTAGATTACTACTAGAGGTCAGCAAAGAAGGAGTTTTCTTTATCTCTTTGCAGCTGGAAATATCTGTCTGCATTTTTGAAATCCAGATCTGTTTGTCCTAAATCTATATACATAGACATACATACATGGATACTCCATGTATCCTCCATTCTGTATGCATTTGATCTACTGTTTCCTAAATGAAGAGCTTTTCCTATTTTTTAAGAGCTATTTTCTCTTAAAATTCATTCTGTTATTTTCAGCCCACTTCTCTGACCTATCAAGGTTATTTTTTGAATTTTCTTTCTGCCTTCCTGGATGTTACATTATCCTACCCAATTTTGTATCTTCCACAAATGTAATGAGTATTCCCATTACCTTTTCACCCAAGTCATTAATAAATATGTTGATTATAGGGCTCAGGACCAAATAGTCTGGTGCTCTACTTGATACCTCACTCCAGTATGATAAATCATTGATGAGCACTCCTTCAGCATAGTGTTCATGTCAGCTGTAGATCCAACTAACAGTCACTCTGTCCCATCCATATTTAACATGCTTTCCTAATTGTAATATATATATTTGAAATAAACTCTATTATGCCTACAATGTTCTCACAATCTACTTCAGTTACCTGACCAAAACATGGAATAAGATTAGTCTGGCCAGACATGGGTTTGGAAAATCCAAACTGAGTTCTTCATGATGTTTATAGATAAGTTTCCTTAAGATTTGCCCTAGAATCTTCACAGGTATCTCTGTCAGACTAATTTGTTGTTCCCTTGGTATTCTTCCTCCACCACCACCCTTTTTTGAAGACAGGGACAGCATTTGCCCTCCTCCAGTTATTTCAGCCATTCTTGTTTCTTAAAGAGAATAGATTTGAGCAAAACACTCCATCGAAGCAGAATAACAAAGTAGCCCCCTACTTTGAAGAAGCAGATGTTCTGCTTTGCATATAGAAGCTACTTCCTTTGAGTTGATGCCACTGGTCAATGTGGGTAAGCCTTGATACTTAGCATGGCAGGATTGTTGTGTATGCTGTATGAAGTGAAGCATAGAAGCAAAGCATGCCAACTTTGCATGCCTCTAGAATATATACAACAAAGACACTGAATTCCAAATCAATGCCCTTTCTGATTTTTCATTGAGTGATTTCATTGGTCCTAGTTTAGTTGTTCTCTTGTTTACTCTTGCAGTGCACAAGTCCTTAATTTTTTTAAGCTTTCTGATTCTAGTCCCTAGAGGATTCAGCATGAAGACCTTCTGATCAACATACTTTGGGTAGATAAATTATTTTCAGTCTTTTGAGGTTCAGCCCTCATCTCATGCCAGCAGTCCATCATCCAGATAACGCAGTACATGATCTGAGGAACCAAATCTCTTCTACTTGACACCATTACTTTCATCTTCAGAATATCTTCAAAATTCCTTGTTTCTGGTTGTCATGCTCATCGACTGGGCTTGGCCCTTTTTGTAATCCTTTTCCTTCTGGAGAGTTGTTTCCTCTATCAGTCCCTCTTGTAGCACCTCCTTTGTTTGGGTTAATTAATCTTTATCCTCTCTTATCAGCTGAAGCATGGCCAAATGAATGAAAAAGGAAAATACATAAATCCACATGTAACCAGAGGAAGGAAAGGTAGCATGTTTAAACCCAGCTCTTATTTTGGGCTCTGGCCTAATGGCCAAGTTGGTTGCTTAACAGTTGACTCCTGAAACTCTTCAGATATGCTGGGCTACAACTCCACAAGTTACAACTACCATGGGAAATTACCATTCTAGAGTGCTCTACATTGGGAAAATATGCTTTACAGAATGCAAAAGTGAGAGTGGACCAACCAAGCAGCATTATGACAAAGTCAAGTGGGAAAAGGTGACTGTATTTTGTGATGCCATAATTAGGTATTGATATTTGATTTTATTTATCTGGGTTTTTCTTTTCTGGTTGTAGCTCCTTGTGCCTTCAGTCATAGCATCAAAACTGACATGCAGTGTTTTGTTCCTTACCTCAGTGAAATCAGAATTAATCCACTCTCTTGAAACAAATTCAGTGTAGTGTTCATATGCATGACATGAAATATACATATGGACTCTTATGTGTGATTTTATTTATTTATTTATTTATTTATTTATTTTTTAAATTTGTAGCACCGCCCATCTCCTCTACACCAGGGAACTCTGGGTGGTTTACAACAAGTTAAAATATAAAAATTAGAACAATAACTTACATATAAAATCCAAATAAAAAGATGTTAATAATAAGGCGGGTTCATGGCACCAGCCACTGCTTAGCCACCAGTGATTTTAAAAGGGCATAAACCATTTCCATATAATATAAATGCTTTTTAAGGGCTGTACAAGGCTTTGAAGAGATGCTTTGATTTGACAAAGTTTTGACTGAATCATGCAGTTGAAGCAGATTCATGAATTGGAGACAACCCTTCCATACAAAGAATTGAATCATAGAGTTGGAAGCGACCTTAGATATCATCTAGTTCAACCCTCTGCTCAATGTGGAATCTGTTAGAGCACCTCTAACATGATCACCCAGCCTCTAGTGGAGGAGAACCCATCACTTTATGTGGCAGCCAGGAAGCTTCAAGGCCCTTGCTGGCTTTTGAAGATATTTGCAGATTGAGTGGCTTTTTGAGCTGCTTCTGTGGTTATTGCAGACAATATACATAGCTGCAATTTACTTCTATATATGAAGAATGCTGAGTGAGAGTTGAACAGAGTGATGGGTTCTCTGACATGAGTAGCTGCCAATGAATATTATCACCTCATTAAACACTCCGCTTATTGGAGCTCTTTTGTGGTGGCAAGGCAAATGCTGCTTTCAGCTTTATTTGTTTTCTTGGCTTTACGTTTCTTAAGGTGGCAGCCACATGCCATAATTTCAGTCTTTCTGTACTAATGAGAGTTTCATGCTGGTCCTGCCAACCTAAATTGGAGTAAAACACAGCTCTCTGAATATGGGCTCACGACTAACCAATCTAGTCCACTCTCTTGTGCCAAACCTTATGCTTAATTTCTGTATGATTAAGGCAGGTTTAAATCTCTTGGCAATGACTGAATGCCAGTACAAGCTTGCAGATAGTAGCTCAAATCTTTATTGCTTGTAAGAATGGTAGAGTAAGTGGTGGTGGTGGTAGAAAGACAATGAATGCCACTGTCTCTCGTGAAAGTGAGACTTTTGCTCCCCATTGTATCTCCCCTGCTTTTGCAGCTTCTCTTCACTTGCCCATTGCCATCACATGAACATGCCTTGGTACTTGTTTTTTTCTGCCACATCCTCAAGATGTTGCCTTCATCTCATACCCAGGGGAGACCTGAGGTGTTTTAAAATCATCTGTTCATGTTCTTTCAGTTTCAAACTGATGCTGTCTGTCTTCTCCCAACATAAGTTTTGTCCTAAATGTGATCTGGCATGCTGATCATTTGGCTGCTGATGTGGTCAGGGATGGGATCTGCCCAGTTCCTTTGGGCCACTTTAGTTGTGGCAGGCTCACCTCTCACTCTTAGGTCACTGGGCACTGCCCTCATTGGCCATTTTGGTTTGGGTTGGCTTCAACAGAGACTTCTGCCTACATAATGCCAAGAGCTTTCCAGAGCACTTGCCAGGTTTTACACAGGTACCTTATAGGTTTAGTGCACCAGACCTAGTTTTTAGACCCAAGTTTAGTGCTCTTTTGAAAGAAAACCTGTCCTGTGCTGCACAGAAAATTGATTTAAACCAGGAAGGAAAGAAGGAAAAGAGTGCTAGAAATAGCCCTACTGTTAACAGGTATAGAGGAGGGTTTGCAAGAAGCAGTGGAAGACCCTCCTCTTACTTCATCCTGTATTCCCCTTAGCACCTGCCACCTGTTAGTTGGACAACTGACACCATCATTCTAAGCAGCTGCTTACAACCACACCCTTCCCCCCAAGTTAAATGAGGGATTAGAGGTTGTTTTTCCTGCCAGCGAGTGATTTATTTTATTTATTTATTATTTAAATTTATATCACCGCCCATCTCCCCCAACGGGAGTGATGCTTAGTGAGATGGGAAATGAAGTAGGGGAATCCACCAATCCCTTTCTTTAACTTTGCCACAAAAATAGGTAAGATCAGCACCCTTTGCTTGCCTTGGTGTTGTAGCATAGTGCTGGCAAGGTCCAGCGCGAAGGACAATTTGTACTGGCATGTTTTTCTGTCAGCTAAGGACCTGATGGATAGCATTTTAACTCACCCATCTGAAGAGCCCATGCAGCATTCCCCCCAGTGTACATCCAAGTCCTAAGGTTTGTTAATGAGGCTTGCCCAGTCTGGCCCCCTATTGAATCCAGTGATCATGGGATTTTTCCCTGGAGAGGCCAAGTTGCCAATCTTTTTTGGCACTTCACAAAACCTAGTGATGGGGGCAGCAGAGTTACAATTCACAACAAGGACAGGTCAATGGGCACGCTTCGGTATTATGTCAAACCTGGCATAGTAGCAAAGTAAGTAGAAAAATAAGCTTATATTTACATAGTTTTTAAAATCGTTAACGGTGACCCTTTTTGCCTTGATTCAACACAGCTTAGGTTTCCTGGAAAATTTGGAAGCTGCTCTGCTGTCCTTTCTTCATGCATTCTATTTTTGCCTGCCATGAATTACAGGGAGAATATTTCAAAATTTAATTGTGGTGAACCTCTTTATAATATCCAAGTCAAATGTGGCAAGGTTAATGTCCTCTAAAGGTTCTAATATTCTTGCTATTTTCATCCCATTCTGCCAAAAATGATGCAGCCACAAGCATTTTAATGCTTCCCATTATAGCCTACAGACTTTAAAAAAATTATTAATCTCAGAGCAGCTCAAATCAGTATATCCTTGGATCACAAACTTAAATTGAATCATACCCTTTTCAAATCTCCAGACTGAATCAAATAAGGCCTGATTTGCAGAAGCCTAACATTTTTATTGTCTGCCTCAGGACTTTTGTTTGTATTGGAGAGCATATCATTTCAAAATAAGTAGGTGTGTGTGTGTGTGTGTGTGTGTGTGTAAGAGAGAGAGAGAGAGAGAGAGAGAGAGAGAGAGAGAACACAAAGGAGCAGTTTATACATACTGTTCCCTCCCAACCAACCATCCCACCAGTAATACAGACGACAGTGAGATGCAGAAGATCAAGAGAAAGTTTGATCATGTAAGCTGTTTTCTTTTTGTATAACCACTGGATAAATCCATTAAACAAAGTAGCATCATCATGTTCTTTATATTAGTAAAGCTTAGCTTCACTGAATTATTTTAGTATGTAACTAATTAATTCTTGGGTTGTGTCCTAAATAGGTCAATTCTGTTCAGAAAGAAGTACTCATGAATCATAGAGTTGAAAGGGATCTCAGAAGTCAACTAGTCCAACTCCTGATTAGTGCAGGATCTGTTAAAGCGTTTTGGAGAGATGGCTATCTAGCCTCTGTTTGAAAGCCTCCAGCAAAGAGAAACATGCCACTTTTTAAGGCACCATATTCTAGTGCTTGACAGCTCTTAGTGTCAAGAAATGCCTCCTAATATCTAACCTGATTCTACTTCCTGGTTCTAGTCAGGCCCTCCAGAACAATGGAAAACAGGTCCACTATTAAATCTTCCCTCAGACTTCTCTCCTGCAGGATAAACCTATCCATTTTTTTTAACTCTTCCCCACAATACTTGGTTTCCAGTTCCTTCATCATCTTGGTATCCCCCTTCTGTATGTCAAATTTGTCAATATTTATTTATTTATTATTTAAATTTGTAGCACCGCCCATCTCCTCTACACCAGGGAACAATATCCTTTTTAGTCTGCAATGCTCAAAACTGAGCACAGTATTCCAAATGGGGTCTTCCAAAGCAGAATAGAGTTAAATAATTATTTCCTGTTATCTGAACTCTATGCTCCTATATACCCCAAATAGTACTTACCTTTTTAGCAGCTACATCATGCTGTTTTGTCATGTTCAAACTTGTGTTTTACTAGAACACCCAGATGCTTTTCACATGTAGTTCTAGTACTTCCATCTGAGTGAACTCAAATCTTCTCTTCTCCTTTTATTCTTACCAAACAAGAAAGTGACCAAACTGGTATTATAATTAGGGATGAGTGAAGTGGTTGGAAATAATTGGCTAGTCAAGTATTCCTTTCAGGCAATGAGGGGAAAGAAATTGTGTGATTGCCACCAGGCCTTGTCTTTTTTCACCTGTCCTGACATATCTTGCTTCTTTATAAAGGAGTTCTCACTAAAAGTGACTGTGAAGTGGTATTGTGGCCTTTTGGGTATAATTACAAATGTTTTTGTGGCTTGTTGGGGACTAATACTCTCAGCCTTTATTACTTTTGGTGACTAAAAGCCTTTAGCTCCATACCCTTTAAGAAGGGCATATGACTCCAGGAGGACTCCAGGTTGCTTATTCCTGCGAATGTTTCCAAAATCGATTTCTAGGAGTCAACAGGAAGGAGATCAGTACCAAGAAATGTTGGGAATTGTAGTTCATAACAGCTCAAAAGCACCAGGTTGTCTATTCTAGATCTAGCAAGCCACTTTTCCTTTTCTCTCTCTCAGATGGTGCCTTCTAGAGGCAGAAAGTTGCACTGATTATGGTGATTCAGGACATGGACTTTCTGCTGAAGGAGGTGGTGACTTTGGGTTATCAAGCCTTTCCTTTTGCAGGATAAAAACTGGTATCTTAGTTTTGTTATATGTATAGAAATCAGGCTCTTGGGTGGACATTTTGGTCATGCTTAGCTAGAGTGATATCTTATTTTGGCTGGAGAAAGTTGCTAAGGAGATTCATTTTCAGCTGGTACTTTTTACCTTTTGTTTCTAGCTTGATAGGTCTCTTAATATGAACTGCTGAATGAACTGATTAATGCCTGTATTATATTGATATTACTGCTATTGGAAAGTGTTAACTGATCTATTGATATTTTATGTTCATTTATATTGTTGATATGTTTTAAATGACTTGTAATTATTGAACAGTCAACACTGTACCATTTTTATTTATTAAAACTATTGCATTGAAATTTTCTGTACTATGAAATGTTTTGTAAGATATTTGTATAAAGTGTAGTATATAAATAAAACAACTAGGACTATTCAGTAACAGAAGAGGATGGCAACTTTTGTTTTTTCAATGCTGGCAGAATAATATCCCATGGGAATGCATGAAACTGAACATCAAGCATTTCAGTCCAAGCAAGAAGTGATACTCTCAACTTCTTTAAAACCTTCTATTGTCTGCTCAGTGATGATTGCCTACCCAACCCCTTCTCCTGTGGGGTATTTGACAGCAGAGGACTTGAGGAATACAATAATTCAAATGAGGGTTACTCCTGCCTGGATTTTGCATGCTATAGTTTAACCAAGGCTGATTTAGAGGCATGCAGAAACCTGCTTTTGTCAGGTAAAGACCATCCATATAGTTTTAATACTTTTCTGTTTGAGCCCCTGTGAAAACGTACAGCCTGTTTTATAAATTCACTATTTTTGTTTCTTATGTACCTGAATTTCCTTTCCTTAATTCCTTTTCTCTATAAATTATCCCTCACATGCACAGGATGAAGTTCAGTAAACCCTTGGTTTAGTGGGCTTTGGATACAATGGGCTCCATCCCCATTCAGTGGATCAATATCTGTTAAATCAAGAGTTTGCCTGTTAAAATCAAGGATTTTTCACGTTATTTCAAGGGTTTGTCCATTAAATTGAGATATTACAGTAAATTACATTTTACACCAATTACATCATGACACAAATGGCATAAATTGATGCAAATGATATAAATTTGGATTTAATTGATATTTGGATTTAATGGACATTCCTTTCCCTCAAATGGTATTCTGCTGTACTTCACCTAATTTGTCTGCTAAAAAGAGAAAAATCTGTAACATGCAAACATAAACCTACCTGGTTAGATTGTGGAAAAGGTATTGATTGGACCTAGTGTGCATTCTCACAAAATAGCTGCTTTGGGAGCTTGTCTATTTACAAAGTGGTTGCCACAGAAATCCTGGCAATCACAAAACATAAGAAGGCAAACTACTAAAGTTGCTTCCAGTTACTTCTCAAGTACCCCCAGATGCTCTCTACCAAACATATATTTGACTTTTTTTCTGGGCAGATTGACACTTTTCCATATGAAGCATTAGGTGCCAGTCACCTATTTTTGTTTTCTGAGTATGCTGATGTGGCCCAGGCATCGTATTAGAAACCAAACTGGGTTTATGGATTAGTGAATGGTAAATGGTTATGCGGTTTCCTACTTCTCAGTGTTATCTTGTTTTGTGATCTCAATTTTATTTTTGTTATTTTTAGATTTCAGTTTATTTGGATTTTGTGTTGGATTTTGTGAGTCTGAATGGTATTTTACCAACTTATATTGTGATTTTATTTGTCTAGAGTGGGCTGTTCTGTAACATGGTTTAACAACAATCAAATAGAATTTTTTTTTTGCCATTGGTAGCTGTGCATATTGTTCCACTGGGTGATACGTAGCAAATTGGGAGTAGATTGTCATGATGACCACTTTTGTGAATCTGGATTCCTTCCATTATGTATAGTAAAGGACATATATTTTGCTATTGGGTGCTGGAGTGGGAACTCTTGGTGCTACCACACCAAGCATGATCTAAGTATGTCTAGGCAAATGTGGGGTGGGATTTTTTTTCCTTCATATATATATTTCCTTCACATATTCCTTTCCACTGAGGGTGACTCTAGAGTGTGTGGAACTAAGGCAAGATCTTTCCACGGCAAAGGCAATATAGGATTACCATTATTGTGAATGTGGGCAGACTTCTGTGGCAGGATTCTTCCTGAAAGGCTCAGTGTATCATACAATCATTACCGCAAGTGCTGTTCATTCAACATGTTGAAATGACTTCTGAATATTTTTCCATAGTTTTTCCTGAATGAAGTGTTTCCCCCCTCACTTCATCCTCCTCTCCTCCCCCATTCTCCTTGGACCTATATAATTATCTCAAAGCCATTTCCACGTATTAGAACTCTGTTCTGTTGCTTTTGGATGATATTCAAATTTCAAAGTCTGCTTAGCTTTTTTTGTTTCAACATAAACTAAAAATTCCTGTTTGGGTACAACTGTCATATTGTTTGTGCAAATCCATTAATGGCAGTAGCCAATCGTAACTATTACCGTCTGCCCTACCCAGTTTTAAAAGCTGTAGCCAAATATTTGTTTGAAAATAAGTGCCTAAGGAACTTCTGAAGACTTACAACGAACAGGAATATCCAGAGAGAGAGTGTGTGTGTGTGTGCGTGCAATTGTGAGTGCAATGTTTTACATTACAGAAGAAAATTGCATTATAGTAAGAAGTTAATAATTTGGAGGTGGTCGTCTTCCCCTGGATGTAGACATGTTCTGCCAGTCTTTCAAGTCATGGTGGATAGCCATGGTGAAAAAGGATACAGCGTGCAATCAGAGTGAAAAACACAACTGCCACTTTACAGATTATGAGAAAGGGATGTAGATAAAACTGCTGATAATTTAATGATTTTAGGGTGTGTTTGCATTTGAATATCCTTTCCAGAGTTCTGGTTTTCCCACCTCAAAACATATAGTGAGGAATAGGCGGAGCAAAGGGTTACAAAGATAGCTTTGAGGAGAGTATGACTTTGGGTAAGTGGAGATGCAAACTTGTCTTATTTTTATTCTGCCCTTTCTATTTAAAGTACTTAAGATACCTTACAAAAATCATGGAATATGAACACATAAATTAACAAATTAACAATTAATTCAGAAGGAGATTTCAAATGAAAGTAGTGAACAGAATTTTGTACGGTTTCAATGCATTTCAAATTAAATAATTTATTATCTGCACTTGAAAATACTTTCTTAATATTTTGTACATCATCACAATTCATGAAGCCTAATAAGCCTTATGACAATATTTTATCAAGGAAGAACAGAAATTTAAAAAAAACCCTACTATTTGATTAACAGTTGTGCAATAGTTAAGGAATACACAATCTAAATACAAGGAATCTTATATTAGGTACTTACATAATCTGAAAAAAAATATTGGAAGCTATATTCAGTCCTTGGCCTTTTTGTACTGTGTAGAGTATGACCAAATCCTGATCCAGCCCATTTTTTCCTTAGACAAAATTCTTGCTTGGCATGGATTTATTATACTTTACATTATACTGCACAGTTCTCTGGCTGTCTTCAAAAGAAGGCCTCCACAGAATTCAGTGAGAATACTTCCTATGGAAGTATTCGTAAGACTACAACCGCAGTCTTTTCCTTTATCACTGACAATTTGGAATATGCTTCAATTCACACATATATGCTATTATAATAAAAATGTACTTTTCTTTCTTAATCTCCATTTTCTATCAACACCTAACAATTGCTCTTTTCTCATGACAGCTCCAAGATGAGAGAAACAATTTTGATTTGGCAGTTAGTTCATTTTATATGTGCAAATAAATACTATTTTGAAAAGGAAATACAGATAACTTGGGTGCAAAGTAACACAGGTTCATATCTAGTATCATCCAGATATATTAGTCAACATTACTGAACCTGTCTTGATGGACCATAAATATTATGATTTTAAATTTTAAAAAATCCCTAAATGCCTACAAGCATTATAGCTTACATATACTACCCCCAGATAGCATATGTGGAGCTCCTAAAATTCATTTTTAAATTCAACTTCAAAAAGTAAAAATGAACAACTTCTGGCGGGAATATGGTGATCTGAACAGCTGTGCTCGCGGGCTCCGTGGACAGAACTGACAACGCGGCAGTTTTTTGCAGGCTCAGGCAGGTTTTCCCTGAAGCCCTGGAGCTTTTTCATGTATAGAAATCACTCAGAATCATCCCATCTGTCCTCCAGAATGGTGCCTTGAAGCCAGAGGATCGCAAGCAGCATTTGCGCTAATCAGGTAAGAGACGCCGGGAGGCTGGGACGTCACCATTTCCAAGCCGCGCTGTAGCCTTAAAGAGACACTAAGATCGGCCACACCATTTCTGAACCATCCAATTTATATATATTTTTAAGTTTACATACCCTAAGAGAGGCTTTTTACAGTAAGGAGAAGCAATCTCTCTTGGTGGTTATCATTATTTTTTGGATTAATTTTAAAAAAATGTTTTTTAAGTTTTGGCTTGTTTCCCATCCAAATACTAAGGAGGATTGAGAATAAATAATCCTCCCTGCTTTTATTTTTGTACTGAATTTGAAGAATTTAATATTTTCCTACATGTTGAATCTGCTATTTTGAATCTCTAGCCTTCTGTTGCCACTTTCCCTGGGAGCTGCCTGTTAGCATACTTTCTCTTGTGTCAACATCTTTCAGAAATTTTCCATTAACTCATTAACTCCTACTTTCGTTAGTCAAATATCTAGGGGGCACCATAATCTACTGCCTGAAACATGGAGGATCTCAAGCAGACCTCAGAGTTCCGTAGTGAGCTTAAACAGATTTTTAAACAGATTCTTTTCAATTCCTGTCAAGCTATTATGCAAGATATTCGGGACATTGTAGAAAACATCACCTTTAAAATGCGTCATCTGGCTGGGGATGTCATGGAAGAAGTTTTAAGGGGGGCAGTTGGGCTGTTTGATTTTTTTATGAAAAATGCATTGTGTGTAATGAGATATGTAAATGCTTTGGTATATTTTGAAGTGGGGTAAGGATTTAAGAATGTTCATTTGGATTGCTTTTAAGGCTTGTTTGACTTCATACTCTTTTTTAATGATTTGGATTAAGATTAATAAGGTATAAACAATAAATGCTGGTTTTAGATTTAATAGAATTAAGATTGTTATAATTGTGGAGTCCTTTGTGCTCTCTGAGCCTTGTTGTTTTCTTGCAGATGTTTCATTGCCAGACTAGGCAACATCTTCAGTGCAAAAATGGAGTGGGACTTGCTCTCTGTTTATATACCATGGCTTGTCCTGCTTGTGTTGGTGGAGGTGTTGTTCTCCCCTTAGGAGTTCCTTGATTGGGCTGTTGTTTGCTGCTTGGTTGATTGACTGAAAGTAGGTAGTTTGACAGACAAATAAACCAACAAATCAAAGGAACACCCATGGGATCACCACTTTCAGGACTCATAGCAGAGATTGTAATGCAGTGTCTAGAAATGATAGCACTCCCAAGTACACAAGCAAAAGTATGGATCCAGTATGTAGATGACACCTTCATTATAATAAAAAAGGAACAACCGGAGGAAACAAATGAAACCATCAACAACATCTTCAATGGAATAAAATTCACAAGGGAAGAAGAAAACAACAGCACACTACCCTTCTTGGACATCGTCATCACTAGAGGAAATGAGGGCATTCTAGAAACCCAAGTCTACCGGAAAACTACCCACACTAACCAAGTGCTCCATTACCAAAGCAACAACCCAACCTCCCACAAGGGAAGCTATGTAAGAACATTATTCAGACGAGCACTAATGCACTGCAGCAACCCAGAACACCAGAAAAAGGAAACAGATCATCCTTATGGTATCTTCCAGCAAAATGGATACCCACGCAACTTTATCAAAAGGTTCCTGTCTACCCAACCCACTACAACACAACCAACAGAAGCTATGAAAAGGATAACACTGCCATACATCAGAAACATCTCAGAAACTACCAATAGACTGTTAAAACCACATGGCATCACCGTAGCACATCTTGTTGTTTATTCGTTGTCGCTTCCGACTCTTCGTGACTTCATGGACCAGCCCACGCCAGAGCTTCCTGTTGGCCGTCATCATCCCCAGCTCCCCCACGGTTGAGTCCATCACCTCCAGAATATCATCCATCCATCTTGCCCTTGGTCGGCCCCTCTTCCTTTTGCCTTCCACTTTCCCTAGCATCAGCATCTTCTCCAGGGTATCCTGTCTTCTCATGATGTGGCCAAAGTACTTCAGTTTTGCCTTTAATATCATTCCCTCAAGTGAGCAGTCTGGCTTTATTTCCTGGAGTATGGACTGGTTTGATCTTCTTGCAGTCCAAGGCACTCTCAGAATTTTCCTCCAGCACCACAGTTCAAAAGCATCTATCTTCCTTCACTCAGCCTTCCTTATGGTCCAGCTCTCACAGCCATAGGTTACTACGGGGAATACCATTGCTTTGACTATGTGGACCTTTGTTGTCAGTGTCATGTCTCTGCTCTTAACTATTTTATTGAGATTTTGTCTCAAGAAATTTTATTGAGCAATTTGTCATTGCTCTCCTCCCAAGAAGTAAACACCTTCTGATTTCCTGGCTGCAGTCAGCATCTGCAGTAATCTTTGCATCTAGAAATACAATAATGTGATTTTGGTTTGATAGAGAGTAAGGTATTGGTTATGGAAATTGCTGTATATTCTTGCTGTTAAAAGTCGGAAGTCACCTCTTTATGTAATCTTTAAAATTCTTTTTTTCTTGTGTTTTCACACCTTTTTAGTTTTTTCCTTTTTCTTTTTGTAGTTTTTTTGCTTTTTGTACTTTTTATCTTTGCTTTAAATCTAATAAAATTCTTAAACAAAAAAAAGTAAAAATGAACAAGATCTCACAAGATTGCCAAATCTGATGAAATGTTGGTGTTCCTGCCTGAAATATTTTAAGGTTTGGGGTAAGAGCCCCAACTTTTCATGAGTTTCCAAGTGAGAAAAATGAAACCTTGCAATAATAGATAATCTCTTGAGCTTTTGTCTATTTAAAAATACCTTTTTTTAATTTAGGCATTTACATTGACTGCCTGACTTATTCTTAGACACACCATTATTGGTTCATAGACCACAAGTTGGAGTCCACTGATCTCTGCCTTGTATGTTTTCTATAATATTTAATTTCTCGTTTGAATTGATAGGGATAATTTCTCATTTTACATTCATACAGTTTCATGCCCTGCATGAATCCCATTTTTATCACTGTAAAAAGCATATCAGAACTTCAATGTTGCATGGAAGGGTAACTGAATAAAGGTACTTAGCATCATGACCCAGGATTCAGACTCTGACTGTGTGAGGCATGTGTGGATCTCTCTTCTGTTGCCAGATTCCCCTACGCAGCACTTATAAGCATTCACATTGAAGGGGTTTAAGGAAAATTGCTTGATTATTCCCAGTGGAAATTCTGTGCAAGAATTGTGCCCACAATTCAGGTGGTAGAGCCAATTATTCTCTAAATCTTTCTCAGATGATTTTTTTTTTGGTGGGGGGAGGTATGAAAAAGAAACATAACTAAAATGGGAGGGACAGAATTCAAATTATCTCTATTTATACAAACAACAACAAAGGGTAGTTTGAATGGGGTGCGGTGGCTCAGTGGTTAAGATGCCAGGCTTGTTGATCGGAAGGTCACAACTTCAGCAGTTCGAGACTCGAGCACCATGTGACGGAGTAAGCTCCCGCACTCGCCCCAGCTCTTGCCAACCTAGCAATTCAAAAGCATGCAAAATGCAAGTAGATAAATAGGTACCACTTTGGTGGGATGGTAACAGCGTTCTGCGCGCGTCATGCCGGCCACATGACCAGGGAAGCGTCTTCGGACTGCGCTGGCTCTTCGGCTAAGGAACACAGATGAGTACTGCCCCCTAGAGTCAGACACGACTGTGCAGGGGAAAACCGTTACCTTTACTTTAGGGTAGTTTGATTTTCTAGATTGCTTTTGTCTATTGTTATTAAGCATCTCAATAAATATTCGTAGCCAGACTAGGTATGTTTGCATGTGTGTTTTCAAATTCAGTGGAATGCTTTATTAAAATAAATAATAGTTCTATGCCTTTTATTTAATGTATCACTGGAATTAAATAGTTGCTAGTTTTTGTCCTGTAAAGGATATAGGTAAATTGTTGAACAAGTAAATCAATAATCCTGCTAGAAATGCAGAAAGCCAGTAACTCACATCAAGGTCAGAAGTCAGGCCAACTTTCATGTACGTGGTTCAAGCAGGAGATGAGGTATCAAAGAAAAACAAAGCCTCAGATCTAAGAGCCTGAGTATCTGTAAACAAGGGTACGCCAAGAACACATTAAGGTCAAAAGCTGGTAGTAAAACACCTTTTAGTCTAGAATGGAAGGCTTTTAAGCCAAAACTCTAAGAACCCAAATCATTGCATTTGTGCAGATTGTTAGAAAAGGCCTTGTAATCCTCCTTTTATGTAAGCAGGACTCAGTCCTGTGGCTGAGTCTGTTGGGCAACCAGATATCCCAACATTCCCAGGATCAGCCTCATCCTATGACAACTATTTTGTTTTCTTTTTCCTTTGTAGATTTCACTTTTCCATTTGGATTTGGTACTATATATAATATTCATTAAATGAATATCAAATATTTATCATTCTTATAATATTAGAATTAAAAATTTATTAAACATTGGTAGATAATAAAGTTACCAGAACATTCCTTTTTAAACAATGCTAAAATAAGCATCTCCTAAATGGTTTCTTTGAGAGCCAGTTTGGTGTGGTGGTGAAGGCACCAGGCTAGAATTCGGGAGACCGTGAGTTCTTGTCCTGCCTTAGGCACGAAGCCAGCTGGGTGACCTTGGGCCAGTCACTTTCCCTCAGCCCTAAGAAGCAGGCACTGGAAAACCACTTCTGAAAAACCTTGCCAAGAAAACTTCAGGGACTTGTCATAGCAGGCAGCAGGAGTCAACACTGCCTCAAAGGCATAAAAAAAAGTTTCTTTAGAAGATGCCCAGACTTGAGTTCAAAGAAACAGGCTCAAAAGCTCTTGTAGAAACATCCTGAATGTCGTAGCTTACTTTTTAATATGACACTGGAGAGGCCAAATAACACAGACAGAAATATCTGTTCACCTGAACTGGTATATTTTAATAATAGGAGGGGTATCAAATTTAAATCAAGCTTGAAATTAGCTACATTTCATTGACTATACAGTATCTTCTCACATTCTTAACTTTCTGTGAACATTTAAGCAAATAAGTCTGATTACATTTTGATGACTAAAGAAAATGCAGGTTAGAACTTTGCTCAAAATGTCAGGCTGCTCAGTCTATTTTGTACAATGATACAGTAAATAGCAGAACTACTCATTCCAGTTCAACATATTTGTCCTTGCAATTACTTTGTTTTGATCAATGAAGTTCTGTTTTTCTGTAGTTATAAGGGAAGCTTGAGTAAATAAAACCTGGGAGATCTACAGATAGGTAAGGTAGCAGGTGTCTGCCTTGTGAGGCTTGATTTCTTTTGCTATTTTTTTTCAAACTATATACAATTAAAGAAAACTTCTTTTAGAATGCATGTATGTATTTTGGCTTATGTTTGACTTGCAATATTTGCTTAAGAACTTTGCAGAACCTCTGGAATCCTTTTTTAATGAGAAACAAAAAAAAATAAGATAGTATATTAGAAAAATATTTGGCAAATAGTGATCTAGGGATATGGAAAACATACCACAATATTTCATTTTTCTGCTATTTGGTGCACACTTCCAATTCAAGTGCTCATGTGACTTTTTAAAAATCAGACACCAATCATACTGTAGAATGTATTTTTAATTAGTTTAATTATGCGGAAGCTTACACAGTTTAAGCTTCTCTGCCCATCACTTTAGAAGTGAGAAATTGCTGGTATTTGTAGTATTTCTAACTGAAGAGAAGAATAAAACTGTTGCTTTTGTTTTTCTTTCTTTTGAAACGTGAGGAATTATGTTTCTTAGTTCTATAGTAATCTAAGTTATGACTCAGCATCAGTTTAAAGTCATAAATCCTTCCAGCAAAGCTTCTGGTTCTTGAAAATAACAGCTTTAAAATGAAAGTCCCCACCTCTTTTGTTACATGTTTTAAACATCATTGTATTTTGGTAAGTGCAATCCTATACATGTCTACTCAGAAGTTCCATTGAATGCAATGGGGTTTAATCCTAAATAAAAGGGCACAAAATTATAGACTAAATATGGTTTGAAAATCTATCTATGAAAAAAGGAATAAGAAGGCAGACCCATGTACTATTTACCTCCCCATGTGCAGAAGAAAAATTGAGAAAACGTTGAACAACTAAATTTTGGTCACTGGAACAGGAAGTATTTTAAAGAGTTTTACAAGCATAGGATTTCATAGGATGAAAAGCAGTGGACCCATCATCCCACGCTTCTATGGATGCCCCAAAATAAACAAGCCCGACATACCACTCCGTCCAATTGTATCATTACCAGGGACCCCCACATACAACATAGCTAAAGAACTTACAAGAAAACTTGGGGATCTCACAGAGGAGAGTGAATACTCTATCAACTCCCTACTACAGTGCCTCCAGAAAATGAAAGACCTAAAAATAGATGAAGATGAAATTATGGTGTCATTTGATGTCACTATACTCTTTACATCCATAGACCAAGCACTAGCAATTGAATCCATGGCAGCAGTTCTACGTAACACACCTGACCTAACTCGATACACCAAGATCAAAATAACTAGAATCATGGACCTCATCAACCTCTGCCTCACCACCTACTTTCAGTTTGATGGACAAATATACCAACAAATCAAAGAAACACCCATGGGATCACCACTCTCAGGACTCATAGCAGAGATAGTAATGCAACGTCTAGAAAGGATAGCACTCCCACACATACAACCCAAAGTATGGATCTGGTATGTAGATGACACCTTCATCATAATAAAAAAGGATCAACTGGAGGAAACACATGAAGCCATCAACAACATCTTCAAAGGAATAAAATTCACAAGGGAAGAAGAAAACAACAGCACACTACCCTTCTTGGACATCCTCATCAGTAGAGGAAATGATGGCATTCTAGAAACACAAGTCTACCGGAAATCTACCCACACTAACCAAGTGCTCCATTACCAAAGCAATAACCCAACCTCCCACAAGAAGAGCTGTGTAAGAACACTATTCAGATGAGCACAAACGCACTGCAGCAACCCAGAACACCAGAAAAAGGAAATAGACCACTTATATAGCATCTTCCAGCAAAATGGATACCCACGCAACTTTATCAAAAAGTGCCTGACCACTCAACCCACCACAGCAAAACCAACAGACGCTATGAAAAGGATTACACTGCCATACATCAGAAACATCTCAGAAACTACTAATAGACTGTTACAACCACACGGCATCACTGTAGCACACAAACCAACCAAAACCCTTCAGAACATCGTAAGTAAACCAAAAGACCCAGTAGCCCAAGAAGAAAAACAGGAGTTATCTACAACATACAGTGTAAGGACTGTAACAGCCACTATGTAGGACAGACTGGCAGAAGACTAGCAGAACGCATCCATGAACACCAACTAGTAGTCAGAAGACATGATGAAATCTCACGACACATGGACAGACTTAACCATACTTTCAACTGGGAAACTGTGAGCATCTTAAACCAAGCCAAATCCAAAAATGCTAGAGAATTCCTGGAAGCTTGGCACTCAGACAAAGCAGCCATCAACAGACACATAGAGGTAAATAACATTTACATACCATTTGTAAGAGACAATAGAAAAGCCAGAAGACCAGAACACCTTTTTGCCAGCAATCAACAACTGGATAGGCAAAGATTAACAGCAAGATTAGCAGCAGAGGAACAATCAAACAACACAATAGACCCTAATCAAGGAACTATTAACTCAGTCAATCAACCAAGCAGCAAACAACAACCCAATCAAGGAACTACCAAGGAGAGTACAATACCCCCACCAACACAGGCAGGACAAGCCATGGTATATAAACAGAGAGCAAGTTCCACTCCCTTTTCGCACTGAAGATGTTGCCTAGCCTGGCAATGAAACGTCTGCAAGAAAACAACAAGGCTCAGAGAGCACCATGGACTCCATAGGATTTCTTCTCAAAAGTCCATACTTAATGCCCAGATATCCAGGAAGGGAGGGGCAGGGTCACACAAACTCAAATATAAGAGTGAAACTGTTTGTTAATAAAATAAAAATCCTGTACCAAGACAGAACTTTATATTGAAATAGCTTAAATGATCTAATATTTTTTACAACATTTAAAAACAAACACTTCAGAAAAGACTGAACAAATAAGGAATATTAGGTATGTTCTCTGCCTTGAGTTATTTATGAAAATAATAACGGTGGGATAAAAAATAAAAAAAAAAGATGGTCAGCAAATTACAGCTAACTAAGATAGGAGGCAGTTTCTGCCTTGAATAGTCGCAAGAGTCGCTTGCAAGATGGGTGGTGCAGAAATATGAGAAATAAATAGTAAACCGTATAGGCAATCCCACCATTAGCAGAGTATGGTACAGTATGTAGAAAGAAGCAGAAGTGAACCGAGTTATATATCACATTCTACCTACATTCCCCTAGATAATCTGGTGTCTTCAAGTGAAATAGAGCAACTGCTGTGTGACTGATACTGAAATAAGTTTCAACTGCCAGTTTTGTTTGTGCCATGCATAGAATAGAGGAGGAACAATATTGACATTCACTTCCAACACCAAAATGGACATAATTAAATGAATCTACCTCTTAATGCCAACTGACCTCTTGCTATCACTAATTGGCAAGTTGATGCTTTTACCATATCTACGACAGCAAGATAACATATCAATAGACAAATCAATATTGCAGCTAGATTCCCAGGGAGGACTGTTAAAAGACAGACCACAAAAACAGAACAATAGCACACCACTGGTTGTCGACTATATTTCACAGCTTCAGCCACTCAAACACATTATTAATAAGCTATGACCCATACTGGACAAGGACATTACACTTTCACAGGCACTGGGTGGCCAACTAATATTTGTATATAGACAACCACCCACTCTGAAGCAGCTTCTCACAAGCTACAAGGAAGAACAGAACAGAAACCAGACCCTGCAACAAATTCAGATGTTTGCTTTGCCCTGTATTTACACCAATAATATCAACTTCACACAGTTTTTCACTGGTATTACTGAAAACTCACATTTTCTATGTTTTATTTTATTTTATAAATTCTAGTATCCATTTTTATGAGAATTCTCTGCACATATGCCATGTTTTCCCACATATAAGTTCTTTTTGTTGTTGTTGTTGTTAAATATTTTTGTTTCAGCTTAAAAAAACAGAACATCAGGAATTGAATTTTGTGACACTGCCCATAACTTTTTACAACATGCTAAAGATTAAAGCACCTCACATGTTTCTCTAATGTAATATATTCCATGATATATACCATTATCTGCCAACAATGCCCCTCCAGAGTCTATGTATGACTTTGTGCAAAAGAATTAATTTTTGAGAAGAAATTTGACATCAGGCAAATTTGAAACAAGGACGAAATGGTATCAGAGCCATTTCAACCTCCCAGGACTCTACATTACAGATATCAAAGTAGCCATTTTTTTGGTGGGGGGGGGGAACTTCAAGCAAAAGAGTGCTGAACTCACATACATCAAAAAATGTCAGGCTATCCCAGAAGGTCTCCACAAACACAACTGATTCGGGTTTATAATTGATAAATACTTGTAATCAGTCTCGCATCTCCACCTGGCTCCCCCCACCGGCAGCATTGTATTTTAAATCCCACATTAGTTTAGCCACTCCATGCATCTGATGAAGTGAGCCTTAGCTCACAAAAGTTTATGCATGCATTTTAATACAATTTATTAGTCTGAAAAGGTGCTACCAGTTTCCTGATTTTTGTTTTTCTATAAAGTTTAATTTCAGCTCTATTTTCAGTGCTTTTACCAAACAGGTTGGGATTAAAGCATGAACAATTCTGTCTTTAAAAATTATTTCTGAATCAACTGGTTTGAATGAAAGACATTTGTTAAGAACATCCTCACAGCATAATAGGATTAATTATGTGATGACAATGACATACACATCTACTTCAAAGCTTTCAGTCAGAATCTGTTTGGAATTTCTTTCTTTTTAAAATGATCTTAAATAGATGTACCATAGAAATGATATGAAACACCTTTGGAACCTGAGATTCTTTAGGCTCAACTCCCATCATCCTCAGCCATAAAAATATTCTTAAAGGATATTGTTTTATTGTTGAAGTGGACAGTTCTCTATGCTTAGGCTGACCATATTTCCTTGAGACAAAAACGGGATATTGGGATGGCAAAACGGGACAGGGTCTTATGTAATATTCTGTATTCATGAAAAAGACGGGTCCCTGCCCCCCAGTCCGCGCGATTGGCTTCCACCTACAAACCCCGCCCCCGGTCCACACGATTGGCTCCCACCTGCAAACCCCATCCCCGGTCTGCACGATTGGCTCCCACCTGCAAACCCTACCCCCCGGTCCATGCAATTGGCTCCTGCCTGCAAACCCCGCCCCCTGGTCCCTCCTTTGCGTGCTGATAGGTGGGAGGGCTTCCTCTTCCGGCAGCTGCGGCTCGGATCCTCCTTCCGTGCCATTCCCACCAGGTTTAAAAAATGGGACAAAATTGAGATTTTTATCAAAACGACGGGACAGTTGAAAAATGCTAAAAAAAACGGGACTGTCCCATTCAAAACGGGACATTAGGTCAGCCTATCTATGCTGCTGAATAGGTAAGGGCATAGAGAAGGAAAGGCACAATCATCCCTTCAAATGGTGGCCTCAGAATGTTTTGGACCCAGGCAAATGTGTCACTGGGGCACAGAAAAGCAATGATTGAGGATTTCTGTACTAAAAATAGACTGTATCAAATATTATATATTGGTGTAGCTGGCTACCTGGCTAAGGGGGAGGAGGCCAGCAAAATGCTCACTCTAGATTTCCCTGTTTATTTATAAAATTATCTAGGCAATTGCCTGGTTTGCCCATTCTTAAAGCTATCACTGTCCCTTCTTTACTTTCTGTAAATAGATTAGCAAGTAGATTAGCAGATTGTTTGGATAAACAGCTTGAGAGGCAGCGTGGGACTTTGCTTTTATACATGATAACAGCAGCAAGACTTTTATACGCACAAAGATGGAAAGATTCACGAATCCCCACAATGGAAGAATGGATGGTTAAATTAATGGAATTGGCACAAATGGCCAAGTTAACAGCATTGATCAGAGAAAATACCGTATCTGGATTTGTTTCTACTTGGAAATCACTTTTGGACTATTTGCTTCTTTCTGAAAAAAATGAAATTTTGATTTTGGGTTTTGACGATTAAATGGTTTGATTTTATAGAAATAATGTTACTTAAGGTTTAATTAATGGTAAGAGATTATATTTGTATAATATGCTTTTATATCTGTGTTGGAGAAAGTCAAAAGTCACTTTCTTTCTATATTTTCTATCTGTTTCTGCACCTTTATAGTTTCTCTTTTTTTTAGTTCTGTATTCTATCTTTTCTGTATTCTATCTTTTGTATTTTAACTATACTTTGAAAATTAATAAAGTTCAAAAAAAAAGAAGCAGATTGTTATGCTAACTCTGGACATGGAAAAAGAAGTACAGTATGTGTCCCATCCAGTCAAATTTTGTAAGAGAGAAGTTGTTTGAGTTGGCTTGGTTGTAGATCCTCTGCAACACAATCTGCTGAGAAGCATATTATTGGCAGTAATGTCTGTTTTTTAAAAAAATATTTCCTAAGCAGTACAGATATTAGTACAGCCTTTTAGAGAAGACTGAAAGTGAATACAAATGTTGCAAGAGTTATTCAGCTGCATTGCTACAGAGAACCAATGGCCCAATAGATGAGATGGAAATTTGCTGCCAGAAAGTTATATTCCCAGCATTAATTATTGCAGAATGGAGAAAGGGGCACATGGCATGGTTTTATGACTTCATTGGTACAAAAATGATCTAGTTATCCATGGAACTATGTAATACCTAAACTGAACCAGGTTTTAAAACAGTTTGATTATGAAATCCACAACTTACTTCCTTTTGGAGGTACGGATAATGTGTCCTGGATGCCCAATGGGGTTTAGATAGACTAGAATGCAGCTGGTATCCATCGACAATGAAATAGGAAGGTGATATAGAGCAGGAACTATCCATGAAAGCATATTGTGTCTGAGCACATACATAATGGGAACAAATTGAATAAGAAAATATTTAATAGAGTCATATAGTTAATTAATTCTAGGTCAAAGCCTATTAATGAGATTTTTCTTACAGTTGTTGTAGATTATTGTGTCCAGTCCCCCTTGATACCAGAGTACTTGCACAGTAACAAAGGTGGTTGTGCAAATGCTTACAATTTGGTGAGTAAGCAAGATACCATATGTTTTTTTCCTGACTCTGTATCCCAGGGGAACTACTGTCTTGAATGGAATTCAGAATAGGTAATACTCTCAGCAATACTAAGAAGAGAATCAAGAGGAAATAAATTGGTAAGAGAAAAGTAGCTAATCTAATTGAACTGTATGAAGGTAAACAAACTGAAGACGCTTCATTTAAGGGTTAAAGTTGGCTAACTAGCTGCTGATGACTTTTGTTTTCAGTACAACACCAGATGTACTGGAAACAAAAAAGGTACATATCCTGTGATTTTGCCTTATCTTATTTATAGAAGGAACAATGTTGACATAGTTCTATATTATAAATAGTCAGTAGTCAGTTTTATTAGAAAATTGCTGTAAAAGGCACTACCTTTGTGACACAAGAAACTGACAAAATTCAATATTTGTTTGGAAAAATAATATACATGTATATGTATATATGTGCTTTGGATATAAAGATGAGCTTATCAGAGGATGTTGGCAACTACTAAATATAAGCTTTACTGCTAGGTTGGTACAAAATCTTGTACATAAAGTTTTATGTACTTGAGTTTTATATCTGTCTTTAAAAAAATGTATTGTCTAACTAAATTTTGAAAGCTCTTCTGGGTAATGTGATCTCAATACTGTACTTCAAATTCCCTTTAGCAAAAATTTATTTAATCCTTTTCACCTGATTTCTGCTGCCACTATCCACAGTCTTAAATAATCACTTGCCAATCTCTGCCACCACCACCACCACCCTCTTAGTGGCAGTATTTGTTTCCTCAAACTCAAGATAACATATTGGTTTACATTTTCCTCATTGGTGATAAATCTAAAGAACCATTTCATGATCATATTAATGCAAGACACTTGGCTTCAGATGTTCTCATAATCCAATGTGCGCTCAAGACAAATTTGTTCAAAACTACTCAGATATTCCAAAAGATTCACTGATTTTTCCCATATAACAAGTAACTGAGTATATAAAATCAAGTAGTTGCTTTATTTGGATCATTTGTAATCAAATTTCCACAAGATAAATGAAGCTTGATTCATCACTTCCAATTTTATTTTATATACTGTGGAAACAGATCATATGAAAGATTTTGTTGAAAATTACTGATTAATACTATTATTAATAAAACTAATGTTCTAAGTGCAGTATTAAGATTCGTTTGTCTTTTTCTTGTTGTTAGTGTTGACATTCTGGTTCGGCATTTTTATTATCCATAACATGATCTCGTGATTGTAATGTTTGTTACAAAAAGACAATAAAGATTTATTTTTTTAAAAAAATAAGGATTGGAAGAAAGTTGCAATTTTGAGGACATCTTAAGACTAATTTCACCAAAGAAAACTTATTTCTGAAGAAACAAGACTTTTACTATAAAGATGTTGTTCAGGATCATTAAAGTCTACTTGTGTTGAAGGAACTACAGTATAGTAAGGATATATCGCAAATTTCCTTCAATGGTAGTGCTCTCTACCATCTACTATCAAAGATTTGAATTTGAACCCAAGTTACTGTTATTGTTTTAGGTCAGGAATGGGGAACCTGTGGTCCTTCAAATGTTGCTAAAATACAGCAAACTCTCTCTTTATGTGCTTTGGGACTTGTAATTGAGCAACAACCTATAACCACCAGTTTCTAAATTCTCTTGTAACCGATTACAGAAAAGCAATTCCTTAGCAGCAGTAATGTAAAAATACATATGAACTGTATGTTTGATTTGTTCATATGCCAACCTCATGAAACATAATGATGATGATTCAATTGTGTCCAATTCTCAGTGATTCTATGGACCAGCTCTCTCCACATTTTCCAATCTTGTATAGCTTCTTTTAGTTGTTTTATGCTGGTGTTGGCTTTGATGGTGTCTAGCCATGGTGTTTTTAGGTGGCCTCATTTCCTTTTACTGCCGATCAAGCATACCTGCCTTTTCCAGTGAGTTTGAACATGTGACATGGCCAAAATAAGTAAGGCGGAATTTTGTGATTTTGCCCACCAGCGATAGGTCTGGTTTTATACGCTCCAGTACTTGCTTGTTTGTCACCCAAAGAATTGTTTATGTTCATGAAACATAAACTAAATACCAACTGATACTGGAAATTATATTTTGAAAAGGTATTAGATCTGTGCAGTGCTTCAGAATGCACAGGGGCACAAACCTAGCACCTATTTGCAACTTTGGAAAGTAACTGCACTTAAATCCTTGCTGAAAAGCTGATGCTGAGATGATTTCTCTGTCTATATGTCAACTCACACTTAAGTTCTTTATTCCTGTGGTTCATAAATACAATAGCAAATGCTTTTGTTTCCAGAATTCCTCTTGAATAAGCATGTTGCTAGCTTCAAACATATTTTAGGATTTATTAGCAAGGCTTTTAATTCCCATAGCCTGCTTCTGACTGCAGTGTGCTGGTGAAAAGGTAATCCTTTATGGCAGCAGAGTGTAACCATTTCTTTTACCAATCCCAAAATCCCCCTTTTCTGGGGGAGATGGGCGGTGGCAAAATTTGAAATATAAATAAATATAAATATAAATTTTGCTAAGTGCTTTGACCTGTTTGGATTGTTACTGTTTTATTGTAAGTGTGTGATTGATAAGGTTCCTATTTTTTTCCTTATAAAAGGATGCAGTCTTATTTACCCTTGCCACAGAGTAAATCCTATTGAACCCAGTGGGGATTACTTATTAGTGGTCATGTGTAGGACTGTGCTATAAAAATGCTACCAGATTTTCCAACTTCACTTACTCTTGGAAACATGTATGTGCTTGACTACTGTTATTATGAAAAATACTGGTTCTTAAACGGAGAGTTGAAATTATAGTACTAAATTGAACTTCTCCTTTGAGTAATTGTCACAGTGATAAATGGGGAAAAACCATCTTTGATTTATGATAAAATAATTACTTTCTTTGCTGTTCCCATTTTTTATGACTTCCTAACAAACTTGAATATTAAAAAATGAATATAAATGGGAATTTATAACATTGGGAGTTCAGAAGATGTATATACTCCAATCTACCAAATTTTCCACCCATTATTATTTTTATTGTTTCCTGGGTTTAAAAGATCACCCCCCCAAGGGCTTATGCAGTCTGGCAGTAGGAGTGGCAGAAACTTTGGTCATTAGAGCAAAGTCATGGCACATCATCTTACTGAACATGGACATAACAAATCTAACTACAAAATTTCTCCCAATAATTATCCCTTGTCTTTTGAAGTAGATTTATCCAAAGGATAAAGTTAACAAGAGGAATTAAAAAATGATGTTATCACCTACTCCAGTGAGTTCTATTAGAATTAAGAAACATCTTATTCAAAGGACTGGTGTAGGTAGAAAGTAGTCTCTAGATTAGAGATCCTAGCTTGCATAGAATAGCATGAATGTGTTTGAGGTGCAATTGAGCTTTGGCTGTACTTGTGGCAATCAAATAAGCCAAAACTGACTAGCACCATCCTTAACGTTAGCATGTGGCTTGGATACAACTAACACTGGTGATCTAGTCTGCTGTCTCTATATCTTACTGAAAACCATTATGGAAAACCTTGCTTGACCGAAGCCATGATTGGCAATAGAGGTCAAAATCTTTTGGCCCATCTGGTAATTTCTCTTTTCTGGTCTACATAATTTACTTACATTAAAAAGGAACAGTATGATGCATATGTACGAAGGTTGAATGAAAAATAATGCCTCCAGTGCTATAAGTCACCAACAGATGGCGGTACTGACAGACCAAAAGCTCAGCCTGCACTGAGTACTCACCAGTCCACTTTAAGCAGCATGTTGTTGTTTATTCGTTCAGTCGTTTCCGACTCTTCGTGACTTCATGGACCAGTCCACGCCAGAGCTTTCTGTCGGCCGTCACCATTCCCAGCTCCCCAATGGTTGAGTCCGTCACCTCCAGAATGCCATCCATCCATCTTGCCCTTGGTCGGCCCCTCTTCCTTTTGCCTTCCACTTTCCCTAGCATCAGCTTCTTCTCCAGGGTATCCTGTCTTCTCATTATGTGGCCAAAGTACTTCAGTTTTGCCTTTAATATCATTCCCTCAAGTGAGCAGTCTGGCTTGATTTCCTGGAGTATGGACTGGTTTGATCTTCTTGCAGTCCAAGGCACTCTCATAATTTTCCTCCAACACCACAGTTCAAAAGCATCTATCTTCCTTCGCTCAGCCTTCCTTATGGTCCAGCTCTCGCAGCCATAGGTTACTACAGGGAATACCATTGCTTTAACTATGCGGACCTTTGTTGTCAGTGTGATGTCTCTGCTCTTAACTATTTTATCAAGATTTGCCATTGCTCTCCTCCCAAGAAGTAGACGTCTTCTGATTTCCTGGCTGCAGTCAGCATCTGCAGTAATCTTTGCGCCTAGAAATACAAAGTCTGTCACTGCCTCCACTTTTTCTCCCTCTATTTGCCAGTCATCAATCAAGCTCGTTACCATAATCTTGGTTTTTTTGAGGTTTAACTGCAACCCAGCTTTTGCACTTTCTTCTTTCACCTTCGTCATAAGACTCCTCAACTCCTCCTCGCTTTCAGCCATCAAAGTGGTATCATCTGCATATCTGAGATTGTTAATGTTTCTTCCAGCGGCAGACCATGCAGCATACCATGACTGAATTTTTTACTAATTAAAATTCCCACTGCCGAATACAGATTTTTTATGGTGCTGATGGTGCTGATGTGAGTACAGTACATGCATCACTGGTATCAGGCCTAACCCAAGAACGACGAGGAATCAGTCCAGCCAAACTTCAGCTCTTTATTTGACCACACCGTATAGACAGAATCTTACCAGACTAATTCTACTCTACTCTAACCTAAGGAAAATAACCTAGGAGGCTCTAGGGCGAGGCTACTCTGGAATCTCTTTGTCTTCCCACAGTCTATCTCCGGGCTGTGTTGTCTCTTGTCCTGCCCCCCTCCTTGGAATGTGCTCCCTCCTCCCTGAGAACCATCTGTGTTACTGTAGTCCATCACAACTGGGCCAAAAATGTGAAGATGGTGAATGGTGGAGAAAGTTTGATGAACTGATTGAGGGCAATTGTCAGATCACTCAAAGGGAAAGTGCTATCAAGCTTGCCATTTCACAGGAACGTGTGGTCACATTATTGATGTTCTTCAATATTGGAAGGTTTGTGCAAAATGGGTTCCTAACATACAGTCCAGACTTGGCACCATGCAACTTCCATCTTTTCCCAAAATTGAAGGAATACCTTCATGGGCATCTGTTTGACTCAATTGAAGAGGTGGAAGGAACTGTCAGGACCTGGTTGAAGAAGCAAAATGTGGAGTTCTTTCATGATGGCTTTAAGAAGCTTGGCCATTGTTAGCAGAAGTGTGTCATGAATGGTGGTGATTATGTGAAGAAGCAAATATAAGTAATAAAAGAGCTAATTCAAATATTATGTCCCTGTTTCATGTATTAAAATATCCCTATTTAAACTAGAGTTAGGAAGGTGGAGGCATTACTCTTCATTCAAACCATATATATATATATATATATATATATATATATATATATATATTATTCAGATTTATCACTGCCCATCTCTACAGCAGTAGACTCTATAGTTTCATATATATATTGAAACACAGTATATAAATATTCTAAATAAACAAAATGTTATTCTTCTGGAATTCTAATGATAAAAGTTTAGTTATCCTTGAATTCTATTGTCTTTATGGGGAATATGGGTGTAAAATATTGCTCTAAGTCCCATCTATCAGAGACTGCCATCTGGTGTGGCCTAGGAAAATAGCCTTTTCTGTTGTGGTGCCCATCCACAACATAATATAATTCCCCCAGAGATTGCCCCATGCCTTCACAAGGCCTTAAAGACATGGTTCTGTCACTGGGCCTGGGGATCAGGAGGTGTGGCTGATTCTCTATGTTGGTTATGTACATTGGTTATGCCGATTTGTTACTGATGAGTTTGTTTTTACTCTGGCTGCTGTATATATGTGTGCTGCCATTGTCTGTTTTTTTAATTTTTTATGCTGTTTTTTAAATATTGCTAGCCAATCAGTCATGAATTTGAGATCAGCAGCCATATAAATTGAAATAATAAATATATGAATAATGCTTACTTTGAATTCTCTAACTGCCATCAGTTTAGGCCTGATGGGAGCATCTTGTTGAGTAAGATTGAGTAAACTAAACTGTGTAGAGCACTTTTCCCCTTCAGAGAGCTAGTTACCTTGTCTTCAGGTTACCTTGTCTGAAATATGATAAAAATATTATAGAATGAAATGTAAATACAGTATCTGGAACATGCAAGACAAATAGTGAATTTACAACAAACAAATCTTCCTTAATTTGTTTAATTAATGTAATGTAGTACAATGCAGTCTATTAAAAAAGAACTTTCAGTTACTTCTGGAAAAGGTGATCAAGGTAAACTTTAATTAAGGTTAGGTAAGTCATTACATTAATAAATCATTACATTAATCAAGTTAGGTAAGTCATTACATTAATCAACAATGTATTACCTTTATTACTTGATACCCCTGGCTCTAGAATAGAATTTGGGTGTGGGTTTTTTTTTCCAGTTTAAAATAAAACTGAAAGTAATTCAGGTCATTGAGTGGTAACATTTGTCCATAATGGTAGTCTAAGAAGTAACCGTAGATTACATGCATGGCTAATACAATATTGATATCTAAGCTCTTGGGTTTAAATAGAATTTATTCTACAAATACTTTTACAAAACTAAGATAGCCCTTTCCCTCAGTGAACCTATGGGCTTTAATGGAAATAGCTAGATGGTTACAGCCATTGACATGTATTGGGCCATTGACGCTAGGCATGAGAAGATAGATTAAATGGTCTGAAGGGACACGCAGAATAAGACAAGCCTCTTGGGCACCACAAAGGGACATCTAGCACAGAGTGTTAAAAGTAAAAAAAAATAGGGTTTCCATTAAATCATAGAAATGTCAGAAGGAAAAGGCACCAAGTTTAAATCCCAAAGGGTATAGCATGTGAGCAGCAGACTTGTCAGAAGGCAATCCAGTGTTTAAAATGGGTTCAGTTCTAGCAGGCTAGGAAGATAATTTCCTTAGCTGTGCCATGACAGGTATCTGGGAAGCTCCACCCACAGGGGAGCCTGACATTCTGAATGGGTGAAGGAAGCATTTGTCTGCTTGCCTCAGCTTATGGGAATGCATTGGTTCTGACCTGTCCCTTACTTCATTGTGAATAGCTTCACACCTATTTGCTGAGAATTCAAACAATTCTCACAAAGAGTGTGTTCATGAAAAACACATGCATGCCAGTGCCAGGCAATGACTTTTCACAATCTGCAGCCTTGTGTCATTTCCCTGTAATTTGCTTTTTGACATTCACTAGGTAAAGACTTGTCCATGTAAATTTCTTGACAGCTGTGTGGAAGTAGTTTGTTATTAATTCATTTGAATTTTTTTAAAAAATATAACATTCTCATCTAGATTACAACCCTAGCATTTCCTGGAGATTTCCCTTACAAGTACTAACCAGCTCCAAGCCTGCCTACCTCTTTGGCGATCAGCTGAGGTCAACTAGATACAGCCATTTATTGTATTCCTGCAAAACTGAGATTGCAAGCAACTTTGCAAGCATGATTTTTGGAAATGTAGAAAACCTTTAACCTGTGCCTTGGATATTAAAACTGAAAATATTTTTGTGAAGACACTGGCATGGACCCAAAGAAAAATAGAGAAAAGATCTGCTTACACAAAAGGATTTTCCTTCCTCCTGCCAACTAAAGCCCCTCAAAAGTGCCTATTGCAAAGCCACTCCTCACAGTCTAGAGATTTTTCAGAGTGATGCATAGCACATAACACTGTGGTTTATGTGCATAATCTTAAATAGGAGATACATTTGTTATATAAAGAAAGTGCTTTCAGCTCACGTAAGGAACTCTTTGGATTCATGTTGTAATCTGGTATTTTTTAACTGTACAACTTGAACATACGATGGCCCAAAGACAAAAATGAAATACAGTTTTAAAATAGAGAAATGGTTGGATATGCATTTGGTGCATGGGCAGGAATGTTAGCATACAATCTATGGCACATAACATATAAAATGGGGTAATCCATGCTATTTTGCAGCCCACACTTAACCTACATTTTAAGACTGTGATCAAGGGAGACGGCATGTCTTTAATAGCAAGGTGGCTTTACCTTCCTCCTTTGTTTAATATCCAGCTGAGGTTTGCTCACTATTATTGTCAGTTCAGATAAAGATATTTTATGCTAGGAAGATCAATTGTACTACTTGATTAATTTTTAATAAAATATAAGTATTTTTAATCAGTTGAGGAAATGGCTTTGTTTCCCACCCACCCCTTAACTGGATATTTTATTTTATGTTTTACAACTGCTTCTAAAATCCTACAGTACGGGAGGAAAAAACAAACCAATCTTTTTATCAGTCTGTTGAAAAACAAATACCTTGAGTATGCAATATTTTGCATTTTAAACTTACTGAAATCATAGCATCATCATGACTTTTCCTGCCCAGATGCCAAACACCTTGACTTGGGAATAAGACTCCTTTTGTGGAAAGGATCGAATCTATTTAAATGAGCACAGTAAAAAGAAGCATCAGTAGATGCAGATTTGCTTGCCATCATGGATGCTGAGGAAGACATTATCCTGGGAACTCACTTTAGGGGGATGGTGGTGCTGAGTTGTGAAACCCAGAATACTGTCCCCAAATTCCATCCCTAATTAGAAAACAACATTTCTATGGATCAACAAAGCTGCTTTTTCTTAGTAGGAACATACTCAGTTTTATTTTAAATCTCCTCATTGGTTCTCCCCTCCTATTCCAAAGCTGATAAAGGTGACTGAAAAATTTGAAGCTGATGGTCAGCAGCCACAGCCAAGTCCAGCATATTTTAAAAGCAAAGGAAACGCCCCGCCTTAAGTCATATACTACAGCAGTGGTCCCCAACCTTTCTGGAACCAGGGACCAGTTGTGGAAGAAATTTTTTCCACGAACCGGGGGGCGGGGTTTGCAGGTGGAAGCCAATTGCGTGCACTGGGGGGTGGGGTTTGCAGGCAGGAGCCAATTGCGCACACCAGGGGGCAGGATTTGCAGGCGGGAACCAATCGTGAGCACCGGGGGCGGGATTTGCAGGCAGAAGCCAATCATGTGCACCGGGGGCGGGTAATCGCACACACTGGGAGGTGGGGTTTGCAGGAGGGAGCCCTGCAGCCCACTTCCTAACAGGCCATGGCCCACAGGTTGGGGACCCCTGTACTACAGGGATCTAATTATTATAATTTTTGCTTTTATAAGATTAATGCTGTAAAGTGCTGTATGTAGAGCTGTCCTTGCAGGCAATTCTGAACCCTAAAAATACAGTTTTCATTTCTATATACGTATACAGCTGAAAATCCTTGCCTTAGTGGGCTTGAGTTGTGCTTTGTTCTACAATTTTACTGCATATGCAAGCACCTAAAATGGCCAGTTAACTTGCTATCCCATTGCTAAAATTGCAGGATGTAGCAGCTCCTCTGGTGCAGGAAGAAGAGGAAGGAGCATTACTTGTGATCCAGAACATATACTGTACTCACTTTCCCCAAATAATTAATTTTGCAGGCTACAGGCAGATAATTGATTTAACTGAACTAAATGGGCACCATTGTTTGTAGTTAGTCCAAAGTATACATACTATGGAGTAAGCTTCCTTTAATACAGTGGGATGTGTTTCTGAACACATGGATAGTATTGCTTTGTAAAATATCATTTTTAGGAAAAAGTGTCACGTAAAGTAGATTAGAAATGTAATGTGGGAAGTAATATTGAATCACTTTTAGTAGAAGCAAAACAGTTCAAGTGGTGCCTGCCAGTTCATATTGGATTTTAACACAAGGGTTCTGTTTGTCATAACAATTTGTTACCATAGTAGTACAAACTGAAAGGTAACAATGATGAATTGGTGCAATATATTACATTAAATAAACTTGTCCGGTTAGCACTGCATGTAAAGCTTTGTTTACGTTACTGTAAGCTGTTTTTTTTTGCTGTATTATAATTCTGCTGTACAAATAAATTAAGAGAGGTTGTGACAGTTCATTTACCTCTCATAGAAAAAATGAAGGGATTTATTTCTTTTATTGTATTGTATTTTTGCTTATTGGTGGGAGATATTTTTATTTTTTAAAAATTTGCTGCGTGGGCATCATCACCTATAATCAGAAAAAGCAAGCAGATGAAAGATTGCCTTGTCTGCTTGTTGCCATATTGAAAAGAAGAACAAATAACAAATACTATATTTAGATTCCAAAGACATAGCAAGTAGTGTTGAATCACTGGGGGGGGAGGGAAGAGAGAATTTATTAATAGGAGCTATATTTTTTGCTTTTCTGTTTTTAAAATCTTCTGCCACTTTATGGTTTTCCATGTTGGGATTTGTGCATGTAGCCTTACTTGAATGAATCTGGGATTATACAGATTCAGAGCCTTCCATGTGATATTCTTACTTTACATTATAACATTCTCTTAAAATGCATCCAAATTCTTAATTTACAAAATAATAGTCCTTTAGCTTGTCTTAATAAGGGAGATGTTCCAGCTGCTTTCAGTGCAAGCCAGTGTATCTTTCTTCAAAACTATGCCTCATTAAACTCCCAGATAAGTATGTATAGAGCTGTAGCCTTTGCCATTTGGGCTGCAATTATGGTATGTTTAGTTTCCTTTAAGTGTGCTCTGTTGAATTCCAAAAAAATCTAACAATAAATATATATATTTACACACACACACACACACACACACACACACATATGATTTCCTGAGTGCTCCTAGACCCTATGTTAAAATATGACATTACTTTTAAAAAGTTTCACTTATCGGATGAGAAGGCTGATTTTCATGACAAGTTGCATATATTTTTATTCTGGAAGATTCAGCTTTTCACAGTTAAATACTTTCAGCATTCCTGGGAGATATCATCTAGATCTAGGGACTTGATATTTTTATTGATTTATAGAATGATTTATAAACTGAAGAAACAGGAGATTCTTCTTCAGTTTCAGGTGCCTCAACAATTCAGCTGTGAATCTGTGACCAACACTTGAAGAAAAGTATATGTAGCTTGTCCCCAGATGTTTTCTATCCTTTCCTGTATTCCAATCACTTCGTTATATAATAGATCAGCTAATTGCTATTTATGATCAGGATTAATTCCAGGTTTTAAGCAATCGAGGTAAAAGGCTCTCTGTTTGCATTAGCCTTACCAGAACATGGCTGCTATAATAGAAGGATTCCATGGACTTTTGAGAGTTACCAAAGTACAGTACTTTTCCAGAGCAGTTCTCAGGTCCAGCTCTTCAGCATAAGGGGCTTTGTTATAAAACTATAAATCCAATATTGCTTTCCTTCAATAAGTTACATGATTAACTGTTCCAAGGCCAGCTATAGTCTTTCTGGCATCCTAAATATGCACATATCCTTTTAAAAGCATGCTTTTACTCTCATATCTTCCTTATTCGATTCAATAAAATATGTGGTCTTTCCTAGTTTGTTTCTTTTAAAATATCTGACCCAGCTACAAGGATCTCAAGAAAGTCTACATTACTATTACAATATATGATATTACAAAATAATAGACTTATTATTTAAGTCTATTTATTATCTAATTATTATTATAAGGCTTATAAGAAATAGATGATTTCAATGTAGTTATTCCAAGTAACATTACTATATTCATTTGTCAATATAAATGTAAACACTTACCTCTTCCTATGCAATCCATTATCATCCAAAAATGTTAAACTTGCAATATGATACCCACCATATTTACTTGGAATTTCCATTCATTTCAGAGGGGTTTGTTTAAAAGTACAGGTAGGTCTCAATTAGTGCATATAATGAATCCCACGAAATGGTTGCATTATTTGAATTTGCAGTATTCAAAGTGATATTTCTATGGAAAATATGGTAATTGGTTCCAGCTTGATGGAAATAGGCAATTAAAAATTTTAAACATATTTTATATGCATATTTATGAAATATTACAGTAAAGATAAAAAAACTTATAATTTAAATTTATTCTTAACAAAAGTCACAGAGGAGTAATAGAAAGCAAAATAAAAAACAAAAAATTCTAAATATAATTCCTAAAGGTAAGCTTACACTGATGAAAACATCTTTATTGTCTTTCAAAATATTTTAGCAGCATAGACTGAACTGTTTTCTCTTTCTTTATATCTTCATACATATGCTGGTAGACACAGAGTACTTTATCCACATCTTGGTGAATTTGCATGGTTTAATCAAGGTGAGGGTCAACATTGATAATTTTTTGCCTCTGAACTTACAGGTCGAAAGATTTCTTCAAATTCCTTGAGAGTGAACTCCTTCACTTGCACATTACTGTTTTCTTACAGGTCGAAAGATTTCTTCAAATTCCTTGAGAGTGAACTCCTTCACTTGCACGTTACTGTTTTCTTCTGGCAGAATCTTACTTTCCTCTGCTTTGTACACACTGAGATTAGCAGTGTCTAAAACCCCAACAGCAGCTGTGCATGTGTTAGCCTCACATTAACTGAATGTTGGTTTTCATTAAATGCGATCTGGTATCAGTTCACATGATTCGAACTCACATTAATTGTGACCTAGCTGTAGACTGTAGGCCTAAATATGCTTATTAGAGCATATGTTGTATTGAACAAGTAGTTTTTATTCCAAAATGAATATACTTAATATTGCACTGTGTTGGGAGGATTTGTAGCCTTGAATACAATTTAATATCCTAATTGAATTCACATTCTTTTGATATGCGTATGATGGATGTCATGGTCCATCAAATCAATCCTGACTCTATGGCTCCCACAAAATTTGTAGTCACATCAACATCCTCTGAAAGGCTGTAGCACCTCATTGGGAAACTCATCCCCATAACATCGAACTGTCCCACTCGGTCATTTAGAGAGGGCATGCTACGGACCCCGTCGGTAAGGGAATTTCACCTGACGGGGTCTAGAAAGCGGGTCTTCTCTATGGTGGCGCCCACCCTTTGGAATATCTTACCCCCTGAGGTGAGGCAGGCCCCATCGCTCCCGGCCTACAGAAAGAACTTAAAGACCTGGTTCTGCCGCCTTGCTTGGGATGGGGGGGGGGGAACAGTTCCTCTTGGGGATGGCTAGTGCCATAGAGCCCTTTTAAATACAAACCCATCACATCTTGGATTTTATATTTATTTTAATTATTATTGTATTTATAGGATAATATATGCTGTTTTAATTGTTGAATTTTAATTGCTGATTTTTGTAAACCGCCCAGAGTCCCCCTGTGGGGAGATGGAGCGGTGAATACAAATCTAATTTAAATAAATAAATAAATAAATAAATCCCTCCCTCCCTCCCTCCCTCCCTCCCTGTCCCTGGTTATTGAAGGAACTAGGAAAAGTGATTGCAGAACCAGGCTCAATAGGTCCCAGGAGACTGGAGAAGAGTAAATCTTGTCCCTATCTTTGAAAAGGTGAAGAAGGAAGACCTGAGAAATTATAGACCTGTCAGCTTGACATAACCACAAGTCTTCAAACAGATGATGATGATGATGATGATGATTTTTTGTGTCTTCAAGTCAGTGTTGACTCCTGATGACTGCCTTGACAAGTCCCTGCAGTTTTCTTGGTAACATTTTTGGAAGTGGCTTGCCATTATCCTAGAGCTGAGAGAGAGTGACTGGCCCAAAGTCACCCACCTGGCTTCTTGCCTAAGATGGAACTAGAACTCACAGTCTCCCAACTTCTAATTCAGCACCTTTAACCATTATACCAAACTGACTCCCTTTAGATATGGGTAGATCATAATATCTCAGACATCCAAAAAAAATGGAGTATTGTCCACAAAAATTGGACTATATTAAAATATTAAAAATGCCTTAATTTTTAAGATGCTATAAGAAAGTTACCATTTTTTCCTGTTGATTATATTTGTTTTCCATATTTCAGTGAAAGGGTGGGATGCAAGCATTCCCTCAGCAAATTAATATTCAGTGAATTAAGTTTTAACTTTTAAAATAACAAAAACAAAAACGCATCTGTGGAGGATGAACACTAGATTTGACTAGATTACTGACAGAACTCATATTCAATTCCTTCCCCTTGAATTAACACCCCAGCTACTATATGTAGAGCATTCTCCAGGCGCAACACAAACATATGTATCAAATGTTCAGGAAAAGGCATTGGTAGAATTGTTATATTCCATCTTTACATAGCACTACTTACTTAATCAAATCAGTATCTGCCCAATTGCACTCATATTTTATTTAAAAAGGAAAAGCGATAATAAGCCAGAAATAATGAACCTGATAGAACACTGCAGTTGGGAGTATCTGCAGGAAGGGGCAAGATGGGGCAAGTGAAGTTATGTGTATCCTGACATAATAATGTAAATGTCATGTTGATTTCATTGGTGCTTCTATTGGACATCCATGAGTGTGGCTAATACGATGTACTAAACTTTCCCTTCCTTGATCTTTCCCAAAAGCATTAATATAGGCTTTCCAAACCACACCTTCCAGATAAACTGGGACTTAATTAGTAATATAATTAACAAATGCAGTTCAAGTCCAATTTGGTGCATTCTGCTTAAAATGTTTATCCCATTACACTCAGCATTTTGAACTCCCAGGTAAATGGTAAACAACTGCAATCACTGGTGGAACGCAGCTCTATTTCTTTTGCTACCCACTTTTCTAGTTATTTATCTAGGAGTAAATACAGTAAGATTTAGGAGTAAAGTATAGGTTTACATTAAGATTGTAAACATGTATGCTTTATCAGCAAGTATGCATCACTGTACTTAATAAAATTAATACCCAAGGGCACTTTCACATGGAGTCTCTGCACTGCTCCAGAATCATCTGTGTACTGAGTGATCTCATGTAGTAGTCTCCCTGTGAGCAGACAAAACTATTTCTAGTGCAGTTGCAGTGTATTGAAACGCCCCTCCCCCAATTAGTCATTTCCTTAAAATGTTGTGGCTCTGTTGAGCTTGTGGGGATCCATTTTCAGTCATGCTGGCAGGGCTTTCAACAGGAAAGATGACCTGACACCTTGATAGTCTTCCTTCATAGATAAAGCTCATTTTTTTTTCATATGGCCAGACAAATGGACACATCATGAAAGTAACATCATAGAGAGGTTCAAGCACCATGTTTCTGTTTTGCATGGTGAGGGGATTATTGTTACTTTAGGATCTCCCACAGTGAGCATCTTCAAAATGCTTTTGTGTGCTCTACTTTAATGCAGTAGCTCCAGGTAGTGTACTGAACACTCACTCCTCCAATTTCTTCTGACATCAAGAACAATAAAAAATTAAACATATAAAACCAACAGTAAAAAATGGATGAACCTACATTCCAAAAGCATCTACCATCAGCCCCCAAATGCCCCTCCAGAAAAGTTCAATTTTAAGAAGCTTCCCCTAGGCAACTAGAGTTGGGGCCAAACATAATTCTGAAGAAAAGCCATTCCAGATGGCCAAACAATGGAAAAATAACAGCTCTTTTTGGTACCCCAGTGACATCCGCAAAATGGGGGACAACCAGCTGCTTCTCCAGCATGATTGAAGTAGTTGAACTGATTCCAGCGATGCAGTCCTGACGGTAACCTGGCGCCTACCCATAAAAGGCTTTATAAATTAAAACCTTCCCTTTAAATTGCACTTGGAAGCTGATAGGAAGCCAATGCAGGCATGCAAATTAGGTGTAATATGTGCCTACCAGCAAGCACCTATGAGCACCCGGGCCACTGCATTTTGGATCAACTGAAGCTTCTGGGTGATCTTTAGAGGTAGCCCCATCTAGAGCATGTTACAGTAGTCAATTCATGTGGTCATGAGGGCGTGAGCCACTGTAGTCAGATCCTCCCACCCTAAGTAAGGCCACAACTGGTGTGCCAACTGCAGCTGGGCAAAGCCCCCCCTGATCCAGCAGGAGCTGTGAGCCCAGGAGGACACCCAAGTCACAGGCCTTCTCCTTGAGGGGCAGTGCAACCCTGTCCAGAGACAACATAGGGGCCATGAAGGAACCCTGATTTACAAACTGTAGCCCTGTCTAACCAGGGTTACCCTAACAGCCTCCAGGCACTGTTTCCACTCCAAATGAATCACATGTTCCTCCAGAAATGTGGATTTCTGAAATTCTAGCCTTAGAAAGTAGTGGAAATACATTCTGCCATCTGTGGGATTGCCTTCTGACTGTCCCAAAGGTCAGTTTGGGGAGATCTTGAGATGAAGAAGGAGCAATTTTTCAAATGTTCAGTGCTTTCAGGGCAAAGGAGAAGTTTATAATCTGTCTATACTGTAAAGGCAGTTGCAATATTATTCAGCCTGAAATTCTCTTTTGTATTGTGAATTTTCCAAAAGATATCATTGTGCTGAAGTGCTTTTTATTCTTTGCTTGCTTGCTTTGTCATGAATGTATAAATCATACAGTTCATATAAACTAAATCTGTAGTAGGGGTACAGTTCTTATAAACTAAATCTGTAGTAGGGGTATAGATAATACAACTGTGATGTTTTTTTAAATGCAGAAATTGAGAAGGCTGACATTTAATATACTAAAGTACAGTTCAGAACATGAACTAGCTGTCTATAGATTTTTTCCAAAATAATTGTATTACATCAGTCTTAATGTGGAATTATCCATCCTTTCATGGTTTAGTTTGACACATTTCATAATAGGTTTATGAATTATGAAACCATAATCTTGTCCCTTTTAAAAAAATGTTTTTTATCCAAATAACACAGGAGCACAGATTTGCAACATTGATTTTGTTTTTCAAAGCCTCACTAAGAAAAATCAATGAGGCAATGTGGTATAAGTTCATTCTCAATATATGTTACCTCACACTCATAGGAGCTTTTCAGTCTTCTTATTTAATTGTATTCTTTCTCACATCTTTCTTGAAACTTCCATTTGCTCTTCCAGTGGTGGGCAAGGGGATTGCCACATAGAAAATATGGTTACTATTAGGATTGTAGCAGAACTACAAACTGGTGTGTAATTCACCACTGATGTTGCTGCTGAGTACTTGGTCCCTGAGATTAAATACTCAGCCCTCTTATAAACAGATGTTTAAGAATGTCTTTCAGCAGAATTCTTGAGTTCTAAACATTTCAGCAGCTCTGGATCCTACAAAACATCAATAGTGTTTGAGAGTTCTGAAGTAGTCCTAGCATATTAAAACATTATAAAACCAGAATAAATGGTGTAATTCTTAGCAATTAAAAATGCATTAATTTCTTGGTGTGATGAACTGGTGGTTTAGTTCAGTCTTGGTCCCATCCTTTCCTAATGATGGGTTAATGAAAATAATTACATTTAAAAACCTTAAAAAAGTTAATTGAGAATAAATACCATTAAAGTTAATGAAACTTCCTTTTGAGAAGACACACATGGGAGGGTCATGAATTAAGATATGGATGGCATGGATATTTGTGGTACGACAAAGTAAAAGTTAATGTGGATTTTAAAAATCATTATATTAGAAGATCTTTGTTAAGAATTTGGAATAAATATAAACTAACTTTATGTTATAAAAGACCTTTATGGATTTCCACGCAAGAAGCATTTCATAGAACAGAAGTAAGAACTAAAGACAAATGGCTGACCTACTAAGACTTTTTTAAAAAAAGAACAAGGACAATATATAACCAAATCAAAAGAAGAACTGGCCTTAGAAGGATATACCTTCCAATGGCTTTCTTACATGCAACTTGTAGAAAAATGTAAATCAGATAAAAAAGATTTTGAATTTGAACAAACCAAATTGGAATTTGAGACACAACTATGTGAGACAGATGATCACTTAATTGCTAAAATGTATAAATTATTGTTAAAAGGTGAAATGGTAGAGGAACAAGTCAAAGACTGCATGATTAAATGGGCAAAAAATATTGGTCATAATATTCAAATGCAACAATGGGAAGATATGTGGATTAAAGGACTAAAATTTACTTTGTGTTACAACTTGAAGGACAATTTCTATAAGATGATGTACAGATGGTATATGACTCCACAAAAACTAGCTAAAATGTATGGGAATGTTTCCAACTTGTGTTGGAAATGTAAAAAAAAAGAGGGGTCATTTTACAATATGTGGTGGACATGTGAGATTGCAAAGAAATTTTGGACTCAGATACACTCATTGATGCAAAATATTTTACAAATTCGAGTTCCATTTAAACCAGAATTATTTTTATTGGGAATATCAGAAGAACAAATAGGAAAAAAATTTACAAGAATTATGCAATACATGATTACAGCAGCAAGACTTGTATATGCACAAAATTGGAAAAACCAGATTACACCTACGATACAAGACTGGATGTTAAAATTGATGGACATGGGAGAAAATGATAAATTGACATGTTTATTAAAAGAAAATTCAAATTATTACTTTCTTAAAGAGTGGAAACCATTAACGGACTATTTCCAAAATGCAGGAGGGGCAAAGCTTATATGGGGATTTGAAGATTAAAATATATATAAACTGATATATTAGACAAGAAATGTTTTTCAATGTTATATATAAGGGACGCGGTGGCTCAGCAGGTTAAACCGCTGAAGCTGTAAGACTGCCAATCAGAAGGTAGGCAGTTCGATTCCCCGCGTGATGAGGTGAGCTCTCGTCACTTTGTCCCAGCTCCTGTCAACCCAACAGTTCGAAAGCTAATGCAAGTAGATAAATGGGTACCACCTTGGTGGGAGAAATTGCTGGCGTCCTGTCGGGGGTCGCCCTCCAGAACGAAGAAGACCTCGTGAATGGCGGCGGAGACAACGGATCCCGAATGGCAACATCCAGGACATCAGCAGCCGACTCTGAAAAGCAAGGTATTCTGGGACATGTAGTCCAATACCCACGGAACAAGAGTCGGTTCCCTTACCCCTCCCCTTAGAGCGCGGTAAATGTTAATGTATATGAATGTATAATATATGAAAAATGCAATGTATGTAAGCCGCCTAGAGTCCTCCGTAAGGGAGGGGATAGGCGGGGTATAAATACAATCAATCAATCAATCAATCAATCAATCAATAAATAAATAAATAAACCTAGCATGTAAGATAAACTCTTTAAATTACTATGACCAGAGATAAATTGGAAGTTGACTAATTTCTATGTTTCATCTTTTTCTTTTTTTCTTTGCTTTACTACACTTTTTTTCTTCTTTCTTTGATTTGTATTTCTATTTCTTTTTCTGTTTCCAACTTTTAACTATGTATATTTAAAACTTAATAAAATATATTATAAAAAAAAAGAAGACACACATGGGATTATGCTGCAGTGTTAAAAGAAAACAGCAACTCCTAATAAGTAAATGGACACATCCATGCATTTTTCACGGGAACAATATGGTGGTATTTTGTTATTGTTTACTTTCAGGATTTTTTTTCAACTTCGCAGTTCAGTTTACATCCCTGGAATTCTCTGGTAGTTACTGTTAGGGCCAAAACCTGGCTCAACTAAAGCAACCAAATCTCTTTGAAGATACAACATAATTTTATTTCCCTGCATACAAGCAATAATACAGTATATACTGGACCCCCAGCAAAGCTTTGATATTTTGCTGAGTGACCATGAGTAAAAGCAGAGCTAGAGCATATATACCTTTGGCCTACTACACTGCAAAGGCAAGACAAAGAAAAAGGTAGACACAGTGGAAATTACAGTGTGACGTTGGAATATTTTAGATCAGAGCTTTCCAAACTGTGTGTCGCGACACAAAAGTGTGTCGCCTGTGGGGCCCAGATGTGTCGCATCAAAACCCGGAAGCGCTGTCAGCGCTTCCGGGTTTTCCCACGGCGACACACCAATGGCAGCGCGCGAAAATCCGAAAGCGCCGCAGCCACGGCGGCGCGCAAAAACCGAAAGTGGCAGCAGCGCTTCCGGGTTTTTGCGTGCTGCCGCAACGGCGGTGCTTCCGGGTTTTCCCACGGCGACACACCAACGGTGGTTGGTGTGTCGCCGCTGGAAAACTTTGGAAAGCCCTGTTTTAGATAAACCCATCCATGTGACATTATTATTTATCCCTTCCTACTAGGTCAGCATGCTAGCCATACTATCTTTGAGATATGGTTAGTGATTAGAAACAATTTGGCTTACTGGGCCATAGGTTCCTGACTGAGCCTTCTCCCTGTCGCCACTCAGGATCAGTTCAGCTTGCTGTGAAAGTTTTCTTAAAAGGGTGCTTTAAGCAGGTCATACTGTGTGTGAGTGGGTGGGGGGCATCTCATAGGTTTGGTAGTGAATCCAGCTGATGTGTATGGGGGGGGGGGTACATTGCCCATCCAAGTACTAGGCAAAAGTGACTGCTGCTTAGTTTCCTAACTCGAACAAGGTCAGCCAGGTGTTACTACCTGTTGATACCCATTTATTCCATATCAGTTTAGCCTTATGGTAGCTCAGAGAAAAATATCTTTAGCTATTTAAACTATTGTGAGGAATAGTTGATACTTGGATTAATATTTATGGCTCACTTACCAAAAAGAAGGTTGTTTTGTACCTCACAGAATCTGGTGAAGTTACAATGGTCTTACCAACAAAATCTTGCTTGTGTCTTGCATGGGTTTAGATAGATTTAGTTATCCTGTGCTCTTTGCAAGTTAATTAAGCCAAATATGAGTATAAAATTTGACATGATAGAATGTTATCTAAAAAGCACATGATGGTTGCAAAATCAAATCAATTTAAACTTTCCAAAATGAAACCGCATCTAAAGAGCAAGATCCAGAATTGATCAGTTTCTTAAAAACAATGCAGGCTTCACAGAGCTGCTTGGACAAGCCAAAATAATATAGCTCTGAAAGGAACCAAGAAACTCTGCTTTGAGGAGATTGGTAAAACCAAGTTTTGCTTTCAGAATTGATTTCTGGATATATATTAGGTTTTCATCCTTTTTTATAACCATAAACAAATCATTCATTACTATTTGACTACAGTAGGTTTGGCCGTATAAACAAACCCCAGGAAAACTAAATGAACATGGTAACTGAATCTGTGCCTTGTGGCAGATTCTTTGGCCTTATTCCTACCACTCCATTGCAGATGTTGAAAAAGGTGCATGTGGGAGGGGGAGGGGAGAGAGGCTTCCTCTTTCTTATTCTTGCCAACCCACCCATATCTATTTAATACTGAGGATGGAGTTGTACTGCTTCATTCATCTGACAGTGAAAGAAAAAAAGGAAAGGAAGGAAGGAAGGAAGGAAGGAAGGAAGGAAGGAAGGAAGGAAGGAAGGAAGGAAGGAAGGAAGGAAGGAAGGAAGGAAAGCAAGCAAGCAAGCAAGCAAGCAAGCAAGCAAGCTTCTCCAAAGACGTTTGGTGGTGGTCAAGACAAATGGAGGGGGGGGAACTGCTCTGGGTTTAGGGGCTATTAGAAATGCTTTGAAGATGGAATGGGTGCTTGTATGACAGATGTCATCAACCAAAAAGGTCATTTATACTTGCTTGGCTTCAATGAGTTTGTTGCATCATACAAGTTGAGACTGTCATGGCTTTTGTGCTTGGTCTAGGATTCTATATTTTTATTTCATTGGAACTGGGAGTTGTGGCTATTTTTAATTTTGGTTCAACTAAATAAGCCTGGATCAGAATCAGTTTGATTTTCGATTGTTAAAACAAACCATAGTTTAAACTAACCACAGATTTTTTTTGTTCAAATTAAACAAATGATAGGAGTGAAGTAGAATAGATTGCAAATGCTGCTTTAAAATGATCTCAGACAACTGTTGCTTTATGTCACTTTTAAGTTAGCAATTCCTCTGTGTTTGGAAAAATAGGGATCAGATTTGGTTCACTGTCTAGCCTGCCAGTGAATGCATGCCATGGATATATTTCTTTTCATTCTTTCAATCAGACTTTCTATAAATATTTAAATGCCGGTCATGTGATGCAGCTATGCACTCTATCATGCACTCTATCTTTTGGAGTTTCGTGGCTCATTGCTTTTTAAGAACCTCATTATACAAACTAACTTTGTTTCACTTGATTAAGCCATGAGATCCAAAAAGGTCTCTATGGAGTTTTGAAGTACTGGAAAAAAAATCTTAATAAATCTGATGGTGGAACACATACAAAATGGATTATTGAAAAAGTCTATACTAGCAGGAACCTGCCCAATTCTGTTCTTTGTCTCCTTGTATACCAGTGCTAGGTAGAAACTATACTCCCCACACACACCCGCACCCCATTTTATGGAACAGAAACTGATTTTTTTTATCAGGAAGGGTGAAAAGAATAAGAAACCAGAACTCCCTCTGTACTCTAGAGCACTGCTAATGCAGAGCTATCTTAATCAGAATTTTAGAAGTGAGGAAAAGCAATTTGCAACATCCCACCTAAAACTGTCATCCACAAATCCTCTCTTTGTAGTTAGACTGTTTGAAACAAAAACAACAGATTAGCACCACAATCCTGGAAGACATAGAAAGCAAGTTAACCTTGGGGTTGAAGTGATAATCTCGTCTATCCTACCAGTCCGTGGAAAAAGACTAGAAAGGAAAATCCTACAAATGAATGCCTAGTTATGCAAAAGTACTCCTGGGACTTGGTTTCTAGGGGCATGGTCTGAGTTATTTAGCTGATGGGATTCTAGTAATAAATCATAAAATAGATTTATGTTACATCTCACATACATTGGTAAAAATGTACAGTATTTATTATTTATTTTATTTATTTAATTTTTATCCCGCCTTTATTATTTTTATAAATAACTCAAGGCGGCAAACATACCTAATACTCCTTCCTCCTCCTATTTTCCCCACAACAGCAACCCTGTGAGGTGAATTGGGCTGAGAGAGAGTGACTGGACCAAGGTCACCCAGCCGTCTTTCATTGCCCAAACAACAGCGAGCTTGAAACCTATCAGGGTTGGAGATGAAAAAACGTGTGGCAGATGGGTCATATCTAGACTTGCAGACTAAGGATTTTATTTCTGATATGACAAGAGGAGCTATTTTTGTAATTGCAGATTGAAAACCTAATATCTGATGAAATAGATAAACAAGACCTAGATTTAAAATTTAAGACTTGATTTTGAGATGCACTCAGGAAGCATTTTGGAAGAACATAACTCAACTTATTGACAATAGTTTTTTCAAAAAAATCTACTTTTCTTTGCCAGCTTTAATATCTGCATGAACTTGTATCCTGTTGCTATCTTACTTTTATCTCTTGATGGTATTTAATTCCTAGTCAGGTATTACTGAATGTTTTTTCTCCTCATAAGACCTTGTTATTACCAAGTGCCCTAGAAATGCTATTGATTTGAGACATGTTTAATAATTTTATATATGAGCAAAATAATACAGTAAATATGATTTTTACATAATGTACAATATAATTTTTACATTATGGATAAGACTTCAAGAGCAATTCAAGCATTAAAGAAGAACTGTATATGTTACAAAGGAGATCTGGGCATGCCCAGTTACTTGTGCAACCCATAACTGCACATCAGATGGTTGGATGCAACTAGATTAATTGGTGAGGGACCTAAATATATTACACCCTGAAATAAGAACTTCAAATAAAGACTTGAATGGTTTAGAAAAGTTGGGAGTGTTTTTTAAATGGGGCCTATTAAACCAATCAAGAAAAAAAAAATGAGGAAGTCTATAGAGTTGTAAAGTTCATGGCCTTCATTGCCCATACTCTTATGTTCAAAGGATGGAAAATAAGGTGAGCCTGAACATTACCAATAGCAAATAAGATATAATAGATATAATAAAGACTTGTTTGGTTGACTCCCATAATTGAAATACAATGATTGAAGGATGCAAATTGTTCAAAAGGAACAGAAGTGGTAGAAAGCGAGGAGGAGCTGCAATTATATGAAGTTGGTGATACTTAAGAGAGCATACAATTAAAGTAAGTAGAAGAATGAGCTCTTGGAATTAATAATTCCACTTTATTCTGCATTTGTCGTATCCTCATCTCAAGTATTGTATCCAGTTGGATCATTCTGATCCAGTGAAGGGTCAGACAGCCTGGAACAGAATCAGAGAATAGTAATGAAGATGAGCAGGGGACTAGAAGCTAACTGGAAGTGGAAATATTTAACTTTGAGAAAAACAATACTGAGAGAATGAATAGCACTTTTCAATTAGGATGTCACAAAGCAGAATATCAAGACCTGCTTACTATCATTCCAGAATACAGGACAAGGAATAATGGATTTAAGTTACAGGAAAGGTAGTACAATGCTAGTGTGACATGATCTGTCTGGATAGTAATGGCTTGTTCTCACAATTCCCTTGTGTCCTCTCTTCAAGCCTTCTCCCAACTAACAGCAATTGTGTTGTACATTTTCAGCTTTTCTTTTTAAAGAATAGTCCACATATCTGATGTACTGCTCTGAGGTCTAGAAAAGTTTGTGTGAAGGGTAGTCATAAGGGTGCCACAAGACTCTTTGTTGTAACTAAGTACTGCATACTTTTACTTACTTGCTTTATAGCTGCTCATAGAACTGGATTCAGAAGTAATGGAAACCTGTGGTTTGAATAGTTACACCAAGTTTTGGTCTTGTAATCTGATCTGGATGTAGCCTTAAGTTATACTTCTTCCTGGAATCACCAATATTTTTGGATGAGTAGGTACATCTAGAATTAGAATTATGGCTATGGCTGATCTCCAACAATAGTTGCTACGGCAGGCACAACCTTTTTCATTCTCAAAACGATTGCCTTTTGGTAGCCACTCCCATTACAGGTAGTCCTCGCTTAACAACCATTCGTTTAGTGACAGTTTGGACTTACGACAGTGCTGGAGAAAACCAATTACGGCTGGTCCTCACACGACCATCACAGCGTCCCTGCGGTCATGTGATCACGATTTGGGTGCTTGACAAGTGGTTCACATTTATGAGTGTCGCAGCATCCTGTGGTCAAACGATTGCCATTTTCAACCTTCCTGGCCTGCTTCTGGCAAGCAAAATCAATGAGGAACCACATAATTTGCTTAACGACCACATGGTTTGCTTAATGCCTGTGGTGATTTACTTAACGGCCGCCGTAAAAAATGTCATGAATTGGATTGGATTCATTTAATGACTGCTTCGCTTAGCAACCAAACTTCCGGTCCCAATTGTGGTCATTAAGCGAGGACTACCTGCATGCAATTTAGTTAAAAGTTAAATAACTCACCCAAATCACTCTTTTGAAGTAATCTTTTCTGCTTGAACAGCTGTTTTGCGAAAAGTAAAGTGCATGCTAAAAGAAAAAAAATGGACAAACACCTGCTCACACTTCCTTCCATTTTTACATACAGAGAGCAAATGCAAGAACAAAGGAACCAGCTAATCATACATGTAATGGTCCATTCACACAATATACTTTTTACCTGGTCTGGCCATCTTTATTTTAGAAGGATTGCCTCTTGCTCATGTGGGGTATGGAAGCATTATTGGAAATAAATATAGCAACAGAGTCTGGTGCTCTGCTCTAAAGAATATCTGGCCATTCCCCAAAATCAGAAAAAGCAAAGATTCTAGTGGATGCCAAGGAAAATATTTGCAAATTTCCCATCAGGGACTCCAGGTTTTGTCTGACATGGCTGTGTTCACATGGCAAGGATTCACATGGCGTTCACATTTGTGCCTAATATGTTGTAGCTAACTTATGGGTCAGTGTACCTAAGAAACTGAGAATATTGGGTTGAATACATCACTATTAACCATGGGTACGTGATCATGTGAACGTAGCCATGGACTTATTTATGCCTCTCTAGTATAGCTGTGAGAAAGTACAGAAACATAGGCTTCTGATTAGAACTAACCATAGTTATTTTGTTCAAGTTATTTAGTCTGAAATAATTAGTCCAAACAAGCCATGGTTATACTGTGTTTTCCTATTATTGCTTTTTATTTTTCATCACAGGAAATAGAAATAGAGGCTTGTAACCTCTTCATCATAATTGCTTCAAAGGAGGCATTTCATTCACAAAGCACCAACTATAGTGTGATGTTACAGCCAAATTATTATTATTGCTTAGATTTATAGCCTTTCCTCCAGGTGCTCAGTGGCATGTGTAATACCCATTCCTCTAATATTATCCCCCTAACAACAATTCTTGAAATAGCTTGAACTGATAGAGTAATTAGCCCAAAATCATCCAATGAGCTGCTATGGTTAAACCAGTGTCTTTCCAATCCTAGTTTGTAGCTGGTTTGCAAATCATGGTTTGTATTAAATGCAATTTGTAGTTGTGTTTGATTTCATAAAATGATAACATCTGGTATCATTACTTTTGCTCATGAGGCTGCTGTGGATGGGAATGAATTTATGAAACTTTTCGCTGAGCATGTGGGGAAAAGAGAGCAGATAGAAGTTGAAACTCCACTGTGACTTCTTAACTATATGTAGCTCTTACAAATCAAGTCAAATCAGAATTTCATATTACATCTGAATCCTGATGGATCGATCCTACTAACTTAGCTGTCTTAACTTTTTTCCAAGACCTTTTTCTTTTTTCCTTTTACTCTAATTAAGGTTAATTAATTTACTCTTTTTATTAATTTAATAAAATTAATTTACTCCAATTAAGTAATTTTCCTTTTACTTCAGTGAAGGGATGGAGTGGACTGAGATCAATCAAGTACAATGAGGCTGTACACCTTCATGCTGGCCCACCAGGAATTTAACAGATTATTTGCATCATACTACAAAAATGGATTTTGGTTATTGAATGCAATGATTCCATTTATCACAATTAAAAGTTCATACTTGGCTACTCTGAATTTGCACTTTTTTTGTGTGTGGTATATTTTTGCCTTTTACTTTTTTAAAACTACTTCTTAACAATTCACAACTTTCACTGGGCACAGTCAAATGTACTTTATGCTCACCCTTCTGTCTATGTTGCCTTTTCCACAGTAACAGAGCAGATAATTTTTACAGATAGTTAACAAAAGTGTAAACCCACAGATATTGTTTGGTGATGTGTTCCAAGGTAGACATAACCACCTTTGTCAAACTTCTTTTAATAGTATCTTAAGTTTATTGTCTACGGTAAAAAAAAGTACATGTTAAATCTTAAGTTAAACCTTTAAATGTTCTGGAGGAACAAAGCATTTTTAAAGGGGAAGGTGTTTAAATAGTAAATCTGATGAAAAACAAAACCTAAAAGAATTTTAGGGGCATAATGCTAATTTTTAAAAGTTGCTCAACACTTAAATATTTAAACACTTAAAACACTTTCTAGGAAGAAGCACATATTTTAGCCTTAATTTTGTGCCATATGTAGTTATTCTATTGTTCCTGTAACAGAGATAGAGGGAGGACTCTTGTTTCACCATGCAAATGTGCACAATCACAAGACACAGCTGTTTTATGGTGTTTCAAACAGGTGTTATGTTTAAACTCCCACATGCTCTGAAGCCCCTTTTGGAAATCAAACCTCTGAAACATTGCTCATCCTTACTAAGTACATCCAACTCTGCTTAATTTCTGAGCTCAAAAGAAAGTCAGCCAAGTGGTGCTACCTGAAGAGGCACTCCTGAAAATGGCGGCTTTGAAAAAAATGAACATCTCTTTTGAAGAAAGCAATATTGAAAATTGCAATACAGAATCTAGGGAATTAATTCTTTTGCCATTATCTGAATCTAAACCAGAACAAAAACGGGGTGGAAGGGAGATGCAGTCTTTGTTGTTTATTCGTTCAGTCGCTTTCGACTCTTCGTGACTTCATGGACCAGCACACGCCAGAGCTTCCTGTTGGCCGTCACCATCCCCAGCTCCCCCATGGTTGATTCTGTCACCTCCAGAATATCATCCATCCATCTTGCCCTTGGTCGGCCCCTCTTCTTTTTGCCTTCCACTTTCCCTAGCATCAGCTTCTTCTCCAGGGTATCCTGTCTTCTCATTATGTGGCCAAAGTACTTCAGTTTTGCCTTTAATATCATTCCCTCAAGTGAGCAGTCTGGCTTGATTTCCTGGAGTATGGACTGGTTTGATCTTCTTGCAGTCCAAGGCACTCTCAGAATTTTCCTCCAACACCACAGTTCAAAAGCATCTATCTTCCTTCGCTCAGCCTTCCTTATGGTCCAGCTCTCACAGCCATAGGTTACTACGGGGAATACCATGGCTTTAACTATGCGGACCTTTGTTGTCAGTGTGATGTCTCTGCTCTTAACTATTTTATCAAGATTTGCCATTGCTCTCCTCCCAAGAAGTAGACGTCTTCTGATTTCCTGGCTGCAGTCAGCATCTGCAGTAATCTTTGCACCTAGAAATACAAAGTCTGTCACTGCCTCCACTTTTTCTCCCTCTATTTGCCAGTTATCAATCAAGCTGGTTGCCATAATCTTGGTTTTTTTGAGGTTTAACTGCAACCCAGCTTTTGCACTTTCTTCTTTCACCTTCGTCATAAGGCTCCTCAACTCCTCCTCGCTTTCAGCCATCAAAGTGGTATCATCTGCATATCTAAGATTGTTAATGTTTCTTCCAGCGATTTTAACTCCAGCCTTGGATTCCTCAAGCCCAGCACGTCACATGATGTGTTCTGCATACAGGTTGAATAGGTAGGGTGAGAGTATACAGCCCTGCCGTACTCCTTTCCCAATCTGTCTATGAAGGTTCTCAGTCATCCAGGTGGAATTGTCTGTAGCTTGAATCATGTCAACTGGATTTCTATTTTCTTAGTGGAAACGTTTCGCTCCTTATCCAAGGAGCTTCTTCAGTCTGAGCAAAGTTGGTAAGGGAATCCTAAATATGTTCCTAGGTAGCTGTGTGACCTTACACCTGGGGCTAGGTCATGGTTATATTGAGATGTAATTTTTAAGTCCTTTTATCATCTTTCCCAATCTTAAACCAGTCCGTTGTTCCGTGATCTGTTCTTACCGTTGCTACTTGGTCATTATACAGATTCCTCAGGAGGCAGACAAGATGACTTGGTATCCCCATACCACCAAGAACTTGCCACAATTTGTTATGATCCACACAGTCAAAGGCTTTAGAATAGTCAATGAAACAGAAATAGATGTTTTTCTGAAACTCCCTGGCTTTCTCCATTATCCAGCGGATATTGGCAATTTGGTCTCTAGTTCCTCTGCCTTTTCTAAACCCAGCTTGTACATCTGGCAATTCTCGCTCCATGAATTGCTGGAGTCTACCTTGCAAGATCTTGAGCATTACCTTACTGGCATGTGAAATAAGTGCCACTGTTCGATAGTTTGAACATTCTTTAGTGCTTCCCTTTTTTGGTATGGGGATATAAGTTGATTTTTTCCAATCTGATGGCCATTCTTGTGTTTTCCAAATTTGCTGGCATATGGCATGCATCACCTTGACAGCATCATCTTGCAAGATTTTAAACAGTTCAGCTGGGATACCATCGTCTCCTGCTGCCTTGTTATTAGCAATGCTTCTTAAGGCCCATTCAACCTCACTCTTCAGGATGTCTGGCTCTAACTCACTGACCACACCATCAAAGCTATCTCCAATATTATTATCTTTCCTATACAGATCTTCCGTATATTCTTGCCACCTTTTCTTGATCTCTTCTGCTTCTGTTAGGTCCTTACCATCTTTGTTTTTGATCATACCCATTTTTGCCTGGAATTTACCTCCGATGTTTCTAATTTTCTGGAAGAGGTCTCTTGTCCTTCCTATTCTATTGTCTTCTTCCACTTCCGCACATTGCTTGTTAAAAATAATTCCTTATCTCTTCTGGCTAACCTCTGGAATTTTGCATTTAATTGGGCATATCTCCCCCTATCACTGTTGCCTTTTGCTTTCCTTCTTTCTTGGGCTACTTCCAGTGTTTCAGCAGACAGCCATCTTGCCTTCTTGGTTTTCTTTTTCTTTGGGACGTTTTTTGTTGCCACCTCCTGAACAATGTTGCGAACTTCTGTCCATAGTTCTTCGGGGACCCTATCTACTAAATCTAGTCCCTTAAATCTATTCTTCACCTCCACTGCATATTCCTTAGGAATATTAGTGAGCTCATATCTAACTGATCTGTGGGTCTTCCCTATTCTCTTTAGTCTGATTCTAAATTTTGCAATAAGAAGTTCATGATCTGAACTACAGTCAGCTCCAGGTCTTGTTTTTACCGACTGTATAGATGTCCGCCACCTTTGGCTGCAAATGATGTAGTCAATCTGATTTCGGTGTCGACCATCTGGTGAAGTCCATGTATAAAGTTGTCTTTTAGGTTGTTGGAAGAGAGTGTTTGTTATGCACAGTGAGTTGTCTTGGCAAAATTCTATCAGCCTATGTCCTGCTTCATTTTGTTCTCCCAGACCATGCTTGCCTGTAATTCCAGGTGTCGTCTGACTACCCACCTTAGCATTCCAGTCTCCTGTAATGAAAATAACATCTCTTTTTGGTGTATTATCTAGTAGGTGCTGCAGATCCTCATAGAACTGATCTACTTCTGCTTCTTCAGCATCTGTGGTTGGGGCGTATATTTGGATCACTGTGATGTTAAATGGCTTACCCTGAATTCGAATTGAGATCATTCTATCGTTTTTTGGATTGTATCCAAGCACTCCTTTAGCCACTTTATTATTAATTATGAAGGCTACTCCATTTCTTCTGTGGTCCTCTTGTCCACAGTAGTAGATCTGGTGGTCATCTGATGTGAAGTGGCCCATCCCAGTCCATTTCAGTTCACTGACACCTAAAATGTCTATATTTAATCTTGACATCTCACCAATAACCACATCCAATTTGCCCTGGCTCATAGATCTTACATTCCAGGTTCCTATGGTGTGTTGATCTTTAGAACATCGGATTCGTCGTTCACCACCAGCACCGTCAGCCGCTAGCCGTCCTTTCGGCTTTGAGCTAGCTGCGTCATCACATCTGGGGCTAGTTGAACGTATCCTCTGTTCCTCCCCAGTAGCATTTTGACCATCTTCCAACCTGGGAGTCCCATCTTCCGATGGTATACCGACATATCTCTGGTTGTACTGATCCATTTAGTTTTCACGGCAAGAATACTGGGGTGGGTTGCCATTACCTTCCTCAGGGATCGTATTTAGTCTGACCTCTCTGCCACGACCTTCCCGTCTTGGGTGTCCCTTCACGGTTTAGCTCATGGTTTCATTGAGGTGCTCAAGCTCCAGCACCACGACAAGGTAACGATCTCCTTTGCTGGAGATTTTCATGTAATTATTTTATTTTGACCAAAATCTCCTCTTTAATATCCCAAACAGTCTGAATGATGGTTTAATAACTCTTTAAAATGATGTTTTCTTGTTGATAACGTAATTTTCTTAAATCTTCTTTAAACTCTTCCATTATTCAGATAGTAAATTATGACACACCCTAAAAAATTAACTCATAAATATAGAGGTTAATGAATTAATCCAAAATTAACATAATAAACAATCTTCACTCTATTAGATCTCACAGACAATATAAAAACATTATATCTTATCAATATCCTCTAAGTTTTACAAAACTATAACCCTATAAAACAATCATATAATCTCTTTATCAATCCAACTATATATTCTTGGTTTTTATAAATTGTCTACTTATATAATTAACAATCTAACCCTAATTATATTTAAAAACCAATATAGAAAATTATCAGAATAAAAAATATCTTTTAAGTCTTAGAAATCAAAAATCCTGTGAGTCAAATTAACCTTATTATCAGTCCAATTAAGTATTCTTAATTTTTTTTACCCCTTCTCAAAATATACCAGAAAATTCGGACATTTCAACAGCACAGCAACACTTTTTTTTTAGAAAAATCTACAATAGCTTCAGAAAATACAAAGTTTCCATCGAAAGAGAAAAAAACCTCCCACACAGTACATTCTTTTTTCCCAAAACATTGACCAAAATAATCATAACATTTCAATCTAGAGTTCTCAGCCGAGCGCTTTTCAATTACCCCCACAACAGCAAAAACGCCATCTTTTCCTGTGTTTTCCTCTTGTTCCATTGTAGTATTTTCATATAATTGTTTCATTTTGACCAAAATCTCCTCTTTAATGTCCCTAACAGTCTGTATGATAGTTTGGCAATTCTTTAAAATGATATTTTCTTGCTGATAACGTAATTTTCTTAAATCTTCTTTAAACTCTTCCATCATTCAGATAGTAAATTATAACACACCCTAAGAAATTAACTCACAAAGATAGAGGTTAATGAATTAATCCTAAATTAACCAAAAAAAAATATTCAGGCAGAGAATAGAAAAAAGTATACAGAGAGTACAGTTTAGAATAATATATATATATGTCATTGGCGATCACTCATAGCCGAGTAAGATTGTCTTCCAAAGGTAAAATTTTAACAGTGGATCCGTAAGTGGCTATAAAGGCCAATTCTGGATCCGCACAACCTCCCACAGTGAGGGCATAGGTTTCCGGGTGGGAGACGGTCATGATGAGGGTTTGCCTGACGTGCCTTCCTTTTAGCTCTTTTCTCCCTTTCGCCCTGTACTCGTGCTTCTTCAAAGTCCATAGCGCCATTAATAAAGGCTGACCTCCAATTGAAATGCTCATGAGTTAGGGCTTCCCAGTTCTCAATGCTGATATTACATTTTTTTAAATTAGCTTTGAGAGTGTCTTTGAATCTCTTTTGCTGTCCACCAATATTCCGTTTTCCATTCTTAAGTTGGGAGTAAAGTAGCTGCTTTGGATTGGGTTTGGTGTGGTTGGAAGACGCCTGTGCATGAATTTGTTTTATGTGTGGAGATCGATGCCAAACGATCAGCACACAACCTTCACAGAAAAAGGCTCTAATCCAATGGCATGGATACCATGACGATTGGTGACCTTTTGTCTGCTGCAGCCTTCATCCGCCTTCGCAGCCGTTGTAACAATACACCTTGTTATCTTCCGCCTGTTATATATATGTGTGTGTATGTATGTATGTATGTATGTATACAGTATATGAAGAGAAAAAAAAAAACACTTCATCCTTGGAACTCTGCCACCAAGATAACAACTGAAAGGCAGTATTCTATCTCTGAATATAACCCAAACTGGGAAGAAAGCCAAAACTTTTTTTTAATTAAGAAACTCCAAAAATAACTATAGTCACCGAGAGATTCCGTTTTTTCTTACTGTAAAAAACTTCTCTTAGGATACAAAACTTAAAAAGCAAATTAGGTGTTTAAGATATGGAAAGGCTATGACTTATCTCCCTTTTAATATAAGGGAATGCAAACGTGGGTTAGACAAGATTAAATCCCAGCCTCCCAGTGAGTCTTACCACTCGGTCGCAGATGCTGTCTATGAATTCCTAGCTACAATTCACCATCTGGAGGACAGATGGGCTGATTCTCAGCATTTTCCTTAATCTGGAAAAACACTTGGGGCTACAGAAAAACCAGTCTGTGCCCAAAAAAAACCTCACGTTGCCAGCTCTGCCCGTGGAGCTCACAGGTAAAGTTGTTCAGTTGGCCATTTTCCACAGGAAGCTCCAAGACCTTGCATTTTAATAGGTTTCAGTTTCCCCCCCTCCCCAGGAATGTGTTTGTCAGTTTCGTCTCACACCCTCTCGTCCATGCTCAGAGCTGTCCGGGCAAGGTGCTGCTTGCCTTCTTCTAATCCACACTGCGTGCTGCTTATCTGTCTGGCAGTTTGCTACTACATTCTTCCCATTGATTGCTTTTGGGTCCTGGCTGGGGGATATGTTTATGTGATCTAAATCTCATGTCAGGATGTCATGGGTGACATCATGACAGGCAGTTATTTATGCCCCTAAAATGGCACACGTGACACCTGTGCTCCATGAGCTGCATTGGTTACCAGTTTGCTCCAGGTGCAATTCAAGGTGCTGGCTTTGACCTTTAAAGCCCTTCATGGTATGGGGCTGGGTTATTTGATGGACTGCCTGTCCTATTAGGTCAGGCAGAAGAGGTATGCTATGGGTCCTGTCTGCTAAGGAGTTTCATCTGGTGGGACCCAGGAGATGGCCCTTTTCTGCCATGGCACCTGCCCTGTGGAACATCATTCCCCCAAGGCGAAACTGGCCCCATCCCTGATATCCTTTAGGAAGTCCCTTAAAACATGGTTATGCCAAGAGGCTTGGGGGTCTGAAGACGGTGGTGAATTAGTGAGATGGCTTTATTGTCCACAACAACTCTCTCTGCTACAATCTTAATTGTAATCTTATTGTAATCGTAATCTTAACGATCCTCCTTTAGATGATAAAGGGACTTAGAAACAAACATCTCAAAATAACCATGACCTAGCCCCAGGTGCAAGGTCACACAGCCAGCCTAGAAACATATTTAAGGATTCCCTTACTAACTTTACTCAGACTGAAGAAGCTCCTTGGATAAGGAGTGAAACGTTTCCACTAAGAAAATAGAAATCCAGTTGACATGATTCAAGCTACAGACAATTCCACCTGGATGACTGAGAACCTTCATAGACATATCTCTCTGCTACACTTTTATTAGTAACTTTGATTGTATTTTAATTGGTGAATGTTTGTTAGTTTTTATTATTGTTTTTTTATTGTACACCACCCAGAGTCACAAATCTGTCTGATGGACAGCTATATAAATATGATGTATAAATAAATAAATACATCCCATTCAGAACCAAAGAACACTCTGGATTCAGGTAACCTCCAGTCCATAGCCAGTCTTGCTAGGATTGAGCTTGAGCTTGTTTCTCCCCATCCAGACCCCACAGCCTCCAGACACTGAAACAGAACCTCAGCTGCATTGCTTGGCTAGCCAGAGGTTGAGATATATAACTTGACATCATCAGCTTACTGATGATACCTAACTCTGTGCATGGTTTCACCCAAGAGTCTCATACAGATGTTAAACAGGAACAGGGAGAGAATCAAGCTGTGAGGTACCCCACAAAATAAGTGCTGATGGCTAGACCTCTCCCTACCCCCAGCACCAACTGGAACTGACCCTGGAGGAAGGAGATGCATCCCAATTTGAACCCCCGGAGCCAGTACAGAAGGATATTATGATCAATGGTATTGAAGGCTGCCAAGAGATCAAGGAAGGTCAGAATAGATGTACCACTACCATCCCAATCCTGTCATAGGTAATTCACAAGCACCATCTATGCTTTCTCAGTATTGTGCCAAGGCCTGAAACTTGGATTCTTGAGCCCTCTGATGCTGCAAAACAGTAGGTTGGAGCTGGGATGGAAATTATTGGGTCAAGCAATGGCTTTTTGAGGATCAGGGGAGTACTGCCACCTTAAGTGCTGCAGAACACCCCCTCTCAAGGATGTGGACCCAACCACATACTGTATCATCCGTCTGTCCATCCATCCAACAGGAGGTTATGCATTCTGGATCAACTGCAGTTCTGGATGGTTTTCATGGACAGAGACATGTAGATCATGTTGCAATAGTTCTAATGGGAGGTGACCAGGGCATAAGTGACCATGAAAAGGGCCACCCAAACTAGAAATGGGCACAGTTGGCACACAAGATTGATATGTGCCAAGGCCCTCCTGGCCATGACTGACACCTGCTCTTCTAGCAGGAGCCAAGATTCCAAGACCCCTAAATTGTGCACCAGTTCTGTTTGGGGGTGTGCAATCCAATCCAGAACTAACAGAGTAAATTCCTCAAAACCACAAGACCCCAAACCCCCCCATCCACTCAGTCTTGTTTGGGTGGAGCTGAAGGCTCAAGATTAATGTATCACTGGTGAAAAGCAGAGGTTCCCAGCTTTTAATGGCATCTTTGGAATGTTGGGAGAATGTGAGGGAGGGAGGGAGATTGGGAAGCTAAAGAGGGGAGGAGAAAGTTATAGAGGAGAAAGAAAATGAGCTAGAAAGGAGGGGAGAAAAATTGAAAGTGGAAGGCTTTTTTCTGTAGTGTAAAATGTTGGAGTAATATAAATTGGGTGCATACAATCATCTTTCCACTTGTCAAGACCAACTGATTGTTTCTTCCTCTCTTTTGTAACTTGACTAAATCTCTTAAAAGGCACAGCTCATCAATTTCACTTTAGTTATTCATAGCTCTCAGGTAGCTGGCTCAGGTCGACTCAGCCTTCTATCCTTCCGAGGTCAGTAAAATGAGTACCCAGATTGCTGGGGGAATGGTAATTACAACTGGGGAAGGCAATGGCAAACCACCCCGCTCTATAGTCTGCCAGGAAAATGTAATGAAAGCGGCGTTTTCCCAGGGGTCACATGACTCGGTGCTTGCACAGGGGAACCTTTCCTTTCCTTTCCCTTGGGATGGGGGGGGGAAGAGTAGCTAATTATTAGAGATATAGCTATATTTGTTAGGGTTTTTTTAAAAAAATGTAGTACATTTTTATGTCCAAATTTCTCAAAAACCTTATTTATTTATGTATTAAATAAATACATAAATATATAAGGTTTTTGAGAATTTAAAACATTTATATGGATATCTAATCTGTATTTGGCAAACAGGAAGATATCCATCAAGTAGATTAGACTGGCACACAGGGATGAGATTTGTCTCACTCTAGTACATGATTCTATGGAAAACTACAATTATGACTGAGCTTTGTATATTCTCTTCCTTTTTCCTCTTTGTGAAATTTTAATGATTGTCATTACTGATAGTAAATTATATCATCCTCGAACATTTCCCAACTGAAAATAGAGACAAACGTGCCACACACTTGTTCTTGTACTAAAGACAGATGCCTAATTTTAGTCTTCCTGCCCTTTCATGTCACCTATACTCCCTCTGAAGGCTCTTCTGAATCTGCTCAATTTTTTTAATTCTAGATTTAAGACTGAGATGTAAAAGTAAGTGATGGATAAGTCATCCAGTGTTGAAAGTAGATACTGTGTTGAAAAAAGACTTAGAAACCAGGGATTTTATAAATACGATTCCTCAAAGTCCTGTGTGCCTGGTCCTGAACTTTCAAGTTCTTAATAACACTTCAACCCTAAACTTTAAAGAATTTACTTGCACAAAGCTTTGGCACTTATTAAACTTATTGTAGAGTATGGATACCTTTGAAGAGCAGCCTGAAGATTAACCCTTGTTGGCAGGTGCAGAGAAGTATCCTGATACAGCAGATGGCAGCAGCTCTTTTTTTTTAAAAGGATGGAGTTGCTGAGTATTTAGATAGGAGACCACTGGGAATTCATAGAACTATAAGTTTGAGCTGGGAAGTGAAAAACAAATTTCTTGAAGAGAGTAAGAACAATCCACTTCTGCACTGTTGCAAGAAAATAACATATACAGTACATGACTCTGTAATCATCAGAAATTGAGCTCAAATTGAAGGAGGTTTTACCTTTTCAACAGGGCATCTATCTCTTTTCTTTCCTTCTCTATCTTTCCCTTGTGTCTCTTCCATCCAGTTTCCCCCTTTCTCTTTTGTCCTTTCCTTGTATCAATATCCATCATTTTATCTCAACTTTATCCTGTTTTTCCCCCTCCTCTTTTGCTGTTTCTGTTAGAAGGAGGGAGCCACGTGTGTTTGTCCATGCATGTGAGAAAGAATTATTGGTATATGCAAATACAATCAATTCGTTTTGTAAACTGGATACCTTTTATCCAGGCAGTTCATTTTAATTAGCAGTTATTAGGGCTGTACAAAGCACTAACAATGGGAAGAAAGCAAAGTGGCTGTGCACATGTGCAAGTGGAGATAACCACAAGCAGCTTGTGAAGCAGCTGTTTGAATGATTCAAAGAAAGATGCTTCATTCATGCTCCCACACATTGCAGATCACTTTTTAACTGTTTTGCATAAACCTAATAGTAATTAGGGGGCGCGATGGCTCAGCGGTTAAGACGCCAAGCTTGTTGATCGGAAGGTCGCAACTTCGGAGGTTCGAGACCCTAGCCCTGTGTGATGGAGTGAGCTCCCGCACTTGCCCCAGCTCTTGCCAACCTAGCAATTCGAAATGCAAGTAGATAAATAGGTACCACTTCGGTGGAAATGTAACAGCATTCCACACGTGTGCCGGCCACATGACTGCGGAAGCATCTTCGGACAACGCTGGCTCTTCGGCTGACAAATGGAGATGAGCACCGGCCCCTAGAGTCAGAAATGACTGTGTGGGGGAACCTTTACCTTTCATAGTAATTAATTCAGTTAACATGTATTTATTGGTCCCACCCCACCCTTATTTGGGGCTGTGTATCTGGCAGATATGCACATACACATATACAAATGTGTCATTTCACTCATGGGATGGGTAATTCTCCAGGACTGGCTTCAGTTGGAGTTGATATTGCTAGGCTGGAAAGCATTGTCTTGCGCAAAAAATTTTTTCTGTGTTGATATTTTTATTCTTCCTGGAAAGGACTGCAGAGGAGATTATCTTGAATTCAGATTCATCTTCCTTTTGGGTAAAACCCATAATCATTGTTACAACCAATTATATTGCTACACAATTGCTATATCCAGGATTCAAATACAGTATACCTGATGATCCAGGATTCAGATACAGAGAAAATGCATTTGTCTGGATTACTAACCATTCTGAATGCTTTGGGGGTAAAAAGGTGGGATATAAATTGATTAAATAATAGCAGTAATAAACCATATATTCCCCCATTTCATAGATGAAAACCGACTTATTATTTTAACTCCCTAATTCCATAGCAGCTTGATTTCCAAACACAGAGACAAAATTACACATTGCAGAAGGGTCTGCTCTGTTTGCATACTGTGAAATAGTTTGTAATGAACTGATTTAAAACACAAAATAATTTTTTGTATAATAAATTTTGAACAGTTAAAAATGAGCCTGTTGAATATGTGAAATAACACACTGCACTGTGCTTTACCCACAATTCTATAAATGCTTACAAATTAAGAACTGTTATGTTCAGTAGGGCTTACTCCTTAAGAAAAATGTCTTGAGATTTCAGTGTAGGAAGGTTTCTGGCATATACTGCACTAAAAAGGAAATGCATCTGCTCTTCCACTCTGAGATTCTGTGGCTTGAAAAGTGAAGAGGTCTGGATCTTGAAGATTAATAGCAATATAAGAATGTGTGGTAACTGGATTTTAACTAGACATACCTTACACCAGAGCTTTCCAAACTGTGTGTCACGACACAAAAGTGTGTCACCACACACAGTCTGGTGTGTCACCACACAACCCGGAAGCGCTGATCATCATCAGCGCTTCCGGGTTTTCCCACGGCGACACACCAACTGTAGCGCGCAAAACCCGAAAGCGGCAGCAGCGCTTCCGGGTTTTTGCGCGCTGCCGCACTTCTGGGTTTTCCTGCGGCGACACACCAACGCCGGTTGGTGTGTCGCCGCGGGAAAAACTTTGGAAATCCCTGCCTTACACTAAAAGCAATAGAAACCATGAACTGCTATTTATCATTGAACATTTGTTTTGGGGAAAAAAACAGAACAGCTGTAGCATATGCTAAACATGCAGCACTTTTAGAACTTGATACTGAAAAATAGTTTGAAGCATTGAAGGACATCAACCATTTTAGGCACTTGTTTCAGAAAAGGCGTTTGGAGCAGTCATATTGGTCTGGTAGAGTAGAAAATCTGTGTATAACATAGCCTCTGTATTTATTTTCTCTTACCTGAGATTCCTCAGTAGATGCGATAAACTGATGAATGTGTATAAATATACATACACAGTCAAATCACAAATGAACAAATGAAAGCATAGAGAGGTTTATTTTAGATCAATAAAACCTAGTGTACATTGATGTAAAATCAGTAACTTGTGTGATACAAAATCCCTCCTATTTTTATCCATCTTTTCCTTCTGAAGAAAATGGATCTTACTCAGTTCAGGTGGAGAAATTTATTTCTGAAGAATTCTACCAAAAGAAAAATCTCTTTAGAACAGCATTGACATTGTTTATTTATTTATTTATTTAACTTATATGACCACCCATCTCCCCCAACTAGGAGTGAAGTGTAGCCCTCAGTTGTATGTATGATTGTAGGCAGTCACATCTATTTGGAGTCAAACATTGTTTGGGGCAAAATGTGGTTTTACCAGGATAGTTCTCTTGGAAAGTATTTTGATGAAAATTCTAATACTACATTTAACTACCACCTAAAAATACTTATTCCAGTGGTTTATTTTAGATTTGTTTTTCTATTTTATATAAAATCCCATTCAAGTGTGAAGTTTCAGAGATGTTATTTTCTTATCTTTAATTGCACTGAAGTTAGTACTGAAAAACAAGTAATACCAAGATGAGTAATATCATTATTACTGTCTGAATATGTTTTCTCTAAGTTGGAGAACATTAGTGGAAGAATGCTAGAATATGTGAACACAAATTGAGAACATATGCCTTTTTCTTAGCACTTTGAATTTTATTGGGATACATAGATTTCGATCTGTTAGAACGTACTGAATAGTGAACACTAAAACTAAAAGAAAAAAAATGAATATTGCCTGAAACCAAATTAAATTTGTGTCACAATGTTCTCCAAATATTCTGTGAAATTATTTTTGACAAGTTAATTTAAGGAATGAGAAAACCATCATTATGCCATTAGGGGAGGGAGAAAACTGTAGGCTAAAAAGAACAAGAAAAGAGTAAGAGAACGTAGCTGATTTGCATAAATTCAAGAATCCAGGGCCAGGTGAATTACATCCTAGGACAGCATTACCTAAACCTTTTCAAACCAATGCTTCTTTACAAAATCCTTTTCAGCCCCATGCCTCCTCAGACTACATACTTGCCAGTGCTTCCTATTATGCATGTAAAATATGAATAATACTTGACATAAAAGGATTTTTCAATGATTGTACTGATTATTTTTATCATGCCTTTTATTGCACTTAGACTACACATTATCATCATGCTTCATTAACATACACAGATGTAGTAAAGTAAATAAAATGAGATTTATTTTAAGATGATCCTTGAGCTTGGTGGTTTTCACTTAACTTCATAATATCTGGAGAAAACTTGGATAGTAACAAGTCACCACAATTAACAATATCCAAATGATTTGATGCTTCACTAGTATGCAATTCACTGTACTAACCCTAACTCATTGAGATAAGAAGATGAAAAAGCAATATAAAGAAGCTTTGCTTTTTCCCACAGAGTAGAAAATTTCACATGATGTTTCAGCCACATGGTTTGATGTCCTCTGCTGTAGAAGATTTGCCTCGATTCTTCATCATTCTGAAGTTTAATGATTTCTTCTTGCAAACCAAGTCTTCCACTTTACAGATGAATGAATTTGTAACCCAGACAAGAATTTCCAAATCAATTAAATCTTTAAAGCAAATCTCAGTCACTTTTTAGTGCCTGCAGATGGAAGCAATATTCTAAGTCACAATCTGCGTAGGATGTTTTTATGTACCTCATGCTGAGAACTGTGCAAAAACTTTTCTACCAATGTTATGTTTAAATAACTCCAACTTCACAATGAAATTAGATTAAATTGATTAAATTGTAATTATCACCTTCAAGTTGCATATTTAGTATATTCATTATTCTCTATGCAAACACTGAATTTTATCACATAATTCAGGGTCAGAAGACAGCAGAAATGGAGCCCAAATGCTCCCATAAAAATTTATAGTCACATCAACACCCTCTGAAAGGCTGTAGAGCCTCATTGGGAAACCCTGTCCTTGGGTACTGAAGGAACTTGGAGAAGTGATGGCAGAACCATGCTCAATAGTCTTTGAGAACTCCTGGACAACTGGGAGGTCCCAGGAGACTGGAGAAGAGTAAACCTTGCCTCTATCTTCAAAAAGGTGAAGAAGGAAGACCTGAGAAATTATAGGCCTGTCAGATTGACATAACCACAAATCCTCAAACATGATGATGATGATGATTTTTTGTGCCTTCAAGTCAGTGTCAGGACAAGTCCCTGCAGTTTCCTTTGTTAATTTTTCAGAAGTGGCTTGCCCTTGCCTTCTTCCTAGGGCTGAGAAAGAATGACTGGCCCAAGTTTACCAGGTTGGCTTCGTGCCTAAGGTGGGACTAGAACTCCCAGTTTCTCTTGGTTTCTAGTCTGATGCCTTAACCACTACACTAACCTGGCTCTAAAAGATTATTAAATGGCAAATTTTTGAACGCTTGAAAAGGAATGCAACAGTTGACATGGAGTCGACATGGATTTGTCAAAACAAGTCATGCTAAATTAACTGTAAAAGATTGGGGTACTGCTGTAGACATAGTGTACCTTGACCTCATCAAAGCTTTCAACAGTCTCTTAATATATTCTCATTACTAAAATAGTAAAATATGGGCTAGATGATACAACTGTTAGATGAATTCATAATTGGCTGAATGATCATATTCAGAAAGCATTCATAACTGGCTCCATACCAGATTGGAGAGTAGCACTAAGTGGATCAACAATTTTATTAATTACCTGGTTGAAGAAGTTGAAGGGGTGATTATCAAATCTGCAGATGAACACAGCACTAGGGTGAAAAAAATAAAAAATAAACAGTGGGTCAAAATGAACAGGATCAAATTTAATGGGGGGAAAATCATCTGAATCTGGGTAGGAAAACTGAAAGGCATATGTATAGGTTGGAGAGGCCTAGGTCAGGAGTACTACAAGTGAAAAGGATGTTGGTGTCTTCTCAGCCACAAGTTAAACATAAGCAAGTAGGGTGATGTAGCTGATAAAAAGGCAAATGCTATACTGGAGAGAACATGAACAGAAAGCAGACTATAGCAGTGAGCAGCATCATTATTATTCCAACAACTTTCAGTTTGGGTATTTATATCCCAGTTTTCATTTACTTTACTGACAGTGTTTGCATTTAGGTATATATGAATAATTGCCTTCTCAGACTTCTCACCCCAATATGCACACCATTCCTCTTTATACGTAGCCCTGAATGATAAGGAGGAATTATTTCCCATTCAGTTTCTTCTAAACCTGGTATCCTTTGGGCATCAGAGACCTGTGATTCAAATGAATTTGTTAATCAAGTTCATCAGTAATCTTGATTGCAGTTGTGAAAGTAAAAAAAAAATAGGCCAACTATTACATTTATTGCATTGCTATGGAGATAACATTTATATTGGTCATACAACTGAAATTTGTATGCTTCTTTTTTATAGGTCTACCAATAAAAGAAACAACGATTCAAAGAAAATGACTTCTTCCTTGACCCTGATGATTCCATTGTTTGTTTCTTCATCATCAGTTTTAAATACTTGGAGGGCTTCTTGAAAATTTGATGCTGTACTGGCGTTGCAGTGAAATTCTACAATCTAGATAACATTCATTCCCTATCCACCGGGTCTTTTTACTTACGATGGTAAGTTGCTTTATTAAACTGTTAGAAGTAGGGTTCTCAGTTTCAATGTACAGATTCTGGGAAGAGCACCAAATAAATCAAGAGTTGCTGTATGTTCTGGTAAAGCATATGAAACCCATACTATTTCTTGACGGAACAGAGTTATCCCATAAACAAACTTTCTCAAATCACTCTAAAATACAAATAAAATAAGATTTATTGAGGCAAATAACACTTTTGCCTTTATTTGCCTTTAACCACTACACCAAACTGGTTTTCAAAATAATATTATTGAAATATTTTAAATACTATGTGTCTATGTATGCCAATTTAAAATATAAAAATTTCAAATCTTATGTGTAAACAGTGGTGAACCTCTACATATTTGCCACTCATTTGTCCTTCTGTAACTAACACCTGATGGCCATATGCAAACCTGAAGGCTTCCATAATGCTGAAGATAGTGGCGGCTATGTTGTTATTTGTTATAAATGACAAGTTGTATGTATTGTTAATGACCTTAGGAAGAATTGGCACATATACAATATGTAATGAAAGAGTTGTCATGTTGAATGAGGTTATGAAACTTCATCTACCCAAACTGATTCTCTGGCAACTGGTCTGCTGAATGAAGATTTGTTATGAGCTTGAAATATAGGTTTAATGAATTGGTTTAATGATTGAATTCTAGAATATTGTGAGATAACCAGGCTGTTTCTTTGTGTGTCCATGTCTTCATTACTCCTTTGCTTATGCTATAACCAGCCTTACTGTTGTAGGATGTAATCTTTAGAATGGATCATTTGAGATGGTAGCACTTTACTGGAAAGTAGCATCCACGTTAATTATGTGTGCATTAAACAAGTCTTTTTCTAGGGCCCATACTGATTGCGTGACTTTTGAGATACCAGTTCATGGAAGATGAACCATTGCTGCTTTCTATTGCATCTTCTTACTTTAAGTGTTGACTAGCATAGCATATCCATAATCCTCATTGTTCAATCTTTTTTGCCTGTGTATCAGTCACTGAAAAGTTGTGGCTTGCTAGCTGTTTCTCTAAAACACCAATTTCCTTTCAACACAATTTTGAGCACTATTATTTTGAGGTAAACTCTATTGAGAAATAGAGTTGGAAATGCTGTACTACTAGAAAAATTCATTTCATTTTGGAAAAGGAAATAATCCAAGTCAGTTGTGCAATGCTCAGAAGCTAGGACAGAAATGTGGAGATTGCTGACATAGAATTTAAAAGATCTTGCTGATGAAAATTATATTTCAGTCAATTATTTTTAATACTAAATGTATTTCAAAATATTATAATAAAGTTTTATATGTCAATAATATTTTTGGCTGGCTGTTATTCTGTGCCAGATTAGATGTTTTCTAAGGCTCCTTTTCAAGTATCCGTTTCCTAATGGTCTAGTTTTCATAACTCTGTTCAAGATAAGCATCCATCTAGTCAAGTAGCCACATTCTGCTTAGGCAGCCTTACACTTAATTAATCTTGATTATATTGTGAATTCCATGCCATATATAGTATACTTTTTTTTACTGTTTGGAAGCTTCTGTCATTTAACTGTCCAGCACTGAGGTCATAGCTTTGATGGATTTTAATCCCCTTTTCATTTGTAAATATAATGCATGTGATAATTTTCATGAGTATTTCTGATTATGTTGTTCTTTGAAAGTATAACCTTTAGAATTTTTTTTTTCTTTTGTTTTATTTTTGAAAAAAAATACTGACATTATCCTGTAACTTGAATTTTTTAAAAAGCTAATTAGATCAGCAAGTAGGGATAAGCCTTATATGTAGTGGGGAAAATGCCATGGATAAGCCAGTTTGGTCTAGTGGTTAAGGCAACGGGCTAGAAACCAGGAGTCTGTGAGTTCTAGTCCCGCCTTAGGCATGAAAGCCGGCTGGGTGACCTTGGGCCAGTCACTCTCTCTCAGCCCTAGGAAGGAGCCAATAGCAAACCAGGAGACCGAGAATTCTAGTCCCGCCTTAGGCATGAAAGCCGGCTGGGTGACCTTGGGCCAGTCACACACTCTCAGCCCTAGGAAGGAGCCAATAGCAAACCAGGAGACCGAGAATTCTAGTCCCGCCTTAGGCATGAAAGCCGGCTGGGTGACCTTGGGCCAGTCACACACTCTCAGCCCAACTCACCTCACAGGGTTGTTGTTGTGGGGAAAATAGGAGGAGGAAGGAGTATTAGGTATGTTCGCCGCCTTGAGTTATTTATAAAAAATAATAAAGGTGGGATCGAAAATAAGATAAAAAAATAAATAACATAAGGGACTCCAGCATTTCTTTGAGAGCAGTCATTATGTGGGATTGCAGTGGATGTGCTAATGGTATTGTAGAAAAATAAGCATAATATTTTTCCACCGAGAGGGTAAAATGTAGTTTCTTGAGGTTGGAGAAAGGAACAGGTTGATCATCCCCTTCCCAACAAACAGTTGCACGCTCAGTGGGAGAGAAGTGCTCTGTTCCTTAGCAACAACTGGGTATATCTGCTCAGCTACTGAAGCTTACTGGCTATGCTTGGACCAGCTGCTATCTCCCAGCCTACAGTAGCTCATGAGAGCCAGTTTGGTGTAGTGGTTAAGGCACCGGGCTAGGAACCGGGAGACCGTGAGTTCTAGTCCCACCTTAGGCATGAAGCCAGCTGGGTGACCTTGGGCCAGTCACTCTCTCTCAGCCCTAGGAAGGAGGCAATGGCAAACCTCTTCTGAAAAACCTTGCCAAGAAAACTGCAGGGACTTGTCCAGGCAGTCTCCGAGAATCGGACACGATTGAATGGAAATATACACACACACAGTAGCTCATAGGACTCTTTTGAGGATAAACTGCTGGTGGGAGAATCTATTATGCCATCTTGAAATCCATGGGGCAAGTGGGTCGAGGATAAAAATGTATTGAAATAATAAATTAGCTACTACGGCATTTCTTATGCAATAAACGACTGCCTTGAATCATATTATTACACTTACCTGTAATTGTTTATATATGCCATTTATTTTTGTTTTTAATTTTCAACCTTGTTCAGGATATCACTTCTAATACTTTTCTTTAAGCAGCCTAACAGAAATAAGTTGCTGAGTTTCACAGCCAGTATTCTCTTTGATGTCCCCAAAATACTGGAAATAACTTAGAAACAGGCCAGCTGGCAACTTTTTTAAGTAGTTTCCCTCTTTCCTGTATGCCATGACATGAATCTCTAATTTCTTTTCTTAGACTGTTTTTTTTTTTACAAGCTGGCAGCCATATGAACCACTTAGTTTTTATTTTGGCATTGTGGGTTCTTTTTATTGTACATTTATTTAAAACACATATACATTTTAGCAATTATTTCAAGTGGTTTACAGAAATGAGAACTAATAGGATTATATAAAGAGATACAAACACAAAAATATACCCATGGCTCATTTGCTAAATTACCCTTTAAATGGGACAGAAATTTGAACAGTTAATCTTGCAGGTTGAAAGTAAAATAATTTAAAAACTAACATGAGAGCAATAGACAGATAGATTAGCACTCCTGTTAAAATTTTTAATATCATTAATTTACAGACACACTAATACTTTTCTGACTGAGAATGAACTAGATGCTGTAGATCGGGGCTGTTCATTAATCAGCCAGCTGACCAATTTAGTGAAGTAAGGCACTCTGTAAGGCCTACAGGAAAAGTTCATTCTGTACCATCTTTCTTTGCTGGGAAACAGAGCAGGGGACAAAGTCCAGGAAACACATTTAATTCCTCTGTTGGAAAGAAAGACAATGAATAGCATGGAAACTTGCTTTGCCAGAATCTATTTTATGCTGCTTTTAATTGCATTATCAGATTTGCAGATATACCTTTTATAAAACCACTTTTCTCTTGATGTTTATATTATAGTATTTTGAAACAATTTATTTTGATTCCAATAGGGAAATATAGCATTTGCCCTTTTTTTTGATCAAAGTTTTTATTATTTTCTAAAACAAAGATAAAAAACTACAAAAAACAAAAAAACCACTACAAACAAAAAAAAAAACACTAAAAGTGTAAAAACACAAAAGAAAAGACTTTTAGAAAGTTACGTACATACAGGTGACTTCCAGCTTTCGACAGCAAGAATATACAGCAATTCCCATAAACAAACCCTTCCTCTATATCAAACCATAATCACATTATTTCTATAAATCCCTCCATTAACACATAAACAAATCTCTAATACAATTGCTCCTTCCCCTTACATAATAAATATATATATATATATATATATATATATATATATATATATATATATAAATATATTACATACATATATGTATGTATATACATACATACATACATACATACATACATACATAGTACATATATTTAAACTTCTACTTCAAACTTCCCTCCCTCTTAAAAAACAATCCATTTAATTTTTTTTCTTTCTACTACTATTCTATATACTTCTGTCTACCCAATAGGCATCAAATTATAGAAACAAATAAATTGTCTGCCTTTATAATAAACAATCTTAACCCTATTAGGCCTAAAAAACAGTATAAAACATTATTATATCTTATCAATATCCTTTAAGTTTTACAAATCTATAATCCTATAAATCCTAATCCAAACCATAAGAAAAGAAAAAAAGAAAAGAAAATCATATTAATCTCATTATCAATCCAATTAAATATTCTAAATTTTTATAAATTGTCTGCCTTTATCATTAACAATCTTAACCCTAATTATGCTTAAAAACAGTATAAAATATTACCAGAACTTGTCAATACCTTTTAAACCTTAGAAATCAAAAATCCTGTAAATCATGTTAACCTCATTATCAGTCCAATTAAATATTCTTAATTTTTTACCCCTCCGCAAAATATACCAGGGCATTTAAATATTTCACCATTACACCAAAAGCATTTTTTTTACAAATATCCAACAACCCCCAAAGATACAAACTTTCCAGCGAAAGAGAAAAAAAAAACCTCCGACATAACATACTCTTCTTTCCCATAACATTGATTGAAATAGTCATAACATTTCCCCAGCTTGGCAGTTCCTTGTGCAGTCTTAAAGTTAAACAATCATTTTAACCCCATAAACACCAATCCAGAGTTTTCAGCTGAGAATATTTCAATCTCCCTCACAGCAGTAAAATCGCCATCTTTTCCAACGTTGTCTTCTTCTTTCATCATAGTATTTTCATATAGTTGTTTCATTTTAGCTAGAATCTTATCTCGAATGTCCCAAACAGTCTGTATAATAACTTGACAACCCATTGAAAAAATATCTTCTTTCTGACAACGTAATTCTCTGAAATCTTCTTTAAAATCTTCCATTGTTCAAACAGTAAATTATAGCACACCCTAAAGAGTTAACTCACAAAAATAGAGGTTAATGAATTAGTCCAAAATTAACCAAAGAAAATATACTAGCAGACAGCTCGAAGAAAGTAAACAGAAAGCCAAAAGTTTAGAATGAGAAATCGAAAATATCGTGTAGAAAAAACACTCCAACGATCAAATTCAGCAACAAAGTTAGCAGCGGAAAGGCAATGTTACAGCTCTCAATATAACCCAGATGGGAAAAAAAGCCAAAACTTTTTTTTATAGTTAAAAATCTCCAAAAATAACTATATTCACCAAGAGATTCCACTTTTTCTTACTATAAAAAGCTTCTCTTAAGGTACAAAACTTAAAAAAACAAATTGGGTGCTTAAGAAATGGGAAGGCAAGACTTATTTCCCCTTGAAGGGGGTGCATACGTGGGTCAGAAAGAGATGAAATCCCAGCCTCCTGGTGTAGTCTTACCGCTCGGTCGCAGATGCTGTCCATGATCTCCTAGCTACAACTCACCGTCTGGAGGACAGATGGGTCGATTCTCAGCATTTTCCTTAATCCGGAAAAACACTTGGGGCTACAGAAAAACCTGCCTGTGCCCAGAAAAATCATGCTGCCAGCTCTGCCCACAGAGCTCGTAGGCAAAGTTGTTCAGTCCACCATTTCCCACAGGAAATCCGGGAAATATAGCATTTGCCCTTGACTTGCACGGCAAATGTAGAAAACATTAATACACAATGCAGTGAAGTTATTTCAAATGGTACCTTCTCTAATCCAGTTAGAAACAGCTGTTTATGTTTTGGTAGCTCCTATTTGCTACCTTATACATATGCTAATATGTAATATAAAAAGCTTTAGTTCCTAAAGCAACTTAGTTTACCTTTTATAGTCATAATTCATCAAGTAATCCAAATATGTTCTGAATTGCTACTTTTCTTCTTGATTATAATGTCTTTCAGAAAGGTCGATTATGCTATTATTGTATTCTTCCTTTTTATATTCTTCCCTTCCTGGATAGTGTTTTTGGTGTCAAAGGCATGACTTGTTCATTCTTCGTATTTTAAGAAAATGTCATAGATTATATAATATCTCTTAGGCTCAGAAGCAATGGAGTTATAAGTAGACTACTCCTCTCCATTACTGCAATATTCCTAAACTAGTATGTCTTTAAAAATGTAACAGTTCCTGTTCCTTAACGTCAGTTAAAGCTGCTTAATATTGTGCATAGAGAAACCAGGGGCAGGTCTTTACATGCTATCAGATGAATAACGAAGTTTATTGCAGAAACACATGACATATCAAAAGCTGAACATACATTATGCCTATAGTGAGAAGCTTGAGCCTAGGACTGTTCAATAGTTTTATACTTCCTGTTGGGAGAAACTGCAGTTGAACATCTGGGTAACCATCCTGCAATGTAAGGTGTGAAAGGGCTTCCAGGATAAGATGTGTGCATAATATTGTTATGCAAAATCCATGTCCAAAGTGACAAGGGAATTTGCAGAGGAAGGAACTGTAATGACCTTGATCCTTGAGCTATTAAATAAGAATTCCTTACACAAGTCACTTAGGAATATGAAGGAATCTTTATGAAAGTCAGTGATCCATCATACATTAAAGATTCGAGTAAAGAGGCTCCCGCAGCAGGCATCTTAAAATCCTCAGATTACTTGCGAGTCGACTGCCCCCCATTGTCCTTTGATTCTCAGTTCTTCCTGAGTCCGAATCCATTGAAAGCACAGTAGTGCCCTTTGATCTGTCCTGGATGCTGAAGCGCTCATCACGGTTCCTCGATTAGCATAATCTGCAAGGGGCGAATACACAAATGCTTCGTAGCCAGCATTTCGTACATCTGGCCATTTCTTCCTTGGGGTGTCTCGCACAGCTCTGCCAGTTCTGGTGGAATGTCTCTTCCTGGCGCCATGGCAGGATGGCATCCTGACAGGAACAATCAATTGCATAAAGAGTAAGCCATTTAATGGCCATTTTTATTACCTCCTATGAAATATTCCTTTTCATTCCTTTAATGAATTACAGTAAATGACTTGCCAATGGGGATATGATTTTTTGTAATATAAAATTTTTAACATTGGTTTCAAAGCCTAACATAAAATATATGTAAAAAGTTCCTTTTCTGAATTAGCCTTTGTGGAAATTTTCAATTTTCAATTCTTAAAATCAGTTCCATAGAAATTCACCTAATTCAGCCATAAAGATCATTTGACATAAGGGCTGAGAATCTGATTCTGTTTATTATATTAACCAGCCAAACACTCTACTCTCCAGATTTCTTCACCACTTTACTATACAGTACCAGTCAAATACTTTTGAGGAATTGGGTGCATTAAGGATCATAAAAGCACTTAATCACATTGCATCTTAATTCAACATGTTCAAACATCACTGTGGCTGAATTCATAAAGGAACTGACCCATGAACAGTCAGCAATAACAATTTAACAGAAAAAAAGAATCATACAGTAGAAGTTAGTTGACAGTCTAAGAATAGAATAGTCTTTAGATGCTTTTTTGCAGAATTTACAGTTTATATTGTAGGAAAGGCAGATTTGCTATATTTTAATCAGTATGTTTTTACATAGTTTATTGTATTTGTACTAATAGAACTGCACAAACAGAATTTTGTTCTAAACACTTTCCCTTTGTCTTCTTGCTACCATTTCCCCCATTTTCAACTTTCTTTCTGTACTATTTTTCTGAAGATTTCTTCACCCTGAATAGGGATAATTCTGTGTAGTCTGTGTTATAATGTAATATTTAAATGTGTTTACATTAAACTCTTCATTTAATCTAATCAATGGAATTTTAATCTATTTTTTAAAAAATTCTATATCACCATGGCAGCCATTTTGTGAATGATCATGCCCTCTTCCCACAGCAACTGTAGCATCCACAACAGCTCTAAAAATTCACAACAGCTCTCACACCAGCCCCCAAAACGGGGGACATTTGTTGTAGGGTAAATCCTAAAATAGGCTTATCAAAGACCCTTCCTCCCCTAAAAAGGAAAAAGTTTTGAAAACTGAAAAAAAGAAACTCCTAGCCCCACTCACATATATGTCCTTGCTCTACTTATGTAAAGTTGTCCTGTTCCCTGCAATTCTCATATCCTTCCCCCGCTTGGCCACCAATGTTGCTTACCTTTGCTAGAACATAAGTCAATTGTGTGGTGACAAGATAAAAGACTAGATTAATATATGGAAAGTGTCAGAGACTTTTTATTTCCTGCAATATATTCTCAGGCTACCTAGCTATCTATCTGCTATGTATTTCACTAATCACCGCTTTGTCAATCATAAACATTAAAATGCTATCCTGTAGGAGAAAATTCTGTATTTTAAAAGTTTCTTTCTAGGTCAGGAGTTTATTGAAAAGGATGATTTTCCTCCCAGAGTTCCCTGGTATAGAGGAGATGGGTGGTGATACAAATTTAAATAATAAATAAATAAATGATTTGGATCTAAATAGTCCTTAGCTCTCAGTTTATGTAGGGAGAATGACATTCATTTGGGGCATATATAAAGTATCCAGCTTTAAAAGAAAAGGTAAAATTTTGGGAAAGTGTGATTAAGAATGGATGACATGCTGATGACACTCTGTTGAACATCTGAGGGATGCTGTCAAAGTGCTTTCCCAATGCCTGGAGGCTGTGCAGGTCTAGATGGGGAAGAACCAGCTTTGGCTTAACCCTGACAAGACTTAGTAGCTATGGGTTTTAGGGCCTCTCATATCTGGTGATTTTCCATAGTTAATTCTGAATGAGGTAACACTCCCAAAGCAGATTTGGTGCACATTTTTGGAGTCCTCCTGGACTTGTGACTCCTGCTTGAGGAGCAGGTGGCAGCCATGGCCATATGGGCCTTTGCACTTGTGCATCAGTTGTGCCCATTGCTAGATCACAGTCACTCATGATTTAAACACCTCCCAATTGGATCACTGCAATGCACTCTACTTGGGTTGTCCTTGAAAAGCATTTAGAAGCTTCAGTTGGTCCAGAATGCAATGGCACATGCCATATTGGGTGTAGTGCAGTATGCCCACATAACACCACTACTATATGAGCTGCAGTGGCTCCCAGTAGGATTCCAGGTGCCATTTAACATTCTGGTTGTCATATTTAAAGTCCTGCATGGCATGAGGCCTGGTTATTTGAGGAACCGCCTCTCTCCAATGACTCTGCCCTTCCCACTAGATCTGGCAGAGTAGGCTTGCTCCTGGTCCCCTCAGTGAGGCAGTGCCATTTGGTGGGCCCTAAGAAGTGTGCCTTCTCTGTCATGGTGCCTGACCCATAGAACAGCCTCTCCCTAGAGATATGGATGGCCCCGACCTTACCAGCCTTTGAAGATCTTGTTTTTCCCCAGGCATTGGAACCAGGTTCTTAGTTTCTGGAGTTCGGGGTGTGGATGTATGGTGTGAGTGGCTGTTTTTATGTTTTATTCCTTTTGTGGGGTATTTTCAATGAAGAGGCCTTGACCTGGGTTTTTCTGTGTGTGTTTTAGGATTGTTGTTTTTTTACTTTTCTTTACCACCCAGAGTTCTTTGGATAGATGGGCAGCCTTATAAATTTAAGCTACATACATACATACATACATACATACATACATACATACATACATACATACAGATTAATTTCAGCAGGTGAGCATATTACACCACTCAGTTCCATTCCCAGTATTTTCCAATATGGAAGTGAAATTGCAACATTTTATATTGGCTATAATAATCCCAGTAGTAGCAGGAAAACCATCAAATCTGCAAAGCACTTAAAAAAACACCATGCTTTGAAGCTACCTGACTGGATTACCTGCCTTGAAGTAAGTCTCCCCTTTGATTTGTGGATCTGCTTTGATGGGTGGTTCAATTGAAGCCCCATCAAATCAAAGCACTCTTTTGAAGCTTTGCAGATTCCTGCTTAGAAGTGCATGCTTGTTTCTGGAGTTACAGATTTTGGTTCTGGTTGTGTATTTAACATTTTTAAGGGCCAGATAGCATCAGCCAGGGCAGCAGGAATACTAAAGCCTGACATTGGGAAATTAGTATACAGAGTCTCTTAGTGTGAATCTGGAATCATCCAGACAGTATCATTTAACCTGTGCTGAATTATTCAAGGGTTCAAATCCAGGGAAGGTGTACAGGTTTTAACACAGTGTTCAATATTGGTCATGGACTAGATAAAGGAAAACAAATGTATGCTTAGTCCAGGTAAGGTAGAGGTGTTCCTGGTTTATCAGAAGTCAGAACAAGGAGTCATTAGCTGTTGAGTGCCATTTTTAAGGAAGTATACAGATCTAACAAATAAATTATTTTGCTACCTTTATTCAGCTACATAATGTCATCTTTTTTTAAAAAAAACTTGTACTTTTTTCCTTTGATGGAATCTTCCTTTTCTCCATTTTTCACACATGAAGATTGTTGTTGTTGTTGTTGTTCAGTCGTTTAGTCGTGTCCGACTCTTTGTGACCTCATGGACCATAGCACGCCAGGCCTTCCTGTCCTCCACTGTCTCTCGGAGTTTACTCATATTCATGTTCATTACATCGGTGATGCTATCTAACCATCTCATCCTCTGCCGTCCCCTTCTCCTTTTGCCTTCAGTCTTTCCCAGCATCAGGGTCTTTTCCAGTGAGTCCTCTCTTTGCATTAGGTGGCCAAAGTATTTGAGCTTCAGCTTCAGCATCTGTCCTTCCAATGAGCAGTCAGGGTTGATTTCCTTTAGGATTGACTGGTTTGACCTCCTTGCAGTCCAAGGGACTCTCAAGAGTCTTCTCCAGCACCACAGTTCGAAAGCATCAACATGAAGATTAGCAGCATCTAAAACCCCAACTGCAACTGCAATGTGCTAGCCTCAATAGTGAACACGCTAGCCTCACATTAACTGAATTTTGGGTCACCTTAAACGCAACCTGGTATCAATTTACAATGTGCACTAAATCAAATATAGCATTATTCGAACTCGCAATAATCACTACCTACCTGTATTTTAAAAAGGATAAAAGTTGATTAAAAACCATACAGGTTATTGCAAATGATGTAATCTGGGTAAGGCATTAGGAGTCTTGGGAGGGCTGGGGGTGTCTATCCCTTGTCTAGCCCTTGTGCAAGATGCTTCTCTCATTCTAAAATTTTTAAAGTGGACATTTCTGGGATATTTCAAATATGGACTAAAGAACTGGAATCTCCAATAATGCCCCATCAATAGATTCATGTCCTTAAAAATATTTGAATGGTATCAAAAAATCTGAGATTAAAGTTGAAAATCATAAAAAAATGTATTTTGGGTGTACTGGACTCCGAAAGAATGTATTTGAAAGGATGCATATCAGATTTCCTATGATGGAGGTGAAAAAAAAATTGAGGGTTCACTGACCCATATGATATGGTCATGTGATCATTGGCCTCTTTTTGGGATAGTGTATTAATGTATATTAAGACATTAATACACTATCCCAAAGTTTAAATGTTGAAGATGTTAATGTGATGGTGAACTATATACCAAAGTTTTGGAATCTGTTTATCAGGAATTGTGGTTGTATTGAGCATGAGCGGGGGTTGGCTAAAAGAGTCATCTTGAGAAATTGGAAATGGGATATTATTTCAGATGTTAAGAAATGGTTGTCCAAAATGTGTGATCTCTCTCTTTTGGAAAAGGCAATATTTTCTACTAATTTATTATTTATTTTATTTATTTATCAAATTTTATCAGTGCCCATCTCCCCCGAGGAGGGACTCTGGGCAGTTTACAACAACAACAACAACAACAACAACAACAACAAAGTTAAAATGCAATACAATTATAAGTGCAATAAATATGAATATAAATAGACAATAAAAATATAAAATATAATAAAATCCAGATGGCTGAAGGTTCTCTATCAGTCCATGGGTATAAAGGACTGTTTTAGGGCCATTCTAGGGGGCTTGCCATCCCCAGGAATTACTATTCTCCTTCCTGCTCCAGGCATGTTGGCAAAACCAGGTTTTTAGTTTTTTGCGGAAGTCCAGGAGCTAATCAACAGATGCAGCAATATGTGTTGTTATGGCAGGGATTTCGTGATGTTTTACATTAACATTTTCTATTAATTATATTGTTGTAGTGTATTTATTAGTAAACCAATGTCTACTGATATGTGTAAAATAAAAGATAGATTTTTTTCTCTTTTTCTTTTCTTTCTTAGTTTGTATTCTTGGTTTGTTTGGGGTTGTTTCTTTTGGTTTCTATTAATTTTTTTCTTTAAGTTTAAAGATTACTGTGTTAATTGTGTTTGTTAAGACTGCTAAATAAAAAATATTTAGAGAAAAAGGAATGAAGTTGTAGGGAGAAAGTAGCAAATGCTTTATGGTTATTGGGATTGAGCATAATCATGTAAAGGAAAGATGAATGAGATATCTGTACATCATTCCAACTTGTGTCCAATGTTTCAGCCCCAGTGATACTGATGACCCTATTTCTGCCCCTTCTAGCCAGAGGTTGTTGGTGAACATCAGCTCACCCAACAGAAAAGTGTTAAATTCTACTTTTATGTCATTTCAAAAAGTTGATTGGTTCTGATTACATTTTGTGTTGAGAGCTCAAGAGGCCCTCACTCTAACTTTATCTAACTTCCTGTCCAAACTAATAATGGTGGTCTTGCTGATACTGAAGATTCCAAGCCTGTTGGTCTTCAGAGAACTTGATCATCAAGTTGGTTGTGTTAGGAGCATTTTAAGTCACTATGACAAATATGGGTCACACAGGCAGGTCACACAGGCAGGACAAGCCAGGGTATATAAACAGAGAGCAAGTCCCACTCCCCTTTTGCACTGAAGATGTTGCCTAGCCTGGCAATGAAACGTCTGCAAGAAAACAACAAGGCTCAGAGAGCACCAAGGACTCCACAAATATGGGTCTATCTGAAATCTGATTAGGGGCTTGGGAGGGGGCTTACTCCCTGTTGGTCTTTGGCTAATGGCTGAGTGGGATTTCTTAACTTGTCGGTTTCCTTTCCTATGCAATGGATCATGCTGATATTTCACCAGTTCTCAATATAGTCAGAATAAATGTTAATTATCATGCTTTTAGGAATATAGTAATTGGGTAAATATTAAAATGAAGGTGGTAGGTATTTCTCAGATCATATTGTTACCTGTAATGCCTTTTCATGACTCTTGTAAATGAACAGTTAGACGTAAATTGAGGAATAAAGAAAAAGGATTTATCGCTCTGGTTTTAGCATCCGTAAACGTAAATATCAGTGGCAATGTATTAAACCACTTTGATAGTTACAGCTTCTTTTTTGCATTCATTAGAGATAATTGGTTAGAAATAAAACGAAGTAGCACAAGTCTGTTCACAGTTGCAATTGTGTGGGGGTTGTTGAGGTTATCAGTACTTTATAGGAAGTGCATGGTAGTTGATAATTGCTGTCATTTTATAGTCATGAATGAAGTTATCCTGGCATTTATTATTATATACTATGCCAGGAACAAAATGTTTTTCTTATGCAACTACTTGGCTTAAATCCCCTTTTCTTCAATTGCTTCTGAACATGTGCATGATGTAAGATTTTTAGAACTAACTTGCACGATCAATTATATAATAACTAAATAAAAAATAAAAATAAATACTAATTCTGTGGCCAACTGAGAATTTCTCTTCAAGTAAAGAAAACAGGAAATTTCTGTCATATTATTCTACCGTGTCTAGCCTTATTTCTTGGGTTCCAGGTTCTTTCTGCAGAAAGAGCTGATGCGTTTTTGTTTTTTATTAGCTTGTCAGGCTTCTTGGGACATTCCATTCTGGACAAATGCTGCAAAGATTTTGCTTCTTTATTTAGATGTTTATCCTATGATTCTGAAATTTCCTGCAGGTAATATACCACGCAAAAAAAGAAAATGTTTTGAAAGCAAGCAGTGAAACATTATTTAGGCTTGAAACTTGGCTATTTGAAAACTGACAATGCTGATAGTTATTATTCAGCTGGTTCATCCTCTTGTGTGAGCCACTATCTTTGGACCCATTGCCATGCAGGAGAGGCTTGGGAGATGGGGAGTAGTGTGGAATATCCTGCCTCCAAAGAGTTAGGTGATCTCCCCTTTGTGTATGTTCTGCCATGATGCGAAAACATTTATTTTTTTAACAAGCGCTTGATTTTACCAATGATTAAACTGATTTATTGATAGTTTGCTTTAATGTGTTTTTTTGGTTTGCTGCTACTTTTAGATTTTTAAAATATGCATTTGTATTTTGCAAGTTGATTTGGACAGGAAAAGTGAAGGTTTTTTTTTAAAAAAATTAATAGGTAAATAATTATCACAACTCTCTTGCTTGTTGTCAGAGTGATATGCAATTGGAGCCTCTTAGATGCCAAGATCTAACTGTGGTGTTGGAGGAAAATTTTGAGAGTGCCTTGGACTGCAAGAAGATCAAACCAGTCCATACTCCAGGAAATCAAGCCAGACTACTCACTTGAGGGAATGATATTAAAGGCAAAATTGAAGTACTTTGGCCACATAATGAGAAGACAGGATACCCTGGAGAAGAAGCTGATGCTAGGGAAAGTGGAAGGCAAAAGGAAGAGGGGCCGACCAAGGGCAAGATGGATGGATGATATTCTGGAGGTAACAGACTCAACCATGGGGGAGCTGGGGATGGTGACGGCCGACAGGAAGCTCTGGCGTGGGCTGGTCCATGAAGTCACGAAGAGTCGGAAGCGACTGAACGAATAAACAACAACAAAAATGCCAAGATAGAAATGAAATGGGCACAGAATTAATTTGCTGTTTTGATTCTTACCTGGGTCTCAGCAGATAGCATGTGCCAGCACCTCATGAACCTTGTTTGGGGTTTGAAGTTAGGCAAAGTCAGGTGCAGTTAGTACATGGATGGAAGATGTCTGTAGAATTTTAGAGCTGTAGGTTATATTGGGAAATTGAAGAAAATCCCAAAGAAGAGAATGACAAATTACTTCTCTATTGCTGCCAGGAAATGCAACAAGCTACCTGTTGGCAGTGAAAGCTGCTGTTCGCACATTAGAATGGTGTTGCAGGTTCTGCACTGGCTACCAGTAGCATTCTAGGTACAAATCACAGTGCAGATTGTAACCTATAAAGCCCTATATGATTTGGTGTATGGATGCCTGTATGACCATCTACTTGAACCTGATGGTCTGTGTGTCTTATGTAAGCAGGATGATGGGAAGAAACTTTGGAATCGGTGCTCCTTTGTTGTGGCACCAACCCTTTGGAATAAGCTTCATCTGGAGGATTGCCTCCCTAGGATTCAAGGAGGCAGAAAACACAGAGCTGTTTAAAATAGCTTTTAATGGCTAAGATCTGGCTCCTCAGGATGTCTTCTAATGTTTGGCAATATGGTATGGATATTCTGATATTTGATGTTTTAATATTATATACACACACATACATACACAAACACAAACACACACACACACATATATATATATATATATTGGGGTATTGTTTGTGCTATTCTTTTCTATGTGTCATTGTTTTATAAAGTTCTATACTACCAGGAATGTAGTAGTGAAATAAAAATACAGCAAATAAATAAATAGATCTTCATGGGCATGTCCATTAACTTACCAGGCATTGAACTCAACTTGAATCAAGACTTCGTCTGTTTTACTTTGCAGAATCTGGCCACTTTAAGAATAAACAAGTTTTCTTCTATTGAGATCAATTAGAAGTGAATAAATTTATGCCAGCATCAGGGCTGGCATGGATTACATATTGATTTATAGGAAGTTAGGGAACTAGATGGGCTTTGGATCTAGTGGATCTACAGACCTCATGCCCATGCTTCATTTTCTGAGTTCAATTGGAAGCTGGTACGGAGGAGGTGTTTCAGATACTAGAATTTCTGTGGAGTCCTTGGTGCTCTCTGAGCCTTGTTGTTTTCTTGCAGATGTTTCATTGCCAGGCTAGGCAACATCTTCAGTGCAAAAAGGGAGTGGGACTTGCTCTCTCTTTATCTACCATGGCTTGTCCTGCTTGTGTTGGTGGAGGTGTTGTTCTCTCCTTAGGAGTTCCTTGATTGGGCTGTTGTTTGCTGCTTGGTTGATTGACTGAGTTAATAGTTCCTTGATTAGGGTATATTGTGCTGTTTGATTGTTCCTCTGGTGCTAATCCTAGTGTTAATCTTTGCATATCTGTGTGATGATTGCTGGCAAGGAGGTGTTCTGGTCTTCTGGCTTTTCTATTGTCTCTTATGAATGGTATGTAAATGTTTACTTCTGTGTGTCTGTTGATGGCTGCTTTGTCTGAGTGCCAAACTTCCAGGAATTCTCTAGCATTTTTGGATTTGGCTTGGTTTAAGATGGTCACAGTTTCCCAGTTGAAAGTATGATTAAGTCTGTCCATGTGTTGTGAGATGAAGGAGTTTTCCTCGTATCTTCGGACTGCTAGTTGGTGTTTGTGGATGCGTTCTGCTAGTCTTCTGCTGGTCTGTCCTACATAGTGGCTCTTACAGTCCTTACACTTTATGTTGTAGATAACTCCTGTTTTTTCTTCATGGGCTTCTGGGTCTTTTGGGTTACTTACGATGTTCTGAAGGGTTTTGGTTGGTTTGTGTGCTACGGTGATGCCATGTGGTTGTAACAGTCTATTACTAGTTTCTGAGATATTTCTGATGTATGACAGTGTAATCCTTTTCATAGCTTCTGTTGGTTTTGCTGTGGTGGGTTGAGTGGGCAGGCACTTTTTGATAAAGTTGCGTGGATATCCATTTTGCTGGAAGGTGCTATATAAGTGGTCTATTTCCTTTTTCTGGTGTTCTGGGTTGCTGCAGTGTGTTTGTGCTCATCTGAATAGTGTTCTTACACAGCTCCTCTTGTGAGAAGTTGGGTTATTGTTTTGGTAGTGGAGCACTTGGTTAGTGTGGGTAGATTTCCGGTAGACTTGTGTTTCTAGAATGCCCTCATTTCCTCTACTGATGAGGATGTACAAGAAGGGTAGTGTGTTGTTGTTTTCTTCTTCCCTTGTGAATTTTATTCCTTTGAAGATGTTGTTGATGGTTTCATGTGTTTCTTCCAGTTGATACTTTTTTATTATGACGAAGGTGTCATCTACATACCGGATCCATACTTTGGGTTTTATGCGTGGCAGTGCTATCCTTTCTAGATGCTGCATTACAATCTCTGCTATAAGTCCTGAAAGTGGTGATCCCATAGGTGTTCCTTTGATTTGTTGGTATATTTGTCCATCAAACTGAAAGTAGGTGATGACGCAGAGGTTGATGAGGTCCATGATTCTGGGTATTTTGATCTTGGTGTATCTGGTTAGGTCGTGTGTGTTGTGTAGAACTGCTGCCATGGATTCAATTGCTAGTGCTTGGTCTATGGATGTAAAGAGTGCAGTGACATCAAATGACACCATAATTTCATCTTCATCTATTTTTAGGTCTTTGATTTTCTGGAGGCACTGTAGTGGGGAGTTGATAGAGTATTTGCACTCCTCTGTGAGATGCCCAAGTTTTCTTGTAAATTCTTTAGCTATGTTGTATGTGGTAACAATACAATTGGATGGAGCGGTATGTCGGGCTTGTGTATTTTGGGGCATCCGTAGAAGCGTGGGATGATGGGTCCGCTGCTTTTCATCCGCCTCTGTTCTTCTTTTGTGATTTGTCCTTTCTTGGTTAGGTCGTTGAGGATTCTTTTGACTTGGTTGTCCAGTTTCTGTATGGGATTGGTGTTTACTGGGGTGTAGGTTTCTTTGTCCTCAAGTAAATCTTTGGCTGGAATTTCTTTTCTGAGGTGAAAACTCTATCCAAACTTAGATAATAGATCCTTTAATGTTTTCTATAATGCCCTCCTAGTATCTGTAGTCTCTTATTCATAACATGTTAAATTTAATGGATTTTATTTATTGCAATGGAAATATTTTTTTAATAGTTTAAAATCCATGTTGTTGTTTAAAGTTGCCACAAGCAGAAACCATAAGTCTGTGTTAGCCATTTCTAGTACAGTAGTTCTGAGTTTTTCCAATATCTGATTCAGAAAATACCTGAGAACAAGGGTAATGTTAGGGGCAGCTGACCTATTATTAGGCTGACCATATTTCAGGATGGCAAAATGGGACAAAGATGGGGGTCTCTGCCCCCAGTCCGTGCGATTGGCTCCTGCCTGCAAATCCTGCCCCCGGTCCACACAATTGGCTCCCGCCTGCAAACCATACACCCCGGTCCACGTGATTGGCTGCCGCCTGCAAACCCTGCCCCTGGTCTGCACTATTGGCTCCTGCCTGCAAGCCCTGCCCCCCAGTCTGCACGATTGGCTCCCGCCTGCAAACCCCACCCCACAGTCTGCACGATTGGCTCCCGCCTAAAAACCCCACCCCCGGTCCACGCTCTGGCTCAGATCCTCCTTCTGCGCCATTCCTGCCGGGTTTGAAAAATGGGACAAAATTGAGATTTTTATGAAAATGACAGGACAGTTGAAAAATGCTAAAAAAACAGGACTGTCCCATTCAAAACTTTTACGCTTACGGATGATCTCTGGTGGGAGCGGGATGGAGGTGGTGCATCCATCCTGGCTCTCTTGGATCTCTCAGCGGCTTTCAATACCATCGACCATGGTATCCTTTTGGGGCAGCTTAGGGAGCTGGGGGTGGGTGGCGTAGTTTTACACTGGTTCACCTCCTTCCTCCGGGGCCGCTCCCAGTCGGTAGTGGTAGGGGAGGAGAGATCCAGCCCGCGACCGCTCCTGTGTGGGGTGCCGCAGGGTTCGGTTCTCTCCTATTCAACATCTACATGAAACTGCTGGGTGAGGTCATCCAACACCATGGGATGTGGTATCATCAGTATGCTGATGATATCTCAATTGTATATCTCCATCCCAAGTGAAGTAAGTGATACAGTGACCACCCTGTCCCAGTGCCTGGGGGCTGTGAGGGCCTGGATGGGGAACAACAGGCTTCAATTGAACCCTAGGAAGACTGAGTGGCTGTGGATTGATGGCTTAGCATCTTCTCGGAAATTATCATCTTTGGTTCTCGATGGGGTAGCACTGCCCCATTCGGAACCGGTGCGCAACTTGGGGGTCCTTCTAGACTCACGACTCCTGCTCGAAGAGCAGGTGGCAGTCGTGGCTAGGAGGGCTTTTGCACAACTTCAGTTGGTGCGCCAGTTACGCCCATTCCTGGATCACGACACCCTCCAAACAGTCGCTCATGCTCTCGTCATCTCCCATGTAGATTATTGCAATGCACTCTACATGGGGCTACCCTTGAAGACTATCCGGAAGCTACAGCTGGTGCAGAATGTGGCCGCGCGAGCAATTTTGTGTGCGCCAAGATCTGCACATATAACACCTTTGCTCCGTGAGCTGCATTGGGTGCTGGTTTGCTTCCGGGTACAATTCAAGGTGTTGGTTATCACCTTTAAAGCCCTACATGGCATGGGGCCAGAATACCTGAGGGACCGTGTTATTCCCATTTTATCGAGCCACCCCACCCGGTCATTCAGAGAGGGACTGCTACGAGCCCCATCAATTAGAGAGTGTCATCTGATGGGGTCTAGGAGACGGGCCTTCTCTGTGGTGGCATCTACACTATGGAACACCTTGCCCCCAGAGTTGAGACAGATCTCCTCCCTCCCGACCTTTAGGAAAGAACTGAAGACCTGGTTCTGCCACCTGGCATGGGAAGGAGGAAAGGATAGTTCCTCATGGGGGTGGCTAATCCCTTAATCTTATAATGTCCTTCCTTATTAATTCTATCTTCCATCTGGATTTATAATTATTTATTACATGTACTGTATAATTGATGTTTTATATTTTATATTCTATTTTAATTTATTTTACTGTAAACTGCCCAGAGTTCCCCGTTGGGGGAGATGGGTGGTCCTATAAATTAAATAAATAAATAAAATGGGACATATGGTCAGCCTACCTATTATAGACCTGGGATGTCCTGATATTGATTCACAGATATAGATCTCCTAAGAGACTGAGTGTACTGTTACGTAAACTGCATTCACATCCAGCACCTTCATTTCTCAAGTGCAAGACAGACAATTTGTGCCCTCTAGATGTTTTGGATTAGAACTTTCACAGGCCCTTTTGGTTTAGACAAATGAAAGCTGATGTTCAAATAATCTGAAAGACACACATCTTGCTATAAGAGAGCTTCGAGGTGGCCCCAATGAGCCCAAGGGCATCCTGGGTAAATCTAGATTGCTCAGTGTGATTGTAGCACATCCAAAGTCTTCCGAAAACTGTTAAAATTAATAATTATGAGGATAAGGATGAATATGGGATGTTTCTTTCTGGGAAGAGAGTACATCAGCAATGGGGGAAGGGGAAACAAGAGGAGTCATAGGCAATACACTGAAAATGGTGAGAGAAATGGGGAATACTCAACTTATTTATTTATTTATTTGTCTGGGAATTAGGAATTTACTTTTCCAGTAAAATGGTGCATTTCATCAAAACAGAAGCCATCATACTATGAATGTATATGTACTGTATATGTATATGTATACAGTATGTATATGTATATGTGTATGTGTATGTGTATGTGTATGTGTATGTGTATGTGTATGTGTATGTGTATGTGTATGTGTATGTGTATGTGTATGTGTATGTGTATGTGTATGTGTATGTATATGTATATGTGTGTATTTGTTGTTTATTCGTTCAGTCGTTTCCGACTCTTCGTGACTTCATGGACCAGCCCACGCCAGACCTTCCTGTCGGCCGTCACCATCCCCAGCTCCCCCATGGTTGAGTCCGTCACCTCCAGAATACCATCCATCCATCTTGCCCTTGGTCGGCCCCTCTTCCTTTTGCCTTCCACTTTCCCTAGCATCAGCTTCTTCTCCAGGGTATCCTGTCTTCTCATTATGTGGCCAAAGTACTTCAGTTTTGCCTTTAATATCATTCCCTCAAGTGAGCAGTCTGGCTTGATTTCCTGGAGTATGGACTGGTTTGATCTTCTTGCAGTCCAAGGCACTCTCAGAATTTTCCTCCAACACCACAGTTCAAAAGCATCTATCTTCCTTCGCTCAGCCTTCCTTATGGTCCAACTCTCACAGCCATAGGTTACTACAGGGAATACCATTGCTTTAACTATGCGGACCTTTGTTGTCAGTGTGATGTCTCTGCTCTTAACTATTTTATCAAGATTTGCCATTGCTCTCCTCCCAAGAAGTAGACGTCTTCTGATTTCCTGGCTGCAGTCAGCATCTGCAGTAATCTTTGCGCCTAGAAATACAAAGTCTGTCACTGCCTCCACTTTTTCTCCCTCTATTTGCCAGTCATCAATCAAGCTGGTTGCCATAATCTTGGTTTTTTTGAGGTTTAACTGCAACCCAGCTTTTGCACTTTCTTCTTTCACCTTGTCATAAGGCTCTTCAACTCCTCCTCGCTTTCAGCCATCAAAGTAGTATCATCTGCATATCTGAGATTGTTAATGTTTCTTCCAGGGATTTTAACTCCAGCCTTAGATTCCTCAAGCCCAGCACCGTCGTGTGTGTGTGTGTGTGTGTGTGTGTGTGTGTGTGTGTGTGTGTGTATATATATATATATATATATATATATATATATATAATTCACAGAGCCAACTCCTTGACATTTCACTGCCTTTTGCTCCATTAGTTACAGTAGTTACTTCCAGTCTTTTAACATACCAGATGTCAGGGCAGTATTCAAATATGTAGATACTAATAATAAATTACATAATTAATTAAACCTAGTAGAATAAAACAATTACATTTATAATTGTAATAAAAAAGCAAGTGATGAAAATATCATAGCAGGCAAAAATTATACAAATGGACATACTTGGGTAAATAAATATGTCTTTATATAGCCCCCTCCCCAAGAAAAAGATTATAAGAATAGTGACTACATTTTTTTACAGACTTTGCTCCCTGAAATTTTGCTTCCACAGAATTTGCATGTTCTATTTTCTGTAAAATGCCATGATAGATTGAACTACTGAATCATCTAGAACAGCATACCAGTTGTCCCAGTACCTAACAAGAACTTTCTGACAAGCTGAAGATGAAACATGAAGGGGACAGGCCACACTTACGATATGCTTCCCAAAAACCAGCATTCTGTGTATACTGTGACAACATTCAAAATAAATTATTTTGAAAATAAAGTACTAGCTACATTTTTGTTAGCAGAAAAAACCTACCAAAGGCTTTTAATAGTAGTATAACTTTTGATAGCCTTACTCTGCAGAGGCAGCCTGAATCTGAATAGTAGATGCTAGGGAGCAAGAACAGAAAAAGACCATGGCCCCCAAACCTTGCTTGTGAGCTTCTGTGAATCACCTGGGGAGTGACTATGAGAAACTGGATGCTGCAAGAAAAGGATCTTTGTGCCTGATCCAACAAGGGTTCTACATGTTAGCGTTACAGACTACTATGTGGATTAATCAGCACAGTGACAGTTGTGCAAAAATACTGGCACCTCTTGATTTTGCTGTGCAGTCCTTTGTGTGTTTGATAAATTCCATGCCATTTTATAACTTGATGTTTTTTCTTATTTGATTGCATTAGCAGGCACCTCCAGAGCCTTTACCTCCCCCTTTCCTTTTCCTCTTTTTCTTATCAGCAAATGTGCTGTGCTTTTTAGAATGTGCTCTCGCATACTGAATGTACTCTGGCTTATCAACAAGTGAAAAGCCATATGCCTCAGGATATTGAATAGTTGGTAAAACTTCCTTAAATATAAAAAGGCCTGTCTTGGAAGAACTGTCAGTTCATTAAAAGCTTTTGCTACCTACTTTAGTCAACTTGGTGTTTTACAAATTATTTGGGCAAAATAAATATTGCAGCGACTTGGTAAAGATGATAGTTAAGTCAAATAAGTTCTCATAATTAAGTGGAACAATTTTTTTATTCTTCAGTGTTATTACCTTAATTCATAAATCTGTGTAGAGTGCAATTGCTGCTTTAAACAAGCCAGCCTTTCCTCCAATGGAAGAATTGCTGCATCACAAATTGCCTGTGATAGACACGTCTAACATACACTTTCAGTTCAATTGTGGCTGCAGGATTCTTTTAACTTTGTTAGGGAGGGGATTGTGTTAATGGAACTTGTTCTCAATGCAAATGCTTCAGTTTAGAAGATAAGGGAGCTGATATGTGTAGTGGGCATTCTGCCATTCAAGAAAGTACAATATACTGATGAATACTTCCTTAGCTTCTATAGTAGCAGATCCCGAACTTTTCAGCATCATGTCCCTTTTAGATTTTTTTGAACCCTCGCACCTTCCCATTTAGTGTAAGCCATTCCCCCCTTTAAATAAAAATGGCAATTCATGATTAAAATTTAAAATATTATTGAATATTATTGTACTTCTTTTTCCACTGTTATGTTAATAACACAACATACATAATGACTTTTTTAAAACTAGCTAATAAAATTTAACCGATACCAATTAATTTACTACTTTATTGTACTGCTGTTTACTATTATGGTAAAATCTTGATTTAATGGACTATTTGGGCAAAGGGGAGTCTGTTAAAGCTGTTGTTGTTGTTCAGTCGTTTAGTCATGACCGACTCTTCGTGACCCCATGGACCATAGCACGCCAGGCCTTCCTGTCCTCCACTGTCTCCCGGAGTTTACTCAAATTCATGTTCATTACATTGGTGATGCTATCTAACCATCTCATCCTCTGCCATCCCCTTCTCCTTTTGCCTTCAGTCTTTCCCAGCATCAGGGTCTTTTCCAGTGAGTCCTCTCTTCGCATTAGGTGGCCAAAGTATTTGAGCTTCAGCTTCAGCATCTGTCCTTCCAATGAGCAGTCAGGGTTGATTTCCTTTAGGATTGACTGATTTGACCTCCTTGCAGTCCAAGGGACTCTTAAGAGTCTTCTCCAGCACCACAGTTCGAAAGCATCAATTCTTCAGCGCTCAGCCTTCCTTATAGTCCAACTCTCAGAGCCATACATTACTACTTAAAGCTGAATGTCCATTAAATCTGAAGGTGAAAAAAAGAGAAGAAAAAAGGTGGAAGAGAGAAAGAAAAAGAGAGGGTACTTTTCTTTTCTAGCTTGAGGGAAGACATGCAGGAAAAATGTGCTCTTTCGTGCACTCTGTAGAAGGTACTGAAACAACGCTGGTGAGGAGGGGAGGAAGTTGGAGAAGAAAATGGGCAAAGGAGCGGAAAGCAGTTCCTGAGGGGGCCTGGTTGTGATTGACAAGGAGTGAGAAGTTGCCTTTGAAAAGTGATGTGGAGAAAATGTCTCTTCACATACTTTATACTGAAGAGACCTGAGGGACAATTTGTCTCAGGGTCTCTTCCCTCCCTACTCCACATTCAAGAAGAAGAAGTCAGGCTATGGGATGGGAGTCAGAATTCTGTTTCTCATACTGAGATAATGAACAAGAAGGTGGACACACATTCATATTGCTGCAGCTGTGATCTCTCTAGCTCTTCAGATGTGGATGGTGTGTTTTAAGCCATTAATGGTCCGTCCTTCCTTCCTTCCTTCCTTCCTTCCTTCCTTCCTTCCTTCCTTCCTTCCTTCCTTCTTCATCTCCTTATGACCCCCTTGGAATTTCTTCATGACCCCCAATAGGGTATGCTCCCCTCAGTCTGAGAACCCCTGTTTTAGAGCCTCTATATAGTTGTTACTATATATAGTGAAACAGTGATTTAACAGTGATTGTATCACAATTAATATTGAGGAGTATCCATTCAAAGCCTTACAACCCACAGGGAAAATACCAGAATAGTTTCTAGGGCAGTGCTTTCCAAACTGCCACCATTGGCGACACACCAACGGCAGCAGCGGGGGCAGCACGGGGGCACAAACAGCGGCGGGGGCGTGCATGGCGGTGGCGCGGGGGGACACGTGGCGGCGGCGGTGTGCGCGGCGGCGGCAGCATCCGCTAAAATGCAGAAGTGCTGATGGCACGCCGCTGCCATCGTCGCTGGCACCACCGCCATACAGACCGCCGCTGTGCGCGCCCCTGCACTATCGCCGTCCACGCCCCTGCCACTGCTTCCAGGTTGTGTTGTGACACACTAAAGTGTCGCAACACACAGTTTGGAAAGCTATGTTCTAGGGTCTAGAAAAGGAAAACTTCCTTAGTATTATCTTTTATAGAAGTTTGGATTCAACCCAATTTCTTCACTTAGGGGCAAAACTGTTTACAAACTCAAAAGATTGGAAAGAAGAGAGTAGGAAAAAGCAATACGTGTTATTTATCTAAATGCTGTAACACATTTTAAGTATTTGCAACCTGCTTTATTTGGGAATTATATACGAGCTAGACTTGCCTCTGCCCACACAATATGATTTCTCTTGCTTTTTGGTTCTACATTCAGCCAATCAAAACAAAGAACCAGTAACTTTCTCTCATTCTCCTTTTACATGGAAAGCAAGGGAATAAGGTACAATATCTCTACATTGTGTTCAAGTTGATGTGGGGAAAAAACCCTCCTTTCCAATGAGGGAGTTTAGATATAAATATTAACTCAATTGTGAATATAACTGCTTATCATCCTCTTGTACACAATGTCCTATTCCTTCATTATTGCAGGAAATTATTTTTATTTATTTATTTATTCACTTTGGATGCTGCCTGACTTTGGAAAATATTGCCTATTTCTTAAAAACTTCACTCAGCTGTTAAAGAATAGAGGCAAATTAGTAGATACTGTATATTGATTACATATTATATATTCATTACTTTAGAAGCTATTTTTATTTAAAGCAGGCCAGGTTGTTCAGAGCTAATATGTTAAAGCTGTAAGCATGAATGAATCAAATGCCATAAGAAGCAGATGACACCTGCTCTTCAGGAGATACTTATGGTAATTAGAAAGAGAATGTATAACATTGTTTAAAAGGTTAGGCAGTCTGCAAACAAGACAAATTGTTGAAACCATATGTTAAAATGGGAAGTGCAAAGAGTAAACAAAAGATCTTCATGGGTTAGTTCAAAAACACTTTGACAACAAACAGACCTCATATAATTAGCTGAACATATCCCCTTAAAAGCTCTGTTTTTGCTTGGGGGCAATAAGGGAGGAGAGAATGCTTTCTGGCTGCACAACATGTCTATCAAGACAAGGTCTTAATCTCTCCCTCCCCCCAATAATTTAGCAGGTTTACACAATATTATATTATGAGTTCCTTTGCATTTTGAAAGAATATTCTATTTAAACAAATCTGTTTTAAAATATTATTTCTGATATTCAGAGAAGAAATCAGTGCATTCAGTTTTATTTTTTGTTCTAATATATACTATCATTTTTAGCAAATGAATTGATGTATGCTACCCAGAATCACATTTGTATGAGTTGGTGGCCATATAACTTTCTTATAGAAAGAAAGAAATTAGGGCATGCAAGTTGGAATTGGATCATCTAGAAATAACTTTTTTATTTTATTATTTGTTTTTTTGCTGTTACTGCTTTTATTTTAAGCCACTACGATCTATTTTATTTTAGCTAAATTAGTAAGAAAAACAGAAACAAAAAATGGAGGAAATAAGTTGTTCTACAATTATAAGAGGCAGTGGGGGGGGGAGTCTGATGCCTTTTATATAGTAGCCATTTTTATATAATTGGAATTTATGTTGCTGTTTGTTTTGTTTATGATATTTTTTGTCTTAAGTGCCTAGATAATGAGGGTTTGTTTTAATCTAATGCTGGGTTGGCAGAGAATCTTTGTCCATTGTGTTGGCATGGAATGGATGAATGATACCTATTCTCTTTCACTACAGCTGCAGGACTGGTTAACATATGGAAGGCAGTAGTAAGCCTAATGAAGTCCTTCAAATATCTCATGCTTTGCCAGCATTCTGCTGTATGCTGGCAAGCTCAAAAATTTATTAAGTAATGCTGATTTGTAAAAGGGATTCTCATGTCATGCAAATTTCTGGTTGGATTGAAAATGCACTGGATCATTTCTGAAGTCAATGGTTCCCATCCAGTTTTAATATCTTCTTTCTTCAAGAACACCCTATGGTGCATGGCCATCTGATTCTGAATCTGGATCAATTTTAAAAGCAGTTTGAGAGAGAAATCAGAAGTCCTGCTGGGCTTGTAGAAGTGTATTCTGTAATAAACCTAGATCAATTTCAAGTTTGGGGGAGAAATCAAAAGTCCTGCTGGGCTTATAGAAACATATAGTACTTTCAGAACTGCAGCATAGAATACTCTCAGAACTGTAGCATTTAACACTTTCAGAATTGTAGCATATACTATATGACACATTTCATAAAGGAAATAAGGAACTACTTCCAACTGATGGTCATGGCACAAGGAAGGAATTCTGGAGGTGAACCACTGGCTCAAGGGATGGTGCCATTGAGAAAACTTTGGATTCCTGGACCACAGCCTTCACTACCTATAGGAAGGGCTTCTGGCAAGAGATAAACTACATCTCACAAATACTGGGAACACTGTCTTTGGAAGGCATCTTGCAAAAGTCGTCTGGAGGGCTTTAAACTAAATCAAGAGGGGAAGGGAGAACCAAAGGCAATAAACCTTACAGTAAGGAAGGAAAGAGTAAGTAGTAAGAAGGGAGCAGTACTTGAGAACACACTGGGAGATGCAGCATTGAATCTTAAGGGCAGTACTAAAAGGCTCAAATGCCTGTACACCAATGCACAGAGTATGGGAACAAACAGGCAGAACTTGAAGTTCTAGTACAGGAGGGCAAATATGATATTGTAGGCATAACTGAAACCTGGTGGAATGGAACTCATGATTGGAATACAGTACTGGAAGGATATAATTTGTTCAAAAGGAACAGACCCAACAAAAGGAGAGGTGTCTATGAAGGTTCTCAGTCATCCAGGTGGAATTGTCTGTAGCTTGAATCATGTCAACTGGATTTCTATTTTCTCAGTGGAAACGTTTCGCTCCTTATCCAAGGAGCTTCTTCAGTCTGAGCAAAGTTAGTAAGGGAATCCTTAAATATGTTTCTAGGTGGCTTTAGACAGAGAAGATAGGTGGTTTGAGAGAGGGGTCAAGGAATCCATTTATGCCAACTTGGAAAATCCTTCCTTGAATAGAGGTGGGGGCCTCAGGCACAATCTTTCCCCTAATTTCCTCCCTGCTTTGTCTTCTGTGCCTAGGAAGATTAAGACCATTTCGCAAGCTCAACAGCAGCATGGTGATCTTAACGATCCTCCTTTAGATGATAAAGGGACTTAGAAATAACATCTCAAAATAACCATGACCTAGCCCCAGGTGCAAGGTCACACAGCCACCTAGAAACATATTTAAGGATCCCCTTACTAACTTTGCTCAGACTGAAGAAGCTCCTTGGATAAGGAGCGAAACATTTCCACTGAGAAAATAGAAATCCAGTTGACATGATTCAAGCTACAGACAAAAAGGAGAGGTGGAGTCACACCATATGTAAAGAATGACTACACCTGCATGGAAATTCATGATTCCAAAGATAAAAGATAAAAGATACCCTGGAGAAGAAGCTGATGCTAGGGAAAGTGGAAGGCAAAAGCAAGAGGGGCCGACCAAGGGCAAGATGGATGGATGATATTCTGGAGGTGACAGACTCAACCATGGGGGAGCTGGGGATGGTGACGGCCGACAGGAAGCTCTGGCGTGGGCTGGTCCATGAAGTCACGAAGAGTTGGAAGCGACTGAACGAATAAACAACAAAAAAGATAAAAGAGTCCCTCTTTGGGGGGAGATGGGCCGTAATAAAATTTGAATGATAAATAAATAAATAAAAACCTTGCTGAAAGTGTCTAGGTGAATATTAAGGGAAAGAGAAACAAAAATGAAGTTGTGGGTGTGTACTACAAGCCACCCAACCAAACAGAAGATGCAGACTGGACCGTGACATGTGGGTGGGTCCAGGCAATGGTGAACTCATCCTTGAGGGAGGGAGTGTTTCCGACAACCTTTAAAGAGCCACTGGTACACCCCCTCCTCAAGAAACTATCTCTGGATCTCACTGTACTGGACAATTTTAGTCCAGTCTCCCACCTCCCCTTTTTAAGGAAGGTGGTTGAGAAAGTGGTGGCATTGCAGTTCTAAAGGATCCTGGATAAAACGGATTATCTGGACCCTTTTCAGTCGGGTTTCAAGCCCGGATATGAGTTGGAACAGCATTGGTTGCACTTTTGGATGATCTCTGGCAGGCGCGGGATGGGGGCAGTGCATCCATCCTTGCTCTTCTTGACCTCTCAGCAGCTTTTGATACCATCAACCATGGTATCATTTTGGGTCAGCTCAGGGAGTTGGGGGGTGGGTGGCGCGGTTTTGCGCTGGTTCACCTCCATCCTCCAAGGCCGGTCCCAATCAGTGTTGATAGGGAGCAAGAGATCCGGCACACAGCCCCTCCTTTGCAGGGTGCCACAGGGTTTGGTACTCTCCCTGCTCCTTTTTAAGATCTACATGAAACCACTGGGTGAGATCATCTGTCGCAATGGGATGAGCTATCATCAATATGCTGATGATACCCAATTATACATCTCCATCCCAGGTGACTTAAGTGATGCTGGGACCAACCTCTCTCAGTGCCTGGAGGCTGTAGGGATCAGGATGGGGAAAAACAGGCTTCAACTGAACCCTGGTAAGATGGAGTGGCTGTAGGTTGGGGGCTCCTCGGCATCCAGGAACTTACCGTCTTTGGTTCTGGATGGGCTTGCACTGCCGCAGACAGATCCGGTGCGGAACCTGGGGGTTCTCCTGGACTCACAACTTCTGCTTGAAGAGCAGGTGGCAGCCATGGCCAGGGGAGCCTTTGCCCAACTTCATGTTGTGTGCAAGTTATGCCCTTCCTGGATTGGGAGGCCCTCTGGTCAGTCACTCATGCCCTAGTCATCTCCCATATAGACTATTGCAATGCACTCTACATGGGGCTACCCTTGAGCATCCAGAAGCTACAGCTGGTTCAGAATGCGGCCGCATGAGCAGTTTTAAGAGCCCCAAGGATGGTGCATATAACACCTTTGCTGCGCGAGCTGCATTGGGTGCCAGTTTGCTTCTGGGTCCAATTCAAGGTATTGGTTATCACCTTTAAAGTCCTACATGGCAATGGTCCAGGTTACCTGAGGGACCGCCTCACCCCTATTGCATTGACCCATCCCACCCGATCAGGCAGAGAGGGCATACTATGGACCCTGTCCATGAGAGATTGTCGATTGACAGGGTCCAGGAAGAGGGCCTTCTCTGCCATGGCCCCCACCTTGTGGAACATATTACCCCCAGAGGTGAGGCAGGCCCCCACTCTCCTGGCCTTCTGAAAGGGAGTGAAAACTTGGCTTTCCCACCTTACTTGGAGTGGGGGGTAGTCAAACTTGGGGCAGTTGGCACCGTGGTGTGGCCCCAAGGAATTTATATTTTATGTAAAATTTAAATATTTTCTATATTTTATTTTTATTTATTTATTTATTTATTTTTCAAATTTGTACCACCACCCATTTCCCCAAAAAGAGGGAATCTGGGTGGTTTACAATAAAAGCAATATTAAAACAATAAATATACTAAAATACAATACAATTTCCAAATACAAAACAAAAACAACTATAAAATCTAAGTGGTGCAAGATGCCTAACACAGTGAGGAGGGCTCTATGGTGCTAGCCACCCCCACATATGGCTATTCGTCTTCCCACCCCAAGCGAGGTGGCAGAGCCAAGTCTTCAATTTTTTATGGAAGTCCAGGAGAGAGGAGGCTTGCCTCACCTCCGAGGGCAGAGTGTTCCAGAGGGCGGAAGCCACAGCAGAGAAGGCCCGCTTCTTGGACCCCACCAAGCGAAATTCTCTCATGGATGGGGTCCGTAACATGCCCTCTCTGCCTGATTGGGTGGGGCGAGTCAATGTCATAGGGATGAGATGGTCCCTCAGGTAGCCTGGACCCATGCCATGTAGGGCTTTAAAAGTAATAACCAACACCTTGAATTGGACCCAGAAGTAAACTGGCACCCAGTGCAGCTCGCGTAATAGTGGTGTCACATGTGCCTATCTTTGGGCACCAATAATTGCCCACGCCACTGCATTCCACTGGGAGATGGGCGGTTATATAAATTTAATTAAATAAATACCGCCCAGAGTTCCCCGTTGGGGGAGATGGGCGGTTATATAAATTTAATTAAATAAAATAAATTCTGGACCAGCTGAAGCTTCAGATACTCTTCAAGGGTAGCCCCATGTAGAATGTATTGCAATAGTCTATATGGGAGATGACCAGGGCATGAGTGACTGTTCAAAGGGCTTCTCGATCGAGGAAATGGTGTAACTGGCGCACAACACAAAGTTGTGCAAAGGCTCTTCTGGCCACGACTGCCACCTGCTCTTTGAGCAGGAGTCGTGAGTCCAGAAAACCCCCAGATTCGACACTGGGTCTGTCTGGGGCAGTGCAACCCCATCCAGAACTAAAGATGACAATTTCCTGGATACAGAGGAGCCATTAACCCACAGCCACTCCATCTTACCAGGGTTCAGCTGAAGCCTATTGTCCCCCATCCAGACGCCCACAGCCCCCAGGCACCTAGAGTGGGCAGCCACTACATCACTTACCTCACCCGGGATGGAGATGTATAATTGGGTATCATCGGCATATTGATGATACCTCATCCCATGGTAGCAGATGATCTCACCCAGTGGTTTCATGTAGATGTTAAATAGAAGAGAGAACTGAACCCTGTGGCACCCCACAAAGGGGTTGGGGCCCAGATTGCTTGCTCTCGATCAACACTGATTGGGATCGGCCCTGGAGGAAGGAGGATAACCAGCGCAACACTGCGCCGCCCACCCCCAACTACCTGAGTCGTCCCAAAAGGATACCATGGTCAATGGTATCGAAAGCCGCTGAGAGGTCAAGGAGAGCCAGGATGGATGCACAGCCCCCATCCCGCTCCTGCCAGGGATCATCCATAAGTGTGACCAATGCAGTCTCTGCCCATATCCCAGCCTGAAACCTGACTGAAAGGGATCTAGATAATCCATTTCATCCAGAATCCTCTGGAGCTGCAACGCCACCACCTTCTCAACCACCTTCCCCAAAAAGGGGAGGTGGGAGACAGGATGAAAATTGTCCAACACAGTAGGGTCCAGTGATGGCTTCTTGAGGAAGGGGAGCACCAGCACCTCCTTAAAGGCAGGTGGAAACACCCCCTCTACCAAGGATGTATTAACCATCACCTGGACCCAACCACATGTCACCTCCCGGGCAGCCTTCACCAGCCAGGAGGGGCATGGATCTAGATGACAAATGGTGGCATTCACAGTCTGGAGGATCCTGTCCACTTCCTCGGTTCCCACGGCATCTCCACAGACCATATTTCATGCTTGGAATCCAACTTGGAACAGATCCGAGCGATTTTATCCTGCAGATGCTCAGAAAACTCCTCTGACCAGCCCTATAGGTGGGTCACTAGGCCCACCTTCCCCAAAAGGGATCGAGTGATCTTAAACAGGGCCATTGGGCAGCATTCTGCGGATGCAATAATAGTGGAGAAATATTGATGTTCCACCGCTCTTACTGCCACAAACTAGGCCTTAACAGTGGCCCTAGCTTGTGTTCGGTCGGATTCGGTCTTTGTCTTACTCCAGCAGCACTGTAGACATCTCTTAACCCTCTTCAAAACCCTCAACTCATCCGTGAACCACGGAGGGTGTCGGGTTGAGTGGGGCAAGAGAGGTTGCACAGGAACAATCCTGTCGAAGGCCCTGGCTGCCTCCCTATTCCAGGCTGCGGCCAGGGCCTCCGCTCAACTGTGCAGAAGATTCTCAGGTACAACCCCCAGCTTCTTCTGAAACCCCAGTGGGTCCATAAGTCACTGGGGGCAGACCAATCGAATGGGTCCAGCCTCCCTGCAGAGTGGGGCAGCATAAGAGAATCTCAGGGCCACCAGGGCGTGATCTGACCATGACAGTGGGGACAGATGTAACTCTCCCCTCAGATCGCATATCCACTGCTCTGACAAGAAAACCAAATCCGGCGTGAGGCCACTGGGTCCCTAATAATCTGGGACAGGCCCATGGTCACCATGGCCATGAACTCCTGAGCCGCTTCTGAGGCACGCCCCAGGGATGGCAGATTGAAGTCCCCCAGAACTATAAGTCTGGGGAATTCCACCACCAACCCTGAGACAGCCTCCAGCAGCTCAGGCAGGGAGGTTGCCATGCAGCAGGGAGGCTGGTACAGTAGCAACACTCCCAACTGTTCTCAGGAACTCAACTTGAAAAACAGGGTCTCACAACCAGCCACTTGTGGAGCAGTGTCCCTGAAGGCCACCAAAGACTCTCGGATGACAACAGCCACCCCTCCTCCCCTGCCCTGGGATCTCGGCTGGTGCCATACTGTAAACCCGGCCGGGCACATCTCTGAAAGGGGTACCCCTCCTTCCGGGCCCAGCCAGGTCTCGGTGATACATGCCAGGTCTGCCCCCTCCTCCGTGATCAAATCACATATGAGAGGGGCCTTGTTAACTGACCTGGCATTAAGAAGGAGCAGCTGGAAACCAGGGCCCTCAAGAATCCGCTGTCCAGGGCCTCAGTTTGAATATGGAGGGCCAGAACACGCGACTGGTAGTAAACACCAGGGGTGTCTACCCCAAAGATGGCCCGCTCTCCGGTTCCCATCGTAGCATCCCTGGCCCGTCACCACCTCAATAGCATACCCCGCCCTACCACCCCCAGAGTTTCTAGGCCCATTTGCCTCCAATCCTGCACCTCCTGAATCCATAGGTCGAAATATGGGTCCCTTCCCCCATTCACACATCCTGCCACACACCCAATCAAACACAGGGCGATGGCAGGCTCTGAAGCGCACCAGCACACGCTCTCGGCGCTGTTAGAGCCTAACCATCACCCCCCGTTCACCCAACATACTCGCTGTGCTCCCCCTCAGCCTCTCTCACTGGTCAACAGGGGGGCACCACATCCATTCCTACCCACCCCGTCTCTCACTCGGGGGGTGAGTACTCTTGCAAATAATCATACAATCTTGGACTTCCCGCAGGATTTTACATTTATACTTGTTTTTATTATTTTAATCTCTTGTTATTTTAATTGAATTGTAAACTGTCCAGACTTGCTTGTGAGATGGTCGGTGCAGAAATGTGAGAAATAAATAAATAAATGAGTGGAAACTGGTTTGCTTTCCTTTTTTTTAAAAAAAATTATATTGAAATAAAGAATGTTTGGACAAACATAAAAAAAAGATGTTTTGAAATTGAAATATTGAGAATATAAACTATTTGTACTCTGAATGTGATTTTTATTTATTTTTAATGTAATATTTTGAGAGTATCTTTTGAGTAGCCCATTTTTTAAAAATAAAATGTTTCAGGTCTTTGGTTTTCTGACTTGATTATTTATTTATCTGCTTCTATTATCTCCTTTGCTTAGAGAGCAGTAATGTTCTTGAATTGCTGTGTGTTGCATATTGAGTGGTACAGTTCCATTTTTCTTCTATAATTGTTCCTAAGCTTTAGAAACCTACTGGAACAGTGCCAATCAATGCCATCTACAGGAGGTTAACAGCAGAGATTTTACACAGAGTCAGCTGGATCATTGATGAATTCTGAATCCTTTGTAATAAAATGATTCAGACTTGTAGAGGTGTTAGAATCCAAGATGCCCATGCTATCCATGATCCCAGATGGCTATTCAACTGTGAGAATATAGTGATGCTCCAGTTTTCACCAATAGGTGCTAATATTGGTATGTTGTAGAATCTTATGCATGCTTCTGTAATAGTATTTTAGAACACTGTGAACTGCAGCCTATTGTTCTAGATGCCAACTTGCCCAAATGTTTTAAAACAAAAAGAAAAAAGAAGAATAAATATGCAGGGATCGTGTGACAGAATAACAAATAGATTCATTGTGATGAAACAGCAGTATATTTTAGAGAACTTTACCTACTTATCTTTTAATGTTTTTCCTCTTACAAAAGTGAAACTGATCATAATGAAGGCATAAGACCTTTTAAAAATACCAGTTTGCTCTTTGCAAATTGATGAAGCAGAAACTTGAGAAATACTATAAAATGGGGAGAAATAGTGATTTATTCTGTTCCATAATGTTTCAGAATGTGGATTGGAAAAAAGGACTTGAAGGTGGAAAAGCAATTCCAGTAGATGGTGCTAGTAATCAGGGGAAGATAATGAAGCTAGTGATGAGGAGAAGATAATTTTATACCCTGGTAGCATATTTGGAAATAAAAAAGCTGCAGTCCTGAGATATTTCTATAATGCCAATCTTGGATTCCATGAATGATATAATAAAAATCTGTGATACTGCTAGAGTAATATATGCACGTTTTATTACATGGATGACATGCTCTGTTGTAGGAATATGAAAATCCATAATAAAATGTATCTCTGTGAACTCACAGCTTCTGCTCAAAGACCAAATGGCAGCTGTGGCTAGGAAGGGGAATGGTAGCAAGGGTTTCTTTTTTATGCAAAGTGGGGATAAAAGGTTTGGGACAAAATAGTGACTGTTGCTCCTTTTTCACACAGATCATCTTCACACTGGTTTTAAATAATTGAAGGTCAGAAGCAGTAGCAGTGTGGTGGTGTTCAAAAACAAAAGAAGAAAGTTATTGATATTAAATAAGTTAATGAGGGAAGCCAATATGTAGCACCACCATGCACAGGATCTAGGTGGAATTAGATAAACTCACAGTGTAAATCATATAAGATTTGAGAAATACAAAGAATAGAAAAAATAGTTGTACGTTTTTCACTTTCCTTGAGCCTTGTAATGCATGGCAGTCAATGCAGTACCCTCTTAGGGCAGTAGATTTAGTTCTCTCACAGTTTGGTCATCAGTGAATTATGCTACTGAAAATATTTAGGATCTAGATTCATTCATATGATGCTTATAAGGAACAGCATTTCATACTGGATCCTAATTCTTCTCTTTCCTGGAATAAAAGAAAGGAGGAAAACACATGGATTTTATCCTCGTTTGTAGCATGACTATTCTCATGCATGTTTTAATTTACAGTGTCAACATTTATTGCAAAATGTATGAACAAAAATTATTGCAATGAAGCTATGATGGGAATTTATCTGGAAGAAAACATCTGAAGTAGTGAGAGCTGGCAAACGGAAAAAGCTGACTTATTTGTCTGCAGAATGACATTTTTTATTTCAGAAAAATGACCACAGCATGGGTGAAATGAAGTAGCAGTCATGATGGCATCATCTACTTAACAACTGAATAAATATTTTACTTCTAGTTTTAATTATTTCCCTAATGTATACAGCAGTTGGAGGGCAAAGGAGCTTTTACCAGATTAATAACTTTCAAAAGCATATTTTCAGCTCAACTAAGGAAGACAAGATCTATAGTGTTAAAAAGCTTAAATAAGTGTGCTAGAGGGAGAGGAACATAATTTATTATGCTTTGGTCTATTGTGTAGACACAGGAAGGTACATTATTTCTATTGTATTACTTTATATGAAAAAAGTGTAAATTTGTTCAAATATTGTAGCTAAGATATGGTTCATTCTGTTATGGCTTTTAATAATGGTATGTAGATTCTGGAAAATTGCTAATTTAGAATGAAGCTTCACATGATGACTACAATCTAAAGCATAAAACTCCATTATCTAGATCAGAGCTTTCCAAACTGTGTGTCGCCACACAACCCGGAAGCGCTGATCATCATCAGCGCTTCCGTGTTTTCCCATGGCGACACACCAACTGCAGCGTGCAAAACCCGAAAGCAGCAGCAGCGCTTCCGGGTTTTTGTGCGCTGCTGCACTTCTGGGTTTTCCCGCGGCGACACACCAACTCCGGTTGGCGTGTCGCCGCGGGAAAAACTTTGGAAAGCCCTGATCTAGATTATTAACACAGAAGGGATTTTTCAATGTGGGGTGGTAGGGTGGTGGTATTTGTGCATGTGTGTCTGTGATAATTTCATTTTTGTTAATTAAATAAATTATTTGATTTATAAGAGTTTTCCTTTTGGTGTGTGTGTGTGTGTGTGTGTGTGTGTGTATGTAAAGGTAAAGGTTCCCCCCTGCACATTTGTGCAGTCGTGTCCGACTCTAGGGGCCGGTGCTCATCTCCGTTTGTTAGCCAAAGAGCCAGCGTTGTCCGAAGACGCTTCCACAGTCATGTGGCCGCATGACACGCGCGGAACGCTGTTACCTACCCACCGAAGTGGTACCTATTAATCTACTTGCATTTGCATGCTTTCGAATTGCTAGGTTGGCAAGAGCTGGAGCTAGTGCAGGAGCTCACTCTGTCACGCGGGGCTAGGGATTCGAACCTCCGAACTTGCGATCTTCCGATCAACAAGCCTGGCGTCTTACCCGCTGAGCCACCACGTATATATAGGTATATATTATTTGGTAAGAAAAGTATCCTTGGATATCTCAAATTGTACCAGTTAATGACATTTCATATTTATAAAATGATTGTGTAAAAATAGTAAAGGTAAAGGTAAAGGTACCCCCCGCACATTTGTGCAGTCGTGTCCGACTCTAGGGGCCGGTGCTCATCTCCGTTTGTTAGCCGAAGAGCCAGCGTTGTCCAAAGACACTTCCACGGTCATGTGGCCGCATGACGCACGCGGAACGCTGTTACCTACCCACCAAAGTGGTACCTATTCATCTACTTGCATTTGCATGCTTTCGAATTGCTAGGTTGGCAAGAGCTGGAGTAAAATAAAAGTAAAAATAGTAGGCCCCCTTTTTTGTGCATATTGCCAGTTCGTTTAGAGATTTAACAATGAAATCCTGATGTTGAAGCTTAATTCATTAGAGCAAGTTTAAAGTATTTGGCTAAAATATGAATGTCTTTTCCCCCCTTTATCATAGAATTGTTTCTAATGAAATCCTTCTGTTAGCAGAACAGTCTTCCTTTGGCAGAGAGAATTAGTCCATGTGCTGGAGCAGAGGTAGCTGCAGGTAGGAAAGAAAACGTAGTTTGTTCAAGTGGAAGGGTATCACATAGTGATGGATTTAGAGCAAAGCGCATGCCGAGCATGAATTTGTATTAGGTTGAGATTTAACATTTTCGCTCAGAGTTTTAGTTATCATCTCTGCAATACTATGGCTCTGAATTTTCAAATAATCGCATTGCCGCTGTACTTCACACTCACTCATCCAAACAACGTATTTACTTTTGGTAATTACATGAAGTTAGCAGGTGATTTAAAATTGCTGTCTAGAGTGGCTTCCTGAGTATATAAATTCTTCATCCCAAACTATTTAGAAAAGAATTTTAAGGAACATTGGAGTACTTTTGATGGTTTGTTTAAATGTGTTATAATACAAGTCTTGGAACCAAGCTGGGTAGCTGAAGTCTGTCCAGAGTCTGATAATACATCTCTAAGAAGTTTCTACTTGTTCTAAATTTCACCATACTGGGCAGTTGCTTATTAACCCATCAGTTCCAGGCAGAAGCTTTTCAAATAAAGCAAATAGTTAATACAATATATAATACATAGTAAAACTGTTAAAATTAATTAAAACGAGTTACATAAATAAAAAAACAATATCTTCACAAAAACAGGGATGTAATTGTAAAACTCATTGAAACAAAAATGACTTGACAGTCTGACATTTTAAAAGAGGAGACATGCTAAACCTCTTTAGTGGTGGGAAGTGTTTTTTTTTTTTTAATATTTATTTAGCTTATATCCTGCCTTTATGATGTCCAATTTAAGTTAGTGTACATAATGCTCCTTCCTCCTCTATTCCCTACAGCAAAACCTTGTGAGGTGGGTTAGGCAGAGAGAAAGTGCGTGGCCAGCTTCCCTGCCTGAGGGAAAACTAGTACTCAGGATCTCCGGTTTCTAGTCCAACTCCTTTACCCAGCATTTCTCAACCTTGACAACTTTAAGATAGGTGCTTCAACTCCCAGAATTCCCCAGCCAGCACAGCACAGGTTGAGAAACGCTGCCTTAACTGCTACACCAAACTCCAGTGCCACAATAGGAGAGAGATCATTTCTACTAACTAGTTTTGTTTCTACCTATCAGTCGACTGCTCTCTAGGAAACTTCTGATCTGAAGAAGTTTAGTTTTGCACATTTTATTAGAAGCTGATGCATCTGATGAAATGAGCTGCAGCGCATGAAAGCTTATGCCTTGTAATAAAAAATTTTAGTCAGAAAAACTCCCAACTTTTTGCCACTGTAAACTAACATGGATCTTCTCAGTGCCACAGGTTCTTTTTTAAACCATACCCAGTTGGATTGACCCAGACTCAAAAGAGACACAAAAGTACTGGACCCTGGACAGATGGTTTCTTTATACCTATAAGGGTTGGGGAGATGTTTTATTTTGTAAAAACAAACATAAAAGTGATACAGTATGTGAGTGCTTCCTATATTCTGTTCTATTGCTATCTCTATACTATTACTATATTCTATACTATTACTATTCAATATACTATACTCTATTACATATTACTTTATTACAACTACCTATATACTATGCTCTGTACTATTACTAGTATGCATCGTTTATTTCTTAAGTCTGTTCTGTCTTAAGTCCCCTCTCTCTGAGATTCTTCTTTTTATGTTAATGGCCAGCATATAGGGCTCTTGCAACTTTTTTACATTGTGCTTTGTCTTGCTGGGCTTCTATATTTATTTTCCTCTCTTTTGGACCACCCACTCCTTCTGAAGGAAAAGTGCCTTCTTTTGTTTGGCCGCTGTACTCAGTTTTCTGGTGGCTGCAGAGCTCCAAAACATGCATCTCCTCCATTCTCCTCCCATGTCACCCCACACCTGTGTCAAGGTTGCAGCTTTATTGGCAACTCTGCCATGCTGATGCTGGGGAGAAGGCTCAAATGAGAGAGAAAGAAGGCAGCACAGGTGCCCACAATTTTGCTAAGCAGCCTGCTCTTCCACACTCACTCTACAACAGCCTTTCTCAAACTTTTGACCCTGGAGGAACCCTTGAAATATTTTTCAGGCCTCGGGGAACCCCTGAACATTCAGGCTCAAATATAGGCCAGAAGTTACTAAATGATTATATTTGTTTCATGTGTAGGCCTGCATATATGCATTGACAGTGTTCTTAAACTGAAAATAAAGAATGAAACTTACTTCTTTAATCTGAAGTTTCTTGAATTTGAAATAATTTTTAAAATAAATCGTGATCTCCCAGGGAACCCCTAGTGACCTCTCATGGAACCCTTGGGTTCCAGAGAACCCTGGGTGAGAAACCCTGCTCTACAAGGTAGACCAGACTAAGAAAAAAATGCCTAAAACTACTTTTATTAGAATGGCTATGGTAACCTACCTCTTCATAGGGGTTGATCTGTTCATTGAATTGGTAACAGAGCTTCCCTCTCTCCATCAAGGTCATCCTCTATACCCTCTACAGCTCTCCTCTACTTCATGGAGACTACAAGTTTCTCACGCTCCGGAATTATTGCTGTCACTGAGGGACCAGTAATCTTCTGTTCACTGACTGGAGACTACCTGTTCCCTGCCCTCTCAGATTGCTTTTCACTCATGCACTCCATTTCATCACTACAATGGCCGTGCCTCATACAGATCCAGAATACACCCCTTAACATTCTTTGAGTAAGATGTTTCTATGAGGCTTACAAATCAAAGCACATTTCACTTTTCATTTTGTTTACTGAAGCTCAAAAATTGCCAGATATTGTTCCTTTTTCTTAGTAGGTGGTTAGAAAATGCTATATCCTAATCTGTGGAATCAGGGAAAAAGAAAAGAAGGGGGGCAGGAAATAGGGGAACAGAGGAGGAAAAAGCCTAAAATCTTCCCGATGTATTCAAGCTGTTGCTAATTCTTCACCATGGATTGTAAAACCACTGGTGCTGTGTTTTATCTTAGAGGCAGGGTTGGGTGGAGAAAGGGTGGTGAGTAAAAATGGGAATCAATGGGCTGGTTCATCCTGGGAGACCAAGAGTGTTCCTCATTCGGAATATATCTTCCTTTTTCTTTCCTTTCTCCCATCTCTATTTCTTATACATGGGAAGTTCAGACACTCCCCTCCCTCACCTTCTCTTATAACTTTTCCACTTGTATAAAGATATATTGGGTATTGACTTCCTCCTGCTTCCATCTTCCTGCCTGATGCTACTTCAGCATCTGGGGCTACCATCTTTGGTGCTGCTTCACTGGTCTGCAAAATCTAAAAAAGGCATGGGAAGTAGGTTGGAGGGACTGATCCTTCACCTTCTCTAAAGATTGTACTTAAACAAAACAAAGGGTCATGTTTAAAATGGATGCTTTTGGCAAAGGAAGGCTTTGGGGCATATCATAACCAGTGATCAGGCTGTGCAACACAGAAAGCTAAAATGTGGGTAGATGGTTCATTACTCAGTCTGTTCTGCAAACTCAACTGGTATTGCTAGTTTATGATTTAGTGCAGCAGCATCCACTGCAAAACTGTGGTGTTGTCATGAAAAGACCACCATTATTAAAGGAAGTTAAAGTAGTTAAATGAAGAAGGAAAACATTTCCTCATTAGTTCAGTTAAATGAGCTATGTACTGTTGATGAGAGGAAGACTGTCTCATGAAGACAGAACTGTTAGCAAGGCATCCTTCAGGGTGAGGTTAGAGGGATGGGACATGTGATTCACATAAGTGACTTGTGCAAATGGAGGGCAATGCAGATGAAAGCGAAACTAAAGCAATATGTTACCGGAATGGGCTCCGGAATATTAAGTTTCCATGTCATGTGCCACTGAGGGACTTCAGTGCTATTCAGAGATGGTCCCTTATAAACCATATTATAGTATTTTACTCTGGGATAATTGGGTCATTTGTGACAGTAGACGTATATCCTCAGCTGAGGAATCCATAGACTTTTTTCATAGGTGAAATACTACTTGAATTGTGCCATGAGCCCACGGTGTTCATCTGACTACCCCAGACAAATACTGGATCCCAAAACTCCAAATCAAGGTGAGTATAGTCCCATTCAAAATGGAATATATTTCCACTCCCCACTAACCAATAACACCTGTATCTCGTCTGGATTAATGCTCTGTTTATAAACTACCATGAAACCCATTATTACACTCAGCAGTGGATCAAAGATAATAGTAACACTGCATTTGGTGATCTCAATGCCCTGGACAATGTTTATTTTCTTTTAAGTCAAGAAAGGGCTCTCTAGCTAGAGAACATCTTGATGCTGGAGGGTAGGGATTCCCCTGTACAGATCTCCAACTTATATTCTGCATGGTGTAGAATCCACGCTGAGGCAGCTGTATAATTTTAATACCAAATCCCAGTTTGTAAGTGCTGCTTCGCTGAAAGAAAAATAAAGAAATGCTGAGTGTATGCAGCTCTGTATTTGACAGAAGGAGAGACATCCTTTACATTCTTAGAGCCCTTCACTTCAAATACAGAGTAAATAAGTATATAAATATGATAGATAGATAAATAAATAAATAATAAACAAAGGCACATGTATAACAGCTTTTGAAGGTTTTCAGTATGACAGTAATCTTTTTACATAATGAGAAAAATTTAACATTCTTTCTTTAATATTTATTTCACAAAATGCAGCAACTATTCATGTGGATAAAAATGTGATATGTACACTTTAAAGGAAAACCAATCAAGCGCACCTTAAACAGTGGGATCCAATGTGTATTTACTCAGAAACTAATCACATTATGTGAAATAGGGTTTTCTCTCAGGGAATCTTGAAAGGAAATGCAATCCTCTAAGCAGTCTTTAGGACATGAAAAGAAGTATACTGTATAAGTGAATTCTGTGGTGGTGGTGGTGGTGGTGGTGGTGGTGGCGGCGGCGTGATGAAGGTAGATCAGTGTGTGGGGACTTGCAGAATTTCTTCTATAAAATCAAAGTATTGGCTCTCTGTTTCAAACACTGGAAATGGATAACAAGGTCCCCTGTTACCATGTGGCAGACAAGAAGGCAACAAGCCCAGCCACTTTCTGAATATGGGTGTTTCCTAAAGAATGTACAGAGCTTGTCAAAGATGCTGGCTTTAGCATGTCTGGCATGGCTTTAGCATGTGACAAGTTCTGTAAAATGTTTAGGAAACTGTCAGATGTGGAAAGAGGACTGGCTTTATTTTCTTCCCATCGTTTACATGGTAAGAAGAAGGTGGGAGAAAATGAATGAATCCCTTTCTTTTTTTTACTCTAATTTGTTCCCTTTTCCACATCACTTTTTATCATGTGGGTAGGCACCAGTGACAGTTGCTGCAATGTCTTTCTTTCTGTCTGCTTTTAACCTTTTTGGCAGAAGAGGTGTGCTTCTGCAGAATAAAACTATGGATAGTCACCTCCACCATCATCATTTTGTACAATTCTCTGGAATCTGGCCCTTTGGGAATGCCAGTCACGGTGGAGGTGTTCAGAGCTTTATTCTGCTGTATACTTGCATTCTTCCAAATGTTTTAAAAGGGGAAAAAAAGAAATTATACTTTGGCAACCACCACTCTCTCTTCTCTACTGAGAGGCTGACAACTGCTCTAGCCACAAAATAGTTCAAGTACTTTAAAAGGACAGAATTTGAAAGTTGATGCAATAAGAAAGAATTGGGTCACATCATGACATGATAAGGATAACTATGAGATGTACCTGTCAATCTTATAAACTTATTTATTTCTTTATTTATTTTCTATCCTGCCTTTATTATTTTTATAAATAACTCAAGGCGGCAAACATACCTCGTACTCCTTCCTCCTCCTGTTTTCCCCACAACAACAACCCTGTGAGGTGAGCTGGGCTGAGAGAGAGTGACTGGCCCAAGGTCACCCAGCCAGCTTTTGTGCCTAAGGTGGGACTAGAACTCTCAGTCTCCTGGTTTCTAGCCCAGCACCTTAACCACTAGACGAAGGTTAAGGTGCTGGGATAGCAATGGAGAGACTCAGATTCTAGTCCTTCCTTAGGCATGAAAGCCAGCTGGGGCCAGTCACTCCCTCTTGGCCGTAATCAGTATCAGGGTCTATGACAAGCTGAAAAATAAAACCCCTCATTGCATCATGCATGATAAGTTTTGCTGTAAGAAGTAGGTGACTGCAGTGCAAACCATGCAGACTCTTGCAATAAAGCAGGACAAATGCTAAGAAGAACAACGACTAATAACATGTATACATAGTGGAATAAATTGTTGAGGTTGGGTTCCTACTTTCACAATACTGACATGATCAAAAGCGTTTAGTTTTTAATTAAGTCAAGCTGTATAACTGAAAGTTCCTCTAACACATTGAACATCTTTCACCGTAAAATGATAATATTGCCTAACATCCTTTGACATGTCCTAACCATAGCATAATAGCTGCTGATTCACTTATATTGTTGAAATATTTTATTCAGGTTTCACATATATGTTTCATAGTTCAGTGTGATTTTTCAATCTTCCAATTCATTTGCTTTTTCAGCTATAACCTGAAACATTTGATTATAAAAATGAATTTCCTATAGTTCACTTAAGATATCTGTGTTCAGCTGTTAGCAGATATGTAATGTGTTAATTGATCAAATGCAAAATGGCATCCTGCAAAATGGATGCATGATTCTGCTGATTATTATGTAGTAGATCCATTTAGGGATCAGTGTTGTATTTGTGTAACATGCCATACAAATCATATTTGAATCACTTGCATTTCCTCCCTTTTATGTCCCTAGGGATTGAACACTAGTCTCTGAAGTAACCAAGATTTGTGGAGATATGGAAAGCAATGGGATAGGCATTGCTCCTAAATAAGTTCTTGATTATTTGCCTGATTCCTCAAGCATCAGAACCAAATGCTTGTATTTTAAAAACAGTTTCTAGTCTATCCTGGAAAGAAGTAAACTGTTTTCAACTCCCAGTAGTCCAAAACATCTGGAGGACTTTAACTTGTCTCTCTCTTATGTTTAACTTTGTAAACTATACTGGAGTTTTTGAAAAAATAATTCATAGGAAGAGTTGTGCAGGATAATAAACATTGACCTCTGCAGTCTGTAGAAATAAATAAGTTATATCCTCTGCTTGTCCTGGTATGCTGAAATAACAACATGCTATCACAACGATTAACAAACCATAGTTATAGTTTCGAAAGGACACAACAGTTTGGTGTGCTATCCGCTTGTAGCAATTTATTTCATGTAATAAAATTATAACATGAATTTCTTATCTTGTTACTCTTATCCCCTCCTGCCATTTCAGAAGAATATAAATCTCAAGGTATCAGCAATGTCTTATCAGTGACCCTCATAATAGACAAAGACAAATAGAAGACCTAGTAAGAAAAGATGGACAAGTAAAGTAGTCGCAAGAGAGGATTCTAACACAAACAGTGTGGCTGGGAACTGTGCCGTCAATGAAACCCGGGTGCAGAGAAGAGATTGGCGTCTTCCCCTTTACGTCAAAAGGGGGTGGCAGTGGCAGGAGGAAGAAAGAATCTAACAGCTTTGGATTCCATCAATATAGGTCCCACATTTGAAATCAGATTTACTTACCAGAATTCTTGTGTTCTCACTTCAAACCTTTTCTTAATAAATCTGATTAATCTGTGCTTGGAGATAATTGTTCCTTGGCTGTTCTTCTCTAGTCTTGATTGTTGCTAGAGAGCTCTGACATTAGTATCCAATAGCTTGTATATATGTCCCTGGAGAAATTATCTTTCTTGTTTTTTGACTGCATGTAAAACCAACCTTTGTAAAACAGTAAATTCCTAAAGAATCTTAGATGATGAAAAGAGATAACAGGAAATGATAGAAACATAGTTCAATTATGAGAACACAGAATGTGTATCAAGATCTAGGTTGGAAGTTGCATGGTTAGCTGATTGTAATCTTGTGCTATATTTGAATTGATGGAATTTACTGTGCTATTTAAAATCTCATGTGAACGATCGTGGAGCTCAATTAGACAGAAATTGTTTTGGAGTGGAATTATTCTATTGCCATAAAGAGGCAGTTGGTGTAGTAGCTAAAGGCACTGAGCTAGAAACCAGGAGTCAATGAGTTCTAGTCCTGCCTGGGGCATGAAGGCAGCTGGGGCCAGTCACACTCTCTCGGTCCTAGGGAGAAGGCAATGGCAAGTCACTTCTGGAAATGTTGCCAAGAACACTGCATAGACTTGGCCTTGTAAGCACTAGAAGTCAGGATTGATTTGAAGGTACAACATAAAATAAATATATGGGAGTGTGGTAATTGACTGTAGTTCCCCCAAATATTTGAGATTTGCAAATCTCTTGAACCTGCTACACTAACAAAGAGCAGAGAAATGAATAGTGTGTTTCTGGTTTTTGTCAAAGTATCATGGGGATATAAACATTTCAGGTATTTAAACTGAGATTAAACTACTTATGAATGCATTTTAAATAAGCAAAATAATACAATTTTAAACTAATGAAGTGTTACTTAAATAGGTGCTTGTGCATATGAAGACTTCCACAACGATTGCAGAAAGATTTGTGAATACTGGCGTACAGGAAAATCAGAAGCACAGGGGGAAATCTGTGTATTCCTGTTGTTCTTAATCCATTTTTCTAATTCTTTATTTAGGCACAGGTCTGGTTGAATTCTGTATTTCATGCACAGCTAAACTGAAAATCAGTTCTAGAAGATCCTGCTGGCTGATAAAAACCAGATATATTTTGCCATTAATTAAGTCCTCTGTAGATATTAAACATGTAACAACTTTACTAAACATTTGACTATCTGCAGAGTTTAAAATTAACTATATCCATGGCTCTTGGCAGCATTAAGCTATTTTGGGTGTAGCAAACTTTTCTTAAATTATCTTAATCCAGTCTAAATACCAAAGGAAACTCACAGTATGGTCCGGAAGTCAAAGGACAACCTTTACAAAACTTATCACACACAGGCACACATGCATACTTACACATAGACTGATTTTACATATCATGCTAAACCATAGCTTCCTATGGATAAGACACAATGGGCTGGTCTCACACATTTCATAAAGCCATAAACCATGGTTTAGGAACTAGAGTGACTGAGTTCAAATAGCAACACACTAAGTCAAATACAAACATGTTGGCTTAGTATGATGTGTGAAACCAGCCACAAAGTTTATGCAAATGTGTAAATAAGCCTACGTGTTGGTTTCAGTAGAGTTGGAGGATACTGTCATTTCATAGCAGCCACCAGTTCTGGGGTAGGAGAGGCAGCATGTCTGGAACTACATGTGTTCAGTCAGGTCTGGTAAAGAGAAGTTCAATATCTCCCTGTCTCAAATCCCAGCATCATCTGCATGCAGATGGTTTAATTGCTTGCCAAAGAAGCATCATCAATACTTGTCAGTGTTCTATAATCTATTCAAGGGTTTTGGATAAGTCAAATAAATTTCCTTTAAAAAATGGTAATGTATCTTAATGCTGAACACCATAACCTCATCCCAAGGGGGGGGCGGAACCTAAAGGGTTTTAGGAGCAGGCAAGTCCAATACTGTATCAAAGGGGGAGAACTTAGTAAAACACAAGCTCTATTTAAATACAACTTAATTGAAAAACATCTTTGAACATACCATAAAAGGACATTTTTCTAGAAATTTAACCCTAGGTTTTAAGTGTAGTTTCTTCAGTGATGTATGCTGGGAAGAAGAGCTAGAGCTAAATGGTTATAATTTAAGCCTACTATTCCAATTTGTAGAACTACTAGGAAGACATATGTTTGTTCATGTTGTAAAGTAACAAAGTAGATGAATATACTATGGTCTCAATTTCCAGACAAATTAATGAGAAATTAAGTAAATAAGTTCATCACAGTATACTATTTCAATTGAAGATAATATTTGTAGCTCAGGGTTGAACTGTGGAGTCCTTGGTGCTCTCTGAGCCTTGTTGTTTTCTTACAGACATTTCATTGCCAGGCTAGGCAACATCTTCAGTGCGAAAAGGGAGCAAGAAAACAATAAGGCTCAGAGAGCACCAAGGACTCCACAGTATACTATTTCCTCAGTACATTAACATTTTCCCCCCTAAGGATTTTTCTGAGCAAGCAGGGTGGGGGTGGGGATATTCCATTTTTAACCACCCAAAATAATTAAGCTCAGTATGGAGCAGAATACAGTCAGCCAGGTGACAAAATGAGTGAAAATAAATCATCCTTCAATTGTTTATTATGATACTTTATTAAAGAAGTAATAAGGAAGGATCAGTGGTACTCCCTCTTCAAAGTGGGATAAACAAGGATCAGAGAGACAAATTATGGTACTTTTGGCCTTAGCAACTGTGTATCCTCATAACTGCGATAAACTCGGAGCACCAGTCCCTTGGTTCTAGGCTTTGTCTTAATTACTTGAGTCCCTTTTTCTATTTATCTGGCACATCCCGTTTGTTCTCTCTCATTTTCCATTTCTCTAATTTTCCTGTGAATTGCCAATAGTTATCACATGCACATATGTGAATGCCTACTACTGTAGATTGCTTCCTCTCTTTCCCTAATGCTGGATTGTTTTGGCTGGACATCATCCCTGCGACCCTCCTGCCACGTCCAAGGTTCTCGCACCTGCATTGCCTTAAAAAGGCACAGAAAGGTTAAGGTGCTGGGCTAACCTTGGGAGATCCAGATTCTAATCTTTCCTTGGGCATGAAAGCCAGCCAGGGCAATCACTCACTCTCAGACCTAGACTGTCTTATTTAGAGCATTCTTAATTGTAATCTTTTCACTCAAGATTCATCTGTTTTAGTTCGGAACAATGTTTTCAAATGGAGGCAATGATGAAGTGGTGGGACAGCATTAGAAGGGTCCGTGTTCATCCATATGAAAATTAGGACTAAGATCCAATGTTTTGCTGGAATTGGGTATTTTCAATTTAATTTTATTTGAAACTCAAATGGGTAGCCCCCTTTATGTGGGATTCCTGCCTCCTGGAATTGTATAAATTCCCACTTCCCAGCTAATGTATTTGGGCACAAATTTTTGGAAAACTTGAATTTTAGAAATTTTGATTGAGTAATTATTTGTAGCCTTAATGTATAAAATAGGGGGGATTTTTAGTTGTAAATTGTAAAATCTCACCAGTATATTTCTTGACTAGTCTCCCTTTTGCTGATTAGGCCAGATGGGGTTTTGTGTGTCTCTCTCTCTGTATGTGTGCCTGTGTATCTGTGTGTGTGTGTGTGTGTGTGTGTGTGTGTGTGTGTGTCTGTGTTTTTATTATTTGCTTCCATGAAACTACATTCTGGTGCTATATTAGTCAGCCAGTGTATTATAAGTGCTAGCATATTGTTTTCTTTTAGTTCAGACAGATCTTGGAAATAAATATTTAGAAGGTTCTCCTGATCATTCAGATGAATTCATGAATCATTTATTGATTGTCTAAGGCTACCTACCTTCCTCTTGTTGTTAAGATTGTATTCCTGCTGAATCTGCAGGTTTTGCAATGACCTCCATGTTTTTTCATGAAGTCTGCTTATGTTTCTTCTCTTTGTGAACAAAAAATGTTAGATTAATAATAATAATTTTTCCAGATTTAATAATTTAAAATATTTTTTAAAAAAATCAAACATGATTTTATATCACTCAATTATTTCTTTTCCCAAGACCATTCTTTTATTATTGGAACACCATCTGCATAGTTTTCCAGACTAATGCCAGTTTTCTCAACTAATTGAATAAATAACACTTGGAGAAGTAAAAAAATGAACCAGTGCTAGAGTGTATATTCTGAACCAAATATAAGGTAAAATCTTGTTCTGTTGAATGATAAAGTCATGTGCATATTAGTTTTTGAATGTGTTAAGGAAATAAATAGGACATGTTATCATTATTACTTTGATATTTATTTGGCCAGAATAACTCTCAGTCAGTTAGGACTGGGTTAAGTTCCTGAAACAGAAAGCTGGAGAAGATTGTGATGCCAGGACAGGCAGATGTCTCCGCTCCACCAAAATTAGTCTCTCTGTGTCTCTCCCACAAACTGCACCAGGGCTACTAGGACAAAAAAACCCCCAAAACCTGTGTTCTCTGATTAGTACAGCTTCTAATGTGAAGGCAATAAGATGCATTCAGTCATGCAGGGTTGCAAACATAGTACAATTGCAGCAGCTGCAGAGGGAAGTCATGCAATCCTAGGAAAAGATATAGCTGCTTTAAGGAGTTGCAGACAAGTGCTGCATTTGTATACCCACATGCGCCAAAACAGGCTTTTGCCTTCAAATATGAAGCTTTACTGCAGGCGAGTCCAACCCGTGGCCCATGGGCCACATGCAGCCCTAAACAGCTAGTAATGCGGCCCCAAAAAATTGCAAACTTTTAACATTATTTTGCAAATTTTTTTGTGACTCGATCGCATGGTGCTCGAGCGCGAACTGTGTAGGTAGAAGCAACAGAACACTGTGTAGGGGAGGGGGCAGTGCAGTGCTAATGCCACCACCCGCTACTGTCATGGTTCACATCTGAATCCTGCCATTAGTCTTTGTAGTGTTAGTGTTAGCTTGTGGAATGTGGGGAGGGGGAAAGCTGTGCCAAGCGCCGAGTTGTGGTTAGCAGCGGAGACTGTGGAATGCGGCACCAAGGTCGTCCACCTGCAGGAGTTGAAGGGGCCTGAGAATGGAGTGTGAAAGTATTGGACATTGACATCATAGGGGCGAAGAAATTGGCGCACAGGGGGAGAGTTAAGTTAAGGCCGTTTGGTGGGAATCCTGCATTTGGATCTTTGGGAGTGCTTTGATTTACATGTATCCTTAATAAAGCTTATTCTGCATTTCAATGAAGTGCATGGAGAAGTGTTTATTGGGGCATTGAAGTCAGGGTCATTACAGCTACACACATCAGCTTGTGGCGACTTGGCATTATACTGTATATAATATTTCAACCTACCTACACGTGTTCTGTGATGACAGGCGTTTATTATTATTATTAAGTAGACATGTAAGTTTTCTTATTTGATTATTAAACTTTACTTTATTTATTTGCCTAGCTAACAATTTACAATGGGCTTGTTGTGTTATTTCTTTAAAAAAATATTTATTCCTAAATAAATTTATTCCAGCATGGCTTCAACGTCATTTCAACAGAAAACAGAACCCAAAAAAGAAAACAAAAAAAGAAAAATCGCGGATGAAGGAAGAGTACTTTTTTGTCGAGACAAATACTAAGGGACTATGCTTAAATTGTAGGGAAAATGTGTCAGTTTTCAAAGACTACAATTTGAAAAGGCATTATATGGAAAAACATGCTGCGAAATTCGAAGTGTATCAAGGAATTTGTCGTAAAGACACATTAGTGGAACTCAAAAAAGTCTGTTGTCTCAACAATTTTTTTTTAAAAAAGTCACAACTCAAAAGGACTCTATTATAAAAGCTAATTATTTGATAGCAAATCTGATTGCAAAAAAATCAAAAGCATTTACCAATGGTGAGTTTATTAAGCAATGTATGGAAAGCATGGCAGATATAATTTGTCCTGATAAAAAAATTGATTTTTCTAAAATCAGTTTGTCTCACCAGACTATAGCCAGGCGAATTGAAGAAATAGGAAAATCTATTGAAAGAGGTTTGAAGAGTAAAGCTGCTAATTTCAAATTTTATGCTTTGACGATGGATGAAAGTACTGATGCTACAGATATGGCTCAACTTGCCATTTTTATTAGAGGTATTGATAACAAATATAATGTCACTGAATAAATGGCTTCTTTGGTGCCATTAAAAGACAAAACTAAATCTCTTGATTTGTATGAAGCAGTAAAAATGACATTAAAGTGATTTTCTTTAACCATTGTCAACATATCTGGTATATATATTGATGGCGCCCCAGCAATGGTTGGTAAAAGTGAGGGACTTACAAAATTGATAGAAGACGATGCAAGTGCCACCGGCAACTCACATTTGATGAAGTATCACTGCATTCTACATCAAGAAAATTTATGCATGAAAGCTTTAAAAATGGATAATGTCATGCAAATTGTCATCAAAGCAGTGAATTTCATAAGGGCCAAGGGATTGAATCATCGCCAATTCCAGGAGTTCCTTAAAAGTATGGATGCTGATTATGGGGACATCATTTACTTTTCTGAAGTAAGGTAGCTAAATCGGGGTAAAATGCTGAAAAGATTTTATGATTTGCAAAATGAAATCAAGTCGTTTATGGAATCAAAAAGAACATTTAATTTAATTTAATTTAATTATTGTAAGCCGCCCAGAGTCCCTTGCATGGGAGATGGGCGGGGAATAAATTAAATTAAAAAAAAAATTGTGCCAGAACTTGAAGATGAAAAATGGCTCACAGATTTAGCATTTTTGGTGGATTTGACCGCTCATTTAAATGAATTAAACATGCGTCTTCAAGGTGAAATCCAACTTATCACTGCAATGTTTCAAACCATAACAGCGTTTGAAATGAAACTTAAAGTATGGCAAGCTCAAGTTATGGAAAAGAAGTTTATACATTTTAATACGTTGGCTAAACACAGTCCTGTGAACAGTGAGAAATATGCAGCCTTGCTTTTCAGTTTGATACAGGAATCTGAGAACAGGTTTCAAGATTTCTGGAAAAATCATCAATATTTTGGTATATTTTTGACTCCATTTTCAGTCGACATAACTACATTACCTCCAAATTTTCAAATGGAATGCATAGAGTTGCAATCAGACATTCAACTCAAAGAAAAATTTGATCATGTCTCTCTACTGGAGTTTTATAAGACCTATCTTCCCAGAGAAAAATATCCCTCGCTTCACAATCACGCCTCATTCATGACATTGCTTTTTGGCAGCACGTACATTTGTGAGCAACTATTTTCAAGGATGAAGCACACGAAGAGTAAAATTAGAATTAAAATTTCTGACGAGCACTTTGAGAACTCACTGAGAATTGCAACCACTTTCATTGAACCAGACATTTATACATTAGTTTCACAAAAACAAGGTCAAATATCCCACTAGTTTTATGTTGCCCTCTTTTTAAAAATTTTATAATAAAAATATAAAAAATAAATGAAATTTTATTACTTATATACATTAACTATATTATATATTTTAAGTGTGGCCCAAGACAATTCCTCTTCACTCAATGTGGCCCAGGGAAGCCAAAAGGTTGGACACCTATACTTTACTGCATGTCCCTACTTACTCATACCAGGAACAGTATATATAATGGACACAGTCCTATCTCACCCTAGACTACATAGTGAAAAATACTTTATTGTATTTCAATCACTATTATTGCTCTGTATGTTAAACCTGTTAGGAAATGTAAACTACAGCATGCCAATATCACGCCTGCTCTTTCCCAGCTTTTCTATAGCTTTTTTATTATTATTCAGCAGCCACCTGATGAATAATTCTGGAAAAATCAGCTGTTGGTGTATGATTTTGTAACCTTCTGTTAAACTAAAAAATGACAGAAGTTGGAAGGAGTATTTTAAAATCAATTAAGCCCCATATTTTTGGCTTTAAGGAAGGCTTTCTTCAGGGACAATGGAAACCTAAAAATTAAGTCATATGCATGTTTTAGGGGAAAACTTGTTCCAGCAATCCAAGCAGTACAATTTTTGTTCCCGACATAACTGAAAAGTTGAGGGCTTTTATTACCTTTATAAAACATTACTTTTATAAATTACTTTTTATAAAATTCAGAGGGACTGTTATTAATATAACTTTCTTTTAACCTTTTGGAACTTTCTTTATTTTTACACCTGATTCCTAGAAAATAAAACAGTTTAGTGGCATAGATAGATCCTAAATCTATTTCCAGGCATTTGTTGAAAATCTAGTTTCATAACATCAGTCTGGAAAGTTTGTCTTCTAAAATTATGTTTTAGCATATGCTAAATTATTCTAACCTTATGCTCCATTAAACAGAAAAAGGTAATGGTCAACGTGTACACACCAGACTGATACGAAAAGCCTAATTGTTAAAACAATAAGCATGGAGTTCTTAGGTCAAAATTTATTTCTTAAGAACAAAGGAATAGTTTTTCTTTTCAGAGAACATGACTGAGCAAGCCATGGGTTAGTGATTTCAGAACAGATTTGTGTTTATACTTAGCTTATTACTCTTGTTTTTCTCCCCTATGTTTAATTTCGTAGAAGGCATTGCAAGTTCCTGTTGCGGGTTTTTTTTAAAAAAACATATCCAAGTTTCTGTTGAATGAATGTTTGGCTAAAGCATACCTACTGTGTCAATCCAAATGGAGCATAATAGAGTTTATTTGAAGTTTGAAGTACATTTGCTGGGGATTTTTGTAGGTTGTATTAGTTTTTGTTCCTTCTATTTGTAATTCTTAATAAAATTATTTGGGGGGAAAAAAAGGAAATATGCTCATTGCTTGAACAGTAGCAATGACTCTCTTCCTTTACATGAGAAAAAGCTGCTGCTGCTGCTGCTGGATCTCTTTCAAATCCATTCCAATTTTTTAATGAACATTCAAGTTGAACCTAGAAAACCTGAACCTGGTATGAATATTTCAAAAAGCACCAATCTGATTGTGCTGTTCCTCCTCCTCCTCCAAATTAGGGAGACATCTGCCTGAGCTGCTTCCAGATGTTATTTTGTAGTTCTGGACTTAAAAAATGCTTCAGCCCCTTTTGCCTAGGCAGTGGAGCCTGCATATGTCAGTCAAGGGCATCTTCGTTACTCTCTACAGGATATAAATGAAAACAACCATGAATAAACAATTCTGGTGGCTAAATGAAGATTCTTGGTTTTTCAGATAGAAAAGTAAAGGGCCTGGGTGCATAATAAGGACTTGGAGGAAAGGACGAAATGTCAGAAGAATGTTACAGCTAGAAATGTAAATTCATAGCCTGAGGAAATGGATCAAGAGCAGGGGAATAAGAAATTTCACTTGGACTATGATATAATGATGGAATATGGAGACGGATGTGAAGCATGCCTGAAGAAAATTCTTCTCTATATAAGCCCTCCTCACAAATAGCCCCTGCTGACACTCAGTTTAGTTTTGTGGCAGAACGTATTTGCATGTGTGCAATGTGAATGAGGTATTTTTGCAGATATTCACAATGATGAGAGGCAGGCTTTATACATTTCATTTCCTGCTGTTTTGTCAAAGCCACAGGCAGGGATTCAGAGAGGGGTTCAGTGTGTGACAGGAGCCTAAACTGATCGTGTCTGTAAAAGGATTAAAACTTTATAAACAGACTTGTCAGATCCTCCCTGAAGGAGCCTCGATTCACTATCTGGTGTTCAGCAGTATTCCATTTAATGAGTTCTGTGATCTTACATTTTGTACCTATTCAAACATTTTCTACCTGAGAAGGAAAATGAGTACAACTCTTTAATGATGTAGTCTCTGCAGGGAGACACCAGCTGCACCAGATAATAGAAGAGGAAAAGCAGATATTGGATGTGTCTTATGTGACTTCTAATTTGGAGTTCACTAGATACTTTCAAGTATTTATCGTATGGCACATTCACATTGCGTTGCAATAAAAAAACATAGAGCATAATAAATATGAAATATAAAATATAGACAGGAAAATTACAAATGTATGTCTAGGTTACAAATATAGTTTTTTGCTTCAGTTGTCACAGCCAGGAAATCAGCAAATTCTCCACTGTAGGCTCGGTTTTGATTGTTGTTGTTTATTCATTCAGTCGCTTCCGACTCTTCGTGACTTCATGGACCAGCCCACGCCAGAGCTTCCTGTCGGCCGTCACCATCCCCAGCTCCCCCACGGTTGAGTCCGTCACCTCCAGAATATCATCCATCCATCTTGCCCTTGGTCGGCCCCTCTTCCTTTTGCCTTCCACTTTCCCCAGCATCAGCTTCTTCTCCAGGGTATCCTGTCTTCTCATTATATAGTCAAAGTACTTCAGTTTTGCCTTTAATATCATTCCCTCAAGTGAGCATTCTGGCTTTATTTCCTGGAGTATGGACTGGTTTGATCTTCTTGCAGTCCAAGGCACTCTCAGAATTTTCCTCCAACACCACAGTTCAAAACCATCTATCTTCCTTCGCTCAACCTTCCTTATGGTCCAGCTCTCGCAGCCATAGGTTACTACAGGGAATACCATTGCTTTAACTATGCGGACCTTTGTTGTCAGTGTGATGTCTCTGCTCTTAACTATTTTATCAAGATTTGCCATTGCTCTCCTCCCAAGAAGTAGACGTCTTCTGATTTCCTGGCTGCAGTCAGCATCTGCAGTAATCTTTGCACCTAGAAATACAAAGTCTGTCACTGCCTCCACTTTTTCTCCCTCTATTTGCCAGTTATCAATCAAGCTGGTTGCCATAATCTTGGTTTTTTTGTGGTTTAACTGCAACCCAGCTTTTGCACTTTCTTCTTTCACCTTCGTCATAAGGCTCCTCAACTCCTCCTCGCTTTCAGCCATCAAAGTGGTATCATCTGCATATCTAAGATTGTTAATGTTTCTTCGAGCGATTTTAACTCCAGCCTTGGATTCCTCAAGCCCAGCACGTTGCATGATGTGTTCTGCGTACAGGTTGAATAGGTAGGGTGAGAGTATACAGCCCTGCCGTACTCCTTTCCCAATCTAAAACCAGTCCGTTGTTCCATGCTCTGTTCTTACCGTTGCTACTTGGTCGTGTTACAGTTTCCCCAGCAGGCAGACAAGATGACTTGGTATCCCCATACCACCCCATACCACCAAGAACTTGCCACAATTTGTTATGATCCACACAGTCAAAGGCTTTGTTGTTGTTGTTCAGTCGTTCAGTCGTGTCCGACTCTTCGTGACCTCATGGACCATAGCACGCCAGGCCTTCCTGTCCTCCACTGTCTCTCGGAGTTTACTCAAATTCATGTTCATTACATCGGTGATGCTATCTAACCATCTCATCCTCTGCCGTCCCCTTCTTCTTTTGCCCTCAGTCTTTCCCAGCATCAGGGTCTTTTCCAGTGAGTCCTCTCTTCTCATTAGGTGGCCAAAGTATTTGAGCTTCAGCTTCAGCATCTGTCCTTCCAATGAGCAGTCAGGGTTGATTTCCTTTAGGATTGACTGGTTTGACCTCCTTGCAGTCCAAGGGACTCTCAAGAGTCTTCTCCAGCACCACAGCTCGAAAGCATCAATTCTTCGGCGCTCAGCCTTCCTTATGGTCCAACTCTCACATCCATACATTGCTACTGGAAAAACCATAGCTTTAACTATACGGACCTTTGTCGGCAAGGTGATGTCTCTGCTTTTTAATATGCTGTCTAGGTTTGCCATAGCTTTCCTTCCAAGGAGCAAGCGTCTTTTAATTTCATGGCTGCAGTCACCGTCTGCGGTGATCTTGGAGCCCAAGAAAATAAAATCTGTCACTGCTTCCATTTCTTCCCCTTCTATTTGCCAGGAAGTGATGGGACCAGATGCCATGATCTGGGTTTTTTTAATGTTGAGTTTCAAGCCAGCTTTTGCACTCTCCTCTTTCACCCTCATCAAGAGGCTCTTTAGTTCCTCTTCACTTTCTGCCATTAGGGTGGTATCGTCTGCATATCTGAGGTTGTTGATCTTTTCCCGGCTTTAGAATAGTCAATAAAACAGAAATTGATGTTTTTCTGAAACTCCATGGCTTTCTCCATTATCCAGCGGATATTGGCAATTTGGTCTCTAGTTCCTCTGCCTTTTCTAAACCCAGCTTGTACATCTGGCAATTCTTGCTCCATGAATTGCTGGAGTCTACCTTGCAATATCTTGAGCATTACCTTACTGGCATTATGTGTCACTATATGTTGGATAGTTTGTTTTTCGGCCCCACAATCACAATTCAATGATGTTGTTTTGCCCCATTTATAAAGGGCATCTGCACATCTACCATGACCCATGCGAATTTGGTTCAAGGTTGTCCATATCGCACGGTGCTGGTCAAATTCAGGTGGTTTTTCCAAGATGCAGAGCAAGCTTCGACATTGTGGAGGGCAGTTTCCTAGCCAATATTGTTTCCACGTGTTGTGGATATTGAAATCATCTTCTAGAAGAGCTTTAGCAGTAGAAATGGCTGGATGTCTCAATCTCAGCCTGTTTCACTCCAAGTAGGCTACATCATTTAGTATTGGTAGCTGGGGATTACCAATAATATTCTGATATTCTTGAAGAAGGGCACCTTTTCATCTTGCATCTGAAGGTGGTATATGTCTCAAAACAGGCAGCCAGTATGTGGGAGTAGGTCATATTGTCCCACTAACAATGCACATTGACTCATGCAGTTGCGGATCGATCTTTCTGGTGTGCGGGCTATTAAGCCACACTGGGGCACAGTACTCTGCTGCTGAGTAAACCAGGCTGAGTGCGGACATTCTCAGCATGTTGTGATTGAGCCGGTTTCCCTTAAATTGAATATTGAGCTCTCTACCTGCTGATCTATTACTAAGGTGGAAGCATGTTACTTCCGTCTTAGTTGGATTGGGCTGTAACCTCCACTTATGAAAATATTTATCCAGTATGTCTAGATCGGAAGTGAGGACATCTTCAGTTGTCTCAAAGGATTTATGTTGAGTGGCTATAGCCCAATCATCTGCGTAGCCAAACTTCTTAGACTTTGTGTGTGGTATGTCAGCTATGTATAGATTGAAAAGAAGGGATACAAGAACCAAGCCTTGTGGTAGTCGGTTGTTTAATATTTTAGGGATGCTAATATCCTCTCCTATAGTCACAGAGAAAGTTCTTCCAGCAAGCCTATTATCAATAAGTCGGGTAGTTTTTCAGCATGGAGTTACTTGTATTAATTTATAAAGTAGTCCATGTCTCCACACTGTATCATATGCTGCACTTAAATCTATGAAGGCAACTGACATTTTTTGCTTCACCTGATAGCCTGCTTCTATGTAGGTTGTTAGTGAAAGCACTTGGTCAGTGCAGCTTCGTGCGGGGCGAAACCCAGCTTGTTCCACTGGAATTATCTGGAGTATCTTCTGGCTGATTCTATTATGCAGAAGCCTTTCAAGAAGCTTATAGACCAGAGCTTTCCAAACTTTTCATGTTGCTGACACACTTTTTAGACATGCATCATTTCGCGACACACTCTTACAGCAGGGCACAAGGCAGGCACTAGGACCTGTGCGGAATCACAGGTTTGGAGGCAGCAAGGCACAAGGCAGGCACTAGGACCTGCATGGAATCACAGCAGGTTTGGAGGCAGCAGCAGCCACGACACACCCAGACACTATAGCCGACACACTAACGTGTCCCGACACACAGTTTGGAAAGTTCTGTTATAGACAGTGCTTAGCAGTGCAATTGGTCAGTAGTTCTTTGGTTGGTCATTTGTTTTTCCCGGTTTGAGTATTGCAATGATTTTTGCTTGCTTCATCTTGTGTGCTATTATACCTGTTTCCATAATATCTGAAAATAATTCTCCCAACCATCTTTTTGCATATTTTGCACAGTGCAGGAGGAATTCAGGATGTATACCATCATCTCCAGGTGCCTTGCCAGATTTTATGTCCTTGAGTGCATTTGTAATTTCAGAGGACAAAAGGGTGTGAATATTCAGATTGTTCAGAACATATAGGTTTGAGAGCACTAAGTTTTTGTCTTGTATGGGCTTTGTCCCTTGTAGCTCTAGATGTAGACAATATATGTGCCGCAATCTTATTGGCTGAGATATGTGTCTTATCATTTATTTTCTTCTTGCTTCCCCCTAATTTCCGTAGCAATGACCATGCTTCTCTACAAGATGTTTTAAAATTGAGCAATTCAACGGCCTCCATCCATTTCTCTCGCCGTGCTGTATCGAGGCTATATAGCAAGTCATCTGCAATTTCATGGTCTCAATTTTTTAGAAATTCTTGGTACAGGTTCTTGCAAGTATCATTCCACCCCGGATAATATTGCTTGCAGTATCCTCTAGGAATAGCCTTTCTTGCTGCACATATAAATGTGCCTGTAAGTTTTTCATAATTGTTGGATTTGGGGGAGATCCAGCAAAAGCATTTGTCTATATTTTCAGTAAAGACATCCCATTTCACCTTGGAATTCCACCTTGGGTGGGGAAAGGTGTATAATCATAGCGATGGAGGGGTGGGGTTTGCAGGCAGGAGCCAATCACGTGGATGGAGGGTGGGGTTTGCAGGTGGGAGCCAATCTTGTGGATGGGGTGCGGGGTTTGCAGGTAGGAGCCAATCACGCAGACTGGGGGCGGGATTTGCAGGCAGGAGCCAATTGTGCAGACTGGGGGGTGGGGTTTGCAGGCATGAGCCAATCTCGCGGATGGGGGCGGGGTTTGCGAGCAGGGTCCAATCGGGCCTCACACTCCTCGGCCCACCTCTCCACCCTTCTTTGTTGCACGCTGATAGGTGGAGGTCCCCACCAATCAGCTGTTCCAGCTCAGGCTGTCTTTGCGCCTTCCCAGGTTCTTCCTGCTACTGGCTGCTCTTCCTCCCACTCATGGCGGCAGGGACAGGCTCGTTCCTCACACCACCGCTCACCTCCTGCTTTGTGACCCACTTCCTAACAGGCCGCGGCCCACTAGTGAGCCGTGGCCCACAGGTTGGGGACCCCTGTCCTTATCTACTTCCTACTCTAGACTCATCTATTGCTTGCTTCAGCCTGGTCTGCTATACAGTTCCCTCCTGATCATCTCTGAGAGATTGTGGTCATCAAGAGAAAAAATGTTGACCATACTTTATTTCCATGGATTCTTCAAAATGCTGAGTTTTTGCCTTCATTTCAGTGAAGAAGTTGCTTCAGTGGTTACAAAGCAATACAGGAGCATGATTGTTTACTACATTAAGGCATTAGGAAATGTAGAGATAAAATAAATTGAACCTTCACTGTCTTTAAACCATTATTCTCACCATGCCATATATATTTTGACAGATCAGTATCATTTTGGTCTAGTTAAACACATGGGCGTCATGGAAGTAGTAAATGCACAGGTTCCAGGCATTGGAAAGAAATGTGGAGTCCTTGGTGCTCTCTGAGCCTTGTTGTTTTCTTGCAGATGTTTCATTGCCAGACTAGGCAACAACTTCAGTGCGAAAAAGGAGTGGGACTTGCTCTCTGTTTATATACCATGGCTTGTCCTGCTTGTGTTGGTGGAGGTGTTGTTCTCCCCTTAGGAGTTCCTTGATTGGGGTGTTGTTTGCTGCTTGGTTGATTGACTGAGTTAATAGTTCCTTGATTAGGGTATATTGGAAAGAAATTCAGAGGTACTGATTAGACTGTTTTGCCCCAGTGAGACACTCTGTGCCCTGGAGATGATTCCATTTACATTATCTCAGGGAGGTGCTTCACAAGCTCTTTAGAAACTGAGGGCCTCATTGCTTTATGAAACAACTTGCTTTGCTCAAAGTATCCATGAAGCAAAGCACTCCTTTGAAGCACACTGAAAGAGTGCAATAATAGTGAACAGTGATTTGTGAAATATGTAGCAGGTACACCTAAATGTGCTGTAGTAATCCTGCTTGTTCAATTTGTGAACCTGATGTTGTAGCTCCACTGATGCAAATTGTTCCACTGAACCTTCGTTCCATCTGATTGTAATTAGAGGGCAAGATCAGAATTGGAAAGTACTTTTTTAAATAAGATGGATAACTACTTAGTGCATCATCAAAAAAGAGCTGGTTTCACCAGAATAGACACAGACCATCACAAGTTTTTCATATTGTTATATACAAATTTATATTATAGATTTGGGTATACATATGCTCATGTATATGTTTATATGTAAATTTATAAGCAATCACTATAATTAAAACTGGCTTGCAGTTTAAATTGAAACACAATACCATATACTGTAAAACTATAGCTTAATCAAATTTTCTCCAATGCATCACCATGACCCCTCTCCCATAAGTTTTTCAACATTTTCTTGCAGCATTTTTCTTTCTACATTTTAAACCAAACTCTGCCATTGATGAGTATCCAGAAACTTCAACAGGGCAAAATGCAGTAGCACGGACAGTTATTATTTTATTATTTATTAAATTTCTATGACCGCCCATCTCCCCCTCAAGGAGGGACTCTGGGCGGTTCACAGCCACAACAATATCATTAAAATACAATAAAAACACAATAAAATACAAATACAATAAATTTAAATTTAAATTAAAACCAAGTGGCAGGTGGTCCATACAGTGACAGTAAACATATTTAAAATATTTGGGGCGGCTCTAAGAAATCAGCCATCCCCAAGCTTGACAACTTATGTGTGTTTCTGATAGAACACACGCTACACTTCTGCTCCGCAACCTGCATTGGTTACCAGTTTATTTCTGGGTCCAATTCAAGGTGCTGTTTTTGACTTTTAAAGCCCTACATGGCATGGGACCAGGTTATCTGAGGGACCGCCTCTCCCCCGATTACATCTGTCCATCCCACCAGATCTAGCAGAGAGGGCAGGCTACAGGTTCCGTTGTCTAGGGAGCTACATTTGGCGGGCCCTAGGTGGCAGGCCTTTTCTGCTGTGGCACCCACATTGTGGAATATCCTCCCCCCCTGAGGTGAGGCTGGCTCCATCACTTTTGACTTTCCAAAGGTCCCTCAAGACCTTGTTGTGCCATCAGGCCTGGGGACCCCAGGGGACTAGTGAACTAGTGAAGTGGCTCCATTATTATTAAAATCCCTTTGCCCACTATTTCTTCTTTTTAGCCTTGTTTTTTTACAGTTTTTAATGAATAATAATAATAATAACAACAACAACAACAACAACAACAACTGTTTTGGGTATTTATTAACTGTTTTTTAGCTTTCTTGTATGCCACCCAGAGTCACTTGATTTGTGAGATGGGCGGCTATATAAATTTGATGGATAAATAAATAAAATAAATACATTCTCAATAAACTCAATTATTCAGATTGTTATTTGCATATTTTGCTTTGGTATTATTCTCAGCTGAAGTAGGAAAAATAACAATATCTATATGACCTAGATCACACTAACCAATAAGGCCTGTGTTTTTTTCTAATTGTTTCATTGGAACTTGGCTTACCAAGGATGAATTAATGTTAAAGTTCAGAGTGCAACATTAATTCAGTGACGACAAGAGATCTAATGATAGGCTAGTTCTTCCTCTGTTTTCAGTATTAATGTACTATACACCAAGGAATATGCTTTCTAGTTGGATCTATAGGTGACTAAATTATAGCTGACATAAACAAATAGACTGTATGGCACAGTGCCATACAAAACAACTGAAATGTATCAGCCTTGGCAAAACAGTCATTTGAGGACCCAGCAGCATATCAGTGCTTGCACAATGAAACCATTGCCAAACAAAAGCTAGGGTTTGCAGGAACACTTGATAACCCTAGGGGTTGTTTGAGAGTTTCTGCTAAGCCTTCTATAAATGATTTCCTCAATACATTGATAAGAGTCAGTGAATATAAGGCAGACACCTAGCAGAACACACACAGAGCCAAATAATATTATCAGCAGGAGGAAAGTAAGAAATGGAATAGTAAACCTGAACAGAATATGGTTGGAGGCTACCATAGACTTACTCAACTTATGAGACTGTATTCATACAAAAAAATTTCAGCTTGGGTAAATTTAATGTGGCTACATTAGAAGAGTGTTATCTACTTCAAATAAGGCTCTGTGTATTTTGCCTCTGTGTGGAAAGCTTTTAATCAAATGACCTGCAGTACTAAGAAGCTGCCCATGAAGATGGATGTAATAGAGATCTGAACATGCATACCTTACCGTGAAAGTTCACTCATATTCAGGGCAATGAATATTCATGGAAGAGATCTGTGGAGCTGCCATCTTACATAAAAAGGTGTCGTCAAATGTGTGCTCCATGTATTTGCATTGGTGCAGTTTGTACTGGTTAAAACATGAATATGAAATGTATTTGAATAGTTAAATATATAGGATTATTTTGTTTTCCTTCCAGAAAAGAATGAGTGGGCCTGTAGAAAGACTACTGGCTGGGTTCCTTCTTTTATTTCTTTATTCAATGAATAATTAGTTGATTAGTTGTTCTCATTCTTAGTCAGCAGCCTTGAAAGATCCACCATGTAATCAGCACATTTGAAATAGATTTTTTTATTTTTTTATTTTTCCAACTTATATCACCGCCCATCTCCCCCCACAAGGGGACTTTCCTGTGTTAGTGACATCATCACACATTAGAGAATTCAAGCACCTGAGTATCTCAAAAGCTTGTTCATACTACGAGCAGTGGATCTGTTTGTGTGCAATATCAAAGTTACAGAGAGCAAACTAACACAGAGCCAGAAACGTATATCACGAAGGACACAAGTGGACAGAGCAAGAAATAAGGAATATGGATAAATGATACATCATGCTTAAAAAAAAATCTGAAGAAAGAGTAAAACCTATTAAGATACAAAATAACAATAACATAGTACTAGTGAATGAACATGCATATGCCATGGAAAGGATAAAGGTTTATATGAGTATATTCAAGACACACTGATGCAGCCCTTTGAATCCAATTCTTCATGGATCTCCATGAAGATCCTACTTTGCCTCAGGGATTCTAAAGTGGCTCATCTTGATTTAGCAATCCTTAGTAAGGATAAGAGATTATATGAAGTCATATAATTATATCCTATCAACTTTAATTTTTAATCAATGTTGCCAGTTATCTTGTATTATACTTGCTACATTTTTGTGAAACAAGAGCTTTTTCATTAAGCTGGGAAAGTTGATATAGAAGCCTGGCCAATACTGTTACCTTGAAGGAATAAACAGATCAGGTACATTTGTGATGTACCACAATTGCAGAGATGCACATATCATTTTACTTTTTGTAATTAATTTTTTACAAATAACCTCCAGTTTTAGCTAGGAGGAAAAATTGTCATAGATCAACACAAAGTTTCATAGATCAACACAATATTGAACCTTGGTCCCCTGAAATGTTTGAGCAGCTTTTGCAAGAAGCAGTATTTAAAAAGTGTATTTCTTTTTCAGAATCAGTTGCTTAAAGAAATATTAGGCATTGTGTTTCATTTTGTAGTACTATACACCATGTAACTTATTTTGATTTTGAATGACATGGTTGATATGTACTTTAGGCACAAGAGAGTAGCATGAATGTGCCCTAGTCATTTTACAGCTAATTTCTTATTCGTTTCCCAGGACAAGGAGGGCCCTCAGTTATTGTGACTCTCTTTTTGCTCTGAAAAAATGTCCTAGAGCTTTGCTTTTCTTCAGTTCCCCTCTACCACATTAGTAATGACTGATCAATCAATATCCCACTTCCTATGTGCACAAATAAGGATAATACAAATGATTAAAATGCTGTCTTTATGATGCGAATAAGTTGCAAGGAGGAGAGCTTTTTTGCCTAAACAAAAATATGGAGAGAACAGTAGAAGAATCACAGATCATTCCTAGGCCAAACACCTGAGAGAATGAAAGCGGAAGAAGCATCAGGCTCCTCCAGGAGAGGGGGGAAAGGGAAACTCGAAGGAAGAAATGTTGCATGCTTTGAAGTCAAGATATATTTTACATTAATCGTTTATTTGTTTTTAAGTAAGCTTGTTGCTCCCAGTTCAGGTCAGGATTGCATGTGCAGGGAGAGCTGGTTTTATTCTTTTCTCCCAGTTGGTTTTATTCCCTATCCCCAAACAACGCAATTAAACCATCAACAAAGAAAAACTCCTACCTTGCTGTCAATGTTTAAGCAGAGAAAACAAACACACACTTGAGTGTTGGGTCTTGGAGAAATCAGTGAGGGCTCTTTTATATACCAGTGATACTGTATAACCTGTTCCAATTCTATTGTGCAAATTAAATAGTAGCTATGGATTTTGGGATCATGACAACCTTGCTCTTGAATATCAATCAATCAGTCTTAGTAATTTATAGCATTTATTCTTTATAAAACCAATAGTAATTTTATAGGATTCTTCTGCTTTTTGATATCTGCACTCTGTAATTTTACTTTAATAATTTAATTTTTACCTTATTTTATTCTATCAATGTGTTTTTTATTTCTATTTCAGCATAATTGTTATGTTATTAGTTCTATGCTGGTCTATGGCCAAAATAAAGATTGCTCTTGAATAAAGCAATATATTGTACTTTATTGCTATGGTTTAGTGATTGCATTTATAAACTGTCTGGAGGGCTTTTTAAAAAATTATTTGGAAGGGCAGTCATTAAAAAAAAAGAAATATAAAATCTTTAAAACGTACTGTATCTATCTACCTGTAAAAATTACACTAAGGGAATAGTGTACCAGAATGATCCAGAAAGAGTCTTTACTTGTCCAAAATGAGTGGGTTTTCTTTTAAATGGTAAGAAATCAAATAGCATATAGAATCATTAATTTTGGAAATAGTAATTGGAAACTCAGAAAGCATCAAGTCAAGTGTTTTCTTGTGTCAAATTCTGCATGCTGATTTCATACTGTAGAAAGGTAGTACTAATTTAATATTATTGGATTAGATTTGAAGTTCATCATATGTGACTTTTCTGTCCTCTTCCTCCAAAGGGAGATGCAAAAACCCACCTTCCACAAGACTGTGTCTACTTCTAATCCTTAAAATTCAGTGTATATCTTGCATGGGGGTGGAAGTAATTTGGGAATAGTCCATTCAAAGGCAGATTATAAAGACTAGAGTCAGAAGTGGTTGTGATTTCAGCAACAAATAAATAGTTGTAAAAATGAGTGACAATTTCACCGTCTTTATAAACATGTGCCTTGAACAGAGAAATCAAAGAGCCATGAATAGATGAAATATTGTCATCCATATACTCATTGTTATAGGTTTTTTCTTGTTTTAAGAGTGCAAGAAAGTGATATTGATGGCACCCATATAGCTCTCTCAGAAGTCAATTAAACAATTACAGCTTCATTTAAGTTAAAGTATTAAAAGACGTTTCTTAATGTAGAGAGCAAGCTGGGATGATTTAAAAACTTTATAAGTATTGTGTATAGTCGAAGGCTTTCATGGCCGGAATCCGATGGTGGTTGTGGGTTTTCCAGGCTATGTGGCTGTGTTCTGGCAGTTTTTTAGGAACAAAAACTGCCAGAACACAGCCACACAGCCTGGAAAACCCACAACAACCATTTATAAGTATTCTTGTCATTCCTGACAACAAAATCCGGGGCTTCTCAGCTTTCAGGCATTCAAGAATAGCCATAACAGAGCTGGAAAGCTGTAGGGAAAGAACTCATGCTCTCAGGAGCACTGTAGAAAATATGAATAGTTAAGGAGGTCACAAAGCACTGGAGAATATGCTTGGCTAGTTCATGACAATGAAGTCTGTCAAGAGGTTGACATGTAGTCCTATGTGTAATCCAAGAAATTTCAAAGAAAATTCTAAGCAAAATATTTACATTTTATTATGACCGATACTCTGCAAGATCTGAAAGTACTAATTTTTTAATTAAAGAATGTTTGAGGCATGGAAATATTCCAATTGTGTCTGTATACAATACAAATAATTATCACCCTTATGAATTCTAAAATGAAATGAAGGAAGGAGGGCAATTCTAGATATTTTTTGTTTTGTTTTTTAATCCGTTCAATCATGTCCAATTCTCGGAGACTGCCTGGACAAATCCCTACAGCTTTCTTGGCAAGGTTTTTCAGAAGTGGTTTGCCATTGCCTCCTTCCTAGGGCTGAGAAAGAGTGACTGACCCAAGGTCACCCAGCAGGCTTTGTGCCTAAGGTGGGACTAGAACTCACAGTCTCCCGGTTTCTAGCCTGATGCCTTAACCACTACACCAAACTGGCTCTTGAATGAAATAAAGGAAGAAGGGCAATTCTAGATAGAGAATCTAATTAAGAATAAACAATTTTACAAACTGTTGCTGAAAAACACTAAGTAAATTAAGAGAAAAAGAAACAGATTAGATATGAATTTATTTTTTTATTTTTTATTTTTTATTTATTTATTTATTTATTTATTTATTTATTTATTAAACAGATTTATAAGGCCGCCCAACTCACACATGGTGACTCCGGGAAGCTTACAGAATTAATAAACCATAAAAACACAATAAACACCCCCCCCCCGGTGGCAGCAAACACATGCATACCAGCCACTTGATCGGCTCCAAAGCAGCTTGGGGTCTGCAGGCCCGTTGACAGAACCACATCTTCAGGGCCTTCCGGAACAGGAGCAAGGAAGAGGCCAATCTTATATCTGGGGGGATGAAGTTCCAAAGAGAGGGAGCCACTACAGAGAAGGCACTTTTCCTTGGTCCCACTAGATGTACCTCCCTGATATATTTCTATAATGTAGTTGCTTGGAAGAAACTAGAAAACCCATAAAAATATTTATTAGTGCCAACTAATGATGTTTCAGGGAACTCGGAGGACTTCATCTTGAAATTTACTGTATCCAAATGCAGGGAGTTTAAGTGTTACTCTCTTCCCAATGTTCCAAAGATACAGGCATTATTTATGCGGTTCGGAGGTTGTCCCAATTGATCACCAAATTTGTTCTTGCAACTTAAATGGATCCATTAATGGAGATTGTGAAGGGGAATTCACATAGTGGACTGGAAGCCTCACTAGTACTATTGATTTTGTTCTGGTTTTGAATAGCTTACTGTTCACTATCAGCACCTTCTCAACTGCTACCAACCAATAGCAATCACCTCCCGCTTATTGTGAAAATAATAACCAATACTGAAGCTCACCTGCAGAAACCAACTGCCAGATTAATTCCTGCAGAGAAAAGGCTCAGATAGTTGGACTAAGGAGGTAAGGTCCTTATTGTACTTTCTAAACTCAGTCAGCGCCCCCCAGCCTCAACACATTACCTCTGCTGAATAGCCCATCCAAGATATCTTGAGTGATTTCCCAAAAGTAATCAAGAACTTTCAGGAGATCCTATAATCTAAGATCTCAGCTGCAACCCAGGAAATCAAGCATCTCTCTAAGCTATGGTTCAACTAGGGCCAGACCGATTGAAAACTTCAGAGAATGCAAAGCCTTTAATATGTCTATGAAGGTTCTCAGTCATCCAGGTGGAACAGTCTGTGGCTTGAATCATGTCAACTGGATTTCTATTTTCTTAGTGGAAACGTTTCACTCCTTATCCAAGGAGCTTCTTCAGTCTGAGTAAAGTTAGTAAGGGAATCCTTAAATATGTTTCTAGGCTGGCTGTGTGACCTTGCACCTGGGGCTAGGTCATGGTTATTTTTGAGATGTTTGTTTCTAAGTCCCTTTATCATCTAAAGGAGGATCGTTAAGATTACCCTGCTGCTGTTGAGCTTGTGAAATGGTCTTAATCTTCCTAGGCACAGAAGACAAAGCAGGAAGGAAGATAGGGGAAAGGTTATGCCTGAGGCCCCCACCTCTATTCAAGGAAGGATTTTCCAAGTTGGCATGAATGGATTCCTTGACCCCTCTCTCAAACCACCTATCTTCTCTGTCTAAAATGTGAACATTAATGTCCTCAAATGAGTGTCCTTTTTCCTTTAGATGAAGATAAACTGCTGACTCTGGTCCTGTGGTGTTACTTCTCCTGTGTTGGGCCATCCTCCTGTACAAAGGTTGTTTGGTTGTACAGGAGGATGGCCCAACACAGGAGAAGTAACACCACAGGACCAGAGTCAGCAGTTTATCTTCATCTAAAGGAAAAAGGACACTCATTTGAGGACATTAATGTTCACATTTTAGACAGAGAAGATAGGTGGTTTGAGAGAGGGGTCAAGGAATCCATTCATGCCAACTTGGAAAATCCTTCCTTGAATAGAGGTGGGGGCCTCAGGCATAACCTTTCCCCTATCTTCCTTCCTGCTTTGTCTTCTGTGCCTAGGAAGATTAAGACCATTTCACAAGCTCAACAGCAGCAGGGTAATCTTAACGATCCTCCTTTAGATGATAAAGGGACTTAGAAACAAACATCTCAAAAATAACCATGACCTAGCCCCAGGTGCAAGGTCACACAGCCAGCCTAGAAACATATTTAAGGATTCCCTTACTAACTTTACTCAGACTGAAGAAGCTCCTTGGATAAGGAGTGAAACGTTTCCACTAAGAAAATAGAAATCCAGTTGACATGATTCAAGCCACAGACAAAGCCTTTAATGTTCATCATGTGCAAGATCTTGCCTTGGACGGGGGAAAAAAAAGGTTTGAGGAGTGTACACATACATATGCACTTCACTGCTTTATGGCATTTTGTTGCCACTTTTGTTCCAAAAGTTTCTGCAAAATCTCAGTACATAATTGCCCCTGAGGTGTGGGCTAATTATTTTCATACGTCATTTAGCAAAGGGCCAATAATCCTGATTTTATAAGACCACTGCCCTGATGAAAGAGAAATTGGCCCTGATATCACCCTCTGAAATGGCCAGGCTTATTTCAGATTTCGAAATTGGCAAGGCAATTGGAGTAATTTGATTTCAGTGGAAATGCTAAAGGGAAATGTGGAGCAATGGAATCCAGTCCTGGCATCCTTATTTATATGCTAAACTCCACCCATTAGATTTCTGAAGATTAGACTAGGTTCTAACCTTATATATGATTATTATTTATATTGTTATGTTTAATTATGTTTTTAAACTCATTTACAAAGATAGGGAATTGTATGCTACTCACAGCTGGCTTTGATTAGAGTGGCTTGTAAGCCTTGCAAATAAATATCCCAGTATATAAAAAAAGGGACAAGACAGACCCAGCTAACTTCCATCTCATCAACTTGTTTGTATAATTAGCAAGCTGTATATTGGGCATCTCTATGGAAAACTCAGAACATCTTGGCAGAGAAGCAAGCCAGATTTGTCTTGCCTGACATCATCTAGTGGAAAACTGCATTAATCACCTGTATGGGATCCTTTATGTGCTATCTACTAACCTAAAGGCATCCTTTAATTCAGTCCCTAGAATGGACTCAATGTTCATAAAGGGGTGAAATAAGATTGCATTTTGGCACTCCTCCTTTTTTAACTTTTGTATTAAATCAAGACCTGACAAAACCTGAGTTTCATCCATCTTCCAAGTTAACCAATAGATTTCTCTCCATCCCTTATATGCTGATGATGTAACAATCCTTTCTTTCACACTAGTGGGCCTGAGAGAGCACCTTCATGCCCTTGCTCAATATTGCAGCAAGGAGCAGCTAGTTATTGACGACAATAAGACCAACGTAGTTATTTTGTCCAAAAGGCCCAGTACCCATCAACCATCCTGGAAAATTAATTATTCTGGCATTGATCAATTTCTTTCTTTATTTATTTTCTATCCCGCCTTTATTATTTTTATAAATAACTCAAGACAGTGAACATACCAAATAATCCTTCCTCCTCCTATTTTCCCCACAACAACAACCCTGTGAGGTGATGGCTGTTGTGGGTCTTCCGGGCTGTGTGGCCATGTTCTGGAAGTTGTGGTTCCTAACGTTTCGCCAGCATCTGTGGCCAGCATCTTCAGAGGGCAGGAGCACAGATAGAAGCAAAATCTCTGTGCCCAGGTAGAGTGGCAATGTTCTATTTATAGAGCTAAATTATAGGAGATTAGGTGGGGTTTTTTGTTGTGTTGAAATGTTAACGAGTGGCTGATGAGCGTGATTAGCATGTTCATTGTGAGAAGTATTCCCATGTCCTGGTGGTTGGACTGAGTTCGTTGACCTTTTGCAGGCTGTTTTTCAGGACTGGTAGCCAGGTTTTGCTAATTTTTAAACTTTCTTCTTTTTTATTGTAACTGTGCTGGTGTTTGTGAATTTCAATGGCTTCTCTGTATAATCTGGTGTAGTGGCTTTTGGTGTTGTCCAGTATTTCTTTGTTTTCAAATAGGATTTTGTGTCCCGTTTGCTTGAGAGCATGTTCAGCTACTGAAGATTTTTCTGGTTGCTGTAGTCTGCAGTGTCTTTCATGTTCTTTTATCCTGGTGTGAATGCTTCGTTTTGTGGTTCCGATGTATACTTGTCCACAGCTGCATGGTATGCGGTATACTCCTGCAGCGGTGCGGGGGTCCCTTTTGTCTTTTGCTGATTTTAGCATTTGTTGTATTTTTCTGGTGGGTCTGAAGACTGTTTGAAAGTTGTGTTTTTCCATCAGTTTTCCCATGCGGTCAGTGACTCCTTTGATGTAGGGCAGGAATACTTTGTTTGTGGGGGGCTGTTTTTCTTCAGTGGGATGTTGTTTTCTTGGTTTGATGGCTCTTTTTATTTCATTCTTGGAATAGCCATTTGCCTGTAGGACCCAATTCAGATGGTTAAGTTCATTGTTGAGAAATTGGGTTTCACAGTTTCGATTAGCACGATCCACCAAGGTTTTGATCATGCCTCTCTTTTGTCGTGGGTGGTGATTGGAATTTTTGTGTAGATATCGGTCCGTATGGGTGGGTTTTCTGTATACTTTGTGTCCTAGTTTGAGGTCCGGATTGCGTATGACCAGCGTATCTAAAAATGGAAGTTTGCCATCAGTTTCTTTTTCCATGGTGAATTGTATATTGGGGTGGATGCCGTTTAGGTGGTCCAGAAATTTCTCCAGTTCTTCTTCAGTATGACTCCAAATTGCGAAGGTGTCATCCACGAACCGGAACCAGACTGTTGGTGTAATGGGTGCCGATTCCAAAGCCTGTTTTTCAAAGTGTTCCATGTAAAAGTTTGCTATGACTGGGCTCAGGGGGCTTCCCATGGCAACGCCATCCATCTGTTCGTAGAACTCATTCTCCCATTGAAAGTAACTAGTTGTTAGGCAGTGTTGAAATAAAGCTGTAATGTCTTCTGGGAAGATTTGCTTGATGAGTGCCAGGGTGTCCCTTACTGGCACCTTGGTACACCCTGGCACTCTGAGAGAGAGTGACTGGCCCAAGGTCACCCAGCCGGCTTTCATGCCTAAAGCGGGACTAGAACTCTCAGTCTCCTGGATTCTAGCCCGTTGCCTTAACCACTAGACCAAATTGGCTCTATATTTATATTTATATTTATATTTATATTTATATTTATATTTATATTTATATTTATATTTATATTTATATTTATATTTATATTTATATTTATATTATTTATATATTAAGGACTTTAAATATATTTCCAAGCATCATCTACCTGGAACCATTGGCTAGGGACCAAAAATTGGCAAATGCAATTTTGTGTTTGCTAGTCATAATAGCAATAATTGCTTCCCTGTTATGAATGCATTCACTGCCACTTGCTTTATGGCTTATAGATTTGCTATTGCTAAGGCAATCCCAACTGCAGCAGTACAACTGAAATTTCGGAGAGCTAGGCTGTGCCCCAGTATGTCCTGAACTCCTCACTGAAACTAAAATCTGAGCTAATTTCTGAGGTGGCAAACATACGGCTCTACCACCTGAAATACAGATTTAAACTGTAACTTTCCTGATCCTGCAGGACAATCTTTTTAGGAAGACTGGCATTCTCACAGATTTACAGCACTAGTGCCCACTATGTGACTGGTTTGGAGCTGAGAGAACCAGATTTGAACTGAAGTAAAATGACCTTGATATTGGTATACAGAGCAACCTAATAGTACTCCATCCTTGTACCTCATTGGCCTGTTTGGGAGGCTTGTTTCCTACACTAAGTATTTTGCAAATATTCTCTGTCTGTCTCATAGTAGATTGTTTTCCCACACCCACTATCATGTTTTTCTGTCCTCACCATTAGAAAACAGAATTAGAGTTCTTCGTAGAAAAGCCTTTGCCTCTCCTTTTTGGAAGAAGTAGAAGCAATCTCTCATATGTTTCTGGATTGCCCCTCCTACATGGTGCAGCAAGTTAATAACTCCTGTTCTAACCCTTTCTCATGCCCATTCAAGAATTTATTTATTTATTTATTATTTAAATTTATCCCCGCCCATCTCCCCAAATAGGGGACTCTGGGCGGTTTACAGCATATCAACAGTTAAAATCTATAGATATAAAATTACAATATAACAATAAATAGATAAAAATAGATAAAAATCCAAGAGACGGTAAAATCAGCTAACAGGAGGACATTATGGGACCAGCCACCCCCATGAGGTACTATTACCTCCCTTGTATCAGCAAAGTATGCTCTGGATATATCAGGGGTCTCCAAATATATTGCAATTACTACTGGTATTAGATGCTCAAATGTCTAGCAATGCTGGGAGCATCAATGTTTTTATGTAAACTCACTGGGAGACTTTGGATTAGTCAGTGCCTCATTCTAAACAACCTCATATGTTATTTTGTAGACAAAATGATAGGGAGAGCATGGTGTGTTTTGTCTGGAGTTCCTACAGGATAAAAATCATTAAAAACAAGAAGAAACTGAAATAGAACAAAATCAATTACTACATTTTTTAAAAAATTACTACATTTACTACAATCAATTACTACATTTTTTAAAAAAAAATGTAAGCATCACTTTGTTTTGCTGTATGGAGACACAGAAAAAAAAAGTGCTGCTTGTACCAAAATGCTTTTTCCAACATATTTTGATTCAGATAGATCAGAGCTTTCCAAACTGTATGTTGGGACACTTTAGTGTGTCGGCTGCAGTGTCTGGGTGTGTCGCGGCTGCTGCTGCCTCCTGGCTTCCACAGAGGTCCTAGTGCCTGCCTTGTGCCTTGCTGCCTCCAAACCTGCCCTGCCAGGATTCTGAGCAGGTCCTAGTGCCTGCCTTGTGCCCTGCCGCCTCCAAACCTGCTGTGATTCCACGCAGGTCCTAGTGCCTGCCTTGTACCCTACTGTAAGAGTGTGTCGCGAAATGATGCATGTCTAAAAAGTGTGTCACCAACATGAAAAGTTTGGAAAGCTCTGAGATAGATAGATAGATTAGAGAGATAGAGATAGAGATAGAGATAGAGATAGAGATAGAGATAGAGATAGAGAGAGAGAGAGAGATAGAGATAGAGATAGAGAGAGAGAGAGAGAGAGAGAGAGAGAGAGAGAGAGAGATAGAGATAGAGATAGAGATAGAGATAGATAGAGAGATAGAGATAGAGATAGAGATAGAGATAGAGATAGAGATAGAGATAGAGATAGAGATAGAGATAGAGATAGAGATAGAGATAGATAGAGATATAGAGATATCTGAAATATTGGTTCTGAAATATTCTGAAATAATATTTCATCCTTATGCTAATTAGTAACATTTACATGCAAACATATTCTTTCCTTGGTTGAGCTATTGCTAATCCATACAAAGAGGAGTTATATATATAGAGAGAAAAAGAGTGCACGCACATAGGAACACACTGTCTTACAATATTAGAAAAAGAGAAAAGAAAGTCAAGCTTTTAAAGCAGGGCTTTCCAAACTTTTCATGTTGGTGACACGCCTTTTAGCCATGCATAATTTCATGACACACTAATGAGGAGTCCCTGCCCCCCGGCCCACGTGATTGGCTGCCGGCTCCAAACCCCGCCCCTGGCCTACGTGATTGGCTCCCGGTTCCAAACCCTGCCCCCGGCCCACATGATTGGCTCCTGGCTCCAAGCCCCGCCCCTAGCACATGTGATTGGCTCCCGGCTCCAAATCCCGCCCCCCGCCCCCCCAGTCTTGTACTGTATGTATTGTATTGTATGTAATTGTAGATCAGAGCTTTCCAAACTGTGTGTCGCGACATATTTCTGTGTCACGGCAAGGGCCCAGGTGTGTCGCAGGGGAACCTGGAAGAGGAGGCCATGCACCACGTGCAGCCCCGCCCATCCCTTGCCGCGCCGACAGGTCCCTGCTCTGAACCCAGCTCTTCAGCTCTCGCCGCAGAAGCCAGGTAAGTTAGCAGCCCGGTAGGGCTGCAACTGGGGGGGGGGAGGGTGCAGGGACGCGACTAAGCTGCCGCGCTGGGGGTGGGTGGGGGGTGCAGGGACCGCGAAGCACAGCGGCTGGAGACATGGCTTTTCCCTTCCGAGAAGTGCCAGTGGCCTGGCAGCTGAGAAAGGGATGGGGAGGCGGCTCCGCTGCCCGCCTCGCATGGCCCCCGCGCCGTCCGCGTCTCCGGCTCCCCCTTCCCCTTGGCGGTGGCCCCAGCCAGGCAGAGGCAGGACTGAGTGGGCGGACAGGCGGCGCTCTCCGCCTCCATGGCCTGGCCTGGCTTGCCGCTTCCTCCCATCGCCTACAAGCAAAAAATGGTGGCAGTCTGATGCGTGGCCCGCGACCCATGAGAGCTGAGCTGGGGCTGAGCCGAGGGAGCCTGCCGGCGGCTCTGGCCCGATGAGAGGGCTCCCAGCGCTCCGGGGAGATCCAGCGTGGGCAGCGGGGATGGGGTAGAAGGAGAGGAGCCGCCGGCGGGAGCGCGGCACGAGGAGCACCTCGCCGGCGCCTGCCCGGCTTCCACTGCACTTCGTCGGAGAAGATAAGACGCCGCGCCAGCGGGTGGGCAGCTGGCTGAAAGGCAGGCAGGCGGGCAGGGGGTCGCCTGCAGCGGACTCGTCTGACCATCCTTCCCGGAGCTGCTGGGGCCGGATGGAGCGGTGTGGGACTCGGCATCGCTCCTTCCATCAGGCGCTCCAAGCCCAGCTGTTCAGCCATCGATCAAGGATTGATCAGGCCCAGGGGCAGGGCTCGCTAAGGGCCTCGGGGGGAAGAGGGAAGATGGGTCCCTGTTGCCTGAGACATCCTCATGCATCCTCCCCCCTCCCCCCGCAATATGGCAGCAATAACAACCACAGCGACCACCACCTGCCGCAAAGGCTCTGGCAGAAATGGATCCAAGTGCGGGACGCTCTTCTGGAGAGTGGAAAGCGCAGGATCCCCGCTCTTTCTTGGGGCTTTCCTTCTCTTTCGGGCCCTGCCTGTTATTGCTGCCATATTGTGGGGGGAGGGGGGAGGATGCGTGAGGATGTCTCAGGCAACAGGGACCCATCTTCCCTCTTTCCCCCCGAGCCCCTCGGCGAGCCCTGCCCCCGGGGCCTGATCGATCCTTCATCGATGGCTGAACAGCTGGGCTTGGAGCGCCTGCTGGAAGGAGCGATGCCGAGTCCCCCACCGCTCCATCCGGCCCCAGCAGCTCTGGGAAGGATGGTCAGACGAGTCCGCTGCAGGCAACCCCCTGAAAGTAATGTTGAGTTACTTTCTAAGTAATGTTTGACAGCACCTCTAATTAGAACCCAGATGATTATTGTTTGGGGGACAAAATGAATGTGCCATTGAGACAATTCTAAATTCAGTTAGTATTTTTAGTAGTAGTTGTTGTAGCAGTTGTATTTTTATTTGGCATCTGTAAAGCCTTTGTCACAGCCTATTGCCAATGGATATTTGAAGATAGAAATCACGAGAGGAAGTGGGAGAGAGAGAGGAGAAGATCAAAGATAAGTCAGAAAGTGGCGAGATGCTGTTGGTGAGACTAAAGAGATGGTGTGGGCTTCATCATCCCTTCCTCTTTTGACCCCTCTAATTATGTAATAATATTGAATTCTGACCAATATATCCTAGGCATCTGATGATGTTGATTGACCCAAAAAAGGTTATGAAATAATACATTTGTAAGTCTTTAATGTGTTAGTAGTATATAGATAAGAAAAATGTATTGTTACGATAGTAGATTAGAATGTCTGAAGCAATTTGTTAAATAATGAAAAACCTCTTCAAAGAGGCTTAGCTTTTTTTTTTTTGTATTGGGGCCTAAAGGTATAGAAATAGTTTTATAGAGGTCACCACCATTTAGTTCTGAATTTCACATTCTAAATTAATAACAGAAGAAGCAAGGAAAGAAGACTAATTCACTTGCACTTCATTTAAGTAGATGAACTACTTTTAAACTCAAAAAAATTCAAAAACCTTCCAGTACACACCCTTGATTTGAATAAGTGTTTGGTAAGTAAAGGTTGACATTTTTAAGCAAGTTGTCTTGAGGGTGCTAAAGAAGAAGTGAGTGCTATATAAAAGCTATGTGAGTGAAAATATTCTATATATGTTGTGATGGAACAAAACTCAAAGGGAATGCAAAGTGTGTCTGCTGACTAATATGGCATGCAACATACCATTGCAGATTTCGTTGCGGTATTACAGCTGGAGCTGTTGTCACTGGAATGGCATGAGAAACAAGGTGGTAAGAACAATCGCTGACAGACTTTGTTCTTTTCTTTTCTTTTTCTTTTGCTAAAGTGAAGCTTTGGTTGTTAAATGTAAGGAGACAGTTGGGTTCAACATTTTTTTTCATTTCTCAATTGCAACTTTTTTTAAAATTGTGATTTTACCATCCTCAGGCATTGGCTATTGTAAGGAACTTGTTGAAGAGCTTTTGAAAAGTGCTGCTGGCATAGAAAATGACACCTAAAACATGCCTGTTCCATATTAGGTATTGACCTGCTTATTAACTTTCAAGGCAGCTAATTCTACTGCCTTGATTAATAGTTGGCTTCTTCTAGGAATAGGAATTTGTAGCCACAATATAAAGCAATGTCTTGTTCATACTTATTTTTGATTTATAGCTTTCCATAGTTACATAATATATGTCATAGAAGACTTGTATTTAATTAACAGACAGCTCTCACACAGTGCTAATTTGAACACAACTCAGATACACAGTGAGATCTTCCTTACCTGCTGGCTTTCAGAAGAGCCATAAGGACCTGGCTTTTCCAGCAGGCCGGATGGCAGAGTGATTTGTAACTCCACTCAGCCACAGATTTCCTTTTTCTTTTAATAGCATTGTTGCTGCCTAGTGTGATCTTATATATCTATTTCTTTTATTATTGTACTTCTGTTTTTAACCCTTAGTTTCTTGTATGTTCCCCAGAGTTTCTTTAGCAATTGAAATGGCTAACAAATTAGTTAAATTAAAATAAAATAATTGAAGAGATAAAAAAGAGCTTGTAGCTTAGTTGACACAGAGAGCTGCTGATCATGGTGATCACATCTCACTAAGGGAGGATCCTGAGATGTCTTGTTACCAGCAGAGTATTCTGGCATCTCCTAAAATCAGGTTGCTTCAAGGCTTAGCTAATCTCCAAAGAATTTAAGATTTAAATGGCTGTGATGTGGATTTGTCATAGTTGTGTATTAGGCAATCTATGCTAAATAATATAGATAGAAGAGTATGAGTAAGATGCAGCCTAAGAGAGCAGGAAATGGGGGCAGAACATCTGTCATATCTTCATATTGTCCTGGTCCAACTATAAGGCAGACAGAGGTCCCAGTTGTTTCCCTTGAATTCCCTATCTGTTTCCCTTGTGAGGAAATGGAATTATTGATGGAGCATCATTACTAAAGAAAAGTATGGGATATCTCTTGATTGTCAGATTCCAGTGTCAGTCCTATAATTCCTTCAACTAGGCAGAGAAATACATACTGTATAACCTTCAAGAAAATGTACTTCAAAGTCTCCTCTGTATTGTACAAGCTAACCACCTTCCACTGAAAAGTTTGGTGTGATTATAAAATCAGTGTTTGGCTTTTCCAATCCTCCCACAATAGTTCAGTGGGTTTAAACTTTGTGAAAACTCAGCTTTATTGCAGTAGGCCTATAGTGGGTTTTTGCACAGTTTAATTCCACCAGACGTATGCATCTGATTTCAGACTTATATATCTAGAGCAAGGGTCGGAAATGGCGGCTCGCGAGCCAAATGCGGCTCTTTGGCCCCTTGAGTGTGGCTCTTCCACAGGCAGGCGTGGCGGGCGTGGCGGGGGCAGGCGCGGCAGCGAGTGTGGCGGGGGCAGGCGCGGCAGCGGGCATGGTGTGCGTGGCGGTGGGCATACCCCTGGCAACCGCCTAGGCCCGCCTCTCTTTTTCCTCCGGGGACGGGCTTCACACAGTCTCGTGAGAGTTTGGAAGCCTCCGTCTCCGGCAGCCATCTTGACGACGGGCACTTCCCCATCGCCTTAACCTCTTCGTTGCTGCTCTGCTTACTCTTTTTCTCCATGCAAAAGCAGCACATTTCCACCCCAAAGCCCTAAGTGTGCGCAATTGGCTCCCTCCCGCAAACCCCGCTCCCGCGCTGGATTCCCCACCAGCTTTACTTTGCCTGGACTGGGGGCGTGAGCGGCTCCGGAAGAGAAGCGACTGGAGCAGTCGAGCCTCTCTTTCCCTTCTTCTTCCAAACCTCCCCTGCCCCCTTCCAGAGCAATTTGTCGAAGACGCCCGCTTGCTGCTGCTGCGTGGCTGCTGCTCAACTGATCATGAAGGAACCAGGAGGGGAAGGAAAATCCAGGAGCAAATCGCCGCTTCTTCCCGTCCGCTCCCGCTCCGGAGTGTGGAGCTGGACTGGGGGGTCAGGTGACAGGGCGACCCCCCCACCTTCTACCTTCCTCTCCCGGCCTGATTTCTAATTAGATTTCCCTGTGCACGTGTTCGTCACTGGCCAGTTTGCAATAGCATCTTCAAGAGTCACCCAGCCCTCTTGAAAGCAAGGTAAAGCTACAACATTGCTGGTTTATCACTACAACGAGAGCTGGAGCCTGGGTGACTCTAGAAGACGACGAGGCTGGCAGTAAGCAGATCAAGGAACGGAAAGGGGTGGCGGGTGGTCAAGACGGGGGCAGGGAAGGGTAGGGATCCCACGTGATGATGTTTACGCAAGCGTGCTTTACCTACCCACTTTTTAACATATTTGGTTCTGCTGGGGGCGGGGAAGGGATCTTGACCGGCCAGGGAAGGCGTGCGGGCGGAGCTGCCTGCCTGGCACTTGGGTGCTCCGGCTGGGGTGCAGCGGGACAGGAGCTCCGCCCGCGCGCCTTCCCTGGCCAGTCCTCGCGGGCCGCCGGCGATGCTCCCGTCCCGCTGCACCCCAGCCGGAGCGCCCGAGTGCCAGGCAGGCAGCTCCGCCTGTGCAGTCGTGGCAGCGGGCATGGCGGCGGCGGGCACTGCAGCGGGCATGGCAGCAGCAGGTCCTAAGTGTGCGCGATTGGCCCCTGCCCGCAAACCCCACCCCCTTCCACACGATTGGCCCCCGCCCGCAAACCCCGCCCCCTTCCACGTGATTGGCCCCCACCCGCAAACCCCGCCCCCTTCCACGCGATTGGCCTCTGGCTCTCAAGCATGTCAAAATGCCCTGGAGCATGTCAAAATGGCTCCTGGCATAAAAAAGTTTGCCGACCCCTGATCTAGAGCATTCAGACAAAAGGAAAACATGCACACAGAGAGCACTTCCATTCTACTACCATTTCAATGCCTCAATTGCTGAAAAGCAGTTTAAAGATTAGCCACAATCATCTCTACTGTCAACCTTACAGCTCTGAAAATGGGAAGCAAAAATTCCCTGACTCCTACTCCAGGCAAAGATGAAATAAAATAAATTGCTTACACAATCTCCCCCAATCCTTTATCAACATCCTTATGCCATGTTGTGTTCATTTGTGTGCTGTATCATTTAAGCTCTTCCGAAGAGGGTGAGCTGCAAGCTACTTTTTTCCTTGAAACAGCTGCTAAGGCAGTTAAAGCCCAGGAGTCCAGAGAAACATTAGGGAGAAGTTCCTGTAGAAGGGGGAAAGGGACTGTCAAAAATCTAGAATGTTTCAAAGAAAAAGACAGATTTTGCCACCGTTTCAAATAGTCGGGGAAAAAAATCTCAGCTTTCATGGGATCACAAACGTCTGAAGCTGTTTTTGACCCAGCATAGAGTATTCATCTGGGAAGTACACTCACTCCTCCATCTTTCAATAGCTCTGTTGTTACCTGAAGAATCCTAAAATTAGGCTTCCATCATTATATCACAGTTTTTTGGCTGGTTGAAAGATGGGAACTCTTCTTGCAACTATTATTACCGATCAATTATCAGGATATTCAATTATCTTCTGATGTTTTACTTTTAATCATACAGTAATAAAATTGGTTTATAACTTAAACCTGTGTTTCTCAACCTTGGCAATTTTAAGGTATGTGGACTTCAACTCCCAGAATTCCCAGTTGGAAATGCTGGCTGGGGAATTCTGGGAGTTGAAGTCCACATATCTTAAAATTGCCAAGGTTGAGAAACACTGGCTTAAACATTTTCAAGCAGTTTAGGGTTGTTGTTTTTTTACTATGTACTTAGGTAAGCATTCTTGGGCTTTGTTTTCCCCCACTCCCCACATTATTCGTTGCTATATGCCACCATCTCAGTCAGAGAAGGAACCCATGTAATGTATGATGTTGTCGAAGTCTGGCTGATGCAAAACTCTGCAAGTTGTCTGAAGTGCCTTCTCTGCATAGCGGGAGCAGCTAACATCTTGATTGGCTTTTTAAAAGGCGTTTAAAAGACAGAATTTTGAACAGGCCTCTATTTATTTTACTTTTTATTTGTCTTAACTGCTATTTTAACAGTTTTAAATATCTTGATTTTAAATTAGAAACTGCTAAGAGACTTTGGAAGGTGCTGCACTAAATTAAATGAATACATGAATAAAATCATAAATAGCAGAGAATTTTTAGCCAATCTTATGATGTTGGAACTTGTAACTCAATGAGAAAATTATAATGATATATAACATTTTGATCTCTTAAAATAGTTGAGAGCACTTACGGAATGGAAAACATTATCCTAAAGATACAAATTACTTGCCAAAGCTCACAAAGGCTTTTCATCAGTTCATATCCCATCCAGCAAGAAATATCTTAAGTTCACTAAGGGATAAAACCTAACTGGACCAATGGGTTTCCAGTGTTATGACTTGAATTACATATTTTGTCTTATTGTGATTCTTTAATAAAGAAATGATCATGAAATACAATTTTGTTGCCTATAAAAATCTTTTATTATTTTTATAATTATATTTTATTATATAATTTTTGGGACTGTTTTTCCTTGAGATTCTTTGGCAAGCCGGCATTCTTTACTGCAAATAACAATCAAAGTTATTTATGATTCCAATTTTAAAGCAGACCTATGTTGTATAAATTGTTTGTATTGTCCACATGCCAAGTTTAAAAAGCAAAGGCGTCCTGAAGGCTATTTTCATTTGCTGCTCCAGAAATGTGGACATTTTTTTTGCTAGGGCTCAGCTCATTCAGAATTACAACCTTTGATGTTTCTCAAATAAATGTATACATTTCCCCTTTGGACTGCTGTTTAATTGTCAGGATTAATCAGGTGTATTGGCTAACTTTAATTATTTGGGTATTTGCTTTTTATCATTGTTGGGTTACCTGCCCAGAACTCTTGGAACAGAATGGGAAATCAAGGTAGCTATAATATATGCACAAGCGATAAACTGGAAAGTTGAGAATAACTTGGTTTTATTTTTCCTTGACTGCCAAGAATATCATTTCAGCCTATTTTGTATTATTTTTATTCTTGGCAGTAGACAAGTCAGGATAATGGGCATGATTTGCTGTATTAACTCAGTGTTCTTGAAATCAGTTCCTCTAAGCACTGGTACCACCTGGATTTATCTGAGTGCTATGTCCTGTAAATATGCCTTCCCTAATATAAATAACTTACAAACTTAACAAAGTTTGATTTGCTGGATAATTATTCATTCATGGTTTGGGGGACTGAATAATGCCAAAAATACCATATACTGAGCCATGGAAACTACACTAATTATCAATTAAAACACATGAGAACTAGAAACCGTATTACCTAGGCTTCCATAGATACACAATGTGTATATACTGTATATACTGGCACATGCATACAGTATGTTAGGGATAATGGCATTTTTAAATATATGTGCCACTGAAGGTAGTGTCAAGCCTTAATCAATGTGTAATGGATGTCTAAAGCAATTAGATTTGTCATCTTTCTCTAGAGATTTTTTTCTGAGTAGCCCTTTCTTAGACCAGCAAGATATTTATCCAAATATCTAACACTACATTTAGGAGAGCACTAACTCTAGCACATTTTAACATACTTTATGTTACAACAGCCACCCTTTATGTTTACAACAGCCACCCTCAACAGAAAGTTCAGGAAAATCCCTTATTCTTTAAAACTCTGTCCTTCTGCGGAAAGAAACTGAGACCCAGTTTGGTGCAGTGGTTAAAGAATCAGACTGTTGGTGTATTATTCTTTGAGGAGTAAGTCACAGCAATAAAGCCTTATTAGGTAAGCACCTGCAAGGCCAGGCAGCACATAATCCAGGTGGAAGAGTATAAAAGAACCTGCATGCCTGCCTTGCTTCCTGCTTCCTGTTTGCTTACTACTTATCTTTTCTGGTGAGTGATGAAAGAATTGTAACACTTCCAGTGATCTGGAAGAGAACTGTAAACAGTATCTGTTTGAAAGAGAAACTAATACAACTGCAACTAAGTTATTACAATGACTGGCGTCATTTATTGGTCTCTGAATGCTAATCGCTTTCTGATACTCTGCGTGTGCAAGAAAACACACACACCAACACAGACTAGAGACCAGGAGCCTGTGACTTCTAGTCTTCTGTGGAGTCCTTGGTGCTCTCTGAGCCTTGTAGTTTTCTTGCAGAGGTTTCATTGCCAGACTAGGCAACATCTTCAGTGCAAAAAGGGAGTGGGGTTTGCTCTCTGTTTATATACCATGATTTGTCCTGCTTGTGTTGGTGGAGGTGTTGTTCTCTCCTTAGGAGTTCCTTGATTGGGCTGTTGTTTGCTGCTTGGTTGATTGACTCACTTAATGGTTGACTGGGTTTGGCTTGGTCTAGGATGCTCACAGTCGAAAAACACTATGGAATTCTTGGAAGCTTGGCACTCAGACAAGTCAGCCATCAACAGGCACATAGAGGTAAGCAACATTTACATACCATTCAAAAGAGACAATAGATAAGCCAAAAGACCAGAATACCTCCTCACCAGCAATCAATACCCAGATATGAAAAGATTAACACCAGGATTAACACCAGACAAACAATCAAACAGTACACAGTATCCTAATCAAGGAACTATTAACCCAGTCAATCAACCAAGCAGCAAACAACAGCCTAATCAAGGAACTAACAAGGAGAGAACAACACCCCCACCAACACAAGTAGGGCAAGCCCCTGTATATAAACAGAGAGCAAACCCCACTCCAATTGAAGAGAATATTTGTAGCTCAGGGTTGAACTGTGGAGTCCTTGGTGCTCCCTGAGCCTTGATGTTTTCTTGCAGACATTTCATTGTCAGACTAGGCAACATCTTTAGTGCGAAAAGGGAGTGGGACTTGCTCTCTGTTTATATACCATGGCTTGTCCTGCTTGTGTTGGTGGAGGTGTTCTCTCCTTGGGAGTTTCTTGATTGAGCTGTTGTTTGCTGCTTGGTTGATTGCCTGAGTTAGTAGTTCCTTGATTAAGGTATATTGTACTGTTTGAATGTTCATCTGGTATTAATCCTGGTATTAATCTTTGCATATCTGGTTGTTGATTTCTGGCGAGGTGTTGTTCTGGTCTTTTGGCTTTTCTACTGTCTCTTATGAATGGCATGCAAATGTTGTTTACCTCTATGTGTCTGTTGATGGCTGCTTTGTCTGAGTGCCAAGCTTCCAGGAATTCTCTAGCATTTTTGGATTTGGCCTGGTGTAAGATGCTCAGTTTCCCAGTTGAAAGTATGGTTGAGTCTGTCCATGTGTTGTGAGATTAAGGAGTTTTCATTGTGTCTTCTGACTGCTAGTTGATGTTCGTGGAAATGCTCTGCTAGTCTTCTGCCCGTCTGTCTTACATAGTGGCTGCTACAGTCCTTACACTGTATGTTGTAGATAACTCCTGTTTTTTCTTCTTGGGCTACTGGGTCATTTGAGTTATTTAAGATGTTCTGAAGGGTTTTGGTTGGTTTATGTGCTATGGTGATGCCATGTGGTTGTAACAGTCTATTGGTAGTTTCTGAGAAGTTTCTGATGTTTGGCAGTGTTATCCTTTTCATATCTTCTGTTGGTTTTGCTTTGGTGGGTTGAGTGGTCAGGCACATTTTGATAAAGTTGTGTGGGTATCCATTTTGCTGGAAGATGCTGTATAGATGATCTGTTTCCTTTATCTGGTGTTCTGGGTTGCTGCAGTGTGTTAGTGCTCGTTTGAATAATGTTCTTACACAGCTTCTCTTGTGGGAGGTTGGGTTGTTGCTTTGGTAATGGAGCACTTGGTTAGTGTGGGTAGATTTCTGGTAGACTTGTGTTTCTAGAATGCCATCATTTCCTCTACTGATGAGGATGTCCAAGAAGGGTAGTATGTTGTTGTTTTCTTCTTCCCTTGTGAATTTTATTTTATTTACCATTCATAAGAGACAATAGAAAAGCCAAAAGACCAGAACACCTCCTTGCCAGGATTCAACACCCAGATATGCAAAGATTAGCATCAGAGGAACAATCAAAGAGCACAATATACCCTAATCAAGGAACTATTAACTGAGTCAATCAACCAAGCAGCAAACAACAGCCCAATCAAGGAACTCCTAAGGAGAGAACAACACCTCCACCAACACAAGCAGGACAAGCCATGGTATATAAACAGAGAGCAAGTCCCACTCCCTTTTCGCACTGAAGATGCTGCCTAGTCTGACAATGAAACATCTGCAAGAAAACATCAAGGCACAGAGAGCACCAAGGACTCCACAGTTCAACCCTGAGATACAAATATTCTCTTTGATTGCTACTTCTAGTCCTCTCTTAGACACGAAGCCAGCTGGGCGACCTTGGGCCAGTCACACACTCTCAGTCCTTGAAAGCAGGAACAGGCAAACCACTTCTGAACAACCTTGCCAAGAAAACAGCAGGGACTTGTCCAGGCACTCTCCGAGAATAGGACACAATTGAACAGATTAATTTTTTAAAAATTCCATGAGATTAAAATGTAATCAATCAGGGAAGGTCTTGATCCAACCCAGTGGGAGAATTCGCCAGGGAAATCACTACTGATAGATCCATTCAATAGTTATAAATTTAGTTTTCTTAATTGTTTGTAATAAACACAGCCCCTTGCAATCCCCTTTTGAATCTTTAGATTGTCGGGTTGATAGAGGGGGGATTGTAACTAGTTCTGGAGGGTATTGGTGGAACTGAGTAAAAAGTGCCTTATCATTTGCCCCCACACTTGCATGCTAAGAAAACTGCAGGGACTCATCCAGGCTGTTATCAGGATTGACATGAAGGCACCCAAAAATTGTTTGCCTATTTTATAAAAATGCACAGGGGTTTTATATCCCCTTTGTTAACTTCATTTCTGGTGTATTCAGATTTCAATAGAAGAGAATATCTGTAGCTCAGGATTGAACTGTGGAATTGTCCGTGCTCTCTGAGCTTGGTTGTTTGCTTGCAGATGTTTCATTACCCAACTAGGTAACTAGAAGAAAACCACACCCCCACCAAGACAGGGCTCCAGCAAAGGAGATCGTTACCTTGTCGTGGTGCTGGAGCTTGAGCACCTCAATGAAACCATGAGCTAAACCATGAAGGGACACCCAAGACGGGAAGGTCGTGGCAGAGAGGTCAGACTAAATACGATCCCTGGGGAAGGTAATGGCAACCCACCCCAGTATTCTTGCCATGAAAACTAAATGGATCAGTACAACCAAAGATATGTCGGTATACCATCGGAAGATGGGACTCCCAGGTCGGAAGATGGTCAAAATGCTACTGGGGAGGAACAGAGGATACGTTCAACTAGCCCCAGATGTGATGACGCAGCTAGCTCAAAGCCGAAAGGACGGCTAGCGGCCGACGGTGCTGGTGGTGAACGACGAATCCGATGTTCTAAAGATCAACACACCATAGGAACCTGGAATGTAAGATCTATGAGCCAGGGCAAATTGGATGTGGTTATTGGTGAGATGTCAAGATTAAATATAGACATTTTAGGTGCCAGTGAACTGAAATGGACTGGGATGGGCCACTTCACATCAGATGACCACCAGATCTACTACTGTGGACAAGAGGACCACAGAAGAAATGGAGTAGCCTTCATAATTAATAATAAAGTGGCTAAAGCAGTGCTTGGATACAATCCAAAAAATGATAGAATGATCTCAATTCGAATTCAGGGTAAGCCATTTAACATCACAGTGATCCAAATATACGCCCCAACCACAGATGCTGAAGAAGCAGAAGTAGATCAGTTCTATGAGGATCTGCAGCACCTACTAGATAATACACCAAAAAGAGATGTTATTTTCATTACAGGAGACTGGAATGCTAAGGTGGGTAGTCAGACGACACCTGGAATTACAGGCAAGCATGGTCTGGGAGAACAAAATGAAGCAGGACATAGGCTGATAGAATTTTGCCAAGACAACTCACTGTGCATAACAAACACTCTCTTCCAACAACCTAAAAGACGACTTTATACATGGACTTCACCAGATGGTCGACACCGAAATCAGATTGACTACATCCTTTGCAGCCAAAGGTGGCGGACATCTATACAGTCGGTAAAAACAAGACCTGGAGCTGACTGTAGTTCAGATCATGAACTTCTTATTGCAAAATTTAGAATCAGACTAAAGAGAATAGGGAAGACCCACAGATCAGTTAGATATGAGCTCACTAATATTCCTAAGGAATATGCACTGGAGGTGAAGAATAGATTTAAGGGACTAGATTTAGTAGATAGGGTCCCAGAAGAACTATGGACAGAAGTTCGCAACATTGTTCAGGAGGCGGCAACAAAAAACGTCCCAAAGAAAAAGAAAACCAAGAAGGCAAGATGGCTGTCTGCTGAAACACTGGAAGTAGCCCAAGAAAGAAGGAAAGCAAAAGGCAACAGTGATAGGGGGAGATATGCCCAATTAAATGCAAAATTCCAGAGGTTAGCCAGAAGAGATAAGGAATTATTTTTAAACAAGCAATGTGCGGAAGTGGAAGAAGACAATAGAATAGGAAGGACAAGAGACCTCTTCCAGAAAATTAGAAACATCGGAGGAAAATTCCAGGCAAAAATGGGTATGATCAAAAACAAAGATGGTAAGGACCTAACAGAAGCAGAAGAGATCAAGAAAAGGTGGCAAGAATATACGGAAGATCTGTATAGGAAGGATAATAATATTGGAGATAGCTTTGACGGTGTGGTCAGTGAGTTAGAGCCAGACATCCTGAAGAGTGAGGTTGAATGGGCCTTAAGAAGCATTGCTAATAACAAGGCAGCAGGAGACGATGGTATCCCAGCTGAACTGTTTAAAATCTTGCAAGATGATGCTGTCAAGGTGATGCATGCCATATGCCAGCAAATTTGGAAAACACAAGAATGGCCATCAGATTGGAAAAAATCAACTTATATCCCCATACCAAAAAAGGGAAGCACTAAAGAATGTTCAAACTATCGAACAGTGGCACTTATTTTGCATGCCAGTAAGGTAATGCTCAAGATCTTGCAAGGTAGACTCCAGCAATTCATGGAGCGAGAATTGCCAGATGTACAAGCTGGGTTTAGAAAAGGCAGAGGAACTAGAGACCAAATTGCCAATATCCGCTGGATAATGGAGAAAGCCAGGGAATTTCAGAAAAACATCTATTTCTGTTTTATTGACTATTCTAAAGCCTTTGACTGTGTGGATCATAACAAATTGTGGCAAGTTCTTGGTGGTATGGGGATACCAAGTCATCTTGTCTGCCTCCTGAGGAATCTGTATAACGACCAAGTAGCAACGGTAAGAACAGAGCACGGAACAACGGACTGGTTTAAGATTGGGAAAGGAGTACGGCAGGGTTGTATACTCTCACCCTACCTATTCAACCTGTACGCAGAACACATCATGCGACATGCTGGGCTTGAGGAATCCAAGGCTGGAGTTAAAATCGCTGGAAGAAACATTAACAATCTCAGATATGCAGATGATACCACTTTGATGGCTGAAAGCGAGGAGGAGTTGAGGAGCCTTATGACGAAGGTGAAAGAAGAAAGTGCAAAAGCTGGGTTGCAGTTAAACCTCAAAACAACCAAGATTATGGCAACCAGCTTGATTGATGACTGGCAAATAGAGGGAGAAAAAGTGGAGGCAGTGACAGACTTTGTATTTCTAGGCGCAAAGATTACTGCAGACGCTGACTGCAGCCAGGAAATCAGAAGACGTCTACTTCTTGGGAGGAGAGCAATGGCAAATCTTGATAAAATAGTTAAGAGCAGAGACATCACACTGACAACAAAGGCCCGCATAGTTAAAGCAATGGTATTCCCTGTAGTAACCTATGGCTGTGAGAGCTGGACCATAAGGAAGGCTGAGCGAAGGAAGATAGATGCTTTTGAACTGTGGTGTTGGAGGAAAATTCTGAGAGTGCCTTGGACTGCAAGAAGATCAAACCAGTCCATACTCCAGGAAATCAAGCCAGACTGCTCACTTGAGGGAATGATATTAAAGGCAAAACTGAAGTACTTTGGCCACATAATGAGAAGACAGGATACCCTGGAGAAGAAGCTGATGCTAGGAAAAGTGGAAGGCAAAAGGAAGAGGGGCCGACCAAGGGCAAGATGGATGGATGATATTCTGGAGGTGACAGACTCAACCATTGGGGAGCTGGGGATGGTGACGGCCGACAGAAAGCTCTGGCGTGGACTGGTCCATGAAGTCACGAAGAGTCAGAAACGACTGAACGAATAAACAACAAAACCAAGACAGGGACGGCAAGCTACTATATATAAACAGAGAACAAAACCCCACACTCACTAGCACTGATGATGTTACCTAGTTAGTTAATGAAACACCTGCAAGAAAACAGCCAGGCTCAGAGAGTACAAAGGACTCCACATTATTCAGATTTATTTTATGCATAGTTATTGTTAGTCCGCCAGTATGTGGCCAAATTTTGCTTAATTGTAATTTAAGCCCACTGTAACCAATCATATTGGTTATTATTGTTTATGTTTATATTCTTTTAATAAGCAAGTTTTAATTGCTACCTTTTTTGAATATAATTTTTAATTGCTTTTTAATTTTAATTTCTACCTTCTTTAAGTAGAATTCTGGTCATTGATCATAATAAAGGACTGACTGACTATGGCATGATGTACTGTATGCTCTTTTCAAATATATTCTTAGTTCCATCATAGGTAAAGGTAAAGGTTCCCCCCCCCACATTTTTGCAGTTGTGTCTGACTCTAGGGGCTGGTGCTCATCTCTGTTTGTTAGCCGAAGAGCCAGCGTTGTCCGAAGACGCTTCCACGGTCATGTGGCCACATGACGCGTGCGGAACGCTGTTACCTACCCACCAAAGTGGTACCTATTAATCTACTTGCATTTGCATGCTTTCGAATTGCTAGGTTGGCAAGAGCTGGTGCTAGTGTGGGAGCTCACTCCACACGCAGGGCTAGGGATTCGAACCTATGAACTTGCGATCTCCCAATTGACAAGCCTGGCATCTTACCCGCTGAGCCACCACGCTCCTTAGTTCCATCATGCCAAATGTTTTTTCCCAGAAAGCTGTTCAGTAAGAATAAAATAATGCAAACTAGAATGCTGAGACTATTCTATTCATCTGACAAGCTAAATCTGAATATAATTAAACAATAGGGTGAATCCAGCATGAATATTCACTCCCTCTTCTATGGAAAAACAGAATTTAACATCACCAGTTTGGTGTAGTGGTTAAGGCATCAGGCTAGAAACCGGGAGACCGCAAGTTTTAGTCCCACCTTAGGCACAAAGCCTACTGGGTGACCTTGGGCCAGCCACTTTCTCTCAGCCCTAGGAACGAGGCACAGGCAAACCACTTCTGAAAAACCTTGCCAAGAAAACTGCAGGGACTTGTCCAGGCAGTCTCCGAGAATTGGATGCAATTGAACGGATTAAAAAAACCTTAGTAACTCTCAAGGACTTAAGTGGTATTTGGCATATTTACCTGAAAAGAACACTTTCCTGCCCCCAAATAGTTTAGCTTTAAAATGGGAAGGTTGACTTAAATTTGCTGAGGATATAATTATGAACACAGGTGACCTTTTTCTGTCTGATCTTCCTTTGGAGGAATGTTGTTATCTTTCCTGGTAAATATAACATTACTTAATTTGTGTATTTGAATAGAATCAATAAATAAGGATTGTGGCATGAACTTACTATAAAGAACAAGTTTGAAGGTTGTTATGAAACCTATAGCATTTCAGTTTCTAGACCAAATCTTAAATTTTCAAAAACACTTTGCTGGCTGAATTTAGTTAAGGACAGATATGGTCAAAACTGTGAAACATCATTAGTCTGTGTGTGGTTTATGGGAAAAAAGTAAGGAACAGAGTTCCCTTTTATTGTTTTTGTTTAGAGAAAAGGAAAAAGATTAAGAAATTAAAATGTAAGAATAGCAGAAGAATTGGCCAATATTTATTAAGATGAAAATGTATGGGTGATATGACTACATAAATATACTGTATGTTTATACTGAGTTGCATCCAAACATCTATTGTGGAATGAGGAAATAAAATTGATTTCTCCCTTTTTCTGCCAGTCTTCAAAATCCCCACAAATGTTATTTGGATGTCATGGAATCTGCGCGAGCTGCATTCAGACTTGGGAATCAAATTTGGATGAAAAAAAAAATCTTCTATGAGTATGGCAAAAGTTTTGACATTATTTCCTTCACTCTTCTCCCCCCCCCCCCCCAGTACTAAGTTCCATTGCCCACACCATTCAACAGGATACCTTGACTCATGTAGAAGCATTGGGGGATAGTAGTGGAAGAATATAGTATGTGACTGAGAAGAGAGGATGGGAAGATCATCTTTGGCCCACCTCTTTCCACAGGCAACTATTTGGATCCAGCCCAGTATATTTTATTGTGTGTTTAAAAGCATTAAGATGAAATGAATTACTGTTTTTCAATGTATCTGTCAAATATTGAATATATAAGTAAATATTTATGGAAGAAGTAACTATGTTTATGGATTTCAAATGAAACTGGAGTGTCATGGGTGTTATTCTTTTATAACATTCTAGAAACCAGTATTTCCCTGGAACAAAAAGGTGAACAGAAAGGTGGAACCAAACTAAATTAATCATATTTTATTTCCATTCATATTAATGGGACATAGTTGTCATAGATACTTTAAGCCCTATTGATCAGTGCAAATAAATGTGATTTACTGTCTAAATCTATAAGTCACTCTCATGATTTAGAGAGGAATCAAATTGAAAACAGTCTATTACAAAGCCAGGTATAGAGCAAACATTTTAAAGATTTTTTAAAGATTTAAATGTAACTGTCAAACCACACTGTCCAACTGTAATATTAACCATGGAAATATATCCCAGATAATTATCTATAGTGTTCTGTTGTAATCTGTAATCAAGGAGCTACCAAGGAGAGAACAACACCCCCACCAACACAAGCAGGACAAGTCATGGTATATAAACAGAGAGCAAATCCCACTCCCTTTTCGCACTGAAGATGTTGCCTAGTCTGGCAATGAAACATCTGCAAGAAAACAACAAGGCTCAGAGACCACCAAGGACTCCACAGTAATCTGTTTCCTGATTCTATCCAGGTTTTAAGGGAGACTTGTTTAGAGAAATGATCCAGAAAAGACTTTTGGAACTAACAAGAGAAAAGGCAAAGTACCATCAGTAAGAAAAAAAATGTAAGGAAAAAAATATAAGACAAGACAGAAAGGTCCAATCTCCTTTAGTATTAATAAAGTTTGTTGCATTACCTCTCTGAATTTAGCACCTTCCTTGGATAATTTTTGAGATACAATACAAAGACAAAATACAGGTAGGCCATAATAGGAGTTGAATTAATTGACTTATTAATTAATTGAGTTATTAATTGATTTATTTTTTAAAAAAATCATATACCAGATTTAAAGACTGGGAAGTTCAAATATGTCAATAATATTATAACATTTGAAACTAATCTTGTTTAAAGTTACAAAGCTACAAGTGGGGCTAGACTGAAAAGATCCTTGCAAAGGTTTTAGCCTGGATTTTTTTTCTTTAATTAGAATTACTATATATAAACAATTTAGAAAATATAAGTTTAAACACACAAGTGGTCTAAATTACCCTAAATTGTAAGGCCAAGTGTCTTTCTAGAAATTTGCTTTCATCTTAAGGTCAGCCAGTACAAATGCTTCTCTGGTTTTTCAAGATGTTGAAGAATCCAATTGTTGTTCTACAAGCAACAGAAATCCAACAACAGGACACAAAGAGCAATTGACACGATAAAACCTGCAGCTTGAAATCATAACCCTTCAGACTGAAGAAGCTACTTGGACAAACAGTGAAACGTTTCAACCAAAAGAAAGAAACCCAGTTGCCATGACTCAACCTACAGACAATTCCACCTGGATGACTGAGAATCTTCATTGACAACCCTTCAATAACTGGCCCTGGAACTGGGGTGCCCCCAGAAAAGGACGGTCTTGCTCAATTGTTATCTGGACTCCACTATTGAAAGCAATTAAGATCATTCAATAGTTGCTGCTTGCTGGCCTTGAAGGACAACCACCCCCGTTGTCAGGGCGGCAGAAAATTGTGGGGTCTCTTGTGTGAGTGTGGTTCCCCTCCGTGAGTGAGAGTCGTGGGTGGGGGGCCAAGATTGTATGTGTTTGAGAGAGTACCTGACCCTGAGTGAGAGACAGGGTAGGTAGGAGTGACTGCCCCTTTGTGGCTAGTGAGAGAAGCCACAGGGGGCATAATGAGTGATTGGAGAGTGAATGGAAGGGGCGGTTGGGGCTTACCAGCGCTGAGAGCTTCGGTTGGTTGCGCTGGTAGCCTACGACTGCCCAGGAGGATGGAGAGTGAAAGGATGGGTGTATGGAAGAGACCCCTGCCTAGATCCAGGTTTTCAAGGGATTTGGGAGTGGAGGCGACCGGATCAGGAAACTCTGGGGACTATAATGGGGGCAATCCGATCGAGGTGGTGATGGGCAGGAGATATTGTGACGGGAACTGGAGGACAGGCCATCTTCGGGGAAGGCGCCCCCGGTGTTTAGTACCGGTGGCGCATTCCGGTCCTCCGAGTTCAACCCCAGGTTCTGGTCAGCGGATCCTTGAGGGCCCCGGCTTTCGACTGCTGCTACTCAACGCCAGGTCAGTAAACAACAAAGCCCCTCTCATAAGTGAATTAATCACGGAGAGAGGGACTGACCTGGCGTGTATTACCGAAACCTGGCTGGGCCCAGAGGGAGGAGTAGCCCTCTCGGAGATGTGCCCAGCTGGATTTCGGGTGTGGCACCAGCCGAGAGACCGGGGTAGGGGAGGAGGGGTGGCAGTTATCATCAGAGAATCTTTGGTGGCTTTCAGGGGCCTTGCTCCACAAGTATCCGGATGTGAGACCCTGTTTTTCAAGTTGGGTGCCCGTGAACAGTTGCGAGTGTTGCTATTGTACCAGCCTCCCTGCTGCATAGCAACCTCCCTGCCTGAGCTGCTGGAGGCCATCTCAGGGTTGGCGGTGGAGTTCCCCAGGCTTATGGTCCTGGGGGATTTTAACTTGCCGTCCCTGGGACGGATGTGCCTCAGAAGCAGCTCGGGAGTTCATGGCTACCATGGCAGCCATGGACCTGTCCCAGATTATTTGGGACCCGACTCGAGACAGTGGACTCACTCCGGATTTGGTTTTCTTGTCAGAGCAATGGCAAAGTGACCTGAGGGGAAAGTTAGAACTATCCCCATTGTCATGGTCAGATCACTTCCTGATATCTCTAGGATTCTCTTATGCCATCCCACTCTGCAGGGAGGCAGGACCTATTCGATTGGTCCGCCCCTGGCGACTTATGGACCCATTGAGATTTCAGAGGGAGCTGGGGGTAATACCCGAGGATCTGCTGCATGGTCCAGCGGAGACACTGGCCGCAACCTGGAATAGGGAGGCGGCCGGTGCCTTGGACAGGATCGCGCTGATGCGACCTCTCCAACCCCATTCGACCCATCACTCCCCGTGGTTTACGGAGGAGTTGAGGGTCTTGAAGAGGGTGAAGAGATGTCTAGAGCGCCGCTGGAGAAAAACGAAGACGGAATTGGACCGAACACAATCTAGAGCCGCTATTAAGGCCTACCTTGTGGCGGTAAGAGCGGCGAAACGTGAATATTTCTCTGCTCTTATTGCATCCGCAGAATGCCGTCCGACGGCCCTGTTTAAGATTACTCGATCTCTCTTGGGTAGGGTGGTATCGACCACCCACCTGCAGGGCCGTGCGGAAGAATTTTCTGAGCATCTGCAGGATAAAATCGCTCGGATTCAGTCTAAGTTGGACTCCATGCCTGGATTGCAGTCTGGGGAGATGCCGGGAGAGTGGTCTTGCCCTATTATCTGGGAACGATTTGATCCTGTTGGACCTGAGGAAGTGGACAGGATCCTTCGAATTGTTAATCCCACCACATGTTATTTAGATCCCTGCCCTTCCTGGCTGGTAAAATCGGCCAGGGAGGTGACAGGTGGATGGGTCCAGGCTATAATTAATACATCCTTATTGGAGGGGGTGGTTCCAACTGCCTTTAAGGAGGCGTTGCTGCACCCCTCCTCAAGAAGCCATCCCTGGACCCTACCATCCTGGACAACTTTCGTCCAGTCTCCCACCTTCCCTTTTTGGGAAAAGTGGTTGAGAAAGTGGTGGCGTTGCAACTTCAAAGGACCCTGGATGAAGTGGATTATCTTGACCCTTTCCAGTCAGGTTTCAGGCCGGGATATGGGATGGAGACTGCATTGGTCGCGCTTACAGATGACCTCTGGCGGGAGCAGGATGGAGGTAGTGCATCCATCCTGGCTCTCTTGGATCTCTCAGCGGCTTTGGATACCATCGACCATGGTATCCTTTTGGGGTGGCTTAGGGAGTTGGGGGTGGGTGGCATAGTTTTACGCTGGTTCACCTCCTTCCTCCGGGGCTGCTCCCAGTTGGTAGTGATAGGGGAGGAGAGATCCAGCTTGCGTCCGCTCCTATGTGGGGTGCCGCAGGGTTCGGTTTTCTCTCCTCTCCTATTCAACATCTACATGAAACCGCTGGGTGAGGTCATCCGACACCATGGGATGTGGTATCATCAGTATGCGGATGGTACTCAATTGTATATCTCCATCCCCGGTGAAGTAAGTGATGCAGTGTCCACCCTGTCCCAGTGCCTGGGGGCTGTGAGGGCCTGGATGGGGAACAACAGGCTTCAGTTGAACACTGGTAAGACCAAGTGGCTGTGGATTGATGGCTTAGCGTCTTCTGGGAAATTATCATCTTTGGTTCTTGTTGGGGTAGCACTACCCCGTTCAGAACCGGTGCGTAATCTGGGGGTTCTTCTAGACTCACGACTCCTGCTCGAAGAGCAGGTGGCAGTCGTGGCTAGGAGGGCTTTTGCACAACTTCGGTTAGTGCACCAGTTACGCCCATTCCTGGAGTGCGACGCCCTCCGTACAGTCACTCATGCTCTCGTCATCTCCCATGTAGATTATTGCAATTTGCTCTACATGGGGCTACCCTTGAAGACTATCCAGAAGCTTCAGCTGGTGCAGAATGCGGCCGCGCGGGCAGTTTTGGGTGCTCCAAGATCTGCACATGTAACACCGTTGCTCCGCGAGCTACATTGGGTGCCAGTTTGCTTCCGGGTACAATTCAAGGTGTTGGTTATCACCTTTAAAGCCCTACATGGCATGGGACCAGAATACCTGAGGGACCGTCTTATCCCTTGTTATCGACCCGCCCCACCTGGTCATCCAGAGAGGGCCTGCTAAGAACCCCATCAATTAGAGAATGCCATCTGATGGGGTCTAGGTGGCGGGCCTTCTCTGTGACAGCGCCCACTCTATGGAACATCTTGCCCCCAGAGTTGAGACAGATTTCCTCCCTCCCGACCTTTAGGAAAGAGCTGAAGACCTGGTTCTGCCGCCTGGCATGGGAAGGAGGAAGGGATAGTTCCTCATGGGGGTGGCTAATCCCCTAATTTTAATGTCCTTCTTTTAATGAATACCTCGTCCATCTGGATTTTATAATTATTTATTGTATTGTATATATTGTGGTTTTATATATTTTTAGATTTTATTTTAACTTATTTATTGTGAACCGCCCAGAGTTCCCCATGGGGGGAGATGGGCGGTCATATAAATTAAACAAACAAACAAACAAACAAATAAATAAATAATAAACTGCAAATAAAACCAATACAAGGAGGACAAACACTGATTCCTCCTCTTAAAATTCCAGCCATGCACATCATATCTTTTTGTTTAAAATACTTTATTGAAGATGTTAAGAGCCCGTGATTATTTTATAATTCTCTGAAAATAATTTTCTCAATAAAAAAATCACCAAACTTTTCCCCTCCAGACTCCTCTTTGAATGGAGACTTCCTATAAGAGGCTAAACCAAATGGTTGCTGGAATTCAATTGTCACACATTAGCTTTTCCATTTCACTTTGGTTTCATCTCTTTGTAAAATATTTGCCTCTCTTCCCAGTCCCCAGTAATCTGATAGTATGATGCTGCCTGCACCATGAAGCATTATCCTCGGCCCCTTCCACTTCTTATTTCAGCAGGTGTTCTGCTTATCTGCCTCTTTTGGAAACTTAGTGAATGTAGGAGAACAAAGTGAGAAATAAAATAAATGCATGTACATTAACCATTAGTTGTATCTATAAATTCTAATAGAATTTATTATTCCGTCTAAATATATGATACCTAATAAAAGTAAGAATTTAAAATATCTTATGATTGAAAATGACACCATTTTCAGGCACTCCTTTAACATGTACCCATGGAATGGATTGTAATTTAGCTATAGCATGTCTTGTTTGTAACGTACTATTTCAACACTCCATTTGAGAACCATTGACCTCACTCACTAGAATTAAGTATATCAGTAACCTTTACAATAACAAATGGCTGGAAATGAAATTCAGATGCTTTGCATGAACAGAATATATCTGAGTAACAAAGACGAAATATTTACCATATTTGGCAAGAGAGTGCAACTTGAAAGAAAGCTGTAGCATATAAAAATCATAGTCCCTCTTTAAGCTTCATGTTTTTCTGCATCAACAAACTTATTTCAAACTCTGGCTTCAAGAGATTATTAAATTCTTATAGCTGCAATGCTGTGCACACTTACTTAGAAGTAAGTTCCCAGAGAACTCAGTTGGGTATATTTCTGAATAAATATGCATAAGAAGAATTCCACTATAAACTGCATAGATTTCCCCCCCTTCAGGATAAAAATTTTAAAATAGTGTTTGTGTTTGATCATGTATTTTCATTGAATAAACTTATTTCTACACTTTGGAATATCGGGTGGGGCAGAGGGGGGTAGTCAGAATTAATATGTAAGTGGGATCTATCAGAGAATTAACAAAACAAGAAAGAGAGAAGTATGTTGTTGGTAAGTTGTTTTTTCCCTTTTTATCACGATATAGATAATATACCATAATATAATTCTGTTATACTTTCAGTATCTACAGAATCCTTACTTTCAAAATAAGTAGAAGCAGAAGTGGCTGTGCATGCATTGTTGGAGAGTGTGTTTTCTTGCACACGCAGAGTATCAGAAAGCAATCAGCACCAGAGACCAATTAATGACGCCAGTCATTTTAGTAACTTAGTTGCAGTTATATTTGTTACTCATATAAACAGATATTTACAGTTATCTTCCAGATCCCTGGAAGTATTACAATTCCACATACCAGATAGTAGTAACAAGCAAACAGGAGTAAACAGAAAGAAGCAGTAAGGAGTGAGCAGGGCAGGCTTCAAAGGCTTTGCACAAACCTATAGTATTGTATAGATGCCCAGCTGAGAACAACGGTGTTGGCTTCAGCACAAGAGTGAGACAAAATGTCTGCTTGAAAGCTTGGATAATTGATGCCAAGTTCAAGCATAATTTGGCAGCTGGAATTCTTTGAAGTTTTGTAGCCACTTTTAGATATTTGGGATAAATGATGCAAATTTTTTTAAGAATATACATTCACTGTTTTAAACTGATTCAGACAACTGATCCAGCCAGTCCAGTACTGTTATTCTCTAAAATCTTTGACAGAGAGAGGCTTTTCCCTGTTCTGTCATCTAAGATTATTTTGTAAAGTGAAGATGTCTGGAATTAAACATGAGGCTCCTTCTGCATGCATGATGTGCTCCATCACTTGGTTATCAACTCCGCCTGTAAATAATATATATGTAGGATGTTACAGCACTAGAATGACTTCATGTGAAGCATATAGCAGTCTGTTTACATGATTGCAGTGCAAGAAGTGAAGAGCAAAGCTACTGCTTGCTGTGAACTGTTAAATATCTCCACGGTAAGCAAATTTCTCAGTACAACATTTCTCAAGGATGTTAAGACACATATGTTGCATAGCCAAGGACTCATGTATACCATGAGAAAATGGCCTAAATGTTAGATGGTCTAAATGAGAGACAGAAACAAAATCTTGAATAATTATAGCTGCATATGTTTTATTTGTAGGTAATCTGATTGATTGATTGATTGATTGATTTGATATAGCTGCCTATCTCACTTGCATGTCACTCTAATCTTATTAGTTTACCTCTATTTCAGCATTTCATGGCTATTTCAGCCTCCCTAAAATAGTATTTTTAGTATAGAAATAATGTATAAAGTTGGGGGTTTGATCGTTCTTATGCCTTACTGTTCAACTTCCTATGCCTAATTGTAAGTATTGCTTGAGTAGGAAAAGTGATGTAGAAAACTAGGTAAAGCTCAGCCATTTATTACAGATGTTTTCCCTCACCATGCAGAGATTGCATTCCTTGTGATCAAGTTATTGTACTTTTTCTATCCAAATTCTCCTTTTTTTCTATCTCTAAGAAATTGTTATTAGAACAATTTGTAAAGGCCTTTGTAATTAATTATTCAAATGAACTATTGAAGACATAAAATATGAAACCATAGTGAATCGACTTAAGCAATGTGCGGAAGTAGTGTAAATAAGAGATTTTTCAGATTTAGAATGCTTTGAATAGATTTTTTATCCTAGATTGATACGGAAATTTTGAAAAATCATTAATTTTATTAAGTCTTAAAGTGGGGGGAGGGGATTTCCATTGCAATAGCTTTCTTATGAAATAGACCACTGGTGTTTCCTAAATAGCTAGGACTGAGGCATTATTTGTTGTGTCCTGATACTTGTTAGGTTTTAGGAAATTATAGAAAACATAATTGTTCAAGAGAATTTTTTATTATTTAATGTGACCATATGTAGTTATTTATTTCTTGTCATTAGTTTGTTTTGGTTAGAACTTAACTTTTTGATGCTATTTCATGATTTTGACTTTGGACCTTACTTTGATTTTGTTTGTTGTTTATTTGTTCAGTCGCTTCCGACTCTTTGTGACTTTATGGACCAGCCCATGCCAGAGCTTTCTGTCGGCCATTGCCACTCCCAGCTCCCCCAAGGTCGAGTCCATCAGCTCCAGAATATCATCCATCCATCTTGCCCTTGGTCGGCCCCTCTTCCTTTTGCCTTCCACTTTCCCTAGCATCAGCATCTTCTCCAGGGTATCCTGTCTTCTCATTATATAGTCAAAGTACTTCAGTTTTGCCTTTAATATCATTCCCTCAAGTGAGCAGTCTGGCTTTATTACCTGGAGTACGGACTGGTTTGATCTTCTTGCAGTCCAAGGCACTCTCAGAATTTTCCTCCAACACCACAGTTCAAAAGCATCTATCTTCCTTCGCTCAGCCTTCCTTATGGTCCAGCTCTTGCAGCCATAGGTTACTACGGGGAATACCATTGCTTTAACTATGCAGACCTTTGTTGTCAGTGTGATGTCTCTGCTCTTAACTATTTTATCGAGATTTATCATTGCTCTCCTCCCAAGAAGTAGACGTCTTCTGATTTCCTGGCTGCAGTCAGCATCTGCAGTAATCTTTGCGCCTAGAAATACAAAGTCTGTCACTGCCTCCACTTTTTCTCCCTCTATTTGCCAGTTATCAATCAAGCTGGTTGCCATAATCTTGGTTGTTTTGAGGTTTAACTGCAACCCAGCTTTTGCACTTTTTCTTTCACCTTCGTCATAAGGCTCCTCAGCTCCTCCTCGCTTTCAGCCATCAAAGTGGTATCATCTGCATATCTGAGATTGTTAATGTTTCTTCCAGCGATTTTAACTCCAGCCTTGGATTCATCAAGCCCAGCACGTCGCATGATGTGTTCTGCGTACAAGTTGAATAGGTAGGGTGAGAGTATACAACCCTGCCGTACTCCTTTCCCAATCTTAAACCAGTCCTTTGTTCCGTGGTCTGTTCGTTGCTACTTGGTCGTTATACAGATTCCTCAGGAGGCAGACAAGATGACTTGGTATCCCCATACCACCAAGAACTTGCCACAATTTGTTATGATCCACACAGTCAAAGGCTTTAGAATAGTCAATAAAACAAAAATAGATGTTTTTCTGAAACTCCCTGGCTTTCTCCATTATCCAGCGGATATTGGCAATTTGGTCTCTAGTTCCTCTGCCTTTTCTAAACCCAGCTTGTACATCTGGCAATTCTCGCTCCATGAATTGCTGGAGTCTACCTTGCAGGATCTTGAGCATTACCTTACTGGCATGTGAAATAAGTGCCACTGTTCGATAGTTTGAACATTCTTTAGTGTTTCCCTTTTTTGGTATGGGGATATAAGTTGATTTTTTCCAATCTGATGGCCATTCTTGTGTTTTCCAAATTTGCTGGCATATGGCATGCATCACCTTGACAGCATCATCTTGCAGGATTTTAAACAGTTCAGCTGTTTAAACATACCATACTGGTGTGTTTTAAACATACTATACTTTATATTTTAAACATACTATACTGGTGTGTTAATTACCTGTGCAAGTATAAATCTAAAATATTACAATCTATGAAGTAAAAATACATATAACCTAAAACAAGATAGCTAACATGTATTAAACCTGAAGTGATGAATAAGTGGTTATTTCTGTGACCCAGTTATGCCTTATTATCATCACGGCCACACAGAATGTAGCTATTGCAGAAGTGATAAAGGGTTTTGAATCTTCTAGAAGATGGTTCACGTAGAAATGGTCTGGCCTTCTTGGAAATTTACATATTAGGGGCAGAATATAAGCAGACTTGATATCCCTGTAGAATTTACAATGGAATAGTACTTGCAAAATGGTTTCTCTCTCCTTGTCACCACGTGGGCAGGTACACTCGGTTAATGGGATTTTGGAGTATCTGCCTTGCAGCAATGCGAATGGTAAGATGTTTGAACAATTCTCCATTTAAAGCTTTCAGTGAAACTTGTTTTACCAGAACTCCAACTCCCTGTTATAATTTTTTTTAGTCCAGTTCATTTTTAAATTGAGATTTTTCTCATAGAAGAGTCAGAATTTAGTGAGTGAGGCATACCAAAATAATCTTTAACTTGTTAATATAGTTAACGGATTTGCAACAGGAAGCAGTGTTCATTCCAGTTAATCCAACTTTTTAATTTAGTTTATTCCTTCAATAAAGTCCATTTCTGCTCAGTCCTTGTGAAGCTACAGGTAACACCACAGTCAGGGTACAGTTTTACCATGTCAGCAGATAGCAGTTAAGATGCAGTCCTGACACTGCAATTAGAAAGAGAAATGTCATTAAATGCAAAGAAATTATTTCTACTATAAGGCAGTAATTCTAGAGCATTTGATAGGGAATAGAAACAAAGGTGAAGATGTTCAGATGGTATCTCAGACATGCTATCCAACCCTCTTCCCTGTTCTGATTGGGGCAACTGATGGTAGTCTGATTGCATGAGTTTCATTATTATTGCATGATTGGCAGGGAAAACCTGCCAATCAAGGAATTCAATATTCTGCCTCCCTTTTCCACAAAGGCACCAATAGTTATTATGTAATATAAGTTTGCAACTGTATGACTTTTGTATTTTCTGGTTTTACTTTTCAACTTTGTTTTATCTTTTTTGTCTATATTTTCTTATGGGTCTTTTGTCTTATGATGAGATTGTTACCTGCTCAGATCCTTCAAGATCGGGCAGCATACAGATGAAGTAAATAAATGATAGGTGGGATTTTGTGGAAGATTTTGAACCAGGGTAAGAGCCAATTAACTATCCTGAATTATTCCAAAGAACTCTGGGATTAGGAGAGCTTAACCCTTGGTGAGTATCAGAATGCTATTTCAGTATATTTATAAATTAATTAAATTAAATATAGTGCCCTTGTTTTGGCATTTCTGTGTAAAGCAAAGACCTAAAATTAAGCTATTTTACTATAAATTGGGATATACATCTAACCAAATTTGATAAAAAAATGATTATGCCTTAAGGAATGAGAATTAAATTCAATTAAATAATTTAAAAAAATGATTTCAGTTGATGAAATATAAGTAAAAATGTGGTTGATACTGAATTACCCCAAACTGAATATTTTTAGTATTTTAGAACTGAAACTTTGCTACAGAGATTTTACACAGAGGGACGAAAGAAAATCTCTGTCAGGGTTTCCTAGAGTAGAGTTTCAGTAGTTTTTGTGGTATCTCTTTCCTGACCTGGATTACCTCAAAGCACTGACACATCCAAATCTGTGAAAGACTGATGCCAAGACTTGTCCAAAATTCTCTCATGCCAGAAGTTCCCAATGGTGGCAGATTCATTTGATGGGTTGTTTACTCATAGGTTGCAAGTGTTTTGTGTGTTGTAACCAATAGTTGTGGCCAATTTCACTTCAAAATATACTCTATGGTATTGAAAATATAACATGGAATTCAACTTTAATTCTACTACCTGCATCCTCTACCTAGTTGCTTCTGCCCATTAGATGTAGCTAGCACAATGTAACTATAATGGCTATGATGTATATGGCTAGATTTGCCTAACACACTAACTCATGGTTTTTATATAATTTATATAATATAGTTTATTGAATAAGCATAATGTGAGGCATTAAGCTGTAATTTAGGATTTGAATCTATAATAGTAGTAATAATGATGATGATGATGATGATATTCTGTCTTTTTAAAGTAAATTTATTATTATAATTACCTCCCAATTTAATACTAGTTAAATTAATGGCTATCGCCATAAGCTGTAGCAGCAAATTCCATAAAGTAGATACTGTCTACAGAGTTAATTATGCAGAACTCAACTTCACTGGAAAATCAGGGTCAGTCAGCTAATGACCCTAAGTATGATTAGAAAGGGAAAGAAGCAGGACTCCATGCTCCTTTCTTCCCCATGCATGATTTTATAATTTAAAGAATTATCACATATATCACATTCAATCTTATGTTAGTCCTGAAAGATAAGAAATATTTTTGCTATGTTATAGATAAGGCAACTCTTTCATTTGCATGCACCATGAAGCCCTAATAATGCTAAACTAAACTATCCTTAAGTCCAGATATTTTCCTTCTTTTCCTCTGCCATGAAGGAATCAGATTAACTTAATTGATGACATCTGAAAGAAGAATGGTAGTAAGTGTTAATTGTAAATTGTCATTCATGACTTGGCTTGTTTCAATATGCCATAGTTAACACAATCCACATTCCAGTTCTGACATAATGGGAGACATGATTAATAGAAACAGAGAACAAGGAAAATACAGAAGCTCAGTGATTTACTGTACCTTTTCATGTGATACAGGGCATTGTGGGCTAAGCAGAGCCATCAACTATGTGATTTCTACTGCTTGGCAAACAGGGAATTAGCATCAGAGCCATGTGCTTCCATCCTCCCCTTCTCAAAAGCAAGCTTCAGCTCTTCAATCCCATTCTGTGGAAATTACATTTGCCATGAGGTCCAAAATGAAGAACTCCAATATTATGTCAAACTAAGATCTTAAACCATGGTTTTAGGGAAGGGCAAATGCAAGGTATGCAGGTCCAAACTTGTCTAGAGATTAATAACACCTTTCAAAGGGCTGGTTATGAATAAACCTACTACATCTCAGTCAAGTAGGGAGATGTAAATGGATTAAATGGAGGGAGCTAACAATTGCAATAAATAATTACCACAAGAAATAATAATAATAATAATAATAATAATAATAATAATAATAATAGTAAGAATATAAAAATGTGTAATATTGATATAGTATTTCTAAAGGTTCAGTGCAACTGAACATACATTTTCTAATTCTCATCCACAGATTTTCTGAGAGCTTATATGAATTCTGTGTTCTTTTACTTATAATAACATCGGGTCTTGATAAATATGAGTTCAGAAATGTCTTTTCCTATAGGGCAGAAATATATTTCTTTATGGTTGTCTACCTTTTTTGTATATATGTTTCATTTTAAAGGTAAAGGTTCCCCCCGCACATTTGTGCAGTCATGTCCGACTCTAGGGGCCGGTGCTCATCTCCGTTTGTTAGCCGAAGAGCCAGCATTGTCCGAAGATGCTTCCACGGTCATGTGGCCGCATGACGCATGCGGAACGCTGTTACCTACCCACCGAAGTGGTACCTACTTATCTACTTGCATTTGCATGCTTTCAAATTGCTAGGTTGGCAAGAGCTGGGGCTAGTGCGGGAGCTCACTCCGCACGCAGGGCTAGGGATTTGAACCTCCCAACTTGCGATCTTCTGATCAACAAGCCTGGCGTCTTACCCACTGAGCCAACACACCCCTTAAAATGTTTCATTTTAGGTCATAATAATTCACAAGAAAACAATTCTGCTCATCTAAAGAAAGTTTAATTTAAAATGTTAATATGATAAAAGTCATCTTTGAAAGAGCAAAACAACTGTGATGATAATCCATTTTGAAAAATCAAAAGGTTAACATGTTAATTCATGACTGATTGCCAAATGAATTGTTGGATAGATTATGACTTTGACTATTTCATATTAGTATTAGTATTCTTGGATTTTTCAAGAGAATAGCTAGTACACATTTTCTTCAGTGAATTTTTAAATTGCACTTGAAATATTCTAAACATGCATACATTAAGCCATTAATTCATAAATATTTCTAGTTATGGCATGTGTAGCTATATTTTTCAGTCCCAGTGGCTCCTGAAAGTTTAAACAACTGCATCAAAAGAGCTTGTTGGACCTGAAATGTTTGCCTTTCTCCTGTCATACTTAAGGTTCACAGGGTTGTTTTTTTTGAGGGGGGCTATAAATGATTTAATGATCTGTTTCTTCATTGTGACAATTTCTTCATTTTCTTAGTGGTCTACTTCACATGTAACATTAAATCGTAGTATAACCCATTTCTTGATTTAAAATGAGGTGTAAATTCACTCATTATGGCTTTATTTATACATATATCAGCCAATTGTGGCTTGCTTAACAAGAAGGATAGTTTAAATTCTGGCTTAGCATTATGTATTAACCAGCTATAGTTTTAAATTGGTTGCCTTCTTATAGATAGATTCTAAAAAAATGCAATAGGTTTAAAACAACAATGGGGATTGTGGACATGAGTTTCGTGAACATTTGCCTTCATTGTGCCATATACTAATCCTCTTTATCAAATGGACTTATGATATTAGTTTGTAATATGGCAGGAGTCTTCTGTTCAAAGAAAAAGTTTAATTAATGAGAGTCATTGTGCTCTCCTTCAGCATGGTTTAAATTGTGGAGTCCATGGTGCTCTCTGAGCCTTGCTGTTTTCTTGCAGACGTTTCATTGCCAAGCTAGGCAACATCTTCAGTGCGAAAAGGGAGTGGGACTTGCTCTCTGTTTATATACCCTGGCTTGTCCTGCCTGTGTTGGTGGGGGTGTTGTACTCTCCTTGGTAGTACCTTGATTGGGTTGTTGTTTGCTGCTTGGTTGATTGACTGAGTTAATAGTTCCTTGATTAGGGTCTATTGTGTTGTTTGATTGCTCCTCTGCTGCTAATCTTGCTGTTAATCATTGCCTATCTTGTTGTTGATTGCTGGCAAGGAGGTGTTCTGGTCTTCTGGCTTTTCTATTGTCTCTTATGAATGGTATGTAAATGCTGTTTACCCCTATGTGTCTGTTGATGGCTGCTTTGTCTGAGTGCCAAGCTTCCAGGAATTCTCTAGTATTTTTGGATTTGGCTTGGTTTAAGATGCTCACAGTTTCCCAGTTGAAAGTATGGTTAAGTCTGTCCATGTGTTGTGAGATTAAGGAGTTTTCATCATGTCTTCTGACTGCTAGTTGGTGTTCATGGATGCGTTCTGCTAGTCTTTTGGAAATCTACCCACACTAACCAAGTGCTCCACTACCAAAGCAATAACCCAACCTCCCACAAGAGGAGCTGTGTAAGAACACTATTCAGACAAGGACAAATGCACTGCAGCAACCCAGAACACCAGAAAAAGGAAATAGACCACTTATATAGCATCTTCCAGCAAAATGGATATCCACGCAACTTTATCAAAAAGTGCCTGACCACTCAACCCACCACAGCAAATCCAACAGAAGCTTTGAAAAGGATTACACTGCCATACATCAGAAACATCTCAGAAACTACTAATAGACTGTTACAACCACATGGCATCACCGTAGCACACAAACCAACCAAAACCCTTCAGAACATCGTAAGTAAACCAAAAGACCCAGTAGCCCAAGAAGAAAAAACAGGAGTTATCTACAACATACAGTGTAAGGACTGTAACAGCCACTATGTAGGACAGACTGGCAGAAGACTAGCAGAACGCATCCATGAACACCCAGATTCAGTACAAGGAATGGGAAGATACAGGATTTTATAGAATTAGATGAAAACTCTGTTGAAACTCTGTTTTTGAAAAAAAGATTGGTCAGAAGTGTTAACTCAATTTCAAAAAGGTCATCCATGTCTCCATCAACTATCTAGTAGGCCCTGCTCTGTAAAAGTGAGGAAGGTGTATTGCTTCACAAAGCAACTTTGAAGAAGTATTTCATAAAGTGTCACTGAACTAAAAGACCCCTTTGAAAATTTGCCCAGCCCTATCCTGAACCATCATTTTACTAACTACAATAGTTTATTTATTTATGGTATTTCTATATAGCCAGACTTCCTGAGGGCTTATGGTGGATTATAACATATTAACATAACAAAACCATTCCAGAAAGAAAGAAAACTGTATTACAAAAATAAATATATTAATTTTAATAAATAATTAATGTTAATAAATATATTAATTTTAAAAGATAAAATGGTTCCATGTGCAACAAATTCTATATCCCAGCCAATGTATACTGTAGATTCCAAAATGTTTCATACATTTAATGTTATTTTTCCTACTCCCTCTATTATTCATGCAAAATAATCAGATTATAACATGATTAACTTCTTCTGTACAATTAGAAAAAAATTGGGTTTTTCCCCTTAATTCATAGAAAGACAGAGACCTTTTTTTTAAATTATTCAAGCCAATATGATGAACATTTGTTGTGAAGTGCAAAGAGATATAAGCCAGAGCTTTCCAAACTGTGTGTCGCAACACAAAAGTGTGTCGCCACACACAGCGTGGTGTGTCGTCACACCACCCGGAAGTGGCGGCGCGCGTGTGCACGGCGGCCGCCATGCATGCGCGCGCCACCGCATGCCCCACGCGCAGCCGCACACCCCCCCGCGCCGTCGCCGTGCGCGCGCGCCGCTGCACGCCCCCCCGCGCCGTCACCGTGTGTGCGCGCGCTGCCGCTGCCGCTGGTGTGTCACCAGCGGCAGCACTTTGGAAAGTCCTGATATAAGCAATTTATACCCGAAGACCTAAGCTGATGGCTATTTAATTTTGTCAAAATCCATCCATAAGCCTCCCATAGAAGCTTATTATTTCATAAATTCCGTAATAACTTTTCTGTTTGTTCCCATAGTAATTCTAACAGTGTTCTATTGTTTGACCAGATAAGAAAATGAGGCACTGAGCCAGGCAGTCTGCAAGGCATTTTTTGTGTGATTAAAGTCATACGTCTGTGTAAGGGTTGAGAATATAATTTTTTTTCGTCACATCTACAGTATGTGGGGAAATATATTTTTACACTTATTATTTTTTAGAACACACATTAGGGAATGGGAGGTAGCAGCTGGGTTCTTATCAACTAAGTACTTTGTTTCTGCTTTGTTACAGGAGATAGGAAAAGAATATTTTATTTACTTTTAGTAGTAGAAGCTTTCTTGTATACAGTAAGTCCTTTCTCATACAGTTTTCAGAAACATTCAGGAGTTAGATATGGGTGAAGCTGACCAAAGAAGTGAACATTTTGGTTTTTGATCTGATAATTTATTTACTTCTTCGCTGAAACATTTATTGAGTCCAGAACATACACTATGAGTTTGGTTCCTGTTTCTACTAAATATATTGATTAGTAATTCCTTTTAAACACTCTGGCCTCATGTTAAAACATAGCCATCAAATGTCTGGCTAATAATTGAGTTTGGACATTGTATCCTTAATTGCTTATTTCCCTATCATTAAAATTTCAGTGATCTTACCCATAATACTTCTAGCGCCTAGAAGGTGTTGTGACTATATATTTCACTAATGTGTTTTGAGATTAATGCTGCATCACTTCTCTTTCTTTTACAACAGTATGTGTGAAGGAAACAGTGTTGCTACTATATGCAGAATTTGTTTTGTAGTTGTCTGATGTATGAAAACAAACAAGCAAAAAAGCAGGGGTCTAGTTCAGTGAATTCAAATTACTGAGTACCAATTCGTATAGGAATAGAAAGCTCCAGGTTGGGAATAACTGGCTCCACAGACATGGTTTGAAAAATGCTTCCCCAGCATGTCTGGGGAATTGGTATGTGGCTACACCCCTGTGGACTTGACATCATAAGGGCACAGGGAATGAAGTGGAGGACTGGCCACCCCCCAGCTGATTTAGGGCAGCAGAGGGCTTCGGGGGTCCCCTGGCCTGAGTGTGGTACCCCCTTTCATGGGTGAGAGACACGGAGGGGGGTCCAGGATTGCATGGGATTGTGTAAGAGCGCTTATCCCTGAGTGAGAGATAGGTAGGTAGGAGTAGTTGAGATGCCCCTCTGTGACTAGCGAGAGAAGCTACGGAGGGGCACAATGAGGGTGTGGGGGTGGTTAGGACCTACCAGCGCCAAGAGTGTGAGCTGGTGCGCTGGGGGCCCTGCCATCACCCAAGGTTGACTGAGTGTGAGAGTATGGATGCATCGCAGAGAGGACCCTTGTCTAAACCCAGGATTTCCGGGGGTCCGGGAGTGGAGGCAACTGGACCAGGAAACTCTGGGAGCCACGGGGTGGGTAATTTGATCGAGGTGGTGATGGGCAGGGGATGCTATGATGGGAACCAGAGGGCAGGCCATCTTCGGGGAAGTCGCCCCTGGTGTTTGTTACTGGTGGCGTGTTCCGGCCCTCTGAGTTCAAACCCAGGGCCTGGTCAGCAGATCCTTGAGGGCCCTGGTTTCCAGCTGCTGCTTCTTAATGCCAGGTCGGTTAACAACAAGGCACTGAGGAGGGGGCAGACCTGGCATGTATCACCGAGACCTGGGTGGGGCAAAAGGGTGGGGTAGCCCTCTCAGAAATGTGCCCGGCTGGGTTTCAGGTGTGGCACCAGCCGAGACACTGGGGTAGGGGAGGAGGGGTGGCGGTTATCATCCGAGAGTCTCTAGTGGCCTTCAGGGGCCCTGCTCCTCAAGTGGCTGGTTGTGAGACCCTGTTTTTCAAGTTGGGTTCCCGAGAACAGTTGGGAGTATTGCTACTGTACCAGCCTCCCTGCTGCATAGCAACCTCCCTGCCTGAGCTGCTGGAGGCCGTCTCGGGGTTGGCGGTGGAGTTCCCCAGGCTTATGGTCTTCAACTTGCCATCCCTGGGGCGTGCCTCGGAGGCAGCTCGGGAGTTCATGGCTACCATGGCAGCCATGGGCCTGTTCCCAGATTATTCGGGACCCAACTCGAGACAGTGGCCTCACCCCAGACTTAGTTTTCTTGTCAGAGCAGTGGCAATGTGATCTGAGGGGAGAGTTATATCTGTCCCCATTGTCATGGTCAGATCATGCCCTGGTAGCCCTGAGATTCTCTTATGCTGCCCCATTCCACAGGGAGGCAGGACCCATTCGCTTGGTCCACCCCAGCGACTTATGGACCCTATGAGGTTCCAGATGGAGCTGGGGGTTATACCCGAGGACCTGCTGCACAGTCCAGTGGAGGTCCTGGCCATAGCCTGGAGTACGGAAGTGGCCGGGGCCTTGGACAGGATCGCACCTGTATGACCATTAAACCCATCACTCTCCATGGTTCACGGAGGAGTTGAGGGTTTTGAAGAGGGTTAAGAGACGTCTGGAGTGCGGCTGGACAAAGACGAAGACTGAATCTGACTGAACACAATCTGGAGCCACTATTAAGGCCTACCTTTTGGCAGTAAGAGTGGCGAAACATAAATATTTCTCTGCTCTTATTGCATCTGCAGAATGCCGCCCAACGGCCCTGTTTAAGATTACTCAATCTCTTTTGGGTCAGGTAGACTCAGTGACCCACTTACAGGGCTGTTCGGAGGAGTTTTCTGAGCAACTGCAGGATAACATTGCTCAGATCCATTCCAAGCATGAAGCATGGTCTGGGGAGATACCGAGGGAGGGTACTTACCCTGTTATCTGGGAACAGTTTGATCCTGTTGGACCTGAGGAAGTGGACAGGATCCTCTGGACTGTAAATGCCACCACATGTCATCTAGACCCATGCCCTTCCTGGCTGCTTAAGGCAGCCCGAGACGTGACTTGCGGTTGGGTCCAGGCAGGGATGGAACTAGGGTCTGTGTCACCTGGGGCAAACATAGATTCCACACACCCCCATGAGTTATTTTGTCATTTTGGCATCATTTTGGTGTACCCCCCAGCGCGGCCCTGCTTGCCCCCCCTAGTTGCAACCCTGGGTCCAGGTGATGATTAATACATCCTTTAGGGAGGGGGTGTTTCCAGCTGCCTTCAAGGAGGTGCTGGTGCACCCGCTCCTCAAGAAACCATCCCTGGACCCTACTGTGTTGAACAATTTTTGTCCTGTCTCCCACCTTCCCTTTTTGGGAAAGGTGGTTGAGAAAGTGGTGGCATTGCAACTCCAGAGGATTCGGGAGGAAATGGATTATCCACACCCCTTCCAGTCAGGTTTCAGGCCAGGATACGGGACAGAGACTGCATTGGTCATGCTTATAGATGACCTCTGGTGAGGGCGGGATGGAGGGAGTGCATCCATCCTGGCTCTCTTGGACCTCTCAGCGGCTTTTGATACCATCGACCATGGTATCCTTTTGGGACAGCTCAGGGAGTTGGGGGTGGGCAGCATGGTTCTGCACTGGTTCACCTCCTTCCTCCAGGGCTGTTCCCAATCAGTGGTGATAGGGGAGGAGAGATCCAACCCACGACCCCTCTTGTGCGGGGTGCCACAGGGTTCGGCTATCTTTCTCTCCTATTTAACATCTACATGAAACCACTGGGTGAGATCATCCATCACCACGGGATGAGGTATAATCAATACACTGATACTCAATTATATATCTCCATCCCAGGTGAAGTAAGTGATGCGGTCGCTGCCCTGTCTCAGTGCCTGGGGGCTGTGGGGGTCTGGATGGGGAACAACAGGCTTCAACTGAACCCTGGTAAGACCGAGTGGCTGTGGATTTATGGCCCCTCTGTACCCAGGAAGTTGTCATCTTTGGTTCTGGATGGGGTGGCACTGCCCCATTCAGAGCCAGTGTGGAACCTGGGGGTTCTCCTGGACTCTCGACTCCTGCCCAAAGAGCAGGTGGCAGTCGTGGCCAGGAGGGCCTTTGCGCAACTTTGGGTTGTGCACCAGCTACGCCCATTCCTGGATCAAGGAGCCCTCCAAACAGTCACTCATGCCCTCATCATCTCCCATATAGACTATTGCAATGTGCTCTACATGGGGCTACCCTTGAAGGGTATCCGGAAGCTTCAGCTGGTCCAGAATGCGGCAGCATGGGCAGTTATGGGTGCTATAAGATCAGCACATGTGACACCTCTGTTCCGTGAGCTGCATTGGGTACCAGTTTGCTTCCGGGTCCAATTCAAGGTTTTTGTTATCATCTTTAAAGCCCTACATGGCATAAGACCAGGTTACCTGAGGGACCGTCTCATCCCCATAACATTGACCCACCCCACCCACTCTTGCAGAGATGGCATGCTACGGACCCCGTCAACAAGGGAATTTCATCTGACAGGGTCCACGAGGTGGGCCTTCTCTGCAGTGGTGCCCGCCATTTGGAATATCCTTCCCCCAGAGTTGAGACGGGCCCCTTCACTCCTGGCCTTCCAAAAGAATTTGAAGACCTGGCTCTGCTGCCTTCCTGGGAGGGGAGGGGTAGCAGTTCCTCCTGGGGGTGGCTTCACCATAAAGCCCTCCCTATTGAACACGTTCTGACCATCAGTGGATTCTATACTATGTGTTTTATTTATAATGTTTGTGAGAGTGCAGTGTTGTTTTATATGGCTATAACTGATGGTTTTATTGTAAACCGCCCAGAGTCCCCCTTTTGGGGGAGATGGATGGTTATATAAATAATAATAATAATAATAATAATAATAATAATGTCTAATTACATGAACTAGACTTCTAGAATTTGAATTTATCAGTAGTATAGAATTAGATAGATAGGTCATGATTCAGGATAATTTTAAGTGTGTTTGTGGAATATGGAGAAAAGGCCCTCTTTATTTGTAATGTGTTATTAAATTGCTGATAAAATAAGTAGGAAAACCCTGGCAAAACCTCATTGTGAAATGTCTTTCGAGATTCTAGTAACTGGAAGCAAATTAACTAAACATGAAGGCAAAACCTTTATGAAATGTATGTTGTTAGCACCTGAAGTGAGCCTTGTGCTTTCACCAATAGTGCTAAGCTGCTGAAATGAATCCTGACATGAAGATTTAGCCCTGATTCTGCATACTAGCACTAGGCTGTAGCATCTTGTTCTGTGAAATACTGTACAGCTGACTTCTTAAAATTACAGTTTTTCTAGACTATGAGCTAAAGTTGAATGTCTATTGAACGAGTAAAACAAATACCTGAAGCAAGATCTTCAAATGACCAAGGCCCCTGAACACAGGTAGGCCTCCCTAATAGCTTGCTTAGGTGTTTGCAGATGCTGACTCATGAGTTATCTTAATCGGCACTTGATTTTTAGAGGGAAACTAGCCACAAAAGCTGACTCGTGCTGACCTCTGCTTTATTAACTGTATATTCTCACTATAAGCAGAAAATCTAACTCATATTATCGAAAATAAGATGATTGGCATTTGACATCATTACTGGTAAGCATTCATTATACAACTATATAAAGGTTATAGACTTTCAGACTTGCACGGTTGATGTCAGCCTTACCAGGTAGACCAGACAAGAAACACAGATGAGCTAATTCTACTTTATTGTAAGGCTACATTAACAGAATCTTGAAAGTCTGGAAGTACAAATCTCCCACTGTCTCCTTTACAGCCTGAGAAACTAGGGAGGGTCCCTTCTGAGCCTCTTGCCCCGCCCACTATCCAGCTGCGGGCTGTGCCGTCTCTTATCTGACCATTCCCTAGACAACATCTCTTCCTCCCATCTCCTTTAATGGGTTTGGGGTCAGATAGTTGGAGTAAGTTGGGCTGCTGTGTGAACATGTGAAAGTTTCCCTTTTAGAGTGCCCCACCGTGCACCAGGGCTGTGCATTGACTCTCGCATAGCCGCCCTTGCTCTCAGATGAGGTGAAAGCCTGTGACCCTCAGGTGCCAGAACACAAGGGAGCAGAAGTGGACATGCATGCCCCCACCGGTTGTGAAAGACTGTGTATGAATCCACCGTTTAGCAGCCTAGCTTTTAGAAGCAAAGCCACACAGCTTTCCCCCTAGACAGCTTCTTTAATGGCACTCAGACACTCAGAAGAGGTGCTATTCCAACTAGCACTGGACACAGAAACCCTCTTGCACTTACTTTTCTGAATCACTGCATCATTCAATTTTGTGAAAGATAAATCTCTCTCTCTCTCTCTCTCTCTCTCTCTCTCTCTCTCTCTCTTTTTTTTTTTTAAGGAGACAAAAAGAAGACAATGGGAGAATGTATCAGATTTTTGCCCATTTTCCAAAAATATTTTCTACAGTTCTTTATGGGAAGTACATCCCATTATGATATCTGCAGTGCATTAATATACACCTGATCAGCCATTTGCTATTCCTTTTCTAAAATACATTTTGTAATTTACTAGCCTGGAATGGTTTGTTGGAGAATAATTATTAAATAAACGTTTTTTTTCTTATGAAACAGCATAGAAAATTCATGCTTTATTTAACCAGTGCAGCTGTCAGACAAGCATGTGGAGTACTTAAAGGTGTGGTGTTGGGTTGGGTTGGGCTGTATCATGGTGGTGTTTAGTATTTACACTGTATGCTAGGTGTTAGCTTTCTTCACTACATTCTCTTGTTTTAAAGGAATATCCCTCTGCTCATATCACTATTCAAAATGCAAAACATGCTTCAGTATTCTTGCTACTTCTACAGTATATACAAATTGTTCTACATGGCAATTGTCTGAGATGATACAAAAGAAAACAGCAATTAAATTACTAGTGTGTGTGTGTGCGTGTGTGTGTATGTATATGTATATGTATATGTATATGTATATGTATATGTATATGTATATGTATATGTATATCTTTACATCTTTACCTGGAATACTGATCTCAATATACAATGTATACTACTGTATATGCAATAAGGTGTATGCTTTATATTACTGACTTAGCCACGTCATTATATATGTTGAGATAACCAGCAAGTACTCTGATATTTAAAGTGCAGGATAGCATCATTAAGCCTCTTTTGTTTCAGTGAATCATAATAAATTGTCACAATACAATTAAATTAAAACATACCTGTGTACATTATTTACAATTCTGACAAGTAAAATGTCTAAAACAGATAGCATTTTTACTGGGTATGATGCTTAGCTGGAACTGCATTTTAACTTTCTATCTCTGTTTATGTAATGTTATATAAAGTTTCTTGAAAGTGCTCCAGAAAATATTCATTACTGGATGATGCAAGTATACAGTATACTTGAGAGGTTAAAAGTAAGAGGAAGAATGGCTGTTGTGGGTCTTCCGGGCTGTGTGGCCGTGTTCTGGAAGTTGTGGTTCCTAACGTTTCGCCAGCATCTGTGGCCAGCATCTTCAGAGGGCAGGAGCACAGATAGAAGCAAAATCTCTGTGCCCAGGAAGAAGTTTTAATTCTCTCAAGGTAGGACAAATAATTCTAATATGCCCTATTCATGATTCAAAATCCTCCACAAACTCTAACTCCAATATTTACTTTGAAAGCTCTGCTAGACTTAAAATATCTTTTGATCTTTCATATTGTAAAATGCCTTAATGCATAGGGATGGGAATGGGAATGTTGGATTAAGTGATTAAAAAGCTTGGCCTCAAATCTGAATGATCTTGGTGGTCAGACTGTTATTTGTCCCATTCACAGGATCTTGGAGAAGGCATGGATGTAGGTAGAAAGCTTGAGAGAAAATCCCTAGTTTAACCATTTGCTCTCCTGTTCCCATTCTTATTTCTGTTCCAAGTAATGGAACGTTTTGTTACTGGCTCAAGGATTGTGTTTTCTTCTAAGGAAAGGTGAGTGAGCTAAATTCTTACCTTTGAATGTCCAGGGAGATGGCAATAGGATGGCTGATGGAGCTACCATCTGAGATATCCTGGGCCATTTGACAGCATTTGTTGTTGTTGTTGTTGTTGTTGTTGTTATTATTATTATTATTATTATTATTATTTCATTTTCTGGTTCAGTATTTAGAATACTAATGTCTTTACATCAGTTTTACATTATTCTTTCTACAGTTCCTTACATTTCTTTTCAGACCACCCTTTCTTCCACTGATCAAAACTGCAATGTCCCAATCTTCTTCTGACAAAGACTGTCAGCCCTGAAGTCATCTCAAAGCCAGTGTCAACAAACTCACAGTAGCAGGTTTCCTGTTAAGTGGGATAGTGCTGCAGATTCCCTGTTTTCCATTAAAGGTGTTGTAGCTTCTGAGGACCAGATGTCTTTCACTGAAAGACCTCATCTACTCCTGTGTTGTTCTAGTCATCACACATGCCATTCCACATGATGTCTGTATTCTTTAGCTGTCTGGGTAGATTTAAATTTTCCTTGCACTTCAGTAGCAAGCTTGAAGAGCAACTGACTATACATTCGATTATACATTGAAGAGCAATGTTTACAAGCAAGTCCTTCCTTGGCTTCTGATGATCCCGCCACTATATAAAGTGGCGTCCTGGAGCTTCTCAGTTAAGCCCTTCAGTATCTCACCACAGGCACCCCTCCACAGGCTAAGATCCTCTGGCAAACCACTTTGTATATATACCTGAAGGGCAGGATGACTCAAAACAAGCTTGTGGAGATCCATATGCAAATGCTGCTGATAATATCCTTTGTACTCGAACTGACAGCAAATCCAATAGCACTGCAAACTTTCCAAAGGGAAGTACTTTAGAATGAAATGCTATTGACAGTTACTGGAAATACATTTGTATTCCTATCTAATTGTCTGCTACCACTGCATAGCAGAACTCAATAAAATATATTACAATTTCATTTTCATTCCATAAAACAATCCTCTTGAATTGGTGGTTCCCAGCATACATATTCTGAAAACCTGACTCAGGCATTTTCTCTTCTTTAAACTTTTCAAATGCAAAACCTTTAAATACAACTGATTATCCCTTTTACGTGATTCTCCATGATTGTAGAAATGTTAGAAAAGTCAAGAACTTGAGAGAAAGAGGACTTCCAGGGAAGAAATGGCAGACTGAAGACAGCTCTGCAAGAAGGAGTGCCGACAATTATGGCTAAGAACAAGGAGCTGACAAGTAGATCGGCTCCTTCGACCATCTCTGGAAAAATAGAAGATGCAAGATTGCCCGTGCTGTGCTCCATATGGCTACTCCTCACAAGGAGACTGTAAGGCAGCGGCTTCCAAAGGGTGGGAGAACCGGGAGCCGAGGAAATTAGCCATTCTTGCTCCATCCATAGTCAGGGCCTTCAAAGGACGCTACGTTCATTCTTCCTTTGCTAATCACCTTCACAAATAGCCTATTAACTGTTTTAAAGGAGTTAGACACCTTCAAAATGACAAGGCTGGAAACACCAGGTCAGTGCCTTCAATCCTTAATATATAGGCTGACCATATTTCCTTGAGACAAAAACGGGACATTGGGATGGCAAAACGGGATGGGGTCTTATGTAATATTCCGTATTAATGAAAAAGACAAGGGTCCCCGCCCCCGGCCCGTGCGATTGTCTCTCGCCTACAAACCCCGCCCCCAGTCCATGCGATTGGCTCCCGCCTGCAAACCCCGCCCCAGTCCACGTGATTGGCTCCCGCCTGCAAACCCCGCCCCCAGTACTCACGATTGGCTCCCATCTCCAATCCCCGCCCCCCCCCCAGTCTGTGGAAATGGTCCCTAATCCATTATGGAATTACTGAGGATAGTATTATTAATCTCTTGCAAATGACAACCACAATTTCAAACAGGGATCTTCAAACCATTTTTGCAACATAACAGGGCATTTTTCTTGAGAAAGAAAATAAGAAGTAAGCCCATCAAACATGCTTAACGTTCTGTCAATTGATGGACCCAAGGACAAAAATCTTGTATTTCCATGCTCTAACAATTTAGTGTAATTGTTTCCTGCAAAGTCACAAAAGTTTTTCAGTTCTTCAACTCTGTGTATATATGGAAGTATTTGTATACTTTCACTGCAAAACATTCAATATCAATTGGTAAACAGTTGACAGCACACTTGATGGCACATAATCAAGTGATTGGATTCCAGTAATAACCAATTCAGTAAACCCAACTACTGTAGTAAGATAGCATCTTTTATAAATCAAAACATATTTGTGTTTCATGCTCAGATTGTAGTATAGATTGGCTTAGCATGATACTAACTCATGGTTCATCTCTTAATATGTGGTGTGAATCTGACCAACAGTGTCTTATTCAACAAATCATGGCTTGGTATTAATAACTAGGTTGATAGCTTCTAAAATTATATCCTGCTTAAACACAGTTTACTGAATAAACCTAAATTTGCTAGTTTCACAAAACACCTTAAAAATGAAAAATCAAATCATATTATGGATTAGCACAATGTGTGAATCACACCGTATTTCTCATGAAGGCTCCCCATCCTACAAGATATTAAGGCTATTTTGTTGTTCAGTCATTTAGTCATGTCCGACTTTTCGTGACCCCATGGACCATAGCACGCCAGGCCTTTCTGTCCTCCACTGTCTCCCAGAGTTTACTCAAATTCATGTTCATTACATCGGTGATGCTATCTAACCATCTCATCCTCTGCCATCCCCTTCTCCTTTTGCCTTCAGTCTTTCCCAGCATCAGGGTCTTTTCCAGTGAGCCCTCTCTTCTCATTAGGTGGCCAAAGTATTTGAGCTTCAGCTTCAGTATCTGTCCTTCCAATGAGCAGTCAGGGTTGATTTCCTTTAGGATTGACTGATTTGACCTCCTTGCAGTCCAAGGGACTCTCAAGAGTCTTCTCCAGCACCACAGCTCAAAAGCATCAATTCTTCGGCGCTCAGCCTTCCTTATGGTCCAACTCTCACAGCCATACTTTACTACTGGGAAAACCATAGCTTTAACTATACGGACCTTTGTCGGCAAGGTGATGTCTCTGCTTTTTAATATGCTGTCTAGGTTTGCCATAGCTTTCCTCCCAAGGAGCAAGCGTCTCTTAATTTCATGGCTGCAGTCACTGTCTGCGGTGTTTTTGGAGCCCAAGAAAATAAAATCTGTCACTGCTTCCATTTCTTCCCCTTCTATTTGCCAGGAAGTGATGGGACCAGATGCCATGATCTGAGTTTTTTTAATGTTGAGTTTCAAGCCAGCTTTTGCACTCTCCTCTTTCACCCTCATCAAGAGGCTCTTTAGTTCCTCTTCGCTTTCTGCCATTAGGGTGGTATCGTCTGCATATCTGACGTTGTTGATATTTCTCCCGGCAATCTTAACTCCGGCTATATAAAGGCTATACAGCACTTTAATTCAAAGGGAAAAAGGTGTTTGAAAGCACATAGGATCTGCCTGCAGCTCCTTAAACCAAATGTGCCTTTTCCTGGGTTTGCACTGCAGCTGCAGAGGATAGTCCCACGATCTTGGGGAGAGAAGGCAATGCCTTAAAGAACTTCAGGCTGGTGCTATCTTTCTTTTCTTCATTATCGCTAATCCAGGTTCTTCGCCCCACCAATCCTAGTTTCACTTCTCAACTCTCTTCAAACTAAATAAGAGTCCCCTTTGTGGGGGGAGATGGGCGGTGATAAATAAATAAATAAATAAATAAATAAATAAATAAATAAATAAATAAGCCAAGTTCCTCCTTCAACTCCCCCTCCCTTTCTTACAACCCCTTTTTTTCTGGCTTCTTTTCCTTCCAACCTCTCATCTTCATTTCCCGGTTCCCTCAGGCTTTGCTTTTTCCTCAATAAACATCCCCCTTGAAGTTTCCCAGTTCCCCATCTGCTGCTTGCATTCATCCCCCTGCCGATTCAATCCACCCTCCTTTCTCTTTCGTTCTCCTGCCTTTGGGATTCATTAATTTACTAGCTCCACTGGAAGGAAATTTGGCTCACTCGCTTTTAAAGAATCACCTCGGGCACCTAATTTTCTCTCACCTCTCCCTCCCTTCCGAGTCATACCTACAATCTCCGTAGCAGTCAGGTTCTTTCTCCCTATTATTTTGGCACACACATTTCCACAGTTGATGGGCGTTGTAAAACAACCATCCCCGCAGCCAGGGAGGATATCTGTTGGAGCGGCGAGCGCGCAGGAGGGACGCTGCCACTCAGCTTCAGGACGGGGAAGCCAGCAGTAACTTTGGGCTCACATTCGCACCTGCGCCCCTTCTCTCTTCAGCCTCACGCCTCATCAGTCTCGCAGTTCTCCTTCCAGTAGGCTGACCATATTTCCTTGAGGGAAAAAACGTTGCTGGACAAAGTGGGCATGCGCGCGGGGGGGGGCATGCATGCACACGTGTGAGCTTCACCGGGGAACTTTCAAAAATGGGACAAAATTGAGAATTTTACTATAACGACGGGACGCTCCAGAAATGGTGAAATAACGGGACAGTCACATTCAAAACGGGACGTATGGTCAGCCTATTAATATAAGAAAATGAAACTGTAACTTGATAAGCTTTAAGATTTCAAAATAAACAGCAAAAAGCAAGACAAGGTTTTGGCTATAGAAAGTTTTAAATGGATTAAGGGCTCAGAAAACGTTCAAATATTTGATTTTGAATATTAAGTCTTTGAAATTAATTTTAAAGAATAAATGTCTTTTTGTGGGAAACAAAAATTATTTTTGATATTGGAGACATAACAAGATAAGCAACTTATAACGGCGTTCAGAGATATTGTTGAGGAATGGCAATGGGACTTTGAGTCAACAGTGTCAGCTATGTTGCGTGTTTTTATGAATACCCTGTTCCAAGAAGAAGCTGTTACAGAAAAAGATTTGGAACAAAATTTATCTGACATGATTATGGAGAACAACATGAACAAGAAATGTATCACTGGATATCCAAAAAAATCAGATGAGGCTCTAAAAATTAAGAAGGAAATAAAAATGCCAATTCAAGAGAGTAACTGGAATAATTTCTTCTTGCTAGATTTACAAAAGAGGCTTGTTAAAGTTTTGAAGAAATTCGAGACATGGGATAATGATCATTCAAGTGGATTAAAGAGCAAGATTGTTTTATGTAAAAGGAAGGAACATAAAGTTGAACTTAAAGTTAAAATGGGATATGTTGTTATTCTGGGGGGTTCTTTCTGGACTTGCTGACATCTGGACTGGAAAAGACATTGTTTATTGGATTTGCTTACAGTTAAGAGTTGAGATATGGAATGATGAGTTTTATATTTGTTAATATAAAATAATGTAATTATTTTAGGGCTCTGTGTGGACTTTTTGCTGATACCTGGATTAGAAAAGACATTGTTTATTGGACTTGCCTATAGTTAAGAGTTGAGTTGTGGGATGAAGCGTTTTATATCTGTTAACTAAGGAGAGATGAAGAGATAGTGAAACTGTTTATACTTGTCATGATAAGGGTGGGAAGTCGCTTTCTTAATTCCCCCACCTTTTTTTTTTCCTTTTCCTTTTCCTTTTCTATTTTTTTTTTTTTTTGCTTTCTTGCACCTTTTATTCTCTATTTGTAATGTTCTTAACTTCACTGTCCCAATAAATACTTCTCCATTGAAGATATTGCACAACAGTAAAGTTTTATTAAGGTTACATGTAAGTCAAGATATAGGTTAAGACCTGAATGACAGTTCCCGCCAAATAATTGAATTTTGACTTCTTCTCTCTGAACGCCAGCCCCCTCCAACCATGAGTCATTGTCCATCTCCTTTTCTCACTCCTCAGCATGCCCCTCCTGACCCGTGCAGGTGTGCGACCTTGATTCAGCGCAAACAAGCTGTAACGGTCCGGCGCGAACATTCTGGTGTGGCGATCGGAATGCACTCCCTCTTTGGTGCGCTGTCGTGGAGATGGGTGGTCATAAATTCGAATAATAAATAAATAAATCTACGAAAAACCTTCTCCCAGTAATGGCAGGATTCAAACAGAGATCCTGACACTATTTCTATTTTTCTTTTTAGTTTGTATTATCTTTTATTATTGTGGTTAAAACGTTTAATGAAAATATAATATAAAAAAAGAACTTGAGAGAAAGACAGGACTGATGAAAAAAGCAATGGGAGAAAACTACAGAAAGGTAAAACAGTTGATGGGGAAAAATAAAGGAAGTGACATTGACAGACAGCAAAAATGAGGACTCAAACAGGGACTTCCTAAGGAGTTGAGAAGGGCCCCTTGCAGCAGAAAGAATTCCTGGTTTCATGCTCATGAATAGGATCTGGGAGAGCACAACATGCTTTGAGCAGGATTATGCACAGCTCAGGAGCCTGTACCATTTTGGTCTTACCTTGCTTCATCTTTCCAACATCAGTGTGTCTGCTTTTTCTGTGGTGGGTCCTTTCTTATGCAGGAAACTGCTGCTAAATTTGAGGGAGGTTATTCCTTATTAACAGTTTAGGAGCGGGCTCAAATTCATCTTTTTACTCAGGCCTTTTGCACTGTATGTATTTTATGATGTTGTATTTAAAGTTTGGAATATTTTATTGTATTCTTAAATAATACAACTCTGTGTTATATAATTTTTGTTGTTGTTGTTCAGTCGTTTAGTCATGTCTGACTCTTCGTGACCTCATGGACCATAGCACGCCAGGCCTTCCTGTCCTCCACTGTCTCCCGGAGTTTACTCAAATTCATGTTCATTACATCGGTGATGCTATCTAACCATCTCATCCTCTGCCGTCCCCTTCTCCTTTTGCCTTCAGTCTTTCCCAGCATCAGGGTCTTTTCCAGTGAGTCCTCTCTTCGCATTAGGTGGCCAAAGTATTTGAGCTTCAGTTTCAGTATCTGTCCTTCCAATGAGCAGTCAGGGTTGATTTCCTTTAGGATTGACTGATTTGACCTCCTTGCAGTCCAAGGGACTCTTAAGAGTCTTCCCCTTTTCCCCCCAACAACTCTGGGCTACTTACATTTAAAAGTAAAATATACAAAATACAAAAAAGAATCATGAACATCTGCAAAAACAATATATAACCTAGAAAATCCCTCCAGCAGAGGCTCTACCTTCACTCTGTCCCAGAGCCTAGGAGAATAGCCAGTTCTTCATAGCTTCCTGAACATCATCAGGGTGGGAGTCATCCGGATCTCTTGGGGATATCAATCCAGACGGCAGATGCCATGACAAAGAAGGCACGCTTCCTGAGTCCCACAAGATGACACTGCTTAATTGATGGGACCCGGAGCGTGCCCATTTCACCTGATCTCACCAGACAGGTAGGAACAAGACAGCGGTTGTTTCTGTGACCAGGGCCAGACCATCAATTTGACCATATATCAAACTGATGATATTAAAAATATATTTCAGGTTATGCATGAAATAACATACCATATAATACACTATAGGGTTTTCTGATTCCCCCCACCCCCTCAGAATATGGTTTTTAGTTTATGATAAATTGTTGACCTCAGGATATTTTCTCTAGCATGCAGATGAGTTTCTTCTAAAATAAACAATTACACTATGAGCTTTTGTATGCATTCTCTATCTTTGGGGGGGGGGAAGGGTCCCATGTAACATGAGGAAAATGCTGCTAGAATATAACTATATTATTTAGTACTAAATAATATGTTCCCTTTTTTAATGACTGTGGTTGTTAAAGTCTTCCAAAAACAGAAATGGGGAAGAGTGCCCCTAAGCACTTCTTTGCACTTTACCTTAGAAACAGTAATCCCAGACCCCAAATACCCAGCATTGGAGCAAAAGATATTGTAAGGCCTAACATTTTCTGGGCTGGGTAAGGATGGATTTCAGCTGTACTCTTTAAGAACTAAGTTGGTTTTATATCAGTGTTCCAGTAACAGTGTTGCATGAAGTCTTTGGCCTGCTATTCTTCCCTATCCTCTAAACCAGAGCTTTCCAAACTGTGTGTCGCGACACAAAAGTGTGTCTCCACACACAGCGTGGTGTGTCGCCACACCACCCGGAAGCGGCGGTGCGCGTGTGCACGGTGGCAGCGGCAGCCACTGCCGCCACCACTGCCATGCACGTGCGCACCGCCGCACGCCACACGCCCCCCCGCGCTGCCGCCGTGCGCGCGTGCGCGCCGCACGTCCCCCTGCGCTGCCGCTGTGCACGCGTGCCGCTGCACGCCTTCTTGTGCCACCGCCGCCGCCGCTGGCATGTCGCCAGCGGCGGCACTTTGGAAAGCCCTGCTCTAAACTGTTAATCCTCGGTTTGACTGACTGCTATTCTGGCTTCTGACCCTTTACTGGGAACCCGGCATTTCCTTGCATCATGAGCATCTGATTCTCAGCTTGCCAACTTCCTGCAGCTGGAACCTGCTCCACTCCACTGGTTCAAGATCTTAATCTTCAGTTTAGTAAAGTGCAAACAGCTTCATACAGTTTTATGGGATTTCCATCCCACCCCACAAAAAGAGCCGTTGGGCATCTTTAATAGGGGAGGCATTGGTTCATCATCAATGAGAATGCATATTCTCTTCCAATGCACCAGTGACAATGCTTTCTCTTCCACTGCAACGAAAATGACTTTGTGCTATTTCTTGCGTGTTTCAGTTCACGTATTTTGGGAGTTAATTTGTTCCAAAGCCTACTATGAGAATCTTGGTACCAGTAGTTTGTATTCTGACTATCTATATCTCTGTCTCTGTCTCTGTCTCTAATCTATATCTATTTTTGTTGTTGTTCAGTTGTTTAGTCATGTCCGACTCTTCGTGACCTCATGGACCATAGCACGCCAGGCCTTCCTGTCCTCCACTGTCTCCCGGAGTTTACTCAAATTCATGTTCATTACATCAGTGATGCTATCTAACCATCTCATCCTCTGCCGTCCCCTTCTCCTTTTGCCTTCAGTCTTTCCCAGCATCAGGGTCTTTTCCAGTGAGTCCTCTCTTCGCATTAGGTGGCCAAAGTATTTGAGCTTCAGCTTTAGCATCTATCCTTCCAATGAGCAGTCAGGGTTGATTTCCTTTAGGATTGACTGGTTTGACCTCCTTGCAGTCCAAGGGACTCTCAAGAGTCTTCTCCAGCACCACAGTTCGAAAGCATCAATTCTTCGGCGCTCAGCCTTCCTTATGGTCCAACTCTCACAGCCATACATTACTACTGGGAAAACCATAGCTTTAACTATACGGACCTTTGTCGGCAAGGTGATGTCTCTGCTTTTTAATATGCTGTCTAGGTTTGCCATAGCTTTCCTCCTAAGGAGCAAGCGTCTTTTAATTTCATGGCTGCAGTCAGTCATTTTTTAAAAAATTTGATAAGTACTTTTGGTTAATTTTTCTTCCTTTTCTGATTGAAATATGCAGAACAGATCTCAAAACAAATAAAAGTCTGATATATACAATTCACTCTTAGCTTTAGCTGAAAATTGCTGATCTTAAAAAAGTTAATGGTTTACAATTACATTTATTAATATTATAATGTTTGTGGAGTCCTTGGTGCTCTCTGAGCTTGGTTGTTTGGTTGCAGATGTTTCATTACCCAACTAGGTAACATAATCAGTGCTAGTGACTGTGGAGTTTGATTCCTGTTTATATACAGTACCTTGCCCTGACAGTGTTGGCGGGGGTGTGGTTTTCTCGTTGGTAGCTCCTTGATTAGGTTATTGTTTTCTGCTCGATTGTTTGCCTGATGTTAATCCCTGGTTACCTCGGTGTTTGCTGCTGGAGAGGATGTGTTCTGGTCTTTTTGTTTCCTTCTTAGCTTTTTTATTGTCTCTTTTGTTGTTGTTGTTCAGTCGTTTAGCTGTGCCCGACTCTTCGTGACCTCATGGACCATAGCACACCAGGCCTTCCTGTCCTCCACTGTCACCTGGAGTTTACTCAAATTCATGTTCACTATATCTATATCTATATCTATATCATCTATATCTATATCTATATCTATATCTATATCTATATCTATATCTATATCTATATCTATATCTATCTATAATCTATTGCTCATATCAGATAAATAAGGAAAGCATTTCATCAATTTCTGTTTTTGGACCACATAATTAGTTTTACTGTAGAAACCCTATGAGAGAACAAAACTGTGACTTTGAAATGGTTCTTGTTAATAGTAGGGAAATTATTTTTGTGGAACACACTCCATGCTTATGACCTGTGCTTTGACCCTTATCAGTAGCGGCATTTTAATACAGTTGGTGAAGAAATTTTGAACTGACACCAAAGGAAGGAAGGAAATGATTCAAGCTGTGACATGTAAATTTCAGTTCTTTCTCTGCTCTCCATCACATTAATATCAAAACCATCAATATACTGTATTTTGAACTGGCACTTGAATGTTTTCTTTTATAAAAGTGAAGAGGATAAGGAAATTAGTGAATGCATGCAGTTTTTGTTGTTTATTCGTTCAGTCGCTTCCGACTCTTTGTGACTTCATGGACCAGCCCACGCTAGAGCTTCCTGTTGGCCGCCGCCTCCCCCAGCTCCCCCAAGGTTGAGTCCATCACCTCCAGAATATCATCCATCCATCTTGCCCTTGGTCGGCCCCTCTTCCTTTTGCCTTCCACTTTCCCTAGCATCAGGATCTTCTCCGGGGTATCCTGTCTTCTCATTATATGGCCAAAGTACTTCAGTTTTGCCTTTAATATCATTCCCTCAAGTGAGTAGTCTGGCTTGATTTCCTGGAGTATGGACTGGTTTGATCTTCTTGCAGTCCAAGGCACTCTCAGAATTTTCCTCCAACACCACAGTTCAAAAGCATCTATCTTCCTTCACTCAGCCTTCCTTATGATCCAGCTCTCGCAGCCATAGGTTACTACGGGGAATACCATTGCTTTAACTATGCGGACCTTTGTTGTCAGTGTGATGTCTCTGTTCTTAACTATTTTATCAAGATTTGTCATTTCTCTCCTCCCAAGAAGTAAACGTCTTCTGATTTCCTGGCTGCAGTCAGCGTCTGCAGTAATCTTTGCGCCTAGAAATGCAAAGTCTGTCACTGCCTCCACGTTTTCTCCATCTATTTGCCAGTTATCAATCAAGCTGGTTGCCATAATCTTGCTGTTCTTTTTTTTGAGGTTTAACTGCAACCCAGCTTTTGCACTTTTTCTTTCACCTTCGTCATAAGGCTCCTCAGCTCCTCCTCGCTTTCAGCCATCAAAGTGGTATCATCTGCATATCTGAAATTGTTAATGTTTCTTCCAGCGATTTTAACTCCAGCCTTGGATTCATCAAGCCCAGCATGTCACATGATGTGTTCTGCGTACAAGTTGAATAGGGTGAGAGTATACAACCCTGCCGTACTCCTTTCCCAATCTTAAACCAGTCTGTTGTTCCGTGGTCTGTTCTTACTGTTGCTACTTCGTCGTTATACAGATTCCTCAGGAGGCAGACAAGATGACTTGGTATCCCCATACCACCAAGAACTTGCCACAATTTGTTATGATCCACACGGTCAAAGGCTTTAGAATAGTCAATAAAACAGAAATAGATGTTTTTCTGAAACTCCCTGGCTTTCTTCATTAATTCATCAATGCATGCGGTAGGCCCAGATAAATAAAAACCTGGGTCCCAAGTCTGCAAATATGTATTATGAAGTGAATGACATCACAGTAGGGAATTGGAAAACAAAAGAAATAGGGTCTTTTGATTTCTTCTTTTGTTTGTGACAACATAGTTTCCATAAATGGAATCCACAAATTTAGACTGAACAAATATGCATTGTCACCTCCATGCTACTTTATTTTTTTATATTTTCATTTACATTAAGTCAGCTAGCAGCCAAGGGAATGAACAATGAAGACTTGGAATGCTTCCATATATGTTATTCTAGAGAGGGGAAATAGAACATTTGCTTAGGATGGCTCTATTGCCCAAAATAAAGCAAATACGCCATGGGCCTTCCAAGGCTGGGTTTTGAAGAAGAAGAATCCAAAATACAGGATGCTTGCAGGCTTCCCTGAAGGGAAGGATATGTCTGTGGTGCCTGCAAATGCTCATAATGTATTTTAAAATTTGGGATAGTAGAATTTTGCTTTGTTTTGCAAGGAAAAATATTGGCTTCTTAAACAAAAATTGGAAAGAGATCAAGATTTATCTTTAATCAATAGACTACATACCAAATAAATGTGTTAATTATTTCTACTAGTATGTGATGTGATTTAGAAGCTTCCCAGCTGTTGTTAGTGAACAAACAGCCTCTATGCTATTGTAATTATAACATTAAGGTAAAGGTAAAGGTACCCCCCGCACATTTGTGCAGTCGTGTCCGACTCTAGGGGCCGGTGCTCATCTCCGTTTGTTATAACCTTACAAATCCACTATTCTGGGACCCACCAGGAATTCAGGGCTTTCGCCACCCTACTGGTTCATTTCCCTGTTGTAGCTACACAGGAATGAAAATTCTCAGTCCAAAAGGCATATTTTTTTTCTTAAATAAAATAGAAGGAAACTTGAGAGGAGAGGGTTCTTTTTTTAAAAAAATCTGAATATGGTAAAAAGCCAGATGATAGATTTGTCCATTTAACAGACCTTTGTGTATTTGGTCCTGAAAAATCTAGGTTTGGAAACTCATACTATATGTATTCAACTGCATTTGTGGTCCTAAACATGGCTTGCTATATTTTTCTGATAGACTCCTCGTCTTCAGCAGGTACAAGGCTGTTTTGGTACAACATGGTCCTCTCTTTGCTGGGAATGCTTGCACCTACTGTAGTGGGTAAAGCTGACTTATACCCAGCAAAGAAAATGTCAAGAATTAATATGTAGGGGGAAAGCATATTCAATGTATTGTCGAAGGATAAAAGAACATGAAAGACACTGCAGACTACAACAACCGGAAAAATCTTCAGTAGCTGAACATGCTCTCAAGCAAACGGGACACAAAATCCTATTTGAAAACACAGAAATACTGGACAACACCAAAAGCCACTACACCAGATTATACAGAGAAGCCATTGAAATTCACAAACACCAACACAGTTACAATAAAAAAGAAGAAAGTTTAAAAATTAGCAAAACCTGGCTACCAGTCCTGAAAAACACAGCCTGCAAAAGGTCAACGAACTCAGTCCAACCACCAGGTCATGGGAATACTTCTCACAATGAACATGCTAATCACGCTCATCAGCCACTCATTAACATTTCAACACAACAAAAAACCCCACCTAATCTCCTATAATTTAGCTCTATAAATAGAACATTGCCACTCTACCTGGGCACAGAGATTTTGCTTCTATCTGTGCTCCTGCCCTCTGAAGATGCTGGCCACAGATGCTGGCGAAACGTTAGGAACCACAACTTCCAGAACACGGCCACACAGCCCGGAAGACCCACAACAGCCAAAGCATATTCACCTCAATATTCCTTTCACTCTCCCTTAGCCTTGAATCTAATTCTTATATGGAACTTCTGTTGAATTACTGGGGTAGTGGATTCCCCCCCTTCGGGATTTTTGTTCCAACTATTGTTTGTCCCACAATGGATCTGCTGAAGTGAAATGTCAAAATTTACTCCCTGTAGATGTATGCCAGAATTCTTTTATTCCTTGTGTTTATGTAGTTATATATGCTTGATTTTTCTGATCTCTTGCTTCTGCTCTCATTGCTAATTCTCCATTTCAGAAACCTAGCGCACTTCTTAATCCCCAGTGAACCCTGATTCTGGCTAGAATCTCCAGTGAATAGAAATGGAAGACCTTAAAAACATGTTACTCTGATACAGGTGATACTTAAGGATGTGCATTAATAAGGAGGCATTCATTCCTGAAATGGTTGTGATGGTATCTACGAATCAAGAGTTTTTGCTGCACTTTCACAAACCAGTTGGGAATCTTTTAATCTCTTTGTTTACACAGACTCACAATTCTGGTTTCAAGTATTCAGTCTCTTTTCTATTCATTTTGGATATTCTTTTAATGACAAAATTAACTTTACATCTAGAACTAGATATGGTATTTCTTTCCCTGAAAATAGATTGATTCACATAAATCAGAGCTTTGCTAGTCTGCATCAGTCTATTTTCTTGACAAAACAAAAGTAATAATGAACTGCAATAATCTGGAACCTTTTTTCAAATAAAGGAATATTCTGGGTGATATATCCTGACACTGAAGAGATCTGTGGATCAATCTAAATCTGTTGTGTATTCACCCCTATTCAGGCAGTATGTTCATGTGTAGAATTAATGAAGACAGAGTTTGATAAGCATTCAAGTATTATCCTGTTCCATCAAAGTTTCTGTGAAGTACTGCTTTTAAATAAAAGTCCATTATTATTATACAGAATTTTCTGTAATGTATACATTTTGATTATATTTGAATATGTCAATGTTTGTATACAATTTGCCCAAATATAAACCTTTTAAACTAAGAAATACTTCAGATCATGTTCTAGTCTGTACCACAACAGATTCTCTTTTGTGGAGTCCTTGGTGCTCTCTGAGCCTTGTTGTTTTCTTGCAGACGTTTCATTGCCAGGCTAGGCAACACCTTCAGTGTGAAAAGGGAGTGGGACTTGCTCTCTGTTTATATACCATGGCTTGTCCTGCCTGTGTTGGTGGAGGTGTTGTTTTCTCCTTAGGAGTTCCTTGATTGGGCTGTTGTTTGCTGCTTGGTTGATAGCCTGAGTTAATAGTTCCTTGATTAGGGTATATTGTGCTGTTTGATTGTTCCTCTGGTGCTAATCCTGGTGTTAATCTTTGCATATCTGTGTGATGATTGCTGGCAAGGCAGTGTTCTGGTCTTTTGGCTTTTCTATTGTCTCTTATGAATGGTATGTAAATTTTGTTTACTTCTATGTGTCTGTTGATGGCTGCTTTGTCTGAGTGCCAAGCTTCCAGGAATTCTCTAGCGTTTTTGGATTTGGCTTGGTTTAAGATGCTCAGTTTCCCAGTTGAAACTATGGTTGAGTCTGTCCACGTGTTGTGAGTTTAAGGAGTTTTCATCCTGTCTTCTGACTGCTAGTTGTTTGTGGATGCGCTCTGCTAGTCTTCTGCCTGTCTGTCCTACATAGTGGCTGCTACAGTCCTTACACTGTATGTTTTAGATAACTCCTGTTTTTTCACCTTGGGCTACTGGGTCTTTTGACTGATGGGATTCCTGCTGAAGTCTTTAAAGAAGGCAGGCCTGAACTTACACAACAACTTCATAAGCTCATTGAAAAAATCTGGATGAGGGAGGAGATTCCAGCAGACTTTAGGGATGCCATAATTATCACTCTCTTTAAAAAGGGTGATAGAACAGACTGTGGAAACTATCGAGGCATCTCCCTTCTAGCTATGGCAGGCAAAATCCTCGCAAGGATCCTCGCAAACCATCTCCTATCTATATCAGAAGACATCCTCCCTGAAATGCAAAATGGCTTCCACCCTTCCAGGGGAACAGTGGATATGATCTTCACTGCATGACAGCTTCAAGAAAAATGCAAGGAGCAAAACCACCCTCTGTACATGGTGTTTATTGATCTAACTAAAGCTTTTGATACTGTAAATCGTACTGCTCTCTGGACCATCCTTCTGAAAATCAGATGCCCTGATACATTTGTGAACATCTTGTGGCTACTCCATGACGACATGATGGCAACAATCCTGAATAACAATGGCTCTCAAAGCGATCCATTTAAAGTGGAATCCGGAGTTAAACAGGGATGTGTTATTGCTCCAACCTTATTCGCTATCTTCATCGCTATGATTATACACCTTGTTGAAGGGAAACTTCCTACTGGTGTAGAAATTATATATCGAACAGATAGAAAGCTTTTTAATCTTAGTAGTCTGAAAGCAAAAAATAAGGTAATTACAACTTCTGTTATAGAACTTCAATATGCTGATGATAACGTAGTCTGTGCACACTCAGAGGAAGATCTTCAAACTATCTTTGGAGAAGCATATGAAAAGCTTGGCCTCTCGATTAACATTAAAAAAACCAAAGTGCTTTACCAGCAAGTTCAAACCAATCCCTCTGCAGCGCCATTAATCCAGCTTAAAGGTGTGTTACTAGAAAATGTCGACCACTTTTCTTATCTCGGCAGCCATCTATCTACAAAAGCCGACATCAACGCTGAAATTCAGCATCGTCTGAGCTCTGCGAGTGTAGCTTTCTCCCAAATGAAGCGTAGAGTGTTTGAGGATCGGGACATTCGCAGGGAGACCAAAATGCTTGTTTACAAAGCCATTGTACTACCAACCCTTTTGTACGCCTGTGAAACATGGACCCTCTACAAACGCCACCTCCAACTTCTTGAAAGATTCCATCAACGCTGCCTCCGAAAAATTCTGCAAATTACTTGGGAAGATAGGCAGACTAATGTTAGCGTATTAGAAGAAGCAAAAACCACCAGCATTGAAACAATGATCATCCAACATCAACTTCGCTGGACCAGCCATGTTGTTCGAATGCCTGACCATCCTCTTCCAAAGCAGCTACTTTACTCCCAACTTAAGAATGGAAAACGGAATATTGGTAGACAGCAAAAGAGATTCAAAGATACTCTCAAAGCTAATTTTAAAAAAATGTAATATTTATTTTATTTATTTTATCTTATTTATACCCCGCCTATCCCCTCCCTAAGCGGAGGGCTCTAGGCGGCTTACAATCATCATACATATATTTATACAATCAGATTCTAAATTACCCGCGCGGTTAGGGAAGGGGTGAGGGAACCGGCTCTTCAATCGCAGGTCGGACTACATGTCCCAGAAACCTTTGCTTCAGAGCCGGCTGCTGACGTCCAGGAAGTTGATGTTTTTTCGGGCTCCGCCGTCCTCTGCCGTCCTCCATCGCCATCCACGGGAACCAGCTTCTTCTTAATATCAGCATTGAGAACTGGGAAGTCCTAACTCATGAGCGTTTCAATTTGATGTCAGCCTTGATTAAAGGCGCTACAGACTTTGAAGAAGCACAAGTACAGGGCGAAATGGAGAAACGAGCTAAGAGGAAGGCACATCAAGCAAACCCTCATCGTGACTGTCTTCCACCTGGAAACATATGCCTTCATTGTGGGAGGTTGTGTGGATCCAGAATTGGCCTTCACAGCCACTTACGGATCCACTGTTAAGAATTTAACCTTGGAAGACAATCTTAGTCGGCTACGAGTGATCGCCAAGAAGAAGAAGACTGGGTCTTTTGGGTTACTTAAGATGTTCTGAAGGGTTTTGGTTGGTTTATGTGCTACAGTGATGCCATGTGGTTGTAACAGTCTATTGGTAGTTTCTGAGATGTTTCTGATGTATGGCAGTGTTATCCTTTTCATAGCTTCTGTTGGTTGTGTTGCAGTGGGTTGGGTGGTCAGGCACTTTTTGATAAAGTTGGGTGGGAATCCATTTTGCTGGAAGATGCTGTATAGATGATCTGTTTCCTTTTTCTGGTGTTCTGGGTTGCTGCAGTGCATCAATGCTCATCTGAATAATGTTCTTACACAGCTTCTCTTGTGGGAGGTTGGGTTGTTGCTCAGGTAATGGAGCATTTGGTTAGTGTGGGTAGATTTCTGGTAGACTTGTGTTTCTAGAATGCCATAATTTCCTCTACTGATGCGGATGTCCAAGAAGGGTAGTGTGTTGTTATTTTCTCTTTTGGAAAATTATGCTGTTTCACTTAAAAAGAAACCTCATTGGATTGATGGCTTTATTTATTGTACCACCTACTACTGAAGTTTCACAGTAGTTTACAGTTACTTGATTTCTTTAATATCCATACTTAATACCAATACTATATCCATAATATTAATATTACCATAGTAATAAATATGCTAAAATCCACATAATGACCCATGTTCAGGATAATTTTTATATGAAAATAATGTATTGCTCATGTTATGCATTTTTAATTATTTTTATTGTTTTTCCCAGTGATTAAAAACAGGCAATGCACATAACCTTATCCGAAATGACAGGCATCTTTCCCAATATCTTGAAAGGCAAAAAATAGAGGTCAAGAACAAATTGCAATCAGGTTTCACCTGAGGTACAGAGTTACTGCAACTCTGAATGGGAAGGGGCTTATTGCTAAATATGCAATAGTTTGTGAAGTTACTCAACAGGTATCTGAAACAGCTGGTCAAAAAATTAATTTGTTCAATAATGTGTCCCCACCCTCATCCTTGTTTTTGCCCTTCTTCCATTTTGTGGATTGCATGTTCAAATGGCTTCCATGACAGTAAAGACCATACCGCGCTCTCTTTCTCTTTCTCGCTCTCATGAACTTATTCTTTTATGTATATATCTTGATGTTGTTTTCCTTCTTGAGCCATTTTGTTATTAAATCCTATCTTTCTGTATACTGCAGCTTATTGACAGATTTCACACATGCTTAACTATGGCTTTGGTTCAATCATATTTATGATTTGGCTTCCCTGTAGGGTGCTAACCAAGACACAATGGCACTGATAAGGCAACTGGTTCTAGCCTGGTTCCTTCTCCTATTTCAGCTTAGCCGGCCCCTGCCATCTTGCTATGGCAGTAGAGGAGATAGTAGGGGTGCAGACAGCAACAGCATGGAGGTGAACAGCCCTGAGCCTGCTGGGCCTGTGTGTCTTCTTTGGAGGAAAAGGAAAAAAATTAACAACTGGTTTGCAAGAACTGTTACAGTCCTGCACAATGGCCTGGGTCATACAGTTGTATGCAAGAGTTCAGGCTTCATGGTCAAACTGTATGTTTCAATGCATCCCTAAGTGAATAACAGCTTGACACAACTAGTACAAAGTCAAACAAAACATCTTCCTGAAAATGTGAATGCATACTTACTCTGCACAGTTGTTTGCAGATTCAAAATAAGGAAAGAGTGTAAACTGGAAATTGGGGTGGGAATGCAGTGACAAATTATTTTGGGGTGATTTTTCACTATTTAAATGTAAAATAAGGGTTATAAGATATTTTTTTTAATCACACTTGTTCTGTTTATTTTGAGTTTTAAAAAAAGAACCAAAAACAGGCTGAAAAGTTAGGCCCTTATCTTTCTGCTCACCCTCGTATCCACCTACCATAAACCATGTTTTATTATTCACAGTGACTTGATGGTTCATGACTTATGCTAAGCCAAAACAAATCATACCGAATTGAGGTTTAGTAGCCTTAATACTCAACCGCTATACCTTCTTTCCTTTCCTTTTAACCAAGATGAGCCCCTCAGGTCGGAAGGTGTCCAAAATGCTACTGGGGAAGAGCGGAGGGCAATTCCGAGTAGCTCCAGAAAGAGTGAAGCGGCTGGGCGAAAGCCGAAAGGACGCTCAGTTGTGGATGTGTCTGGAAGTGGAAGGAAAGTCTGATGCTGTAAAGAACAATATTGCATAGGAACCTGGAATGTAAGATCAAGGTAAATCAAGGTAAGCTGGATGTGGTCAAACATGAGATGACAAGATTGAACATCGACATCTTGGGAATCAGTGAACTAAAATGGACAGGAATGGGCGAATTTAATTCAGGAGACCATTATATATACTACTGTGGGCAAGAATCCCTTAGAAGAAATGGAGTAGCTCTCATAGTCAATAAAAGAGTGGGAAAGGCAGTACTGGGGTACAACCTCAAAAACGACAGAATGCTTTCAGTTCGAATCCAAGGCAAACCATTCAACATCACAGTGATCCAAGTCTATGCCCCAACCACTGATGCCGAAGAAGCTGAAGTTGACCGGTTCTATGAAGACCTACAACACCTTCTAGAACTAACACCAAAAAAAGATGTCCTTTTCATCATAGGGGACTGGAATGCTAAAGTAGGAAGTCAAAAAATAACCGGAATAACAGGCAAGTTCGGCCTCGGAGTACAAAATGAAGCAGGGCAAAGGCTAATAGAGTTTTGTCAAGAGAACACCCTGGTCATAGCAAACACTCTTTTCCAACAACACAAGAGACGACTCTACACATGGACATCACCAGATGGTCAATACCGAAATCAGATTGATTATATACTTTGCAGCCAAAGATGGAGAAGCTCTATACAATCAGCAAAAACAAGACCTGGAGCTGACTGAGGCTCAGATCATGAGCTTCTTATCGCAAAATTTAGGCTTAAATTGAAGAACGTAGAGAAAACCACAAGACCAATCAGGTATGACCTAAATCATATCCCTTATGAATATACAGTGGAGGTGAGGAATAGATTTAAAGGATTATATCTGGTAGATAGAGTGCCTGAAGAACTATGGATGGAGGTTCGTAACATTGTACAGGAGGCAGCAACTAAAACCATCCCAAAGAAAAAGAAATGCAAGAAAGCAAAGTGGCTGACTGATGAGGCTTTACAAATAGCTGAGGAAAGAAGGGAAGCAAAAGGCAAGGGAGAAAGGGAAAGATATAAACAACTGAATGCAGAATTCCAGAGAATAGCAAGGAGAGATAAGAAGGCCTTCTTAAATGAACAATGCAAAGAAATCAAGGAAAACAATAGAATGGGGAAGACTAGAGATCTCTTCAAGAAAATCGGAGATATCAAGGGAACGTTTTGTGCAAAGATGGGCATGATAAAGGACAAAAAAGGCAGGGACCTAACAGAAGCAGAAGAGATTAAGAAGAGGTGGCAAGAATACACAGAAGAACTATACAAGAAAGATCTTAATATCCCTGATAAATACGATGGTGTGGTCACTGACCTTGAGCCGGACATCCTAGAGAGTGAAGTCAAGTGGGCCTTAGGAAGCATTACTAACAACAAAGCTAGTGGAGAAGACAGTATCCCAGCTGAGCTATTTAAAATCCTAAAAGATGATGCTGTTAAAGTGCTGCACTCAATATGCCAACAAATTTGGAAAACTCAACAGTGGCCACAGGATTGGAAAAGGTCAGTTTACGTTCCAATTCCAAAGAAAGGCAATGCCAAAGAATGTTCAAACTACCGTACAATTGCGCTCATTTCACATGCTAGCAAGGTTATGCTCAAAATCCTACAAGCTAGGCTTCAGCAGTATGTGAACCGAGAACTACCAGAAGTGCAAGCTGGGTTTCGAAGAGGCAGAGGAACTAGAGATCAGATTGCCAACATTCGCTGGATCATGGAAAAAGCAAGAGAGTTCCAGAAAAACATCTACTTCTGCTTCATTGACTACGCTAAAGCCTTTGATTGTGTGGATCACAACAAACTGTGGCAAATTCTTTAAGAGATGGGAGTACCAGACCACCTTACCTGTCTCCTGAGAAACCTGTATGCGGGTCAAGAAGCAACAGTTAGAACCGGACATGGAACAACCGACTGGTTCAAAATTGGGAAAGGAGTACGACAAGGCTGTATATTATCACCCTGCTTATTTAACTTATATGCAGAGTACATCAAGAGAAATGCCGGGCTGGATGAATCACAAGCCGGAGTTAAGATTGCCGGGAGAAATATCAACAACCTCAGATATGCAGACGATACCACCCTAATGGCAGAAAGCGAAGAGGAACTAAAGAGCCTCTTGATGAGGGTGAAAGAGGAGAGTGCAAAAGCTGGCTTGAAACTCAACATTAAAAAAACTCAGATCATGGCATCTGGTCCCATCACTTCCTGGGAAATAGAAGGGGAAGAAATGGAAGCAGTGACAGATTTTATTTTCTTGGGCTCCAAGATCACCGCAGACGGTGACTGCAGCCATGAAATTAAAAGACACTTGCTCCTTGGGAGGAAAGCTATGGCAAACCTAGACAGCATATTAAAAAGCAGAGACATCACCTTGCCGACAAAGGTCCGTATAGTTAAAGCTATGGTTTTTCCAGTAGTAATGTATGGCTGTGAGAGTTGGACCATAAGAAAGGCTGAGCGCCGAAGAATTGATGCTTTCGAACTGTGGTGCTGGAGAAGACTCTTGAGAGTTCCTTGGACTGCAAGGAGGTCAAACCAGTCAATCCTAAAGGAAATCAACCCTGACTGCTCATTGGAAGGATAGATGCTAAAGCTGAAGCTCAAATACTTTGGCCACCTAATGCGAAGAGAGGACTCACTGGAAAAGACCCTGATGCTGGGAAAGACTGAAGGCAAAAGGAGAAGGGGACGGCAGAGGATGAGATGGTTAGATAGCATCACTGATGTAATGAACATGAATTTGAGTAAACTCCGGGAGACAGTGGAGGACAGGAAGGCCTGGCGTGCTATGGTCCATGAGGTCACGAAGAGTTGGACACGACTAAATGACTGAACAACAACAACAACAACAACAATATATATATATATATATATATATAGAGAGAGAGAGAGAGAGAGAGAGAGAGAGAGAGAGAGCGCATATATGCTTCTGATAATTTTAAATTACACTTGAATGAACACTAATGTCAAATTCCATATAATTGTTGTATTTTTTTTTTGGAGAGGAGTGGCTGTTGGCAGGTACTACATGCTGATTTTCAAATATTCATATTTCACTCCAATAACTCTAGAAGGGCTCATTGTAAGTATTTCTCCTGCTTTTCTTTGCTGGTAAGTCAATTTCACAGCCCATTTGCACAAGGCAAAAGGTGAAATAGTGACTGTCTCCCATTCAGTTCATGACTGATCTAAGGCTAAAGCTCTGAGATGAGATGAGATGCTTAGCAGTTGTACTTTATCTGCTGGATTTTAAACCATTAAATTGCTGTGGTTTGGGTAGCCTTAAATATCTAAATTATTGAATATATGCATGGGACATATGCATGCAGGAATTTAAGAGAAAAACACAACTATCTGATGCATTATTCATTTTGAAAATAAGTTTTAAAAACAGATATGGAATGGGGAAAGAAAACGAAAATCCATATATTTATGTGTGGGCACAAAGCCGTTATAGTTACTATTAGATCTTTTGTGGTTCAAACCCCTCTAACAAGAAGTGAACTCTTAGGCCATCATGCTTTATACAGTGCTAGCTTTATGAGCTATAATGGCCTTGGTTGTCAAGATTTACCAGAAGGGGGATATATAAATAAGTTGTATACCACTCATATTTATTTATTTAGTGTCTTCGAGTCATTGTTGACTCCTGGCAACTGCCTGGATAAGTCCCTGCACTTTTCTTGGCAAGTTTTTTCAGAAGTAGTTTGCCATTACCTCCTTCCTGGGCTGAGAGAGAGTGACTGGCCCAGGGTCACCCAGGGGGCTTCATGCCTAAGGCGGAAGTAGGACTCACGGTCTTCCAGTTTCTAGCCTGGTGTCTTAACCACTACACCAAACAGGCTCTTTTAATACCACTCATAGATTGTCCATATTTAAATGTTAAAATCTGTATAAAACATTATTTATTTATTTATTTATTTATCAATTTCTATTACCGCTCCATCTCCCCCGAAGGGGACTCTGGGCGGTTTACAAAATTATCTACTCTGCACGCGTTTTTTGTGACTGATTAGAGTGGGCCCTCTGTGCCGCTGGGCTCCAAGGCATCTGCTTCCTCTGCCTTCACTGTATTTGCCAGTCTTAAGACATGTTACAAACAACTTTCTCCATTAACCCAATTTATAAGTCCATTACAAATTTTGCATATCCATCTTCAGAATCCATTCTCATTGATTACCCACAGACCCATGCAGTGTTAAAAATGAGGAAAAAAATTATTACTGAACTAAAAATTAAATTGAATGAGGAAGTTAGGTTATTTTGCAACCCTTTAAAACTTTGTTTCAAGATAAGGAAAAACCAAACATACCATCAGACTGAAAAACTATTATAAGTAGAAGAAACTTTATATATTTTGTCCTTAATTAAATACAGAATGTAATGAGCTATATAAAAAGCTTGCTGCAATCCTCTGTACCCAAAACTAAATTTTGTTCATCTGTGAATTACAGTAGTTCTGAATAAGTCCACATTAATTTTCAATCCTCCTCATCTGAGGCCATTATGGCAATCTAATAATACTATTTTTTTAATTGAGATTTGCTTTTTTTTTTAACTGAAGAAGTTTATTTTTTAACCATGTTGGAGAAAACTACTATTTGTATTATACTTTTCTTGTAGGATAAAACTGATAATCAACTTATCTTTATTGCTGATGTATCTGATATACTGAAAAATAAGTTTTAATTTAAAGCAACTGAAACACTATTGGAGTCCTAAACTGTGGCTTTACAGGATAAATTCTAAAATGTCCTGGTTCTGAGAAGGCATCATAATTGGAATCATCCTGCTGAACTATTGATAATCTCATCAATATGCAGTTCACTCTTAAAATCTTATTTTGGAGCACTCCTTTGAAATAAAAAGCAGTCTGTCAAGCTAAATAACTTACTGAAATTGCTGTGGTGTTTTATAACCTATTCTTGTAAAGAAAATATTATTTCCCTGAACTTGGACTTAATAACTATTTCCCAGGTCCAAGTTATTTACAAGGTTATTTATAGTCACTGGTGTTCAGTAATAAGAACAATAATATTACTGATTGATTTTGAGAAACTCAGTGTTTTTCTTCTTTGATACTCTCTCCCTTTTTCTAAATTACAACTTTGTTCAATAATGATTTTTAAATATATAAATTCAGAATAAACGTGAAATAAAAACTATATCATATTAATCCCTGACATACTATTAAACATGAATTTGCAAAACCTTGAAACTGATGCTATGGCTATCCAGAGTAAAAATGTGTTCACAGAGCTAGGTCATCCAAGAAAAAACAGAGAATTGTAAAAGAGATTCCTTGATGCAGTCATAGTTTCATGTCCTTTTTCTGATGTAGCCCCAGGTGACATAAAATGCCATAAAATACATAGCATAATATGAAAATTAGAATTGGGAAGGGCATGAATGGACATTTGTTTTGCAGATGGAGGGGCATCCAAGAATCTAGGGTAATGGCTTCAATCATTATTGGTCAGCAGATCTGAGGTCCAAGTCATACCAGCAAATAAAAAACATAATTGCAGATTGTACATGGCACAGTAACTGCTTTAGCTAAACAGCTTATCCCAGTGATCAGCTGCTGTGTAATTGCTTTATTGCTACTTATCGGAAATGGTCAGAAAAGTGAACAGTGGGAGTTACAAATGCAGATTCTAAATGTTATTCTAGCCTCATTCTTTTGTTGTCTTCTGTTGTACTATGAATATTTCAGAACCAGTGCCGGAATTCACAGGTTCCTACTTTATCCCATAAGTAAATGTTTAATATAGTCTTCCATATAATAGGGTTGAAGCAACTACACCCAATGAGTGTTGCTGTAAAAGGCCTGGAGCTTACACATCCATTTATCTCCTTCCTTTTCAGGACTGCATTGTTCTCATTTCTCCTATACTTGAAAAGTGATGGAGATAAGACTAACCAGAGTGGACAATTCTGCATCAATCATTAAGGCCAAAACCTAACTCTGACATACTTTTCACCTTGTCTGATCATTATGATGGAACTGGAAATCAAAACTGCAATATGAATTATTCAATAGTAGCCATTTTGAATGTCAGTATACAGTATAAAAATGTTTTAGTAGTTGAGAATATTTCACTGAATGTACTTAAAACATTTTTCTTGTTCCTTTATTGACTATTATGACATGTAATTGTTAGCTAGTCTTTGACCATAAATATAATTATGTTAATACTAATACGTCCCTAGCCCCGCGTGACGGAGTGAGCTCCCACACTCGCCCCAGCTCTTGCCAACCTAGCAATTCGAAAACATGCAAATGCAAGTAGATGAATAGGTACCACTTCAGTGGGTAGGTAACAGCGTTCCGCATGCGTCATGCCAGCCACATGACCATGGAAGCATCTTTGGACAACGCTGGCTCTACGGCTAACAAACGGAGATGAGCACTGGCCCCTAGAGTCGGACACGACTGCACAAATGTGCGGGGGGGAACCTTTACCTTTTATTAATGATCCAAAGCAAAATGTTAGTGCTGGCATCTGGGTTTTAAATTTTTACTCAAGCCATACTTATGCTTTTTGGAATACTTTTAATCCTTCAGTGTTTTGGTTCATCCTGGATGTCTGCAGTCTTCAGGAAAAATAATTATCTTAATTTTTCATTCAATATAGCTTTCAATGTCAAATCAAAATTTCTTTGGCATCAGTCTTTTAAAGGAAGGTTAATATTTGGCTATACAAATGTTCAAGGACATAATTCTTGGCATGGACCATGAGGATGATAATTATTTTATATCTATCATTCTCTTCCAATAAAGTAACAGGTCAATTTAAAGGAATCAATTTAAGCAGTTTTTCTACTAATTTCCCTGTAGCTGTAGTGTTGACAAGAAATTCTAGTTTAGAAATTAAGTATGAATGCTATATATGCTTGCTGAATGTTGATGTATCTAGAGCCAGTTTGGTCTAGTGGTTAAGGCACCAGGCTAGAAACCAGGAGACTGAGAGTTCTAGTCCCGCCTTAGGCATGAAAGCCGGCTGGGTGACCTTGGGCCAGTCACTCTCTCTCAGCCCAACTCACCTCACAGGGTTGTTGTTGTGGGGAAAATAAGAGGAGGCAGGAGTATTAGGTATGTTCCCCGCCTTGAGTTATTTATAAAAATAATAAAGGTGGGATAAAAAAAAAGATACAAACACAAATGAAACTTGATTAAAGCCATACTGATTAACATATAGCAAAAATGTATTCTAAGGTCTTATGTTCTATGAAAGTCATACAATTTCCTTGTTAAAAATAGCTACAGACAAAAGTCATGCATTGCGATAACTGCTCCAGTCAGGATCCTCAGATCAGAAGAGACAACCCCTAAGTTTCAAAAGGGTGCTTTCATATTCCCAAACAACCCACATGTATGTGTTTGTCCCACATACAACTTCTCCAACAGTTAGTCATCTTGGATATTTTTTGACTAACACGTTTTATTAAAAGGCATAAGTTTTTGTGAGCTAAAGCTCACTTCATCAGATGCATGGAGTGGTTAAACTGATGTAGGATTTGAAAAGGGGATGAGGCAAGGAATTGGGAGAAAGGATGGTTTTGCAAATACAGGTTATATGATAGTTGCAGCTATCTCATCAATTAGCAATTGCATTAAAAAACTATTGTATATTATGACCTTCTGAGATAGCCTGAAACTTTTTGAAGTATGTGGGTTCAGCAGTGTCTTGCTTTATGATGCCAGTGCAGTTTCTTTTTTCCAAAATGACTACTTTGAGATCTGTAATGGACTGTCCTGGGAGATTAAAAGGCTGTATTACTTAGGCCTTGTTTTGAGTCCTGATGTCAAACTTGTGCCCATTAATACTTTTGCACAAATTCTGATCTGTGTGTCCAACATAGAAACCAGAGGAGCACTGCCAACAGAGGATGGCATATATGACACTGTAGAAAATGCATGTGAGGACACCTCTCATCTTGTGTGTGAATTTGTTGGGCCTATGATGGTGCCATTGGTGTAAATGTGGAGACAAAGCAGACATTTGGGTTTGTTGCACGATCTGATTCCCATGTTAGCATTATTGTTTTGTTTCTTGTGGCTTGTGAGAATCTTTTTCAGGTTGGATGGTTGTATGCAAGTATGAAATGTTCTCACTGCAGACTTGAACGGTGGATGGAGTGGTGGTAGGGAGAGCACACAATTTGTCCAAACAACCTGGTTGAAGTTCATGGTCTTCCCATTCTGTGATTATGATTACGTGCCATCAAGTCATTGTCAACTCTTAGCGACCACATAGATTTTCTCCATGGTGATTTGTCCCTTGTCCCTAACCTGCTCCTTCAGCTTTTCCAACAGTGCATTCATCACTAATGTAACTGAGTCTATCCACCTTGCTGCTGGTCATCATCTTCTTCTCTTTTCTTCCACTTTTCTCAGCATTAGATCCTTTTCCAGAGAGCTGGGTCTTCACATAATGTGTCTGAAGTAGGATAATTTGAGCCTGGTCATTTGTGCCTCGAGTGAGAACTGTGGGTTGATTTGTTTGATGATCCATTGGTTTCCCATTCTGTACTAGCATCCAATCCAGTTCTGATTCTGATTGCCCAGTATTTCACACAATGATTTGGGAAGAATGGGGATTTTAATTTCCTTGAAAGGGTCTGTCTCTACTTTATTCTAATTTGAGGCAAAGCTCCAGTCCCAGTCTATTTCTTCAGTGTGCTACAATGGATAGGGGGTTATTTCCTAAATACAATGGAAAGGGGGGTTATTTCCTAAAACACTATAGTGGGAAAAGGTGGAGATTTACATTTCACTGACTTACAGGGCAACCCACAGTTCAGAGTGAACTTTGCAATCAAGTCAACATTAGTTGCCTTACCACAGTGTCTTGGGATAAAGATATTTTGTGGGTGGAGAGATCCTTAGTTTTTCCATTGGTACTGCTTCGTTATTGTCAGTCTCTCATCTTAGAACAAGTTTGTGGTTTTTTAATTTATTCACACAACTAGTCCTAATGTATGTATGTATATATGTATTTAGTTATTTATTTATTTAATATTACCGCCCATCTCTGGGCAAACTCTGGGGAATCTCTGGGGAACTCTGGGCGGTTTACAATAAAACTGGAGTTAAAATACAAAACAGATCTCAATGGAAATGCAATAAATATACAATATCATTATAATTATTAAAATATATAAATAGAATAGAATAAAATCTAGATGACTACAGTTCTTCCTCATTTATGATACTAAATGAAATCAGAATCTATAGGGGTACCATCCATTACTTCCACAGTGCCATATTCAGCAGGAATAGAGGAAAGTCAGTGAGTTAATCCTTTATACTCCTACCTCAGCTCCCAACAGTCTGCTGCACTGTATTCAGGAAAAGGCATCCCTCTTCCTTAAAAACACCCATCCTTTGCATACAGTATAACCCATCAGCCAAACCAACAGAAGCTTGGCATAAAAGGAGCTATTACTCTACAAATTTCACTACAAACTGTATTCTTTGAAATTACATATGACCCAAATAGATACTCCATTCTTCTACCACAGAAACACATGGACAGATCTTTTCCTCCCCTTGAATAATTCCATTCGGAGAACCACCCATGGAAGAATATTGTCAGGGAGATAACGGGCGGCGAAGGAGGGGGCTCTCTCCAGGAAGGGAAACGCATGCGTAGTACTGAGAATCTATCTTTCCCTCCCAAGAGACTCAAGAAAGCCCCGCCCTAGATTCTGGACTCTATCTATGTGCTTTGTCAAGCCCTATCAGTTTAGCTGGATTCCGTTAGGGTAGTAGGATAATAAATCACTAGAGTTTGATTCCAGCCTCAGCGTGTTATTTCTACACCCAAAGTCAGGACAAATATGTATGAAAATGCTTTACCCTCTTCTTCAAAGTATTCCAATCACAGGACCAATGGAGGATGTGCTCTGGGGCTGGCAGTACAAATGGGGTAGATGACAATGATAATCATTATCATTATCTTTGTTATTTCTACCACCAGCCATTAAATGACCTAATATTTCAATATAAGGAGCAGCTTAACAGGAGCCGCTCTTACGAAATTCCAGGATATCAAAAATGATGGAATATTTTGGAATTGATAGAATATATAGATATGCATATACACTATTATATAGTATGGGTAGATTTGTGATAATTAAAAACTCCTGTTCATCAGGAGAAGAGAGGCATTAAGACCTACATGCATCTACATGAGCCTTTATTCTGAAATGCTGCTTTAGCTGCTCAAACCAATTGTCAGAGATTTTGCCACTCCCTACAGCTACTTAAATCTGGCATTGCAGTGCAATTGTCCTCCCTTGTTAATAATGCTAATATCATTAATAACTGCTTCCTGTTTGTGGATGGTTGCTCAGAGCAATTCTTACTTTGGTTTGCAATATTTGCAGTTTGGGTCATGCAGAGCTATCTACACACTGTTGCCAGATTAGATGAAGTAAGATGATTTTTATCAAGCTGCTGGGTAATTCTCCCCATTCATCTGACAGTTTTAGCGTGGTACTGTGGCAGTTGACCTGTGTAAGTGAAGGATTATCGTAACTTCGGTATTCTGAAAATGTCATGGGTTCAGCCTATGTCTGTTGAAGGTAAGAGAGAAGAGTCTATCCCTTTTTGTTTTCTAAACAGATCACAGATTGGAATAGCGGTATCTAGTGTTTCCATTTTTGTTTCACTAAAAAAAAGAGGTGGTTAAACAAAGTAGATATTATATAGACTGCTGTTTTTACTATCGGAAAGTTGTTGCTGTACTATTTTCCCCATTAACCACTAGGAAATGTGGGAGGTTCTGCTACTGATTTCTTTTAATAAGCCAATATTATTGCTAACCGACTTAGATGTCTGTGTTAAAATGTAATGTGCAGTGAATGTTTTCAGTTTAGCTTGATGACATCAACCTTTTTCATTTAATATGATTGCTGCAACAGAACATTATGTTTTCCTTAGAATAATTAGTGTTGGATTAAGGGTGGATAATCCTCTGTACAAGCGAATAAACCTGAGAAGGGTGATAGCAGATCACTATTAACTATTAAATGTTTACTTTGTCCATTTTTTTAAATTATCTTGAGTTTCTCTTATTCACTTTCCTCATCAGCAAACAGTTTCATATTCCAACAGAGGAGCTCTGCTTTGCTTGAAATGGAGCCTTTACTGAACTGTTTGTCTGGCATTGTAGCATTTCTCACAGTAATCCTCCAGTTGGATATTTATAGGTGACAAAAATGATATGTTGGGGAATATTGGAGCAAATGGGATTCTGTATTCCCCCAAATTCTCTAAATTGCAATTTAATTTTTTTTAAGACCAGTCTTTCAGACCAATCACAAAGGTTATGGAGAAAGCTGCTGCTCCATAGTTTACAGTTACTCCTGTTATTTCTTAGGATAGATAGGAAATACAGTTCTGCATTATTTAATTTCCTATGTATCTGTGTAAGTAGAAGAAACATTTTGGGCCACGGTTGGGGTTGGGTCCAGATTTAGTCATACTTATAGAAGATCCACTGCAATGGATGGATGAAAGTTAGCCATAATTAAATTAAGGTCCATTGACTTCAGTAGGTCTCCTTTAAATAGGATTGTGTTTCAGTCAAGCTCTTCATGCAGATCACAACACATACAGCAAGATATTTTCCACTTGGAGAAAAATACTATAGAGCCTTTGTGAAATGAAAACTTTTGACAAGAGATAATATGAACTAAGACCTGACACAAATCCATTATCCAATTAAAACCATTATTCTTTAATTGCTTTTATATTTTAATATTTATTTTATCATATATTTTAACATTTTATTATATACTATATTTTGTGTTTTGTTAATATTTTTTATAATATATTTCTTGTATTTTACTTATTTTATTAATATAATTACAACTACCATTTCATTGTTTTAAAGATATGTAGCACATTTCAAGATTTCTGGATTGTTTGTCACTTTTAATATCATGTTAGCAGTGTTTAGAAATATTCACATACTTCTATTGTAGCATCCTTAAATTGTATGGCATCAAGGAAAAACTTAGTTAAACTTTTTATACATAATGTCTCCAAGGGGAAAAATTAACATATGTATCCATCCAATCATAAAAATAAGTTCAATTATTTTAATGGTTGGCAGGGAGGGATGTACACATCTAAAATGTGAGCAGAGGAGTTTCACAATAATAACACAATGAAAACAAATGTTATTTAACTGGGACAACTTGTTTGTGAGCTTGGATATGATTAAGGTAATATCATTATCTTCTGAAATTTCCTTTCAACATCCTTCTATAAACAAAACCAGACTGAATATTACTGATGAAAATGGACTATGTGATTCTTAGAAGGTGTAATTCAAAAAGCCAGGGAATCCATCCTAGTTCCAAGATAAAATAGCTGCTAGTTATTTGGATTTTTCTACTATAGTCATTTTCATACTGTTGCTCCCCTGAGCTCTCATCTACAGAGCTTTGAAATTTATCAATAATATTATTGAATTTTATCAATATTATTTAACCAATATTTATTCCATGTAAGGAACGCCTCATGAAAACTTCCAAAAAATGTATGCATGATGTGTCATCATATGTGCATGAATTGATGTTATATAAATAATCAATAGTATGCTATAATGACAAATGTTGACGATTCTGCCATGTAACATATTGACAAACCAGTTAGGTGGTATCCTGATTCATAATGATAATTAAGATTTTCTAACCTTCATTTTAAGTTAATTCCAAGATTATTTTGACACATACAGTTACTAAGTCAGTTGTCCTCCACTGTAACATGGGCATTTGATTTCTGTTTGCTAAGTGAATTACTTTACATTTTGGTTTAAATATATTCCGTTATTTTTGACCCTATCAAAATAGTTTTGAATTTGTTTCTGTCTTCTAGGGTATTAGTAATTGCACCAGATTTTGTGTCATATGAAAAACTTATATGTATTCCCTTTACTTTTCATCCAACTCAGTAAACAGATTGAAGAACAGAGGGCCTAGGGCCGAACCTTGTGGCCCCCCATTGAATATCTCCCTCAAGTTTCATGGGAAACCATTGATGAGTACAATTTTCAAATAAAATATGTAGCCACTAAATTGTCATGCCATCCAGTCCACCATACTTGCATGCTAATCAGAATGTGGTGATGGACTTTGTCACATATGCTGAGTTTAAGTAATATTACATCTGTTGCATTTCCATAATATATTGAGAAAGTTATATGATTAAAAAGGTTAGTCTGTCAAGAATAATTCTTGATAAATCCACTGGTAATCACTTTCAAGGTACTTATAGACTGATCTCATAATAATATGTTCTGAAGTCTAGATATCAATGTCTTACTGTAGTTCTCTGCATCCTTCTTTTCCCATTTTTGAACCCAGGGACATTTGCCCTCCTCAAGTCATCTAGCACATCACAAATTCTCCAGGATTTCTCAAAGATAAGGCAGGCAGACCATCTGCAAGTTAACTACACAGCTTTTCCTCATCTCTTCATGATTAGCAAAATAAGTCATTACATGCACACTTGTTTAATTTGAATAGACTGTTTGCAGCAGAATTGTATTTTTCTCAGGAAAAAAACGATAAGTTTCAGTTGAGAATTGTTTAATTGCATTTCTTTGAGCTAAGCGAATACAGAAACTGTTCAAAGCATGTTTAAGGCAAATAATAAAATGTCCTTATCTTAACCCCTGCTTTCATGTAATAAGTCACTTTCTGCAAATTTTACAGATGAAAGGCAGATTCATGTTAGACAATGTCTTGCCCAAACTCTTCTGCTGCATGAACATTTGTGTACATTTATATGCACTAATGTACATATATTTTAAATGTACTTGTCATAATTGCAGTCTTTTGTGAACAATTTCCCCTAGTATAATAGTTTTGCATATTTTGTCCTAATATATACATTTGGTATGTACTTTTCCATAGTACACATATCTGTATGTTTTTTTGCAGTTAAACATTCAATTTTCAGCATTCATATATCCTGTCCCTCTTCAAATTTAAAGGATACTAGACAACCCTGTGACCCATTGTGTCATCCTTTGAGAGAAAGGTAGTGCAATCTGATGTGACCAGAATGAACATTAAATTTTAGGCTGACCATATTTTTTTTACCCCAGTGCTGGATGGTCCCATGATCATCTAAGAAGAGTATATATCTTAAATAGAAAAATAATTGTAGTGGCAAATGAACTTCAATAATAAGTCAATATTTACTTACCTAAACAGATAAACAGAATGACCATGGGCAGGCAAAAAAGCAGTGGGAGCGGAAGTGACTTCCAAGTCCTGCCAGCTTCCCAATTGACTTTGCTTGTGGGAAGCTGGCATGGAGTGACGGAAATCATGATCACGCGATGGTGGGGATGCTGCAATGGCCACAACTCTGTGAATGAAACTGGTCTGAACATCATGGAAATTTCAATTCCACAGGAATAGTGGGTCCGGGATTTTTTACACATTCTTTAATTAAGTAGATTTTAGGTAATTTGATTCAAAAATTGTTGCAGTATAATGCACTGTTTCGGCCTACCTGAAGGTACAAACAGATACACACAATGAGAGTTTTAGTAGTATATAGATGAGTATAGTTGGTTTAGCTTTTTTTAAAGTAAAAAAAAATAATTTCTTATGCTGGCCAAATCATAGAACCTAGTTCATGTTATATTACTGGATGCTGCTACATAATTAGGTAAACGTAAAGGTTCCCCCCTGCACATTTGTGCAGTCGTGTCCGACTCTAGGGGCCGGTGCTCATCTCCATTTGTTAGCCGAAGAGCCAGCGTTGTCTGAAGACGCTTCCACAGTCATGTGGCCGCATGATGCATGCGGAACACTGTTACCTTCCCACCGAAGTGGTACCTACTTATCTACTTGCATTTGCATGCTTTCAAATTGCTAGGTTGGCAAGAGCTGGGGCTAGTGCGGGAGCTCACTCTGTCACGCGGGACTAGGGATTCGAACCTCCGAACTTGCGATCTTCCGATCGACAAGCCTGGCATCTTACCCGCTGAGCCACCACGTAATTACTTTTATAAAATGCCCACCCAAATTGTGGGACATAACTCATAAGGTGCACTAGCAACAGGTATTTCTGACACTACTGGCTGAAACCAGGAAGTTTGTATTCACCTGAAGCTTCATTCATCTAGTAAGTTAAGACCCTCATACTTGAGTTACACTCACTCAACTAAAAGCAAAAACATATCATAGCACCAGGACTGGTGTGGAAAGAGAATATTCATTGTATTCTTCAGAGGAATGATACCATCATATAAATTTAGACTAGATAGATATGTCTATGAAGGTTCTCAGTCATCCAGGTGGAATTGTCTGTAGCTTGAATCATGTCAACTGGATTTCTATTTTCTCAGTGGAAACGTTTCGCTCCTTATCCAAGGAGCTTCTTCAGTCTGAGCAAAGTTGGTAAGGGAATCCTAGATGGGGGAGAGGTTGTGCCTGAGGCCCCCACCTCTATTCAAGGAAGGATTTTCCAAGTTGGCATAAATGGATTCCTTGACCCCTCTCTCAAACCACCTATCTTCTCTGTCTAAAATGTGAACATTTTAGGACATTAATGTTCACATTTTAGACAGAGAAGATAGGTGGTTTGAGAGAGGGGTCAAGGAATCCATTTATGCCAACTTGGAAAATCCTTCCTTGAATAGAGTTGGGGGCCTCAGGCACAACCTCTCCCCCATTTCCTCCCTGCTTTGTCTTCTGTGCCTAGGAAGATTAAGACCATTTCACAAGCTCAACAGCAGCATGGTGATCTTAACGATCCTCCTTTAGATGATAAAAGGACTTAAAAATAACATCTCAATATAACCATGACCTAGCCCCAGGTGTAAGGTCACACAGCTACCTAGAAACATATTTAGGATTCCCTTACCAACTTTGCTCAGACTGAAGAAGCTCCTTGGATAAGGAGCGAAACGTTTCCACTGAGAAAATAGAAATCCAGTTGACATGATTCAAGCTACAGACTAGATAGATAGCACATTTGCCAAAATATTAGCCAGTTCTGGCTATTTAACCAAATCTATTAGCATAATTAAATATCAAAATGATGGTATTGGATTACATAAATGCACTTGTTTGATCCGAAAAGAATTCTGTCATGTTTTCCGGAAAATAGTTCTAAGTTCCCCACTCTCATTGACGACATAGATAGTATTTTACAGTCTGAAAACATTTAATTAACTTCTTTACAAGAGTATGTACAATGTGAAAACACTAAATTGGTTGCTGTTGCTGTTTTTTTCCTTGGCTGAAATCACACTGTTTTTAAGATGAAAGAAGAAATAGAATTACATGTGTTTCCAATAATACATGGATACTTTCAAAATTATAAAATGAACCATTCTGTATTCAAGGCTGTTTACCTTTTCGTCATTAACTACTTATAAATAAACATAATCAAATTATGATGTATAAACTCATCATAACAATACAAATGTTTGAAAAGAAGGCAGCTGATAAGGATAGAAAGAAAAATAAAGAAAATCTTTTCTGTTTTAAATAAATGTATGGTGGGGGGTTTTCTGCTACCAGCAAATCCGAACAATTACACAGAGCCAGTTTTCCTGCAATCTACATCCCTTCAACATGCCATAGTTTTTCTATGATGGAATACAATTTTAGCTCGAGTTACTTTTTCACTGAAGGAACTGGGGGTAAACATTATTAACAGGGAGTCTGCAGGTATAATGTTTTCCTCTCTATGTCTCTCTGAAGTGTGTCTTTGCTCAAGTCCATGATAGGGTTCAATTAGTTTCTCTCTCCAGGATGAATGAAGCAGCCCTCAGAAGGATTAGGCACATGAAAGGCAAACTTTTTCTGGTCAAAAGACTCAGCCCATTTAAAACCTGCCTGTAGAGACTTTTGACATTGGCTTCAGATGGGATTAGTCCCCAGCCGTTAACCAGTTATTCCCTGATATTTCTTTCCCAAAGAAAATGAAAAGACTAAAACTATTATTTCACAGGTGAAGGGATAGCCACTGATGAGAAAGAGAACTGTAAAACATATCCTTGCAGAAGCCTGCAAATATGCTAAGCAATGTCATGACCTTTATCGGATAGTGTGAGATGTATGGTTTCTGCTGCGTCCTGTACTGCAAAAAGTAAGGTGAGCCTAGGGGACAAAGCGTGCTCTTCATCTACTTTGCTATATTAAGAATCCTTTTGGAATGCTTAAGCCTTGCTATTCCCTGGAGCCTTTTTAAGCATTTGACAGGAAATCTGGAGTTTTGTTTTGCTTGGGGATGAGCTTGTTTTTCCACTTGAAGGCAATGGTTCAAAAGTTTTGTTCTGGAGATCAGCTAACTTTAACCAGCAAATGTTTGGTCTTCCTATCTGTATGAATGTATATTTGCTGTATTTCAAGGTAAGATTATTATTTACAAATAACTGATAAACCTAGCAAAGAGGGCAATTATGGTAGGCTAGGACTCTAAAAACATGAATCAATGAAACAAGAGGTAAAAACACCTCCAGAATCTCTGCAATTACTCTTGTTTCAGTAAGCAGCTAGCCGCTGAAGTTGTTGACCATTTCCTTCCTATGCCCTATCAAATCATTGCTGACACTTAGCAACCACATAGGTAGATTTTCTCCAGGAGGACCTGTTGCCAACCTGGCCCTTTGGGTCTTCCAACAGTGCACCCATCACTGCTGCAATCAAAACAATCTACCTTGTTGATGGTGGTCTTTTCCCTTTTCCTTCAACCTTTCCCAGCATGATGTATATAGGTGCCCAGCTGTCATGGAAGATGTTGTTGTTGTTGTTGTTGTTGTTCAGTCGTTTAGTCGTGTCCGACTCTTCGTGACCTCATGGACCATAGCACGCCAGGCCTTCCTATCCTCCACTGTCTCCCGGAGTTTACTCAAATTCATGTTCATTACATTGGTGATGCTATCTAACCATCTCATCCTCTTGGAAGATGGGGCCTCACTTAATATAATAATTTGAGCCCTATGGGGTCTGTCTCTATGGATCATTGAATAGCAAAACAAATTGTGTTGGCAAGTGAAATGAAGAAACAAATTTATGATGCTGGGATTTTAAAGAGCCATGAATCTATTGAGGAATGTAGCTGGTTAGCATCTAAGCCAACATAGCCAAGGTGGATGACTTAATTTCAAGTACCAATAGAAGCTCTTCAGGGGGCTCTTTCATGGACTAGGCTAACATACAAACTGTGATTCAGATAAATAATTTCTGAGAGTAGAGACTGACACAAAATAGGTACTTCTTCAAGCTAGTCATGTGCAGACCTCACTATCACAGAATTGGGCTAGCATTTCCCATTCTCTGTAAAAGATTGTTGTTCTGCACATTGAGGTATTATATTCCCTCTTTTATTCTTGGTTCTGTTCATTTTCTGTAGTGGAGTCTCAGATGAATAAAATATAAATAGTTAATAAAGAATAGTTGGAGCAAGCAAATTATGACAGCTATTGACCAATTTAAGTCAGTTTGAAAGATGTTTCCAATTTTGCTAGTTTTGCTAGTTATATCTTTCCCTTACATCTTACAGAATCCTTTTTCAGCCTATACCTGAAGGTACCTAACCCTCTAGAATTGATTTTCAGGGAACAGAATTAGAAGGCTTCTATTAATGGGAATTCTCTGCTGGGTTGGAAACTGTTCTTGGATAGGACATGCTCTTTTGTTTGTAGGATATAAAGTCTAATAATGGTCAATCATTTATTAACTCTATGTAATACATTCATTCTGAATTTACATATAAGCTATTGGAATGGAAAGAGATATCCAAGCAGAGCTACATTATATCCAATCAGAGCTAGATTTAGGCATAAACCAAGGAAGCTACAGTTTAGGGCCCCACAACCTGAAGGTTTCTCAGATCTTTCATTTTCATTACCTGGGTATTGGATTATCTTAGGTAAAGGTAAAGGTTCCCCCCGCACATTTGTGCAGTCGTGTCCGACTCTAGGGGCCGGTGCTCATCTCCGTTTGTTAGCCAAAGAGCCAGCGTTGTCCGAAGACGCTTCCACAGTCATGTGGCCGGCATGACACGTGTGGAACGCTGTTACCTACCCACCGAAGTGGTACCTATTCATCTACTTGCATTTGCATGCTTTCGAATTGCTAGGTTGGCAAGAGCTGGAGCTAGTGCGGGAGCTCACTCCGCACGCAGGGCTAGGGATTCGAACCTCCGAACTTGCGATCTTCCGATCAACAAGCCTGGCGTCTTAACCGCTGAGCCACCACGCCCCTCATTGGATTATCTTAAGATAATAAATTTCCAAGTGATAATGTAAAAGTAAATTTGTTAACTGGTCTTAGTTCCTCCTTTTTTTCTCCTATTGAAAAGAAGAGCAATATATCTCCTCTGTACGTCATCTAGCATTTCAGCTGTGCTCCAATATTTCCCAAAGTACCCTAACATGCAATTCATCTTACCCTGGTGATCTGAACTTATTCAAAATTATTAAATTTTCCCAGGGCCACTGCAGTCATACAAAGACTGCAGTCTTACCCAGAATTCCACTTAGCACCCCCCACAATTTTTTTTAAAAAAATATTCAAAACAGTGTATCTCCTCTTTCTTGGACAGACTGTTTCTATATAACCATTGCATGGTAACTGTTCAGTGGAGCTTTTCAAGTTGTTTTTAAAAAATGTACAAGTGGCACCCCCACCTTCATGAAGGGCCCTTGTGCAGTACAGAATTTGCACACCACTTTGTGGAGAGGCTGAGCATACATTACCATCTCTCTGTCTGCTTCAATTTGCAATCCTATCCTTTTCACAATTGCCTCTTGGAACACTAACACTCTTATTGAACAAGACTAAGCAAAATTGGAAGCTGAGTCATTCTACCTGTTGGAATGTTTGGATTCTTCTTCTCAAAAAGACAGTACTAAGATACTTGCTTGTACTACTACTTCTGTTTAGAAAGTTTAAAATATTTCTGCAGTTTCCAAATATGTCATATTTAGAATTTTACAATAAAAATTGTTTATTTCAATCAAATAAACTTCTATATTAATATGAAATACTTTTTCTGAATACATAACATTCTAACAACCATTACTTTTTTAAAAAATAGCAATAGACATAGTCAAGTTTTATTAGAAAATTTGCTACATTTTGACAAAATAAAACCTCTGTAATTAATATGTGCAGTCTTCTAAGAGGGAGAATTGTCACTGTAATTTTTTTTCATCAATCTTGAAACTGTTATGGATTTTAAAAAATCAAGAGAGAAGATTGTACTAAATTTTAAGTTAGGACGAAGGTCTGTAGTTTGAATCATGTCAACTGGATTTCTATTTTCTCAGTGGAAACATTTCGCTCCTTATTAAAGGAGCTTCTTCAGTCTGAGCAAAGTTGGTAAGGGAATCCTAAATATGTTTCTAGGTAGCTGTGTGACCTTACACCTGGGGCTAGGTCATGGTTATATTGAGATGTTATTTTAAGTCCTTTTATCATCTAAAGGAGGATCGTTAAGATCACCATGCTGCTGTTGAGCTTGTGAAATGGTCTTAATCTTCCTAGGCACAGAAGACAAAGCAGGGAGGAAGATGGGAGAAAGATTGTGCCTGAGGCCCCCACCTCTATTCAAGGAAGGATTTTCCAAGTTGGCATAAATGGATTCCTTGACCCCTCTCTCAAACCACCTATCTTCTCTGTCTAAAATGTGAACATTAATGTCCTCAAATGAGTGTCCTTTTTCCTTTAGATGAAGATAAACTGCTGACTCTGGTCCTGTGGTGTTACTTCTCCTGTGTTGGGCCATCCTCCTGTACAAAAGTTGTTTGGTTTCTCCAATGTAGAGTTCAGAGCACTCCTCACTGCACAGGATTGCATAAACTACATTGCTTTTCTTGTGTTTTGGAGTTTGATCTTTGGGGTGTACAAGCCTCTGTCTCAGTGTGTTGGTGGGTTTGAAATATACAGGTATGTGGTGTTTGCGAAATATCCGTTTTATCTTTTCAGACACGCCAGCCATGTAGGGAATGACCAGGTTCTTTCGTTTACTCTGAGTCTCAGCCCTATCTGTCGCTGTTTTAGGTCTGGTAGATTTAGATTTGGTGAAGGCCCAATTTGGATATCCACAGGCCTTCAGGGCTGTTCTCAGGTGCTGATTTTCATTCTTTTTGGAATCCAATAGGACGAAGGTGTTTTGCAGTCTTAAAGTATCTAAATTCTGCTCCCAAAACACAGAGAGAAGCATGAAATATAACTGGTTGACCAATTATCGCCTACTCTTAATAAGTAAAAGTCGACCCTTGAGTTGAGCTTGACTCTTGGGGACTACACAGACTTGCAATGTTATGGAAAAATATTTTACCAGAATCCCTTCTCAGTGAAATGTTGTAACATTTCTCATAACTTGGCATGCACTTTTGAGAGTCTGGAAGACAGTGATTGTTGTAAGTGTCTTCTGAGCCTGAAGTGGGAGAGATAAACATCTGGAAGTGGGAAATGTGTATATGATGCAAGAACAATGTTTGGTAGAGATGAATCCAAATTTTCACTTTTTCAGGCATTACAGTGAACAGTAAGGTAGGAGAGGATGGGAAGGGAGATATTATGGATAGAACATAATATTCATTATTGTATGCCCCATATTTTTAAATGAAATTAACATAAAAATAATGTAGAATATAATGTCATATGCATGACAAGAATTGTATTTTCATGTAAAACACAAAAATGGGATTATGAAGTCTATAACTTAAATCAGATTTTATTGGAATATTTCTAAGATGTGTTTTCAGGGAGCCGAATTCCAGGGAGGGAGGGAAGGAAGCAAGGAAGCAAGGAAGCAAGGAAGCAAGGAAGCTATCTATCTATCTATCTATCTATCTATCTATCTATCTATCTATCTATCATCTATCTATCTTAAAAAGTATGTTATTTCCTATAATATGGCTATTCAAATGAAAGCTTCATAAAGTTGTATCACATGCAAAATATTTTCAAATGACTTAACTATATATTATGCATTAAGCTTGGGTTTCTGCCTGTTGAAAAATTGCTATAAGCAAAGGTTAACAATAGAAACACATGCTATCCAGTGGTACAATTACATGGGCGATGATTGTCAACATACACGAGTGGGAGAGTGATACTGCACATATCTTTCATTCTTCATTAATGAAAGGCCATTTCATTTAAGGAAATGTGCTAAATAAAACAATAGCCATTATTGTAAAATATAATGGTTCAGAACCTGAATAGTTGTATCCTGGAAATGTGTTCATGCAAGGTTTCCTTGATTATTTTTACCACTGGATTGCTGATTATGCCTCACCTTTGTTTCTGGAAGCAAATAAACTCCTGTATTTATTTCATTTATTATTTATTAAACAGATTTATAAGGCCACCTAACACACACACACAGTGACTCTGGGCGGCTTACAGAATTAGAAACCATAAAAACACAATAGACACTCCCCCGGCGGCAGCAAACACATTCATACCAGCCACTTGATTGGCTCCGAAGCAGCTTGGGGCCCCCAGGCCCGTTGACAGAACCACATCTTCAGGGCCTTCCAGAGCAGGAACAAGGAAGGGGGCAATCTTATATCTGGGGGAATGATGTTCCAAAGGGAAGGAGCCACTATGGAGAAGGCCCTTTTCCTTGGTCCCACTAGATGTACCTCCCTAACTGAGGGGACCCGCAACATGCCCTGCCTTCCCGCTCTGGTGGGCTGGGTGGATGTGACTGGGGAAAGGCGGTCCTGCAAATAACCTGGCCCCAAGCCATGTAGGGCTTTAAAGGTGATAACCAGCATATTGAATTGGACCCGGAAGCAAATCGGCAACCAATGCAGCTCCCGCAAAAGAGGTGACACATGGGCAAGTCTACGCTTGCCCAAAACTATGCGGGCCACTGCATTTTGAACCAATTGAAGCTTCTGGATACTTTTCAAGGGCAGCCCCATCTAGACCACATTACAATAGTCCAAACGGGAGGAGACTAGGGCATGGGTGACTGTGAGAAGGGCCTGTTGGTCCAGGAATGGGCGTAGCTGGCACACAACATGCAGTTGTGCAAAGGCTCTCCTGGCCATGACTGCCACCTGCTCTTCAAGCAGGAGTCGTGAGTCCAGGAGAACCCCCAGGTTATGCACAGGGTCTGTCTGGGGCAGTCCAACCCCATCCAAGACCAAAGATGGTAATTCTCTGGAAACGAAAGAGCCCCAAACCCACAGCCATTCCGTCTTGTCAGGGTTCAACTTCAACCTGTTGCTCCCCATCCAGACCTAAACAGCCTCCAGGCACCAGGAGAGGGTGGTCGCGGCATCACTTAATTTTATTTTAAATTGATTTTATTGATTTTATTTTTATTGGTTATTATTGTTATTTATGGTTTTTATTGATTTTAAACTTTTTATTGTGAACCACCCAGGGTCCCTCCTTGTGGGGGAGATGAGCAAGATATAAATGTGACAAATAAATAAATAAATAAATAAATTATTTATTCTACAAAAGCAACAGTGAAACAGTATTGATATGTCTCAATAATTATGAAACATTACCAATTTGTTGTCCAAATCAGTCAAGGTAGAAAAAAATCAGCAACAGGCCAATTCAAAGTAACATGCATTGAACTGCAAGCATGGGAAATTATTGGTCCAACTGTTGTAGAGAACTCATCATAGAAAGCATTGCACAGGATTTTCCTTGCTGTACCACTTAAATATTCTCTGGAACACTCTATAATTTGAGAAGGCTGCAGTTGGACAGTCATATCCATTCCACTGGCAGGTAGACATCATTTGATATAATCCAGAGAAATTTAACTTAAACTGTTTACTGTATATGTTTTAAAAGAAGTGCATCTGTCACAAAGAACAATTGTTCTATCCTCTCAAAAGTAATAAAGTGCTTAGAGAAATAATTTTGTAACAAGCACAAGCAGATTGTTTCTGGGAAGTCTTGTATTTTATCTTATTTCATGACTATAATCCAAGAGAAGCTTATTCACATTGGAGGTTCATGTCAAAACTAAAGGATTTCAAGTTTGAAGAATCAGATTTTTTTTATTTTTAAAAAATCCAGGATTAACTCTTCTGTTTCCCTCCACTACACCCAAGTACAAATTCTTTGCACCCAAGTACAAATTCACGAGTAGCTTCTAATATGAGGCTAGTGTAATATGATTTTCTATTTGATTTAGTGGTCTTATTGAGGAGCTTATGTTTCTGATCCTCCCCAGAAAACAAATGAGAGAGTGAATCAGGGATTTCTTCTTTGAATCTCAAGTAAACTGACCCTTTTCTAAATGCACCTTGTTCATTTTATATTTAGGCATAAGTCTGTAAAGGTAGTGAATAAATTTAGAGTTTTAAAAACCTTTTTAAAACTATATGGAATACTTACAGCTCTCTAGTTAGACAATCTACTGCATTTGAAGGTCTCACATTCAACTTCTAGCATTGAAAAATATACCGGATTATTGATTTGGGAAAGATTTATGCCTTGGGCCTTTAAAAGCTAAATTCTTAGTTAGGACAGATTGTATTTATTTATTTAATTTATATGGCCTCCCATATGCACGACTCTGGGCAACTAAGAGTTAAAAACAACCAAGTTTAAAACCACAGAGATAACATAAAATGACTTAGCAGCTGAGAACAAAAGTCTGAATCATATGTTCATATGAATTCATAAGTTCATATATTTGTTGTGGCTAGTTAAAGATATACTTACTGTATATGGTTGTTATGAAATATTGTAACATCATTTAGAGATGTATGAAGATGAAACTTTTTGATGTAGGAGATACAACAAAATTTATATTCTTGTTTTTTCAAGCATAAGCATAAGTTCAACCATAAATGTTTGGAAATAACCATTTAATCTTAGAATCAGATATGGTGAAGTGGAATAGCAAGATCTAGTATTTGGATAAAATGCCATTTATTAAAAATCTTATGCATATAAAAATATTGATTTGGCAGAGTAGGAAACTGGCTTTAAAAGATTAGCAAGCATATCTGCTGTTCCACCTGCCTGAACCAGTTCAGAAGGATCTGAACCCGACTGAATTTTTGTTTTCCTGAATATTGAAATTTTTTTATGATTAAAGCTGATTAGAACTTTTTTACAAGATTAATTTAAATTCTTTTTTATTTTCCTTATTATTCTCATTCCTGGAAAAAAACAATCTGTTATATTCTTTTCTCTAGATCCTCTCCATCATCCATGGTTTGGAAGACACTGCCTCCCAGCATTGCCAATTGTACCTAACTCCTGCTTCTTGCTCTCCGATGAACTCCTCTAACTTTATGCACTGTTCCATGGTGCATCTTTATGATATAAAATGCATCATGAGGTGTTCTTCACTTGGATAAATTGCCACACTTCTGTGTTTGTCTAAAGAGACATGCAAAGACCTAAGGTGGATACATCTGGCTTGATCAACTGAAGAAAGCACCCTGGACTTTTTCTCAAAGGTAAGATACTGTGAAAATAAATTTGCTATGAGTTCAAGCCAATGGCTGGACAATACCAAATCATATGAGTTAAAGAACCTTCATGTTTCTTACAATACCAAAACAAAAATTCTGATGTCTGACCATTTTTAAACATTCTTTCAGGGGTTCAATAGATAAAAATATGTTTTCTGATGAATTAATTTCATTGATAAACATTAATATGTTTTACATTTATTAAAACCTGGACCCATTCATTTTCCAAAATTGGGTATTGCAAGTCTTCATTTCAAGCTCAGATATGTAACTAATGCTAACCTTCATTCTGTTTTTTAATTCCTTATAAGATTGAATTGTTGATTTTGCTTCAAGTGCTCCATCTCTTAAGGATCTTAGGAGGCTGTGGGGTATCTAGCATTTTTTCCAGCTGTATAAAATTAAAATCTCTGTCTTTTTTTTTTTTTTGCTGAGATAATAGCAAGAGTAGATCTAAGAATAAATGTCTTAAATACATCCCAGAGGTTTCACATTATAGGGACAGATTTCCTGGAGGGATTACCTCTTGTTCTTGATCTGTAAGCATCCAATATCTCAAGTTTAAAACCAGCTGGCAATAAAAAAAGATTTCTTGAATACATTCTTCCATGTAAATTAGCAAAGGCTTCTGTTGCTCTGCATTCAGAGGTAATTTGATTATTTTTAAGTTGTTTCTGGTAACTTGCCTGTATACTTTAAGTAGTTCAGTTTGCAGGCTGAGTCGTCATGAACTTGTTCTTTTTCTTCTAAGGTCTTAATTGTGGTTTCATGAGAAAAAATAATAATTATCTTCCATGCTTCCAAATCTTTATCAAATTGAAGAGCTTGAGGTTTCATGATTTTAAGATTGCCATGGATCCCATATACTGTATGCCATTTTCAGAATTTTAAAATTTATTTTCCATTTGTTTAGAGATTGACTGAAGTTTCACTATTAATTCAGAGCATATTATTTCTGAATAGCAAGGTTGTCAGCCGGTCCAGGTTCAGAGTCACGGTCACATGGGTTCGAGTCCAAAGGCAAGGTGCACCGAGTCTGGGTTTGCAAACAGTTGTTTCCAACAAAGAGGCTCAAGTTTATAGCTTTTCTTAAATAAGAGCAGTCCCAGTGTGGCTCATTTAGGAGGGCGAGGTTCCTTCCTAGCAAGTAATCTCGCAGCATACCTTTGCTCTGCTATCTTTGCAGCCCGCCGAGCTCTTGCGTTGGGAGGGGACAGTAATTCCACGCCCTCATCTTCAGAGAGTGGCGGCAGCTGTCCCTGCTGGTTGCTGGCCAGCCCCACCTCCTCTGTCTACTCAGACAGCAGTTCATCTGGTGACTCTGGAGCTGACTGTTCATTATCTGTGAACACTTCTGGAGCTGGCTGCTCATCAGTCTCTGCCTCTGAGTCTGAATCTAAGCCCACCATGACAACAACCCCCACAATGTCTACTATGTGTGCTTGATCCTTAACCCTCCTGGCTTCCTGTTGAGGGGTTTGGAGGGGTCATGATATATTGGATCTGGAGGTAGACAGTGCCTCATTTCAGGAAAGGGTAATGCAGGCAGTCTTGAAAGAATTCACGCTTCCTAAAGAGACCCTCTTGTATACATCTGTACCTGACTACTATTGTCTTGATTCCCCTGTTAGAGGAAGTTTCTTGAGATTGTGGTTGGTGTACAATTACAGAGCAACCTAAAGGAATTAGATTATATGGATCTTTTTCAGTCAGGATTCATCCCTGAACATGGGGTGGAGATGTCATTAGTCACTCTTGTGGATTATTGTGATATTGTGATCTGTATAGAATTAGTGCACCCTCCTGGTCCTTTGGACTTTCAGTGGGTTTTGATATCATAGACAAAGGTATCATTCTGGACCATGTGTAGGGGTTGGGGATTGGAAGCCAAAGTTGCAACTTCAAAGGACCCTGGATGAAGCAGATTATCTAGACCCTTTCCAGTCAGGTTTCAGGACGGGATATGGGACGGAGACTGCATTGGTCGCGCTTACGGATGATCTCTGGCGGGAGCGGGATGGTGGTAGTGCATCCATCCTTGCTCTCTTGGATCTCTCAGCGGCATTCAATACCATCGACCATGGTATCCTGTTGGGGCGGCTTAGGGAGTTGGGGGTGGGTGGCGTAGTTTTGCGCTGGTTCACCTCCTTCCTCTGAGGCTGCTCCCAGTCGGTGGTAATAGGAGAGGAGAGATCTGACCCTCGGCCCCTCTTGTGGGGGGTGCCACAGGGTTCAGTTCTCTCTCCTCTCCTATTTAACATCTACATGAAACCGCTGGGCAAGGTCATCTGACACCATGGGATGAGGTATCATCAGTATGCAGATGATACTCAATTGTACATCTCGATCCCTGGTGAAGTAAGTGACGCAGTGACCACCCTCTCCCAGTGCCTGGGGGCTTTGAGGGCCTGGATGGGGAACAACAGGCTACAATTGAACCCTAGCAAGACCGAGTGGCTGTGGATTGATGGTCTAGCGTCTTCTGGGAAATTATCATCTTTGGTTCTTGATGGGGTAGCACTGCCCCATTCGGAACCGGTGTGGAACTTGGGGGTCATTCTAGACTCACGACTCCTGCTCGAGGAGCAGGTGGCAGTCGTGGCTAGGAGGGCTTTCGCACAACTTCGGTTGGTGCGCCAGTTATGCCCATTCCTGGATCGCGACGCCCTCCGAACAGTCACTCATGCTCTTGTCATCTCCCATGTAGATTATTGCAATGTGCTCTACATGGGGCTACCCTTGAAGACTATCCAGAAGCTTCAGCTGGTGCAGAATGCGGCCGCGCGAGCAATTTTGGGTGCACCAAAATCTGCACATATAACACCTTTGCTCCGTGAGCTGCTTTGGGTGCCGGTTTGCTTCCGGGTACAATTCAAGGTGTTGGTTATTACCTTTAAAGCCCTACATGGCATGGGGCCAGAATACCTGAAGGACCGTCTTATCCCCATTTTATCTACCCGCCCCACCAGGTCATTCAGAGAGGGCCTGCTACAAACCCCATCAATTAAATAATGTCATCTGATGGGGTCTAGGAGACGGGCCTTCTCTGTGGTAGCACCCACACTGTGGAACATCTTGCCCCCAGAGTTGAGGCAGATCTCCTCCCTCCCGACCTTTAGGAAAGAGCTGAAGACCTGGTTTTGCTGCCTGACATGGGAAGGAGGAAAGGATAGTTCCTCATGGGGGTGGCTAACTCCTTAACTTTATAATGTCCTTCGTTTTAATTCCATCGTCCATCTGAATTTATAATTATTTATTATTTTTATATATTGTATATTGATGTTTTATATTCTGTTTTAACTATTTTATTGTAAACCGCCCAGAGTTCCCCGTTGGGGGAGATGGGCGGTTATATAAATTTAATTAAATAAAAAATAAATAAAATAAAGTTGCTTTCTTTTGGAGTACTATAAGATTTTGGGATATGGCATCATCAATATACTGATCATACGCAGTTGTACATGTCTACCATGGGCTGCACAGGAGATTCCAACAGTGTCTTGAACCAATGTCTGGGTCTGATAGAATAAAAGATTTAAATTTGATTGATTGCAAAGATTTATAAGGTTTATACATTTATAAACTCCAGAGGCTGTAGGCAGTATACAGAATCAAAACATGATACAAGAAATATAATTTAAAAAGGGAAAAAAGTTATAAATCATAACAAACAAAAAGATATGGATCTTCCTGTAGCTGCTTAATCACAAAGGCCTTCCTGAAAAGCCAAAATTTACCTATTCTTGGGGGGTGGGGGCATTCCTGTCCGTCATATATTGGTCTGTTGATAGGGGAACTTCAACAGACACTTCCTATTCACCCAGATCTGGTGAGTAGAATTTACTTGGGTGGTTTCTAAGATACTCAGGCTCCAAGCCATATACATATTCAATGAATATGTGGCAGAGTTAAAATACAAAGAACTCTGTCTACTTCCTTGAGATCCACAGGTTCTGCAATGTCCCACATAACATCTCAATACATCATCTCTGTCATTTCATTGGATTTTGTCCATACAGATTCCTATTCGAAGTGAATATGAGAAATTTTATCCATGAAATGCTTGATCAGACAATCACAACTTACAATCTAGACTTTCTAGCCCTTTCCTTCCCCCTAATTGTCTGGGATGCTATTAATAGCGTAGCTGGCCAACTTTCTGTAGCTATATTGTGAGTAGAGAAGTAGTTCATAAGGTGAAGATGATGGAATCTCATAAATGCTCCGTTTCTGTTGACCTATCTACACTTTGGAATAGCTTCCCTCCAGAATTTTGATCAGCTATTGGCTTTCCATAATTATTATAAACTAAATTATTTTGGTGAGCCTTTGGTGGTACGAATTTATGGCATTGGTTATTGGTTGATTTATTTTTTAATGTGTACTTGTGTTTGTTTTATTGCTTGTTTCTTTTATATTTATACTATGTGGAGATTTCATTGAATTTTTATGAATGTACAAAAAGACTAAGATTCTCTTTTGATTGTGGTGGGTATGAGTCAAACAAATACATATAGCCTCATACAGCCTGATCAATCATTCATTCATCATCATCATCATTGGCGATCACTCGTAGCCGAGTAAGATTGTCTTCCAAAGGTAAAATTTTAACGGTGGATCCGTAAGTGGCTGTAAAGGCCAATTTTGGATCCGCACAACCTCCCACAATGAGGGCATAGGTTTCCGGGTGGGAGACGGTCATGATGAGGGTTTGCCTGACGTGCCTTCCTTTTAGCTCTTTTCTCCTTTTCGCCCTGTACTCGTGTTTCTTCAAAGTCCATAGCGCCATTAATAAAGGATGACCTCCAATTGAAACGCTCATGAGTTAGGGCTTCCCAGTTCTCAATGCTGATGTTACATTTTTTTAAATTAGCTTTGAGAGTATCTTTGAATCTCTTTTGCTGTCCACCAATATTCCGTTTTCCATTCTTAAGTTGGGAGTAAAGTAGCTGCTTTGGAAGACGATGGTCAGGCATTCGAACAACATGACCGGTCCAGCGAAGTTGATGTTGGATGATCATTGTTTCAATGCTGGTGGTTTTCGCTTCTTCTAATACGCTAACATTAGTCCGCCTATCTTCCCAAGTAATTTGCAGAATTTTTCGGAGGCAGCGTTGATGGAATCTTTCAAGAAGTTGGAGGTGGCGTTTGTAGAGGGTCCATGTTTCACAGGCGTACAGAAGGGTTGGTAGTACAATGGCTTTGTAAACAAGCATTTTGGTCTCCCTGCGAATGTCCCGATCCTCGAACACTCTACGCTTCATTCGGGAGAAAGCTACACTCGCAGAGCTCAGGCGATGCTGAATTTCAGCGTCAATGTCGGCTTTTGTAGATAGATGGCTGCCGAGATAAGAAAAGTGATCGACATTTTCTAGTGACACACCTTTAAGCTGGATTGATGGCGCTGCGGAGGGATTGGTTCGAACTTGCTGGTAAAGCACTTTGGTTTTTTTAATGTTAATCGAGAGGCCGAGTTTTTCATATGCTTCTGCAAAGATGTTTAGGATAGTTTGAAGATCTTCCTCGGAGTGTGCACAGACTACATTATCATCAGCATATTGAAGTTCTATAACAGAAGTTGCAATTACCTTATTTTTTGCTTTCAGCCTACTAAGATTAAAAAGCTTTCCATCTGTTCGATATATAATTTCTACACCAGTAGGAAGTTTCTCTTCAACAAGGTGCATAATCATAGCGATGAAGATAGCGAATAAGGTTGGAGCAATAACACATCCCTGTTTAACGCCGGATTCCATTTTAAATGGATCGCTTTGAGAGCCATTGTTATTCAGGATTGTTGCCATCATGTCGTCATGGAGTAACCGCAAGATGTTCACAAATTTATCAGGGCATCCGATTTTCAGAAGGATGGTCCAGAGAGCAGTACGATTTACAGTATCAAAAGCTTTAGTCAGATCAATAAACGCCATGTACAGAGGGCGGTTTTGCTCCTTGCATTTTTCTTGAAGCTGTCGTGCAGTGAAGATCATATCCACTGTTCCCCTGGAAGGGCGGAAGCCATTTTGCGTTTCAGGGAGGATGTCTTCTGATACAGATAGGAGACGGTTTGCAATGATCTTTGCCAGGATTTTGCCTGCTGTGGCTAGAAGGGAGATGCCTCGATAGTTTCCACAGTCTGTTCTATCACCCTTTTTAAAGAGAGTGATAATTATGGCATCCCTAAAGTCTGCTGGAATCTCCTCCCTCATCCAGATTTTTTCGATGAGCTTATGAAGTTGTTGTGTAAGTTCAGGCCCGCCTTCTTTAAAGACTTCAGCAGGAATCCCATCAGGTCCACTAGCTTTGTTATTTTTCATTTGTTTAGTGGCTTTACTGACTTCCTCCAAACTAGGGGGTACTGCAAGCTCATTTCTTATTTGTTTTTGAGGGATTTGCAAGAAGACTTCATCAGCCACAGTAGAGTGACGATTAAGGAGATTGTAGTAATGCTCTTTCCAGCGCAGTGCAATAGACTCTTTGTCCTTTAGAAGCTTAGCACCATCTACTGAGCGTAAGGGATTTGTACCATGGTTTGTTGGTCCATAGATGGCCTTTATGGCATTAAAAAAGCCCCGTGCATCATGAGCATCTGCAAAATGTTGGGTTTCTTGGGCTTTTTTTATCCACCATATGTTCTTAAGTTCTCTAGTTCTTCTTTGGACTTCTGCCTTTGCACTGGCGTAGATTTTTTTCTTAACGGCACAGTTAATATCTTTTTGCCATATCTGGAAGGCTTTCCTTTTCTTGTCAATAATATGTTCAATCTCACTATCGTTCTCATCAAACCAGTCCTGATGTCTCTTAGTCTGGTATCCGATAGTTTGTTCACAGGCTGAAATAATAGAAGTCTTCAATTTAATCCAGTGTTCCTCAACATTTTCAGGAAGTTCCATAGGCAGATGTTCCTTGAGAGTTGATTGAAAGCAAGCTCGTTTAATAGGATCTTGAAGGGCCAGTGTATTCATTTTACGCCTTGGTTTTCTTCCTTGGAGCCTACGATGAGGGACAATCTTTATGGCCATCGTGGATCGAATTAATCGATAGTCTGTCCAGCAGTCATCGGCGCTCGTCATGGCTCTGGTGAGAAGTACATCACGGTGATCTCTAGCACGGACAATTACATAATCTAAAAGATGCCAGTGCTTCGACCGTGGGTGCTTCCATGATGTTTTAAATTTATTTTTCTGGCGAAAGAGTGTGTTAGTAATGACAAGGTTATGCTCTGCACATTTAGTCAGAAGTAAGATTCCATTCGTGTTGCTGTTGTCAACTCCTTCTTTCCCAATGATCCCTGGCCACAAATCAAAATCACGCCCAACTCTTGCATTGAAATCGCCCAGGAGGATAATTTTATCCTCCTTTGGTATCTCTGATAAGATGGTGTCCAGCTGGGTATAAAATTTTTCCTTGATATCCTCATCTGCATCTAGTGTTGGTGCGTAAGCACTTAGGATAGTTGCCTGTTGGTTTTTGGCAAGTTTTATTCGCAGAGTTGAGAGTCGTTCGTTAATCCCAGTGGGAACTTCTGACAAGAGCTTCACAATGTCGTTTTTGATAGCAAAGCCTACCCCATGTATTCGTCGTTCTTGTTCAGGCAGTCCTTTCCAAAAGAAGGTATAACCTCCTTTTTCTTCCTTCAACTGTCCTTCTCCTGCTCTTCGAGTTTCTTGGAGTGCTGCTATATCGATATTAAAACGTCTCAGCTCCCTTGCAATAATGGCAGTCCTACGTTCAGGTCGTTCACTATCCATATTGTCTTGCAGTGTCCGTATATTCCATGTTCCAAAATTCATGTGTTTTTTACGACCGCTAGATGGTGACCCCACTGGTCGCGGTAATCCAGTCAGGGAGAAAATGAGGCAGACTATGTTTAGGGCACCTTTTCTAGCCCCCTCCCCATATGGGGTGAGCAGAGTGGATCCTAAATAGGGCTGCTCAGTCGTGGATACAGCTGCCGAACTACTCAACTGCCTCGATCCTTGAGTCAGGGCGACTGAATCCGTATCCACCGCCCATGTGCTGGTCCATGACTAGGAGCTTCCGGATTTCACAGTCCTGCCCCCGTTGCCATTCGTCAGTCGCCATGGGACTTTTGGTTGTTTTGGGTTTGGTGTGGTTGGAAGACGCCTGTGCGTGAATTTGTTTTATGTGTGGAGATCGGTGCACAACGATCAGCACACAACCTTCACAGAAAAAGGCTCTAATCCAATGGCATGGATACCATGACGATTGGTGACCTTTTGTCTGCTGCAGCCTTCATCCGCCTTCGCAGCCGTTGTAACAATACACCTTGTTATCTTCCGCCTGTTCTGCCGTTGAGGACTTTCTTGGATCGTTCTTTGTCTGGTTCCTCCCCCTGGACCTTACCGCCATGGGTGACCCTGCAAGGAGTACATGACTCCCGACGGCTTCGCTCACAGGGTTCATTGGGAACACACAAGCCCACTCACCACAACAAGGTGACGATCCAGCGAGTGAGAGATTGATCAATATATAGATGGTAAAAACCTATCCTTTGGCTAGTTTAAAAACAAAGGAAGCCATGAAAACATCTGCAGTTCCTGGATTACAAGGAGTGGTTACACATTCCCTCAGAAAGCTGCTCGGGACGGGGTAGGGACAAAATAAGTGAGGAGCATGGACAAAGACAGAAGGGGTGGGAATACCTCTGACATTGGAGAGGTAACATTTCCAGAAAACTGGAACAGCACTTTTTTTTTTAGAGAATCCAGAAACTTTGGGAAAAGTAAAATACATTGATAGCACATTTTCTAGATATTAAGTCACTTGTTAAAATGAATTATGTATAACTCAGTTTACCCATAAAAATATGTGTGCCGTATAAAATTGAACAAATATAGATTATGCAGACAATTAACATTTACTGTTAAATTTTTACTTAAAATTGTTCTGTTTTTCATTGCCATGAAGCTAGAAGCTGCTCTACTCTCTGGAATGTAGCATGTCTTAATTTTTGCTTATGTAGGAGAGCAGGAAGACAAAAAAGTAATATTAAAAATAGAAGAAACTATTAGAATGTGGTAAAACAAAGAACTATGAGATATTCTGGACTTTGTCACCGATTGCATTAAGCAAAGAAAGCTTTGATTTTTAGAAGAAGGAAAAAGCGGCAAGGCTAAGAATACACATTCTCCAAAATTATGATATTTGAATCTTGAGTATTATCAGGCTTATCATTCTGCTATTTTTTCCATTTTCATGGGATTCTGAAGACTGAAAGCTGTATTTCTGTATTGAGGCAAGCTTCTTTAATCATTGTTTTAGTTCATTCATTGGCGATCACTCGTAGCCGAGTAAGATTGTCTTCCAAAGGTAAAATTTTAACAGTGGATCCGTAAGTGGCTATAAAGGCCAATTCTGGATCCGCACAATCTCCCACAATGAGGGCATAGGTTTCCGGGTGGGAGACGGTCATGATGAGGGTTTGCCTGACGTGCCTTCCTTTTAGCTCTTTTCTCCCTTTCGCCCTGTACTCATGCTTCTTCAAAGTCCATAGCGCCATTAATAAAGGCTGACCTCCAATTGAAACGCTCATGAGTTAGGGCTTCCCAGTTCTCAATGCTGATATTACATTTTTTTAAATTAGCTTTGAGAGTATCTTTGAATCTCTTTTGCTGTCCACCAATATTCCATTTTCCATTCTTAAGTTGGGAGTAAAGTAGCTGCTTTGGAAGACGATGGTCAGGCATTCGAACAACATGACCGGTCCAGCGAAGTTGATGTTGGATTATCATTGTTTCAATGCTGGTGGTTTTCGCTTCTTCTAATACGCTAACATTAGTCCGCCTATCTTCCCAAGTAATTTGCAGAATTTTTCGGAGGCAGCGTTGATGGAATCTTTCAAGAAGTTGGAGGTGGCGTTTGTAGAGGGTCCATGTTTCACAGGCATACAGAAGGGTTGGTAGTACAATGGCTTTGTAAACAAGCATTTTGGTCTCCCTGCGAATGTCCCGATCCTCAAACACTCTACGCTTCATTCGGGAGAAAGCTACACTCACAGAGCTCAGGCGATGCTGAATTTCAGCGTCGATGTTGGCTTTTGTAGATAGATGGCTGCCGAGATAAGAAAAGTGGTCGACATTTTCTAGTGACACACCTTTAAGCTGGATTGATGGTGCTGCGGAGGGATTGGTTCGAACTTGCTGGTAAAGCACTTTGGTTTTTTTAATGTTAATCAAGAGGCCGAGTTTTTCATATGCTTCTGCAAAGATGTTTAGGATAGTTTGAAGATTGTTTTAGTATTACACACTAAATAAATGTGTGTACCTTTATTTCCCAATTTAGGATAAGTCCTTCCCAATTTAGGATGAGTTCTTCCTTGGAATCTCTGATACTCCTTTTCTTTTATAATATGTTTGTAATCATAAGCAACAGATTGAAGGGTAAGAGAGCCCTTATCAGAGGTTGCTGACTGTCTGCTCACCCTTATCCCAGGATCCTTCAGACAAACCTGCTGTAGGCTTTATTTGCACATACTTGGACTTCTACTCTACAAATATCTGCTGATACAATTTAATGGCACTGTGAAAGAATTAGAGGATTCACAAAACTTGCTTGCCAGGATGAAAGGCAACTCTTAAAAAAAAAGTGGGCACCTAAAATATGGATATAATATATAGCAATCCTTAAATTTCAGGTATCATAATTACAGAACATTCTGGGACACTAGTTTGCAGTTGATCAATTTAATAATGTTAATAATTATACTGTATACAGAAATGTCAGGTCAGGTATACTTTCAGGCTTGAGTAGTAGGATTTCTAATTTGTGTGCCGTATTTTCTGCATGGCTATAAAATTTGATTATGAGTGATTGTAAGTAGATTTCATTAGTAAACATATAGCTAGATTTCAATTGACAGAAACCTAGTTCTTCAAGATGGATGTTTTCAATGAAGGAATGTCGATGCAGCCACGTGTTCTCTGTTTTCACTTGATGTTGTATACTTTGTTAATTTGGTGTCAGAAAAACATTCAGTGTCATATTTTGGAGCCATATGCTTTCTGTGACAGATTGATAATAGTTATATTATTGAAGCTATTCTGTATCACATAACACTGAAAAAAAATTCTAAGAAATCAACTAATGGAATTTATATTTTTTTCTTCTAATCTACCCTCTTGATAAAAAGGTATCCACACATATCACACCCTCAAATGAAGTGATGTCTCTTCAGTTATTGCTCACTTTTTCACCATTATTTGAAAACCATTAATAGTATTTGGACTGCAAAAATCTGGTTGGTCACTAGATGGGAGCCGAGAGTTAAGAGTTTTTTATATGTCTTTGCTATCACCTAGTGGTTATTTAGATTTTTTTCCCCAGCTCAGACCTGGTAGCTCTCTCTGTTATCCTTAAACGTCACTTTCAATTTTTTCATCTGGTGTATTTGTTGAAGAGACATATCATCCCTTCAGGACTAGAAATGCTATAAAGGTTCATGAAGTTCAGGACCTTTATAATACATGTCTGAAAGAAGAGGGAAGCTTTCAAAGCCCTTGAATCCTATGCTGGATTACAATCAAATCTGAAAATTTCCCAATTAAAATCCTTGGACATTGAGAATGGAAAATGAGATCTTCGGTGGTCTCTGCGGGAGTGACAAGATGATAAAAATACATTTTTGATAATTTTGATAATTATCAAGACGATAAAAATCATGGTGTTGTGATGCAAGCCTTGTCCCTTTTGTATGTACAGTATGTCTTGACCCACCTACATACAATTGCAGCACAATGCCATAATGCTGCTTGCCTCCTTTTGACAAAAGCAGAAAGTTGCTGTGGGGGTCTTCCTATTTTCTCGCTTTTGGGTAGCACTCTTAAAATAAAATCCATTGTTTGCATGGGGAGTTGTGTTTATGAGCTGTCCTTTAAAAAGCTTCCAAACCAGGCAGATGCTCACAATCTGAATTGCTTTTTATCTACTGCCATTCCAGTTTTATAGGGAGTTTCAGCTTTTCAGTACAACCCGCAGAAAAATTACTACTTTGCTCTGCTGGGGCTGTTTAAAGAACTATCTGGTTTGATCCAACAATTAACTGAACAATGTACGGTTTGGAGTAAACCATTTGATTAATTTCCAAGGCAATCTGATATGTGCCAAGGTGAGCTCACCCATCTCTATTTAGAGCTGACAAAATAGTGATTGAACTGTGATGTTGAAGCTAATAGAAAAGCTGTGTTCCTTTTGCAGAGATGCTTGAAATAGAACTTGCTGCAAATTATTTCATTGCAGACAATTCATGGAAAAGAATAAAGATTATGCACAGTACACTACAATAGCAAATATTGATACAAAATAGCAGTAGCCAAAAATTAAGTATTAATTTTTTAAAAAAATGTTGAGAAAAGCTTATCTTTATCAACAATAATTTGTCATCTGAGTAATGAAGATAAGAATCATAAATTTTCCAGAAAGGAAAGTACTGAAATATTTGGTATACATTCTGAAGAATTGATCTCAGAATTAGACAAATATAATTTAGATCCAGAATAATTACCATATTATAATCTATGTGTACCATACTGTATTCTGTTAGTCACTGAAATACCACAAATTTGGCAAAATAGTTATCATTTTCAAGATTATATCATGAAAACAAGAAAATACTAAGGTTAGTTTTATATATGACCATTTTGATTTCATGTCAGCAAACAGCATGAATCAGGACATGAACATGTTACATTATGCATGCAATTTTGCATCTATTGTAACAAGATGATCATTTTCTATGTATGTTAAATCTGTTTGCATATGATATTCTTTGAATTAAAATTAAATATCTTTTAATATTAAAATATAGCGATTTCAGTTGGAGAAAAAAGCAACTGGCCATATGTCTTTTAGATCAGTTTACAAATATATTTAGGGAAAGTTTCTCTTCATACCTGGGATGATCCAGAGATCCAGTTTTATTTTGTCATATCTCTTCTTACATTTCATTGCATGCTAGGATTACCTTCAGCTTCATTTCGGCACTTCACTTGACATCTTCATTGACATCTTCCACCTGTTTTGACGTGATTGCTGTTTTGTGTTTTTTCTAGGTTTGATAATAGGTAGATACTACAAGCCCAGTATGACTTTCCTTTAGACCAGAGCTTTCCAAACTGTGTGTCTGGACACATTAGTGTGTCGGCTGCAGTGTCTGGGTGTGTTGCAGCTGCTGCTGCCTCCTGGCTTCCACCCAGGTCCTAGTGCCTGCCTTCTGCCTTGCTGCCTCCAAACCTGCCCTGCCAGGATTCTGCGCAGGTCCTAGTGCCTGCCTTGTGCCTTGCTGCTTCCAAACCTGCCCTGCCAGGATTCCACACAGGTCCTAGTGCCTGCCTTGTGCCTTGCTGCCTCCAAACCTGCCCTGCCAGGATTCTGCACAGGTCCTAGTGCCTGCCTTGTGCCTTGCTGCCTCCAAACCTGCCCTGCCAGGATTCCGCACAGGTCCTAGTGCCTGCCTTGTGCCTTGCTGCCTCCAAACTTGCTGTGATTCCGTGCAGGTCCTAGTGCCTGCCTTGTGCCTTGCTGTAAGAGTGTGTCGAGAAATGATGCCATGCTGTAAGAGTGTGTCGCAAAATGATGCATGTCTAAAAAGTGTGTCACCAACATGAAAGTTTGGAAAGCTCTGCTTTAGATATTATATTATTTAAAACACACCAGCTGTTACATTAAGAATAATGTGGCTTGTTTGTATATATAGTGGTCATATATTGAGAAATAGATTTAGCTGACTTACTTAAATCCAAAATAAGGATTGATACATATTCAGTTCGGCAGCAGTCGAGGCTTCTAAGCTTATGATTTCAAATTGATGGGTTCATTATTATTTCTTAATAAATACAAATTTATTATTAAGCCACATAATTATTATTCTCTGTGAATCTTGCTGCTCCTTCTCCTTCTCCTTCTCCTTCTCCTTCTCCTTCTCCTTCTCCTTCTCCTTCTCCTTCTCCTTCTCCTTCTCCTTCTCCTTCTCCTTCTCCTTCTCCTTCTCCTTCTCCTTCTTTAAATTTTGCTTTGGTTCTGCTTTTAATTTCTGGCAAGTATGTTAATTTCTCTCTGAATGTGTTAACCATTCTGTGAGTGATGCTTTGCACTTGTCCTGTTCATTTCTATCAGGAAACCCTTTTCAATAACCTTGTTAGCAATTCTTCTGAGCTTCAACATTATTTTTTAAAAATTGGCAAGTAGCTATTTACTCACTTTGTACAATGAGGTTAGCATGACCAATAAGTTAGATGCCTGTCCCACTGGATTCAACTGGAACAAAGCAATCCTACCATCAATCAATAGCTTTAGAACTGATTAACTTTGGCTAGAGTGTACCCTTTAATTGCAGTCATGTCAGTGAGATGTGAGCTCTTCCAATATTTACAATTTGATTAAGAATATTATATCACACAATAAGTTACAGGATTGATTTTTTGGGGAAGTACTTCTCAGATATTTGTGTTCATTAACAGAGATCCAGGCATTGTTTATTTTATTTATCAAATTTCTAACACCGCCCATCTCCCCCCTCAAGGAGGGACCCTGGACGGTTAGTATCAAGTATAAGTATTAGTATCAAGTATAAGCAAAGGGCTGTAACTCAGTGGTATAGGACATGCTTGGGTCCTGTTTTCAATAACTAATGTTTCCAGACAAGGCTGGGAAATTAAAAAGAAAAACTTTATTTATTTATTTATTTATTTTATTTATTTATTGTATTTTTCCACCGCCCATCTCGTAACGACTCTCGGCGGTTTACAACAAATTAAAACAATAAAAATTAAATGTCAACTAAAAGGATACATTAAAATATAAATATACAATATTTATTTATACAATATTAAAAAAAAGATGTATAATTGGGTATCATCAGCATATTGATGATACCTCATACCATGCCAACCTAGCAATTCGAAAGCATGCAAATGCAAGTAGATGAATAGGTACCACTTCGGTGGGTAGGTAACAGCGTTCCGCGTGCGTCATGCCGGCCACATGACCGTGGAAGCGTCTTCGGACAACGCTGGCTCTTTGGCTAACAAACGGAGATGAGCACCGGCCCCTAGAGTCGGACACGACTGCACAACTGTGCGGGGGGAACCTTTACCTTTACCTTTACCTTTACATACCATGGCAAAGGATGATCTCACCCAGCGGTTTCATGTAAATGTTGAAGAGGAGCTGAGAGAGTACCGAACCCCACAAAGGAGGGGCCGAGGGCCGGATCTCTCGCTCCCTATCACCACCGATTGGGACCGTCCCTAGAGGAAAGAGGTGAACCAGCACAAAACCACACCGCTCACCCCCAACTCCCTGAGCCGACCCAAAAGGATACTGTGGTCAATGGTATCAAAAGCTTCTCAGATATTTGTGTTCATTAACAGAGATCCAGGCATTCGTATCAAGTATAAGCAAAGGGCTGTAACTCAGTGGTATAGGACATGTTTGGGTCCTGTTTTCAATAACTAATGTCTCCAGACAAGGCTGGGAAAGGAAAAAAAAAAACCTTTCCTCTTTGACATGCTAGATAGTAGCTGCCAGTCAGTTTACATAATACTAAGCTAGGCCAGTGATCAGACCAAACAAGGCAGATTTCAGTATTCTCTTGCTATCTGTGATACTGTCCATAGTACCATTTTTACCCACTAGACAAACCTAATATATAAAAGAAGAAATGATATTATTGAGAAACTGTTGGTGTATTATTCAAAAAGGGGAAGTCACAAGGCATCACATGCTCTCAGGTTAAAAGGTTAAAGGGAAGAAAGATCAGGCATCATGTGCTCTCAGGTTAAAAGGTTAAAAGTTATTTTATTATAAAATAAAAAGTTTATTAATCACATCTATACTGCTGCCCATCTTAAAAGAAGTGACTCTGGACAGCATACAACAATCAATAAAACAACAAATACATAAAAACAATTATAAAAATATAAAGTCATTAAAAATGAAAAAAACACTGTAAAATTTAAAATATACAAACCACACAGAGAGAATAAAAAGATCAACCAGAATGGAGCCATTTAAGAATGACTCTGGTTCCCTGGGACCCCAAGGCCTTGTGACATAACCAGGTCTTGAGGGACTTCCGGTATAAGTCTATTCTTGGGAAAGGAATGTATTGAAAAGTATGTTGATGAAAGACTCAATGAAAGATTGAAACATAAAGAATAAAGGGTGTTGAAAGGTTCTAATTATGGGACGGATCCTTATCTGGTAGTGTTAGGAGTGGATCTTGGGAGGAAATGGGCATAGCAGGAAAAGAAGTGAAAGAAAGTAGATTGATAATTGAGTGACTACAGAAGAGAAAATATGAATCTTGAAAAAATATTGGAAGATAGATTAATTTCCCAACAGGGTTAAAGGAAATTGGATAAAAAAAATAAGGATGACAATATGGCCACATTTAGTTGGGGAAGTAAAAGTAAAAAGTAAAAATCCTTGAACATCCCAACTTCTACCTCAATTATATAGGATAAGGCATTTACTTCTTTATTTATTGTCATTTCACTATTTTTTAATCCCTATTACTTTGCTTTGATGAAATTACCATATCAGTAATGATTCAGCACTGCAGTTAATTAAAAATAAAGATTGTTAGTCACTTTACAAAACTTACATGTTGGGCCAAATTATTTACAGTTATATATACAGTATATCGGGTCCTCTACCAGAGGCCTGGGAGTTTGAGGGTTCTGCGCAGTATCTTAGCTGTTCCTAGCACTGCACTCTTCTGGACAGAGAGCTCTGATGTTGTTCCTTGGATCTGTTGGAGCCACTCTCCCAGCTTAGGAGTCACAGCCCTGAGTGCTCCCACCACCACTGGGACCACTTGGGCCTTCACTTTCCACATCCTCTCCAGTTCTTCCTTCAGGCCCTGGTACTTCTCCAGCTTCTCATACTCTTCTTCCTGATGTTGCTGTCACTTGGCACCGCTACATCTATCACCACCGCCGTCTTCTGGTCCTTGTCTACTACCACGATGTCTGGTTGATTGGCCAGTACCTGCCTGTCTGTCTGGATCTGGAAGTCCCACAGGATCTTAGCCCTGTCATTCTCCACAACCTTCTGTGGAATCTCCCATCTGGACTTGGGAGGGTCTAGTGCAGATATGTGCATTGTGCAGATGTTCCTGTACACAATGCCAGCTACTTGGTTGTGCCGTTCAGTGTATGTTGTTCCTGCCTGCATCTTACACCCTGCCACTATATGTTGGACTGTCTCTGAGGCCTCTCTGCACAGTCTGCACCTTGTGTCCTGTCTAGTGTGGTAGACCCCTGCTTCTATGGATCTGGTGCTTAGTGCCTGTTCTTCTGCTGCTATGATCAGTGCCTCAGTGCTGTCTTTTAGTCCAGCCCTTTCCAGCCACCGGTAGTATTTCCCAAGGTCAGCCACCTCAGCTATCTGTCGATGGTACATCCCATGCAGGGTCTTGTCTTGCCATGATAACGTAGTGGTTAGAGCGCCACCATTGAGGCGGGTGACTGGGGTTCAAATCCCAGCTGGTACCTACCTTACCAGTAGGGGTCCTTGGGCAAAGACCCCCTAACGCTTCACCTGCCTACCTCAAATATGAGAGTAACACGAACTAAGAGAGTCATGCCGGCTTGGACATTGCCCAGATTAACAAGGTCCGCATCAGATGTTGGGGAACCAGGACAATCTGACAATAAGTGGGCTACTGGAACAAACCATACATGGACGAGAACCTGGAATTGATGGAATGCTACTACAACAGTAGACCTAATGAGAGATGTATGTATATACTCTGTGTGTATATATACTGTGTGTGTGGGGGGGGGGGATAAGGAATATATATATATATATATATATATATATATATATATATATATATATATATATATATATATATTCCTTATCCAATGAGTGTCAATAATTAATTACAACTCTGTAACTTAACTTTCAGCTTCTGTTATAAGATGGAGAAGCTCTATCTACATTTTTAATGCAAGAATTCCCTTTAGTGATAATTAAAATATTTTCTTTTGACTAAGAACTGAAATAGCTATTGCTGGATGATTCCAATTACAGTAAAGAAATTTTATTGTATATACAATATTTTATAATCAGGCAAAATGGATGGAAATCTGTACTCAAGCAGTGATTTTCCCTGTTATATTAAATGTTTTTCTTTGCCTGTCTTATATTGTACGCTAAAAGAAGCAGGTGCTGTCACTGAATAATGTAGCCTCTGTAGTTATTGCAGACAAGATTTTGTTTGATTAATTATCATTAAATATAAGCCTCTTCTAAGAAGCTTAAGTAAAAATTCATCATATTTTTAAAGATTGCTTATACTCAAAATGTAACTGTCACATTTTTTATCTTCATTTGCATCTAATTAACTGTTAAAATTGAGTAAACCTCTGATTTAGAAACATCTAAAGCATAAAGTGGCAGTCATTTTATCACATTGATTGTTGATTCAGATATTTCCTCAAAAATTGGGTCTGAAAGTATATTGCTGCTATGGTATTCTGCCCTATTAAAGACTTATTAAAACTAGTAATATAAGCCTTTTTAATTCATGTAACTGTGTAACCATAAGGGCAGTTCATCAACCTGTAGTGGACAATATAATACTAATATTTGAGTTCAAGATGATTAAACATGATGGAAATATGAGATACAATTGCTCCAGAGAAAAGAGAGCAAACAGCACTAGCTTCTCCCATCATCTTAACCATTCTTGTCATCATTCTTGGGTTCAAGGCAACAATCTGAAATAGGAACCTTGTGTATGGATAAAGATGCCCTGTGTGTTCCTGAAGCCTGAAAAACCCTGCACACAGTGCAGCAAGATTAAAATTCAACTTTATGCTCCATCTTTCTCTCTTTCTTAGCCTATATCAATCTGACTTTGCCCTAAGGAGGCTATTGTTAAAGCATATTAATTAGATAAACACATTACACCTCCAAAAATGCAAATGATGATCGCCTAACTAACTGCAGACACTGCAGTGGCGCCCGCCCTTTGGAATATCTTGCCCCCAGAGCTGAGGTGGGTTTCCTCACTCCCGACCTTCCGGAAAAATTTGAAGACCTGGTTCTGCCGCCTTGCATGGGATGTGCAGGTTAATAGCTCCTCCTGGGGGTGGCTGGTGCAGTAGTGCCCTTCCCATTATTTAAGATCTAGCCCTTGGATTTTATACTTATTTATTGTATTTATATTGATTATAATATAACTTCATGTTTACATTTTTTAACTTTTGATTTTGTTGTAAACCGCCCAGAGTCCCCCGATTGGGGGAGGTGGGCAGTGATATAAATTTAAATAATAAATAAATACATTTCTTCTTTTATATATTTAATTTATACCCCCATCTTTCTATTCAGGCAAGTATTCTGGGTGGCTAACAAATTTAAAAAAAAGAAACAATACGAAGTTACTAAAAATACCAGTAATACTGAAATCAGATGTAAGAGAACAATAAACAGTAACTAAGGGGAAGAACTCCCTAGCCATGTCCAAATAAGTTTCAAATCAACAAATCACCAGGCCCAGTTGACATCTATTCAAGAGTTATTAAGGAGCTTAAAGCTGAGATTGTGGACCTTCTAACGAAAATATGCAACCTCTCTCTACACTCAGCCTCTGACTGGCAGGTGGCCAACAGAACTCCAATTTTTAAGAAGGGCATGCAGGGAGATCCAGGAAATTATAGGTCTGTCACCTTAACATCTGTTCCTGGAAAGACAGAAGAAACTTATCTTAAAGATAAAATTACCAAACGTGGAGACTCCGGCCTTGCTCAAGGATACCCAGCATGGCTCCACTAAGGGAAGGTCCTGTCTAACTAGTCTGCTAGAGTTTTTTTAAAGATATTTTTATTTATTTATTTATTTATTTATTTATTTATTTATTTATTTATTATTGTATTTATACCCCGCCTATCCCCTCCCTAACGGAGGACTCTAGGCAGCTTACATACATCTTCATACATATACATCGTTATACATTATTTCCATTTAAACCGCACACCAAGGGAGGGGGTAAGGGAACCGACTCTTCTCTGGCTTCTGGACTACATGTCCCACGATGCCTTGCGTCAGAGCCGGCTGCTGACGTCCTGTAGCTGTTGTTACTTCGGGATCCATCGTGACCGCCGCCATTCAAGAGATCTTCAGTTCGGTGGACGCTGACCCCTGACAGGACATCAGCAAATTTTCCCACTTAAGGTGGTACCCAATTTATCTACTTGCAAGCTTTCGAACTGTTGGGTCGACAGGAGCTGGGACTAGCAACGAGAGCTCACCTCGTTGCGCGGGGATTCGAACTGCCGACCTTCCGACCAGCAGTCTACAGATTGAGCGGTTTAACCCGCTGAGCCACCGCGTCCCTTTTTTTAAAGATATCAATAAACATGTGGATATTTCATCAAAGACTTCTCAGGAAGCTTAACAGCCATGGAATAAAAGTGCAGGTTCTCTTGTGGATAAGCAACTAGCTACTGAATAGAAACAAAAAGTAGGAGTAAATGGACATTTTTCATGGTGGAGGGATGTAACTAATGGGGTTCTATCCTAGGACTAGTGCTTTTTAACATATTGATAAATGATCTGGAATCAGGCTTGACTAGTGGAATAGCCAACTTTGCTGATGACACTTAGTTGTTCAGAGTGGGTGTCAAAATGGCAGGTGTCATTCCACTTGAGCAAATGTAAAGCAATGAACATTGGTGCCATATCCTAACTACTCATACAAATTAATGGGATCAGTGACTGATGAGTAAAGAGATCTTGGAGTAACTGTAAACAGGTCAATGGAAGTGTTGACAGAGTGAACATGCACTGTAAAAAAGGCAAACAGCACGTTAGGGATAATAAAAACACCATTGAAAATAGAGATGTCAATATCATAATGCCCTCATATAACTCAATGGTGCGACCACACCTGGAATATTGTATGCAGTTCTGGTCACCACACCTCAAAAAGGATATAATGGAATTGGAGAAGGTTCAGAGGAGGGCAACTAAGTTGATCAAGGGGCTGGAGCAGCTCCTTACGAGAAAAGGTTGCAAATGTGAGGCTTTTTAGTCTAGAAAGGAGGCGAATGAGAGAATGTGGTGATTTTCAGCAGTTGGTTTTCCACATCTTTTGTGAATAATGAGTCTAATTCTAGTTGCCTATGTTTGGGTGTCCACAATATTCTTCAACAATTTACTTCCATTCAGTAAATTTTCCTCTGGTAAGATCTTGTATTCCTCTGGTTTTTGAAGAAACTCAAATGAAAAGTTCAGAGAATTGTTCAGCGTAATAGCTAGCTTTTCTGTCCTTATTTACTGATAAATGTCAACATATTTTATCCTTTTGCTATTAAAATGAAAATGGATGCAGCCAACCTAAAAGGATGAATCCTGTCTAAGAGCAAGAATCTCTAAAAACACTAGATTTTTCTGTCCGTATTATATATGGCACTCTTACTGCAGTGCAGTATGCTTATTCACCAAATATTTGATTAGGTTATCTCTGTTTACATGTGTGTAAGATTACATTTATATACAAATCAACAATGTTTGGTCTCTTCCTGACAGGAGAGAGGTGTAAAACCCAGAGAGATTCAATTTCAAGCCTCTCCCAGCAATTTCATGCCAGATCTTGATAAACTAGATTTGCCCTAACCTTGCCCTTCCTGATATGAAACCTGAGAAGGGAAGCAAAGCCCAGCACCTTTGCACACTCTCCTGTCTAAGGAGATCAAAGTGGAGCAGCCTCAGTGGGGGGAAGAGAACTAGGGCAGTCTTCTCCCATATTGTCAGTCTTCAGATATCAGTCTCCAGAATTCCCCCAACAGGATGGCCAATTCTGACAATCTGGAAGTTGAATCTCACACATCTGGGGAGCTCCTAGTTGAACAAGACTATCCCCATGGCTTTTGTAAAGCAAGGACTGAATGCAGTGGGCTTTGATGTGGGCACAGAGGTTGGGATCCATCAACTTCCTTGCGCAGAACTCCGCTCAGGGAAAGGTACCCCTATCCAGCTTGGGGTGTTCCTCTTTTATCAACAGTGAACAGTATAGCCTATCCATTTCAGCAGGATAGGCTGAATCCAATCCAGTATGCAATTTTTTTAAAAAATATAGGGCTATTATGGGGAGCAGAATGCATAATTGGATTTTGACTTCTGCCAGCTTGGTTCCACATATCTTATATTTGTTTGAATCTGAACCAATGCAATGTGTTTTTGTTCTCTGCTGGCAAGTGTTTACTTGTTTATTATGTAAAGATTGATTTATTATTTTAGTGACTCAGATATTATAGGCAATTATAGTTATACTCAGAATTTTACTTGGGGAAGCAAAAAAAAGAGCTTTTCTTAAAAGCTGCATTTGAAGGATGCCTTATAAAGAACATTTAGTTCAACAAGCTAAACCTAACTTCTGGTTCTCTAAACGAAGAAGAAAGCTTTCCATTTCATTTGCTAGTTTGGCGGCCAATGGATAAACTATTTGACCAGTCTGGCAAAACAGCTGATTCGTGTTTAAGAAAGCGGTAATTGCAATATTGGCAGAAATGTCAGAATGAGGTGTTTGGCATACTTTGCTGCCAGATATTTGCTCCTGCACTCTGGACTGGACAAGGAGAAAGCTGATTTCATAGATTGGCAGAGGAATTCAGTGTATCCCAATCTTGCTTTTTCTCGCAATGACTTTCCACAGAAAGCCTGATACGCTTCCTCTTGTGGCACTGAATGTTCCCTACATTTCCTCATCTGATACAGACAGAGAACAGGGCTCTACCACAGCACATAAATGAAGGAAATTTTAGTTGTAGAGTAGCACTACAGTTTTATCCAATTGAAATAGTATTTGGAGTTCAAATGACAAATGCTATTTAAAAAGTAACATTAATACATGATCATGAGTATCAGAATGAATTATTTTTAATGTACTCTTTATGTTGAACATACCCATAATTTTCCCCAGATATTCTATCACATGAGAGTTTTCTCCAAATGCCCAGCATTGTCTGTTCTATATAGAGCTAATTGCTATGTGGTTTTCTGTCACACATTGATTTCCTAAGACTTGAAATTGAAAAAGAAAAGCAGGATCCTATGTTTTGAAAACAGAAGCCACCAAATGGATTAAGTGGTCCCACCTCTCTTCTGCTCTGCATTAAGATTCCCTGAGAGATGCATATTCAAGTTCCCATGAAAAATTCCTATTATTATTATTATTATTATTATTATTATTATTATTATTATTTGTTTTGTTTTCTATAGGCAGCTTTACATACTGTTGAACAGATCTTGGAGTTCAGTGTATTCTTATTAGTCATTATTTTCTATTGTGGTCCTTCTCTTAAACTGTATTCCTATTTCAGAAATATAAGTAAACAGCCATACTGCATTGCCTCTTTTCAAATCAGTGCACAGGGAGTGGCAACATATTTCCTGAACTGGTACATGGTACCCCATAGCCCAACTTTCATTATAAAAACCATTTATAAAATAAAGAGAAATGCACAAAACCTAGTGAGAACAATATGCCTTTTGGATGAGATATTAATGTAATATTGAAAAAAATGGCCACTAGTTTGTATTCAGTTTGCAAAGATGGAGCCTTGTTACAATAACTTCACCAGCTACCCTTGTTTCTGAGTGCAATTTGAAGTGCTGATTATATAAAGTCCTCTATAACATGTGACAAAATTATTTGAAAGACCATATTATTTCATGTGAGTCTACATGGGTTTTTTAGGAGAGTCATGGTTTTAATCTTTTAAATATAATCCTGCTAATTCCAGTGCTATTTGTACAGAAAAGTGGGAATACAGTAAAAAAAATAGTTTAAAAGTACAAGCTCCTTTAATGAGTTATCTGTACTTCCCACCAATTAACACTTAACAGGTTGCTTGATTTATAGTAGTAACATAAATAAATTAGGCAAGAATATTGGAGAAATTCATTCATAAACATGTTGAATATTGATTGTAACTACAAGGGTTGGAATCCAAAGAGCAAGCACTTTTTAAACTGCAGATCTTCTTTAGTATGGAATCCTTCCAAACACAGTGCAATCCTTTATCTGTTTATGGAGAAGTACATTTCATTGAGTTACATTGGGCTGCCTCCTAGGAAAACTGATGTAGGATGACAGCCTAGTCTCCAGCAAGGTCTTCAACAAGGCATGGAGAGTTGTTTCATTCCACAAGCCCAGAGATCTCTTGAATTTCCAAAATGCATTTTTTTCTGATGGGTTGACAGGTTGGGTAGATGTTTGGCTTTCAGCCATAAAAAGTATTGGATGTCCCTACCTCTCAAAATGTTTTTCCCCGTAAGAAATTTATTTATTTATTTATTATTGTATTTATACCCCGCCTATCCCCTCCCTAACGGAGGACTCTAGGCGGCTTACATACATAGTAAATTACATTTCATTATACAGTATACATTTTTAAACCGCGCGCTTAAGGGAAGGGGTAAGGGAACCAACTCTTCCGTGGCTACTGGACTACATGTCCCACAATGCCTTGCGTCGGAGCCGGCTGCTGACGTCCTGGATGTTGCTGCTTCGGGTTCCGTCGTCGCCGCTGCCATTCATGAGATCTTTTTCTGTTTGGTGGCCGACCCCCGACGGGACACCAGCAAATTTACCCACTTAAGGTGGTACCCATTTATCTACTTGCTAAGCTTTCGAACTGTTGGGTTGACAGGAGCTGGGACTAGCAACGAGAGCTCACCTCATTGCGTGGGGATTTGACAGCCTAGAAATGGAAACAATACCCTAATCAAAGAGAATATTTGTAGCTCAGGGTTGAACTGTGGAGTCCTTGGTGCTCTCTGAGCCTTGTTGTTTTCTTGCAGACGTTTCATTGCCAGGCTAGGCAACATCTTCAGTGTGGAACTTGCTCTCTGTTTATATATCCTGGCTTGTCCTGCCTGTGTTGGTGGGGGTGTTGTACTCTCCTTGGTAGTACCTTGATTGGGTTGTTGTTTGCTGCTTGAACTATCAACTATCAACTCAGGGATGCTTGAACTATCAATCAAGGAACTATCAACTCAGTCAATCAACCAAGCAGCAAACAACAACCCAATCAAGGTACTACCAAGGAGAGTCAAGGCTCAGAGAGCACCAAGGACTCCACAATACCGTAATTCTGGGTAATTACCCAGAATAATAAATGACAAAATGGGTCTCCTATATCTAGGCAGAAAAAATCCAGACACCCACAAAATGACAGGAAAGGGTTAAAACAGTCATCCCAGAGTTCTGAAGCTCAGTTATGGTAGGCCTAATGAAAACGGAAATGAAGAAATGGCCTCATTGTATCCAATGGAATTTAAGCCTGAATGCAGTGGCCAACCACTCCCATATTGTTGCTAAGAAAACAACATTGATGTGTCCTTGTGGTCACCAGGAGTGAGCTCAACTCAAGGGAGACTTTACTGTAAATATTTTTAGGCTTGCAGATTAAAAGTGATGATATGCTAAAGTATAGGTATAAATGAATAAGCTGTGTTAACCTTCTGAATTATTATTGCTTATTTTTTTAGACAAGGAGTAGAACATACAGTCTTCAGTATGTTCATTGTTTGCAAAATCGAAGCGTGGCCATGCTGGCCAGGACTGATGAGAGTTGAAATGCAACAACTGGAGAGCTCTATGTTGCCCATCCCTGCTCTAGACCAAAGAAGAAGTTGAACTTCTAGGGGGGATCTGAAAATTCATCAGAAAATAAACCTGATGATATTAATTTGTATATTAAATTTCTGGTATGAATTCAGATCTGAAAACAGATCTAATTCTAAGTGAAGACAAAAAGGTTTATAGACATTGCAAGTGAAGGCAACAATCGAGCCAAAATGGTTAGTTCTTAACCTTTAATACTGCAAAGAGATTTTGACTGAACAACAGATATAAACATGTTTTTAAAGTCTGAGTAAATTTGCAAGTCCTCTGTTGATGTTCCTTAGGGCAGATGGGTGGGAGTTGCAGAGGAGGGAGGAACTGCCTTTTTTTTTTTTACTTCTGCTGATGGAAGCAATACCATCAGTGTAAAACCAGATTGGATTTCACCCTTCATTCAAAAAGGCTTACTTTTATAATATGAAAGTCTTGTTAACAGTTATATAACAAAGAGAAAGAAATGTTTTTGATGGCACTTTGTCGGACACACGTTTCAGAAGCTTTTTATTTCAAACTGTCATTATGCTTAAGGTGCTTTGGAACGTATTTCTTGTCTTGTCTTCAATTTAACAGAAAGGAGATATCAATTGGAGGTTAAACGTATGGGAAGATTGGGAGATTCCTAGCTAAAAATATAAATTTATATTTATATAAATTATAAATATATAAATTTAATTAAATAAATAAATAAAAAGAAGTGGCACATATTTCAGCAAGACTTTGGTCCAATACCAATTGGAACCTCATGGAGCCTAAGGCTTACAGAATTTGGGAAGGGTTGAAAACTAGAAAGGTCTGACTCCTGCCTTACAGATTCTCAACCACAGAGTGGACATTTAACATGCTAGGTTCTAACTGCTTGCTCTGTTTTGACAATTGTGCAACATATGCATTGACAAAGCTGTTCAAGGAGCGGTTATACCTGTACCCTGGCTTATTAATTTAGTCCTCCATTTTTTTTATTCTTATCAAGGACACAGTAATGTAGTATTGATGTTGCTAGCCCCTCCATATCTAGGCTCCAAAAATCTATATAGTCATTAGATGGTAGCAGAGAGAAACACACCACACACTAACTTTCCTACCATTTATTTTTGCAACCCAGATATAGTAACCTTGGATGCTGCAAACAAAATATGAGGGAGAGTATTTAGTCCAGAGCTTTCCAAACTCTGTGTTGCGACACAAAAGTGTGTCGCCACACACAGTCTGGTGTGTCGCCACACAACCCGGAAGCGCTGATCATCATCAGCGCTTCTGGGTTTTCCTGTGGCGACACACCAACTGCAGCGCGCAAAACCCGAAAGCGGCAGCAGCGCTTCCGGGTTTTTGCGCGCTGCCGCAAGGACGGCACTTCCGGGTTTTCCTGCGGCGACACACCAACGGCGGTTGGTGTGTCGCCGCAGGAAAAACTGGAAAGCCCTGATTTAGTCAGTATTCTGTTTTCAGAATGTGAGAACCTTCTTGTTGTCTACTGACTGGCAGTCATTTTCAAGGGCTTAAAGACTTTTCCACGTGAGGATTATATGCCAAATAAGAAAGCAGCTCCAGACCTCTGTTTTCCACAACATTAGCAGGATTGGAGAACTCAACTCATTTATTTCCAGCTCAGACATATTGTAGTAGAAACTGCTGCAAACTATTGGTTGGATTGGTCTGAGATACTGAGGCTCCATATCTCCATTAGGGGAAATTCTTGCCTCACCCTTTCTTCTAACTCCTAAGCCTCAGATCCTCCAGGAAAATGCAAGCTTAAGAGCTCTACAACTCCCTTTCAGAAGCCCAAACAAAATGAGTGGGAATTAAACTGTTAAGTATTTTGTCAGTTTCTTGCTTCTCTTCAGCTCCAGATGAATCTGCCTGCAAAATGCCAAGCTATGGGGTTTATGTCTTCACTTTTTCCCCCTTTTTGTATGGCATGGGATCTTCAGCAACTCAGAGCATAGCAGTGATTTGCACACTGTGTTCCCTGTATTTCAAGTTGAAGGGCATGAAGACAATCATGTTACTTGAAACTGTTCTGAAGGCCTTGAGAGTGAAAAGGGGGGCAGCATCTGAATGTCCTCAGATGTACCTAAGGTGCCACATGCCAGGAATCCAAATGGGGATATTTTCATGCAAAGTTTAGGATATGCCTAACTCCCCTAAGTTATGACTTTAGAGAAGTTTATTTATTTATGATGAATAAACATCTTCCATATTTGTAAGTACTTCTCTCATAATATCTTGCAGGACAAAGTCTGAGTCAAGAATATCAACAATAATAAAAGATGACTCCACATGGAGATCAATGAGTATTGATTTTCAGTTTTGAAATGAAACAGAAGTATCTGGTTTTATTTTTACTAGGTCTTTGGGGTTAAATATACTTGGTGAGTATGATGTTCTTGTACCAATATTAAATTATAATGAATATGCTTTTCCTCACTAAAAGCAGAAATGTTGATACAGTCAATGTTTGCAATAGATGCTATGAGCGCTGAATGAGAGTCCAAAATCACTTGGACACTGCGTACTTTAATGAGCACAAAATCCTGTAATTCCATTTTTAGATCCACAATTAAAATCAATGCCAGTGGCTATTAGTGCTAATCTTTTTTGTCAAATTTGTCTTTTACCACATTATAAACAGTAACCAGTGCCATATATGGTCTTAAACATATAAAAGAGTTCATGAATTGGTTCATAACACAATGTTTTAGAGTTATAGGCAGGAAGCCATAGAAAAGGAAGCTACTATCAGATATAGGTCTGACTGCTTTATTAACTTGTATTAACTTGTACCACGTTGAAGGTAAGATAATATCCCCAACCCCCTGCTATACATCAGGGCACTAAATTTTACATAGTCTTATTGGACAGATTACATTAATCTGTATATAGAAGTGTGCTTGCATATGTTCTTTATAGCAGTTTAGAAATGCAATTGGTATGTTTGCTGAATCATTTATTTATCAACCTGTGGTAGGATGGGGAGAGGCTGCTGATTGCATTGTTTGATATTCTTGTCAATGCTCTGAGAACAAACAAAAAAAAGGAGGAAGGAGGACTTGATCTATGATTCTTTCAAGTAGAATTATAAGAAATATGGCCAAGTTAGAGGATGCAGGACCCACAGCCCATCAATGCTGGAACTAAAATTTACAAACTTAAAACCCCCATTGCACCTCTTGAGGAAAAAACAAACAAATCATTTCTCACCCTCTCATTCACTTTCTCCCACAAAAATGCAAAAGAGTTTTCCCCTCCTTTTTCTGGTAACATCCGTTTTTCACTTGCTTTTCTGGCTATTTTATAAAAAAGACAGAAAAGCCGCAGTAGAGGGAAATAATAACAATGAAAAGAGTGTCTGTGCTAATACTAAAAACAACCCCCCAAATTACAATAAGAAATAATATTAAATTAAATTAAATTAAATTAAATTAAATTATTAAATTAAATTGTTGTTGTTGTTGTTCAGTCGTTTAGTCGTGTCCGACTCTTCGTGACCTCATGGACCATAGCACGCCAGGCCTTCCTGTCCTCCACTGTCACCCGGAGTTTACTCAAATTCATGTTCATTGCATCGGTGATGCTATCTAACCATCTCATCCTCTGCCATCCCCTTCTCCTTTTGCCTTCAGTCTTTCCCAGCATCAGGGTCTTTTCCAGTGAGTCCTCTCTTCGCATTAGGTGGCCAAAGTATTTGAGCTTCAACTTCAGTATCTGTCCTTCCAATGAGCAGTCAGGGTTGATTTCCTTTAGGATTGACTGATTTGACAACTAAACTAAACTAAACTAAACTAAACTAAACTAAACTAAACTAAACTAAACTAAACTGTAAACTAAACTAAACTAAACTAAACTAAACTAAACTAATCTAAACTAAACTAAACTAAACTAAACTAAACTAAACTAAACTGGGGAAAACTTGCTTCACATCTGAAATTTGTCCAAGGCCCTTGAAGTGATAGAAATTTCCCTTTCCTGTTTTAGAATAAACACTCTAACTCTATTTCCTACACAGTAAAATTGTGTACTTAACACCTAATGTTTTCATATCTTCAAATTAATCTTCAGTTAAAATGCAGATAAACTCATGTTTTAAACCCTGTTCTAGATCTCACAGTATGCTTTTCCTGAAAGACTTGGAAATAAATTACAATGATAAGTAGAGTAGAATACATATTCTTATACGCAGGTAGAAACTGAATTTTAGAAGTTCACATACTATATCAAGTATGTTAACTCTTGGAATGTGCATGATAATATGATACTAAGATTTCATACAATATATTGTGAAGTGTATAGTATACTTTATACACTCTTAGTATATAAAGCTCTCAGCTTGTACAAATCTCTTTCTCAGATTCGTTGTCTGAAAAAAAGTATGCAACTGGAAAACACAGAATTCAGTTGATTGTTTCCTTTCATAATGTGATGCAGTGTAATATTATTACTGAGGTATTTGTGTCCTTTGGAACTAGGTTCCAACATAATAGAACAAACATGTTTTTATTTCAAATAATTATCTGATGCAACTGTATTCATACCAAGTTATAAACTACAAAATAAGGTCCACTCACTTCAGAGATTTATTTTCATATTTCATAAAAATCTTCATATTTTTAACTTCTCAGCCCCACTGAAACTATATACATTTGTATTGCAAGAGGTCTTGATTCATATATGTGGTTTTGTAGTTTCCAGAGGAAGAGAATTATTGGCCATATTTTGCAGCAATGGGGCAATGGATGATATCTTAACCATGTTTATGAATAAATTCTACATTCCATAAGAGTTTTACCTGTTGCAGCTTATTAAAATGCAGGAAATCTGGTTCTTCTGGAAAAAGCTCTTTCAAGTGTAACTTCCCTTGAAATGTATTGATTTAATTTATGATTTTTATCCTGAAAGTATATGGGAAGCAAACTAATTGAAGTCTAACCTTTGAATAAAGCAGCATTTACCTTTAGTGAAGCTATTGCAAGTACAAATATAAGTGATGTTGCCAAGTTTCATCATTCCTGGCTGAGAAATACAAAATACAGTACTTATACTGCTTATATCAAATACAAATGAACACTGTTGCCCTGAGAAGTCTTCTTTGGCTGAAATAACTATCCATCTCTGCCACATCCTTTCATACACTTAGTTCATAACCTTCCTTGTTGATCTAATAGAAGGAATAGTAACCAGGCCTGCTCATTTGGCAGTGAGACAACTGTTAGGAGAAATAGTCCTCTTGTCTTTCAGTGGTAACAAACAAGATGCTCAGTGATGGTGGTAGATGACAGGGAAGTCCCTAGCCTCCTACCTTCCCAAAACAACAGCAAGCAAATTCAGGGGGACATTCCCCACTACGTGGTAGAACAAAGCAGACTCGTGTTTCTAGTCCCTTCCTTGATTGGGAACACAATAAGGACTGGATTGGTTCCAAAAGGGACTTGATGGAAACTAAGTTTGAAGTTTGGTTTTCAGAATCTAATTACATGTCTAATGGGGGGAGGGCATTTTATTCTAAAAAAAATGGGCCTATTAGGTAACATGAATGTAATATAATAGTACATAGTTTAATATGACTGGAAGCAGTTTAAAGTGACAATGTGACAATGGCATGTGTGTCTGTTGTACACAAGTACACTTACGGAGAGAAAAAGAGAATATTGCACTGAGCTTCATTCTGCTTTCAGCTGTTCTTTCCCAGGTGATGGGAAAACATTAGATGCTTCCTAATAAGTCCCCTAGGATCAATGCTGAATCTCAATGTTCCTGAGTGAATAAAACTTGAATAGTTTATGTGAAGAGCTGAAAAGCAATTTCAGAAGAATTATGAATTATTATTATGCTATAATACAAATAGGATACTTGAGGCAGACTCATGTTGCTTGAAAGGATTTCAAATTAAGTCCCTTTGGAGAATGCTATTTCTTCCAGAAACAGGCAGGAGCGAATCCTAGCTTTCAGTCTGCAATAATATTTGTTTAAAAAAAGCATAGCTGAGAACTTGTTCAAAAAATTTGGCTGGAAATGCTTTATCATTCCTGATGAAAATGGAAGGAAATGAGGCAAGGAATGGGCCAGAATTTGGAAGCATCATTACATTGAAGAAGGTTACTTTGCCTCGTTCAGGTCTCCAGGTCCAGGTGTTGCTTTCAACAAAAGATGCTATATACAATCTCAGTCAGCATTCCTGATACTCTGAAAGAACTCACTGATTTCTAACAAACAAAAAATGCTTTGACAAGACAAATACATTTCCAGCAGCATTACTTCAACTCAATGTTATAGTTGGCTTTTGATTTTAAATGCCCATGCTGTAGTGAAATAAGCTTTTAAGTGCTTTATTATATCTTTTGGAACTATGTATTAGTGTACAGTAATTTTTTTTAGTTTTATTAATATTTAAGTCATTTTTAATCCAACTGGAAAATTTTAGCTAGATCTATGTCACAGTTAGCTGTATTTCTGTCTATTAAATTGGAGCAATCAAAAAACTTTTCCTTTTTGCAAATATGCTTTGAAATATACAAGGTAAAATAAGAATTGCTGATTAGATTGAAAAGATACAGGCAGGAGAAACCTAGGAATTCTATCTTTTTTTAATAAGAATTTTATTGAATTTCAAACAAAGATAAAAGCTACAGAAAAATAAAAAACTACAAAAAAGAAAAAAACTAAAAAGATGTGAAAACAGAAAAGAAAAACAATTTTTAGAAATTACAGAAAAAGATGACTTCCAACTTTTAACAGCAGGGACATACAACAATTTCCATAATCAATACTAATTAAGCCAAAGTCACATTATTTCTATAAATCATACCATTGGGACATTATAAAAATCACTAAATACAGTTGCTCCCTCCTCTTATATTAAAAGAAAAAAGAATATATATATATAGTCAGACGACACCTGGAATTACAGGCAAGCATGGTCTGGGAGAACAAAATGAAGCAGGACACAGGCTGATAGAATTTTGCCAAGACAACTCACTGTGCATAACAAACACTCTCTTCCAACAACCTAAAAGACGACTTTATACATGGACTTCACCAGATGGTCGACACCGAAATCAGATTGACTACATCCTTTGCAGCCAAAGGTGGCGGACATCTATACAGTCGGTAAAAACAAGACCTGGAGCTGACTGTAGTTCAGATCACGAACTTCTTATTGCAAAATTTAGAATCAGACTAAAGAGAATAGGGAAGACCCACAGATCAGTTAGATATGAGCTCACTAATATTCCTAAGGAATATGCAGTGGAGGTGAAGAATAGATTTAAGGGACTAGATTTAGTAGATAGGGTCCCAGAAGAACTATGGACAGAAGTTCGCAACATTGTTCAGGAGGTGGCAACAAAAAACGTCCCAAAGAAAAAGAAAACCAAGAAGGCAAGATGGCTGTCTGCTGAAACACTGGAAGTAGCCCAAGAAAGAAGGAAAGCAAAAGGCAACAGTGATAGGGGGAGATATGCCCAATTAAATGCAAAATTCCAGAGGTTAGCCAGAAGAGATAAGGAATTATTTTTAAACAAACAATGTGTGGAAGTGGAAGAAGACAATAGAATAGGAAGGACAAGAGACCTCTTCCAGAAAATTAGAAACATCGGAGGTAAATTCCAGGCAAAAATGGGTATGATCAAAAACAAAAATGGTAAGGACCTAACAGAAGCAGAAGAGATCAAGAAAAGGTGGCAAGAATATACGGAAGATCTGTATAGGAAGGATAATAATATTGGAGATAGCTTTGACGGTGTGGTCAGTGAGTTAGAGCCAGACATCCTGAAGAGTGAGGTTGAATGGGCCTTAAGAAGCATTGCTAATAACAAGGCAGCAGGAGACGATGGTATCCCAGCTGAACTGTTTAAAATCTTGCAAGATGATGCTGTCAAGGTGATGCATGCCATATGCCAGCAAATTTGGAAAACACAAGAATGGCCATCAGATTGGAAAAAATCAACTTATATCCCCATACCAAAAAAGGGAAGCACTAAAGAATGTTCAAACTATCGAACAGTGGCACTTATTTCACATGCCAGTAAGGTAATGCTCAAGATCTTGCAAGGTAGACTCCAGCAATTCATGGAGCGAGAATTGCCAGATGTACAAGCTGGGTTTAGAAAAGGCAGAGGAACTAGAGACCAAATTGCCAATATCCGCTGGATAATGGAGAAAGCCAGGGAATTTCAGAAAAACATCTATTTCTGTTTTATTGACTATTCTAAAGCCTTTGACTGTGTGGATCATAACAAATTGTGGCAAGTTCTTGGTGGTATGGGGATACCAAGTCATCTTGTCTGCCTCCTGAGGAATCTGTATAACGACCAAGTAGCAACGGTAAGAACAGAGCACGGAACAACGGACTGGTTTAAGATTGGGAAAGGAGTACGGCAGGGTTGTATACTCTCACCCTACCTATTCAACCTGTACGCAGAACACATCATGCGACATGCTGGGCTTGAGGAATCCAAGGCTGGAGTTAAAATCGCTGGAAGAAACATTAACAATCTCAGATATGCAGATGATACCACTTTGATGGCTGAAAGCGAGGAGGAGTTGAGGAGCCTTATGATGAAGGTGAAAGAAGAAAGTGCAAAAGCTGGGTTGCAGTTAAACCTCAAAAAAACCAAGATTATGGCAACGAGCTTGATTGATGACTGGCAAATAGAGGGAGAAAAAGTGGAGGCAGTGACAGACTTTGTATTTCTAGGCGCAAAGATTACTGCAGACGCTGACTGCAGCCAGGAAATCAGAAGACGTCTACTTCTTGGGAGGAGAGCAATGGCAAATCTTGATAAAATAGTTAAGAGCAGAGACATCACACTGACAACAAAGGTCCGCATAGTTAAAGCAATGGTATTCCCTGTAGTAACCTATGGCTGCGAGAGCTGGACCATAAGGAAGGCTGAGCAAAGGAAGATAGATGCTTTTGAACTGTGGTGTTGGAGGAAAATTCTGAGAGTACCTTGGACTGCAAGAAGATCAAACCAGTCCATACTCCAGGAAATCAAGCCAGACTGCTCACTTGAGGGAATGATATTAAAAGCAAAACTGAAGTACTTTGGCCACATAATGAGAAGACAGGATACCCTGGAGAAGAAGCTGATGCTAGGGAAAGTGGAAGGCAATAGGAAGAGGGGCCGACCAAGGGCAAGATGGATGGATGGTATTCTGGAGGTGACGGACTCAACCATTGGGGAGCTGAGGATGGTGACGGCCGACAGAGGGCTCTGGCGTGGACTGGTCCATGAAGTCACGAAGAGTCGGAAACGACTGAACGAATAAACAACAACAATATATATATATGGCGTGGTGGCTCAGCGGGTAAGACGCCAGGCTTGTCGATCGGAAGATCGCAAGTTCGGAGGTTCGAATCCCTAGCCCTGTGCGCGGAGTGAGCTCCCGCACTAGCCCCAGCTCTTGCCAACCTAGCAATTCGAAAGCATGCAAATGCAAGTAGATGAATGGGTACCACTTCGGTGGGTAGGTAACAGCGTTCCGCGCATGTCATGCGGCCACACGACCGCGGAAGCGTCTTCGGACAACGCTGGCTCTTCGGCTAACAAACAGAGATTAGCACCGGCCCCTAGAGTCGGACACGACTGCACAAATGTGCGGGGGGTACCTTTACCTTTTTATATATATATAGTGTGTGTGTGTGTGTGTGTGTGTGTGTGTGTGTGTATCTCCTAATCAACTTCCCCCCCAAAGATAACATTTATTTGATTATTTCCTTCCTACTACTATTCTGTACATTCCTGTCTACTATAATAAAAATCAAACTAAAATATATATATAAATTGTCTACCATTATACTTAGTAATACAGCAATTTTAAAAATCTTAATCATGTTAAACCCAAAACCAAACATCATTCTTTTTTTTGTTATTATTATACCTTGATAATCTTAATTCAAGTTGTTAAAAGTAAATGATGTCAGCCAAACCATTAAAGCAATCCAGATATTTATTTATTTATTTATTTATTTATTTATTTATTTATTTAGTATAAATATACTTAAACCCTTATCCCACTTCAAAATAAACCAAAGCATTTACATATCTCCACATTGTGTACAGAGCTTTTCTCTTGAAAAAAATCAAACAGCCCAACTGCCCCCCTCAAAAACTCCGACTTCTCTTCAAGAGAACTCCTATACATATTAACTCCTTCTTTTCCAAGACATTCCATCAAAAGATCCATTTCACTTATGGCTTGCAACCCAATCTGTCTCTTTAATTTCTTCAACTCCACTGTCCAATCTTCCTCCAACATCTCAGCTGAAGTCAAAGAAACATTCATGACGTTAAATTCCTCCATTTCATCCATGACATTTCCAAACTTAAAGCTCATATCTTCCATAATGTCCTGAAAGCCTTGCATAAAAAGTTGGTAAGAATCAGAAAAAGTTTGCTTAAAGTCTCGATGGAAATCTGAGAAAATCTGCCTGAATTCCTCCATGGCTCTCGCAGTAGATTATGGTGCCCCCTAGGAGCTTAATCAGCAAAAGTCAAAGATATGAAGATGTCTGAAAGTTGTTTACATGAAGTGAGAGTGAATAGAAGACTGTTCTCGGGTGAAAGTGAAGACAGAAAGCTGAAGATTCAAATTGGCTGATTCAACATGTAGGAGAATAGTAATTTCTTCAAATCCTGTACAAAAAATAATATCAGGGAAACAATTATTTACTCTCAGATCCTCCTTAATATTTGGATGGGATTTTTAAGCCAAAACTTTAAAAGATTTTTTTTAACCCCAAAAATAACGATAAGCGCCAAGAGAGCCCACTTCTCCTTGCTCTAAAAAGCCTCTCTTAGGGTACATAAACTTAAAAAGATATAAATTGGGTGATTTAGAAATGGGGTGGCCAAACTTAGTGTCTCTTTAAGGCTACAACGCGGCTTGGAAATGGTGACGTCCCAGCCTCCCAGCGGCTCTTACCGAACGAGCGCAAAAGCCGTTTGTGATCCTCTGGCTACAAGTCGCCATTCCAGAGGATGAATGGGATGATTCCGAGTGCTTTCTTGTCCATGAAAAGACTCCTGGGCTTCAGGAAAAATCTGCCTGAGCCCCCCCCCCCCAACAAATGCCGCATTGTCAGTTCTGCCTGCGGAGCCCACGGGCACAGCTGTTCAGTCCGCCATGTCTCCACCAGAAGTCCAGGAATTCTATCTTTTTAAGTGCAGTTGGAATAACTTTTCACTACCTATAGCAAATGTTAAAACATGGTATTTTAAGCATTTAAATGTCGTTGGACAATGGAGTGTGTTTTTTACCAGTAACTCCAATTGAGCTCCAATGAGAAATCTGATGTGATTTTAAACACCTCTTACATTTACTGAAATGGTGTTCAGTAATTTTCCCAGAAGAGATACTCATCTTAACAAAATGTTCAAGGGTTTCATGAAGAAATAACAGGGCAGAGTTTAAAGGAAGAAGAATTTCAGGCTGTGAGAAAATAATAAAATTGCATTTGAAAGCTCATGATAGTTTTGTAGCACTCTATAAAATTGTAGAATATCTTTTCAGCAAAATCAGATCAAATATCCTAAAATATGGGTTCAGTTGCATACAGCAGTATCATGTTATAGCTCTCAAAGGGGAGATTATTACAGAGTGTAAAGTTGATAGTGTTAAATCAAATGGTTACAGCTAAGCTTATTTTAAATCTGTTCCTCTCTCTGATAGAAACCAGACTATGTTTGAAAAGATATAGGTCAAAAATAGAAGGGAAAACTCTTTGAAACTGCTTTGTTACATTTGCTTTGAAGTAAAGAGTAAGTTTAAAAATCCATGTCTTTCTATAATATTTAAAATAAGAATTATTAGTGTAAAGTCTGTGCAGTATATATTATACAAATAGAATTGATAGAGATTCTTGAATATAATGCAGTAGATTATCTCTCTGAAAATCTTTCCTGTTAGTTTACAATTCCAAGTCTATATTCTATAATTCCATTAAAGTAATGTCAAGGATCTTTGGTCCTAATAAGTATAGAAACATAGTATGAAGTAGATTCCATCATTCTTTTTTTTTTTTGGTCAAAGCTCATGTTTTATCAAACATATGTTCTGTTCATTTCCATTCATATATGGTGCTGAAAGACAAGTATCTACAGTACATCAATAAGCATTTGCATTTTCCATGCTAGTTCAGAGGTATTGTTGCAATCTAGTGTACAGCCAACTGTCCATGCTCCTGTGGCTGGACAACAACCAGTTCAGCTGCCTTCTGGTTCCCAGTCTCCTAGTGTGGTGAGAGGGTCCCCTCAGGTGAAGGAAGAGGAAATTTCACCTGAGCAGGTTCAGGATCTGAAGGGGGAATCAGGTAGTGAAAAGGCAGAGGACAGTGATGAGGAAGAGGCAGTGGTAATTCCTCGTAGGTCTGCACGCTCCACAAAGGGTGTGAAGCCTGACAGATTTGTGATTCAGCAGGTGAGAGTGTGTCAAATTACCTGTGAACCTCAGTCTTTCCAGGAGGTGTTGCTTCTGCCTGTTGAAGAGCAGGAGAAGTGGAACACAGCGATGGATAAGGAGTTTGAGGCATTAGTGAGTCAAAAGGTGTTTGAAGTCACTGATTTGCCCCCATCTCAGAAAGCTGTTGGTTCCAGATGGGTTTTCAGAAAGAAGCTTCTTCCTGATAATACAGTGCAGTACAAAGCCAGGCTTGTTGCTCAGGGATTTGCACAGGAGAGGTTTTTGAACTATGATCTCATGTATGCACCCACAGCTAGACCAGAGTCTTTACGTATGGTACTTTCTCTGGCTGCACAGCGTGGACTTGTTGTCCATCACTTTGATGTTGACACAGCATATTTGAATGCAGAGCTCCCTGAAACAGTGTACATGAAGCAGGCTCCTGGCTATGCTTGTGACAATTCTCAGAAGGTGTACAGACTGCGCAAGGCGCTGTACGGATTGAAACAAGCCGGACATTGTTGGCATCAATGTTTAGATAAGGCTTTGTTAGAGCTAAAGTTTAAGAAGTCTGTTGCTGATCCTTGTGTGTATGTAAGAGGTTCTGGAAGTGATTACACGGTGTTGCTAACGTATGTTGACGATTTTTGCCTAGCAACTGGTTCTTTGCACCTTGTACAAGAGTTTGCAACACAATTGAGACAGTACTTTCAATTGAAAGACCTAGGTGAGCTGAAATACTATCTAGGTGTTGAAGTCACTAGAGCTCAGAGTGGTGAGTTCTATCTGAGTCAGAAGAGAAAAATTGACCAATTGTTGAGTCAATTTGAAATGTCAAATGCAAAACCTACCAAAACACCAATGACTCTTGATTTCCTAAAGGGTGACACATGTGAGGAAATTTGTCCTCAGTTTAAATTATATCACTCAGCTGTAGGAAGTTTGCTACACTTAACACAATGGACACGCCCTGACTTAGCTTACTCAGTTGGAGTGCTCAGTCGTAAGGTTGCCAAACCATCCATGCGAGATTGGCAAGGGTTAAAAAGAGTCCTACGCTACCTTAAAGGCACAGCTGATTTTTGCCTTAAAATATCACCTACTAAAGCTGAAATGCCTGTGATTTATGCTGACAGCTCTTTTGCAGAAGAGGGAGACAGAAAGTCTGTGAGTGGCTTTGTTTGTTTGTTTGCAAATACACCCATTGCCTGGAGAGCAAGAAAACAAAATTCAATTGCCGTTTCCACATGTGAAGCCGAATTTGCGTCGCTCAGTGAGGCAATCAATGAAATGTATTGGTTAAAACAGTTATTTGTAGACCTTTCTGTAAATATAATCTCACCAATGACAGTGTATGAAGATTCCCAAGCCTGCCTGTCTCTAGCTGCTTCTGAAAATGTCAAAAGTCGCACCAAATACATCCATGTGAAATACAAAAATGTAAGACATGCAATTCAGGAAAAATTTATACAATTAGAGTATTGTCCGTCTGAGCTGAATGTTGCAGACATCTTCACAAAAGCACTTTCTCGTGATAAGCATGCAACCATGGTAACCAGATTGGGACTAGAACAAATGTGTCTGAAATAAAATCATTTGTGTCTCTGTGTGCCTTTGAAATAACAGTTTTCCCCCACAACGTTTCGAAAACCCATGCGGAAGGGGTGTTAAAGTTATTTGGTTAAAGTATTCTATGCAGAATTAAACGCATGGCATTTTCTCCACTGAATTTGGCCAGAAAGTGGAAAATTACAAGTGACCCTGCATTGAAAGTCTGGTTCCCAAAACATTCTACAAACATTTGACTCGTAATCAGCAGGTGTCCCTCTATCTAGCCATAATAAACCCTTATCAGGATTGTTCCCAGGAGAATTGTAGCTCGAGGGAAGGCCAATACACAACACTGCCATCGTGTGACGCTTTATAGTAAGTACAACAACTGTGAAGCTAAACTGGTTGCCTGGCCCATTTTTAACCAATCAGATGTGAGCTATGAACCATGGGTATTCATTCATACTTATGTTCTCACTTATGTTCTTCCTATGCCTTTTTTCTTTATGTAGACTGCTATCTACATGTACTTGTATCTGAACTGTAACTATGCCTGGTCTTTGCACAGACCATGATGTTTTTCTTTCCTCACTTCTGGTGATGGAACTCTGCTTATGCTTTGGTTTTTCCTTTTTGCAATAATGCACTATACATCCATTATTGCCTTATGCTATCAATAAAGATATTGTTAGCCTTTCAACACGTTGTTTGGATTACTTCAAGCCTGAAACCCCAAAAGTTCACCATCACCTAATACATTTCTCCAAATACAGGCATTTTTGCATAATGTATGTTGCATACTTTTGACAACCAGACTTTCAGTGGTAAAATGCAGTTTTGTGTATGCTTTTATCTTGTCTTGTATTCCCACTGAAGTTTTATGACACGATCACAATATGTAATACATAACATTCAAGAAGGTCTAATATGCACACATAACTTTCAGCTTGGTGTATGTGATTCTTAGGAATCAACTATGCTTACATTTGCAATATCCTTAACTTTTAGGCATCATTACTCTTGAAAATGTTGGCAATTTTCTCATTAATTTACAAAGGATTGATGACTCAAATTGTTTGACATATTTCAAATAATAGCATTTTCAGCAACAGAATATAATACTGAAAGTCAGTTGTTTTTTAAGTTCAGCATATGTGATTGTGGATCATAAAGGCACAACCAAGATGAATTAACAATATATTTTACAAGTCATACTATGAGATGCTTCAGTGTAAGCAGTGAAGTTCCACATAAACTACTTTAATGACTAATATTGCAGAATGCTCCAGAGGGACATATCTCAGTGCTGAAGGAATTGAGTGTAACCCTGAAGTCTTCTGCACTAGTTATTTAAAGCATGGGCAACTATCCTTGTGGCAATTTATGAGTGGAGTTTCACTATTTGCATCATGTATTGTGGCTTGTAAAATATATTGATATGACCTGGCATGTATTACCAAGACCTGGCTGGGCCCTGAAAGGGGGGTGCCCCTTTCGGAGATGTGCCTGGCTGGGTTTACGGTATGGCACCAACTGAGACCCCAGGGCAGGGGAGGAGGGGTGGCTGTTGTCATCTGGGAATCTCTGCTGGCTTTCAGGTGTGCTGCTCCACAAGTGACCAGTTGTGAGACCCTGTTTTTGAAGTTGGGTTCCCAAGAACAGTTGGGATTGTTGCTTCTGTACCAGCCTCCCTGCTGTGTAGCAACCTCCCTGCCTGAGCTACTGGAGGCCATCTTGGGGTTGTTGGTGGGGTTCCCCAGACTTAGGGTTGTGGGCAACTTCAACTTGCCATCCCTGGGGCATGCCTCGGAGGTGGCTCGGGAGTTCATGGCTACCATGGTGGCCATCGGCCTGTCCCAGATTATTCAGGACCCAACTCAGGACAGTGGCCTCACCATGGACTTGGTTTTCTTGTCAGAGCAGTGGTAGAGTGGTAGGGAGAGTTACATCTGTCCCCTCTGTCATGGTCAGATCACACCCTGGTGGCCTTGAGTTTCTCTTATGCTGCCCCCCTCCGCAGGGAGGCAGAACCCATTCAATTGGTCTGCCCCCAATGAATGATGGACCCAATGGGGTTCCTGAGGGAGCTGGGGGACATATCTGAGGATCTGCGGCATGGTCCAGCAGACGACCTGGCTGCCACCTGGAATAGGGAGGCAGCCAGGGCCTTGGACAGGATCGCACCTGTGCGACCTCTCTTGCCTCATCTAACCTGATATTCACCATGGTTTACGGAGGAGCTGAGGGTTCTGAAGAGGATTAAGAGATGTCTAGAGTGCCGCTGGAGGAAAACAAGGACCGAACCCAACCTAACACAAGGTAGAGCCGCTATTAGGGCCTACCTTGTGGTAGTAAGAGTGGCAAAACGTCAATATTCCTCCACTCTTATTGCATCTGCAGAATGCTGCCCAGCGGCCCTGTTTAAGGTCATTCAATCCCTTTTGGGAAAGGTGGGCCCAGTGACCCACCTTCAGGGCCGTGCAGAAGAGTTTTCTGGGCATCTGCAGGATAAAATCACTTGGATCCGTTCCAGGTTGGATTCCATGTGGGAGGCATGGTCTATGGAGATGCCTGGGGGACATACTTACCTGGTTATCTGGGAACAGTTTCATCCTGTTGGGCCCAAGGAAATGGACAGGGTACTCTTGTCTGTAAATGCCACCACTTGTCAATTAGATCCATGCCCCACCTGGCTGGTGAAGGGAGCTCGGGAGGTGATGTGTGGTTGGGTGCAGGCAATGGTGAATTCATCCTCAGGAGAGGGGGTGTTCCCGGTGGCCTTTAAGGAGGCGCTGGTATACCCCCTCCTCAAGAAACTGTCACTGGACCCTACTGTACTGGACAATTTCCATCCAGTCTCCCACCTCCCCTTCTTAGGGAAGGTGGTTGAGAAAGTGGTGGTGTTGCAACTCCAGAGGATTCTGGATGAAACAGATTATCTGGACCCTTTTCCGTCAGGTTTCAGGCCATGGGATGGAAACAGCATTGGTCACACTTATGGATGATCTCTGGCGGGAGCAGGATGGGGGCAGTGCATCCACCCTTGCTCTTCTTGACCTCTCAGTGGCTTTTGATACCATTAACCATGGTATCCTTTTGGGGCAGGTCAGGGAGTTGGGGGTGGGTGGCATGGTTCTACGCTGGTTCACCTCCTTTCTCCAGAGCCAGTCGCAATCGGTGGTGATAGGGAGTGAGAGATGTGACCCATGGCCCCTCCTTTGTTGTTTTCTTGCAGACATTTCATTGCCAGGCTAGGCAACATCTTCAGTGCGAAAAGGGAGTGGGACTTGCTCTCTGTTTATATACCATGGCTTGTCCTGCTTGTGTTGGTGGAGGTGTTGTTCTCTCCTTAGTAGTTCCTTGACTGGGCTGTTGTTTGCTACTTGGCTGATTGACTGAGTTAATAGTTCCTTGATTAGGGTATATTGTGCTGTTTGATTGTTCCTCTGTTGCTAATCTTGGTATTAATCTTTGCATATCTAGGTGTTGATTGCTGGCAAGGAGGTGTTCTGGTCTTCTGGGTTTTCTATTGTCTCTTATGAATGGTATGTAAATGTTGTTAACCTCTATGTGTCTGTTGATGGCTGCTTTGTCTGAGTGCCAAGCTTCCAGGAATTCTCTAGCATTTTTGGACTTAGCCTGGTTTAAAATGCTCACAGTTTCCCAGTTGAAAGTATGGTTAAGTTAAGAGATTGTAATGCAACGTCTAGAAAGGATAGAACTCCCATGCATACAACCCAAAGTATGGATCCGGTATGTAGATGACACCTTTGTCATAATAAAAAAGGATCAACTGGAAGAAACACGTGAAACCATCAACAACATCTTCAATGGAATAAAATTCACAAGGGAAGAAGAAAACAACAACACGCTACCCTTCTTGGACATCCTCATCAGTAGAGGAAATGATGGCATTATAGAAATACAAGTTTACCAGAAATCTACCCACACTAACCAAGTGCTCCACTACCAAAGCAATAACCCGACTTCCCACAAGAGGAGCTGTGTAAGAACACTATTCAGACGAGCACAAACGTACTGCAGCAACCCAGAACACCAGAAAAAGGAAACAGACCACTTATATAGCATCTTCCAGCAAAATGGATACTCACACAACTTTATCAAAAAGTGCCTGACCACTCAACCCACCACAGCAAAACCAACAGAAGCTATGAAAAGGATTACACTGCCATACATCAGAAACATCTCAGAAACTACTAATAGACTATTACAACCACACAGCATCACTGTAGCACACAAACCAACCAAAACCCTTCAGAACATCGTAAGTAACCCAAAAGACCCAGTAGAAGAAAAAACAGGAGTTATCTACAACATACAGTGTAAGGACTGTAACAGCCACTATGTAGGACAGACTGGCAGAAGACATGAACACCAACTAGCAGTTAGAAGACATGATGAAAACTCCTTAATCTCACAACACATGGACAGACTTAACCATACTTTCAACTGGGAAACTATGATCATCTTAAACCAGGCCAAGTCCAAAAAATTAAATTTGTGATTTAATGCCACAATGTCGGCTGGATGAAGGTATAAATGGTTAATGTGGAAATCTTTCTTGTGTTCCTTTATTTGCCACTCCCAATAAATAATGTTCTTTTCTCCTGCTCTTTTCTGTTCCTAACTGCTGAGAAGCAGCCTCATCATTAAGAATAAAGGAACTTATTACAAAATGCCACATGTCAGCAAGACTTTTTAAATTATTTCCCATTAATATGGCATTTCTTATTTGCAAGGTGCAGAACATTGCATTTTTTTTCTATTCAACATGTTCCTCGATTCTTGACTCAATGCAAGAGACTGACAACCCAATTCTATGCTCTTGTGCCTCTACTGAATCAAGCCTAGAATGAAATTGTAGTTACCTGATACCAGCAAGAAAAATGGATAGGTGGTTAGAAGTCAAACAGGGAAAGTTTTGGTATTAAATTTCCAAGGACCAGGGGGCGGGGTTTGCGGGCAGTAGCCAATCGGACGGATGGGAGCAGGGTTTGCGGGCGGCAGCCAATCGGACAGACAGGGGTGGGGTTTGCAGGCCTGCTGCTCTGTGTGCGGAACCTAGGACATTTTCAGGGTCCCTGGAGCCTGCCCTTTCGAAGGGGCACCCTGGTGGGGCGCAGGGTGGACTTTTCCTCCCCCCTTTTGCTCCCCGCAGTTTTTTAGGCCCCTACGGATAGCTCGGCGCGCCTCCGCTTCCCCACCGCACAACTGATCGTCGCGGAGATTTTCCACCCCAGGGCGCCCCCCCCCCCGCGCTGATCAGTTGTGCGGCGGGGAAGTGGAGGCATGCTGAGCTACCCGGTAGGGGCCAAAAAAACCACAGGGAGCAAAAGTTGGGGGAAGGAAAGGTCCGCCCCGCGTCCCGCCAGGATGCCCCTTCAAAAGGGCAGGCTCCGGGGACCCCAAAAATGCCCTCTGTTCCAGCAGGGAGGCGAAAAGCCTCACCATGTGCACGCACATGGTGCTGCCGCTGAGGGGAAGCTGATTGGCGGGGGTGCTCAGCCTGCCTCCGCCCTTCTTTGCTGCATGCTGATAGGTGGAGGTGTTTCCCCTTCCGGGCCCCCACCAATCAGCTGCTCCGGCTCACCCTGTGGCCCACTTCCTAACAGCCGGCAAACCACCAGTGGGCCGCGGACCACAGGTTGCCGACCCCTGCTGTAGATCATCTCCTGTTTATAGACAACAGGTAGATGCAGAAACTGTAAATCTATCATTTGGTTTCAGTTTTGCTTTTCTATTTGTTTTTTGACAAGAGAGTTCTAGTGGTGAAAATCACCACATATCTTTGGCCTCTAAATAATCAGGTACTTTCTCTTCCCTTGTATGTTTGTAACACTGATATTGTCTTGTTAGGGAGTTTAGTTCAACAGTATCAGTCATTAGCAAAGGAACCTGCTTCCCCCAAAGAAAAAACAGTTTCTTGAATTTAAATGTAAAATTCTGCTTGCTTATATAAGAAATCTTTATTTCTTTATTTTATTTCATTATTCTTTTAGATTTGTTTCTCTTTCCACCTTTCTCTCTAGACTCAACTCCTATCAGGGATTTCAGCATTCCAGATATTTTGAGTTTTGGCCCCAAGTATAGCTTTCCTATACAATGTCCATATGCTAATCTGGACTAAAAATGAGGTTCCAACTTCTAACATTTTCCCTGTTTTTCATTGCAGAAGTATACAGTATAATCTTGCAGGACTGTGGAGTCCTTGGTGCTCTCTGAGCCTTGTTGTTTTCTTGCAGACGTTTCATTGCCAGGCTAGGCAACATCTTCAGTGCCATCTTGCAGGAATATATAATTATTTTAGTTAAAACCAGGCCAAACGTAGGACACAAACTGTTCACCATGCAAAGGCTGAAATGAATAATGAATTCTATTCTTGCTGTGTCCCTTTTGTTTGAGACAGATAGTTATGATTCCAGGTATGAGGTAACTGCAGTCCAGAAAACGAAACTGCTGCAGGGGAAGTGGGGATTACAAAGGAATGCTGAAGAACTTAAAACAGATTTCAGTATGGGTACTAACACAAAAAAGTCTCAGTGTTTGAAACAGTCTACAATCTTTGTGTAGGAAAAAATTGGAATCGGGGATATTCTATTTGCTTCTGTTATTGTCTGCGTCACTGTACACCTGTGGCCATGTTACAGGAACCAACCAAAGTGTCACAAGAATTACAGAGATGCATCCTATAGCCCTTCTGTTAAAGCAGGAGCTACAGGTAGTCCTTACTTAACAACCACAATTAAGCCCGGAATTTCAGTTGCTAAGCAAAGCGGTCATTAAGCAAATCCGACCCAATTTTACGACCTTTTTTGCGTTGGTCATTAAGTGAATCACTGTGGTAGTTAACCACGTGGTCGCTAAGCGAATCACACAGTTCCCCATTGATTTTGCTCGCCAGAAGCCAGCTGGGAAGGTCGAAAATGGTGATCACGTGACCATGGGATGCTGCAATGGTCATAAATGCAAACTGGTTGCCAAGCACCCAAATCGTGATCACATGACTGTGGGGATGCTGAGACGTTCTTAAGTGTGAGCACCAGTTGTAAGTTGATTTTTTCAGCACTGTTGTAAGTTTGAACCATCACTAAATGAATGGACATTAAGTGAGGACTACCTGTACTCCTAAGCAGGAGCTGATTTCTCTTAGAATGCTATTGAACTCTCAACAGTCCTTATGCTGGAGACCTGGGGTCATGCCTCCATCTGTTTAGGTTACAAAGAAATCAATTTCCAAACCCTCTCTGGGAAATCCAGTAAATATAAAAACCACCTCATCATTGTGGATGGATAAACTGATTTATCACTAATATTATTCAAACAGCTTTTACAGAAATATAAATGTGTAAACAGAAAATCTGTTACGGTCTCTTCCTGCAGGAGTAAGAATACCTTTAAGCAACACTTTTCAGTTCAGCGCGGTGAATCTTCTTTCTTCCTTTCTCTTTTTCATTCATAGAGATTTCTCCTGAGAATTAGCAGTTCACCTTCTCTTCTCTCCAAGTCCAGCCTCCCCTCCGGAAATGCCTCCAAAGCTGACTTCTCCCTGCAGGGTTCACCGTCTTTAAAGGACTGAAATTCTGTTGATCTTATTTTTACAAGAAGGAAGCAGTTTAAACAACAAGCTCCTTTTGTTTTGACCAAATTTCTTTACAGAAAACAATCCATGTGGGCAAGAGAAAAAAACCACCTCCATTTTAACTCAAAGGGGGTCTATGTTGAAAAGCAACAAATATGTCCCTCTCTACTTCCATACTGTATTTCTTAAATACTCCCTCCTACCTTTCTCCTCTGATTGCAGCCCAACCTTTCCACCCACCTTTCCATCCTTTGGAGCCTTTTGTTCTGTCTTTTATCTCTTGCCAGCAATCCTTACACCACCCCCGTGCCCTCCTTGCCTGGCAGTTGTTCTTTTGTCTTCCATCCTTCACGATCCTCTTCTTCTCATTGCTCTAGCCACTTCCTGCTCTTGTCACTGCTCTGGATTTTATCCCCAGCCACTTTGGTCTTGTTCTGTTCCCAGTCATTGCCTTTATCTCTTATTCTGCTGGCCTGTATTGTTGCTCTGGAGCTCCTGTCCCTCCCAGGGGTGGCTGTGCCTGGCCCTGATCCACTGACTGCTGCCGTCTTCAGGGCCTGGTGTCCACTTGCTCATGGTCCTCCTCGTCACCCAGTGCCTGCTGCTCACTCATTTGTGCTGGCTGCTGTCCTCCCTAGTGCCCACTCTGGCCCTCTTCTTTTACTTCATCAGGCACATCCCTGTCCTACCCTCTGCCCCTGCCACCTCGCCTACAGGCTACCTTTCTGCTATATTACCCTTTTCGCTGTTCTCTCCTCCCTTTGGCTACCTGCTAACTTTCATTGCTTGGTTTTGCCTCTATTTCGGTCAGGTTTTTTTGGTCCTCCTTCCACTCAGATAGCTTTCAGGTTCTTAAAGCTTATTGCCGCTTTGTCTGCAGTAAACAATCAGTCTCTGATTTGATCTATCTCCTGCGTCCCGTTTTCCTACAGTACTTAGCAACATTATTTTTTCCCACTGACAACAACACCAAAGGAGGGGGTTTCAACTGTGTGCATAAAGTTCATGGTAATGAAGTGTAGCGTCTGGACTTTGCATTCTGCAAACCAAAAAATTCCCTCCTCCTACAGGAGATGTTTCTTTATTTACGTTCTGTGTGTATTTATTGCAAAATCTAAATGACTCATAACAGTTTACAGCACCACAGTCATAAAGCATAAACATACAATTAAAGCACAGTCCCATTTATTGTACATTCTATACAATAAATAAGGTATTTGAGGGACCTTGTTGGTGGAAGGGGAGAGGCAGCTTTTGCCAATCGATCCCTTCGCTGGACTCCTCCCAAAAAAACTGTTCTGGAAGGTCCCTCAATCCTGAGAAAATTTTTAGAGGTGTAAGCAGCTGTAGAAAGGACAGGAATTGCTTCTCTCCCCATCTGTTAATAGGAAGATCTCCTGGCAGATATACCCTTTAATTCTAATAATCTATTCTCTTATTCATATGATTTAAATTATATATTCAAAACCAAATTTCTGTTTGGGGTCAAAACTTTTATTATAATGCTTGAACCAAATAAGTGAAATTCTTACCTCATCAGAAGTTGAGAGATTGAGTAAAAATTGCTTTATTTATCATTCTTGTGTAGCACTCTACACTGAAAGCTTGCCAGTGATTATCAATGATTATCAATGCCAAGGAAATTGATTATGTGCTGACCCTGCACCAATTTCTGCTGCTTTAAAGAGATCCAGTAGCATAGCAGACTTTTTGTGAAGCCAGTAAAAATGCAGTAGAGCAATAATCATGGTTTGTTGATAATCTACAATTATTTTGCTTTTTCCACCGAAGCATATTTAAATCTTTAATATTTCAAATTTAAATATGGAATGACTTTTATCCAAACACACTTTACTTGAACAGTAAAACATGACATATAAATGCTATTTCTTTATCAGTCCAGTGATACAGGTTAATAATAAATTGCTCAAATCACATTTTCATTTGAGATTTGGATGACATGGAAGACTTGAACCAGCTCTTCCAAATCCAAGTATTTATTTTGATTTCTGAAATGCATTAATCATACAAATGTTTGAAGGACTGCCTCTCCTGATTACATCTGCCTGTCCTACCAGATCCAGCAGTGGGTGATCATGCTGTGGGTCCTGTCGACTAGGGAGCAACACTTGGTGGGTCGGTTGTGGCCCCTGCTTTATGGAACATTCTTCCCCCCAAAGTGAGGCTGGCTTCATCCCTTCTAACTTTCCGGAAGTCCCTCAAGACCTGGTTGTGCCATCAGGCCTGGGGACCCCAGGGGACTGGTGAAATATTGAGATGACTCCACTGTAATTAACACCTGCTTTTTGCCTAATATTTTTTTCTTTAGTTTATGCTTTTTATAATCTTAAAGTTAATAATAATAATAATAATAATAATAATAATAATAATAATAATAATTGTTTGTATGTATTTATTGTTTTTAGCTTTGTTGTACGCCACCCAGAGTCACTTGTTTGTGAGATGGGCAGCCATATATATATGATGAATGGATGAATGAATGAATGAATGAATGAATGAATGAAAGAAAGAAAGAAAGAAAGAAAGAAAGAAAGAAAGAAAGAAAGAAAGAAAGAAAGAAAAAAGCTCTCAGGACATAAAATGAAAATTCAAAATTCAAATACATATGAATTAGAAGAAAAAATACACTACCTCAGAATATAAGGGTAATCTTTTGGGGGAGATGGGCGGTGGCAAAATTTGAAAAATAAATAAAATAAAATTACCAGCTTGAACAACTTCAAAAGATAATTAAATACATGGGCAGTGAGGCAATCAATAGCTACTGGTTCTGATAGTTAAATATTATCTATGGTATCCAAGGCAATAGGTTCCTCAGTATCAGGTGCTGGACAGTATCATTAACACGGAGCTAGGCCCTCTTTTTCGATCTCTAGGCATTTTACAGGCATCTGATTGAATGCTATGGAAACAGAATAAATCTAAGAATACATTCCCAGGCTGATTCAAGAAACCATTATATAATCAACCAGCTGCAAATTTCTCTGTTATCACTGAAGGGACCAGCCTTCCCATTGGTTCATCAAAAAGCTGTTGGAAAGAGAATCAGAAATTCTCCTCTCTAATGTGCACAGAGATATTTTAGTCTAAACTGAAAATAATACAGTTGCTGGAATTCATCCCATCCATATCAACCAATCTTACTAAAGAAAACAAATTAAGAATTGTGGTTACATGAAAAATTACTTTTGGTTTAGGCAGTTGCCAGAGAACCTGACGATATTCATCTTACACAGAAGCATTTGCACAAATCAAAATCTCCTCTTTATGTGGCCTTCCTCGACTTTAAGCCTGCAGTAGACTCTATATCATGAATAATCCTGTGAGAAAAGCTCGGAATGCAAACCCTGATAAATGCCTGCTGCTTTTAATCCAGAAGTTGAATTCAGATACCACTCTCAGAGTGAGGTGCAACTCACATGAGAGGTTCCTCTAAACCAGGGGTTCCTAAACCTTTTACCATCCCACCTCCCTTTAGTGTAATCTTAATGTACACATTTCCCCTAAAAATTCAAACACCAAAATGATCACAAATGAACAATGAAAACAATGCAATAAATTTATCTTTAATAAAGGCATTAAAAAAAGCAAAGTTTGTGCCTCCTCCACCACCATGTTACTCACTTGAAACTGGTATTTTGGGAAAGGTGGATTTGTTGTAACAATGTACCACTAAAACATTTTTGACACCTCCCCTGAACTTGCAAGATTCTGTTAATGTAGCTTTACAATAAAGTACAATTAGCTTATCTGGTCGTGTTTCTTGTTTGGTCTACCTGGTAAGGCTGACATCAATCGTGCAAATCTGAAAGTACAATTCTCCCGCCGTCTCCTTTACAGCCTGAGAAACTAGGGAGGGTCCCTTCTGAGCCTCTTGCCCCGCCCACTATCCAGCTGCGGGCTGTGCTGTCTCTTATCTGTCCATTCCCATGGATATTAGCAGGGAATCAGAGACTGAGGTGCACCAGGCTCACTATAGATTTCCCCTCATCATGCAGTTTTAACCAAGTTAAAAAAGACAGTCCTTCAAAGGTTGAATGATACCGAATAACAAACTGAAGTTTACGCCCTTTCCCAAAACAGCAGAGCCCTAATAATGAAACGCACGTGGCAATATGCAAGCTATTTACAGTATACACATTAACCTTCCCTAGGTTAAGGGAGGAGTTTTTTAGAGCTAGGCACCACGTGCTCCCATCAGCATTATTACAGGACAGATTCACCAAAATCTCACTAACAGAATTCACCTACCCATGTGACTCTGGAGATACAGAAACTGTCCAATGTGTGTTGTTCCACATCACTGCAGTTTGAACATGGATCTGTGCAAGGATTACTTACTGCCTCTTTTGCAACATCTCCCAGGAAAAACAGAAGTATATTACAAGCCAAATTTTGTATGGCCGCAGTGAAATGTGACAAATTTGTCAGTCTGGATTCATACCACTAATTTTATTTATTTATTTTATTTAATTTAGGCTTTTTTATATATGCTGATTTTTTTATCGTAATAATAAATTAGATTTGATTTAGTGACCATATGATCAGACCATAGTTCATAGTGCTTTGTGAGATGAAAAGATCTTAAAAGTTGAGAGAGACTCTTGATTTTATGATTCCCTCCAAAACATGGCCCCCTCTCATTTTTATCTAATCTCTCATCCTGACTGCCTGCTTCGTAGTGTTTAATGAACTGTAAAACTTATAGTTTCACTTCAACTCTCTCAAATTACACTATTACATATTCATAAAGCATCAGGACCCTTCATTATTAACACCCTATTCCTTTTCACAAAACTCCCTCAATCAGTTTAAAAGTTGGCATAGATGTTCCCCACAAAAGAGACTATTATTTCTGCAAATTCAGCAAGATTTTTATATTTTAATTATTTCACTGCCATTTAAATAATATTCCCTTTCTTGCATTTTTTCCCTTTGTATTTTTGTATGTTTATATTGTTAGTCGCACTGAGTAAGAAAAGGGCTATAAATTAACTATATTTAATCACAATATAACTCAAAACAACAAAGTTATACCTTTAAAAAGCATATCAGATTTTAAAGGAGCATAACATGAAAAACTCTGAACCAATTTCTATATAATGCGTGTTTCTCTACTAGCTTTCCTATTAATTTTGCTCCATTATGGAAAAAATGAACAAGTTATAACCATTTGTGTTATTCCCACAATAAACTGCGGGAGACTAATGCTGCCTTTTTCTGAAACTCACCTAGGGTGTAGGTTCCAAGGTTTATTAAACAATATCTGGAATAAACTATATCAGCTAAATTCATTTCTGAAATTTCAGAATGTGCCCCTGAACCAGATTGGGTCATTCTATTTGTTGTTTATTCGTTCAGTCGCTTCTGACTCTTCATGACTTCATGGACCAGCCCACGCCAGAGCTTCCTGTCGGCCGTCACCATCCCCAGCTCCCCCATGGTTGAGTCTGTCACCTCCAGAACATCATCCATCCATCTTGCCCTTGGTCGGCCCCTCTTCCTTTTGCCTTCCACTTTCCCTAGCATCAGCTTCTTCTCCAGGGTATCCTGTCTTCTCATTATGTGGCCAAAGTACTTCAGTTTTGCCTTTAATATCATTCCCTCAAGTGAGCAGTCTGGCTTTATTTCCTGGAGTATGGACTGGTTTGATCTTCTTGCAGTCCAAGGCACTCTCAGAATTTTCCTCCAACACCACAGTTCAAAAGCATCTATCTTCCTTCGCTCAGCTTTCCTTATGGTCCAGCTCTCACAGCCATAGGTTACTACAGGGAATACCATTGCTTTAACTATGCGGACCTTTGTTGTCAGTGTGATGTCTCTGCTCTTAACTATTTTATCAAGATTTGCCATTGCTCTCCTCCCAAGAAGTAGACGTCTTCTGATTTCCTGGCTGCAGTCAGCATCTGCAGTAATCTTTGCGCCTAGAAATACAAAGTCTGTCACTGCCTCCACTTTTTCTCCCTCTATTTGCCAGTTATCAATCAAGCTGGTTGCCATAATCTTGGTTTTTTTGAGGTTTAACTGCAACCCAGCTTTTGCACTTTCTTCTTTCACCTTCGTCATAAGGCTCCTCAACGCCTCCTCACTTTCAGCCATCAAAGTGGTATCATCTGCATATCTAAGATTGTTAATGTTTCTTCCAGCGATTTTAACTCCAGCCTTGGATTCCTCAAGCCCAGCACGTCGCATGATGTGTTCTGTGTACAGGTTGAATAGGTAGGGTGAGAGTATACAGCCCTGCCGTACTCCTTTCCCAATCTTAAACCAGTCCGTTGTTCCGTGCTCTGTTCTTACCATTGCTACTTGATCGTTATACAGATTCCTCAGGAGGCAGACAAGATGACTTGGTATGCCCATACCACCAAGAACTTGCCACAATTTGTTATGATCCACACAGTCAAAGGCTTTAGAATAGTCAATAAAACAAAAATAGATGTTTTTCTGAAACTCCCTGGCTTTCTCCATTATCCAGCGGATATTGGCAATTTGGTCTCTAGTTCCTCTGCCTTTTCTAAACCCAGCTTGTACATCTGGCAATTCTCGCTCCATGAATTGCTGGAGTCTACCTTGCAAGATCTTGAGCATTACCTTACTGGCATGTGAAATAAGTGCCACTGTTCGATAGTTTGAACATTCTTTAGTGCTTCCCTTTTTTGGTATGGGGATATAAGTTGATTTTTTCCAATCTGATGGCGATTCTTGTGTTTTCCAAATTTGCTGGCATATGGCATGCATCACCTTGACAGCATCATCTTGCAAGATTTTAAACAGTTCAGCTGGGATACCGTCGTCTCCTGCTGCCTTGTTATTAGCAATGCTTCTTAAGGCCCATTCAACCTCACTCTTCAGGATGTCTGGCTCTAACTCACTGACCACACCGTCAAAGCTATCTCCAATATTATTATCTTTCCTATACAGATCATACCCATTTTTGCCTGGAATTTACCTCTGATGTTTCTAATTTTCTGGAAGAGGTCTCTTGTCCTTCCTATTCTATTGTCTTCTTCCACTTCCGCACATTGCTTGTTTAAAAATAATTCCTTATCTCTTCTGGCTAACCTCTGGAATTTTGCATTTAATTGGGCATATCTCCCCCTATCACTGTTGCCTTTTGCTTTCCTTCTTTCTTGGGCTACTTCCAGTGTCTCAGCAGACAGCCATCTTGCCTTCTTGGTTTTCTTTTTCTTTGGGACGTTTTTTGTTGCCGCCTCCTGAACAATGTTGCGAACTTCTGTCCATAGTTCTTCCGGGACCCTATCTACTAAATCTAGTCCCTTAAATCTATTCTTCACCTCCACTGCATATTCCTTAGGAATATTAGTGAGCTCATATCTAACTGATCTGTGGGTCTTCCCTATTCTCTTTAGTCTGATTCTAAATTTTGCAATAAGAAGTTCGTGATCTGAACTACAGTCAGCTCCAGGTCTTGTTTTTACCGACTGTATAGATGTCCGCCACCTTTGGCTGCAAAGGATGTAGTCAGTCTGATTTCGGTGTCGACCATCTGGTGAAGTCCATGTATAAAGTCGTCTTTTAGGTTGTTGGAAGAGAGTGTTTGTTATGCACAGTGAGTTGTCTTGGCAAAATTCTATCAGCCTATGTCCTGCTTCATTTTGTTCTCCCAGACCATGCTTGCCTGTAATTCCAGGTGTCGTTTGACTACCCACCTTAGCATTCCAGTCTCCTGTAATGAAAATAACATCTCTTTTTGGCGTATTATCCAGTAGGTGCTGCAGATCATCATAGAACTGATCTACTTCTGCTTCTTCAGCATCTGTGGTTGGGGCGTATATTTGGATCACTGTGATGTTAAATGGCTTACCCTGAATTCAAATTGAGATCATTCTATCGTTTTTTGGATTGTATCCAAGCACTGCTTTAGCCACTTTATTATTAATTATGAAGGCTACTCCATTTCTTCTGTGGTTCTCTTGTCCACAGTAGTAGATCTGGTGGTCATCTGATGTGAAGTGGCCGAGTCCATTTCAGTTCACTGACACCTAAAATGTCTATATTTAATCTTGACATCTCACCAATAACCACATCCAATTTGCCCTGGCTCATAGATCTTACATTCCAGGTTCCTATGGTGTGTTGATCTTTAGAACATCGGATTCGTCGTTCACCACCAGCACCGTCGGCCGCTAGCCGTCCTTTCGGCTTTGAGCTAGCTGCGTCATCACATCTGGGGCTAGTTGAACGTATCCTCTGTTCCTCCCCAGTAGCATTTTGACCATCTTCCGACCTGGGAGTCCCATCTTCCGATGGTATACCGACATATCTCTGGTTGTACTGATCCATTTAGTTTTCACGGCAAGAATACTGGGGTGGGTTGCCATTACCTTCCCCAGGGATCGTATTTAGTCTGACCTCTCTGCCACGACCTTACCGTCTTGGGTGTCCCTTCACGGTTTAGCTCATGGTTTCATTGAGGTGCTCAAGCTCCAGCACCACGACAAGGTAACGATGTCCTTTGCTGGAGGGTGCAGCAAACATGCAGCAAAAATAGGCAGAATCTAGTGTGCAATGAACGTCTGCACAAACCCTCTAGGCTTCTTCAATCTCTTCTGATATTCTTCCCCTTTTCTGGGTAAGTTTATGAAGATACACAAAGGACCTTCTGGAAATCTCTCTCCTTCTCTCTTCCACTGACAGAAATCAATTACCAGAAAACGTTGGGATGCCATTCATAAATGTATTAATGACAAGCTTTTATAATGTTACTTAGAAGAGCCCACTTATATTAAAGCAACTACATTCCACTAATTAAAACAGTAATGGGCAATTTTGATTCACCTTTATAAAACTGAGAAGAATGAAGAAGACTGAGGATACTATATTCACAATAATCCCAGGAAACATGGAGCTTTTCAGATTCTTATCCAATTAGCTAATGTGTTCTGTTGCTTTTTGCAAAGTTTCCTGCCAGGCTACATTATAATAATATTTTATGCTGTGATTTTTTTTTTTTGCTCTTCCTCATTCATTCTTCAGAAAAGATTCTGCTTTCCTTTGTCAGTCAAAACAATTGTACTATATTTATGCAGATAAAGAATTGATGATTGAAAATGCATTATATTTTCTGACAGAACACAAGCAGAAAATAAGAAATAGCTTGTTTCCTCAGGAGAGTAAATGGCAATTGAAGAATTATGTTGCCTGCCTAAATTTCCCAAATATACTTTTGTAAAACCAATGTAGCTGAATGTTAAAACTGAAGGCCATTTTATTGCCATTATTGCTCAGCAAAAATGACCAGCATTAACATATAAATTGTAACATTTAAGAAAACATTTTTCTTTCTATTTCCCAGTCTCCCTTTTTTAATCGTAATTTTTCCTGTTGACAATTGGGAAGAGGGTGTTTTCTTTTTTAGGTTTCCCCCATGTTACCTCCTTTCTAAGTGCTGACAGCTTTTGGCAGACAGGAAATGCTGCAAATGCGAAAGAGGCCCAGGGTGGAGCTCTGTGAAACCCATAATCCCTTTGATGCCCTTACATCCTTATTATTGCTTTGAGCTACAATAAGAGACTTTGAGGCTTGGGCAGTAAATATATATTATCTGATTCTGTGTGAGCTATTGATTCTGCAGCTGCACCCTGCTTCCTCTCTTCCCTCACTCTCTTCAAACTTGGTTTTCTATCAATAATGTCCCTTGATTTCAGTTGGGAAATGTTTGAATAAGTGGTGACATCACCCTCTTCACATACATTATAATTATTATTATTCCTGTGCCCACACTAAAGATGACAGATTTCTGGCTCCTTCTAAATTCTAGAATTGTCATTGAGTTCAAATCTCATAGAAACACGCATCAGCAAGAGTCAGAAACAATTATTTTATTTGAAGTGTACCAACTTTACAACAAACTTTTTAGTATTAAAGAATAGATACATGTGTATATTACTGATGGACATATTACATTTTGATTTATATTCAATAATATACGTATATTTTCAATGACAAACACTACTTTTTCTGTGAACTATTTTTCATATAAAACACCTAACAACCTAATCCTCCCCATTTTTTTTACTTTGAAATACCTTGTTCCAGATAACTCATATAATGGCATCCTGCGTTCTATTTCTGTTTCATATGACTCCAAATAAATGACATAATTTTGATGAAATATTAATCTGCAGTCATATTTTACAATAAACATTTGTGCATCAAATATTTTATAATTCCCAATATAGAAACAAAATGTTCCTTATCAAAAAGACTTAAAGTGGACCAGTGTAATAAGTTATTTAACTTCACAAGGAAAATAAAGAGTGATAAACTGCAAATCTTAAGAGACATATTCATGAAATACTTATGAAGTACACTTTTGCCCTGAGGAGCTCATATTAAAATTACAACATTTATCTAAAATTATATGATAAAAGAGGATTATCTTGCAGATACTGGAAAAATGGAAGTGAATATAGAGCCAGTTTGGTCTAGTGGTTAAGGCAATGGGCTAGAAACCAGGAGACTGAGCGTTCTAGTCCCGCCTTAGGCATGAAAGCCGGCTGGGTGACCTTGGGCCAGTCACTCTCAGCCCAACTCACCTCACAAAGTTGTGGGGAAAATAGGAGGAGGAAGAAGTATTAGGTATGTTCGCCGCCTTGAGTTATTTATAAAAATAATAAAGGCGGGATAGAAAATAAATAAATAAACAAACAAACAAATAAATAAATAAATGGTCCTAGCACATAGATCTGGGTATTTAACAATATGACCATGTTTATCATGCTAGTAGCATGATGGTTTCATTCATGAAAATCACTGAAGTCTGTATTTAGCTTAACATGATATATCTTAAGCAACAGAAATCTCTGAAGCTCATCCCAAAATTGAAATATTGCACTGTATTTTTAGTCTGCTGTTCTGATAATTACTGTTTTTCAAGTAGCTTCCATCAATAAAAAAAGAAGAAGAAAGAAGTGATTCCCTCAGAATTACTAACCAGAAAGATAAGAGCTGCAAAGAAAATGGAGTGGAAGGAAAAGAGATGAAAAGAAAAAGGTTTGCTTAGTAAGAACTATTGATAGCTCATGTTCCCTAAAGCTGATGGGTGCAGAAATAATGTACTGCTCTTCAGCCCTCTCTGGCTATTTCCAAATGAGGGGTGAAGATCTGATCACGGAGCAGTATGATCCTTTAGTGTCTTTGTCAAACTGTTTCCATTAGACTAAGTCTTGGCTTCCATCTGCTATAGTCTCTAACCTGTCCATCCATCTATCCATCCAAATGGGGAACTTCTGTTGGCAAACAACAACTGTTCTACACAAGCATCAGTCAGCACAGCACTGAATGGGGTGCTTGTTTCTCCTCACCTCCTAGCTCCTGGTACCTTCATATGGTGTCTGGATGTCAGGACTGGGAAAAGGGCCCAAATATAGGTATAGCTCAGGGGGCGTGGTGGCTCAGCGGGTAAGACGCCAGGCTTGTTGATCGGAAGATTGCAAGTTCGGAGGTTCGAATCCCTAGCCCTGCATGCAGAGTGAGCTCCTGCACTAGCTCCAGCTCTTGCCAACCTAGCAATTCGAAAGCATGCAAATGCAAGTAGATGAATAGGTACCACTTCGGTGGGTAGGTAACAGCATTCCGCGCGTGTCATGCGGCCACATGACCATGGAAGCGTCTTCGGACAACGCTGGCTCTTTGGCTAACAAACGGAGATGAGCACCGGCCCCTAGAGTCGGACACGACTGCACAAATGTGCGGGGGGAACCTTTACCTTTTATAGGTATAGCTTGGTGGCTTTCCACCATCAGAAGCACAGCAAATGTTTGTGTTCTACTTGTTTTTTAGAGAGAGGAAAGGGATTTCTTTTTTACTGCAAAAGTGCTAAATTAGAAACAGGCATAATAGAGGAGAAGGCCAGCAGAGAAGCCCTAATTGGCTAAGACATCTCTGTGCTCATCTATTGGCCAGGAAGAGCAAATTCTGACTAGTTGCTGATACTGAGATTCAGACTGAATTCAATGTAGATTCAGACTCAATTCCCCATTTTGCAGTCCCCAGCTATGAAGGTACACTTCCCTCCTTCCCTATTTTGAGGTGGAAACTGCAGCACAAGTCCTAAAATAGACATTTTTAAAAATTGATTATGTGCCATTGAGTCGCTTTCAACTCCTAGTGACCACATAGATAGATTTTCTCCATGACGATCTATCCCTAACCTGTTCTTTCAAGTCACTCAACGGTGCATTCATCACCACTGTGTCTATCTACCTTGCTGCTGGTTGTCCTCTTCTTCTCTTTCCTTCCACCTTTCCCAGCATTAGAGCCTTTTCCAGAGAGTTGGGTCTTTGCATAATGTGTCTGAAGTAGGATAATTTGAGCCTGGTCATTTGTGCTTCGAGTGAGAACTCTGGGTTGATTTGTTTGATGATCCATTGGTTTGTTTTCATGGCTGTCCACGGTATTCTCAGGAGTCTTCTCCAACACCAAAGTTCAAAGGCATCAATACTCTCCCTATCTTGCTTCTTTAAAGTCCAACTTTTGCTTCCATAGAGTGTCACAAGCAGTTAAAAATCAAGAAAACTTCCAAATCTAGCACCATCCACTTATGTGATTGCCCATTACTTCAACTAAAACAACAGTAACCTTAAAAATGGCACAGGCTGCAATATTTTATTTTTTGTTGGAGTCCTTCAATTTTCATAGAACTACCTACAATATTTGTAGGTACAAATACAGAGAGCTGTATAACTAATGTATTATCAATCTATAAGAAGTCCTGCCAGTCAACTATGCAACATCTATATGAAATAAAACTTTCTGGATACAATTAGAAGACAGTTGGATGAACTTATGAGGAGTCATAATTAAGTTAATTATTATCTCAGTTTCTCTTCCTGTCAGTAAATTTGATTCTATTAATTACGGTGCATCTGTACTCAAGTACATTTTTACTGGATTATTTGACATGTAACCTTCTATGATCAAATCTATTGCTCATGTTTTTAAACAAAATGAATAATTTTTGAAAAGTATCTTCTTAGCCCTGCTAACAGATACACCATCTCGAATTGGTTCCCTTGGGTCCAAGGGAAAGAATAATAAAAATTAAAAGAATGTAACTTTTTAGGATTGATGCACTGACCTTATTTTGCATTTCCAAATGCAATTCTACAGGGTGGCCTCACATGTCACGGAGTTGATGTAATACTTGACAATTAGAACACTTGAAACTTTAGTCATTAATTTATTCATACAAGCCATATGCTTCATTTTGACCAAATGGTTCTTAAAGAAGCTAACAATACTTGAAATACTGTTGCTAGCAATTAAGCAATGATAATCACGAATGTTAAACAATAAGCATAAACTAGAACAAATCAGCAGGATGAGTTGCATGAGTTATGGTACATGGAACCAGAGGACTAATATTGTGCAAAATGTTTTGAAATGTAAAAGTTCCATTCTGAGCTTGAAACAGCACTTCTGGCCTTACAAAAAGACCTTATTCTGACCATACTATAAGTGTTTTAAGTTCAAAAGTGTTCACAAGCCTGAAAAAGTTTGATTATGAAGTAGTTTGCACATCCCTACTTAGTATTTTAGGCAGGCAATCATGCACCAAATTCTGATCAATTAGATAGAGAGATTCTTCAATCATACAACTGTTACTTCAGCTAAATATGAACTCAACCTTCACCTTAAAAAGGAGATTAAATGCCATCAGTTGGTGCTATTTTTTTGTCAGTTTGTTTTTTAAAAAATTGTGGGCAATCATTATGATATAGCAATGGATAGATGGGACTTTAGAGTGTAGGCCAAAGGTTTTTGATGCAGTTCATATCTCCATGAAGATTTTCCTGTCTGCTGTCTCTACCCACTCCCCTCCCCTCTGCAATCCTTTCTGAAACTTAGAAAACAATCTGGTTTTGCATTTTTCTCTCAGAAGATGAAAGACTGCTTGCAAATGGAGTATCATGACATATCCATTCATTGCCAAAGGCAGAGAGCAGTAGAACTTCATGCAATGAAATAGGAATATTGTTTTCTTTTTTTCTATTTAAGAGTCATTAAATGCACACTAGACAAGCTGGTTGGCTTTCCAAAATGCACCATTGCTGGAGGCATCAAAGCTGATATTAGTATTCTCTGTAAAATGGATTATTCTGTTTAGCTTTGTATTTACTGGAAGGCCATTACATAGATGTCTGGGTTGTCATAATCAATTTTGCACACAATCTTTATGTAGATGGAAACAGCATTTTTACTCTGATCACGAGGAAAAGGCCTAAGTCAAAATGGGCAAGTAAAATAATTGAGAAAACAATATTGCCAGGGAAATTGGCCTTCTTTTTATTTTAGCATCAGCCTTCAATGCATGCTGCTGGTGTAATTACTATTTGTCATAGTCTTGATCATTAGCATGCCATATCTGAAGAATGCTGTCATACCTCTTGAATAGTGCATGACAAGAGATGGGCATGAGTCCCCATACAAATTTCCAGAATTAGTTAGCACTTTACATTTTGTTTTAAGCTATTGACTTTCTCTCTCAGTATTTTTCATGCCATAAAGCCCCCTGAACACAGCTTTACCTGTATGACTGAAAGTCTGCATTAAAGATGCTTACTTTCTTGTTCATGGTCCCCTTTGGCTACTCAAAGATATAACATTTTTAATGTTAAATTATGTTTGCAAGCACTAACAGTAGTGAGGTTTTGGTGCCTATAGACAGGTAAAATGAATTACATGTTCTAAATAGTGTAATTTCAGAGCATTCTACTACATTTTTACCTCCTTCGTGTCATTTAGAGCTTTAAAGGTCAAATCAAAGGATAGCAAAATTATTTGGAAAAAAATAGTACATTTATTATAATAGAATGATCTTCTGAACTGCAATATTTGTAACAGAGTACAAATAATTTATGAGAAACATCAACTTTTTTATAATTTGTTAAGGGCGAAAGTTAAGGAAACAAATCTCCTTTAAAAATATCAGAAATATTTTATAGTTAAAAATTTTTTCTCTATATGAAATTTCACAGCTGAAGTTTATGGAAAATGCTATGGCTTTTAATCTATCCCATCACCACACTCTAATTTGTGCCACCTCTTAACTTATATTGCAAATTTTCAAATTCCTCCCTATATCCATGCACCTAACCTCAAAACACTTAGTAGGATCAATGGAAATGATACAGATTATAATATAGATGGTCATGGTATATAGCAACTAATAATAAAACTCTGCTCATTGTCCAATACATTTATATAGAGAACATTGGATAGTGTTGTGTCTCAAATTCTGGTCAAATCCTAAAAATAATTCAAGCGTGCCTGAAATAAAAATGATTATACCACCTTATTACTTGTATTTTTGTTCCCACAATCTCATTTTCATGGAAAGTGGTGTTTATTTTTTTTAAAGCGTTATGTATGCAGCTGGCCAATCATATCACTGATTTATTTTTCTAAATACTGTTTTCCATTTCAGTTAGATTTAATATATGAGTTTGTGCAGTACAATTTTCACTGTGAGCTATTGACATGATAATGATGTAGAAAAATGCTGGTTTTGATCAAAATTGATTCAAATATCTTTCTGATAACTAAACAATGCCTTTCAGAAGAAAAGTAAGCAATTTAAATCTTCATAAAGCAAATTGCATGAAGTTAAGATTACAAGGACAAATTTGTAGAATACAGTCTCTTACAAAGCTTTCACTAAAGAAACCAGGCAGTAAAAATGCTGCCAAGGTTTGTTAAGATTTTTGGATGCTAGTATTCAGGAAGTCCCTTTCGGAAGAAGAAAAAGATTTAAGGAACTCCTGTCATGGTTTGCCTATTTCCAGAATACAAATTTTTCATACGTCAAATGCAATAGAGATTATAGTTTGAGAACAATCACATTTCCTTTTCATCTCCTAATTTTAGCAGCACAGTTTCAGAAACTGCTGAATTCCAGGGAACTGGGGAAAGGGAACACTGTTACCTTCTGCAACTATTTTCTTTCCCACATTATATTTATAACAAATTCAGAAAACAGTTTCCATGATTTGAACTTCTTCAGAATGGCAGAACTGCTCAGGGTAATATGCCACCACCGTAAACTTATTGGAATTTTTTTAGATTTGCTCTTAATTTCTCTAATTTACTTGAGATTTCTTTGTTTGATTTTTTAAAGAAGAAGGGTTATTTGCAGAGTGGAATGAAAAACAGGAGTTATAAGAGAGAGGGGGAAAGAAAATGAAGTGAGTTTTAAAAATAGGACTATTGGAGGGATTCTAAAAAGTAGGAATAAAAATATAATTATTCTCAATAGGTTCCACCTGCCCTTGTAAGTATGTTAGATCAAGCAAACCTTTATTTTTTATTTTATTTTTATAAAAGGATTTTCCACACATTGTTTGTTCTAAAGATGAATAAAGCATTCTATATTTCCATTATAACAATAACAGTATAAAAACGAATCATCCTGAACGGGACCAGAGAAGGTCTATCTCATCCAGATTTCTGTTTCCGTAGCAGCCAAGCAGATGCACACGAAAGGACAGAAGCAGGACAGGAGGGCAATAGGTCCTTAATGCCATTTTCTTGAATAGCTGTACTGAGTGGCACATTTTTTTGCAAGTGTTGGAGTCACTGCTGCAATTAATAATTCGAATGCCTATAAATTTACCAAATGCATTTTTAGAGATGTTCCGGTTGGAACTTGCCACTTCCTACCATTCAGCTTCTTTGGGTGAGTCCAGGATATAACATTGTGTGAATAGGTGAAAAATATGCCTGCCTACTTTTTCCACACTATGTACCATTTCACAGATCTTTGTGATGCCCCTTTTTTCTTCCCACTCTTTCTCCTCACCTTGAAATCCCCAAATCCTGAAACTTTCCTTCAACCAAATTTGTTTCAGCCACTGATCAGCTTTACTTATCCTTTTCTCCATCTTTTCTAGTTCTGTAATGTCCTTTTGAGATGCAGTAACCATAACTGTAGATATTATTCCAGATCTGACTACTCTGCATGATTATATTAATAGGTCTATTTTCAAAAGCTTCTTAACACTATTTAAGAAGGATTCTGTTTTTTTTAAATAGCCTCACACTGGATCAATATCTGCCCTGAATTATCAATTGCAATCACCATTCATTTTTTGGCTAGACTCCACAAATTCATCTCCCTTAATATATGTGAAATATGTATGAAACATATATGTGAAATTAGGATTCTTTACATCAATGTGCATAAGTTTACAACTGCTTAAATTACATTAAAATCACATTTGTTATTCCCCCAGTTTGGACTGAGATTCTTTTTTAGCTCTTTCTTTTCCTTTCTGTTCTAATCACATGATGTAATTTGATTGTCAGTGGGGCTCTCACTCCTAATTCCAGATTGCATGTGAGCAGCTTACAAAGCATCAATCCCAAAAAGAAGATGTTCAGGGAACTCTCTTGTTTGCAACATTCAGTACGCAGAGGGAAAGGACTGCCTTATATGTACACCTAAATAGGGAATATGAGCATACCCTTCACTTTTCCCAGCCTGGAAAGAGAAATAGTCTCCTCCCCACCCACCCCAATTAAGTATGTTCTGCTTACCTTAGTTAACATGCTGGAAGAATGCAATGTTTGTCATGGCAATCATGAAATCTGGACCATTCTGAATCAAATGGCCTGATTTTGAATAATGATATCTCTCAGATCTTTGCTACCGGCCTGAAATGGTCTCTGTCAGCATAAGCATGGGAATAGTTAGAGACTAGCAAGAATGGTGCTTAAGAATATCCAAATTGACCCAACACTTGAACAACACCAAATGGTTGTTCAAGAAGCATATAGTCTCTACCAATATCTACTGACAACCATTGATTTTACATTGATGTTGTATCAGGTATCCAGAGCAACATAGCATGTGGAGTTTATTCCTCCCAGATCATCCAGATTACCCTCGAAGGCTGATAAGCAGTTGCTTCAGTGGCGATTCATACTTAAAAACAATTTATTGGCAAAACAGAAGAAGCTGCAGTGTTTTTTCTATGGCATTATTATCTGTCATGGAGCTTACAGAGTGCCTGGGCAGGTAGACTAACACCTCCAGAGGAATTCTAGGGGCAGTCTGCTCATTCTTCTGGTTATTGGGAAAGCTTCCAAAATTAATGGAAAATAAGCTAAAATGAACTTAGATTTAGCTAATTTTTTTAAAAGTACCTTTGAAGAAGACATTGGTTCCTATTGTGAAGGGGAAGTCTTACAGACTATGATTTTATATGTAATACAGTGTTCATGGTGCTTGTATATACTGAAAATATTATGTTCTTTTTCTAGATGAAAGAAGGAAAAAAAGGGAATTCAGGAGTTTGGAATGGAAAAATGAAAATTGTTTTGTAATAATAAGCATATAGCATTAAATTCCAACCACAGCAGCCTGGATTAACAGACAGGAGCTAGGCAGAGCTGACCCCTGACTGCATCACCAACCACATTGTTGGTGAAGCATACTAGATTGTGTTGACGGAAAAAATATATTGGAAGAAGATGGAAAATATTACTTTAAAACTGGAAAAGTTAAAGACAACTTTAAGCTGCATCAGCTGAAGGATGGGGTTGAGAATCTCATGTGGACATGGCAGATAAAAGTAGTTAACTGAGTATGCTCTTATCCTGGTTAGGGAGATGTGGATGAGCCTTTAAATAGCCATCTAAGAAATAAAATGAAAGTAAAATAAAACTCAGTAAACATCAAACTGTAGAAATATAGAATTATGTACATATGTATTTATGTAGGTTCTTTATATTACTTATCCTGTGGAGATAATACCTTAGTAGCTTTACAAGCAGCATTTCATGATATGGAGCTCTATGAATTAGAAACTGCTTTGCTTCCAGGCAATAAGGAATTCTTTCTTTCCCACTGAAGTGTTGATATATATATATAAATTATTTAGATATCCATGTTAAACACCAAGAATTCACTAGGAAATATCGTGTTTTGCAGGTTGGATTTTTTTTCCTCATGTTTTATGAGATTTAAATTATTTATAATTTATCAGTCTTTTCATACATTATATCTAGATGAAGGGAAAAGAGGATGAAACGCTTGTTTCTTCAATATTTATTTATTTATTAAATTTCTATGACCGCCCATCTCCCCCTCAAGGAGGGACTCTGGGCGGTTCACAGCTATAACAACAACAGTAAAATAGAGTAAAAACACAATAAAATACAAATACAATAAATTTTAATTTAAATTAAAACCAAGTGGCAGGTGGTTCGCAGTGCCGCTGAAGCATATTTAAAATATTTGGGGCGGCTCTAAAAAATCAGCCACCCCCAAGCTTGACCACTTTCCCTCTTGCCCCAGGTGAGATCACAGAGCCAGGTTTTCAATTTTTTTTCTGATGTCCAGGAGTGAAGGGGCCTGTCTTATCTCTGGGGGAAGGATGTTCCATAGGGCAGGTCCCGCTGCAGAGAAGGCTCGCCTCCTAGACCCCGCTAGATGGAACTCTTACATAGAGGGGGTCCGTAGCATGCCCTCTCTGCAAGATCAGGTAGGGCAGGACGCTGTAATGGGGATGAGGCGGTCCCTCAGATAATAATAATAATAATCAATAACCAAACATCTATGCTGCATGGCCCAGAAAAAGAATGAAAGTGAGCAGAAGCATTGCTGATGCCCCTATAATGTACTATGGGCCTAAACCCTTCTGCTGCATTGCTCTGAACACGAGGGAGAAGAAGTGGAAGTAGTTGCTGTATTGTTTGCTTTTATAGTTTCCTTCTAGAATCAGCAAAACTCAAGAGAAAGTACAGCAAGAAGAATTTCCCAAAATGGTTCTCCCAGCTGTTTTTGCATCAATATTGCAGAGGAAAAACTACTCAGTTTACTGTTTGATTGTCTCTCCTCCCCAGTGGTCTGCTTTTACTTCAAAGTGAAAGTGACACTGCTAAACACCCTTTTTCAATGACAGATATGGTTAGGCACTAATAGCTGTATTCTAACCCCCAAACCTGCCGATTTCTTAATCCATGTCTGGGCCAACCTGTTACTCTTCACATCCCAAGAGTTGTGTAGTGGCATAAGTTAAAACAATCCCCATACAAGCACTCCACCCCAGTCTCAAGCACTCCACTGAGAATATGCCCAGTTGCAGATTAAAAGAAAATAGTAGGAAAAATGAGCCCCAAAGCCCCCTTCCACTCACCCATTCCAGCTGCCTTTACTGCAATCTAGAAAGAAAAAAACTGGCTGCTAAGGAAGTTCAAGAGCGAAATAGCTTTTTTAAGACTTCAGGACTGGACTAAAGTGCAGAAATCCTCTCTTTCCTTATTTCACTTGCCTTCATTTTCAGTGACAATCTTGGTCCTGAGTCATAATGAAGTACTTGGAAATTTTCCTCCTGTGAACATTCTTACAAACAATTGCCAAAACAATTAAACTGTGCAGAAAGATGATATAGAGCACCCGACTATAGGTACAACTGGGTTTAGTTAAATCTTCCTATGTCAGAATTGATATTACTTTTGGTGTTTTCATCTGTAAGATTGTGTCTTGTGTATTTTATATCATAAATTCAAATTTGGAAACTTCTGATTTTTTTTAAATTTTAGTTATGAGTTGCACTGGAACATTTGGGAAGTTTGAATGACAGTACTGTAGATGACTATATTCTAGGGCTGTGCACTGGACTTGGATGAGGCCCAAAATCTGAGATGGACTTGGGTCAGTCAGGACAAATCATCATTTATATGAGGCAGAGTATGTTGCATATATTTTTTATGTCTTGAAATATGGAAGGCTAGTTTTTTAAAAAAGCCAAGCCTCAAACTTTTTTCCTGTTTGGGCTCAGGAGCACATGTTCACCCCCCTTTTCTCAGGAATGTTAATTTACTTGGAGCCAGCTAGTCTGGGAGTTTTTAGCCAATCAGAATTACCTGTTTGAGCTTTGCCCATATTGGGAATCTGTTGCCTAGGTGTTTTGGTCACATGCCAAATCCTGTCCATTCAGGTATGGCCAAGTTGCAATTGTAAAAAGCTTTAAAAGTGTTATCTCTGCTTTTGTTCTCTCTGCTCTGCTGCTGCTATCTCTTTGTCTTTAAAATGTAAGTACTTAAGCCATGCCTTCTTCGGCTGAAGAAGATTCAAGGTTTGTTCCTGTGTTCTTTTGTTTTAAAAAAAGCAACGTTTTACTGCAAACTTTCAGTTTGCTTGTCTCAATATTTTACATAACTCTGATCACAAATTTTTATAAAACAACAAAAGAGTAGATGGCTACAGCATACATTGTCTCAGTTCAAAAACCTTTGTGAAGCTCTGCCCCTGATTTTTCATTTTGGAGCTTAACCCATGTAAGAGAAATGCCATTATAATCCTCTCTTCATCCTTATGCTCAAAACTAAAGGGCTGGGACAATTTCAAGAACAGCACTCCAAAACTAAGAATGAGTTATAATTGACTCAGGGTGCTACAAGCCTCTATCCTCTCAATCAACCAAACAGACTTGTGGTCACCTCCCAACTAGGGGACAAAGGCAAAATTTGGCCCCCAGATGAAAAAGCATTGTCTAACTTACTGATACAGACTTGAAGGTTATATATCAGTGCTTCCCAAAGTGCCGCCAATGGCGACACACCAACGGCAGCAGGGGCGGAGGCATGGGGGCGCGTGGGGGGGAGGGGTGTGCACAGCGGTGGTGCGGGGGCGCGTGGGGGGCAGGAGTGTGTACGGCAGCGGTGGCAGTGGTGGCGGCCTCTGCTAAAACACAGAAGTGCTGGTGGCACAGCGCCACCGTGCACGCTCCCGCTGCCACTTCTGGGTTGTGTGCTGACACACCAGACTGTGTGTTGCGAAACACTAAAGCAGGGCTTTCCAAAGTTTTTCCCGTGGCGACACACCAACCGGCATTGGTGTGTCGCCGCGGGAAAACCCGGAAGTGCGGCAGCGCGCAAAAACCCGGAAGCGCTGCTGCGCTTTCGGGTTTTGCGCTCTGCAGTTGGTGTGTCGCCGCGGGAAAACCCGGAAGCGCTGATAATGATCAGCGCTTCCGGGTTGTGTGGCGACACACCAGACTGTGTGGTGACACACTTTTGTGTCGCGACACACAGATTGGAAAGCTCTGCACTAAAGTGTCACGACACACAGTTTGGAAAGCTGTGTTATATATCTTCAATTCATTAATTCCTTTCTTTGCAAGTGATGAATGTCCATGATAATCCACTATTTGAATAATGTCTAGGAAGATTATAATTGCAAAGAATTTAGAAGTCATCTGGAGGTTAAAAAAAGGGGGAGGACAACAGTTCCAACTTTCCATGAACAATCATGATAGCGTACATGGAGTATACATGAGTACAACATACTTACCATCATTTTTGGCTCATATCCTATTACCCATCATTTGTCCTTGTCACATTTATTTTTATGCAGACTCAAAAATAATTGACAGCATGTCAAAGCAAAATGGAACAGGCAGGATAATCATGGTGAACAGCTGACTTCAGAAAAGGGGTAAAGAGTTGCCTAATCTGACTTTAAGCATTTGTGGGAGGTCTCCTGTGCAACATTTTCTTTTCCTGAAATGTAGCAGAATAATACTATTCAAGTATACATTTAGAGCCATAAAATCTACACTGAGAACCTCCATTAGCAATAGGCAGTTGAAATTGCATGTCATAGTGATAACCCCATTATTTTGTCATTTCCATTTCCTTTGAAAAGGATAGAACTAGTACAACTTGCCAACTGGATTTAAGCGTTCATGAGCTTCAACTATTACGCTGAAGCTAAGCAAATTTTGTTCTGGTCTGAATAGTTGGGAGACTGCCTAGGTAGAAACATCTGTAAGGGGGTCAAGGATGGGCAAATGACAAAAGTAGTGGTGTGTTGTTGAAATGCAAGCTCTGCTCTTTTTGTTTGTGTACCATGACTTGTGTGCATGGATGCAAGGGATGGAGCTTGCATTGCAACAAGGCAACACAGCTTTCTTCATTTTGACATAAGAATAAAATCCTGCAGAAATCTATGTGTGCAGGAACTCCATTATGTACAACATCTTGAGTTCCATGCTCAAAGAAAGGCAAGATTTAAATTAATACAAAATATATAGCAAATACAATTAGAGTCATTCATTGAGGACAAATGGTTCCCATTTCCAGATCCTTGCAAGTGATTAGGAAGGTATTGACAAAGAGCCTTTTTTTTAACTCAGTGGAATAAAAGTGCCACAAACCGGAATAATGTAATTTTGTGCACATTATGCAAATTTAATTCAGACGTGAGATTTTAAGGTAGCAAGTTTTGACCTGAATCTGAGATTCAAGATTTGAAGGCAATGAGATTCAAGTAGAGGGTCACCCAAGAAAAGGCAAAGTAGAATAAAAAAAAAGAGCAGCAGAATAAATCTGAGTCTCTTTCCCGCTCCAAGCAAACATGCCTAAACAAATGATAACAAAAAAGTGAGACCTAGAATATGAAAGAGAACACAGAACATTAGCACCCCATGCTCCAATAGGCAGAGACAAAACTCAGTACCTTGCTCCTTATTTAAGAACCTAGCACTCTATTTTGTCTTTATATGGAAGGAAGCTGCAACAATGTTTGATTCTATAAAACCAAAACTCCATGAAATCTCTGAATCATCTTCAAATATCTCTGAAATGATTCAGAGGCATCTAATTTAATTCAATAGCTCAAACTGTCTCAGAGATTTGATTTGAAAATTTGATTCAATAGATAATTTGATCCAATCTCCTTTGAATTAAATCATCCCTTTGAAGCTTTGCACAACCCAAACATTTGGCTCATTGCTGGCTCCAACCACTTGCAATACTGGTGTCGGTTTTCTATACTGTGTGATCCTTAGAAGAATGTTCCCAAATTGTTGCTGGGCTTCATCTCCCATCATTCTCAGCCAGCATGGCTAATTATGAAAGATGATAGGAATTTTAATTAGGCATCATCTAGGGACCCAAGAATGGGAAATACTGCTTTTAAAAGAAAATGTTTTGTACACGGACTGCCAGATCCAGCGAAGATATGCAATCAGCTCAGTTGCTTAGCATCAACTTATTTCTATTTCAGGAAAGTGTGTAAAATATTTCCTTGCTAATATTTTCTTAAGGTTGAAAGGAAAAATCGTCTTCATTGAAGAGTAATAACTTTCGTTATTGTGGATGAAAGGGGTTTATTTCTGCTTGACCAGTTATGAGCCTTGAATGCAGGATAGATTGTTGTATGTATTATAGCTAATGAAGTTATAACAAAAAGTTCACTGCTGATTTTAGCTGATCTGAATGTTGAAATATCATGATTTATTTTGTTTCTGCTCTGTACAGACTTATAAACCAATGTGCTTAAAGTCTTTCTAGAACTTCTGGCAAGGAGTGTTTAATTTCAAGAAGCCACTGCCTGGCCAGTACCACTAGCAGACAACTGAGTAACATCATCAAAGTTAATAGACAATTTAGAGTTAGGTATATTCCATATAAGGGAGCGTGGTGGCTTAGCGGGTAAGACGCCAGGCTTGTCGATCGGAAGATCGCAAGTTCGGAGGTTCGAATCCCTAGCCCCGTGTGACGGAGTGAACTCCCGCACTCGCCCCAGCTCTTGCCAACCTAGCAATTCAAAAGCATGCAAATGCAAGTAGATGAATAGGTACCACTTCGGTGGGATGGTAACAGCGTTCCGCGTGCGTCATGCCGGCCACATGACCATGGAAGCGTCTTCAGACAACGCTGGCTCTTCGGCTAACAAACGGAGATGAGCACCGGCCCCTAGAGTCGGACATGACTGCACAAATGTGCAGGGGGAACCTTTACCTTTACTATATTCCATAGGCAAATGAATGGAACCTGGAATGAAAGTCCAAGTTAATGTATTCTTCTTCCAGCTCATCTATATTCCAAGCTGGCTGTGTAGGCAAGAATGAACAGTGGTGGTCTTGGGGATGAGGAGGGCACAGATGTCTTTGTGGGAACCTATTGTTGGAGGATGGGGAAAAGGGACTTTCCAGATAGTCACACACAGTTATCTCTTTTTGCAATGATATTTAATATATACAGTGACCTTGGTTAACAAATTATACATTTGTTGTTGTTCAGTCGTTTAGTCGTGTCCGACTCTTCGTGACCTCATGGACCATAGTACGCCAGGCCTTCCTGTCCTCCACTGTCTCTCGGAGTTTACTCAAATTCATGTTCATTACATCGGTGATGCTATCTAACCATCTCATCCTCTGCCGTCCCCTTCTCCTTTTGCCCTCAGTCTTTCCCAGCATCAGGGTCTTTTCCAGTGAGTCCTCTCTTCGCATTAGGTGGCCAAAGTATTTGAGCTTCAGCTTCAGCATCTGTCCTTCCAATGAGCAGTCAGGGTTGATTTCCTTTAGGATTGACTGGTTTGACCTCCTTGCAGTCCAAGGGACTCTCAAGAGTCTTCTCCAGCACCACAGTTAAAAAGCATCAATTCTTCGGCGTTCAGCCTTCCTTATGGTCCAACTCTCACAGCCATACATTGCTACTGGAAAAACCATAGCTTTAACTATACGGACCTTTGTCGGCAAGGTGATGTCTCTGCTTTTTAATATGCTGTCTAGGTTTGCCATAGCTTTCCTCCCAAGGAGCAAGCGTCTTTTAATTTCATGGCTGCAGTCACCGTCTGCGGTGATCTTGGAGCCCAAGAAAATAAAATCTGTCACTGCTTCCATTTCTTCCCCTTCTATTTGCCAGGAAGTGATGGGACCAGATGCCATGATCTGGGTTTTTTTAATGTTGAGTTTCAAGCCAGCTTTTGCACTCTCCTCTTTCACCCTCATCAAGAGGCTCTTTAGTTCCTCTTCACTTTCTGCCATTAGGGTGGTATCGTCTGCATATCTGAGGTTGTTGATATTTTTCCCGGCAATCTTAACTCCGGCTTGTGATTCATCCAGCCCGGCATTTCTCATGATGTACTCTGCATATAAGTTAAATAAGCAGGGTGATAATATACAGCCTTGTCGTACTCCTTTCCCAATTTTGAACCAGTCGGTTGTTCCATGTCCGGTTCTAACTGTTGCTTCTTGACCCACATACAGGTTTCTCAGGAGACAGGTAAGGTGGTCTGGTACTCCCATCTCTTTAAGAATTTGCCACAGTTTGTTGTGATCCACACAATCAAAGGCTTTAGCGTAGTCAATGAAGCAGAAGTAGATGTTTTTCTGGAACTCTCTTGCTTTTTCCATGATCCAGCGAATGTTGGCAATCTGATCTCTAGTTCCTCTGCCTCTTCGAAACCCAGCTTGCACTTCTGGTAGTTCTCGGTTCACATGCTGCTGAAGCCTAGCTTGTAGGATTTTGAGCATAACCTTGCTGGCATGTGAAATGAGCGCAATTGTACGGTAGTTTGAACATTCTTTGGCATTGCCTTTCTTTGGGATTGGAATGTAAACTGACCTTTTCCAATCCTGTGGCCACTGTTGAGTTTTCCAAATTTGTTGGCATATTGAGTGCAGCACTTTAACAGCATCATCTTTTAGGATTTTAAATAGCTCAGCTGGGATACTGTCTTCTCCGCTAGCTTTGTTGTTAGTAATGCTTCCTAAGGCCCACTTGACTTCACTCTCTAGGATGTCCGGCTCAAGGTCAGTGACCACACCATCATATTTATCAGGGATATTAAGATCTTTCTTGTATAGTTCTTCTGTGTATTCTTGCCACCTCTTCTTAATCTCTTCTGCTTCTGTTAGGTCCCTGCCTTTTTTGTCTTTTATCATGCCCATCTTTGCACAAAACGTTCCCTTGATATCTCCGATTTTCTTGAAGAGATCTCTAGTCTTCCCCATTCTATTGTTTTCCTCGATTTCTTTGCATTGTTCATTTAAGAAGGCCTTCTTATCTCTCCTTGCTATTCTCTGGAATTCTGCATTCAGTTGTTTATATCTTTCCCTTTCTCCCTTGCCTTTTGCTTCCCTTCTTTCCTCAGCTATTTGTAAAGCCTCATCAGTCAGCCACTTTGCTTTCTTGCATTTCTTTTTCTTTGGGATGGTTTTAGTTGCTGCCTCCTGTACAATGTTACGAACCTCCATCCATAGTTCTTCAGGCACTCTGTCTACCAGATATAATCCTTTAAATCTATTCCTCACCTCCACTGTATATTCATAAGGGATATGATTTAGGTCATACCTGATTGGTCTAGTGGTTTTCTCTATGTTCTTCAATTTAAGCCTAAATTTTGCGATAAGAAGCTCATGATCTGAGCCACAGTCAGCTCCAGGTCTTGTTTTTGCTGATTGTATAGAGCTTCTCCATCTTTGGCTGCAAAGTATATAATCAATCTGATTTCGGTATTGACCATCTGGTGATGTCCATGTGTAGAGTCGTCTCTTGTGTTGTTGGAAAAGAGTGTTTGCTATGACCAGCGTGTTCTCTTGACAAAACTCTATTAGCCTTTGCCCTGCTTCATTTTGTACTCCGAGGCCGAACTTGCCCGTTATTCCGGTTATTTTTTGACTTCCTACCTTAGCATTCCAGTCCCCTATGATGAAAAGGACATCTTTTTTTGGTGTTAGTTCTAGAAGGTGTTGTAGATCTTCATAGAACCGGTCAACTTCAGCTTCTTTGGCATCAGTGGTTGGGGCATAGACTTGGATCACTGTGATGTTGAATGGTTTGCCTTGGATTCGAACTGAAAGCATTCTGTCGTTTTTGAGGTTGTACCCCAGTACTGCCTTTCCCACTCTTTTATTGACTATGAGAGCTACTCCATTTCTTCTAAGGGATTCTTGCCCACAGTAGTATATATAATGGTCTCCTGAATTAAATTCGCCCATTCCTGTCCATTTTAGTTCGCTGATTCCCAAGATGTCGATGTTCAATCTTGTCATCTCATGTTTGACCACATCCAGCTTACCTTGATTCATAGATCTTACATTCCAGGTTCCTATGCAATATTGTTCTTTACAGCATCGGACTTTCCTTCCACTTCCAGACACATCCACAACTGAGCGTCCTTTCGGCTTTGGCCCAGCCGTTTCACACTTTCTGGAGCTACTCGGAATTGCCCTCCGCTCTTCCCCAGTAGCATTTTGGACACCTTCCGACCTGAGGGGCTCATCTTCCGGCGTCATATCTTTTAGCCTTTTGATACTGTCCATGGGTTTTCTTGGCAAGGATACTGGAGTGGTTTGCCATTCCCTCCTCCAGTGGACCACGTTTTGTAATAACTCTCCATCATGACCTGTTCTTCTTGACCTGACTTCATTGAGTTACGCAAGCCCCTTCGCCACGACAAGGCAGTGATCCATGAAGGGGAAATTATACATACACAATTCTATATAGACAGTTTTATTTGGAGCGTTTTACAGTGTTTTATCTATTTCATTCCCTTTCTCATTGATGCAGCTTCTTTCTGTGCTTTCTGTTCTGGCCTTGCTTCTGTCCAAGGGAGGAGAATGGGAAGAGAGAAAAAATAATTCTTTTCTCGGCTTGGATTTGAGCACCTTTGTCAAGCTGTCCTTGCTGACATCCAGTGTATTCTCTGAAAACTACCATCCTTTCCACCAGCCATTCGCTCAGCAAATCTCGGTCTTGGGTTCTGCTTGCTCCTGCTGGGTCTCCAATGGCAGATTCCTCTTCCTCCTTGACACAAATAGCATTGCCCGTTCACACCACACAAACACAACTCTAGCAATGCCCAACCTCCTCCTCTTCCATTACTTAATGTTTCTGCCTTTTTATATGTTTACAGCTATGAAGCAGGTGTTTGAATTAGGCATGAAGCTTTGCTGTGTCCACATAACACTCAAATAAGCACGGGCTGGGTTTCCCAAAATGGTTCAATATCCTTTTTTCTCTTTAGAAATTAGGGATGTTCCTGATACCAGGCCACATACACAAATTAATGATGCAATCATTCCCCCTCAAAAGGTGGCCAATCATTTATATAAGAGGCTGATTACATATCATGTTAGGAATACAGTAGTTGCTATTCCTCTTCGTACATTTGGTGTACAGAAGCATATGCCCCAGGTTAAATTCTGAAAATATGATTTAGTGATGTCCTTAAGCACAGAATGGGGAATGTAGGATTGACATATTGTAATAGACATGTATTTTTTAGAGTCACCAGATCTGAAAAAAGTACCATGGACTCCCAATCCACCGAAAAGTAAAGCTGAGCTGAGAATGGTCAGTTTTTCAACCAAAAAGTTGAGAGTTTAACCTCTGCTCTGGCTTCATTGCACTGCAGTGGGCAATCAACTGTAGTGTTTAGGGCTTCATTCTAACAAGGATTCTAATCTAGCTGTGTTGGTTCTAAGAATCTTCTGCCAAGGCAGGTCATGTGCTGAGTAAAGGGTTAAAAATCTGGAGAGGTTTGATTTACTGCTAAGCCCTTATGCCAAGCCAGACAGCAGTTCAAACTTTCTCACTTTCTAGATGATACTGCTAAGCTTTAATATATGGTAAAATAGACCAGAACAAAACAAGCAGTGGGAAACTATTTGATATAAAAGTTGCACTGTATTTAGCTATAGTCTGAAAATGAAATATGGGTAGAGACTGCAGGGCATTCATATTATACTCTACTATTATACTCTACTCAGTTTGCATCTAAGACTTTTTGTAGTATTGCTGGAATGAAAAAAACCAATAAAATGGTTAATCCTTCATTCTATAAAATTTAACAGGTACTTGGAACTTCATCACTATCCAGGGATAGATGAAAAACAGAAGTTTTTCAAAAAGTTGGAAATAATTTAGATAATAGGTTAAGGGTTTTTTTTTGTTTGTTTGTTTTTTTAGTCAATAGAATTTAAATTGGATAGCCTTTCTTCCTATCTTGTAGAGATACAATTTCATAAAATAATGCTCTAGCTTTGGTTGATATACATTTTTCTTCTTGCAATATAATATTCCACTATTGAATTGTTCATTTTTTCAGCTAGCTCATATTTTGTTCTCACTTTACACTCAGGAACAAGCCTCAGATACTGTATATATGTCTCTGTCCTGTGGAATATTTTGACTCAGCAACTCAACAGAAAATAGGTAGAAACATAGATTCACAGCAGAATATGCTTTCCACCCAAATGATCCCAAGTTCAGGTTCCAAATGGAGTATGTATATATGTATGCAATAACTGTAACCCACACCAATCATATATAACAAAGACAAAAAAACAAACACAATAGGAAAAACTGATCATCAAAACAAATAGGATACAGTTAATGTCAACCCAGCAGTTCGAAAGCCTAGCAAGTAGATAAAATGGGTACCATCTTAAGTGGGCTAATTTGCTGGCGTCCTGTCGGGAAGTCGGCTCCACCGGAGGAGAGGATCGGAGGAAGATCGAATGGCAGTGGTGACGACGGACCCGGATGTGACAGCTACAGGACGTCAGCAGCCGGCTCAAGGCATCCTGGGAATTGTAGTCCGGACCTTGTAGAGTTGGTTCCCTCACCCCCCCTCCCTTCACGCGCGGTGAATTGTATAATTGAATTTGGTGAATTGTATAATTTGAATTGTATATATATGAATGTAAGCCGCCTGGAGTCCTCCATTAGGGAGGGGATAGGCGGGGTATAAATATCTAAATAAATAAATAAATAAATAAATAAATAAATAAATAAATAAATGACAGTCTCCTTCAATCATTCCAAATCAAAAGGCACACTTGATCAAAACCGTAAAACTTTGCAAAAGCAAGGAAGGGATCATTATTGTTGGCTTTCCTTGCAAAACCTGCAAAAATGAGGAAATGCTGTACATGAATAAACCACTTTAAATAGAATCCAGGCTGTATCCATTGATTTCAAAGCAGGAAAATTGAAGATATGTATTTGCTTAACATTGCTTGGGCTTGTCATTAATATCAGCTAAAGCCTATGAATCCTAAAATGTAGTATGCTTAAGGTGACTTAAACATGTACGGATGTAATGTCTCATTTTATTTTTTGCTGATGGAAATAATGCCATTAATTGCTCTGTATGTGTGCATGCATGTGGTAAGTAGGTAAGTTTCACTATTAATTAGAGACAAATAATAGGGAAATGGAATAATTAACCAATCAACAAAGCTTCAATGAGGAAGGGTATCATTCTAATTATTGACATTTAGCAATATTTTATCTGCTCAAAATGAGCAATTCGCCAATTGTATATGTATTATATATTTTGCATTATGCTTCTGAATTTACTATCTTGTCCAAGCTTTATCTAAGGCAGCCATATTTGGAGAAGATTGTTCAGTTCTCTGATACAACTGGAAAGCTATTCATTCTTCATCCTTCATCCTTCATCCTTCCTTGACTTTTATAGCTATTTGAACCTTGCCCTTGCTATGGATGCTGTACACTGATGTCAAATGGGATTCAGAATCATTTTCATAGGGTTCAAATTATGACTTAAGAAATATAAAATATATATTTTGGATATATAGTTGAATTGCTTCTTCTCTGTGCTTGTATCTTTCAAAATGTTCGGCATTTGGGCTATTGTATTGATATAGCGTATGACCTAAATCATATCCCTTATGAATATACAGTGGAGGTGAGGAATAGATTTAAAGGATTAGTTCTGGTAGACAGAGTGCCTGAAGAACTATGGATGGAGGTTCGTAACATTGTACAGGAGGCAGCAACTAAAACCATCCCAAAGAAAAAGAAATGCAAGAAAGCAAAGTGGCTGTCTGATGAGGCTTTATAAATAGCAGAGGAAAGAAGGGAAGCAAAAGGCAAGGGAGAAAGGGAAAGATATAACCAACTGAATGCAGATTTCTAGAGAATAGCAAAGAGAGATAAGAAGGCCTTCTTAAATGAACAATGCAAAGAAATCGAGGAAAACAATAGAATGGGGAAGACTAGAGATCTCTTAAAGAAAATCGGAGATATCAAGGGAACGTTTTGTGCAAAGATGGGCATGATAAAGGACAAAAAAGGCAGGGACCTAACAGAAGCAGAAGAGATTAAGAAGAGGTGGCAAGAATACACAGAAGAACTATACAAGAAAGATCTTAATATCCCTGATAAATACGAGAAATGTATGGCTGTGAGAGTTGGACGATAAGGAAGGCTGAGCGCCGAAGAATTGATGCTTTCGAACTGTGGTGCTGGAGAAGACTCTTGAGAGTCCCTTGGACTGCAAGGAGGTCAAACCAGTCAATCCTAAAGGAAATCAACCCTGACTGCTCATTGGAAGGACAGATGCTGAACCTGAAGCTCAAATACTTTGGCCACCTAATGCGAAGAGAGGACTCACTGGAAAAGACCCTGATGCTGGGAAAAAGAAAAAGGAAAAGGGGACGGCAGAGGATGAGATAGTTAGATAGCATCACCGATGTAATGAACATGAATTTGAGTAAACTCCAAGAGACAGTGGAGGACAGGAAGGCCTGGCTTGCTATGGTCCATGAGGTCATGAAGAGTCGGACACGACTAAACGACTGAACAACAACAACAACAAATTGATATAGCGTGGTGGCTCAGCGGGTAAGACGCCAGGCTTGTCGATCGGAAGATCGCAAGTTCGAAGGTTCGAATCCCTAGCCCTGCGTGCGGAGTGAGCTCCCGCACTAGCTCCAGCTCTTGCCAACCTAGCAATTCGAAAGCATGCAAATGCAAGTAGATGAATAGGTACCACTTCAGTGGGTAGGTAACAGCGTTCCGCCCGTGTCATGCGGCCACAACGCTGGCTCTTTGGCTAACAAACGGAGATGAGCACCGGCCCCTAGAGTCAGACACGACTGCACAAATGTGCGGGGGGAACCCTTACCATTTTATTGATATAGCACCTAAAGTTCCCAATGAAATCACTATGAGCAACTGCTTATTAACATATGACTCTTTAAAACACTATCTCTCCTCTGCAAGCTGAACATTATTTCACAGCATTGACTCATGGACAGGGACCCCCACAGTTCCTTCTACTTTTATTAACTCTGATTTCTTAAAAATGGTATAATGGTGATAATCAGTGGCAGCTGGTGCCCTAAGAAATGCTCCTTTTGTTCTGACAGCTCTTGCAACACAACAGAAGATAAACTAGTAGGACTGAGAAATAAGCAACCTGCCTAAGCAGAGGTGAGATCTGAGCCTCAAACCAATCTTTTGACCCACATTTGCTGCTACAACACAATGCCTGTTTTCACAGAAATAAAATCAAGTTAATCATAAGTGCTTATGATGAAAAAATATTAAGCAACTCACTATTTTTATTATACCGAATAATTTTATTTCCTCCTCTTGGTCAAAACTAGAGAGAACTCTGAAAGGCAAGACCATTTTGGACTTAAACCAGTCACTGTAATTTCTCAATTTCCTGTTTGGCTGAATAGCAGCTCTTGATTTTTGCACTGCTATTTTGGTGAAAGGAGAGAAAAGGTCAGTGAATACCATTGATTGTCTTTGACAGGTACAGAACTGTGATGCTAAAGAAGCTGCTTTTACAGATAAGAATCTGCAATTGGCTCTGCTGGAAGAGTCTGATCTGAGAAAATGTTAGAGATGAGCATGCGGGAAGGGCACATGAGCAGGAAGGAATGAAACATATTTTGAACCATTTGACTTAACAGAATGTTTAACTCCCTGTTTTGGTTTCTTTTAATATCATATGAACAGTCCCATATACTTCATGAGTTGAAGAAGAGTCTGTGTGGCATTTCTGTCTTATGAGAATTTTCTAAAATAGTCTTCAAACTAATGAGATAGTATTCATTAATAGGAAGGATGGCAGAAGAAGAACCAGTTACTAAATGGTTCTTAAAGTTGCACATTTACAAGCTGTACCCAAATGAGCATTTAAGATTCTTCACCAGAGTTATGGCCAGAGAAGATGAGTGAAAGATTTCTCTCAATTTCTTAAGGGGAAGGACAAATTCTTCATGTTTCCTCAAGTACGAGACTCCTCACTACACAGAAAAGCCATTGGAATGAGTTCCCTTATGATGTCTTCCTTCAGATTTAATTGAAGCAGGGGAATCAGGGAAGCATTGAAAAGATTATTATTCAGTGAAAGACAAGGTATTCACAAACATCCCGTGGTGCGATGACTCACTCCTTTGATATTAACTTAGAAACTTTTAGCACAAGCCATGATAGGATATGAAAAAGTTATTTTATTAATACAAGTGAATAGAATCAATGCAAAGAGGAAACTAAACATTTTTGTGCGCAAACCTATTTTAAAACCTGCCAGACTCTCAAGCACCCCTCATCCACCCCTCATCCACCCTCCTGACTCACTTCCCATAACTTTACACTGCCAGCATTTGATGTTTCCAGATGGATGGCCTTGGAGCCTGGTTCCCCTCTTCCCCCACTTAACGCCTGCATGCCATTCCTATCTCTAATGGTTGCTCTACTGTCTGGCAAGCACAATAGCTAACAACTACAGGCTTCACTAATTACACTCTAGCTAATTACTACATGCTTCACACTACCTAGTTACTAACAATCCCATCTATGTAAGACAACATCACTAACTAGTTACTACAAATCCCATCTATCTAAAGAAGAATGGCAGGATGGCATCCTGACACATGGTCACCTAGGAACATCACATAATACTCAAGAAAATTTCTCTAATGTTCTCTTTTTTTCCTTTGAAAGAATTGCTAAAGCAAATTGCCTTATATCAGATAAGAAGGGAGATAGAAGAAAAAATGTAGGAGAATTTTCTGCCTGAGATTTAAAAAATATACATACGATCAAGTTTTCCATCATGATTGATTGTGCCATCAAGTCAGTGTCAGCTCTTAGTAACAATGTAGATTTTCTTCATGACAATCTGTCTCTAACCTGGTCCTTCGGGTCTTCCAACAGTGAACCCATTGCCACTGTGAGTTCATCCATCCTGCTGCTGGTCTTCCTCTTCTTTCCTTCTGCCTTTCCTAGCATTAGAGCCTTCTCCAGAGAGCTAGGTCTTCGCATAATGTGTCTGAAGTAAGATAATTTGAGCCCAGTCATTTTGCCTTGAGTGAGAACTCTGGGTTGATTTGTTTGATGGTCCATTTATTTGTTTTCTTGGTGCTCCTGGTATTCTCAGGAGTCTTCTCCAACACCAAAGTTCAAAAGCATCAATATTCTTCCTATCCTGCTTCTTCAAGGTACAACTTTCACTTCCATAGAGTGTTACAGGGAATACCTTTTACATATCTGAATATGTTTTCCAAGGCCTTTCTGGCTGCTTCACCAAGTGAAAGTCCGTGGTCTATTTCTTCATTGCTTGTTCCTTTACTGTTGATGGTTGATCCTAAAAGGCAGAAGCTATCTATCATAATTTTAAGGCTGGTTGTTGTACTTATTGTCATTAGTTTGGTTTTCTTTATTTTAGTCCCATTTTTTTTCTGTGCTCCTTAACTTTTATTATTAGAGCTTTCAGATTCTTTTCATTCTCACCTATCAGAATAGTGTTATCAACATAGTACAGGCTATTGATGTTTTTTCCTCCAGTTTCAAAACCATGTTCTTCTCCTTCCAATTCCGCTTCCCTTAATGTATACTCAGCATGTAGCTTGAATAAATAAGGTGAGAGTATACAGCCTTATACTCATTTGACAACCTGGAGCCAGACTGTTTCACCATGTTCTGTTTGTACTGTAGCTTCCTGATGTGTATAGATTTCATATGAGGACAATGAGATGTTCTGGGATTCTCATTTTTCTAAGCATATTCCACAGCTTGACATGATGGACACTATCAAAGGAATTTCTATAATCAATGAAACACATACTGACTTCTTTTTGGTATTCTTTTGCTTTCTTAATTATCCAGCATCCATCAGAATAATATCTTTTGTTCCTTGGCCTTTACTAAAGCCAGCTTGAACATCTGGCATCTCTTTTTCCATGTAGGTCTCTAATCTGCATTGGATGATCCTAAGCATTATTTAGCTAGCATGTGAAATTAAGGATATTGTACAATAGTTTTCAGGCTCTGTTAAGTCTTTTTCATGGTATTGGAATGTAGGTTGACCTCTTCCAATCTGTTGGGCACTGTGCAGTTAGGGTTTTCTGGCATAGCTTGGTTAGAAACTTTACTTTAACACTCTCTCTCAGCCCAACTCACCTCACAGGGTTGTTGTTGTGGGGAAAATAGGAGGAGGAAAGAGTATTAGGTATGTTCGCCGCCTTGAGTTATTTGTAAAAATAATAAAGGAGGGATAAAAATTAAATAAATAAATAAATAAATATACAGTGTGTATATATACTCTGGTGAGTGTCAAAGCCACTGTCCTGGATGAGACCCAGAGCATCCAGGAGTACATCAGTAAGATGGCACCTAAAGATGAGATGTTTATGAATGCCTGAAGCAGCAGCAGACATGGAAGAAAGATCAAGCAGAAGAAGTAAGAATTGACCTCTTACTCTATGGTTACAACATTGTTTACATTTTTTCTATAATCTACTTTTTTTCTAATCATCAAAACCATATATCATAATTTCATTTTTTTCTGTTTCTCACAAAAAGTCAATAAGGGATTTCCAATCAGCGTTAAATTTAGACAATGTCCTGTCTCTAATTAAAGCTGTCAATTTGGCCATGTCAGCAAGTTCCATCATCTTCACCATCCATTCCTCCATTGTGGTAAATTTGAATCTTTCCACCTTTGTGCATATAATAGTCTCACTGCAGTTGTCATATACAAAAACAAAGTTCCATGTTTTTTTTCCAACTGCTTATCCATTAGTCCCAAAAGAAAAGTCTCTGGTTTCAATTGTATATTAATCTTTAAAACCTTCTGTATTATTATATGTAATTGAGTCCAAAATTTTCTGGCTTTTTTACACATCCACTGAGCATGATAAAATGTCCCTTCTTGTTGGTTACATTTCCAGCACAAATTTGAATAACCTTTATACATTCTAGACAATTTTTCCAGTGACATGTACCAACAATACATCATTTTATAAAAAATATTTTTAAGGCTATAACATAATGTAAATTTCAATCTTTTCAACCACATATTTTCCCACTGATACATTTGTATATTATAACCAAAGTTTTTAGCCCATTTTATCATACATTCTTTCACTTGTTCTTTTTCTGTTTCAAATTTCAATAAAAGTTTATACATTTTAGCAATGACATGTTCATCATTTGTGCACAATTCCATTTCAAATTCAGTCTTACAATGTTCAAAACCAAAAATTCTTTTACCTACTTTAAATCTTTCTGATAATTGTATGTAAGAAAGCCATTGACATGACTATCTTTCTACCACCAAGTCTTCTCTTGATTTTATTTTACATTCTCCTTGACAAAATTCTAATATATCAGAGTATGTTAACCATTTAGGTTTAGTTATCATTTCTCTTCAATAAAATGCTTCCTGTGCTGAGAGCCACAAATGAATTTTCAGGCACAACCTAGGTTTATATCTGTTCCATACTCAGTATGGCACATCTAACAAAATGATTTTTAAAATTGACATTAACCTTAGATTTATTGTACCATAGATATCCATGCCACCCAAATTCTCCCCAAAGTTCATGTACTGTTCTTGCTATACCCTTCCTAACTATAAAGGCAACGCTGTTCCTTCTTTGTTTTTTGTGTCCTGAGTGATAAACAGCATGATCTTCTGACTAAAAGTGTCCAATCCCAGTCCATCTCAATTTGCTAATGCCTAAGAAATGAATATGTCTATGAAGGTTCTCAGTCATCCAGGTGGAACAGTCTGTGGCTTGAATCATGTCAACTGGATTTCTATTTTCTTAGTGGAAACGTTTCACTCCTTATCCAAGGAGCTTCTTCAGTCTGAGTAAAGTTAGTAAGGGAATCCTTAAATATGTTTCTAGGCTGGCTGTGTGACCTTGCACCTGGGGCTAGGTCATGGTTATTTTTGAGATGTTTGTTTCTAAGTCCCTTTATCATCTAAAGGAGGATCGTTAAGATTACCCTGCTGCTGTTGAGCTTGTGAAATGGTCTTAATCTTCCTAGGCACAGAAGACAAAGCAGGAAGGAAGATAGGGGAAAGGTTATGCCTGAGGCCCCCACCTCTATTCAAGGAAGGATTTTCCAAGTTGGCATGAATGGATTCCTTGACCCCTCTCTCAAACCACCTATCTTCTCTGTCTAAAATGTGAACATTAATGTCCTCAAATGAATGTCCTTTTTCCTTTAGATGAAGATAAACTGCTGACTCTGGTCCTGTGGTGTTACTTCTCCTGTGTTGGGCCATCCTCCTGTACAAAGGTTGTTTGGTTTCTCCAATGTAGAGTTCAGAGCACTCCTCACTGCACTGGATTGCATACACTACATTGCTTTCCTTGTGTTTTGGAGTTTGATCTTTGGGGTGTACAAGCCTCTGTCTCAGTGTGTTGGTGGGTTTGAAATATACAGGTATGTGGTGTTTGCCAAATATCCGTTTTATCTTTTCAGACACGCCAGCCATGTAAGGAATGACCAGGTTCTTCCGTTTACTCTGAGTCTCAGCCCTATCTGTTGCTGTTTTAGTTCTGGTAGACTTAGATTTGGTGAAGGCCCAATTTGGATATCCACAGGCCTGCAGAGCTGTTCTCAGATGCTGCTTTTCATTCTTTTTGGAATCCATGGAGGTGGGGATGGTTTCTGCTCTGTGTGACAATGTCCTGATGACTCCTAGTTTGTGCTGCAGTGGATGGTGGGAGTCAAACATCAGGTATTGATCTGTGTGTGTGGGTTTCCTGTAGATCCCTATTTCTAGCTTGCCACCGGTCCCAATGAGGACTTCACAGTCTAGGAATGCCAGTCTGTTGTCCTTGGTGTCTTCTCTGGTGAAGCTAATGTTGGCATCTATAGTGTTTATATGGTCCGTGAAGGCCTGTACTTCCTGGGCCTTGATTTTGACCCAGGTGTCATCCACATACCTAAACCAGTGGGTGGGCACCGTTCCCTGGAATGTGTTGAGTGCTTTCTTCTCCACTTCTTCCATGTATAAATTGGCCACAATGGGTGACACAGGAGAACCCATGGCACAGCCGTGTTTTTGTCTGTAAAAGTCACCTCTGTATGTGAAATAAGTGGTGTTAAGACACAGGTCCAGAAGATGGCAGATCTGGTTTGGGTTGAGATGGCTTCTCCTTTCCAGGGTGCTGTCCTCTTCTAGTCTCTTCCTGACAGAGGATAGAGCATGAGTGGTGGGGATGCTGGTGAAAAGGGAGGACACATCAAAGGAGACCATAGTTTCATCTGTATCCAGTTTCAGGATCTTTGCTTTGGAAACAAATTCTTCTGAATTATGGATGTGGTGTTCAGAGTGTCCAACTAGAGGATTCCAAAAAGAATGAAAAGCAGCATCTGAGAACAGCTCTGCAGGCCTGTGGATATCCAAATTGGGCCTTCACCAAATCTAAGTCTACCAGACCTAAAACAGCAACAGATAGGGCTGAGACTCAGAGTAAACGGAAGAACCTGGTCATTCCTTACATGGCTGGCGTGTCTGAAAAGATAAAACGGATATTTGGCAAACACCACATACCTGTATATTTCAAACCCACCAACACACTGAGACAGAGGCTTGTACACCCCAAAGATCAAACTCCAAAACACAAGGAAAGCAATGTAGTGTATGCAATCCAGTGCAGTGAGGAGTGCTCTGAACTCTACATTGGAGAAACCAAACAACCTTTGTACAGGAGGATGGCCCAACACAGGAGAAGTAACACCACAGGACCAGAGTCAGCAGTTTATCTTCATCTAAAGGAAAAAGGACATTCATTTGAGGACATTAATGTTCACATTTTAGACAGAGAAGATAGGTGGTTTGAGAGAGGGGTCAAGGAATCCATTCATGCCAACTTGGAAAATCCTTCCTTGAATAGAGGTGGGGGCCTCAGGCATAACCTTTCCCCTATCTTCCTTCCTGCTTTGTCTTCTGTGCCTAGGAAGATTAAGACCATTTCACAAGCTCAACAGCAGCAGGGTAATCTTAACGATCCTCCTTTAGATGATAAAGGGACTTAGAAACAAACATCTCAAAAATAACCATGACCTAGCCCCAGGTGCAAGGTCACACAGCCAGCCTAGAAACATATTTAAGGATTCCCTTACTAACTTTACTCAGACTGAAGAAGCTCCTTGGATAAGGAGTGAAACGTTTCCACTAAGAAAATAGAAATCCAGTTGACATGATTCAAGCCACAGACTAAGAAATGAATGTGTAGTATTTCATTTAATTTCATTTTTCACTGTATTGAGCTGTCCCATGTTCACACTTCTTATGGTCCATGTTCCCACTGTAATTCTGACTTTGCAGCTTCAGATTTTGTTTTCTTGTGTGGCAACATTAGCAACTAGACATTCCGAAGGCTTTAAACTAGTCATGTCATAAGTACTATTAGTGCTCTAAAAGATCCTCAGCCATTCCTCAGTAGCACGTTGAGTGCCATCCAACCTGAAGGGCCCATCATCAGATACTATATCGTCAATAATTTTGTATTTTCCATTCATGACGTTTTCTTGGTAAAAATACAGGACTGGTTTACCACTGCCTTCTCCCACACAGTATGAATTGATGCCTTTGCCATTGTTACTGAAGTGACCATCTGCATCCAATATAGGTACCTGCTTGCTTTATCTGGGCAGCTGAGATGACCCTTGCGTGGTCTATACACTCTTGGTTAGAATATATACTCTTGGCATACACTCCTGGCATTCTTTGCTCATGCCTCCCAGGAATACTCCCCTCTCTGCCACAGTGAGGCAACACAGCGGGACTTGGGGGGAGGGGGATTGAGAGTGATTAGCCCTACGCTATTGACATTGTACCTATTCTTATTTTTAGCATTGTTACAACTTGGGGGAGGGAGGCAGAGCTATTTAAAAGACTGTATCTTCCATTTATGAGCCTGCTCAGGAATTAACATCATTGGAAGAGATTTTTCTCTTGGCTCTAGACTATGTGTGTGTGTGCATACATCCATACACATATACACATAGACCTTTTACATGTATAACGGACTTGGTATCTGTTGGTGAAAGGGCAAAATAAAAATCTCAGACATAAACAGAAATAAAATAACTTTTGATTGTATCATGACTTCTGCAAGCAAAGTTCTCGTGGAAAGAGATGTTGTTGAGTTACCATTCACAAAACTTCCTGGGCCCCCCAGTCTACTCCAGACTGCATTTGGACTCTTCAGGACAGTGTAGGAGATCACATCAAAGGCTGAAATGAGAACCAGGAATAAGTGACTCCTGTTTTCCACCTCGTTTCACAAAACTCTTTATTTGTCCCAGGGATTATTCCCTTTTTCCAAAGGTTCCTTTGGATTCAGGTGCTATCACTCAAGAATAATTCATGGAGCCAACAAAGGATTCTCTGAATATCTTTGAAAAAATGTGTAATCACTGTAGAATATTCCAACAGTAATTGGAGTAGACAGGAATAAAAGATATTATGTGGAACAAACACTTAAAATATGAGACAGAAAGAAGGATATTTACATGTGTTTCAAAGCACTGTGCCGAAGTGTATCTTTGTCTGACTATCACAGATATTACTTTGGCAGGCAACGTAAGTGATAGAATGGTAACTAGCTGCCAATTGAAAGACTGTACACAAGAAAATGTTCTTACAAGTAAAATGTTTTGCTTAACCGTCAGTCATGGAATTCAGAATTTGATTTAGAAGAGAATTATTGTTAAAACACTGTACTGAGAAAGGACTCTCAGGCCTTCTTTCCAAACATGGTTGAAATTCCCAGCAACAGTACAAGAATATGAACTCCATTTCATCTGAGTGACTTACTCCATACTGCTGTTCCTCTTACTCTCTTCTAACCCACTGCTGCACAATTAAGTGCAGGATTTGTGATATACTGTAGAAGAAAATGTGCAGAATGTGTAGAAGGAAACAATGCAAACCTAGACAGCGTATTAAAAAGCAGAGACATCACCTTGCCGACAAAGGTCCGTATAATTAAAGCGATGGTTTTCCCAGTAGCAATGTATGGCTGTGAGAGTTGGACCATAAGGAAGGCTGAGCGCCGAAGAATTGATGCTTTCGAGCTGTGGTGCTGGAGAAGACTCTTGAGAGTCCCTTGGACTGCAAGGAGGTCAAATCAGTCAATCCTGAAGGAAATCAACCCTGACTGCTCATTGGAAGGACAGATGCTGAAGCTGAAGCTCAAATCCTTTGGCCACCTAATGCGAAGAGAGGACTCACTGGAAAAGACCCTGATGCTGGGAAAGACTGAAGGCAAAAGGAGAAGGGGACGGCAGAGGATGAGATGGTTAGATAGCATCACCGATGTAATGAACATGAATTTGAGTAAACTCCAGGAGACAGTGGAGGACAGGAAGGCCTGGCTTGCTGTGGTCCATGGTGTTCATGAAGAGTTGGACACGACTAAATGACTGAACAACAAGAACAACAGAAGAAGAAAATGGGGCAGGCTTTGCAAATGTAAAGATACTTGTGCAGGTTCAAATCCATGTTGGCTCCTAGTCCATATTGGTTTCGACTGTTAACACTTGGAGCTCTGTAAAGGCAACTCTAAGAATCCCTGAACTGTGCCCCAATATTCCTAAACTGTGCTCAGGTTTTTACTGATATATATGGAAGCAAAAATAGATCCTTGGACATACAGAACTATTAATAGCAGTATGGTATAATTATTATTTGTATTCACTTTTTAACGGTTTCTTTCTTATATACAAAAGACTGATCACAGCCGTCATAAAATGAAAAGAGGGTGGTTAGCGAGAATTAGGTGTTCAAGGAGAAATCCATTCACCCGTTTCTCACAATGCAGTGGTGATTCTCAGTAACACAGCCATAACTTTAAATATCCCTTTTCTGCTTGCTTCTGTTTTCATAAGGTCACTGAAGTCTGAAACTGAACCTGATGCTTTCTGCTGACACTTTACATTGGCAAAGTTGTTTCCTCCGTTTCATTAATGAAGGTCCTTTTGTTCCTTCTGCCTGATGCAATTTGCCTCCACCTTGGCAGTAAAAGATGTTACCTCCTGTGTGGAAATGCATGAGAAGAGACAGATGAAAGGATGGAGATGTATAAGAGTCAGAAAAAGGCTGCTCCTTAGCCTATATAAGCTTTGCTATTCTGCAGCTTGCGGAATGTTTCTTTTAGGATATACAGCAGGGTAATGTCGATGTTTATATAAATGTTTTATAATTGTCTTTTATTACTTGTAGGTAGAAGGGGAACTTGCTATACAATGCTGAATTGTCACTTTCCCTCCACCTCTCACCAGAAGGAATATTTTGGTTCAGATTACCAAATAGGAGTCTCTCAACTAAAGGAGCAGGATTCCATAAATAGGGGAGGGATAAGGGAAGTTCTTCCTTTGAACTGCTACAGAGTGAAGAACTATAAAGTGAGACATGGGGTCCATAGGAAATGTTCTTTCTCAAACATGGCAGTATTGTCCACTAAAGTTTACATTTATGCATGTATTTATTTATTTAGATGTATGCCACGGCTTTATGCCAAAAGCTCATGGTGAAATGTAAAATGCCTTTTCTCCCATTGAGATTCCCATAACAACAATCCTCAGTTAGCTAGAATGAATGAAAGCATTCAGTGAACTTCGAGGGCAAAGTCTGAACTTGAATCTAACCAGTGCCCCAACTACACTACACTATACCACACTGGCTTTTACTGTAATAATGGAATCTTATCTTCTTCCCCAGATAGTTACATTTTTTCACCTACTGCTTTGGAGAGTGGACTCATTGGTGAGGTTGCTTCTTTGTACACCATCCTGCCTCATCCTTCCAAGATAATCTCTCCTGGCACACCTTATATTTGACTTTCCCCCCACAAAGGAATTAGGCTGCAACCATGCACCAGATTTGCTTTCTAAGGATGTTTCTGGCCCATATATGTTATTTTTATGAAAAGAATCTTTAAAAAATGACCTGGGACATAGAACCTGAGAAATGTTGTGAGGCACATCAGCACCCAAAGCTGCCACTCTGACAACCCAGGCTATAAATAATCATCTCGTTTCCATGTTTTATTCTTTACAACTTTTTTTACATTCTTCCCTAACCTAATGCCCTCCAAATGTGTTGGGTCTGCAACTCCCAGAAGGCCATACTTACAGGAGGAATTTGTGAGTTGCAATATCAACACATCTGAAGAGCACCAGGATGCTGAAGGCAGCTCTGCATATTTGCTTTAAACTATATATGCTTATTGACTTGATTCAGCCTAGCTGTTCAATCTCTGCCCCGTTTTTTTTTCTGTATCTTCTACTGCTAATTCTTGCTGCAATACTAAATACTGATACTTAAAGACATTGAAGTATGTCTGAATGTGTCTGAATTTCAGGAAATTTTAGGAAGAACACTCTTAGAGGTATCTGGATTAAAAAAGGAAGCACTAAACTCATTTTTTACTTGAGAATCCTTAGCCTAACAGAGGTGAAGAGAGTTACATTCTTACTTATGAAGATAATGTAGAGAGAGAGATTCAAGCTTATAATCAGTGGGATTTTGCTGGTCCTGTGGAAGAGGACAAAGCCATGATGCCCTATGTCTCCATAAAACTGATTTGGAGAGTGAAGGGGTCCAGGAACATGGTAGACCACAAAGCAAAAGGGGAACATAAAAAATTGCTCCTCTACCATCTTCTAGTAGAATTTCATTTCCCTCCACAAATGAAAGGAGCCCTTATATTCATGGAGACAACTGCATTCAATTTACAGTACAAACTGCACAATCCTATGCATATTTGTTTAGAAGTCTCATTGAAGTCTAATGGTAATGAGAGAATTTACCACTGAAAAAAGTTGTACCAGAGAGGAGAGGCATTAGAGAAATATACCATTCCATTCCTTCTTCCAGGATGGAAATTTTTCATGAGAACCCAGATTCCTCAAAGGATCAAAAGCACCCTTCTGGTTTTTTTAGAGTGATGACAATAACCCATCAAATTCTCTCTGTATTTAATAATTGAATGTCACTAGTATAGTTTTTGTTATGAGCTGCCCATAGCAGCATCATTTCTCTGTGAACAGAAAACTCATTTCAATATGAAACTGAAGAGAGAGTCAATTTGTTGTAGTGGTTAAGGCACCAAGCTAAAAACTGGGAGATTGTGAGTTCTAGCCCTGCCTTAAATATGATGGGAGCTGGGTGGCTTTGGGCCAGTCACTCTCTCTCAGCCCTAGGAAGCAGGCAATGGCAAACCCCTTCTGAAAATCTTGCCAAGAAAAATACAGGGACTTGTCCAGGCAGTCACCAGGAGTCAAAAACTGACTCAAAGGTACAAGAAAGAAGGAAGAGAAAAGTATCAGGTGTGAGTGGTGGAGAAATTTAAGGAGATAGACAGAAACAGAGAAGAAGCATATTCTCAAGGAAATGGGTTTTATTTTTCAGGTATTTGAATTATATTCATGATAATAGCCTTACTTTTAATGGTTTCTTATAGAAGCTGTAATTGTTACATAGATCTTGGTAACAAGTGAATTGCAGTAAAAAAAGTGTGAAAAGTTAACATATCCTTGCAAATTAAAGACACAGAATTTTGGTACATAGTTACTCTTTTTGGATTTTATTCCAGGCATTAAAATGATTTTACAAACCCTGCCCATCAAAACTATTCTATGCTCTTATACATACTGTAGATATCAGTATTGCTGTTAGGATGAGATGCCTTGTTTGGTCCCAGCACACACAAATGCCTTACATATTCTTTCTTCTTTCTGAGCTGCATGTTCAGATAGTTGTAACAGATTTCTGTCTATATTTTCTTTCCTTTTTTTTTTAAAATCAAGCTTTAGCTGTATAGGTAAAGGTAAAGGTTTTCCCCTGCACAGTCGTGTCTGACTCTAGGCGGCGGTGCTCATCTCCGTTTCTTAGCCGAAGAGCCAGCACTGTCCGAAGACGCTTCCGCGGTCATATGGCTGGCTTGACGCACGTGGAACGCTGTTACCATCCCACCGAAGTGGTACCTATTCGATTCATCTACTTGCATTTGCATGTTTTCGAATTGCTAGGTTGGCAAGAGCTGGGGCGAGTGCAGGAGCTCACTCCATCACACAGTGCTCGGGTCTCAAACCGCTGACCTTCCGATCAACAAGCCTGGCATCTTAACCACTAAGCCATCGTGCCCCTATTTAGCTGTATAGACCCCTTAAATTATATAGGTCATTCTTGCCAGTGAACTCAACATGATACTTTCCTTTATTTGCTGTCTTTTGATTTAATATTGTATTTTAGCCAAAATTATGTACTTTTCCTAATCACCCTGATATTGTTAATTTAGTTTTGGATATTTTGGATATTTGAATACTAAATTCCTTGTGCCGGTTAATGACCACAATAAAGACTCTGCTGCTGCAGCCTTTCTCCTTTTGTTGACTTTGGCATATGGAGATATTTTTCAAACGATATTTAGGTTTCCAGGAACTTGAGCAGGGATTTGCCTTTCGCTGTATCGATATCTACTTCTCTGCTGGTTACGTTGTCCTCCATCCCTCCCAATACTGATGAGTCATGCTTGCAAAGCTTTGCTTTGCAACACTACTGATATTGACAGTTATAAAGTAAGGGCTGTAGCATGATAATTAGAGACAATAAAGGTGGAGATCTCTGCCCAGCTAAATCATTTAGATTGTCTGCTTTACACTATATATCATTCTACCTGAAGGAAATAATGAAGAGGAGAGAAGAAATGTCATTCTAAATGTACATTAGTCTGGTGGGGCAAATGAAACTACAGAGACCTCAAGTTCCTTCTTCTAAGGAATGGAATAGTAAGATGGCCCAGAGTTTAATTCTTCTGAAACAAACCAACAGAAGTTATCCTATCACAGAGGTAGGCAACTGGATATCAGTGAGCACCAAAATCCCCACAAAGCAGCAAGCAGGCTTCCTGCCACCTAACTTTCTATCGATTTATCGATTTATCAATCTATGAAGTTTAAAGCCCTACATGACATGGGCCCAGGTTATCTGAGAGACCACCTCATCCCCATTACATCGTCCTGTCCCACCCGATCTTGCAGAGAGGGCATGCTGCGGACCCCCTCTATGAAAGAATTCCATCTAGCGGGGATTCTCTGCAGCGGTGCCTGCCCTATGGAACATCCTCCCTCCAGAGATAAGACAGGCCCCTTCACTCCTGGACTTCAGGAAAAAATTAAAAACTTGGCTCTGTGATCTCACATGGAGCAAGAAGGAAAGTGGTCATGCTTGGGGATGGCTGATTTCTTAGAGCCGCCTCAAATATTTTAAATATGTTTAGCTTCACTGTAAGAACCACCTGCCACTTGGATTTTATTGTATTTATATTTTTATTGTTATTTTTATTGTATTTTAATGATGTTGTTATGGTTGTAAACTGCCCAGAGTCCCACCTTGAGGGGGAGATGGGTGGTCATAGAAATTTAATAAATAAATAAATAAATAAATAAATAAATAAATAAATAAATAAATAAATAAATGTAATACAACAGAGTATAGCATTAGCCATCAGCATTACCATTATTTCCAGGTCTACCTCTGGCCTACACAGACACCATAAAACTATTATAGATGGTTGTTGTCTGGTGCCATGTTTAGAAGTCTGCCCAATTGCCCAGAAAAATCAATATTAGTCAGACAGGTGGTAGGTAGCATTTTGGACCACTGGAGGGGTGACAGGGTCAGGCTTACTCCTTTCTTCTAATAGATGAGATTTGTGGCTGTCCATATTCACCATGGCAAACCTTGGTTGCCTATGCGAGCTGCTCCTCAGGAAATGCTGCCAAACTCTGGCAGGGTGCCACCAAATTCCAGTGTTGCAATCTTGGGAGGCTCAAAAAATGGGCTGTGGTACATCCTGCTCATTGACTGATTGTTGCTGATTTTTTGCATTTAAAAAGAAGAAAAAAACTGCATGGACCAGTCCAAAAAATAATTGTAGTAGACCTCTAAGCTTATCCAGAAAGTTGCCTGAGCCTTGGTTTCAAAATATGCATTTTCAAGTTGTCAGGAAAAAAAATTGTTTTTAAACGTCTATGCTGCCCTCTCAATGCTTATTCAAATCCTTATTATGGCATAGCCAGCCTCAGTTTCCTTTATTCTTCAATTTGTTTGATATGGGTCAGCCTCTTAGCACTCAAGCAAAAAGAAAGTCTTGTCTTAACATACAAGAGATTCTTACTGTGCTTCATTTCATTTTAGAACAATCCACTGTGCAAAAAAGAGTAAAAAAGAGAGGTCTATTTTAGTATTTCAGTAGGGATGTGTAAAACAGCACTTTAGAATTTGAATACATCCTTTTCTGGATGATAGCTTCTGGAAATGGTCAATCACCCTTTGAATCCTCAAATTGGCCAATTCTGGGAGGAAAGTAGAAGATTTTGGGTGAAACCACATTAATTTGTTTTCTGCTGTACTATTTTTCAAAATGGAAACAAAAATTAAAACAATTTAGAGCACTAGGTCATCACATAATAAAGACACACAGCAAACAGACACAAGAAGCTTTTGATGATGTATATTCTACTTCATCAAATCTACATGCAAATGCAAGTAGATTAATAGGTACCACTTTGGTGGGAAGGTAACAGCGTTCCGCGCACGTCATGCCGGCCACATGACCGTGGAAGCGTCTTCGGACAACGCTGGCTCTTCGGCTAACAAATGGAGATGAGCGCGAGCCCCTAGAGTTGGAGATGACTGTGCAGGGGAACCTTTACCTTTATTCTACTTTGCAAGGAAGGAAGTTTGAGAAAGTCTTTTTGACTCAATATTAGTATTATTATTACTGTTAATAGTAAATGCTAACTTTCATTGAAAAACAAGTCTTTATGGTATATCAGCAGAAAACCAACCCTTTCAACACCTCTAATTGCAAGCTATAAATATAAAATTAATTTCATATTTGTAACCTTCAACAAGGGCACTCCAATATCTTGGCATAGGCTGCTTTGCAATAAGAAATGGATAAAATTTGGTGTCCATTGGAAATTTACAATTGTGTTAAATAGCAGCTTGCATATTGATTTTTCTGTTGTTTTCATATATTTAACATAATTATTTCTGAAAGTATTTCTCCATATGTGAAACCCCACAATTCCTGTGCCTAGGCCATTACTGCCTCATGGTGAGTGATGTTTAAATTAGTCTTCTTCTTAGGTTGTTGGTTTACATTATTGTACTAACTTGCACTAAATTGTGGACTTGCGTTATAGTTCATTAAAAATGCAACAGCAGCTACTACAGAGTTGTGGCTTAACAAGCATATATCAGAAAAGAGATCATTGTAAAAATTAGATAAATTCTAGCCACCAAATCTACAGATTAGGAGTTACTACAAGGATTTCTCACAATTGCTTAGTGTATGTGTGTGTGTGTGTGTGTGTGTGTGTATTTAATTAAATTAAATACTAAAAGTGCTCCTTAACAACTGAGCAACAGCATTTTGTTCATAGTTTTGAGGGGAATGTTGTTGTCACTTTGAAATTTAGCCTTTCTACAAAAATGCCATTGCATTCTGTTCATGAACTACTGTATTGCAGGTTCACTGCACCATCTAGTGGATACTAGACAGCCAAAATGTAATGTTCAAGTCATAGATTGGAAGTTTAATGTAATACAAATTTTAAAATCTTGAGGTTTCGAACGAAACAAGAATCCAGTTCAATATGGCTGTAGCACACTAATCAAAAGGAAGTTAACTCTGAATTGAAGACAATCCCCCTGCTCCAAAAAAGGGAGAAAAGATTCCCCCCCCCAAAAAAAAAATGCAAAAGTCCTGTGCAATGCACACTTTCCTCACTGTGTCAGCTGAGGGTTGCCACTTCCAACTGTAATCTGTCCTGGAGATTTCCCTCTCCCCATTAAATGTGTGCATGTGACCCACTTGTTTAGGGATGTGAATATATACATAAGTACATATATACTCGTCAAGGAAAGGAAGAAAACCTACTTAGACATTACTCATGCCTTTGTTGCTTATTCCTATACTTTTAACAGTCTCTTTTATTCTTCACAGCAAGTGTAAGGTGTCTCCTTCCCCAATACATTGTTATTTTTATTTATTTATTTATTTATTTATTTATTATTATTATTTTTAGAAAGTTGCAGTTCTACTTCATGATTGCTCATGCTTGGCTGAATTTCGTGTACAGTAGCATTGGCACCTGCCCAAACAGTAGTATGGAAAAAGAGGAGAGATGTCATTTCTGGTCCAAATATAATAAAAAGATGAATGATACACTTCTAAAGTAACATATTAACTGCAGTCTTTATGTTCCTGGTAATTTGCAGGTACAAGCTGTATTGCTGGCCATGTAGTCTGTTTTCTTACATTACATAGTTACAATTTATATGAGAGGTTCATGGTGTTCTCTAGCATATTAGGACACTGAGTACATTTATAAGCGGCAGGATCCCAAGTAGGACTGGGAGGCAAATGAGGCCAGGGCATCGCAGTCCCCCAGTCATCCCTCCTGAGCCCCTCTGTCCATCAAGCCACACTCTAAAGATAGAATCGTGTCCTGTATCCTGTATTAGCCTAATAATTTCACTTGTGCTGATGACGATGGCTCTAAGTTTTTAAGTATGTGGAAGAGAGGTTGGGCGTGCAATCTTTTCTTTCTTTTCAAGGAGCAAATCCACCGGCCGCCAACAAAAACAAGTTTGCAAAGTCTCTGGCTATGTTTGGCTTGGTGGTAGAAGTTGTGCACGTGTCACCTATATGAGGTTCTCCCAACACAGTTCTTAAGTCACAAAAGGACAGTTGACAGACCAAAGAGCCATTAGCCGATTTTAGGTATTTGACAAGGGTCGTACTCAATCCATCCTCTCTTTAGGGGATTTCAAAACACCACTATATTCTTTTCATGATGGAGAGACATAGATGAATACAATTAAATAATTTCAATTCACTTGAACACAAAATAAACTAGCCCAGTTACAGCTGAGAGTCTTCTATTCTATTGCTTGGGGCATTTCTGTCTCAGAGCCCTGTCTTGATTGCACCATTGCTAACAGGTAGAGGGAATCAGTACTTGGAAGGAATTTGGGGGATGCATATCATGGCCAGATCAGGGTCTAGCCATAATGCAACCATGATTTGTGAGAGTCAGGGATATTTAGACAGGGAAGTAGGATATTATCAGTAATATGCAACACATGATGTTACCAACAGCATCCTACAGTTCCTATAGTTCATCCGAGGACAAATTGGTAAAGCAAAGTCCACGGTGATACAGTAAATACATTTGTGGTAATCCTTGTTTCAATAACTTAGGAACAGCTGCAAAGCAGCTCAGAAATTATGAGACGAATGAGTCACAGAACCTGTGGAATATAAAATATGATGTGCACTTTGATACAGGAAGTGCCAATAACTTTTTAATACCAGGCTTTAGCTGATTTGATGTGATGGAATGTGTCTATGAAGAAGGAGGTGATGTGATGGACTACAATAACGCAGCTGGTTCTCAGGAAGGAGGGAGCACATTCTAAGGAGGGGGACAGGACAAGAGACAACACAGCCTGGAGCTGGAACGTGGGAAGACAAAGAGATTCAGAGTAGCCCCACCCTAGAGCCCCCCAGGTTATTTCACTTTAGGTTAGAGTAGAGTAGAGTAGGTTTAGTCTGGGAAGATTATGTCTATACGGTGTGAGCAAATAAAGAACTGAACTTGGCTGGATTGATTCTTTGTCGTTCTTGGGCTAGGTCTGACATTTATAAGTGTCTTTATTTCAGCACTTGAAACGGGGGCCCAATTAGGGAGCAGGGAACTTAAATTGAGATTTAAGTTGAATTTAGGAGGCTCTTCTTGTGAATATAGTGCTCTAAAGTGGTCCTCCCACCCAGATGCAGGTATGAGGCAGGGAAGTGAGAGGGGCCTGTCAATTGGGTGGGAAGCTATCAGGCACCAAAATAGAACAGGATTTTTGGCTTGAGATGCTGTTACCAATTGCTGCCAGGAAGCCCTAGTGAATTCTCTTTTCTTGTTTAGTAAGAGATGTTTGTATTGTTTCTTCGGGAGCATAAAGTCCTGGATGGAGTGCTCAGTTGGGTTATTTTTATATGATTTGAAATTCCTAATCAGTTTACTCTTGGCCTCAAACCATTCCATGTCAAACCAGGGCTGAGAGGGATAAGCCTTGCCCCCGTGTCTTTCTCTCTTCCTCAATATCTGGGTGGAGAGCACTGGCTGGAGTAACTGAATCAGTTGGGGGAATGTCTGCAGAAGGGGATTCCCAGACCTCTCTTTAACAATAGTGGAATGGAATGGCAATGCTGCTTCAGACAGAAGCAGCTGAGAGGTTTGCTCATTGCATTGCTGAGTCCATCTGGCTGGACCAGCCCTGGCTCTAGGTCTGTTTCCAAAATTGGAGTAGGTTCTGTTTCCAGAAAGCAATTGTCAAATGCTTTTATAACTGTGACATCTGGAATAGGGTCACTGTCAAGTCACCGCCCAGGGTCCCCGCTGGGGGAGATGGGCGGTAATATAAATTTAATAAAATAAATAAATAAATTGTCTAGATAAAATTGTTGTAGAAGAGTAATTAAATTCCATGAGATTAGAGAGCCTGTTTGGTGTAGTGGTTAAGGCATCAGGCTAGAAACCGGGAGACTGTAAGTTCTAGTCCCTCCTTAGGCACAAAGCCAGCTGGGAGACCTTGGGCCAGTCACTTTCTCTCAGCCCTGGGAAGGAGGCAATGGCAAACCACTTCTGAAAAACCTTGCCAAGAAAACTGCAGGGACTTGTCCAGGCAGTCTCCGAGAATCAGACACAATTGAATGGATTTTTTTTTTTTAAATTCCATGAGATTAAAGTATAATCAATCAGGGAAGGTCTTGAGCCAACCCAGTGGGAGAATTTGCCAGGGAAATCACTACTGATAGATCCATTCAGTAGATATAAATTTAGTTTTCTTTATTGTTTGTAATAAACACAGCCCCTTGCAATCCCCTTTTGAATCTTTAGATTGCCAGGTTGATAGAGGGGGGATTGTAATTAGTTCTGGAGAGTATTGGTGGAACTGAGTAAAAAGTGCCTTATCATTTGCCCCCACATTTGCATTTAGGTCACCAGAAACTATTATATAATTATTAAACATAAGGGTACTTATGTATGCTTCAAATTTGGTCCATCAGCTGTTAAATTGGGACCTATTTTGAGAAGGTGGAAGATAGACATTGACCAATAGTAATAGAGCATTATTAAATTTTAACAGCACAGACATTGCATAGGGCTCCATTGGGTCTAACTGTATAATGTTTGAATGTAGCTTAGTTGAAATTTGTATACTTAAGTCATCACACAATCTACCTCTTCCTGCTCCAGGAGCTGCTGCAAGTGAGAAAGACTTACACCCACATATAAACAAGCTGTTATCTAATAAGGTTTCTTGAAGTAGGAGTATGTCAAATTCAGCCAGTTTGGTCTAGTGGTTAAGGTGCTGGGCTAGAAACCAGGAGACTGAGAGTTCTAGTCCCGCCTTAGGCATGAAAGCCGGCTGGGTGACCTTGGGCCAGTCACTCTCTCTCAGCCCAACTCACCTCACAGGATTGCTGTTGTGGGGAAAATAGGAGGAGGAAGGAGTATTAGGTACGTTTGCCGCCTTGAGTTATTTATAAAAATAATAAAGGTGGGATAATAAAACAAATAATTCATGAAAGCGGAGTCTTTGAATTTAGCATTCCAGCCTTTCCATGAAAGAATTGTTAAGGTTTTAGAGGTATCCAAATGTCAGTCTGAGTTCCCAGCAGTGACCATTGTAAGAGGCAGATTCTCAAGAATGGTGGGAACATAGGTTGGTACATACTGTTTGATGTTAAGATCAACTGTCAGAGAAATGGGTGTATTTTGGGTGTCAGAGAAGGGGCAATTCCAGGGATGGCATGAGACCCAAAGCCAGACTTCTGTCTCTGAGTGGTTGCTAATCACTGGGATAAGAATTCTTCTGCTTTGTCAGTTTGATCTTCAGCTTCCCCATCTAGCCCCCACAATGATTCATAAGTATTTTTAGAGGGATACAATTGCAGAGTTACACTATAGGAGGGTATTGGTGTTAAATGCATGCCTGGATCCAACGAAGGCAAGAAATGAGCCTTTTTCCTTGCTGTTTAATCTGTACATAAATCTACTTGTGGCCAAAATAAAATGAATCAATTAGAATATCACCCCCCCAAAACTAGCAAACAGAGATATTGCAACTTTGTTGTATGCAGATGACATAGTACTTCTATCACAAATGTTAATTGGACTTAAACGAGCTCTGAATGCTCTGGCCAATCACTGCTCTGAGGAAGCACTTGAAATCAGGTGTAGTAAAACTATGATCCTGATCTCTGCAAAGAGGCCTAAACTGCATGCCTGAACGATAAATGGCCAGAGTACTGAATAAGTGAAATCTTTTAAATAATTGGACATGTTTTTCCATAGCTCCACCAAATGCAGTGCACACCAAAATTATGTCATGCAAAATGCTCAAAAAACAGTGGCCACAACTCAGTCTTTTCACTTCACCAGAGGAGCACAGCATAACCCAGCAGCACTGAAGCTTTATTCAGCTAAGGCTCGTGCACAACTACTTTTCAGTGCCCAGCTAGGACCTTACACTTCCTTTACTCCTCTTGAAAGGGTCCAATCTAAATTCCTAAGAGCTATATTCCAGATAGCCCCTTGCTTTCCAAATGTAGTATTAAGGAGGGAGGCACAGCTGTTTAAAGTCAAAACAGGTGCATGGACTTGTATCTGTCCCTCATTACTGACAGGAATTAGTTGTGGGGAAGTTGTGGTTTGCTGGCAATCACATGGAGTGAGTAGTTACAAGAGGCAACAGAAGAAAGATAATTGTCCCAGTGAGGTACAATCCCACAGAGATAGGTACTCCACAGAGAAAGAAGCTGGCATGTATGCCCTCACTACTGCTTTAGAATAGTTAAAGTTTGGACTGTGTTACTCTGGCACTCATCCATTGTCAGGAGACTGAAACTTGTGCCAATTGTGCCCCAATCATTTTAAAATAGCCTTGAGCCCCTATCCAGAGTGCTGAGAGCTCCCACTTTTGTAGCAGAAGGTGAAAAATTCTACTATTACAAGACAAAGGATAGTCAACACTTACAGGCTGGCTACATTAAAGAAACTGAGATATGGGAAAGTGAACAAAATCCAAAGTAATGTCAGCCTTTCCAGAGCTCTTATAGGCAAATAATTTAATGAGGGGATAAAACTCATTGGTAAACCGCCCAGAGTCCCCCCTTGGGAGGAGATGGGTGGTGATAAAATCCAATAAATAAATAAATTAGGCTGCTCAGGTCAATATCACACCACTCAACTCAACCCCCAGCATCCTCCACATAGGAAGTTGAAGTTGCAGTATTATATATTGGTTGTGAGAAAACCCAAACTAGCAAACATGCCTTGAATCACCAGATCACCTCCTTTTCTTTCCTTTGATAGGGTTACAAGATCTGAAGTATAAACAATTCAGATGACCACTAGACATGAGCAAAGAGATACAAAAAAATACCCCTACCTCTTCATTGCCATCTAGAGTTCTTCTTGAATTTTCAGCCCCCAACTTATAACTTGCAGCACTACTTTTGGGCATCTGTTCAGAAAAGTCTGCACCACACACTTGAAATTGTGGAGCCTTTTGAGAGTAGCCCAAGAAAGAGAGAGAAAAGGGATGAATGTGTAGATTTATAGGGAAATGAAGGATTGCAGCTCTGCAAAGTGGAGGTCATGCCACGCAGTATGAAAGGAGAACTGACAAAATCCATTGCAAGTTGTTTTAAAGCAGTTTTTCAAACAAATAGTCTTAAACGGGGCACGATGGCTCAGTGGTTAAGACGCCAGGCTTGTCGATCGGAAGGTTGCAAGTTCGGCGGTTCGAGACCCTAGCCCCGCGTGATGGAGTGAGGTCCCGCACTCGCCCCAGCTCTTGCCAACCTAGCAATTCGAAAGCATGCAAATGCAAGTAGATAAATAGGTACCACTTCGGTGGGATGGTAACAGTATTCCGCATGCGTCATGCTGGCCACATTACCGCGGAAGCGTCTTCGGACAACGCTGGCTCTTCAGCTAACAAACGGAGATGAGCACTGGCCCCTAGAGTCAGACAGAACTGTGTGGGGGAACCTTTACCTTTAGTCTTTAAACATTGCCAAAGTCATGCATTTGCTGCTCTGTTCTCATAACAGAGAACATATATGAGCCTGCCTCCCCCACTCCCGGGATCCACATTTGACTGCTCTTCCTTCTCTTGTATTTTTAAAAGCAACGTTAATGTTTACAAGTGGTTTGGTATTTCATGCTTCCGATGAGCAAAAGAAACTGACTTATCCTAAATAAGGTCATTGGTTTATCAAGCCCATTGTTTGTGTGTGTGTGTGTGTGTGTGTGTGTGTGTGTGTGTGTGTGTGTGTGTACAATGCCATCAGCTCTTTGAAAGCAGAGGCAGTGCTCTTTCGGATCAGGTCATGTTGCTATCTGGATATGCTAGAATTTCAACCTTTTAAAGCAAACTCCTGGCACTTGTTTTACTACTGACGTATGGGTCTTTCACTTTTGTAAAGCACTCTATGAACCAGATGTTTGGCTGTCAGGATGTATAAACAATGTTACTTAATTTATGGAGAAACATTGTAGATCTTATTCAGTGTGAGATGTGCTCAATTATTCTTCATTTTACTTCCAGTACTTGACAGTATCTCATTTTAAAATGCTTTCCTATACCACCTCCTCTGCCATTCTATCAGGTCATTTCTTCTATTCTTTTCCATATTTTTTACAGGCTGCTTTGCCAATTTATCTTATTTTGTCTCCTCAATTAAGATATGATACATTATTTGATAAGTTCCCTCTGTACAAGATTTGGAAAAGGGTTGAGACTCTATGAAAGCTGTCTGGGTTTTGAGTTGGAAAAGCTATTTACTACAAATAGGTAATTGTGATGTGGCATTATCATGAACACATGGTATAATGGTATAATTTCAGCTTTGGCTTCTGTCTTTGGCAAGACTAATAAGTTTCTGAACTCTTCTTTCTATGGGATACTTCCAACATTATGCAAGTAGACTTCTGCTATCTCAACAAACTTTCCTTGCTCTCATCCTTCCTCCAAGTCTGCCTGCACATGCTTTCCACATCTGCTCTGGGGATGTCCTCAACACACTAGAGCAGATTATAGGATGTGTGGAAGAAGGAAGAGGAGAAAGAATCCATTCCAATATTAGATGCCATTCTGTCTGTAAAATGCACCATTGGATACAATCCTATATCAGCACAAATATAGGCGTTCCTGTTTTTTAATATGTATATTTCATTCTTGGTCTCCATTTGACTACTGCAATGACAGTTAGTTTCCTCCTATTCTCAGGCATTTTCTGCTAGCATTTCTATATTTCTTGGAATAATGTTTACCTATATCAAGGCTAGTGATATATTTGTTTTATTGCTCTATTAATGAAATCAAGTAGACCTGTATATACTTGTTTTGGCCTATTAGATTTCTAACACCACTTACCAAGAGGTGGTTTCTTGCAAGGTGCATGTATAAAAGAGGAGACACCTGACTTGGCAATGCGACTTGTAAAAAGGAACATGACCCAGCTTTTTAATTGCATTAAGAAAGTAATGCAATTTTAAGGCCTTTCCCCACTGCTGAGTTAAATTACCATTCACCCATCCTTGAATCAGCAGAAAATCATACCAGCATGAAATTTGTTGTCCTTCCTCTTTTGCCTGTTTCAAGTCACTGTTACCTGTTGCCCTTGACACAAGGAACCAAGATGACAAAAGCTAACAGATTTTATACATCTTAAATCTGGCCTTGGATGTTTTCAAGATAGGGTAGTAAATGCTACTTAAACATTGGTACAGCTAATGGACAATTTAAGACTAATTATGCTGGATGTCAGATGAAGGCACCATCCTGGTGACCTGGGAGAAAAAAAGTAGTTGTTCGGGCATGTTTGTGCCCTCATTATTTGCAAGGTACCAAATCTTATAAAAGATGTTGACTAATTGGAGTAGAAGAGCAGCCAAGACAGCAAGGAAGCCAGAAATCTAGTCCTATGAGAAATAGTTGAAATACTAAGTATTTAACCCAGGGAAGAGAAGATTATGGGAAGACAACATAATTATCCTCAAATGTCTGAAAGGCTGTCCAGCAGAAAATGGAAATTGGAATCCTAGAGAAGTAGATTTTGGCTAAATATTGTGAGAAACTTTCTAACATTGAAGTATCTTTGAGTGGGGTCTTTTGCAGTAGAATTTTTTAAACAGAAGTCAGACAATCATGCTACAGCACTGGATAGAGAACAGTTTTAGAAGATCTCCAGAGTCCATTGCAACTATCTTATTCTGTGAAGTCAATGGGACTTATGGTTGTCTTAGTTAATTGATATATTCTGTTTTTGCAAGCTAAAATGTGGTAATTATATTACAGAGCTGACTTTGCTATTGGATCCTGGCTGAGTGTTCAGCCGTAGCATCAAAACAATAAGCTTAATAGGTTCATCCTAACTTCTAAACAATGGCCTGTTGTTTGTCCACAGCCAAGGCTTTTTCTAGTAGAGCCCTTCCACATTATTAAGTTGAGAAAAGTTGGTATAAATAACATTACTTCAATATTAGAGGTGGCAGCTATGTCTTTTTGTTGGTTTTTTACTCAAAAATTAGCACATAAACCCAGAGCAGGTCAGAACCCTAGCATGGGAGCATGTGTTTTTAACCTTTTGCTACTGCCCTAGTCATTCATAGAGCCCTTCACTTGCAATTTATACTACAAAAAAACAGAAATAAATGAAATAAATGGATAATTTGGGGACAGCATAAATGTCAGGGACAAATGTTTAAATGGTTTTTATCTCCATGATACAATCCCAAATCATAACAGGACCTAGCCCCTCAATATTCTGGATAAGATGTTTGATGCTAGTAGTAATATATGCAGTGATGTCATAAACATATTACTTACATGCCATTTCTTTCTTCTGACCTTTTTGCAGAATATGTCAGAATGTCACAATGATCCCATCTAGCAACAGCACAATCACTTCGATGGTTCCAAATGTGAGCACCTTCTGGATTCAAGACTCCCAAAGAAAAGGGCTTCCCAATGAAGCTCCATTGTTCACTAGCACCTATGGCCCTTCCCATTCAAACGAGAGCTTTTTCTTCACGACCGTGGACATGACCAATGTGTCAAATGTTCCTCCTGATCCTCTGGGAGGACATGCTGTCTGGCAAGTTGTCCTGATTGCTTTCCTCACTGGCATTCTGGCCCTTGTCACCATCATCGGAAACATCCTGGTGATTGTGGCATTTAAAGTCAACAAACAACTGAAAACGGTTAATAATTACTTTTTGTTGAGTCTTGCTTGTGCAGACCTGATAATTGGTATTATTTCCATGAACCTTTTCACCACCTATATAATCATGGGCCGCTGGGCTTTGGGAAACTTGGCCTGTGACCTATGGCTCTCCATTGACTACGTGGCAAGCAATGCTTCTGTCATGAATCTGCTGGTCATCAGTTTTGACAGGTATTTTTCCATCACAAGGCCACTTACCTATAGAGCTAAACGAACAACCAGAAGGGCTGCAGTGATGATTGGCTTAGCTTGGGTCATCTCATTCATCCTTTGGGCTCCTGCTATTCTGTTCTGGCAATATTTTGTTGGGGAGCGGACTGTCGAAGAGGGTGAATGTTATATCCAGTTCCTAAATGAGCCTGTCCTCACTTTTGGCACTGCCATAGCTGCCTTTTATTTGCCAGTTACCATTATGAGTATTTTGTACTGGAGGATATACAAGGAGACAGAGAAACGTACCAAAGAGTTAGCAGGACTCCAGGCTTCTGGCAGTGAGGTTGAGGCAGCCTGCTTTGTCAACCAAACAGGAAGTTCTAGAAGCTGCAGCAGTTATGAATTGCAGCAGCAGAACACAAAACGTACCAAGCGAAGAAAATATGGAGGCTGCAACTTCTGGATGACATCCAAGAGCTGGAAACCCAGTTCAGATCAAGTTGATCAGGAGCATAGCAGCAGTGACAGCTGGAACAACAATGATGGCAATGCATCCCTTGAGAACTCTGCCTCTTCGGATGAAGATGACATTGCCTCAGACACTCGAGCCATCTACTCCATTGTACTAAAGCTTCCAGGACATAGTACAATTCTCAACTCTACAAAACTGCCTTCAACAGAAGATCTGCCAGGGTCAGAGGATGAACTGCAGAAGTTGGACACAGAGTTGAAGGAGCAGAAACCAAAAAGGCTTAATCTACAAAAGAGCATGGATGATGGGAATTTACAGAAATGCTTTCCCAAACTTCCAGTTCAACCAGGATCTGCAGTATACACAGGAAAGGCTTCAGACTGCATTTCAACAGGGACAAAGGCACCTACTGCCTTACCTTTGTCATTCAAGGAAGCCACCCTGGCCAAGAAGTTCGCCTTGAAGACAAGAAGTCAGATCACCAAACGAAAGCGAATGTCACTAATCAAAGAAAAGAAAGCTGCACAGACACTTAGTGCCATTTTGTTTGCCTTCATTATCACCTGGACCCCATACAATATCATGGTCCTGGTAAATACCTTTTGTAAATGTATTCCCAAAACATTTTGGAACCTGGGGTACTGGCTTTGCTACATCAATAGTACAGTGAACCCTATGTGCTATGCACTGTGTAATAAAACATTCAGAACCACATTCAAGATGTTACTGCTCTGTCAGTGTGACAAACGTAAACGACGTAAGCAACAATATCAGCAGAAACCATCAGTCATTTTTCATAAGCGGATTCCCCGGGAAGCTTCATAGAATAGTATTTTTTTAACCACAGTAATAAACATTAAAGGGAGGGTGGTTGCTGGAGCCAACTACATATCTTCAAGATGTGAAAGTAGCAGCCTGGTGTATGTATCCTTTTAATACTTCCTGTATACTGTAACAGTTTAAGCCACATTAAGCAAAAACTAATTACAAATGTATTTAATAAGGAACAATCAGATATCTGAAGATTTATCTACACAGTTCCGAAAAGCTGCATACAAAACTGTTAGTGATCTATTCAGTCCTGCACTTGTTAATCCATTCTGGGATCTCAGGAGAGCACACGTAGCTAGCCCACTCCCAATAGGTTTTCCAATAAATCTGGTAGGATCCAATGTGTCACCAATTGGACAGATCTATTTCAAAATGTGGGTACGTGTGTGTTCCAAATACTGTACAGATGTCCCAAACATCTTAGAGCTTCCCATCTTCTCCTTTTGTAGATGTAATGTCAATTTGTTGACCCAGTTTATTAAATAAACTGTGCAGGAACATCAGCGCTTGCCGTCTGTTTACAGGAAAGGTGAGGTATTGTCTTTCTCAGCAGTAATTACCATCACTATGAGATGTGAGCAGCACAAGGGGCCTTGAAAACAGTTTTTCAGCACTTGTTTATATTTTATTGATTTGAGCAATCTTAAAATGGCAGCTCCACAAAGGAGATTTGTGTACAACGGTGAAGAATTTCCAAAGGGTGCATGTTATATCTATACATTTAAGCAGAATAAGAGAGTATGTATATTTTTCAAGTAGAGATATCCTTTAAACCTTAAGATATTCTTTAAACTGGAGATGTGTGGCCACATGCAGAAGGCAGAATCCTTATGAGTATTTAATTTAACACAGGGCATGAGAAACTGGGTACAGGCTTTACTTCAGCTTTAAATGTGAGGGTCACAGAGGGACTTGGATTTTCAGTGCAGTACTTAGCACCCAGCGTACCCCTGGGAATCTCTAAGTTGTAGAAAAGCTGGAACACGGTTCTGTGCAAATCAGAGAGTCTCATCCTTTCTACCAATTTGGGCGGGGCGGGGTGGAGAGAGATCCAGAAAGAGGCTTAAGAACAGTGTCAGCAAAAAGTCAGGTCCGTGTTTATCCTGTGCATTTGTTCAAGCGCATGACAAGGACAAAGAGTCTATGGAATAAGCACATTACTTCTTCCCAGCTGTCTGCGTCAGGCATGCTCCCAAGGAGAATGCACCAGGAGAGTCTCAGAACCAATGTCTTGTCTCTATTTTCTGCACATTGAAAAGCATTTTAGACAAGGGGTAAATAACTGTATTTTTTTAAAAAAATAACGAACTGGCACTTTCAATAACGCTTGTCAATTTTGAAAGCTTCTGTTATTATTATTGCTGTTTTTGTTCCAAACAGTAGTGGAAATTTCCAGTTTGTGCAGTACAATGTCCCAAGTGAATGTAAATTGTTTGCTAATTCAGATAGCTAAGCACCTTCTCAGAAAGACAAGAAAGGGCTTTAATGTCGCTGAGACATGAGCAGCGATCCCTCTTACTTATCAATTCAGTCAGTGCCGCAGAGCTTGAACGCAACCCCCCTGCTCTTACGCGACTCCCTTTCGCTCAGTGCTGTGTGCACAGGAGATGTTCAAAGTGGTCTGTGCCTCTGCTGTACTTTGTAAAAGTCAGGACATCCCCGAGGAAAGGTCTGTACTTTAAGCAATTGTTTCAGATCAGATTTATTTACATTTTAAAAAGCAATTTTGTATATTACGTTTTCAATTGACCAAGGGTTTTATGGGGCTTCTCCCCACCTTTTTTCATTTTTGATCTGACACTCAGATCTGACAAATTTAAAAGAAAAAAGCAACTTCCTTTATGAAAAGAGGAATCAGTGTTGTGAACACAGAACTGGTATAAAAGCTGCTTTTGTATTCAGTGTGAGATGGTGTTTACAGGTGATTTTGACAACAGTGGAAGTATATTAAATAGTGTCTGTGTATCTGAGCTATTTAATTTTGTGTTCTATTAATATGAAGAAATATTTATATACATAAATGCCACCAAAATGTTTTATTTAAATGTCGATAAATATTGCTCTTTGGTCTTCAACTGTAATGTCCTTTTCAAGCAGATCATAAAAGTGTTCTTGAAACACGAACACAGTTTTCAAGTTTGTGTATCACAGATTGTGGTAGGTTACATTTGTGCACATTGAAAAAATTCTTGATGGGCAACATACCCCTCAAACTCCTTTGCAAACACATACAGGCATTCTTTCTAAGATTGGAAAATGAGGGGGAAAGGGATGTGAGAAATCTGCATGTCACAGAACTGGGCATGGGATGGATGCAGCTTCCACAGACATCCAAAGGTGATGACTGGGGTGATGAATTGGAAGTGCCACATCTAGAGTTCTTGCATCTCTAAGGGATTCAGAACAAGCACACATTCAAAGACTGTGGCTGCTCCCAGCATAGAGAAGCCACTCTGGGCAAGGGAAGACCTGAACCCAATTTTAGCCAATGACACTACCTAGGCACACGACAGGCCTAGTCATTTTAAAAAGCCCCGCTTTGAACAGTACTCTGTGGAGAGTCAAGTTCTAAAATGTAACTGTTGATAAATGAAATGGGAACAGCCTTGTATGAGTTTAGAAGAATGAAAAAAAAAATGCATGTATGTTTTTAACCAGCATGCTACAGAAGACATTCAGGAACCCAGAACCTGTAAAGTGCTCAAAACCGTGTTTGTCTAAAAGCCAAGTATTTCATATAGTGTATTTTAAAAAGTAAGAAAAACCACTTTGGGAAGAAGGAATTCAGAACAGAGGTGTAGCTCTGCTGTGTTAAACCTTGAACCAATAGACTTATCTCTCCCTTTCAATTTGACAGCCATGTGTCTTACTTGTGAATAAGCATCAGTTTGTTTCAGAGAACAATCAGATATTGAGAGATACAACATAATAATATTGAGCATTTGCAACTATGCATATTTCTGTTTTGAGCAGCCCAGCACATCTGGGGATCCAAGCATGCCCAGATGAAAAGCCAATCGAAGTACAGACTCTGATCCTGTTTGCTGCTGCTCTGATGGTCTCCCCCATTCTGGATGGTTATTTGAGCCCTGGACATCTGCTGTGAGGGGCACGCAAGCTCTGCGAATTACAGCGTGCCTGGATCAAAGAGACAGGAGTTTCTTATGCCCTATTCCTGATTTCTGTGCTCCTAATTAGCCCCTAAATCTAGCCTTTCTTGCAGGATTCTGAAACCCGAGTGACGTTTGAGCACTGTCTGAAAGAAAAGGCAAGGGTACTAATTCACTAAAACAGGATTATAAAGGCCATTTACGAAAGATGGGGGCTTTTTTTCTTCATTGTTCTTTGATTACACAGGGATGCTTGGCTTCTCCCAAAGAACCCAGCAAAGGTGTTTGGCTGCAATGGTCATCAAGTCAGAGATCATCTTCAGCCTTCAACTGAATATATGCATTGGTTGAGGTTGAGAGCCTAATCTCTTGAAGGGCTGCTGGACTGGAAAAACAGCATGATACTTCTTGTGGCTCTTTAACAAAATGTACTTAGGCTTAGGGAGTTCCTTGTTAGGAAGCAGGCATCACATTACTGCTCTCCGGCCAACATTATTTATGTCCTTTTCATGCAGCATGAACACATGCAGCAGAAAATATTTCATGTCCCAGTTTTGGCTTCTGTATAAGCCAAGATCCTGCATTATCATGCTCTCTGCTGCACTGCACTGAAAGCAGGAACTTTTGCAGGAATGAGGCATTAGTGGAGCAACGTCAGCCGATCTGCGGAGACCTATGCAGAACCCTTCTGAGTTGAGCACTCTGAATTTCTAATGAATGAAAAGGGCCTCTGTGTGCCACAATTCTATCCTTTGATCCAAAAGACATTAGATATTTCTATGTGATTCTGTTAGAAAGAAGCACAGGATGACAAACTGTAATAACAGCTATTATCATAGGTTTGACAGTGTCTTTCTCTTTCTCCCTCTTTTCCCTCCACACATTCATACAATGCACTGAAGAAGAGGGAGGCAGTGTATGCTAGCCTCCCTCCCACTGTCTCTTCCTCCTCCTCCTCCTCCCCTTGAAGCCACACATTCATTCATGTGGAAGTCTTCACAGATTCAGCTGACTGCACTTCAGGAAAGCTGCATGTGTTCGAGAACCTCAACTGGCCAGATTCCAAATCATGCAAAAACATCTAAGTGCACTCGACAAGACATGTAGTGAATCTTTCTTTCAGAATGTTGGTTTTAGACATGCAAAGTTTGCAGGAGAGCCAGTTGATAAAGTAACTGCATTGGCCAAGTTCAAACTGATAGCATGAATATAAGGTAATGGTAAAGAGTTGGGCTGAGAGAGTGTGACTGGCCCAAGGTCGCCCAGCCGGCTTTCATGCCTAAGGCGGGGCTAGATCTCTCAGTCTCCTGGTTTCTAGCCTGTTGCCTTAACCACTAGACCAAACTGGCTCCTTGGTGGACTCTCTTTAAATACTCAGTGTGCCCAAACCTTCTTAATTTTGAACCCAGACAAGGTATCCCAGGTGGTTCCACCTGCTGAGAAAGCCCTTAAAGAACTTGAGACCAAACTACCTTCCAAAACATCTCAGCTCAGCAAGTACAGCAAGTACCTGCACTCTGTATAGAAGCAATTCATGCTGTGGTTCTCCTGCCGTATGGAACTACCTCCCCTCTCCGGTATGATACAATGTAATGTTAGTTAGATGATAGATAGATGATGATGATAGATAGATAGAGATACATAATGATGATAGATGATAGATGATAGATGATGATAGATGATAGATGATAGATGATAGATGATGATAGATGATAGATGATAGATGATAGATGATAGATGATAGATGATGATAGATATACCCAGCCATAAACTCTTGCTGCTACTGCTCCTTAAAACTGATATATATTTTTTAAAAATATATCACATATTGTTGAAACTGCTTCAAGGTTTTTTGATAGACAGGATATGTCTAGAAGAAGAATTAGCTACTGCTGTGAGGTCAGCACTCAGACATAATCTTTGCTTAGTTTAAATTTAGAGCAAGATCTAAATGCTCAAGCATCAGAGTCTTGTTGCAAATTACAGCTCTTACATTTTCAGTCTTTTAACAATTCAAAGCCTTCCAGTGCTTCAGTCATTTAGCTTAAGATCTAGAAAACAACCATCTCTAAAGGCTAACTCTTGGTGCTGAATGGTATTAAAATTGTATCAATATTGTATTTTAGAATAGTTGAGTAGTAATTGTGAAAGGCAATCACTGTATTTTCAAACAAACAGATCATATTTCCTATGTTTTTAATCAAAGTGGTCTTTCTTAAATACACTATATACATCTGCCCTAGGTGACAATTGGATAGAGGATTCAGAAATTCTGGGAGAAAGTTTCCACAAGAATGCTTGGTAGCCTTTTGTTCAGTGAATGCCGTGAACTGCACTGATTTTGTAGTGTCAGAAACTTCATAGCTCCCTTAAGCCACCTTTTAAAAAGATCTTTGAGATTCCCTGGATAGCTTTTCATAAGCACTACTTCAATCAGCGGCTTGGATAAAAATCCTGAGATTTGAAGCATACCTTATTCATATGTAAATCTGAAGGGGAAAGGACATTTCTTTCAATATCAGTGAAAACAAATGAATCAGTGAAAAGAGTGAATCATTTCAGCTCAGCTCTATACTGAATGCTTGGGTTTAATTGTATCCATTAGCCTGAGAAATAAATATACAGTAAGTAAAATTAAGAACCAGTAGAATCTATTCATACAGTCAGTAAAAGTCAACACCAACTTGATGGCACTAAATCAATCAAGGTTATTGAAAGTATAGGGATAAGATAATGAAAAATCCTCACTTTCTTGCCTTGCCTATAAGCTTCTTTTCAGATCCCAAATGCTAAAATAAGGAAGCTCTATAAGAGAGTTTCTGCTTTTATAATCTGCTTTTATTCCAGAACCCATAGCTGGTTTTGAACTTTGCAAAGCATTGCAATTTGTCAAATCAACACTTTTCCTTATAGTCAGGAAAGATTAATAGTAATAAAAGGGAGATTATGGCAAGCTAATTATTACTGTGTCTTGTTCTCATAGATGGATGGAATAATTTTCTGATAAAGATTTCTGCTAGAATCATGTGGTAATAGCCACACCAAAAGTATACTTTTTTCTGAAATGTTTCTTGACTTCAATTTTTATTAATTTCCATATGATTAATGTGCAGTATAAATTGATATGATTCACCTTAAAGATCCAGGTGCTGATTGCAATTTAAGGGCTTAGAATGTAATCCCAAACCTTTTTATTTATTTAGCAAGATGGTAAGTTTGGCTGTACCCTTTAAAGACTGTAAAGTTGGCGGGCTGGCAAGTGAAATATAGGTCAGATACATATGGATGTTTTTTTCCTCCAAAACACAGTGTCTTCATGGCTCTTTCTGCTTCAAATGATGAAAGCACAATCCTGTATTTTGCTAATGCAGAGGAATTGATTTAATTCTCTTCTCCTTTGTAACAGTGCAGTTGAAGATTTGAGCTTAGTCAGAACCAGTGTCTGAAAGTGCCCAGGTAGTACAGCAGCATACTGTAGAGCAGTGTTTCCCAACCTTGGTGACTTTAAGATGGGTGGACTTCAACTCCCAGAATTCTCCAGCCACCCCATGCTGGCTGGGGAATTCTGGGAGTTGAAGTCCACCCCTCTTAAAGTCGCCAAGGTTGAGAAACACTGCTATAGAGGGTCACCTGGTCACAAGAGCAGCTACCTAATCAGCAGCTCCTTACCAGAGGGGGAGGGCTGGGACAGCAAGTTGGGGAACTCTCTCAGCACATGGAGGAGCAGAGCCAAAGGAGGACAAGTTCCTGATCTGAATACAGCACAGTATTATCTCTTCGATTGTTCTCTTCGATTGGTACAGTATATCTAGTCGCTTGTGAGATGAGCGGTGTAGAAATGTGAGAAATAAATCAATAAAATCAGTAAATATCTAATCCTGGTTGCTTTCCCACAGTGAGAGTGTAAAATATGAACAGTGTTCTTTTAGCCCTTCTCTTTTTCCCACACCCTGGGCCATAAAATACATCATTAGAATAATCCCCTTGGGACTGGAGCTAGAGTTGTTAAAAGTGGGGCTATTGGCTGCCCTGAATGCATTTTAGTCCACACCCTCGGCCATTTTGATCTCAGTCTTACTGCTTCTCTCTTACAGAGCAACAGCACACTTAGACCTCCATGTCTCTACTCACAGGGAGTTGCAACCAAAGCCAGTTCCATAACACCCATCTTTGAATGTACAGCTGTGCCAGCTGATCACTTTCATCCTTTCAGTGGTTAGGTTGAAGTAAAAGCATCCGATATGATGAGCCATGTAGTTTTGTTGCATGGCGGGGGAATTGGCAGAAATGGCAATGCGGAAAATGGCCTATCAAAATATAGGGGTAAGGCTGGGGGTAGGGGGCACTTAGTGGAGATCGAGGGATGTCCTGCAAATGCCTACCCAGACTTTGCAATCAGAATATTTCAGAATTGGCTTAAAACACATAATTGTCCTTTGAATATTTGCAGTAAAACCAACGCTTTCCAATCAACAGAAGCACAATTGCAACTCTATAGTATGTCCTAGTAGCAACTATTTCCAAGTGTGCATTTTATACATGACAAAACCAGTTCTGAGGATCTCTTCCTGAATAACATATCCCAGTTAATAAATAAAGAGTTAAGTTATGCAAGTCTCAATGCCCTTCCTCACTCAAACCTCCAAGAAGCATATGTGGAAATGCTGCTAAAATCTATTGAATTAGATAGTATTTATATAATGTGAATAAATGTTTTAAAAACACGTTTCATGGAGAATTAACCCTTGTAACCTGTTCTGTGCCCTCAGGGATACCCGTTTGGTACTCAAATGCAGTATAACAGACTACACTTCACTCATACTACTTTAAACATCTGTATGTATCAGATTAAACAATGACAAAACTGTATATAATGTGATTGAAATTGTATGAATATTTTTCAAGTCTTCAGGATAGTTGAAGTTTTAACTTATTTTGAGTTGCAATCTCTTCCTTTTTTGAAATTTTGTATAACTTGTAAAGTTAAATATTGTGCCACTGTAACTTATTTTTGTTGCCATATACTGACACATGCTCATTTCTATATGAAGTGTATTGATTATTAATTGCTTCAGAGGCAGCAATAAAACATTATTACAACATACCTGTTTTGCAGTAAAATCCTCTTTTAGAAGGAAAAAAAATCTTAAACTTGGAACACAATGATCTAGTTGGCTGAGGATTATTTATTCATTCATTTATTTATTTATTTTTTATGCTGCACAGCTCCCAGCAAATCTGTATTATGGTCTAGCTACTGTCTTGCAAAAGAAATTAAGCATGTATATAATCTTATAACACCTAAAAGCAGTAAGGTAATTTCAAGGTCATAGGGCAGATGGTGCCTGGATTTACCCATCACACTAAGCCTGCCTTTCTTAACCATGGTTTATTGAATAAGACATAGTGACCCAATTGACACATTGTGCTAGGCCATAAACCATTGTTTACAAAACAAAATGGCACAACAAGCTAAGTTAACACTATTCCTACTACATATGCTGGCTGGGGAATTCTGGGAGTTGAAGTCCACACATCTTAAAGTTGCCAAGGTTGAGAAACCCTGCATTACAATATTATGGCTTCATGCTTCAACACCTTGTCTCAGTGTACAACCATCTCAATGATACATACTGTTCCTATTCTGTACAGCTACAACACCATCAATTTCACTTTATAATCAGATAGGTGTTGAGAAATTTGCTTCCATAATTGGATCTAAGTTGCTGGACTAGGGCATCTATTTTTATTTTTTTTTACCTGTCCCAGTAATAACTCACAGCTCCTTCAATAACCTCTTTGATCCTGCCCATCTACCTTTTTAATGTCTTCTCCTTCTATATCTTTCAGTGTTACAAAGCAGAATCATTTTTTCTACTCCATCAACAACTCAAGGGAACAGTCATTTCGTCCAGAACTGATTGGTTGATTTTTCTTATGTTCTTGCATTAGTTGGTACTCTTAGTAACCATTTCCAAATCCATAATTCAAATACACCTATTCTTTATTCTTTATTCATTAGATTTATATCCTGCCTTTCCTCCTAGAGCTCAAGGTGGTTACCCTTCATTTTATCCCCACAACAGAAACTCTATGAGGTAGGTTGAGTGATTGACTCCAAGTCACCCAGTGTATTTCCACTGAGTAGACTAGAGAGTGGACTAGAACGTGGGTCTCCTCATTTCTAGTCCATCACCTTAATCGCTTTAACTAATTGACACACTTTTTCAATCCAAATTTCATATTGTGTATTACCTATGCTTTTGAACTATTCTGATTGTTGCTGTCACTGAAATGACCCTCGTTGGATAATTTCCCTTCTAAAGAAAATATCTTCCAATCAACATATTCTTACAATATTCATTCAATATTGACTAGGGGAACAGATTAGAGCAGATTTTCCCCAGCCTCCAGATGTTCAACTATAACTTTCAGAATCCCCAATCAACTGATGGTCATGTTACCTATGGAATATGGAAGTTGTAGTCCAACATATCTATACAGCATCCAGTTAAACAGCAGTAAAGTATGGGATTAAAAAGATGGGCAGAAACATAGCAATTGCTGGGATTCTTTCATAAGAAAGATTTTTTTTATTCCTGTGATAAATTAACAGACCTGCATCTTTGAATGCCTGCCTGTGCTCTTCCAGTTCAAGTATTTGCAATTCCAGTGACTCCTTACCCCCAGTCTTATGGAAGGATAAGATCACTTCCATTTTCTAGTCCCAGAACATAATGCCCCTGTGCTTACAACATCGGTAATACCTTGCTCCAGTATTAAAACCATGTGGCCCAGCATCAGAACCAGATGACAGCCCTGAGAGGTCATATAAACCAACTGATGGACCATTTAGTACAACAGATAGGCCAGATCAAGTGACTGTGAGCTGCAGCAGTGCCTTTTCCAACCACGCTGCTGTGATTCTCTAATTATTTGGCTGTCTGACAAGGTACAATAAAGATCCCAGACATTTACAACATTTATTATTCAGTGTGAAGTATATCTCCTTGAGACTAGGGGAATTTCCCACAGATTCCACCAGACCAGGGGAGTCACAAAAGGGTAAGCTTCATTTGGGATGTGAAGGTAGACAGCAATACAGAGGTCAGCCATGTGATCTGAGGAAAAGAAAAGACACAACTGCTTTAAAGAGTAAAGACAGGTGCTACATACACGTGCCCTCTGAAAAACCTTTTTGGAATTGAACCTGAAGCACTGCACAGCCATACTAGGCAGCTGAATAGAACAAAAATGTTCCATCAGAATACACAAGGAAATAAATTGGATTTACCCCCAAAATTCCTGCTATGGAGGTGATTGCTTGTGGGTATATGGAGGGATCGCATATATTATGCTGTCCCTCCACATTGAGAATTGGTGAGCCAATACCTTTGTCTTGAAACAAAGATAGTCCCCAGTGTACCTTCTAAATTGTGACGGCTAGCTCCCAATTTACAAGCAACAAGGAAAAATAAATTATACTAACAGAAGTTCATATCAGTATTGAAGCCTACATATTTATGATGGAGGACTCTTGAAGACATTCTTTGTGCTCTTGTGCCTCTAATTCTGTAAGAGAAATATCCTAGACACCTTGGCGCATTTTCCAGTGAGGCTGCGTACATCCTATGCACTTTTTCATTTTACTCCCATCCCACACAAATGGGTGAATTGAAAAAAAAATGAAATGAAATGATCAGAGCAAATTAAGTGACATTTTTATACCAGAGTAGTTGCTAGATAAATGAGAAGAGGGAGGATAGAGAGGGTAAAAAGCTTTGTTAATATTATTTGTTATTATTATTATCCCATATGTTACCAGTTGATGATGCAAAATGCCACTTAGATACTCTATGCAGTTGCCAACAGAAAAAAAGCTTTTATGTACATATTCCCTGCCATTCTGCTATCATGTTACCCACAAAACAGAAGAAATACTCTAAGCCACTGTTTTTCAAACTTGACAACCTTAAGATGTGGACTTCAACTCCCAGAATCTCCCAGACAGCATACTGGCTGGGGAATTCTCGGAGATGAAGTCCACACACCTTAAAGTTGCCAGGTTTGAAAAACACTGCTCTCAACTAAAAAGCAAGGTTTCACAAAATATAAATAAAAGTGCAAGCTGTGTAAGCAGCAGCAATTCGGGGGAATGGGTTTTCCCAGCACCAGTAACCTAATAACATGTGAAATTTATCCTACCGATTTTCTGTCTGAAAACAGCAATCCTACTTCAAAGACATGCCACAGTTGTCAAGAGTAATGTGCATTAAAAATATGGTAAATGCCACACTAGAGGCAAGGTTGGCAAAATAGTATGAATACAATAAAGAGTCATGCACAAAAAGAGCCCATGAACTGTGTTCCTTTAATAAACCATTGTGCCCCCCCCCCAAAAAAAAGGGGAACAGAGGATACGTTCAACTAGCCCCAGATGTGATGACGCAGCTAGCTCAAAGCCGAAAGGATAGCTAGCGGCCGACGGTGCTGGTGGTGAATGACGAATCCGATGTTCTAAAGATCAACACACCATAGGAACCTGGAATGTAAGATCTATGAGCCAGGGCAAATTGGATGTGGTTATTGGTGAGATGGCAAGATTAAATATAGACATTTTGGGTGTCAGTGAACTGAAATGGACTGAAATGGGCCACTTCACATCAAATGACCACCAGATCTACTACCGTGGACACAAGAGGACCACAGAAGAAATGGAGTAGCCTTCATAATTAATAATAAAGTGGCTAAAGCAGTGCTTGGATACAATCCAAAAAACGATAGAATGATCTCAATTCGAATTCAGGGTAAGCCATTTAACATCACGGTGATCCAAATATATGCCCCAACCACAGATGCTGAAGAAGCAGAAGTAGATCAGTTCTATGAGGATCTGCAGCACCTACTGGATAATACGCCAAAAAGAGATGTTATTTTCATTGCAGGAGACTGGAATGCTAAGGTGGGTAGTCAAACGACACCTGGAATTACAGGCAAGCATGGTCTGGGACAGAGCTTTCCAAACTTTTCATGTTGGTGACACACTTTTTAGATATGCATCATTTCGCGATACACTCTTACAGCAGGGCATCATTTTGTGACACACTCTTACAGCAGGGCACAAGGCAGGCATTAGGACCTGTGCGGAATCACAGCAGGTTTGGAGGCAGCAAGGCACAAGGCAGGCACTAGGACCTGCGTGGAATCCTGGCAGGGCAGGTTTGGAGGCAGCAAGGCACAAGGCAGGCACTAACTAGGACCTGTGTGGAATCTTGGCAGGGCTTGGAGGCAGAAGCAGTCGCGACACACCCAGACACTGCAGCCGACACACTAACATGTCCCGACACACAGTTTGGAAAGCTCTGGTCTAGGAGAACAAAATGTAGTGGTACATAGGCTGATAGAATTTTGCCAAGACAATTCACTGTGCATAACAAACGCTCTCTTCCAACAACCTAAAAGACGACTTTATACATGGACTTCACCAGATGGTCGACACCAAAATCAGATTGACTACATCCTTTGCAGCCAAAGATAGCAGACATCTATACACTCGGTAAAAACAAGACCTGGAGCTGACTGTAGTTCAGATCACGAACTTCTAATTGCAAAATTTAGAATCAGTCTAAAGAGAATAGGGAAGTCCCACAGATCAGTTAGATATGAACTCACTAACATTCCTAATGAATATGCAGTGGAAGTTAAGAATAGATTTAAGGGACTAGATGTAGTAGATAGGGTCCCGGAAGAACTATGGACAGAAGTTCACAACATTGTTCAGGAGGCGGCAACAAAAAACGTCCCAAAGAAAAAGAAAACCAAGGAGGCAAGATGGCTGTCTGCTGAGACACTGGAAGTAGCCCAAGAAAGAAGGAAAGCAAAAGGCAACAGTGATAGGGGGAGATATGCCCAATTAAATGCAGAATTCCAGAGGTTAGCCAGAAGAGATAAGGAATTACTTTTAAAAATGCAATGTGCAGAAGTGGAAGAAGACAATAGAATAGGAAGGACAAGAGACCTCTTCCAGAAAATTAGAAACATCGGAGGTAAATTCCAGGCAAAAATGGGTATGATCAAAAACAAAGATGGCAAGGACCTAACAGAAGCAGAAGAGATCAAGAAAAGGTGGCAAGAATATACGGAAGATCTGTATAGGAAGGATAATAATATGAGGGATAGCTTTGACAGCGAGTTAGAGCCAGACATCCTGAAGAGTGAGGTTGAATGGGCCTTAAGAAGCATTGCTAATAACAAGGCAGCAAGAGACGACGGTATCCCAGCTGAACTCTTTAAAATCTTGCAAGATGATGCTGTCAAGGTGATGCATGCCATATGCCAGCAAATTTGGAAAACACAAGAATGGCCATCAGATTGGAAAAAATCAACTTATATCCCCATACCAAAAAAGGGAAACACTAAAGAATGTTCAAACTATCGAACAGTGGCACTTATTTCACATGGCAGTAAGGTAATGCTCAAGATCTTGCAAGGTAGACTCCAGCAATTTATGGAGCGAGAATTGCCAGAAGTACAAGCTGGGTTTAGAAAAGGCAGAGGAACTAGAGACCAAATTGTCAATGAAGGTTCTCAGTCATCCAGGTGGAACAGTCTGTGGCTTGAATCATGTCAACTGGATTTCTATTTTCTCAGTAGAAATGTTTCACTCCTTATCCAAGGAAAGCAATGTAGTGTATGCAATCCAGTGCAGTGAGGAGTGCTCTGAACTCTACATTGGAGAAACGAAACAACCTTTGTACAGGAGGATGGCCCAACACAGGAGAAGTAACACCACAGGACCAGAGTCAGCAGTTTATCTTCATCTAAAGGAAAAAGGACACTCATTTGAGGACATTAATGTTCACATTTTAGACAGAGAAGATAGGTGGTTTGAGAGAGGGGTCAAGGAATCCATTTATGCCAACTTGGAAAATCCTTCCTTGAATAGAGGTGGGGGCCTCAGACACAACCTTTCCCCTATCTTCCTTCCTGCTTTGTCTTCTGTGCCTAGGAAGATTAAGACCATTTCGCAAGCTCAACAGCAGCAGGGTAATCTTAACAATCCTCCTTTAGATAAAGGGACTTAGAAATAAACATCTCAAAATAACCATGACCTAGCCCCAGGTGCAAGGTCACACAGCCACCCTAGAAACATATTTATGGATTCCCTTACTAACTTTACTCAGACTGAAGAAGCTCCTTGGATAAGGAGTGAAACGTTTCTACTGAGAAAATAGAAATCCAGTTGACATGATTCAAGCCACAGATAGAGACCAAATTGCCAATATCCGCTGGATAATGGAGAAAGCCAGGGAGTTTCAGAAAAACATCTATTTTTGTTTTATTGACTATTCTAAAGCCTTTGACTGTGTGGATCATAACAAGTTGTAGCAAGTTCTTGGTGGTATGGGGATACCAAGTCTTCTTGTCTGCCTCCTGAGGAATTTGTAAAACAATCAAGTAGCAACGGTGAGAACAGACCATGGAACAACGGACTGGTTTAAGATTGGGAAAGGAGTACGGCAGGGCTGTATACTCTCACCCTACCTATTCAACCTATACGCAGAACACATCATGCGACGTGCTGGACTTGAGGAATCCAAGGCTGGAGTTAAAATCGCTGGAAGAAACTTTAACAATCTCAGATATGCAGATGATACCACTTTGATGGCTGAAAGCGAGGAGGAGCTGAGGAGCCTTATGACGAAGGTGAAAGAAGAAAGTGCAAAAGCTGGGTTGCAGTTAAACCTCAAAAAAACCAAGATTATGGCAACGAGCTTGATTGATGACTGGCAAATAGAGGGAGAAAAAGTGGAGGCAGTGACAGACTTTGTATTTCTAGGCGAAAAGATTACTGCAGACGCTGACTGCAGCCAGGAAATCAGAAGACGTCTACTTCTTGGGAGGAGAGCAATGACAAATCTTGATAAAATAGTTAAGAGCAGAGACATCACACTGACAACAAAGATACGCATAATCAAAGCAATGGCATTCCCCGTAGTAACCTATGGCTATGAGAGCTGGACCATAAGGAAGGCTGAGCGAAGGAAGATAGATGCTTTTGAACTGTGGTGTTGGAGGAAAATTCTGAGAGTGCCTTGGACTGCAAGAACATCAAACCAGTCCATACTCCAGGAAATAAAGCCAGACTGCTCCCTTGAGGGAATGATATTAAAGGCAAAACTGAAGTACTTTGGCCACATAATGAGAAGACAGGATACCCTGGAGAAGAAGCTGATGCTAGGGAAAGTGGAAGGCAAAAGGAAGAGGGGCCGACCAAGGGCAAGATGGATGGATGATATTCTGGAGGTGACGGACTCAACCGTGGGTGAGCTGGGGATGGTGATGGCCGACAGGAAGCTCTGGCGTTGGCTGGTCCATTAAGTCACGAAGAGTTGGAAGCGACTGAATGAATAAACAACAACAATCAGGATATAAATAAATAAATAAAACATAAATGAAGGCACCTGTTTCCTGAATCAGCACTGAGGTGGGAGAAACTGGTAAGAATGATTTTTCCAATTTGAACATGATTTAAGACCACCCAGTCTGTGCTCTTACAGTTGTAAAAGAAATTACAAGACAATACAATAAATATTTACTTCTTATAGCAGAATTAGGTCTGTAGAGTTAAATTGGACTAAATATAAATATCAAAGGAATATCAAAGTATTTTGATACCCTCATGTCACAGTTTAAAAAATAAATAAATCACAAATGGAGAGAAAAGCTATGTGCATACTGGAATTTAATGAAAAATATCATTAGTTATACAGTAGACCACTGTTTCTCATCCTTGGCAGCTTGAAGATGTGTGGACTTCAACTCCCAGAATTCCCCAGCCAGCCAGAAGTTGAAGTCCACACATCTTCAAGCTGCCAAGCTTGAGAAACACTGCAGTAGACTCTTATTTGGGAGGGCTTAATTCTATTCACACTGTACAGTAATAGATCGTGGACACTAGATGTCAGTATGAGAACATGAGAGATATTCTAATCACCTTTGCTTTAAGCCATGCATATCTAGGTTCCAAAATGAAAATTCAAATCATTAAAGAGCAGAAAAACATGCTTGAACTTCAGCCACTAGATGGTGGCAGCTGAACACATATCTTCTTTCCACTGAATTGTATTTCTAAATATGTCATAGTCTCAGAGAAAAAAGGTCTAAGTTTTATCAAAAGGTCACAGAATGCAACAATCTCAGATTCCCCATTTATATCTCCTTGGACACCCCTTACATACTGAGATTCTTTTTTCCAAGAAAGGAAAACACATAATTGTTATTGCCAAAGCAATTCAGGGTAATTCTTTATCAAGGGAAATGCTTTTTACTTTCTGATTAAAAAATCCTGATGGTGTTTTTGATTCTGATTTTTTTTTACTGATGATATTTTGTTTGTTTGCTTGTTTTGGATTGGTTTGGGGGATTTTTTTGCAGAAAACTCAATCTTACTATACTGGTTCCATACTTTTTAAGTTGTCAAAGTTTCTACATAACTTTTTCAAGATAAATTCTTAGTAATGCATACCATAATACTATTTGCAGTTTTTTCCTCTCCCTTTTCTGGGATAATTCACTTTGGTTTAGCAATATTTGAGGGTTTTTTTTTCAGTCAAAATATAAATTACCCTGGGTTAACAAGAAAAGAAGAACTAAGAAAACAATCTGTTTTAATAACACAATATCTTAGAGGGCTATTACCTAGGGAAGAGGGTCAATCTACTTGTTCCACCCTAAGAGTTGCTGATGGCTTCCTCCATAATCATATCTCAATTTTGGATTACCAAGGCAACTTTGGGTTAGATCCAAAGGCAACTTTGGGGCTTTTGCAGTCTACAATCAAACCTGCTTTGCTTAACTAATGGTGGCTGCAATTTATACTGTTGGATCTGTTTTTTATGGTCTATCTGCTCCTTACTTATTGTTACTTACAATGTAGTACTATTAGTTGTTTTTAATATTTTTGCTATCCAAGAACATTTAATATAATAGAATTTAATATAACAACCGTATTCTACCAATATTACAGCACCGCATCTGCATTGCAGCTGGTCGTAATGATCTGCATAATATTAAAAATGGGTGCATGTACATTCTTGTCCTTCTTCCCTGCCCCTTTTTACTTTTTGGCTGTGTCTTTTATAGTTGAAGCCCGAGGACAGGGATTTTCTAATTTTATTGATCTGCAAGCCACTCTGGGAAACTTTCCAGCTTAAAGATGGGATTGAAACACTTTGGGTTGAATTAATGTATAAATGAAAATGGGACAGTGCTGAATTGCAATTTTAGTGTAGAGCTCTGCCATAAGTTATCTCTTCTTGTATTCCAGAACTAGTTTGATGGTGCTGGTCTCCTGCCACTTGTTGTTGTTGTTGTTTATTCGTTCAGTCGCTTCCGACTCTTCGTGACTTCATTGACCAGCCCACGCCAGAGCTTCCTGTCGGCCGTCACCATCCCCAGCTCCCCCATGGTTGAGTCCGTCACCTCCAGAATATCATCCATCCATCTTGCCCTTGGTCGGCCCCTCTTCCTTTTGCCTTCCACTTTCCCTAGCATCAGCTTCTTCTCCAGGGTATCCTGTCTTCTCATTATGTGGCCAAAGTACTTCAGTTTTGCCTTTAATATCATTCCCTCAAGTGAGCAGTCTGGCTTTATTTCCTGGTGTATGGACTGTTTTGATCTTCTTGCAGTCCAAGGCACTCTCAGAATTTTCCTCCAACACCACAGTTCAAAAGCATCTATCTTCCTTCGCTCAGCCTTCCTTATGGTCCAGCTCTCACAGCCATAGGTTACCACAGGGAATACCATTGCTTTAACTATGTGGACCTTTGTTGTCAGTGTGATGTCTCTGCTCTTAACTACAGTATTTTATCAAGATTTACCATTGCCATTGCACACTCCAAGCCTGGCTGGCAGCTCGACAAGTCAGAGTTTCTCAGAGCTCTGAGCTCTGAGACCTGGCTAACTTTCTATCTTGTTTGCAGGGGTCTACAGACCACTGAAGTTTCCCCCTGGAGAAGGGGGAACCAGAAGATTGCTCACAGAGCCATTGTAATTGCCCACTCCTGTTTTTCTTTGTTGTTTCCACCGCGGAGAAGAACGGGGGTGAATGCAGTGAAATGGCCGAAAGAGGATCCTAGCTCTGCAGAGAACGTAAGTCTCTTGGGAGACACAAGAGTGACAGCCAGCTTTTAGACCACTTTATATTAGTTTTCTTTTTTAGATTAGTACATTTTTATTATCTAAAATTTATCTTTGGACTTCGTTCAAAATGTTGGCTAATTTTGTGTTTTCTTTGCTATAATTAATTTTGGTGGAAGTTTGATAGATTTTATTTTGGCAACATAGTGAACAAGTTTGTATTTTTCTACCTTTCTTTTGTATCAGAGAAATTGGGACTTAAGAGACTTTGTTGGTATTTCTCACTTGACAAACTAACTGACTTTTGAGAAATTGTTTGTTTGGGTTAAGCAGCTTGCAGCCTGAAGAATAAAGAAGAATAAAGAATAAAGTATAGAGAATGTGTGCCTCTTTACCTTTTTTTTTTTCTTTTTCTACTTTTTTTTAGAAAGGACTATCTTTCATTTGGAATATATTTTCATCTTTCCTTTTACAAACTGTTTGAAATACTGCTCTGTGGAATTTTTTCATCTTTTACTTTAAAAGCTTTTCTCACTTAAAGAAATAGACATTATTGATAAATAATAGAACAGCTGTTCCCTGCTCCAAAATTTTTTGTTTTGACTACGGCAGCTGATTACGGTTTGAATAACAAATAATGGCATTTCTCACAGCACTTCAGGATTTTAAGGAAGAAACCAGCAAAATTTTTTTGCAAATTAAGAAATCCATAGAACGTATATTAATAGTTTTGGTGGCTCAGGAACAGAAGATACAAGGGACAGATTTAGAAACAGAGGAAAGACCTTTCGAACCAGTAGAGAAACAGGGAAAGAGGACTTTGAATGTATTGGTACAGAAGAAGATTATGATATTTTACAGGAAGTGGTCTATTAAATGTTTGGGCATAAATACACTGTGGCAGCTGAGACAGGAAGATTTTAATATGCAAATTGATAGATATGGCAAAATAAACATTTTGACATCCCGCATGAGTTACAGAAATAAACAAGTTGCATATTGTGATATTGGCATAACCTAAACAGGAGATTTATTGATATTGATTTGGAATGCAAGGTTAATGAAAATGCGGATTTGGTATTGTACACAGAGTAAGCACAGATATGAGAAACTGTACAGATGCATAAAAACATGATATTTTAAGTGTAAGATACAAGATTATAAATAAATATGTTGATATTATATATTACTCTTTCTGGAGACACATTTATGAGAAGACAATGAGATGATGAGATGGAATTAGAATGTAGGTTATTACAAGAATATGTTGTATGTATTAGGTTATATGTTATGTTAGGTTTTGTATTTTTGCTATATTATGTATTATGTTATGTAATATGTTAGATTATGTATTAATGGAATATATAGTCATAACATGAACAGAATATACTGTATTTTATTAGACGTAGATAAGGCCTTTATTTGTTATACTAATTGGACTTTATTGAAGATATAAATATAGATGTAAAAATGGAAAGAGTAAATGGAAAACATTTAATTGATGCAACAATGAACATTTGATTACTATTCAAAGGAGTAGAAACCAGAGATGGATTGTTGGAAGATATCAAGAAAGGCGAAACCTATATGAAGAACAGAAGATTGGATTATAGAAATCATAGGGTATATGACAAAGAAAAGTTTCTGTGTATTGTATGAAGGACTAACATTTAAAGTTAATTGTTGTACTTAAAGTTCAAGGATAAATTGGAGGACACCTATTTTCTATATTTTCTTTGTTTGTTATTTTTTGACTTCACTTTTTCTTTTCCTTTTTCTTACTTTGTATTTCTATTTCTTTTCTTTTGTATTAGCTCTTAATATGTATTTTAAAATTTAATAAAACTTATGGAAAAACGAAAAGAAAAAAAAAGAAAAAAAAAAGATTTGCCATTGCTCTCCTCCCAAGAAGTAGACGTCTTCTGATTTCCTGGCTGCAGTCAGCGTCTGTAGTAATCTTTGCACCTAGAAATACAAAGTCTGTCACTGCCTCCACTTTTTCTCCCTCTATTTGCCAGCTATCAATCAAGCTGGTTGCCATAATCTTGGTTTTTTTGAGGTTTAACTGCAACCCAACTTTTGCACTTTCTTCTTTCACCTTCATCATAAGGCTCCTCAACTCCTCCTCGCTTTCAGCCATCAAAGTGGTATCATCTGCATATCTGAGATTGTTAATGTTTCTTCCAGCGATTTTAACTCCAGCCTTGGATTCCTCAAGCCCAGCACGTCGCATGATGTGTTCTGCATACAGGTTGAATAGGTAGGGTGAGAGTATACAACCCTGCTGTACTCCTTTCCCAATCTAAAACCAGTCCGTTGTTCCGTGCTCTGTTCTTACCGTTGCTACTTGGTCGTTTTACAGTTTCCCCAGCAAGCAGACAAGATGACTTGGTATCCCCATACCACCCCATACCACCAAGAACTTGCCACAATTTGTTATGATCCACACAGTCAAAGGCTTTAGAATAGTCAATAAAACAATAATAGATGTTTTTCTGAAACTCCCTGGCTTTCTCCATTATCCAGCGGATATTGGCAATTTGGTCTCTAGTTCCTCTGCCTTTTCTAAACCCAGCTTGTACTTCTGGCAATTCTCGCTCCATGAATTGCTGGAGTCTACCTTGCAAGATCTTGAGCATTACCTTACTGGCATGTGAAATAAGTGCCACTGTTCGATAGTTTGAACATTCTTTAGTGCTTCCCTTTTTTGGTATGGGGATATAAGTTGATTTTTTCCAATCTGATGGCGATTCTTGTGTTTTCCAAATTTGCTGGCATATGGCATGCATCACCTTGACAGCATCATCTTGCAAGATTTTAAAGAGTTCAGCTGGGATACCATCGTCTCTTGCTGCCTTGCTACAATGCTTCTTAAGGCCCATTCAACCTCACTCTTCAGGATGTCTGGCTCTAACTCACTGACCACACCGTCAAAGCTATCTCCAATATTATTATCCTTCCTATACAGATCTTCCGTATATTCTTGCCACCTTTTCTTGATCTCTTCTGCTTCTGTTAGGTCCTTATCATCTTTGTTTTTGATCATACCCATTTTTGCCTGGAATTTACCTCCGATGTTTCTAATTTTCTGGAAGAGGTCTCTTGTCCTTCCTATTCTATTGTCTTCTTCCACTTCTGCACATTGCTTGTTTAAAAATAATTCCTTATCTCTTCTGGCTAACCTCTGGAATTCTGCATTTAATTGGGCATATCTCCCCCTATCACTGTTGCCTTTTGCTTTCCTTCTTTCTTGTGCTTGTCTCAGCAGACAGCCATCTTGCCTCCTTGGTTTTCTTTTTCTTTGGGACGTTTTTTGTTGCCGCCTCCTGAACCATGTTGTGAACATCTGTCCATAGTTCTTCCGGGACCCTATCTACTACATCTAGTCCCTTAAATCTATTCTTCACTTCCACTGCATATTCCTTAGGAATATTAGTGAGCTCATATCTAACTGATCTGTGGGTCTTCCCTATTCTCTTTAGTCTGATTCTAAATTTTGCAATTAGAAGTTCATGATCTGAACTACAGTCAGCTCCAGGTCTTGTTTTTACTGACTGTATAGATGTCCGCCACCATTGGCTGCAAAGGATGTAGTCAATCTGATTTTGGTGTTGACCATCTGGTGAAGTCCATGTATAAAGTCGTCTTTTAGGTTGTTGGAAGAGAGTGTTTGTTATGCACAGTGAGTTGTCTTGGCAAAATTCTATCAGCCTATGTCCTGCTTTGTTTTGTTCTCCCAGACCATGCTTGCCTGTAATTCCAGGTGTCGTTTGACTACCCACCTTAGCATTCCAGTCTCCTGTAATGAAAATAACATCTCTTTTTGGTGTATTATCCAGCAGGTGCTGCAGATCCTCATAGAACTGATCTACTTCTGCTTCTTCAGCATCTGTGGTTGGGGCGTATATTTGGGTCACTGTGATGTTAAATGGCTTACCCTGAATTCGAATTGAGATCATTCTATCGTTTTTTGGATTGTATCCAAGCACTGCTTTAGCCACTTTATTATTAATTATGAAGGCTACTCTATTTCTTCTGTGGTCCTCTTGTCCACAGTAGTAGATCTGGTGGTCATCTGATTTGAAGTGGCCCATTCCAGTCCCTTTCAGTTCACTGACACCTAAAATGTCTATATTTAATCTTGACATCTCACCAATAACCACATCCAATTTGCCCTGGCTCATAGATCTTACATTCCAGGTTCCTATGGTGTGTTGATCTTTAGAACGTCGGATTCGTCGTTCACCACCAGCACAGTCAGCCGCTAGCCGTCCTTTCGGCTTTGAGCTAGCTGTGTCATCACATCTGGGGCTAGTTGAACTTATCCTCTGTTCCTCCCCAGTAGCATTTTGGCCATCTTCCGACCTGGGAGTCCCATCTTCTGATGGTATACCGACATATCTCTGGTTGTACTGATCCATTTAGTTTTCACGGCAAGAATACTCGGGTGGGTTGCCATTACCTTCCCCAGGGATCGTATTTAGTCTGCCACTTACACATCATATATTATATATGATATATATTAATATCATATATATTAACCTATATTATAAATATAGGTTAATGAGGAATCATCTATGGGTTCTTCATGCTTTTGTTTTGATGAAAGCAATTGTGCCTTTGACTTCAAGCGTTTCTCCTTCTGGATGTTTGTGTGATGTCATGAAACATGTGCAAAAGGAATGGGTCTTATATCATGATGATGATACAATATTCCTTTCAACAAACCATTTTTTTTTATTCGTTCAATCATGTCCAATTCTTGGAGACTACCTGGGCAATTCCCTGTAGTTTTCTTAGCAAGGTTTTTCAGAAGTGGTTTGACATCGCCTGCTTCCTAGGGCTGAGAGAGAGTGACTGGCCCAAAGTCACCCAGCTGGCATTGTGCTTAAGGCGGGACTAGAACCCAACTGTTGATTATCAGATTCAGTCAGTTGAACAATGGGTTGTTATATTCTACATACATGAGAGTATTATTCATTTCATTTGCACTGAGAACCCCAATCCACAATATATTTTATGCTTTAGATCCAAAACTTTATTGACATTTTTGAAATAATAAGAGATTCTAACCATAAGGATGGCTTCTCGGGTTCCAGGAAGTTGTCATCTTTGGTCCTGGATGGGGTGGCACTGCCCCATTTGGAGCCAGTGCAGAATCTGGGGGTCCTCCTGGACTCACGACTCCTGCTTGAAGAGCAGGTGGCAGTCATGGCCAGGAGGGCCTTTGCGCAGCTTCGGCTTGTGCACCAATTACACCCTTTCCTGGACCAGGATGCCCTCCTAACAGTCACTCACGCCCTTGTCAACTCCCATATAGACTATTGCAATGCACTCTACATGGGGCTACCCTTGAAGAGTATCTGGAAGCTTCAGCTGGTCCAAAATGCGGCCGCACGGACAGTTATTGGAGCCAGAAAATCGGCACATGTAACTCCTCTGCTTTGCGAGCTGCATTGGGTACCAGTTTGCTTCCGGGTCCAATTCAAGGTGTTGGTTATCACCTTTAAAGCCCTACATGGCATAGGGCCTGGTTACCTGAGGGAACGTCTCATCCCCATAACATCGACGTGCCCCACCCGGTCATGCAGAGAGGGCATGCTACGGACCCCATCGATCAAAGAATTCCATATAGCGGGGTCCAGAAGGCAAGCCTTCTCTGCAACAGCGCCCGCCCTTTGGAACATCTTGCCCCCAGAGCTAAGGCAGGTCTCCTTGCTCCCGACCTTCTGAAAAAATTTAAAGACCTGGTTTTGCCGCCTTGCATGGGAGGGGAATGCTAACAGTTCCTCCTGGGGCTGGTTGATCCCATGAAATCCTTTTTAGTATTAACATCCTTGCACTTGGATTTTATATTTTTTTATTGATGTTCTGATCTCTATTGTCTTTTAACCTTGTTTTTATTGTGAACTGCCCAGGGTCCTCCGTTGGAGGAGATGGGCGGTAATATAAATCTAATAAATAAATAAATTAATAATAAATAATAAAAAATAACATTTAGACATTTTGCAAAATAGATGAAAATGTTCATTTGAAAATAATGCTCTGTAACATAAATGTAAATTTAAATAAATTTAAGGAATACAATGTTATCTGCCAAGAAATGGAAGCAGGTGAAATTTAGTTTCTAACCTTAATAATTCCTAAAAGGCTGAGTTTGCCTACTGGTCCTAAGCCCCCACACCAAGGGACCTCCCCAAATTTTTCATAACTAGTCAGGGAGAAGGGTCACAACCCACGGTTTGAGAACCCTAGGCTAAACGAGGTGCTAGGGAAAGGATGAGGCTGTGCCAAGAATGACTGGGAATTCGGCATTAATGATCACCACTTCTATCAGAGCCATCATAAATACAATATGCAAGGAAGGACACCTATTAAACTTAAGGTTGGTCAGTCCAGCAACTTCATCACAAGTCTGGCATGTTAATTCTTCCACTCATTACAATCCAAAAGATGAATGAGCACCATACTTTTACGATTCCCGCATTTATTGATAATCAGATTCTTTTTAAAAGCAACTTGTGTGTGGAGCATGGTTTGGCCTGGGGCCTTGGATTGTGGATGTATATGAGAGGTATTCCTTTTGTCAGCATGATTTTCCCCAGACATAAAGAAAAAGTTTTGGGTTTGTACTGTGGCCTCACCTGTCCTGCTTGCCTGAATTGAAAACTGATAACTGACTTGTTTATGAAGGTTCTCAGTCATCCAGGTGGAACAGTCTGTGGCTTGAATCATGTCAACTGGATTTCTATTTTCTTAGTGGAAACGTTTCACTCCTTATCCAAGGAGCTTCTTCAGTCTGAGTAAAGTTAGTAAGGGAATCCTTAAATATGTTTCTAGGCTGGCTGTGTGACCTTGCACCTGGGGCTAGGTCATGGTTATTTTTGAGATGTTTGTTTCTAAGTCCCTTTATCATCTAAAGGAGGATCGTTAAGATTACCCTGCTGCTGTTGAGCTTGTGAAATGGTCTTAATCTTCCTAGGCACAGAAGACAAAGCAGGAAGGAAGATAGGGGAAAGGTTATGCCTGAGGCCCCCACCTCTATTCAAGGAAGGATTTTCCAAGTTGGCATGAATGGATTCCTTGACCCCTCTCTCAAACCACCTATCTTCTCTGTCTAAAATGTGAACATTAATGTCCTCAAATGAGTGTCCTTTTTCCTTTAGATGAAGATAAACTGCTGACTCTGGTCCTGTGGTGTTACTTCTCCTGTGTTGGGCCATCCTCCTGTACAAAGGTTGTTTGGTTTCTCCAATGTAGAGTTCAGAGCACTCCTCACTGCACTGGATTGCATACACTACATTGCTTTCCTTGTGTTTTGGAGTTTGATCTTTGGGGTGTACAAGCCTCTGTCTCAGTGTGTTGGTGGGTTTGAAATATACAGGTATGTGGTGTTTGCCAAATATCCGTTTGATCTTTTCAGACACGCCAGCCATGTAAGGAATGACCAGGTTCTTCCGTTTACTCTGAGTCTCAGCCCTATCTGTCGCTGTTTTAGGTCTGGTAGACTTAGATTTGGTGAAGGCCCAATTTGGATATCCACAGGCCTGCAGAGCTGTTCTCAGATGCTGCTTTTCATTCTTTTTGGAATCCATGGAGGTGGGGATGGTTTCTGCTCTGTGTGACAATGTCCTGATGACTCCTAGTTTGTGCTGCAGTGGATGGTGGGAGTCAAACATCAGGTATTGATCTGTGTGTGTGGGTTTCCTGTAGATCCCTATTTCTAGCTTGCCACCGGTCCCAATGAGGACTTCACAGTCTAGGAATGCCAGTCTGTTGTCCTTGGTGTCTTCTCTGGTGAAGCTAATGTTGGCATCTATAGTGTTTATATGGTCCGTGAAGGCCTGTACTTCCTGGGCCTTGATTTTGACCCAGGTGTCATCCACATACCTAAACCAGTGGGTGGGCACCGTTCCCTGGAATGTGTTGAGTGCTTTCTTCTCCACTTCTTCCATGTATAAATTGGCCACAATGGGTGACACAGGAGAACCCATGGCACAGCCGTGTTTTTGTCTGTAAAAGTCACCTCTGTGTGTGAAATAAGTGGTGTTAAGACACAGGTCCAGAAGATGGCAGATCTGGTTTGGGTTGAGATGGCTTCTCCTTTCCAGGGTGCTGTCCTCTTCTAGTCTCTTCCTGACAGCGGATAGAGCATGAGTGGTGGGGATGCTGGTGAAAAGGGAGGACACATCAAAGGAGACCATAGTTTCATCTGTATCCAGTTTCAGGATCTTTGCTTTGGAAACAAATTCTTCCGAATTATGGATGTGGTGTTCAGAGTGTCCAACTAGAGGTGCTAGTATGGTAGAGAGGTGTTTGGCAATGTTGTATGTTACCGAATTGATGCTGCTGACTATGGGTCGGAGGGGTGTTCCTTCCTTGTGGATCTTAGGAAGTCCGTAGATGCAGGGGATGGCTTCTCCAGGATACAGACGGTGGTAGGTAATCCTATCGATGGAGCCATCATGTTCCAATTGTTTCAAACTGTCTATTGCCTTTTTCTTGTAATTGTTGGTGGGGTCTCTTTTCAGTTTTTCATATGTATGGTGATCCTCCAAAAGTGAGGTAATTTTATTGTGGTAGTCTGCAGTGTTTAGAACCACTGTACATCTTCCTTTGTCAGCAGGTAAAATGGTGATGGTTTCATCTTTGCTGAGGGCTGTCAGGGCTCTCCTCTCTTGGACGGTAAGGTTGGGGGGAGGAGGTTGAGCACTGGACAGAGCTGCAGATATTTTAAGCCGGAGTTGTTCTGCTTCTTCAAAAGGTAGGTGGTTGTTGTGGATGGCAGATTCTGTGGCTGTAATGAGCTCCACAACCGGAACTTGCTTGGGAGTGATGGCAAAATTAAGACCTTTGGCTAGGACATCTCTCTCTGGTTGGGTAAGTTCTCTGTCTGAGAGATTTTTCACCCACATGTTCTTTTTGTCCTCTGTGGTCCTGTTGTTGTTGTTCCTCCCAGCGGTTTCTCCAGTTCCTTGTTTCTGCTTGCTGCGAGAAAGAAGAATGTCAAATTTCTTAGTTTGCCTCTCCTTTGTCTTGTGATGCTGGGCCAGCTGTACTTTATTGCCAAGCTGAATAACTCTATCCAGGATTGGGTCAGGAAGGGTGGCTGTGAGTTCCTGGTGAAGGTTTTCAAAATTGTATTGCAGGGCATCAATGGTGAAGTGGACTTGCCTTATTCTTTCATTTAGAAGATGTCTTTGTGCCTGCTGCAAGATCTGATCTGCTCTGTGACCCTTAACTGTAGATTGCAGGCGTAGGCTTGTCGGGATGAGTCTCTGTTGTCTGCATCTGAGGTTAAAACGTAGGTGGTTTCTATAGTCTGCCACCTTTCTTGCTGTCTTCTCGAATTTCCTTACCAACTTCAGGGTTTCATCCCCAAAATGTATGGCAATATGTCTATGAAGGTTCTCAGTCATCCAGGTGGAACAGTCTGTGGCTTGAATCATGTCAACTGGATTTCTATTTTCTTAGTGGAAACGTTTCACTCCTTATCCAAGGAGCTTCTTCAGTCTGAGTAAAGTTAGTAAGGGAATCCTTAAATATGTTTCTAGGCTGGCTGTGTGACCTTGCACCTGGGGCTAGGTCATGGTTATTTTTGAGATGTTTGTTTCTAAGTCCCTTTATCATCTAAAGGAGGATCGTTAAGATTACCCTGCTGCTGTTGAGCTTGTGAAATGGTCTTAATCTTCCTAGGCACAGAAGACAAAGCAGGAAGGAAGATAGGGGAAAGGTTATGCCTGAGGCCCCCACCTCTATTCAAGGAAGGATTTTCCAAGTTGGCATGAATGGATTCCTTGACCCCTCTCTCAAACCACCTATCTTCTCTGTCTAAAATGTGAACATTAATGTCCTCAAATGAGTGTCCTTTTTCCTTTAGATGAAGATAAACTGCTGACTCTGGTCCTGTGGTGTTACTTCTCCTGTGTTGGGCCATCCTCCTGTACAAAGGTTGTTTGGTTTCTCCAATGTAGAGTTCAGAGCACTCCTCACTGCACTGGATTGCATACACTACATTGCTTTCCTTGTGTTTTGGAGTTTGATCTTTGGGGTGTACAAGCCTCTGTCTCAGTGTGTTGGTGGGTTTGAAATATACAGGTATGTGGTGTTTGCCAAATATCCGTTTGATCTTTTCAGACACGCCAGCCATGTAAGGAATGACCAGGTTCTTCCGTTTACTCTGAGTCTCAGCCCTATCTGTCGCTGTTTTAGGTCTGGTAGACTTAGATTTGGTGAAGGCCCAATTTGGATATCCACAGGCCTGCAGAGCTGTTCTCAGATGCTGCTTTTCATTCTTTTTGGAATCCATGGAGGTGGGGATGGTTTCTGCTCTGTGTGACAATGTCCTGATGACTCCTAGTTTGTGCTGCAGTGGATGGTGGGAGTCAAACATCAGGTATTGATCTGTGTGTGTGGGTTTCCTGTAGATCCCTATTTCTAGCTTGCCACCGGTCCCAATGAGGACTTCACAGTCTAGGAATGCCAGTCTGTTGTCCTTGGTGTCTTCTCTGGTGAAGCTAATGTTGGCATCTATAGTGTTTATATGGTCCGTGAAGGCCTGTACTTCCTGGGCCTTGATTTTGACCCAGGTGTCATCCACATACCTAAACCAGTGGGTGGGCACCGTTCCCTGGAATGTGTTGAGTGCTTTCTTCTCCACTTCTTCCATGTATAAATTGGCCACAATGGGTGACACAGGAGAACCCATGGCACAGCCGTGTTTTTGTCTGTAAAAGTCACCTCTGTGTGTGAAATAAGTGGTGTTAAGACACAGGTCCAGAAGATGGCAGATCTGGTTTGGGTTGAGATGGCTTCTCCTTTCCAGGGTGCTGTCCTCTTCTAGTCTCTTCCTGACAGCGGATAGAGCATGAGTGGTGGGGATGCTGGTGAAAAGGGAGGACACATCAAAGGAGACCATAGTTTCATCTGTATCCAGTTTCAGGATCTTTGCTTTGGAAACAAATTCTTCCGAATTATGGATGTGGTGTTCAGAGTGTCCAACTAGAGGTGCTAGTATGGTAGAGAGGTGTTTGGCAATGTTGTATGTTACCGAATTGATGCTGCTGACTATGGGTCGGAGGGGTGTTCCTTCCTTCCTTTTGCCATCACTCCCAAGCAAGTTCCGGTTGTGGAGCTCATTACAGCCACAGAATCTGCCATCCACAACAACCACCTACCTTTTGAAGAAGCAGAACAACTCCGGCTTAAAATATCTGCAGCTCTGTCCAGTGCTCAACCTCCTCCCCCCAACCTTACCGTCCAAGAGAGGAGAGCCCTGACAGCCCTCAGCAAAGATGAAACCATCACCATTTTACCTGCTGACAAAGGAAGATGTACAGTGGTTCTAAACACTGCAGACTACCACAATAAAATTACCTCACTTTTGGAGGATCACCATACATATGAAAAACTGAAAAGAGACCCCACCAACAATTACAAGAAAAAGGCAATAGACAGTTTGAAACAATTGGAACATGATGGCTCCATCGATAGGATTACCTACCACCGTCTGTATCCTGGAGAAGCCATCCCCTGCATCTACGGACTTCCTAAGATCCACAAGGAAGGAACACCCCTCCGACCCATAGTCAGCAGCATCAATTCGGTAACATACAACATTGCCAAACACCTCTCTACCATACTAGCACCTCTAGTTGGACACTCTGAACACCACATCCATAATTCGGAAGAATTTGTTTCCAAAGCAAAGATCCTGAAACTGGATACAGATGAAACTATGGTCTCCTTTGATGTGTCCTCCCTTTTCACCAGCATCCCCACCACTCATGCTCTATCCGCTGTCAGGAAGAGACTAGAAGAGGACAGCACCCTGGAAAGGAGAAGCCATCTCAACCCAAACCAGATCTGCCATCTTCTGGACCTGTGTCTTAACACCACTTATTTCACACACAGAGGTGACTTTTACAGACAAAAACACGGCTGTGCCATGGGTTCTCCTGTGTCACCCATTGTGGCCAATTTATACATGGAAGAAGTGGAGAAGAAAGCACTCAACACATTCCAGGGAACGGTGCCCACCCACTGGTTTAGGTATGTGGATGACACCTGGGTCAAAATCAAGGCCCAGGAAGTACAGGCCTTCACGGACCATATAAACACTATAGATGCCAACATTAGCTTCACCAGAGAAGACACCAAGGACAACAGACTGGCATTCCTAGACTGTGAAGTCCTCATTGGGACCGGTGGCAAGCTAGAAATAGGGATCTACAGGAAACCCACACACACAGATCAATACCTGATGTTTGACTCCCACCATCCACTGCAGCACAAACTAGGAGTCATCAGGACATTGTCACACAGAGCAGAAACCATCCCCACCTCCATGGATTCCAAAAAGAATGAAAAGCAGCATCTGAGAACAGCTCTGCAGGCCTGTGGATATCCAAATTGGGCCTTCACCAAATCTAAGTCTACCAGACCTAAAACAGCGACAGATAGGGCTGAGACTCAGAGTAAACGGAAGAACCTGGTCATTCCTTACATGGCTGGCGTGTCTGAAAAGATCAAACGGATATTTGGCAAACACCACATACCTGTATATTTCAAACCCACCAACACACTGAGACAGAGGCTTGTACACCCCAAAGATCAAACTCCAAAACACAAGGAAAGCAATGTAGTGTATGCAATCCAGTGCAGTGAGGAGTGCTCTGAACTCTACATTGGAGAAACCAAACAACCTTTGTACAGGAGGATGGCCCAACACAGGAGAAGTAACACCACAGGACCAGAGTCAGCAGTTTATCTTCATCTAAAGGAAAAAGGACACTCATTTGAGGACATTAATGTTCACATTTTAGACAGAGAAGATAGGTGGTTTGAGAGAGGGGTCAAGGAATCCATTCATGCCAACTTGGAAAATCCTTCCTTGAATAGAGGTGGGGGCCTCAGGCATAACCTTTCCCCTATCTTCCTTCCTGCTTTGTCTTCTGTGCCTAGGAAGATTAAGACCATTTCACAAGCTCAACAGCAGCAGGGTAATCTTAACGATCCTCCTTTAGATGATAAAGGGACTTAGAAACAAACATCTCAAAAATAACCATGACCTAGCCCCAGGTGCAAGGTCACACAGCCAGCCTAGAAACATATTTAAGGATTCCCTTACTAACTTTACTCAGACTGAAGAAGCTCCTTGGATAAGGAGTGAAACGTTTCCACTAAGAAAATAGAAATCCAGTTGACATGATTCAAGCCACAGACTGATAACTGACTTCTGCTTCTGATACATTAGGGAAAAAAAATAGATTTCAGAATATATTATTTATGATACTTAAAAGTATTTTCAGTAATGTAGACTCATATAGAAGATTAAGATTTTCTTCTATTTAATAAAAGGCTTGCAGTTGACCAGGATTTAGTCAGGAGGTGAATGCAACAAAGGGAGAATACCATTAAACTGCAAACTCAATTGTTTCTAAGAACTAGTATATAAGCAAGAAAATTAGTTTTCCATATTTTGTACTGTACTCATTTAATTCATGATATGATATTACATGTTTAATATATTGAATGAATCACTTGATTGCGGTCATAGACCAGTACCATGGTGTTATTTTGTGAGATAAACATAGTCACGCTTAGAGTATTAACAACATATAGTAAAATATATATTAAAATATATTATATTGTTTATAAAACAATTAAAATACATTTATTATCTATCTATCTATCTCTATGTATAAAATCTAAAGTGTGGCCTATTTTAACTATTTAAGAATATAAAATTTTAAGAGTATATTAGATATGAGATATAAAACATAAAAAACTATTTTATGGCTATGTTGTAAATATAGATAAAGTTATAAAAGTTTACTGTTGTATACAAGACATTACGTAGATTGGCCTCTTTTGGTGTATCGAATCTTCATTGCTGCAGTGCAGAACCTTGCTACCTGCGCCGTAACTGCAGAAGTTTCGTCTATAAGCAGCGATTGCATATACTCAGAATCTGTACGTCCAGGGTGTTTAATAATGAGCAGTGTAATGAATTTAATACGAATGTCTTTGTAAAAATCACAGTGCAAAAGGTCATGGTCTATAGTTTAATATATTTAATTTATAACTTAATACATGTTGATTAATGTATAATGGATTCATTCCCTTTTATGAAATCAGTAGATTTAATAAATATTCAAGATGTCAAATGTCTGTATTTCCTGCATCTCTTTGAACATGTTAAAAAGTATTGTATGTATTAAAATATTGTACTTAGAGATTTCTCTTGGAAATATTCTGTGTCTATTGCACCTCCATAGACATGGCAGGTATTAATACATCTGGAGTCATTAGAGTGTCTATAGAAATGTATGGGATAGTGAAGTCAGCCGCCCCAATTTGATGCTAAACTGAAAGTTGATACAGTATGTCCTGCTGAGGTGGAGCAATTCATTGAGGTCTCTTCTTCAAAAATACATTTTGGATTAGTGGAAAAATGAGTGCAATGTATTAAGCAAGAAAGTGATGACCATATTGATTTGCACTGGCAGAATAAAGAGCACGTATTGCTCAAAAATAAATGTAGAAGAAATGAGAATGGCTGTCTCAAAAATAAAACCCAGAATTCAGGAATTATGCAAAAGAAGGCCCAAAGAATTATGATTTAAAATTGGATTGGATTTTTTTGTCTGTTGGTTTATTTCAAATGAAATGGTTCCATTTTATAAACTTTTAAGGTTCTATCATAGTTTTATTGGCTATAGAAAACAAACTTTAATTTTAAAAGTATCTTTATTTCCTTTAGTTCAAACCCTAATGAAATCATTAGCTTTATTCCTGCGGGGCGGGTACAATATTTTTTATCATTTTAGGGGTTGCTGTCTTGCAAAAGTTGAAAATCTTGGTTCTAGCCCCTTCACCTGCCATTAGAGCTCACAAATGTACCCCAAAGTAAAGAGGACCATAAACTACCAGGAAAGAATACTTGAAAACATTATTTATTTATTTATTTGTATTGTCGAAGGCTTTCACGGCCGGAGTTCAATGGCTGTTGTGGGTCTTCCGGGCTGTGTGGCCGTGTTCTGGAAGTTGTGGTTCCTAACGTTTCACCAGCATCTGTGGCCAGCATCTTCAGAGGGCAGGAGCACAGAGATTTTGCTTCTATCTGTGCTCCTGCCCTCTGAAGATGCTGGCCACAGATGCTGGCGAAACGTTAGGAACCACAACATCCAGAACACGGCCACACAGCCCGGAAGACCCACAACAGCCACTATTTATTTATTTGTTTGTTTGTTTGTTTGTTTGTTGAATTTCTATAACCGCCCATCTCCCCCTCAAGGAGGGACTCTGGGCGGTTCACAACACAATATCAACGAAGTACAATAAAAACCGAAATAAAAATACAAATGCAATAAATTACAATAAAAATACAATAAAAATACAATAAAATCCAAGAGGCAGATAGTTCTAAAGTGGCGTTGACTATGATTAAAATATTTTAGATGTCTAATGTGGCTCTAAGGGATCAGCCATCCCCAGGCTTGACTGCTTTCCTTTTTGCCCCAGGCGAGATCACAGAGCCAGGTTTTTAATTTTTTTCTAAAATCCAGGAGCGAGGGGGCCTGTCTTATCCCTGGTGGGAGGATGTTCCATAGGGCAGGTGCTGCTGCAGAGAAGGCTCGCCTCCGGGACCCCGTTAGGTGGAATTCTTTCATAGAAGGGGTCCGTAGCATGCCCTCTCTGTAAGATCAGGTGGGATGGGAAGATGTAATGGGGGTGAGGCGGTCCCTCAGATAACCTGGTCCCGTGCCATATAGGGCTTTAAAGGTGATAACCAACACCTTGAATTGGACCCGGAAGCAAACTGGCACCCAATGCAGCTCACGGAGCAGAGGTGTTATGTGTGCAGATCTTGATGCACCTAAAACTGCCCATGCCGCCGCATTCTGCACCAGCTGTAGCTTCCGGATATTCTTCAAGGGTAGCCCCATGTAGAGTGCATTGCAGTAATCTATATGAGAGACCACCAGGGCATGAGTGACCATTCGAAGGGCCTCTCGGTCAAGGAAAGGGCGTAACTGGCGCACAACACGAAGTTGAGCAAAGGCCCTCCTGGCCATGACTGCCACCTGCTCTTCGAGCAGGAGTCGTGAGTCCAAGAGGACCCCCAAGTTACGCACCGGGTCTGTCTGGGGAAGTGCGACCCCATCCAGAACTAAAGATGACAAATTCCCAGAAACCGAGGGGCCATTAATCCACAGCCACTCCGTCTTACCAGGGTTCAGCTGAAGCCTGTTTTCCCCCAGACCCCTACAGCCCCCAGGCACTTGGACAGGGTGGTCACTGCATCACTTACTTCACCCGGGATAGAGATGTATAATTGGGTACCATCAGCATATTAATGGTACCTCAGCCCGTGGTGACGGATGATCTCGCCCAGCGGTTTCATGTAGATGTTGAAAAGGAGCGGTGAGAGTACCGAGCCCTGCGGAACCCCACAAAGAAGGGCCCGTGGGCTGGCTCTCTCGCTCCCTGTCAACACTGACTGGGATCAGCCCTGGAGGAAGGAGGTGAACCAGCGCAGAACCATGCCACCCACCCCCAACTCCCTGAGCCATCCCAGAAGGATACCATGGTCGACGGTATCGAATGCCGCTGAGAGGTCAAGAAGAGCAAGAATGGATGCACTGCCTCCATCTCGCTCCCGCCAAAGATCATCCATAAGCGCGACCAATGCAGTTTCCGTCCCATGACCCGGCCTGAAACCTGACTGAAAGGGGTCCAGATAATCCGTTTCATCCAGAATCCTCTGCAGCTGCAACGCCACCACCTTCTCAACCACCTTCCCCAAAAAGGGGAGGTGGGAGACTGGACGAAAATTATCCAGTATAGTAGGGTCCAGTGATGGCTTCTTGAGGAGGGGGAGCACCAGTGCTTCCTTAAAAGCTGCCAGGAACACCCCCTCACTCAAGGATGTATTTACCATCGCTTGGACCCAACCACAAGTCACCCCCCGGGCTGCTTTCACCAGCCAGGAGGGACAAGGATCTAATTGGCAGGTGGTGGCATTCACAGACTGGAAGACTCTGTCCACTTCCTCAGGACCAACAGGGTCAAACTGTTCCCAGATAACAAGGTGAGTACGTTCCCTGGGTGTCTCTTCAGATTCTGCCTCACGCTCAGAGTCCAACTTGGAGCGGATCCGAGCGATTTTATCCTGCAGATGCCTCGAAAATTCCTCGGCCCGACCCTGCAGATGGACTTCTGACTGCCCTTTCCCCAAAAGGGATCGGGTAATTTTAAACAGAGTCGCCGGGCGGCATTCTGCGAATGCAATAAGAGTGGAGAAATATTGACGTTTCGCTGCTCTTACCGCCACAAGGTAGGCCTTAACAGCGGCTCTAGCCTGTGTTCGGTCGGATTCAGTCTTTGTCTTCCTCCAGTGGCGCCCTAGGCGTCTCTTGATTCTCTTCAGAACCCTTAACTCACCCGTGAACCATGGAGAGCATTGGGTTCTCCAGGATAGGAGAGGCCGCACAGGCACGATCTTGTCCAAGGCCCCAGCTACCTCCCTATTCCAGGTAGCAGCCAGGGCTTCCGCTGGACCGTTCAGCAAATCCTCGGGTATAACCCCCAGCTCCCTCTGAAACCCTTCTGGGTTCATCAGTCGCCGGGGGCAGACCAATCGAATAGGTCCCGCCTCCCTGCGGAGGGGGGTGGCATACGAGAATCTCAACGTCACCAGGGCGTGATCTGACCATGACAAAGGGGAAAGCTGTAATTCTCCCCTCAGATCACACTGCCATTGCTCCGACAAGAAAACTAAATCTGGTGAGGCCACTGTCTCGAGTTGGGCCCTGAATAATCTGGGACAGGCCCATGGTCGCCATGGAGACCATGAACTCCCGAGCCACTTCTGAGGCCCATCCCAGGGACGGCAGATTGAAGTCCCCCAGAACCATAAGTCTGGGGAACTCCACTACCAACCCCGAGATTTATTTTATTTATTTATTTATTTAATTTATATAACCGCCCATCTCCCCCAACGGGGAACTCTGGGCGGTTTACAATAAATATGCTGGAGATGGCCTCCAGCAGCTCGGGCAGGGAGGATGCTATGCAGCAGGGAGGCTGGTACAGTAGCAACACTCCCAACTGTTCATGGGAACCCAACTTAAAGAACAGGGGCAAGGCCCCTGATGGCTACCAGGGATTCTCGGATGACAACAGCCACCCCACCTCCCCGACCCCAAAGTCTCGGCTGGTGCCATACTCAAAACCCGGGCGGGCACATCTCTGAAAGAGGAACACCCCCTTCACTGCCCAGCCAGGTTTCGGTAACGCACGCCAGGTCTGCCCCCTCTTCCGTGATTAAATCACTTATGAGGAGAGCCTTGTTGTTAACCGACCTGGCATTGCAAAGCAGCAGCCGGAAGTCGGGGTTACCACGAGTATGCTGTCCAGGCTCTGGGTTTGAGCACAGAGGGCCAGAAGGCATCACAGATAACAAACATCGGGGACACCTTCTTCTAAGATGACCTGCCCTCTGGCTCCTGCCATAACATCCCCGGCCCGTCACAACCTCAATCACCTGCCCTGCCCTATTTCCCCCAGATTCTCTAAGCTCAATAGCCCCCACTCCTGAACTCTCGAGATCTCTGGATAAAAATAAGGATCCCTCCATTGATCCACCCAACCTCATATACTCACAATCATGAAGTGGGGGGGGGGGCTCTTCCAGTGCACCAGCTCATGCTCTCGGCACTGTTGGAGTCCCAATTCCACTTACCTACATTCACTCAATACCATTCGCTATGCTCCCTCCCTCAGCTTCTCTCTCTGGCGGATGGGGGGGGGAATCATCCAAGGCTCTTCCTCACCCCTTGTCTCTCACTCAAGGAGGTGAGTACTTTCTTACATTCCCATTCATACCTTACTCCCTCCCATTCTGTCACAATAGTAAGGGAGTAGTACATTCACTCTGGAGGGATCTTAATCGCCACAAGCAAGTTGATTGAAATTTAGAGCAATCGGGAGAGAGTTGTTCGGATTTCAGTAGCTGTCGTCTCTATGATTTAAAAATTAATACAAATCGACTCCAGTCCCCGTTCAAATTCCAGCAAAGTCCACAAACAGCTGTTTCTTTTCCTTTCAAAATTTCTTAGATTTTGAAGGAAAACAACTCTTGCTTTTTTTATAAACACAGCTGGTTTATATGACAAAAATTATTTAAACTTTTTGTGTATCAAAGTGGAGTTAACATTGTGATCTAAGACCTATGGAATACAGGCAGTATGAACCTTATCTTTTCTGTGCTGCTTTCCAATAATATACACACAAGGTAAAATTAGGTTATTAGAACTATTATGAACAGGGTGCATCTCATAAGAAAGGTAGCAAATAAAGTCAGAACCCTATTAAATATATAGGGAGGATTATATATTGCTTGAGGGAGAATTATCCACATGGAAACAATGATTGACATTCTTTTGAATATTAGCATGTTGCTTGGTTGAGGCATGGATTCTCAGGGGGCCATTGGTTAGGGGATCACATCTATGTTTTCTTATTCATCTCTTTTTCACAGATGGTATATGTCTCCTAAGAGGCCAAGTGCAGATGTGCAACTCCAATCTCTTAACTCTTTCAGAGCTAACCATTCCTTTCTCTCTGGCCTAGTAAGAAAAAGCCCTAGTCCTAGCATCAGTTACTTCAGGGGCCATTAGTAATCAGCTGGGGGTTGGGGATGAATATTTCTCTAGGGATGACTCACCCTCCCATAAGGACAGCAGCATGGTCAAACCCTAAGGAACAGAAAGAGGATTGATTTCACTCCTCATCCCTCCGATCTCTTTTAAATAAGAACCATCAAGAGACAAGTACGTACATGTAGATACCGGTCTGTGTGGGTGGGTTTTCTGTAGATTTTGTGTCCTAATTGCAGGTCCAGTTTGCGTATGACCATGACATCTAAAAATGGTAGTTTGCCTTCCATTTCTTTTTCCAGGGTGAATTGTATATTCGGGTGGATGCTGTTGAGGTGGTTCAGGAATTTCTCTAATTCTTCTTCCCCATGACTCCAAATGGTGAAGGTGTCGTCCACGAACTGGTACCAGACTGTTGGTGTGAGGGGTGCCGATTCTAAAGCCTGTTTTTCAAAATGTTCCATGTAGAAGTTTGCTATAACCAGGCTGAGGGGGCTTCCCATGGCTACTCCATCTGTGTATTCGTAGAAACCCTTATCCCATTGAAAGTAGCTGATCGTCAGGCCGTGATGTCTTTTGGGAAGATCTGTTCGATGAGTGCCATGGTGTCCTTTATTGGAACCTTGGTGAACCTTGAGTCTTTTATGTGAGATGGTGAAGTCTGTCCACCCACTGTGGACAGACTTCATCTCACATAAAAGACTCAAGACACTTCATAAACAAAATCAGCACCCTTAAACTTAACCCCATAGACAAATTAATCAGGTTAATTAACACCAATAGTTTCAATAAAAAAGAAGAAAGCCTAATGATTAGCAATACCTGGCTGCCAGTCCTGAAAAACACAGCTTGCAAAAGGTCAACGAACTCTACTCAACCACATAAATATACAAACAACTCACACAATAGATGTGCTAATCCCACACACGACAGCACCACACCCCCTAATCACCACAAAAAACCCTCTCCCAATCTCTTGTAAATGACCTCTCAGCAGCTATAAACACCAGCAGGAACACACACCCTCCACTTGAGCACAGAGAGAATCTTCTAGCTCTGCTCCTGACCTCTGAAGATGCCATCCACAGCTACTGGCGAAACATTAGGAACCAAAACTGCCAGAACACGGCCACACAGCCCGGAAAACCCACAACAACCATTGGATTCCGGCCGTGAAAGCCTTTGACTATACATTGTTACAAGCTTGTCAACTGTTACAAACTGTTACAATGTTGATGACACTGTAATCAAATTCCATGGTTAATTCAGAAAAGGGAAAGGAAAAGGGAAGAAAAAACTGTGAACCTCTATGGGTGCTCCCAAGTGATTAGAAAGCTATGTCTACTGCCCTTGACTTCAATGTTTCTTTGTAAGCAAAGGAAAGCAAGTTGGAATAGACATCCTGGAATGTAACCTCTTATGTCCTACACATGCCCATCTGCCAATAGTTCTACATTTTTTCCCTTAAATTCCAGGTGGCAGAGCCTCTGCATGAAATATAATAAATGAGGATTCTAAATCCAGCCCATCAGACTTCCCAACCATGGAATTCACAGATCTCCCACTCAACTTAGCTTCATTTCTAGTCTTGACATGGCAGTAGACCCACAGAATAGGTCAGCTAGATAAGAACCTTTACTGCAGATGAGACTAACACCATACAAAACCATTGATATCCTACTGCTAGTGAGAGCATGTGACCAATTTTTATACCCTCAGTAATTTAAACTAATTTTCCACCCACCTTCTCATGAATTAGTAGACTCTTAGTGTGGCAGTCGATGGTCTTTAAGCCAAGGGGTTGCTTTCTGCTTGTATAACTTCAATCCCTGAGCTGAAAGCTGCTGGCTTCTACCTCAGCCCCCCCCCTCCCAATCTGTCAAGCTTATGCTTCTTTTGGAGATCATATCTTGATGAATTTGGCTACCATATGGACTTGTTAAAAAACTTGATTTTCAAGGGTTGGATAATTCAGTTCTTTGACACAGTATCTTCCATATCTAATTTCTTAATATGCTTTGGAGTGTGATATTGGAAAAGGAGAAAGATGCTCTCTAAGAGATGAATATAACTTGTGCCAGGGTGTTAATATCATGTAAATTATTCACAGTTGTCCAACTCTTGTTCTCTTTATTTAAGAGAAATGTCATCATATTTCTTTTTTTCATTAGTTACAAAAATATAGTTGATTTCTGCTTGGGGTGTAACAAACAGGTATAGATGGAAAACTCATCATCCTATTTTCATCCTTAGCAATGCTCTCACGCACAACAGCCTTAAAAAGCATTAAAAAGAACCACCTAGTTCACAGCAACTGGATAGATTCTGCTATCACAATGATTGGCACATGCTATGAGGATAATTAACAGAAAGAAGTTAATCAGTCATAAAAGAGAGTGTGTTCATACACCAAAGTATACAAAAAAAGAGTCTTGATGATAACGAGTTGGGTGACACTGACAATTAAAAAATCCTTCCTTCCTTCCTTCCTTCCTTCCTTCCTTCCTTCCTTCCTTCCTTCCTTCCTTCCTTCCTTCCTTGGGTCATTTTGATTTTAGGCTACTCCTGTCAATCCCTGAATTCAATATTCTCTCGCCTTCCCTCCCTCCCACCCACATCATTTTTTTCTTTTTAGCAAGTGGCAAAAGTTTATGTTTCTCCCCCTTTTCGACAAGTGGCACTTTTCAATATGTTGAGTTCCTGAACTATGTATCAGGAACAAAGCTCTCTGGAGGACTTTGAAGCAGGGACTGAGTAAGACAGATGTTACTGTCTAACCACAACTGCATTAAAGGACACCTCAGATAGCCCAGGGCATGCTAGGTTTGTGCTTTACCTGCAGGTTGATTTTTATCCTGCTTTTTTTTTATATAACTCAAGGCAGTGAACATGCCTAATACTCCTGCCTCCCATTTTTCCTCACAACAGCAACCCTCTGAGGTAGGTTGAAATAAAATCAACATAGCAGTAAAAACAGGACAATTAATTAATCAACAGGAAAAAAACATAGAAACATAAAAATATATCAAATACAAATATATCATATAGTTATTAAATGGATGCTCAAAATAAAGTAATTATTATCTATAGTGTGATTTCTTGTCTGTGGCTTAACTTGATGGGCAGACCCCATTAATATGATAAACAATGATTTACAATTTAGTATTACATGTGAAAGGTAAAGGTAAAGCTTCCCCCCGCACATTTGTGAAGTCGTGTCCGACTCTAGGGGCCGGTGCTCATCTCCGTTTGATAGCCGAAGAGCCAGCGTTGTCCGAAGATGCTTCCACGGTCATGTGGCCACATGACGCGCGCGGAACGCTGTTACCTACCCACCGAAGTGGTACCTATTAATCTACTTGCATTTGCATGCTTTCGAATTGCTAGGTTGGCAAGAGCTGGACCTAGTGCGGGAGCTCACTCCGCACGCAGGGCTAGGGATTCGAACCTCCGAACTTGCGATCTTCCAATCGACAAGCCTGGTGTCTTACCCAGTGAGCCACCACGCCCCTCATTAGGCTTCCTCAGTAAAGTATGGCTAAAATAAACTATGGTGTGTGAACCAAACCAATTTATAATTGTGAAAACTGGTAAACGTCATTAGCTTTACACTGCCTGAATGTGTCTAATTCTCTTTGTACCTGTTCAAATTGAGAGTCATGACTTCCTTCCTTCCATTCATTATTCATAATGAATAATGAGGATAGATGATAAATGTATTTGTTTCTGCTGTATAGAAGATTGGAAGTTGATTCTTTATATCTTTTCTTTTTTTCTGTTTACTTTTTCTACTTATTCACTTGTTCTGTTTTATTTAGGGTGACCATACGTCCCGTTTTGAACGGGACAGTCCCGTTATTTTAGCATTTTTGAACCGTACCGTCTTTTTGACAAAAATCTCAGTATTGTCCCGTTTTGGGAGACAGCCTGGAAAATGAAGCCCTCCCGCCTATCAGCGCGCAGCAAAGGAGGGTGGAGAGGCGGGCCGAGCAGTGCGAGGCCCGATTGGCCAAGACGCACAAATGGCGCGAAATGTGAATAATAAAAGGGGCAGCGCAGCCAACATGTGCTGCCGGAGACACCCGTCTACACCGGTCTTCTACGCTGCCCTGGAAGCCCAGTTGTTTCGCCATGTGCGAGCCCATCGCCAGAACTAGCACCACAGTCCACCCCATTCCTGCCTCCTTACCTGATCCTGTCGGTGCCGCATGCTCCGAAGCCCTGCAGTGGTGAGTCCTGACCCTGAGCCTTGCCTCCTGACCAAAGATCCGGTCCCTGAATCCCATCCCTGCCTCTCTGCCGGGAGTTCCGCTGCCAAGCCTTGCCTCGCTGCCAAGAAGCCGGCGTCCAAGCACCCACTCAGCCTTCCCCCCTGGAATCCGCTGGGCTCTCCGCTGCTTTTGCCCAATTCGTGCGCTCCAGTCTTGCCGCCTCGCCTCGCCACTGCTCTTGCAGCCGAGCCGAGCCTCACGGCCCCCAGTCCCTCCGCCCCGGCAGCCAGCCTAGCTTATGTGCGCTCACACACCCTTTCCAAACTTTCGGCCAGGCAGAGAAGTTCCTCTTTCAGCAGCATTGCTGAGCCGAGCTGGCCCGGGTCCCTGGGAGGACTTAGCGAGGCACGGCAGGAAGCCTCCCGGCGTGGCGCTCTGAGCTCCTCCACCCCGGTAGCAGCAGCAGGCCCTGGGATGGGAGGAGAGCGCTCTCACCACCTGTCCACGCCGGGCAGGAGGAGCCTTCCCAGCCAGAGCAAGCCAGGGAACCGGTTGGCCGGGGCACCGCCGAGCTACGCGGTGGGATGCAGCCCCTCCGGGTACGGAGCTGCCTCCGCCTCCTGGAGCTGCTGCTGCTGCTGGTGATGCCAGCCCTCTCTGGAGGTACGCAGGATGGCGGTGGGGCTGGCTACATCCTGTTCTGTCCCTTCGGAACAGGCGCGGGGGAGGCGATGTTCAAGTCTGCGGTGCTGGAGCTGGTGCTGGTGGGAGAACCCCTCTGGACAGGCATAGTCTACCATTGGGGCCACGGTGGGCTGGGCGCCCATTCCTGCCTGAATAGATGCAGCTGATAAGATCTGCAATCCATAACATCTTAGGATATCAAACTCCAGTGTGCCTTAGTTAGACCTTGTCCTATATTTCTAGTCTTGCCGTATTGTCAAACTTTGACAATATGGCAAGACTAGAAATATAGGACCAATTGGCAGCAGGGCAAGGTCTGGGTCAAGGTTCCCTTTGACAGTCAATATATATATTTCCAGTCTCACCCTATTGCAAAAGGGAACCTTGACCCAGACCTTGTGGGTGATCGCAAGTCTTTTTATATAAACAGTAATCTGTTTAAGCAGGGGTACCCAAACTTTTTGGCACGAGGGACCAGTTTCATGGAAGACAATTTTTCCACGGACTGGGGGGGCGGGGTTTGCAGGCGGGAGCCAATCGCGCATAACGGGGGGCAGGGTTTGCAGGCGGGAGCCAATCGCGCATAACAGGGGCGGGGTTTGCAGGCGGGAGCCAGTCACATGGACAAGGGGGCGGGGTTTGCAGGCAGGAGCCAATTGGGTGGACCGGGGGCAGGGTTTGCTGGCGGGAGCCTATCGCTCGGATGGGGGCGGGGTTTGCAGGTGGGAGCCAATCGCACGGACCAGGGGCGGAGTTTGCAGGCGGCAGCCAATCGCGCAGACTAGGGGGCGGAGTTTGCAGGCGGGAGCCAATCGTGTGGACCAGGGGGTGGGGTTTGCAGGCGGGAGCCAATCGCACGGACCAGGGGGCGGAGTTTGCAGGCGGGAGCCAATCACGCGGATCGGTGGAGGGTTTGCAGGCAGGAGCCAATCACGTGGACCTGGGGGGCGGGGACCCTTGTCCCGTTTTTTCCATCCCAATGTCCCGTTTTTGTCTCAAGGAAATATGGTCAGCCTAGTTTTATTTCTTTACTCTTTTTCTTTTCTTTAAATCTATATTGTATGTTTGCTTTTATTATTGTATGAAACTCTTTAATAAAAATAAATAAGTACATATATAATATAAAAATCCAGATAACCACCAGGTGGCAGCAAAAAGACTGACAGAATCTATTGGTCTTTGCTGCTGTTTAGTGGTCAACTGGATTTTAGTAGCCCCTATCTGGTAGCCCTCAACTGTATGTTTCAGGTTTCCCTCTGTTGGTGAAACTGTGCTTTAACAAAAATGCAGGATAAAAGAAACGAAGTATGTCCTAGATAAAGTGAGAGATGGGGAAAAACATTCCCTATTTAATTAATTCATGCCACTATCTGATTAAATGCAGGGCAATGTAGACGGAAGAGGGAATGGCCTTGAAGGACAGGAGGAAGAGCCGCTACCAAGGCAACTCTCAGTTCAAAGGGGCCTGAGCCCAGGCCAAGAAAGGAACATGAGTAAATGTCTGAGACAAGCCCCTCCCTAGTTCACAGGAAGATAAAGGGAGGGAGGGGGATGCACATTCAGACTAGACTTGCAAGATTCTGTTCGTATAGCTTTACAATAAAAGTAGCACTGCCCTACATGGCGTTGGTTTCCTAGTCCAGTGTACCTTGAAGGGCTGACAAGCAATGAGGAAAAAAATGGCAGCCTTACTAATGTTTGAACTTTGGGAGCCAGCAGGGGTCAGGAAACCGAGAGACCAAGACTAATGCTGAGCAATCCTGTCCCTTTAAGGGTTGGTACTTTTCCTGCACTTTCAAAAGATCTTTAAAAGCTAGTGTCCTCTAGTGGTTAAAGTGTTGGGCTGCTGAGTGACTTGAGGCCAATCAATTTCTCTCAGGGTTGTTGTGGGCATAAAATGGAGAGAGAGTCTCTAATAAATTGCTCTGAGCTTCTGAAAGAAAGTTGGGTTATAACTCTAGCAAACGTATAAATGAATGTCTTTTCTTCTAAGACACCCTACCAGGTGCAGTTCCTTACAGCACTGTTAAGGTACAGTGAGAAAATCCACGCTTGCTGGAATTCTCATGGCTGGGCAGTGCTGCCCTCTGGGCCCATGGTAGTCTCCAGACAGCCGGGTGCTCGAATGCCCAAGGGTGCCAATGAAGGGGGGTGGGGTGGCAAATGGCATTAACATATTCATTCATGATTACTTAACCAAGTGTACTGAATCAACCCATTCAGCTGGGTTTATGCAACATGGTGAACCATAAATTAGCCAACTGTATTTTAGCCTAGTGTCTTAAATGAATTCAGTCATAATATTGTATTTTCTGACTAGCAATTTCCTTTTGTGGCTTCTCATTAATGACCAATATCAATATTTTAATGATCTAGAAACAGCACTGTGCATATGTTACTGCAGAGGCATCAGTTAATGAAAAACTACTTTTAAAATAAAATTTTATTGCATCATCATAATCGTTCAGGTGATACTGATGTTCTTCCCCAATTAGACAGAGCTTTTCTCTATGCGAAGAGTAGTTCCAAATGTGAATTCTGTGGAAATGTGAATCAGTAAGATGCACCTGCTTTCTCTGTTTTTGTAGTGGGTCAAAAATGTCTATACTGGTTTCCTTTCGCCTAGGCACTTTTTTCTGAATTTGGCTGCAGGTAGCCTGAAGAACGAATGACATCCACTGTGTTCAAATGAGACAACTGCCCATGGTTAATCAAACCATGTTAAGCCAGTTGCCTTGACTTGCATGACATGCTGAATGCAGTACTAACTTCTCTAGAATTGGCTACTTGTGAATCAGGCTGTCCCTGAATATGAACATACAATAAATCCCTGAGCTGAAACTAGTTTTAGCTTATAAACAGAAATTCCCCATTGATCATCATTCAAAAAGCCTTCAGTCAGAGGAATAATCCCCACTAAGATAAAGAGTTGAGCATAACAAAGGGAATCATATCAAGGTTTTTCTTTAATATAGGATATGTTTCCTAATTATAAAGCCTTTATGGGGAAAAGCCATTTGGCTATCTGTCATTTAATCCTGCCAACGTTAATGTAAATTTTGCCATTGTTTGCTTTTATTTTTGGCATGAAATTTTTATTAATAAAATATTAATTTATTATTAAAGACTGTTCAAAGTTCTCATGAAATTACATATAGACTTTATTTTTAAAAGACAAACCAGAGTTCTAATTTGACTAATATCTATCAGAAAAACAGGGAAAGATACTTTCTTTCCAAAGCAAGTTGTCTTCTTTGTTAACAAAGCACACTAAACAGAAGCTAAAAAAACCACATCTGAGCTTACAAAAAACCTCATTTTGTGCTATAAGATCCTAGATACTTAGTTTACTTAAGAAACTATGTTAAGCAAACTACACCTTAATATATTGTGTGAGCACAAACATATGGCCTGCTTGCTCATGCTTCACTTTATTGCATGAATCCACTGATTGTGATTTATAAACCATGATGTATTGCTTAGAGAATTATGTGAAACCAGCTAGTTGTGGTTTATTCCGTAAAACACCAATGAAGGACTCCACAGCCTAGCATACTCTAGGGAAACAGCCTCTGATAAGATGTGTGGAAAACTGCAGATGTGTTTCCTTCAGTGCAGTCTTTACAGCCTATTCTCCTTATCTGCACTTACTCTAAGTAATTAGGGTGTGCCAGGTGTGTGTGTGTGTGGGGGTCATCCTTCATCCTACTGAGGGACTGCTTGAATGCCCTACTAATTATGTGCTATAGCCTAAGCATGGTTCAAACCCCAACAAATTTAGCTCTGTCTATTTTCCCCCTTTTATTTGGCTATTTTCTATTTTTAGTATTTTGTTGCTGTGCTGTTAAATTCATTTCAAAACAACACATGCTTTCAGCTTTTTTTTAATGACAAGAATGGGATTTCTATCACATGTTTTTCCTTTCCTGATTACTTAGTAATAACTTAAGGTTACTACAGAGAACCATGAAAAAGGAAGCTATATTCACAGCAATATTGGTGTTATTTTGGTTACTTGTTCATCATTGTTTATGTCATAGGGAAAGCGTGGTCCTGCTTAGGCCTGGCCTTATTCCAGGAAATGCTAGCTTTCCTACTCCAGGTGAAGGCAGCCAAAATGGTCAAGCCTTTTCCTGTTCCTGCACAATCTGGGAAAGGGCAGCACAATCTAAAGTAAAAAATGGTGAGAAGGAAGATACAGAAGATTTCATTTGACTTTCTACCCTGGGTTTAAAGGTGAAATTGTATCTGTGAAAGCCCCTTCAACATGTAAGTTTGATTGAATGCTGCTGCTCTACAGTTATACATGTTTATTCTGGGAGTGAATTTAGAGGATTAAGTGTGAACCTGTTTAAGCACCAAGTATATATTGTTGCCAACATTAAATTGGTATGAAGTTTTTCATAACAATCAACAGCAAATGTTCAACAAAACAAAAAAGTTGAGAATAGGTGATACTGTTGGGATTATTCTTTAAATGTGGAATTTGAAAAAAAAATCTTTCCTCATTCCATTCTTTCTGTGTTTACTTGGTCTTAAAATTTTCTTAAGATTCACCACCCCCCACCCACAAATGTTTAAGACAGCAGATTATCTATGGGGTCTGCAGGCCTTCCAGCATTATGCCTGTGTGGAAATGCTATGGTGTTGAGATATTGTACAATAATGTGAAAATGTCAGAGTGCATCTTACAACTGGCAACACCTGTAGTCATTTACATATCTCTGTAAGAGGAGCTGTGTAACTGGGGCTCCAGTTGCATCAGAAGTTACTTAAACTAAATAACAAAATAGAAGAAGCTTTCAAATCTTCATCTGAAGAAACTTAAGCAAACTTGTTACTATTTATAATGATGAGGTATTGCAGCAGCTTTGTTACCTTTACTTCAGATCTTCTCTCAGAGTAGAAAATGAAACAAGTGGAAGATGTCTACTAATAGGTAGTTTCCCTAGTTGTCTCCTCAACACCCCTATTTTCTATGGCCTGATTCACACACAACCTTTATTCGGATGTTTTAATCATGGTTTCTTGAACAAGCCATTGTGGCCTGGCTTACACAACCCAAAATGGATGTTTTCATAAATTACACTAAATCAAAAATAAACAAATGATGCTATGACTTGATGTGATGTGTGAAAAGGGCTATTATAACTTGTACTGATAAACATTGCATTTGCATATATCAAACTAATCAAAGCATAATAATTCTTGTTATATGCATAACAATTTTTTTACTCTGACCCACAAGAGATATGAGACTGAGGAACGTGGATGTTTCTAAGTCTCTATTTTAAGGAATTTGTCTTTGGAGGTTTAATGTGGGGAAATGGAAACTATGACCACCATGGTTAGCTGACATCAAGAGAGCTGATTGCCTAAGAAAAGAAACACCTGTGGGTAGAACAGTTGTATCTGTTATCCATCTCTGCCCCTCCCCATGTGCTCTACCAATTTGGAATTTTATTAAGAGTCTACCTACTCTGCTGAACATCAATCAAAGCTCATAATTGCTGATTGCTCCATTTAGCTTCATTTTCTCAAGTCTACATTAGGTAAAAAGCAATTGTTGAGCTCCCATTTCTGATATTACAACCTTAATTGTAAGCTCACAGTGACCCAGGGAGATAAAAGTTTAATTTTTTCTCTCAGCCCTTTTGTTTCTACAGAGAAAGTAGCCTTCTTACATGGGCATGGGATATATGTGTGTGTGTGTGTGTGTGTGTTTCACTGGAGTTCTGAAAGACAAACCAAAATCTACCCGAGCAGGAACCTTTATTTTATTTATTTTTATTCCTCACATTTCTTCACTGCCCATCTCACCAAAGCAACTCTTTTTATTTTGTTTATATTATTAATAATAATTAATATTATTATTTTAAGCCTGTGATCACACTGGACTTGATTCTAACCAGTCCTTCTGATGGATCTTAACATCAAGAGTGATACTTCATGCATGGGCCTTTATACAAATGCAATTAATAATTTGATCCACAAATCTTCTGTTTTACTACTGCACTTTCTAAACATTCCTACTTAGAAACAGCTGTCATTTTTTTCTTTAATGAACAATATGAAGAGCTAGTCTTCACCTTCAATTTGCTTTTCTGGGTCCCAACTTGTCCATTATCTAACTTTACTGAAACAACTGAGATTACTGTTTAATCATAACACTTAGCTCAGTAATGTCAACTGAATATATACTCTGGTGGAGAATGAATCTGTTCACTTCTGCTAAGTAGGGAGCTATATAAAAGGAATAGGCCCTTGTCTTGCTTAGTTGCTGTCACTTGCCAAAATATCAGTTGGTAAAAACAAAGCAAAATGTACAGTATATTGAATTAAAATAAGGAATCATGTTTATTTTTTTAAGGCTAAACTTAGTTATATGGCCTGATATGCATGCAAGATACTGGTACTATGCCATAGTGGAGAAGAAATCTCAACTCTCAGGAAACACATTTTTCCTTTTCCTAAACTGATGTTACATAGGAGCCTTAAGTGGATTACAACATGGTCACTGTCCTTTTCTGTTTTTGGATGTTTTTATAATCAATAGCCATTGTGGGTCATACATGGCTGCACGTTTTCATTTTGTTATTTCTGCTTTAAAGGCTATGCTTTCTACACCAAAATGGCGCTTATTACAGGTAAATACATATCAAATTAGGACAGCAGAAGTAAATGCCATTTTAGGTGTTGTCCAAAGCAGGGCTCCTGAAAGTTGTTTATACTGAGAATCTTTTTTGATATATATATATAATTTGTATTAAAGATTTTTAAAAAGGAAGATAAAAGCTAATACAAACTAATATAAAGGACGAAAAAGAAAAGAAAAAGAAAAAAATCAAAGAGAAAGCTAAAAGTGCATGAAAGGGAAAAAAGAAAAAGAAAAATAGAAAAGAAAGAACAAAGATTCAAAGAAGTAGCTTCCAATCTTCTTTACAGCAGTTATAAGTACAGTTATAAACTTACCTCTTATTCTATGGTTGCAACATTACTCTGTTATTTCTATAATCTGTCCTATCTAATCATCAAAACCATAAATCATAAGTTCATTTTTTTCTGTTTTACGCAAAAGGTCCATAAGGGTTTTCTAATCAGCATAAACTGAGAATCTAAGATTACTGAGCTGCTCTACTGTGTGCAGATTTACTCTAGCAAAATTTATTTAGGCTAGCATGCTAGCATAAATTTCAACTTAATGTTGCAACTCTTTAAAATTAGTTTTTTGAAATCAGTACATTTTATGATTGGTAAGTAGTGTAATTTATGAATACGCAAATACTTAAAAGATAGTATTAATCTGCAAGATAGTTATGTATATTGATTATGGGGGCTCTGTGCAGTCTGATTATATGCATATTTTTTAGCAGTGTCCCTGTTGAATTCAGTGGAAATTACTCTAAAATGCTGAAAGTGAGCCATGGATATAATTTACAAGTCTGCTACTAAATATTTAAAAATCTTCTTTCCTAAATCTGGGCCTTTCTAATAACCAGAAATCTCAGGAAGGCTGCTGTCAGTTGATGAAATAGATGAAGCTTAGTTTGATTTACAGTGGCAGGTGTCACTTTTTCTTTTCAGATAAATTAATTTAAAATAATGTAATCTCATGATGATAAGCAATATGTGACTATATGGTGTTTTTACAGGAAGGATTAATATGCACAAAAGAGTATGCACAATTATATTTAACAAGCCATATAGAACCTTAAGAGTAGTTTTTATAAAGCTTGTAGAAGCAACACAATATTGCTAGTGTAGAAATCCTTGAGATGCACCTAATTTTAGAGTTGTATTTTTCTGATGAAGGTTGGTATCATTTATTTTTGGTACCAAATGTGCTTGTTTTCTCTCTCTCTCTCTCTCTCTCTCTCTCTCTCTCTCTCTCTCTCTCTCTCTCTCTCTAAAGGAATAATGAGTGTGTGCTGAATATTGATGAGGCTCATCCCATGGAGGATTATCATTATTCATACCCCCGTGGAATACAAATGTCTTTCTGAATGGTCAATTTAGACCAATACCCACAGTCATCTGTAATATCATTAACCTATAGCACTCCTTGCAAGGAACTCTTGCATATTTATATATGGCTGTTTATATATTTAAAGCATGGCACTGTGTGGCTGCATGTGTGTTAGAATGTGTTTGTGTTTCAACTAGAAAAAAAAGAAGAGCTGATTCTCATAAAGGCAAGAGCAGATTAATATTGTTTACCAAAAAAGCTTGACTAAATTAATTAATTTTCTGTACTACAGAAAGCAACATAATTTCCCAGATTTCCTGTTGAATCGCCAGAAAGTTGTTATAGAGCATGAGGTTTAATTTTTTTTTTGCCCCCTTTCCTTTTTGTTCTTTTTCTTCCTCCTCCTCTCCACAATACCCAATTCCAGGAATGGAAACTTTTGAAGTCCTGACCCCTAAGGCACTCTGTGACAAAGTGACCGCCTGCCAGCTTACAATGCAGGGGATTGAGGCACTGGAGAGAAAAGTTCCTGTTGTCAAGGCACCCTTCTTCCCATCTAGCCACGAGAGCCAGGAGGGGAGCCGAGGTGGGCTGAAAAGGCAACGTTACCAGGAACTGCCATTGGAAGGAGCTGTCTGCATCTCTCAGTGCTCTACTGAGCATGTCTCAGAGGAGCCTTATGCTGGCAGCACATTATGCAAAAAGGCAGCTCGAGCAGCCGGGAGAGAGTCAGAGCAAGCCTTTGCTCCCCTTGCATCACTGCTGCTCGAAAACAACCCTGGATTACTTGAGAGGGCCAGCTTGCCAGCCCAGGTGAACGAAGCCAAGCAGCATGGCTTGATTCCTGACAGTGCCCGACCGCGGAACGCCATGGGAAACCAAGATGGGAAGCTGAAGAGGAACGCAGGTGATGTGCACGACGGTGGTGAGGATGCTTCTGGGCCCAGGGATGCCGAGGGCACAAAGAAAGGAGGGGGGAGCAAAAAGAGCCTGGGCAGGCACGGGAAGGGGAGCGAATCGGCGAAGAAGAAGGGCAAGTCTGAAGCCAGGGCATCTGTCTTTTCCAATCTGCGCATCCGGAAAAACCTTTCCAAGTCTAAAGATGGAACCAGCAGCTCGAGAGAGGATGTTTTAGAAAGCCAGGCCGTGCAAACAGGAGAGCTAGACAGTGCTCACTCAATTCTCACCAAAACTCCTGATATAAGCATTTCTGCAGATGAAGGGGGTCTCTCGGATACCGATGCAGAGCATTTTGAAAATACAAATGAAACTCGCCCGGCAGCTGCCGAGCCGCAGGATGGACAAAGAACCAGCTCCGGCTCGGATACGGATATATACAGTTTCCATTCAGCCACAGAACAGGAGGATTTGCTTTCTGATATTCAGCAGGCAATTAGGCTGCAGCAGCAGCAGCAGCAGCAGCAGGGGACAATTAACATTGGAACTGAGCAGCAGGGCACCAAAACAATGGACCTACACATGGCTAATTCTCAAGCAACCCCATTAGATTTTGAAAGGTTTCTTTCACTCAGCAGTGACAAAGACAGCAGCCCGGATACCGAGCAGCCAGTCTCTGCTAAATCAGAAATCACAGAATATGTCCCAAGCTGTCAGACTGAAGTGCAAGACGGGGCAAATGGCATGGGGCACTCCTGCAGCAGTGTGTTTGAGATGCAGGAAGAACCTGAGCAGCTGCCAACAGAAGAGGAACAACCTGCTGGTGAAGAAGGAGTCTTCTCTACTCCCAGTGCTGCAGCTAAAGAAAAGGGGACTCTGCTGGGCAGCTCAGTCTTTAATTTCCCACCCCCGGCCGGTGAGTCTGAGACTGAAATAATTGCTGCTGAGCGTACAGGTGCCGAACGAGAGGCTGAACTGGCAGATGCAGGCGGGGATCAGGTTGCTGTGGCCACAGACAGGAAATGGAGTTTGTCAACTAGCAGAGAAGCAGTGGAGGAGGGTTTTTCTGTGGAAATGAAACATGGGACTTGTTCCTCAGAGGATGTCTCCAGCAGCCCAGTGCACACTTCCAAATGTTTTAAACCGTACCCTTTCATCAACCCATGCTACATCAAAACCACCACTAGGCAGCTGAGTTCTCCAAACCATTCGCCTTGCCTATCCCCTTCGCAGAGCCCCCTCTTTAAAAGGAGACGGGAGCTCTCTCAACTGAAAGAGAGGGCACCAACCAAGAAACAGAGATCTGCCAGTTTGGCAGGGGCATTTAGCCGATCCGCAGACTGGACTCATGAGATTTCAGAGCAGCCCGGTGAAGTAGCTCAAAAGTCAGGCTCTGCAGATGTTTTGGAGTACAGGCAGAGCAGAGATGCTCTCCAAGGGGAAAGAGTGCCTTTGAATCATTTGAGAAAGTCCTCAGGAATGTCACCTTCTACTGATGCCTTCCCGAATGTATTTCGAGGTGAGTGGTCCTGTATAAGGAAACAGTTGCTGCAGCTTCATATCTGAAGCAGAAACATCTAAGTGTAATTATACATATTTTCTATTGTTAGCTTGATTTCCATTTACAGTCCAGCTGAGACCCCAACCTCTGCAGAAAACTACATGAGTTCTGTTTCCAGTAGAAATGAATGTATGTAATGTTTGCTGCAAAATTCCTCACTAGAGCATGTTAAAAGAACTCATTAGGCAAGTGATGTAGTATGTTGTAAACCAGTGTTTCTCAACCTTGGCAACTTTAAGATACAAGGACTTCAACTCCCAATATTCCCTAGCCAGCCATGCTGGTTGGAGAATTCTGGGAGTTGAAGTCCACTTACCTTAAAGTTGCCAAGGTTGAGAAACACTGTTGTAAACTATCAGTGAGTTGTATGCATCAAGGCCAGCAAATATACTTTCTAAGGTTTGTGTGGGCCTTTCCAAACCTACTATCCCCCAGATATGTTGGCGTGTCCATGATGGATGAGGATTCTGAAAAGTGTAATCCCAACATGAGGCTTTCACACTGGAGGAGAGTGACCTATTATATCCATAGAACAACTTGTTAATAATGATAATTTATTTTCTGCATTGACTGTGATATGCGAATACCTTATAGCCTTGGCAGAGGTTTATTATATTCTGGATCCTTTGTAAATTCCATTTTAAATACAGGGATTCTTGAAGGCATAAAAGTGACCATAGCTGGCCAATGGGTTCATGGTTTAATCCGGACAGAAGCCTAATGCTTCATCTGCTGGGCCAATCTGGCCTTTAGCTGCCACTTATATAAATAATCTCTGTCTTTCAATTTCTAAAGAATATTACATCCTCTACCTTATTCCTTTCTTTATCTTTTTCCTTTAAGACTGATCACTGTTACCTTTTTTTTAAAAAAAGCTGAAATAACAGCAAAAGGGAACGAAAGGTTGCACCCAAGGCCAGCCACCCACAGACATCATTTCTGATTCAGGGCCCACTGCCAAGTTGAAGAGGGCCCTGGATCTCCTGCAAGCTTTCAAAGGCTGAGGTGCTGGATCCCTCTCTGATACCAACCAGCTAGCAGCTACGTTTTCCTGTCCCAAATACCTCTGGACCCCACCTTCGTCCAGCATTCCTTGTGATCCCATAGGAATGCCCAGGAAATCTCTACAGAGGACCAGAAAAAGGGAGTGGGCAGGGACCAGGGCAGTTGGACCCAGCACTTAATTCAGTGCTAAGTTAGGGCTTATTGGATGGTGGGTGACAGGGACACACCCAGTTCCCCTCCCCGCCACTTTTTCCAAAGCGTAGCCTGGTACTGGGTAGAGACATATTCTCTCACTCCTTATATGAATCTTCTAGCACTTCAAGGACTTGTCTGTTGGAGAGAGGACCCAAAGCATTTTGGGAAAGGAAGTGATATTGCAATAGCTCAGCCGTGTACTTGTCAGGTCAGGGCCCATTCTTTATTTTTCATTTTGTAATGCTGGGGCAACAGCTACACTACACTACTCGGGGACCCTCACTGCTCACCCAAACATATTGCATGTTGATACCAAGACTTCTGGGTCTCTATTTTTTTTTAAAAAAAAACTAGCTTTCTGAACTGAACATTATCCTTTAGGCAACACATGGTTTTCAAGGTGCGTCTGGCATGAGCCAATGATTCTGCTGTTTAACAGCCAACCATTGCAAAGTGTTCATTTGGTAGTGGGTTGGTTTGCAATCAGGAGAATTTCCCAAGATAGATACCGGGGCGCGGTAGCTCAGTGGGTTAAACCACTGATGCTGTAGGTCTGCTGATCAGTAGATTGGCAGTTCGAATCTCCGTGTGGCGAGGTGGGCTCTCGCCACTTGCCCCAGCTCCTGTCAACCTAACAGTTCGAAAGCTAATGCAAGTAGATACATGGGTACCACCTTACGTGGGAAAAATGTGCTGGTGTCCTGTCGGGAATCGTTCCACCGGAGGAAAAAGAGCGGAGGAAGATTGAATCGTGCCGGTGAGGACAGACCCGGATGTGACGTCAGCAGCCGGCTCAAGGCATCCTGGGAATTGTAGTCCAGAGCCTTAGAAGAGCCGGTTCCCTTACTCCCTCTCCTGGTGCGCGGGTGAATTACACACTTGGTGATATTGTATAATGTATAATGATAAAAATGTATATATAGATATGTATGTAAGCCGCCTAGAGTCCTCCGTTAGGGAGGGGATAGGCGGGTATAAATAACACTATAAATAAATAAATAAATAAATAAATCTTCAGGACTACCTTCTCCCAATCCACCCATCAATAAGATCTTGTGGAAGATCATACTTTAGGTCCCTTCATTTAATGACTGCCATGTTCAGGGGCCTTGGAGGTGTGCCTTTTCAATTACTGCCCCCTTTCTTTGGAATAGCATTCCCCCTGAGATCCAAATCTCAACCCATACCCTGCTCGGTTTCAGAAAGGCCATTAAAACCTGGCTTTTTCAACAGGCCTTGGGAGAGAGAATGTTATGAGTTCCCCTCTCTTGTAATCTGAAGTTTAATGAATATAGATATCTATTTATCTCTGCTGTTCTGTTCTCTTCTGTTTTGGATTGTATTATTTGTGTTTTAGGAACTGTAGCTTTAAAACTTATTTACATCAATAGGATATGGAAGCCACTCAGAGTTGGTTTAAATTGGAGCAGCATAGAAGCCCAGCAAAGAAACATTCTCTATTTCATATGTCACATACACTGATACTTGCATAGAATGAAGATGGGTTGAACAATCATTCCAAGGATACAACAGAGATAAACTTTACTGGTATCTTTCAAGTCCTGGCTAGCTTTGTTCGTGAGAGTACATTCCCATTTTGTAACTTTTCACACTGATTTCAGTGTGAAGTAAGTGAAATTCAACCTAGTGTATATGGATGAAAATGTTCTTGACCCTAGATATAATATGATATATGATATGATATGATATATTTATCATATAAATTAAATAAATAAATAAATAAAATAAAATAAAATCCATGTAGTCCTAGCAATGAAATTTAAATGCTTTGCAAATAAATCTGTTACTTCAGATTAAGATGATGGATTATTTTTGATCTTTTGTTTAAAGGCTGCAATTTATGTGGATATATTATAACTTGGACAGATGTAAATGTGGGGTGCTTTATACATATTCTAAATGTCATTTTACATTTTTGCCTAAATATTAAGAAATCTGTATGATTTTTTCGAGAGCTAGTTTGGTATCAGGCTAGAAACTGGCAGACTGTAAATTCTAGTCCTGCCTTAGGCACAAAGCCAGCTGGGTGACCCTGGGCCAGTCACTTTCTCTCAGCCCTAGGAAGGAGGCAATGGCAAACCACTTCTGAAAAACCTTGCCAAGAAAACTGCAGGGATTTGTCCAGGCAGTCTCTGAGAATCGAACATGATTTTACGGATTTAAAAAAAAGATCTCTTTGATTTTAGTTTAGTTTATTTCTGATCCTGTGTTCCTGTATTGCTATTAACATATTGACAGTCATACAAACTAAGAGACTTTGCACTATGAGATTCTCATATTTTCCTTCCTTGTATTACTTAGCTTGCAATGCATAGAGACAGCCAGCCTATAGTTCTCCAGAAGTTCTTGGACTGCAACTCCGTATATTTCAGCAATATCTGTGGGTCAAACCTTGCTCATCCCTGTTTTACCACTGTAGAAACATGCTCTATGCATTTTCTTCTGAATTAGAACCATTCATTTCAAAGTATTATCATATTGCATATATCCCTGCTGTATTTTTATTTATTTATTTATACGTTCAATCATGTCCGATTCTCAGAGACTGGCCCAAGGTCACCCAGCTGGCTTTGTACCTAAGGCGGGACTATAACTCAAGGTCTCCCAGTTTCTAGCTTGATGCCTTAACCACTACACCAAACTGGCTCTCATGTATTTTTATTAAGTATATCTAAATTAACATTTACATGGTACCCTGGTAATATACAATGACATCTAGCTTAACATAAATAAACAGAAATGGAATTTAAGGAAATTATTGGATTGGTTGCAGTTCCTTTTGAGCAGAGGGCTAATTCAGAAGGTAATCCAGAATTCAGTCAAGTCAATGACAGTGGTGAAGAATAGATGGTAGAATGTGAGACCTGGCAGAGGTAGGTTCAAATCTCCCTAGAGACATAGGTTGAAGACTAGTAAAATACTGTATATTGAGTTGTTGTGTTAAACTGACTGGGGAAGGTGTGGGATAAAAGTGTTTAATACCTTTATTTATATTTATAATCTTCCCCCTAACTGTTGAGTACAATTGAATCAATTGCTATCACTTATGGATGGTACTTTTAACACATACCTGTAGTTAATTTAAAAATGATTTACTTAACCCAATTTTGGGGATTCATATGACATATGTCATAGTATAACCACACTGGCTGGATTTGTACAACATTCTAGGCCAGCCTTTCTCAGCTTTTTGACCCTGGAGGAACCCTTGAAATATTTTTCAGGCCTTGGGGAACCCCTGCACATTCAGGCTCAAATATAGGCAGAAGTTACAAAATTATTATATTTGTTGCATGTGTAGGCTTGTATATATGCATTAACAGTGTTCTTAAACTTAAAGAATGAAACTTACCTTTTCAATGTGAAGTTGCCTGAATTTGAAATATTTTTTTCAATAAATTGTGATCTCCCAGGGAACCCCTAGTGACCTCTCGCAGAACCCTAGGGTTCCAGAGAACCCTGGTTGAGAAACCATGTTCTAGGCTATGATTAATTGGCAAGTTTGTAGTTTAGTGTGCCATATGAACACAGCCATATAATGGTAAGCAGTGCATCTTCTTTTTTTTAAAAAAGAGTCACAGACTGAAATAATCACATTAGTATCACCAGCTATGCTGTAGAATGTATGGCAGTTTATTAAACATAGATACAGACTATGATAACTGAACAGGTAGAACAGGATTAATAGGCCATAGGTAGGCTGACCGTACAGTCCCGTTTTTTAAACAATTCATGACTGTCCCGTCATTTTAATAAAAATGTCCATTTTGTCCTGTTCTCAATGAGAGAGCGCCCACCTGCCCCATTTGCCGAGGCGCTGCAGGGGGCGAGGCTGTTAGACAGAGTGCGTGCATGCGCGCGCACGCACACCCACTTTGTCTGGCGAGCCATGGGTAGGTTAGGGTCCCGTTTTTCTCTCAAGGAAATATAGTCAGCCATAGGGCTGTGCAGTGTTTCAGATTCAGAGGTAAAAAGGTGTTTTAGGTTGCATAGGGGGCTGTCTGCAGCAGCTGTTTGCAATTCCTTAAACCAAATAAGTCTCTTGCTGCAGGTGTGGTGTAGGTGTCGAGGGCACCTGGGTGAACCTGGGAAAAGAGAGGGCTGCTTTAAGGAGTTGCAGATGAGCTATATGAGTGCCCCTGCACTTTCCAAAGCACCTTTAAACCTCTGAATCTGAAGTGCTGCCCAGCCCTACTACATCATTTTATCAGCCTGAACAGAAATCCAAAAGAAATGTAAATTTGAAAACCAGATCTTAATATGTGTTAGAAATTGACATACAGTAGTATGTTGCGGAAAAAAAATGCTGGTATCCTGAGTGAAAGTTGTAGAATAATAAAAGTCAAAGCCAAAATTTCTAGTCGTATAGGATATCTGGCTGCTGAATCTCTGCATGAATGCTTTCTCTGGGGTTGCTTTTAGAGCCATCAGCCATCGCTACAGCCCAGCACTTCAGTTTCCTTATTCTCATTTTTGGCTGTGATTGAATGATCCCATTGCTTCCACTTAGAGAGGCGGGAGAATGTACTAGGCAGGGTGGCCTGATATTTTAACTTGTGGGGAAAAAAACTCCCTCAGCTCTCAGAAGTTTGTAAATTGTTCACTTATTTGTTCTTAAACTCTAAGAAGGAAAATGTTCAATGTTCGTTCAGTTTTAATCCTAGCAGGTGTCTGTAAGTATGGAGACCGATCTTCTAAGATAGCTAACTCTCCTTTCACTCATAAAAAGTCTTTGGTATTTTGAATTGAGCCACTAACTTATATACTTTGCATTTTAAAAAGCTGTTTCACTTTCCCTGCTAGCTTTTGTCATGCTAAAGCATTAGCACAAGACTACCATTTCATGACTGCTTCACTTTCAGGCTCTTAACCCACTTTCTTTTTCCTTCTGAAGTCATTTCCCTGTTTTTTCCCCAAGCCCTGACTTACTCTAAATGGGAAGGTACAGTACATTTTCCTTTGCAGCAGTAGGTCTGTCCTCTACAATAAATAATTATAAAATAAATAACTATAATTAAATAATTATCAACCAACTTTGACATTAAGAGGCTGATTCTGTCTTTCAGTTTATGAACCTCCCTTTACATGATAGCATTCTGCTGAAAACAAGCTGAAGTTCCCCTGTACAAGCTCAGAGCAGTCCATTATAGGACACAAGTAGAAGACCTAAAGGGACTCATTCAATTTTTTTTCAAGTAATTTTATTAAAGATTAGAATTACAATAGTAAAAACTAATACAAACTAAAAGAAAGATAGAAAAATAGAAAGAAAGAGTAAAAGATGCAAAGGGAAAAAAAGGAAAGACATAAAGAATAGAAGGAAAAGAAGAAAAAATATAGTAAACAGAATATATATATATATATATATATATATATATATATATATATTCATACATACATACATACATACATACATACATACATACATACATACATACATACTCACTCCCTTCTCACCCCTATGGGTGGTATGTGTCTTCCTCAACCTCGGGTCCTCTACCAGAGGCCTGGGAGTTTGAGGGTTCTGCACAATATCTTAGCTGTTCATAGCATTGCACTCTTCTGGACAGAGAGCTCTGATGTTGCTCCTGGGATCTGTTGGAGCCACTCTCCCAGCTTAGGAGTCACAGCCCCGAGTGCTCCTACCACCACTGGGACCACTTGGGCCTTCACTTTCCACATCCTCTCCAGTTCTTCCTTCAGGCCCTGGTACTTCTCCAGCTTCTCATACTCCTCCTTCCTGATGTTGCTGTCACTTGGCAGTGCTACATCTATCACCACCACCATCTTCTGGTCCTTGTCTACTACCACGATGTCTGGTTGATCGGCCAGTACCTGCCTGTCTGTCTGGATCTGGAAGTCCCACAGGATCTTAGCCCTGTCATTCTCCACGGCCACCTGTGGAATCTCCCATCTGGACTTTGGAGGGTCTAGCCCATACGCTGTGCAGATGTTCCTGTATACAATGCCAGCTACTTGGTTGTGCCGTTCAGTGTATGCTGTTCCTGCCTGCATCTTACACCCTGCCACTATGTGTTGGACTGTCTCTGAGGCCTCTCTGCACAGTCTGCACCTTGAGTCCTGTCTAGTGTGGTAGACCCCTGCTTCTATGGATCGGGTGCTTAGTGCCTGTTCTTGTGCTGCTATGACCAGTGCCTCAGTGCTGTAAATCTGTGTCAGGTGGATCAGTGAGTTGATGTCTCGTTCACTCTTAGCATACAGCTTGATGTCATCCATGTAGAGGAGGTGGCTGATGGTAGTTCCACTCTTGATCTTGTATCTGTATCCAGTTCTTTTGATAATCTGGCTGAGGGGGTTCAAGCCCATGCAGAACAGCAGTGGGGACAGTGCATCACCTTGGTATATGCCACACTTGATGGCCACTTGTGTGAGCTGTCTTGAGTTGACTTCCAGTGTTGTCTTCCACAGTCCCATTGAGTTCTTGAGGAAGGTCCTTAGTGTCCTGTTGACTTTGTATAGTGCCAGGCATTCACAGATCCATGTGTGTGGCATTGAGTCTACAGCTTTCACTCAGGATTCCTCAAGAACTCAATGGGACTGAGGCTGTGCTCAGATTGGTCTGTCTAGACCTTGAGTCTCGGGCAACTGCTCTATCTATGAGCAACTGGTGTTTGGAGCCTCTGGTGTTGTTCCCAATGCCCTTCTGAGCTGTGCTCATGTACTGGCCCATATGGTCCTGCAGCTTGGCGGCTATGATGCCTGATAGGACTTTCCATGTTGTGGGGAGGCAGGTTATTGGCTGGTAGTTGGACATTGTTGTTCCCTTGTTGGGGTATTTCATGATCAGCACTGTCCTACCTTGTGTTAGCCAGTCTGGGTGGGAGCCTGATGCTAGCAGCTGGTTCATCTGTGCTGCTAGGTGTTCATACACTGCTGTTAGTTTCTTTAGCCAGTAGGTGTGGAACATGTCTGGGCCAAGTGCTGTCCAGCTCTTCATATTCTTGACACGCTGTTGGATATCTGCTACTGTGATGGTGACTGGTTCCTGCTCTGGGAGATTTATGTGGTCTGCTCTCAGGTCCTGCAGCCACTTTGCACTGGTGTTATGTGTCTTCTCTTTCTCCCATATGTTCTTCCAGTACTGTTCCGTTTCTGCTGTTGGTGGCTCTGCTGTTACTGTGTTGTTGCACTGCAGCTGGGAGTACACCTTGGATGGTTCTTTGGTGAACAGGGCGTTTATCTTCTTGGCCTCTGCTTCTCTAGTGTATCTCCTTAGCCTGGTAGCCAGTGCTGTGAGCCTTTGTTTAGCAGTCTCTAGGCTTCAGATGGAGTCAGGCCCTTGTATTTTTTTCAGTAGCCGAGTCTTATCCTTATCCTTAATCTCCACTACTTCTGTAGTTCTACCAGCTGACTAACTTCTCTCCGAGTGGCCTTGATCTTAGCCTCCAACCTCATTTTCCAGGGGGGGTATGTAGTGCTGTTCTTCTTGATCATGTAGCCAAGCATCTCCAGGATTACAGTGGCTGTAGCGTATACCAGTTCATTGGTTTGAGTTATAGTGGTAGTAGGGATTGTCGTGAGGGCTCTGTTGGCAGTTTCTAGCATACTATCTGATGGTAATTCTCCACTGAGCCTTGGTAATCGGTCTTGAAAGTTGACTGTAGCTAGTTTATCTATGATCATTTGCCTCATATCAGCTGCTGTGCTTTGTAATGGAGGGGGTGGCAGTGACGTTCCAGCTTCAGGTGTTGGCTGCACCTCCAGTTGTTCTTCTGGGTCTTCTTGAATCTGGGATATAATGTGTAGTTGGTCTATCTCAAGTTGTGAGAGCAGCTTCCCATCCATAGTGTGGATGCAGGTCTTCTGTCCATCCATAGTTCCCTCATATGTTTCATATATCCCCTCTCATTAGGTCTACTGTTGTAGTAGCATTCCATCAATTCCAGGTTCTCTTGTCTCGTCCATGTATGGTTTGTTCCAGTAGCCCACTTATCATCAGATTGCCCTGGTTCCCCAACATCTGACACACACACACACACACACACACACACACACACGACTTCCAACCTTAATCACAAGTATAAGCAATTTTAGTAACTTTTCACCTCCTCTTAAATTACAACAAATGATCTCTTCTTCCCATATGTAATCTCTTATCTATAAACAAATCCATAAAGCATCGTCATTTCAGTCCTGGTGTCAGCAAAAGTCCATTAAGGGTTACCAGAAATAACAACATATCTATTTTAAACTTGGTCAAATAAACCAACTTTATATTTCTTCCTTTTACTTCTAACTATCTTAATCTTTAGTCCATTCAAATAATTTCATAGAACTTGATTTCTTTTCATTTCTTCTTTTTCCCTTCTCATGAGATTCTTTAAAGCTTTAACAAGTCTTTTTTGTAAGTCCAATATAGAAAAATTATCCAGGTCACTCTCGGTTTATTGTTTATATGTCCCTTTTAATTATTAAAACATCAGCTGGTTTCTTCTGTATGTCCATTGTAACATCTTTTTCCATGTCATTCTTGTAGCCTGTCATTTGTAAATCCACTTTCAACTCAGTTTCTGTCTTGTCAGGTATAACTTGTTCCTCTTCCATAACGTCTTTTAGATACAGTCTATCCATAGAGGCAGATACTGCTGTTAACATTGTTAATATTAGCTTCTGACTCCATTTTTCAAAAGTATCCTTCAATATTTCTAGTGTTAGGATATCTTGCGCCATTCTGTAACTGTTAGTCAAGCTTATGTGTTCTTTTCCTTTGATTGAAATCTTTATTTCCCTCTAGTATACAGTTTTTAAAATATTATCTTATGTTTTTTAAAAAATTCAAAACAAAAGCATTTTCCATGGGAAGGAATCTTTATAATTAATTCCAAAACCTTTTTTCAAATTTATCTAGACCTTTACTCCATTTGTAGCTTTCTAAAATCAAAGTTTTAATCAACCTTTTGCTGTTTATTTCAAAAAATTTTTTTAAAGATCTTAAGCTTGTAGTTAAAACTTTCTTTCGTTAAGGATTGAAGGCAAACTCACCTGGTGCTTTCAAACTTGCCAATCCAAAGGTTTCTAATAGCTCAAAAGTAGTTAACAAGCAATTTCCAAAAGTGATTAGAAAGGAAGTATGCGAACTTAGTGTCCTTTCAAAGGTGCCAACTGCAGTTTGAGCATGATGACTATTCCTTCATCTCCCAGTGCTCAAAACCCGCCTGAGTCCGCTATCAACTGTCTGGAGCACTTGTGGGCAATCTCTCATCCTCTCCTTTGGCTGGAGAGGTTCAAAGAGCCGGTCTACTTGCCGGCTCTGTGTTCTTCGCTGTGGTCATCAGCTCCGCTTTTCAGTCTGCCATTCTTCCTCTGGAAGTCCCTAAGGGAATAATTCAATGAGGCTATATGCTTATAAGAAGAGAACAGTGTTTTTAGATGTCTGAAACAGAGAACCTCAAATATTCCATAATATGTGCAGTTCAGTATGTTTATCAGAACTTAACAGGTGGCAAGACTTAGATGACCTTGAAAGCTAAGCAGTGATGAGCCTGGTTAGTTCTTAGATGGGAGACTTCCATGAAGTTTCAAGGCTATAGGTTAGACTCCCCCCACCCCGAAAAAAGTGCTTTTCAACTGAGCAGTAATCCCTTCGTATAAGAGTCACAAAACCACTATGGCTTTGAGGTTAGGGCCATAGATCCCCTGGTCATATTTTTTTCTCAAATTGATTGATTATGGTTATCGAGCTATCTCTAAAATATTCAATCTTACTAGACATCCCTTCATCCTAGCATTCCTTCACAATCAGAAACAAACGATGCACATTATTTGTCTTGTACTTCAAGCTCCTTCTGCTGTTTCTAGAATGATTCAGACATTCCAGGGTTTGTTTGCTGAGGTTTTCTTTGGCCAGGCTTCTGGTGCTAAACTCTGCTGCCCTCTTGACATTTCAATGCAACTGCAAAGCATGACTTCCGGTTTCTTCACCCATCAGATCAGGACTTCTTTAAGAAAGGTCGCATTGGACTGGCCACCTTGCTGCACCCTCAGCTCTGAGCTCTGTTTTAACCAATAACTGACTGTCATTGAATGATCTCTCCCTATTCAATGTTTAAAAGTCTCAGCTTGGTCTCCTTTCTATAGTCATCACAACTGCCACAACTGAACTAACTCCAATACCAAAACCAGAATTCTGGCACTATAAACAGATAAGCCCTCTGGCAGAGACACACTGATTATTTAAATGAGGAAAAAATACCTAGGATCAATGGAATACAGGTGTAGGGCAATGTTTCCCATTTACTGCATACAATTGAGATTTTCCACTGTATGTCTTACAGAGTTCGCTTTGCATGCATAATGAAAAACCTGCTGATGCAGTTGCTATATGTAATTTGAAGCATCTCTGTTCAATTTATCTGCTTTTACCAGTGATCTTGGAGTGAACAAATAGTGGCCTAGTTTGCAGTGCTTTATAGCTGGGCTTTATGCCATGTTACTTGTAAAGTAGTCCATGTGTTCTTTTCCGGGTAAGGATTTTATAACACATGACGTAAATGGTAATGAACAGCTGCAACTACAGTTTTTAAAGGATGTTCAACTAACGTAGAACTATTGTGGATTTAAGTAACTATGCAAGTGCTATATATATAAAAGCTCTTGCCTATTTGGGGAAGAAAACAATGATGCTTTGCTAAGGAAATCATTTTATTTCATCTTTTAATACACTGCATTTCTACACTGTGCTTGATGCTCATTCCAACTGGACTTAATGGGAATGTGTGTGTGTGTGTGTGAGAGAGAGAGAGAGAGAGAGAGAGAATGAGAGAGAGAGAGAGGGTGTGGATGAAAGATAGTTGCTTTTTTATACATATTTGTAACATCTAAATATTATATAGGAAATCAGATGGGATGGGAGAGTTGTATTAGGGCATATCCAGACTTATCATTTAAGCTGCTCCTATGCTGTGCTCATGCTGGCTTGAAACTGGTTTCTTCCTGTAGTCAAGTCTTCCTGGACATACAGTAGATACTTGTACAGGTAGTCCTCACTTAATGACCACAATTGGGACTGGCAACTCCATTGCTAAGTAACACAGTCGTTAAGTGAAATATCACATGACCATGCGCAACTTACGTCAGTTCCGCTGCAGTCGTTAAGTGCAACATCACATGACCGTGACTTGTGACTTACTGCCGGGTTCCCCATTGACTTTGCTTGTTGGAAGCTGGCTGTGAAGGTCGCAAATGGCGATCACATGACTGCAAGACGCTGCAACTGTTGTAAATGTGCACTGGTTGCCAAGTATCTGAATTGCGATCATGTAACGGGGACGCTGCAACCATTGTAAGTTTGAGGACCATCATAAACCTACTTTGTCAGTGCCATCATAAGTTTGAACGGTTGCTAAACAGGGCAGTCATTAACTGAGAATTACCTGTATCTGTGTGTGCATATCCACACATGAACATATACGTACAAAGTTAAATTGAAGTCATATATAGACATTTTAGGTATCAAAATGCACATACATACACCTGTAATAAGCAACTTTTTAAGAAGGTACTTCTTTATACCCTATTCTACTCTAATAAGACTTAGTAAGTTCTATATTGGGCCTTTTAAAAAATATAAGACTTATTAAGAGAGAAAATTAGCTACTCAAGAAAAGAAAAATCATAATTTAAAAAATTCTGCTAGGTTTCAGGCTGGAGACCTTTTCTATGCTAAGCAAAGATAACCACTCTGCTATTTCAGCAGTGCTGTCAAGGAAAGTTATATAAGCTATTAAACTGCATTATACACAGGGGTGGGGGAAAAAGAACAAGAGATTTGTCTGGTATGCTCAGCCACAAGCATTATAAAGCTTCTGCCCAAACCCTTCATAGCCATAATCATCCCTCTATCCCTCTGTCCATGGAATAACAGAGGTTTTCTTGGTGGATCACAAATTGAACAACAAAATACAAACATTTCTTCAATAATTACCGAAGTATTTTTAAAACAGGCTGTGCAATGTTTACTTTTTGGAGAAGTAGCGGTATTTTTACCATACCATTGGGTGAACTTTGTTGGAAATCAGTTGTTTCATTGTTTTTATCACATACACAGAAGCTATTTATTTTTATTTATTTATTTATGTTTCAATTTATATACCGCTCCATCTCCCCGCAAGGGAACTCTGGGCGGTTTACAACACACAAAAATTAAAATCCGACAATTAAAACAACCCAATAAAACACACTAATATATTAAAATTAAATATAAAAATCCAAGATGCGGTGGTATGATGTTTGGATGTTTAAAAGGGCCCTATGGCACCAGCCATCCCCAAGAGGAACTGTTCCCCCCCTCCCCCCACGCAAGGCGGCAGAACCAGGTCTTTAAGTTCTTTCTGAAGGCTGGGAGCGATGAGGCCTGCCTCACCTCCGGGGGTAGCATATTCCAAAGGGTGGGTGCCGTTATCGAGAAGGCACGCCTCCTAGACCCCGTCAGGTGACATTCCTTTACGGACGGGATCCGTAGCATGCCCTCTCTGAATGACCGAGTGGGACGGTTCGACGTTATGGGGATGAGACGGTCCCTCAGGTAACCTGGCCCCATGCCATGTAGGGCTTTAAAGGTGATAACCAACACCTTGAATTGGATCCGGAAGCACACAGGCACCCAGTGCAGCTGTCGCAACAGAGGTGTCACATGCGCTGATCTAGGCGCACCAATAACTGCGCGAGCAGCCGCATTCTGGACCAATTGAAGCTTCCGGATACTCCTCAAGGGTAGCCCCATGTAGAGCGCGTTGCAATAGTCTATATGGGAGATGACCAGGGCATGAGTGACTGTACGGAGGGCTTCCCGATCCAGGAAAGGGCGTAACTGACGCACAACACGAAGTTGTGCAAAAGCCCTCCTGGCCACGGCTACCACCTGCTCTTCGAGCAGGAGCCGTGAGTCCAGAAGAACCCCCAAATTACGCACTTGGTCTGAATGGGGTAGTGCAACCCCATCCAGAACTAGAGATGACAACTTCCTGGATCCACGGGAGCCATCAATCCACAGCCACTCCATCTTACCAGGGTTCAGTCGAAGCCTGTTGTTCCCCATCCAGACCCCCACAGCCTCCAGGCACTGAGAAAGGGTAGCCACTGCATCACTTATCTCACCAGGGATGGAAATATATAATTGAGTATCGTCTGCATATTGATGGTATCTCATCCCATGGTGACGGATGATCTCACCCAGCGGTTTCATGTAGATGTTAAATAGGAGAGGGGAAAGAACCGAACCCTGCGGTACCCCACAGACGAGGGGGCGAGGGTCGGACCTTTCCTCTCCTATTACCACCGATTGGGAACGGCCCTGGAGGAAGGAGGTGAACCAACGCAGAACTACGCCTCCCACCCCCAACTCCCTGAGCCGTCCCAAAAGGATACCATGGTCGATGGTATCGAATGCCGCTGAGAGGTCAAGAAGAGCTAGGATGGATGCACTCCCTCCATCCCGCTCCCACCAGAGATCATCTGTAAGCGCGACCAATGCAGTTTCCACCCCATATCCCGGCCTGAAACCCGACTGGAAGGGGTCCAGATAATCCGTATCATCCAGGATCCTCTGGAGTTGCAACGCCACCGCTTTCTCAACCACCTTCCCTAAAAAGGGGAGGTGGGAGACAGGACGAAAATTGTCCAATATAGTAGGGTCCAGTGATGGTTTCTTGAGGGGGTGCACCAAAGCCCCTTTAAAAGCAGCTGGGAACACCCCCTCCCCCAGAGATGCATTAACCATCACCTGGACCCAACCGCATGTCACCTCCCGGGCTGCCTGTACCAGCCAGGAAGGGCATGGGTCCAGATGACATGTGGTGGCCCTTACAACCCGAAGGATCCTGTCCACTTCCTTAGGTCCAACAGGATCGAACTGTTCCCAGATAACCGGGCAAAGACGTTCCCTCGGCATCTCCCCAGACTGTGCTACACGCTTAGAGTCCAACTTAGACCGAATCTGAGCGACTTTATCCTGCAGATGCTCAGAAAATTCTTCCGCACGGCCCTGTAGGTGGGTCACAGACTCCACCTTACCCAACAGAGATCTTGTTATCTTAAACAGGGTCGTCGGGCGGCATTCTGCGGACGCAATAAGAGCGGAGAAATATTGACGTTTCGCCGCTCTTACCGCCACAAGGTAGGTCTTAACAGCGACTCTAGCTTGTGTTCGGTCACATTCAGACCTTGTCTTTCTCCAGCGGCGCTCTAGGCGTCTCTTAACCCTCTTCAAGACCCTCAACTCCTCCGTATACCAAGGGGAGTATCGGGTCAAGTGTGGCAAGAGAGGCCGCATAGGCGCGATCCTGTCCAAGGCCCCGGCCGCCTCCCTATTCCAGGTTGTGGCCAGGACCTCCGCTGGAGCGTGCAGTAGATCCTGAGGTACAGCCCCCAGCTCCCTCTGAAACCCTATTGGGTCCATTAGTCGCCGGGGGCGGACCAATCGATTGGGTCCTGCCTCCCTGCGGAGTGGGGCGGCATAAGAGAATCTCAAGGTCACCAGGGCATGATCTGACCATGACAAAGGGGAAAGATGTAACTCTCCCCTCAGAGCATACTGCCACTGCTCCGACAAGAAAACTAAGTCCGGGGTGAGTCCACTGTCTCGAGTTGGGTCTCGAATAATCTGGAACAGGCCCATGGCTGCCATGGTAGTCATGAACTCCCGAGCTGCCTCCGAGGCACGTCCCAGGGACGGCAGATTGAAATCCCCCAGAACCATAAGCCTAGGGAATTCCACCGCCAGCCCCGAGACGGCCTCCAGCAGCTCAGGCAGGGATGTTGCTACGCAGCAGGGAGGCTGGTACAGCAGCAACACTCCCAACTGTTCTCGAGAACCCAACTTGAAAAACAGGGTCTCACAACCGGCTACTTGCGGAGCAGTGCCCCTGAAGGCCACTAGAGACTCTCGAATTACAACCGCCACCCCTCCTCCCCTGCCCCTGAGTCTCGGCTGGTGCCACACTTGAAACCCGGCTGGGCATATTTCAGAGAGGGCTACCCCCCCCTCCGAGCTCAGCCAGGTCTCGGTGATACATGCCAGGTCTGCCCCCTCTTCCGTGATCAAATCACATATGAGGGGGCCCTTGTTGTTAACAGACCTGGCATTAAGCAGCAGCAGCCGGAAACCGGGGCCCTGAAGGATCTGCTGACCAGGACCTGGGTATGAACGTGGAGGGCCGGAACACGCCACCGGTAATAAACACCGGGGGCGTCTTCCCCAACGATGGCCCGCCCTCGTTGAAAAACCTTACGGTCAAATCCATCAGACTGTATCTGTGCCTCTATATGCAGATGGTAAATAGTATATGGATTATTTTCTGTTATTTTTATATTTAGAATTATAAATATAAAGAAGCCAAGGATAAATGTTGGTATTCAGTTTACCTCTCATTATCAGTGCTCTCTGTTCTAGAGCAAAGCAGTATCACCAACCACAATATGTTTTTTTTAGAAGTTGGCAAGTCAGTTGTCACTATTTATATCTCTTAGTAATCAGACTTTAAAATCAGTTACGAAGCTTCATCTGGTATTTTTGTGGGCTTCATTTCCTTGCCTATTATCCAACGTAAGGCAAGTGACTGTGGGATGGTTCTTAAAAAATCTTTATATAGTGATCATTCAGACTTGAATGATTTATGTCTATTAAATGCAAGAATCCTTCTGAGGAACCAGGGAAGGGCAGGGAAATTAGTAGAGAATTGTCATAATGATTGAAAGAGGTTCAATTTTTGTCTTGTCCTGAGAAGGACCAAGATGCTCAGAAGGGATGCTTTGTGCAAAATGTAACAAAAATCATATACATTATGTTGATTAGGAAAGGCACATACACACATTTTCATTTTTCCCTTTAAACCCCCCCCCCTTTTATATTATAAAAGGAAAACTCCTGTTCTTCACAACATATTTGACACCCACATACAGTATTTTGCACTGGAATATTTCTGTTCAAATACAAAAAACAACAACAACCCTACTTCGCAAGATGTGGAGGTAAAAATACAAGGAAATGTTTATTGGAGGTTGAACTAACAGTATCTATTAGTTTTCCACTGTAATTAAACAGATGGTCCTATAGGCCTCGCCCATCCATCAAACAGATGGTACATTTGTCCCTTAATTGGGTGCTGAACAGTTAGCTTCTGAATCTGACTGCTATTAACACTAGGGAAATACAGAATAATTCTGATACTTTTTACTGTGTTCTGTAAAAAGAGGAGAAGGCAACACTGGTCCTTCATATAAAAAATAAACTGCAGTTCAGTCACCTGAAGTTTCTAATCAGTTTGTATTTTAACTAAGAAATGAATCAAATCATTAATTGGCCTGAGTGGTATCAAACTGGCATTCTTTGGAAACTTTTACATAAATGCAGCCATTCTTAGGAGTCTGGCAAAAAGTCAAAAATGTTGTATCTTTGCCAGATTTGCATACTAACTTTGTGAACAAAGTTGTACAAAGGATTTACTTGTTTTAAGAAATACACTGGGTAATATGTGTCTTTCAGCAACAGCCAGAATTTGGGTGTGAAATTTGGATAGAAGTATGTGAGTTTATGGATTCAGAAATTAAGTACGCTGTTTGCTGGATATGATGCATCTACTTTCTCTTTTAATGGCATTCAGATTCCGTATTTCTGCTTGGATAAACAGTTACAGTATATGATCACATTGCTGAACAAAAATAAAGAAAAGCCTGTTTTGGGGTATTTTCAAAGAGTTTGTACTTTAGAACTGAATTATCTGACATAGCTATTTCAAAAAAGATGGAATCTGGGGGCAGCAGGAAGGAACTTGTTTAGTCACTCAGGCTATTATTGAAATACTCTGTTTTTTTATGAGTGGCAGAAATGCAATGCATTCAGTGAAAAATGAGGAAGATAAACTTTCATATGCTTTATGTTCCCCTTTCACACAAACTTTGGCATATTGACATATTCAAATCTGCTCTGAGAAAGCAACCTGCTGTATAGACAGTGCTGTAGGAAGATTTTTTATTTCCACTTGTTAGATAAACAAGCACTGTACAATATTGCCCTTCTGTTGCAAATTGCCCAAGGAAAGCATCTGCCCTCACTACAGTCTACGCAGTCTCTTAAAACAACAACAACGCCTTATAGTGGATTGAGAATAAAACTGAATGGGACTAAGGGTTGCCCAGTACCCTCTGAGGGAGAGAAGTGTAACCAAATGAAGTTTTTAAATCCCTAAATATTCTGTATTAGGCTTTGCCTTGAAGCCTCTCCTAGCTGTTGCAGCAGCCATTGGAAGAGGCTTCTGTGCATCTATGGTCTTGGTCAAAGCAAAGGACTACCTCAGAGCTTTGCACAACCCTATTTTGTGTGGGGAAAAAACTTCTGATTCACTGAAATAGAATTATATCGTATTGCAACCATTTTCCAAACATGCACAATAAGTATATCTTGAAGTTTGGTAATTGTGGAACACAACCCAACTTCTACAAAGCCTCCAAATAGGAATGGAATCCCTTGAGGGCCTATTAAGCAATACAGTATATAAAATGTGCCAATGGATCTTGTGGGGTGCTTTGTTTTTCAAGCAAGGGAAATGGGGAAAGGTTAGGTTTTGATCCAGACTGGGCCATCCCATACTTTACAGTGTAGGATCTAGAGATGGAGCAGCCTGATACCAGGTTCATATATCATCCAATTTTGCCCTCAGTATGTGATTTTTCTTTGATAGGGAATCTTCTTTTAATTTTTTGGTATGATATAATGTCATGGGCTTTTTTGGCTGTCCATTTGATTTATTGTTCTAAATGTTTTAAAAAGGACAATAATGACTTGCTGCATAAAATAAATGGGCATGTTGAATTTTACCAGGTATGAACCATACTTTCTGATTATGCTGAAAGACAGTAAACTTTCTTTTTGTTTTGAGCAAAATTCAAAGGAGTTTAAATATGAAGCTATTCAAGAGAAAGACTTACATTATAACTTTGTGGAATTCTATAGTTTCTGTCTCCTTAAACAAGTGGCTGACTTCTACAACGATGCTGTTGGGATTACTGAATTAAGTTCCATTGACTGTATGATTTTATTAAGATTGACATCACATGATTACATATCAGATGACCTCTGCAAGTCATCAAAGAGAAGAATTAAGTCAGTAAGAGTTTTGTGGGGAGGGAGGAAACAGACACACAAAATTATGATTAATTCAGAATGAACTAGACAAATTAGATTCTTTACACAAGAAGAGTAAGCCATGTATCAGTTAGTTATAAGAGTTAAAACATTATTTTTATAGATAGGAAATATTGGCTATGAAAGTCCCATTATAGCGTATGTATTTGCATGCTAAAAGTCTTATATTCAGTTTCCGATTGGGGGACAAAAATCCCTGCCCTAAGCCCGGGACTCAGTAGACAATGCTGAGACTAAGCTAGGTGGACCAATGTTACAACTTGTTCTTGTGTTGTTGTTTTTGTTGTTGTTATTCTAGACTGTTTTTCTACCAATATAAATGTAAATGGTTAGGGGGAAAAAACAAAAAACCCGTAACCGGACTTGCGCTAACATGAAACAGCAGACAACTGAGGGCAAATCACACCATATGCACATTCCAAAACAGTTACCAGATGGGCTCATCCAACAGCTTAATTTTTAAATGTTTTTTTTTGAAGGCCTTAGAGAAGGCCAAGAGGGTCAGGGCCATTTGTATGCCGTTCCAAGGGGCAGGCACTGCAACAGAGCGTCTCATGAGATGACATTGTGTCGTAGAGGAAATCTGAAGGATGCTCATTCTGTCAGATCTTGTGGGACTTGAGATGGGCAGTCCTGCAAATCCATAATGCTAGAAGCTCATCTAGCATGTAGGAGAAACTTTTCTCCTATGTGGATTCCAGACTGTGGGAACCGCTCCCCAGAGAAGGGCCCCCACTTTACCACTATTTAGGGAAATGGCAAAAACCCACCTCTTCTGCTGATCTCTTAATTATTAACCAATTGATTTGGATAGTAGTGATTTTAGTTTCCCCTCTGATCGTTGGGTTTCTTTCTGCTTTATCATTTGCATTTTTAATTCTTGTAAGCCACCCCAAGTGTTATGTGCACAGAACTAAAGGAAACAATTTTAATAAATAAACAAAAGCATTGTTCTTTGACCTTCTTGTGTTTATATAATTCAAGGGCACTCTACGAGCTTAGGCCTATCAATATCTGTAGGTTAAACCCAACATGATTAATGAGAGGAAAGAATGAGGTATTACCACAAAAATCTGCCCTAAGTGCTTTTGAGAATGAGTTAAATGTAAATGTGATACACAGGAATACCCATGAGCTACAGTGGAATTTAGTAATGGGACCTAACCTCAGTGTAACTGCAGAGACTTATTTACTATTTTGAACCAAAACAACAATAATCATTGTTTAGCCTACAAGGAATTATTCTTAGTTTCTTGAATATTACTGACCAATATTTACTTCTGAAAGTGCAGGACACTTTGAAGATAAGAGAAAGAGTTTAAGGGTCTTTTTGAGAGATAGGCTTAAGATGAAGTGTGCTAATTTACATGGTAATTGCAATCATCCCTTGGTGATATAAACATCTGTATGGCTGTTCCGTTAATCAACACGGAATGAGTTACCAGAAAATAATTGCTCCTTATATGCTATAATGAGAAGGGAGTAACAGAAGCAATATTTTGAAGCAAGTCATGAAATGGACAGCCTTGAAAATATGATTTTTCTAATTCAGTGCAACTGCTATTGGTTATTACAGGAGCTGGTCTCAGATTGGTTGAGTAAATGCCATCAATTCCATGTCCACTTTTAATGACTGTATAGACCAGTGCTAACCAAACCTGGGTAAATTACCCAAAATTGGGTAAAAGTGATTTTTCCTTGAGTAATGACACATGAACCCATTACCCAATCACAAATGGGACATTTAAATTGACTTAAAGTGTTTTACCTACATTGGGTAAAAAGGACTTTCTGATAGGCGGTTTTGAGTAATGAAGGAAAAAGTTTGGGAAACACTGGTATAGGCAGACTTTCTCCAAGATGATCTGTCTTCAACCTAGCCTTCTAGGTCTCTCAGTAGTCCATTTATTGCTCTTGTAGTGAATCTATCCACCTGGCTATTGTCCTCTTCTATTTCCTTCCACTTTTCCCAATATTATGATTTTTTCAAGGTCTGAATCTTCACATAATATATCCAAATTATGATAGTCTGAGCCTGGTCATTTGTGCTTGAGTGAGAACTCTGGATTGATTTGTTTTATAATCCATTTGTTTGCTTTTCTGGCTATGCATGGTATTCTCCAGAGTCTTCTCCAATACTAACGTTCAAAAGCAGAAATACTGTTTCTATTCTGCTAGTCTATTCTAGTCTTCTAATCTATCTTTTGCTTCCATAAATTGTCACAGTGAAAATTATTGTCTGCACAATTTTAATCTAGGTAGGTAAAGACATGTCACATCCTCTGAATATCTTTTCCAAAGCCTTCATTGCTACCCGACTAGGTGCTAGTTTGCAGCATATTTCTTGACTGATGGTTCCTTTACCGTTGATGGTCAATCCTGAAAGGCAGAAACTATCCACAACTTCCACATCTTCACTGTCCATTTTAAGGCTGGTTGCTGTACTTGTTATCATTGGTTTGGTCTTCTTTATATTTAATCTTAATCCCATTTTTTTCACTATGCTCCTTGACTTTCATTACTGGAGCTTGCAGATCATTTGGATTTTCAGATGTCAGAGTAGTGTCATCAGCATAGCACAGATTTTTGATCTTTCTTCCTGCATTTTTACAACCAGAGTTATTTTCTTGCAATCCATCTTGCCTTCATATATATTCATCTTTGTGTTTGTGTGCCTTCAGGTCAGTCTTGTCCCCTGGCAACTACCTGGACAAGTCCCTATATTTTTCCTGGCAACATTTTCGGAAGTGGTTTCCCATTGTCGTCTTCCTTTAACCACTACATCAAATTGGCTCTCATATTCAGCATATAGGTTGAATAAATAAGACGAGAGCCTTGTCTCACTTCCTTGTCAACTGGAGCCAGTCTGCTTTGCCATGTTTCATACAGTCTTTGGCTTCTAGTCCTACGTATAGATTTTACATGAGGACAATGAGATGTTCTGGGATTCCTATTTTCCTAAGGACATTCCACAGCTTGACATTCTCATATTAGTGCTGGAGAATTACAGGAATCAGTTTCATTCTCAGTAATATTGATGGAGTTTTGAAGGTTAATAAAAGAACTCCAGTGGCTTTCCCAGCTTACTGCCCCACTGCCATAGAAAAATACATGCCCAATAGTGGATTTACGGTCAGTAACATCTTCTGCCCAATCTGTATCTGTAAACCCCACTAGTTTAGGATTGTCAGAGGCTGGTAGCTTTAGTTTTAGGTGTATATTGCTCTTAGGTACCTTCCCACCTGCTTAACACCAGTCCAGTCTCTGTGGGTGTGCTAGTTTTTCTGCATAGAATGTTTACTGCAGCTGCTATGTCTGGCCTAGTGGTAGTGAGAGCTGCTAGACTCAGGAGCATTCTGATTGTGGTATGTTTTACAACAGGAGCAAAACATTCATCATAATCAAGTCCATATTTTTGTGAATAGCCTTTTGTGACTAGTCTAGTTTTGTATCTTTGTACTTCTCCATTTTCATCTTGTTTGACTTTGAAAACCCATTTGCATCCTATGGCTTTCTTGCCTTTTGGTAGTTTTGTCAAAGTCCATGTTTTGTTCTCGTGCAGAGCTTCTAGCTCTTCTTGTGCTGCTTTCTTCCACTTGCTTGCTTCATCTGGTGGCATTTGCTGCACTTCATTCGACAATGCAGGTTCTTTCGGTAACGACCTTGCGAGGTAGGTGAGTCTCTCGGCTGGAACTCCTTTGTTGGGTCATGATGAGCATCTTGGAAGAGGTTCAGGAGTGGCACTTGGTGGTTCAACCCCTTCTGCATCCTCGGCCTCATCATCTGACTCTGGTGGAGTTCTGCCTGGGCTTCTATCTCCCTCTGGGTCGGTGTGGTGGTTGTGTCTTCGGATGTTGGGCTAAACATCTCAAGCTGGTAACTGCCGCTGTTGGTTTCTGCGCAGTCATCATCAGCATGACTATGGTAGCCTTTCTCTAGTTTCTCTCGAAAACAGTTTTCAGCCAAGAAAAATATATTCAGAAATCTCTGAATTTCTACAGACTAGAAGAAGAGATTGAAAAAATGTATAGAATTAACTCTAAATATGCGATAATGTATAAAAAACCCAGAGACTTATTAATAGAATTCTCAAAAAAAAGAACAAGAAATATGATAATTCAAGTGTCTTATAACAAAAAAATAGAGATTGAAGGAAAAGATGTCACTATTTTTAAGGAAATCCCAACAAAAATACTAAAAAAGAGAAAAGAATATAGATTCTTAACAGACATTCTGAGAAAAAATAACATAGATTTCAGATGGGAAATACCTGAAGGTCTTACTTTAACCTTTAAAGGACAAAGAACTAAACTGAATTCAATCTTAAAAGCCAAAGAATTTTTAAAAAGATTTGAAAAAGAACAAACAAACCCTAAGGAACAGAAACAAGGGAGGAAAGAAGAAACTTTAAGTCAAAAAGAAGGAGAGGTATCTAACACAAAGGAGTTTACATCACTACTGGTAAATGAGTGAGCTTAGAACAATTACTTGGAATATTAATGGAGCCAACTCTCCAATTAAAAGAAAACAAATATTTCAATTATTAAATAAATCAAAACCAGATATTACATGCCTTCAAGAAACTCACATCAGAAAAACAGAAACAAACTATTTAATAAACAAGAAATTAGGAATAGAATTTATAACAGCGAATGAAAATAAAAAAAATGGAGTAGTTATATATATAAAATCCTATCTAAAACCTAAATTAATAAAAAAAGACGATATAGGAAGATTTATTATAGTCGAAATTGAAAATCAAAATTCTAAAACTTTGGTAATTGGTATATATGCTCCAAACAATAATCAAAAATTTTTTTACAAAGATTTATCAAATGTCCTTGTAGAATATACTCAAAATAATTGGATTATGATGGGAGACCTAAATGGAGTAGTCTCACCAAAAATAGATAGAGAAACTAATAATCAAACAAATAAGTATCAAGGTAAACTACCTAAAGAATTTTTTGAAATGATAAACAACTTAACATTGGTAGATGCTTGGAGAAGCCAAAACAGAACAACCAGAGACTATACATTTTATTCCAATAGGCACAAATCATTATCAAGAATCGATATGATATGGATATCAAAAAACTTAGAAAATAAAATTAAAGAAGTGAAAATTTTACCAAAAACATTATCTGACCATAACCCAGTACAAATAATTCTGAAGATAAATTTAAGAAATTATAGGTGGAGATTAAATGAAAATATCCTGAAAAATAAGGAAAATCTGAAAGATTTAAAAAAGAAATTGAAAGAATTTTTCCAATGGAATTTAAATACAGAAGTAAAATTAGAAACGGTGTGGGAGGCTAGTAAAGCCTTTATGAGGGGTCATTTTATATCCCTAAATAATTATCAAAGAAAAACAGCACAAAGAAAATTACAAACAATTCTAGATCAAATTAAGGAAAAAGAAGAACAACTCCAGAATAAAAATAAAAATAAAAAAGAGGAAATTCTAAAACAAATTAAAATGTTACAATTACAACTAAAAATTTATATGACAGAAGAGATTGACAAAAAAATGAAATATATAAAACAAAGAAATTTTGAAGAAGCAAATAAGCCAGGCAGATGGCTGGTGTATAAATTAAGAAAAGAAAGAGAAAAAAGAATAATTTCTAAAATAAAGGAAAATAATGTGGATTTAATTCACAATGAGGAAATTAAAAAAGCTTTTCATACCTATTATACAAAATTATATAAAAAACAACAAATATCATCGGAAAAAATTGAAGAATATATTCAGAAATGTAATTTAAAAAAATTATCTAATGAACAAAAAGAAATAACAGAAAATTTGATTACAATGCAAGAAATAGAGGACGCAATTAAAAAATTAAAAACAGGAAAAACTCCAGGTACAGATGGACTATCTGCAGGCTATTATAAGCAATTTAAAGAACAAATTATAATACCACTTAAAAATCTATTTAATTTAATATTAGAAGGAAACAAAATACCGCAATCATGGATGGAAGCTAGAATTACTCTAATCCCAAAAGAAAACCAAGATCCTACGGGCTGTCAAAATTACAGACCGATTTCCCTATTAAATAATGATTCCAAAATATTTACTATGATACTAGCAGAAAGATTAAAGAAAATCTTGCAAGAACTAATAAATAAAGACCAAAACGGATTCCTTGCAAGTAGACAAATAAATGAAAATATACGCACAATTATAAATTTGGTAGAATACGCACATATTTATAACGAAAAACCAATAATGCTACTATTTTTAGATGCAGAGAAAGCTTTCGACAACATCAATTGGGATTTTTTAATCAAAACGTTAGAATACAGGAATTTTGGAGATAAATTTATAAAGGCAATACATGCTATATATAGAATACAAAAAGCCAAAATTATAATTAATGAAGAAGAAACACAAGACTGTAACATAGAAAAAGGCACCCATCTGGGATGTCCGTTATCTCCATTATTATTTATATTAGTATTAGAATGTCTATTGGAAGAAATCAGAAAAGATGAAAACTTAAAAGGAATTAAAATTAAAAAAGAAACTTATAAACTAAAAGCGTTTGCAGACGATTTGGTTATAACACTGCAAAATCCCATAGATTCAATTGATAATTTAAACCAAAAAATACAAGAATATGGCGAATTAGCCGGATTTAAAATAAACAAACAAAAAACTAAAATGATAAATATGACAAAGAAAGATCAAATTGAACTAGAACAAAAAACAGGATTTCAAAACGTAAAACAAATAAAATACCTGGGAATACAGATAACTTCGAAAAATATAGATTTATTTAAAAATAACTATAATACAACATGGATGGAAATTAAAAAAGATTTAGAAAAATGGAAATTGCTACAGTTATCTTTATTGGGAAGAATAGCTACTGTCAAAATGAATATATTACCAAGAATTTTGTATTTGTTCCAAACGATACCAATTGTAATAATAGATCAAACATTTCAAAAATGGCAAAAAGACTTAGCAAAATTTATATGGCAAGGGAAAAAACCCAGAATAAAATTAAAATATTTACAAGATGCTAAAGAAAGAGGAGGATTGGGATTGCCAGATCTAAAATTATACTACGAAACATGTGGATTAGTATGGCTAAAAGACTGGATAACATTGGAAGATACAAAATTATTAAACTTAGAAGGACATGATATTCGATTCGGTTGGCATGGATACATGTGGTATAACAAAAGTAAAATTAATAAGGCATTTAGCAACCATATTATAAGAAAATCATTATTAAAAATATGGAACAAATACAAAAATTCCTTATTACCAACTATATCATTGTGGATGTCGCCTCAGGAGGCATGTGCCAGGCAAGAAAATAGAAGTGACAATAAATGGTTGAGATACCAAAATTTATTAAAATTTAACGAACAAAATTATGAATTGAAAACAAGAGAAGAATTGGAAAAAGAGGGTTCCATATGTCAATGGTTTACATATTTTCAAATAAAAGAACAATTTAAATTAGATAAAAAAATGTTTAAATTTGAGAAAAGAGAAAATAGATGGGACAATATATTATGGAACGAAAATGACCATTTGATTTCTAAATTATATAAAAAGTTATTAGAAATAAAAACCAATGACATAAAAATAAAAAAATTATATGATTAAATGGGAAGAAAACTTAAGGCATGAAATTAGCTATGAAGATTGGCAAAATATATGGATAAAAAATACTAAATTCACATTGAGCAATAATCTAAAAGAAAATATATACAAAATGATGTTTAGGTGGTACATGTCTCCTGAGAAGTTGTTTAAAATGAAGCATATTCAAATTTATGTTGGAAATGCAAAACAAAAGTTGGTACAATGTATCATGTATGGTGGGCTTGTAAAAAAACAAAAAAATATTGGGACAAAATACATCTATGTATCTGTAAAATTTTGGAAACTAATATGGAAAAAACCCCAGAAATCTACTTACTTGAATTAATGGAAAAAAAGATGAACAATAGCAGCAAAAAACTATTATTACATCTAACAACAGCAGCAAGAATCATTTTTGCACAATACTGAAAACAAGAATGTACCCCGACAATAGAAGAATGGATCATAAAACTAATGGAAATAACTCAAATGGACAGATTAACAAACTTAATGAAAGATGAAGAATTGGAGGACTATGAATCGATATGGAACCCCTTCCTAAAGTATATACAAAAGGAATACATGATTAATTTAATCATATAAAATTATAAGTAAAAGAAAAAATAAGAGAAAAGCAAATGTATTAGAAGATCCGAAATGAATAAGATATTGAAACCTATGAAACATAATGAAATAATTATAAAAAGGAAGTATGAAAAGGGGGGGAAAAAAGGAAAGGGGGGGAACGGAATAAGAAAAGCTATGTAAATCAATATGAAACAAAAAAATTTTCGTGAAGAAAACTGGAAGTATTTTATAAGTTTATATGTTGTCATTTATTTCCTTTTTTTCTTTTCTTTCTCTCTCTCTCCTTTCCTTTCTCCTCACTTTTTTTTTGCTTCTTCTCTTTTTATTGTCCTTTTTGTATGTGAAAATGTCTGAACTGTAAATATGTTGTATACATTGTAAGTATATGTATAATTGTTTATATGTGTTTAATATATATTTAAATAATAAAATTTATTAAAAAAAATCTCTGAATTTCTTTCTCAATCTCATGAAACTTTTATTATTTGAATTTACAATAGTAGGCATGCAATTTTCACACAGGAAGAGTTTTCTTCAAATGCAGTAGATCAGTGATTCTCTACCTCAGAAACTTTAATAATGTGTGGACTTCAACTCGCAGAATTATGGGAGACTGGGGAATTCTGGGAGCTGAAGTCCATACATCTTAAAGTTGCTGAGGTTGAGAAGTACTGGTCTAGATCCAAGCATTTTTTTGTACTGTTCCCTATTTTCACATTTAGAGGTCTGACTATGTACATAAGTCATGTATTTAAGGGATGTGTGTGTGTGTTGTTAGGTCAAGAACAAGCAATCTTTCATGCCTAGGGATGAACTCTGCTTTGTGTGTGTGTATATGTGTGCTAAATGCTCAGGGGGCAATATAATAATGCAGTGTGAGAGGGGCCACATTATTAAAGCAGACAGATTAGCAAGTTGCTCCTAAATTTGGAGCTGCAAAATATTGTCTGAGGGCTTATCTTTCATTAGGCTGCTTTGCATCTTGACCTATTAATAAAGTAATGCAAAATAACTAGTATGTCACAAAATGCTCTTTTCTTTCTTCTTACTTGTCTCTTAGAATGGTTTGCAGAATTTAATCATTGAATTGGTAGGTCAATTTGTTTAAATAATTTTGACAATTAAAAAATGTCTGATTGGCAAATGTATTTTCTGTCTGCCAAGACACATGCACACACTTTTATATACATCACCTGTGTTGGTATAAGCAATGAAGTCCTTACAGGTCAATCACAAACTATAGTGGTACTCTAGGTTAAGGGTTTTCAGACTTTTTCAGGCCATGGAACCTTTTAGTTAAAAAAATAATCTAAGAACCCCTGATCATGAGACAAAACTCTAGTGATAGAAAATTGATTGAGTTTAAGACAACTTTTTTTTTTGCCCTCAATCTCTCATGGAACTTCATCAGGTTCTTGAAGAACCCTAGGGTTCCATGGAACACAGTTTGAAAATCTTGCTCTAGATGAGCTGTAGATAAATTGAAGTGACACTTTAAGCAAACTCTTGATATTGAGTTGCTAAATGTGAAAATGTCTTCTCAAATTGCTAGATTTTAGCTGGGTACTAGAAGTCCTGGTGGATGAAATGCAACGATACAGTTGTTCCTCTAAGATTTGATGACTCAACAGTACATTTGCTTCTTTTATTTTATTCTAGTGAAAATACATTGGTATTTATATATATATATTTAAAAATCCTTATCTCAAGTAGCTGTTTGGAAAGCTTGTGTTTCTAAAATCATTAGGTAGTTTTGAATGTGTGAGCTGATTATTTCAGAGCAAATGAATAACTAATGATGTCTCCTGTGCATGCTTGGTTATAAATAAGCCCTATTGTGTTCAGTGAGGTTTGTTCTGTAGTATGTGCTTAGGATTTATTGTCCCTATGAATGTGTGTTATTTTTTGCTGTGAGTCAACTAAGAACTCTGTTGTAGGATTGCCTATAAATAGGAATAAGTATTAAGAACGATGACAGTCTGTTTGTTATGAGAAATGCTTGGGCTGCAAGCATGTTAAAATCAAAGCACTCTGCTTGTTCAGTTTACTCTGTAATGCAAAAATATCACCCTGGAATGCTGAACAACACATTTTTCAGGAAGAGTTATGCATAAACCAGATATTAACTCTAGTAAGCTTTGCCTTAAATTTCACCTTCAAGGTCTTGCGTATTTGATCTGATAAAAATTCTACAGGCCTGCTTCTCTGGGGAGATACTATAGTCTTTCCAGAATGGTAAATACTGACATGATAGAGTGCTCTGCACCACTTTAAAATATAGGTGGAGATGGGGATTTGTGATCACTTCTATGCATTAAGAAATATCAGCCAGCACTGCAGGTGAAAAGGTAAGCTTTATCATTTTTATAAACCTTTAATAGCTAGTCTGTAATTCTAAAGGCTTCATAATATCCAATCAATGTTCAAAATAATTTACCACTTAATAACCTTTATGGCCTTTTTAGCATCATACATGCCAAAAACGTATAAAATGTTTTTGGCCAAATGATGTTAAATAATTTTACATTGACTCCCCCAGCACACATCTTTCTTTTCCTACTGATAATTTCATAGTAAGACAGCATGGCTCAAATATTATTAAAAACATTGCTTACTTTCAGTTTCAATAACTGTATCTTGTACTTTATTTATTTATTTATTTCTCAAATTTCTCTGCCACCCATCTCGTATACAACAACTCTTTATGATGAGACTGTAACTTTCTGTATAATATTTGTTATGACAACTGTTTAATTGTTGAAAACTTGTGTGTAGGTTTTGTTGAAGTGACAATACAAGCATATTTAACTAATGATATCTATTATTTGTTGTCACTGTAAGCATTCAAATAAATTAGCAAGTGAATACTTCTCATTTCCAAATCTATTGATTTTGCTCTTTATATATCATTTTTATTGCTGTGAAACCAAGCTCTTTTTAATTATGTATTTCAAAGAGCCTCTATGTCAGAGGTTTCCAAACTGTGTGTCGGGACACGTTAGTGTGTCGGCTGCAGTGTCTGGGTGTGTCGCGGCTGCTGCTGCCTCTGACCCCTGCCACGATTCTGTGCAGGTCCTAGTGCCTGCCTTGTGCCCTGCTGCCTCCAAACCTGCTGTGATTCCGCGCAGGTCCTAGTGCCTGCCTTGTGCCCTGCTGTAAGAGTGTGTCGCGAAATGATGCATGTCTAAAAAGTGTGTCACCAACATGAAAAGTTTGGAAAGCTCTGCTCTATGTATTGGCATGCCGTGTTTATGTGTACATGTAAGGATAAACTGAGCTTTCTGCTGTTTTTCCAGCAATAAGAAACTAATCCAACTGATGAATTTGGGTGGATTGAGAGTTATTTATAAAAAAAAAATTGGCAGCTTGGCAAATTCTAAAATGCAGGTAGCAGGAACCACATCATGTTTCTTGAGGGGAGGCTCAAGAATGTCATTTGTTCCTTCTACACTTTTAAGCCAACTAGCCTGATTAATCTTTTCTAGATTAGTATGTAGGTTGGAGCGCTTTGTCAGATTTCATGGCTCAAAATCCTCCAACATTTGTACAAAAATGGATATTTTTTTAAGAAAAATGTTTATTATTTATTGATCCACCCAACTATACAGTACAAGAAACTCTGGGTCAGGGCTTTCCAAAGTTTTTCCCACGGCGACACACCAACCGGCGTTGGTGTGTCGCCGCGGGAAAACCCGGAAGTGCGGCAGCGCGCAAAAACCCGGAAGCGCTGCTGCCGCTTCCGGGTTTTTTGCGCTGTAATTGGTGTGTCGCCCCGGGAAAACCCGGAAGCGCTGATGATGATCAGCGCTTCCGGGTTGTGTGGCAACACACCAGACTGTGTGTGGCAACACACTTTTGTGTCGCGACACACAGTTTGGAAAGCTCTGCTCTGGGTGGTGAACAAAGTAAAAACAAGACATTCCACTTAACCAAGAAAGACCAAATAAAACCACACTGAGGCTTAGTAAAATCATAAAACCACTAATCGCATATCATATACCCATAGCAGAGCCCACATAACTAACATTGGATGAGCCAGGTCTTCATGGCCTTGCAAAGGCCAATAGAATTGGTGCTGGCTATATTTCGGGGAGGAGGCTTGAAGGATAAGATGCATATTTAAGTATATATAAATTTGAACATATTTTAAATTAAAATATGGAATGGAACAGCTTTATCAATAAGTATGTGTAGAATTTACAGGGAGCAAAATTAGGACAACCTATATGTTTCTACTTTCATGTGCTTGTTTCTCTCTACAACTGAAAAGGTTCACATAAGTTAATACTGATGTCTCACTGTAATTGACTTTTGGAGCCTACCTTTACTTTTATTTATTGGATTTATATCTCATCTTTTATACAAGATGCTCAAGGACATGTGCATAGCCGGGTCTTCTATTATTTCCCCAAGAGCCTTATGAGGGAGGTTGTGCTGAGAGACCAATTGGCCCAAAATCACACAGCTCAAAAAGTCAAGGCCAATGCAGTCAAAGCACCCCACATTAATAAAAAAATGTGTCGTGCTTTGACTGCATTGCCCTTGACTTTTTGAGCTTCTTGGCTGATGCTGGATTAGAACCTGGGTCTGCCTGCTCCTGGCCCAAGGCCTAAACTACTGCACCATGCTAACTTCTCATTTATATATTTCAGTAAAAGTTTATGAGCTTTTGTGTTAAATACTGTATCTCCTCTTTATTTATTTAAACATATTTTTTTTAAATGTTGCTTTTTGTTAATCACTTCGAGATGGTCAAGGGCAATGAAGTTAGAGATATCATTATGTCTCAGTTTAAACAGTGCCAGTTCATCGAGAGCTAAAATCCTGGCAGAATTCTATTGCTGCTTCTATAAATGTCTTCAATGCAGAAAGCATCCTCTTGAATGTTGTTGCTACCACACAACCTAACACTTCTAATCATACTCTTAAGAACTTGGTAAGTGCAGAATAGTTGCCCCCTATAGTACAGCACTATTTTGTGATAATTAAACTCTCAATCTCTTTCTCTTCCTCCCCCACATTTCACTTTCAGGCAGAACATTTTGGAATGTTTGCCTATAAATAAGCTTGATGTTCCATCCAATAAACCTGGCCAGATAAGCTGTGCCCATGATCCATGCAAGAGATGGAGCAAAGGGCCACCTCACAGGCCATGACTGTGTTATCTAAATCACATTGAGATGATGGTGATGCTTATCAAATAGAAGCTATAATGAAGCATTTGAAGTGATGTTCTGTTCAAACGTGGTATCTGAAGAGTTAGATAATATTTTCTACCTGTCAGCTTGTGTGCCTCATAGATGGTGGTACCATGCCTCACAGATGGTAGCTCTAACTTTAACTCATTAACCTGTTTTTCCCCCCCAGGTCGAACTCTGCTAGAAAAGCTCTCCAGCCAGCAGGAGAATGCACCCCAAGAAGAAGCAGAGAAGCTTTGTTCTTGGATCATTGCAATGGGTATTTTGCTCCCCTTCAGTGACTGCTTCAGAGAGTCAAGTAGTCAGAGTGCACAACAAAGTGCACCAGCATTTGATGTAAGCCATAGCTTAAACTGTTGTTGGTATTTATCAGAGATCTTTGTGATAATTTGCTCTTTCATGTTCATGTTCCCTTAAGGGTTAGGGTTAAAGATACTTATTCCGAGTTGTCATTTAAATGTCTATAAAATACTCTGTCCTCTAAAATGTTATCTTGTACCATCCACCCCTATTTTGTAACCCATGTAGGCTTTTTCAGTATATTAATATATAGTAATATATAGTATGTTAATTATTGATTGATTGAATATGTGCCATCAAGCAGGTGTCAACTCTTACCAACCACAAAGATAGATTTTCTACAGGAGGATCTGTCCCCAACCTGGACTTTCAGATCTTCCAATATAGTGCACCCATCACCACTGTAATTAAGTCTGCCAGCCTTGCTACTGCTTGTTGTCTTCTTCTCTTTCCTTCCACTTTTTCCACCATTCTAGCCTTTTCCAGGGAGTTAGGTCTTTGCATAATGTGTCCAAAGTAGGATAATTTGAGCCTGGTCATTTGTTCCTTGAATGAAGAACACACCCAACTCACCTCACAGGGTTGTTGTTGTGGGGAAAATAGGAGGAAGAAGGAGTATTAGGTATGTTTGCCACCTTGAGTTATTTATAAAAATAAGGCGGGATAGAAAATAAATAAGATAAATAAAATAATAAATAATTTTCTTCAATGATCCATTTGTTTGTTTTCCTGGCTATCCAATGGTATTCTCGGCAGTTTTCTCCAACACCAACATTTAAAAGCTTCAATGGTGTTTCTATGCTGCTTCTTCAGAGTCCAATTTCCATTTCCACAGAGTGTCACAAGGAAAATTATTGCCTGCACAATTCTGATCTTTGTAGGGATAGACACATCCCAGCATCTGAATATCTTTTCCCAAAATTTCATTGCTACTCTACAAGTCTGTGGTGTATTGTTGACAATTGATCCTAAAAGGCAGAAGCTTCCACCATTTCAATATCTTAATTGCCAGTTCTAAGGCTGGTTGTTGTACCTATTGTCATCAATTTGGTCTTCTTTATATTTTAGTTCCATATTTTCACGGTACTCCTTGACTCATTACTAGAGCTTGCAGATCATTCACATTTTTAGCTATCAGAGTAGTTTCATCAGCATAGTGTAGGTTATTGAAGTTTTTTTTCCAGTTTTAAAATCACACTCATCTTCTTCCAATCCAGCTTCCCTCAATATATAGTCCACATACAGTTTGAATAAATAAGGGAAGAGTGTACAGCCTTATCTCACTCCTTTGCTAACCTGGAGCCAGTCTGTTTCACCATGTTCTGTCTGTACTGTGTCTTTCTGACCTTCATATATGTTTTGCATGAGGACAATTAGATGTTTTGGGATTCCCATGTTTCTAAGCACATTATATAGCTTCACATGATGGATATAATAAAAGGCCTTTATATAGTCAATGAAACACATACTGACTTCTTTTGGGCATTCTTTGGCTTTCTTAATTATCCAATCTGCATCAGCAATGTCTCTTGTTCCTCAGCCTTTTCTAAATACAGCTTGAACATCTGGCATCTCCATTTGCATGTAAGGCTCTAATCTGCATTGGATGATCCTAAGTATTATTTTTGGCATGTGAAATTAAAGGTATTGTATGATAGTTTGCATACTCTGTTAAGTCTCCTTTTTTTGGTATTGGAAGATAGATTGACCTCTTCCAATCTGTTGGCTGCTGTGTTATTCTCCACATTTGCTGGCATAGCTTGGTTAGAACCCTTGCCGATTCTTCTTTTGTTGCTTGCCATATTTCTGTATATATTCCATCAATTTCTCTAGCCTTCTGCCTTGGTAATGACCGGAATGCTGATCTAACTTCATCTACTAGTATTAAAGGTACTTGTAAGTAGGCAATATCTTCTAAGGTATCTTGGATGTTGACCTCTCTACTGTGCACTATTTCAGTATAGTCCTTCCATCTTTGTTTGATCTTCTTTGGATCGGTTGCTATGTGTTCATTGTTGTCCTTTAACATACCAATTTGAGATTGGAACCTTCTTCTGTTCATATATCTTTTGGAGTTCAGAGATCTTTTGAAAGACTTTCCTTATTTTTCCTATGTTTGTTTTCATTGTTGATGTCTTTACAATGTTGTTGTAATACTGCTTCTTGTCTATTCTAACAGGTCTCTGAAATTTTTTGTTAAATTCCTTCCTGAGGTCTTTATCTTTCTTGGCTTGGGCTTCTCTTCTTGGCAATTTCCACAGTTTGTTCTAAAATCCAGTTTTCTTTCTTCTCTTTTGGCAGTCTCTTTTCATATTCATCCTTAAAACCTTCTTTAAGTTCATTCCACAGTGCCTCTGGTTCCCCATCAGTGAAGTACAAGACTTCAAGTGATCCCTGACATTCTCCTTGAAAATGGTGGGTATATGCTGAAGACCATATTGTGGAAACTGGTTGGCTTTCTTCTTCTGCTTTAGCTTAACTTGGAACTTGCACATGAACAATTTGTTCCAAATTGCCCTGGCCATACCTTTGCTGTTATAATTGAGCTATCCTACTTCCTTCTACCAATTATATAGTCAATCTGATTTTGGTGGACTCCATCTGGTGATATCCATGTATATAAGTATAGTTTTGGTTGTTTGAAAACTGTGTTTTATAAGACATTGGCAGAAATTGATAAATAGTTCTCCTGCTTTATTTCATTTTCCTAGGCCATTCAGTCAATTATATTTAGCATAATTACTTAATAACTTAATATATTAATGATTAAATGAAAGCAACAAAAATCATTATAGAGCAAAGATTACAGACAGACCTTTTGATATCACAACTCTTTGCATTACCTTTCAGTGGTACCTCTTTAAACACTCCTTTTAGAAGCCTCTTTAGACATTAATTCAGGTAAAATGAAGTTTGGTAGTGGTGGTAGAAAAGTAGTAGCACAACAGCAGGCTCTGTCATCATCCAGTGGACTTTAATTACAACATATACAGAGTCCCAGATATATACCTCTGAGCCATCTATTAATACAAATAGATTGATAGATGCAATCTACACCATAGAAGACTGGCCTGAATTCAGTTCTTCTTCTCTGCATTCATTCAGGGTACCTAAATAAGTACCTGAAGAAAGCTTATATGCTTAATAGCCTAGTGATATATGTGTGTTTGTAAATCAGCCTGTATTTTTCTAGAACAGAGAAATCAGCATTAGAACATTTGATTGAAATTGTATTTGGTCAGCTCTTCTCTGAGTCAAGTCATTTAGAGTGGCTGTAAATATCCATATTGTTACATATATGCATTTTAATAAGTTGGAGGGGCATCACTGCTTGGAACGTTTGGTTGTAGATGGCTAGCATCAGGATTCTTTCATATCCCTATTACAGAGCTTTCCAAACTCTGTGTCGCGACACGTTAGTGTGTCAGCTGCAGTGTGTAGATGTGTCGCGTGAATGTAACAAGAAACCTCTGAGTTGGATGCTCAGAGCCTCAAGTGCCTTGCTGCTGCTGCTGCCTCCAAGCCCTGCCAGGATTCCGCGCAGGTCCTAGTGCCTGCCTTGTGCCCTGCTGTAAGAGGGGAGCTCTGTCCAAGCCTTGCCCTGCTGCAAGGGGGAACTCTGTTTTCATGAGATATGTTGTGTCCCCATACATTTTGCTATTGCAATTTATGTATGTGTCCATATCTCTTATAAGTTAGTTAGTTTAACCTCTGGTTTGCTATTAAAACTGAATTACTGCGTCACGAAATGATGCATGTCTAAAAAGTGTGTCACCAACATGAAAAGTTTGGAAAGCTCTGCCCTATTAGATCCAGAGATGTTTTGCAATACTAACTGACCTTGAGCATGTTTGCTAAGGCATAATACTGGTTGGCATTTTACACTCCCCATATTGAGTATGAATCTTTGGTATATGGGAAGAAATTTAGACTTCATCAAAATAAAAGCTAAATAATAGTTATAATGAGAAATCAATTTAAAAATAAAATGAATTCAAAGACATTTGTAATAATAAGCCTCATGCTTGATCATTGGTTAGATAGCTTGAAATAAGAAATCTAAAGGAAAAGGAAGGAAAGAAAGGAAAATTTTATGGCAGGCTTCCAACTTCCAATTTCCCTGTCCTTTGGCCATAATGGCTTCTGGTGATGGAACTAATAATACAGAATATGTGAAGGTCATCATCATTGGCGATCACTCGTAGCCGAGTAAGATTGTCTTCCAAAGGTAAAATTTTGACAGTGGATCCGTAAGTGGCTATAAAGGCCAATTCTGGATCCGCACAACCTCCCACACTGAGAGCATAGGTTTCCGGGTGGGAGACGGTCATGATGAGGGTTTGCCTGACGTGCCTTCCTTTTAGCTCTTTTCTCCCTTTCGCCCTGTACTCGTGCTTCTTCAAAGTCCATAGCGCCATTAATAAAGGATGACCTCCAATTGAAACGCTCATGAGTTAGGGCTTCCCAGTTCTCAATACTGATATTACATTTTTTTAAATTAGGTTTGAGAGTATCTTTGAATCTCTTTTGCTGCCAACCAATATTCCGTTTTCCATTCTTAAGTTGGGAGTAAAGTAGCTGCTTTGGAAGACGATGGTCAGGCATTCGAACAACATGACCGGTCCAGCGAAGTTGATGTTGGATGATCATTGTTTCAATCCTGCTGGTTTTCGCTTCTTCTAATACGCTAACATTAGTCCGCCTATCTTCCCAAGTAATTTGCAGAATTTTTCGGAGGCAGCGTTGATGGAATCTTTCAAGAAGTTGGAGGTGGCGTTTGTAGAGGTTCCATGTTTCACAGGCATACAGAAGGGTTGGTAGTACAATGGCTTTGTAAACAAGCATTTTGGTCTCCCTGCGAATGTCCCGATCCTCAAACACTCTACGCTTCATTTGGGAGAAAGCTACACTCGCAGAGCTCAGGCGATGCTGAATTTCAGCGTCGATGTCGGCTTTTGTAGATAGATGGCTGCCGAGATAAGAAAAGTGATCGACATTTTCTAGTGACACACCTTTAAGCTGGATTGATGGCGCTGCGGAGGGATTGGTTCGAACTTGCTGGTAAAGCACTTTGGTTTTTTTAATGTTAATCGAGAGGCCGAGCTTTTCATATGCTTCTGCAAAGATGTTTGGGATAGTTTGAAGATCTTCCTCGGAGTGTGCACAGACTACATTATCATCAGCATATTGAAGTTCTATAACAGAAGTTGTAATTACCTTATTTTTTGCTTTCAGCCTAAGATTAAAAAAGCTTTCCATCTGTTCGATATATAATTTCTACACCAGTAGGAAGTTTCTCTTCAACAAGGTGTATAATCATAGCGATGAAGATAGCGAATAAGGTTGGAGCAATAACACATCCCTGTTTAATGCCGGATTCCACTTTAAATGGATCGCTTTGAGAGCCATTGTCTGTAGCTTGAATCATGTCAACTGGATTTCTATTTTCTTAGTGGAAACGTTTCGCTCCTTATCCAAGGAGCTTCTTCAGTCTGAGCAAAGTTGGTAAGGGAATCCTAAATATGTTCCTAGGTAGCTGTGTGACCTTACACCTGGGGCTAGGTCATGGTTATATTGAGATGTAATTTTTAAGTCCTTTTATCATCTAAAGGAGGGTCGTTAAAATCACCATGCTGCTGTTGAGCTTGTGAAATGGTCTTAATCTTCCTAGGCACAGAAGACAAAATGGGGAGGAAGATGGGGGAGAGTTTGTGCCTGAGGCCCCCACCTATTTCAAGGAAGGATTTTCCAAGTTGGCATAAATGGATTCCTTGACCCCTCTCTCAAACCACCTATCTTCTCTGTCTAAAATGTGAACATTAATGTCCTCAAATGAGTGTCCTTTTTCTTTTAGATGAAGATAAACTGCTGACTCTGGTCCTGTGGTGTTATTTCTCCTGTGTTGGGCCATCCTCCTGTACATAGGTTGTTTGGTTTCTCCAATGTAGAGTTCAGAGCACTCCTCACTGCACTGGATTGCATAAACTACATTGCTTTTCTTGTGTTTTGGAGTTTGATCTTTGGGGTGTACAAGCCTCTGTCTCAGTGTGTTGGTGGGTTTGAAATATACAGGTATGTGGTGTTTGCCAAATATCCGTTTTATCTTTTCAGACACACCAGCCATGTAGGGAATGACCAGGTTCTTTCGTTTACTCTGAGTCTCAGCCCTATCTGTCGCTGTTTTAGGTCTGGTAGATTTAGATTTGGTGAAGGCCCAATTTGGATATCCACAGGCCTTCAGGGCTGTTCTCAGGTGCTGATTTTCATTCTTTTTGGAATCCATGGAGGTGGGGATGGTTTCTGCTCTGTGTGACAATGTCCTGATGACTCCTAGTTTGTGCTGCAGTGGATGGTGGGAGTCAAACATCAGATATTGATCTGTGTGTGTGGGTTTCCTGTAGATCCCTATTTCTAGCTTGCCACCGGTCCCAATGAGGACTTCACAGTCTAGGAATGCCAGTCTGTTGTCCTTGGTGTCTTCTCTGGTGAAGCTAATGTTGGCATCTATAGTGTTTATATGGTCCGTGAAGGCCTGTACTTCCTGGGCCTTGATTTTGACCCAGGTGTCATCCACATACCTAAACCAGTGGGTGGGCACCGTTCCCTGGAATGTGTTGAGTGCTTTCTTCTCCACTTCTTCCATGTATAAATTGGCCACAATGGGTGACACAGGAGAACCCATGGCACAGCCGTGTTTTTGTCTGTAAAAGTCACCTCTGTATGTGAAATAAGTGGTGTTAAGACACAGGTCCAGAAGATGGCAGATCTGGTTTGGGTTGAGATGGCTTCTCCTTTCCAGGGTGCTGTCCTCTTCTAGTCTCTTCCTGACAGCGGATAGAGCATGAGTGGTGGGGATGCTGGTGAAAAGGGAGGACACATCAAAGGAGACCATAGTTTCATCTGTATCCAGTTTCAGGATCTTTGCTTTGGAAACAAATTCTTCCGAATTATGGATGTGGTGTTCAGAGTGTCCAACTAGAGGTGCTAGTATGGTAGAGAGGTGTTTGGCAATGTTGTATGTTACCGAATTGATGCTGCTGACTATGGGTCGGAGGGGTGTTCCTTCCTTGTGGATCTTAGGAAGTCCGTAGATGCAGGGGATGGCTTCTCCAGGATACAGACGGTGGTAGGTAATCCTATCGATGGAGCCATCATGTTCCAATTGTTTCAAACTGTCTATTGCCTTTTTCTTGTAATTGTTGGTGGGGTCTCTTTTCAGTTTTTCATATGTATGGTGATCCTCCAAAAGTGAGGTAATTTTATTGTGGTAGTCTGCAGTGTTTAGAACCACTGTACATCTTCCTTTGTCAGCAGGTAAAATGGTGATGGTTTCATCTTTGCTGAGGGCTGTCAGGGCTCTCCTCTCTTGGGCGGTAAGGTTGGGGGGAGGAGGTTGAGCACTGGACAGAGCTGCAGATATTTTAAGCCGGAGTTGTTCTGCTTCTTCAAAAGGTAGGTGGTTGTTGTGGATGGCAGATTCTGTGGCTGTAATGAGCTCCACAACTGGAACTTGCTTGGGAGTGATGGCAAAATTAAGACCTTTGGCTAGGACATCTCTCTCTGGTTGGGTAAGTTCTCTGTCTGAGAGATTTTTCACCCACATGTTCTTTTTGTCCTCTGTGGTCCTGTTGTTGTTGTTCCTCCCAGCGGTTTCTCCAGTTCCTTGTTTCTGCTTGCTGCGAGAAAGAAGAATGTCAAATTTCTTAGTTTGCCTCTCCTTTGTCTTGTGATGCTGGGCCAGCTGTACTTTATGGCCAAACTGAATAACTCTATCCAGGATTGGGTCAGGAAGGGTGGCTGTGAGTTCCTGGTGAAGGTTTTCAATACATAAGGTTATGTATATGTTATGAAATAAGGTTTTCAATCCTGGTGAAGGTTTGCAATACAATTTTGAAAACCTTCACCAGGAACTCACAGCCACCCTGTTTGACTCCCACCATCCACTGCAGCACAAACTAGGAGTCATCAGGACATTGTCACACAGAGCAGAAACCATCCCCACCTCCATGGATTCCAAAAAGAATGAAAATCAGCACCTGAGAACAGCCCTGAAGGCCTGTGGATATCCAAATTGGGCCTTCACCAAATCTAAATCTACCAGACCTAAAACAGCGACAGATAGGGCTGAGACTCAGAGTAAACGAAAGAACCTGGTCATTCCCTACATGGCTGGCGTGTCTGAAAAGATAAAACGGATATTTGGCAAACACCACATACCTGTATATTTCAAACCCACCAACACACTGAGACAGAGGCTTGTATACCCCAAAGATCAAACTCCAAAACACAAGAAAAGCAATGTAGTTTATGCAATCCAGTGCAGTGAGGAGTGCTCTGAACTCTACATTGGAGAAACCAAACAACCTATGTACAGGAGGATGGCCCAACACAGGAGAAATAACACCACAGGACCAGAGTCAGCAGTTTATCTTCATCTAAAAGAAAAAGGACACTCATTTGAGGACATTAATGTTCACATTTTAGACAGAGAAGATAGGTGGTTTGAGAGAGGGGTCAAGGAATCCATTTATGCCAACTTGGAAAATCCTTCCTTGAAATAGGTGGGGGCCTCAGGCACAAACTCTCCCCCATCTTCCTCCCCATTTTGTCTTCTGTGCCTAGGAAGATTAAGACCATTTCACAAGCTCAACAGCAGCATGGTGATTTTAACGACCCTCCTTTAGATGATAAAAGGACTTAAAAATTACATCTCAATATAACCACGACCTAGCCCCAGGTGTAAGGTCACACAGCTACCTAGGAACATATTTAGGATTCCCTTACCAACTTTGCTCAGACTGAAGAAGCTCCTTGGATAAGGAGCGAAATGTTTCCACTAAGAAAATAGAAATCCAGTTGACATGATTCAAGCTACAGACAATTCCACCTGGATGACTGAGAACCTTCATAGACATTTTGAGAGCCATTGTTATTCAGGATTGTTGCCATCATGTCGTCATGGAGTAACCGCAAGATGTTCACAAATTTATCAGGGCATCCGATTTTCAGAAGGATGGTCAAGAGAGCAGTACGATTTACAGTATCAAAAGCTTTAGTCAGATCAATAAACGCCATGTACAGAGGGCGGTTTTACTCCTTGCATTTTTCTTGAAGCTGTCGTGCAGTGAAGATCATATACCCTGTTCCCCTGGAAGGGCGGAAGCCATTTTGCGTTTCAGGGAGGATGTCTTCTGATACAGATAGGAGACGGTTTGCGATGATCTTTGCCAGGATTTTCCCTCTGTGGCTAGAAGGGAGATGCCTCGATAGTTTCCACAGTCTGTTCTATCACCCTTTTTTAAAGAGAGTGATAATTATGGCATCCCTAAAGTCTGCTGGAATCTCCTCCCTCATCCAGATTTTTTCGATGAGCTTATGAAGCTGTTGTGTAAGTTCAGGCCCGCCTTCTTTAAAGACTTCAGCAGGAATCCCATCAGGTCCACTAGCTTTGTTATTTTTCATTTGTTTAGTGGCTTTACTGACTTCCTCCAAACTAGGGGGTACTGCAAGCTCATCTCTTATTTGCTTTTGCGGGATTTGCAAGAAGACTTCATCAGCCACAGTAGAGTGACGATTAAGGAGATTGTAGTAATGCTCTTTCCAGCGCAGTGCAATAGACTCTTTGTCCTTTAGAAGTTTAGCACCATCTACTGAGCGTAAGGGATTTGTACCATGGTTTGTTGGTCCATAGATGGCCTTTATGGCATTAAAAAAGCCCCGTGCATCATGAGCATCTGCAAAATGTTGGGTCTCTTGGGCTTTTTTTATCCACCATATGTTCTTAAGTTCTCTAGTTCTTCTTTGGACTTCTGCCTTTGCACTGGCATAGATTTTTTTCTTAACGGCACAGTTAATATCTTTTTGCCATATCTGGAAGGCTTTCCTTTTCTTGTCAATAATATGTTCAATCTCACTATCATTCTCATCAAACCAGTCCTGATGTCTCTTAGTCTGGTATCCGATAGTTTGTTCACAGGCTGAAATAATAGAAGTCTTCAATTTAATCCAGTGTTCCTCAACATTTTCAGGAAGTTCCATAGGGAGATGTTCCTTGAGAGTTGATTGAAAGCAAGCTCATTTAATAGAATCTTGAAGGGCCAGTATATTCATTTTACGCCTCGGTTTTCTTCCTTGGATCCTGCGATGAAGGACAATCTTTATGGCCATCGTGGATCGAATTTATCGATGGTCTGTCCAGCAGTCATCGGCGCTCTTCATGGCTCTGGTGAGAAGTACATCACGGCGATCTCTAGCATGGACAATTACATAATCTAAAAGATGCCAGTGCTTCGACCGTGGGTGCTTCCATGATGTTTTAAATTTATTTTTCTGGCGAAAGAGTGTATTAGTAATGACAAGGTTATGCTCTGCACATTTAGTCAGAAGTAAGATTCCATTCGTGTTGCTGTTGTCAACTCCTTCTTTCCCAATGATCCCTGGCCACAAATCAAAGTCACGCCCAACTCTTGCATTGAAATCGCCCAGGAGGATAATTTTATCTTCCTTTGGTATCTCTGATAAAATGGTGTCTAGCTGGGTATAAAATTTTTCCTTGATATCCTCATCTGCATGTAGTGTTGGTGCGTAAGCACTTAGGATAGTTGCCTGTTGGTTTTTGGCGAGTTTTATTCGGAGAGTTGAGAGTCGTTAGTTAATCCCAGTGGGAACTTCTGACAAGAGCTTCACAAGGTCGTGTGAAGGTAATATATTGTGAAGGTAATGTATGTGAAGGTAATATATTGCAATAGGCTGTTTTAAGAAATAATACAGTTTCCTTGTTTTTGACAGGTATAAAATGTTACCTTCAGGACTATATTTTAAGAAGGATTCAGTGCTAGATTTTAAAATAAAATACCCATATGATAAGAACCTGTACTGCATAGATCAGCATGGAAATTGAAGATACCCCCTTAAGTTAATTGGTTTAGGTAATCAGCCTTATCTTCAATCAGTAAATTTAGGGACTTGAATGTTACCTTTCTTTTTCTTTTTTTTAACTTAGCATGCAAAATAAAATCAGGATGTAACCAAAAACTTTACTGGTAGAGTCAGTAGCTCACTGGGCTATACATGTAGCTGCTACCATTCTTCTTTATTCACACAAACTTGACCCGCAACTAACATGTTATGCTAGTAGTTCCAACTCACAACATCTCCTCCTTTTTTGCTTTTGACTTAACTTTCAATAATAATAATAATAATAATAATAATAATAATAATAATAATATATACACACACACACACATACATACATACACACACACTGTGTGTGTGTGTGTGTGTATGTGTGTGTGTGTGTGTGTGTGTATATATATATATATATATATGTTTTTGTTTTGTTGTTTATTCGTTCAGTCGTTTCCGACTCTTCGTGACCTCATGGACCAGTCCACGCCAGAACTTTCTGTCGGCCGTCACCATCCCCAGCTCCCCCATGGTCGAGTCTGTCACCTCCAGAATATCATCCATCCATCTTGCCCTTGGTCGGCCCCTCTTCCTTTTGCCTTCCACTTTTCCTAGCATCAGCTTCTTCTCCAGGGTATCCTGTCTTCTCATGATGTGGCCAAAGTACTTCAGTTTTGCCTTTAATATCATTCCCTCAAGTGAGCAGTCTGGCTTTATTTCCTGGAGTATGGACTGGTTTGATCTTCTTGCAGTCCAAGGCACTCAGAATTTTCCTCCAACACCACAGTTCAAAAGCATCTATCTTCCTTCGCTCAGCCTTCCTTATGGTCCAGCTCTCACAGCCATAGGTTACTACAGGGAATACCATTGCTTTAACTATGCGGACCTTTGTTGTCAGTGTGATGTCTCTGCTCTTAACTATTTGATCAAGATTTGCCATTGCTCTCCTCCCAAGAAGTAGACGTCTTCTGATTTCCTGGCTGCAGTCAGAGTCTGCAGTAATCTTTGCGCCTAGAAATACAAAGTCTGTCACTGCCTCCACTTTTTCTCCCTCTATTTGCCAGTCATCAATCAAGCTTGTTGCCATAATCTTGGTTTTTTTGAGGTTTAACTGCAACCCAGCTTTTGCACTTTCTTCTTTCACCTTCGTCATAAGGCTCCTCAATTCCTCCTCGCTTTCAGCCATCAAAGTGGTATCATCTGCATATCTGAGATTGTTAATGTTTCTTCCAGCGATTTTAACTCCAGCCTTGGATTCCTCAAGCCCAGCATGTCGCATGATGTGTATGTGTGTGTGTGTGTGTGTGTGTGTGTGTGTGTGTGTATGTATGTATATATATATATATATATATATATATATATATATATATATATATATATAAAACTTGTATGTTGCCTGACTCTCAGTGACTCTGTCAGCTCACAATGTCCCCATATCTTACTAGCTTTTGAACTCCTCTTCCTCTTGAAATCACCACTGATTTAACATTATCCACTTTGGAATTCTGTTGTTACTGAGCAGAGGCAGCTGTTCCCTTTAACATTCGTTGTCAAGAGCATCCAACAAGACTGTCAGAGGATCAATATATGTCCTCATTTTTCTACCTACATGCAAATAACTTCACTCATTAACATTGTCACTTAAAATAGCCCTATCGTATCTTGTCATATCTTTTTCAGCAATATTTTGTACACTGCACATCCATCAACTGAATTTTATTATAACATATTAGCTATCCTAGAGTCATTTGAAAACAAGCCATCTACAGGTCAGGAATGTGGATATTTCGTCCCTCTTTCTCTTCATCAAATGGTAGATCTCTATTCCACTTTTTTTTTAAAAAAAGGCAAAATGAATTATTTCCCCAAAGTTAGACCCGTGCACACACTTTTTGTAAAACATAGTAAGGATACACGTAGCATGGTCAAGGTATTTGCAAGACCTCTTGAAAATGGTTAATACATGAACATCCTCATATGGGAGAGCTGAATTTGCCTGGATTAGAAGTTAAAGTATAGCTTTTTAATGGCAAATATAACTTTTAGTCTTTATTTTAAATGGTTAACAAAGCATATTCAGTTAATTTGTAGGAAGAAAATGTCAATGTTATTTACTATGCTGGCTGCCTACAGGAGATATGTATGCTTAGAAACATGCTGAATCTGAATTCAGGATACACTTAGAAAAGAGAATGTTTCTTAAAGTGAAATATAAAATGCTTTCCTTTTTGCATTTAACCACAGGCAGACTGGTCTAAGACCTGGAGTGAATATTGGTCTTTAGCCCTAGGCCATTCTGAAATCCTGACCTGGAGTAGGGAATGGATCCACCTGATCTGGAACAGATGATTATGGTATATGTTCTGTAGTAGAGCAGGGCACCAAAGTGATTTGGAAAAAGTGTTTGGCTCCCATGGTGATCCTGAGGATGATATCAGTGCTTCAGTGAATGAAATAATTAAAGCATTGCCTTTTTAATGTGCCTCTTAAAAGCAACAACATCTTTTTTCAGGCCTGTGCCTTGGCTAAGTTTGAATGGGACAAAACTCAGAGGAACTCAAGTTCCAGGTATTCTGTGTTTTCTGACCATAAAAAACAATAACAAATCATTAGTTTGGAGATAGGCCACAAGAATAGGTGTGATGACCATCCATGGTGATTTGCAGAAAAATTGGCGAAAGGGAGTATTTTAAAAGAAAAGAAAAGTGCCCATAGGAAACAATGGAAGTACACAGAAAAATTACAGTGACCCATTTTAAGTCCTTTCAGTTAGTACTTTCTCATCCTAGGCCTAAAGGTCAACAGACAGGTGGATGAGTTTCACTCAAAATGCAAACTTCAAGGGAAAAAAAAGAATTTGCAGCAAAAAAACAAACAATAGTTCAAGCAACAGCCTAAACTCTGTCTTCATTTATTTTTAATACCATTTTAATATGCTACCTTAAGGTCCTGAATGAAATCAAGATAGAAAACTAGCAAACAACAAAGAAAGAAAGAAATTGTTGGAATCTGGCAAATCAAGCATGCCTCATTAGCATATGGGTGATTGCTCTAGAAGGCAAACTCTGTGCTACTAGAGGAAGCTGCTTGTTGCCCCTCCCACTTCCTCTTCTCTCTCTCTCTCTCTCTGATTCTTCCACCGATGGGGTAGGACGCACGTGCCTTAGCTCCTTCCATGGAGAGGCCATGTGCTAGGCCTCAACTCCAGAGGCTTTTCCCCCTTTCTCCACACAGCCTCTGGCAGCAAACAGGGCCAGAGGTATACAGTTTAGAGAACAGAAAGAAGAACTGAAACATCATTTTTCTACTGAAATGGCTGTACCTGGACAAAATAAATGTAAGAACTCTTTTGTACTTACTTTTTGTACCTGCAATGTCTAAGCATGTGTTTCTTTATGCTTGGGTGGGCTAAAAGTGTAAGAATAAGAACCTGAATCTCTCTAATGTGCTCACAGGCTGTGTTTTTAAACAATATTCATTTTTCTGCCCACGAGTTTACACAACATTAAGCTCTGCTCCATTCACTGGTTCTAACAGGCCACTGAATGATCTTCAGAAATGCCTTAACAGGGCAAAACCCAAATAAATAAAATAGTTGATTCACACACCCTTAGCTCAGTAGGAAAGCAAAAGATGTCTTGAAGCTTTCACAAGACAGAAAGAAAAAAACCTGGCAACCCAAATCAAGACACCTTTGTAGAAAATGCCCTATGAATGCAACAACAGGTTGCATGCACACACCAAAACCTCACTATACCAATCAATCTTTGCATTTTGAAAGTTCCACATCAACAGGCACATGAGATCAAAGTCAAAAACCAACCACAGCCAGTGCAGAGAAGTCTTTTTAAGGCATTACATCTGGCACCAGGTGTTTATGTGCAGTCTGTGCATATTTTTGTGTCCGGTTCGTGTCAAAATTAAAGAATGTGCTGGGAAATTAAGACTCATTTCTTTTTTAAAGGCACCCTGAATCTCAGCATCAACAGGGTGCACTCACATCCTGCATCCTTTCCTGGAGAGATCTGTGTCAGCCCTCCAGAGTGAGTAACATTTCAGATGCTGCATCTGGAACTGGAGAAACATGGATATGAGCTATGTCAGTCTCCATCTAATATGTGATTTTCAAGTGACAAGAACCAGTGACTCATCCCAGTTTTCCTGTCAGCTGAGTCAGTAGCAAGCTCTGAGTACAGCCCAGGTGAGCTTATGTCTAAGGAAAACCATCCATATTTCTGGACATGAGCAAGAAGCTGTCAGTGGTATGGACATTGAGGTTTATCTCCAATTGCCTGCAATAAAAACATGTCTGCACTAAGGGCATGTCTGTTATCTTGCCTTTCTTTGCTCACAAGTAGCATAGAATGGAATGTTCTGTATAAGTGGCCAAACCACCAGACAGTGCTTCTCTTCTCCAAGGCATTGCACGAAGAACACTGACCTCAAAGGTTAACATGCTTTGCTATGCCAAGAAGAATCTGATTTCACATGTTGGCTCCAATGTCCTTGGACTGCAAGAAGATCAAACCAGTCCATACTCCAGGAAATAAAGCCAGACTGCTCACTTGAGGGAATGATATTAAAGGCAAAACTGAAGTACTTTGGCCACATAATGAGAAGACAGGATACCCTGGAGAAGATGCTGATGCTAGGGAAGGTGGAAGGCAAAAGGAAGAGGGGCCGACCAAGGGCAAGATGGATGGATGATATTCTGGAGGTGATGGACTTGACCATGGGGGAGCTGGGGATGGCGACGGCTGACAGGAAGCTCTGGCGTGGGCTGGTCCATGAAGTCACGAAGGGTCGGAAGCGACTGAACGAATAAACAACAACCCCAATGTCCATGACATGAAGTTTCAATTTGGCTGCCCTGGCAGTCAGCTCTTCATTGTTATTCTTCGTGGCCATTCTCACGTCTTCTGTCATGTAAGCCACGTCCAGCACTTCAGTGAAAAGTTGCACCTAACTCTGCTTGGGGTCTGTAGCTCAGGAGGTGCTATTGGTTACAATGGCAAATGCCTCCTTCCTCCAACACCGTACTGCAAGAGGAGAGAGAGGTGAAATAGACCCACACCACCTCAGCTGGATCATATACTTGAGGTGAAGCAAATGTCCCTGTTGGGATGTGCCCTAAACTTCTTCCATGCACTAGCAATCCATGGGCACCATTTGCTAGCTGAAGGCGATATGAAGGTGTTTTAGTAATCAGGGTCATCCAGATTGAGGAAGCACTTGAATCCAATAGCTGAAGAGATGATAATTCAAAGCCATCACCTCCCTGTTTGCCCCCAGTGACTGCTTCTACCACTGCACAGGTACTTCGTACTGCTCTGGCACAGGTTGCCTAGAGTAATCCAGAGATAGAAATGGCACTTTCCTATGGTGATGATACCTAGGCAGGTTCTTAAGCACTCTTGGCATTCTCCTCCATGCTGACCCATTCTGCTTTAATCTTGTTTTGAAATGTTTTCTTACTTTGGAGACAAGCAGGGGTACCCTGAGTTATTACTTGATTTTGCTAAAGTTCCATTCTTCTCTCAAAGTTTACATTCTTTATACTAGGTAACAGTACAATTCTTAGGAAGGCTTTGTGTGAAGTAAACATTCTGGTAGGATGCACCATTACACTTTTTTGAAACAAAGCCAATTATTGGTTAATCAAAAATAAATGTTTAAAAAGCTAAGGAGGCTGTTTTGGAAATGACATTGCACTACTGTTGTACCTGGCATTTTTTAGCATTAAAGAGAGAATTGGAAAAGAAACCCAAGAAACTCCAAAGCAAAAGAAGGGAAAATAGAATTTCTAGTAATATGCATCCTTTAATTTCCCACAATGCTATCTACCTGCCTCCTTCCTTCCTTCCTTCCTAATCACATATTGCTGACTAAGAGTCATTATCGGTTCCTTGCAACCATTTCAGGTGGTTCAGTGTGAACTGATTTAATTCAATTTCTATCACGTGTGGCTCTTAACCATTTCTGGGAAGTTTTCCTTGTTTGGGGATTTTCCGAGAGCTGATAGCTGTTGTGAACAGCGACTTAATCTGCTTTGAGTTAAAATATCTATGTTGCTGCAAACTGTACTGTAAGATTTTAGATGCTACTTATTTATTCATAAGATGAGTCTGCCTACGTCAGTATAGAAACAAACAAGATAATAGCATTCCTCTTGAATTCAGCTTGGAGATCTGAACTGGTTTGCTCCTAACAGTAAGTACTACATGGCTTTAACTGATAACATTGCAGTTAACAATGCAATTTCCTATCAGTAAGAAGTAACTGTTTTTTAAGCTAGAATAGAGGTAGGTCAGTCAGAAAATTAGAACTGTTTGGGTGATTGTAATGAGAGAAGGCAGTAGCTGTATTGATTAGAAAGTGGAAGTGCTCTCCAGATTCTGCAGGCAAATAGTGTGCCTCGCCCTTGTAAGATAGCTCCGCAGTTTTGAACAAGAAGCCAACATCACTGTGAAAGAGGATATGTTGCTTGTATTTTGTCAATAGCTGCACACTGAGCAACTAGCTTGCAAAGCGACTTTGCTTAATAACAGATCAGAAATCTGTATTGTTGTTATTGTTGAAAGTTTTAAAGAAAAACTGGATGCTTCATACAGTATATATTCAGGAATTTGACAGTGGCAATAAAGAACTTTTCTTCCTTATAAACCACAATGACTTTAGCAGAAATATCGAAGGTAAATCTGTATTTGGTTTATCAAGATAAAGAACAGAGAGGGAGACAAAATATATAACTTTCATAGTTAAATCTAATCTTTTTTTGTCATGAAAGGCCGTATATGCTAATACCATAAAAGTATAACATTGCTATATTAAGAATTTATACTTTTCTTTCTTAATCTTCAGCAGCTATGTTGGGTTTTGTTTTAAAAAGTTATTTGTATGTATGAGCATGAAAGAGATTTTCCAAAGGATAGAAGCTACCACTTCCAAATACATGCCAATGCTGCTGTGCAAGGAAAACAGAGATGGGGTATCACTTACTGAATTTCAAAGAGAACTTTATAATTTCCCCCAAACTCCAGATTAATTTATATAATCCTTTAAGATAAATTTATATAGAATTTTTATTGATCTTTCCTTTGCAGTGATCTAAATATAATCACTGCATCTTATTGAGATTTTAATTCTCTTTGAGCACCAAGTATTTATTTCCAGTTTGAGACTATATTAGTTTAGAATTTTCAGTTTAGATTAATAATTTGTTGCACACATGCTATTAACATGCTGGTTGTATGAATCGTATTTGTTTTATGGATAACTTCATTAATTTTCATTAAATATTGAGACAAAAAATTCCACAACTTTTTTCTATTATATATACGTCCACACACACACAGACCCACACATACACGCACTCACATGGAGTTAAATGTCTAATTCATGTCATATGATTTCCTCACATCTGTGCTTTCAGTTATGTTATCTTTTTTCTCATTTTGTATCTAGTAAGCTAAGCAGAGGCAGTGACTGACCCAGGGCATTTATCTTATTCCATGACTAACTTGGCATTTAATCCAGGTTTTTGCTCCCTAGCATGGGCTTTAAATGTTTCTAATTTTAAGATCGGTACTATCTTCTATGCTCTTTGTAGATTTTTTTTCTTTCCTAGCCTTTTAAATCATTTTTAGTGATAACTTTTTCTCTTAATTTGATATACTTTTTCAGACTACCACTAAAAATGAATGGCAATAGTGATTAGTCTGATTATTTTCAGTTGCTTGATATGAAATATTAAATGCATTTTGTTGCTTCCCTTACTCACAGTTCCTCTTCTTTAATATATATATATACAGTATATATTTATTATCAGTCACAAATGTATAAAAGTATAAATTTATCCTGAGAAATGTCAATGTATAAATAATATGATTTCTTTCCAGATAATTCAAAGTAATACTGTGCTATGGTGATGATCTTGAAAACTCAAGGCTGAATTAGTAATGTTAAAAAAAACCCATTAAGTAATGTGGGTGGAATTCTATTCACCCAATGCAGTTTCTGTTAATCTCTCCCTAGATCCTCCTATGCATTATCAAAAGTAGGCAGGGCCTCTGAACTGGATATTGGGCACACAATAATCTTTAAGAAGGGAGGAAGAGGAAATACCATTCAGTTATGTTTATAGAAATTTACCATTGGATTGTATCCTATATTGCTTTAGTTGCCCCTCTTCTCCCTCGTTAAACAGTAATGTCTGTCTTCTCTTGACCAGCTAGGCAAAAAAATGGTATAGTCAGGCTCCCAAAGACACAATCTCTGTTAATATTTATGGTATAAAAGCTATAAAGCCATCATGAAAGAATTCCAGTAAGTGCTGTGAATCAAATGCAAGCCCTATTTATAAATTCTTGCTCCTCTTTCTCTTGCCCATGCAGTGTAGTGGGCTTGAACTCACTCTCTCACAGGAGGAAAGGCTCCCACCTCTCCTTAATTTTCATGAAGGATAGTCTTATTCCAGGCTGCTGCCTTCTGTCCTTCTGAGAACTGACTCTCACTACTAAAGTCTTCTTCAAATCAAGCTTGCATTCTGGTGACTTCATAGATAGAACACCAGTCTTCTGTTGTCTTATTCCTTTGTGCTACAGCCTACCTGGGCCTTCCTCATTAGTCATAAATAAACACATTATGAGAAGCCAGTTTTATGTCTCTTCAAAAACCAAAGTAATATTTTTGTGACTCTTAACATACTAAGAATTCATTAAATGAATCATTCATTAAATATATGAAAGAAACTGTCAGTAAACTTTACTGTAAATATTTTTATACTGAAATTGGGGTTCACTTAGATTCTCACTTAGATACTGATCTGCATTATTCTCCCATTTAATAGGCAGCTTAATTCATACCATTCCAATTCAGCATAACTTTATTATTTTATAAAAAGTAAATTTAAGCAGTGGGCAATTCATTCATTCATTCATTTATAAACCACTTCAATCAAGGTGATTCTAAGAAGTAGGAACAGCTGCAGTCAGTGCAATAATAACAAAGAATGGGAAGATGGGCGGTGAGAGAAATTTAATAAATAAATAAACAAAGGCAGGATAAAAATTAAATAAATAAATAAAATACAATAATATAATGAAATAGTAATTTTAATAAATTTAAATAAAATAAATATAATACATAGTTATGGTTAAAATATATAATTAATTAATTAGGTATGTTAGCCACCTTGAGTTATTTATAAAAATATTAAAGGCAGGATAGAAAATAAAATAAAATAAAATAAAATAATAAAATAAAATAAAATAAAATAAAATAAAATAAAATAAAATAAAATAGTAGAAATGCAAATACAGATCCTGGTTGCTTGAAATGGTGAGGCAGTCAAGAACACTGAGAAATAGTAAGGGATGTAAAGGTAAAAAGAGCTGTGATTATCAGCTGGTTTTACAGCATGCTAATACTTAGCAATCACATCTTTTAATAGAGGATTTTCTGAATGTCTCTGGAAGCTCTTTGGACCAGATTGCACCCAAGTTTAACTAAGCAGCAGAGGGTTTTAGTACTTTAGTGGCTGTGAAGTGAACTGTTAGAGCCATTAATATGAATTGGGCCATCAGTGCTAGGCATGGGAGGATAGATTAATGGGACAGGAGTAACATAAAAAATAACACAAGGTACTTGGGACACATAAGATACATTTTCAGCAACTATTACAGAAATAATACAGATTCAGCTTCAATACTTTTTAAAGTACTTATTTATAGATACATTAAAACAACCTAACAGTTTGCAGCTTTGGTAAGTTAAATTAACAAATCATATCAGGGCTATTTCAGCAAATAAGCTGACCAATATTACACCTTAGTCTGTTATTCTATCAAATGTCTGTATGTCAAGTTCTAGGATAAAGTTGTTATTCCACAATTTATGCTTCTTAAAGGTCAATAAAGAGTTAACATTTTCTATTCCCAGGGTATTTCTGATTGTTCCATAGCAACCTGAGGATGGCAATGTGTTTATGAACTAAATTGACTGGGTCTATGAAGGTTCTCAGTCATCCAGGTGGAATTGTCTGTAGCTTGAATCATGTCAACTGGATTTCTATTTTCTCAGTGGAAACGTTTCCACTGAGAAAATAGAAATCCAGTTGACATGATTCAAGCTACAGATAAATTGACTGGGCTGACAAACAGGCCAAGCAACTCCTTAGTTATTTCTGAGTTCAGTGTGTACTGTCCCTTATATAAAATTTATCTTTAGTTTTAAATATCAAGGTATAAGTCCTCTATCCTATTCACAGGTAACTGCAATTCCCCTGAAGTCTTTCTTTGTACAAGGCCACGAGAATCTTTCTGTACAGTTGAGGTCTCCAGAAACTTTGACTTAAAATATTTAAGTTGATATTCTGATGTTATTTAGTAGGTAGATATAAAGATGGGCATTTTAATGCTAGTAACTCAGCAAATACAGAGCCAAGACATTCCTGGAATATTTTAAAAATAAATTCTAACAATTTCAGATTTCATGAAGTACAGTAAGCTATCAAAACAAAGTCTGGAGTAGCACTGCATTGTGAAAAGCAGATGAGAGGTAATATCTTGGAAAATATGTAATGTTTGTATTTAATTTTTGTCTTGTAAATAACTACAGCAAGATCAGCTTTATACTTGGGCTGCAGTCAATCAACCCACTCATTCATCAGATTACACTGAAGGAAGATTTCCAAGGAGGACTCCATCAGTGTGGCCAGCTCCAAAGTCTCCGGATGAAGAACAGAAGGTGAACCATATAAAGAAAGGTAAGGGGATACTATTTATTTAGGATTGGATTGGATTGGATTGGATTGGATTTATATTACCACCCATCTTCTCCACAAGGAGAACAAGGTTCACAACCAAACCATCATTAAAATACAAACCGGTCCTAAAACAAATACACAAAATATAAAATATCATTAAAATTCTTAGACAATATAAATAGGATAATATGGTATAAAATCAAGATGGCTACAGTTCTTCTCAAATTCTGAGCGTAAGGGCCGCTCTCCATCCGTGCTAGGGTGCTAGCCATCCCCAAGAATGATTATTTCCCCTCCCATCCCAGGCTTGGTGGCAAAACCAGGTTTTCAGTTTTTTTCTGAAGTCCAGGAGTGAGAAGGGGTGTGGTGGCTCAGCGGGTAAGACGCCAGGCTTGTGGATCGGAAGATTGCAAGTTCGGAGGTTCGAATCCCTAGCCCTGCGTGCGGAGTGAGCTCCCACACTAGCTCCAGCTCTTGCCAACCTAGCAATTCGAAAGCATGCAAATGCAAGTAGATGAATAGGTACCACTTCGGTGGGTAGGTAACAGCGTTCCACGCGTGTCAAGCGGCCACATGACCGTGGAAGCGTCTTCGGACAACGCTGGCTCTTCGGCTAACAAACGGAGATGAGCACCGGCCCCTAGAGTCGGACACGATTGCACAAATGTGCGGGGGGAACCTTTACCTTTTTTTTACCAGGAGTGAGAGGGCCTGTCTCACCTCTGGGGGAAGGATGTTCCAGAGGGTGGGAGCAACTGCAGAGAAGGCATGCTTCTGAGACCCTGCTAGGTGGAATTCTTTTATGGAAGGGATCCGTAACATGCCCTCTCTGCATGATCGGGTGGGACGGGTCAATGTAATAGTAATATTGCATCTTTATTAGATATTATTAGATAATTACTAGATAATTAGATAATATTAGATGTAATAATATATGGAAATGATGGCAATAGCTACCAAAACTTTGAGCTTGTATTTAAAGCCAACATTTCTACTATTAATTGGTGGTCAGAAAAGAGCCCATGCTACCTCAGAAGTTGTTCTTGTGAAGAAAATTATTAGGAGGGAATGCTATGTATGGTGCCTTGAGCTTCTGAATGAAAGGCAGGACATAAATCAAAGAAAAACGAAGGAAGGAAGGAAGGAAGGAAGGAAGGAAGGAAGGAAGGAAGGAAGGAAGGAAGGAAGGAAGGAAGGAAAGGTGGAAGGTAAGTTATGCATTCACACACTTCAGATCATACAATATATTTTGCATGACACTGTGATGCATTAGATTCCCAGTTTCACAACATTATTATTTTCCAGTGGATAGTCCATACTCCAGGAAATAAAGCCAGACTGCTCACTTGAGGGAATGATATTAAAGGCAAAACTGAAGTACTTTGGCCAGATAATGAGAAGACAGGATACCCTGGAGAAGAAGCTGATGCTAGGGAAAGTGGAAGGCAAAAGGAAGAGGGGCCGACCAAGGGCAAGATGGATGGATGATATTCTGGAGGTGATGGACTCAACCATGGGGGAGCTGGGGATGGTGACGGCCGACAGGAAGCTCTGGCTGGTCCATGAAGTCACGAAGAGTCGGAAGTGACTGAATGAATAAAAAACAAAAAGCACTATTAATTTTGAAGCTTCAGCCAAAATGTTTATTTTAGGGAGAAGACTAAGGCTTAATAGCAATTTGCCAACTACCATCACTTTTTTAAAGTTTAAAATACTTCCCAAGATAACTTACAAAGCAAACATCAAAACAACAAAATAAAAACCAGTATAATGCTATATTTGTCATCATTGCATTTACAACCCACCAGGAAGTAACAGCTTATTGGTGGGTTGTAAATGGATGAGGGTGGAGCTGAGTCTCCCCAATCCTATTTCCTGCTTCAACTGTTGTACTGTGGGAGGGAAATCTCCCCCCCCCCCCACCGCCGGTCCCGTCAAACAGTCTTCCCGCCTCAATCAGGGCAAAAGGTTAAAAATTACAGTTAGAATGGGTTCAACACAAAGATTAAAATGTAGCTGAAGGCACTAATCTATTCGGGTAAAGATTCCTTCCAGGTTGAACTTAGCCGGAGATCTCTTTAATTAAAAAAAAAAAAAGATATTTTCCCTGAAGAGATGATCGTTTCAATCAGCAATGCTAAACAAGCTGAAACCGTGATTCAGTAGGATGCCTGACTGCAGAGCGCAGTCATTATATATCATATATATATATGAGGGAATATCATTCCCTCTTGGAACTCCGGCTCAGTACACTTTCTCGGAATTCCTAGAGGGCCAGCACACTTTCAAGGAACCAAAGCAAGGTTTCTCCATATAAAGGGCTTTAATGGGAGACTTAGTGCAGCCACCTCCTACAGCTGACTCTATGTTGCACTCTCAGAGATAAACCTCACCTCTGACACAAGCAACTGCCTGCACGTTTTATTCCCAGCTCAGAAATGAACTTGGTAAGATTTCTTTCCAACAGTACCTATTTGGCTCTCATTCACGGGCAACTAGCGAGTACATTTTATCTTGCTCCATTTTGATTTTATATTGATACCCTGTTTTTCTCTAAAACTGGTAAATTGCTTGAGGTGCTACTAGAGGCAGGACAGGGTAATTAGCAAGGGAGAAAAGACATGGAGGAATGGTGAAGGAGAAAATTAACAGATTAAGACAAAGTTGAATAGAATTTTTTTAAAATTTTCTACTTTAAAATAATACATCAAGAGTATCTAGCTGGGTAATGAATTTGGGGGGAAATTATTTTGGCATTCTTTCTGCTTCCATTTGGAGGAATAAATGCATTTTAGAGGAATGTATTTAATGATATTTAGGTGGATTCACTGGATTGGTTTATGTGAAATGAGTGCTTTGAAGAGCAGCAAACATCAGGATTCAAAGGAGTGATTTTGTGCTTCAGACCTTGTTTGCCTCTTCGTGATATTTTTGGAGAAAAGTATTTGACTTGTTATTTCACCCTTCAATCAAGTGGTATTTTGTGACTGGACATCCCCATATTTAATGGCACTTAGAACACTTGAACTCAAAGGCTCCAAAAGGTTAACCATCTCTGATATGGCCCTTCCTGTAGCAATTTATAGTGTCACCGAGCTGTTGCCATGGTGATAAATCAACCAACACAGTCAGATTACTTTATATTGGTCCACCTTAATGGCTGGCTGAAGCTACAAATCACTACTGTGGAAATGCTCCCCATCTTAGCTGAACTGAACTTCCCAGATAGCTTTCCATAACTGATCACATGGATTTTTTCAAAGCCATCAGTAGCAAAGCTGTGACATTAAAGTAATAGGAGAAAAATTCAATTGATTAGCAATATACATTGGTGGATTGGTTTGTTTTGGTCTTCATTGATTGAAAATGGAATGTTTCTTTTTTAGACCCCGGACATATGTTTTTTTCTCCTCCTCCTCCTGATTGTATATAGGTTGTTTATTTTGTATAGTTGGAGTGCATGTGTGTAATATCTTATGCACGCCCAAAATCACTGTGTGAGATGGCTGGCTGTATAAATTGTTTAAATACATAAATACATTTAAAGATAATCCCGGAGAAAGAATCCCAAGAAGAACAATCAGTACTAATATATTCAAAATATAAAATCCCATCCCTCTCTTCCTCAAGACTAGTCAAACAATATTGTTCCTTTGGCATAGTACGGTAGTTTGTCTCAATTACTGGTTAAATAAGAGGGAAATGGTCTTTAGAGCTTTTTTCCAATACTGCTTGGACAATGATTGTAATGAATAAAATAATTTTACTTTCACTAGAAATCCATTCAACAAAGAGCACTGTGTGGGATTATACATATATCTAAATGCAAACCCAAATTCTTCCCAGTCAGTACCATCTCTGTTGCACTGGTGTTTAGGGTACAGTTCCTGATGACATTAGAGAACTGATGTTGCTAACATTTTGAACAGGCTTTAAAGATACATTTTTCTGACCAGGTTTTTAATTGTTGACAGTTTTAATTGAATAATTAATTAATTAATTAATTAATTAATTAATTTTCTATCCCGCCTTTATTATTTTTATAAATAACTCAAGGCGGATAACATACCTAATACTCCTTCCTCCTCCTGTTTTCCCCACAACAACAACCCTGTGAGGTGAGTTGGGCTGAGAGAGAGTGACTGGCCCAAGGTCAGCCAGCCGGCTTTCATGTCTGAGGTGGGACTAGAACTCACAGCCTCCTGGTTTCTAGCCAAATTGATATATCAGTATATCAGTATATCAGTATGATATCATATATCAGTATGTTTTATTCTGATTTTGTTTTGTTTTGTTTTATGGAATACTGCCATCAGATTCTGACAGTCAGCAGAAATTTAGTTATAAATCATACAGTTTTGTTCTTACATCTTCTGTTTTGTTCAGTCAATCTGTTGCAGGTCAGATAAATGTTTCAGTCCTTCTAATATTCATGAGTGCGCCCTTTTAAAAGTACATTTAACTATGCAGTATTGACTTTGATTATTCAAACTAAATCAAGCACTGAAATTTGCTTATTGATAAAAATGACTTTGTGACCATCTTTCTTTTTCTTCATTTATTTTCATTCATGCGAACAGAAAATGTTCAACATCAGGGATTAGGAACATTTTCTTAAGAGGAAAGTTTAATTGAATGTGAATGAATATTTATGAGTATTATATGAGTTAATGAGTTAGAAAATGTCACACCCCTATTTAAATAATTGTCTTTGTAGAAAATATTGTGATTTAAAACAACTGAAGAGTAATTTTTCACAAGGAGGGCAGCAAATTGAGGTCCTTTATTATAACAGCAGCAGCAGCAGCAACAGAAATGATCCTACTAAGGATCATCTTGCTGTAAATATACAGTATAGTCCCTGAATAGCCCCTTTCTCTAACCATGTCTTACTTCCAACTATGTGGAATGAAAGTCATCTCCAGTTCTCATTTTTATCACAGCCTGAAACCTAACCAGTACAGCAGGGTGGTACACTCATGCTTGATTCATCAGATGACCTGGAAAAGTTAGTCATAAGTCCATAAAAAATAGAGCTCATATGTGGATAATTTAAATAAGCCATCATACTACGTCACTATATGATTCAGCTCAAAAATGGAAGGAAAATAATATACCTTAAACTCAAAGAAATTATGTGGCTCTAATATTTTATACAGTATGTGTATCTAGGAGCTATGAGCATTTCAAGATAGTTTGATATTTAGAACAAAAAAAAATAACTTTGAATTTTACTTCCCAAACCAGAACCTGAAGCTGCTGCTGAGGAAACAGAGACAGAATGTGCAGAGGTTGTTCAGCAGGTACAGGTAAGATCTTGTTAGGAGAACACTTACTATATTCAAATTTACTATATTTAAACTACTATTGCTATGGACAGTATTTATTTTATTTATGAAAGCTGATATGCAAGACTAATTTTACAGATGGTAGATGGAAAACAAATCTCTTACAATCTGCAAGGCACAGTCCTTGGTTATGTTTGTTAGCATAACGTAATTTGGTTATAAGTTTATTTTTCAGAATCTTTGGTGGTGCTAGGAATAAATCTTCGGGCCAAAGTCCAGGGCTCCAAAGACTGGAAGGGGCCAAACCATCCAGAAAATGTTAGGAGGTAGGAGAGCAGGAAGCAAGTCAATATCAGCATCTGGGCATCTTGGAATTTCTTTGGACTGACTACCTCTCCCTCCTTCCCCATGTTTTGTCAAGAGAAGGCCAGCCACGCTCACAGTTACAGAGACTATTTTAATGATTTTGTGTTTTATTATTCTTTATGATAAAGGAGAGTTCATTCTCAAGGAAGTCTGCTTAGCATCAGGGCAGCAGAAACAAAGGTCACTTTTCTGTTATTTATTTCTGTTGTTGTTTATTCGTTCAGTCGCTTCAGACTCCTCGTGACTTCATGGACCAGCCAACGCCAGAGCTTCCTGTCGACCGTCGCCATCCCCAGCTCACCCATGGTTGAGTCCGTCACCTCCAGAATATCATCCATCCATCTTGCCCTTGGTCGGCCCTTCTTCCTTTTGCCTTCCACTTTCCCTAGCATCAGCTTCTTCTGCAGGGTATCCTGTCTTCTCATTATGTGGCCAAAGTACTTCAGTTTTGCCTTTAATATCATTCCCTCAAGTGAGCAGTCTGGCTTTATTTCCTGGAGTATGGACTGGTTTGATCTTCTTGCAGTCCAAGGCACTCTCAGAATTTTCCTCCAACACCACAGTTCAAAAGCATCTATCTTCCTTCGCTCAGCCTTCCTTAGGGTCGAGCTCTCGCAGCCATAGGTTACTATGGGGAATACCATTGCTTTAACTATGCGGACCTTTGTTGTCAGTGTGATGTCTCTGCTCTTAACTATTTTATGGAGATTTGTCATTGCTCTCCTCCCAAGAAGTAGACATCTTCTGATTTCCTGGCTGCAGTCAGTGTCTGCAGTAATCTTTGTGCCTAGAAATACAAAGTCTGTCACTGTCTCCACGTTTTCTCCCTCTACTTGCCAGTTATCAGTCAAGCTGGTTGCCATAATCTTGGTTTTTTTGAGGTTTAACTGCAACCCAACTTTTTCACTTTCTTCTTTCACCTTCTTCATAAGGCTCCTCAGCTCCTCCTTGCTTTCAGCCATCAAAGTGGTATCATCTGCATATCTGAGATTGTTAATGTTTCTTCCAGTGATTTTAACTCCAGCCTTGGATTCATCAAGCCCAGCATGTCGCATGATGTGTTCTGTGTACAAGTTGAATAAGTAGGGTGAGAGTATACAACGCTGATGTACTCCTTTCCCAATCTTAAACCAGTCCGTTGTTCCATGGTCTGTTCTTACCGTTGCTACTTGGTTGTTATACAGATTCCTCAGGAGGCAGACAAGATGATTTGGTATCCCCATACCACCAAGAACTTGCCAGAATTTGTTATGATCCACAATTTCCCCGTTGGGGGAGATGGGCGGTCATATAAATTAAATAAATAAATTTGTTATGATTTATTTCTGTATTGTGATTTAAATGAACTTAAATGAAGAAAAAAACCCACCACCCCTGCAAATGGTCATTTTAATTTCTAATCCGGCTTAAAAAGCAGTTTTTTTTTTCTTTTGCCCATAACATACTTAGAAGTGGAAGCATGGAATGGCATGATGAGCAGAGGAGAAGATAATTGGGTGCACGTGTAGCTTGCTTTAGCTTATATTCTATCAAAACAATTATGTTCTAAACCTAAACTTATATAGCTGCATCATTATCCAGGATGTGTTAATAGCAAAATATTTAAGTGCTGAAGAGACTAAATATGTGAACGGTAGTAGATGCTAAGGCAGTGCCCATTAGGAAGAAGTACTTTGTACCTTGGGCAGAAAAATGGCCTTTCTGCTATTCATTAAAGCAGCCCCTCATTCTTCCATGTCAGCTGAGAAAAGGTGTAGTGGCTATTTTAAGAAGTCAGATGCTCCTTCTTGCAACTTCAATAAATGAGATGTGTTTGTGTGATGTCCAAAGCACTTCTTTCTAATCATATTTAAAGCATGCACAATCTTAGAGGGTATTCTGTGTATCTCATTCATGCCATTTTATAAGCAAATGTTAAATGAGTCACCATCTCTGCATGGTGCTTCTCTGAAGTTAAACATTTATTTGCTGTACTTCTCAACTGTCTTTAGCTTATATTTGGCATTATTATATTATATTAACACCTACTATTATATAATATTAACACCTACTAGCTGAATAATTGAAAATGTATTTACTTCTACAAACTCTTAGCTGTTCTTTCTAGCTTGCCCATATTTTTGAAAATGGATGAGGTACAGTAGGAAAGAGTAGAACGTCCAATAAATCTTTATCAGTCATAAAGGAAATTAGGGACCAGAGATTCAACCAGGGTTGGTTGGGATTATACTCCTCTTAAACGCTAATGTTCTCAATTTGTACATGCTTGTAACATTCAGCCCTGTATCTGGATGCCTAAGTCTGGACAGTAGCTGGCAGTGTCTGCATAGCTAAGGCTAGTAGGCCAAAACACCCATTTTGGAGATGTCAGGTCTGCCCATTGTCTCACAGGCTTACGTTTTATTCTGTTAGGCTACTCTGATGCACTGGAAATGAGTCAGTCCTTGAACAGTATTTCAAACTTCTGCTGGTCCAGAATGTCCTGACCAGGCTGGGGCTATTTTTGGAAACAAAAACTGTTTCTTGTTACGACAGATTCCTTGAGTTAAGGTCAACCCCTGGTTAGGATTATTTGATCCTTGCTGGGGAGGGACAAGCCACGGGGTCATCTTCAGAGACAGCATTGGCTTCTGGGTGCAATTCAGGGCACTGGTGGTCACCTATAAAGCCCTTCATGACATAAGGCCAGGTTGCTTGAGGAACCACCTATCTGCCTGTTTCTGCCTGTTCTATATGATCAGGCAGAGTGGGTGTGCTCCAGGTCCCTTTGATTAAACAATGCAACATATCGGGACCTAGGAAGCATGCCTTCTCTGTCACAGCACTTGTCTTCTGGAACAGCATCCCTTCAGAGATTCATATGGCTCCCACCCTGATGATGATCAAGGACCCCTTGAAAACCCCAGGCCTTGGGTTAGGATGGGGGCCAAGCCCCTGTAGAATTCTATGTGATTAAGGTTTTTTTTCCAGACACACATGGTCTGTGCTTTTATTGTTCAATTGTTTACTTTCTGATCCTGTAAGCCACAAAAGTATTATAGAATTTGGCAGCCACTGTATCACATACATACATACACTTCATGGATATATCTAGGTACTTCCCTTGGCAACAGAACAGAGGTGGTTTGTCATTTCTTTCTTCCAGGTGGTCTTTCCTGCCACCACCACCAATTTGCCTGGCTAGCCAACAATATTCTGTTTCCCAGTGTTGCCCTGCACATTTCTCAGGACTAGAATTGGGGGTCATCTTAGTGGCTATTCCCAAAATGTGGAACTTCCTCTCAAGGGATGCAAAGTTTCCTGTATCAAACTATTTTTATTTTGGTGTTTTAACCTGTTGGATTAAATGTTTATTCTGTATTTTTATTTGTTGAACATGAATGCTTTAATCATAATCATAAACATTTATTGGAGAAGAAGAGATTACAAGAGAGTAAGCAGGCACACAATGGGGAATACACATTGCAAGGAATGCGCTAGCAATGAGCTGCTTAGGAGCCAAACAAAAGCTTTTAGTGTGAAACTGATTAAGGTCTTGTCACTTTCAGGCAGCAGCTGCAGCCAGTGGAAGATTCTAATCAACTAATTAAGGTCACAGAGCTGAGCTTGTTAACTTGCAGTTAGCACTTTTTAGGAATGCACTGTGCTGCAGAGAAAAGCAGCTCTGGAAGAAATAGCTTGTTTAGGTAATCTTTCCATTCTGCGAGGGGGGCTGGAAAAAACGGATCAGGCACAGGACAGTGCATATTAACTGACCGTATTGGCGAACGCGTGACTGAGAGTGAGACTGAGAAGGTCATAAATGAGGGCATTGGTCGCAAAGTTACTTCTTCATCACCATCGTAACTGTGAATGGTCACTGTCCAAGGCAGTCGCTAAACGAGGACTACCTGTGTTTTGTTTCGTTATTAGATACAAGCCTGAGGGCTCTACAGGTACTGTATGGCAATGGAAAAGCCTGTGTCAAAGCATGCAATGCTATTTGGAGAGCTACATATGCAAGCCTATCACCATACATTTTCAAGCAATTTTTAAAATGACCATGCTCATTTAGTCTCATAACATAAATATCTGTTAACTTTTCATGAAGAACGGAGAACAGAAATTACAGCTATTAAAGGAAAGTTTTTTTGAAGATTTTTCTTTTGGCCTCTGAACTATGGAATATATTAGAATTTGATCTCTAATCATTTAGATAAATTGTTATTTCAGTCTGATGAGAAATAATACAACATTAAGGTAAAGGTAAAGGTTACCTCGCACAATCGTGTCCGACTCTAGAGGCCAGTGCTCATCTCCGTTTGTTAGCTGAAGAGCCAGCGCTGTCCGAAGACACTTCCGCAGTCATGTGGCCTGCTTGATGCACGGAGAACGCTGTTACCTTCCCACCGAAGTGGTACCTATTTATCTACTTGCATTTGCATGCTTTCAAATTGCTAGGTTGGCAAGAGCTAGGGCGAGTGCGGGAGCTTTCTCCATCACATGGGGCTAGGGTCTTGAACCTCCGAACTTGCGACCTTCCGATCGACAAGCCTGGCATCTTAATTGCTGAGCCATCACGCCCCCAACATTAAACAAATGCATAAATGAAGCTAGAGAAATCTATTGTGGAATTAAAAAAATTGGATGTTCCTTGGAGTTTTGCAGTAAGAAGATGCAGTCCAGATGCCAGAGATAATGCCATTAAATATCAAATTGCTTCCTCTTAAACATTTTTATTACAAATCTTTAATGATAATTTCTATTGCAATGTAATAGCTTTCCTGAATCATCTTGTTCTTTGGATATAGTAACATGTTCAAGAGTCATAGATTTGAAATTTAAATTTAGGGCTAGAAGTCCACTATGGTGTGTTTCTACTTTGGTTTCCTTTACGATGTAACTGCCCTCTAGAGATCAAGATTTCATATTAGAAATACACACTAAGGAAAGACATCTTTTCCCCAAATGTTGTGCTCAGGTAAGCATAGAGCCCTTTCTCCAGGAGTAGGAATATTAAACATGGGTAGCTTAATCCTCCTCTGTGCTTCAGGGGATCCTCCCACTTCCTTTTTATTGAATTTCAGTTGAACTAAGAGAGTGTTGCCTTTCCCACATTTTCTTCCACAGCGTTAAGTGCCATTTTGCAGTTTCTGAAGATACAATACAGTGAATACCAATTTTCATTCTACCAGTCCACTTGGGTGAATCCTGGACTTTCTGTAGTATCTAGCATGGTCATTCTTGATTGGAAATTGTTGGCTCTGGAATGACCCCTTTCTCTCTCCCCCTCCTGACCAATGGGCCCTTTGTCCTCTATTGCTATAGCAGTAGCTGTGGCTGTGCAGTTGTAGCATAGAGGAACAACAACCTATTGTACCCTCATTGGGGGGGGAAGTTAGAAAGTTCTCCTACGAGCTTGAAAAGAGTCATCAGAGTGCACAGTTATGTACATATTCACCCACCTATTGCTCTTCCTCAAGGGATTCTGCAGAAATCTGTAATCACTTCCCTGTGGGAATGAGCTTCCTTTTTATAATTAAGGGATTTGGGAAAATTCTCACAGCAATCCTGCTAGTGGGAGAAATTTAACCAAGGTTCCTAATAAAAATTATTTCAATCTCAGTGGTTCTTAAAAATATATCAATCAACACAGCCTCGGATGACAAGGCAAGCATCATGACTGCTTGTTTTTTGTCTCTCTATATGGATTACTGTACATGTTATTTCTTTAATTACTGAGGTCTGGAAAAGCAGTTTTTTCTGGAAATTTATCAAAGTATCATGTTCAGAGCACATAACAATTCTTTATTGTTTTAGATCTTCCGTATCCGCCAGGCAGAGGTTAGTCAACACTATGCTATTTTTTGATCTTGGATAGTCTCACCATAGTCTTGGTGTGGAGTTACAAATCTGGAACAAAGATCGAGACTGAGGCTTGGATAGTACCTTGTGATGAAAACAGATTTCACTTCTGGAATAAACAGAAGGAGAGTTATATCTCCTTTGGAGCTGAAATGGAGCAGTTCTCCCTCTTACAGAGAAAGATGCATAAACGTAGCATTAGATTTTTGAAAAATTAATAACTCAAAAATTCAGCTTTTACTTCCACCATCATATTAACTTTGAACCCAAGATTTACACACAATTAATCAAATACAGTAGCCTGATTCTGAGATATATAAAGTTTTTCGTTGTTAAAGCTGTCTGTCATTTTAAGTAAAGGTGTTTTTCCCTGCACAGTCGTGTCCGACTCTAGGGGGCAGTGCTCATCTCTGTTTCTTAGCCGAAGAGCCAACACTGTCTGAAGACGCTTCCGCAGTCATGTGGCTGGCATGAACCGCACGGAACGCTGTTACCATCCCACCGAAGTGGTACCTATTTATCTACTTGCATTTGCATGCTTTCGAATTGCTAGGTTGGCAAGAGCTGGGGCGAGTGCGGGAGCTCACTCCATCACGCGGCACTCAGGTCTCGAACTGCTGACCTTCCAATCGACAAGCCTGGCATCTTAACCACTGAGCCATCGCACCCCCTTTATCATTTTGTCATTTTACATCAGGGGTGGGCAACGTCAGGCCCGCGGGGCTCCCGCCTAAGGCCCGCAGGGCTCCCGCCCGCAAACCCCACCCCTTCCACACGATTGGCTTCTGCCCGCAAACCCCGCCCCCCCAGTGCTTGTGATTGGCTCCTGCCCACAAACTCCAGCCCCCGGTCCACGGAAATCCCAGAAACCCCGCCCCCCATTCCCCCGGTCCCCGGTTATAAATATCCAAATGGCCCTTGGCAGAAAAAAGGTTCCCCACCCCTGTTTTACATTATCTAAATATTTTCCTATGTGTCTTATTTTTTTAAGGAGACGCCCATACCAAAATAATCATTATGTAACTGATACTTGTTTTATTTCAGTCTTTTTGAAAAATTGAGTCTCAGTAACTTATATTTATCCTTTTGGTCATCCATATGAATTTCCTCCACAAACCCAATATTTGGTGTGTGTGTGTGTGTGTGTGTGTGTGTGTGTGTGTGTATCTGTCTATCTCTTCCAAGCCATAAAATTTCAAGTGCATGTTTGATACTAATTATATTCTAATTATGCATCCTGTTGGAGCCTAGGGTATCTCCACTGAATAAACACAGATGTATCTTGCAAGATTTAATGATATATTTTTCCAGGAATTTGAAAATAAAAATTTCACTTTGGAAATCAGGGTTCAGTGCTCAGTGCTTTTTGGAATATAGTGTGAAAAAATCCCAGAAGAATGCGAAAAGCTTTTTCACTGCATTGCTATTTTTATATTATACGCTTGAAGACAGAATCTATATTTTTATTTTTTAGCACTTCTTTGTTTTGAACCTAAAATTATTAATCATGTTTAAATAATCACCTTATTTGAACTGCATTATTTAACTGGACAAAATTCCATGGTTTTCATGAGATATGTGCAGAGATATTTTAACTGGGTTTTCAGGATGCTTCAGAAATATTGCGTTTAGTGGATGGTATGAAAATATAAATTTTGTCTACCGTGTTTTCTTTGTTCTTGTATCCAGTTAAAACAGGGCTTTCCAAAGTTTTCCCGCGGCAACACACCAACCGCGTTGGTGTGTCGCTGCGGGAAAACCTGGAAGTGCCGCCGTTGCGGCAGCGCGCAAAAACCTGGAAGCGCTGCTGCTGCTTTCGGATTTTTGCGCACCACCGTTGGTGTGTCACCGCGGGAAAACCCGGAAGCGCTGATGATGATCCGGGTTGTGTGGCGACACACCAGACTCTGTGTGGTGACACACTTTTGTGTTGCGACACACAGTTTGGAAAGCTCTGAGTTAAAAGCTCCTATGGGCCTTTCCTCACTGCTGAACTGAAGTGTTTTCCACCTATGATTGTGTTGGCAGAAAGCTTTACTTGCATGGAAATGTTTGCCTTCCTACTTCTCTTACTACCAGTCACCTGCCTTCCCTTCAAGGTGATGGGTGGCAGAACCTAACAATGTTTTGTAAATTGGAAGCAGAGAGAGGCAATTAGTGACTGAGTAGCATTGTGAGTTGATCTTTCAGCTAGCTTGAGCTGAGCAGTGATTTGCTGAAGGTCTCCCTGAAAGCTCCCAACTCATACTAAATGCATTTGGGAACTGTGAGTAGTGGGACAATAGTTGGATTGTGGAGTCCTTGGTGCTCTCTGAGCCTTGTTGTTTTCTTGCAGACATTTCATTGCCAGCCTAGGCAACATCTTCAGTGTGAAAAGGGAGTGGGACTTGCTGTCTGTTTATATACCATGGCTTGTCCTGCTTGTGTTGGTGGAGGTGTTGTTCTCTCCTTAGGAGTTCCTTGATTGGGCTGTTGTTTGCTGCTTGGTTGATTGCCTGAGTTAATAGTACCTTGATTAGGGTATATTGTGCTGTTTGATTGTTCCTCTGGTGCTAATCCTGGTGTTAATCTTTGCATATCTGGGTGTTGATTGCTGGCAAGGAGGTGTTCTGGTCTTTTGGCTTTTCTATTGTCTCTTATGAATGGTATGTAAATGTTGTTTACCTCTATGTGTCTGTTGATGGCTGCTTTGTCTGAGTGCCAAGCTTCCAGGAATTCTCTAGCATTTTTGGATTTGGCTTGTTTTAAGATGCTCACAGTTTCCCAGTTGAAAGTATGGTTGAGTCTGTCCATGTGTTGTGAGATTAAGGAGTTTTCATCATGTCTTCTGACTGCTAGTTGGTGTTCGTGGATGCGCTCTGCTAGTCTTCTGCCCATCTGTCCTACATACTGGCTGCTACAATTGTAGATAACTCCTGTTTTTTCTTCTTTTGGGTTACTTAAGATGTTCTGAAGGGTTTTGTTTGGTTTATGTGCTACGGTGATGCCATGTGGTTGTAACAGTCTATTGGAAGTTTCTGAGATATTTCTGATGTATGGCAGTGTTATCCTTTTCATAGCTTCTGTTGGTTGTGTCATAGTGGGTGGGGTGGTCAGGCACTTTTTGGTAAAGTTGCATGGGTATCCATTTTGGTGGAAGATGCTGTATAGATGATCTGTTTCCTTTTTATGGTGTTCTGGGTTGCTGCAGTGTGTTAGTGCTTGTCTGAATAATGTTCTTACATAGCTTCCCTTGTGGGAGGTTGGATTGTTGCTTTGGTAATGGAGCACTTGGTTAGTGTGGGTAGATTTCCGGTAGACTTGTGTTTCTAGAATGCCATCATTTCCTCTACTGATGAGGATGTCCAAGAAGGGTAGTGTGTTGTTGTTTTCTTCTTCCCTTGTGAATTTTATTCCATTGAAGATGTTGTTGATGGTTTCATGTGTTTCCTCCAGTTGTTCCTCTTTTTTTATGACGAAGGTGTCATCTACATACCGGATCCTTGCTTTGGGTTGTATATGTGGGAGTGCTATCATTTCTAGACACTGCATTACAATCTCTGCTATGAGTCCTGTAAGTGGTGATCCCATGGGTGTTCCTTTGATTTGTTGGTATATTTGTCCATCAAACTGAACATAGGTAGTGAGGCGGAGGTCGATGAGGTCCATGATTCTGGGTATTTCTATCTTAGTGTTTTTGACTAGGTTGGGTGTGTTTTGTAGAACTGCTGCCATGGATTCTTTCACTAGTGCTGGGTTTATGGTTATAGTCTATGGATGTAAAGAGTGCTATGACATCAAATGACACCATAATTTCATCTTCTTCTATTTTTATGTCTTTGATTTTCTGGAGGCACTGTAGTGGGGAGTTGATAGAATATTCGCTCTCCTCTGTAAGCTGCCTAAATTTTTTTATGAGCTTTTTAGCTATGTTGTAAGTGGGAGTCCCTGGTAACAATACAATTGGCCAAAGTGCTATGCCAGGTTTGTGTATTTTGGGGCATCTGTAGAACCGTGGGAGGATGGGTCCACTGCTTTTCATCCACCTCTGTTCTTCTTTTGTGATTTGACCTTTTTTGGTGAGGTTGTTAAGAGTTGGATTCAAAGTAAATTGGGAATGTTTTGCAGATGGAGTGGATGGAGGTTTGATAGTGCTACTCAGCTGATTTGGGTTCAGTCTTCTCCTGCAAGAAGGTATATGTTCCTTCAGGCAATTGTAAAGAGCAGGTAAGGAGTAGGCCTGAATGTTGGCATTTCAGTAAAGCATTTGATAAGAGTATTCTGTAACATTCTGACTAGGAGGCCATTTAAGTATGGATTGCATGACAAGTCATTGTATAATTGGCTTGAAAATTGTACTCAAAGTGAGCTCATCAGTGGCTTCTCATCAAAGTGGAGTGAGCCATAATAATAAACGTAAGATGAACAGGTTCTGATTGAATGTTAGGGGAAAAAACTTCCTAACAAAAAGAGCAGTGGAATCAATTTTCCATGCATTCAGGCAGTAGCTAGCCAACCATCTTTCAGGGATACTTTAATTTGGATTCCTGCATTAAGCAGGGGGTTGGACTTGAAGACCTTTAATGGCCCCTTCCAACACTGTGATTCTTTCAGGAAGTACGTATATCAGACAGTTCTTGGGCAAGGGAATGGGAATGTCCTATTACCCTCATGTCCTGCTCATGGCCTTTCCATGGGCATCAGATTAATCGCTATGTGAATCTGGAATGGTTAGGGCTATTAGGTAGAGACAAATAATTTCCAAACAGAAAGCATGGGGTAGGTAAAAGGAAGTAGATAATCTGTGGGCAATGAAAAGAAAAGAAACAAGAAGCTAGAAATGATAACTATAAATAAAACTGTCAGGTCAAAAGACTTCAGGTAGACTTCATGAGAAAGAAATGGAGTTGGAAAGGAAGGATTCTGGAATGAGTAAGGATCAGGTATAATAATACAAAGGCTCATGGCATTTCATGATAATCATGATGGCTGTGGTGTACTTCAGATTCAAAAGCAAAAAGTTGTTTTGACCATGCAGGGCCCAAAGCTAGCAGCTGTCTGCTGCTTTTCAAAGTAATGCCTCTTTACCCAACATTCTGCAGCTGCTTTAAGGAGTTGTGGACAGTTACTACGTTTGCACCCCTGCATGTTTCTAAGCACCATTTTGCCTTCCCATTGAAGCACTGAGCAAGCCTAAGAGTCACCAGGCTTACTAGAAAGCTTTCTTGAAAGAGCACTGCTTTAAAAATATTTTAATCAAAATGCACTCTGCATAACTATTTTATAATTTAGAAATAATTTCTTTCAATGTTTCCTCCTACTGATTTTGCTAGGACAACCTTCTTTCTTAAGATTCAAACAACCAACCTAAAACCAAGGCTACAATCTCAGAAGACCACAAGTTAGCAGAATATATTTAATAAGGGATTTCTGTAGAATCTCTACTCAAGCACTAGGTGGCAGTTGCACATTTCAAAACAAGTCTAGCAAATCCAGCCAAGTGTTTTTCTCCTGTAAAACCTGTTATTTTTAGTGGGGATATTTATTTATTTATTTGAGTCAGATATTGGTGGCTGTCTGAATTACTGCAGTGGTGCCTCTGTTATGTCATCACAACTGGGCAGCTTTTATTGAAGTCTTACAGTTGTGAAGTCCCACTTATATTTATTGCCCTCCATAGAATATGGCAAATAAGGTCTGAGAGTACTTGCCCCATAATACAGATGGATTTGTTTACTCAAATGTATTTAAAATAACTGGGCTGATGATTTAATATTTCCTCATACTAAAACAATTACTTAACAATTTATTATAGACAACAACAGTAAATAGAATCAACTTGTCATAGAACTATAAAGGAAAGGAACATTGTTTTAATAAAAATACAAACTGTAATAAAAACTGTTTAAACACTGCACTTAAAAACTGGATCAAAAAGGAGACCAGCCACTTATAATCCCCAAAGCCTTTTAAAATAAGGAAAGCTTTGGCCATCTTACACAAAGCAACTGAGGGAAAGCAATTTGAGATTCATGGAACCATAAAAAAATGCTCTATTCCTTTTTTTCCTCTCCATTAAATGTATTTTCTGAGAATATTGGGACACTGTGATGAAGATCTCAACAAGCAAACAGTTTCATACAGGAAAAGCACTCCTGATAACTTGAAATTAAGTACAGGCTATAAGTTCCGGGTTTAACAGAGCCTATGAGTAAGAAGCATCCAAATATTGTAGTAAATTAATCTCAGTCATGTGGGGTCTTTCCCCCCCCCCTCCTATCTGCAAAATAATGAAATAATGTTTAATTCTGTATGCTATTCCAAGTTTGACATGTAGAAGATAGTTTTAATGTTTTACATTGAGCATAAAAGAAAGATTCAATAGTTAATCTACTCAAACATTTACAGAGTACCAAAATAGAAATTAATTTATCCCATAACCTTTGCCCACTTTAAAAAGCATTATTTTAAGGGAAATATTCCCTTTACTGTTAACCTCAATGGCAATATTTCACTACGTTAAAAGATGGATGCAAATTATATAAACTATGAAAGAACATATCTTGGCATAGTAATACAAATCAGGGGTTGTAAATCAGATACTGTAGTTATTGGATGTAATTGTTTGAAGAGCTATAATTACATTGGAATAGATGTCTACTTTTCTGCCAACATAGTTGTTTTCAGTGAAACTTCCCTAAAAAGTTTTCAGATGTAGGAAGAAGTGTTTGTATGTAAAGAGCTATAAATAAATTTATTATCAAAATTCCTTCAAATGTTATCTTAAAATATATTTATTACTAGATAGAAATATTTTTCTAAACATGTCCCTGAGGGAAAAAATGATGTATTCCCGTAATCTTTTCTTGTAACAATAGCTTGTTGCTATAAAAAACGGGTGCTTTGCATTTTCAAGAGGAATTTTCTGTGCATTAAATTGTTAGAATTAAGTTGCCTAAGGTGATTGTTATAGAGTCACTTGGAGAATTTGAAGAAGCTGATAGAGATCCGAAAAATTCTTGAGAGGTTGTTTCCTGGTTGGAGGTGTTTTTTTTTGGAACTTCTCACCCTAGATGTTCTCAATCCTAATAGGATTAGGGGGAATAAGAATAAGCAACAACAGTAGATTGTCTACCCAACAATAAATGCTAGATTTCTGATAGATATATCTGGGTGTTATCAGATTTCTGTGTATTTGTGTCCTAAGAGTGAAGAACCATGCTGAGACGAAGTGTAGAAGCTCTAGTGTTTATTGTTCTACTCTGCTAGACAGAATCCAGCTAAACTGAAATGAATTGGCAAACGCTAAGGGAAAAAGCCCATAAAACTAAGGCGGTGCTTTCTTGACTCTCTTAGGAGGGAACCAAAGGGACTCCGTACTGCGCATGCGTTTGTCTCCCTGGAGAGGGCCCCCTCCTTCTCCACCAGCTATCTCCCTGACAATTTGTTTTGTTTTGGTGTGTGTGCTTTAATAGTTCTTAAAATAGCTTGTTCCATGAAATATGATTTTCACTGGGACCAGAATATAGGAAGTGAATTTTGGGTTGATGCAAAATTGATGGGTGCCGTGTTGCAGCTGTTCTACATTTCTCGTGGGTGCAGGATGAACTGTTGCATGGTTTTCCTTCTAAATATTTCTAGTCATTATTTAAACCTGCTAATGTGCTTAACATAAACAAGTTCATTATTACCTATGTAACTCATCTTTCCTCCAGATTTTCTAGGCTATTTGTTTAATAATCCCTGTGTATTTAATTCATGTAACAACAAACCTGAGTTAGGTTAGGCCAAGATAAAGTGAATGGTTCTGTCACTCACTGAGCTATATGATCATATGGAGACATGAACCTGGGTTTCCCTGCTCCTAGTCCACCACTTTAAATGCCACAGCACACTGTTTCTCACATTTGAACATGAAGCCATAATAGCTGCTTCCTTTATTTATTTATTATTTACCAGACTAATATGCTGGTCCAATCACTGCTGACTGTGAGTGGGTTACATATCCTGCCTTTATAAATAATGTTAAAACAGAACATAACAATTCATCTAATATACTTATTAGGCACAAAACAATAAATTCCATTAAAAACGAATATATCACCACTTCAAGAGGAAACAATCTTATAGCATATCCATCCACAAGGCTTGTTGAACAGCCAGGTTTTAACTGTCTTCCTAAAACCTAGCAGGGATGGGGCCATATGGATGTTAGAGGGAATGTTATTCCAGAGAGGGGAGCTTCATTTGAGAAGTAGGGCCCCAATTGAAAATACTGTACATGCTTTTGTGGGTCCTGTAGATGGCATTCCCCAAAGAGGGAATCTGTAGAGAGCCCATTCTTCTTGATCTTATTGGACAGGCAGGTTCAATAGAGAGTACAGTAACTGGTTCCAAAGATCCCCGGATCCTGAGCCACAAAGGGCTTTAAAAGTGACAACCACCACCATTAATCTGTCTGGCTTAGATTTTTATTTTACTTCTTATTCTGAAACAAGAATGCTATAAAAATCTCTCTTTGATTTCTGCTTTATAGTGATTTCAGTTGACCTGAAAGAATAGAAATAATAATACATCTTTTCTCCTTACTATAATTCAAATTAAACCTCAAATTGAGGTTTATTTTCTGCCTATTGAATCCAATTCATATAATTATCGATATAGAAAGATCTTTGATTTGCATTTAAACATATAATAAAACATATATTTTTACAGTCACTCATGCCCTTGTCACCTCCCATATAGATTATTGCAATGCGCTCTACATGGGGCTACCCTCAAAGAGTATCCGGAAGCTACAGCTGGTCCAAAATGCAGCCGCGCGGGCAGTTATGGGTGCGATGAGATCAGCCCATGTAACACCACTGCTGCGCGAGCTGCATTGGGTACCAGTTTGCTTCCAGGTCCAATTCAAGGTGTTGGTTATCACCTTTAAAGCCCTACGTGGCATGGGACCAGGGTACCTGAGGGACTGTCTCATCCAGATTACATCTACCCGCCCCACCCGGTCAAGCAGAGAGGGCATGCTTTGGACCCCATCAGTGAAGGAATTTCATTTGGCGGGGTCCAGGAGACATGACTTTTCTGCAGTAGCACCCGCCTTGTGGAATATCTTGCCCCCAGAGGTGAGACAGGCGCCTTCACTCCTGGCCTTCAGAAAGTCTTTAAAGACCTGGTTCTGCCACCTTGCTTGGGAGAAAGGAGGTAATAGTTCCCCCTGGGGGTGGTTAGCCCCATAATACCCTCCTTTTTAAGATCTTCCCATCCTCTGGATTCTTACCAATTTATTATTATATTGTATTTTTAAGTGTGTAGGTTTTTAATATTAATGTTAATGTTGTAAACTGCCTAGAGTCCACTGTCGTGGAGATGGGCGGTCATAAATTCTAATAATAAATAAATAAATAAATAAATAAATAAATAAATATTTGCATTTATTTTACATTTTGTATTTTGAGAAGAAAAGTGAATGAATGGTGTAACATTTAAATTAGGCAGATTATCCAGAATAATTCAGTGTGAGATTTTGATGAGTTGATAAGTAAGATGAAGGAGATGATATATGAAAGATGAAGGGGGGTGATTAAAAAAAGTAAATAGCAAATGGGTAATTAAAAATTCTTAACTGAAGAAAAATATAAAACACTGTAAGTTGTGGAAACCTTACAATCATTTCTTATGAAGGAGACATATGTTCCTAATATTTCTTTATTAAGCCTTCATTATGGAAATAATAGTAGTGATCATTTCCTTTCCCAGATTCACTGGTAAATTTCTCTGAAAACTGGCAAACGTTTTGGCAGTCTTAACCTCAATATTAAAGTTTTACTGAGATATCTGTACATGTATCAATGGGAAGAAAGGTTTGGCAAATAAAGAGTTCAGAAACATGTCTTCCAAAAAGTGCTACTAAGATGGAAATCTGGGGAGTTTTACAAGTTAGGCAGTTCTGGACCATTTCCAGGGCCACTGAAAGGAGTCGTAGGATAGCCCCAATTACTTCAGCAACTCTATATGCCTCTAGCCTTTCCAATGTACTGACTCCATCATTTAGTTGCATGAAACAGTGTAAAAACATAAGAAGGGTCCTGCTAAATCAGGCCAACGGCCAATCTCATCAAACAGTCTATGTGACTCACTGGCCAACAGGATACATTGAGGATTCTTACAGCAGGAGAGGCAGGAGAATAGTTAGCTTTTCTGGTGTTGCTCCGCAGCAACTTCTACTTAAAATACTGTATGCTTCCTCAGATTCAGGACATAGCATCAACAATAGAGGAGATCAGGAAACTTCCTTGCTTATCAGCACTCCCAGCCAAATTATAATTTAATAATAATGAATTGGAGAAGGAAGAATGGTTCTCAGCTCCATTTAGGGTATTTATTTTATTTATTCAAGTGTTTAATGGGTCAGATGTTAAATTTTTTGAAGGAAGAACAACCGTTCTAAAGGAACTGAAGGGTTAGGGTTAGGGTTTCCTGAGAAATGGTTAAGAGGGAATGGATGGTGATAATTTGAAATAAGGGCCAAGCATATGGTACATGGCAGTTCCCATACAGGATAAAAGTAAACTTTGCCAACTAAGAGATTGTGTATATGCATTTCACATTCCTGACCTCCTCAGCCTTTTACTAGGTAACCGTGCCAGGATGTATGTACAATGTGGCTATATCACAGAGTGTTTTTTTTCCTCCAGTAACAGATCAAGAGAAAAATGAGAGGCAGTGGCAAATGCTCTACCTGAGGAAAGGTGACTCTGATTATTAAAGCAGCACTGATAATTTACAGCAGCTCATCCCAAATTGCATCTCTCCAGATGATCTCACCTGTAACTCCCATCCTCACTAGTTAGCCAGCCAGACTAAGGGATGATGAGAGCTGTAAGCCAAAATGTCAGGAGGGACTCAGGCTAATCTAGGACATGATATATATTCAGACATGGAACCATAGTTTCTGTGTTATAAAGGAATATATATCTTTACCTCCCCAAATTGGAGAGTATTAATAAATAAACTTTACCAACCAATCTATTAATCAAAGAGAATCTATTAATCTACTACAGTGCTTTCCAAACTGCCGCCGTTGGCAACACACTAACAGCGGCAGCGGCGGCCTCCACTAAAACGCAGAAGCGCTGATGGCGCGCCGCTGCCATGTGTTTTCAGAGCCTGATTTTATTACCAAGAGAAGCTTGGTACTTTATCCACCTTTGATATCACTAAAACACCTGTAGTGTAAAAAAAAGGCTGTGTTTCCATCCTTTCTGTGTTGTGCTAGAGTAGTTAATTGTACATAGTATTTAGTTAGTTATACATAGTCTATTGTAAGGGTCAGCAGCATGGAATCCTTCAATACCAGTATTTAGAGGGAAATTGTTGATCCCTTTCATATCACCTTTATATACAAGTTATAGGTTTCATTGAACTACACCCCAAAATACATGTCATGTATTCTGCAAAACAGATTTATTTACAGGTATTTTTGTCCAGTATTAGCTTTTTGTAAATTTTTGCAGTAAATAACTGCATTTTTTAATCTTAGTGCATACCTAAATGAGAACCTTCACTTTTTTGCATGTGTGACAGATTTGTAGTGTCTTACACAACAAACTAAAAAGCTATTGGATTTCCAAAATCAAAATAATCTGCTTTTCAAAAGAGAAATAACTTAAACTTTTTGATTATATAAGTGGATATTGAATATTACTGCTGTTAAACTTTATAAGTTCTTTAAGATTCCTAACGACTTTGAAATCTGCAAAAGAGACATAAAAATCAGCTTTAATTTTAAACAGACAAAAGAAACTGTCTTCAATCAGAAATGCCATCTTTTATGTGTCTTATTGTTTAATAACAATTTCTTCATGTTGGAATTGGTTTGTACGGATGTTATAAAATTAAAGGATATGGCCAATCCAGTGTTTTCCTCTTTGGCTGAACTCAAAGGAAAAATTCTATCTTTCCACAAATGAGATTTTTAGATAGTATAAACTGAATTATTCTTTTTAGTGACATTCTAAACGTTATCTCAGAAGCAAGCCAATTTGTATGGAGAAGGTCACTGACTTGTTTTCCTTGAAGCAGGACTTTCATCTACTCAGTGGACAGATAGATTCAGAAAAATTAAAAGAGGCAAGATGTTCTCTCCGGGAAAATAAAACCTTGGAGAAGATTTGGGACTAAAAGTTTTTTCCAACCTGTTCCCAAAGAAAATTTACTAAACTTTTGTAGACATGTTTTAAATTTAATATTTATCTTAATATTATATGAGTTTGGACTGAACTGATGTTTCCACACTTGGCTTGGTATCCTAACAGATCAATTAATAGGTTGACTACAACTGTGTCAACCAATGAGCTTCAATAGAACTTGATTATTAGCAGATGTGTGCAGTGGCCTCCGTTAATTGTTTTCTAAGACATCCATTTCTATTATGTACTTAACCATGCTATAAATATAATATTACTGTGCTTTAATTTAATATCCATATTTTTGCCTACATGGACATTTCTGGGTTTTTGGTTTGGCACTTCATACCTGAAGATCATTCAGTGGCCTGTTAGAACCAGTGAATGGAGCAGAGTTTAACGTGTAAACTCGTGGGCAGAAAAAGGAATATTGTTTAAAAACACAGCCTGTGAGCACGTTAGAGAAATTCAGATTCTTATTCTTGTACTTTTAGCACACCGAAGCATAAATAAACACACACTTAGACATTGCAGGTACAAAAAGTAAGTACAAAAGAGTTCTTACATTTATTTTGTCCAGGTACAGCCATTTTCGGTAGAAAAATGATGTTTCGGTTTCTAATTTCTTTTTCCCCCTAAACTGTATACCTCTAGCCAGTTTGCTGCCAGAGGCTGTGTGGAGAAAGGGGGGGGGGAATCTCCTAGGCCCATCCATGTGGCCAAGATGGAGGGAGAGCAGCTTGCATGCTGCTTCTCTGTCAGTGGAAGAGAGAGAGAGAGAGAGAGAAGAGGAAGTGGGAGGGGCAACAAGCAGCTTCCTATAGTAGCACCGAGTTTGCCTCCTAGAGCAATCACCTATATGCTAATGAGGCATGCTTGATTTGCCGGATTCCAACAAAACCAAAGAGTGAGACAAATTCTCTGCAAAAAAGACAATGCCTTGTGAAGGAACCTTACTGTCTATACCAGCGTTTCTCAACCTTGGCAAATTTAAGAGGTGTGGACTTCAACTCCCAGAATTCCCCAGCCATCTGGCTGGGGAATTCTGAGAGTTGAAGTCCACACCTCTTAAAGTTGTGAAGGTTATGAAACACTGGTCTATATAGTGTCTTTTGGTTGTGTATAGGTCTCCTACTAGCTTGATTTTGTCTCTGCTTCTCCAGACAAGCAAAGATCCAACATGAGCCCTTCTTAAGAGTTTGTGTGGCTTTGGGAGGGAATAAGTCAAACAAGCATTAAAAACCACAGTAAATGAAAGTACATAACTTTTCTGTTTCTCGCACGTTCCAGTGAAATTAATATTGCAGAGACTGACTGTCCTTATGTCTCCATATCAATGGATCATACACCACTCTTGCCAGGTTTATCTTAGATTTTTTTTTTAAGTACACAAAGAAAGGATAAGCAGCCTTTGAATTCCAGGCATGTATCTCTGCATTTCCACTGTCATTCTGCTGTTCTTTTAATTCTAACTACCACCCCCGCCCTGGTATCAGAAATGATGATGTAAGTAATTGGGGGTTGCACACTATTTTTTTCTTTGTGTGTATAATGTAAAAAAAAACACCCTTCATTAATGTTGATTGTTTATCTCTCTTTTTAACGTTAAATTGAAATTGTCAGCCTATAAACATTCTCGTCTTTGAAAGCATCCTTGTTTGTGAAATGAATTCCCATAAGCCTGTGATTTGCTTATAATTTTGTGGTTATGAATTCCGGAAGAGTAATCATGTTAGTTGGAAGCAGCAAAACATGCTCTGGTGTCAAGCCCAACTTCTGTCAAATTGGGATGAAGAAGTGGGGGCACAATTGAACAAAAGGAAAGGAGTAGACAGGCACTGGGAAAAGCTGAAGCAGAATAGTATAGTTGCTTGGTTTAGCAGGCGGATACTGTATAATATGCTTAAAACTGACTGTTTTTTTTTTCTGAAGTCCTCTGCTATCCAAAAATAGGTAGTGATGATGGTACGTGTTGAACCTCAACAGGTGTTCCTTCAAATCCAGGTACAAGTTCCTTTGTATGGAACAAGTACCTGCTCTGAGTAAAAAGACCCAGGCATATCTGCCACTACTCTTAGTGGGTAGATCATCGTGAAGTTTTCAGTACGGCAAGAAACATTATGTGATCAAAGGAAGATGTGAACAAGTTGTTATCAGCTACTTTCACATGGGTTTTGGTAGAAAATACCCAGTGCAGTTGACTAGTATCTGTGAAATGCATGCTACAATAAACAATGCTCTCTAAAGTGCCACTGACAATTCTGCTTGGAGATGTTATGGAATAGACGTGATTTTTTTGAAGCTTTCATATTACATCAATCACCTTTAGTGTTAGCTGACGTTTCTTCTTGTTTCTTCTTTTGTGTGTCTTTAAAACAAAGTGGTCACCAAGGTCTGTGTTTCTTCCTCAAATAAGCAAACAAGGCAACTGCTGATTTTTATTGGAAATTTAATGAATGAAAAACTGGCACAAAATGTTCTAATTGGAGAAACAAACTAAGTTATCCTTTAGTCTCTTTCCATTGTACTGCTTAGAGCTTTGGATAGCTCTTTTTTGGCTTTTTCAAACATCACAAATCGAAGTGGCTCCAGTGGTAAGCACAGGCTTATTTTTGCATTCTTATAGCCTGGCATTTGCTCCAGGGGATTAATCCCAAGCAGCTAATGCAGCAATGTTAGTCAGTCAAAATAAGCTACGCCTTTATGGAGGAGCAAGGCAGGTCTTTCCCCATACTCTTCCCAAAGTAGCTAGTAGTTATTTATGCATTGCAGCTACCTAGTAAACTTAGTGAAATCAGTCTCAGCTAAACACCAAGACAGATTGCATTAAATCTTTTGCTCTGATATTGTGACTTAATTTGGGGTGGGGGGTGGGTTATTTTTTCCAAATTAAATATACTCTCTCTTAATTAAAAAGCAGTTTGCTTTTTAAGAATACAGGCTATTAGCCCTTATGCTTGCAAAAGGAAACTTAAAAAGTAAGTACATTGAGAAGTGAGCTAGGAAAAGCATGCAGAGCATGGCTTCTGGAACTCCTTTCAACCCAACATCAGCTCCACTCAGGGTCATATGATCAGGAAGAAGGAGGTGTTAAGGACGAAGCAGGCAGCAACATCCTAAGCTGCTTCCTGACTGTTTCTCCCATATGGATGCAATAGGGAAATTTTCTAGCTTTTTTTCTTGGCAGCCCTTGGCCAAACCGTGCCTATTTTTGAAGTCATTCTTGCTTTTGCCAGTTTCCCTGCCCACACCAAATTTGGTCCCATTCCAGTTTGGTTTCAGAGGTTTCTGCTAACAAACAGAACAGCGTCCTGAGTCCCTTTATGTAATTTCTTTTCAACATTTAATTGGGGTGGACAAAACATGCACACACCCCAAAACGGCGGAAAGACAAATTTAAATTCAACCCTCTGGAGTGTTTTGTGCTATATTTAAACATACATACTGTATCTATCTTATATGTTACAGGATGCATATGACTTAGTTTTTAAAGTAAAGTTGTGAAGTAGCCCACACTGAGCATTTAACAGAACTAAGGTTTTCATAATGCATTAAAATATTCACAGGAAATATATTTATTATCTTTATCTATATAAATAGTCTCTATATAGGTAAAGGTACCCCCCGCACATTTGTGCAGTCGTGTCCAACTCTAGGGGCCGGTGCTCATCTCCGTTTGTTAGCCAAAGAGCCAGCGTTGTCCGAAGACGCTTCCACAGTCATGTGGCCGCATGACACGCGCGGAACGCTGTTACCTACCCACCGAAGTGGTACCTATTAATCTACTTGCATTTGCATGCTTTCGAATTGCTAGGTTGGCAAGAGCTGGAGCTAGTGCAGGAGCTCACTCTGCACGCAGGGCTAGGGATTCGAACCTCCGAACTTGCAATCTTCCGATCAACAAGCCTGGCGTCTTACCCGCTGAGCCACCACGCCCCTATATACATATAGTCTCTATATACATGCAGGCAAATGTCTTATTTTCTTTTTGCATGTTGACTTTTCTTTCCTGTTTTCTAGGAAAACTTTGCAGTGAGATCAGAAATGCGGGCAAGTGAAATTCAGCGGCTTGAGCAAACCATACAAGATTTAAAAACAAAAATTGCAGAGCTAGAGAAACAGTTTCCAGCAACAGAGGTGTTGGTTTCAAGCAGAAGCCTGTGGAATGAGACTGAACAACCAACTCATGAAGGACTACCTACCACAGCTCTTCAAGAACATGAATTGTGTGCCCTAGTTAAAACTGTAACTGCAACATCTGTGCAGACATCTCCAACAGATGATTGTTTAACACACACATTGCCTTCAGACAATACACTGCCACAAGCACCTCCCCACCTCAAAGGGGATCTGGGTCAAGGGCCAACTCAGCCATTGCCAACACTTGAGCCACAACCCACCTTTTGCTCTGAAATAGCTTTAGTTCTGTCACCGAAACGGATTTCAGTACAGCTGGATGCTTCCCAAGAAAAACTGACAATGCCACAAACTTCAAGACCATGTTTATTTCTAGAGGAATCTGTGCCATCAGCTCCCCACCCTTCTCTGAGTATGGAGACTATAACAGGGAATGAACATTCCCCATCTTCTCACATCCCTTCTGGTCCTCTGCATACTGACACTGGAATGTCCCTGCCTGGAGCAGGAGGTCCATTTTTAATTTCATCAGTGTCACCTTCCTCATCCCTCTCTGCCTCAGGATATTTGGTGTCTTCATCTGATGTACTACCATCTTCTCCATCATTCCCTGCCAAAAGGATTCCTTTCCCATCGGGTCTGCCAGGAATGGACATGATACCACCTGCCCCTTCTTTATCTCTTGAAAGCGTATCTTCTAGGTCGCCTTTACCTACAGCTGGAATGCCTACAGAGATCCCATCTCCACCACCTCTTCCTGTAACTGGAGTTCCACCTCCTCCACCTTGGCCAGGAGCAGATATTCTGCCTGTACCATCTCTGCCTGGCATGGGTATTCCACCACCTCCATCCTTGCCAGGACCAGTTTCCCTTTTGCCAAGCATGGTGGCACCCTCTTCTCTCCCAGAAATAGTAGTGCCACCACCTCCCCCATTGCCAGGCATGGGAGTGCCACCCCCTCCGCCCCCACCCCCATTGCCAGGCATGGGAGTCCCACCCCCTCCGCCCCCACCCCCATTGCCAGGCATGGGAGTGCCACCCCCTCCACCACCACCCCCTTTGCCAGGCATGGGAGTGCCACCCCCTCCGCCCCCACCCCCATTGCCAGGCATGGGAGTGCCTCCACCACCACCCCCTTTGCCAGGCATGGGAGTGCTACCCCCTCCCCCTCCACCCCCTTGGCCAGGTGTGGGGGGCCCTCCTCCCGCTCTACAAGGACTGATAGTGCTGCCTCCACCTCCCCCACCTTTGCCAGGCATGGGTTTACCACCTCTCCCTCCACCTCCACCACCTTTTCCTGGTGCAGGAGTCCCTTCTCTGCCTGGAATAGGCATGCCACCACCCCCACCTCCTAGTCTTCCACACGTTTCTGGGTTTCTTCCTCCTCCCTTGCCGACTGGTTTATTTGTAATGGGAATTAACCAGGAAAAAAGTAGCAGAAAACATGCAATAGAACCTTCTCGACCAATGAAGCCTCTTTATTGGACAAGAATCCAGCTTCATAATAAAAGGTAACAATATGTTAGAAATGTTGGTCTGAAGCTTTTGAAATTATAATTGCCTTAGAACTGAAAATACCAGTAAGTCAAATGTCTGTACATTGTTCTTTCTGTGGCACTATAAATTCAGAACTGTCGCTTAAAATGCTCTTTCACTGTATTGGTTTTTAAGCCTTTGGGAGACAATGTTAGGAAGAAGTATTATCCTATGTATTTTTAAAGGTAACTGCTACCATGTGGTATAGTCCTACCACTTATTTCTTGGCAGGATATGCTTATCTTTCCAACACAGCAATATATATTATGATCCTTTCTTAATCAAATGTAACTATAACATGGGTATATTTTAAACTTTTTAATGTATATTGGTTTTTCCAAAGGACCAGTTCATGCACATGTTGCAGCACTTCTAGATTCCTGTGTTAGTTGTTCTTACTCAGCCCTTTCTGCAGTCACATGAAGATAACCTATTGTGAACTGAGGTCTATGTGTGCATGGCTATACTTTAGCAGACATAAACATGTGTCCAGGCGTTGGCTGGAAATGATCCAATAACAGTCAGACTTGTTGCATGAGCAACTTGGACCAAAACAAACAAACCAACAAAAACCCTTATTACCATCAGTTGTCTGAAACAATCTAAAAGTTGCTTCTTGTAGCAGGTCTGAAGATTGATATGGGGAGAAGAATTTATGTGTACAGCAGAGGGGCACAAGTGGTTTGGAATTGCTAGAAGCTAGTGTGAGTGAGCGAGGGGGTTTTCAGATGTGTTCTGTTGACGTATTTTAGATCTGGTGCTCAGTTCAGGAGGCAGTGTTTCTGTCCTAAAATAAGAGATGTCAGACACTGAGTAAGCTGATCTGCTTTTGAATTTCACTCTCCTCATGAAGAAGAGTAAGTGGTTTTGAGGAAAGGATGATTTACACATGCTCAGAAGTTTATTAATATTTTATAAGCTCTTTCCAGCTCAGGGAACAAATTTATGTTGTAGGCCTCAGTAATACCAAACATTGCATATCATGGGATTAAAAATTGTTGCATCTTTGTGTCTTTTTGCAGAAAATTAAGGGAAGCTAGATTGGCCTGGAGGAATGGATGTAGGCTGACCACACATCCCATTTTGAACAGGACAGTCCCGTTTTTTTTAACATTTCCGGACCGTCCTATTGTTTTAATATAAAAGTCAATTTTGTCCCGTTTTTTAAAAAACCTGTCAGGAACTAGCCTGTCCCTGCCACCAGCCGGAACTGAAAGCTGGAAGTAGCTGGAGCAGCGCAAAAGAGCCAGAGCAGCTGATTGGAGGGAACCCAGAAGAGGAATCACCTCCGCCTATCAGCACGCGGCAAATGAGGTAGGAGTTGGAGGGAACCCGGAAGAGGAATCGCCTCCGCCTATCGCGCTGCTCGGCCTGCCTCTCCCACCTCCTTTGCTGCGCACTGATAGGCGGAGGTGATTCCTCTTCCGGGTTCCCTCCAACTCCCACCTCCTTTGCCACGCACTGATAGGTGGAGGTGATTCCTCTTCTGGGTTCCCTCCAATCAGCTGCTCTGGCTCTTTTGCGCCGCTCCAGCTACTTCCGGCTTTCGGTTCCTCTTGTCCCATTTTTGTCTCAAGAAAATATGGTCATCCTAATGGATGGTATATGTTGCAGGAGTCGGGGGGGACGGACACCCAGAATTTTATTATTTGATAGTTACAGTATTATATTAGTAAATTTAATCAAACCATATATCTATATATTTAGGCAAAAACTCTTCCCATGTTAGACTTGTGAATAATAAAATTTCACTGAATTGTTCTGTATGGATAGAGAGCAACTTCAGTGAGGCTACTTGAGAAGGGAGGTTTCAGATGTGGATGATACATGATAGAACCCTGTACCTTCTATTTCTTTTAGTGTCTTGTTGATTTTTGGCATCTTAAAGCAATTTGCAGAAAGAGTATAATACACATGTGAATTTATCTCTGTAGTTGTTGCCACTTCTGATGGTGTAACTGCATGTCTTAAAGTCATTTAAGGCCAAGGAAGAGGTGGAATTTAAGTGATCTGGGAGGTAGCTCACATATATGCAAATTTCTGACATGTAATTCTCCCATCCATTATATAAGTAGAATGTGTGGTCTGCTTTTCTCAGATTTGGTGTTGCATTCAGTGGCAGAGTGACTCAGTGCTTAGGATCCTGAGTAAGGCTTTCTTAAGAATGAAACTGATTAGTATCTTGAACCCAATTACAAGGCATTTGAACTGCAAAAGAACCTGCTTTTCTGTAAGCAGAACAGGGGCTTTCTAGGAGTCATGGCTAACTAAATTCTTTTGAAGGCAGATCAGGGTGTAGTGCTTGACTGTAATGCAAGGGATACAAGGAGTAAACACTGCTTGAATCCTGTTCCTTCTGATGAGGATAGTCCGCTCTCAAATCAATAATGTATCTTGTGCAAAGTAGAAGCCAAGCATGTTTTCAGACAAATCACCCAGTTCTTAACTTAGACATGTTCTTTATTCTCACATTAAAAATAAGCTGTAGGCTTGTGAAGAAAAAGTATAGAGAGAAAGACCTGAAGATGAGGATGAATGGCTGTGAAAAGGACATTGTAGCTTATAATTGGGTAGACAAGGCTATTCTAGTGCATTGATGTTTCTGTGTGTGGCCATAGAATGATGGATTCAATTTCAGAATGCTTCATGATATTTCTTCTGAGAAACAGGAAATTAAAGTGAAAATCAATCTGGATTTTTCCCCTTTCCCCCCCTGCTTTTATCCACTTCTGTGTGCACAATTCTCTTTCCCTGTTTTTATAAACTGTTGACAGGCTTCCCTATATCAAATTTCTCTTAAATGGGGATCAAAGATAAATGTATAACTGTGCTAGTAAAGAGGAGAGTTGTTAGGAAAATCTCAAAGAATCAGGAGGAAATCCTGATCACTCCATGTGAATTCCTTTCAGATATAATCTGTGAGCTATGTGCAAATTGACCCTGCTTATTGGAAATTATGGAAAGTCTTCTCAATGGTTCTCATTATCAGACAATGCCTTGTGTAAAATTTATGCTATATTTTCTGAAAGTGTTTTCTTTTTGTTCCTCTCCTTAATTACCTTTTTGGCTTACTATTCCACATAATGTTATTTTTCTCAACTATTGTAATAATCACGGTAAGCAACCTTCAGTATGAATCTGATAATACATAAATTATAGCATGTATTTCTAATATCTCACTATAAATTTAGACCCCACTGAAAAGTACCATTTCTATGTTGAGCAGGAAATTGGCAGCATATTCCTTTTACAAATCAGAAATGTTTGGTATTTTTGTAGTCCATTTTCAATTGGAAAAAGTGAATGTTAGCAATTAAACAGACAATTCATCTATCTTCATTCCACCATTTTGTGACTATTTAGTCTGATGTTGTCCTACATAGGTCTTTTGCTTAACTTTAGAGATTCTAGTGCTTCACTTGTGTGGGAAAAAATTGAAGAGCCTTCAATAGATTATCATGAATTTGAAGAACTGTTTTCTAAAACAGCTGTTAAAGAGAGGAAGAAACCTATTTCGGACACCATCACCAAGACAAAGAATAAACAAGTGAGTACCGACTTGCACTTTTCTTTAGTGGGTATTAGTAAATTTTGGCTAAGTCTGTTGGAAGACAGCAAGCAGCAGCAGGAGATCTGTGAGTAGCTCATGACTGGTTCATGTAGCAGTCTGAAGGAACAAGAAAATACATTCAGTGAAAACAAATGGTTATGAACTGTGCCATATTGAATATATTTATTTTGTTAGAAATAGGGAATAAATGCTAAAATTAAAAATAAAATGTACAGGGCAGAACAGAGAGAAGATGAGATGAATGTGCAGGCTGCTAGATGTATAATAGCAAAAGAGAGGCAAGGAATGGAGTGGAGAGGGAGATGAAGTGTATGTAGAAAGGGGTGGTGTTTGAATCTGTAAATATTTGCTACTCAGGCTTATCACTTAATATATTTAATCTTATTCAGGATTTAGTTAGCAACTAGGACATGGGGATAATGTGTAGACAGCTAAGAATTCTCCATTTTTACTTGTTTTTACTATTGTTGAACAATTGTTGTTCCCAAACACTTTGCATGTAAGACTGATATAATCACAGTTAGCAGAGAAATATAATGTAATACTATAGCAATAGGTGAAAGACCTGAAGGACCAAGCTGAAGACAGGTCCTCCTGGAGAAAATCAGTCTATGAGATTGCTAAGAGTCAACACCAACTTGATGGCACATAATCAGTCATCAATCATAGCACTAAGTAATTATGTTGATAGATTGCTCAAACAATTATATTCTTTTCTTGGATTTTTCTTTTCTATTTTTCTTTTAATTTTCTTCTCTCCATTCAGACCTAGAGTATCTTGTGACTGGTAGTGACTTTTCAAGGGATCAGGTGCATTACCAGTCTTCTACCTAAGATTCTTTAAACTGACCTGAGCCCATTCATAGATAATTTGCATCTAAATGTTAGCAAAGCAGCAAAGTTTATCTTTAGTATTGAGTTAACATTTAACATTGTAATAATATATAGGGCAAAGTGGCATTCTTGGCCAAACAGTTATAGCATGTGGCTTTATCAAGGTGGTAAGCACTTCACCAAATGAATACTCATGAAATTCGGGATTGTGATATTGGTATTTTTCTAGGAAATCTAAATTATAAAGATGTTTATTTACATTTTATTACTGGAGATATATTTCAATGTAGAACAGCTATAAGTGGAATCAGAATGTAGTATTTTAAAACAGAATGTAGTATTTCTGTTTTTAAAAATAGAATTAAATAAGAATTCCAACCATTATGAGCATCTATACTTCCATTAAGTACACATTGACATTGTTAGAACAGCTGTTCATCTTTCAAATATATCTGTTTGTGCAGAACTTAGTTTTGCTTTCCAGAATTTCTTAAATGCATAGTATTAAAAAACTTACTAGTTAAAGAAGATCCAAAGTGCTGTAGTTTTTGCCTTTTCATTTATGATAGGGACACTATATATTCAAATAAATGGGTCTGTCTACTCTGTGACATTTTAAGTTTTATTTAACATATCATGAAATTTAGAAACACAAACTTCTGCTAACAATAAAATGATGGCTACTGAGTTGTGTTTTGCAAACAATGATTAAATAGGCAGGCAGTAGTTGTGGTTAAACATTAGGGGCTGTGGTTTCAACGTCTGGCAGGATTTGTTTTCTTTTGCAGTAGTAAGCACTTTATTATATTATTTTAAAGTATATTTTTAAAACTTGGAGCTAAATACCCCAAAAGGTCTATAAAAGGACATGTTTTCTACAAAACAAGTTTATTGAAAATGTAATAGAGTTCTGCTAAAAGTGTGAATATATGTGCTGATGTAAAGAAAATTTGATGTAATTAATCAAATAGTATTTGTTTTATTTTATTATTTTTATTTCATTTCATTTTATTATTTTTATTTCATTTTATTTTATTATTTTCATTTCATTTCATTTCATTATTTTTATTTTATTTCATTTTATTATTTTATAATTATTTTATTTTATTTTATTTATTTTATTTAAAAAACTTGTAGGGCAACCCATCTTATACATCAGAACTCTGGGTGACTCACAAACTGATAAAACCCAACAGAACTGCCAATTTGGTCTAGTGGTTAAGGCAACGGGCTAGAAACCAGGAGTCTGTGAGTTCTAGTCATGCCTTAGGCATGAAAGCCGGGGCCAGTCACACTCACTCTCAGCCCTAGGAAGGAGCCAATAGGAAACCAGGAGACTGAGAGTTCTAGTCCCGCCTTAGGCATGAAAGCTGGCTGGGTGACCTTGGGCCAGTCACACTCTCTCAGCCCAACTCACCTCACAGGGTTGTTGTTGTGGAGAAAGGAGTGTTAGGTATGTTCGCCGCTTGAGTTATTTATAAAAATAATAAAGGCGGGATAAAAATTAAATAAATAAATACAAAATACAAAAAAGAAAAAAGAAAAAACCTAATCCCAACACTCCCCAACCAATCCACAGTTGCAAATGCTGGGCTCCAGCCTCACCTGATCCCAGTGCCTGAGGGAAGAGCCAGCTCTTCAAGGCCTTCTGGAAAGCTAGGAGAGTGGGGGCTTGCTGGATCCCAGGGGGGAGGCTATTCCACAGATCGGGGGCCCCTACTGAAAAGACATGCCTAGGTCCTGCTAGGTGGCAACATTTAAGGGAAGAGACCTAGAGCGTGCCCACCCTGTCTGACCTGGTGGAGTAGGCAGATTTCCTCAGGGAGAGGTCCTGTGCCATTCAGGGCTTTGAAGGTGGTAACCCGCACCTTGAATTGCACCCAGAAAGAAACTGGGAGCCAGTGCTGCTGGCACAGCAATAGTACGATATGGGCAAACTTGCACATGCTGTTGCATTCTGGACCAGTTGTAATTTCCTGATGGTCTTTAAAAGCAGCCCCATGTACAGTGCACTGTAGTAATCAAACCAGGAAGTGGCAGAAGGCATAAGTGACTATGAGCATGGCCTCCTGGTCCAGTATTGGGCACAACTGGCACACAAGACAAATCTGTGCAAAGGCCCCCTGGCCATGGCTGCCACCTATTCAAGCAGCAGCCACAAGTCCAGGAGGACCCCCAAATTATGTACCAACTCTGTCTGGGGAAGTGCCACCCTGTTGAGAATCAAAGATGACACATCACCAGCTCCAGGGGGGCCAAAACCCCAAAGCCACTCAGTCTTGCCACGCCAGTTCCTCCCCATCCATGCCCTCACGGCCTCCAGGCCCTGGGTCAGCACTTCAAGGCAGTAGCTTTTTTGTTCCCCCTGCTTTCTTTTTATAACCTTACCACCTGATGTCTTTCTGTAGAGAACTGTAGCTGTTTGGAATTAATCTTGGAATATCTTTGTGTAACAGTACATAAGCTTGAATTGCAAGCTGTGCTCTTGCAAATAAGTGTTTCTTCATACTGATGATATACAGTAAATTAAAATGCAATAATGATTTTAATTCTGTTGTAATTCTGCCCAGAGTCCCCCTTGGGGGAGTTGGGCGGTGATAAATCCAATAAACAAACAAACAAACAAACAAACAAATAAAACTGCACCTGAATTTGTCTTAAGCTATGAAGGATGCAGTTCTGAATTGTTGTTGTTGTTGTTACTATTCAGGGTCAGTTTTAGAGAAGCATGTGTCTCAATGGTTGTACTATTTTCTGGTGTATTTGAAGATTTAATTCAAAGTTTGAGTGATTTTATCTTTAATGCTGTAAAGATCTAATGACCGGGATAGTAACTCATGTTATATGATTTAGCCACTCCAGAAAGTCTAGGGTCTTTTTTTTTAACAAACAAATAAAAGCTTAATATACAAATTAGATAGCTGAAATCTGGTTATTAAATATTTTGGATGAAATGAAAATGTAGATATGTGCATATGCTAAGTATTATTTTAACTTGTTGGAGGACAGGGAAAAGATCTTTGTTGTATATTGTTATTTTGCCATAAAAATCGTCAACAAGCGTTCAGTAAACTAAATTGTGAACTTAAAATAATTATGCAAGACGTGTTCTTTTGCTTGAATTGGATTCAAGCAAATGGCATAAAACATTGTATGTAACCAGACATTCTGACTATAAACCATTCTTTATGGTTTTCATTTTATAAGAACTCAGCTAATGATGGTTTAATCAACAAACCATGGTCAAGCAAGATTCATATATGATATATCAATCCAGCCACTGGCTCTGATCATGTCAGACAGCCTGTTCACATGATGAGGACTTTTGATAATTGAAAAGGACACAATATGATCCAGCTATTTCTGCTGACAACAAATACACAAGATTCTATATTACAGTAGGACATTTTTTGGACAATGATAGTGAAGAAAATGGAATACAGCTGTGAAGCAGTATTTGACAGTGGGTGGCAGGCTTTCTGGTCAATTGATAGAAGTCAGTAGATTTAGAATTATATGGCATTTCTCTATCTTGTGACATAAAATTACAGAGCCTGTATGATTGCTGCAGTTGTAATATTTATTAGACTTATTTACCTCCCATTAGAATGTGTAAATGGAGAAGATTCAGTAGGTGCTGTAGAATAAACAAAGGGTATCTAGACTATCAAAAAACTTCTGTCTAACATTTCTCATGAAACTGATACAAAATCATAAATAGTTGTGGCTTGTATTATTTCAGTGGGTTCCAGAACAGGATTACTTTAAGGTGATCAGTTTTGAAGTATAGAAGAAGGATGGGAGAAATTCAGAGAACTGAAGGAGAAAACTGCTTTACTGACATGACTTGATGTTATAACAAATTAAATATAAAAGCATTTTAGGTAAGTTTTTTAAAAAAAAAATGCCAATAATGTTGAGAATAATATCTGGTAAGCATATATTGAATAATGCATAGGCATTATATTGAATATCTCCAGTTTTGTAAGAAAAAAGTTTCCCTGACCATTTGTCTTATAAAGAAGTCTGTAATATGATAATCAGACTAACTCCTGTTACAGTCATAGCAATACTAAAGTTTGTAAAGATTTTCTGCTTTATCTTTGGCTAGCAGAGTCCAGATTCTTATGCTCTATCAAGAACAACTTGTTTAAATAGTGAAGGACCAGAAGAAATATATAATGAGAGGGTCTTTTGTAAGTGTAGTCATTTTTAACATTTGCATATCACATTTATGGATATTGATGCTCTATAAATGATCAAGATACTGTCTTGTTCTGTTCTTTTTCTAAAAAAAATGACCCAAGGAAGCATGTCTAACAAAACAGTACTGAAAAAGTGAAGAAATGGGTCACCACTTTTTGGACAGACTTTCCTACCTCAGCCATAATTCACCCTGATGGCACCATGTTGAAAAGGTTGATCCACTACATTTTAGATATTCCCCTGGATGATCAAAATAGTATATGGGAAAGAGGTGACATGTTAGGATGTTGTTTAGGATTTTTAGATGTCAAAACTAAATCTCCAAACTCATATCAAATTGTAGCTGATGAATTTGGAATATGATGGTAGCCTTTCCCAGGAATTCAGTGTGATATAAACAGGAGCTACTTTTTTTGTAGCCAAAAAGGACATTACAATGGTATTGCCATATTTCAACTTGTCAGTATTACATGTGCTTAAAGATGAGCTATTGCTCACAGCTCTTGCGTCAATAAAATAAATATTGTCTGCTGGAGAATATGCATGGAAGGTTGCCCAGTTATCTTAGCTATGGATGTGGTGAAAAATCCTCATATGTACACAGAACAGTCTTCAAGTCATAGATGGTAATTGGTAGTCCTTTAAGCATGCAGAACTCTGGGCCCATGGAAAGCAGTTCATCCTCCGAAACACAGTCGCATTGAGCTCTGTGCATATAGAGGTAATACCATGCCTAATAAGAAAGGACAGTAATTCATGATCGCTGAGATAAGGAGCATTTAAATATTGCCACATGTTAATGGAGGCATCACAACAGGAGTTAGATTTTAAATTCAGAGGAGAGCAGTAATATCCAATCCTTCCCCCTCTGTATTAGTGCGCTAGCATTATGCCCTTATTTTTATGTAGTATTATTGCAAATGCAATACTGTAGTATTATGGGTGAGGCTTTTAAAAATGTCTCTTTAGAACCCCTTCTGTCACTGAGTTCCATAGCTAATAATCAGCTTTGTTTAGTTTTAAAAAATGACATTCTGCACAAGAAATTTAGTTTAAAAACAGAATTTGAAAACATTTCTTCACTTGCTTTGAGCACTTTTTAAAACTGAGGATTCTCTGATTGTTTCTAATTAGTGAAATGTTTAAATCTGTCTTGCTCTGTCTCTTGTGTAGAACATGATGCTTATTTTTACTTATTACTGTATATGTGAATCTAAACAATCTGAGAAATTTTTCATCCAATGTCATACAAAGAAGCATTAACAAGAACAGTTCTATATTAATGAGGGATTAGTTCTTTAAAACAACACATGTAATGCATTTGTTTCATCCAGCCAGTTGAAATACTGCAATTTCAATGACAAAAACACAATGAAAGGTTGCTTACAATTTCAAGACCTCTTTTTTTTAAAAAAATAACATATCAGGCAATGGATGGTGGGTAGGGTGAGGTGTAAGAAAAAGAAAAGAAATTAATGGGAAGGGCCTCTATCAGTTTTATTAACAGTCCCAATTTAGAACAGAGAGTAGGTATTCATAGATATAGGAGTTAGATACAGTACCAGATATGACATAGAAAAATATTTGTTATCATATAATAAGGGAAAGTTGTGACATCACTGATTGATTGGCAAAGAATGGTAATATGTTCTTTGCTGCTGGAAAAAAAATAATAGAAGTCAACCCAAAATGCTGCTTAGTGTTTGGAAGTTGTTTTACTCCACACTATTGAAACATTTGGTGGCAGGTGGAAGGAAGAGACCGGACCAAAATACTGTTTCCAATTAAAGGAATGTTAACCAGGTGGTTTCAACATTCTGCCAGAGAAAATAACGGCATACTTACAATGCCTCTGTTTTCATACTATGCTCTTGTTCACAGTTTTAGGCATTTGTCTTTTTTCCCTTTATATATTTACTTTACATCAGTTTGTTTTGCACTGTTTTAAAGCCATGAAGGTGCTTGTTCTTTTGTTAAAGATGTCCTGGAAGGGAGGGGGGGACAGAATGTCTTACAATCCATTCTGTTAACAACTATTCAGAAATGAGAGTCCCCAGGCTTCACTTCCTCAGGAGTTACAGGATCAAGACGTAGTCAGGTGTGACCATGCCTCTGTCACTTCAACCAGACCAGTTGGAGTCCAACTCCAATCAAATCCGTGCATCTTTGCCCCATAAATGCCTAGTATGTTCTTTTAATTCAAATGACAGAAAACACATATCAGCAATCTATTGCTGCAACTGAAGAATTTTTACATGATGACTGTGTTAATTGTTGTTGGTTGGTTTTTCTCGGCTGCTACAGTATATATGTTATTTGTGATGGAGTTTTGAAGGTTAATAAAAGAACTCCAAGCAGCTAACAACAATCTTGCAAAGTAGAAGCGTGAACCAGAAGGGACTTGCACATTAAGCTTCATTACATTCAGAAAATAAATTCAGTCTTCACACAGTAGTTAGATGAAGAAAAAATAGAGATAGCTTACATTTATTCAGTAGATCTGGATACAAGTAGATTCATAGATCTGTGTGCAAGTGAGATGAAATGGACAAGAGCTACATTGTGCAGCACCTCCTGCTTGCAGGTGTGCCCAAAGAGTAATGGAGATTGTTGATCCCCAAACTCGAGGAGAAAGGAAGTGGAAATCAGGTGACCCATGTGACATCTCACAAGCACAATAGAGATTTGTTTACTAGAAAGGCCCCCCTTATGCTTATGAGACAATGCAGAGTTGACCCCTGATAATTCCAACAATTTGTAATTTTGTTATATGGTTTTTATCTTGTTTTAAGTATGGTTAGACACCCAGAGTCATGGATTTGAGAGGGGTGACCATATAAATTGAATAAACAAACAAACAATTCCATTGGCCATTCCCTTGCACATAAACTTGATTGGTTCTAATGACTGGAGAGACAGCCATATGCAGCCTTATCATGTAATAACCAGTTTAAGTTCATATTAGAATTTCTATTGAATTCCACCTAACATATAGCAATGGTAGAAGAAGGGCATGTGAGTTAATGTTCCAACTCTTAAGATATCAAGATTTCAGCAAAGTCATTAACAAATTTCAAGTTGATACCAAAGAACAGATGAATTTTAAAATTTCATATTCCAACAATGACTGCAGCTAAAATGAATACTCTATCATAGGCTTAACATTGTATATCTTTTTATTCAAATTGTAATTGTAAACTGCCCAGACAGCGTTGACTATTGGGTGATTTAAAATTTTTAATAAAATAAACAAAACTCTGAAATATTAAATTAAATCCACCTTTTCCAACAAGCAATTGTAAACTATGCAATGAAAATCTTGTTATTTAATGGTACATAAATTTTCTTAAAATAACATGAATGAGTAAAAATGGAAGAACTAAAATATATATCAAGCCCAAAGTTTTATTATTTTTAATCACATTTATCTTATCATAGTTGCTGAAAGAAATTCTAGACTTTGTCTAAACCTTTTTTTTCTTTGTGTCAAACTGATGTTAAATCTAATTTGCCACTTAAGAAAACTTTATGCCGTAATAAATATGCAAAGCATAACCTAAAATCCGAATCTGTAAAACTTGTCAGAATTGTAACAGAGTCAGTGATACCAAGTCTGATTTACTCAGTGTGTACAGGGGTTCCAAACTCTTGTATTAATGAAATAAAATTAGGATTATTATTTTTATTTTTGCCTATCTACAAAGCACAGGGTATCTTCTACAAACAGAAATTTATATTCTGCCTCACCTATTACAATACCTTAAATTTTCAAAATTTCTAATGACACAGACTAAATATTCTAAAGAAAAAAAAGAAAGGTTCCCCTGTGCAAGCAGTGAGTCATGTGACCCCTGGGGAGACGCCGCTTTCACAACGTTTTCCTGGCAGACTATAGAGCGGGGTGGTTTGCCATTGCCTTCTCCAGTTGTGATTACCTTTCCCCCAGCAAGCTGGGTACTCATTTTACCGACCTCGGAAGGATGGAAGGCTGAGTCGACCTGAGCTGGCTACCTGAGAACCAGCTTCCGCTGGGATCGAACTCAGGTCGTGGGGAGAGTTTCGGTTGCAATACTGCCACCTACCACTCTGTGCCACACGAGGCCCTAAATGAATATTTAGGGCCTCGTGTGGCACAGAGTGGTAGGTGGCAGTATTGCAACCGAAACTCTCGGTTTTAGAATTAAAACCAAATTTAAAAAGGAGAAAGAGAATATCCTTAGTGTGTTCAAAAAGATATCAAAAAGATAACTTTGAAGAAATGAGAAACATGCCATTATTAATGACACATGAACTTTGTGTGAAATAGAACATATCTATCCAAAGTACATTTCCTCAAAGTGGAAAGATATGTACTTTGGATAGATAGGTTCTATTCCACACAAAGATCATGTGTCATTAATGATGGCATGTTAATATGCTTTTCCTCAAAGCATATTAACTCAAAACCCACTTCACAAACCTCCAAGGAAACATATCAATGTTCTTCTCAGCATCCAAAGAAATAATGGTTGCTGTGATCTGTCTTTTTTGAGTTAAAGCCTTGACAGCCCTATATAAACCTTGGGTAAGAATGGTTTAGAAAAAAAGCTTCAGTGTATACTACCAACAAAATACTTTTTCTGTATTAAAAGATCTGTCAGGGCTGGGAAATTTCCCTAATTCTGTAGGTTTAATTAAATCACTCTTTATTCAGGCAAAAGAGAGAAAGTGAGGACAGAATCATGGTTTTGTGTTATCTATGAGAGTCTAGCATTTTGTAGAAATAAATACAATAATTCTCATTAAGACTTGATGAGAAATTGAAATTATATAATTAAGAATAAGATTTTAAAAGCTATTGATTAATTGAGAATTTATCCTTTACCATATGTATCAGAAATAAGATTACTAAAATTGTTACTTACTTAATTTTCTTTTTCCCAGTATTGTTGTTTGGCACAGTGTAATAAAAATATTTTTTGGAAGAATAAAGTTTATGGAGTTAAAATTTTGCAGAAGCCATAGATCTGTATCAGGAGATAAAGATTTCTCCTATAAGGACATAAATTTAACTAATTGTTGCTCCTTTTGGAAGAAGCATAAGCAGTAATCCAACTTTGAAATTTTCTTTTTCAGACACTGATGTAATTGAAACCTTGTTAACATGAAAAAAAATTCTTTTCCATCTGCTTAATAAATCATTTATCATTTAACAAAGATAAATTCAGGGATGATTTATAAATAAATAGTAAAAAAATAGATTTAAGCATCACAGGAATATGGTCAGAAACAGTCATGGAATTTGTATTACTTTCACTTTAGATACTAAAGAATGAGACACCAGGAAATAATTTAGATGAAAACACCAATTCTTTTACTAAATAATTTCTATTCATGCTGAGATGGATTAAAAGAATGCCAGATATTTACTAAAGTAAATTTGCACAAACAATCTTGTAAAATATGATAAATCTGAGAGTACAATTTAGTAATGGGGCACCATATTTTGCCAACAATTACTTTTAGTTATTAAATCAGTCATTTTTTAGCCCTACCCTTTTCTTGAAAGGCAGCTTCTAGCATGTATACACATGTGTGTGTGTGTGTGTGTGTGAGAGAGAGAGAGAGAGTGAGAGTGAGAGTGAGAGTGAGAGTGAGAGTGAGAGAGAGAGAGAGAGAGAGAGAGAGAGAGAGAGAGAATTGCACTCATTTATTGCATAGGTAAGGATCTTTAAAGTTGGTTTCATCTGGAATTGGTTAATCTAAATTGACAAGATGGGGAAGTGTCTGCATAACATTTTTAATTTTGTATTTTTAATTTTTCTTTGTACTCTTCCTTTTGGGTGGTATTTCAGGATAAATACAGAATAAATACAGTAATAAATAACTTTTCTCATCTGATTCAACAACAATTTTGGAAAATCCAATTTAAAATCACTACACCCTTTGCATATATAGAATTACCACTTATATTCAGTTCTTTACCCCAGCTTAATCCATTGGAAGACACCTTCCAAACAAGAGACACCTCTCTCTTGTTTTTTAAAAAGGTTTGCATTACTGTTTTTTTTAAGTTTAGATAACAGTTGCCCACTATAAAGAGACCCTGATATGCTTTATGGAAAATGTTTATTTATGAATTACAAATGTTTCTATGCCATTTCAATCATACAACTCTAAGCAGTTTATAGTATAACCTACACAATATATTATGTTACAACAAATCCAAATTTATCAAAATTATTAAGCATATCCATAACAACACTAAGAAATACTGTCAGTATAGATTCACCCTAGTGATAACATCAGAATAAAATTATCTTCGATTGGTAAAATTATAACCTCAAGCAGCCAGATTCATACAACTCTAAGCAGTTTATAGTATAACCTACACAATAAATTATGTTACAACAAATCCAAATTTATCAACATTATTAAGCATATCCATAACAACACTAAGAAATACTGTCAGTATAGATTCACCCTAGTGATAACATCAGAATAAAATAATCTTCGATTGGTAAAATTATAACCTCAAGCAGCCAGATTCATCTCAATAAAGAATGCAAGAAGACGCATTATCTGTGATCTCGTTCTCTACATTTTTATGTGTTCATGACTGATAATTACAGGGTAAATCTCAATATATGCAGATGGATTTCTGTGCCTGTATAAAGCACATTTTTCAAAGTTGAAGTTACATTGTCCCTGCAATGACCCTGCAGTTGCCCCCCTTTTACTTCCTTGGTTGCGGCAGATCTCATTGGGTCAACCTCATTCCGAGGCTCCCCTTTGCTTCCTTGGGACAGCTGGCCTTCCTCAGATCTACACGGATGGTTAGTGATAGAAGAGTTGCCCTGCTTGCCCATGTAGCTTTGTCAGGTTTCTTCTCTCCAAGCAGCTCTTCCACAACCTCAGAGGAGGAGCCTCTTCATGACGCTAGTGGACACCAGCACTATTTTGCAGACCACTCATGGCTTGGTCCAGACGCTCTGAGCAGTTTGTGCACACCACGAACATTTGGTAGCTCCTAATCTTTTAAATGCAGGCTGGAGAAAGAAAAGCCCGTTTCAGTTGTTCAGAGAAAAATCTAAAGTTAGATATGCTCTTCATGCTGAAAACAATCAATGCCGCCACAGCCTGAATGTAGGGTTTTGCAGTATGAGAAAGGAAACTGCCTCATAAGGTTCATATCCCTGTCTTGGAAAAACTGCATGCAGTGAAGGTACCCAGATTAGCCTATTAATGTATCAGCTAGGTAATACTTTGTCTTTGCACAAACTTTTAAAAATTGTATTATATAAACTAATTTTTAAAAACCTGCAAATACATATACAGTAGCTAGGTAATATTAATAGTGTATGGATAGGTGAGCTATATGGTTGTCTACAGATTTATTCACTAAGGGCTAAGAATGCTGGTAGTTGAAGTCCACATGTACTGAAGGTGCCACAGTTAAGATGAAGCTACCTCAGTAGTATGAGAGGTGAAGGAGTGACAGATTGGCTGGATTTACACATCATGCTCAATCAGAATGTTTAACCATGCTTTGTTGAACAAACCGTAGTAGCCTAGTTCACATATAACACTAAACCGCCCAGAGTCCCTCCTTGAGGGGGAGATGGGCGGTTATAGAAATTAAACAAACAAACAAACAAACAAATCACAATGGTTGAATTCACATCTTCTCTTAAGCCAAAGGAAATGCACCTCATTATGATTAACATTGTACGAATGCAGAACATTGGTATTAAATTTTGGGAATATCATTTTAGAAAAGAAGTACTATGTGCCTTAGAAATGCCCATTTAGCCAGATTTTACAAACCTGAGCACAGGCATTTACATTTGTCATTTTGTATGTTCCCGTTGAATTGTAAACTTTTGATTCGTTTCATAAAAATTAGCGTCAGCTAATAATTTGGTTAGTTAAAATGAATAATAATTCTGAGACACTATCCATTAACATCCACATTTAAATTTCTTCCAGAAAGAATTTATTTCCAAACAAATTCTGCAGGAAGTTGCTATTATTTTGGAGTAAAAGGATTTCTCCAAGTGTTTAATTATCTAACATCTGCATTGCATTATGTCTCCTTAAGTATTTGACTCTTTTTGCTTGTGTTATCTGTACGGGAACAAATTTGGCATGTCCTTTGTTTACTGATCAACAATAAGGACCACTCAATAGTTAGAATCTTGGTCATAGAAGTTAGTGTACTGATAATATCTCGGGCTTCTTTTATATTTTTAAAAGTTGTTTTTAAAACATTGTTCCAAATTCTAAACTTAAAAAAGGAGATCTGTATTGTGTCTGAGATGGTTTGATCTTGTAGCGATTTGATTAGCAAACTTTTGTAGTTGCTCAGTTCAATGGCGTCTCCCGTCTGTAGCCTGTAGGCTTGTGTGGCTGCAGTTAATGGATTTATTTTATTTCTAATTGTGGGAACAGCTTTAGGCCTTTATGCTAATACTCATATTTTGAGAATTAGCCATGTATTGTTGCAGCCACTGTGCTGGAGGAAAAATGATACTGTAGTACTCTTTCGACATGTTTTTAATTTCAGGAAACATTTAACGTTATATTTGCTGGTGACAAAAGCAATTACTATTCTACAAAGAAGGTTTTTTTTAATTAATTAGCTTTATGGAACTATTTAACGACAAATGAGAACTAAATATACAGCTTAGTTTGCATAGTTTCGTAAATGATCCTTTGCTATTCACGTATTCTCCATGTATCCTATGAACAAAACTTTTGTTTTAAGAAATACTTTGTTGCCTTCTCTATGGTTCTTCAAAGAACTTGAGAATTTTATCTTCACCCTATTGAATGATTATAGCATATCACTTCTTAAGGTACATAGGAAAGTGTTTTATGCCATATCAGATTTTTTGTCAGTCTAGCCTGGTATTGTCTACTCTGATATTTGTCATCCTGAATAGAGCTCTTTCCCATCACCCGTTACCTGATTCATTTAAATAGGGATGCCAGAAAGTGAATGCATGAATCTGTGTAGCTGTTGTGGAACTGCACGTGATAGCAGCCCATGCCTGCATGAGCAGTAATGAGGAGTGCCGAGAATTGTAGAGGGCCACAACTATCTCACCCCTAAGGTGTAATTTCCCCCCCCCCCTTTATGTTTTTATTGGTGGTGTAATTTTTTTCTCCTTTCTCTTTGGTGATTGTTCATTTTTATTTTATGTATGTTGTGAAAAAAAACAAACCAAAGGTAATAGTAAAATATATTTGACTCATCTGGGCTGCTTTATCTGGTTTGTTTAGACTGAATGGTCACATTTATTGAATTATTACAATGTATCACTTCTGTAGGTGCCATTTGCATGGTTTTGACAAATACCTACTTGACTTACGGTTTGCTTTCCCATTATTCCTGCTTCTTCACTGTGAGAAAATAGAGTTGGGCAGAGCTATTTAGGCCACCAATCAGGGCAGGAATCCAAGTTAAATCACCTTGGACAGATAGCTGTCTAGCTGGTGTTTCAACAAATCTAGCTAGGGGAAGCCCAGTGGAATCGGTTCCAGTAGGAACTGTTCTTACTGTTAGGAAGCTTTTTAACCTTTAATCACAAACTGTTTCCTACAACTTAAATCCATTATTCTGTGTCCTGCACTATAGGTGATAGAGAATAGGTTTTAACCTTCTTTTGTGTGACATCATCTCAAGTTTTTGAAGAGTGCTGTGATAGCTTTTCTCACTCATCTTTTCTCAAAGCTAAACTTAGCCGGCACCTTTAGTCCCTCTTCACAGGACTTAGTTTCTAGTCCTCTGCTCATCTTCAGTCCTCTTCTCTGAACCTGTTCCAGTTTTTCTGAAGCCTCTTTAAAGTCTGATGCCCAAAAATGAACACAGTATTTGAGGTAGAGTGAAGCACATCAGCATTGACAATTTCACTTTTCAGTATATTGCGTCGGATGAGGGTTCACTTAGGTCAACTCTAACCAGAAACTGGATTTTGAACACAGTTGTGTGATTATTTTTTATTATTTTATAAAAATAACCTATTATACAAACATACCTAATACTCCTTCCTCCTATTTTCCCCACAACAACAACCCTGTGAGGTGAGTTGGGCTGAGAGAGAGTAACTGGCCCAAGGTCACCCAGCTGGCTTTCATGCCTATATCTGTTTCTCTACCATCATCTGCATATTTCTACTTGAAAGAGTTTTGAACTCAAACACTAACTACTCTGGAATGGACAAATTCACTCACTGTAAGTGTCTTCGTTGAACATTTTGTTACAATGGACTCCAGACACAACATAGTACTTACTCACTTAACATAGCAACACTCCTGCTTACCAGCCATTTTGGTACTTGTTTACTCATTATTGGCAGCCCCCTTTAAATTTAAGAAATGTCATGTCTGGAAATGATTTTCCTATCATGAGTTATCTCTTCTCTACTGGTGAGCATCTTTCAACTCCAGAGCTCTAGGCAATGTTTTATTGTCATTATACATTTATAATTTGTTATCTAACGTCAGTTCATAAAAAATGCTTATCCAACTACTAGAATTCAAATTTAGTTTTTCTTTTGAATTCATGGTTTCTTTCCCAGTTCTTAATCTTAGCTGTTCATAATTATCTACTTGTTTTTCCTTTTAAAACATCTGTATATTTGTCTGTTTGTTTGTTTTTACAAATGGCCCAGTGTAATTATTAAACTGCACTTGGAAATATGCTACTTCCAACAAATAAAATAAATGTGTAACCCCAAAACACTTTTTGTAAAAATAAATCCTTCATATTTCTGAAAATATTTCAATGATTTTTTTTATTAAAGTTCAGAAGACAGTGTCCTTGATGGAGATCTAAACCTCAGTAAATGTGCTCCCAAACATGTTTATCAGGAAGAAATAAAAGCCAGGGGATGGGGGATGGGGGATGGTCTTATGCCAATTCACCTCTGCAAATTTTACTTATTTATAGCAGTCTTTTCATTCTGTCCTACCATAAGGTATTGAAGACCTAGCTGTTTCCCCAGGCATTTGGGTTAGATGGATAGAAGAGCTCTGTTGTGTTCAATGTGTTTTTTCAGGGCCTATTGTTTATCCTTGGGTGCCAGGGGTTATATGTGGTGGGGTTTTCTATGTTTCAATCCTTGTAATCCACCCAGTCACTTGTGTGAGATGGCTGGGTATAATAATTAGTTAATTAATTAAGAATAAATAAACAAATTCTCAACCTAATGTAATGGGCAGAAGTGTCCGGATGGAGGCTGAGTCGGAGGAGGAAGGGCCGGTAGTAGAGGAAGCAGGAAAGGACGGGGATGGCGCGAAATTTGAATCTAATCAGGAACCACTGATTGGAGACAGCCCGGCAGAAGACTCGCCTCCACCTAACAGCGTGCGAGAGAAGAGGTGGGAAAGGCGGGCAGAGCAACACGAGGTGCGATTGGCTCCCACTCACAAATGGCGTGAAAACCAAAAAGATAAAAGGCAAGCGCAGCGTGCACCCATTGCTGGAGACAACCATTCACGTTCCTTACTGCAACCCGGAGTGAATCGCGATCCTGTCGCGATGCCAGAATCTCCACTCAGCCCTTGCCTTGCCTCTACGCCAGAGCCCTGCCTTGCCGCTCAGCCAAGCTTCGTGCCAGTTCCTTGCCTTGCTGCTCAGCTGCGCTTTGAACCGGAACCCTGCCTTGCCGCCCAGCTGTGTCTCGTGCCAGAAACTACCCTTGCTGCCCCGCTGCATGCTGTGCCAAAACTGTGTTTTTACCGCCACACCAAGCCTCGCGCCGGAACCTCACCTTGCCGCCACCGCTCCAGGCCTCGCATCGGAACCTCGCCTCGCCCTCGTGCCAAGCCTCATGCCGGAACCAGACAAGACCCTTCCTTGTTCTTACAGAGATAATATTCTGTTACTATAGTTTACAATAAGAGTTGTAGTGACCTACATGGCATTGGTTTCCTGATCTGGTCTACCTTGAAGAGCTGACACAACTGACACAACATTAAGCACAGTGGCATTAATTCCCTTCCTGAATATTCCTGCTACCCTATCAAGCTTTATCTCTGGCCTCAGAATTGAGATGAGGAATTAAGTTAAATAATAAAAGATTCATAGGGAAAGAATAGACAAAGGAAGATTTATCCATCCATTTATCACTTATACTTCAAATTTCATTGATCCCTCTACTGATACACCGAAGCAAGCATGAAGTTACAGAGTCTTTCATCTCATAATCTGAAGTCCAGCACTTAGTTGTATGGGCTGCAGTGGATCCTGTTGTGAGCTGTCCAGGGACATTGAGAATCAGGTGGCATACAAGTTGTTGTTGTTGTTATTCTAAGTGACTATAAATTTCTTAATTTGAGTCAAACTTCAGTCATGTTAAATATTATGTTAATTATAAGAATGCAATTAACTTTCATATTTTAAACAATGTATATAGTAACCGTGGAAAATCTACAGCAGCTTCAGGGATTCAACAAGATGTATGTCATTCTGCCTCCATCATGGTTGAAATGGAAATCCAACTCTAAAACTGCTTCCATTGATACCCAATGCAAATAGCAGTTCTAGGGTGAGGATTTTTGTTAAGTCAATGGCAGGAGGAAAGATTTAACTCTCTCTCTCTTCCATAACTGGCAGGACTGCTATGAGAAGGTAGTCCTGAAGATGTTCTTTATATTTGTGTAAGTTTGCACATTAATTGCTTTCACATTTAAGCTTCATAGTATGTAATGGAACTAACTTCTAAGATGACATATATAGGAATGTGCTAAAAGGTACAAATAAATCTTGCAGCCATGCACAAGGACCTGTAAGGTACAGGGGAGGGAGAACTAATGGTGAGTTATGTGGCCAGAAGGCCAGCAATGTTTTCATAGCCAGAAAAAGGAGAAAGTCTTACATTAGCCAGGAGGATTAAGGGTGGAAATTAAGGCTCAGAACAAATGACTATGGAGATATTTGGATGCACAGGGGATAGATGTGGACCAGCTAGCAAATTTTGGTTACTCGTTAGAAAACAAGAAGCATAGAATACAGGTCTGAATGGAGATAAACTGTCTGTCTTTAACCATTCAGTCGTGTCCGACTCTTGGCGATTTTATGGACGAGAGCTCTTCATGCTGCCCTATCAAGCACGGCTTCTTTCAATTGCTGGATGTTCATCTTGGTATCTTTTTTTGATGGTGTCGAGCCAGCATATTCTTGGCCTGCCCCTTCTTCTTGTTCCACTAACAATTCCTAGCATCATCAACTTCTCTAGTGAGTTTGCACGCATGACATGGCCAAAGTAAGTCAGCCGTAGTCTTACAATTTTGGCTTCTAGTGATGTATCTGGTTTTATATGATCCAGCACTTCTCTGTTGGTTACTCTGGCTGTCCATGGTAAATGTAACAGTTTATGCCAGCACCACAATTCAAATGCGTCAATTCTTCTTCGGTCATCCATTCTTATTGTCCAACTCTCATACCCATGCATCATTATATAAGAGTCCCTTGCATGGGAGATGGGCGGGGAATAAATTGAAATAATAAATAGTAAAATAAAATTATAGGAAAGACTATTGCTCTAACTAGTCTGCCTTTTGTATTTAGGGTGATATCTTTGCTCTTCCAGAACTTATTCATGCTGACCATTGCAGTGCGGCCTAAAGTTATCCTGCATTTGATCTCAGGTGTGGATTTGCCATCATTAACAATTTTTGATCCAAGAAAGATGAAATCCTGGACTGATTCAATCTCCTCATTGTTAATTTTAAATGTCACTTGTCCTTCTGCTGCTGTTGTCATTATCTTTGTTTTCCTGATGTTAAGGTTCAATCCCATTTTTTCACTCTCTTCCTTGATTTTCAAAATCATTTTTCCAGATCTTCCTTATGTTCAGCCAAGAATGTTGTATCATCTGCATACCTCAAATTATTTATGATTCTTCCACCAATCTTCACTCCAATATCAAGCAACTCTAGATCTAATTTCTGCATGATCACTTCAGCATAGAGGTTGAAAAGGAATGGAGATAAAATGCATCCCTGTCTAACACCCTTGTTGATCCTGAACCAATCTGTGTCACCATAGAGTGTTCTCACTGTTGCTTCCTGGTCAGGGCACAGTGACCTGACAAGTCTGGTCAGGTAGGGTGGGACACCAAGATCATGCAGAGCCGCCCATAGCTTATTGTGTTCTACACAGTCAAAAGCTTTCCTGTAATCAATAAAACACATGTATAGATTCTTTTGGTATTCATGGGCCTTTTCCATAATCCATCTGATGTTGGCAATGTGATCTCGAGTGCCACACCCCTTTCTAAAGCCAGCTTGTACATCAGGTAGCTCCTGATTGATGACATTCTGCAGCCGCTGTTGTATAATCTTTAGTAGAATCTTGCATGAGAAATCAACGCAATTGTGCGATAATTGGAGCAATCTCTGGCATCACCTTTCTTTACTAATGGGATACTGATCTTTTCCAGTCCCGAGGGCATTCGCAAGTAGACCACATCTCTTGACACAGGGCAGTGATGATGTCAGCTGGCACTGGTCTTAATAGTTCTGCAGGTATCTTATCAATACCTGGGGCTTTTTTGTTTGGCAATTTCACCGTGGCCCATTCTACTACTTCTTCCAAAATGTTTGGTTCTTTGTCCATTGGGCCATCATCATTGTCATCTTGGTGGTTAGTCGAGCTGGCATATAGTTCTTCTGTGTATTTTTCCACCTGTTCTTGATCTTCTGCTGGTCGGGTAGTACATTTCTGTTGCAGTCGCATGAATGTGGATCAGATTTATGCTGATCAGCATAGTCCTAACTAAATTAAAACTTCCAACAGTCAGTAATGATAGATTGATGAGGCACTTGAATGTGGGTAAAATATTATTTAAAAATATGTTGATTCACCTCCCAGATTATTCTTGACTTGTTTATTTATTATGCAGAAAGGGGGAGCTTTACCTGAAATATTTATTGCTATTTCTAATCCCAATTAGATCAAAATAATACTGGAAGTATATATGCTTTTAAAAATAGCATATTTTCATCTTGTGTTTTTTTTAATTGAGCAGAGAGCATCCCAATATGTATTTGAAGTTTTTTTTTGAGAGAAACAGGCTATGTTAAACACAAGCAAGATAGAGTTACTGTTTATCCAGCAAGGGACTAAAAACTATTATGAAACATTGAGAGATGAGAAAGGAAGACCAACAAAGTATATGATAGGACTCTTCAGCTACTTAAAAGATGTCTCAAAGAAGAAAATCAAGACTTATTTTCTATTCTCCCATAGCACAGGACACAAAATAATGGATTTAAATTACAAGGAGGAAAATTCTGATTGAATATTAGAAGAAAGATTTCATGCAGTAAGAGCCATTTGACAGTTGAATCAATTAGCTAGAATGGAGATGGATTTTCCTTCATTGGATGTGTTAAAGCAGAGGGTAGGCAGCAATCTGTCCGGATGTTTTGATTTAGACTTCTGCACTGAACACGAGGTTGGACCCAGTGGTTTCAATGGCTTCTTCCAGCTCTGAAATTCTATTATTCTATGAAAGCTATACATACAACATCAGTGTATTTGATTGTTGTTGTTTATTCGTTCAGTCGCTTCCGACTCTTCGTGACTTCATGGACCAGCCCACGCCAGAGCTTCCTGTCAGCTGTCGCCACCCCCAGCTCCCCCATGGTTGAGTCCGTCACCTCCAGAATATCATCCATCCATCTTGCCCTTGGTCGGCCCCTCTTCTTTTGGCCTTCCACTTTCCATAGCATCAGCATCTCCTCCAGGGTATCCTGTCTTCTCATTATGTGGCCAAAGTACTTCAGTTTTGCCTTTAATATCATTCCCTCAAGTGAGCAGTCTGGCTTTATTTCCTGGAGTATGGACTGGTTTGATCTTCTTGCAGTCCAAGGCACTCTCAGAATTCTCCTCCAACACCACAGTTCATCAGTGTATTTGATAATGTTCTTTAAAAACAGAGTTTTAAAAAGTTGTTGAAAAAATGGACAGCACAGGATAACCAGTGAATACATGTTGCATGAATGTGGATCAGATTTATGCTGATCAGCTTAGTCCTAACTAAATTAAAACTTCCAACAGTCAGTAATGATAGATTGATGAGGCACTTGAATGTGGGTAAAATATTATTTAAAAATACGTTGATTCACCTCCCGGATTATTCTTGACTTGTTTATTTATTATGCAGAAAGGGGGAGCTTTACCCGAAATATTTATTGCTATTTCTAATCCCAATTAGATCAGAATAATACTGGAAGTATATATGCTTTTAAAAATAGCATATTTTCATCTTGTGTTTTTTTTAATTGAGCAGATTGCATCCCAATATGTATTTGGTTTATTTGATATTATAAATATTGCAAGATAAAGTATTATGGAAAAAATAGCACAGTTTTACCTTGCATTTACTGCAATCTGGAAACAGTGGTGCAGTTTTGGAAACAAAATCAAGTACATACTGTAATAGATACACTTAGAAATGTCTTTAATGTATTATAAACAAGCTATAATGTGTATGAAAGGTTGAAGCTGAAAACATACATGGTGTTGAAGGGCATGCACATGTGTTTTTTTCACAAAATGAAAAGGTGTCAAATGTGTTATTAAACTGAGTCAGTAACCATGATTTTACTATATTTGTTCACTATAATTTGTGTGTTACAGATTTATGATGAGAATGATGGGAAAAAACACGTTTGCTAGCTGCTATTTAGAAGATAACACCTTTTTCTTTTCCATGACAGGTTGTCAAGTTATTAAGCAACAAAAGATCTCAAGCAGTTGGTATATTAATGTCCAGTCTTCATTTAGATATGAAAGATATACAGCATGGTAAGTGAGATACATTTTTTAATTAAGCGGCTTCTTATTTTCCTATTGAAAATCACTGCTGGCTTTTTTTTTAAAAAAATGTCATTTGTCTGTCTAGATAATACAGTGTCATTTTATATTCCAATTAAATAGTCAAATCTAGATCTTCAGTTTATCTTCAAATCTAACTCTTCATCAGTAATTTACTGAGATTCTCTCTGACATGATTCCCTCTGAAATGAAGAGTGACTGGACCATGGTACAATATTTCCTTTAGCTTGTGCAGAAATCATGCCTACTTAAAACAGAGCATTGCTGATTGCAACTTTCAAAAACTAGGACTAGAATTTAAAAGTTTGGTGTCTTTTAATTATAATCACCATTTTCTCATCTAAAATTGAAATTCCCATTTGCTTTAATTTGCAATAAATACTTTTTAAAAACGTCCTGAAAGCAGGATTTTGAAAGTTTGATATCAACATGCGTCTTTGGGGTGTCTATTATTCCTTCCTCCCCACTGACATTAAAGTTGGCTCTGTAAAAAGGTGAAAAGTGGAGCTATATTTATATTTGGAGGGTTCTTCTTGCCTCCTAAGGCCTTACAATAGATTTAAAGCAGATGGAAGAGAACTGCATAGTGCTAGCTTACCTATTAAATAAATATGGTTTCAAGTATTTTGCAGACTTCATAAATCATAAAAAACATCCTTCTGGCTTTTCTAACTTACCTATTTTAATTGTGAATTCTATTTGCTTTTTTTGGTGGAATAAATTCAACATAGTGCAAATGTTGGTGCACCCTGTCAGTCTGTGAGCAACTTTTAATTACAATTTAAGCTTTTCTTAAGTTGTTTTCATGGTTACTAAACTTCCTCAAGTTGAAGCATTTAGGCTGGTAGTCATAGATCGAGGCGCCAGTACTGGCGCCAAGAAGTACTTGGTATTTCTAAAGCTGGCAGATGTAGTTCAGTTAAGTCATAGAGTGAAATCTGAAAACAATGATATGGTCTTTCCTTCAGTCAAATATTCAGCTTGGTTTGAGTTAATAATGAGAACCTTATGAACAAAGGAGTCCGCCTAACATCTGTGTCTGTGGTAAAGCCAACACAAGTTGATTGAAAATTTGCTTGCTTAACATGCAATGCTAACAATAATATGGCATGAATGTCACTCATTGAAGAGGTTAGGATTAAGTGCAAGTAATTGTTCTGTCCTACGAAATTTCATGCAGCATTTTTTTGTTTCCTCATTTGGGCTTAGTATTTAGGTTTTGGTCTTAATGAATGTGCATATTTAGGAGGAACTTTTTTTTATTTATTTTATTTTATTTTATTTTATTTGTTTGTTTTTGTTAAATGGAGTGCAGCAGTAGTACAAGGCATTTGACAAGGGCTGTTCACAAGCTGGATTTCTGAACATAGAAAAGTATATGGATTGTGGATGAGAAAATCAACCCCAAACAGATATGACCAATTTCCTATATATCTTTACATGCTGTCAATAGCCTTCTATTTTCCACTTCCCATCTGCTTGAAGCACTTATTCAAGAACATAAAGAAATTCACCAGGCATCTTTATAACTGGAAGATTCCTCCCTTCCCCCAAATTCCAGTGCAGAACCATTGTTCCTGATCCAAACCAAACTCTATCTGTAATTGGATATGTAGAGATAATTTTTTTTCCTCAGATTAATTTTAAAATTGAAAGACCCTGAATAATTTTATGCTAGGGCAGTGATGGCAAACCTATGACACACGTGTCCAAAGTGATATGCCATGGCATTTTGGGTGACACACCAGCATTCACCAACACCAAACAACAACTGCCACGCCCCAGGAAGCCACAGCCGCCCAGCCCAGTCCCAGCCACAGTGGCCCTCACCACCTCCGAGACCCTGCGGCCCTGCCCTCCACCGCCCCAGCTCACCTGGCCTTCTCCTTGCGCTCTCTTGCATGGTTCCTGCAGAAGCTGCTTGCAATTTGCTTTGTGTGAGGGGGCAATAATAATAATAACAACAATAATGATTAATAATAATTATTATTATTGCCCCTTTGCGCAAAGCCAGTTCCTGGAGAAGCTGCTTGCAATTTGTGTGAAGGGGCGTGCCTTGGCGCGAAGGGGCGCCTTTGAGTGAAAGGGCATGTTTTTGCTGGCTTTGCGCAAAGCTTTGTTTGTTTGTCTGGGGGGGTGACATACCAGCAGAGTCATTTTCCAACTTTTTGACATGCTGAGCCCAAAAGGATCACCATCACTGTGCTAGGGGAATGGTATTTAAATCTTCAACCCTGCAAAGTAGGACAGGCTCCCAGACCCCTTTATTATATATTTCTGAGATAGGTATGTTGCCATCAGTTGCTCAATGTCAGCCCACAAAAATCCAAGCCGGACAGCTGCACTTGTAAAACACACAGGATCCTTCTCCAAACTATTTTTTCCTTAAGAACCAGGTATGTGTGTACACCCAGCAGTCCAGCCAATGGCTACGACTGCTCCACCAGGCTAGAGAAAAAGTCAAAGTCATCTCCAATTACAATTAAACAAAATGTAGATGTAGATTTTGCTAACTAAAACTTGTTAGGCATTGCTATCTAAACTCCTCAGGAAACTTTTGCACAGCTTCGGCTTGTGCGCCAGTTGCGCCCATTCCTGGATCGCGATGCCCTCCGAACAGTCACTCACGCTCTTGTCATCTCCCATGTAGATTATTGCAATGCGCTCTACATGGGGCTACCCTTGAAGACTATCCGGAAGCTACAGCTGGTGCAGAATGCAGCTGCGCGGGCGATTTTAGGTGCGCCAAGATCCGCACATATAACACCTTTGCTCCGCGAGCTGCATTGGGTGCCGGTCTGCTTCCGGGTACAATTCAAGGTGTTGGTTATCACCTTTAAAGCCCTACATGGCATGGGACCAGAATACCTGAGGGACCGTCTTATCCCCATATTATCGACCCGCCCCACCCGATCGTTCAGAGAGGGCCTGCTACGAGCCCCATCAATTAAAGAATGTCATCTGATGGGGGCTAGGAGGCGGGCCTTCTCTGTAGCAGCACCCACACTATGGAACATCTTGCCCCCAGAGTTGAGACAGATCCCCTCCCTCCCGACCTTTAGAAAAGAATTGAAGACCTGGTTCTGCCGCCTGGCATGGGAGGGAGGAAACGATAGTTCCTCATGGGGGTGGTTAATCCCGTAATTTTATAATGCCCTTCTTTTATTAATACTATCTCCCACTTGGATTTTTATTTTAAATTATAGTAATTGTATAAATTGTTGGTTTTTATATTTTATATTTTATGCTTTTATCTAATTTTATTTATTGTAAACCGCCCAGAGTTCCCCGTTGGGGGAGATGGGCGGTTATATAAATTAAATAAATAAATAAATAAACTTAGACCATGATTATACTTATATCCTGTTGAAACCACTTCATCCAACAGGAGGCATTCTAGGTGGGTGGGAATAGGAGGGAAATTCAAACTGACAAATCAGTGCCTTGCATGGCCTATAAAACCTGAGTGGTAAGACCAAATAGGATCAAATTCAGTGGATTTAGGTTGGTTTTAATCCGAGCATGTCCGGAAATGTTCTTTCCTGATTTAGCAAATGGAAAAGGAAAGCCTGGGATGTCCCATAAAAACTTAAGAAAAAATTTCCCTGCTATTTCACTGCCCCTTGAACAGTTTGTTAGCTAAGACTTTGTTAGTTTTGGGAAAAGAGTGAAAGAGACAACTCAAAGGTGGGTATGGACTGTGTTTTTCAACTGTTTTGGGGAAACAGCCAGTGTTTCCCTAATAACTTGAAGCTGTTTTCAATCTATTTAATTTCATTGGCCAAATCAGAACAGTAAAACCATAAATGAAGAGGAAATGCTATCATATCCCTCTTCAGGTATCACAATGAAGCAACTGGAAAACAAAAGTACTAGAAGGCTTTTAGATGAAAAAACATTGAAGACACATCTACCTTTTCCAACATACTGTATCTCTGTGAAAATGGAATTTCAGTTTATATTCCAGTCAGGACCATATAGGGTGAATATTATTCCAGCTCCTTCATTAACAATACCCCCCAGACATTAGCAAAACATGCCACCATGTGACAGCATATACATCCTGTTAAGGCTTATAATTGATGTTTTTTAAATGTTAGGGAAAATAAAGAGAACTATTAAAACATGTTTTATTACAATCTTCACTTTATTTGATCTGCTTTTTAAAGAATGTCATATGTATTCCTCATTAACAATACATCATTTGGTGTTCTATGATCTTGAAAGGTTTAAGCAACATGGGTTAGGAAACCGTCAATCGCTCAAAATGGGTCCTACAGTACCTTTTCTCCTGGGCACAGGAGAAAGCTGCAGAAATCAGATGCAAGATAAGATGGAGAAGTTTATGCCTTGAAATTTCTGTGAATAAGCCTACTTCCCCATGTAAACTAATCCAACCCATTGCATAAGGAGGAGGCTAAAGTACACATGTCATGTCACTGAAGGAAATGGCTTTGAAATTGGACCACATTTTCTTAAACAGGCAGTTAGAGTTAAACAATAGTTAATGCTCAGCATCACATTTTCAGCATTTCACAGTGGGATAGGATGAAATCACTCCCCAAAGATTCTACCCAGGGATGGGTAGAATTTGAAGAATGCTTAGAGCTTGGCCTTATCTTTCTAATATTTGTTTTATCATTGTTCTATGCCTATATTTAGGCAAACTGAGTCTAATGGAAATATACAGACTCCTAAAGAACAGCAGCAAAATAACCCTGTCTTGGGTTCCTAAGGAGTCAGTGCTACAGGAACCAAAGCTGCACCTAAATTCCAGCAAGCCCCAACTGAAAATTCCCAGCATTTTCCCAATTCTCAAACCCTCATGTCCATCTGTGAAACTGATTCCACATCTTTTTCACTGAGAGGATACTGTTTCCTGGAGTCTGTGGAGAGATTTTTGGGCTATTGAGGTCAGGAGATTTCAAACTGAAGGAAGGTGGAATATTCGATCATCTCAGCGTTCTGATGCGCTTTGAATAGCAGATGGGACCACTCTGTTTTTCGTATGATTCTAGGATTTGAAGCATTTCAAGTCTGATATGCTAGTGTAGCTAGTTCTTCTGGGATCCTTTCCACCTTTAAGAATAAATAACACAATCTCTAAATCATGGCTAATAACATGCATGTGTTATGATCTTATAGCCTCATCAGATAAACTATATTATTGCTGAACATTATGGCTTGGTTCAGGCAACATGCTAAGACAATGGCTGTATTCTCACAAGATGTTGATTAAATGGGGCATTGTGCCATATTGACGCTTCATGTAAATAGATTCCTTTGTGTAAGCCATATGGATTTAAATAAGTAAGACTTATTGAGTCTTACTTATTTCTCATTAGGCTGGTTCCCCTGTAACACCAAATCATGGTAATATATATGTAAATGGTGGGCAAGTTATACCATTCTAGTTTGGAGAGCTAACATAAATGAATGTAGTTTCAGATGTAAATTTGAGATACAGTAGATCCATCTGAATACTGTAGATAGATTTGTGCAAATCAGTTAAGATTTGATTCAAGATTCAAAGCTGGCGAATTTTGATTTGAATTTGAGTTTCAAAAGCACCAAGGTTTTATTTGAATTGGTTCAAGATGTGATTTGATAAAGCTTCAACCACAGGATATATCGGGGAAGCATCAAAATGCCTGTAGCTGCTTTATTTTTTGGCAAAATAGGACAAAAATAGCAAACAAGGTAGACATTTTAGAAGACTTTACTACTGTTTAGATTCAGCCGGATAGCTTCAAGGATTTTGCTACAATAAGTTTTTAAAATATTTTCCCTGCATCTCCTTTAAGGTGGAAATAATATCTAAATAATAAAATAAATAAGTAGAAGGGATGAAGAAAGGAGAGTGCAGCAACTTCCAAAATTGCTCAGTAAATAGTCTGTAGGGGTCTGTGCACATTTCAAAAATGATTTGGAAGAAGCATTTTGGACCTTGAGCAAATGCAGCTCCTCTCTGCTACTCATTAAAATAGCTTTCCTCATCACCACCCCCATGTTTTCATGTGGGCCTGAAAAAAGGTGCTTTAAGGAGTTGATTCATTAACTTAATGCAACTCTTAAAGAAGCCACACTTTTTTCAGGCTCATTGAACCAATGCTGAGAGTGTCCTATTTCAACTAAAAATAAAACTTTCAAAAATTATTTTAAAAGTAAGGTCTTGCTAAAGACTGAAAAGACTACCATCTTCAGGCCACTTACTTTTTTAAGCTTAGATTTGAAGAGCTGCAGACAGACTAGTCACAGAGCTACATGGAACTATAGAAAAGGACGGCGGAATACAGTGGGATCCCCTATTTCTGTGTAAACCTGCCTAAAAACATTCTAACAGATTAGTGAGATACAACCAGTAGAGCAGCACTCCCCTAAATATTCTTTCAGGCAGTGTTTCCTGGGGTGAAGAAACTCATTAGCCACTGACTCATGTCATTATCAAAAGTCCACCAGATCTCCAAACTGCCTTTGAATCTTTCTGAAAAAAATGGAAGACACCTACTTTGATTTGATAGATTAAAGAGCTTCAGTGATTTGTTTGATGATTTGATCAAATCTCCTTCAAACTGAATTATCCCTTTGAGGTTTCTTAGAACCATAGTAAATGAACTACATGTCAGTGATAATTTTCACTTGTTATATGGTGACATGAGTGCAAAGGGAGCAAGAAGAACCTGCCTCTTCAGCATATGGCTGACATTTTGTAAATCTGTCCTGCAGCTTCAGCCTCAGGAAGCTATCATGAACTTCACATCCTACTATAATTAATTCTCTGGTTATTATTTGCTGTAAAAAACAGTTAATTGCTACTCATATCCACAACAAATCTCATCAATGTAATGTGTCTGCCTTCATCATAGCAAATTTAGCTTATCACATAATTTTGTTATAATTTCGTTACCGTTATATCACATTTCTCATTTCATCTGCTGCAAGAATTGGGTTGAGAAACAGGAGTTGGTTGGGCTTATTGACCTATATTGTGTATAAGGGTGTTACTTCAGTTCCCCACTTTAATACATCCTGCTCACAAGTTGTCAGTTTGCACCATTGTGGATCTGATATTTCTGCTATTCCCTATCAATGTTATCCTACACAGATGGGAGTTTCTACATTCAACATACTGCTTCTTGTCTCAGTCCTTGGCTTGTGTGAGGGATTGAGAGAATATAATCAGCAGAATATAATCAGCAAGCAACATCACTTGTGGCTTTGTCTAACCCTTTTAATCTATGCATGATTATTTATTTATCATATTTGTATAGCCACCCATCTTGCAAAAAGTGACGCTGGGCAGCGAACAACACTCCATTAAAAGAAAATCAATAAATATATATAAAACAATCATTATGAAAACTATAAAGAACTATTTAAAAACACACACAAAACAAGAGAGAATGATGTTAACCCTAGTAAGGGAGCCATCGCAAAATCTCCCCGGTCCCCTGGGACCCCCAGGCCTGATCACATAGCTACTGTAGGTCTTGAGGGACTTGTGGAATGTTAAAAGGGATAGAGCTAATGTCACTTCCAGTGGGAAAAGATTCCATAAGGACAGGCAGATGTAATCAGGGGGAGGCGGTCCCTCACATAATTGCTTTCATGCAATGTGCTCCTATTCTACTCTGCTGGCATATTATTATGATTTCAAATGAAATAAAAACTGCAGTTTGAGGGGCACTGAATCCCTTTCAGGCATTACCCAGAAGTATACAACTCATCACACAAGTGGTGATGAATAGCCCCTCCACTCTGCCAGGTTATTCTGGGGACATCTTTGATAAGGAGCTGATCTCAAGATACAGCATGATTGTCTACAGCAAGGAACATTTGCATCTAGATCTTTACAGACAAAGGCCACCATGGGAGCTGGGCCCCTAATAGTGCAGGATATTCAAACTGATGTTTTTCATTTACATTACCAGAGATCTGTACAGTAAGTGGTATACTTCTTTGGAATTACTGAATAGGGCTTTATCTGCAACTATCCTGCTGTGAAAATAGTTTCATGTACTGTGTACTGTGGCAAAAGTATTTCTTATGCTGTAGGCACCATTTCTGAAACTAGTAGGTATCTTCAGAACAAAGTTCTGATCATCCTGAATTGATACATTCCATTGAAGGGCATAATAGCAGGAACATTTTTAAGAAGCCACATGTAAGTGAAAACCTCTCTCCTGTAAATAGATAAATAAAAATAATAATGAGGATCATGCTTATTCCCCTACCAGCATTGGACATACTGTCTCTCTCCCATATGGAAATAGTGTCAGTTCAAAATGATCTCTCATGAAAAGAACAGAGATTGGGGGTGGGGGTGGGGATATTAAATACTGTGTTAACTTGTTAATTGTGGATAGTTTTTTCTCATTGTTTCAACTATTTATGCTGCGACTGGATCAAGGTTATTGCATTTTCCAAACATGCATGTCTTAAGATAATTTAAGAAAGATTATTTCCTTAGTAAAATGTAACTATTATCATCACTGTTACATCTGGACAATATCATTATGGCGTCTTCATTACTACTATTGGTTTGACACCCGTTCTTTTGTGGGAATATAAAGTGCAGACGCTTTTTGGTTAAACTTCTGACATTATGATTAAAAGACATTTTACGCTTATATTGAAGCCAGCTTCTCTATTCATTTCTAACCAACAATATTAAAACTGAAATATTTATGCATAGATTTTTGGTATACTCTTATTAAGTATTTTTAAAATACCTTCGTCTATTTGTTATAAAAATTATGAAGGTTTTAGGGCCATGCAAGATGCCAGACCCAACTTAGGGAGTCTACCTGGGATCATGGAAATGGCCCAATCTGGGACAACATAAGAGTTTTATTGATCCAACTAGACACCCAGATATACCACATAATTCATAAAAATGAAAATCTGTTCCTCTGTAGACTAGCATGGTTGAAAAACGGCAGTAACACTTTGGTTTCTCATCAGAATTGGATAACATTTGTAGGTGAGCTAGTGCTTTATGAGAGGATGAAGCCTGCCAAATTTCATAGAAATCAGTAATTTTTTAAAGTGTCATTTATTGGGGGGGGGGGGCTGTATCAGTATGTGATTAAATTTGCAGTAATAAATCTGTACAGAAATCTAAGACAACGTTCAGAAAGATGAGTTCAGTAGGTTTCTGCAAATGGAAGAGGAGCTTGCAAGGAATGTAGATACTCCTCCTTTGAACATAGTGAAGCCATTTAGGAGATGAGGTGGAAGTTGTGTTTCCTTCCACAAAAAAAAATCAGTCACTAGATGATGTCAGCTACTTAATACAAGTCACAAATACCATCTTATTACTCAGGATTACAGACTAATAACACTAGTAGAGCGACATGGAGGAAATGATCCAGCTAGGAATCACTTTCAAACTTCCTAATCTCTCCACTCCAAAAATGCTGTCTTCATGGCTGACCTATGATGGACTGTTTGCAAGAATCAGTCTGACTTAAGAATTCTACTTCACTGAATTGAACATTTCTCCAACTCTTCCCTCAATTACTGCATTTTATGTAAAATTTTGTGTATGTCTTCCTTTTGTCTTGCTTTATATTTGTTTTTTCTCTTCAGAAAATGCCATGCATGCACTTGCTCACGATAGAGCAGAGTCTTCCCTTGTATCTTGAGTGAGTGACCCTACTGTTGGTCAGGGATCATGTTAGGTTGAAGTCTTCAAAATTAGACCATGTTAGCCTTTAATTCTTGAAAAAAGTCATAAAAAGATGAAATAAAAAATCACCTGCAATACTGTTCTCAAAAACATGCAGGATACCATTACATAAGGAAAATGAGTGCCCAGCCTAGACTGCAGCTTATAATCAACTTTCGCTGATCAGAACTGGTTAGTACTTGGAGACAGAACTACCAGGTAATACCATGGCAGTAGCTGAGACTAGGAAGTTGAAAATACATCCCAGAAGACAACAAGGGCAATCCTCTTCCATATGGTTGCCATGGAAACTACACAGACAGTCACCAGGATTTCAACTTGATTTAAATGAGCTTTTACTTGCGGAGGAAGAAAAGACAAGTGGACAAATCCCATTTGGCCATAAACCATTCTCTCCTCCCCGTATCTGATCTTCTTTCTTCTTTCTTTCTTCTTTTTTTTCTTTTAATTTTCTTCCCTGCAAAATAGAAAAAAACAGAACTTTTGAAATTCTGAAATAGTGGAGGGTATTTTTGGCCCAGCATTAATTAAAAATATTAAAACGTAAGGCTATTCTCAGTGTCTTCAGAACAAAGTTTGAATAATTTGATAGATTAGTACACTGGACATAACTGAAAAATACTGGGGAGACAGTAAAATCAGCTTACAATTCACTTTGATAACATGGTTTAATAACATGATAACATGAGAGATATTATTTTAATGCCCTTAATGTGAATCTCATAAAAAAGGTTGTATAAAATATTTTTGCATTTTAGTTTGTAATGACTACAGTATATAGTAGAGCAGAGTGTGCTAGTAGTGCTTTGTAGACAATTAAATTTGTTTTGGATTCTAATAAATTTCTCAGGATTTTAATAGATATCTCAAGATTCTCTCTCAGAAATTTGATTTATTGGTTTTAAGATGTTCCAAAATACTGTTCCTGGCAGTGTTGTCATTTGTTTCACAGCAGCATCAAGAACAAGTGTACAACTTCTTTTACTACTTAAAAGATTTGCAAAACTTTGAAACATGATTTATTTAAAGGAGTAAGTTTCAGCCATTAACTTTTTTTTTGTTAAACAGCATTTTTTGCTCCAACATTGTTTATCTATGAAATTAAAGAAAATATATTAAAATTTGACTACAAAACTATATTCTCCATCCTATTATAAATTTATAATGTTTTTTGTACATTGGAATGAGAAGGCTTATACTTTGCACATGCTTTGAATACAGAAGGTAATTGGAGAATCTTCATGGATAGCAGCTAACTAGTCAGTATTAGCTGACTCAGTCTCATATTGCATAAGACAGTTTCCTACATATTTTTTTTACTAATTTTAACTTCTGGGTAGTAAATCTAACAATTTGAAAACACAAGCACTTAGAAACTATTTTATTAGGCTAAACTAATCAACAAAAGAAAACCACAGGTATATCCAACAATATTAAAGGATCAGCACAACCACAAAGCATTAGCAATAAGAAATTCAGGTACAGTACAGACAGATTTCTCCTTCTACTGTTATATAGTAATTGTTTTGACCAACACTCATATCTGAAAAATCCACAATCCTTACAGTCTTAATAGATTACAAATACTAGAAACTACTGTACGTGGGTTAATGTTTCAACACCTGAGTTATATTTGCAACTGCAAGGTGATTTTCACAATATGTACTGAACATTCTTTGAGATGTTCAGTATTTTTGAAAAAAGAAATTAATTAATTTTTGTTGTATTTTTTGTTTTTTGTTGTATTAACCTTATTTTTTTCATATTATAGGAAACAAATTTCACATTGCTTAGTGCAGAGGTTCCAAACTGTTCTTAGTTCACAGTGCCCTTAGTGTCTCAGTAATTTTTTAACAGCTCCCCTAGACCAAAACTGTGAACTACCTCGAGCTAGTAGTTCACGATCCTGACAGTTCGCTGCAGCAGTCTTAGGCATCACGGCACACAGTTTGGGAACCGCAGGCTTAATGAAACGCTCCACTAGTTTACCAAGACAGGAAAGATATGTTTGGTTTAAGGAATTGCACGCAGGTGCTACATTCACATTCCAATGAACTCCAAAGCATCTTTTCTACTTTTCTATGAAACACACTGCAATACTGGTTTTACTCGTAGAGAACTACTATATATTATCAGTGTTGACTGCTGTAATCCATTAAGGGACAGATTTGATAGATTTGGTCTCATCTGGATTCTTTCCTTTAAAAATATATTTGCCCATCCATCCGAGATCCTCATATTTTATTCAGTCTGTCTTTATTACTTTACAAATTTAAATAAATATTTCTAAATAATTAAGATAAGCACTGAAGAACTCAGTATGGCCATATCAATAAAAGTCTAAAAAATAGAAATGCAACATAATCTCCCTAGATTAAACAGTCTACAATACTAATCATGTTTGCATTTAAACATTTTATTCTGAAAGGATTAGAGCACAGGGGTCTTTTTTTTTTCTTTTCCCCAGACAAGAAGGCGACATACTGACTCAAACAAAATGTATTTGTTCTCTACGAATTTAACTTCCACAAATTTTATAAACAAACTGTATAGGTGTATGAAGTTTTGGCTGATTTAATCAGTAACTTATGTCTTTGAATTTATATAAGCTTGTTTACTCAAGATGCCTGCATTGGAAATGTTTATACTAAAAATACCTCTTATTTTATAGCATTTTCTTTAAAACCTATATCAGTGTAACATTATTGCTATGGACCAGAACACAATGGTCATGACACAATACTTTATGGAGCCCTTTCCTTTTCCACTTATATATACTGTCCTTTGTGAGAAGCCAGTGCTTAAGACATCTGCACAAGGCACATGCATAAGATTGCACATGGAATCAAAATCTCCCTCCTCCAAATCCATACATTTTCAAACACTAGAAAAAAAACTAAATGCTAATGCAAATACCATTATTTTGCCCATTCATTTTAGTTGTTTAATGGCATGATTCTTTCCAACCCAACAGAATGTTGGAATTACATTATGTAAAGGTGTTGGGACTCTGTGTCTGTCAGTACAATCAACACTCCAAACTGACAGAACAGATTTGGTGTGTGTGTGTATGTGTGTGTGTGTGTGAATGTATGTATCTATGTATGTATGTAAGGAAAGAAGACAGCAAAAAAAAAATTGACTTCAAAAATTGATCTGATCAGGCTGAGGCATTTGAAAAAAAAAAATCCCTCCAAATTTCCCCAGTTCACTCCTATGGGAAAGAGAGGGGGCATCATTTTGGAATGTTGGCAACTACTCTATTTTAAGCCCCCTTCCTCTGGGTCACCCACACCCACCCACCACATTTCTTTATTTCACAGAAGAAAATACCACCTGTGACCACTGTTGGGAAAGGGAGTAGAAAGAATACCAGAAGCCGTGCTCTGCATGCCTTCCCTACCGTGGTATGTGAAAATAAAAAGCTTGAGAAAGAGAACAGCCCACCTTGACCTTGCTGTCCTTCAGAAGGAGGTAGAGAAAGTTTGTGGCAAACTTTCAAGATTGTGTTAATATAACCTACAACAGTGCTTTCCAAAGTCCCGCCATTGGCGACACACCAATGGCGGCGGCGGGCGCAACGGCGGCCTCATGTCGCACTAAAACCCGGAAGCACTGATGGCACGCTGCCGCCGCCACCACACACACTGCCACAGGGGTGGTGGCAACGCGCTATCAGCACTTCCGGGTTTTGTCGCGACACACTAATGTGTGGCGACACACAGTTTGGAAAGCTATGCCCTACAATAATAAAGTACTCTTCCTGGAATCCTTTTGGTGTCTGTTTCTTGGCCTGGCCTACCTCAAAGGGCTGATGGGAAGGTTTCCCTGGCTCTGCCCCTAAATACATGACATAATAAATCATTTTGGCAGGGAATATATAGCAAAAATGGCATTTAAACAAGATATCATATGACATATTGAAAGATATGTTAACTGAAATACGAATTTTGAACAATATTCCCAACATCTCAGGCCACAATTATGTCATTGTTATTAATTATTTAACATAGTGGAAGAGGACAGGAGTGCAAACACTTTGCAGTCATTTGCTGTTCTTTAAGCAGCAGCTTTGATAATCACCTAAAATATAGCTAGATAGTTAGGAAAATACAATGTTGCAGGAACATATAATGCCCAAAGTAGGGTACATATCTACCCATCATGGTATTCCTTTCCAAGTTATCAACATTATACAAAGTGTAGAAAAGGAGAAGCAAATTCTTAGTAAGTCAATAAAGACATGATATAAAAAGAAAGGAAACAGCTGAAACTAGTTTACTGTTCTTTATAGTTTTCCTAATTTTCCATCCTTCCATACCATTCCTGCATATATACACCCTTCTTATGTTGTCTTTCTGTTCTTGAAACTTATCACCTTTCTCAAGATCTCACTCATCACCTGCTTCCAGCCTTGACTTCTTCCATTTTCCACTTCCTCTCAACCCATTCACCCTTCCTTTATCATTCTGTTTTGCAATTCAATCCTTATTCATTGTCTCCATATCACACAACCAGCTTAAGGTACTTCTTCCAGCCTTCTAGCAGCTAGTAAGTGCCAGGAAGTTGCTTATATTTCCTAGCTGGTGAGATATAGGCAGCAATATGTTGGCCAGCAAGGCAGCCTCCAGAATTGCCTGAGCAGGCTTGGGGTAAAATTGGCTTTCATTTCACCCAAAGGATACTGTGCCATAAATGACCAGTGTTGTCCTTACTCCTGGCAAATAATACTGTGATGAGTATGGAAATGACTAAGGCAGGTCATCTCATTTCTATCTTATTAAAAGGCTGCTTCTGAGAGTAGAGTAATACATATGTTCCCATGAAGCCTCATATATAGGAATAAAGGTCACTGGTATTTGTTTTAAAATGTAGAATGATGTGTATAATCAGTTTTTTTACCTCAGCTTTCTATTCTAGCAAGTATTGGAAGGTATCTTAAGATTTGTTTTTAAAAAAAGTAAAGTATCAGAAAATTTTAAAACATTAATTCAAATGAATACTAAAACGAACAGTTAAAAAGCCTGGAGAAAGGGATGCACCTCTACAAAGTTTCCAAGGTCTGAGAGAGTGAGGGTCAAATGAAATTCCAACACTTGGGAACAGTGCTGCAGAAAGACATGTCCCAAGTGCTACAAATACAGCGGGGACATCGTTAAAAGGCCTCTTGTATCAATCAACAGCAGGACAGGATTTATAATGGAAGACCTTAGTCACATGCTAAGCCATGTAGATTTTTAAAGGGTAACATTAACATCTTAATTGTGCCAGAGAAACCATTGGCAAACAGTGCAAATCTTTCAGTACCAACAGTAGTATGGCAACCATCTGCATTTTATTTCCTGGATGTTGTTTTCATACATTTTTGTGGTGTATTTATGTTCTATAATAATTATAGAGGAGTTGTTCTTGTTGTGTTTTATATCCTAATACAGGGCTTTCCAAAGTTTTTCCCGTGGCAACACACCAACCGGCGTTGGTGTGTCGCCGCGGGAAAACCCGGAAGTGCCGTCCTTGCAGCAGCGCGCAAAAACCCGGAAGCGCTGCTGCCGCTTTTGGGTTTTTGCGCGCTGCAGTTGGTGTTTCGCCGCGGGAAAACCCGGAAGCGCTGATGATGATCAGCGCTTTCGGGTTGTGTGGCGACACACCAGACTGTGTGTGGCGACACACTTTTGTGTGGCGACACACAGTTTGGAAAGCTCTGTCCTAATATATGAAATACAGGCACTGTCCTGCATACCTGTGCCACTGAAGATACACAGGCCTGGTACCATTGTTTTTCCCAGACATTCTCTTATCTCATGCAAGTATTCAAACAAAAGTGTTCTATTGCTCTGTATCTCATTCTTTGGTAATCTTAACAAGCTTCAAAAATTTAAAACAGAAGCTATGCCATATTTCATGTACACCAAAGTTAACATTTTTGAGAGGAGGGCAAAAGATCCAAGACGGAGTTTAAAAAGAATGCAAAAGCAATGTGCAGTGTCTTTCCTCAAAAAGCAGAAAAGTTTTATTCAAATGTACATTCCATAACGGTCATCTTTATCATCAGTTCAAGGGTATGCTGCTCTTCCCATAGTAAAACAAGCTTAATGTAGCTTACAAGAACTGCAGAAAAGTTTATGTAATTAAAAAATAGCCTTTTAAGAGAATTCACTAACAGAAGGCATCATATTTTAGTAGTTGTACAAATATGAATAGGCCAATTAAAGCATCTCATTAATAAGTATATGACAAGATTAATCAGTCCATTAATCGTTTATACTCAGGCTTAACATAATTCAAATAGTAGTAAAACAAAGAAATTCAAAATTATCTAATTTCAACAATTTAACAACAATTCTTCAGCAAGGCCCTTTTTGTCTGGACAGATGGAATTCCAACCAAAAGGGGGCTGCAAGAAAAGCAGATAACTCAGTATCAATCCTGCGGCTGGTTAGCACCTTGAAGAGGCTCCCATGAATTAAATGAATTTAACTTCAGAACTTTTTAACATCTCTATCTTGGATTTTATATTGATATTTTTATTTAAGAATATTGTTTGTATTGTATTTTAATCTTTATTTATTCCAGTTTTATTGTAAACTGCCCAGAGTCACTCTTTCAGTGAGATGGGTGGTGACAAAATTTGAAATATAAAATAAATAAACCTGCTTGGGCTCCAGATACTGTTGGCAGCAGTAGTCTTATATGGCTAGACTCAGAATCTGCAAAGAGTCAAGTAGTGAAGAAACCAGACTTTGTAGAGCTTGCATTTGGTTAAAGTATACTCTAGGCCAGGAGGTTTGAAATATTTTCACACTGTGGCATCTGTCAATTAAAAAAGAAAAATCTTGGAACACCTGATCAAGAGGCAAAGCGCCAGTGATAGAAAATTGGCTGCGTTCAAGTGATTTTTGTACCCCATTACTCTCTTGCAGAACCTCATCAAGTTCTCACTGAACCCATTTGAAAAGCACTGCTCTAGGCCACCTTTGTAATTAGAACCCATCAGAATCTTATTCCTGTTGGAAATTACCAGCTTCATGGTCTTTTTAGGAGCAGATATCTGGCATTTAATTGGGGAAGCATTTTGCATTTTGTATCTTATAACTCTCTACAGCTCTTTATTACAAGCACAATATTTTATTAACAAATTATATTTGGCTTCTGTTACGTATCTGATACCTTTTAAACTGGCTACCCCTGCCCTTTGCAAATCTCTTTAAATCCTTTTGGGAGGTTTAAACATTGTGGACAATGTTATCTGTACAATCAGATTCAATCTATTCCATCACTGAAATATCTTGCAAGCTTTTGTTCATAATGAAGAATAAAGTGTATGGCTAACCATGTACAATTTCTCCTTATTGAAGATAGAAAATGACAACTTGTGTCTGTATAATAAAGCATCTTTTCCTCTTCCTGCCCCCCTCCCCCGACTTGTTCTTTATAAACTCTTTACTTTCATCCCTTTGGCTTTGCTTGTCATACTTAATATGTGGGGGGCCTTCACTGGATTAAGACTGTACTTGGATGTTCTAGGTAGATGATCTGCTTTGGTTTACATGCAAAATTACTTTTATATGGAACTCTACTCTGGTCCATTATGATACTGATCCATGTTGCTATTCAAGTGAGGGAATCTAAAAGTTGTATGCTTCTGATTTGTTGAAATTTTTAATGCAGTTTAGGGATATACATAGTTCAAGGATTATGTGTTTGATTTTGGAGGGCTTTTTTTTTTTAAAAGAAAAGTTAACTGTTACTGTTTTCAGGAATGAAAACAGTAAAATGTCATAGGGAACTAATCTTTAAAATATTTCATGCAGATGTATAAAAAGATAAATAAGTTATTGGTAAATAAAATGTTTTGTGCAAATGGGTAAATGAGAGAAGGAAAGAAGTGAAACAGAATAAAACATTTGAAAAACAAGAAAATTACTTTTTCAGACTACTCTGAAAATAAGGATATATTCTGAAAAGAAAGAATGTTATTTTCATCTTTTTAAATTCTTTCCTCCAATCTCCAACTATACTCTGGACTCTGCTTCATGCAATCAGGATCAACATTTCCTTATTTATATATTCTTTTATTATACTGTAACTAAAGTTATATTTCAGACCTGTAGGGAGAAAATGTGATGAGTCCCAGACACTGGATTTTATCACTAAATGCTTTACAGCAATGAAAAACAAATGAGCATGAATTATATTGTCTCTAATCTTGAGGTGTATACACAAAATCATTTAGAAAGGTACTGATTTATAGAGGGCAATGTAATCTGTTGTTAAGTTTTTGTCAGGAATTGTCAGAGGAAATTCTAGCTAAGTTTTGCTCCAGGTCAAGTTTTGCCTTATAGGTATATAGATTAAATAGAAAGCAGAAGAAAATGCTAAATGGAAGAGAGGAGAAACATGAAAGCGACTGCATTGTAACCAAATGACTGACTTTTCTCCCTTTTTTGGGCTGGGTGTACGGCACTTAATTGAATTCAGAAAAGACATCAGTGTTGTGTATGGATGGTTTTCGGAGTCAGGAAATTCACATTTTTCCTCTGAGGAAAGAATATTTGGGGTAAATTGAAATTCAGGTATATAGCCCACGTGGACTTGGTGGTACAAGAGTACCTTCTCTCTGTTTGGGCTGTTTTGTTCACTTGGGAATTTCTAATTTGTGTCAGCTTTAATTAAGGCTTTAAACTTTGCTTTAGTATTTATTTTGTGAGTGTTGGTTCTACCCAGACCTGAAATTCTGACAGGATGTAAAGGATTATATAAACCTGTTTTAAATAAATAAAGGGCCTTATTAATAATACCACCAGAAATCCAACTGCAGGCTATATAGAAAGCCTGCCTCATGGATAATTCTGGACTTGATAAATTATTACTAAACATGGTCCGTGAATTTAACAGAAGCCCATTCAAGATTTAAAGAAAGAATGGCTTTCCTTAATAAAGATGAACCAATATTTTTGAAATTGCCCCACTAGATAGTCTGCTCTGGCATTATGTAACCAGGCTGCATGGTTAAGAGACTGGTATACATCCTTCTCAGTCTGAATGCTTCCTGCCTGTCAGAAGTCATAGAAATTTGGCCTCCTTCCTTCACTTGAGATCTCTGTATATTAAAAACTAATTTTGCGTTGTTTATTCATTTTTAAATAGCACTAAGACAAACTTTTGAAATCATTCTTATTGAATTCTGTCTTACTAGCCTAAATCCTTATATCTTTGCTATTATTAAACATGTTACATGTCTTTCCTGGTTAATCCTAAATGAAACGTTCCCTTTTAAAGTCATACTGATTTAACTGTTTGTGTAATGGCTAACTACATATGTTGTTTTCAACGAAGAAGTATCTATGGATATCTGTTCCATAGATAGAAATAGATTTTATATATCAGTTGGCTATCATGTCAGGTTGATCCATGGATTAAACAGTTAAAAACCGAAACTCAACTAGAGACAGGTCTCCTGTGCTATTTATTTGCATACATGTTTGATTATAATAAGTGTAGTTTTTTAAATCAGACGATCAGACTCTGGTGTAAAGTTTATTGTTACCCTTTGACTTTTGATGTACTTATGGGTTACAGTAAGCTCATCCCATGCATGTTTGTGGGGGAAAGATTGCTTGACTTTATTAAAATTTGACACCACGTTCCACCAGTTTTCTTGTCTACAGTCAGATGGAGCACTTTTTCAAAGCATTAATAAAGTTTAATCCATTAAGCTGTATGACCAGTAGGTTGTTGTTGTTTTTTTAAAAAAAGAAAAGCTGCTGTACTGTGCTTAGTCTTTTCTTGTATAATCTTTTTTAAATTTTTGTCTGCCTTTTTCATAGCTGTCATGAACTTGGACAACTCTGTGGTGGACTTAGAGACTCTTCAAGCCCTTTATGAGAATGTGAGTAACAAAGCAAAAATATACATGCACTAATTATAGTTTACAATGTTTGCCAAAAAATGGCAGAATCATAATTGTGACTGATTGTATTGCTATGGTAGAACAATATCACAGTGACAATCAAATGTAAATACCATGCAAAAATTGAAGGAATGGTACCAATTGTGAAATTGGACAGGCCTGGGTTCAGTATTATAAATTAGGGTTAGATTTACTAACAGAGCAGTCATACAGAGGTGGAGAAGCCATGATGGATTAATTACCAGAAGGCAACATTTGTTGGGCTTGTGCCAAAAGGGGGAAAGATAGAAGAAACTGCATTTTTTTCTCACAGCCTTTCTCTTTCTTTGTTGAATTTGTTCCTCCCATTGTGTTATGTGACAGTTTAATGCCTAGTGCACTCTTCCCCATTCTGACTGTATGTCAGATAGGTGTACAGGATTATATCCTGTAGATCCGGTGCTGACCTTGTTTCAAGGTTTCCAAAAAAGATCCACATCACCTTATGGACCTTTGGATATCCTTCTAGGATCCATATGATGTCTCCCTAAAACATGTGATATAATATACTAGAAAAACGTCATGGTAAAATATATTTAGAGAGCCAGTTTGGTGTAGTAGTTAAGGGATCAGGCTAGAAACTGTGAAACCGGGAGTTCTAGTCCCGCCTTAGGCACAAGGCCAGCTGGGTGACCTTGGGCCAGTCATTCTCTCTCAGCCCTAGGAAGGAGACAATGGCAAAACACTTCTGAAAAACCTTGCCAAGAAAACTTCAGGGACTTGTCCAGGCAGTCTCTGAGAGTCGGACACAATGGAACGGATACACGCACATGCACACACACACACCCCAAATTTTGATTTATGCTTATTTTTGTGTGTGTGTTTATAAAATCAGTTGCTGTTCACTGTAACAGATTATATTGTGTAGTCAGACATCTTTACTTTTTATATTTTTATCCATCACACAGACATACATTTAAATAATTATTTAAAGTCATTTATATCCCTGTATGTTTATGTTCTCATACCAAATTAAACTATATTCTATATTATTTTTATTCTGCATATTCTTTGACCTGATTTCATGTTAATACTGCAAAGCTTTCATTTCATGAATTATAAATTACATGGTTTTTACCTAAATAATACATCAAAAAACAAAAAAAGTCCCAACCACTTGCAATGCAAACAAAAATATATTTTAAAATGCATTGTGAACTAATAAATTCTAGGGAGATGAAAGGAGAGGTTGGTCAGCCATTTGCTGGAATTTCTCCATGATGTTCCTTCTGAAAGCCTTGCCATGTGGCAGAAGTATTATCTAATTATTATTAGTAGTAGTAGTATTATCTAAGTATTATCTAATCTAATGTTCACGTATCTTGGCTAGTAAGGTGAGCTAGGAACAAATTGTTTCCATATGTAGTTCCAAGCAGATGCAGGGTGGATTTAAAAAATCAATTTTGTTCTGTTGTCTGCTCTAGTCACCCAGTGTTCTGAATCTTCATTTTTAATAGAGGTTTTTTTAAAAAACATCTGTACAAATGTGTCAGCATTTCATCCATATTGGCTAAAGACGTCTGCCGTAAAACACAGCTAAAATAGTAATTATGTTCTAACAACTAAAAGTTTAAACATTTATTAAAATAACTACAGAATTTGTTTTCAGACTGGGCAAACAAGGCAACCATCTAAGAAACATTCATATAAAACTCACTTAGTGGTTTCAGAAACTTTAATACTTCATCATTGCTACCTTGTCAATTACCATTTAGGAGGCCACATTTACTTGTTAAGTGTGTAAGTCACGTGACTGCTTTTCAGGAGAAGGAGTGTTTAAATTAGACAAGGACAGTTTGTCTCTTGGCTTATCATGTCAAAAGCGGCCAGTTAGAGCCAAAGCAATCGAAGCAATAGCCACTGTGCTTTCTGTGGCCCCATGGCTGGGCTGCCCAGAGGCGAGAAGCAACTGACACCTGAGAAGTTGACTTCATTGGCTGTCAGGCTTGGGAAGCACCAACATTAGAAAAAGGTGGTGGGAGAAAAACAGGGAGCAGCAGTCTCCATCGCTGCCTGCTGCCAAAAATCCCATGCTGAGTGTCCCAAATGTACCTGCTAGAAAAGACCTACAGGGAGAAAAAGAGGAAGAAGGTGGCATGAGCCACCACAACTGTACCTCTGCAGTGGGGACTGTCCAGCACCCAGGACAGGGCTTTCCAAAGCGCCACCACTGGCGACACACCAGTGGCGGCGGCGCGCGCGCGCATGGTGGCGGCGTGGGGGGGCGCGTGTGCATGGCGGCGGTGCGGGGGGGGTGCACGTGCACGGCGGCGGCGCAGGGGGGCGTGCGGCAGCGCGCGCGTGCACGGTGGTGGCGCAAGGGTGTGTGTGGCGGCGCGTGCGTGCACGGCGGTGGTGGCAGCGGTGGCAGCCTCCGCTAAAATGCGGAAGCCGCGCCCCTGCCACGGCTGCTGTGCATGCGCGCGCTGCCGCTTCCGGGTGGTGTGGCGACACACCACGCTGTGTGTGGCGACACACTTTTGTGTCGCGACACACAGTTTGGAAAGCTCTGACCCAGGATGTGCCAAGAGCCACCACTTCTTCCAAGTTGAGGTGATGACTGATCAAAAGTACTTGAGCAACCAAGCTCTAATGGTTCAGTGGCCTTGCATGCATTTCTGGCTGAGTCAAAATCTGAGAAAAAGATTAACAACTGATTTGCACAGGCTAGACCAAAACACCTAGATAATATCCTTGATCTTCAGATGTTATTGTTACTTTGAAACTGTGCCCTTTGCTGTTGTAGCAGTACAGGTCTCTTCACAAAGAAGCCTTCTCATTAGCAACAGTTCCTGGGATGTCCACATGATCATGCAACTTGTCATGGTCACATAGGTATTCTAGGATACATTGCTAAAGAATCTGTTTTGGTACACATGGTATCACTTCCTGAATTGCCCATGTGATCATCAGATAGTATATAATGGACACCCTTTAAGAGTGAAAAAGAACAAAAAGAAAAAAACAAAGAAAAATTGGATACCCCTTTTCTGTTTCATATATTTAGTAGAGTAGGTATAACCACATGCACAGGTGTGTAAGCCCACATACACAGATTTAGCAGTGACTGGATTTCCTTTGGGAGCAAGCATCTGTGTAGCTGCAAAGTATGGTGAGAATAGAATGCACAAATTCACCAGAATCAGTGGCAGAATTTGTTTATATCACTAGCCAAGACCATTACATAACTCATAAGCCACTTTAACTGCTCAGCCCTAATGCAGTGATGTAGCCTTTTTATGTCGTTTCTTATTTGTAATAGTTACTTTTAAATTGCCTTTTCTTCTTTCTCTCCTGGCTGCCATGTTTTTCATTAATCAATGCTGGTGTGAATTTGGAGAACAGCAAATGATGGTGAAGATAATAATTAAGCTTGAAAATAGTTTTAGTGCCACCCATTATGAGACTCCGATCCTTCTATTAATAAATGAAAGCTCTAACACATGCAATGTAGGATATGTAAAAGCTTTATTTACAGCGAGCGATCCATTTCACTTCAAAGATTCAAGTGAATTGTAGTTACAAGATCTTGCAGTTTAATAGGTTCCCAATTTCTCCCCTCCCCTTAGAATGTGTTAATCAATTACATTCCTCTCTGTCTCTCACCTGCTCTGCGCTGGCCGGCACTGTCCACTGAAGGTGCTGAATGTCTTCCGGCTAATCCACACCTCTTGGTGATTTGTCTGTCTGGCGGTTTGCTGCTGAGTTCCTTCCCACTGAAAGCTTCGGTGCCTTGGCTGGGTGATGTGCTTAGGCAGCCTGCTTTACCATGTCAGCGTGGCATGGGTGTTATCATGACATCCTGCCACCCCAAGACCATTCCCCCTTTCTTAGTTTGGTTTATTTGGGAATTTGTTGTGGAACTTTTTCTTCAGTTTAGTTTCGTGTACATGTCGATCATCCACCCACTCTCTTTGCGAGTCATTAAAGTGTTTCCATTGGATTAGGTATTGCAATTTCCCCCGGTGTGATCTTGAATCTAGGATCTCTTGCACTTCAAAGTGCTGTTCTCCATCTATCATTATCAGTACTGGTGCAACTTGGTTTGGGTGCCACCGATCTGAGTTTTTTAGGGGTTTTAATAGACTACAATGGAATATGGGGTGGACCTTCCTCATGTTTTTTGGGAGTTGCAATTGTACTGTAACTTTGTTTATGATTTTGGTGATGGGAAAAGGACCTATGTATTTCGGTCCCAGGTTTTTGGAGGGTTGCGCCAACTTTAGAAATTCGGTGGATAAATACACTTTGTCCCCCACTTTTAGCATCCATTCTGGTGCCCTTTTCCTGTCAGCAAATTTTTTGTACGTTTTCTTGGCATCTGTTAATGCTTTTTCTATTATTGGCCATCCTTCTGCTATGTGCTTTATCCACTCATCTAAAGGGGAAATTTCGGTTTTGTTGTTAGGTAATTCTGGGAATCCTGTCCATTTACTACTTGAAAGAGGGGAGAAACCCATGCTCTGATGCATGGAATTGTTGTAGGCTACCTCCACAAACAGAAGTAGGTCCACCCAATTGTCTTGTTGATAACTGATGTAGCATCTAAGGTATTGTTCTAGTACTTGGTTAATTCGTTCACACCCTCCATCCATCTCTGGTTGGAATCTGGAACTTAAACCTTGTCCCACTCCAATTATTTTTAAAAATGCCCTCCAAAATTTGGAAGTGAATTGGATGCCTCGGTCACTGATTATTCGCTCCAGGGTTCCGTGTATTCTGTACATGTGTTGTATGAACATTTTTGCCAATTGTCCTGCATTTGGTATGCTTGCGCAAGGGATGAAATGGGATTGTTTAGAGAATAAATCTGTTACTATCCAGATCACCATTTTTTTGTGGCTTTCTGGTAAATCTACTATGAAATCCATGGCTATTTGTTTCCAAGGTTGAGTGGGGCTTGCTATGTTTTGTAATAATTCTCTGGGCTTCCCTCCTACTCTTTTCACTATGGCGCAAGTGGGACAACTAGCTATGTACTCTTCCACATCCTTGAGAATAGAAGGCCACCAGAATTGTTGCCTCAATAGGTGCAAAGTTTTCACAAACCCAAAATGGCCAGCTGACTTTGCGTCATGGCATCTTTCTAATATTTTCTTTCTTAGGGGCTCTGGCATGTACAAACGGTCCCTGTGCCACCAAAGTCCTTGTTTTTCTGTCAAATTTATTTTATTGTCTTGCAACCATTTGTCAGTTTCCAATTTCTACTGCAGTTCATTTTGTAGCTCCCCTCTTATGGGTAGTTCTAGTTGTTTTCCCTGGCTCCTAGTGACTGCTACTATCCCTGCATGTGGTGAGGGAATGATTGAGTCTATTATTTCTTCCCTCTGACTGTTGTGAGATAAGGCATCAGCCAGAAAGATTTTTCCCCAAGGTATGTACTTTAAGGTGAAATTGAACCTGCTGAAAAACTGTGCCCATCTAATGTGTTTGGGTTTCAGCTTCCTTTGGGTGTTTAGTGCTTCTAAATTTTTGTGATCTGTCCACACTTCGAATTGGTGTGGGGCCCCTTCCAAGAGGTGTCTCCAACTATCTAGTGCACATTTTACAGCATATGCTTCCTTCTCCCACACATGCCAGTGACGTTCCATTTTGCTGAATTTGCGGGAGAGGTATGTGCATGGTCTCAGTTTCCCTTGGCCATCTTTCTGTAATAAAATGCCCCCCAAAGCAACATCTGATGCGTCCACTTGTATGACTAGGGGCTTTGTGGGGTTGGGGTGTTGTAATATTGGTTCTGAAGTGAATAGTTTCTTTAATTGCTCAAATGCCTCCTGGCACTCCTCAGACCATTGTATCTTTGCCCCCAGTTTGTTTTTTGTATTGGAGTCCCCCTTCCCTTTAGTTTTTAGTAAGTCTGTGAGCGGCAATTTCACTTGTGCAAAGTTATTTATAAATTGCCTATAGAAATTTGCAAATCCTAGGAAACTTTGCAATTGCCTCCTGGTTATGGGGGTTTCCCAAGCCACCACATCCCGTATTTTCCCCAGATCCATTTCAATCCCTCTGCTCGATACCTGATACCCCAAATAGTCTAGTTGTTCTTTGTGATATTCACATTTAGACAGTTTCACATACAATTGGTTTTCCAGTAAGTGTTTCAATACCGCCCGCACCAACCGTACATGTTCTTCTAGTGTCTCTGAGTAGATCAAAATATCATCCAGATATACTAATACTCCTCTATATAAAAATTCGTGCAACACTTCATTAATTAAATTCATGAAGACCCCAGACCCACCTTTAAGCCCGAAGGGCATTACCAAATACTGAAAACAACCCAATTGACAATTAAATGCTGCTTTCCACTCATCCCCCTCCTGAATTCAAACTCGGAAATATGCTTCTCTTAAGTCCAGTTTGGTGAAAATTTTGCCTAGGTGCACCAACATATCCATCATCAAGAGTAGAGGGTACTTATTTGATGTACATATTGCATTCAAATCCAGGTAGTCTGTGCAGAAGCACAGCGACCCATCTTTCTTTTTGCTGAACATGACTGGTGCTGCCATTGGTGAAGTTGCTGGGTGGATAAAGCCTCATTCTAAGTTTTTCATCTATGAACTCCTGTAGCGCCTCTAGTTCCTTGGGAGTCATAAAATATAGTTTGGACTTAGGTAATTCAGCGCCCAGTTCCAATTCAATAGCGCAGTCTGTTTTTCTATGTGGGGGGAGCTGGTTGGATTCAGTTTCCCCAAACACTTCCTTTAAATCGTGATACTGGGCAGGAATGAGATCAACCTCCTCCCCTTGCGTTTCCACCCCCATTTCAGTTGCTGCGCCTATCAGTTCGATTTCACTCTCATGTTCGCCAGGTTCAAACCCTTCATACGTTCTGTCCTTGAAAATCATCTGCCCAGTTGACCAATTCACTTGAGGATTTTGGTCTTTCAACCAAGCTAGTCCCAACACTATGGGTTGATCTGAAGTGGGAGCTATAATAAATCTCAACATCTCTTCGTGAGTTCCTATTCTCATCTGGACCACTTCAGTGCAATATTCCACCGGGCCCCCTTTCATCTCTGACCCATCGAGTTGAATGAAGTTGATGGGTTCAGGCAATCTCTTTACTTTTAATCTTAGGCCAGTGACTAAAGCAGCATGGATTAGACATCTTGTACAGCCTGAATCTAGTAATCCTGCTAAGTTCATGCTGCCCTGATCCCTTAATGTTTCTATTTTTAAATTTATTCATTTATTTATTTGTCAAATTTATCCCCACCCATCTCTATAAAAGTAGACTCTGGGCGGTTTACAATAAAATATTAAAACTAAAAACCTATAAATCTTAAAATACAGTGCAATAATAAACAGTAAAAATCCAAATGATGGTAAGATCTTAAAAGGAGGACACCACTAAGTCAACCACCCCCAGGAGGAACTATTACTTCCTTTGTCCCAAACAAGGCGGCAGAACCAGGTCTTTAAAGACCTCTGGAAGGCCAGGAGCGAGGTCACCCACCTCACCTCTGGGGGCAAGATATTCCATAGGGTGGGTGCTATTGCAGAGAAGGCACGCCTCCTGGACCCTACTAGATGAAATTCTTTTATTGATGGGGTCCGAAGCATGCCCTCCCTGCATGACCGGGTGGGGTGGGTAGATGTGATCAGGATGAGATGGTCCCTCAGGTATTATATTTTTAACTTATTGTTGTGAACCGCCCAGAGTCCCCAGGTATGGAGGAGATGGACGGTGATACAAATTTAAATAATAAATAAATAAATAAACCTGGTCCCATGCCATCAACATCATTGAACAGGTTCCACTCACCATGGAATCCTCACACCTCTTCTTAGTCACATGCCACTCGGCACTCAGGACAGGCTCTGTCCATTTCCCACTGGCTGGAACTCCTCGTCTGTTGAGCTTTCAGCCTCTGGAGAGGCTTTGCAGAATCTCCTTCAAAGCTGCTGCCACCCCTTTATTCTTTGTTCCAAGAGTCTTGGTGCTTTTCTCTCTGGCTTTAGGCATCGTTGGGGTTGTGGAGTGTGGGCAATTGGTTATGCAATGTCCTTCTTTTCCGCATTTAAAGCAAAGACCCTTTTTTGCCTGCCATTCCTTCTCCTCCCCCCACAATTTACGGCTTGTCCGCTTCTTGGGAGGAAGGGTTGCGGTGTGTGGTTGTCTCTCTGACATTTGGACTCGTTGCTGTCATCTGAAATGGACTTGCATGTCCTCCACCTCATCAGCCAGGCAAATCCACCCCTTCAAGGTTCCGGGATCCCCTCTAGCTAGGGACCACTCCAGGATTTCTGGATGTAGCCCCCCTTGGAAATACTCAATTTTCAACGACTCTGGCCAATTTGTTAGTTTTCCCGCCAGTCTCCTGAATTCCATGGGATATTCGGAAACTGACCAGCTCCCTTGTTTGATGCCCTGCAAACTAGTTATGGCTTTTATTTTTGCAAGGGGATCTTCAAATCATTCTCTCAGGGCACTCATGAATTCATTAAAGTCCTCTAGCTCTGCAGTCTCTGAGTCATGCAATCCTAGCCATTCTACTTCTTCTTGCTCGAGGTGGGCTGAAACATACCGCACCTTGGAGCCTTCAGTGGGGAATAGTTCCTCACACTCTTCCATAAACCCTTTTACATGGGTTAGGAAGCAAGACAAATTTTTTGGATCCCCATTGAATTTTACGTTCAAGTCCCTCACTCCGAATGATGCGCCTGGACTCAAGGTTCGCCTCACCACTCTGCTTTGGGGCCGGCTGCATTGCGGATGCATCCCTAACGAGGGAAGAGCCCTCACTGGGTCATCCCATTCTCGGCTCTCTTCAGCTGCCGATTCTTCCCTCTCACTCTCTGGGGACATCTCTTCATCTGCAGCCCTCTCGCGAGCTGCCGTCTCTTTCTCCAACAGGTGGAGAATCCAGTCGACTGCTCCTTGTAGGTGCGACATCTGATCCTCCATGCTGTCCACTTTTTCTTCCAGTGCTTCCATTCGCTGGTCTGCTGCCACCCGGTTGGAGTGGGAACCCCTTCCCTTGGTTACCCACTGGTCCGTGTACTGCTCCACATCTCCCCCAATTTCGGCTGCCCACTCATACTTATTCTTTTTGGAGGTGCTGGGTCGAGGTATACTCTCAAAGTCGGTCGGAATTTTTTGTTGGGTTCTTCGTCTCTCTGGTCATTTCTGGTAGGTCTGCTCAGTTGAGGTCATTGGGATTTGGCATTCTCCCTCTGCTGACAGGCTGGCTTTTAGCTTTGCGCATTCCTGTTTGCTCAAGCCAGGACCCTTTCCTTTGGACTCTCCGCTTTCGCCTCCCAATGTCAGAATGGCATTCACGGAGTCCAAATTTTCTAGTTGTGGATCTTCCTCGTTAAACTGGTCATTTATGGGTAAGGCATCCATTTTTGAGTTGAATCTTTCTGTGACCCATTGTGAGGCTCCAGTCCTTCTACTAATAAATGAAAGCTCTAACACACGCCACGTAGGATATGTAAAAGCTTTATTTACAGTGAGTGATCCATTTCACTTCAAAGATTCAAGTGAATTGTAGTTACAAGATCTTGCAGTTTAATAGGTTTCCAATTTCCCCCCTCCCCTTAGAATGTGTTGATCAAGTACATTCCTCTCTGTCTCTTGCCTCCTCTGCGCCGACCGGCGCTGTCCATTGAAGGTGCTGAATGCCTTCCAGCTAATCCACACCTCTTGGTGATTTGTCTGTCTGGTGGTTTGCTGCTGAGTTCCTTCCCATTGAAAGCTTCGGTGCCTTGGCTGGGTGATATACTTAGGTGACCTGCTTTACTATGTCAGGGTGGCATGGGTGCCATCATGACACCCATACTTTTGTGTTTGTGTCTGTGCCTTTTAGTCAGTTTTGACTCCTGGTGACTGCCTGGACAAGTCCCTGCAGTTTTCTTGGCAAGATTTTTCAGAAGTGGTTTGCCATTGCCTCCTTCCTAGGGCTGAGAGAGTGTGATGAAACTTCTCTCTCTTCCCCAGTGTGAATGACAGTCACTTGAGAATTCAAACAAGGGTTCTTTAATATCTTCCTTCCCATTGTTGTTGTTGTTGTTGTTGTTGTTCAGTCGTTTAGTCGTGTCCGACTCTTTGTGACCTCATGGACCATAGCACACCAGGCCTTCCTGTCCTCCACTGTCTCTCGGAGTTTACTCAAATTCATGTTCATTACATCGGTGATGCTATCTAACCATCTCATCCTCTGCCGTCCCCTTCTCCTTTTGCCTTCAGTCTTTCCCAGCATCAGGGTCTTTTCCAGTGAGTCCTCTCTTCGCATTAGGTGGCCAAAGTATTTGAGCTTCAGCTTCAGCATCTGTCCTTCCAATGAGCAGTCAGGGTTGATTTCCTTTAGGATTGACTGGTTTGACCTCCTTGCAGTCCAAGGGACTCTCAAGAGTTTTCTCCAGCACCACAGTTCGAAAGCATCAATTCTTTGGCGCTCAGCCTTCCTTATCCTTCCCATTACAGACTCCAAATATAAATATTCTGTTAGAGCTCCTTCTCTATATATGTGTTCTTATAAAAGAATTGACAAAACTATGCCAGAAGTTCTGTTGGGCTTTACAGTGAAGAGAGTAAATGAATTGTGGAATATACTCTTCTTACTTTCAATTACGGGACTATTAAAATTAAAGACCTATTGCAATTTCTGAGCAGTGTTGCTTATTAATAGCTACATTACTAAGTTAAGGCATGTTTTAAAATAATACTTCCATTTTTAAATATTTTTTATTAAAAGATGTTACAAAGATTTAAAAAAACAACAGAAACATAGAAGAAATAGAAAAATAAAAAGATTATAAAAGGGTAAAAGAAAAAGTGAAGAATAACAAAAAAGAAAGAAAAAGAAAGATATCTAAAGAAGCTACTTCCGATCTTCTTTGCAGCAGTTACAAACATGGTAATTACCATCTCCACCCTCCCATATTACATATCATAGATGCCCATAAACAAACATTTTAAATCAATAAATCCTGAAATCAGCAGTTCATTTTTATCCATTATCAGCAAAAAATCTATAAAGGGTTTCTAGTCTTATATAAAAGTAATTGTAGTTCCCTCCTTAATCAAACAAGTCAATTTAGCCATTTCTGCAAATTCAGCCATCTTCACAAGCCATTCCTCCATTATTAGTGTTTCTGTAGTCTTCCACCTTTGTGCATATTATAGCCTCACCACCGTTACCATATATAAATTAAATAATTTATACTTTATAAATAGTAGTTTCTAACATTCTCATCAAAAATCGCCATCTTTCCTGGAAGATTATTTGGTCCAATACTGAAAGGGTTATTGGATTTATAGAAGAGAGAAATGGAGGATCCTAGCAATTCAAAGAGCTTTATTTTTATATTATTATTATTATTATTATTATTATTATTATTATTATTATTATTTTATTTTACTTTATTTTTATTTTATTATTATTATTTTATTTTATTTTACTTTATTATTTATTTTATTTTATTTTATTTTATTTTATTTTATTTTATTTTATTTTATTTTATTTTATTTTATTTTATTTTATTTTATTATTTTATTTTATTTTATTTTTACCCTGCCTTTATTACTTTATAAGTAACTCAAGGCGGCGAACATACATAATACTCCTTCTGCCTCCTATTTAAAGTTCATTGTCACTGCTTTTAATTCTGGTGACAGGAAAAAGTGGTATGTATGTGTGGTGGAATTGTAAATACCTGATGTTGGGGCTGGTTTGGGGGCAATTGATCATTGTCATGTTAACGGCAGGGGACTTCCATATTGATTTTTGGACCAAATTTTACATGGATTATAAGCACTCCATCTTGTTTCTATCTGAATATTAGGTAGTCTGAATTCTCACTTTAACTTTGACTCTTCATTTGGTCATTTTCCACATAAAGAACAATGTGGGGTTTGTTTGTTTGTTTGTTTCGTGCGTTTGTACACATTGAATAAAACTACCCTGTCAATGCAAATAAAAGAACAGAGGAAGCTGGGACTTAAACTATTAGCTACCTAGCTCAGTATTGGGTGCTGTAAAACGGGGGCCCTAATCAGCTGCTGTCCAAAAATCCTACATCCTGCAGAGGTTGAATGGCAACATAACTGTAGTGCTCCAGGTGAGGAATATTCTTTTACATGGTCCAAGATGGGGGTTCATTCTCTTCAGTACTTAGAGATCCCTGAAGTTGAACCTAGGCTGTTCCGCAGAATGCTCTATGTTGTGGTCCACACTGAATAAAATTCAAGATAGTTCTGTCCATGTAGAGTAAACTTTTTTAGATGGCACAGTATAGTAGTAATGGTACCGAGATAATGTGAATTATACACTACTATAAAGTACATGCCACAATGAGATTATGAATTATGTGCTGCTCCAAAGCAACCCACTATAGTGAGGAGGAAGGGAAAAGAAGAGATGGTTATTTGCTTTCTCATTCAGTGGTAAAATAGGACCTGGATATGTTTAGTTCATACCAGAATACTGTATTGGTATCTGCTGCTTCTCCAGGCAATTTCATAATATCACCACCCCCAAGGTCTTAAGCAGAACTTGTGATAACACATTTAATTGTAGAGGGCTTACGTATGTGCTTGCTCGTTTTTCATGTCATGGAAAGCTCACAATAGGCCATTAAATGGCATGCTGCTAGATTGTGAAAACTTTTAATGCATTTTATTGTTAGTATTAGCCAAGATCACTCATTGCCTTCAGATTTGAAAATATTCAAGGGGAAAATTTTAGCCCAAATGTTTAGCACATTCTTTATAGGGTTGTTTTGTTTTGTTTTGTTTTGTTTTGTTTTGTGTCTTCAAGCCAGTCTTGACTTCTGGCAACTGCCTGGACTAGTCTGCAGTTTCCTTGGCAAGGTTTTTTTGGAAGTGGTTTGCCCTTGCCTCCATGCTAGGGCTGGGAGAGAGTGACTGGCCCAATGTCACCCAGCTGGCTTCTTGCCTAAGGTGGGACTAGAACTCACCGTCTCCCAGTTTCTAGCCTGGTGCCTTAACCACTACACCAAATTAGCTCTACTCTTTATAGTTAGGAGATTCTATTACTATTAGAGTAATATAAAATGTAATTTATTTTTTTAAGGATGATTAAGATTCCTGAGCATTATTTGGCCAAGTTATCTTTATAAAATAGAGAAGAGTGGTTGAGATCCTTTATGTTCTGAAAGGCTGGCCTGTTTTCTCTTTCACCAGAATCAGTGGTCAGCATCAAAGTTACAAGATGTAAATAAAGATTTAGAAATGGTTCAACAAGGCAAAGTTAACAGTAATACCATTTTTATAAATGAAAAATTATTTCTGCCATTATTTTATTTCCTAGACTTATTTGGTGTCAACATAAGCATTTATGGAATTACATTTCAGAGTATTTCTTCTTACTTAGATGAGCTATATATAATGGTAAAAACTTTGGATTATATACAATTCATATGATTTCTGCTAAATATTTTTATCATGCATTTCTACTTAAACCTCTCTAAGTGGCTGAAATGTCTAACTGACTGACTCTTCTATTGAAAAAGTAAACCCAAGAACAGTTCTGATCTGCCATTGTCACCAATCTTTTTGCTATAAATATGTTGGCTTAGATAATCATTTCCTTAATTCCCCCATAAGGAGTGTTAGGGTGATGGGAACTGAACTGTTCCTGTTCTCCTTAGTCTTTGACCCCTGATTTCTGCTCTAGGAGATGATAAATTACTTATTTGAATTGATTAGATTTTAAGCAAAACCTGAGTTAACCCCTCCCCATACCCATTCATATATTATAGAATAAACTGTTCCTTATTCTAAAATTCTTTATTAACTTACATGACCTTTTCTGTTATTTTTCACACACTGCATTAATTGTCAGATCAGAACATTCTTTTCACTATATAGTTAAAACACTGCAGTGCAAGTTCTCAGATATTCTATTTGATCTCTGCAACATATGGGAGCACTTGTTTTATGATCTTTCTTCAAAATGTAATCACTTTTTTGCTGATTACATATGTTTGGCATTGTGCTTTTCCTTCGAGATGTGAAAGAAATTTGGGCAGCCTCCAAGTCTAAACACACCCTAATTTCAAAAGCCACAATCCTGAGACTCAATTCCTGTTTACTGAGGAATTCAAGTATTGTTAGACTACATAGTTACTAAATACATTGTAGTCCTTTAATCTGTTACCCTACAGCAAAAGACCCTAGTTGTTTAGGCTTATTAATCTATATTATTTTGAGACAGTAAAGATATATTTATCTAATCTTTACACAGGTATTTGTTTTCTTCCATATATATATATATATTATAAAGATCTTGTATCAATTGTTCAGCTACCATTGTGCTTTTGTATTGAATTTATGGGACATTTTTTTAAAAAGCATCCAAATGACTTGGGAGTTGATGAACTTTTCATTTATGTGTGGAACTAATATTTAAGATGGACAACTTAGTATATGCACTGTAGTGTTTCTTTAACACAACTTGGGACCTTTTCCACAATTACCGTATATTTCAATTATATACTACCCTCCTTTGGGAAATCTGGGGTTCAATCTAGGGGTCATCTTGGACTCACAACTAGGGCTTTTGCACAGTTGCATCTGTTCCGCCTGTTGCACTCTTTCCTGGATCAGGAGGCCCTCCAGATGGTCAAGTGCGCCCTAGTCCTCTCACAGTCAGAATATTGCAATGTGCTGTACATGGGGGTGCCCTTGAAGACCACTTGGAAGCTGCAGCTGATCCAGAATGCAGTGGCATTAGCAGTGTTGGGCATGCCTTCGTATGTCCGTATGATTCCACTGCTCCACAAATTGCACTGGTTGCCATTAGGGTTCCTGGGGCAATTCAAGGTACTGGTTATGAAGTCCTTCCTGGCATAGGACCAGGTTATTTAAGGGACTGCTTATCTCCCGTCATCTCTGCCCATCCAGTAAGATCAGGCAGAGTTGGTGCACTTCAGGTCCCATCAATCAAACAGTGCCATCTATCAGGACCAAGGAGGCCTGTCTTCTCTGGAATAAGATCTCCCCAGAGATCTGTTTAGCTCCCACCCTGATGATGTTCCACAAGTTTTTAAGAACCTTGGGTTACTTTTTTTTATTGTTGTCCTATTTTGAGTGTAAATGACCCAGAATCATTCTGGAGTCGGGTGATTTCTAAAATACATAAATAAATATCTGGAAAAACCTCTGTTTTCCCACTGTTAAACATGGTTTGACATTTTTTTCATTATTATTATTAATTATTATTTAGGAAATGCCCTATAATTTTTTTTTAATGTATGTATGCTGACTGGCACTTTGCCTACAATGATATTACATACATTTTGATATTTTTATTGTTGATCATTTTGCTGTTTTGTTGTTTTCAAAACCACTTGGGAGGTTTTAATTCTACAAAATAGCTAATTGGTCATCTTTTTGCTATAATAAGCTTTACAAAGATTAACATAAATCCTAGGATTTTGTCCTGTTCGGGTGGTCCACTTGGACTACAAAGCCTACTCGGGTTTAAGGATAATTTCTTTATTAAGCACAATTATGTACAATTATTTAGTCCATCAGTGGGTATAGTAACAATAGGTACTTGAGGTAGACAGTAAGAAGCAGTTGGCTCAATAAACTAGAGTCCTCTTTCAAACAAGCTTCCCTGGAGTTGGATTCCTACTGACAGGAAACTGCAGGACTGGATTCACTAAGCAAGATACACTGGAACTGGATTTATTGGCACTGAACTGGACTTGATTCCTCAAGACGCTGGGATTGGAACCCCAAGAAGAGATCTGAGCTTCTCCTACAGCTGGGGTAAATTTGGAAATGGTGAAAACAGCTGGCTCCGCTGAGGCTTCAAGAAGGACTTTACCACAAAACTCAGGCTGAGACTTGCTGGGCAAGGCAAGCTGTTCTCTGCAGGGACGAGATTCCGAAGATCGGCTGCGATCAGGAAGTCTTGAAGGTCGGTTGTCGCCAGCAGCCTCTTGTCGGCTCTGAGCTTCTTTTATCTTCCTCTCTGTGCGTTTTTTCTCTTCGAGAGCCAATCGGCTCTCTCTCTGTTTGGTGTGCTTTTCACCCTGCCTCTGTCTTGCACTGACTGGTGCTTCTGCGTTAGTTCCTGGTTCTCAACCAATCAATGCACCAGGATTCTCCCGCGCAGCTGAGTCGTTCCCGGAAGAGTTCTGCTGCACCTGTTTTCGTAGTGTCCAGCTGTCTGGCTTCTTGCCATCATGAGTTCTGCCTGGGGATCTGAACTCCTGAACCTGCTGAAAGGTTTGGTTTCTCTTGTTAGGAGCAGAGTTTTGCCTTCACTGGTAAGTTTCGTTTTCCTCTTCAGAGTCAGAGCCTAGCTAGGCTCTGACAGATTTAAATGCCTGCAGAAAGATAGACTGGCAAATGAACACTCACCCAATTAAATTACGGGGTCATTTCTACTACTGCTTTCTCTCCCTGATGATAAAAAAAAAAGAATACTACTGCATTAAATTACTATTGCTGCTTCTTTATAAAACCAAACTCCAGCTGTACAAATAGCCACCTCATTTTGGCTAATGGAAGAAATTGAACTATTATTAGCTTCTGATTTATTTATTATTTATTTATTTATTTAATATTAATTAAATAAAGTTCCCTTGTGGGGGGAGATGGGCGGTGATATAAGTTAGAAATAATTAATTAATTAATTAATTATTTTATTTATTTATTATTAATTAAATAATTAATTTTTAATTTATTAATTAATTTATTTTATCTTATTACTTAGAAAGCCTCTTGTACTCAATAACCAACTTGCTAAGATTTCAGTTTCATGGACTGAGGAGTCAGAATTAATGAAATATTATTGATAAAGAATAGGAGTATGGGAAGAATTCACATTTCATGTTAAGGCAAACTTAGTTTGCACTAGACCATCTGAACTGAAGAAAAGTGTTACCATCCTTCTAGACAGAAGAGAACTAGATAGGGAGAAGGCTGAGGACCAGTTAGTGCAGTGGAAAGAAGAGCAAAGAAATAGATGGTGGTACTGTTATGTGTGCTAATGAAAAACATCAATTAGTCATGCGATTTGAGTCTCTGGAAGGAATTTGGTAGAAACAGAAGCAAGTTCTCTGTTCCATTTTTTCCACCAAACACTGATTACAAGAATTGTCAGGAAAAGAGAGAACATGTATAAGTACAGAGCAAACAGGCTTGCTTGTATAGATGTAGGAAAGAAGATTTAGGCTTGGGGTTGCAAATGTGTGTCTCATTTACAGTGCTTTATTTCTACAGATTTGTATGATATGCACAGATACCTTGTTATTATATATAGTAGTTTTATCATCCTCATTCACAGATAAAACAGATTGTGGGAAAGGCAAAAAAAAATAACAAACCAAGTTGAGGCTTTGGTCATAATGTCTATTCCATTTGTATACAGTCATTGCATATAAAATGAAAAAAATATACTTGAGCTTTTGGGGGAAGAGGGGAACTTGTTACTCTTTTCGATTTGTTTCCTTCACTAACCTGCAATAATTACAGTCAGTTAAGGGTTCAGCCAAAAGAAAGTTCCTGAAATTGGCTTTGTTAACCACAGATATAACTCTGCTATAGCAGATAATACTAAACTTATTTACAGTATATGGACCTGTAAAGAACTATATCTTTATGAACAGCCATAGATTTGCGAGCTCTGAAGATTGCCTTGCAAGACGTTTCCACCAAAATGTTTTGGTTTCTAATATGGAGTATAATTGATAGGGAACTGTAAAAGTATATATAGTAATCCTGCATTCTGTTTGTTCTGTATTATAATTAGTTTGCACCCAGCGGGTTTCTATTTAACTTATTTCAATGTATCATTTCAAAGATGTGTCAGATGTAATCAGGAGCTAATGAAATTTTATGTGAACCATCTGCTGAATATTCCTTTGATAAAATGTCTTTGAGGGGAAAATTCCTCTTTTATTTCCTATATATGTTTTGCTTAGGTTTTAAAAAAGAAAAGTAGAAAGGAGTGATATATAGCCAAAATTATCTTTAAAGGCTTCTGCCTCATCACCCAAATAATATGTTACAAAATTCTGCTTGCCTCAAAAAGTTCCGGTGAGAATAGTAAGTGACCTATTCCCTGGACCTGTTCGTGTTGATGTGATAGTATGTTTGTAAAGGAGCAAAACTGCATTCACTTGCCAAACCCACTGAGCTATCTTGCTTTTGCAACATGCACACAGGTACCTTCTCAGATGTGCCCCACACACCCAAACCAGGTGGGTTTAAAAAAAAACCAGGGAGGTTTTCTGGCTCAGAATAAATTAGATCTCATGTGGAAACTGTGTTTGATTTTAAGACTCAAAGCTAGAGACATTTTCCTAAGAGATTAGAAGTTTTCAAGATGTTTGCTGTTTTTCTCCCAAATAATGGTATAAACATTTCCACCATGATGTATGAATATGTAGTAATCTAACTGATGCAGAATAATAACTTCCTAGCCCACTTGTTATTGTTTGTGACACTGATCCAAATCAGGGGAGGGGAATGCTTAATCCTTTGCCATCTCACAAAAGTTTCATCCAGATATGCTGTAATCAGGAAAAAATTAAAGGTTTGAGAGCTTGGTTTTGTACTGTGTACATCAAAGAGGAAATGAGCTTTAGTCTATTTTAAATCTCATCATTTGTAAGAGCCTGGCTGGATCTTACCTAGTGCACACTGGATAAGAACCCAAATAATAGGACATGACAACAATAATTTCTTAGACTCAGAATCATACTATCTCTGATCCTGGAGGTGGAAGTTGAGTATTGTGACCACTGGATACTGATTAGATTTAGCCTTGGTGAATTTGTTTTAGTGTCTGTTTAAGTTAGGGGCCATTGTAAATCCCATAGTTGAAACTTAGGGGCCATTGCAAATTCCATAGTTTAACTATAAGTTTCTTCTAAATTCTCCCCCATGTAGCTTCATTGAATGTTGGAGTTCTAATATTATAAGAGAGAGAGAAAATTATCTTCCAAGTCCACCCTTTACTTGCATAAAGTCCCAAATTCCTTCAGTAGTAATTCTTGATAGTAATTTAACAGCAAATGGCCAGTTTAGATATAGAAATGGTGTAGCTTTAAAATACATATAAGGAATCTTTTTTTAAAAAAATCTTGAATATTAAAAATTCCTCTTCTGATTGTATAAAATCATAACTGGTAATTTGAAGAAATTTTTAACTTGAAAGATTTCTCAGAGAGTTAGTAAGTTATACTTACAGCCCTGGATGAGGCAGATTATCTGGACCCCTTTCAGTAAGGATTCAGGCCGGGGTATGGGACTGAGATGGCATTGACTGCACTCTTTTACAACCTCTGGCAGGAATGGGATGGGGGTACTGCATCCATCCTTGCTCTTCTTGACCTCTCAGCAGCCTTCACCCTAGCATCAACCATGGTATTCTTCTGCACCAGCTTTGGTAGATGGGGGTGGGTGGTACAGTGTTGTGCAGGTTCTCCTCCTTCCTCCAGGGTTGGTTCCAGTCAGTGTTGATAGGAGGGGAGAGGTCCAGCCCATGGCCCCTACTTTGTGGGGTGCCGCAGGGCTCGGTTCTCTTGCCCCTTATTTAACATCTACATGAGGCTGCTGGGTAAGGTGATCCAACAGTTTGGGGTGAGGTATCATCAGTATGCTGATGATACCTGGATTTATATCTCTACCCTGGGCTGCCTGAGTGATGCCGTGGATGTCCCATCCCAGTGCCTGGAGGCTGTAGGGGCCTGGATGGGGTGCAGTGGGCTTTGGCTCAACCCAAGCAAGACTGAGTGGCTTTGGGTGCTTGGGCCTTCCATTACCAAGGTTTTTCCACCTCTGGTCCTGGATGGGGTGGCACTGCCTCAGATGGACCCAGTATGCAATCTGGGTGTCCTCTTGGACTCATGGCTCCTGCTGGAAGAGCAGGTGGCTTCCGTGGCTAAGAGGGCCTTTACACACCTTCGGGTTGTGTGCCAGTTGCACCCATTCCTGAACCAGGAGGCTCTGCTCACTGTCACTCATGCCCTTGTGACCTCCTGTTTGGACTACTACAACATGCTCTACATGGGGCTGCCCTTGAAGAGCATTTGGAAGCTTCAGCTGGTACAGAATGCAGCTGCAAGGGTTGTAAATGGTGTCAGCTATTCAGCACGTGTAACACCACTGCTTCACGGGCTTCATTGGTTGCCACTGTGTTTCTGGGTGCAATTCAAGGTGCTGGTTATCACCTTTAAAGCCTTTCATGGCTTGGGACCGGGTTACCTGAAGGACCGTCTTCTCCCAGTTGTTTCTACCCATCCAATCCGGTCCGACAGGATGGGCATGCTGCAGGTCCCATCAGCCAAGGAATGTCAGCTGGCAGGGACCAGGAGATGTGCCTTTTCTGCCATAGTGCCTGCCCTCTGGAACATCCTCCCACCTGAGATTAGGATGGCCCTGACCGTGCTGGCCTTTCGGACCTGGCTATGTGCCCAGGCTTGGGGTCCCAAGTGTGTGAAGGGCCCCATTTCCTGGTTGTGCTGATACTGATGGCTTATCATATCTCTTGGCCGCTATTAGTATTTAATTTATTTTTGTACTGTGTTTATTTGTTTAATTGTTTTTATGATTGTTCGCCATCCAGAGTCACTAGTTTGAGCTGGGCAGCTATACAAATTGAATAAATAAAAATAAATAAAATAAAAGTTCAATAATGATCACATAGGATCAGCACAGAGTGGATTTATACCAGCACTATGTATTTGTAGTCTCCAGATTTTGCTGAACTACAGCTCGCAGCATCCCTCGTAATTGGCTATACTGAGGTTATTGAGAATTACTACTCAACAACTTCTGAAAGATAGCAATAGCAATTGTTGCAAAAGGTGATTATTATGCTGCTGCTTTGTTGACATTTAAATTCTTCTAAACACCTCCATCAACAAATGCATGGAACATGTTCATGTGAGTCATATAATGACAATGCCATTATAAGCATAATTTATATGAGCTGGCTGAAATAAATTTGTAGTATTGACCTCTTCTTAGGCCCTTGAAATTTGTCTGTTTTGGGGGGGAAATGATGGATTGATTGGTGTGATTTAATTTCTTTAGATGTGTTTATTAAAGGTCCTGACATTTCTAAGTTTGTATTTATAACCAAACCTGAGAGTATAGTATGGATGTGTACTAATTTATAGACACCCTGTTGATTATGTGACATGTTATGTTGTATTATATTATAGGGAGTATGTGTCACTGGAGCCATTGGATTTTCTTTTTCTTTTTCTTTTCTATTTTTCTATTTTTTAATATAAGCTGCCTAGAGTCATTGTGGAGTTGGGTGGCTTCTAAATCTAATAAATATTTATAAGTAAGCAATGAATGTCTTTTTGACACTGGCTTCTATGGAATCAAAAGATCTGTTATTCTGCTTATTCTGGAGCGATTAAGTATACTTCACTCATAACAGATGTTCTAGGCCCACATATGTTAGAAGCAATGCTGTCCTCTATTAGCCTGGATTTTTAGTGATACTTGCCTTTTTCTCCTACTATTTATCAGATGCCACATGCTGGGAACCCCTCTGCATGCATAAAAAATAACAGAGGAAACTAAGGAACTGAATAATATGTAATTTTTAAGAGCTTATTTGATAGAGGGTACACCTCTGTCACTCTTTTCCTATACATGTGTGCTTCTCATTCATTTTGTTCCAGATGGGGATTTGGGCTAGTGGTTCGTTGTTCAGAAAATTGCTTGATCTTTTGTAACTCTACTTTTGATTGGCTGCAGTAAATCTCAGAAAATCTAACAAGATTTGGACAGCCACTACAGAAACATGGATTTGCCAAAACATCCTCAAGCATTAATTTAGCATAATTTTTCCCATGTGGCCTGCAGCCCTAGGACCTCTGAATCTGGCAAAGTATCTCCTCCCACTTCCACCCTCACCACTTCCGAGGATTGTGTCTTGCATGCTGATTGTTGCTGGCAGTGACACTTAGTATTTTATGCAAGATTTTAACATATGACTTCTATGTGTATATCTGGTACTTTTCTATAACCGTGCATGTTCTGGAAAATAAAGCTATCACTGCTCCAACACAGATTCATGCACAATTCATCATATTTTAGATTATAATATTAGAAATCTGATATTTCTTCTATACTGTGATGTTTTCAATTATTTTGTATTATGTACTGTCGTGTTTTTTTCAATTAGTCTTTCTTCACAAATAGACTGATGACTGTATCATTTATAGTCTAATTATGAACATTGTCAGAGTCTACTACCACAGTTCTTGCTAGTTCTTGTTCAGTTTAGAATTAAAGTTTCAGTTGAAACATCCTTGCAAATTAGATACTAGATATCCTTTGCAACATTAGATTATGCAAAAGCATTAAAGATTTTACACATCTTTCTTTTTGAATGTATAAGTTATAAGGTTGATGGCTTAAGAGCTAGGATTACGGTGAGTGCCTAAGCTATATGGTTTGGTTTCAACTTCAGAAAGAAGGACATGTTGTTGTAAACAATAAAGTTCTGTGAACAGAATTCCATTTAGGAAAAGTCCCTTGAAAATACTTCAGTCTTTAAAATAACAATCACTCAGCCCAACCCACCTCACAGGTTGTTATTGTGGACAACATAGGAGGCCAGGGCATTACAGTATGTACATTGCCTTGAACTGTACAAAATAAAGCTGGGATATAAATATAAAATATTAATAACAACAACTGTTGTTTTTAAACAGAATGCTGCTGGAAAAAAATAGTATCTCCTAACTCATATCTGTAAAGCAGCCCTTTCCAATTTGCTGTGTTCCAGATGATAAGTTGCAGAATGCTTTAACAGAATTTTCACTGTATTGGTTTTACCTTAAAATACTGTAGATTTTTGTGTAAAAGTACAATTTTTTCTGTCCTTTGTATGCATTTAATTGTAGGGGAGGATTCTGCCTATTAATACATGAGCAACTAAGAATTACTGTACAAAATCACACACTACAAATTTTGATTCAGGTTGCCATGACCATTTCTGTTAAAATGGTATCCTCTAAATTTGTTTGACTGAATCTCCCATAACTTCTCCAAACTAAATAAAGTCATCCTCAGTGTGAATTTAAAATAATGAATGCCTTTATTTAAAATGTTTTTCTCTCCCTTTTCTATTGAAAAAGCAATAAAAGTAGCTTTGTAGTTCACATATGCATTGTCTTAATGCATGCTTGAATGAAATGACTTATTGGAAATGTTTAGTACTAACCTAAAAATAGGTTTTTATTTAGTGATAGTTGTCTGAGTAAGCATTTTATATGTAACATTATTTCATGAACTAAGTTTATTACTTATAGTTGTTAAAAATGGAATATGTGTGTGTATAAATAATTAAAATAGTTTGAAGGAATTATAATTGAAGGGTTATAATTGAATTGTAAGCATTACTTAATTTCCTAGATATTTATTTATAAAATTTATATACTACTAATCGAAGAGAGTAGTACATACTACTTCCCATTCATAATTGTTTCTTTATATTTGTGGATCTTTTTTTTCAAGAGAGCACAGTCTGATGAACTGGAAAAGATAGAAAAGCATGGCAAATCAAGTAAAGAAAAGGAGAATGCCAAATCTTTGGACAAACCTGAACAGTAAGGATACTATAAACCATCTAAGTTGATTGGAGAGAGTAAAGCCATTAACTTTTTGGTTCAAGTTGCTACAATCTCTGATGAATGTTCCCATCCTCTTCAAGAAGAAGTATATAAACCGGTAGAGACCACAGGTCTAAAAATCGAGCTAGCTCATTGGTCTTTTTTTATCTGTTTTTTTCTGCTGATGATGAGCATACCACATGAAGTATCTGAACCCAAATTCTGAGCCCTAGTAACAGATTAGCACTGTCAGTCATTTTTTAGGACCTAAATGCTTTCAAGGGCCCAGTATTTTAATATATCTTCTCTTTCCACACTCTCTTTTTCCCCCCCAAGGCAGGTGCTAGAACGTTTCTCTGTTGGGATATTGAAGTTCTTAATGGGAAATTAAAATGGCAGTCACTGGGGCACATGTTTGCAAGACTGTTGTTTTCCCATTGCTTAGCACTGGCTAAAGTGAGGCGGCAAGGTGAGGGAGGCATCTGTACCTGCTGGAAGTCCCATCTCAGGAGGAAGACTTTTAGGTGGCTCCAGCAATTCCACTGCCACTCCCAGGGAAGGAATGGGCCTCATTATTCTTTAGTCTCATTGTCTCCAGAACTGCTAAATACTGCCTGTCTGTTACTACTCCTTCATGAACTTGTGTTTGGGTTCAACAGACATACAGATAATCTGTTCCTGTTCAGAACAAATTTTCATTATTCATTCGTTAATTGGGCATTGTTTTGGACTATAATTTTGAGACCTATCTATTGGAAGAAAAATCCCCCATCAGGTTCTTTTAATAGATCTCAATCATATTTTTCATTAACTTCTCCAGGTTTCTTTATGAGCTCTCCCTGATTCCCAACTTCTCTGAACGAGCCTTTTGTATCCTGTTCCAATCAACATTCTCTGAAAGCATTTCCTCTCTCCGAAGCAAACTTGAATTGCTGCAGAAACTGTGTGAGGTAGGTTCTGGACCATCTGATGTGAGAGCTAGATTGGCTGATATTTAATCTTCCTCATTCAACGATGCTCATATTTCAAAAGTTTTATTTACTTTACATGCTCATTAAATGTGAAGGATAGCAGTCCTGCTGAATGGAACATTTTATGATTGTGCTTCAAGATCAAAGTAAATCTTAAGATTTGGCTTTCAGTGCTGAAGTATAACATCACAAGTCTATAGCCAATGCACATCAACCTCTAGAGAATAATGTACCTTCTTCTTGTGCCAAAGCAAAATCTTCTCTCTTTGTAACAAGCACTGGCTTCCCTTTAGTATTTCCAAACAAACACACTTCATTTTTTTTCTTTTGGAAGAGCCTTAATTTTTTAATAATATCTAATAATCAGCCCATTGTAATTTGGATGGCATTGGTAACAGCAGAAAACTCTCCCACGCTTAGCAATATAACAATTAACCAAATATTAGTTAATATTATATAGGCTATATAATCTTGAATATATATCTATAATTTCAAGATTCTTCTTCAGCCTCAGCAAATAATAATTGTTCTTGGCAATGCTGATTACAAAGATGATTGTGAAACTATTGTGGAAGGAGGGTGCACAATTGTTTCTGCTTCATCACATCCCCCTTTTTTCAGTACTCTCAGTTCCAAGCAAGACTTTCATACCTGCATTTCTCCATGGGAAAAATCTACAAAGCAATGACGGGTTGCTTAAAAATGTTCTGTTAAAGACATGCTCCTCAGGGGACTGAATAATTCCTCAATCACCAAACTTTGTTGCCTTACTTTTTTCAAAGCTTGCTTCATGCTTGTTTACAGCCTGTTCTGCTGAAGCTGCTGCTACGCTGAAACCAGTTTCCTCCTAGTTACAGCTTTTTGCTCATATGATTGCAACCAATCGGGTCAACCCACTGATGATATTTTTGCTGTCATTGTCCCATATAGCCCATGAAATTTAGCTGGGAGCAGTGTCACTGAGGGAATAGAAAGGCTTTGCATTGTCCTCCTTCTAAAATGTGGGGAAATTTTCATGGAAACCCATCTATATGACCCTTCCCCAAATGTTTAATTGACTGTTACCAATTTTATGGGAATGGGCATAGTATACAGAGGAGTAGTGTATCTACATTGCTGAGGTAAAGTCAGTGTTCCTGTTTAATGTACATCCAGTGTGGTGGCCTGCCCATTCATTCATTCATTCATTCATTCATATACATACATACATATATACATACATACATACATACATACATACATACATACATACATACATACATACCGCTTTTCCCTGAAGGAGAACAAGGAGGCGTAGATGGGGCTATCCATCATTTTATCCTCATAGCATCACAATATAGCCATTTGTTCTTTTTTAAGAAGAGTGTTCTGTTTGCTTGTCAGGCTTTTCATAGCTGTCAAGAATCCTGTGCCTGAAGGAAAGGATGGATCTATGCCCCCCTTTATTACAAAGCTCTGTAGTTTTTTATATCTGCCAAATCAGGAATATTCTTTACAAAGTTTAATTTGCGTGGTTTCATTTTGCCAGATGCCTCCTACCATTCAGAAATGTCTGTGCTGACTATGGGGGTCAGCTGAGGGTTCAGAAGCTTGCATGGTTCTGCCAAGTATTTCAGTGCTGGCCTGGCTAACTCATTCTCCTGCAATTGCTGCTTGTCTCTGTTCAGTCATGTTCCACTGTCTGCTTAGTCGTTGTAGGAGGCTGGTTAATGCAACACTTCCTGCATCTCTTCTGTGGTGGTTTCATGTCAAGAATAGTCTCCAGAAGTGATTATTGTATTGGCTCTGGGGCCCAGACTCTCATGCTAAAATTGTTCAATATTATTGAAGAACGCTTAGCATAAAGAGACTTGAGCAAGCTTTGGCAAAAATTGACAAGATGCCGGAATATGTCTTTCTACTTGAACCTGAATATCTCTTACTCTAAACTACACTTCACAAGTTTTGTTTCTACTCCCTTAAGCAATGCTAGAAAAGTCCTTCTCCTATGGTATAGGTGGGGAACTTGTGTCATTACAAATGTTGCTGAACAACAACTCTTGTCCACCCTGTCCAATAGTGGAGTACTTTAGCGACATTTGAAAGGCCATAAGCTCCCCAGCCCTGTACTACTGTTCTAATCTTAAAATAAAAACTACATTTAAGCTCCAAGCTCACAGAGCTAATATTCCTGCATCTGTAAATAGCACTGGGGTATTGGATTGAAATGTTCAATAATCTGTGTTCTCAAGGTATAAGTTTCTTTGATTTTTTTATAATTCTTTGATTAGTGATACATGTACATAATAGTAAGGAATCAGAAATGTAATTCGATTGGTCTGCCCCTGGCGACTGATGGACCCGGTAGGGTTTCAGGGGGAGCTGGGGGTTATACCCGAGGATCTGCTGCACGGTCCAGCGGAGGCCCTCGCTGCTGCCTGGAATAGGGAGGCAGCTGGGGCCTTGGACAGGATCACGCCTGTGCGGCCTCTCTTGTCCCATCGAACCCAACACTCCCCGTGGTTCACGGAGGAGCTGAGGGTTCTGAAGATGATTAAGAGATGTCTAGAGCACCGCTGGAGGAAGACAAAGACCGAACCTGACTGAACACAAGCTAGAGCCGCTGTTAAGGCCTACCTTATTGCGGTAAGAGCAGCAAAATGTCAGTAATGCTCTGCTCTTATTGCATCCACAGAATGCCGCCCAACAGCCCTTTTTAAGATCACCCAATCCCTTTTGGGGATTCAGAAACCCACCTACAGGGCTGTGCTGATGAGTTTTCCAAGCATCTGGAGGATAAAATCACTCAGATACGTTCCACGTTGGATGCCAGGCATGCAGCAGGGTCTGAGGAGATGCCTGGGGAATGTACAGTACTTACCCAGTTATCTGGGAACAGTTTGATCCTGTTGGGCCCAAGGAAGTGGACAGGGTTCTTGGGTCTGTAAATGCCACCAATTGTCAATTAGATCTTGTCCCTCCTGGCTCGGAAGGTGACGTGTGGGTGGCTCAAGGTGATGGTGAATTCATCTTTAGGGGAGGGAGTGTTTCCTGCAGCCTTTAAAGAAGTGCTGGTGCAGGCTATAGTGGCAATGTGGAAGACCATTGTTATCTCGAGGAGTTAAGTGACATATTTTGATTTTCCCCCACATTAAGAAGATTAGAGTTTATTGTGAGTTATACTGATGTTTAACTGGCTTGTTTTTATTTCTGTTTGGAATGGAGGGGGAGATAGATTACCCCAAGATTGTTAGTTTAAGCACAAGCCCACTCCTACAACAGGCCCTCCAGTGGCTTGGAATGGAGGGGGAGATAAGAAATTGTTTTTGTTAAGGCACTGGCTTATCTCTAAAGCTTCCCAGGTTTTTGGAATGATGTCATAAACAGGTGCAGACTCTGAGAGCTTCCCCAGGCCATGCAGCCTTTGTACCATGGAAACATGGTCATGGGGTTTGGGGGCTAGACTTTGATAAAAACTCCTAGGCTTGCTTTTGGGGTTTGGGAGTTCCACACAGACCTGAGCGCTGGGTGCTGTGAAAATTAAGCCACCTTGGGGTATCTCCGCTGTCCTTGTTAAGCGGCTCCTGACAGCCTATAGGATATTGGGTTTCAACTTGTTTGGTATGTATGATTTCTCTTTCTGTATGTTATGCTTTATATGCTTCTGTATAATCTGTCTAAACTGTGGTTTCTGTTTGAACTGTGGTTTCTGTTTAACTTTGTTTACTTAAGTTTTTAATAAAGTTTTTATAATAAAGTTTTAAGTTTCTTTATCCACTGGCGTGCTTATTATCTCTGGATCTAAAAGAACCAATTTCCTGAGCACCTGATCACTGCTTAGACACTTGGCAGAACACAGGCTTCAGCTGAACCCTGGTAAGACGGAGTGGCTGTGGGTTGGGTGCTCCCGGGGTTCTGAGAATTTGCCATCTTTGGCTCTGGATGGGGTTGCACTGCCCCAGACAGATCTGGTGCAGAACCTGGGGGTTCTCCTGGACTCACGACTCCTGCTCAAGGAGCAGGTGGCAGTCGTGGCCAGGGGGGCCTTTGCACAACTTTGTGTTGTGTGCCAGCTATGCCCTTTCCTGGATCGGGAGTCCCTCTGAACGGTCACTCATGCCCTGGTCATCTCCCACATAGACTACTGCAATGCGCTCTACATGGGGCTACCCTTGAAGAGTATCCGGAAGCTACAGCTGGTGAAAAATGCGGCTGCGCAAACAGTCTTAGGAGCCCCTAGAAGGGCACATATAACACCATTGTTGTGTGAGCTGCATTGGGTACCAGTTTGCTTCTGGGTCCAATTCAAGGTGTTGGTTATCACCTTTAAAGCCCTACATGGCATGGGTCCAGGTTACCTGAGGAACCGCCTCACCCCCGTTACATCAAACTGTCCCACCTGGTCAGGCAGAGAGGGCATGTTACGGACCCTTTCCATGAGGGACTGCCGATTGGCAGGGTCCAAGAGGAGGGCCTTCTTGTGGCACCCACCCTTTGGAACAAGCTTCCCCCAGGGGTAAGACAGGCCCCCACTCTCCTGGCCCTTCGGAAGGGAGTGAAGACATAGTTATGTCACCTTGCCTGGGATGGGAGGGGGGACAGCTATTCATGGGGGTGGTTAATACCGTGAGGGTGCCAAGGAGAAGATCTCATCTCCCATATTGAATTATATATTTATCTTCTGTATTTTGTATTTTATATTTGTATTTATATGTATTTATATTTATAGTTATATTGAATTGTTTTCAGCAATTGTTATTTTTATTATCTGTAAACCACCCAGAGTCGTTACACACGAGTTGGGCAGTAGAGAGATTTAATAATAAATAAATAAATAAATAAATAAATAAATAAATAAATAGTGAAGTTTTAGAATTTTGATTATTTTGGGATCATCCCAATATGAATATGAACTATTTAAAATTAAATTGTTTTGACAAGTGCTACTTGTTTATATACTTTTTATTAAATAAAATGAAATGTTTCTAACGTGTTGTGTAGTAACTTCTCTGCATCTTGTTTCCCCAGATGTTGAAAAGTGGCTCAGGAGTTATGCGGGTTTTAGGCTTGGTCCTGGCTTTTGGGAATTACATGAATGGTGGAAATAGGACAAGAGGACAAGCAGATGGCTTTGGACTAGACATACTTCCCAAACTAAAAGATGTCAAGAGTAGTGTAAGTTTTACCTCCCATACCTCAATTGCTATGACATTTAATATTGTGTTGTATTGTTTTTCTAAGCATGAATTGCCCATGCTTATAGTGCATTACATAAGATGCTCCATCAGATCTGTTGTATTTTTTCTAAGCTTATTTTGTTTTATAGTTTTTCTATTTGAACATTTTTCCAAGTGCACTCATTGCACTTCGAATACCATAAGGGTTTCCCTTTGTTAGTGGGATTCCAAATGAATTGTGACTTTTTGAAAGAATTTAAGAACATTAGTAAAATAAGAAGAGTTCACTTAGTCAAACCCGAGATTCATTTAGTTCAGCATTCTGTTTCCAACAGTGGCAAAAAGACCACAATCAAGAAGATACCAATCACCCCCCCCCAAAAAAAAAAGGAAGAGAAGAAACCTCCAGGTGCACAAATAAAACATATATTTAGCCTTATAGTAACCCTTGGATACTAGTGGTGGTAGAAAAAAATGACAAGATATTACCCAATTTTCATTCTCAATATCTATTTACAAACTGGAATTACAGATTTTTGTAGTTTGTAATTCAAAGCCTCACAAAATGTTTGCAGAAAGTATCTACATTAGAAAAAAAAATAAAAATGGGTATACTAGGAGATGTGCAGTCAGTTTTGTGCTAATTTTTCTTTCTAGTTTGCAAACTGATAGTGAACTAGGTTAAAATAAACTTGTGTTCATGAAAAAAAACTGAACAAAACCAATACTGACAAATTCATCTATCCCTAAATCCTATTTATCACTAGTTCATTGGATTACAATTTCTGATATTTTTCCTATTAATAATATTGAAAAATAAGCATATTCAGTGGTTTTAAAACTTCGTAAGTTTTCCATTTAATAATGAATTTATATAACATCTAAGCAATCTTCCCATTGCTTGCTTATATTTTCCTTTTTTATATTTTAGTAAAATAAAAAAAGAATTACAAACTGGATAAAGGTCATTTGTAATGATCACTAAAAAGGAGGACCTGTTATTTTTAAAATTTCCTAGAATTCTTGCCTACACTATAAAACTACTATATTGTCTTACAAATGATAATAAAAAATCCCTATTGTCCATTGCATACATACATGACAGGCATTTGGTTTTCTTCGTTCTTCCATTTTTGGGGTTCATTTGCTTTCTAGTATAATACAGGTAGTCCTCACTTAATGATGGTAATTGGGACTGGCAACTCTGTCGCTAAGAGACACGGTTGTAAAGTACGACATCATGTGTCCACATTGATTTACCTCAGCAGTTTCGGTTGCAGTCATTAAGCAAATCCTGCACGGTGGTTAAGTGTAATGTCACATGCCATTTGAGACCTCCTGCTGGCTTCCCCATTTACTTTGCTTGTCGGAAGCCAGCAGTGAAGGTTGCAAATGGTGATCATGTGACTGTGGGATGCTGCGACGTCATAATTGCAAGCCAGTTGCCAAGTGCCCGAATCATGATCATGTGACCGCGGTGGCACTGCAACAGCCACAGCTACAAGGACAAGTTGTAAGTCTCCTCATTCAGCACCATTGTAACTTCAAACAGTTGCTGAACAAGTGGTTGTTAACCGTGGACTACCTGTACTCCAAATGTATACACATAGAAATTATTCAATCTAAATTTCAATATATTTCATATATAAATGCTATTTAATTTTGACCTTACACAGGACAACAGCAGAAGTCTTCTGTCATATATTGTCTCATATTATTTGCGTAATTTTGATGAGGTAAGTATGGACTTCCATTTTAACCTGTTTTTTTTTTCTTTTAGCATAGTTTTTTGTTTGTTTCTGTCATTTCATATAAAATGTTTGGTGAAATCTAGTGGGGGGCACTATTCTTGAGGGCACTAAGAATAAGGTCACAAACTCTTTCATACACTCTCAAAATCTGCTTTGGAGCATTTCTCAATCTCTAAGGCAGGTGTTTGAGGGCATAGGAGGTATGCAGTATGAAGGCAAGTTTAAAAAATGTTCCATTGCATGTTCAGGTTTTTCCTTTGACAATATTGGATTTCATCTCTTACGTTCTGATTGCTTAAGCATGTGATGAAGGCAATTGATGAAATTGATTGGTGTTTGCTGATGGCTTAGATACTTTTTTAAGTGAAATATGTTGCTGGCATGCCCTCAGTAGTATCACTGACTAAAATCTGTCAAAGCAAGCCTTTCAGAATTGACTGGATTGCCACTGAATTGCTATTTCTGACATTTATATGCTACCCAATCAAGAACATTCTCTTTACAGATTGTACTATCAGTTAGAAATCATAGTACAGAAATTTAGAAGAGCCAGAAGAAAGGAGTTTGAAGGCCCCAGGTTTCCCACCCCTGCACTAAGGGGTATTTGCTCTTGAATCACTTCGATAATAAATTTAATGACAGATAAAGAAATATATAGTTCTTGTCTCAATGTTATCTTATCTATTCAGACTACTTATTGTTTTGCCAGGATGCTGGAAAAGAACAATGCATCTTCCCTCTTCCAGAACCACAGGATCTTTTTCAAGCTTCTCAGCTAAAATTTGAAGAGTTCAATAAGGATCTTCGCAAACTTAAAAAAGACTTGAGAGGTAATAGCTTTCTGATATTCATAGTCATTTTGCCTTTGAGGTAGACATGAGAAAAAATGCTTGTAGATACATCTAATGTGTGCTAGCAAGCCTACAAGAAATGGCAATGAAAAAGTCAAAGATATGTCATAAACTGGAGAAAGTCACTATGAGAGTCAAATTCTCAAAGACAGATATATGTATGTCAGACCTTAGGTTGCATTTTGAATCATATTTAGAGATTTATTTATTTATTTATTTATTATTTAAATTTATCCCCGCCCATCTCCCGAATCAGGGGACTCTGGGCGGTTTACAAGACAACAGTTAAAATGTATACATAAAATTACAGCAGTATAAAGTAGTTATAAATCCAGATGGATATTAGTTAAAAGAAGGACATTAAAATTACGGGATTAGCCATCTCCATGAGGAGCTATCCCTTCCTCCTTCCCATGCCTGGTGGCAGAACCAGGTCTTCAGCTCTTTCCTAAAGGTTGGGAGGGAGGAGATCTGTCTCAACTCTGGGGGCAAGCTGTTCCATAAAGTGGGTGCTGTTACAGAGAAGGCCCGCCTCCTAGACCCCATCCGATGACATTCTCTAATTGATGAGGTACGTAGCAGGGCCTCTCTGGATGACCGGGTGGGGCGGGTCGATAACATGGGGATAAGACAGTCCCTCAGGTATTCTGGCCCCATGCCATGTAGGGCTTTAAAGGTGATAACCAACACCTTGAATTGTACCCGGAAGCAAACCGGCACCCAATGCAGCTCGCGGAGCAACGGTGTTACATGTGCAGATCTTGGGGCACCCAATACTGCCCGCGCGGCCGCATTCTGCACCAGCTGAAGCTTCCAGATAGTCTTCAAGGGTAGCCCCATGTAGAGCGCATTGCAATAATCTACGTGGGAGATGACGAGAGCGTGAGTGACTGTACGGAGGGCATCGCATTCCAGGAATGGGCGTAACGCGCACCAACCGAAGTTGCGCAAAAGCCCTCCTAGCCACGACTGCCACCTGCTCTTCGAGCAGGAGTCGTGAGTCTAGAAGAACCCCCAGATTACGCACCAGTTCTGAACAGGGTAGTGCTACCCCATCGAGAACCAAAGATGATAATTTCCCAGAAGACGCTAAGCCATCAATCCACAGCCACTCGGTCTTACCAGGGTTCAACTGAAGCCTGTTGTTCCCCATCCAGGCCCTCACAGCCCCCAGGCACTGGGACAGGGTGGACACTGCATCACTTACTTCACCAGGGATGGAGATATACAACTGAGTATCATCCGCATACTGATGATACCTCATCCCATGGTGTCGGATGACCTTGCCCAGCGGTTTCATGTAGATGTTGAACAGGAGAGGAGAGAGAACCGAGCCCTGCGGCACCCCGCATAGGAGGGAACGCGGGTTGGATCTCTCCTCCCCTATCACCACTGACTGGGAGCGGCCCCGGAGGAAGGAGGTGAACCAGCGCAAAACTACACCGCCCACCCCCAACTCCCTAAGCCGCCCCAAAAGGATACCATGGTCGATGGTATCGAAAGCCGCTGAGAGATCCAAGAGAGCCAGGATGGATGCACTACCTCCATCCCGCTCCCGCCAGAGGTCATCCGTAAGCGCGACCAATGCAGTCTCCGTCCCATATCCCGGCCTGAAACCTGACTGAAAAGGGTCAAGATAATCCGTTTCATCCAGGGTCCTTTGAAGTTGCAACGCCACCACTTTCTCAACCACCTTTCCCAAAAAGGGAAGGTGGGAGACTGGATGAAAATTGTCCAGAATGGTCGGGTCCAGGGAAGGCTTCTTGAGGAGGGGGTGCACCAACGCCTCCTTAAAGGCAGTTGGAACCACCCGCTCCAACAAGGATGTATTAATCATAGCCTGGACCCATCCACCTGTCACCTCCCCGGCTGATTTCACCAGCCAGGAAGGGCAGGGATCTAAATAACATGTGGTGGGGTTAACCATTCGAAGGATCCTGTCCACTTCCTCAGGTCCAATAGGATCAAATTGTTCCCAGATAATAAGGCAAGACCGCTCTCCCGGCATCTCCCCAGACTGCAATCCAGGCATGGAGTCCAACTTAGACTGAATCCGAGCGATTTTATCCTGCTGGATTTATTTAGCTGGATTTGTCTTAAGAAAGGAAACTGGAGAAAATTCTTTTGCAAATTTGAAATGTATCAATTAGAAAACATAATTATATTTTAAAATATATGAATATTTTTTCCTCGGGGCTCAATATTCAAGAAATCAAATTTCACTGAGAAATTGCTGAAGACTCTTCATAAAACTATCAGTATATTTCTAAAACAGACCTCAGAGACTTGTTAGGCTACATCCTGTGCAGAATTATCTGGAAGTTAATTTCATGAAACACAGAAGGATTCACACAGACATTCAAACCATTCTGTTTTTAAGTTGCAAAAGAGTCCACATCCATGATCCACCAAGGTTGTTGCTTGTTTCTGCAACATATCTGGGAATCTTAGGAAATAGGCCAAGAGTAGGAAGATTTGAAAGAGCTCAGTTCAAACCTCATGTCTGCCACAAGTGTTAGTTGCTCGTAGGCAATTTGCTATTGTTCTGTCTAGTGCAGGGCAGAGAAATTCTCCTACTATGTTTTTCCTTTTTATCTTAATTGTGCGGCAAATACAGTGTCCAAATCAGGAAGCTAGGCAGCCAGGCCTGTTTGGGTCAAGCAGTTTTAAACATCCTTTCAAGGAAGGAATGTGATAGCCTTGGGCTTTTTGTGTTAAAATGCAGCCAAAGGGTATGTGGAAATGTTCTCTCTTTATTGTAGAATCATCTCTGCAGTGGTGTGCATTCTGTTTGATTTCTAATGCATCAGTTAAATCCCAGGAGAAGTTTTAGGAGGAATTCATCCCACCTTTTTCAATGCTGTTGTCATTAATAGGAGGAAATTGTTGGAGAAATCATCCACCCAGTTCCTCTGCCCACAAACGTAGTGGAGAATTTTGTGTCCTGTTTCTCAGCCTCACCCTTCTCTGCAGTATGCTAATGCTAATACGGGAATACTAATATTGGCAGGCATATATGTATGTATGTATGTATGTATGTATGTATGTATGTATGTATGTATGTATGTATGTATAGAGGGAGCTATACAGTATATGGATGGGGAGCTCTCCTGCCAAGAAGGCTGATATAAAATATGCTAACTTTTTCCAGTTGTCAAAATTAATATCTTTGGCTCTAACCACGTTCCCCAAACTTTGATTTCCATTATATAGGCAGGCCCTGATTTTCTGGGTCCCCAAGGATTGAAACTAAGACTGATGATTCACAAAGAACTCCAAAAAGATCTCTTCATATTGGATAAACAGGCTTTAAAAATAGCAAATGCACTTATTCAGCAAAAACAAATCCAAAGTGATACATAGTGGAACAAAATATCAACACATCAAGTGTTTGTGTGTGTGTGTGTGTGTGTGTGTGTGTGTGTACACAAACACACATTGATGAAGACAGTAATTATTTAAAATATGGTAAATATAATAGTTAAAAACAGTTCTTGCTTTGGGAACTGGATTAAAAAAATACTATGATCAGGGTTAGTAGTGATGGATCAGAAAATAGGTTTCTGAAGTGAGAATGAATAAATGTATGAAAACGTGAACACAGTGTGAGGTTGCTGTAAAAAAAGTAAATACCATGGTATTAACTATTTGGGAAGATACTGAAAATAATAGTGAAATGGTGCCCTTAAATTAATTGGTAGTACAACTATCAAATAATTTATAATAAAAGTTTTTAATATCTCACCTCAAAAAACGGTATTGGAGAGTTTTAAAAAGTGTTATGGGCTAAAGAAGCTTCTCCCAAGAAAAGATTATAGCTTTGGGGATATTTATCTGAGAAAGAACATAGGTAAGCGGAGAACTATTAGAATATGAAATCATACATGGGGTTGAAAATGTGGAGAGAGAAAATACTAAAACTCAAGATCAGTGATTGAAGGTAAATGCAGGAATAATTAGAGGCATGCTTTTATCCAATACCTATTTAATTTTTTTTATTTTATGGTTTATGATGTTATAGTTATTGGTTTTATTGTGAGCCACCTCAAGTTGTGTTTAAGATGGGTGGCCATACACATCTTTTAAACAAACAAATAAACAAACAAACAAATAAAGGAATTTCTTTTAAATATGTGCTTTTAATATAAAGGAATAAAGTCATTGATTCCAGTGGTTTTATAGGGAGATTAGACCCATTCATGGATTAAAGGACTACTCTTTCTTGGCAGGATTCCATGACCTGAATCAAAAGCAGTATTTGTGTGGTGTATTGTCCCTCTGGCTGTGATGCTGAAAAATGGTGTCATTGTTTTCTGATGTTGTGAGGCAGGAAACACATTAAACTCTAGCATATACCCTATATAGGTTTAAAGTTAAGGACAATCTCCTGTAGTTAGAAACTGCCTTCCTGATCTAAGAAATGGATGGGACGTGAACCCAAAAGCAGTTTTTCTCAATGGTAGCCACACAGCTTTGGAATACCTTTCCAGCAGAGATACTCCAGGCCCCCTTCTTCTAGCTTTCTATAAGCCATCAAAGCAGTCCTGTTTCAGTAGACATTTGGTGACTAATTATTAACGCCTCACTTGATGTTCAGTTTGGAACAACAGTCTTTTATTTTTAATGATGCTGTGTGTGTGTGTGTGTGTGTGAGAGAGAGAGAGAGAGAGAGGGAGGGAGAGGGAGAGGGAGAGGGAGAGAGAGAGAGAGAGAGAGAGAGAGAGAGAGATTGAGATTCATTGTATTGTCGAAGGCTTTCATGGCCAGAGTTCGATGGCTGTTGCGGGTCTTCCGGGCTGTGTGGCCGTGTTCTGGAAGTTGTGGTTCCTAATGTTTCGCCAGCATCTGTGGCCGGCATCTTCAGAAGGCAGGAGCACAGACAGAAGCGATCTCTCTGTGCCCAGGTAGAGTGGCAATGTTTGTTTTCTATTTATAGAGCTAAGTTATAGGAGATTAGGTGGGGTTTTTTGTTGTGTTGAAATGTTAACGAATGGCTGCTGAGCGTGATTAGCATGTTCATTGTAAGAACTATTCCCATGTCCTGGTGGTTGAGCTGAGTTCATTGACCTTTTGCAGGCTGTGTTTTTCAGGACTGGTAGCCAGGTTTTGCTAATTTTTAGACTTTCTTCTTTTTTTTTGTAACTGTGCTGGTGTTTGTGAATTTCAATGGCTTCTCTGTATAATCTGGTGTAGTGGCTTTTGGTGTTGTCCAGTATTTCTGTGTTTTCAAATAGGATTTTGTGTCCCATTTGCTTGAGAGCATGTTCAGCTACTGAAGATTTTTCTGGTTGCTGTAGTCTGCAGTGTCTTTCGTGTTCTTTTATCCTGGTGTGAATGCTTCGTTTTGTGGTTCCGATGTATACTTGTCCGCAGCTGCATGGTATAAAAATTATAAAACCTGGCTACCAGTCCTGAAAAACACAGCCTGCAAAAGGTCAACAAACTCCGCTCAACCTACAGGACATGGGAATACTTCTCACAATGAACATGCTAATCACGTTCAGCAGCCATTCATTAACATTTCAACACAACAAAAAACCCCACCTAATCTCCTATAACATGATAGAGATGGGCGGGGATAAATCCAATAAATAAATAAATAAATAAATAAATAAATAAGCTCTATAAATAGAAAACAAACATTGCCACTCTACCTGGGCACAGAGAGATCGTTTCTGTCTGTGCTCCTGCCCTCTGAAGATGCCGGCCACATATGCTGGTGAAACGTTAGGTACCACAACTTCCAGAACACGGCCACACAGCCCGGAAGACCCACAACAGCCAGAGAGATTCATATTCACTATACTTCAGAGTATATATTATATAATACATATATTTGTAAACCACCTGGAATCCTGGGAGCTTGATCATAGAAACAGATAGATAAATTCATGAATTCATGAGATAGCTTTAAAAAACAAGGAATAACCTCTCCCAACCTCTCATCTCCCTTTCTTTTGGCCTTCTCTCAGCCAGAAACAGGCTACCTATCCTGCCTTAAACACCGGTTGCTAGAGAGCCCCAGTGGAAGGGGAGGTGACTTTCTCAGTTCTTATGTTATCATGCAGTTTTGCAGCACATGCCTCTATATGGTGTGGAACACGCACAAGAATAGTATATCAGCACTTCCTGTGCTGATATTAAACACATGTGTAATAATGAAAACTTATTAGTAAGGTTTATCATTACAGGGCCAGCCCTACAATTAGTAGTATTGGAAGCCTTGAAGGATACTACTATTTCTGCCACTCAGCTGGCACTCCCTCCTCCTCCCTCCAAGAGACATGGGAGAATGTGATCACCAAGGCTGAAATGTAACAGTCAGATCACTTTTGCTGTATGCGCAATGAAGGCATCGCACTTTGCACTTCACTGGAATGTTTGAGCTGCAGTTATGTTCCTGGAGATAAGACAGAAGCCAGACTAAAAAGAAGGGTAACACAAATTCATAAGTCACAAGACAGCTTCTGGCTCAGACTAGAGAGGAATGAGATAGTATTGACCTTGGAAAGTTTCGACTTTACCCACAGTGGAGGAATGGATGGTGAAGATGATGGAACTTCCTGAGATGGCCAAATTGGCAACTTTAATTAGAGATAAGATATTGTCTAAGTTTAATGCTGACTGGAAACCCCTTATTGACTTTTTGTGTGAAACTGAAAAAAAAATGAAATTATGATACATGGTTTTGATTATTAGAAAAAATAGATTATAGAAAAAATGTAAGTAATGCTGTAACCATGGAGTAAGAGGTTAATTTACATTTATACTTATAACTGCTGTAAAAAAAAATCAGAAGTCACTTTATATTTTCTTTCTTTTGTTCCTGCACTTTTGGGTTTGTTCTTTTCTTATTTCCTTCTTTTTCCTCCTCTCTTCATTATAAATATTAGTTCTTGTTAGTTTTTATCTTTCTTCTTAAAATTTTAAGATGATAGATAGATAGATAGATAGATAGATAGATAGATAGATAGACAGACAGACAGACAGACAGACAGACAGACAGACAGACGTAAAGTTTATTGTTATAACCACAGGTCATAACATAAGAATGCAATAAAATACAATGAAATATAATAACATTAAAACAATAAAATGAAATTATAAAATAAAATAAAATAATAAAAGAAGCATTAAATATAAAAGAAAAAGGTTACAGCAAAATAGAGCCAGAGCTACAACTAAGAACTTAAATATTTCTTCCTAAGTTTAAGTGAGAGCAGAGCAAAAGTAGCAACTTGGTTGCTAACAGTTGGAAACACGTCTGCAAAAAGATAAATCAGTTTTTCAACATCAGAGCCCTTGAGTTCATCTGTCATTAATAATTTGGCCCTGATCTCATTATAAATGGGGCAGTGGAGGACATAATGGATAACATCCTCCACTTGACCAACACCACAAGGACAGAGGCGTTGTTCGACAGGGAGCTTACAAAACCTCCCTTCGAGATATGTGGAGGGCATGGTCTACAGCCAAAGGGATGTTAAAGCCCTTCTCAGTGACGCACTGGTTATGTTAACCAGGTACTGGGAGAGGCTTCTATGTTTTTTATAATGATAGTACCAGGATGAAAATTTGGATGATTGTACCGTAATTGCATCTTTATTAGCATCCCTTTCAAAAAGCCAATCTCTAATATTTTCTCTATTCCAAGTTCTGAGTTCTCCCAAAGATGGTAGGGAATACATTTGTAAAATGTGTGTCAAAAGTTTAGTCCACTGATTTCCAGCTGTGTAATGGAGAAAACAGAGTTTGGCGAGATGGGATTCTTGAAGGCTTTCTAATTTCTTATAGTGGCCCAACAATGCAAGGTGTATTCTAACAGCGATGGAAGGTAGTCCTACCTCCATCCTTAAATAGGCAGCAGGGGTGCCCTGGGGGAGGCCTAAGATCTTCCTTATAAAGTTGTTTTGGACTACTTCCAATTGGGCAATGACTTTCTCATCCCACCCCCAAATCTTAGCCCCATGCAGCATCTGGGCTATCACCTTGCCTTGGAATATTTTTAGTACAGGGGCTACCAATTGCCCTCCTTTAGAATAGAAAAATGTCAAAATGGCACCTACTGTTCGCTGAGCAGTTGCCAAAACATTAGATAAATGTACTTTCCACAAAAGGGACTTATGAAAGGTGATGCCCAGGTATTTGGAGATGGGTGATGCCCAGTGGACGGAGATGGGCAGTGATAGAAGTTTGATAGATAGATAGATAAATAAATAAATAAATAAAAAATTAAAAGAGGGACATTGCTCTATTAGTTGGGCATTAATTGTCCATCTATGTTTAATATTACTTTTGCCAAAAACTACTACTTTAGTTTTATTGTAATTTATCTTCAATTTTTCCACTTCACAATAAGCAGCTAGTCTGGCCAATAATCTTCTGAGGCCAATCTCAGTATAGGAAATAAGAGCCATGCCATCAGCGTACATTAATATTGAGACTGTCTGTCCATTGGGCGAAGGGGAGAGAAAACCTTGTGACTTCATGACCTCTACAATATCATTAATGTAGAAATTAAATAAAAAGGGAGCAAGTAAGCAGCCCTGTTTAACTCCTCTCTCCAATAAAATGGGGTCTGACAAGTACCCTTGTGGGCCTGTTCTTACCCTAGCTGTAATGTTGGTATATATTTCTATAATTATTTTAAGAAGATGCTTATCAATATCTGTCCTAACTAATTTCTCCCATAGTCGAGACCTGTCAGTGGAATCAAAGGCAGAGGTAAGATCAATAAAAGCTATGTAGAGATGTTTTGTATGTCCATTGTTATATTTCTGGATAAGGGCCTTCAGAGTAGCACAGTGATCTACAGAGAGACAGGATAGTATTGACCTTATGCACCCAAGAGTTGTCTACCACTCAGAGTGAGACTTTCTGTTGGGAGCATAAAGTATATGATTATTGAGCCACCAATAAAAAAAGCAAATGGCAAAAGGGATAATGACACAATAGTAGAATGCTGTATATTGAATGATTTCCAGGGTGTTGTGTTGTGTTGTGTTGTGTTGTGTTGAGTTGAGTTGAGTTGAGTTTAGTAACAATTTGTACAGTATAGCTGCCCATCTCACAAAGGTGACTCTGGGTGATGTACCAAAAAACAATGACATTCTGCATAAAATCCATATGCAACCCATACTGTAATGTATTCCTCGGGTCCCAGCTCAAATGCCTATGGGAACATCCAGTTCTTTAGCACCTTGCAAAAGGCCAGTAGGGATGGGGCCAGCTGGATCCCTCAGGGAATGCTGTACCACAGGGCAGGCACAGCATCAGATAAGGCATGACTCCTCAGGACCACAAGATGACTGTTTAATATAGATGCAACCAGGAGTGTTGGTATATATGCACAATTTATATGCCTGCTACATATATTCTTTCTGCCCTCCCAAAATTAAATACTACATGGGTGAAACACAGTTACCTTCATGGGAAGTTTCTTCCTATACCTGAATGTTTCAATAACCCGTGTCAAAAAAAGAGGAACCACTTAATTCTAGTGACTGGTAGTACAACTTGCTACATCTCATAGTCATACTATTCTGTGGGAAACCAAACAAACATAAACTATTTTTGTAGTTACAATATTTACTTTATGGTACATAATCAGTGGATAACTTTCAGTGCACAAAGGGCTAAAAAGGAGAATTAAACTGACTTTTCTTAAAGGGAAGAATCGCTTTTGCATTATTTTTAAAACAGTAACTGCACAGATTCCACATTTTATCTGTTTGCTTGTTTTATGAGAAGTATGCACTGGACTTTGTTAATTCAGGAGGAAAAAGACTTCAGGAATATTAAATAAAAAAGGCCTAATTTTATATATATTAGATATATTTTGGCATGTTGGGGGCTTTCTTGTAGTTTATAGCATGTTTTTTTGTAGTTGAAGGAACAATTTATATAATATTTCACCAGCCATCCTGCTCAGCTGCCACCAGTTTCTTTTTCCATTTGTTTTAAAGCTTTATGTGGCTGGACATTAATCTGTTATGTACCAGACATTCTAATAAACAAAGGGTCTGAGACAGCTCAGGATTTTATTAATATATCTACCAGTTTGGCTCCATTAATTGCCCTTCAATTTCACAGCTCTCCAGGATCCTTAGTTGAGCCTTTCTCAGTTCAGTGAGATTCAGTTTGTTAAGCAACCTGATCTGCTTTTGATCTCTTCTGGCTGTCACCAGACCTTTTTGATCTAGTTGTGTCAAGTTATGACTTTCAGTAATTCACTCATTCCACACTCAAAATGTTAGTACTTGCTACAAGATTTAAATCACCTTGCTGTCTTAAAGAGAATTGGGTAGCTGGGTCCACTGAAACAATACAGGAATATTTTACATGTAATATTTATATCAATTTCTGCAAAGCTTCATCCTTCCCACCCTTCCGCACTCTGAAAGTCTCTTTGCTTGATCGTAATATTTTTATTAGATATTTTAAAAAATAGCTTGCAAATAAGACTGATGGCAATGAGATATATTGGTTCTTAGGGTGCACTCACATAAACACATTTTAGAACTAACTGAAAATAGGGCTGTAATGTGTACATTTTCAAGAGACTTCAGTTCTAGTTAGGAACAAAGCTTCGCAAATATGCAGATCTACCCAGAAGTAAGCCTCTTTAAGTTGAGAGAGATTCCCAACTTTGTGACAGGTGAACTTCTTTCAACAATTCCTGCAGTGTAATCCTAGTTTGGGAAATTTAATTTTAGGCACTCTGAAAGTCTCTCTTTGCTCAATCGTAATATTTTTATTAGATATTTTAAAAAATAGCTTGCAAATAAGACTGATGGCAATGAGATATTTATTTATTTATTTATTTATTTATTTATTTATTTTTATTTATTTTCTATCCCGCCTTTATTTTTTTTTATAAATAACTCAAGGTGGCGAACATACCTAATACTGGCTGTTGTGGGTCTTCCAGGCTGTGTGGCCGTGTTCTGGAAGTTGTGGTTCCTGGAACGTTTCCTCCCTGTAGAGGCATTCAATGTATTGTCGAAGGCCTTCATGGCCGGAGTTCAATGGCTGTTGTGGGTCTTCCGGGCTGTGTGGCCGTGTTCTGGAAGTTGTGGTTCCTGGAACGTTTCCTCCCCGTAGAGGCGTTCAATGTATTGTCGAAGGCCTTCACGGCCGGAGTTCAATGGCTGTTGTGGGTCTTCCGGGCTGTGTGGCCGTGTTCTGGAAGTTGTGGTTCCTGGAACGTTTCCTCCCGGTAGAGGCGTTCAATGTATTGTCGAAGGCCTTCACGGCTGGAGTTCAATGGCTGTTGTGGGTCTTCCGGGCTGTGTGGCCGTGTTCTGGAAGTTGTGGTTCCTGGAACGTTTCCTCTCCGTAGAGGCGTTCAATGTATTGTCGAAGGCTTTCACGGCCGGAGTTCAATGGCTGTTGTGGGTCTTCCGGGCTGTGTAGCCATGTTCTGGAAGTTGTGGTATTGCCTTTGACAATACATTGAACGCCTCTACGGGGAGGAAATGTTCCAGGAACCACAACTTCCAGAACACGGCCACACAGACCGGAAGACCCACAACAGCCATTGAACTCCGGCTGTGAAAGCCTTTGACAATACATACCTAATACTCCTTCCTCCTCCTATTTTCCCCACAACAACAACCCTGTGAGGTGAGTTGGGCTGAGAGAGAGTGACTGGCCCAAGGTCACCTAGCTGGCTTTCATGCCTAAGGCGGGAATAGAACTCTCAGTCTCCTGGTTTCTAGCCCAGCACCTTAACCACTAGACCAAACTAGCTCTCTGATATATTTCTTAGGGTGCTGCCAGCTAAAGCTTTAGCAAGGGATACATACAGAGAGGCCATTCAAAAGGGTGTACCCTTAGACATCTAGAGGACATGGCCAGAGTATCTTGATCCTATATATACATAAAGGGAACAGGGAAGGCTTCTAAAGAAGAAAATTAACACAGAGAAACTGTCAGTATTTAGATCAAGAAACTGTATTTATGCACTTCTATTAATTAACCTAAAAGGCATTAGCTGGCAAACACTGTTTTCTTTTTTTTTAAAAAAAAAAGGAGAAGGAAGGAAGGAAGGAAGGAAGGAAGGAAGGAAGGAAGGAAGGAAGGAAGAGCCAATTTGGTGTAGTGGTCAAAGCACTTGAATTCTTGTCCCGCCTTAAGCACAAAGCCAGCTGGTTGACCTTGAGCCAGTCACGCTCCCTCAGCCCTAGGAAGCAGGCAATGGCAAACCACTTCCTAAATCTTGCCATGAAAACTGCAGGGACTTGTCCAGGCAGTTGCCAGGAGTCAAGACTGACTTGAAGGCACTCCTTCCCCAAAAATATCAAATAAAAACATCAGTATCAATGAGGAAGGATTTATTTATAATTTAACTAAACTCCAACTGTATCAAAGTCCAGGTTTAAGTCTACAGAGTCTTTACTTTCATCCATCTATGTGATTATATGTAACTTTGAGCTTAAGAGATCAGAAAATATGAATTTTAGAAATACGGAGAAAGGCACAGTCTTAATATATACCTCATACATTCTGTCTTATTCAGTGATAACTTATAATTACATAACTATATTGAGAGCATACCATGCTGTTTCTTGCATTAGATCTACTTCAATGAACTATATGATTGCTCTAGTTCACAGTCAACATTAAGGAACAATTTACCATTGAAGTAAAACATAACCCAACATAATTCCCTACAGAAAATTCCATAATTTTGTCTGAACCTTCATTTTTAATTTTCTGCCATCTTAATATTTTCATTTTTCTTAGTAAACTTTCCACAGTTATTCTATAGATATGGCTATCATATATTTTGCTCTGAATAGCAACTTGTGTGTTTGTATGTGTGTGATTACTGAGCGTGTATGTACATGTGTAGGTTTTAAGGGGAAAATTACACAAGTGGCATGTCAGATGATCCATCACCTAAAGGCATACAAAACAAACCTCCTGGCTGACCCAGGTCAGTAACCCCAATAGAGGGCAGTGCAGAATCATTCTTAGGAACCTTCATGCCATGCTGATCCAAAGACCTAAGTTGCAGAGCTGACATGTAAGAACACTCCAAAGCTGTGCTCCTGTAGAGTAATGAACAGCAGCCCACAAGAGCTGCTGCTTTGGGTGTGATTCAGTTTAAGGTAATGAGGCTATTCAAGTCTTCAGTGGTTTGCATGACTGCTGCTGAACCATCTCTTCGGATTGCCACATAGAATGCTCTTGTGGCCAGCTAATCATCCCTGCCGCATCCGCAGACAGCGGTAGTCTTTGCAAACATGGCTGAAAGGGTTAATTGACTGAAACAACTGCTGTATCCAGACTTCTAAACTGAAACCATATGTAAAAGAAAGGCAAGATTTCAGTCTGAGTCATGTCTTACTATCCTTAAAACTCCAAACAAGGCACTTCTGGGAGACGTTTATGAAGCCCCAACAGTCATTAGCCTAGGTCAGAACAATCCTTCCCCAGAAGAAGTGACTAGAAGAATAAGAGGTCTTTCTCTTCAGGTGTGTCACTCACAGTTAAGTGTGATTTCCCTTTCTTACGTTACATTCCAAACTCTCTTTAAAGTTCCCAACTTTCGCCATTTCTGTATGGCTGCGGGGTAATCAGATCAGACGAGAACTCTCTTGTAAAGAATGTTTTAAAATGCACGTGTCTATTATATATTAATGAAAAATAGTTTGGAAGAATGTTCAGAACAGCAAATAAGATGCGTTCATGACACACATGCCCCTCCACTTTTAAATTATAGGGCAAACTCATATATTGAATTTGTAAAATAAATCAGTTTTAATGTATTTTAATACATTTTCCAGAGGTGAACTGAGATTCAGTATCATAATATCCTCCTCCAATTTCAGGTTAAAACAAATTTGGCTGAACTTTATAACATTTTCACTCTTCAATATTTGACCCCAAACTATATTTTAATTGACTGTGGTCTGTTGTTGTTATTGTTTGTTTTTGCTTGTTCAACAAATTATACAATGCATGTTAGACATTTCACATTTACCCAGAAGCTTGGAAACAAGCTGTTCAGAAAAATGTGTATAGAGAAAGAGGCCAGGAAAGACATGTCATGCTATTTTGGATATGTCATGCTATTTTGTCATGCAAATAGCAAATTGTTATCAGCAGCAGCCAAATCTGGGATCCAGATACATACATACATACATACATACATACATACATACATACATACATACATACATGTGTGTGTGTCTGTGGGTTGGGAGGGAAGAAAGGAAGGGTAGGGTGCATGAAGGGAGAGTTGGAAACAAATGCTGTGAATGCCACATCCCTTGTGTTGCCATAAGATTAAATTGAGTCCAGTTACTGTGTCTGCAGTTGGGCAAGAGAGAAGACAGGGATTGATATAATAAAAAATACTGAATCTAATTAACTGTTGTTAATAATGACATCAATGTTTTCTCCTATACTCAGGAACCAAAATGTGTCAGGTCATACACACACACACACACACACACACACACACACACACACACAAGATCTTGAATCTGTTGTATGCACAATTCTAGGTAATGATTGTTTTTGCTGTATCCAAGGCTTTGAGAATTTTAAAGAAAATAAGAACACCCCATTTTGACTGGCAATGGTTCATTCTTTACTCTAAACATGTAGATTTTGTTTTCTATTTTCTACTGTTGAAGTCAGAAACCAGACTGGTTTTCCCTGAAGAGACAACAGAAGTCAGCGAGACCACATAAGCGATCAAAACAAGTTTATATTGCACCGCAGCTCCTGCACTTACTGTGTAATTGACCTAACATCACGTTTGTTTAGACACAGAGCCTATAAACACTAAACTTGGTAACCATGAATGGTCTCATTGAGGTCAATAGAATTTACATGGTAGGGTTGTTAAACATGTTTACAAGTGTGTGTGATCTGAGCCTTGGTAAATTATTGTAGCTGAGCAGAGGATTCCACAAAGTTTAAAAACAGTTTTGGCTACCTGATTTGCACTTGTGGATAAGTTTTAAAAGCTTATCCTTGAAAGACAGATGTAGTACTGTCTTTTTAAATCTCTTCAAGCAGCAAAAGTTAGTTAATTTAAAAAACAAAACAGGTTCACCTATTAAGAGACAAGTCTCACTACTTTCAGTGAGACTTTCAGCAATTTTGCTTTAAGTGAATATTCATTTCCCAATCTAATTTGAATGCACCGTCCCTAGGTCTGATTCCAAAACAATTCTATTTTCAAAGCCATGCCATTGGTTTTATATTCATGTAAAAGCAATATTAAGGAATTAAATCAACAAGAAGCTGCTGTACATTTTTAACCCAGTCTTCTTTAAATTTTATTGGAAGTATTTCTTGCAGAATTTCCAGTCATTTCTGGAGGGTGCCAGGATGAGAAAAGCTACCTTAATTCCTTGTATTGTTTTTTTTTAAATAAAAAAAATGGGTTTTTGCCACAAAATGTTGTCATCTTTTTCTACCAGACTGCTTGATCAAATCCAGTCGTTACAAGTTTGAAGCTTTATTTTAATTGCCATTCTGTCAAATTTTTCTATGCTTTCATCTGAACAATGCCAGCAGATTTCAAGGCTACATGTGAAATAAAACCCACAACTGTATACCCTTAATAGTTAAGATCTCTTTCTTTAGGTTTTGCTTTCATTGTTTAACATTTTTATTTGAACTTCAAAATTAAGCATAACCACTAAATTCTGTGTCTTGGTAACTTGATAAATACACCATTCAGTTCAATATCCTAGCATGAACATAAGCACTTAACTTGTTTTTTTTCAAATATGATTTGAAATAAAATGGTTAAGGTTATCCACAACTTTGCAGACCTTTCTACATTTTAAAGGTCTTTCATAATTTTATTCTGCTGTTCTCTGAAGTGGTGAATGTCAGTTACAGTAATAAGAGAATTGTGTGAGTTTATCTTGGTAAGGCCTGTAGGAAGTTAAGGTGTTCGACCTATACTGGGGAGAACCAGGTTCAAGTATTTTGTTGACCATGGAGCACACTGGTGACTTTGGACCAGTTATTATCACTTAGCACAACTTGCCCACAGGGTGGTTGCTAGGGGGAAAATTACTTTGTATGTTGCATTGAGTTCTTGAAAGAAGGGCTATAAATCTAACAATAAGTATTAAATCTCTAACCATAAAAGATAAATTATTCAGTACACATTATCTTACTTAGCTGGGATTTGGAGGAAGCCAGTGGAATTCAATACTTATTTCTTTGTTTTGAGAATGAAAGCAATAACAACATATATACATATTTATTTGCATGTTAAAGTACTGTTACTTGGCCAATATATTTCAGTGACATTCAGATTGGGTGCTGGATTCTGCATGCACATGCATCCACAGTGATGCAAAGTTTGGAGCCAGACTAAAGTGGCAGTAGTAATGCCAACCCAACAAAAGTATGTGCTTTTGCAGTGAGAAATCAGTCTTTGCAACTCATCCTAAATGTCTGTTGGGGTCCAACACAGTGAAACTGTAAATGAAAATCTACTTTTCTTTATAATGAATATTGTAAAGCAACATTTTATTTCAAATCCTCATGTTACTTTAATTTTCAGCATGTGAGACAGAAGCAGGCAAAGTTTGCCAGTTTTCATTAGAAGAACACATCCAGCCCTTTAAAGACAACATGGAGAAATTCATTAGTCAAGGTAAATAATGACTAGTAATTTAACCTTTCCAAGCTTTATCACAAGAATGTTGTAGAAACAATATTTAGACATGGTGAATGACATGTCTATTTATTTTGGAGCCATAGAAATGTGCAGATTAGCTTAATCAGATGGTTTCTTATTTCAAAATAGCTTACCTGTTCTGTGCTCCATTTCTGAATGTTGTTAGTGGCCATTGTTCACTTTCAAGAAAGTCTTCTGATGAGTTCATATTCTGTGTAGGAAACAATTTTCCAACATTTGTTTCATGATAGTTTCATAAAACTGGTGCTTTGAGTTGTCTCCAGATACATGGTGATATTTTTCAAAGGACCTATAAACTTCTGGCTTATTTCATTTGCAGATTGTCTCTGAACAGTCACATATTTTGGAAACAAAATCCAAAGAATTCTCTAAAAATGTTTGGGTCACGTTCAGGAAATATAAAAAGAAATGTGGGTTTGTAGGACATAGCTCATTTCTCACCTTCATTTCATTTTTTTCAGTGATTGATCTTTATCATGTTTTTGTACAGGCACAATATCTTTGTTTGTCACATGCCTGTACACACACACACACACACACACACACACACACACACACACACTTAAATCATTAAAGGAAAAAAAAGGGCCTCTACTTTGGAACTGAGTGAGAAAGACTTTCTAGTGTCTTTAGTAGTGATGTATCATGAAATTCATAACATATATTATCTATTAATATCTAATTAATATTCTTTCAATCCTGGATTTTCACAGACTTGGAAAACTCTACCTTTAAAATGAAGGTTCTCAGTCATCCAGGTGGAATTGTCTGTAGCTTGAATCATGTCAACTGGATTTCTATTTTCTCAGTGGAAACGTTTCGCTCCTTATCCAAGGAGCTTCTTCAGTCTGAGCAAAGTTGGTAAGGGAATCCTAAATATGTTTCTAGGTAGCTGTGTGACCTTACACCTGGGGTCATGGTTATATTGAGATGTATTTTTAAGTCCTTTTATCATCTAAAGGAGAATCGTTAAGATCACCATGCTGCTGTTGAGCTTGTGAAATGGTCTTAATCTTCCTAGGCACAGAAGACAAAGCCGGGAGATAGATGGGAGATAGATTGTGCCTGAGGCCCCCACCTCTATTCAAGGAAGGATTTTCCAAGTTGGCATAAATGGATTCCTTGACCCCTCTCTCAAACCACCTATCTTCTCTGTCTAAAATCTGAACATTAATGTCCTCAAATGAGTGTCCTTTTTCCTTTAAATGAAGATAAACTGCTGACTCTGGTCCTGTGGTGTTACTTCTCCAGTGTTGGGCCATCCTCCTGTACAAAAGTTGTTTGGTTTCTCCAATGTATAGTTCAGAGCACTCCTCACTGCACTGGATTGCATAAACTACATTGCTTTTCTTGTGTTTTGGAGTTTGATCTTTGGGGTGTACAAGCCTCTGTCTCAGTGTGTTGGTGGGTTTGAAATATACAGGTATGTGGTGTTTGCAAATATCCGTTTTATCTTTTCAGACACACCAGCCATGTAGGGAATGACCAGGTTCTTTCGTTTATTCTGAGTCTCAGCCCTATCTGTCGCTGTTTTGGGTCTGGTAGATTTAGATTTAGATTTGGTGAAGGCCCAATTTGGATATCCACAGGCCTTCAGAGCTGTTCTCAGGTGCTGATTTTCATTCTTTTTGGAATCCATGGAGGTGGGGATGGTTTCTGCTCTGTGTGACAATGTCCTGATGACTCCTAGTTTGTGCTGCAGTGGATGGTGGGAGTCAAACATCAGATATTGATCTGTGTGTGTGGGTTTCCTGTAGATCCCTATTTCTAGCTTGCCACCGGTCCCAATGAGGACTTCACAGTCTAGGAATGCCAGTCTGTTGTCCTTGGTGTCTTCTCTGGTGAAGCTAATGTTGGCATCTATAGTGTTTATATGGTCCGTGAAGGCCTGTACTTCCTGGGTCTGGATTTTGACCCAGCTGTCATCCACATACCTAAACCAGTGGGTGGGCACCGTTCCCTGGAATGTGTTGAGTGCTTTCTTCTCCACTTCTTCCATGTATAAATTGGCCACAATGGGTGACACAGGAGAACCCATGGCACAGCCGTGTTTTTGTCTGTAAAAGTCACCTCTGTATGAGAAATAAGTGGTGTTAAGACACAGGTCCAGAAGATGGCAGATCTGGTTTGGGTTGAGATGGCTTCTCCTTTCAAGGGTGCTGTCCTCTTCTAGTCTCTTCCTGACAGCGGATAGAGCATGAGTGGTGGGGATGCTGGTGAAAAGGGAGGACACATCAAAGGAGACCATAGTTTCATCTGTATCCAGTTTCAGGATCTTTACTTTGGAAACAAATTCTTCCGAATTATGGATGTGGTGTTCAGAGTGTCCAACTAGAGGTGCTAGTATGGTAGAGAGGTGTTTGGCAATGTTGTATGTTACCGAATTAATGCTGCTGACTATGGGTCGGAGGGGTGTTCCTTCCTTGTGGATCTTAGGAAGTCCGTAGATGCAGGGGATGGCTTCTCCAGGATACAGACGGTGGTAGGTAATCCTATCGATGGAGCCATCATGTTCCAATTGTTTCAAACTGTCTATTACCTTTTTCTTGTAATTGTTGGTGGGGTCTCTTTTCAGTTTTTCATATGTATGGTGATCCTCCAAAAGTGAGGTAATTTTATTGTGGTAGTCTGCAGTGTTTAGTGTTTAGAACCACTGTACACTGTACACTGCTCTGAACTCTAGATTGGAGAAACCAAACAACCTTTGTACAGGAGGATGGCCCAACACAGGAGAAGTAACACCACAGGACCAGAGTCAGCAGTTTATCTTCATTTAAAGGAAAAAGGACACTCATTTGAGGACATTAATGTTCACATTTTAGACAGAGAATCTTTCGCCCATATTCCTCCCTGCTTTGTCTTCTGTGCCTAGGAAGATTTTGGGGATGAAACCCTGAAGTTGGTAAGGAAATTCGAGAAGACAGCAAGAAAGACTATAGAAACCACCTACGTTTTAACCTCAGATGCAGACAACAGAGACTCATCCCGACAAGCCTACGCCTGCAATCTACAGTTAAGGGTCAAAGAGCAGATCAGATCCTGCAGAAGGCACAAAGACATCTTCTAAATGAAAGAATAAGGCAAGTCCACTTCACCATTGATGCCCTGCAATACAATTTTGAAAACCTTCACCAGGAACTCACAGCCACCCTTCCTGACCCAATCCTGGATAGAGTTATTCAGCTTGGCAATAAAGTACAGCTGGCCCAGCATCACAAGACAAAGGAGAGGCAAACTAAGAAATTTGACATTCTTCTTTCTCGCAGCAAGCAGAAACAAGGAACTGGAGAAACCGCTGGGAGGAACAACAACAACAGGACCACAGAGGACAAAAAGAACATGTGGGTGAAAAATCTCTCAGACAGAGAGCTCACCCAACCAGAGAGAGATGTCCTAGCCAAAGGTCTTAATTTTGCCATCACTCCCAAGCAAGTTCCGGTTGTGGAGCTCATTACAGCCACAGAATCTGCCATCTACAACAACCACCTACCTTTTGAGGAAGCAGAACAACTCCGGCTTAAAATATCTGCAGCTCTGTCCAGTGCTCAACCTCCTCCCCCCAACCTTACCATCCAAGAGAGGAGAGCCCTGACAGCCCTCAGCAAAGATGAAACCATCACCATTTTACCTGCTGACAAAGGAAGATGTACAGTGGTTCTAAACACTGCAGACTACCACAATAAAATTACCTCACTTTTGGAGGATCACCATACATATGAAAAACTGAAAAGAGACCCCACCAACAATTACAAGAAAAAGGTAATAGACAGTTTGAAACAATTGGAACATGATGGCTCCATCGATAGGATTACCTACCACCGTCTGTATCCTGGAGAAGCCATCCCCTGCATCTATGGACTTCCTAAGATCCACAAGGAAGGAACACCCCTCCGACCCATAGTCAGCAGCATTAATTCGGTAACATACAACATTGCCAAACACCTCTCTACCATACTAGCACCTCTAGTTGGACACTCTGAACACCACATCCATAATTCGGAAGAATTTGTTTCCAAAGCAAAGATCCTGAAACTGGATACAGATGAAACTATGGTCTCCTTTGATGTGTCCTCCCTTTTCACCAGCATCCCCACCACTCATGCTCTATCCGCTGTCAGGAAGAGACTAGAAGAGGACAGCACCCTTGAAAGGAGAAGCCATCTCAACCCAAACCAGATCTGCCATCTTCTGGACCTGTGTCTTAACACCATTTATTTCACATACAGAGGTGACTTTTACAGACAAAAACACGGCTGTGCCATGGGTTCTCCTGTGTCACCCATTGTGGCCAATTTATACATGGAAGAAGTGGAGAAGAAAGCACTCAACACATTCCAGGGAACGGTGCCCACCCACTGGTTTAGGTATGTGGATGACAGCTGGGTCAAAATCCAGACCCAGGAAGTACAGGCCTTCACGGACCATATAAACACTATAGATGCCAACATTAGCTTCACCAGAGAAGACACCAAGGACAACAGACTGGCATTCCTAGACTGTGAAGTCCTCATTGGGACCGGTGGCAAGCTAGAAATAGGGATCTACAGGAAACCCACACACACAGATCAATATCTGATGTTTGACTCCCACCATCCACTGCAGCACAAACTAGGAGTCATCAGGACATTGTCACACAGAGCAGAAACCATCCCCACCTCCATGGATTCCAAAAAGAATGAAAATCAGCACCTGAGAACAGCTCTGAAGGCCTGTGGATATCCAAATTGGGCCTTCACCAAATCTAAATCTAAATCTACCAGACCCAAAACAGCGACAGATAGGGCTGAGACTCAGAATAAACGAAAGAACCTGGTCATTCCCTACATGGCTGGTGTGTCTGAAAAGATAAAACGGATATTTGCAAACACCACATACCTGTATATTTCAAACCCACCAACACACTGAGACAGAGGCTTGTACACCCCAAAGATCAAACTCCAAAACACAAGAAAAGCAATGTAGTTTATGCAATCCAGTGCAGTGAGGAGTGCTCTGAACTATACATTGGAGAAACCAAACAACTTTTGTACAGGAGGATGGCCCAACACAGGAGAAGTAACACCACAGGACCAGAGTCAGCAGTTTATCTTCATTTAAAGGAAAAAGGACACTCATTTGAGGACATTAATGTTCAGATTTTAGACAGAGAAGATAGGTGGTTTGAGAGAGGGGTCAAGGAATCCATTTATGCCAACTTGGAAAATCCTTCCTTGAATAGAGGTGGGGGCCTCAGGCACAATCTATCTCCCATCTATCTCCCGGCTTTGTCTTCTGTGCCTAGGAAGATTAAGACCATTTCACAAGCTCAACAGCAGCATGGTGATCTTAACGATTCTCCTTTAGATGATAAAAGGACTTAAAAATACATCTCAATATAACCATGACCCCAGGTGTAAGGTCACACAGCTACCTAGAAACATATTTAGGATTCCCTTACCAACTTTGCTCAGACTGAAGAAGCTCCTTGGATAAGGAGCGAAACGTTTCCACTGAGAAAATAGAAATCCAGTTGACATGATTCAAGCTACAGACTACCTTTAAAAGGTGAGCTTTCTTCAGTTATTCACCAGTTCATATAATCTGAGTTAGGAAATAATTCCTGGCTTCTCTGAAATACAGCCTTCACTGTCTGCCAAGGTTCAAAACTGATTGCCATCCTTCCCTTTACTTACCTGTCACAGTTAAGGAAATAATAGGAGCCCCAATGGAAGGAAGATTAACCCCCCCCCATTATATCTTCTCCCCATCTGATTTCTACCGTTTCTCTTCCCTAGCCTCTCCTCCCCCCACCCCCTTATAAAAATTCCTCTTGGCAGTTTTTCCTACCTGGAAAAACTCTGTTATATAATAAAAATTACCACAAAGGACATTGATGTGCTGATTGGAAAGGGATTGTCCTATACACCCCCTTCTTCTCAGCTAATTCTCCCCTGCAGATGTCATTTCCATTTAGTATCTTTCCCAGCAGAGTATCATAAAAAAGTTTGTCATATAGGAGATGTATGGCCAAATCCTTTGTTTAATTTCTGTAATTAAAGTAACAATATATACCTTGGAATATAAAATCCTTCAATTTTTATTTGGCTGGACCAAGTTCAAGCTTGAAAGAGTTTGTGCAGGATTTCTCTTTCCTGCTTAGAATTTGATAGGCTTTAATTGCAATAGGTTTTCTATGGTCACTTGTTATTGAGGTTGGTTCAATCAATAGGTTGCTTTCGCAAGACTGGACACACAAAGATATTGTGGAGGAAACAGGACAAGGAAAGCATGCGGAGCGTGGCTTCTAAAATTATTTCCAGCCCCTTCATAGCAGTTCCACCCATGGTCACATGACCAGGAGGGAGGAGGGCTTCAGAATGGAGCAGCCAGCAGCATTCCAAATTGCTATCCAACCACCTCTCCCATAGGAATGAATGGGGGGAAACATTCTGTCTGCAGCCCCCAGCTGGACCAGCCCATTTTTGAACTTGATATTTCTTTTGCTGGCTTCTCCTCCACACCAAACTGGGACCTGTTCTTTTCTGTCCTGCTGAGAGACAGACAAACAGGTTCTCAGTTCCTTTATGTAATTTCTTTCCAGCATTCCATTGCATTGGGAAAAAATAAAAAGGACATCTATGAAGATTTGTTTGTGCAGGATGTGTTCAGGAAAAGTATAAAATGGGTTTTCAAAACAAGTTCTGTAGTTTGATTTCTTCAAATTAACACTGTCTGACTAAATGGTTCTCCAATATGCAATTCATGGATTAAATGTGTCCTTAAAAAAAGAAACAAATCAAGCTGTTTACTTGATTTTTTGAACTGTTTTTTGTACACAAATTCTTCTGCTCAATCTAGCCTTCTCTGTATTGTGTCTTTTATTGGCTGGAAGCAGATTTGCAAAAATCTTGAAATGAAAGGATTTCTAGGACATAAGGGGGGGGGGTGTGGTGGCTCAGCAGGTAAGACGCCAGGCTTGTTGATTGGAAGATTGCAAGTTCGGAGGTTCAAATCCCTAGCCCCGCATGATGGAGTGAGCTCCCGCACTAGCCCCAGCTCTTGCCAACCTAGCAATCCGAAAGCATGCAAATGCAAGTAGATGAATAGGTACCACTTCGGTGGGAAGGTAACAGCGTTCCACATGCGTCATGCTGGCCACATGACTGTGGAAGCGTCTTCGGACAATGCTGGCTCTTCGGCTAACAAACGGAGATGAGTACCGGCCCCTAGAGTCGGACACAACTGCACAAATGTGCGGGGGGAACCTTTACCTTTACTAGGATATAAGGAGCTGGGCTACTACTAGCAATAGCAACTAGTGCCTTTAAAATAGTTTGTTTCCACATAATCTTCCTATTGCATACAGCCACAAACCCCACATATTTGACACAGACATAGTTCTAAATCATATACAAACAGATCTACTTTATAAACTTAACTTCTGTCCCAAAGGAATCTAACCAAAATTGGAATTATTTTTGTCCCAGATACCTGTTAATTCCCAACACATAACCTTGTAGGGAAGAATTAGGGCTATTATATCTGGACTTCCAGCATCTGGATCACTATTACATAATAGTAAGGAGTTCCCACTTTCTGCCTTTCTGGTTAGTTTTTTTTTCCAGCTCAGATAAGGTAATCTACTTTTTCTCTAGTTAAATGACCTGTTTTCTTCTTTTTTGATATAGTTGTATGAAAGTGCTAAGAATAAAAAGCCCTAATGAAAATATTTTTTCCCCAAATGTCTAATTGCTAGAACTGTAATAACTCATATATCTATATAGGCACATGTATCTTCAGTATTTTGACACTCCTACTTAAAGAGCTGTATTAGTTTAAATGTGGAAAATTCACATTATTCACTCTGCAAAACCTTAACCAATTTTTTTTTTAATTAACTGTGAGATGTTTGAAATACGGCCAAATTTTACCTTGTAAGCATTCCTTATATTTAGCAATGGAACAAGGAAAATCAAAATCGGCAAACATACAGAAATATTCAGAATGAGACAAGGAGATGAAAAGATTCTTGCTGCATTCCATCTGTGATTATTCATACCCAGTTCAACGTTTAGTTACCCTGGGAAGTTGGGAGGTTTCTCTTAACATCAAATAGACTGACAGTACTCCAGACATCATTAGATTCCAGCTCCCGTCAACTCTAGCCAGCATGGCCAACTATTAGGGATGATGAGAGTTGCAATCCAAACTCGCCTGGAAGATTACAAGGTCTCAGGGTGTTTTCTATACCTTTGCATTTAAGGAGAATGTTGATTTCTCCTTCTTTATTTTAATAATGGAATTTTCATTCCTTTATTTAAATTTTCCATAGTTCAAGAACGGTATAAAGAAACTGAACTTTTTCAGGACAGTTTACAAGTTTCTCAACAGATGTGTGTAATAATTTCCTTAACCTAATTAAAAACATTAGTAAAAATAAGAATTTGGTCCCATCACCATGGGTAATGCTTTATATTCCATTAGAGAGCTTGGCTTCCATGGACTTGCTTTACACATGTTCTAAGAAAGGAAGAAATCTTTAACCTTTTTCTCATTAAATTTGTCACTTTTTCCATCCCTAGTGTCTTCCTGAATCCAGTTCTTAGGTTAGTCAATGAGACAGCTTTTTCACTCAGAAGTAATTGTTGCGAGCTCATGAAACAACAATGAAACTTTTGGCTGGAATCAGTCTAGACTGATCTCCAAGAACATTCAGCGAACTTACTTTTGGCTCTAATGCAGAGATTGCCTGCTATTTTTTCACTTCTTGCTAGGCAAGGCATACTTTCTTTCAGGATATCTATATTTCAACAGTTATTCATCACATGCCCTTCCAGGATCAGTTGCCTTTTATTAGAGTTAAGATCCAGTAACTAGGCAGCATGAATGTGGCACTGAATGTCAAAAATTGTTGGCTCCTTTTTCTCTAGTTATTTCTAGACATAGTTTTGTGTCATCTTCCCATCTCTTTCAAGAGTAAGAAGACATACCATAGGACTGCTGATGGCAATCACTCATCTACATTGGCTCATTGTACTATACAAGATTATGGACCTGTTAGTACTTGTGCAGTTTTTATCTACAGAGGGAGAATATTTACCCATGTTCTCTATTTCCACTTCTACCTTTACCGCATGCACTACACAATCATAGTTGGTATGAAATTCACAGTGCTGGAAGCTTTTCAGCTGATAGTCTCATATTCTACACCTCCTCATCTCTAAGAGGCTTACTTTTGGAAAAAATGATAATTATTTTATGAAATGCCCTAAGGAAAAAATAGAGATACAACATCTTAGAATCATAGGGTTGGAAGAGACATTGGAAGTCTTCTAACCCAACCCCTAGTGCAGGAATCTTTATCTATTTTGCTTGATCTCATTTTTATGGTATAATGTTTTAATAGTTTCAGCAAACTAATTGAACAGCATCCCATATTTCATGGGTAAAAACTAAATGTGTAAGTTTGTATAGATCACCGAAATAGGCAAGAATGTAAAAATTTGCCACCATTTCAAGTGGCTCCTTCAGAACCCAATGAGCTTGGCAATGAACTATGGGTATTCCCTTATGTCTTAGTTTTACACTGCTGGGACATTCTCTAATATATGTTCCTACACCAGGAAATTTTTAAACAGTCTTTCAACAACTGTATTGGATGCCATGGAGATGCAGTGTTTTTGTGGTATAGTTTAGCATTTGTAGTTGAGGAATAGTTGTAGTTGAGCCTATTTTTTTAAAAAAAAGTATGCCTCTGCTTAAAGGATAATTGTGTTATGGTTTTACCCAGTTCAAATTTATTTGGCTCCAGGCCCAATTTGGCTTAATGTTAAATTGCAGGCTTAGAATAAAATAAAATGAAATGATTGTGAAGCTAATGTTGTGTTTCTCCTGCTGTCCAGCCCCAAGAAGCATGTTTGTGAACCTTAACATAACTGAGTTTAACATTGACTATTATTGTGGATAACTTAACGGGAAAATTGGGTGCCTTGTCATCAAATCCTATGTCTCCATGGGTAATAAAGTCAGTAAGATGAAAATGTGTGGAATCATACATCCAGATTACCTGAAATTTGGATCTCATTTCCATGAATTATCAAAGCTTTGTCCTTCTCTACCCCTTGTCAACTGTTCTTAGCACAAAAAAAGTGGTCAAGTTTCTGTTTATTTTAAAAACTTGGTTTTTAAAAGTGGATGTAGTCATTTTTCAATTTCTCTTTCTCAAGCATTTTGTCTAATGATGAGGTGTTGAGATGAAGATTGGTCTTTGAGAAAAAGAAAACTCTATATAGTATCAATAACAGAGTGGTCACTTTAAAGTGTTGCAGACAAGTGCTACATTCATACTCCAGCATGCTCTGAAGCAGCTTTCAGAGATCAAATTTTAAGCACTGCACAGTCCTAATAAAAAACCCCAAATCTACTGGAGGAGGAGGAGAACAAAAACCTGTGTGAAACCTTTTGGTGATATGATGTAGGCCACTTCAAGAACAGTCATTAAAAAAAATAATTTAACTTCTAATGGAAGGTGTAGTAGCTGCCTAAATATTTATGGTTCTGATACCCTATTGTCCTACTCAGTTTAACCATTTCTTCAAGTCCCTTGGAGCAAATGTGCAATAAATTCTCACTAACTGCAGTTTTTTTAAAAAAAATTGATCAAACAAATCAGTTTTAGAAGAAATACAACCAAATTGTTCACTAGAGGTGAGGATAACTAGGCTTAGACTCTCATACTTTGGGCACATTGTCAGGAAAGACCGATCACTTGAAAAGGACATCATGTTTGGTAAAGTCGAGGGCCAGCGGAAAAGAGGAAGACCTTCAATGCGATGGATTAACACAATTATCGCAACAATAGATGCAAACATTGGAACAGTCAGGCAATTGGCGCAAGACTGTTTAGCATTTCATTCTATTATACATAGGGTCGTTATGAGTCATAAACGACTCGATGGCAACTAACAACAAGAACAACAGCTTCTATTCAGATTTTGTTGAATGGGTATATGTGTGCTTGTGTAGTTACAGTTAAATCAGAGTTTCACAGTAACTTTTGATTGGTATAACTTGCAAAATAGGAGAATTCACCTTGTATCAGGACTTGTCATCAGAAAGTATGGAAAACTAGTGTAAACGTGTTCAGTTTTAAATGGATGATTATCATAAAATATAGAAAGATCATTAATGCAAAGCAAAATACAATAAAACAATAAAACTCATCGTGGTCGTCCCCCCCCCCATGGGTGAGAATGGAAATTAATTTGATGGAGACATGGTACATTTTACAAGCTTACCAAAATTTTCAAGCACCAATGTTCAATAAAAAATCAATTTTTGGTAAGCATTGTGGTACATAAGTAATGGCAATGAATAAGAGCCTTCATTTCATTACTCTTTTTAGTCTAAGCCCTAATCTGTTTATATCATTCAGGCATTTTAACTTCTATTTTTGGTTACTGTCACAACCTGCTTTCTCCTTCAAACTTTCCATGCACACTCTTTGTACTGGTCCTGGATGGGACCTGCTCTTCCCATGACATTTTTCCCCCCAAAGGATGAGTCAATGTCTTTTTGCCACTGTACCAGTTTATTTGAAAGTGTAGTAAAGATGGACATTTTTTAACCCTACAGGGCTAGTGGGCAATCTGTTTTCTATTGGCTTTGTTCTTACTTCACTCTGCCTCCCAACAAGTAAGCCTTTACTCAGCAACACTGCAGTCTAACTGCTATGAAAGGAATACAGGCAAACATATTAGCAAGCCAAATATTAATGCTTATAGTCAGTTTTGAGTCAACTTTACAGTCCCTGTTAAAAAGACTTGATGGTTATTAAGCAACATTTTTCAACAAACTTGATCTTGATCCTTTTATTCAATATCTAGTCATTCTCATAATCCTTATTTAAAAGGGAAAAAACCTGCTCAGTTCCTGTTTTTATAAGCAGCATGCTTCACCCATCTCCCAATATCTGAGGTCAAGTGAACCATTACTTTCTTCTCTACAGATACACAGAGAGAGCACTGTGCTAAACCCTCAAGCACTATTACAGTCATGGTGAATTTTGCCTGGTTGCAAAAATGGTGTCATGCAAACAGCCTTCCAGCATCGCCAGCAGGGGCTTAAAGTCAGCAGGATAATATTCATAGCCAGATTATTTTGCCCCATATCATATGCTCACGATGCCCACAACATATACTGAAAGCCAGGGGGTGGGGGGAGAGAATATGCAGTCATTAGCAATTTTCTTTTTCTTTCATGTGGAATAGGGGCGAGTGAATTTTTATTTTTCCAAAAGCTGAGGCTTATTGGAAAGGGACCCAGTTTGAGACTTAAAAAAAAGAAAAAAAGTTATCTAGTGGTAATTTGGGGGAAAACTGATTGGCTCATGATGGTCTCTGTCTGTTCTCAATATGCTGAGGCTGGCAGAACTGAAGACTGTGAAAGACAATAAAAGATCAACTTCAAAATGGTTTATTAAAAAAATGGGGGCAGTGGAGGGAAAACTGCATTGTATGGAAGTGCCTTCAGCTATGCTAAATCCTGCTGTGAGTTCAATTGGTCTTAAACCTCTTCTACATTTCATTATTTTAAAGTCAAGACCAAGCTCATAGATTCGAGAATCGTGTGTAAAAACTGAAGACAGTTCTTTTTTCCCCAAAGGATGCACAATGAGAACATATTTAAGGACATTACTGTAACATTCTGTATTTTATCTATAACTTTATTTTCTGTTTGCTATTTAGCTAAAATTGACCATGAGATGGAAGAGAAATCTCTGGCAGAGACGCACAAAAGGTGAGTTGAACAAGTTTAATAAGAAAAGGTTTCCATCGGTACCCAAATTGTCATCTGTTGTCCTAGGTAATGAAGGAAATCTTAAAGGGCAAGTTGCTATCATGCAGTCCTACTTTATTTGAGATAGGTAGGTAGCCAATCCTCTCATACATTATTAAAGCTAGAAGGTTTAGGCTTTCCCTGAAATTACTACAGCACCACAGAAAGAATTCAAATAAAATGGTTGTTTGCTTGAAATTGCGGGAATTTTTCTTCAGACTAAAAACAGATGCACATTACTCTTATTCTATATTTTAAGCTCCCTACTACATACAAAGGAAAGAAAAAAAAGATGGTATTAAATTATTAATCATGCTGAAAATTAAACAATGCTTTAATGTGTCAAATTAAGTTTGCAAAGAAGCCAGTGCTGTCTGTTGAGTTCAGCAATGATGTAAGCATTAACAAGATCTGAGACTCTGAAGACTTTTTAGTTGTTATTGCACAATTTCTGGTTTCTTTTCTCTTCCTTTTTGCAATTTCCTTAGTAATGTGGCTTACTTAAGAATTGGTTTTAATAGCAATGGAAATTTTTTAGAAATTTCCATTGCTATTAAAGCCAATTCTTAAAATTCATGTTTTCCAAATCCAATGGAAATGACAAAGCTACCAACTTTTAAATCATGGCTTTACAGAATTACGTATTTATACAAGGGGGCGTGATAGCTCAGCGGGTAAGACGCCAGGTTTGTCGATCGGAAGGTCGCAAGATCGGCGGTTCAAGACCCGAGCGCCGCGTGACGGAGTGAGCTCCCGCACTCGCCCCAGCTCTTGCCAACCTACCAATTTGAAAGCATGCAAATGCAAGTAGATAAATAGGTACCACTTCAATGGGATAGTAACAGCGTTCTGTGCCTGTTATGCCAGCCACATGACCACAGAAGCGTCTTCGAACAATGCTGGCTCTTCAGCTAAGAAACGGAGATGAACACCACCCCCTAGAGTCGGACACAACTGTGCAGGGGGGGAAAATGCAATTTATTTATTTATTTATTTATTTATTTATTTATTTATTTATTTATTCGATTTATCACTGCCCAACTCCCTCAAGAGGGACTCTGGGCGGTTTACAATCAAGCATAATTAACTGTAATACAAATATAAATAAAATTAAATAAATATTAAAATAACAATTCAAGAATATAATAAATATAATAAAATCCAGATGGCAGTATCTTCTTTAAAACCATGGAAAGGGCATTCTTTTTTGTTGTTCAGTCGTTTAGTCGTGTCTGACTCTTCGTGACCTCATGGACTGCCCGGCATTTCTCATGATGTACTCTGCATATAAGTTAAATAAGCCACCCTAAGGCATTAGCCATCCCCAAGAGTTTACACTCTTCTTCCCGCCCCAGGCCTGTTGACAGAACCAGGTCTTGAGTTTTTTCCAGAAGTCCAGGAGCAAGGGGGACTGTCTTATATCTGGGGGGAGAATGTTCCACAGAGCAGGAGCTACTGCAGAGAAGGCACACTTCCATGACCCCGTTAGATGGAATTCTGCTTAAGTCCAAACAGACTCTAGAAACATTAGGAACATTAGGGAACATCCTTAGGGAAAAGAAAAAGAATGTATTCCTATTACAAATATCCTAATTAGACTAAGAATATGTCAATAGGTTAAATGGCTTTGAATTTACTCTGGTTATAGCTGTTATTTTCCATAAATTGCTACATATTCATTAGTAGTTTAAACACCTGTGTGCTTGCCTCAGTCTCCTCACTATATGAAGGGGGGGGGGACTCAATCTCAATATTTTTTAAAAAAAAATTAAGTCTTCATTTATTGGGCAGACAATACAAATAATTTTTAAATGCTGTAAATTACTTAAAACACCTTCCTTAGAGAAATTGCACTAGTAGGCACAAGGAAGGAACTGTGCAGTCTTGAAAGACATGGGCCACATAAAGACTTTGAGTCCTTATATCCTTGACTGATTACAGTCACAGTTCGGTAGATATACAGTTGTACTTTGAAAGGTATACCTTTCACATGTAATGAGAACTGATTTTTAGAAAACACTAAAGGAAGGAGAAAGAGAGATCTAGTTCACCTTTTGTATATGAGGACTTTTCAGTTACTGTATTTATAAAATTGTTGCAGTAATGCTTAAGAATTCCTTAAAACATCTGAAGATGGAGGACTTCCGGTGGGAATATGGCAGTCTGAACAGCTGTGCTTGCTGGCTCTGCGAGCAGAACTGACAACGGGGCAGTTTTTTGGGCTCAGGCAGGTTTTTCCTGATGCCCTGGAGTGTTTTTCTGGACAAAGAAAATCCTCTGAATCATCCTATCCATCCTCCAGAACGGCATCTTGTAGCCAGAGGATCGTAAACAGTGTTTGCGCTAATCTGGTAAGAGACGCCGGGAGGTTGGGACGTCACCATTTCCAAGCCGAACTGTAGCCTTTAAAGGACATTAAGACCAGCCACCCCATTTCTAAATCACCCAATTTATATTTTTTAAGTTCATGTACCCTAAGAGAGACTTTCTACAGCAAGGAGAAGAGATCTCTCTTGGTGCTTACAGTTATTTTTGGGATTAATTTTTAAAAATCTTTTTCAGTTTTGGCTTGTTTCCCATCCAAATACTAAGGAGGATTGAGAGTAAATAATAGTCTCCCTGTTATTATTTCTGCACTGAATTTGAAGATTTTAATATTTTCCTACATGTTGAATCTGCTGTTTTGAATCTCCAGCTTTCTGCTGCTACTTTCCCTGGGGAGGTGCTTGTTATCATACTTTCACTAGTGTAAGCACGTCTCGGTAACTTTCCATTATCTACTACTTTCGCTGGTTAAGTACTTAGGGGTCACCATAATCTACTACGTGAGACATGGAAGACTTCAAGCAGACTTTCTCAGATTTTCATCGAGACCTTAAACAGATTCTTTTTTATTGTTGTCAAGTCATTATGCAAGATATTCGGAATATTGTAGAAAATATCAGTTCTAAAATGTGTCATCTGGCTGGTGATGTTGTGGAAGAAATTGAAGAGCTTGATAATGAGAGAAATGTTTTTACTGACAGTGAGATTGAAGCCTCTGTTGAAATGCCAGACGGCCACCAGTTTGTTGAGTGGAAGAAATTAAAGGGACAGGTTGAATTGCAAACCTTAAGTGAAAATTGTCTTTCTGATGGAATGTTATGGGAAGGAAGGGGGTTATTATCTATGGGAGGTTTTTTCTTGAGAAGTTGGAGCCTTTAAGGGGGGCAGTTGGGCTGTTTGATCTTTTTATGAAAAATGCTCTGTGTGTACTGTGGAGATATGTGAATGTTTTGGTTTATTTTGAAGCGGGATAAGGGTTTAAGAAGGTTCATCTGGATTGCTTTTAGGGCTTGTTTGACTTCATTTCTTTCTAATGATTTGGATTAAGATTAATAAGGTATAAACAATAAATGCTTGGTTTTAGGTTTAATATTGTTATAGTTGTAGTATTATTAATTATAAGAGCAGACAATTTATATGCTTTTTAGTTTGATCTTTATTATAGTGGACAGAAATGTATAGAATAGTGGTAGGAAGGAAATAATTAAATAAATATTGTTTTTGGGAAGGAACTTGATTAGGAGGTTTATATAATTCCCTTTTTTAATATAAGGGGAGGGAGCAATTGTATTTAGTGTTTTTTATAATGTGCTAATGGAATGATTTATAGAAATGTGATTTTGGTTAGATATAGAGTAAGGGATTGATTATGGAAATTGTCAAAACCAACACCTTGAATTGCACCCGGAAGCATACTGGCACCCAGTGCAGCTGGCGTAGCAGAGGTGTCACATGGGCCGATCTAGGGGCACCAATAACTGCGCGTGCTGCCGCATTCTGGACCAGTTGAAGCTTCCGGATACTCTTCAAGGGTAGCCCCATGTAGAGCGCATTGCAGTAGTCTATATGGGAGATGACCCTGGCATGAGTGACTGTACGGAGGGACTCCTGATCCAGGAAAGGGCATAACTGGCGCACAACACGAAGTTGCGCAAAGCCCCTTCTGGCCACGGCTGCCACCTGCTCCTCGAGCAGGAGCCGTGAGTCCAGAAGGACCCCCAGGTTCCGCACTGGTTCTGAATGGGGAAGCGCAACCCCATCCAGAACCAGATATGATAATTTCCCAGATCCAGAAGAACCATCAATCCACAGCCACTCCGTCTTACCAGGGTTCAGCTGAAGCCTGTTGTTCCCCATCCAGACCCCCACAGCCTCCAGGCACTGATAAAGGGCAGCCACTGCATCACTTACTTCACCTGGGATGGAGATATACAACTGTGTATCATCAGCATATTGATGATATCTCATCCCATGGTGACGGATGATCTCACCCAGCGGTTTCATATAGATATTAAATAGGAGAGGTGAGAGAACCGAACCCTGCGGCACCCCACAGACGAGGGGTCGAGAGCTGGATCTCTCATCTCCTATTACTACCGATTGGGACCGGCCCCCGAGGAAGGAGGTGAACCAGCGCAAAACTACGCCAGCCACCCCCAACTCCTCGAGTTGTCCCAAAAGGATACCATGGTCGATGGTATCGAAAGCCGCTGAGAGATCAAGGAGAGCACTTCCTCCATCCCGCTCCCGCCAGAGATCATCCATAAGCGCGACCAATGCAGTTTCCACCCCATATCCCGGCCTGAAACCCGACTGAAAGGGGTCCAGATAATCCGTTTCATCCAGAATCATCTGGAGTTGTAACGCCACCACCTTCTCAACCACCTTCCCCAAAAAGGGGAGGTGGGAGACAGGACGAAAATTGTCCAATATAGTAGGGTCCAGTGATGGTTTCTTGAATAGGGGGTGCACCAGCACCTTCTTGAAGGCATCCGGAAACACCCCCTCCCCCAGAGATATATTAACCATTGCCTGGACCCACCCACATGTCACCTCTCTGGCTGCTTGCACCAGCCAGGAAGGGCAGGGGTCTAGATGGCATGTGGTGGCCTTTACAGTCCGGAGGATCCTGTCCACTTCCTTAGGCCCAACAGGATCAAACTGATCCCAGATAACCGGGTAATGACGTTCCCTTGGCATCTCCCCAGACTCTGCTTCATGCTTGGAGTCCAACCTAGATCGGATCTGAGCGATTTTATCCTGCAGATGCTCAGAAAATTCTTCCGCACGGCCCTGCAGGTGGGTCACAGACTCCACCTTACCCAGAAGAGATCGTGTTATCTTAAACAGGGCCGTCGGGCGGCATTCTGCGGATGCAATAAGAGCGGAGAAATATACACGTTTCGCCGCTCTTACTGCCACAAGGTAGGCCTTAACCGCGGCTCTAGCTTGTGTTCGGTCAGATTCAGTCTTTGTTTTTCTCCAGCAGCGCTCCAGGCGTCTCTTAGCCCTCTTCAAGACCCTCAACTCCTCCGTGAACCACGGGGAGTGTCGGGTCAGATGTGGCAAGAGAGGCCGCACAGGCACGATCCTGTCCAAGGCACCGGCCGCTTCCTTATTCCAGATTGCAGCCAATGCCTCCGCTGGACCGTGCAGCAGATCCTCGGGTATTACCCCCAGCTCCCTCTGAAACCTCATTGGGTCCATTAGTCGCTGGGGGCGGACCAATCAAATGGGTCCTGCCTCCCTGTGGAGTGGGGCGGCATAGGAGAATCTCAAGGCCACCAGGGCGTGATCTGACCATGACAAAGGGGATAGATCTAACTCTCCCTTCAGATCACTTTGCTACTGCTCCGACAAGAAAACTAAGTCCGGAGTGAGGCCACTGTCTCGAGTCGGGTTTCGAACAATCTGAGATAGGCCCATGGCTGCCATGGTAGCCATGAACTCCCGAGCTGTCTCCGAGGCACGTCCCAGGGAAGGCAGATTGAAGTCCCCCAGAACCATAAGTCTAGGGAACTCCACTGCCAACCCTGAGACTGCCTCCAACAGCTCGGGCAGGGAGGTTGCTACGCAGCAGGGAGGCTGGTACAGCAGCAACACTCCCAACTTCTCTCGAAAACCTAACTTGAAGAACAGGGTCTCACACCCGGCCACTTGTGGAGCAAGGCTCTTGAAGGCCACTAGAGATTCCCGGATTACAACCGCCACCCCTCCTCCCCTGCCCCGGGGTCTCGGCTGATGCCACACCTGAAACCCAGCTGGGCACATCTCCGAGAGCGCTACTCCTCCCTCTGTGCCCAGCCAGGTTTCAGTAATACACACCAGGTCTGCCCCCTCCTCTGTGATCAAGTCACATATGAGGGGGGCTTTATTATTAACAGACCTGGCGTTAAGTAGCAACAGTCGAAAGCCAGGACACTCGAGGATCCTTTGACCAGGGCCTGGGTCTGAACCTGAGGAGCCGGAACACGCCACCGATAACAAACATCGGGGGCATCTTCCCCGAAGACGGCCTGCCCCTTGGTTCCCGCCATAACATCCCCTACCTGTCACCACTTTGATGGGGCAACCTGCCCTACTGCCCCCAGAGTTTCCAGGCCCAGATGCCTCCAATCCTGGCCCTCCAGAAACCCTGGATTGATATAAGGGTCCCCTCCATGCACACATCTCTCATAAACACTCGCCCCTAGGTGGTGAAAGGCCCCCCTGCGCACCACCTTCTGCTCTCGGCACCAGGAGGGCCCCCCCACCTTCCAACATCCACTCTGCCACCTCACTCCCTCTCACTAGTCGTAAGGGGGCACCATACACTCCTGCCCACCCTCTGTCTCTCACTCAGGGGTGGGCACTCATCCATAAATTCACACAATCTTGGGCTCCCCTGACTCTCTCACACTCAGGGAAGACCCTCATTCGCATACCTGGGGACCCTCTCACCTCTCTGCCGCCTCTAAGTGAATGGGAAGGAATGTTAAAATTTTAAGTTGTTAAAAAAATATTCTCCAGATGATAAAATTCATGGGAATTTCCCCCCTACACCCAGCTTCAGAGTTTCTCCAAAGATATAATATACAGTTCTTAAAATCTATAGAGCACCACCATTGAAAATAGTGCTCTTCTTCACTGGAGAAACGCTCACACTCCGCTCTCCGCACTGTTGTTATTACACAATTGGGGCTCGTAGGGTCCAGCACAGCGAGACCGGGACACCAATCTCCCGCTCCGCCAGTTCTCCACACCAGGCTCCCGTCCGAGAATCCCCCAAAGGGGTCTGCTGAAAAACGACCAAGTCCGCAGTCGCAAAGAGCCATGAGCTCCGCCCAGTTCTCAGTCCATCTGCTGCGAGAGCTATACTCCGTCCAGCCTACTCCAGTTCGAATATCAAGCCGGAGGTATGGGTTTCCGGGATTTCAGGGCGCTCTCCAGTCGCCCCTACCCGTTGGTAAATAATTTGTAGGGGCAAGGGGGTCTTCACTCCGTGTCTGAGCTCCCCCACAAAAATCTCTCTAAAGCAGCTCACAGCGTCTTTCCTCTCGTTGCCTTTAAGCCACCACCACACCGATCTTTCCCATACGTCCAATAGGTCTTCCAGGTGGGGATTCCGATGACAACCAAATTTGGGTGATTCCTTCCTCTCCCCCCCCCCCAACCCCTCACAGGGTTTTAGGCTCACGGGGGGAGGCTCACAGGGGGGAACTTTTGAACTCACAACGTTCAAAATCTCTCCAGGCCTTGGGCGTCTGCCGGGACTGTTGTTAATTCCATCGCGTTCCCCAATCCATCCAAAGAACTCTGGGAAACTCCGGCAAACTCGTCCCAGAACCCCAACCAATAGATAATAGGGTTGGGGATCAGAGCTCAAACTCTCTAAAAGCTATTGAGCCTTCCGAGAGCTCAAAAAGGCCTGAGGCTCCCTCCTTCAAAGTGGGAGCAACCGGCGTCTGCTTCCGATCGCCATCTTGGATCTTTTACCACTTTTACTTTTAATATTGCTAGCCAAAAGAAGGGCAGGCTGTTTGTATAATAATTTTCTTCACATGTTACTAAAATTTCTGGAAATATATGGTGTAGCAAAATACTTCTTTAGGTTGCCATAGTAAACTGGGTTACTTTTTTCTTCCTCTAGGGTATATATACTATCAAAGTTTCATTTACCATTCAAACTATGTCAATGTCAAAGACACTTTTGGGGAGGAGGGTGAGAGGATTGCTCAAGAAAACTAAATAAATAAGAGATTAGCTGCATTCTGCTAATCATGGGTAAAATAGCCAGGCACTGGGTGAATAGAGGAGTTACTGCTAGTTGCAGTGATGGATTAGCTGAAGCACAATTAATGTGATTTAATGTGGTTGGATTTTTCTTTTTGAAGTGACTATGTGCCACAGAGTGTCTATGTCATGATTACATGTCTTAGAATGACAAGGAAACATTGATTCACTGTTTGAAATGGAAAAATGGTTTTACAACGCTGCCTCTCCATGGCATTGTAAAGCCGAGCAGTCATGAAAGAAAGTGAAATATCTGAAAAGTTCTTCACGTGAATACTGTGTTAAGCACAATGCTTCTAGAAAAGTCTAATTGTTTATCAGATGAGCTGAAATGGAAAATTAATCTTTCACACATAATGAAACAGTATGTCTGACCTGCGGATTCTATAAAGTGTCTGGCTGTTCATTTGTCAGAAGTGAGATGTTTAATAGTTTCTGAAAGGTTGTATACTTTTTTATTTATTTATCATATTTAGTGACTTTAAGACTGACAATGTGTGAAGTGTTTATTCAAGAAATGGGTTTCTGGCACATGGGCAAAAAGAAAAGTGAAATGTTTACTTCCCAATAACAGGAGATTCTGTGATCTCTGGGTAAGTATCCTGAGATGAGAAAAAAACACACCACTCTGTGTTTATCCAGCTTACACAGGCAGACAAGGAAGGCTCCAGCCTGTTATTAAAGTTGAAGTGATACAGCCCCAAACAATGACGTCAGTCCCTGAATAATATTGATAAAGTGCAAGAGCAAAAGATACAAAGCTTCCCAATTTCTGCTTTCATGGGCAGTTCTCAAGAACCCGTAAAATATTTGACACAGTCAAGTGAAAAATACAGTGTGCTTCAAAAGGAGACGCAAGGGAGTCTCAGGCATAAACATTCACAATTTTCAATGAAGACACTGTTTTTTCAAGGTCTCAGCCCCAAGTCTTTCCTCAATTATTCTACTTGAGATCCTTTAAAAAAATAGGGCTGGCAAGGGTGGAATCTGTGATCTTTTGTAAATAAAATGTGTGTCCTTCTGCTCAGTGATGGCCCCATTGTGTGAAACTGTATGTGTGCATAATCAGCACCCACGTCTTTAGTTTGGGGTGGGTGGGAAGACAAATCCCATTTTTAGGAAAACAGAAAAAAAATTAGAAGGTCTCTACTTTTCTTCTGGATAGCTCTGGCCTTCAGCATTCTGAATTAAATCACTTATTTAAAAAAAGCTTCTTTTTCTATTAGGAGACTGAAAAAATGACACACAGTTTCACAGATTCAACCACCTGTGCAAAAGCCATGTAGGTACTGAAGTACATGCTGAAGTACATGTCAGAAACAATTGGGATCTCAAATTAAGATAATATCTGGCCTAAAACAATTTTGAAAAATTCAATTCATTTGTTTATCTCACTTTTGTACTTAGCCCTTAATTTCTAGATAATCAGATTCTTTGCAATGTCACTTATTAACTGAGCTTCAATTTTAAAATAAATTTGAAAGCAATCACTAATCTGTCTTGGATTCTGTCTGAAATCATTTGAAGAGTCAATATCTGATGGAGGGAAGGAGGCAGATGGGAAATTAGGAAAGATGAAAAGACACCTGTATGCATATGGATACATTGCCAAGTCAAAAGAGAAGCTCACATCGACAATATGTTTCAAGGCTAAACACAGGATTCTGTGTTGCATCTTTGTTCCTCAACTCTTGAAATTGTGTATTTTGCTCTCAATTTTTTCCAGTAATCATGGTGAATCATTTTGCTGTCCTTGCTAAAATTTTGTGGACTTTTTCTCTATGGATTGTTTTCTGTATATGCTTTTGATTTCATGTGCTCTACTATTTTGTGCATTTCTAGAACTGACTAACTATTATTTATTGTCATGCACACCTGTTCTTTCTTTGGCATTTGGCTGGTATATAAAACATATAATAGAGTGGCAAATTCTAAAAATGCATGACTATATCATAACAAAGACAGTCAGCTATCGCTATGATTGGTTGTTTAAAATGGAATATGAGTATGTTCCCATATCCCATTGATAGGAGATGCTGCAAGTTTCTTCCAGGGAATGATAAGATCCAGCACTAACATGGCAAAGTAGCTTCATTGGGGCTGGTGTTGCAGTAGTCCTTTTTTCTCAGCTGGTTTGTGATGCAAATGCACATCACTCTGCTGGAATACAGCAGTAGTAGATGTGGGCTTCTGGTAATCAGAGTGGAGGCAGGTATGTAGTTGTATCAGCAGCAGTGCTTTAAATCTCTATTTCAGCTACTCTTAGCAGGATGCTTAGCAGACATACAAGAAAAGTAGAATTAGCAATATTTATTTATTAAATTTAATATAGCCACTCTAAACCATTACAGCATGCCTGTTTCAGTGCATTTTGTTTTTGCAATATTCTTGTTCCATATAAGAAAGAAATCTTAATGTTGTCTCTGAACACAGTCAAAACTTATGTTTGGGGTAGAGTTTAAATACACAGGTTTGATAAAGAGTTGGTGTTTGAAACTTCATTGTAGTTCTCATTAAGTAGATCAAGGAACCAGAAGAAAGTTTATTTAAGGAAAGTTCTCCTCTTTTTTTTTTTTTAATATTGCACCATCCAGGAAAGTTGCTTCATGTAGTTGGTTTGGGGGCTTTTAACATCTGTTGCTACCAGTGAACTTTGTGGAACCCACAGACATCTGCTGTGTCTCATTTGCAAGGCACTGCTGGAATAAAATCACTCAGTTTTGTGCTGACGTGGTTTGCCTCAGTTGATGAAAGGTCAAAGGGGCATCCAAGGTCCCTCTACTTCCATTTTGTAGGATTAATTTCAGCTCTAGAAACCCAAGTGTGTGAGCAGCTATGCATTCAGCTCCATGTCTTCTCAGCTTCTATTTTTGCCTGTTATGGCTGATTTGATCTAACTACAGGAGACTGACAGGATGAATCTGGCCTATAGTCCAGATATCTTGAAGGAGATGATAGTGTTGCTGTTCTTCAGAAAATTCACTCTGATCCTTTGATTGTTGGCAGCTACTAGAGGTCTGCAAAATGACAGTGATTTATCTCAATGAACGGTGGAAGTAACACCATATGCCTTGTTAAAATACTTTTTTTTCTTGCCTTGAAGCCTTGACCAGCTATTCCATTAGAGTGCAACCCTATTGATTCTCTTAGACCTCTAGGCACCATGCTGTTCTTCTGTGGTTCAGAGTTGAGGCACAGTATTATGGTGGTATGGCCACATTTGGAGGATAGCATGGGATAACCATACTTCATTCTCATGGCAGTCAAGCTATGGTCTTCCAAGAGTAGTCATTGGAGGAGAACATTAGGAAATATGGAGCTAAGCTAATGATATCCAACTTTATTTCCCTGTACAATTTGTTTTATCTGTATCAGGAGAGTCTGTGCATGTGATGGAATGTGAGGGTGACCTTGGAAGATGGGGGGAAGAGACGCCCTCTAGGGAAAGATCAGATAAAAGAGAAAGGAGCCTGCAACAGAGTAACAGCCAGACAAAGAAACTTAGGAAGCACTCACCCTAACTACTCAGGCACAAAAAAGGGAGGGCGGGAGGTTTGCCCTTTCAGACTTGCTAGATTCTCTTAATGTAGCCTTACAATAAAGTAGAATTAGCTCATCTAGTTGTGTTTCCTGTCTGGTTTACCTGGGAGGGCTGACAGTGCAGGACCAGCAACTGGAAGTGGTGGTTGCTGGAGGACACTAGTGAGATGAGGGTGAAGTCCAAGAAGGCACTTTGAAAATGTAGTTGCTCTGTTCAGGAATTAGAAAAGCTATATGCTGTGGATGAGATTGTTGGAGGTACAAGTGACTTGTGCAGCAAGATGCTGACTAATGCAGGTTTAAGACTTAGATAGCTTTGGTCCAGGTTTCCTGCAGGATGACATAGTCCCATAAAATTGAAGATTGTCTCTTCCTTGTTACAGTTTAGAAGATATTTTTCTTCAAGCCTTTTAGAGTATTAGAGGATTTTTTATACGGAGAACTGTGTGCTTTTAATATTTATATTTTTTGTGCATCACCCAGAATGATTTGGGAATAAGTGTCATATGAACCTGTTAGTAAAATGTACTGTATGTGGGGCTAGCCATGCAGTTGGACCAGAGGCAGCAGCTAATTCAGAATGTTGCAGCTAGGTTATTAAATGGTTAGAATAGTTATTAAATTATTCTGAAAATGTTGCACTGACTGCCAATTTTCTAAGTTCACAGTAGAGATAATAACATACAGTACAAAGCCTTATACTGCTTAGGAACTGAAGCAATGATAGCATGCCTTTTCCCTTATGTACCTGCCTGTCAACTAAGATTTAGCAGGAATGCCCTCTTGAAGGTGCTACCTTGGCTTGGGATCTACCATCTGGTGGTCTAAGAAAGGTTGTTCTAAGTATAATTTCTCTCCTTGTGGAATAGCCTCCTCCTACAGGTCTCAAAGGGGCACTCTAACCTGCACTGTGTACTTCTGATTTATAGATCAGCATTTGCTTTTATGTACAGAAATCCCAATACTTTCTAGTAGCTTTTTCACACACAGATATATAGATATAGATATAGACAATATAGATATAGATATACAGACACACACATACACATACTGTTGCTTATAGATCAAAGGTTGACCTCAAATCGGAAAAAGATACTTGAAAGCAACTTAACAAAAGGCAAAAATAATTTTTAAAAGCTTCATAATCCAGTATGTTTATCAAAATCTATTCTTGTCTATGCATAGATCAGACCCAACGCCTTCCAATAGCAATTGCGGTGGTGCAGAATTTTTCAACTTTCCCGGAGATTTCACTAGACTGATCCCTTAATAAAATACTTACAATCTCTGATTGCGGCCAGCCCAAGCATCTGCTAATAAGGGGAGAAATTAGCTCTGCTTGCAAGGTAAGGTATAAAGGGCAACGCAATAGAACACGGACAGCTGTCTCAACCTCTAGGGATGTTATTATTCATAACCTTTCAAGGAATAGGGTATAAGATCTTGCCACTGTGAATGCCCTTCCATGAGGAAAAGAAACAGTATTATAAGGGATGTTGCCATGATCTCTATAGTGATAAAAGTTATAGATCTGTCGCTTTTCAAATCTAAATCAAGCACTCTCTGCTTAACTTCAGCCAAGATCATGCACAAAGAATGAATGATTACCATCAAAAATTACACTCTCAGGCCTTGCTGAAGATGTCCCATGTCTTCATGGATTAGGCAGATGGCTATAAGAGACGGGGCCTTCCTGTGGTGGCAACCGAGTAATGAAATGTGCTTCCTGTAGACCAGGGACCAATTCCAGAGTGTCTTTAGGTACCGGATATCCAATGTACTTTAAAATGCAGTTCCTCTGAGATTCTGGTATTCGCCCATGAGTACAGCATTCTCAAGTGACATCTAACAAAATTTCAATAGGAAACTGCCACCCTTACATGAGATTATGGGCATTTTTATTGTTTAAAATAAACTCTCTTTTGGTGCGCGAAGGTCCAGAACCTGAAAAAAATGATGATTCCAATCAGAGACGTTCCCTTGGCGTTGCTCCTTTTTGGCACAAAATAATCCTCTTGTACTTACCGTACCTGAACTGTTACTAGTGGAATCTCTTCCACCATTGTTTTTCTGAAATATTCTCATCCTGTTTGATTCTGCTGTTGGCTTTGATTTTTTTAATTATTTGGACTTTTTAATCATTCATTTTAATTATGTTTTCTGTCATTTGATCGTATTTGACTGAAGTTTTAACATCAGCCTCTTTGAAGACTAGAGCAGAAAGACATGGTCTAGAAGTGAATACAGATAAATTTGGGATGAATAAATGAATACAGATAAGTTAGGGACGTGGTGGTGCTTTCATTCCTATTTCTCTTACTGGGATTTTGTTCCACTGTTTGTTCTGGAATTGAAGCCATAAAAAGCAAATATCAAGGCACTATCTTTATTAAAGGATATTTTGCTCTTGAACGTGGGGGATCTGAACTGCTTGGAAATCCTTGCAGGAGATATTTAGCCTCTGCCCTCCATAAACAAAATAGCAGTGTGAAGAACCAAAGGCTCATTTTTTGAAGCAGGATTGAAAAGTCACGCTAGCTGGAGCAAAGCTCCTGACCTTTGCTGCCTCTGTTAATCCCCAACAGCGACCTCCCCCACCTTCTGTGTTAGTGATGGAAACAGAGGTACAGCGTCTAACCCTCAAGATAAGCATCTCTAAGAGCTTTCAACCCCCTGCACTAGCTTTGCAAAGACTGCTCTTCATTAGGAAGTGTCCTCACCAAAGGGACAAGAGTATAATTAACAAACCCATGACTGTGGAGCTTGGTTGACAGTTTTCCCCCCTCTAATTACCCCACTTCTACACACTCTTGGAATACACTTCAGCAGTTTTCTATGTTCAGCCCTTGTACTTGGGAAATCACTGACCCTGGTTTGTCCTTCTCTTAGACTTTTAAGGATTTATTTATTGAGCATTTGCTACAGCCAATAAATTGGAGATGCTATATTTCCGTTTTTTTATCCTACCAGCAACTAGGATAAAAGTATATACCTTCACAAGAACAGTTTATTATAAGAAATGTGATGTCAATAAAATATAGCCATTTTTTAAGTTTGCCTTGCTTTAGTTTTTTTTTCTTTTCATTAACACTTGCATTATTGTCAGAAATCTCTTTAAGTGGACTTCCTTTGATTGATTGTCCCTCAATATGTTGCCTACTTTAATGAGTTTCTGAACTTTAAGTTGCCTCCAGCTTGCCCATCTGCCAGCAATACAGCATCCAGTAGTTCATAGGACAGATTCTTCTGTTCACTGCAGAACTCATATCCCCCAGATATGCTTAGGAGGGAAAGGACCCTTTAAAATAGCTTTGGGACTTCATAGAGCTATAAGTGAGAAGGAAACAAGCAGAAGGATAATGAAATAACATTTGAAACAAGGTGAAAAGAGCTCCTGAAAAGTTGTGTTTTATTCTGTAGTCCTGTATTTATTAAAGACATTTCCACCCTGCTTTTATACCTTAAAAAAGCCTCCCAAAACAGCTTTCAGTAAATAGTAAAATTTGCTAAACAATTTTCCAATGAAACCCAAAACCAAATTTAATAGATTAAGACAGATAGAGGCAGAGACAGAGACAGAGATAGAAGGAAGAAACAAGTTAGATCACAGCAAAAGCCAAAATAAAGAAGCCTTACAGTTTATTTATTTATTTATATGTTAACTTGTATTACCGCTCCATCTCCCCCGAGGGGGACTCTGGGCGGTTTACAGTACAACAATTTAAAATCTTTAAAAGTAACTACAATTTAAAATACATTACAAAACTAATACATTAAATATAAAAATCCAATAGGCGATAGATGGTTCTCTTTAAAAGGGCTCTATGGCACTAGCCAATTGTTTCTGTACCAAACCTGGAGAAATAACTTTATATAATTGTACCAGCACTTGGGAAGTGCCTTTTTTAAAATATATGTTTTTCTGAAGTTTTCTTCCCCGCCTTTGGAATGGATCACCGTCCACCTGCAACTCTGCCTACAGCCAATGCTGAGCTGTTTGCTAAAAGATACCCCACCATTAAACATGTAAATTTGCATGGGAAAATCAGCCTTCTTAAACATTCTAATTAGTAATAGAGACTTTATTGTACTTTTATCAATGTCTTTAAGTTATTTAAATTAACATTGGTAAGGCTCTTGCTCAAAATACACAGATCATGAATTAAAATTTTGTTTGTAAATATGCAGAATTCTTCTCTAACTATAAAATCTTTAATTTAAGTTGTTAACAGCTTATAGAAAGAAAAAATGTATTTCCCTCCGAATGCAGAGTTCAGATATTTGCACTCTCTTTATATCAGGACTAGTTACTGCAAAGACATGGGTGATAATATGCCAAACCTTGCATTTACTTCTCTTCTTTCTTTTCTTTCTTTCTTTTTTAAATAAATGAATGCTGTAGAGTTGGTTTAATCACCATATATGGGAAACTTTCTCAGAACAAATGGAGGTGATTACTTTAAATGCAACTTGCCTGCACTCACTTGATAAACAACTTAATTCCTCAGGAACCCTGCTTCTAAGCCTCCTTGTATTCCAACCCACATTCTCCATATTTGTATATAAGTGATATTTGTATATTATTTTTGACAGCGTTCCAGTGTCTGATGTTTTGCATCTTACAAACAAGCCCACTTTTGTAGAAGTGACCCAGCTGAGGACTTGATTATTTCTTGTAGCTGTTTAGATAAAGGAATTCCGTTGGCAGTTAAATGTCTCCGTGTGTCTGAATTAGCTTTCTCTTGGTTCCCAGCAAGATTAGCAGTGATCTGTGCAAAAGCTTGCCTTTACCCCCTTTGATCACATAGTATTCTTAACAAAAGCTTTCATGTCTCCGGTAAATGTTAGTGCTATTTATCAAACTCATCAAGCATTTATTTGTGAGAATTTCAATCTACTCTGGCTTCCCAACTGTTGAAAAGGCTTGAGATGGAGAATTATGGTTTATTGTTATCTTACATTTAAACATAGAGCCTGGAAGGACTGCTTTGAATGTGATGCTTTTAATCTCATATATCCTTGGGTAAATGCAGTGTTGTTCTGTGGCCCTAGTGTATCATTCCTAGGGTAGTTCCAGACTTTATATGGCAAACACAGCTGCTGCGTCTACAGTGGTGTGTAGCAAATATCATCACATTGTGGGAGAATATGGTGATATTTAGTGCTCCCTCAATTTCATGCTGCCTCTTTCTCAATGAGCTGCACACTGATTACAGTGTCTTTGAAAAGACCCAAAATATTGCCCATCCCCATGAGTTTGATTCAGTCTGGGAGAGAGGAATGTTTTCACCCGCCATAAATCAAGGAACCTCCTTTTGACCAAGTTTTATTCTGTGGGCATCTGCCAGCTATCAGATTACAACAAAAGGAACAAAGAAAAATTTTCATTGGTCTTTCCTGTACAATTTTCTAGAACAAGGGCTGTTTCATAATTGCTTTTTTGGATGGTTTTGATTTGATTCCAGGACCTTTTGCCTACCATTGAAATCAATCATTATGTGGCATTTCTTTATTCAGGGATACAACTGTTCAGCAATCCTCAGTTTTTAAGGCTGGTGGCCACATTTGGAATGCTGAGGGCATGTTGTGGGCTCATTCATAAAATAGCTGACATAAAGAATGGGGCTAGTTCATTCCCAACATGGCTGCCATGGTGGCTTTGCCACTGATAAAGAATTCATTCACTAGAAGACAAATGGGTAACACTAAAAGAAAAGTAAATTGCCCAGGAATAAAAGTACAAGGCAGAGGTGGGATCTGGGTTTTTCTCATGTTCATATCCACAATACTAACAAAAGACAATTTCATAGAAGAAAAACTAGGATATGTTTATATAGGCAACAAATATTGCATATAGGCACAAAATATAGCCAGCCATGCATACATAGTACAAATGTATTTTTTTCACAAATCACTGCTAACCTTGCTGGAGACTGATGCTTTGCTATCCAGTGTGACAGTTCCTGTTTTTATTTTTATTTTTTTACATTAATTTTTTAAAAAAAATCAGGTGGAGCAGGCAGCCTGATAAAACATCTATGGTGTCTTTGCTGCAGTAACAATGAGTTAAGAATTTTTACCACCTATACCTTGGATTATATTTTTATTTAAGGATATTTTTTATTGTATTTTAATGATTATTTATTCTTGTTTTATTGTAAACCACCCAGAGTTGCTCTTTGAGTGAGATGGGCAGTGACTAAATTTGAAATATAAATAAATTAAAATTTCCCTAAGAATCACAATAGCAAGCATGACATGCATCGTAAAAGGACTGATATGCTACAAAAAGGTGATTTGTGAACAGTAGTAGCAATCCGGTTTTCTTGGTTTTAAAAATTGGTGGGTTTTTTCCAATGCAATTTTGCTTTCACAATCCCTTGCAGATACTAAATACCAGTCTTTACCTTTCCTAATGTTGATTACGAAGATGAAAGAATCGTGAATGTATTCAAGTTAAATATCAAGTAATTTATCAAAAGTATCGTCTATGTATGAGGGATGAAGATAAAATAATGTTAAATAAGTAGTTGCCATCTTTGTTTTCTTTGATAGCTTTTTGGAGACTGCAGCATATTTCTGCATGAAACCAAAAATGGGTGAAAAGGAGGTTTCCCTGAATGCTTTCTTCAGTATTTGGCATGAATTCAGTTCTGATTTTAAAGAATTCTGGAAAAAAGAAAATAAGCTTATTTTGCAAGAAAGGTAAGTAACTTCTAATCCATTTTAAATTGTTAGAACATTTTGGGAATTTTAGGCTGGGTATTCTAGTTAAGGGGAGGGGGGGCTTCTTTCTTTCTTTCTTTCTTTCTTTCTTTCTTTCTTTCTTTCTTTCTTTCTTTCTTTCTTTCTTTCTTTCATGCTTGTCTTGTATTATATTGTAATTGTTTACTGTCAGACTATCTTGGTTTTAACTCAAGGCAGTACATAAATCCTAAAATAAAAATAAACAATAATGGCTAGTAGGCTTACTCTCCTTTAGATTCTGTCACTCCCAGAGGTGAAAACAATAAAGTGTACCCTGGCACTTCAAATCCCAGCAAATTTACTACAACGTAATGGTTTTTAGGTTAAAACCTCCTTCGTCAAATGCTATACTGGATTCTTGTCTGTTAAAAACATATGGTATAATTTATATGTTATCTGTTAAGCTGCTATAGAACATGTTATACTTCTTCTTACAACAGCATAATATTGCTAAATCTCCTGGCAAGATTTTACCCTGAGATAAGATTCCAAAATGTCACTCTTTATACCTGGAACGTGCCGTGGTGAATTCCTCTGTTTTTAAATCTCTTTCTTTGCTATGCCTCCAAGTTTTTTATAAGTTTATCCCACTGTGTCATACTATCCAGCCTTAAAACTATTATATTTATTTTAAACTTACAATTAGTGAAAGTTGAGGAGGAGGAGGAGGCTGGAAACCATACCAAAACTCCAGGTGGCACATATGGTCACTTGGCAGCTGGTTCCACCTTTGCATCTTCTGTAGTGTCTGTTGGCAGTATTTGCTACATGCTCTAGTTTGTACTCCAGGCCACCAGATGTACTGTAGAAAGGCTAAGTTTGTGTCTTGAATAAAGTTACATTACTGAAGCCTGTGCATTTTTGCATGAATTTACCAAAGAGTGGCTGACGTTGATACTGACGTGATCAACTCCCTTTTGATAACTGAAGTTAGCAACCCTCTGAAGAGTTCCTCAATTATAGAAATAGAAACAGCGACTCAAGGATTGCGCTAAACTACCACAAGCTACAGTTATCTCAATGCCCACGCACTCATTGTTAAGCCGGAAAAGTCAAGCATGCTATCCCTAGTTAATTCAAAATACTCTTTAAATGGCCAGGAATATTTTTAAGTTGAAAAGACCTAGTTCGTTATATTTAAAAGTGAATACTTGGATGGAGCTTTCCAATTTAATCTTGCAGCTAACCTTTTTTGTAGAAAGACAAGATGGAATAAGCCCTCCTACATGCCTATTACTAAATGTTTCCTTAATTCACTACCAAAGGGAGCAGCCGCCTCTTTCTATTTTTGGACAGTGTGAATAGGTCAGGCATGAAAGAATACAAAGCTTCAGTTCTGCTGCCTGAATGTATCAGCACCAACCACTCACGGACAGCACTCTAAGTGATTTGCAGCTGCTGGCTCAGTTCATTTCCTTAACACCTAAAACATAAGTAAGCTTATGATATCTATTTTGTTTTTATATTAAAATCTCAAGATGCATTGGCCCTGACTTGGCATGCTCTTAGACTTACAGAATTCTGAGTCCAAAAATATATTTTGAATTAGCAAAACTAAACTAGAGCTTCCAGTTGCTGTGCATCTAAATTCAATCCTGGTTGCCTCCCACCAAAACTTTCATCATTTAAGCAGAACAGTTTAGGGCAAGGGAAAATTCATCTGCAGTTACATTATTATTAATACATTAAGGAATTGAAAATCCTTACCAATCTGTTGTAAATCACTCAGATCTCCCAGTCTATCACAATTTATCTTCTGCTGCCCCAACACAAATAATTCAAAGCAATAGATGTGAAAGAGGTTCTTGTTCATGTTACTGTTGTAGGGTTACCTTGAGAAGCTCTTAACTATTTGTCATAGGACATTTAGTCATATCATTTCAACATAATATGTTTGTGTGTCATTTTCATTTACAGTGCTATTTTGAACTCAGAAGAATATAGAATCCTCAGTGCAATAAAAATTTCATTTCCAATTTTTTTAGCTTTAGTTTTTCTACCATATTCCATCGTATGGTTTATAAAAGTTTCTTGGTACAACTACAAAAATGAAATCTTACTTGCATCACAGATGAAGATACAAATGAACAAGTACGACCCGTATCAACCAGAAATTAACAAAAAGTCATTTGGCCGCAAGAGAGGTTAACAAATTTTTGAGAGTATCTGCCAAAGGTGATTAAAATTGAACTGAGCCTGATGCCCTCCAGATATTTTGAACTTCTACAGTCCATTGACAGAACTATCTTGAGGGCACCAAGTTACCTATCCCTGAGGCAGAAGGATGTCTTTTGCACCTATTTGACTCGATTTTCTAATCTATTATTATCATATTTCTTCTATAGTGAACTTCTAAGATGCTTTCGGGCTATTCTAGTGCAGAGGGCATAGGGAATGGCCTTGAAGGACAGGAGGAAAAGTGGGGCTTGAGCCCATTCCGAGAAACTAGTATGAGTAAATGTCTCAGACAAGCCCCTCCCCTGTTCAGATGCAGATAAAGTGAGGGAGGGGGAAGCACATTCCGACTTGCAAGATTCTGTTACTGTGGCTGTTGCAGTAAAAGTAGTCCTGACCTCTGTGGCCTCGGTTTCTTAGTCTGCTCTACCTTATAGGGCTTACGTCCACTATGTCCAAATATACATATGAATCGGTCCCAACTCCCTTAGTAGTATGCATTACAGTTCATCCCAGAAATGGAATGCAAATAATTAATGACATGAGCTTTTACTAAAGCCAAATCTTGAAGTTTTATTTCACTGTATCCATGTCATGACGTCTTTTGATATTTCAGGAGAATCTCAAGCTAGTTTTTTGCAAGGCTTGGGCACTTTCTCATTGACATCATATCCAAATGTTGCACCTGCTGCCTGTATTTTAACTTTGCTCTGGAACCTTTGACCTTTTTCTCTTTTCCAGAATTTTATTTTAAATGCAGAGTTCTTTTTTAAAAAACGCAATTCAGAGTGGTATGTGCTGAATCTTTGAGTAACCAGATATTGCTTTCATGAACAATGGCTTACATTCCAGGCATTCATAATACATGAGGGTATCCAAAGGTTTACTTAGCTCAACATTGACAGCAATGGAGTGTGACTGCACTCTGTTCTTTTAGTAGTCATCATTATTCTTCACTTTTGGCTAAGAGAGAGCAACTTATCCTTCTGACTTGATGGCAGGAATCTTAATTGCTCATTCCAAGGTTTCCTAACCCCTTTATCCTCTACCATTTCTCTTGTGTTTTAGGCAGGGTGTGAATTGAAAGGGAAAGATCTTCTTCCTGAAATGAACAGCGTATCTTAAGTTTCTGGAAGAGGGGCACTGGCAAAGAAGCAACTGCACTTCTGCTCCCATCTTTCTTTGTAGCGGGAGAAGCATATGTGCTTGCATTTTCTCAGCACTATAACCGTCATTTCTGCTAGAGCAGAAGATTTTAAAAATCCAGGTTAAGATTCTCGCTATAATGCCAGGAACACAAGCTATATTTTATGGACAAAATATGGCAGTAATACAGGCCATTCCTTAGGCATTTATTTATTTTTATGCCTCATGCCATTTATATATCACATTTATTGAGTTTTTATTTCAGTGTAGGGTAGCTTAACACAAAGTACTAACAGTATAGAAGATACAGTATTTAAACAGTAACTAGGATACTTTTAAATGCTTTCCCAAAGCAGTTTGCAGATCTTTCAAGGAATCATTAAGTAGTAGTGACAACCATTGGGAGACAAACTGCCAAGCAGTGTCTCACCAGGATATTCAGACTTGCCTTGCTGAAAAATTGCTGAAGGAAGATACAAAAGATAAGCTATCTGTGACTTAATGCTAACGTATAATGAATATTTAGTTAATGAAGGGGAAGTAGCAGGATTATTGGAGAGAACTGACTAAACCAAGTAATTCCTGTGGAGGAGAAAAACAGAAGAGTTCAGAAGGAGCTAGACTGGTGAAGGATGCTCAGAACAACCAAAAGGGCTTCTTCAGATATGACCAGTATAAAAGGAAGAGAATCTGTTCAGTGAAGTTGGCAATATGCTAGGCTAACAAGTAACAAAGAAAAGTTGAAACTGCCCTATTCCTTGTTTCACTCAGTCTTTTCCAAAAAATGGGTATGTGTTCTAATAGAAAAATTGAGAGGAGAAAGTTGAAAGGCCAGGTTAATAGAGACATGGTCAGGAAATATTTATTTTCAATTAGTTCAAATTTCCAGAGCTAGATAAATTACATCTTAGGTACTGAATAAGTTTGATTGTGTGGCCAAAAGTCTATTTATTGCAAAACTAGTGAATATGAGTTGAATACTGAAAAAGGCAAATGTCCCTAAAGATGAAAGAGCAGGATCAGGATACTACAGACCAATCAGTTTGATAATAATAACTGAGAAGATTCTAGAGGGATTATAAATCCATCACTCTGTAAGCATTTTGGGGGAAAAGTAGAAATTACTAGAAGTCAGCTCTGATTTGTCAAGAACAAGTCTTATCACAATAACTCCAACTCATTTTTGATTGGGTAATTTCTTTATTAGATAGTGGGAACACTATTAGAAATAATACATTTTAATTCCAGAAAATAATTTAACAATGTACTTCATGATACTCTGATTACAAGCTAATTAAGTATGAACTGGATGGCATGACAGGTGAATATACAGTTAGCTAACAACTGTGTTCAGAAATGCCCATCAAAGATTTCTCATCTGTATTATATTTATATTTATATTTTGATATTATCATATTTGTAATGGGTACTGAATTTTAAGAATGATCTTGTTGTAAACCGCCCAGAGTCCCCCCTTGGGAGGAGATGGGCGGTGATAAAATCCAATAAATAAATAAATAAAATTCTTCAAAATCGTTATTAATGTTTTGTTCAAATAAGTGGAGGAAATGCTTAGCAAATGATCCAAGTGACAGAAAATTGCATGAGGGAAATACAGGTAGTCCTCATTTAGTGACTGCCTTGTTTAGTGATCCTTCGAAGTTACGACGGTGATGAAAAAGTAACTTTACGACAAATCCTCCCATTTACGACCTTTGCAGGTCTGTAAAGCAAAGGAAAGCTGAAGTAAGATTGTAAGCCTAGTCGCAGTTTTACTTAGTGACCGCTTCACTTAACAACCAAGTTGACGGTCCCAATTGTGGTCACTAAACAAGGACTACCTTTAATACTCCAGAACAGGGGTTCTTAAACTTTGTGATACTATGATCCCCTAAACCAGGGCTTTCCAAAAATTTTCCCGCGGCGACACACCAACCAGTGTTGGTGTGTTGCCGCGGGAAAACCCGGAAGTGCGGCAGTGCACAAAAACCCGGAAGCGCTGCTCCTGCTTTCGGGTTTTGCGCACTGCAGTTGGTGTGTCACCGCGGGAAAACCCGGAAGCGCTGATGATGATCAGCGCTTCCGGGTTGTGTGGCAACACACCAGACTGTGTGTGGCGACACACTTTTGTGTCGCGACACACAGTTTGGAAAGCTCTGCCCTAAACAATAACATGGATTTGGGTGGCATTTCCCCCCACTGAATAAAATGATTTCACTGAGCTTAGGCAAGAATAAATATACCACTTATTTTTAATAATTAAATGTTAAGGTATATATGAAATAAAGCTATGACAGAACTATACAACTTAATATAAAATAAAACTGTTTCACCGAAATAAGCTTCGTAATGAGAAGGATGAGTTTCCTTATTTTTGCTTAATTTCTGATATCTGGGTTTCATGTTGTAGAAACCCAACATCAGAGAAAAAAGGAAAAGGGAAAAGAGTGATTCCCTGTCTTCAATCAGCTTCTTTAAACTGCTTTTAAAAGCAGAGGCTGTAAGTTGCTTTTGGTGCTCTGCCTCCATCTCAGCATAACTGTACAGGCCACGTTTTCCATCAAGCTGGTGCTTGTAAATCTCCCCCCTTTGCAGTTTCCTCCCATCTTCTCTTCCCCTCTTCAGATGGTCAGAGCTTTGCAGAGACGCCTTAGATCCTCCAGGTATGATTGCACCTCTTTCAAAAGGCAAATGCAGTGTATTAAAAACAAAAAATGAAAACCCAGGCTTCATTGAGAGCAAACTGTTATGTTGTTTGTGTTTTAGTATGCTTTTGTACCAAACTGGTAACTGCTTGGAGGGGAGCATCTGATGACCTTCTTTCTACCCACCCTTTGAGAAATACTGCTTTAGGAGGAAAGAACAAAATTAAAAAATATCTTAATAGGTTACAGAAATGGACTGAAAATCATAGAGTGAATTTTAAGAGACAAAAGTAAAGTTTTTCACTTAAGTAAAGAAATCAAATGCATATAGAATGGGGGACACCTGGCTTGGCAATAATACCTTGAAAAGGATTGATCTATTTGAACACCAACTAAATGTGAATCAACAGCTTGACGTGGCCGCAAAAAAGGCAAGCGCAGTTTTAGACTGCATCGGTAGAAATATGGTTTTCAAATTATAGGAAGTAGTGATTCTACTCTATTCTAGACTCCATCTCACTCCACAGCTGAAAAAGGAATGGGGTCAGGGGAAGGCCAAAGGTTTATCAAGGAACTAGAAACTAAGTTCTAGAAAGAGTGATTGAGATGCATGTTTAAGTTTGAAGAAAGAAAATTGAAGAATGTTATGATAGCACTGTTATCAGACAAAAGAAAGCCAAGACTTGTATATCGTCTTAGATCACAGGTCCCAGAATGATGGACTTAAATTACAAGAAAACTAATTCCAGTTGAATGTTGAACTTGCTACCAAAACACAGTTTGCCCATGGATTCACATAGCTAGAGAAGTCATTGGCGATCACTCGTAGCCGAGTAAAATTGTCTTCCAAAGGTAAAATTTTAACGGTGAATCCGTAAGTGGCTATAAAGGCCAATTCTGGATCCGCACAACCTCCCACAATGAGGGCATAGGTTTCCGGGTGGGAGACGGTCATGATGAGGGTTTGCCTGACATGCCTTCCTTTTAGCTCTTTTCTCCTTTTCGCCCTGTACTCGTCCTTCTTCAAAGTCCATAGCGCCATTAATAAAGGCTGACCTCCAATTGAAACGCTCATGAGTTAGGGCTTCCCAGTTCTCAATGCTGATATTACATTTTTTTAAATTAGCTTTGAGAGTATCTTTGAATCTCTTTTGCTGTCCACCAATATTCCATTTTCCATTCTTAAGTTGGGAGTAAAGTAGCTGCTTGGGAAGACGATGGTCAGGCATTCGAACAACATGACCGGTCCAGCGAAGTTGATGTTGGATGATCATTGTTTCAATGCTGGTGGTTTTCGCTTCTTCTAATATGCTAACATTAGTCCGCCTATCTTCCCAAGTAATTTGCAGAATTTTTCGGAGGCAGCGTTGATGGAATCTTTCAAGAAGTTGGAGGTGGCGTTTGTAGAGGGTCCATGTTTCACAGGCGTACAGAAGGGTTGGTAGTACAATGGCTTTGTAAACAAGCATTTTGGTCTCCCTGCGAATGTCCCGATCCTCAAACACTCTACACTTCATTCGGGAGAAAGCTACACTCGCAGAGCTCAGGCGATGCTGAATTTCAGCGTCGATGTCGGCTTTTGTAGATAGATGGCTGCCGAGATAAGAAAAGTGATCGACATTTTCTAGTGACACACCTTTAAGCTGGATTGATGGCGCTGCAGAGGGATTGGTTCGAACTTGCTGGTAAAGCACTTTGGTTTTTTTAATGTTAATCGAGAGGCCGAGTTTTTCATATGCTTCTGCAAAGATGTTTAGGATAGTTTGAAGATCTTCCTCGGAGTGTGCACAGACTACGTTATCATCAGCATATTGAAGTTCTATAACAGAAGTTGCAATTACCTTATTTTTTGCTTTCAGCCTACTAAAATTAAAAAGCTTTCCATCTGTTCGATATATAATTTCTACACCAGTAGGAAGTTTTTCTTCAACAAGGTGCATAATCATAGTGATGAAGATAGCGAATAAGGTTGGAGCAATAACACATCCCTGTTTAACGCCGTATTCCACTTTAAATGGATCGCTTTGAGAGCCATTGTTATTCAGGATTGTTGCCATCATGTCGTCATGGAGTAACCGCAAGATGTTCACAAATTTATCAGGGCATCCGATTTTCAGAAGGATGGTCCAGAGAGCAGTACGATTTACAGTATCAAAAGCTTTAGTCAGATCAATAAACGCCATGTACAGAGGGCGGTTTTGCTCCTTGCATTTTTCTAGAAGCTGTCGTGCAGTGAAGATCATATCCACTGTTCCCCTGGAAGGGCGGAAGCCATTTTGCGTTTCAGGGAGGATGTCTTCTGATACAGATAGGAGACGGTTTGCCATGATCTTTGCCAGGATTTTGCCTGCTGTGGCTAGAAGGGAGATGCCTCGATAGTTTCCACAGTCTGTTCTATCACCCTTTTTAAAGAGAGTGATAATTATGGCATCCCTAAAGTCTGCTAGAGAAGTAGTAGCCTTTCAGTTGCTAGATGAGATCAGGAAGGCTGAATGGTCCTCTATCAGGGATATCTTAATTTGAACACCGGCACCGAGCAGAATGCTGGACTTGATGCCTGTAATCCTAAGTTTTCAATATTTGCCTGGTAAACAAATATGTTTCTGCCTGGCATCAATACTACTACAACCCAATACTATTACAAGTATGAAAATAGGCAATGTTTCAGAGATTTAGGGCCTACGTCATCCTAGACTTAGTATGTAAAGCAGTTCCGATGAAGGCATCCAGGGCCCTGCCTAGCCTGCCTAGTGGTATATATTCCTTTAATTACATACTGAGTTTGTAGAAAAGCTGCTGGGGGAAGTGTGCTTGAGCCTTGCCATCAGCCACTTCTGGGAACTGATTGTACAGCCTCTGTTTGTACCCCAAAGAGCACAGTAATGGTGCCTTTTTGGCAAGATGTTCAGACAGGTAACTCTTAGTTGAGGCAAATTTTTGGCATTCCAGTTCAACCTGATCCCAATCTGACTACAGCTTTAAAAATATTTTTGAGTCCAAAAGTGAATAATCTCCCAATGAAATTGTTTCAGACTTGTAATGATGTTTTATTTAACTAGTTTATATCAGCCCAAAGTCAGCTAACTCTGATTTGTGCTAGTTGAAACTTTTGATTTGTCTACAAGAGCAGCCATTTGCATGGTATGTTATGATTATCCAATAAAGAGATTTAGCAAGGATTACTTTGGGTTAGCTATACCTGTCCCCAAACATCTGCAATTAGACCAACCAAAGCTGATAAAGGCACCAGGACCTTTAGTGATGACACTAGATCTAAGGTAGGGAATGTGGAGACATTATTGAAGATCTTGTTAATCTTGTTTCTGAAACCTTGCCTTCTATTTCCAATAGCTAGTGAAAAACCCATACTTCCCACTATCACTTTTGTTGTTGTTGTTCAGTAGGAGGTAGGAAACTGAGCCACTTCCATTCCTGCCTTGTTAAGGTAGAGTCCCTTGCAAGGCAGATGGGCGGGGAATAAATTGAAATAATAAATAAATAAATAAATAAATAAATAAATAAATAAATAAATAAATAATAAGGTAATTGCACTAAATAAAGTGAAGGAACGGCCATAATGTTTTTATGATACTTGCTCACTTACTGAAAATTATACAGGCTTTCTCTTTCTCTACATTCACACACATTTCTTATCTTACACTAGAGTCCAGTTTATTTTTTTTAAAAGCTGAAGATAAAAAGTCTGAGAATCACTAATTTTTCCAAATTATATATCCCTAAATTTGTGACAACTTAAATACAAATCCCACTTAATCACATTTCACCAAGTCTATCATAGATTGAATTAAAAGTATGTGAATGGTTTCCAGTATCAGAAAGCCCCATGATGTATCTGGGACTTGCCTTGCTATAAAAGTTGCCCACTCCTGCAAGAATAACAGTTAAGCTGGCACCTGGTGTGTCATGTTGTACTTCTAGATGAAAGCGTAGATTCCTGGCCAATACGTCTCCACAGCTCATTGATCTCCCTCTGAAGAAAGGCTGGTATGTCTCCCTACAGATTACTCGGCAGGATGATTTAAAGCTTGCTGTTGAACGATTTAAAGTCTGGCATTGTACTGCATAGGAAGGAGCATGCCGGTAAGCTGTCACTGCTTCTTCCAAAGAAGGGCATTAAATCTTGTAGCACGAGGCATGTCCTCCCAAAGTAAATTACACACCAAAGAGAAGCCAATGAATTTGACTTGGGAACAAGACACCTGGAGACATGGGAATTCTCATTTCTGGGGGGACCAGAAGGTAGAAAGGTTGGGGGCATGGAACATTTCCCCCATATACTTTGGGTTTTACCTACAAAATCAGGAGTGGCTAAAGTTCTTAAGGCCGAGAGCCGGGCATATAACTGTGGGTATTTTCTTCCACATCAGTTGTTTCCATCCCATTCTATGCACATGCTTGTTTCTCTCAATAGATTACAATTTTCTATGTCATGCCCATTTCTTCATTCTGGATCCTGATGCCTAGAGATTTACATACCCTTCCTTGAGGTCCCACCAATAGTGGTTGCTGCTAACTCAAGAGCCAAATTATCTTAGTATGTGGGAGATGTCATCTGACCTCCCAGCACTTTGCATTAATTTAAAAGCAGCTCTGCTCCATCTGAACAAGATAGGAGCTCTAGGGTGGTTAAATCATGCCAGTTTGCCAGTTTAAATTCTTCCCACCCAAGATGCTGCATTTAATTGAAAATAAAACAATTTGGTTGTGGTTAGTTGTAGTAAAGGAAATATGATTGATATAAATGTTGTCTGCTGCAGATCTGTTGGAATACAGCCTGGCTCAATCTTTAAGGTATAAATGCAAGTAACACGGTTTGTGGATTCCAGTTTAAAAGCAGATCTTCAATACCCATTGAAAAATGGGAATCTCTGTACTATAAATCTTGAGAAATCAATACAGAAAGTTTTATACTTTTATTTTAAAAAGCAAATACAAATTAAACTGGCACTGAGTTTTAAAACCTCAGTGGTTAGGGACTTTGTTTTCTTTTTTCCAGAAAGTACTGAATTAATAAGCAGTTAAATACCATGCTTGGGTTCTGGAAATAAAGCAAATAAGAGTGTGTGTGTGTGTGTGTGTGTGTGTGTGTGTGTGTGTGTGTGAAAGAAAGAAAGAAAGAAAAAGAAAGAAAGAAAGAAAGAAAGAAAGAAAAAGAAAAAGAAAGAAAGAAAGAAAGAAAGAAAGAAAGAAAGAAAGAAAGAAAGAAAGAAAGAAAGAAAGAAAGAAAGAAAGAAAGAAAGAAAGAAAGAAAGAAAGAAAGAAAGAAAGAAAGAAAGAAAGAAAGAAAGAAAGAAAGAAAAAGAAAGAAAGAGGAAGGAAGGAAGGGAGGGAGGGAGGGAGGGAGGGAGGGAGGGAGGAAGGAAGGAAGGAAGGAAGGAAGGAAGGGAGGGAGGGAGGGAGGGAGGGAGTGAGGGAGTGAGGAAGGGGAGCTATTCCTTAAAGTCCCCCAAGAGTCTCGTTGTTCTGACACCTTCAGCTCCCAAGCGCACAAACATTCCAGGCTTTCCAGTCTGTTTAAATTAGTCATGTATGACTAGACTCGGGCAAAGTGTAAAGGTATCTGTTCCAAGCCTGCTTGGAGCCAGTCGGAAATGAATCTGTCTCCCAGAGATACTTCTTCAGACAAAATTATTAATGCTTAGTCGCATGGGAAGTGCCTTCCTTTCTGACTGGGTTGAAGGATGAGAGAAATTCTCCCATGATAAGCCCATGATCAGCTGGGTGTTTGGTAGAGAAAGAAGATAAAATGGTTCTGCAGGGAAGTCTGGTTTCTTTTCCCTGTTTCTATCTTGCTCATCTTGCATGCTATTTTCGGGCTTAATCACAGCAAGCATTTTGTATACATTTGCCTGACAATAAATAAGAGGGATGGAGAGGTAAAAATGCTGAGGAAAAAATGTAAAAGAAAAGAAATCCAACAACTTCGTTATGATGGAAACAAGCAACAGTTCCCTTTGTTCAGGTTAACCCTCTGCTATCTGTCTGCATTTTATTCAAGTCAGAATTTGAAAATGTTGTGAATAAGGTGCTTTGTAAGCAGCTTCAGTTAAGTTTGAGACCCGAGCTCCGCGTGACGGAGTGAGCTCCCACACTCGCCCCAGCTCTTGCCAACCTAGCAATTCGAAAGCATGCAAATAGGTACCACTTCGGTGGGATGGTAACAACGTTCCACGCGCGTCGTGCCGGCCACATGACCGTGGACACGTCTTCAGACAGCGCTGGCTCTTCGGCTAAGAAACGGAGATGAGCACCGCCCCCTAGAGTCAGACACGACTGTGCAGGGGAAAACCTTTACCTTTACTTTAAGCAGCTTCAAACACTGAAAAATATTCTTAAGTAATAGGCATGGGTTCTATATACATCCGTGTCTACATACATACATTGGTGTACACAAATGGAATATGCATGTAGGGGCATGTCATGTCATTCTCTGATTACTCCATTTGAGTGTATAAAAAGTATTCTATTTGAGTGTACTTTTAAGTCGAAGTGCCTTATTTATATTCACTTCACTTCTTTATTTTCACCCCAGCTCTTGAGTAACAGAAACTCTCCTGCATTGGGGTTTATTTTCAAGCCGAGAGGGATAGCTAGTTCTAAATGCCTTCCCTTGATCCTGCAATGTTGCATGAAAGAGAAGTCTGTCACACTAGGGAAAGGTTTGTTCATAGTTAAAGGTATGAAATAGAATCCCAGGTTTCAGACTTTTATCAAAGCATGGGTGCATATGCTCTACAGAGATGCCCTTTGAGGTATGATGTCACACATTCTGATATTGACAATTCCAGTTATCTTCCAGATAAACACTGATGTAGAATTCACCTCTGCTCATCACTAATTTTCTCTCATTTAATGCATTATCCGCCATGACCTCAAGATCTTTCCTGACCCAGTCACCACAAGCTCATATCCCTGTTACATGTTACAGTAATTTTGCTTCAGTGTGCATCACCTTACAGAACTGTACTTGCCACTGTTTCCTTCAATCCTACAACATTTAGGTCTTGCACAAATCCCTGCATGCCACTTATCATTATTTCCTGGCATGTCTTCCTTTTGCTCAGTTCCACAAGTAATTCTCTTAGAACAGAGCTTTCCAAACTTTTCATGTTGGTGACACACTTTTTAGACATGAATCACTTCGCGACACACTCTTACAGCAGGGCACAATGCAGGCACTAGGACCTGCGCAGAATCCTGGCAGGGCTCGGAGGAAGCAGCAGCGCGACACACCCAGACGCTGCAGCCGACACACTAACGTGTTCCGACACAGAGTTTGGAAAGCTCTGTCTTAGAATGTAGCCATATAAGACGTCTAGAAATGTTGTCCCTTTCTCAAATGCATGTACTGAGTTCATGTGAGGACAATAGAACCCACCACTCTGATTACTTTTGGTCTAGGAAGCAATAGCACAGTCTCCTGCATTCAGTTACTTCTGTAATCTGGTAAGTGTCACCCACAGTGATTCTGAAGTGGAACCTATCCCTTCATGAAGTTTCTAGTTTAACTCAAAGCTGTCTTTGATACACAGAACAGCGCCCTTCCCTTTGCCCAGTGGTCTATTTGATATATATCCATATATAGCTTATTCTGGGGGTTCCCTTGATTCCAATAGTAGAGATTCCTACCATTACTGTATGGGGAAAACTTCCTTCCTTCCTTCCTTCCTTCCTTCCTTCCTTCCTTCCTTCCTTCCTTCCTTCCTTCCTTCCTTCCTTCCTTCCCCAAATTTGACCAGAAATATTTTTCATTCTGATGCCCCCAGGATGATTCACTCTGAATCAGATGCTTCCCATCTCCTCTTGTTTTTTCCCCATGGGTCAGTTTAATTGCTCTCCATGTTTTTTATATTAAGCATCAACAATCTGGCTTTATTTTGGCTTAAGAAATGCTTTCCCTGCTTGTACACAATTGGATTGTCCCAAAACATTCTCTTAATGCCTAGCCAGCCCAAACCCAAAATCCTATCCTCCCTATAGAACTATTCCATTTTCCACTTGGAATACCTAGCATTGCAGAGGAAGTCAACTAGGAAGTTCTGGAGTTTAATTTCTCATCTAGCATTCTGAGTTTAACATCAGGATGAAAATTATTAGTGCATTCTTCTTAATCAGTTACAGTTTATGCCTCCATTCCAAAGCACACATCACATATAAAAGAAAACAATATTAAAACACTGATTGCATTACTTGTGTCAGGGCCAGCCCAAGAACTATGAAGAATCAGCCCATTCAAACTTCAGTTCTTTATTTGCTCACACTGCATAGACAGAATCTTGCCAGACTAAAGCCACTCTGCCTAACCTAAGGGGAGATAACCTGGGAGAGCTCTAGGGTGGGGCTGTTCTGAACCTCTTCACTTTCCCACCACTACTTCCCAGACTGTGCCTCCGCTTATCTCCTCCACCTCCTTGGAATGTGCTCCCTCCTTCCTGAGAACCAGCGGCACCGCCAAAATCCACCAACTTGTGACTTTAAAAAACTCCAAATTAGATATTATTTCATATCACTATCACTATCACTATCACTAATGTTTGCCATTAGTAATAAAGTGGCCACAGCCTTTCTGATATCATCCCCAGATAACCTCTGGCTACCTTTCAAAAAATTGGAAGGCTAAATTGCATTTAGACCCTGCCCAATCTTGCTTTTAGGGAACGTTTCCTTCTTCCTGTGTGTGATGGCTTCCTTCCCAAGACTGTCATGTTCCATAAAAGCAGAAGTATTGCCATCTTGGGAGTGGGATGTCTCTACTACAACCCTGAAGGCCTCAGGCAAGACTCTTTTATGCCTCTGTTAGCTTTCGCAGATCAGCCTCCCTTGGCTTCAGATGAACAAACATGATCCCTGTTGATGTTGTTGCTATGGCTAAGAGGTTTCATCAACTAGGTCTCCTAAAACTTGCATCTTCCGCAAGCTTTAATATCCCTGGCTAGTTTTCCCCAGCCATTGCTGCAGCCAATACAGATTAGGGTTTAAAAAACAAGGAGGAATGTGGTTTAACTACTGAGATGTACTGTGGTGAAAGCAAACACAATCAAAACATGCTCAGTTTATTGAAGTTTCGTTTGCATCCATGCCACAGGCATCTTGTTTGGTACTGAGGAAACCATCATCTAAGTTATCTCATACAACACAGCCTATAATGATTATTTTCATTAATTTTATTGTTTGTGGCTTTGGACTCTGTCAGCATTTTAGTCTGAGGGAAAATAGTCTTGCAAATAAATGCTTTTATTCAGATAGCCCATTTTACCAACACCATCTGCTCTGAAGAGAAATCAGAGAAATAACTTCTCTTGCTGCATTTTTAGTAGTTTCTTTGTGTATGTGTTGGATTGGGCTGCAGATTTTTCCATCTAAACTAGTCTCAGACAGCTTCCAGAAATGCTAGCATCTAGCCATACTGTCTCCTGAAATGCTCTGTTGTTTCCCTACAACTGCTAACAAATTGCCTACATATCTGAGGGAATGAGATTATAAGTCAAAATCGCTGTATGAGAAGAATGGTAAGACTTTGCCAGAGCAAAGACCCTCCCTTTCATGAGAACATTAAATTTCAGGCAGGAAACCTACCAAGGAGATTCTGGAGAGTTTATGATGATAAATAGCCTCACTCAAGAGTTGGGAGTTTACACCTCAATGGTTGGCATAAGATTCTGTAGAGGCTCTTTTAAAAATAAACCAAACTCAAAAAGATTTGGTTTATTTGTCACATACAGTTTTCTAGCCCTCAATTTTCTAGAAATGCTATGCTTGAAAATGTAGTGGGAACAAGGGAAAAAAAGAACAAGTAGAAAAATATGAAATAACCAGCATAAGCATTATATATTTCTTTGTTTTTCTACCTAGAGACCAAAATGATTCAAGGGTCAGTACATATTCAGGGAGTTTTTATCGAGACATACAGACACACTCGTACACATACACATACAGTGAGAGATATGTTTGTAGTTGTGATATAATGGTGAATATGTTGGATTTAGGACCAGGAAAACACAGCTTCAAGTCCACTAATGGTGACAGTGACTTAGGGTCACTCACTGTCTCTTCCTACCTATGTGGTAGTGGTTGTAGGAAAAATTGGAGAAGGGTTTAACTTTGGGACAGTTTAAGCTCCTGGAGGAAAGCAGGATATAAATCTAATAAATAAATAGCTCAGCAGGATATCAGTAGATTGCATTGTTGCTCTCCAATTTTCTAAGAGGCTAAAGCATACAGTTAATCCTCCACTTACAACCACAATTGGGACTAGAATTTCCATCGTAAGTCATTGTGGTCGTAAATTGACTCACCATCATTTCACAACCATTTTTATGATGATTGTTAAGCAAATCACCACAGTCATTAAGCGAATCCAGCTTCCCCAATGGATGTTTTTTGCCAGAAACAGGCAAGAAAGGTCGCAAATCGCAATCACGTGACTGCAGGACATTGCAACGTCGTAAATGCAAGCTGGTTGCCAAGCACCCAAATTGCAATCACATGACTGCAGGAGTGGTACAACATCCGTAAGTGTGAATACAGGTCATAAAGCACTTTTTCCAAGGCCATCGTAACTTTGAACTGTTGTTAAATGAATGGTCATAAGTCGAGGACTACCTTATTTGTTTGGGACCATTGCTAGATTCTTCTTGAGCTGACTTCCTAATGAAGACATAGTTGGCCAATTATTACAGTATTACTTATTTAAACAATGGAAATTATATATTGCCCTACAGTTAATTAAATATCCCAATCTGAAATCTACATTTTCAGGATAGCTGCTATCAGGGGTAATTCCAAGACTATTAATCTTACAGTAGTATAGGAACAACTACTGTAAGCATTGTGTTTCTTGGTGCCAGATAGGATTTCCTTGATAGTATTGGCTGATAATTTATATTTTGCATACTATCTGGATGATTGTATGTTGAACTTGTCTTGTCCTACGACAGTCTTGTATTTTGCAAGGATTATTGACTTGATTAATTAATCCAATGTATTGCAGGCTTAAAGAGGCTGAAGAAGTATGTAGACAGAAAAAAGGAAAATCACTTTACAATATAAAACAAAAGCATGATTCTGGAATTGTAAGTATAGTTTGTTCTTGCCATCTATAATTAAATGTTTAACCAATATGTTGAATGTGAATGCAAGGTCTTAAAATAAAACTAACCTGATTGCTCGATTTAGACAATGATGATGGTGATAGACTATAGGAATGGTGAAAGCACCAAGTAGCTCTAAATGATATGTTGTAGTCATTTAACCATAATGCAAGATAAGTGGATTGTTTTAAGCATCTGAAGATTATATCTTGGGAAAACTCAACTTCATATTCAAATGGTCTGATTTAATTGAATTTCGATCTTTGAGTTATAGTAAGTGGAAAAATTGTTCCCCATGGTTGTTTGTCTTGTTTTTGGCTATTTGGCTATTTCCACAAGTGTCTGAATTTCTCTTTAAGCACATTGTATGAAAAACTATTTGTAATTTGAAATATGCGCAAATCTCTCCAGTAATCATTTTATAATTTCATTTGATAAACTAAAATGCATAACAGCAAACCTTACTGTATGGGATTTCCCTGGTAGTTACTTTGTTAGCCATCCATTGTCCAGCACACACTTACTAAAGATGTGGGTCCTAACCATTTCAACTTGCATGGCTTTTTAATGTTTTCCATGGGGAGATCAATATTTCAAGTGTGTTCCATGCATGCATAGGAGACTTTTGATCCTACAAGGTAACAAAGTTATTTTTCAGGAAGCAGGGATATACTAATACTGTATATATCAAAGTCACTGAACAGGCGCAGGATTGCGGAAATGATGGGATAAGCTTTGGATGATGTAACAGGTTTCTCAGTGGAGTCCTTGGTGCTCTCTGAGCCTTGTTGTTTTCTTGCAGACGTTTCATTGCCAGGCTAGGCAACATCTTCAGTGCGAAAAGGGAGTGGGACTTGCTCACTGTTTATATACCATGGCTTGTCCTGCCTATGCTGGTGGGGGTGTTGTACTCTCCTTGGTAGTTCCTTGGTTGGGTGTTGTTTGCTGTTTGGTTGATTGACTGAGTTAATAGTTCCTTGATTAGGGTCTATTGTGTTGTTTGATTGCTCCTCAACACAACACAACACAATAGACCCTAATCAAGGAACTATTAACTCAGTCAATCAACCAAGCAGCAAACAACAGCCCAACCAAGGAACTACCAAGGAGAGTACAACACCCCCACCAACACAGGCAGGACAAGCCAGGGTATATAAACAGTGAGCAAGTCCCACTCCCTTTTCGCACTGAAGATGTTGCCTAGCCTGGCAATGAAATGTCTGCAAGAAAACAACAAGGCTCAGAGAGCACCAAGGACTCCACAGTTCAACCCTGAGCTACAAATATTCTCTTCGATAGGTTTCTCAGTGTTTATGAATAAGCTATGAAATACTGATTCTCTTTTTGCTCACTCTTTGTGTCCTTCATTTTTCAGAAAGCAAAGATAAGTATGAAAATATGAGAGAAGACGACCTATGTCTTTGTACACTGGCTCAATAAATTGAACATGCCTTGGGAGGTAGGGGAAAGGAATTATAATTCAGCCCATTTGTTTTCTCGACTTTCTTGCATTTTGTTTCCTGTTTACACTGACTACTATGAGCATTCATTGATAAACAGATTTGCAGGATGGAATGCCCAGTAATGGAAGCTATTTGAAATCTGTCTCTTACATGCACCCCGTACTTTCTTTTCCATCCAAACATTATTTTGCAAAGTATATGGTAGAATACTAATAAAGACTAAAGTAGTCTGTGTAAGCAGCAGTATTTCAGTGTGTCCTAAACATACTGAAATCTATATAAACATCTAACTTCATATAGATGTTACACTTCCATTCCTGCAGAAAATATTCTTTTTTCCAAAGCAAATACATTACAGTACTGCATTTAGATTAGGGAGAATGTTACTTCTCAAGAACTGTTTGTATCCATTTCCTATTGACCTTGTAAATGTATTCTGAATTGGTAAAAGTTTCTTTTACACTCTAAGCCACACTCTCCAAAGTTACGTCATTGCCTATGGACTAAGTATGCCCTAAATATGAAATTCAACCCAGCTATTTTTATAGTTGACAAAGTTGATCATGATTTGCTGATACTAAGGAATGGAAATAAAACAAAAGGGGAAAAACCCCCAACTATAGCTAAGCACAGGACTCACTCGGTAGATACCAAACAACCTCGGGTATTTCAGTATGTTATATGCATTGAAAAAACTCTTTGCTTGCAGAGTAACAGGAAACTTGTAGACTTTCTATCAAACTCTTGAAACAAAAAATTAAAAAAACTAAAGATCTTTCCCTTTTCTTTTCATTCTAAATTATGAAGGATTATATTAAGAACCTTGGTTTTTCTGGTGATAAAGCAAAGATTATTATTTCTGTCTGATCTTACATTTTATTAAGTACTTGTACTACAAAATGTACAGCAGCTGCAATTGTTTTGCACCACTTCCGTCTCAACTGCTAGAAACAATTTAATGACTGGGCAGATCTAGTTTACAACATTTCCTCCACACTTTCTAAGAGCAACTTTTTAAAAGATATAAAAAGCCAAAAGTAGGGAAAAGATGTATATATCTCAATGCCTCTTAGCATAGAAGGTGCTAGAGTGATGCGATTTCTAAGTTTTGAAATATTTATTTTTCTCCATGTAACCTGCTATATGATACCTGGCTGTCCAGAGATTAAGATGTGGTTCCAGGAATCATAAGGGCTGCATAAAATACGACCTCAGGAATTAAATTTTTAAAATACCAATCACTAAAAAATATATTTTTCCTCCACTGGGAAATTATTTCCTGTTACATAATCAGCCTGAAACTCTATCGTGTTTCAGGATAGTCCCAGATCTGCATTATACGATCCAGTAGCATCAGGAATAAGATTATTTCTTTGGGAAAGGGAAAAGAGAAGATTGTTACAAGAGACCTATCAAAAGCAATTAAAGAAGTAAAACATATTTTAATAGCACTGATTAAAACTCATGTTTGTATTTATGTAATTTATAGTCTTTTGCTGTTCCTGCATTTTTTCATTTAAATGCATTTAAAAACATTGAAGCACGTTTCTGTTTTGTAGATTTCCTGTTCCCTTCAGTATCTACTGTGTGTCTATTGTCATTCTAAACTGAGTAATGCTACATTTAACAAAGATCGCTATGTGCAATATTGTATTTAGTGTTTCTATTCCAATTTTTTTTAGAATGTTAATTTATATGAAAAATAAAAGAAATAATGAGATCAACGTTGTATTGTGGATAAAGTACTTTTAGACGTTCTCGTTGCTCTGAGATGGTTAACAATCACTCTGACTGAAAAAAGATGGACTTTTTTATTTTTAAAAATTTTTAAAATCCCTGTTCTGAAAAACTTGCAATATAATCTAAAGTGTCAGATAAAGAGAGCCAACATCAAGGGAAGAACCAGAAAAGAGATACACAAATCTTAGGCATGCCTTCTGGACCAGTTTGCCATATTATACTCAACCTATACAGACCTGAACCAGGGGAAGATTCCTCTAGGTCTCTTACTCTGGATTACTCAGACCATGCCTCATTTCTCCCAGCCATACTCCACCCGGGAAATGGATCCTGCTCTGGATTACTGATACTTACTTAATCCCATCTCCTAGATCTGGTGCGGAGAATCTTGCACAAGTTGGGGTAGTAGAATGCCTGGGGCAGTGTTGTCATTGTTGGTTTCCAGACAAATGTAAGAATTGCATCCATTTTGGCTTTAGTCCCACTCACTACTGAAATATGGATGCCAGTAAGATTTAACTTAAGTAATGTGAACCTTGCCAGAAAATAGGAACCCCATTTCTAGCCTCTAAACAAGCATTACAGTGCAAAACAGCATCATCTTCTGCTTTTGTTGATTGGTTGTAAGTGATCTGTGTGACATGGCTTATTTTTAAAAAGTGGCATCAGATAACATTCATCTGCCCTTTCTTCAAATGAATGCAATCCATGCTTTGGTTGTGTTCGTTGGTTTCTACTGACTTTAAAGACTGACTGTATCGCAGGGGTACCCAACCTGGCATGGACCGGGGGTGGGGTTTGCAGGCGGGAGCCAATCGCGCTGACCAGGGGGTGGGGTTTGCAGGCGGGAGCCAATCGCGCTGACCAGGGGGTGGGGTTTGCAGGCGGGAGCCAATCACGCTGACCACCACTGCTCACCAGCTGTGCGGCCAACTTCCTAACAGGCTGTAGCCCACAGGTTGGGGACCCCTGCTGTATCGTGTTTCTTTCTTACCTCACCACAGCAATGTATGGTGCCAGGAAGAGAAGCCCAGAACAATGGGGGGAAAGTTAATTAAAGATGGTTTTACTGTCACTAGTTTGGGATGTGTAATTTATATTCCTGTTTGCAAATAACTCTTAGTCTCCAGTTCTTATTCCCAATCATTATTGTTTACTGAAAATTCAAGATTTGGATATAGTAAGAACATATTACAATAGAATAATACTGGCAATACAATTGAAGGTCTACCCAAGACAAGAATCTGACTTATCTTTGCATTGAATATTATCTGTGAACAATATGGCAATTTGTAGCTGACAGATTAATCTATCTGCCACCAGATGGCAGGCTAATGTCTTAAAAGTACTAGAAGCTTTGAATTAGCAAGAGAATAGAGTGTTTTATCAGTCTCTAAGCTTTATATAGTACTGAATAGCATTACAGCCAGTAGTTCAGACTTCTCCAGCTTTCTACATAAATTTATGCAGTTCCCATAATTCTCACTTCAAAGGCCATATTGTCTGGAAACCATAGAAGCTGCTGCTGGAGCTGGAAGGTGTCAGGTTGGAGAAGGTAGCAGTAGCAGTTCCTTTATAACTCCATGCAACACCGTTGACTATAAATTCAAAAGAAGTAGTGACTACGAAGAATACTGTGAATACAGGGGATTTGCAGTGCTTTAAGAACATAAAGTGGTTTAGATTCAGGTTTAACTAAACTAGGCTTAAATCCTTGCACTCAATGAGCGTAAGTTAGTTATGACCAGGGATGTGTCTACAGTCCAGCTCTTGCAGGCCAGGTTGAGTGAAGAGCTCATGATCCCCAACACTAGGCCCGATTGGTAATCTCTGGCCTGTTTACAACCCTGCTGGCTGCCTCATCTACAGCCATGGCTACCATTGACAATAACCTGCTAGATCTCAGGAATTAGGCTAATTCAGTTCCTCACTGGGCAAGATCCAGCAACTCTGCCAAGCTGGAGGAGGAGGAGCCCGAAGGAACCAGTTGTTGACATCAGGATGGGTTGTTGCCTAATTTGAATGACAACTCTGCTTATATCCAAGGTGAATCCCTCCTTTTTCAATGGATCATTAGAACTAAAATTGGATCCAGTCCAGTGCTGCTTCTACAGAAGAAAAACTTCATGTTAAGTGCCTATACCTATCAAGACTTTTTTGTGGAGCTGAAAATTGATTTGCTGAATTAGACCACTCTTTTGTTACTGATATTGGTAGAATATCCTTGTTCATATCTTTTGGACATGTTTAATTTTGACCCCAAAACAGAAGTGTGTTCCAATGCCCATCTGTTTATTGTTCTACGTCATGTTTAGGGTAATATTGCTTTGACACTTAGTCCTACATGTTTCATTAAAAATAATATAGAAAGTTTCAGTGAGGAACATAGTTGGGATGCTAGAAAGGAGAAAATTCAGTAGCCCATTTTTTTTAGTACAGTTGGAATGAAAGAATTCTGTCATTTGTTTCCCTTAACATAATACCTTCAAATGAAACAGCTCCAGCTTCTTACCAACAGTAACGTTATCTAAATGTTATGTTTGTGTTATGTTGAAGATTGTGTACTTACAACTACTCCTTTGGAGTAGAACAATCATAATACCCTTCAATTCACTTTCATCCATTCCAATACATCAATCAATAAACCCACTTTATTGTAAGAATTGAGGCTATATATTATACATATACATAAGTTGCATTGGCAAGGGACCTTTAATTCTTGACATACCGTTCAACTAGTGTCATATCCTTGGGGTTGATGGAAGTTGACATGCAGTAAAGCTGGAGGGTCACAAGTTCTCTGTCAACATTATAACAGAAAATTGGAAACTAATGTGTGTGTATTACATTCACATTTTCCATACATAAAATATCAGAGTGATAGCTTTTACTGGTTATCTTCAGCTGTATATTCTGCTTTTATCTGAAATATTCCATAGTGGTTCTATATTTTAATTATTTCATATTTAAATTAAGTAGATGAAGGAAACTCCCTCACAAAGGTTAAACTTAAATTCTACGAATATATACATGAAACAAATATACATGAATTCCATATATCTCTAGAATATCTTTATTCTATAATTTAACAATAATACACCTAAAAATAATTACGTTATATTTATAACATTTATCCCACTTTGCTTTCATTTATAAAACAAAATTTAAATAGTATGAACTACTACAACATCAACTCAACTCTTATAAACCAAACCAAAAGGCATTCCCCTATTGTAGTACATCTGGTTGGTTTGTGACAGGCTGATAAAGAGCTCTCTCTGAATAGTCATCCTACATTATTGCTTGAACAGTTTTTTTTTACCAAGCCCTAACGAAAGGAACCAAATGTTTATGTTCTCTTTCTTCAAGCAGCAGCAGTCCCGGGCAACGAGCCTGTACATAAAAATACAGCTGTCCTAACTAGTTCTTCCCTAATTATTAGCTTTGATAGAAATAATAAGTTATGGTCATTAAAACCACCAAAGCAAGCCTCAGCCTTCTTTATTGTACTTTTCTAGGCATGATATTGTTATTGTGTAACATGGAGGGATTGAACTCTAAGACCCACATACCTACCCAATCCCCTCTCCCTGTGCCAATCCCCATAAACCGATTGGCGAGCCTAGAGGAGAGCTGTCACTCAAAACCTCTCAAAATAACCTGTCCAGCATAATAGAGAACTGTGCCGTTGAACCCTTGAGGTGGCATCAACTTGCAGCTTTAAGAAAACAATTGTTTAACCCTTTCTGATCACGTCAGAGGAAACTAGTAGCAAAAAAACTTCTTTGAACATTTGATTACTTTGGCTATACCTATCACAAATGCACAACTCCAAGCCATGCAATGGGTCACCATCAGTGTTACCCAGAAATTTTCAAAGGAATCTGAATGGTAACTTCTGGAACATGCAAAAACCAAACATGCAGCCTTGTATTATTGGGTTTATCAAGTCCTTTCATACATTAAATTTTATCCTACATAGGTGCAATTTTGTATACTGGAAACGAGTTAAAGATAAAATACATTATTTTGCTTGCTTTGTGCTACTGTGTTTAGTAAGTCAAACACAATATTGTTTTCCTTCACAAATGTATTCATTCAACATAGATGAGGATAAATGCACAAGATTGACTCTACGGAAGGAAGGTTAAATCAACGGAAATTTAACACTAGCAAAATCCTGTCTGTTGTAAGGGATAATGTGACCCCATATTTAAGATTTATCTCAACTCTTCAAATACTTAGTCATCTCACCAATTATACATGCTTATGTCTACATTAAAAAGTTTAACAATTTGCAGTAACATGACAAGTGAGACATTGCTGTAGAATTCTGTACTTGAGACAATTTAGCTGAAAATGGGTATAAATCCACTTCAGTCTCTTCATTTGGAAAGTGCAAGCTGATATATCCATGGAAGATAAGGCTGCTTAAAAGGCACACAAGTCTTATCAATCAGGCCAGACAGATCACTGCTTCCCTTTGCTGCTCCTAACTGTATCCATCCCAAGGAAGACAGGATTAAAGCAGTCAGAAATGGAGCAAAATGTTAACCGAGACTGAGATAGGAAAATGATGATTATTATTATTCATCCAAAAGCGTGAAGTGAAAGCCAAAAGGATTTCCACACAGTGGAAGGAAGAGTTAATTATTGGATTTATATCACTGGCCACCAAAATGTTCACACTCACATTTGACAATGGCTCCTCAGTTAGTGGCAAGCCCAAGGGTGAAACAGCTGTTTTGGTAATAAGGATGGCATTCTTTGATCAGCTCATAGCAGCCTTTATTTCCAGTAGGCAAACAAAGCAAAGGACATCGCTCTAGAAATGCTCCAAAAGAGAGTCAAGGAAAAACAGTCAGCCAGTTTCATATCTGAAGAGAGGGTTTAGGCAGAGTCAGCTGCCAGACCTCATTTTTGTTGCTTGTCTGAACTGCTCAGGTTCACAGACATACATCGGCATTGCTTAACTTTCTGGATCTTCTTAATTCGAAAAGGTGGGTCCAGTTCAGGGCATTCGAGCTGCACTGTGAAGGAGGTGACCTTCTGAGGTTTGCAAAAGGCACATGACTGGAAAGATTCTTCCTCCTTTTTTACATGGCGGGGGATATAGAAGGAGTTGCACTGGCCATAGCAGAAGCGGTTGATAATTGTGCGGCCAATGCACCCCTCCTCGCTGACCGTCTGCCGTAAGGGTTGGGTTTTGCACCAGTCACTTTTCAGATATTTCCTCTCCGTAACCACCAAGGCCTCCTGGCTGGAGGACAGCACTTCTCTGTTCAGATGCTGCTGCCGCCGCTCTGAGTTATTACTTCTGCTGCCTTTGTAAGGGGAAGGGATGGCTCCCGCAGGGCGGTTTTTCCTGGGTTCTATCACTTGAACCAGAGCAGACATGAGAAACAATGATAAAGCAAGTTTCCAGATCATCCTGCAATAAGATAACCAAACCAGGATAGAAGTTATACCTCTAGAAAACAGTCAAGACATCATTTCAAAATGCATAATTCTAGGCATTCTAATTCTGTGGATCCAGTCTTATTCTGGACTCAAAGAGCTTTTAGGGGGAGTTGGGAAAATAATTCAGAAATAAACAAATTAATGTTGAGAATGGGCTACATCAGACATAAGTAAAAGATAAAAATGGAAGGACAGAACAATATACCTTTAGGACTTAAAAAAACTGACTTGACTTCACTAACAGCATCATTAATAAATATTTGGGAGGGCTCATATTTTATCTGCTTTGGAATAAATTTATTTATTATTTCAATTTCTATTACCGCTCCATCTCTCCTGAAGGGGACTCTGGGCGGTTAAGAAAAGGGTATCCATGCCCTTTTCTTGGCAACATTAGAGATTTGCCCCTGCCTTTTTCTATATGGTTTTTTTTGATTTCCTGATGTCCCCGAGTGATTTCCCATCCAAATACTGTATTAAGTTGGCCCACACATGGTCAACCATCTGCTAAGATGATAAAATGCAGACACTATGATTTGTTTTTATCCTGGAGGCAAACAACAGGATTCAATTCCATAAAGGTGTTTTGGAGCAGGGGGGAGGACATGAACATAGCACCCATCTGAAACTCTTTAAAACTGCTCCATTGTTTTTTGGGATCATCTGTCAATGATAGAGGGCAGTTCTGGAGTCCCAAGAGGAGACATGGCTGCTTTAAAGAGCTACGGAAAGTGCTCCATTCACACCCCCGTCTTCTCCATAGCACTTTTTCTGAATTATTTTCAAAGTCCTGCATAGCATTTGGGGGGCCTAAGGGCACATTCATCAGAACATGTCTTAGGACCTGGGAAGCAGAGAAATATATATGCTAATTTCTTCCCCTACTCATGCAAACATACAATCTCACTCCCTCACTTCCATACACCAATAGTCTGTCTCTGCACAAAATCTGTCTGTGTGTAAAAGGGCAAACCTACAACTCTTACACACTCTCAGACATACATAAGACTTATGGTTTTTTTTCTTCTTCCAGTGTTTTTAATTGATCTTATAACCAAAAAGGAAGGCTTTTTTCAGCTGTTTTCTGGGAAGAAAGGAGGAGCCATAATGGTTATGTTTCCTGCCCATCAGTTAATTGTCAGACTGACTGAGCCCAATAGCAAGAGAACAGGATGCAAAACACAAGAGGCCTGATGGGGCCTGGGAACTGCCTTGCCAGATGTCTGTCCTAGCCCAATTATGAAATGAACAGACGTAAGTCACTAGGGCCCAGTACAATGCAATTGGTCCAGACCACTCTTCCCAAGCATAAGGCCAAGTACGTTAAGAATGATGCTTATGTAACAAATATATCCAGATGCTTCAAGCAGACTCTGTTACTTTAAGTAACAGCTTAGGGTCACTTGAGATGGCCCCAGAGAAATATTTGCTGATGGGCTTTCTTCTTGACCGTGCTCTATGCAGAGAGACTAGGTAAAATGATACCTCTCTAGCATATAACTGAGAATGGTCACTGTGATTTGCATAATTATAGAATACAACAGCACAAGCACCAACCAACTTCAGATACAGCAAAGTTATTGTGTATTTGGGGAGTGGGGAGTTATTTTGCTTATGGAGTTAAGTGTATAAACTGGTTGATACACAGAAAAGAATGTGAGTTTAACTTAGGATGTGAACATTTTGAAGGTACTTACCTAAGCAGAAAATTGATGCCAAAATCTTGAGCCATTCACGTTGACTTTCTGGAAGTGGAAGGGAATACTATCTTAGCACCTTACAAAGAAAACAATCATTTTTTTAAAAAAAAGACACAATGAACATTGCTATTTCACCAACACTAGCTACAGTTTTCTGCACAAATTTAAAGTATTTATACATTAACTTGACTTATCCTGAATGATGCCTATTCAGTGACCCCAATTCCTGAAGATGTTTATTTCTAGCTGTTGTAGATTCAAAATCCAGCAGAAATCAATGAGCTTCTCTTGTAAATAAGTGTGCTCAGGATCACAGCCAGAATGTAAAATGATTATCTCCATCAAAAGACTCCAGCCAGTCTTCAGAGGAGTCACAGAACTCTATTTGACTAACACTGTTATTGTGGCCAAAACCATTGGATGTCAACTGGATATTCAGGCCAAATTCCTTTCCAATCAGCTAATCACAGCCTTCTCTGGAGATGCAACAGAATCTAGTATTATTCCTTTCCTTCTTTGTTGCCAGACCCAGGAATATACAAACAATGAGTCAGAACCTCATCTGAATCAAAGCTCATTTAATTATTCTAAATTCAAGTGATTGGAAAATAGATGTAGAGTACATCATTGCTTTGGATACTGGGTTTTCCTACTTGGTCATATGAATCCAAAGCCCAATGCCTTCGTACAGATTCCTGTAATGGTGAGGGGGTGTTCCCGGCTGCCTTTAAGGAGGCGCTGGTGCACCCCCTCCTCAAGAAACCATCCCTGGACCCTACTATCCTGGGCAATTTTCACCCAGTCTCCCACCTTCCCTTTTTGGGAAAGGTGGTTGAGAAGGTGGTGGCGTTGCAACTCCAGAGGATTCTGGAGGAAACGGATTATCTGGACCCTTTTCAGTCAGGTTTCAGGCCAGGATATGGGACAGAGACCGCATTGGTCGCACTTATGGATGATCTCTGGCAAGAGCGGGATGGAGGGAGTGCGTCCATCCTGGCTCTCTTAGATCTCTCAGCGGCTTTTGATACTGTCGACCACGGTATACTCTTGGGGTGGCTCAGGGAGTTGGGGGTGGGCGGCGTGGTTTTGTGCTGGTTCGCCTCCTTCCTCCAGGGCCGTTCCCAGTCGGTGTTGATAGGGGAGGAGAGAGCTGACCCGCGACCCCTGTCTTGTGGGGTGCCGCAGGGATCGGTTCTCTCTCCTCTCCTGTTCAACATCTACATGAAGCCGCTGGGTGAGATCATCCGTCACCACGGGATGAGGTATCACCAATATGCTGATGATACCCAGTTATACATCTCCATCCCGGGTGAAGTAGGTGATGCGGTCAATGCCTTATCTCAGTGTCTGGAGGCTGTGGGGGTCTGGATGGGGAACAACAGGCTTCAACTGAACCCTGGTAAGACGGAGTGGCTGTGGATTGATGGCCCCCCTATATCCGGGAAGTTGTCATCTTTGGTTCTGGGTGGGGTTGCACTACCTCACTCGGATCCAGTGCGGAATCTGGGGGTTCTCCTGGACTCACGACTCCTGCTCGAAGAGCAGGTGGCAGTCGTGGCCAGGAGGGCCTTTGCACAACTTCGAGTTGTGCGCCAGTTACGCCCTTTCCTGGATCGGGAGGCCCTCCAAACAGTCACTCACGCCCTTGTCATCTCCCGCATAGACTACTGTAATGCGCTGTACATGGGGCTTCCCTTGAAGAGTATCCGGAAGCTTCAGCTGGTACAGAATGCGGCGGCGCGAGCAGTTATGGGTGCCATAAGATCGGCACATGTAACACCTCTGCTACGCGAGCTGCATTGGTTGCCAGTTTGCTTCCGGGTCCAACTCAAGGTGTTGGTGATTACCCTTAAAGCCCTATATGGCATAGGGCCAGGGTACCTGAGGGACCGTCTCGTCCTGATGACGTCGGCCCGCCCCACCCGTGCATGCAGAGAGGGCATGCTTCGGACCCCCTCAACAAGAGAATTCCACCTAGCGGGGTCCAGGAGGCGTGCCTTCTCTGTGACAGTGCCCGCTTTATGGAACATCTTGCCCCCGGAGGTGAGACTAGCCCCTTCACTCCTGGCCTTTCGGAAGGCCCTTAAGACCTGGCTCTGCCGCCTGGCCTGGGACAACGGAGGTGGTAGTGCCTCCTGGTGTTGGCTGGCCCCGTAGGTGATCTGTGCTACGGTCCTCAAGCCATCTTGGATTTTATTTATTTTATTTTATATTGGATATATTTTTATATATCTTCTTTTTGTATTGTTTTTTAAATTTTTTAAATTTTAAATTTTAATTATTGTTACCCGCCCAGAGTCCCTTGCATGGGAGATGGGCGGGGAATAAATTAAATAAATAAATAAAAATAAATAAATAAATAAAAAAAACCCTTCCCTTTTCTTTCTAGTGACTGAGCAGAATAAAAAATTACATTCATTTTTCTCCATTCTGCATCAGACTCTAAAAGTTCACAAGAAATCTGCCTTTTTGTGTATTTCTCATAGGTATTGTTTTGCCTAACAACTGCAATTCACTCTACATAGGGCTTCCCTTGAAGACCATTCAGAAGCTTTAGCTGGTGCGGCATGAGGCAGCCTGGATAGTTATACCAAAGTTCCCTCACATAATGCATCTACTTTGGTCACTGCACCAGCTGCACTGCACTCCTTTGGAAGTTTACTGATTCCCAAATTCAAGATGCTGGTTATTTCTTTTAAAGCTCTATATGGATCAGGATCCGGATATCTTCAAGACTGCCTTCTCCAAGGAAAGGTACTATCAAGGACAAGAAGTTGCCAATGTGGTTTGAAAACAAGGTCAATAAAGTCTTTAAGAGAAAAAAATAGGATTCTATCAGAAATGTACAGACTTACCCAAATAAACAGAACAAAACAGAAGTGTACAAAATTATGCAGAGCGTTAAGGAAAACATATATTTGTTTTTCCCTCAAAGGACTAGGGCCCAGGGTCATCCAATGAAGTTGAACAGTGAAAAACTCATGATAGATAAAAGGAAGTCAATTTGCTAAGACAAAATGTAGCGATGCCTCCCACTTGGATAGCTTTAAAAGGATTAGGAGGATTAGATTATCACTGACTACCAGTCATGATGGCTCCAGATTACCTTCAGTATCAGAAGCAGTAGGCCTGTGACTATCTATTGCTGGAGAACATAAATGGGAGATTTCTGCTATGTTCACATTCTGCTTGCACGTTTTCCACAGGCATCTGGCTGTGAGCCACTATTGGTAGACATATCAGACAAGTCTCTGGTCCCATCCTACTATTATCATTGCTTTTCCTACACTAATGATCAACAACTGGAAGCAGTAGAAATTGTGCAGAAATTCCACATTCTTGCAATTAGCAGTAAATGAGGTGGCACTTAAATTTATAGTAGCCTGCAACAGGGAAAAGGTGGCATACTTAGAAAGTAGAGCCCAGTATCTCATGGGAAATAAAATACGAAAGAATAATATCATGCTATGGTCAAGAGGAAAACAGTAAGTACTGTCTTTGAACATGTTTCTGGCAAAGATCCTTCTCTGTTACCTGCTTGCCAAAGACCAAACTTAAAAGATTCTGCATATAAAGCAAGCACTCCTCTACAAACTTTAATAGAAACTACAGTGCTTCAACTTTCATGTTAAGAACAAAGTACAGTATAAACAGTATCCAGGAAGATGCACCAGTAATATCCATCAGATCCAGTGACTCCCTTGAACTAAAAAGCAAGACAGACCTGGAAATTTTAATATTATAGCAAGAGATCCTTGCTCATTCTAACTTTTGCCAGATCTCAGGGGTGCTACACCTAAGTCTCAGCTTCAGGATTGATGTGTATCAGCCTTTTAAAAAGAGAACTGACATGGATGAGATCAATGAACTTGGATCCAGCTTGAGAAGCAGCATTTGCTGCCACACCAAGGCTCTAATGCAGAGCTTTCCAAACTTTTCATGTTGGTGACACACTTTTTAGACATGCATCATTTCGCGACATACTCTTACAGCAGGGCACAAGGCAGGCATTAGGACCTGCGCAGAATCACAGAAGGTTTGGAGGCAGCCAGGCACAAGGCAGGCACTAGGACCTGTGCGGAATCCTGGCAGGGCAGGTTTGGAGGCAGCCAGGCACAAGGCAGGCACTAGGACCTGCGTGGAATCCTGGCAGGGCAGGTTTGGAGGCAGCCAGGCACAAGGCAGGCACTAGGACCTGCGCGGAATCCTGGCAGGGCAGGTTTGGAGGCAGCCAGGCACAAGGCAGGCACTAGGACCTGCGCTGAATCCTGGCAGGGCAGGTTTGGAGGCAGCCAGGCACAAGGACCTGCGCGGAATCCTGGCAGGGCAGGTTTGGAGGCAGCCAGGCACAAGGCAGGCACTAGGACCTGCGTGGAATCCTGGCAGGGCTCGGAGGCAGCAACAGCCGCGACACACCCAGACACTGCAGCCGACACACTAACGTGTCCCGACACACAGATTAGAAAGCTCTGCTCTAATGACTAGACAACATGAAGCTTCTGCAGCATGGGGAGAAGCATCAACTCCTGAGAGCCACTCTTCAAATATCAGAGGAGTTGAACAGGCCTGGCAGGCAATATTGGCAACACTGCTTCCTAAAGCATTACAATTACTAGGTAAGCCATGCCTGGCAAACAACTCCTTACTATGCTGTTATTCAAAGCACAGGATTACACTTCAAGAATACCTCAGACTTTCCTTTAAGACCCGGTATTGGCAGCTGTCCCAGTTACAGGTCAGCTCTTCCAATACTGCTTGCCTGAAGTGTAAGGATTTAAACCAGTCACTTCACACACAACGTTCAGCCAACACAATAACATTTTAAATGTAGTGATCTGAAGATTAAACAGGTTTTACAAAATATCTCTCTGGCTCCATACAACACCATAGTCCATCATGTCCTTACTTGTTAAAAAAAATTATCTATTGGTCATAATGTGACAGGGATCCTACAATAATTAAAATGCTGCTGAAGAATGTTGCCTTAATATTTATACAACGTCTAAGTAAAGTATTGGGTAATATGCAGAAAACTGCCAGAGCTCTGTTCTGTAAATCAACCTTTCCAAACCTGTTATACTTCAGATGTGCTAAGACTACAGCTCCCACAGCCATCAATTCAAATGGCTAAGAATTATGGATGATGTAGTTCCAACAAATTATCAGTATCAGCTTGGGGAAGGCTCAAGAACATTTTCCCATCCTGCTGAGCTAAGAAGCAAATGTACCCACTCTTTACTTATTCCACCCTTTTTTTGGCAGGGGGGGTGCCTTCAAGTCACTGTTGACTGCTGGCAACTGATCGTACGATCTCCAGGTTCAGCCTTATGATAACGGCTAGTATTATTTGTTTCTGTTTCAATCATAGTGTTTGATTTAAAACCGCCTTCCCCATCAGCCTTCCTCAACCAGTGCCCATGCTGCTTGGGAATTCTGGGAGCCACAATCCCAGCATACCTGCATGTTGGGGGAAGCTGCATTACATCAAGAAAACCTGGGACAGTTATTCCATTGCTGCTGAGTTTATGTTCTCCCCATGGCCTTCCTGCCAGGACAACGTATTAATTTAAACATCATCTGACCTATCTAGAGGCCTAAGATCACTTTAACTGGATTCATACATTGCACTAAACTATTGTTTATTTAGCTAGGGAGGCTTCACAGAATTCACTAAGCCATAAATTTATAATCCCATAATGTCTGGCTTCATACTACACACTAAACCAAAATCAAACAAATCATATTATGGTTCAGGATAGTATGAGGTTCCACTCTGTAATTTGAAACCCATCTATACTTTCTTAGCTCTTAAACCCAAAGCCTCTATTTTTCCTTGTGCAAGCAGGCACGTGATATACACTCTTTTCCCAAAAGGAAGAAACCAGACCAAATTGGTATCAAGTGAAAATGGCTTGGCCAATGCTCCTGTAATATCTTAGATCTTAGTTACAGGAGAGCTTTCAGAAAGGGCCATCAAAATAGTAATTTTGGAGATGAATACTATGACTGCGGTTGATAATTGGAGGGATGACCAATGGATGTGTGTCACACTCCTTCTAGCCTCTCTGATTCAGAGCTGTGCCCAGATCTCTAATTGCCACAGATACAGACACAGCACTGAATCTTAATTAGTTTCCATAGAAACCATGATTTCGGGAGAGGAAAAGAGATGTGAAGCAAGGACAAAAGCAAAAATAAGCAAGATAAACAATATGTAGTGATACAGGGTGCTATAAAGTTTTTATTGGCACATTTGGAAAAATTGGCCAAGTAAGCAGCAATAAAAATTTTATATCATAACAAGCACTTTTCTCCAGTTTTGTCAGAGGAAAACAGAAAATGTCTAGGAAAGGAAAAGCAGGTTATTTCGGACCACACTTGTTTATCACACTGGCCTCAATGGCTCTGGAAGAGCCTTCCAGATCTACTGGTGTCTCTTCAGGGTTCTCTGTGGACAACAGGGGTGGTAGCCCAACACATACAGAGGGGAAATACAGCTTCCATTTGACTCAAGATCTTTAAAACTACTGTTGTTGTTTATTCGTTCAGTCGTTTCCGACTCTTCGTGACTTCATAGACCATACCACTCCAGAGCTTCCTGTCGGCCGTCACCATCCCCAGCTCCCCCATGGTTGAGTCTGTCACCTGCAGAATACCATCCATCCATCTTGCCCTTGGTCGGCCCCTCTTCCTTTTGCCTTCCACTTTCCCTAGCATCAGCTTCTTCTCCAGGGTATCCTGTCTTCTCATTATGTGGCCAAAGTACTTCAGTTTTGCCTTTAATATCATTCTCTCAAGTGAGCAGTCTGGCTTTATTTCCTGGAGTATGGACTGGTTTGATCTTCTTGCAGTGCAAGGCACTCTCAGAATGTTCCTCCAACACCACAGTTCAAAAGCATCTATCTTCCTTCGCTCAGCCTTCCTTATGGTCCAGCTCTCGCAGCCATAGGTTACTACAGGGAATACCATTGCTTTGATTATGCGGACCTTTGTTGTCAGTGTGATGTCTCTGCTCTTAACTATTTTATCAAGATTTGCCATTGCTCTCCTCCCAAGAAGTAGACAGTCTTCTGATTTCCTGGCTGCAGTCAGCGTCTGCAGTAATCTTTGCGCCTAGAAATACAAAGTCTGTCACTGCCTCCACTTTTTCTCCCTCTATTTGCCAGTCATCAATCAAGCTTGTTGCCATAATCTTGGTTTTTTTGAGGTTTAACTGCAACCCAGCTTTTGCACTTTCTTCTTTCACCTTCGTCATAAGGCTCCTCAACTCCTCCTCGCTTTCAGCCATCAAAGTGGTATCATCTGCATATCTGAGATTGTTAATGTTTCTTAATTGTTAATTGTCTTCTTCCACTTCCGCACATTGCTTGTTTAAAAATAATTCTTTATCTCTTCTGGCTAACCTCTGGAATTTTGCATTTAATTGGGCATATCTCCCCCTATCACTGTTGCCTTTTGCTTTCCTTCTTTCTTGGGCTACTTCCAGTGTCTCAGCAGACAGCCATCTTGCCTTCTTGGTTTTCTTTTTCTTTGGGACGTTTTTTGTTGCCGCCTCCTGAACAATGTTGCAAACTTCTGTCCATAGTTCTTCCGGGACCCTATCTACTAAATCTAGTCCCTTAAATCTATTCTTCACTTCCACTGCATATTCCTTAGCAATATTAGTCAGCTCATATCTAACTGATCTGTGGGTCTTCCCTATTCTCTTTAGTCTGATTCTAAATTTTGTAATAAGAAGTTTGTGATCTGAACTACAGTCAGCTCCAGGTCTTGTTTTTACCGACTGTATAGATGTCCACCACCTTTGGCTGCAAAGGATGTAGTCAATCTGATTTCGGTGTCGACCATCTGGTGAAGTCCATGTATAAAGTCGCCTTTTAGGTTGTTGGAAGAGAGTGTTTGTTATGCAGTGAGTTGTCTTGGCAAAATTCTATCAGCCTATGTCCTGCTTCATTTTGTTCTCCCAGACCATGCTTGCCTGTAATTCCAGGTGTCGTCTGACTACCCACCTTAGCATTCCAGTCTCCTGTAATGAAAATAACATCTCTTTTTGCCGTATTATCCAGTAGGTGCTGCAGATCCTCATAGAACTGATCTACTTCTGCTTCTTCAGCATCTGTGGTTGGGGCGTATATTTGGATCACTGTGATGTTAAATGGCTTACCCTGAATTCAAATTGAGATCATTCTATCATTTTTTGGATTGTATCCAAGCACTGCTTTAGCCACTTTATTATTAATTATGAAGGCTACTCCATTTCTTCTGTGGTCCTCTTGTCCACAGTAGTAGATCTGGTGGTCATCTGATGTGAAGTGGCCCATTCTAGTCCATTTCAGTTCACTGGTACCTAAAATGTCTATATTTAATCTTGACATCTCACCAATAACCACATCCAATTTGCCCTGGCTCATAGATCTTACATTCCAGGTTCCTATGGTGTGTTGATCTTTAGAACATTCGTCGTTCACCACCAGCACCGTCAGCCACTAGCCGTCCTTTAGGCTTTGAGCTAGCTGCGTCATCACATCTGGGGCTAGTTGAACTTATCCTCTGTTCCTCCCCAGTAGCATTTTGACCATCTTCCGACCTGGGAGTCCCATCTTCCGATGGTATACCGACAATATCTCTGGTTGTACTGATCCATTTAGTTTTCACGGCAAGAATACTGGGGTGGGTTGCCATTACCTTCCCCAGGGATCGTATTTAGTCTGACCTCTCTGCCACGACCTTCCCGTCTTGGGTGTCCCTTCACGGTTTAGCTCATGGTTTCATTGAGGTGCTCAAGCTCCAGCACCACGGCAAGGTAACGATCTCCTTTGCTGGAGTTAAAACTACTACTGAATAGAAATTTAAAACAAAAACAACTTTTCTACAAGGCATTCAACAGATAGTCTATATGGAATGGATGAAGGAGAACCATCAAAGCTCAACTGTTATTTGTGTTCATCTGGCTGAGCTTGGAGAAATTTGATGAAGATACTTTAGAGGGATTCTTGCAGGACTCATAATGAAAATGACAGAACTATACATACACAGACCCTGCTCCATATATCTCCACGTGTACCCAGCTTATCCCCTCAGCTTTAAAGACATTAATTTTGACTTCCATTGACCCCTACTTACCTGATCATGTGAGTAAAGATACAGAAAAGGTGTTACACAGGCACGAACTTTGCACTGCTTTTGGAAAAGTGTACGCATCGCCTGTATTCCATCTGTCATGCAACTGAGTGCCTCTCTCATACCTAATGCCACTGTCAATTTTTTGAAGGCAGCTCGTAGCCATGCACTTCTGTGCACACATGCGCATTCACGCACATAACATAGCAATGAGTTTATTAGACTAGAATCCAAAACATAGTGAAGCAGAAATAAGATCTACTGAAGATAACATTAAGCCTTAGCAAAGATCTTCTGCCAGTGAAATGCAGCCTTTCACATTAAATTAGAAACTAAATAATTTTGCAAAGAGCAGCTACCATTTATAGTGCTAGAGAGAGGTAGGAAACTCACCAAAGAGAAGGAAACCAGCATGCAGCATTTTGTTTTGTTATTTTCATTCTCTGGTTTCCTATACTCCATTTAACAGAAAAATATTGAAAGCATTGTTAGCATCTAATTTACTTCTTGCCAAACTAAGGACAATATTTTAGTTACTGTTCCTGCTCTGAAGTGGAAAAAAGTCCTGGAGCTATGTTCCTCCTTCCCTAAATCACTGTTTATTATCCTGGTTTTCTAAAAGTCTTGCAGAACATAAGAGTGGAAGGGAGAAAGAATTTCCTCCCCAGTGATAACTGGGAAAGAGTGCAGGAGATAGACATTATTTTATGTATCAATGTATTTATGAATCACCCAGCTTACAGGAATGCACATTTAAAAATGACAACTGTTACATTTCTTTGAAATCTCAAACATTAACTATATTTGTTTAAAATTCCTCAAAAAAAGCACCCACCTTTAAATTTCAGAACATGGTAGTCCAAATCAATAGTTAAGACAATAGCACCTTGACTTAATGAGCTCTTACAAACAAACTTTGTATCATGGTGTTCACAGCCCCTTCCCCACTCAATTCATTGCCATTACTATAACCTCAAAGTTTTCCATTCACCATACTTTCCTATTAGTTGGGAAAATGTCAAAATCTGAAACCAATTTCAAAACATGGTTTAAAATCCCAGTTCATTCTGAAACTCCTAACCACATTTTCCTAGTTTGGATTTAAGAGAATGTTTAATTGAAAATTTCCTGGCATATTACAATATCCTGAGAAGAGAGGGGAGAAGAGCAGGATGAGGACATAGAAAGTTAACTAAAGGGTACTGAATCGTTCAAAAGTTCTGTTCGAGACATGCATGTTTTTTTTGGAAATATCCATATTTGTTGACTTCAATTTAAGCATAAAAAAGAGGGTGTTTATCAGAATAAGACTCAAATAAAACCACATTAGCCTGAATGTTAAACCTTTCCTTCTGATCTCAAGTAACGAAAGTCTATGTATTGATTACTGCTTTGCCCTTTCATTGCAATGCCTGTGAGGTTTTCTGTGTGTTTTTTTTTTCATTCATCTTAGCAAATGCCGTACCAGGCAAATTGTTTAAGCAATGCAGAGCTGACCCTAATCTTCCTTGGTGCAATGCAACCCCCTGTACAAATGAAGAATTTAGTAATGATACCATTGGGCAGTAATTACGGCTAATCTATTTTGAGCTATAGATCTAACAAATCTAACTATTATTAGATCTTGGTTAAAATGAGTGTGTTAGTCCCTCTATACTTACACATTTGACTGATTTTTGTGAACAATTCAAGAGTGCACTGAAAATGAAATCTGAAAGTAGCTAAAGCTGTTTGGTTTCTCTTCTTATATATCCTATTGGCAAACTTAACAGGATGATAATGGGGGCTAACTGACGGGGAGTTTCTTTGAATCCAGGTGCACCTTCATATAGCCCTGGAAATTTTCTATCGGACTGTATTTCAATTTGCTCTTACTTACTAAGTAAGTTTAGGTAAACTTAACAGTCTAGCTAAACTTAACAGTGCAGATTTCCCAGCTGAAGTATTTCAGGATGAGATCACAAGAACTTAAGAAGCTGCCTTACATCAAGGGCTTACCTGCACTGCCCATTTGCCCCATAGCCAGGACAGGCAGGCAATTGTTTCTGGGGGTTATTTTCAAAGCAGCATCATGGCACACTTCTTTGTTCTGCTTCAGAACACACTTTTCCCTGTTGTAACCTCAAGTATTTCTGTCCAATTACACTAGAACACATTAGTTTCTTGCAGGCTAACTACAACAATTCATTGGCTACTTCAAAGAGGAAGGAATCTCTGGGCTACTTGGAAGCTTAGGGCGAAACCCTTCTATCTGTCTCAGGTGACTGGAAAACAGCGATATAGTGGAACCACACTAAAAAGGATAGTAATAAAGCAAAGGGCAAAATATAAAGCTCGGGGGGGAAAAAACTTTTCAAAAAAGTTTCTACTGGGTTTCAAATCAGCAATGATAGATATATAATTTTTAGTAGAGATTTTAACACAGGTGAAAGATAAACATGAAGAAATATAAAGAAAAATTAAGAAATAGAAAAAATGAAAAGTGCAGAAAATGATACAGGTAGAAAAAGATATATAAAAAGCGGCTTCCGATCTTCTTTACAGCAGTTACAAACAAACTTATTATCCCTCCTCCCTCTTTAAAATTACATTACATGGTTCCCTTCTTCCCATATTCAATCCTTTTTAATCAGCATAAATCAGCAACCTTTGACTTACAAGGCAAGCGTTATACTAGCTGTGCTATTGCAAGTCATGTTAAACTTGGGGCAAAAAATCCTTAAAAACGAACACAGTAGTAAGAAAGAAATCCAGATTATTATTTTTTCAATAACCAACTCAGCTACATGGATTCTGTATAGCTGTGCCTCTATTCTGCAAAGTTAGCATCTAGGCTAGATTGTACTAACTGTTCATCACAATCCCAGAAAATTTGCCACCTATTAAAGGAAGAGCTCATAACTAATTGAAACAGTTATAACAATTACAGTAGCTGTAATTGTCCGTCTGTCTATCCTCTCTAACCTGTTTCACTTATACCTATCTTCACCCAACTTCTATTGTTCTTCTCAGTTACACTAGAGACAGACACCTCTCAGCAGTTGTGGCCCACACTTTCCCCCCCAACCCTATTCTGAAGGGTGGCATTCAAATGGTAAAATTAATTAAGCAATACATTTGGGTTAACTAAGGTTCCAATGGGCAGGGGCAGTGATTCAGTATCAGCATATAAGCGGGAAGGTGTTGCTATGAATAGTGAGGGGGGAGTCGGGTTTCAGAATTTTCTCTTCATTTTTTTATAGATGTATTAAGCCTACAGTATTTGCTGGCCTACATGCTATTCAGGAATATTATTATTATGGTTGGTCGTGCAGTCAACCAGATGTTTAGACTGGATTTGGAATTTTTATCCATCTATCAAGTCCTTCCCAAGATGAAGATGATCTTGGGTCTTTTGGTCAGGGAACAAAACACATAAATTAACAAAAATATAAAGGAAATGTAGCCAGAATCTTCTAGCAGAAAAGTAAGATATAGATTCTGACACAACAGAATTTTAATGTGCTCCACATACTCTGTATAATAAAGGGTAGTGATATGTAGATCTGCAGGGATCTGCCTCAACAGGGTGCGTTATGCCATACAGGCTAGTTGCTCTGCCTCAGTGAAGCCTGTCAACTAAGTATCTAGGCAAGAATTTTCTCATTTAGCAAAAGGAGCATGTGCAGGAGTCCCTTTTGTCAATTGGGTATGGCACAGCCTCATGAGTCCTTTAAAGGAGATGCTTCAATCAAAGATTCATCAAAGCAAGCACCCTAAGACAGAGTCAACATAAACATTTCTCTCAGAAAGAGAAATTCCTCCTTTGTTCACTGCCTTCTCAAGCAACTTTACCTAAAGCAGAGGTCTTAGGATTCAGGTGAAGCTTGCCTGGACCAGAACCACCCACAATATACTGTACACTACTTCAGGGAAGACCGAATGGGTTAACTTATCAACAGTGCTGACAGGAAAAGAGTGATCTGTCTTCCCCAGAAGGTTCCTCCATCCGCCCCACTCCATCACTACTTTGACAGGGCCTGGAAGGGCTCTGCATGGACAAGGAAAGGAAACTCTTGATGGTTGCAGGAGGTTGTAATATGCCTCTAAATCAGAGCTTTCCAAACTGTGTGTCGCGACACAAAAGTGTGTCGCCACACACAGTCTGGTGTGTCGCCACACAACCCGGAAGTGCTGATCATCATCAGCGCTTCCGGGTTTTCCCGCGGCGACACACCAACGGCGGCGCGCAAAAATCTGAAAGCAGCAGCAGCGCTTCTGGGTTTTTGCGCGCTGCCGCAACGGCGGCACTTCCGGGTTTTCCCGCGGCGACACACCAATGGCGGTTGGTGTGTCGCCGTGGGAAACCTTTGGAAAGCCCTGCTCTAAATCTTGTAAGATTCAGTAAAAGCTAGAATCTAATTACAACTGGAACAAGACTTAACTTCAAAGGAGCCTACACTGATGATCCAGACACTTGATCATCTGGGCTGCCGACAGCCCAGCCCAAGGTTCTGTTCTCCAAGCAACATAGAAACGATTGGATAGTAGACAGGTAGTCCTCGTTTAGCAACTACAATTGGGAACAGACATTAAGCAAAGTGGTCACTAAGTGAAACCATTCCTGTGCTTATGATCTTACTTCAGCTTTTCTTTGCTTTACAGACCTGCAAAGGATTGGTCACAATGTTACTTTTTCATCACCATGGTAACTGCAAACAGTCACTGTATAAGGCAGTCGCTAAACAAGGACTACCTATTCAAGATGAGTTGGATTCACTTTGATGAAGAGCATTGGGCCACTGAGATGAAATGAACCTCTTCATCAGAGCAAAGAGGCAACGCAGGTTATCTCAACAAAGCACTCAAAAGTGTTTCCAGCTTCCATGCTGCTGGGAACATTGCAAGCAATCTCCTCACAAACTTCTCTACCAGTACCAGGTTTTACACAATCAAGGCGGCTGTGAAGAGTCTTCTTGCAGCCGTCTCCACAAACACGTGCCTGTGCCTTTCATTTCAGAGGGAGGCAGAGAGGTGACTCCCAATCAGCCAGCCAGCCAGCCACACACACACACAACAGCTGAAGGAGGTTTCTGAGTAGGGGCTGTGCCTGTGGAAAAACCTCTTCCAGCTTTAGCAAGTGCCAGAGGATATTGGAGGGGCTGTGAAGCACAGACAAGCCAAGCCACATAGCTGCTTCACTTTGCTCTTAGAAGCAATGGGGCGCCATTGCTTCTCAAAGTAACTTTGAGTGGGTGCTTCATTGGAATCTTCATCAAAGCAAAGCACCTCTTCAAAGAATTATGCAGCTCTTTTGGGTATTCTCACAAGAAGAGGTTTTATTTTTTAATGACACATAAGGAAATTTTAAGTTCTGGGCATATGACAAATTGCCTCACCACCAAGGCCTGCTCTCCAAGAGTAAAGGAGAGGACCCACCCAAGAGATAAGAGAAAATTTGTAAGCTTGCTCAATATAACAGAGATATCCCAGAACCCCTCTACTCCATGATAAATTAATTGCTACTACAATCAATTTCAGGAACTTCTTCACTCTATTTGTTTTTTAAAAACCTGCACAACAGAAGACAGGATAATAAATGCTAGACTATTCTGCAGGGTTGATATACACTAATTAATGCCCTTCTCTGCAAACAAATTAAGTACATTATGGCTTACCTTGCAGAATGTACCAAATTCACAGTCCCTTGGCAATGGTCCTGTTTTCTTACAAAAAAGGCAAAGAGTGACCATCCACAGTGCTTTACAGCTCAAGTTCTAGAAGGGCTACAGACTAGCATTTTAAAAAAATGAGTCTGGGGATAATGGCTCCTGGATGGAGCAAGTGCTCTTCCCCCTTGAGAGTACTTATGGTGGGAAATATACTTCATTCTTTCCTGGATTTATAGCAAAAGTAGTACCTGCTTCAAGTAAATGAGCAGGGGAACAGAAGGGTATTTGAAGGCTCAACAAAGTGATGGAAGTGGGAAGGGAAAACTATGGAAGGGATTGTTTTCTGGTACACTGGCACACTGACTAATTCCTATATCAAAATTATGTTTTTAAACTTGTTGCTATTTTTACAAACCTGGTCTGCCTGGCAACATCTAAAAAAACATTTAAGATAAAAAGAAATAACTTTTTCCACCCCCAACCCTTGGTAATCTTGAAGTTATTGATCTGTTTGGAAGGTACCAAATACATTCAGAGAGAAGAGAAGAAAAAGTGTGGCCAAAGTAGAACTGATAGCTGCTGGAAAGCATCTTTGATAGCTTTCCTTATATTTGTGAGTAACCACTGGAGTCAAAGGATATTTCTAGCTAGACATCAGTGGTGAATATCCAGATATAATGGTAGATTAAAAGAACCCCTAAACCAGTGCTTTCCAAAGTGCCGCCATTGGCGACACACCAGCGGCGGTGTGCACGGCGGTGGTGCGGGGGGCGCACGGTGGCAGCGTGCACGGCGGCCTCGCTAAAATGCAGAAGCGCTGATGGCGCGCCGCTGCCGCCGCCGCCGTCCACACCACCACTAAAGTGTCACGACACAGAGTTTGGAAAGCTATGCCCTAAACTATGTACAGTTTTTGTTCAGAATGTGAACAGTTCAGGGGGAGTTTATCTCTATCTAGGCTATGTCTAGTATTCCACCTATTCCTAACATATATCTCAAAATGTGTATTTGTGTACTGCTTGGGCACTGGGCATGTTTGCTCTTAAGAGAATAAGCCTAAAGGAATCCAGGAGGAATGTCCTACATGTGCCTCATTAAAACACTGATATTTTCTTGATTAAGTTATCTGTGTAAGGAGGTTTAGTAAATATATGTGAAGGAGGTTTGGGTAAATATATGTGAAGTCTAGCTATAGCTTACAGACACTTTTTAAAGTAAATCAAATGAGCTGATAGGAAAAGGTGACCTCGACTGAAAAGGAAGGCTGGGTGATTATTATTAGGATTATTTGCTATTAGATTCTGTTAAGGCTGGACTTGACCTAGTAATTTGGAGAGAAACTACTTTTACTCCTAGCCAAATTCTGAATTATTTTGATGATTTCTCAGCCTATATTACTTATTTGGGGGTAAATCCCATTGAACATGGGGGTGAAGTGACTTGGTTCTGATTAGGCATGCGTAAGATTGCACTGTTAACCTTTAATTACTCTTTCTCATTCTTCTATCAAAATATTTTAGTCTTCTTTCACATAAAGTTATATTTGGGAAGAATAGTCCTTATTATAACTTATTTAAATATGTTATCTCTAGCAGCCTGTATACAATGTGAGAAATACGTGCCATCCAGTTCCACTTCTGTCTAGGCTATAGCTTAAACCAAATAGGCCATGCAACTACCTCTTCAGCTTTTCCAGTTCTCCATCCTGCAGGGGACACAAGAAGAATGTCACCAAAGATTCATTGCTCACTGACAAAATAAAAACCTACTCCACTCCTTTCCCTGATCCACAGTAAGGAATGAATCTTCTAGTGCTTCCACCATAGGGATTCTCCCAAGAATACCTTTGCAAATGCAATAAATGCTGTGAATATATTGTTATGGTGGTAATCCTACTGGAATATATATATAGATCTTTTGCAGAACTTTGCATTTTTCTAAGGATGCAATTAATTTTATGGAATGCTCCCTCACAAGCTTCTTAATTATTTATTGATTGATTGATTTTTCAACTTCTATCACCGCACCATCTCCCCCAAAGGGGACTCTGGGCGGTTTACAATTTCTTATCAATCAAAGCAGAAGATCCAAATAGATTAAGAGCATAAGGAGCATGACAAATCAGACCAAAGCCATTGTGTTCCTACAGTGGCCAACTAGATGTCAATGAAAAGCCCATGAACATGTGAACTCAAGAGAACTTCAGGGCCAAGAAAATGATACTCAGAAACTCACCCTCTCTGATAGCCGATCCCCTCTTAATATGGCATCTCACAAATAATTCCTTTTCACATGAAAATGTACAAAGGCTGCTTGGGGAACATTTTGAGACAAGAAGAAACTATTTATCCTTTCTGTCTCCCTCTAAAAATTATCACAGATCATTGGAAATAATATAATACAGTAATAGGGGGAAGAGAATTATGACTCATTTGATTTCGTAAAACAATATATATAGTATTTCTCCAATAGAAAAGAATATATGTAGCTCAGGGTTGAATTATGGAGTTTTTGGTGCTCTCTGAACTTGGTTGTTTGCTTGCAGATGTTTTATTACACAACAGTAACATCAGAGCACTCAGGACAGGGCGCACTGATGTTACCTAGTGTAAGGACTGCTCCCAACGATGTCTATCAAATTCCCCTTTCTCAAGAAAGCTCCGAAACGCAGGCTTCTTTAAAAGTAAAGAGGTTTATTGAAGTACATAGGTGCAGGAACAAAGACGTGAATGAATTGGCATGGCATGGTATGTTACATTTAAACATTTCTCCCCCCATTGTCCTTTTGAAGTTGATGTGTGAAGTACTTGGCTCCAGCTTCGCCAGACAGTCCTTCCTGGGCTGATACGTTCCATTTCACAGCTCGTTACGTTGGCTTCGGCTGCTTGTCAGTTGCGAGTCTATTTCCGCATGTCGGTTAGCACGTACTTGTATGAATGGCAGAGGTCTGCCGAACTCTGACATGCCGCCCGTCCAAGAAAATCCCCCCTCCCCTTGGAATGTATATACATTTTTACACTTGGTACCTTCTGGGTCAGATCAATAATTGTACAGTAAATCGTTTAATTGGTTAACGTGGTTTGTCCGGGAATTCTTTGTGAAAGTTTCTGATCATCTCTGGGGCTTGCATGTGTTTTTGAGCAACCCACTCTCTGTCCCCGATCGGGAGGTGTTGCCATTTCACTAAGTACTGCAGCTGTCCTTTATGTCGTCTACTGTCTAGAATTTTGTCAATTTCAAAATGCGGTTCCCCATTGACTAGTGTGGGAGTTGGCTCGGCCACTTCGGGGTGCCAGTCAGATGGTTTATAACGTTTTAGTAAGCAGATGTGGAAAACTGGGTGGACACGTTTCAATGCTTTGGGGAGTTGCAGTTTAACCGTCACTGGGTTGATTACAGTTACAATAGTGAACGGTCCAATGAATTTGGGTGCGAGTTTTTTAGATGGCTGTGTGGAGCGCAAGTTCTTTGTGGAGAGATACACTTTATCTCCCACTCTGAGTTCCCATTCCACCGCTCTTTTCCTGTCAGCGTATTTTTTGTAATTTGCTTTTGCGTCCTCGAGGGTTTTCATCATCACCGGCCAATTACTCTTTATTTTAGCGATCCACTCGTCTGCCTGTAAAGGGGTGGACCCTTCCATTACTTGGGTCAGCGCGAGTTCGGGGATAGTGACAAAGTCCTGCCCCGTTGCGATTTGGTACGGTTAGAAACCCGTGCTTTGATGGATGGAGTTATTGTATGCTACTTCAGCGAAAGGTAATAACTCCACCCAATCATTCTGTTGATAGCTAATGTAGCATCTTAGGTACTGTTCTAGTATGGAGTTAATGCGTTCAGACGATCCATCAGTACACGCGTGGAACGCAGAGCTTAACCCCTGGCTAGAACCAATCAATTTTAAAAATGCCCGCCAGAATTTGCACGTAAAGGTACTTCCGCGGTCGCTTATTATGCGTTCGGGCGTACCATGGGCTCTGTAGATGTGTTGAATGAACAATTTAGCCAATTTGTGTGCGTTCGGAATCCCATTGCATGCAATGAAATGTGCTTGCTTGGAAAATAGGTCAGTGACCACCCAGATTGCCGTTTTCTTGCTGCTCGTGGGTAAGTCCATGATAAAATCCATGGCGATTTGTTTCCATGGTTGTGTAGGGTTGGCCACCGGTTGCAGTAGCCCTGTGGGTTTCCCCATCACCCGCTTTGCTGTGGCGCATACTGGGCAAGAGGCTACATATTCCTTTACGTCCTTGCGCAGGGTTGGCCACCAAAACTTATTCCTGATCAAATGTAGTGTTTTAACAAACCCGAAGTGGCCAGCCGTTTTGTGGTCGTGTGTTTTCTCTAATGCCCCCTTCCTAAGTCCTTTGGGGACGTATACCTTTCCTTCCTTCCACCACAGCCCATTGCTTTCAGTGAGCGTATGTCTGTTCTCCCTCCACCAGTCGTCAGACAGTGTTTCTGTTCGTAGCTTAGCTTCAAAAGGGTTTTCCTCTGCTGCCTTGGCTTTGCTGCGAGTGAGAGCTAGATTCCCTTCTAACCTGTTCGTTTTCCCCCCCCCCCCCGTTCTGCTGGCTCACCTGCCTGTGGCGATTTGAGTGCGAGCGTGGGGGTGAGTGTGTTTGCTGTACCGTCTAGCCTGGTCGCCTGGCATCCCTGTTCCGAGGGTTCGCCTGGTTGTTGAGGTGTGTGTGCTTGCTTAGGGAATAGTGTTTCTACCAGCCCCTCGACTTTACCATCGTGTTGGGGTAGTCGTGACAACGCATCTGCTAGGAGGTTCTTTCCCCCCGGAAAGTATTGCAGGGTGAAGTTAAATTTGCTGAAAAATTCATCCCACCGCAATTGCTTGTGATTCAGTTTCCTGGGGGATTTGAGTGCCTCTAGGTTTTTGTGGTCCGTCCAGACCTGGAAAGGGATGGTCGCCCCCTCCAAGAGATGGCGCCATGTGTCTAGTGCGTGTTTGACAGCGAACGCTTCCTTCTCCCAAACATGCCACCTTTTTTGCGTTTCGCTGAATTTTTTGGAAATGTAAGCGCACGGTCTCAATTTCTTTGCCTCATCGAATTGAAGCAGTATTGACCCAATGGCATTGTGGGAAGTATCCGTGTGAATTATGAATTGCTTCTCCACTTCCAGGTGTTTGAGGATGGGTTCCTCTGTGAATAGAGCCTTGAGTTTGTCGAATGCCTCCTGGCATTCCGTGGTCCAAATTAGTCTAGTACTGGGTGATTTCCCCTTGTCCCCCTTTCCTTTTGTTTTCAATAGGTCAGTCAAGGGTAGTGCAATCTGGGCGAACCCGTGAATAAATTGGCGATAGAACCCCGCAAAACCCAGAAAGGCTTGGAGTTGTCTGCGGGTTCGGGGGGGTTCCCACTCTAACACTGCTTTTACTTTCCCCGGGTCCATTTCAATGCCTCTGTGAGATATCCTATAGCCTAGGAAGTCTAAGCTGTCCTTGTGGAATTCACACTTTTCCAATTTGACATATAGTTTAGCCTCAAGCAATTTCTCTAACACTCTCTTAACTAGTTGTGTGTGTTCCTCCAGGTTATCAGAAAAAATCAAGATGTCGTCTAAATACACAATTACCCCTTGGTAGAGAAACTCATATAAAACCTCATTAATTAGTCGCATGAATATGCCCGGTCCTCCCGCAATCCCAAACGGGAGAACCCGATACTGATATTGACCCAATGGGCAGTTAAATGCCGTTTTCCATTCGTCCCCTTCCCGTATGCGTACTCGATAGTATGCCTCTCGCACATCTAGCTTGGTAAAAATTTTGCCTTTTGCCAATTGCGCTAGCATGTCTTTGAGGAGTGGGAGAGGGTACTGGTTGGTCACTGAAATAGCATTTAACCCCCTGTAGTCTGTGCAAAGCTGTAAGGACCCATCCTTCTTTTTCCGGAAAAGTACAGGGGCAGCTAAAGGTGAGTTTGAGGGTTCAATAAAACCCCTTGCCAAATTTTTATCGATGAATTTACGTAGCTCACCTAATTCTTTCTGGGTCATCGCATACATTTTGGGTTTTGGGAAGGGGGCCCCAGGGATCAAATCAACCGTTGCGTCTGAAGCCCTGTGGGGGGGTTCCTGTTCACATACTTTTTGCCCAAACACCTCACCCACGGAGGTGTAGACCTCCGGGATTGTGTCTGGGAGCGTCTCCCCCTCCTCGTCTTGATCCTCCTCCCATTGTTCCATCCCCTCGTGTACCGTGCCAGCCGCCCCCCATTCCAATTCACTTACTCCATTTGTTTCTTCAACCGCTTTGTAAAGCCCATCAAAGAACTCAATTTCCCCAGACGCCCAGTCCACTCTAGGGTTTCTTTTCCTGAGCCATTTGAGTCCTAACACGATATGTCGCGCAGCAATGGGTGCGACTATGAAGCGTAATGTCTCTACATGAGTCCCCACAGACATTTGTATGTCTTCAGTGGTGAATTCGATTGGGCCCCCCTTCATTTCGGACCCATCCAATTGGCAGAACGTGATGGGTGTCTGCATTTTAACCAACCTGAGTTTCAGTTTGGTTGCTATTTTTGGGTGTATCAAACATCTGGAACACCCAGAGTCCAGCATGGCCACCCCCCACAATTGTCCCGTCCCATCCAAAGTTTGCAACTGTACCTTAACGTTCATCATGGGGCATTTTGGGACACCTGCCCCCCCGTTGCGCCCAATGGTGAAGGCCTGTCCTGCGGCGCAGTTTAGCACAGGCCGTTGTAGTTTTCCGCCGGCTCGAAGTCATCATTTGAGGTGTCGGACTCGCTGCTCCCCTGTTGCCAGTCCCGTCTCCCCACGGTTGCTGCCGCCGCTCCTTTGTACTTCGCCGTTGCAGTCTTGCTTTCTTTGGTGTCAGGTGCCTTTTTCAATGGGATTTTCTCTTTGGCGTTCGTCTTGGTTTGTGGGCAATTGCTTATCCGGTGACCCTCTTTGCCGCAACGAAAGCATAGCCCATCTTTCGTACGGCGTTCTTTCTCCTCCTCCCAATTCCGTTGCTTGGTGAATTTGCGGGGTTGAGTGAAAGAGGTCCCAGGTATCTTGCGCATGGAGTTGAAACTTTTTATGTTCTGGAGCTGCATTGTGCTGTTTTCTACTTTCCCAGCCAGTTGAATCCATCCTTCTAACGTCCCCGGGTCATCTCTCGTTATGGCTAGTTCTATAATTTCCTGTCGTAATCCGTATTGAAAGTGCTGGACTTTGAAGGATTCAGGCCAGTCAGGTAATTTCGATAGGAGTTTCTTGAAGTCCATAGCGTACTCCGCTACTGTTCTGTTGCCTTGTCTTAAATTTTGAATTCGAGTCTTCGCTGAGATTTTAGATAGCGTATCTTCAAATCTCTGTCTGAGTGCGTACATAAACTTCTGAAAGTTCCTCAGCTCGCTGGCTCCGCAGTCATGGAGACTCACTAGCCAGTCACCCGCCTCTCCCCTTAGAAAACTGGAGACATAACGCACCTTGCTCACCTCCGTTTGGAAGGTATGCTCGAATTCCTCCATAAACCCCTGAACGTGTGTTAGGAAACATGCTAATTTCCTTGGGTCCCCATCGAATTTCATTTTTAGTTCGTTAACCCTGCTTGGGGCATGGGCTCTCAAAGAGGTTCTGCGATGATCGTAGTCTGGGGTTACAGGAGTTCGGCTGTATGGAAGCTGCCCATAGAATAGTGTTTCTTCCTCCCTCTCCTCGTTTTCCCCACTTGACTCTACGATTTCTTCCTCTTCGTCGGAGCCTGTTGGGCTCCTTTCTGCCTCCCTAGGTCCCTCTAGGGCTCTTAACAACTGTTCAATGCCCCCCCCATGGAGTCCAATTTTTTGTTCATCGTCCCTACCTCTAGGCTCAGGTGTGCCATCTGGTTCTCCAGGGCTTCGATTCGATGGGTCTGGGTGACCCTTTTCCTGGCTTTCCCTCCTTTTCCTTTCAGCCCTTCCCCGACTGCGATAGACCATCCCGCCGGGGTAGGCTTGGGATTGCTGAGGGCCATGAGGTTTACCTCCTTCTTCTGTGATTTCTTATTTTCTCGCTGTTCAGTAGTCTCTGTAGGGGACGACTCCGCTCGCTGGGTTGCCTCCAACGCCCGGACAGCTGCCGCGCTGGTTCCGGCTACCTCGAGAGTCTCCGCTGCTGCTACTGACTCCATTCTGCTCCGTGGGTGGAAAAAATTTTTTTTTCCGGTGGTGTGACCGCTTTCAACTGGGGAGCTCACCGAATTTTGCCGGGATATTCCTCAGGATACGTGGTCAGGATTGATTCACGTCTTTATGTAAGGACTGCTCCCAATGATGTCTATCAAATTCCCCTTTCTCAAGAAAGCTCCGAAACGCAGGCTTCTTTAAAAGTAAAGAGGTTTATTGAAGTACATAGGTGCAGGAACAAAGACGTGAATGAATTGGCATGGCATGGTATGTTACATTTAAACATTTCTCCCCCCATTGTCCTTTTGAAGTTGATGTGTGAAGTACTTGGCTCCAGCTTCGCCAGACAGTCCTTCCTGGGCTGATACGTTCCGTTTCACAGCTCGTTACGTTGGCTTCGGCTGCTTGTCAGTTGCGAGTCTATTTCCGCATGTCGGTTAGCACGTACTTGTATGAATGGCAGAGGTCTGCCGAACTCTGACACCTAGTTGGGTAATGAAACATCTGCAAGCAAGCAAACAAGCTCCGAGAGCACCAAGAACTCCACAAGTATTTCTGACATTTCATGTATTAGAACCTTAGGAAAGAGATAAGGCCACATCTACTGTTTTCCAGATCAGCATGAAATGTAAATATTAGAAAATCAATACTTCAAAGAATTTCATATTACACACAGCAACCAAGAAGTGGGCAGGGAGGGGAGAGCTTAACATCATGACCTGGCTATGGATGGTTGGGAAAGAGGGTTAGCTCTTATTTGTAAGCCCCCATCTGTTTGACATCCAAATACCAGATGCTAACAATCTGCTTCCAGAGAAGAAGCTTTCTTCTGTTCTTCATGCTTCATCTCTAATATAGACTTTTCTCATCTAATGCTCTTCACATATGATGGTCACATGTAGCACCCAAGAGCAATAGACTGGCCCTCCAATCCCCCAGTTTTTGTTCAGCAAAGGATCACTGATGCATGTTACATGTTGGATATAGAATATGGAGCTATTCTATAGGGCTTAGAATTTTCTTTAGTAACATTAAAAAGCTCTTTGGGGTGCTTCATGTTTGTGTGTCTGTGTATTTGTTCTTCTTAAATGCACTTAATTTCGGTTCAGATTTTTATTCCCTGCAACCCAGATTCCTAAAAAGTTAGTTCAGCTGAGGGCAAGAAAAAAGTGCATTACTTTTGTTTGGACAGCTTCCCCATCTCCCCCCCTTTCTACATGAATGAAGGTACAGATACTGCTCATATTCACACAGGCAGATTTTCTTTGAATACATTCTAAAGCTTAATGCATATTGTGGCTGCAGCTAGAAAAGAGGGCTCCTCTATTATCAACTCAGCACTGCACTAATAAAATATAATAAATCTATCGGTCATGAGATAGGTCTCTTCCAATCTCATCACCATACCTCCATTAAATCTGCTGATGCAGAACACATCCATCTATCATACACTTATACTTTCATACCTTAGCAACACAATATTTTATTGATTTATTTCTTAAATTTCTATCTGCAATTGATCAGACGCGGCATTCTAGAGCAAGTAAGTACCTAAACAACATGAATAATACTCTAAAACATCCATGATAAAAAAATATATAATAGCTTTCAGAGGGCTAACTGTATGGAGACAAGCCTGATTTCTAAGAGAAGGCTGTTCTATAACTGAGACACAGCTGTTCAAAAACAGTATTTGCAAGACTTGGCCTCCTGAACTTTATGAGAATGGGGTCAACAATACTTTCTCATAGTATGCATGGGTTGACTGAGCTAATACCTGCCGTCTTGGTCTTGCAAGTACCACAGTGCCAAAGCATATAGGGCTTCATAGGTCATTACCAGCATTTAAAATTACTCCTGAAGCCAACAGGAACCCTCTGAAGGACCTAAAGCACTAGTGTAATGTGTTCAGGGAGTCCAGTGCCAACCAAGAACCAGGCTGCTGCAGTTTGGATTAGCTGAAACTTTTGAATGGTTTTCAAGGAAGCTGATACACCTCACAGAGTTGTTATGGGGAAAATAGGAGGCAGGAGAATTAGGTATTTTCACCACCTTGAAGTATATATAAAAAGGTGGGACAAAAATATAATAATAATAATAATAATAATAATAATAATAATTAATAATAATTAATAATAATAATAATAATAATAATAATAATAAATCATCTGCACATATACTACGCCGATACATTATATCCTAGGTTCTTGGGAAGAATGTGAATGAAGGCCAACACCAGCTAAAGAACTGGCAGCTGTGATTTCACATTGTTATGTATATAATATTAATAATAATTATAATTATTATTATTATTTATCCTGCCTTTATTATTTTTATAAATAACTCAAGGTGGGAAACATACCTAATACTCCTTCCTCCTCCTCTTTTCCCCACAACAACCCTGTGAGGTGAGTTGGGCTGAGTGTGTGTGACTGGCCCAAGGTCACCCAGCCGGCTTTCATGCCTAAGGCGGGACTAGAACTCACAGCCTCCTGGTTTCTAGCCCAGCACCTTAACCACTAGACCAAACTGCCTCTTGAATAGTGATGAAGGCATGGGTCACTATTGCAGGATCCCCTGCTCCAGGTAGGATCAGAACTGGCACACCATCTGAAACTGAACAAAGGCCCCTCTGGCCATGGCATCCAGTGGCCCATAAGCAGCAGCCATGAATCCAGGATGACCCCCATGTCATGGATCTGCTCTTTCAGAGGCAGTGCCATCCCATGAATGACAATGTCAGAGCTGTCTGCAAACCTCCATGTACAAACAGGAAGTATACATTGCTGTGATTAAATCTTAGCCTGTTTCACCCCATCCAGACTGTAAAGGTCTCCAGATACTGGTTCAATAAATTGATGACATTTCTGGCACAGCCAAGGTAACAAGGTACAACTGAGTATCATATCATCAACATACATACAAAGGAACACATTGCAGGGGTTCTATGACCCTCAGTACATTGTTGTTGTTATCTTTTTTGAATAGATATGACTTTGTTGTTTTCTTGGCCTTCTTGATATTTTTTTTCTATTTCCCACTCCTGGAATTTCCTGATGGTTTCATATTCAAGTACCAATCAATTCTGAAATTAGCTAAGTACAATTATTGAGAGCTAGTTTGTAGTAGTAGTTAAAGGCACCAGGCTAAAAACCAGAAGACTGTGAATTCTAGTCCTGCCTTAGGCACAAAGCCAGCTGGTGCCTTTGGGCCAGTCACTCTCTCTCAACCCTAGGAAGAAGGCAACTTCTGAAAATCATGCCAAGAAATCTTGCCAGGAGTCAAGACTAACTTGAAGGCATCAAAACAGTACAGCTAAGAACTGCCTGGTGAACATAACAGGCCACTATTTTATCACTAAGAAGTCACTGTGATTCTTCCCTGATTCCTGTCATGGAACAGAGGCAGAGGTTTTGTTTGAAAACAAAGATATTTTCAAATCAGGCTTGATTCCTGGTGACTACATAGACAAAACCAAGTAGTTGTTTTGGCAACAACAGTGGTTTGCCACTGCTTTCTTCCAGAATGGTGTTTTGATATTGTTGTTGTGTCTGTTTACTTCCCAGTCTAGTGTACAGTAGAAGAATTTCCACCTGTCATCTTCAGGAAAGAAGGAGGCAATCTTACTTATAAGGTATTGCATAAAACCAGGGCCATGACTAAGACCCAGCACTTCCTAGCCTTGGCCTCCACATATCACGGAAGTGGAAAAGAACCAGAATGATTATGGAGTCATTGATCGACTCCATAATCAAAAGACACTTCTGCAAGTGCCTAGGTGCCAAGCTATTTAGGGCTTTATAGGGCAAAACCAGAACTTTGAATTGCACACCCAGGAATTTATTGGTAGCCAATGCAGGGCCCACAACATTGGTGCTACATGTTCCTGGTAGCCAGTACCTCCCAACAAGCAGGCTGCTGCATTTTGACCAATTGTAGTGCTTAAGTGGTCTTCAAAGGCAGTCCTGTGAATAGCTCATTGCAATAGTTTAAATGTAAGTCACTGGTGCAAGATCTTCTTACTCCGGATGTCACTGAATATTCCGAGAAGCTCCAATTGCTACGGCCAGTGGGAAGAGATGCTGGAAATTGTAGTTAAGCAACATCTGAAAAAGCCAGATATTCCCACCACAGACTTAATTTGTGTATTTTATAATTTCCTTTGTTGGCTCTCTTTTTACTGTTTTAAGCTCCAGTCATTCAACTAAATCCACCAATTGTCATCTGATAGAAAAGCAATCTAATTTTCTGTAAGAACAAGTAATCTTCCCTATACAGCAACAAATCCAAACAATTAATTTTAATTACATATTAATTTTAAATCCTCAAGCAAACCCAGAAACCTTGCTAAAACACCATTGGCTTCTTTTTGATAGTTTAGTATCATCAGTTATTCTTTCCTGTTGTTACTGCATATATTGTCTTCCTAACATTTATATACCACAGAATGAATTGCAAGGTAACTCTACTGTATTCCTCACAACTTATTAAATCAGCTGCTCTACAGCTGAAGACCCTTGCTTATTCTGTTTCTCAAGTATTTACTCCCATTCACCTTGGGACATAAACATTGTTCCATCCTGTGCCGTGTTCTTAAATCTGAGAAGCAGTAGTGTGACCTCTAACTTTTGTTCTTTAAAAGTACTCTTATACAGATACACTGCATGATTAGACAATCAGCAATAAGCCCAGGTTTTCATAAATTCTCTTTCAATTAGAAAAGATGCCAGTTCTAGAAATGCATCTGAACTATAAGGTTCTCTATGCTTTCTCAAGATCAGCTTTCCCAAGGGTTACACCTCAGTTATTTTTGCTTTTGAGAATCATTGTTTACAACTTTGTCTCCTTAAACCTTGACTTCAGTCATCAGTGCAAGGAATTAAATCATGTCTTTGGAGAATAATAAAAACAGGATAATTTTAGAGAACTGAATAAAATGAGATGTAACAAATTTCAATCATCATTTCCCAACCTTTGTGAGATCTGGCACAATTATAAAGGGCTGGCTATATATATCTGTATGATGAAGCCTGAACAACCAACAAAATGAAACTGTAAACTTCCCAATACTGCTGGGCAGTGTCCCCACAAGTACAATGTGTGTTTATCAGTTTCCTCCTGAGTTTAGTTTGACTTTCAATTTTCCTTTAACCCAATCATAGTAAACATACTGCTGAATTCCCTTGAAATAATACATTTTACTTGGAAAGAAATGGTGGCTATGTCCAGGACAGAGTTTGTCTTGCATGATATAACATTTTCCAATGAGACTTCAAAGCTTCAAATGCCATATTAGTATAAACCAAAGAAACAAGCTTGTTTTTATAAACGTTGGATTTAGATTGCCTATGATAACATCTCTGGCTGAAGTCCTCAAATCTAGGATAAATTTACTTTAGTACTACTACTCTGCAGTAAGCTTCCTGGCCTTATTAACTAAAAGGTAAGTGACTGAATCCCCTATGTTTTTGTGGAATGCAGCAAATCAGATGGCCCAACTGATCCATTTCCCTACATGGAGATGCTAAGACTGAACTTAGACACATCTAACAATTACAGCACAGGCTCTACTTTTGAGTCCTTGTTCCAATCCTGAAGGAATTATTTATTGATCTGGAGGGGTGTGTTTGAAATTATAACAGTTTTTCAGTGGGGTGTTAAATACTAAATACCTAGAATTCCCATAGATAGGAACACCATAATGGACTGCAGCAGTCAAGGAGTAAGATATGAACTTCCCAGATCAAAGATTGATCCAGTGCTGGGGAGGGAGCAGGAAGCAGTGTTTTATCCCACCTGCATGAAATGCCCCCCTCCCCAAAACCATGCAAAACCCTTGAGATTGACAATGGCATAGTACTAAACCTGCCTTTCCATAACTTTAAGTGTTTTGATTCCCAGAGCAGCCATACAATCCCTTCCCATTTCAACCATCATGTTCTATTAACTATTGTACCACAGGAGAGACCTGCAATATGAAGTCCAATGACATACAAACTGTCCTGCCCTTATCAAGCTCTATCAAATTTTCAGAAGTGGGAAAATGAATTGAATGAACAGGTAAGACTAGTGCAGATGTGATGCCTTAGATTCTGCACACCATTTGCTTGTTTTGGCAATAGTTTTATGGCATTTGGTTGTTGAAATTGCATGTGTGGTATTTGCTCTGACAGATAAATGAACATTTAATTTGGGTGGGTGGGTTTCTTTCAAAATTACAAACCCAAAGGAAAAAGCTATTTATAAGCAGAATAATAAAACAATAATGAATTAGTATGTTTTGCTAGAAAATAAGTATACAGTATAGTCACTCAAACCTTCTCTTGATTTTTTACATTAACTCTTGGTCTACAAGCAAATAGTCACTCATAACAATACAATCATTAGATGTTATTGGCCAATATGAAGAAACCACATCCTTAAAAACAATGGTGTGTGAGACTGAGATTCATACAATATGATCCAACATTCAATAAAATGATCAGTCCCACTTTTTCCATATGACTACATAAGCTTATTCAGGACACGTCCCTGCAGGTTTTTGATACTGTGGGGGGGGGATAGCAGTTATGTATTGCTTCAATACGTGATCTCCAGCCCAGCTGTTTATGAATTGCATGAGATAGTATATTGCTTGCTAAATGGTTCCCCAATGCTGGATTACAGAGATGTATAGCAAACACCATTTCGTGAAATAGTCTACTGCTACAGTAGAGATTTCTTATGGTCCAACTCTCACAGCCATACATTACTACTGGGAAAACCATAGCTTTAACTAATGCGAAGAGAGGACTCACTGGAAAAGACCCTGATGCTGGGGAAGACCGAAGGGGAAAGGAGAAGGGGACGGCAGAGGATGAGATGGTTAGATAGCATCACCAATGTAATGAACATGAATTTGAGTAAACTCCGGGAGACAGTGGAGGACAGGAAGGCCTGGCGTGCTATGGTCCATGGGGTCACGACTTAACGACTGAACAACAACAACAGTAGAGATTTCACCACACTGCCAGGGCTGAAGTAAAATGTAATGGCCAATCCAGTTGGTATTACCTGCCTGTGGAGCAGGGAGGGCAGCATCTTACCTTTTGTCTCAGGCAGCAGTTTATCTTAGACCAGGGTTCCCCAAAGTGGTCAATATCAACCCCCAAGGGTCGATAGGACTATCCAAGGGGTCAATAAATGGCTGGGGGTCAATAGAAACAGACTGAACTTGGAAGAGTGTGGTGACTTATAATTAAAACTCAACAATCTCCAACCAAATATCAATGACACTCATCAGATGCATCCTTCCCATTAATGATATCAACAGTTTCAGTAAAAAAGACATGTTAAATCTTATATTTTTAATGTTTTAAATATTACCTATTTTATGAAGTCATTATTATTATTATTCATAGTACTATTAGTTAAAGTAGTGTTTATTAAATTATATTCATATAATAAATGTTGGGAGGTCAATGAAAAATCTGAAACTTCATGAAGGGGTCAATCAGCTGAAGAGTTTGGGGACCCCTGTCTTAGACTAACATAGTAACTTTTTTAATTGTGCTATTATTCCACCTACTAGTTTAGTCAAAAGAGAAAAGCAAGTGAAGAACTTTCAGTTCCTGAGAGTCTTTGGCTACAGTTCTATATATACTGAATATCAGGGTAATGCAAGTTGCAAAGAATATGCATAAGATTATTCTGGAAAAGTGACATTTCAGTGAGACTTCTGATTTAAAAAAAAATACAAAACTCAATCTTTTGGGCTCAAATTGGAATGGCCTATAAGCTCTGCAAATAAATATATAAATTTGCATCCAGAGCTCTGACAGCTCTGTGGCATGGCTCCTCCTCCTTCAATAATGCACACAATGATCTTTGTGACTACACAGGATTTAACTGAAAAGGCATATGTGGAATTGAATTTGGAGGAATCACCAGCACTTTTGCAATAGATGTAGGAACATTTCAGTAACACTATTCCAGCCACTATCCTTACAACCAGCAAAAGTTTAGAGTTTGTTTTGAGTTAATAAGAGCTAATCATAGGTTTCCCAACAAGGAAAAATAAAGATACACAGGCTTAGGAAAATGTTTAAAATTAAGCATAGGATGAACAATGTGGATACAGATTTTTTTTTCCCCACAATAATGACCCTAGACCTCATGGTAATTCAGTAAATTACTAAGCAATAAATACAAGAGCCAGTTTGGTGAAGTGGTTAAGGTGCTGGCCTAGAAACCAAGAGACTTGAGTTCTAGGCCTCCCTTGGGCATGAAAGCCAGCTGGGTAACTTTGGGCCAGTCATGCTCTCTCAGCCCAATCCACCTCACAGGGTTATTGTTGTGGGGAACATAGGAGGCAGGAGTGTTAGATATGTTTGCCACCTTGAGTTATATATAAAAAAGATGGGATTTAAAAAAAACAAACAGGAAGACATGAATATGAAATAATTCACCCAATACATGATGAGTTTAAAAACTCCCTTGCCAAAGGATGTGGTGATATCCACTCAAATGATCCACAGGTGGTAGGTACCAATCACTTATATTAGTGTTGTTGGCTCCCTACAGTAGGTGCATCTGTGCTGAAGCAAAGACAGGCATCCTGAATGATTGAAGCCACAAGGCAGACTGATTCACAGGATTTGTCTTGAGTTTCCTGCAGATCTGCTAACTAAAGCAATGAGAAGCCACTGAGAATGTCCCTGGTGTATTTAAGTATTTTTATTACTGCTGTCTGTTTCGTATGTGTGTGCCCCCATACTTAAGACACAGAAAAGGGGGAAACTAGAGGCTTGTTCTTACTAAGGAGATTCATTTTTCTTTCTGCCAACCACAATTTATCAGATATGCAGCTAAAACTTCCAGGTTATGGTAAGAGGGGTTTCTCTAGGGAAAACATAGAAAAATCTGATACAATTGGAGAGTAAGAAGTGAGTTAACCTTTGTTGAATCCACCTCTCAAATGACAAACCACAGCAGCTGAAGGTTTGTCCACATTGGTTGGGGCAGACACATGTAAATTATGCCCACTTCTTTCACAAATAATGCACAAGGACAATTTGATGGATTTCAAAAGTAGCGAGTGTACAGGTTAGTCCTGATTAGTACAGACATTATTACAAGAAGGACCAGGCTGTTTTGCAATCAAAGTTATTTTCTTTGCTTCTATGCCACATACTAACTAGTAATAGTAATTCACTTTTTAAGCTATGTACTTTGAAAAGCAGTAGTATCATCTGAGTAAATCTCCCACCTCCCCTACTCTTTTCCAAGCAAAGTCTAACCACTTTTATAAAGTGCTGTACCTAATTATTGAACTTGTGAGTTTACTTTTCTGAACCCATTCCCTTATCAAAGTGATCCTAAGGAAACCGAATCAAGATTTGCTTATTTTCCCATTATTACACGGGTGGCCTAAACAAATTTATCAATTCAAAAAAGCTCAGTTAGCAGTTTCCCAAGTGGTAGCTGAATTAATCTGCTGGAGCACAAAAACACTCAGTTGGATAGTTCATTTTCTCCTGGCAGGACCCTTCCCGAAGATCTTCCATCCCTAAGGAACAGATTGCAGGTGGGGGAAATAAGTACAGGAACTGCAGAAAAAGGAGATATTTGCAAAGGCAACACTCATCCTTTTCTCCCAGATGATTTCCTCTGCTCCGCAAAACATTCCTGTAGGACCCTCCCATCCAAAGGAAACGGACTCAACTTTTATGATATCACAAAACTCTTCACTGTCATTAAATTTTCTAAGTTATTTTCTCTTTATTTTAAAAGAAAGAACCACTCTCAAGAAGAAAACCAAAAGTCTGTTTCTAATGCAACTTTCTGACATCAATGAATATAACTTAAATCACTCTTTTGAGAAGTTATAAAGAATAATGACTCTAATACATTTGCTATATATTAAACATTTAGTTATTACCATTTAGTAATACATATTGAGCTGCTTCCATGAATAACCAGCTATCCTTAGGAAGGCGACTCTTTGAAACATCACCCATAGATTCATTAGCCTCTTACTTCCATTTCTAAGTTGAGGCACTCACATTGTTGTTTTCCAAAGTATGTCCAAGAGCTTCCAAGGTTACATTACAAAAATCTTACAAGTGTGATACTAGATGAAATAATTTGTCTAAGTAACACCTTCTAGCTGTAAGTGTCATTGTAACAAATGCATCCCATGTTCCCCAGATAGCTTTGGGAACAAGCGATGTATTCAGTAAGACTTACATTACAACTTCTTGCATCTCTACTCGGAAGGCAGTCCCACTGAGTTGAAAGCAATTCACCTTCTGAATTATTTACTAAAACATTCATTCCTTTTCAAATTAATAGCATTTGACTCCAACTACCCAAGTTGGAGGATTCATGTATGGCAAATCTTAGTCAAAAAACAAACATTCCAAGAGCCAGATTTACAACTCTTCACCAAAAAGTGAATATAAGCCAAGAGGGCAAAATATATATGCTCCCAGCTACAGTATCTCTTTCATTACACCTGAAAATGCTTGGGATCAGGTGTAAATCATTTCAGTTTCCAGCCCACAAGTTTAACTTGTCTATGGATTGGGTTGGCCATTTCCTTATCAGCCTTCATTCAAAAGTGCTTTCTTTCTTCTACTTTCAGGTTTATAATAAACAGATAACAAAAGAGGAAAGGCTAGAAAAATATACCCACAAAGGTTAAAGAAAATTACATTTGCGTGGTTTCAGTCCATGTACAGCATACCAGAACAATGATTTAAACAATATTTGTTTCCTTACCTTATTCAACATGTTAAAAAAGAAAATAAACCCTGCAAGGAAACACAGTGCCTGCATTGTATTTGTGCTGGTGGGAAGTCAAGAACCTGAACTGATGTTGGATTTCATAGTGAATTAGCATGCAGTAGCACCACTGTGGTCTGATATGCAAAGTGCTAATTAAGGCCCAGTGAGTGGACCATGCACCTGTTGCTATTTGATTCAGAAGGCATTGTTTGGATTCCTGTAGATTTACATCAAAAACCATTTTCTATAGTGATTGGAACTGGCTGGAACTCAGGTTCAACTTACAGTATTCAAGAGGCTTTCAGTGGGAGTGCTTTTCCACATTCCCATCCTTTTCTCCCTCCTCCCCATTTTCTCCTGTTAAGAATGTTGCTTTCTTGAAAATAAAGTCAGGCTACTAATTTTATCCTCAACAATCTCTTAAAGATAGTTATGTAACTACTTATACAATCCTGGACTAAAATTAAAAATCTCTGCAATTTTCTGTGTGACAACTTCCTAACTTTGTATATCAAATCTAAAAATCTATCCAATTTATTTCAAAATTTTTAAAAAATTGGTTCAATTGAGAAAGAAAAGTTCCTCTCATAGCAAGGATGCATTTCTATTCCTGTAACACTCCTGGTCAAAATAATTAAAATCATATTCTGTTTCCAAAGCAGATGGTTAAAAACTCTTCTGTGTACTCAGAACTGGTTTTTTCCTTGAGGTTATTTAATCCTGGTTTAGGATTAATTAATTAAACCAGGCCTATCCCAAATCATTTTATCCTAAACCAGGTCTATCCCAAAGTAAAGAAAAAATCAAAGCGAAATACAGTACTGTAAGAACTTGAGCACCGAATTTTACATACACAGCAACAAGAATTGTCTTAGGCTGCTGAGCAAAAGCCGATCCACCCATTGCTTCAGACAAACCAGGGATGTAACAATGTGGCTACTTGGAAGTTACATGTCTGCCTGGTAATTAATTGTCCAGAACCCGTGACTTTGATTTGAGAAACGTGAAAGCCTGGCGGGCAGGGCAGCTCATGGACAGAAAGCGGCCGGGGGTGGCTTTCTTCTCGGACTAGGATGCTGCGTTATCCTAAAGGAACACGGGACGAGTCTTCCCCAAAAGGTGAGGAAAATGTCGCTTCTGACCCCCCTTTTACCCTTCCTTTCATGGGGAGGGGGAGAAATTCTGACGCTTTCGAGAATGTGTCCACGCACGTCCCACCACAAAGAAACTAAAACGGCCCGCGTCTGCCAGCGTCTTGTTTGCACACTCCTCTCTATTCCTAAAGGCACCGCGCCACATCCAGCCGTTCGGACGGCGCGGCTTTACCTGTCAGCTGCCGAGGCGGCCGCCGGCCCTGGCCTTCTCTCCGGAGAGGTCGAGGGAGCTCTCGCTGGGTTCCTTCCCACGCGGCGACTCGGAGACCCGAGGCGGCGATGCTCCTGGGACGTCTCCTTCAGGAGAACGGCGGTGTCACGCTTCGAAGCCAGGCGGAGAGCCGTGTGGAAGGGGCTGCTGGCGGGAAGGAGTGAGACCCGCTCTGAAGGAGACGCTTCGCTCTGACTCCTCTCGGTCACCGCATGGGGATATTACCGAAGTCTACGCTTTCTATTGGCTCCGGTCACCAAACAACAAATCACACTCGCCTCCCCTTTCGAACCGCTCAGCGCTCCCCCCGAAGTCCCTCCCGCTCGCCTGCCCGCCGCTTTCTGCTCAGGGGTTGTTTCTCCTCCAGGCTTACAAACGCGGCAGCCACACTCCAGCCAGGCGCGCGCTGCTTTTCCGAGTCGGGCGTCCCGCTTGCTCTCGTCTGCGGATTTGCACGCTTGCGTGCAGGTTCGATATTATCCACCTGCAGCCTAGGCTGTCTTCTGCAGTTGGATCCGCGCGTTTTGCCTAGAAAACCATTATCCCCCCCAATCATTTCCCAACTAAGTTTTCCGTCATCATCCCCAAACTGCGTACCATTAAGGAGACATAGATACATTGATTTAAAAAATCCAAAGCAGTGGTTGCCTCAAAGCTTTAAAAAAATGCATTTTTGAAAGGTGTAACTTGGATTGTAGCCTTGCTAGAATTCCGGGGCGGGGACTGGAAACAATTACTATTAGCTCATTTTGGAATTTACTGCATCATATTAACGAGATATGATATATGATATGATATGGCATCACAACTTGCTTTAGGATCCCAAACTCTCAAAGCTGCAAACCGGTAGAGCTGATATAATTTTTGTGGCCGCTGAATAGCTTTTCTAATTGTTCCTATAATGTTTAGAAATTTGCGATAGAATATATTGTTCCTTGCTTCTGGTGATAGGTGTGTGTATTTGAGATTTTAAAAGCATCAAGCAGAGAAGCAAGATGGAATAAATTTTAAAAGGATGCAGATAAACCAATATATTTTTGAGTGGCTAACAAAACAAAAATTTAAAACCCCTTTATTTAATAAGACTTCCATAATTAATTCACTTTAGGAAAAATATATCAGAGGTCAGGCTAATGAAAATGGAAACGTGCTTTTACATCATTGTTTTGTATATACTGTTGAATATACGCAGTTATGATCCTTTTTCCAGAATCATGCTGAACAGAGGTTTTTAAACTTTTTCAGCCTGTGGAACCACGCAGAACCCTTGGATTCTGTAGAACCTAATTTGAAAAGCCCTGGTAGAGATACTTCAGCAGCCCAATTTGCTGACCTGAGTCACATGTAACACTAAGCTGTAATGACACTGTTCACACATTCCAATAATATGGTATAGTGTGATGGCCAAATTAATTTGTTAGCATTCAGTATATTAACAAACCATGGTAGCAAAAAATCCTGGCTTAGTGTAATTTTGCTTCTTAATATTTTATCGGTTACATGTCCAAACATATCCATTTGATATGTAGCAAGTAATAATAACATTTTGCCAAACTTGTCTGTACTTGGAAGTTAAGCAGAGTCAGGCCTGAGTAGTAAGTGGATGGGCAAAAATCAGGAGATTCCAAGGCTAGACTGGTAAATAAATAGCAGAGGGAAGCAATAGCAAACCACTTCTGCACTGTAGCTTTCTTGACAATATGGGCATCCAAGAAATCACCAGCAATCAAGCTCAACTCAAAAGAAACTTCACTGTTTCATTTCAAGAGGACTCAGGTCTTTGGGAATAGCTGATATTTTTCAGGCACTGTGAAACTGCCTCAGTTTGTGTGGCTGTTAAATTATCTTCTTGGTGTGAGCAGCTTGTTGTAGGCGTCAAGGGTGCCCATTGATGAGATCTGCCGCAAGCACCATACAGGTGTGTGACTGACCCAACAAACCAGGAATGGATGGGGAGGAGGAAAAGACTGGCAGTTACTGTAAAAACCAAGGCAGGTGCAGATTACCAGTCCTCCCCCCTTGTAGTTCTACTCAGTTGTGTTTAGAACTGCCACCCAGAAAATTCTCACAATAGTTGAAGGCTGCGAATGCTAGGTTTTGTAGTTCAAATACCCCCAGGGGACACCAGGTTTGTTGGAGGTTCCAGCAAATCAGCATGCCTCATTAGCATATGGGTGATTGCTCTAAGAGGCAAACTCTATGTGCTTCTTCCTGAGGAAGCTGTTTGTTGCCCCTCCCACTTCCTCTCTCTCTCTTTCTCATTCTTCCACCATGGAAGGAGCATGCAGCTGCGGCTCCTCTCCATCGAGAAGGCCTACGCCTCAAGCCCCTTTTCTCCATGCAGCCTTCACCAGCAATTAGGGGTGATGGTAAATTAAATTTAGGGACAAAAGAAGAACTGAAACCAATTTTCTGCTGAAATGGATGTAACTGGACCAAATAAACGTAAGAACTCTTTTGTACTTACTTTTTGTAACCTACATTGTCTAAGCGTGTAATTCTTTATGCTTGGATGGGCTATGTGCTTAAGATCAAAAACCTATATTTCTCTAGTGTGCTCATTAATGCTATTAAGATAAAAATTCCTTTCTCTGTGTGCGTGTTTCTTTGCTGTTATATGCTCTGCTCCATTCAGTGGTACTAGCTGCCCACTAATGGTCTTCATATTTCAAGGTTGAGGAGGGCTCCCTTAAGGATCTAATATTACCCCCACCCCCAAATAATCTCAGGGTTGAAAGAGGCACATTCCGCTCACTGTGCTGTCTGGTAAAAATGTGACGAAGGTTTTGCAGGACTTTCAAATCTTCACACTCCATTTTACCAGAGTGAAATGCGGTAGGAAGCCCTGGAGGAAACAGATTATCCCCAACCATTTCAGTCAGATGTCCGGCCTAGATAAGGCACAGATACAGCTTTAGGCACTCTTGTAGATTATTTCTGATAGGACCAAGATAGGAGTAGTGTGATCCTCTTTGTCCTGCTTGAACTCTCAACAGCTTTCATTACCATCAATTATAGTAATCCTGGTTTTATGGTTCTCCTCCAGTTAGTAATGGTAAGAGAGGAGAGACTAAGCCCTATACCCCTCAACAGTTGGCTGCCATGGGGCTCAATGCTCTCCCCACTCCTATTCAACATCTACTCAACCACTGGGGGAGATCATCTGTCAGCATGTGGTCAAATGTTATTACTATTTTGATGATACTGAACTTTAGGTCTCAACCCCTGGCCAAACAGGTGATGTTGTCAAAGTCTTGTCCAAGTGCCCAGAGCAGTGCTTTCCAAAGTGCCGCCATTGGCGACACACCAACGGGGGCGGGGGCATGCACGGCGGCCTCTGCTAAAACGCGGAAGCACTAATGGCGCGTCGCTGCCACCACCATGCACACCGCCGCCGCCGTGCACGACCCCACTGCCGCTTCCGGGTTGTGTTGCGACACACCAAACTCTGTGTTGCGACACACTAAAGTGTCGCGACACACTGTTTGGAAAGCTATGGCCCAGAGACTTTTCAGATCTGGATGGGAAGGAATTAATTCTGAATGGGGCTGCATTCCCCCAAGCAGAACTGGTTTGCAATTTGGGGTTCTCAAGAAACAGGTGACAGCTATGGCCCAAGGTCTTTGCACAGCAATATCTCATGCACCATTTGCAACCTTTCCTAGAGGAACAGGAGTAAAAACAGGAGTTTTTACTCACTGTCACTCACACCTTAGTCACATCTCATTTGGACAATTGCCATGTGCTCTCCATGGGGCTCCCCTTAAGGAGCATTCAGAAATTACAACTGGTTCAGAATGCAGTGGCTTGAATAGTTATGTGTACACCTGGAGGCACCTATGTAACACCTACTTTGAGAGCTGCATTGGTTGGGTTCTGGATTCTGGCTGTCACCTTTAAAGCCCTTCAGGATTCATGATCTGGATATCAGCAGGATGACATTGTCCCAAAGACTTCTGCCTCCCTGATAAGATCTAGTACGGTGGACTCTTTACATGTCCTCTTCATTAGAGATTGTCACCTATACAGGACACAGAGACATGACTTCTCACTCACTGCCCCCTCCTCTGGAGTAGCATCTGCCAGATATTCAAATAGTCCCCTCCATCTTGATTTTCAGAAAGTCAGTGAGGACTTGATTGTTCCATCAAGCTCAAGCCCTGAGGGCAGAGCTGATGTGACTTTGCCTCCCAATGATAAATTAGCTTTATTATGTTTTGAGTTTGATTCCTGGCTTTTATATAGTTATTTACAATGTATGGCTTTAATTTTAAATTTTGATGATTTAACAATCTGTTTTTAAATCCCAAATCACAGATTTGAGATGTTGTGCACCACTCAGAGTTGATTGATTGGTGCAGTCTATAAAAACTAACTAAAATAAAAAGAAAATTAAGTATTCAGTGTGGGTTTGGTGGAATGAGTACAAGCATACTGTGTATATTTATTTATTTATTTATTTATTTATTTATTTATTTATTTAATGTGTGTTTGTATGAGAGAGAGAGAAATGATGCTTCCATCATGTCATGTTCATAGAAACCAGTCTTCAGCATATTATATTTTTCTATATACACATTAAATGTTGATTAATTTTGGATATAATTTAGTGAGGAGTATTTATTGAACATAAAATTGTATGAAGTTGATGTTTCACTCTTCGATTAGATAAAGCAATCTCACAACTCTTATCAACCATACTATGTTAAAATACTTAGAATATATCATTTAAATGCACTGAGTAGTTCATTAAAATATGTTGGCTAAAATCTGTCATAAGTAGCATAATTTCTTCCCAACATACTCCATGCATCATTGTAAATAAGCCACCATTAATTTCCTTCCAAAACCTCCCTTTTTCACCTTTTGTCTGCTTATTCATTTTAATTGTTTTCCATGTGTCTGTTTAATTTGTGTCTGCCTTATTGCTTATTTAATCTTTTCATGTAGAATTATAATGACTTTCCACAAGTTATTGTAATCCTATTAGGAACACAGGTATTTTAAAGTCACTTGACTTCGCAAATATTTTTATTTGCTCAATTATCTGGCTTATTTGGGAGCCAAGCATGGATAAAGAGTCCCCACCCCATCCCCCAATCTTAGCAAAGGAAATTGTCATTTTTCATTCTAACTGGGTAAGAAAGTAAATGAAAGAATGGTGCTTTGATATCTGACTTGGAAAATAAATTGTTCAATAAATATAGACTCAATGATGTCAGGCAGCTTTCTTTAAGCTTTTTGTTGTTCAGTCGTTTAGTCGTGTCCGACTCTTCGTGACCCCATGGACCATAGCACGCCAGGCCTTCCTGTCCTCCACTGTCTCCCGGAGTTTACTCAAATTCATGTTCATTACATCGGTGATGCTATCTAACCATCTCATCCTCTGCCGTCCCCTTCTCCTTTTGCCTTCAGTCTTTCCCAGCATCAGGGTCTTTTCCAGTGAGTCCTCTCTTCTAGTATCTTCCATATACATTATGCTGGACACAACTCCCACCATCCCCAGCCAGCACTCCTAAGCTAAATAATTACTTTCCAGTACTAGATTTCCAACTGTTTTATATCTCAATCTTTATGAGAGAGCAAGTGTGGATTAGTAGTTAAGATGCTGGACTCAGAGTGGGGAGACCCAGATTCTACTTCTCCCTTAGGCACAGAAACCTGCTGCGTGACTTTGGGCCAGTTGCTTTCTCTCAGCCCTAGACTGGGAAATTAATCTATCTATCTATCTATCTATCTATCTACCTACCTACCTACCTACCTACCTACCTACCTACCTACCTACCAACTTGCACTGGACCAGCGTAGTAAATATAGTCCATAACGTTCAATAAAGAGGCTTTCATCCTGCAATACATATACATCAATGATGCTGTTAAAGGGGTAGTTCAAGTTTTCTTCCTAGTCCATTTTGCCACTCTAAATCATGCCCCCCTCCCAAATTTGCATTTGGGGTATTTTTTGCCAGGAATATAAGGTATAGGAAAGGGTTGAATGTTGTCTTCTACTCTGCCATTTCTCCAATTCTGAACCACCTGCATCCATTTTAAATAAAACAAGATATAAAGAAGAATAAAATAACAATACTGATAAGTCACAGTTACTGTTACATGTTCCGTGTAATTTGATCCTTTGCAATATGAACAGATTTACTAAGAAGTAAAAACCTTCCAGCCAGTTTCTTGCAAGAAGCCTGGAAACCAAGTCTGACAATCAGTTGAGGGGAATGAATGCAAAGTGCTATGATGAACTGTTCAAAAGCTGCTAGAAATGTTTAGCCTGCAGAAGGGGAGACGTGATAGCAGGCTTGAGATAGCTGAAAGGTTGACAAAGGGGAGCAGAGATGTTCACTCTTTTTCCAGAGAGCAGGACTGGATCAATGAGTAGAAAAAACAGAAAAGCTGATTTCAGCTGACTAGCAAGTAAACCTACATAGGAGTGAAAGCTGTGGGTAGCCTCTTGATTGACCAGAGACCTGGAGAGCCATTTAGTAGTAGGCTGACCATACGTCCCGTTTTTTCCCCTTTTCTCAACTGTCCCATCGTTTTAACATAAATGCTGGTTTTGTCCCATTTTTCAGGAACAGGTGGAGGCGGAGCAGCCGACCGGAGGGAACCCAGAGGAGGAATCGCCCCCGCCCACCAGCGCGCAGCAAAGGAGGTGGGAGAGGCGGGCCCAGCACCACGACAGGCGGAGGCGATTCCTCTTCTGGGTTCCCTCCAATCAGCTGCTCCGCCCCCGCCCACTGCGCCACCTGCCCCGCCCCCCCACGTGCCGACAGGCGGAGGCGCCCCCCCAACCAGCCGCTCCGCCCCCGCCCATTCCTCTTGTCCCATTTGTTTCTCAAGGAAATATGGTCAGTCTATTTAGTAGACACAGAATAGCAGTATCCGGCATCACAGAACTTGCCTTGAGAATGGAGTTGGACTAGAGCAACGGTAGATAACCCACAGGTCACATGCAGCCCTCAGCCCATTGTTATGACCCCTGGAATCCCCCAAGATATCTCTCGATGGGATGTACCTTTTTAAGTGCTAGTTTTACAGACTGCTCTGTTAGCTCCAGCTGTTTACTACTGTTGTAGCCTCTATGTTAGCTAAGAGTTAACTGAATCTGTTTTGGAACACCGGATTAATATTAAGTGCTTAATTCTGGTTAGTATGGAAGAAGCAAATGGCAAAGTTGCTGACCTGGTCAGGTTTAAAGACACTGGCACTGAAACCAGCCATCGATTGATTACTCCTTTCCTGAAGGACAGCCCTGTTGATCAATGGTGGAATTGAAAAAAGGCTAACTTGAGGGCTCTTGTTGCTTTGATTCTTCTACTTTATTATAGTCCATTAGGAATTTACTTCAGATATGTGGAATAAAATGGCAATTATGTTGAAAACCAGTAAGCATTCTAGGCTTTCAAATTCCATCCTCTCTTTTGCTAAAAGTTGATATCTTCTTTTCTACTGTCATCTATTTGTGGTGATCTCCATCAATAATCCCATAGCTTGAGTGACATACCCTCGATGTCCAGGTTTCTATGGTATTGGTGAAAGTTCTCACACTCCATCAAATTAAGCCCAGGGAGTTGTAGCAGCCAGGAAGTTATCTTCTCATTCCCAAATACATTGGAATGAGGCAGGTAACACTTTTTTTTTCTGGCAGGATTGTGTGGGCTACATTCATTGCCTGAGCAAATGGACAGAGTTACTGTCAGTGCATGTTTGCATATTGTGTTGCTTAGGCTCAGAGTTATACAAATCAAACTTAGAATTTTGTCCCAGTGTTGAAATGATACCTACCAGGGCAAGCGGCCAATTAAATAAGAAGCCAAAATTAATTTCTCATTTAGCCCTCTATCTAACCCTACTCTTAATGCTGCACCAGAAACAATCCTGCATTTGCCATGAAGTGACAGAGAGCAAAATACATTCAAATTACATTCTCAGGTTTAGGTGGGCATTTAACACATATACATCTAGATACTACATTCATTTATTACCAGTGCACACCTAAAATGAAAAGTATGAGCATAATGAAAAAGGGGCTGCAAACTGCAAGACCATGAAATCTGGAGCTGCTTCTTCAGATTTTGTGTGGAATATTGGAAGGAATCCTTCCTGAGCCCTGCCTGCCTTGCTAGCTTTACAATAACTGTGGAGTCCATGGTGCTCTCTGAGCTTGGTTGTTTGCTTGCAGACATTTCATTACCCGACTAGGTAACATCATCAGTGCTAGAGAGTGTGGGGTTTGCTGCCTGTTTATATACAGTGGCTTGCCCTGCCAGTGTTGGTAGGGGTGTGGTTTTCTCCTTGGTAGTTCCTTGATTAGGGCATTGTTTTCTGCATGATTGTTTGTCTGGTGTTAATCCCTGCTCATCTGGAGAGGATGTGTTCTGTTCTTTTTGTTTCCTTTGTAGCTTTTTTATTGTCTCTCTTGAGTGGTGTGTAAATATGGTTTATCTCTATGTGTCTATTGATGGCTGATGAGTGCCAAGCTTCCAGGTATTCCCTAGCGTTTTTGGATTTAGCTTGGTCTAGGATGCTCACAGTTTTCCAGTTGAAATTGTGGTTGAGTCTGTCCATGTGTTGTGAGATTAAGGAGTTTTCATTGTGTCTTCTGATGGCTAGTTGGTGTTTGTGGATGCACTCTGCTAGTCTTCTGCCTGACTGTCCTACATAGTGGCTGTTACAGCCCTTACACTGTATGTTGTAGATGACTCCTGGTTTTTCTTCTTGGGCTACTGGGTCATTTGGTTTATTTAAGATGTTTTGGGAGGGCTTTAGTTGGTTTGTGTGCTATGGTAGTGCTGTGTGGTCATAATAGTCTGTTGGTTGTTTCTGATGTATGGCAGTGTTATCCCTTTCATAGCTTGTGGGTTATGCTGTAGCGGATTGAGTGGTCAGGCACTTTTTGATAAAGTTGCATGGGTATCCATTTTGTTGGAAGATGTTCAGGCGGTCTGTTTCCTTTTTCTGGTGTTATGAATTGCTACAGTGTGTTTGTGCTCATCTGAATAATGCTCTTACACAGCTCCTCTTGTGGGAGGTTGGGTTGTTACTTTGGTAATGGAGCACTTGGTTAGTGTGGGTTGCTTTTCAATAGACTTGTTTCTAATTTACCATAATTTCCTCTGCTGATAAGGATATTCAGGAAGGGTAGTGTGTTGTTGTTTTCTTCTTCCCTTGTGAATTTTATTCCTTTGAAGATGTTGATGATGGTTTCATATGTCTTCTCTAGTTGTTCCTTTTTTATCATGACAAAGATGTCATCTACATACCGGATTCATACTTTTGGTTGTATGTGTGGGAGTGCTATAGTTTCTAGATGCTGCATTACAGTCCCTGCTATGAGTCCTGAAAGTGGTGATCCCATGGGTGTTCCTCTGATTTGTTGGTATATTTGTCCATCAAACTGAAAATAGGTAGTGAGGCAGAGGTTGATGAGGTCCATGATTCTGGGTATTTTGATCTCTATCTTAGTGTATTTGACTAGGTCGGGTGTGTTTTGTAGAACTGCTGCCATGGATTCTTTCGCTAGTTCTGGGTCTATGGATGTAAAGAGGGCTGTGACATCGAATGAAACCATAATTTCATCTTCATCTATCTTTAGGTCTTTGATTTTCTGGAGGCATCTGTAACAGGGAGTTGATAGAATATTTGCTCCCCTCTGTGAGATGCCCAAGCTTTTTTGTAAGTTCTTGTGCTATGTTGTATGTTGGGGTCCCTGGTAACGATACAATTGGACAAAGAGGTATGTCGTGCTTGTGTATTTTGGGGCATCCATAGAAGCGTGGGAGGATGGGTCCACTGCTTTTCATCTGCCACTGTTCTTTTATGATTTGACCTTTCTTGGTTAGGTTGTTAAGGGTTCTCTTGATCAGGTTATCTAGTTTCTGTATTGGGATGGTGTTTACTGGGTTGTAGGTTTCTTTGTCCTCCAGTAATTCTTTGGCTTTTTGTATGTGTTCTGTTCATGATAACCATGGTTCGGCCTTTGTCTGCTTGGAGGATGATGATGGTTTGGTCCTTCTTTAGGTTTTTGAGGGCTGCTGTTCTCTGCTTTGAATTGGTTCTGATTTTATGTTCTTTTGGTCTGTGGTATGATTGTCTGCCTTATGTTTTCTTGGGTCTCTGTGGCAAGTCCTGTGGTTTTAAATGCTGCTTCTAAGGCTGCAAAGAATTCTAACTGATTAGCATTGTCTATGTTATTGAGGCCTTTCTGGAGGATATTGTGTTCTGCGGTGGATAGTGGGTGGCTGAACATGTTGACTACCCATTCAGGTTCAGGTACCTCTTTGCTTCTGGGGTTTAGCTTGAGCAGTTTGGTTTGGAGTTTTGTTTTCCTTTTTTCAGCTTGTCTTAGGTATGTAGTCTTGATGGTGGTTGTCAGCATTTTTTAATGTTCTGGGCTCATGGTTTGTTCCAGTTGCTTCTTGAGGTTATCTATGGTGTGCTGGTATTTGTTTAGTCTGAGGTGAGCATCCATGATGATTAGCCATATCATTTTTTGGCTGCTTTGTTGAGCTATTTTCCACCCAGCTGTGCAGTTTATTGGAGGTTTGTATCTGACACTGGTGGGCAGGGCATGTGGTCATAGGCATTTATGTAGAAAGAATAGTTGTTCCTTGGTGGAGGTTTGCCTACATGCAAGTTTCTCCCAGTTGCATGCTTTCTGAAGCATTTGACACCCATATGTGGTACCAATAGAAGATAATATATGTAGCTCAGGGTTGAACTGTGGAGTCCTTGGTGCTCTCTGAACTTGATTGTTTGTTTGCAGATGTTTCATTACCTGACTAGGTAACATCATCAACGTAACATGAAAAAATAACTAAACAGAAGCTGTAACCAATCAGTGCTTGGGTTCCCAAGGTAATACTGATAAGGGGGAGGAACTGTCTTTAATTGATTTTGTTGTATAGCTGTGTGCTACCCTGGATATAAATTTCATTCAATGGGACATTTCACTGATACATGCCATTCTGTCAATGGATTCTTAAGATCCCCATTTTTGTGCACTTCCCAGATCTGTTCCAGTGGGAAGAGGGGAACCCTTTGGAGAAAATTGGTGGCACATGTCAGGGATAGGAAGAAAGGGAGAATGATAAATGATCTTCAGGTGTTGTTGGATGTATTGCATTCTGTCTCAATTTTTTTCCTGTGTCTTTGTGGTTTGATGAGTTTTACACTTTATGCACCTAACAACTGGACCTGGTCCCTGAAAGATTAGGCACTTGCCAGTTTTTGTTAAGATGCCATGGCACTTCTGGATTTTTTAAAACAATTACATTGTGATTCTAAGGTAATGTTCTGCCTGGAGAAAGTGTGGAAAAGCCATTTTACCCCTTGTGCTCAAGCATTGCAGGAGCAAGTGAAACCAAGGCTGCAGACCTAAACATACTTACTGGAGAGCAAGTTCATTGACTTATTTCTAAATAAATATGCTGAGGTGTTCTGCTCGTACAAGTATGTGCATAGCATGAGAATATTATGGAAGCCTATGTAGCCTAACATTGTAAACTTCTGAGTAGGCCTTAGGGAAGAGGATCAGTGGCTATCTCTGCTGCTGTTCTGGTCCCTTGGATCCACAACTTTCACAATCATGAGAAGTGCCTCATGAAAGTGTGATCACTGCTAAGGGTTATTTATGAACCTCTTGTGTCATGCAATCCACTTAACTTCAAGAGTACCACTTCAGTGTGAATTGTTCATTAGCTGGCCTATGTTCTTTTTCTTCCATTCATAACAAGCATGAAATGTCCCTGTTGAATTAAAAATTATATGTAAATATATATAATGTTAACACTAACAAATGTTGCTTTCTGACAGCATATTAAGTCAGAAAACTGTCTGTCAGATGTGTTGGTTTAATACTGATCCATAGGAGGCAATAACACAAAGACATTTTACTGACATCAGTCTTCAACTGTTCCAAAGACCACCTAATCCTAATTAAAGACTTTGTATTTGAGGAATATCAGGATTAGGACATAAAGAGAACCAAATTCCTTCCATGATCCAAGCTATAAAAAATTTTGGATCTGGATTTTGGCTGTAGTCAAGCTTTAGCAAAAACACCACACAGATAAAGAAAATAGCTGCTTGACAGCAAGATATTCTTTCTGTAATGTTTGCTAAGGGCATGGGATAATACTAAAACAACTGCTCCAGAACTGCTTTCAACAGAGACATGCTAGTTGCAATTATTCTAGCTGGAGATTCCAGAGAATGTGCCCTTATCCTGTAATGACCCTACCAGAGAGATTCTACCCTTTTTCTTCCACATCAGGCAATACAAGCTGGCTCCAGACATTGTCATGCTTAGAGCAGACTCATTAAAACAAGCAGGAGTTGAGAAGTTCCACTGATTCCAGGGGGCTTATTGATTGCATTTGCATCTTGATTTTGTTTCTAAGAACTTAAAGTTGCTTACCTGGGGGATAGGGAAAATCCCCTGATTTTATCCCTACAACCCCAATTCTGTGAGGCTGGTAGGGCTGGGAGAGAATAATGGGACAGGGGTCAATCAATGACTTCTGTTGCTCAACAAGGACTTGAACCTTGGTCTCTCCCATCCAGCACCATAGCCACTAGCCAACACTAGCTGTAAATCTGGATCCAATCTTACGAGTTTCAAGCCCTAGTTTTTGTCCTATTAAGATACTTTTTTCTATAAGTCCATAAAGCAGGAGTGGGCAGCATATGGCCCTCTAGAGCAGAGCTTTCCAAACTTTTCATGTTGGTGACACACTTTTTAGACATGCATCATTTTGCGACACACACAGCAGGGCACAAGGCAGGCACTAGGACCTACGCGGAATCACAGGTGGTTTGGAGGCAGCCAGGCACAAGGCAGGCACTAGGACCTGCGCGGAATCACAGCAGGTTTGGAGGCAGCCAGGCACAAGGCAGGCACTAGGACCTGCGCGGAATCACAGCAGGTTTGGAGGCAGCCAGGCACAAGGCAGGCACTAGGACCTGTGCGGAATCACAGAAGGTTTGGAGGCAGCAGGGCACAAGGCAGGCACTAGGACCTGCGTGGAATCCTGGCAGGGCAGGTTTGGAGGCAGCCAGGCACAAGGCAGGCACTAGGACCTGCGTGGAATCCTGGCAGGGCTCGGAGGCAGCAGCAGCCGCGACACACCCAGACACTGCAGCCGACACACTAACGTGTCCCGACACACAGTTTGGACAGCTCTGCTCTAGAGAAACCTCCTAGCGTCAGGAGATGCTGGCTACTGGCCTTGTGCCACCCAGGCTTCTGGGAGTTAGCTATTGATTGCCTACCCCAACCTAGACAATTGTACCTTTCTTGAGACAAGAATGCCAAGCTACCATGGCGTGCCACTTTTCGGTAAATTGCTCCTCATCATTTCCGTGCATTACCCCAAAAAAAGTTTCATCAGATATTCTGTTAAACTTTATCTCAGCCTTCCCCAGTATGGTGCTTTCCAGATACGTTGGAATTACAATTTCCAGAATTTCCTGCTAATATGCTGCCAGGACAGTGCTGCACTTGTAGTCCCAGTCTACACATCTGGAGGGCAACCAGCTTGCATTCTCATTGCTGAAATGTACAAATTAGGAGAATGTATCAAGGATACTGCAAGGAAATGAGACTGGCAAAGCAAGAGGATAAAAGTAGCTAGGGGAGAATAGATGAAGCTATAAACACTGTATTATTTACTGGAATGGCACAGTAATGATCATATGTCACTCCAATGGCAGCTTTATGAAATCTGGGTTCCATGTGGTAGTTCTTTAATGTGTATATCAAAGTTCTAAAAATATGGCGAAATATTAATACCACAGATAATGTACTTCAGATGGCTCATCTAATTAAACATTAAAGATATAATTTAGCCAAAGTTAAGCATGTTTGGTGGAGGGAACTGAGCATGCTTAACTCTCATTTTGACATTGGCTCATCTGGAACCTCTGTGTCAGCTTTTTTTGGGTTGTGCCCAAAACGGGCAGCATGTGCAGCTCAAGGTCTACATCTGCATATAATGATTGAATGATGAGTCACGAAGAGCATTACAAACAGGGCAGATTCATGAAAAGGACCCGTCTTCTGGCAAGAATTTGTGCTCTTTATTTTTATCCCTATTGCCACCTCAGTGGAGTCCCGAGTCATCCCATGTTCAGCAATAGGTGGTCTCTGGGCTGCTCATTAAAATAGCACTGAAATCGTGACCCTCATTCCTGATGCGTCAAGATTTGTATGACAGGGGAATGAATCAGCAGGATCACTATCAAATCAGAACTTGATGAAAAAGCTCTCATGAGTCTGTGGCTTGAATCATGTCAACTGGATTTCTATTTTCTCATGAGCTGCATTTGGCCTGGAGGTCCTATTTTGTCCACCCCTGGGTAAACCATTGCCTTGGATCACTGCGTGGTAGAGAGTTACCCAGAATCACCACCAGGGCATGGAATCAAAAAGTCTTGGTTTACTGTCCTAAATTAAGAGTTTGGTAAGAGTTTTACTGCAAGGTGGTCAAATCAGTCAATCTTAAAGGAAATCAACCCTGACTGCTCATTGGAAGGACAGATGCTGAAGCTGAAGCTCAAATACTTTGGCCACCTAATGCGAAGAGAGGACTCACTGGAAAAGACCCTGATGCTGGGAAAGACTGAAGGCAAAAGGAGAAGGGGACGGCAGAGGATGAGATGGTTAGATAGCATCACCGATGTAATGAACATGAATTTGGGTGAACTCCGGGTGACAGTGGAGGACAGGAAGGCCTGGCGTGCTATGGTCCATGAGGTCACGAAGAGTCGGACACAACTAAACGACTGAACAACAACAACAAAAAAGAGTTTTATTGTTGATTTTGATGGACTGCTTGCCACTTTTTGCCATCTTTCAGTGATGCTTTTGCCTGTGGATAGATGTTTCTGCTGATCTTTTAGATTGTACATCCATCCACAAATTGGATACGTTATTTGGCTAGTGCAGGGTAATAGGCCTAATTTTGGGCTTATAGTGTAATAGAAGAGCTGCTACCCTCAAAATACCCACTTTCAGAATCTATTGAGCTGCCAATAAATATTATATTGGTACATATAATAATATAATTATTAAAGTGGATGTCTTTTCCTGCTTCCATCCTGGGTTAATATGGAGAACATCTAGGGCTCAAGATTCTTTTGTCTGGCCTATTGAAATCGATGGGACAGCTGTGACTCAAGCATACAGTTGAAGTTTATTGGAGTTACTGAAAGCACATTGCTTTCAGTGGGAATTAATAATGATTACCTTTGGCTGGATAACTTTTTTGTATAAAGAAGACCATTTTCAATTATACTTATTGAAGAAGGAGATGAGAGTCATTGTATGCTTCCGACACAACAAAAGCTACTAACGTTCACGAGGAAGAAAGGGAAAAGCAGTAGTACGAAACTTTGGATTGCCTAATATTCAAAATAATCCTTATTTATTTATTTAAATTTATTGGCTGCTCAATTCCAGAGTAATAAAGCATATAGATTATGTGACTCAATAAGCAACCTTTAAAAAAGGCATAAATCAACAAAATGTAAGTAAAATAACTCTGTACATAAATAACATTTTATATTAATGAAAAGCTGTTACAATCGGTAGCCTAAGTAAAACCACTAAAAAGGAAAATTATTATTATTGTTCTTATGTTAGCCTTGGAATATTGTTTTATTCATTGCTTTCACCACCAATGAATAAATTGGTTTAACCAACAACTTGCCAGAAAGATGAACAATGTTTAGATATTTCAGTGGATTTAATTTTATCAAGCCAGCAAACGTAATATCTTGTGGATAGAAGTAGAGCAGTATTACATTCTGATAAGATTCCCCGACCTGGTGCTCTCTAGAGATGGTGGAGCATCTCCTTGACTTCTGAGCCTTTTATCACTGTCTGGGAATTCTGAGAGTTTTTGTCCAAGACTTCAGAAGAGCTGCAAGTTGGGGAAGGTTGTGTTATGAAATCAGTTTCTGCTTATCTTGCCATCTAGTGGTCACACACACAAATCCTTTTTCTCTGCTTCTCTTGAACACAACAAGGAACTCAGGGCTTTCAACCAGCACTGTATTTATTCCTGACAAATTGGGACAGGGGTAGAGGGGGAGAAAGGATATTCATATTTAGTGAAGGGCAAAAAGCTAGCCACATTTGATGTCTCACAATAGATATGACTCTCCTTAGTAATGGAGCACCACAGATACAGTGCTATGAAAAGAAAAGTTGAGAGTCAGAAGTCTGAAGCGAAACAATACATATGCCAAATGTAAGGTCCCTGCTGATGTTCTGAATCATTTCTTGCATGGGATAGGAGTTGATATGTGGGATATGTCATATTTTACTTTCACTGTAACAGGCATTACCTTAAACACAGGTGTCTAGTAGAACCTATGATGACATTATGTGCATAATGACATCACTGCACAAATGACACAAGTTTTGTAATTTGCATCATTTGTATCATGGCGTGAAATGCACGTGATGTCACTTGCCATCTCCTCCTGTAATGATCCTGTGATGACTTTAAATGAACTTCATTGAAGTCAGGTTGTGCTGCCTCATTGTACTGCCTGTATTTCATGTTACGTTATGCCACAATTCCTAACCTGGAGCCCTCCAAATAGGTTGAGAGTACAGACCTCAGAACTCTGAGCCAATATGACCAACCAGTTCTGTACTTCCTGTCTGGCTGAAACATGCAATGGAAGCATAGAGACTCCCCATGTGATGGCCACAAACTATGCACCTGGGAGTATAAAATAGGTAAGGCAGCTGGTTATCACCAAGACATTGTGTAGGGCAGGGTTTTTGTGTCCTGTAACTCTCCTGAGGGGATATATGACCACCAGTTCTCTTATAAATCATACTGCTCTCATACCTATGTGTGTGTTTACACAAACATGCACAGTTCCTGTAAATGTAGCATATACTTCTCTCATAAATATTTTATATGGCTGCAGCTTCACCTCAATTATGAATGTTTAAATTCTTCTTATACTTCTGCTGCCCACCCAGAAGATGTCTGTGCTCATGTTTTGTTTTGTTTTATCTTTCACACCACTGGTTTCTTACTGTACTTCAATCTCTTCTGCCAGCACTTTTCTTCTTGGCATGTTCGGAATAACCAAAAGGTGTGCTTTACTGTGATAATGGTGAGTGTGACTTTCATAGACTGAATACTGATCTCAATTCTTTTAAAAAAAAAATGCTCTTTCATCAGATAAATGAGGTACGCAGAAAATAGTAAACATTTAAGTTCTCATGAATCACTCTAAGCCATGATTTGATTTGTCAGGCTTTAGCTTGAAGTGCTGTATGAACCCAGCCAGAGGTCGTCTCTCATGCAAGCCAACCTTGGTATTCATGCTCCATTACAGGAAACCACTGAAATGTCGGATATTTCTTTCATCCAGAAAACATTTACATTTCTTTTCCTATGGATAAGGGGAGGGAGGGGAGGTGCTAGTACTTGATTAAAATGTGTAAGTCCATCAGGGACATCCATAGGAAGGGTCCAAAAAGTCAAGATGGTGGCTGTGAATGTGCAATTTAAGTCCTGCCCCTTTTTACACAGTTGTGGATTCCATCTTGATTTTTTTACTCTCCCCTCCCAGCAGATGCCCCTAAAGTTCCTGATGTAAATTTGGCCACCTGAGATTGCTTTGGGACCTCAATCAGACTTACTGCCATCCACTAGATCAGTCCTAGTTTAGTAGTAGCAAAATTTTATCACCTTTTCCTAGAGTTTTGTATGACTCAATAATAAAAATTCTAATTTCTTTGTATAATTAGTTTTGGAAAAGGAACCAGATTACCTAAGCATTTTTTTTAAAAAAAATAACTTAGGTACTACTTTTTGAAGAATGATGTAAGGACTAAGGTATATGTGTGTATAAGAATGGGTAGAATACAAGGTGATCTCCAGTGATTATCCTCCCTTCACAGGCACATGAATCATGGCAAGATTTCAAAGTACATCTGAAAGACCTGAGGATCAATGGATGCCTGAGTCATCCATGTTCGTATCAGAATTCAGTTATGCATGAAACAATAATATGAGAACATGTAATTGTTGTTGTTCAGTCGTTTAATCATGTCCGACTCTTCGTGACCTCATGGACCATAGCACGCCAGGCCTTCCTGTCCTCCACTGTCTCCCGGAGTTTACCCAAATTCATGTTCCATAGGGAAAGTAAATTCATGTTCCATAGGGAGAACATGTAAAGATGTCCTTAAATAAACACTTGACGCATGACTTTTTAAATTCCTTTTTTATTAAAAAAAACTTGTTCTTTCTGGGGACCATCATGGCAATCAAACATATGCAGAAAATAATTGCAAAGTAGTTCACTTGCCCAATTATTTCTGTGAAAGTAGAAAATGTTAAGTTATTCTATGTTTGCATTGCTTTAAATCAGAAACTGGGTGAGAAAATGAAATTATTTCTTTGTACAGTCAATCAGGAGCAGTCATTGGGAGTGATCAAAAAGTTAAGGTAGTGGCCACAACCATGTGAATGAAGCTCCACCCCTTTTTAATATGCATTGCCCATGTAGAAAGGGGTGGAGTTTCAGTCATATAGTCACCGCTGCCATCTTGGCATTTTGATTCCTACCTCCCCCTCCTCATAGACACGCTTGCAATCAGTCATGTAATTATTTCATATTTGAAGATTGGAGGCAAGACTATTTGTTTTTCAGTCCAAAGAACTATATACATACATTCTCAAAGTGAACTAAAGGAAAAAAGATGATCTTTAAATGGTCCGCTTTCAATTCCATCTTAAATATTTGCAGATTTCTTAATCTAGAACCCATTTCCCCCACTCCCAAAGATTCACAGAGCTAACTTTGAACATCACTTCAGGGGGATTTATTCATTTATTTGGCTGCCCATCTCAAATTAATGACTCTAGGCAGCTAACAGCAGTTAAAAACAATAGAAAAAAACATATAAAAGCCATATAAGCACAATCATCGGGTGAGGTACAAAAACCAACAACAGCTATTAACATAACCTCTGCACGGGCTCTACCACATAACCAGGTCCCCAGGCCCAGTGGCAAAACCATGATTTTAAGGCCTTGCGAAAAGCCAGTAGGGTCAGGGCCAATCTAATCTAGGGGGGGATGATGTTCCATAGGGAGGCACCACAAAAGAAAAGGCTCTCCTCCCGGGCCCCACCAGATGACACCCCTAACAGATGGGGAAAAATGGAACATGCCTCTCTTGCCTGACATGATAGAACATAATCCGGGAAGGTGGTCTCTCTAATAACCTGGTCCCATGAAGGGCTTTATAGGTCATTACTGGCACCTTGAATTAAACCTGGAAGCATACTGGTAACCATAATATTGAAAATAACTGAAAGTAAAAGAGGAGATAGGTTTGTGTGCTCTAGGAGAACGGGTTATTGCAGCCATTCTGAATGTAGCACTTTCTGATTTGGGATGTGTACCTGGCCATGTTTATGTGAGGTGTGGTTTGCAATAATGCATTCTAGCAAGGATTGCATCAGAGTTTGCCATAGTTAGAAGTAAGCCACTAAAATCAGTAGAACATTTTATCATGACTGGTAAAAGATTGTGGGAAGTGGGGGATAAGGCATTTGGTTTATCTCAGAAGAGGCAACTCAATCTAAACAGCAGTGATGTCAGAGGAAAGTGTTTCAAAGAGACTCCACCTTAATTAAAATCACAATAATTGAGGCTGGGAATTTACTCTTTCAAAATTCTGTATCTACACCCGAGAGCATTAAAGAGGCCTTCCAGAAATCTGTGTTGGACTTGCCAGCTATGCGGGCTTGACGTGACTTGTAAATCCCACTGAAACCTAGAGTCAGCCCTCAGCTTTTGCAGTACACACAAATATGCATGTTCTCTTCTCCATGACATAACTTATTTTTTTATCTTCTTTATTTAACTTTTATCCCACCTTTATTATTTTTATAAATAACTCAAGGTGGCGAACATACCAAATACTCCTTCCTCCTCCTATTTTCCCCACAGCAACAACCCTGTGAGGTGAGTTGGGCTGAGAGAGAGTGACTGGCCCAAGGTCACCCAGCCGGCTTTCATGCCTAAGGCAGGACTAGAACTCTCAGTCTCCTGGTTTCCCATTGGCTCCTTCCTAGGGCTGAGAGGGAGTGACTGGCCCGAGGTCACCCAGCCGGCTTTCATGCCTGAGGCAGGACTAGAACTCTCAGTCTCCTGGTTTCCCATTGGCTCCTTCCTAGGGCTGAGAGGGAGTGACTGGCCCGAGGTCACCCAGCCGGCTTTCATGCCTGAGGCAGGACTAGAACTCTCAGTCTCCTGGTTTCCCATTGGCTCCTTCCTAGGGCTGAGAGAGGGTGACTGGCCCAAGGTCACCCAGCTGGCTTTCATGCCTAAGGTGGGACTAGAACTCTCAGTCTCCTGGTTTCCCATTGGCTCCTTCCTAGGGCTGAGAGGGAGTGACTGGCCCGAGGTCACCCAGCCGGCTTTCATGCCTGAGGCAGGACTAGAACTCTCAGTCTCCTGGTTTCCCATTGGCTCCTTCCTAGGGCTGAGAGAGGGTGACTGGCCCAAGGTCACCCAGCCGGCTTTCATGCCTAAGGTGGGACTAGAACTCTAGTTTCTAGCCCATTGCCTTAATCACTAGACCAAACTGGCTCTCCAATAACTTGCTGTGAAAAATTCTGCCTTGTAAATGCTTGGGACAACTGAGTCTTATGCAATACATAAATTTGGCACTTGCTGCCCTCTTATCATCTGCATAGGGGTTTTAACACTCAGCACTAGAAAGAACAAGCAGAACAACTGAAGCACCATTTGTACTGGCTTTAGGCAAAAGGAACCTTGAGAACTTTTGTTTCATGAGGTGCTAAGAATTTTGTGATTCTTACATTCATATATTCCACTGAACGTCATGATGCAAAAAGTATGGTGATGGAACCCCAGGTCGCACAGTCAGTTTCTGCATCACAGGAGAAGAAGGATGCAAATTGCTGTTTCCATGCTAAATGTTGGTGAATTATGAGCCACTTGCTCAATGATCCCTAGAATTTTTGACCTACTTAATCGAGAGTAAAGCCCATTAAACTCCATCCATTTTTACTTCAGAGTAGGATGCCTTCTAAGCAGATTAGTGAATTGATGTAGGGACCCACTCTGAAGTTGGGAATTCAGGCTGAGAAGAATACTGTGTGTGGCTTTTCAAAGTCCTTGGATCATCCCGTGGATTTTCTGCTGCTTCTGGCCTTGTTTTAGGCAATCAATAATGTTGCAATTTTACTTTCAAAATGGAGGAAGCTGAGGAGGGTAAAATGGGGGGGGGGGGGCAGTAAGTTTCTGAGCCAGTCATGAGTAGCCAACCAATGACTTTTCCAATCTCATTAACCTCTATAGCTTTCAGAGGTAAAAGGTTAACATTGTGTTGGGCTTCATTCACTTTCCTGTAGCCAGCCGGATGCTTTTATTTTGCTCCCTTGTGCTAATGGAATGTTAGACTTCTGCATTGGTCCTACCAACACAACTGGAAGTTCAGCTCCATTCTTTGATTGTGAGCTCTAGGCTGATCAGTCCAGTACACGCTCTTTGGAAAGACCCAAGATCAAAACTCTTATTTTTACATTCTACCTGATTGAGGAAGGTTTAAGTCTTTCAAAAATCAATATATGCATACCAGGTTATTCCTTACAAGCACTGGCCTGAAAATGTGCTGTTTCTGAAAATAAGGAACGGTAAGGTTATGAGTGCTATTTTCTCCAAGCCAGCTTCTTTCTCTATGGCTTGTCTGTCTATGTAGCATTATACCTTGCTCTGCTGGTCTGTTTCTGCTGTTTCCACAATCCTGATCTAACTGGGTTCTGCTAGTGGTGAAAAAGTCTTTCCCAGGAAAGACCAAGCATGCCAACCAGTTATGCCAACCCTCTTGACACCCCAGAAAATCCAGTCATCAGAGGCAGCAAAGCTACACTGTCCAATAAGGGCAAATCAACTGTTTTTTAAAAAATATATTTTATTAAACTTTAAATATACATAGATAAAAAGTTTGAAAAGGACAAAGAAATAGAAATACAAATCAAAGAAAGAAGAGAAAAAGTGTAGTAAAGCAAAAGAAAAAAAAGAGAAAGATGAAACATAGAAATTAGTCAAATTCCGATTTATCTCTGGTCAAAGTAATTTAAAAAAAATTATCTTACATGCTAGGTCTATATATAACACTGAAAAACATTTCTTGTCTAATATATCAATTTATATATATATATTAATCTTCAAATCCCCATATAAGCTTTGCCCCTCCTGCATTTTGCAAATAGTCCGTTAATGGTTTCCACTCTTTAAGAAAGTAATAATTTGAATTTTCTTTTAATAAACATGTCAATTTTACAGAAAACAAAAGGGCAAATCAACTGTTGATGTTCCAAGTCCTGCTGAGAAGAGCCAAGCTTTGCCAACATGCCCTTCCGAGTCTGGGACCTCACCAAACCCAGCAATGAGCAGGTCCTTCCCAGTGGGGGCCCAGACCTGTCCATCAGTTTTGCCTACCTTGGCACCCTCAAAAGGCAGAGCTCAGAGCCAGCAAAACACACCATCCCACAAGAACTCTTGGTGGCCATTCTTCAGGGTGTTGGCTACACGGCACTTCGGATGTTGAAAAGGAGGAGCTTACATTGAAAAGAGGTTTTGAATTTTTTTCGTTTCCATTCTGAAGTTGAATGGGATACTTTCTACATTGGCTCAGCATAAGCTAGACTCTTTGCTAGACATCACTGCCTTAAAGGAGGTCCATGGGAAATATTTTTAAAAATTCATGCAATGAACCCCTTGAAGGTTTCCAGCTGAAACATGGCAAGGTTAATCTACTCTAAAAGGTTTGCCGTCCCAATTTCATCCTGGTCTACCAAAAAATAAAGCAGCTGGAGAAAGATGTTATCCAGGCAGACCTCACTCACACAGCTTTACTGCTCCAGAATAACTATTCCAAACTATCAGACTGCAAACTAATATGAACTCCTCCTAAGTATCAGGACAGTTGCCCAAACTGACAAGATATTTCAGATACTTTAGCCAGTGCTTGGGCTCCAACTGCACTGATAGGGATTTGGGAGGGATCAGTTACATAAACCTTTGCTAAGTCAAAAGGCAATAAAGAAATCAGGCAGGCTTTCCTTGGTGTACAAAACCCATTGGTATTTCAGCCTGAAGCAGGAAGCATATAGTGCCCAGACCATCTTGTGGAGCCCATTACACTGATGAAATGGTGTTTAAAACTCATTGACCTGGCATGTGGCTTTGCGTTTTACAGATATACTGTAGCTCTAACACAGCATTTCCTAGGTAGTCGATACCACATCCTTGAATCACTTTATACCACCCAGATCACAGTGGACCAAATTTATGATGTTTAGTCACTTGTATTTCTTGTCTAAAGTTTTCAATAAGATACCTTTGGCTTCAAAAGCCAAGACAAGCAATTCAACACACACAAACATACATCACAACTGAAGTATAACATAATCAAACCAAAAATTATCCTTGTGAGAGAGCTTCCTGTTATTTTTTTACAAACATCTACAACTAGACTGTAGCTTGAATCATGTCAACTGGATTTCTATTTTCTCAGTGGAAACGTTTCCACTGAGAAAATAGAAATCCAGTTGACATGATTCAAGCTACAGACAATTCCACCTGGATGACTGAGAACCTTCATAGACATCTACAACTAGACCTCAGTGATAGTAACTCTCCTTGGATTGGCCCCCAACAATTGGTATTCAGGGTCCAGCTGCTTTTCAACCTGTGGTGGTATATAGCTCTTGTGGTTAGTATTCGTAAAAAATAAAGATGCGCAGCTTGAAATATTATGCAGAATCATTAAAAGAGCAGCAGAAGAAACAATTAAAGAGGTACTCCTCCAGTCTCCAGGTCCCTAAGAAAGTCTCCCATCAACTCAGCCCCTGATGACTAGATGAACTTTCCTCACTGTTTTTGTGGAAACAGTAAAGAAGTCATTTGCCTCTACCATCTTCCAGGATGTTTTTCCCCATTTCCCAGACTCATTTACAGCCCTGGGATTACTTGCTGATCCCCTAAGTTCTAACTAGAGTCAGTCTTGCTTAGTTCAGTTAGGTGCTCCTCTTCTAAGCCACTAAGGGCTAAACAATTCTTAACTAATATTCTAGAATTTACAGTCAGATGGATTTCTTTGGCTAAAATCCCTCACAGCCAAAACAACCCTATCTATCTCTTTCTAGGAGAGGATTGAGCCACGGTGCAATATTTTCAGACAACTTGGCATTATTATTTGCTCTTTGGTCCAGAATGAGGCACCACCAGTAGTTATTGGCACATTTCGATATGCCTGTGTAATATTGCTTCTCCAGGTACACTGGTTAGCTGTATGCTTCCAGATGCAATTCAAGGTGCAGGCCACAAAGCCCTTCGTGGCACAGAGCTGGTTATTTACTGGACTGCCTCTCCCCCTTTATCTCTGTCTGTCTGATAAATCTGACGGGGTAGGCGTGTTCCAGGTCCCATCATCTAAGTAGTGTCATTTAGTGGGACCCAGGAGATGTGTCTTCTCTGTTGCCATGCCTGAGACCCAGGTGGCCCCCACCCGTCCTGCCTTTTGGAAGGCTCTGAAGACCTCCCCCCCCCCCTCTCTCTCTCTCTCTCTCTCTCTCTCTTTCTTTCTTTCTTTCTTTCTTTCTTTCTTTCTTTCTTTCTTTCTTTCTTTCTTTCTTGTCCAACTTCTATCAGGATCAACTTATACCAGGCACTGAGATTTTCTGACCACGTTGATTGATTTTAGTTGGGTGAAGTTGCTTTGGCCGTGTTATATTTTTGTTGTTTTGATTTTAGTATGCCGCCCTGGGTCACTTGCTTCTCAGGCAGCAATATAAATTGATTTAATAATTAAACTAATAAGGTATATGTATGTTCTCAGGATGTTCTTTTTGTTATTCTATCTAGGAGGCCTCAAACTTTCTACCCCGTCCCTGTTTACATGAGTGAGAGGGTTGTTCTGGTTGCAGTAATAGGTGAATGAGAGCCTGGAACAATTATCAGCAGAAGAAACATCTAATTTTAGGAGGGGAATATTTTCTTTTTTTTTTTCCTTTTTATTTCCAGTTCTTTCCACACATCTTCATACCACTTGCCTACAACTCTGTCAGTTAGAATGAAGGCAGATGAGGGAAACAGGTCATCTCCTTCAGTGCTGGGTCCTGGCCCATAGATTGAAGAATGTCTGTCAAGTTCTGCTGTCTTTGGAGAAAATATCAGACATTCCTGATGAAGTCAAACCCAATGCTGCCATCTGCTGGACTGATTCACTTCTGGCAAAGGCTAGAGCTGTGCACACTTCAAACATGACTTGGAAAAAAGAACTCTGGTTTATGACCGTAACAATGTTTGCTGCTGTTGATTTGGAAAAAGTACTTCAGACCTCATGTGAGTGCAGCACCCCCCCCCCTCCATTTACGAAAACGGCCCTTTTAAAGACTTCCCTATGCTGCTGCTTTAAGAGTTTCCTTGAGCATGTTTTTTACAGGCTCATGTGGAAGCTTGAATATACTGTAGTTGGGCTACTTTAATGAAGAGCAGAGGTCTGAAGCACTCGCCCAGTCATTTCTGAATGATCACAAAAATTAAAAACCATGCCAAAATGCACAAAAGGAAGGGAGGAAGTTATCCAAGGAAATTCTCAGAAATTGTATATGGAACTAGACTTTTGACCTTTTTTCCAGTCCCAAATGGGAAAGGATATCTGAATTCCCTATTTGGTTAATAACTTTGTAACTTGATAAGCTGGATATGGGAACTAATTTCCACAACAGTTTTAATGGGTAATTTCAGGGCTTAAAGTGAGCCACAGTTCTCATGGGATGAGATCTCGATGTGTTTTGCCTGCTAGTGTTCAATCCTGGGGTGTGCCACCAAGCATATTTTTATTTATTTATTTATTTATTTATTTATTGCATCATATTTATATAGCTGCCCATCTCACAGAGAGTGACTCTGGGTGGTGTACAACACTCAATTAAAAGAAAATCAATAAAGACATATAAAACAATCTTGATAGCTATAAGGATCTATAAAAAAACAGACAAAAAAAGAGAGAATGATGTTAACCCTAGTAAGGGAGCCATCGCAAAATCTCCCCGGTCCCCTGGGACCCCCAGGCCTGATCACATAGCCAGGTCTTGGGGGACCTCTGGAATGTTAAGAGGGTTGGGGCTAACCTCACTTCTGCATGCAGAGTGCCTGTCCTTAACCAGTGATTAAATTAACACAGGACTCCCATACCATTTTATTTTGTTTAGAATTTATAGCCCCTTCAGCAACTCCATATGTGTGAGCATCAGCTGGGTGACTTCCAAAGACACACCTGTTCCACCTACAGAATGAGAGCGAGAGGCAGGGAAGCAATATACTGTATGGTTGTCCCGGCAACAAAATGATCCCTGTCATCATCTACACCAGTGTTTCTCAACCTTAGCAACTTTAAGAGGTGTGGACCAACCACTAGAATTCTGGGAGTTGAAGTCCACATCTTGCCAAGGTTGAGAAACACTGATCTACACCATAGCATCGGCTTACGTATTGTGCTGAGCCATAGTTTACTTAACCTGGTTTATTGAATATGCTCCAAAGGACTGGGTCACCCATGAAGCCAAAACAGTGATTTGCAACTGCAATGGCTGAGTTCATTCCACATGCTAAAGCCAAACCCGTATTATGCTTAGTAATGTGGAGTCCTGCCATAATGTGATTGCCTTGATTTAGGGCTTAACAGGTTATGTGATCCCAGCCCCTTGGATTTCTACATCAGAGGTTATGGCAGAGTGCAGACCTCCCTTATGCCTTTGGTGCCATGACACATAGGAGGCTGTAGCATCTAATACATTGGGGGAGTAACTGCTTACCAGCATCAAGATCTGAGTTTACCTCCTCCAACCATTAGGCTGTGTTATGCATCCTTTCTCTGAATTCTTCCATCTTGTCAATTAAACCTCCATGAGTTCCCACACATATGTATGTACACTCTGCTTGCAGGAGGTTACACAAGGCTGTAATCTTTCTGAGGCTGCTTTCACAATTTCACAGTGGGAGTCATCAGGGGAACTTTTCTGTGAGCTGTGAGCATAGAGTTTGGTCCCAGTAGGACAGTGTTATTAATCAGAACAGCTTGTGGATGATCAAGAGGGTACAATACTCTAGTCAAAGAGCCTGTCACATGTGTAGAGAATGAATTTTGCCTTTCTTAGATGATAGGGAGAAGAATCCATGGGGAAGAGAAAAACAATACTTGCTTCAAGTTAATACCTACACTGGGTATTAATTCAAAATGGTTTTAAAGCGGGGAGCAGAAAATAGTAATTTATTTGTCAGAGGTCCTCTCAAATTTTGTTAACTATTGTGCATGTATTGTGTAAATGTGTGTATATTGAATATTCATATGCTGTGACTGAAAAACCCCTCCAGAAGTTATGATTTTGCTACCAAAGGGTGAATACATTTGAAATAATCTGGGCTCCAATCTATTGAGTTTTAACAGCTGAAAGTTGTATTGTAACTTTTGCAAAAAATGTGTTTTCTGTGAAAACTTCAATAATATATCCAGGACTTAAAGTAATTAAAGCACAATGGTCAAAATCCTCGGAAGAAAATATTGACCTGACCTGATAGAAGGAACAATGAAAAGAAAAGAAAAGAAACAATTTACTCTTAAAGGCTGTGATACTGTGCTTACTGTATTTATCTTGGACTAAGCATGGTTTAATTAATGGGGTTTATTTCTGAGGAGACATATATATGATTGCACTGCAACTTGGGAAATCTAACTTTATTTTGAAGAACCCACTGTCCTCCCCCCCACATTCAAATAAGAAAAATTACAAAATAATATGAATGGAATGTATTGTATGTGCTAAGGAAACAAACTAAATGTTAAAGAATGGATTAATCATGTGAGTAAATTCAGAATGACCTGGCAAAAGGATCAGAGGATGGTTGAAATGGCAGCTTTTGCATTTTCACAGGTCACTTTCTCTGACAGGAGGATTTTTTAAAACTAGCCAAACAGTTATGGGGAGAGTTTTTACTGCAAACTGGTCTGACATAAAAATCTGGTCTCTGTAGAAATAAAAGCTCACTGAGCCTCAGAAACTGCTTTTCCGCCATCCAGCAAGGGAAGAGGAGAGGCTGATCAACAGCAGGAAAGCCAGAATGTGGGAGAGAAACTTGTGGGGGCTAGCCACCCATCAGTGGATTTCCTGTAAAACCAGGAGCTCCACAGTGATTGAGGAACAAAAGCCCATTTCTGGTGGGCATCATCCTTGGCCATGTTGTGGTACCAGGTCAGGTGGACACTATCTTTTCTTACTCACTGCCACACACACTCTAGTCTCATTTATTTATTTATTTAATCAATCAATCAAACTTATATCACCGCCCATCTACCTCCACCAGAGGGACTCTGAACGGTTCATAAAAGTGGTATTCAGAGCCTTCTGCTGCTTCTCATTACAAAGAGATATCAGTGAGAATTAAATGTACAGGCCAAGACACAGAGGCAAACCTGTTTGCTTCACATTCTTCTGCTGTTAGACCCACAATTTTGACATATGATTGGAAAAGTCAAAATCTAAGATTTACTACAAACTACAAAAATGCTTATAAACTGTGGAGGAATAGGTGGAGGAGATCCCCATTATATTGCAATACGTAAGTCCTTTTGGCTGTAATTCTAATATGTGAAGGTGTAATTTTTTGTTGTTTATTCGTTCAGTTGCTTCCAACTCTTCATGACTTCATGGACCAGCCCACACCAGAGCTTCCTGTCGGCCATCACCATCCCCAGCTTCCCCACGGTCGAGTCCATCACCTCCAGAATATCATCCATCCATCTTGCCCTTGGTCCGCCCCTCTTCCTTTTGCCTTCCACTTTCCCTAGCATCAGCATCTTCTCCAGGGTATCCTGTCTTCTCATTATGTGGCCAAAGTACTTCAGTTTTGCCTTTAATATCATGTTGTAATATGGTGTAATATGTTAGTAAATATATGTGTTTGTGGTGAGTCAGAGTAATTTGGGGCCACAGAGACCCTTTTGAAAACATTCCTATAGCATGTTGTTTAAATTCATTTTCTACCTGCTGATAATTACCTGTAACTTCCTCCTAGATGGCTTTTAAACTGGTTAAGCTAATTGCTGACCTCTGACTTTAGCTGGATGGAAAAGAAAAACTAGCAAGGAAGGGAGAATCAGCTGGTGGGGGGAGGCAGATTAAGCATTTCATCCACTTTGAAAATGCTGTGCTGCACAGTATTTTGCACCATCAACAGTGTTTTGGGATCCCACTTTCATTGAGTAATCTGTAGCTTTGCCCTTATGCTCAGCATCCTAACGTTACTTCAGATGTATTCAATATATTTGGAAACCAGATTGTACAGCATACTCATGAGTTCTTCTTTTATGCATTATATACCAATCAAAATATCAATCAACCTGAGATTGTTACTTTAGGTATACAGATTACCTGAAACCTTGTGCATTATTGCTCTCTGCTGAATGTCCATATCATGTACATTGTCTTAAATATGATTGTCACATTCATATATTATCTGAATGTGAAACATTAATAATACGAAGCAACAGCCCTGAGTTTTCTTACCAAACAGTTTGGGGGGAAAAACATATCAGTTTAGGAATTTTGTCATGGATGGTTTTCTTTAAGCTTTTCCTAGTAATTTGTTGTTGTTTTTTAACAGTGTAACCCTTCACAACCTCCTAAGTGACCACTCATACAAGTTTGTTTGTTTGTTTGTTTATTTATTTCCTGCCTTTATTATTTTTATAAATAACTCAAGGTGGCAAACATACCTAATACTCCTTCCTCCTCCTATTTTCCCCACAACAGCAACCCTGTGAGGTGAGTTGGGCTGAGAGAGAGTGACTGGCCCAAGGTCACCCAGCCGGCTTTCATGCCTAAGGCGGGACTAGAACTCTGTCTCCTGGTTTCTAGCCCAGCACCTTAACCACTAGACCAAACTGGCTCAGTTTGCTGGCATTATTCTGAAAACTTCAGATTACACTAATTGTATGAACATCTGGAAATTATCACATACCATTGTTGACGGAGAACCTCTGAAGTTCATCCAGCAGGCCTTGAGAGACACAGTCTTGGGTAAGAAAAACATCTCTTTTACTAGAACATTTGGGATAAATTAACATAAAGACACCAGAAAGGGACATTATAAGGCCAGAAATAGATTCAAATGTATACTAATAGAATATACCCACTTGGGATTTGGGATGGCAAGCCTCATGCTTTACATCTTGATCAAGAGATTCCTGTTCTGTTTAAGGTTGCAGTGCTCCATTTATAAGATGACCATTTATACTGCTGTAGATGGTGCTGAAGTATAACTTTTGCATTACCCAATTAACCACTTAAATTGTTTGTGCAGTTGAACTGGCCTTCCTTTTAGCAACTGCTGAATCAATTCCTATCACCATAATATTTATAATAAAATTCTAGGAGCAGCAGCTTTCTGAAGCAAATGAAATCAAGGAAGCGAATCTGGTGTTGGCCCAGTTCTGTGAATTGGTGAACTAAGATACAAGGAGCTGATTCTAGACACACACATCTGCTCCTAACCATAGTGATGCCAAAAAGATGAAACATGCATTGTGACATTGTGACACATGTTCCGCCCTTTCATATTTGCATTGTGATGTTGTATACAAGTACATAATGGATGGAGTTTGTGTTACGGTGTTGCAACATACATTTATTACTTGCCTCCTCTTCCCCCACCCTGGCGCATGCTTACAATTCTAGAACTCCATAATTCTCACCACTAGTGTTTTCATCATATTGTTGGCAGCTGCTTTCTTTTGTTGTTGTTGTTGTTGTTCAGTCATTAAGTCATGTCCGACTCTTCGTGACCCCATGGACCATAGCACGCCAGGCCTTCCTGTCCTCCACTGTCTCCTGGAGTTTACTCAAATTCATGTTCATTACATCGGTGATGCTATCTAACCATCTCATCCTCTGCCGTCCCCTTCTCCTTTTGCCTTCAGTCTTTCCCAGCATCAGGGTCTTTTCCAGGGAGTCCTCTCTTCGCATTAGGTGGCCAAAGTATTTGAGCTGCTTTCTTTACTGTGATCCATTTCAGGAGAGAGGTTTAAAGTGACTATTATTCAACAAAATGCACTTCAGGCCAAAAGTTATTGGGGTTAAATACACCTACTGTACATCCAGGTTAGACTGCAGGGTTTATGTATTCATTCAGGAGATGCTGCTAAAACTGTACCTGAGGATGCCAACATTACCAATGAAAAGAATCTTAACTGGGAGTTTTCTGGTAATATAAAAAGAAAGCAGAAGTGGGAAAACACAGTAGGCTTACAGCAGAGAGACAATGATGTCAGGCCCTCTGTAAAATTCCATGCAAAGCTGCACAGTAAGACCTTATCTGGATTGTGATAGAAAACATAATGCATAATGAATCTATTTTCTCTTTTAATAAACTTGTTTGGATTTAGACTGTGAAGAAGAACTAATTGGATAACTTTGAGGGTACTTAAATCAGACATTTGCATCTCAGACTTCCAAACCTTGAGAAATGTTTTACATCAAGTTGAATCTATAGCATCTATATCCAAATCCTGAATCTAAACATTTTTCTGTTCGTTACAACAGTTAACCTCATTGGAATGAATGTAGAAGTCCCTACATTGACCGTAAAATTGGAATACAAATGAACGTAGTGTCCAGATAATATCTGAATAATGGGGGAAGGGGAAGGCTCTTTTAATTTATCAGTCTCACCCTCCTCTTTCCCCCATTTATAACCAAATTATGTTCTTCTCAGTCCCCTTGTAATTTATGCATTTTTTAAATATCGCTGTTGATACATTCTCCACACAGTGAATAATTCAAAATAGTTTGAATGATTCCATTCGTGTTCCTACCAAGTCAAGAAGCTTAAATCTACCAAACAGAAGAGATTCTGCATATTTTAATGAAAGATAAAACAACAATATAAACATACACAAATTTACAGAGAAAGGATCAGTTTTAATACATTTGGAATAAAAGGATTTCTTTTTTTCCCCTTAAAATATGGTATAAAAATAAATGCAAGAAACATTAACAGAATTTACAGACAACAGACAAAGACACAGACTTTCTTTCTTGATGTGAATACATCTGTGAGACAGAACCTTCTGTGCTAATTTATTGTGCAATAGCTGTGATGCCATATTAGGTATATTTATTAATATATTCTTTTTTTACATGTCTTCCAGTTTGTGAATGACAGCACTGTAAATAAACTGTGCCTAACAGAAGCTTTTTTTTTAACGGTACTGGAGCTTGCAGAAAATAAATGGACACAGATCCAGCTTGATATGAAGGCGAAAGTGAGCAGAGAGTTTTCAAAATGGAGGCATCAAAAGGTTAGTGAGTCCCTTGGAGTCTGTAATGCCTCGATATACACAAAAGAAAACAAGTCAGGTCCTTGCTCATGCAACATCTTGTTCTATTGTCCTCTGATTTCAGGCAATTAGTGAGCTACGAAGTATGTATAATGACTGAGTCTGCTTCCATGCTACAAGGTGATCCTTTTAGTAGGACTGCACTAGACTGGTTAATCTCTTTGATGCGAGCGATTTCCCCTGAGGAAAAGATAGAAACAAACAGACAAAAGAAAACAGAAGACAGAGGCATGTTCACTGAAAACCCAGTTTATCGCCAAGCACCTACTTGTCTGGCTAACATTTTTCACACTGCTACATTAAATATGGGATGTCTGTCCTTGGGCTTTTTTGGATATGAATAGCTCATCAGTTGGTGACTGCACTATCAAGAGGTTCAGGTTATCACAGGCACAACCACACAGATGGAACTTTGGGTAACCTCAGATGTGAGGACTCCCTAGTGTTGGTTCACAAACCCAGATTCCAGTCGTCAGCAAGGGAATCAGAACCAAGTGCAAAAAACTCGGGGGGGGGATATGCTGTTTTGATCAATATGTGCTTGAACACTCTGAGCAAATCGAAGTCCAGGGATTAAAAAAGCACCACTCTCTTAAAACTCTCACATTGTACCCATTGGAAGCCATTAAAATTATATTCCAAAAACATCCAATTTCAGCTGCACATTTTCAGATTTCTCAGCCAAAATACTGATGTTAATGGCCAACTGTCAGGTTCAACGTTCTGAAGGCAGCAATGGAGATCTGAGCTTCATTATGAAATCCTGAATTCTAATGCAATGAGTTTAAACATTCACACAGCCAATTCATTATGCACTATTGCTGATATGGCTTACATTTTAAATACAATCCATCATTTATATTGCTGATGATAATTAAATTCATATAACCCCCCAAACATCAGTTTTGCATGGTTATAAACTCATCAAATCTGATCTTTCCTTAATTTTGATGATTATCACTTGTATGTATTAGCAATAAAGTCATGAGGCCATATATTAATGACATCTCAATGACACAGCAAATGGTTGTCATGATGAGAAAAACGAAGTCATTTGAATCTCTCATATGATGCAGAATGTAGAGCTGAGAGCAATGGGCAGCACTAATTTATATATTTCTATAAAATCACAGAGGTTTTGCAGTTCTAAAACCAAAGGTTTCAGGGACACTGATAGAAATGATTCAGATATGGTAGTTTCTATAATCCTCTCATTGTTCTTATCTCTACTCTATATTCATATACAATTACATACTGAACTGTACTTTCTTGGCACTGAGATCAACAATACAAGTAAAACATTTGAAGCTACCACATGCATTTCACAAATTCTGAAATAAACTGTGATCACACTCAAGTTATGTGTGCCAATAACTGGTCAGATATCTTGTGGTGCCAAGAGGTAATGGTAGGGAGATTTGTTTGCTGTTAGCATGCCATGGCAGCTGATAATGCTATCTCCCAAACTGCCCCACCAGCTAGAGTTGTATCTGCGTATTATAACAGTAGCCAACTGGTACCGAAGCCCAGAGGTCAGGGAATATTTATGACTGGGCATCAGTACATACAGTACAAGTATGTCTGCAAAAGAAAATAAACAATAGGAGGATGGTTAGATGAAAATGTCATTAATACGTTCATTGAGCTGGACTGTTTTTTTTTAACTTAGTTATTTGATGTCCTCATATTTATTAGCACTTCATGATCACTAGATTGGTTAAAGGCAGAAAACACTGTGTTAAATAAAAGGGACACATCCCTACAATCCCTGTTGACATACATAGTGTTAGAAGGGACATTACCAACAACTTTTATACACCTCAACGCTTTCTCTCTCAGTGAACTGCTGCTGCTGATCCACTGTTGGAAACATTCTGTAAGGAAAACTTGCTGGAGCTTATGCACTTGATACATTAATTTTAATAACTGGATGGAGTTACCATCTTGGAATTTCTTACTATGTTAATTCTTCTATTAGCATAAAGATACACAATTTACATTTGGTTCTCACAATCTGATCAGCAAAGCAATTGGTTAATATAAATCTCCCACCAACCTACCCCTTCTTCTATCCATACTGTCACATCTCATCAAATCCCAATTATACTTCTGCTATGGATGTGAAAGTGAAAGGTCCTCTGTGCAAGCACCGAGTCATTACTGACCCTTTGGAGGGACGGTGCTTTCGCTGACGTTTTCTAGGCAGACTTATAGCGGGGTGGTTTGCCATTCCCTTCCCCAGTCGTGATTACCTTTCCCCCAGCTTAGCTGGGTACTCCTTTTACCGACCTCGGAAGGATGGAAGGTTGAGTCGACCCGAGCCGGCTACCTGAGAAACCAACTTCCGCCGGGATCGAACTCAAACTCTCGTGGGGAGAGTTTCGGTTGCAGTACTGCCACCTACCGCTCTGCGCCACACGAGGCTCTGCTATGGATACTGGACATCCAAACCCTGTTCTCAGCAGCTCCAGCCAGTCTCATCTGAATTAATAGCTATTTTTTCAGTTTTCAGATGGACTCAAGCCATGCCTGGAGTTTGTTGAAACTTGATTATCTATGCTAACAAGGATGGAAAAATAGAGGAAGTTTTGTTACAATACCATTTATGGCTTTACAAACTCTCATAGCTATTGCAAAAGGGGGTATTTATAAAGTTCAGAGGTCATAATGTTCTGTTTCAGTCTTATCTCTGGCTTAATTATTTTATGAGTTATAAATTCTCAGTGGGTGGCAGCATCTGAACTTCTCTGGGCTTAGAAGCTAGAGTTGCACCTGATTAGTATTTAGAGATCTTCAGACAACACCAGGGCTGTAGGTTAGGATGGGGGGTGAAAAAAAAAAATCCCAGAAATAGCCAGTAGCAAACTACTTCTACATAGCAAGTCACCAGAGGTTGAATTTGACTTGAAGGAGACCACTTTCTAGTTATAAGAGAGAGTTCAGTTACACATCTCCAAATGCTATAATGCTGCTTTTCTAGATCCTTTTTGCCCCCAGACAATAACAGAATTCACAGGGTAACATGCTGTGGTGAAACCACCATGCAAAAATAGGGGTTTTTGTTTCAAACTCTCCACTAATTTTTTGTTGGTTGGTTTGGCTGACAAGCAGGGGTGCAATTCTCAAATAATTCTTAGTGTCCAAGGTTATTTGAAATTAGTAGGATCTGGATGAGAGGATTAAAAAGTCCCAAATCCAGTAATTCTTAAATTTATATTGCATTCTATTACTATAACATCAATAATGTTTTCCCCGAAATATCAATTTCTCAGTCCCATTCTCCAGAAATACCTAATTTTCCTTGCAAGCATCAAAAGCACTCCAGATCATGCTGCTCATGATCTCTGTCTGCCATGCGGTTCTTATCATTACATTAAAAACATTTCAAACCTTGCTTACTATTAAAGGGATTGGTCTATGAAGACATGGAAAACAAAAACCATGATCTTTGCTGATGTTCTTCATAAATTATCACTTCAGCACACACAGCTTTGTTAACTGACTGCAACAGCAAAAGCCACAATACAGCACACTTATGCACGCTCACACACACTTGCGCACAGGAAATGCACACAACTCAGCGGACAATGTCAACAAACTGGAGTAGAAGCCAAGATCTTTCTACCTCTTTTCATAACAGGTTAGTGCTCGCCCTCAGTGTTGGCGTACAGTTTTTATGGCAGGGGAAAATTGGGATGGTTCTGCCCTACAAAAATAAATGTGTTGAATGCTTTAGTTGGAACCCGTGCAACGGTTGAAAAATGCGATCCAAAGGCATTGGCACACACATTGTTAAAACAAGCCCCAAAGACCCAAATCTAACGTTTTTTTTAAAAAGGTGGCTTAGATAAGAAAACGCAGGGTGAAATGGAACCAGTTTAATAACATTATACTTGTAACATTCTCTCACTTCTTACAAGAAAAGGTTCCAGTTTTTCTTTTCTGGGAAAGTATCAAGGTGGCGTTGTTAAGTTGTTTAAGCGGCTCCTCTGCTGGTGCTGTTCCAACCATTCCCAGTCCTTTCAGGGCGGCCTGGTGGCTTGAGCTCCGTGTCAACATAACACACATAGTATCAGAGGACAGTCTGTCAATCGTAAGGCTCACAAGGTTATAAACTTACCACACTTCGTGTGAATTTCTCAAATGATGTTCGGCGATCCAGTGTATTTCCCAACTTGTGAAAGAAAAAATACAAAGGGGAAACAAAAGCAAAAGAAGCCAAAAAAAGAACAAACCACGAAAATAAAAGGACAATGAAGCAATGGGTTGCTAAAACACAAAGGTCATGAGGAAAAAAAACCCACAACACAAAAGCAGGTGTAGAAGATGAGATGCTCATAGAAATAGAAGGGAAAATATATTTTCCCCTCCCCACAATTTTCACCTGATGCAGGGCGGTCCAAATGCATAGAAGTGTATAGGTTGCCCACCTGAATGTAGTCTTAGGCATGCAGAGGAGCACAGAGCAGCTGGAAGGGGTGGGGCAGAGAGAATCACACTTGGCACCCAGAGCATTTGTCCCATGCTTCATCCACCCCCCCTTACATGGATGTCTGCCTGGGTCAGCTTTGACAGTGCTGATCCGTTGGGTGAAGAACAGCACTGACGTACGAGGTCAGAGCTTTTGCTTAGAAATAACTGCCAAGCAGATCCAACTGGGATAATACAAAACAAAACATGAAATTAAAACAGGCCAAGGAGCCCTGCATGCCCTACCAGTTACATGGCCGCTTACAAAAGCTAAGAACATAAACTAAATTTTTTAAAACACCTCTTCTGTTTGTTACAGATCTCCATTTATTTACTATATTAATAGTATCTCAAACATGAGAAGGAGTGTTGGTTTTAAATGGTTCTCAAGGCACACAGGCTATTAAATGTAAGCAATCCATTGCTTTAAGTTCCCCATATCTTTTAAAATGCTAAATAGCACAAGTGGAGTAATCAAGATCAGATCCCTGATGTACAGGGAGATGGTTAACTCCTTTTTCTACTGCCCCAGTCCCAACAAGATGCCCTGCCATGTTGCTATTGTTGGAATCCGGCAAATCAAGCATGCCTCATTAGCATATGGGTGATTGCTCTAGGAGGCAAACTCTGTGCTACTAGAGGAAGCTGCTTGTTGCCCCTCCCACTTCTTCTCTTTCTCTGATTCTTTCACCGATGGAGTAGGATGCACGTGCCCGAGCTCCTCCATGGAGAGGCCGTGTGCTAGGTCTCAACTCCAGAGGCCTTTTCCCCCCCTTTCTCCACACAGCCTGTGGCAGCAAACAGGGCCAGAGGTATGCAGTTTAGGGAACAGAAAGAAGAATTGAAACCAATTTTCTACTGAAATGGCTGTACCTGGACCGAATAAATGTAGGAAGTCTTATGTACTTACTTTTTGTACCTGCAATGTCTAAGCGTGTGTTTCTTTATGCTTGGGTGGGCTAAAAGTGTAAGAATAAGAACCTGAATCTCTAACGTGCTCACAGGCTGTGTTTGTAAACAATATTCCTTTTTCTGTGAACAAGTTTACACAACGTTAAGCTCTGCTCCATTCACTGGTTCAAACAAGCCACTGAATGATCTTCAGCTATTACCCCCCAGAGCCAATTTGGGAGGGGAATTATATTTGTTGCATCCCTAGTAGATGTCCTTCCTAAACTTGCTACTTGGATAGTTTAAAATTTTTTTTCTTGGTTTCCTATTGCTTTTAGCCATTTATAGGGAAGGAACATGAATTAACTACAAAACTGATTATGAATCTGCACTGTTGGTTTTCTTATCTTCTGTCTTTCTAGTTTTACAGACTGATCTAAGAAATCAGTCCTATGCAAACATCATTCTACATATAGCTAGAAAACCTGCTCTCCATTGTTTCTACACTAATTTTTTTCCTACTAGATCTTTGTACATTCAGCACAAAGATCTGAAACAAGCTACATAGGTACTTTTTGTTGAATCCAGAGATCTGATGATTGGGAGCCTTACGTCATCAGATTTAACTGAATCTTCAGGAGCCTTTTAAGATCTCCATGGATAATGTGCAGAGATCCACAAATCCAGATGTGCAAGACCAATGGAAGCAGGCCATCCATGCACACCCATTCCCCACAACCCAAGTAAGTTCTCTCTGTACATCCATGGTCATTATAGTATTTATTTCAAGGGACTTACACAAAGGAGTGTCCCAGTAGATGTGTCTTAGGAATAGATCATCCACTAGTAGTACAACTGAGAATTAATAACACAGAGCCTATATGTGCCACGGTGCCCATAACACCCTAGATGACATCCATGGACTTCCAAAATTAATAGTCATAGTAATAATAAATATTTTGGAAGAATATAAAGTGTCAAAACATTCCCATCATCAAACTCCTCCTCCATGGCAGATCTTGGTTCCCCATTAACACACATTGAGCAGGAAGGTCTAGAGATATTTCTGCTTGTTTGGTTGTATGCAGAAACTGTCCATGATGAGGAACCTTAATAAGATAGAGTTTCTAATCCCAGATTCTTCTAAACCACATAGGGGAGCCTATTTTCAGACTTTTCTTCTCAAAAGTGGAGATCAAGGGTGGAGTGACTGATGAAATTGGGGTGGGAATGGTGTGCCCAGGCTACCCACCCCTGCCATATGTACTAGAATTAGGGTGGCCAGTTGTCCAGAATTATGCAGAACAATCTGGAGTTTTTACAGTTTGCCCTCCACCCTCTAGAGCAGGGGTCCCCAACCCCCGGGCCATGGACCGGTACTGGTCCGTGGCCTGTTAGGAACCAGGCCGCACAGCAGGAGGTGAGCGGTGGGCGAGCGAGCGAAGCTTCATCTGTATTTACAGCCACTCCCCATCACTCGCATTACCGCCTGAGCTCTGCCTCCTGTCAAATCAGCAGCGGCATTAGATTCTCATAGGAGCGTGAACCCTACTGTAAACTGTGCATGCGAGGGATCTAGGTTGCACGCTCCTTATGAGAAGTCAGAATCCGACACTTATTTTAGTCCGCGTGTGGCCCGCCCATTATTTTATTTACCACTTCCAATGGTTTCATCCCAAAACCATCCCCCCCAGGTCTGTGGAAAAATTGTCTTCCACAAAACCAGACCCTGGTACCAAAAAGGTTGGGGAACGCTGCTCTAGAGGATTCACTTTCTGTGTTTGATCTGCTTCTGTCTCCTTTCTGGTAGGGCTAAGCAGTCTGGGCTTCAAAAATCCAGGCAACTGCTTGATGGCAGCAAAGACTTAGTGTTTCCTGACTTTGTTTTTCCTGATACCTAGTGGTCTGGGTTTTTGCAGTCTAGATCTGCTAGCCCTATGATGTGGAGGCAGTAAGAGTACAAGCAGGCATGAGACTGATTTGGCTGGCTCCAAGAAGTCTATGCGTTGGTGAGGCAGAATCATCTAATCAGGAAGAAGGTTGGCAAGGCATTGAGGCAAGCTCTTTCTTCTTTCTTTGGGTGGCCAAAAGTCCCACCAAGAATGAATGGGGAGAGGAGAGGGTGGAGAAAACAGAGAAAGTACTGAGTGTGTTAGAGATAAATGTGTACGTGTAAGAGTGAGTCTAGATAAGCGTGGTAAGTACACATTTAATATTAGTTGTTATTGCTATATTTTGGGGACATTAAGTTCACTGTCCTTTCTTTCATCGTGTTCTCCTTCCTTACTATCGCTGTCTGCCTTTCTTAGGAAGTTTTAATGGCCACCCTGGAACTCTTTTTTTCAGACATAGACCCTGCACAGGACTAACACGAAAACAGAATTCCCAGTAACCAAGGAATATTATCTCCCTAGGATTGCACACATTTATTAGGCATGGACTGAATCCTGACTGAACTCAGTGGCACTTACCTTTGACTATAAAAAGCTCAGATAAAACAAACTCTGTAGCTTTATACAGTTAAATTATATCTGATGCAAAGTAAGAATCAGTATATAACTATACTTATGGATCTTTCGAAAACTTTTTGACCTTCTCTTAACTATTTTCCTAAGATATAGTCCTATGATTCCTGTAAGTATTATACAGTGTGAATGTCAAAATGGAATTAATTTGGTCGTGCAAAGATGGAAAATGAACATAGGCATGGATCCCACCATCATTCTGTGATGCTCAGACTGAACTAAACTCTTCACCTACCAGATACTGTATGCAGGTCATTTACCCAAGGAGAGAAAGTATGATAGAAGGGGAACCACTGCTGAAAGAATGGAAATATATAGAAAAGATGGAATAATACCTTCTTCTTGGCCTGCAGTAATTCCTGGTAGGCACTGGATCGTATAAAACGTGGATATGAATCACTTTTCATCAATTTGTAGATGTGCTCCTAAAGTGAAAGAATATAGGAAAGTTTACACTTTTGAAATCTGATCTTTTGAAAGTAGATTTTTTAAAAAAGGATACAAAACAAGAAAAATAATGCAGATTATTGTGTACATACTAAATTCATTCCTAGGGCAGCATAAAAACCTGGTTCTGTTAATACAGTGCTTGCTAAATGATTTCTAACGAATTTGCAAACAAGTTTTTCAATTAAAGAAATTAGCAAGAATTAGCATCACTTCAAAGCATTATGGGAGTGTTCTGTACCACCCAGTTTAAAAGGAATTTGTTTCAGCAAAAAGAGGCTTTGAATGGCAAGTTACCTAATTTACATGAATATGAATGATGATGAGTCTTTACTACAGCTGTAGTGCAAAAATGTCAGGATACACAGAACTTAGGCTCTGTGGTATCCTTAAAGGACTGATTGCTTAAGGAAAATCTACAGATTATGTAGATATTTTGTAGTGATTTTGAGTGCTGGTGATGGTTTGGGCTACTTTTATTTTTGAGATTCTATTTTTTTAAAAAAAAAATTGGTATTATTGGTACATTTGGGTTTTTTTTTCAATGGGTCTTTTTTATGTCATTTATTGTAAATTTCTTGGAGTCTCTGAAGTGAGTAAATACACAGAGTTCTTTATAATTATAAAAATAATATATATAATTATATATTTTATATATAATTATATAATTTTATTTTATTTTATCATTATACTTTTATTATTTTATTTATAAAATAAATAAAATCTGATTTTTACTTTTAATTATAATTATAATTATAATTATATTTTATTTTATTTATTTTAATTTATTTTTATTTTATTTATTTTATAATTATATAATTATAAAATAAATAAAACAATCCAGTAACAGAAGTAGAGGTTAAAAGGGACATCAGAAGAAGATGGAGGGAAAGACTGAGCAGCAGCATAAAGATACAGAGTGTTGAAAGGCCGAGAGATTTTTTAAAAAGTACTTCCCTGGTGCTGAGAAGATAACAAATGATAGTATAATTGGGAAGCTGCTACTGAAAAGGCTTGCTTCCAAGTAGTCACCCACGAAATTAACATGTGAGGATTTCTACAATCTTTAAAGGTGCATCAGGATAAAATGTACATAAAAGACGTTTGCATTTCTAAACAATTGCACTTCTGTTTAGACAGCTGCCAGCTGATATTGTTCATATAACAGCTACCAAAATGTGTTTGCTCGAGCACACGGCTCACTTCAACCCACAGTCTTAAACACGTGGCTGCATCTCAGAAAAACAAAGATAGAACACACTATCCCAGTGTTTCTGAAACTTGACAACTTTAAGATGTACGGACTTCAGCTCCCAGAATTCCCCAGCCAGCATGGGAATTAAAGTTGCCAAGTTTCAGAAACACTGCACTATCCAATCACCTGCACTAACATAAACCTACAGGAGAAACTAACAAGAAGGCTGGTGTGGAAACTATGAATATAGACAGCCATCTAGTGGTGTCAAAGGCTATTAGTGTTTGTTGTATAGATTTTAGCAAGTAGAAAGGTTCAGAAGCCTTTTTAAGTAACTTGTGTGTCCCTACACTTCTTGGCCCTGTAGGTGAAATGCAGGCAGCTCCTGCCAATGTCTTTGGCCAACATGCTGTAAGTTCAGGATAAAGTTGAAGACATTGGACAGCTGCCTGAAGTTCAACTACTGTGGTTAGGTAATGCACAGCTAAGTTGACTTAGTTTATATGTTTGGGGAAGACTGAATTTGGGTATGATCTTCCAATTCGTTTGAGGAAATAAATAATTTTTAGTGAAAGTGTTTTAGGGTGGTTTGGATTAATTAAGCAGCTTGCCTTCTATAAAACAGTTATTCAGTTTGCATCTGAAAACTATGTGAGTAAATGACAGGTTTTATATTTTGAAGTCAGATCCTACCTTTGCCTTGTACTCAGTTTCTTGTGCAAGTCACATCTTGGGGCAGAACAGCCTAATTTTTTTTATTGGTAACCCCATTGCCAAATAAACAGACCTAATCCAATGCACCATATCACAATTCACAGAACACTTTGCATATGGCAAAGCTCAACCACATGTAATACTTTGGAGGAAAGACCGTCTATGAAAAAGATGTTGACGTTCTGTAAATTTGTTTTAATGCAGAGTAATGTATAATGTTGTTTGAGCCAAGAAGAGCACTTAGCAAAAAGCAGGTGGAGCCAAGATAAAAGCAAAATGTTATTTAATTTTAAATTAAATTAATTCAGTTTAATCAAATACCTCTATAGCCAGAGGCATCCTCAGAGGGAATGAGGGCAAGCAAGTGACAAAAGCAGCATTGTGGCATCATGACACAAGCTCCATCCTTTTTGTATACACATCATTTGTACAAAAGAGGCAGAGCTTCCATTACTACACTGCAACTCTGCTTTCATCATACTTTCTCCTTCTGTTACATTAAAAATTACAGTTTGGAGTAGCTCTGTGGCCATTCCCAAAATTTTAGGAGCTGACCAGCTGCTTAGGATCATTGTGTACTTACAATGATTTTAATGTACCTTCTATGCTTTTAACTGACTGTACCCCCTCCTTATGCTGGTCTTTGACCATAATAAAGATTTGTTTGTTTGTTAGCTGCAAGGGAAAAACAAGTTATATTACATTTCCATAATTTATATAATTTCTAGAATGTAAATGAACTTTGTTAGCCTCTAAACAACAGTAAGATATATATTCTCTTCGATTAGTAAGATATATGCTTATAAAGAAACTTTATTATTAGGAGACAAATTTTTTGTTGGTTTCAGGGAAATCATATCTAGGATTCATTGGAGCATGCCTATTTTTAATTAGCAGGCAAGTCATTAAAATAGAATTTAAGCTGAGTTTCTAGCATATTGCATGTACTGCATATAGTACTTTTTTGTTAAATATATATTTGGACTATTAGAAAAGGAATGGTAAAGCCAGAAACAGTTTTTCACTGCTCTGTATTTCCATCAACATCAAGACATTTGTACATATCTGTACAAACCGATCTACTAACCTGAGCATCATCAAATGTATATCGCCCTGGTTCCTTCACATTCTGTGTGGTTTTGTCATAACTTTTTGAGTCTAGATTAATGGCACTCGGTGCTCCAGGGGCAAGGAATTCTTGCCAGATTTCCTGTACTCTGACAGGAACCTCACGTACGGGTCTCTTCTTCAGACCTTCTACTGCTAACCAGAACCTGTATAAGGAAATCGGCAAACAGCAGTTATGGGACAGGATATTGAATCATCTTGAAAGGTTGTTTTGACTTTTAAAATATCCATTTAAAAATACATGTAGAAGCCTGAAAGCACTGCATCATCTATCTGGAGTCTCATATACACTTTAGTGTGGGGTAGGTGAATCTGGCCTTTAATCGTCCATATAGTTCTTGGGGTTTTTTACTCATAATTCTTGTCCATGTTCACATTACTTTTGAGATGTTTCAAAAATAACTCCAAATATTTACTTATTTACTGTATTTTTTCTCAAAATGTGTATTTGAACATTATCCATCCATCCATCATCTATATATTTATCTATACTTTGATATATGTGCAAACATTTCAGAAATGCTTTATATTACAGGAAGTGCCAAATGTGATGGATAAATAACTTCAGATGCTCCCATCTGAGTAAGGAGCTAGTAAATTTTGTAATAGACATGTCAGAATTTGCAGTGATTGATGTCTGCAAGTATCTTACTCTAGTTTGAGTTCAAAGCAGCTGAACATGCGAGTGTCTCCAATGTGAGGGCAACTGCATTTAAGGCAGTGTCATTTTATTTATTAGGCATATCTTGTGGACAGAGGCATTGTTATGATTCAAGCTCCACCCCTTTTATATGTGCATCATGGTGGTGGCACATGTTGGTTTCGCCATTTTGACCAAAACACCAGAACCTGTCCGTGCTGTGGTTGTATATATGGGAACTAAAGGCAACATTGGCTCATTTTGTCTTCAGTGACTGCTTTCAGTAATCTATAATCACACTTTAAAACTGAATGACTTGACAATATGCAGTGTAAAAAATGGAGAAATTGCAGTATTATAATTGTGGCATTGTAGATATCCATTGTTTTAATTACATCCATAAATAGTCAACACTAAATGTAGAATTTATCAGTATAAGACAGGTACAGTGTTTGGTTTGAAAAATCATCCCCAGAGAGTTTTCTTTAGGATTCTAGTTTGATTGACAGTGGCCAAGAAATGATATATGGAACACCAGAGTCAGACAGGAACCAGTGGATTCTATCTAGTGATGGTTTTGCCTTCTCTGCTCATTGAGTGCTCCTACTCATGGAAGGCAGTGTGCTCAATTTTCATCATTCCTTTGATCTCCTGCAGCCTTCTGTGATATGTGCCATTCTGTCCTAGAAAGGTACTCTATGTTGGAGGTTGAAGTATTCTGTGCATGCATGGGTGCACAAATCTGAGTTGAGCCATGATTAGTGAAACAGGTTTTAAGAAATGAGATTTACTTACAGGAAATGCATTATAGGGATAGGCAAACCCTAGTCCCTAGCTAAGTATATACTACATCCTATGTGCATGTGTGCAAGGAAAGAAAAGCAGAAGGAAGTGACCTGAGATCACAATCTTTTAGACAAAGAACAAGCAAAGTAGTAGCAAAAGACGGGACACAGAGTAAATCCTTGACTATCTGTGGTCAGTGGATCATCAGGTGCTAAGAGTCAATGCCCCTGGATTTATACCTTTAGCACTCTAACCCTTGCAAATAACCTTCAACCTTTTGAAAAGACAAAAAGCTTCAGAGAGTGGAGGAATCAGTGAAAAATAAATACTTGCTCTCATGCTTGTTTCACTAAACCAATGCACTGATTGAAAGGAGTATGTCACTGGATTAAAATTCTTTGGATTAAGTAACTGAAAGTTTGGGTTAGAAGAATATAATTACTCTTGTGCAGAAAACTGTGCAGAAAATCACAATATAAACAAGTCAATATTTAAATGTCTGTTTAAATTACATAACAGGATAGCTCACACCAAAGAACCATTTCTTTTTTGCAATCAACCTTCAATAACCTCCTCAACCCACAATAATAGGTCAGTAACAGTGTTCAGTCAAGGCCTCTTATCTCTCTTTGATTAGTTAGTCATCCTAACATGGAGTATGTATCAAGCAAGATCTCTTGCATCTTCATCCAGCTGGCCTTTCCATAAGGTCATAGCCCATGTTACTCCCAGTCAGGAAGGCAAGAAGGCTACAGGCACCACCTGTGCTCACAGCTGTGCTATGCTAAGAGGGTCATCAAGTGTGGGGGTCAAGTATGTATTTATCTGTCTGTCTGTCTGTCTGTCTGTCTGTCTGTCTGTCTATCTATCTATCTATCTATCATATTTCTTCACTGCCCATCTCGTATAGCAACGACTCTGGGTGGTTTACAGTGAATAAAAAGAATAAAAGATTCATTATAAAATATAAATATACATACATAAAGTATTGTCTTTTAGATTTTTTTTTAAAAAGGAAATGGACACCTACACACAAACAAAATTCTTGCCTAACAGAAATTGATGCCAAGAGAAGTCAGCAGCAGTGATTGATCATGCAATGGAATGGGGACCTAACATTCACTGTTAGAGGCACTGTAAGATAACAGTGAAGATATGGGGGCTGCATTTCAGCATGTATGAACCTGTACCCAGCTTCCATCAAAATGAGAGCCAGTTTGGTGTAGTGGTTAAGGTGCTGGGCTAGAAACCAGGAGGCTGTGAGCTCTAGTCCCGCCTTGGGCATGAAAGCCGGCTGGGTGACCTTGGGCCAGTCACTCTCTCTCAGCCCAACTCACCTCACAGGGTTGTTGTTGTGGGGAAAATAGGAGGAGGAAGGAGTATTAGGTATGTTCGCCACCTTGAGTTATTTATAAAAAATAATAAAGGGATAAAAATTCTAAAAAAAGAAATTATAAGAAAAGGAGGGAGGAAGATGACAGACACTTAAGAGTACCACTTCTAAGCTTCCTATGCCTTTTGCCATGTCTGCCTGATTTCAGAGCTTTTTGTGGCAAGAGAATCCGTGTTTATTTATTTTTGTATCTCCTGTGAGTTTCATAGGAGGTAATCACATATTGGAATGAAAATGGGGAATGCAAATAATAATGGCACAAACAACAACAAAGCTAAGGCCAAGAGTAAGAACAAGCCAAAGAAGTGTCAGTAGAAGAGGTCTGAGTCTCGGATGAACAACAGATGCTCCAAACAACTCAAAATAGAGGAATTGTTGCTACACAAAGAAATGGCAAGTGAGTCATGCGCCTTCTGATTTTCCAATAAATACGTTGTTTCAGATTGAGATAGTGAAGAGCTATCATGCCTAGAGGACAAGGAACAATTAGAAAATGGGGAATAACCTGAGGAAAAAAGGGCAGAGGAAGATAATTCCCTATCTGGATTCTAAGCTAGTAATTAAAATGGCCTTTTAATAGCTCAAACAATAATTCCAATTTTTGATCAACTAATGGCTGCTAATAATGAAATAAATGAACTAAAATTCACCTTGAGAAATACATGAGATTGCAAGAAGCACCATCAAAAGATAAAGAAGAACCCAAACCATAAGAAATACTGTAAGAATGAAAATAGAGCAGGAAAGAGCTAAGCAAAGTCCCTCTTAGATTTTTGGCTAAATTCGGTTGGGCTTTATCTTTATTCTATGTATGTGTGAATAGAAGGCCTTGATGCAGAGTGCAGAGAAGACTGACAAAGATGCTAAGAGCTTGGAGGCTAAATCCTACAAACCACATCAGTTAAAGGAACTTGGTATGTTTAGCCTAGAGAAGAGAAGGCTATGGAGAGACCTGATAACAGTCGTCCAATACACGAAGGGCTGTCACAAGGAAGAGGGTGTGGATTTATTCTCCATAGCACCTGAGGGTAAGACAAGAAGCAGTGGGTGGAAGCTTTTCAGTGAGAGATCTAAACTCGAAATAAGGATGAATTTCCTCACAGTGAGAGCCATTAAACAAGGGAACAGTCTGCTTCCTGAGGTTGTGGGTGGAAGTATTCAAGGAAAGATTGGACAGCCATTTGTTGGGATAGTATGAAGATTCCTGCACTGGGCAGGGGTTGAATTAGAAGACCCCCAAGATCCCTTCAACCCTATGACTCTATAATTCTGTGTCCCAGCCTATCTGCGCCTGGTGCCACATCCATACAACTTTCAAGGTGGATAGGCAAATTTCTAATCTTTTATAACAAAACATCTGCATTTCTACAAATCTGTTTCCTTGACTCAAAATTCATTATTTCATTAAAATAATTTCTTACCCTTTTGAATCCCTGAAACTGAAAGCAGATGTTCCTTTGACTGTTATATTGAAGAAATGTACCCGATTTTTTTGTGATTGTTAGTGCAATAAAACATTGCCCACATCCTTAAGAAATTGCCCTTCTATCACTAACATCTTTAAAAAACAAAACCCACACACAAGGAGGCACCCAAACATGCATAGCTAGGTTGTTGACATCTTAATTCAGCTCCAGCTTCTCCTGTTACATCAAATGTTTCTCCACTGTCCAGGACTAATCAAGGGACAAAGTGTACTTTGAACAGTATCACCTTTTGGCTGTTATCTTCCTAGGGTGATGCTATTTCAACAAAATCACACTATATCTATTTATGTAATAAATAAATAAATAAATAATAATAATAATATATAGATAATGTCATTATTCCCTTATATACATCTAGAACTAGTAAATTTTATTTATTTATTTGTTCAACTTACATCACCGCCCATCTCCCCCCACAAGGGGACTCTGGGCGGTTTACAACAAAGTTAATGATTAAAAACGTGTAAAATACAATATACCATTCTGAAATAAATTAGAATAAATATATAAAATCCAAGAGGCTATGATGTTATATTTAAAAGAGCTCTACAGCGCAAGCCACCCCCAAGAGGAGCTATTACCCTTCCCATCCCATCCTATTACCCTTAAATCCCTTTTAAACAAAGAGGGGTGGAGAGACAGTTGGCTTCACAAAGTAGAAAGAAACAGATCTTAAATACGTGTAAATCTGCTTTTCTTTTATTTCTTCTGTTCTAAGCATGAGGAAGAAGTAAAATAAGTAATGTAGACAGAGATGACGAACATGATAATCTGACAATGGTCACTGGCAAAATAATTTGGTCAGACTCTCGAGAAGGCTGAACAATTCTCCTCTGACAGATTACTTGCTGGTTATACTCCCCTAATGGGGAAAAGCGAAGTGGTAAACATCACTGAGGGCTTCCCAGAAGGATTATATATATATACTAGGCCAGATATGAAATTGGACTCCTGCTGTTGCCTCATTTAAGAACCCCTGTGGGTGGGGGGAGGTGGGCTCTGCTGAGCACATTGAGGAGAAAGAACAGATTCATCCCAGTTATAATATTTCTTTAGGCAGCCCAGATATCAACGAGTGGGGGGAAAAGCTAACCTTAAATTCTCTGAGCTAAATTCAGACTCCAGGTATTTGAGGAACTGTTCTCTTCCCACTGGGTCTTTCAGAGCTTCATCCATGCTAAATCCCCATCGCTTTACTCTCTGCTGATTTGGCTCTTTACTGAAATGAAACAAACAAACAAACAATCCCTCAGACTTGTTGAAATAGCTTCATTGGTTATGTATCTGCCTTGATTTTGGGAGAAGATGGTGCATGCAATGCAATCATATATGAGGCTAATTTAATTACATATTTTAAAGAAGCAGTAAAGATGCACCATGCTACAGTTATGGTACAGGTAGATAACTAATGCTTTTTTCATCCTAAAGTTCAAAGAATGTTAATCCGCTAAGTAGCATCAGTTCAGTTCAGCATTTTGGCCAAGAAAAATAATCCCATTAGAGCGTATTTGGTTCCACTATTATTTGGCCATATTGTTACCACATTCACATGGGTGGTTATATGGAAACTGTACTATTTTCAGCATGGTGCAATTCCTCCACCACATCTCTGTTGTTGTTGTTGTTGTTTTTGCTTCACACTAGCAATTAATCCTAGTGAGAGAGGATTGCTTGATAACACAGCCAAGAGAGAATATAGAAACATAAAACCTGTGTCCAAGTTGTAATCCTTGATTGTCCTTTACTAAGGAAAACCTTTACCAGGGGGACATTGTAAAAAATATTTTTCTCCTTCTTTACTTGGAATCTGAATTTTTAAACTAATGCTGGCTGAATATCTGCTATTTATTTGAAAAGAAGAGCAAATTCACGCCCAACATACCTTATTTCTGTTTCCCAGAAAGTAGTATCATCTGACAACCAAGGATTAGAGGGATCAGGTGGCACCAGAAAAGGGTCATAGTCCACATACTGCTCAGTATAACTTAATAGACTAGAAAAACAAAATCAGCTAACATTTTTACAATGCATTTATTATAAACAGTGTTAAGAGCCTATTTTTACAGAGTACGGGCCTAACTAAATACATTTTGCCAGTTATGTTGGAATCATTCTTTTAATAATTGCCCCTGCTCCTCCCATTTTTTTTCAGGACTGCAGAAAATGGCAGCTTATCAACTTTTTTTTAAAAAATCATAGTAATATACATACCTTTCTGCAACTTTTGACATTTTTAACCGATGTCTGTCTAGCTGTATTTGCCAATATTTTATCTACAAAAGGCAAAAAACAAACAACTGGTAAGATCGGTCTAATGTTTGAGTAAACAGAGATAAATTTGGGCGAAGAAAAATGGAGCATTTCATAGGAAGCCATGAGAGCTTATGCATTGAGCTGTTTATAAATTAAGCGAAGAGAAGGCACAATCCAGCTCAGATAAAGATCTCTTAGTAGTGCCATCCACAGCCAGGAAAAGACTGAAAGGACTTTTGCCATTAAAATCAAAAGGACATGGATTTTGCCTGATCCACGCCCTTAAAACTCCCATTAAAACAAAAAGGATACAGATGTATTTAGCTTTAGGTGATTTCTGCCACCAATCTAAGAGGCCCCCCTTCACCACCCCTACAATCACACATACAGATGTGTTCCATAATATTTATTAAAATCAGGATCCAAAGCAAGGCTGAGCAATTTGGAATCCTGCTGAACGTGTCGTTGGCTAAACCCTCTTGCATAGAAATCGCTGAGAAGTTCAAGTATGTATGTAGGGCTGGATCATACCCTAAAATAATGTCAGCAGTCCACATTGCTTTGTAGCTCATGAAAAACTCTTCAAGTATTGGGTTTGCAATCAATCATGTTTGGTTCATGGCCCTAAGGATTGTTCTACGGGAATAATGGGGGCACACAGAATCCTCTTGGCTAGCAAGAAGGGTAGTTTCACCACATCATAAGCCCTCCCCAGCCAGCATACCTTGAAGTTAGGAGTGCTACACCAACTATGTGAGAGGCAAGCAAGTGAGGGAAGCTCAGGCAGGAAAGAGAAGGAAGTATCTATCTGAGAACAGCATCATTTCCCAGGGCAAATCTAGGTAATGGCTGTTGTGGGTCTTCCGGGCTGTGTGGCCGTGTTCTGGAAGTTGTGGTTCCTAACGTTTCGCCAGCATCTGTGGCCAGCATCTTCAGAGGGCAGGAGCACAGATAGAAGCAAAATCTCTGTGATTTTGCTTCTATCTGTGCTCCTGCCCTCTGAAGATGCTGGCCACAGATGCTGGCGAAACGTTAGGAACCACAATTTCCAGAACACAGCCACACAGCCCGGAAGACCCACAACAGCCATTGAACTCCGGCCGTGAAAGCCTTCGACAATACAAATCTAGGTAACATAATGGATCGAGATAACTTTTAATGTTTTTTAGGAAAATGAATTTTAATATGAAATGGAGGCAACTGGTGATAGAGATAAAAGTGTAGCATCTCTATGACTAAAGAATTGTATGATATTGTAAGTGTGTCGTGAATCAAGCCCTGGAAATGATGCTATTCTCAGATAGACATTCTCTTTCTCTCATATCCAGGCTTCCCCCATTTGCTTCCAATACTCTCAGCCAAGGCTCCTGTCCTATCTGCACAAAGCACCATAAAACTGAGAGCCTGGGAGCCCTCTGGATTATGTTAGCTCACAATGGATCTGAATTACCATGTATTCAGAAAGAATGGAACATTTCATTCAGTTCTGACACTTTCAAACTATTCCAGGCATTCATTTAAAATAATGTATAACATGTTTTATAGGCAAGCTACTTTGATTTTTCAGGATGCCATAAGTTCAGCATTTAGTTTTGTTACATGGATAAATAAATGAAATAAATATAGTCTCACAAACCTCTTGACACAATTGCTCTTCTGTGGGAGGTTTTGTATCTGGCACTGGTGTGTGTGTAGGACTATGACTTCGAATATCATTCTGTAATCCATAAACAGACTGCGTATAAATGCAGAAGAGAGATGTTAATACATGGACAGCGTTTTGCTATGCGTAGGCACACTAACAGTGCATGCAGTTGGGTAACCATGTTGTGTAAAATTGGTGGAAAGGTGGAATTTCACATACACCAACATACTAACACACACACACACTGTAAATCATAAGACCTGTTTCAATATTTTCTATTTCCAAGTATGAGTAATTTAATGGATGCCACCACTATGATCTCTGGTGAATCTTCTTGTGTTGGTGTAATGTGGTGGTCTTTATAATTCAGCCAACTAAGTGATCTCAGGAAGCTGAATTACTTGGAGTCAGGCCACTGGTCTCTCTCTCTGCCTTGACTAGCAGGAGATCTTCAGACTTTAATGTTTGACTTTTCCCAGCCCTGTTTGGAGATCCTGGGGGTGAGTGTAGGATTTTTCACATACAAAGCATACACTCTGCTACTGAGCAAGGTATTTTCCTCCAAAGGGCTGATGTAATACAGGTGGATGGATACACAACTCTCATCAGTATTTCCACTCTGTGACTGGCAGTTCCCATCAGCGGCCATGAGGAGAAGCATTTAAGTCCATGGGTACTCCCATGGGGAGTTCCAGAAGGCTCAGAGCTCTACTCTATGTCGTTCCACATCTACATGAAACCACTGAAAGAAGTCATCTGTCATATTGGGGTGAGGTCTTATCAATATGCTAATGAAATTCAGATATACATTGCCACCTTGGACCAAGTCAGAGATATTGTAACAGTGCTGAACGTCCACACCAGAAGGCTGTGAGGATGTGGATGAGGCAAAACAAACCCTGGACAGAGTTGCTCTTCATCAGTAAACAACTAGATAATTCAAAAACATTGGCCCTATAGGTTACTCTGAATGGGATTGTGCTTCCCCTGAAGGAGGTGGTTTGTGACTTGGGGCCCTCCTGTACTCCCAACTCCTGCTGAAGCAACTGATGGAAGCTGTGGCCAGGGGCACTTTCACCCATCTCTGTGGGTGCAGCTGTTACAATTTTATCTGGACCAGGATGCCCTGCCAATGATAACTCATGCCTTAATTACTACACAGCTGGGCTGCTGTAACGCACTCTGTGTGGGGCTGACTTTGGAGATGACCCAGAAACTGCAGCTGGTACAAAATGTAGCAGTTTGAAGACTGCATTGGTACCAGTATATCAACCCCACTAGATGGACCAGACCAGAAAACTAACTCCACAAGAAGACTAAAACTACTTTTGTTGAGATTGGCTATTATAACAAGTCTTGCAAGTCTGGTTGTGCTGTACCTTCCATAGATTTCACCAGACTCTCAGAGGGGTCCATGGCACAAAAAGCTCAAGAGCCCCATGGTCTAAAGCTAAACAACTATTCGTTTATGTGACATGAATAGATGGGAACATGATAGAGTACAGAAGAAGTGATTGCATGACAACTTAAGAATGAATGAGAATGGTTATTGTTTGGTGAATATCTACTTAGAAAATGGTATATTTATTTTAAAATGCATGGTTTAAGCATAAATCTATTCATGGGTACACATAGAAAAGGAATGAATCAAAAGGCATGATTGGTTTGGTTGTTTATGATGAAAGTTGTATGAAAAAGTATTAGAAGCTAAATTTCCCAACAAAATGAATGGAAAGTAGATACTGTATAAGGAAAGAGGATACAGAAGCCACTTACATCAAAAGAAAAACAGTTATATCACAAGGAGCTACAAATGTACATGAGAATTATACTAACAGGAAGTATAAAAATTCTTGGTAGAATAGTGAAGTGAAAGGATGTGGGTGTATATTAAGACAATGAAAGTTGCTACACATGATAAAAGATACTGTATAAGAGGGAGAAAAAAATAGTTGCAAGGAATGTAAACAGAGCTAAGAATCGTTAAAGATTAAAAGAGTAATGAATGTGTGTATACTTTGATGTGCAGATGATGCCAAGTTGTTGGCTCAGAACCCAAATGAACTGCAATGAAAGTTAGAGAGAATGTAGAAATGCAACAAGGAATATGGTCTGAAAATTAACATATCAAAGATCAAGATAGTTATATTTAGCAGGAAAAATGGAAAGAACTGTTATAAGTTATACATAAACGGTAAAAAATTAAAATAAATAGATAAATTTGTGTATCTTGGTACAACAGATACTAAAGATAAGAAACGGATAGAGAAATTTTAAGAAGGGCAAATGCTGGTAGAGAGGCATGTGGTCAGTTGTAAGGAATGAATGTCAGAAGTAAACTGCATGCTTCTGCCAGTTTTGTGATATGAGAGTGACGGATGGGTATGTTAGGAGAAACATGAAAGTAAGTTGAATGAAGTGGGAATGGGGTACTTGGGAAGCATGTGCGGAGAAACCAGAAGAGATAGGGTGAAGAATTAATGAGTGCTAAATGAATGCCGATTGAACAGAAATGTGAACGATTAGAATTCAAGAAGTATGTTGAGGTGGTTTGATCATATAAAGAGAATGACCGCCCAGGGTCCCTCCTAACCGCCCAGGGTCCCTCCTTGTGGGGGAGATGGGCGGGATATAAATGTAATAAATAAAATAAATAAATAAATAAATGAGGATAGAATCGCAGACAAATGTTTGAAGGTAGGGTGAATGGATTGAATAAAGTGGAAGACTGAGAAAGTCAGAGATGCATGAATTCCTGAGACAGAAAGAGAGTGGAAGTTCAAGGAACAAAGAGCAATGTATAAAGCAGAGCTTTCCAAACTTTTCCTGTTGGTGACACACACCAACGGCGGTGGTGGTGTGCAGGTGTGTCGCGCGAAACCTGGAAGTGCTGATGGCGCGGCAGCAGCGCGCCATCAGCGCTTCCGGGTTTTCGTGCGACACACCTGCACACCACAGGCGACACAGGACTGTGTCGCAACACACAGTTTGGAAAGCTATAGTATAAAGCAATGAATGAATGTAACGGAAAGAAGTATAGGTTACAAGGATAGAAAGGTATAGTGAATGATGTTGGTATTAAGAGATTTAAATGGATGTCCTTTGCTTATCTCATATCTTAAAGTTCTTTGGCTTACTGTTTCTTACTCCTTTTCTGTGCTTTGTATAACATTACTTACATCACAAAGGAAGAGTGTGATGGTTAGTGTGTGTGGGTGTTTCTATCTATCTAGAGATCCAGAAACAGCTGTTGTGCTTGTGGACTGATTTTTTAAAAGTTACAAGTGCTGTGATGGACTATTATTTATACACATCTTCAGAGTACGCCAGACATTTGAGATGTGACTAATTCTTGGCACAATTCTTTTACATATACAGCAGCCAAAATGTCATTATAACCTACTGTAACAAAGCTGATTATTGCCTTAAACACTAATATTTTAACTGAACCACATTGCATTTGGATTGCCATCTTCTTTCATTCAGAAACATACAATACAGTGAAATTCTAATCTAGTGACAAATATGCAGTTTTAATTTTAACATTTGCAAATGTCACCACTTTTTCATTCCCAAATTGGATACCTAGGATTGGAAATCTCTTTATGTCATTGCATTTTCTAATTTTGTTTAAAGAAGAAGATTAGTTTTCCTTCAAAGACTAAATCAGGGATCAGTTCCTCTGCTGCAGTTATGTAGTCTTATTGCTGAAACTCACTTATGCAATACTTGTTTCAGATGTGCAGTTACTATTGCCAGAAAAAAATCATGAATACCATGACTAAATATATTCATGCAGCAACATCTGATCAAGCAGCCACTAGTTATATTGGACATTGCAGTTCCTGATTTTATAGCAGATGTTCATGATGGTGAGATTCATCATTAAATACATCTGTTCTTGATGAACAGGACAGAGATGAGAGTTGAGTCACAAGTGAAGAAACTGTTTATTGAAAGGTCATGTTCTAAGCACCAGCGTTACATTTGCTCTCACAGAAGAGGGACATGGAATGGGTCCTACTGTGACCATCCACAGTAGTTTATGTTATCTGCAAAAGTGTTCAGTTTGCTAAATCAAGATAAAGATCTGGCAATGGTTAGTGTATTTCTCAAGGGGCTGGAGAATAGTTTTTCAGAACATAAGAAAAAAATATCTAAACATTCATTCCATTAAAAAAACAACTTGCTACTGGAGTAAACCCAAGCCTGTTTTAAAGAGCTTTCTATCATTGTACATGTCCAGAACTATTATAATGGATATCTTCACTATAACAAAAAGCAAAATATGTTTATATGTAAATAATGACTAAAGATAAGAACATACCTTTCTTGTTTTGTGAGGATTTCTCATCCTTGAAGACTTTTTAATATCACATTCGGTTGTATTTACACATCCAGGCTAAAAATATAATGTACATAAGTGTGATTGTTTTATATTAGCATTTGAATTAAAAGAAACTTTAAATTCACAATTTTTGCTCCCAGGTTATTCTAAAACTTATACACAATTACTCACAATTAGCTCTATTGAACAGAAGGGGTCTTACTGCTCTATAACTATGATTAAAACTATACACTTTGATCATGAACAGTTCTTAACCCACAACCAAATTAATTGTATCCTGTTTGCTTCCATAATTTGTTGGAATGGTTTCAGCTAGTGAATGGTCTCATGAACTCAAGCTGACCTCACACAATAGTTACGTATAAGGTGTTCTAAGACTTCGTTTTCCATGAGTTCCCTACTAGCGCAACAAGCAGGCGATATGATCTGATCTGTACTCTACAAACATTTGCAACACAGTATCATGGTTTTCTTATATAGTTATCTGTATAAAATTACACTTCATGATGACCTGTCTGTGTGTGTGTTTGTGCACCTGTGTGTGTATATACACAAACACCCAAATGTAAATAAAATTCCTATATTAATTACTGCTTATATCATAGAAACCCAGTGTTTTTCCTTGCTTGTTTTAAAAGGAACTATCTCATGAATTGTAAAACAAGAAATACATTTTATTTACTGGATGAGTGAATGGAGAGAATAAATGGAAGTCCACTAGCAAGAGAGTATGAGGGGAAATCCCTTACAAGCTTTCCCTCACTGGAAAACCTGAGAAGGAAACAAGAAGAAGGGAAGAAGAAGATAAACAAGAAAAAGGAGGAGTAGGAGGCCTCCTACTGGTGGTGTCTTAAGAAATAAAACTGAAGTTATATGGAAAGGAATCTGCAGCTATGACTTGCATGCTTTGTGGTATGTTTATGTTCTTGCCTAAAAACAATCTGGAATATGTTTGCAGGAAATATAAACTTGCAGTTGTGCTTGAAGAAGTAAGAACTACAGCAACAAATGGCCATACTTCAGCTCATGAGGATAAAGGTTTATCAAACAAAGGGAGTGCTACAACATGAGTTGACAGAAGAAGCAACTCTCCATAGGGGAAGACAAGCAAAGGAATTGTCCCTGTGGGTAAGAGTGATAACAAGAAATAGCTAGTAGCCTAGAGGACAGAAATACAGTTTAAAATGATCTTGATAGGATAGAGAAATAGGTGAAAATAAAGAATGAAACTCAAGAGACTTGCAAAGTTCTTCACACAGAAAACAGAAATCAGATGGATAGGTGTAGGATCTGGGATACCTAGTTTGGTAATAAAGTGCTTGTAAAACAATTTTGGAATAATAATTGATTAACTGAGTAAGTGTCAGCAGCATGATATAGCTGCAAAAAAGGCAAGTGGAACTTTAGGATGTATGAACAGTATGATGGCTTCCAAAGCCCAAGAAATAACAGTTCCATTTTATTCTGCATTGCTCAGATCCCACTTTGAGTTTTGTGTCTAGTTTTTAGCACCATACTTTAAGAAGCATTCAAACTAATTGGAAGAGATTTAGAGAAGATCTGAAGAAGAAGGTTAATCAGGGAACTAGAAATTAAGTTGTTTGAGGAGACTGAAGGAACTGGAATATTTAGCTTTGAGAACAGAAGATTGATGAGGGACACAATAGCATCCCTCACATGTCTCAAACAACATCACAGAGGAGAAGGTAAAGATGCACCATTGTTCTAAGTGCAAGACATGGAAAAATGGATTTCAGCTACAAGAAGACAGATTCTGACTGAATGAGAGGTTTAAAAAATTCTGATAGTAAGAGCAGTCTGACAGTGGAACCAATTACTCAGAAAAGTGGCCGTATCTTCATTGGGTGTGTTCAAGTAGAGGCTGGACAGCTTTCAATAAAGAATCTTTCATTTGGCTTCTGACATTGAGGAAGATGTTAGACCTGATGGCCTAAAAGGCCCCTTCCAGCTTCATGATTCCATGATTAAATATTATAATCAAATACCAAATAAATTATAGAGCTATTGATACACTGCTTCCATCAGTAACCATGAAGCATCTGTTTTTCATTTAAAAAGCATGGATTTATAATTGCTTCATTGAATTTAATTAAACCTTCTTGTTTCAATTGCTGCTTTATAAGCCAGTGGTTCAGGGAAAGGTTTTGCAAACTAATTTAGATACTCTGTGGGAGAATGTCACAGCCTGGACATGATATGATTTTAAGTTAGTATTTCCTTTAGCATAATAATAAGTATTATAGTACAATTAACACTAGATCTCTTCCTCTGCAATCCCCTTTTAGGCACACCATGCTCCTTTTGTTAATCACTGATCATTTGCATAGATATTATCTGCTCTAACCTTCCCTACCAGGTGGCTTCTGGTTAGGTTGATACCCCAGATCTCAGAATTCGTAGCCAGCTGCATGCCCAACACTTCATGCTGCTCTCCCAGTGGAGAGCTGAACTTGGAGCTAAAATCTTTCCCCTATCTTCTACCCAAGGTAACTTCTGGAACCCTAGGGACTTATCTTCCAGCATGCAGTTGAATACACAGACACACATACAGGTAGTCCTCATTTAGTGACTGCGTCGTTTAGCAACCATTTGCAGTTACAACAGTGATGAAAAAGTAACTTTACAACCAATCCTTGCATTTACGACCTTGGCAGGTCTGTAAAGCAAAGAAAGCTGAAGTAAGATCATAAGCACAGTCACAGTTTCACTTAGCCACCACTTTGCTTAACAACTGAGTTGCCGGTCCTAATCGTGGTTGCTAAATGAGGACTACCGGTACCATGAAACAAACACAATCTGCCCCCCACAACTTCCAGCCTGGCAATATATACATACAACCTCCCTACTCACTCAGGTATATCTTCCCGTCATAAGTCTTACATTCACATGGAAACATACAACCTCCCACCCAATAGCTATTCCCATACCAAAAATTATATGCAGATAGACACACCTGAACACACAACCATCCCTACTCTCTCTCATACATACTATTTATTCTTATAAAAGTGGAAGACGAGAAAAGAAAGGTAACATATACAGGCCATTACTTTTTAATCTTTCACTTATACTAGTTCATTTTATTAGGGTTTGCATATCTTCCTTGACTGACGCTCTCTCACTCAGTCTGTCTCACTCAGTCTAATGAGCTTGCTAGTTTTATGTATGAATATGGATCAGGATGAATGCCATCTTCCAGATGCAGACAATCGTTCCATAAGGGGACATCTCTAGATCCAGCTGATAATATTGGAAATAGTACCTAATAAGGCAAACATGTTTGTAAACATGCATGTCATACACTTCATTCGAGATAATCCCACCTTTCCAATGCATGATTCAGGATACGGCTTGAATAACTAAAGGTATTTCCTCAAAGTCACAAATAGCTCAGGTATTTCTCAGGCCAGCTATTTTTAGCAGCCCAAGAGCCTGTCACAGTCTGGAGGATGTCACTGGAAGGACAAAGAGGATTAACACCCCCACCTGCCTCCACAGCTCATGCCTTCCTCGATCCCTTTACTCACCCCTAATTTTCTAATGCTGTAGTGATAGCTACAGCATAAAGCATTTTCCTTCCTAACCTCTAGCTGTCGCAATAGTAACTATGGAGACAAAGGAAAAAGATAGCTCTCTCTTCCCTCTTCCTGCCATTTCTTCAGCAACAGCCAAGATACCAGAGACCCTAGAAAAACATAACTCTACTGACAAACCAACTAAACCACAAACAAACTCACAAACTAATTAAAACCCTCCGAAAGATCTTAAGTAAACCAAAAGCACCAAGAACTCCACAAATGTAACTCTACCAGGACATCTAAACGACCTTGAAAGATGACATTTCCCAGGATTCTTAGTTCCTGAGACATAGCCAAATAAGCATTACTTCAGCTTCCTCTACTATTGCAGCTGCCATAGCTGGGTAAGATCAGAGGAAAGGAGGATGGAGAAATTAACTTGTAAATGAGTAACTGCATTTACACAACACATTGGGTTGCCGACTGAGCCTATTTTTAGCATTTGCCCAATACACCAAACCATAAACTCACCACATGGGCTGAATAAGCACAACAGACTAAGCCACACACACAGAGAGAGAGGTTTAAAATTAACCAAGCCACTAAGTCTTTAACTAAGTATTGTGCAAACATTGCCAGTGCACAGTTGGAAGAATGAGTTCTTTTCCATTTCAGATTACAACTGAACTGAAGAAGAATTCAAGTGGGCAATATGCTTGTTTTGGATTAGGTGTGAACGTTACAAGTTCTAAGCCAAGAAATTGGAAACAGTGTTGTAATAATTATAAATAAGCTTATAGATAATGAGTGCACTCCCTGTTGGGAATACAGATGGTATTTACTAAGTGAATGCTGTGTTAAATTAATCCTATGACACCCACGTTTCTCCATATATTTCCCCATCTTCCTAGGCATCTATAGTGAGCTGTGATATTAGAACAATGAAAACATAAGCACAATACATAAAAGCACAAACTCCACCCCTAGCACAATACATAAAAGCACAAACTCCACCCCTAGCTGTCATCCTGACAGCTGATGCAAGTACATAAGTCATGTGTTATCACAATCCACATTTGGGGGTGGGGGGGCAAGTGACTTGTGATTGCTTGTGTCCATCCTGCATTTTTAAAATTAATTTTATTTCATTGATTTTATATACCATCTTTTTTATCCAGGGACCACTTAAAGCAGTTATTTCCTATTTTAATCCAAACATTTATCTTTATATCTTTTATGTATAGAGGAAGCTTAATAATAGGCTTTGAACCTGGGTTTTCCAAGTCTTATTCCACAACTTTAACCACTATACACTAGCTTTCAGTCATGTTATTTATCACACATGCTTCTGAAGCAAGTTATATTATTTAAACAAGTTTGTGTAATTTTCCAGAATCATCTAGCAGAATTTATAAGTGAACAAAATATTGGATCTTAATCTGAAACCTCTCACAACAGATGTTGGTTGTCTATCTGTAATTATGCCAGAATGTACAGGTCATTTCTTTAAACTCTGCCCTTATCCCTTTGTCTCTTCAACAGACTTTGCTCTGACGCTGTCACAAACTCCACTTACCATCTGTAGCATCTTATGGCTTCATGTACTTTATCTAAAACAAAATCATCCCATTTTCTTTCCATCTTTTAAAAATGAACACTCTTCATCATACCCATCCCCACAGAAATGTTAACCATCAAAATATTCAGAAGCATTGACAAGAAGTAAAAGGTTTGAAGTTCAGTTCAATTAAACATTTATTAATGTTACCATTTAGCTTCCCCCAGTCAGTGTCATTCTGAGAAGTATTAGTAGCAGGATTTGGAAAAAAATCATTAGTGGTGGGATGTGGAAAAAATTATTAGTAACTGGATGTCGAAAAAATGTGGAAAAAATTATTTAGATGAATACTTTCTCTTCATTTAAACATGACCTCACATTTTACAAAAGTGAAAATGCATTTTTATGAAATTATATATTTAAAATTATTTGCTTATTAATAGGGGACATAAGACTACTTTTTAAATAGTAACAAGGCATTTCCCAATTGAGTTTCCATTAAAATAGCTAATTAACCTGCTATTATGTGTGGTCCTGAATTATCCTGCTTCTCTTCCCAACAGTTTTAAGGGTAGATCTTCCACAATATCACCAGATTGTGATATTGAAAATGGCTAGATGGATACTTTAGATACTTTAGATATTATATATTGTACCAATTGTGAACCAATATAAAGTGTAAGATAAATAATCATAGCTATCGATCAAAAGAACTGTGACAATAAATACCCACACAGGAACTGGCATCTGATGCATAAGAAGGCACATGCAGAATGGGTGCTCTGACCTTGGCCAGAGTGTCATCAAAAGCAAACTATTACAGGTTTAATTTAAGGTTATGTAATGACTGGACAGAGATGCTTATAGAATTGTCTGTGTCAGGTGCCCAAATAACTCGTCCAGCTTGAGCATTCTGTCACTCAAGTACGTGAGTAGGTGACTCTTTCTGGCTCCATCATGGAAATCAACAAGTCTTTGGCTGGCCAGTAAAAGTATTATATCTGAACTGGCCCAGCATGAGGAATCAGCAATATTTTCCACTACATTATTTTGTACAGTACTTAATCATTGCATTATGAAGAAAAAAATAGGGAAAAATGATTAAACTATCATGAGATGTCACATAAGAAGACAAAAGTCTAGGGAGATTTCAGCCATTTTTAACTTTTTGAGCTCAGTATGTACCATCTAACAGCATCCCTGTGTTGCTGAACCTGAGCCCACCTTATATAATCAGAGAGAGAGAGAGAGAGAGAGAGAGAGAGAGAGAGAGAGAGAGAGAGAGAGAGAGAGAGAGAGAGAGGAATATATCTCCAAAGCTGTACACTAACTACACAACCACAGAACCATGTTTGAATGTTAGGGCTTACGGTACAAAGATCCATTAATTCACATACCACTGGCCGGTGTACATCCCAAAATGCTCTCTCCTGGCTATCAAGGATTTTTCTTTCTATCTTGTCCCTTTTCTTGTCCACTCTGTTGATGATGAGGTAGACAAAGAACATAAAAAGATACATTGAAATGCCTCAAAACAGGGTGGATGACAAATCTAGCAATAAAATGTCAGTGGAACTCACTTGGCTTGTGCTTCTGCTTGCATAAAAATAAATTCCCATTTCCGTGCAAATGCTCGCTGCAACCTGGCCAAGCTTTCCTGAAAACACACCACATATTAGCAAGTTTCTCGAGTAGGAAGAACTTTGGAGAGCTTGAAATCTTTGTTACATAAGTGTAATTTAGATTCAAGTCATTGCCATTTTCTTCTGAGATTTCGAGATTCCAAATAAGGGTTGTCTGAGCAGGTGACAGGACCCTGGGGTCCTAGGGTCTGACCTAGTTAGTACTTTGATGGGAGACCACCAGAAAATCCCAGAGTTGTAGACTACACTGGAAAGCTGAAGACACCTCCTGAAAGAAGACAACAGCAATCCACTTCAGTACTGTTGCAAAGAAAACTGCATGGATGTGTCCATGGAGACATCAGGAACCAAGCTCAACTTTTTAAAAATAATGAGCTATGTCTTTGTTCACTGAAATGTTTCAGGTCACAGACCCTATATTCCCCAGGCATTCCTCTGTGCCCGTCAAATTTTGCCTTTCCTCCCCAGTCCTGAATTAGATGGGAACTTTGTTTTGTTTTGTTTTGTTAATGGAAAAATTGTTTATACATCCTGCACATCCATGCTCTCAAAAGAACATGGATCAAGACAAATATTTATAAGTTAATAGTGCTTTCTCCCACAGGTCAGCCCTATTTCTAAAAACTGCTCTGTAAATAAGTAAATGTTGTATTCACATACTGGTCTACTTCCAAGAAAGATCCAGCAATTCTGTGTTTCTCCAGTTCCATAGCATACCAATGTCCCTTTCCCCTCAAGAATAAACTCTGCAGGGGTGTCCACAAAGTGTGGTCCAAAAATTGAAAAGATGGCAGCCATGATGACCATACCCTGTAGACACTCCTGAAACTGTATGTAGATTAACATTACATTTTTAGAATTGTAAAACTAAATATATAATGCAGAAGACATCCTAGAGATATTTAAGATGGGCCAGAGTAGATACCCTACAGATCTTGTCTCTTGAGGGTGATACTGTAAATCTAAAAGCAAATTTTATTTTGATAACTTTTAGCTGCAATCTTATACATACTTCCTGGGTAATAACCTCCACTAAACACAGAACAACATACTCCTGAGTTGGACAGGCATACTGTAGATTAAGTCACATTTAGGTTATTATACTAGTGGTAACTAAAACAGGCCGGGGTATGAAATTGACATACCAATTAGCCTGAAGTCTAAGCATTTGTACAGTACTAGAAAAGAGTATATTAGTGTATGGTTGTGTAAACTGGTAGAAATTTCTTTTTAAATGTATGTTACTTAAAATTGCTACAGTAGCATGTTATAGATATAATTTCTGAGCACTAGATGCATTCTTTTGACATAGAAAAACATGCTCTGTCTACTGTTTGAAGTGTGGTACATGGGTATTTTCCCCCAGTACAAGTAAGCAGGTTGACCATAAACCAAAATTGCACTGGTTTCCCAACCTACATCCTTGCAGTGGAAAGGAAAAAAAACTCAGTCACTCTCCATTTTAAACAATATAAGTAGAGCATTCAAAGTGAGTTTTTCTCTGATGAAGCTTTCTGAGTTAGGGTCAACACAGACCAAAGTGGGTATCTGTAACACATACACATGGAATCCTTGGTTATTACCAATGTTTCTAAACATTTTAGAGATCTTCATAGGAATGATTGTAATTCTTCAGCAATTTGAGTGAAATGATCTCTATTTTTGCCATGGTGCTCTTCAATATTTGTAACACAATGTTATGCCACAGACTATGCCATTCTTTTTAATGTGTTGATTTCAAACCCTGAAACTCCAGTATCAATGCCTGACTGTAGATTGAAGTTCCCAAACATCTATTTTTCAAGACCAGGATTGTTTCAAGGGCTTTGCTCTTGTTTCTGGCAGAATTTCAAAGTCTTGGTTCCAGGAAAGGGCCCAGGTACTTACTGCTTCATAGTCTGCTAGCTCAAGCCGTGCCTTGTTTTGCATTGTTCGCTTGCAGAGGTAAACCGCTGGAACACAAAAAAGAATCAATCATTTCTTGCTATCTCAGACACTATCTCAAAGCCCAGACATCAAGACCTAAAGATTTAATAGATGTTCCACTTAATCAAAGGGTTCTGACCATCACAGCTCCATCCTGTGTCTCCTTTCAAAAGATGATGGTCTGCCCCAAAGCATTAAGTTGTAGTAGGTGTCAAAAGCAATTAGCCATTGCATGGCCGTCTGTCTATAAATGAGTGATCAACTGAGCTTTGTTTGTTTGCTTGACTTTTGTGTTTTTGCCATTTACTTAAGAAAGAACACACTGCTGCTAAACAAAAGGAACTATGAAGTCTGGCAAGTTTATAGCCTAGGTCTGGAAGGGACTTTGAAACCCAAGGTCTGCAAGGGTGGAAATGTTCACTCTTTTGCCACTTGGAGAGCATAAGGACTCAAATTTTATGACTGTTAGCCACCCAGAGCCACTGGTTTGAGATGGGCGGCTGTATAAATTGATTGATTGATTGATTGATTGATTGATTGAATAGTTTAAGAAGTAATTGTATGGTATTGTTTATGATATTATTGTGAGAGTTAGTGCTCTTTCAGCCTATTTCCTTTCAATGCATACTTTTTTGTGGTGCAAAGGCTCCCCCAGACCTATAAACCTCAGAGGGGGGGGGGAAGAATATGCTTACATTTTGAAACAGGACATTAGTAAGTACCTCACATGGACTACCTTGTCCACAAAAATAATTCTGGGCCTTTGATAACACATTTCCTACATAAAGCTCTAAATCAGTGTTTTTTAAACTTGGCAACATTTTCAAGTCCCAGAATTCCCATGCTGGCTTGGGAATTCTGGGAGTTGAAGTCCACGCATCTTAAAATTGCCAAACTTGAAAAACACTGCTCTAAATGCTTATCTAAGAAACGTAGTCAAGACAATTTAGCAACGAGTTCCCCGTTGGGGGAGATGGGCGGTTATATAAATTAAATAAATAAATAAATAAACTTGATTCAGCTAAGAAGAGGAAAAAGAAGGGCAGGTACACCAGTAAAAAAAATTATCTCAAATTGCTCTGTAGGTAAATACAAACTCCTTGCAGTTTTCTCTTATGGTAATTCATGCCTAAAAGGCAGACAAAAATCAGCCTGCTGAAACAGCTCTCTGCTGTTTTCTATATCCTAGGCAAATACTGAATAAGTACTAGGTTTATTTATGTTTTCTCTGTTGTGCTAAGTCATATTTTCTTTATCTTCTGTACAAGTTACAACACTGAGTGAGTTCTCCTTTCACACATATCTCAGCCTGTGTTCATGAAGCTACATTTCTTTCTTTAGAAGCTTCTTGGGATTTGTAATATTTTGAACTGTCTTTTTGTCATCTGTACTATTTCAGGCGTGGTGGCTCATCGGGTAAGACGCCAGGCTTGTCGATCGGAAGATCGCAAGTTCGGAGGTTCGAATCCCTAGCCCTGCGTGACGGAGTGAGCTCCCGCACTCGCCCCAGCTCTTGCCAACCTAGCAATTCGAAAGCATGCAAATGCAAGTAGATGAATAGGTACCACTTTGGTGGGCAGGTAACAGCATTCCACGTGCATCATGCCGGCCACATGACCGTGGAAGTGTCTTCGGACAACGCTGGCTCTTCGGCTAACAAACGGAGATGAGCACCGGCCCCTAGAGTCGGACACGACTGCACAAATGTGCGGGGGGAACCTTTACCTGTACCTTTTACTATTTCAGGCAGAGGGCTGTTCCCTTTTAGCCCCAAGTGTCCAGAATATTGTATTTTCATCTAGATTTTTTTAAAATTAATTTGCAAGCTGCTATATTCTGGTCAGCTCTGTAATTATCTTCTTTCCCACAGAAAGTCTGCATTTTAATACTTACAGTATTAATTGCAGGGTTACTGTTTATCTTTTTGTTGTTGTTGTTGCTTTATAATAAAGTTTTATTTTGTTTATCTCTTATGAGGAAAGAGATGAGGAAAGAAAGGGCTGAATCCTCTAGTTACCACATCTATATGCTGCATGGCTAGGAAGTGGCACTGTCTCTATTATTTCATTTTCTGCATTTTGACTTTTAATCTTTAGAAAGAAATAGGAACCCTATATCTTACAGACGCTAGGATCAGGGTGTGTGTACCAGATGAAATGCCCCCTGAACGATAGGTGTGGCAGCAATAATTCCAAAGCAAGAGGCAGCATTAAGTGTGAAGACCCAGAGAACTTCTGAGAGAGGAGGTTTGGGACCTGCAGCCTTTTACCCTGCAAGCCTTAGCATTCACTTTAGAAATGTACAGTTAGTCCTTGCTTAATGACTGCCCTGTTTAGCAACTGCTTGAAGTTATGATGGCACTGAAACAGTAACTTTACAACTGGTCCTCGAACTTACGACAGTTGCAGTGTCCTGCGGTCATGTGATCACCATTTGTGAGCTTCACAGCCAGCTTCTGACAAGCAGAGTCAATGGAGAAGCCAGCAGTAAAATCATAAGTTGTGGTCACGTGATGTCTCGCTTAACGACCATGTGGCTTAGCAATGGAGTTGCTGGTCCCCATTGTGGTAGTTAAGCAAGGACTATCTGTATTTCACAAATCACATTGCATCAAGTGATATCAACTAATCTTGAAGTGTTTTAATGTTGTTAAGCAAATTAATCACCAATAAATTTATCTTCAGGATTCTATCAAAATTAAGAATATCACACTGTAAGTAAAGCATCCTTGCTCAAGCTCAGAAAACCAACATATCTGAAACAAGTGTTGACTCCAATCCTATGATGAAAAAAACCTAAAACTTAATATGTAAGCAGACAAGAAGTATTCTGGTTTGATTTCCTGCCATGAGAAAAATAATTTTTTCTGTCTCGTTTTCCTCTTCTCCTCTTCCTACTATCACCACGTTTAAAAGTGAAAGCAAATATAACCAACACTATGGTACTCTGTGTTGGTTATATTTGCTTTCACTTTTAAACGTGGTGATAGTAGGAAGAGGAGAAGAGGTGTGGTGAAGGGGTGTGGTGGCCCAGTGGGTAAGACGCCAGGCTTGTCGATCGGAAGATCGCAAGTTCGGAGGTTCGAATCCCTAGCCCTGCGTGCGGAGTGAGCTCCCGCACTAGCTCCAGCTCTTGCCAACCTAGCAATTCGAAAGCATGCAAATGCAAGTAGATGAATAGGTACCACTTCAGTGGGTAGGTAACAGCGTTCCACGCACGTCATGCGGCCACATGACCATGGAAGCGTCTTCGGACAACGCTGGCTCTTCGGCTAACAAACGGAGATGAGCACCGGCCCCTAGAGTCGGACACGACTGCACAAATGTGCAGGGGGAACCTTTACCTTTACTTATGGTACTCTGACATCTTCTACTGTGGGGTTATGATGGGTTAACAAAGTTCAACGTTGTTGTCTGTCAGGGGAAACACTGGAGGAGCATCACAAGGGAGGAGGCAAGGAATCAACATGAGATTAAAGTAAAACCAGTTAAGTGCCTGGACAACTATCAATTCCCTCCCCACAGGTTGGTGGGGTCCAATTCATTTTTGTGCTGAGTGGCCTTCTTTTCAACTATACTTAAAGAGATCCTCCTTTTCAGCTATACTTAAGGAGACTTTGTAAATATTTTCTTGCAACCTTTTAGTGTTCGACTATATAGATCATTCTCTCTCGTCATTGGCCTCCTGCCTAGAAGTGATGGGATTTGGACTTTGAGGTGCAAATGCATGTTGCCCATCCTTGACTTAATAATTTCTAATTTCCAAAGAAATAAAAACAAAATATACAACTCCTAATAATGTGGAAGGAGGAGAAATATGTCTTAATCTCTGAACTGCAAAGTATTCCCTATGGATGGGCAGCCCTGAAATGTTAATAAAATAAAAAAAATGAAGTGTGATTCAGTGCCTTCTTTCTATTCATGGAATGTTAATACTTACAGTAAAGGACCAAATGTAAAGCAGCTTTAAAAACAGACACAAATGTTTATTTCTTATGCAAACCTTTTTAAGGCATCCTGCAGAAATAGAGCATTGTGTCTGAAATATACACTAATTACTCCATTTTTCATTAAGCACAAAAAAGAATTGCTAGTAATGGGGAACAACTTGTAGTCCTATTGCTAGTACAGGGGAACAACCACAAAGGCATCCCCTTCCTTTTTTTATATATATATATATAAAATAATTTTATTAAACATTATAGTTAAACAGATGAAAACAAATACAAACTTCATCCCATATCTCATCTTTTATCTATAAACAAATCCTTACAACCTTGTCATTCAGTCCTGGTCATCAAAAGTCCATTAAGGGTTACCAGAAATAACAACATATCTATTTTAACCTTGATCAAATAAACACACTTTATATTCCTTCTTTTTACTTATAACAATCTTGATCTTTAATCCCTTCAAATAATGTCCTAGAGCAGGGCTTTCCAAAGTTTTTCCCGCGGTGACACACCAACCGCCGTTGGTGTGTCGCCGCGGGAAAACCCGGAAGTGCCGTCCTTGTGGCAGCGTGCAAAAACCTGGAAGCGCTGCTGCCGCTTTTGGGTTTTGCGCGCTGCAGTTGGTGTGTCACCGCGGGAAAACCCGGAAGCGCTGATGATGATCAGCGCTTCCGGGTTGTGTGGCGACACACTTTTGTGTCGCGACACACAGTTTGGAAAGCTCTGTCCTAGAGGTTGTTTTCTTTCCATTTTTTCTGTGTCCCTTCTCACAAAATCCTTCAGAACTTTAACAGATCTGTTTTGTAAATCCAATATTAAAAAAGTTATCCAATTTGCTCTTTTGGTTTGCCATTTGTATATCCCTGTTAATTATTAAGACCTCAGCTGGTTTTATTTGTATATCCAGTGTAACATTTTTTCCATATCATTCTTGTAGCTTGTTATTTTCAAATCTACTTTCAGATCAGTCTCAGTCTTGTCCGGAAAAACTTGTTCCTCTTCCATAACTCCCCATAATCTGGGGAGATGCCAGAGGAACGTACTTGCCCTGTTATCTGGGAACAGTTTGATCCTGTTGGACCTGATGAAGTAGACAGGATCCTCTGGATTGTAAATGCCACCAGATGCCATCTAGACCCGTGTCCCTCCTGGCTGGTTAAGTCAACCCGGGAGGTCACGTGGTTGGGTCCAGGTGATGATTAATACATCTTTGTGAGAGGGGGTGTTCCCAGCGGTCTTGAGGTGCTGGTGCACCCCCTCCTCAAGAAGCCTTCCCTGGACCCCACTGTTCTAAACAACTTTTGCCCTGTCTCCCACTTTCCCTTTTTCGGAAAGGTGGTTGAGAAGGTGGTGGCAGTGCAACTCCAGAGGATTATGGATGAAACGGATTATCTAGACCCTTTTCAGTCAGGTTTCAGGCTGGGATATGGGACAGAGACTGCATTGGTCACACTTATGGATGATCTCTGGTGGGAGCGAGATGGAGGGAGTGCATCCATTCTTGCTCTCTTTGACCTCTCAGAGGCTTTTGATACTGTAGACCACGGTATCCTTCTGGGGTGGCTCAGGAAGTTGGCGGTGGGTGGCGTAGTCTTGCGCTGGTTCACCTCCTTCCTCCAGGGCCGTTCCCAATCGTTGGTAATAGGGGAGGAGAGATCTGACCCTCGACCCCTCCTGTGTGGGGTGCCGC